>OU452174.1:10183379-14983379 GCA_911728515.1 Peribatodes rhomboidaria | reverse complement strand
ATATAAATAACTTTATATAGAAACTAAATTCAAAATAAATAAAAGATAGGTTCCTAGTACTTATTTACATCTAACTAGTTAGATTCACAATTAATTAATCCATAATTCTAACCATTCAAAATAAATATTACGATAGTAGTAAAATCCATAGATTAATGCAGAACATAATCATCTATTTTACTTATAGTAGTCGGGTAAAGAAAATACCTACCGGAGGCTCGGCCGGCGCGTGATTCTCAGAATTCTATAATTAGCCACGAGATAAGCTAACTGGTGGTGGTGTGAGTAGCAAGGAAGTGTGTGTAGCTGAGATAGTGTGAGAAGATGTGTCAGTGTGGGTAGGCCGGGCGGCATGCGGGTGTAGGTAGGCGAAGGCGAGCGAAGGGGGAAAAAGCCGCCGGGCCAAGCAGTCAGTCAAGAACACCCGGCCGCACCGGTAATAGAGGGAGATGGCTAGCAATTTCTGCAATGCAGGGTCTCGGGAAGCCTGAGAAGTTAAATAACTGTTCGAAATTTAAATTCACGCGTTGAACTCTATTCTAGTGGATTGTTTGAGCTGGTACAAATCGTATTTAGTTCAGTAAGAGCGTTTGTCATGTTCTCTCTCGAGTAACAGACTAGCACAAGCGCTCTGACAATTCCTAGGTTAGAAGCTAAATAACTGTTCGAAATTTAAACTCACGCGTTGAATTCTATTCTAGTGAATTGTTTGAGCTGGTACATATCGTATTAAGTTCAATAGGGGCGTTTGTCATGTTCTCACTGGAGTAACAGACTAGCACAAACGCCCTGACAATTCCTGGGTTAGAATTTATATACCGAATGAAAAGTACATGAAAGTAGGGCCTTAGGAGAACTCCCGGCCGCACCGTCAGGTCCAGGGGGTTGAGATCTCAACGGCGGACGAGCATCAGCTACGGACGAAAGAAGCGTGTATCCAGTGGTTCGACGTGCTCGTAGGAATCCCGAGGGCGGTAGGCTTCAGCGGTCGGCCAGGGATCACACCGGCAACGGTTTATTCAGGAACTGTTTTATATTATTTATTTTAACTATTGATTTTGATTGAGTTGTGTGTTCATATTTATAGCAAATTGTATACACGACAGCGGCGGCCAACCGCTGGGGTTTTCCATAGTCCCGGGTTCGATTCCTGGCCAGCTGTTGGTTGCGTAATTACATTTAATGGCTGTTCTGGGTTTGGTTGTTCTTTGAGATATTTGTGTGTTCATATTTATAGTAAATTGTGATTATTTGTGTACACGACAGCGGCGGCCATCCGCTGGGGTTTTCCATAGTCCCGGGTTCGATTCCTGGCCAGCTGTTGGTTGCGTAATAACATTTAATGGCTGTTCTGGGTCTGGTTGTTCTTATATCATATTTGTGTGTTCATACTTATAGTAAATTGTGATTATTTGTGTACACGACAGCGGCGGCCATCCGCTGGGGTTTTCCATAGTCCCGGGTTCGATTCCTGGCCAGCTGTTGTTTGCGTAATAACATTTAATGGCTGTTCTGGGTTTTGTTGTTCTTTGATCATATTTGTGTGTCTATTTTAAAGTATCTTTAAGCGTTTAAATTCGTACGACGGTTTCGGGTCCGACTATCGGAAACTGTCAATTTGTGTGCATGTAAAGAAATAAGGCACGTTACGTAGACTAATTACGTAGTTTTAGACGTAACATCGGAGTGACAATTAATACTACGTAATGGTCCGGCTTCGGTTAGGCTTTCTGTAAGCCCCGGCGAAGTCGCGATTTTCGAAGGTCAATATTTAACGTAAATTAAGTTGGATAGCCAACCAGGTTGTTGAAGGATTATTATCGATTGAGAAACCAACTAGATTTATGAATCATTATCTTAATTTATTTACTAAAGTAAGGTAAACCGTAGGCTAGCCAAGCTTTACATATTTACTAATAGAAAACGTATTTCTGAACCAACTTCTTCACAAGGAAGTTACTTATACTTCTTCAACTTGAAGGTCTAAGTTGTTATTCAATTATAATAATTATACTGGTAATCGTTTGAACGGTGCATGGAGCGAGAGTCTCCGTAGGTTAGCTAACTTTCATAGGAAGGGAGGCGCTTACATATGTCTCGTTTCAGTGGTTACGGGTGTAGTAAATTCATTTTATGGTCAGGCTATTTTGAACTAGCTTTGGCGAGGGATCATGCCACAAGTTACTCATTTTACCTTGCTATATTAGCTATAGGTATGTTTAGATTTGGACCGTCAATTTGAAGTTATAACGCGAGGATTATATACTTCACTGCACTGAGTATGTGTTGAACTTGGCTGTCTGACTCAAAACTAATCAAACTATATAGCTAAGTTATTTTGCCGTGACACGCTAGTTGGTCGCTCATCATAGCTTACTATATTGACTTAGGTAGGGAATGGGCGAGTGCCTCAAAAGGGTGACCTTGGTCGAAAGATCTCGGAGTGATCCCATGTAAACCGTGTTGTTGTGTGACTTTCACACAGCAACACAATCCCGAACGGAGTTAATGCGCTTAGTACGGATTGAAGACGATTAGCTGCCAGGTGTCGTAATCGATTGTCAAGCACGGATGGCGGGGTGCTGACCATAGCTTTCCACTAATCTAGGTGCATTAACATGGTTCAAAGTAGGTTAAATCATTCTACATGACAACTTCAGTAGGTTCTATAATAAGTCGTAAAATTCGTTCTAACAATCTACTTCTTGTATCTAATCTTATAACACATAATAATATCATACTCACGTATTACAATAATATACTTGTATTCATTTCTATATAGGTAAACCGATGGAAGTAGTTATATTCTAAGCGTTGACAATTTTGGTAGGATACGTCAGAAATCTCTCAGCGTCCGCGTAATCATTACACAAGCGAAATTAGTTAGGAAATGCGTTTGCTCATACTTATTCTAAAACTTAGGTTCTACGTTCACAACGTAAGGTTTATTTCCACTAGACAATCACTTGGCCAATTCATGTAGATAATCGTTAAAGATATTTAATTAGACATACATTTTATAAAAAGCGGATAAAATTAAATTATTAATTATAATTAAAAAAAAAAAAAAAACGTAATATTAGGTAGGTCGGTTACAGTTATATCCATTATATATTATTTTATGTTATTTATGTAAGTATATAGGGTGGGGTATGGGTAGGTGTAAGGGGGTTGTTACAGGAGCTATAGGGAGGGATATTTTAAACACTTGTTTCGAAAAATAATATCTGTGTTTTAATTTAATTATTTTGCTAATGATCTTAAATAGAGTGTAAAACTCTCACATCAGAAATACTTTTAATAAAATATTTATAATAAAACTGGTGCCATAGGTGGACCCATATTGGGGCAAGCTGGGACATGTACCTCACCATGGAACCTAAATCGAAGCATGTAATTTCGATTTTCAATTTTAAAAAGTTGATACATTTTTTACTTATTTATTTTTTACTATGTATCTAATAATTATATTATGTATATAGTGATATATGGATGTAATAATTAGTATATTTTATTGACTATAAGTATTTTAAGTACCTACTAGAATGTATTATATTAGTATGATGTACTTTTATGTAAGTTTTATTTAAATAGTTTATGTAGGTGTATAGGTATAATACTCGATGTTTTGTTGTTTCTTTGTATCAATCTTATGTTTATTTTTGTTATTTTTGCACACCCTGTCCCATATTTCCCCTCATTTGTCGTATCCTCTCCATCCTAAGGTTGCCTGGAAGAGATCGCTTTTTGTGATAAGGCCGCCAGTTGTTACACTATTTAATAAGTTTTATCATAATTTTTCTCTTGTTGTTTTGTTATCTGTGGTGTGAACAATAAATAGTTTATCTATCTATCTATCTATCTACTTTTGCTCCACCCGTGAAAGAAGTCTGGGTACGTCCATGACTGGTAGGTAAAAACTATCTACCAATCAACGATTATGTTTTGATTCAATAGTAATTAAACTAGATGGTGCTTGTCACATTTCACTACAATTAGAATATCCACGAGCCGGTGCGGCTTCACCACTCTAAATGGGATGCTTGGACATTATCCCCCTTAGCAATAAACGTTGTATAACCTCGAAATAGTGATACAGTGATTTGTTTTCTTGAATTTTTTTGAACTCGACCAAGATAAACAAAACACTGTGTAACTAATACGAGGCTGTACAACGTTTAATGCTAAGAGGATGAATGTTGTATTTTAAAATGTAGCTAAGATCATCTGCTGCTCTATTTGCACTATGTCGTATTGTCGAGTTAGCGAGCGGTTGCGGTCGCCGGACAGAGTCACTCATACGCGGTTGCAATTTGTTGCGGTCAGCCTGTGATGGCGATGAATGAATACACGCCGATGTTGTGTAGCTAGGCTAGCTAGGTGGGTGTGGGTAGATATAGTACGGTTTAGCGATTGAAATAATGAGGGCTACGGTTATCGATAACGTGGTAATTACAATTTGCAAATTGAAAGCAGAATTCTTCGTCAGTGTGCGTTTGGAACCAAGCCCATAGGAGTGGACGCCGCGAGAGAGAGGTCGCGATCCAAAACAGTATTATTTTGTAATGTAACTACGAGCCATACAAAAAACGGGTGTGACCCGGCGTGGAGTGATCCTAAAAAAGTCATGTGGGTTAAAAGCTCTGAAATATTTTTTATCAAGGGTTATGTTTTTCAAATGTATGGACGATGTATGTTTGTATAAGGTTTCGTTTTTTTTTTTTATAAAGAATAGGTCCAGATTTGACCACCAACTCGCCTGATGTGAAGCCAGATTGTGGCCTAAGATGAAGCACAAAGACCTAATAGGTACTTATTCACTCTGGCCTTGAAGATACCTAGGTTGTAGTTAGTCGGAAAAACAGATGGTGGCAAACGATACCAGTCCCTAGACGTTCGTAACAAGATAAGGTTTCTTTGGTACGCCTAATACAGCCCATACAGCTTGATGGATTTCGACATGTGATATGTCATTTGAATAGTCATGGTAGCGGAAGTAGCCAGTAGTACCAATGTACAGCATTTTAATTAGATCCGGATTGTCAGACTACATTTTGCAGCCTGATTTTTTGTTTTTACTTTAATAATGTTACTTCTTTATATCTACACTACCTCTTGAAGTCTCCTCTCTCTCTCTCTCTCTCTTTTAGAATCTTACACCATTTTAACATAAAAAAAAAAATGTCATACTTTGATACCTACTCATAAGTGATCTTTGAATAATGTTATACTTTGATACTTACCTACTGCTATTTAATCTGTGAGACTGTTCCACCAAAAATAAAACGAACTATTCACTGTAGTGTTCCACCAACAATCCATTCTCCGAGGAAACTACCAAAAAGTGGAAATAAACTCGGGAAAGTGGAGAAAAAGAGCATTTCGACGCGGGAGCAAGTTTTACCGCACTCACCTCAACTCTACTGGGGTAAGGGCGCGATCGTACTGGGAACAACTGTGTGGCACGACGCGATACGACTTTATGAACTAACTAGCTGCGACTTGCAGTGTCATATACCGGCAATTTAAAAAATAGTCTAGAAAGGTTAATCCGGAATATAAACCATCTCTAAACCAAATTTCGTTAAGGTAACAAACAAACACAAACACGGACCAAATTTTCGCATTTATATAGGTAATAGAAGTAAGAAGTAGGATACATATAAATTAATTATGTATATTAATTGGTAATTTGTATGGATATTCATTACGTTTTAAAGTAGGAATGAGACAGTAAGCTATTCAGAAAATCTCTGCAAGAAGATTAACGTATTTATTGTACAGGGTAGTTAGCTGAAAGGTCAGTCCTTCTTTTCCTCGAATTTTGCTCATTCAAATGATTGTAATAATCATTATTAGTTGTAAAATCTAAACACACTCATAGATACCAACTTCCGAATGTTTTATCATAGGGAATCATTATTCAAGTTGTCGGTTTTTCAGCTACCTAAACAAATTCGACAAATTGTCTTGCTTCTAGCTGTATAATTTTTGTCGCTGTACGATTCACAACTATAAATCGCATCGTTCACCAATAGTATGATCTCACCTTAACTTACTCCTCTGGGCCTAAGTTTGGACTTAACTTTTATGAACTTTGAAATAAGAGGTCATTTTATATCAGAGACCGCTAAGCTTTTATATACACGACATGGAGGCCATTATTGTGTAGGGCTCGCGGTACAACTTATACTAGCGTAGAGAGTCCCAACTACGAGTAAGTAGTTGCCTAAATAAAGAGTAAAGTGGCAAGGAGCTTAACATACATAATGTAACCTACATACATTTCCCCCGAGGGGGCTGGCATAGGTGTAATACAACACCCACACTTCGCCGGACGATATTCAGTCCCAGATGTGACAGGGGGCGAGCCTGTCGCCATAACATCCATGCTCCAGTCATGTAGCAGATGACATACATTACGCACATATGTTCACAAAATGAACAAATTGGAGTTTAACACAGCAAAAATAGTAATGATTTGTACCGTACATCGTCGCTTACCAACAGGCAAGTTGGTGGTCAAACACGGACTTATTCGAGAAAAAAAAACCTAATACATTTTTTGATAAATAAAATATTAACAACATAGAACACAAAAAAACGACGTAACATTCCCACAACGAGCCGATGGAATCTGGGTGTTTTTCAGTCGCGAGTTTTTTGGTGTCTTTTAGACAAGCGTACTGTATCATTAACGTCGTTCTTAGTCACGACATTGAAGACCCACCATGTACCACCATCTTAAAAACCACACGACTACTCTGCCAAGAGTGCCCGAGACTTTTACGTAAGACGCGCGGTCAAACGTAAACCCATTAATACATTAAAAAAAGGTTACCTACCTACCAGAAAAAAGTATAAACGAAATCGATATTGATAAAAAGACCACCAAAAAGCACAACCCTCAAGAAAATTCTTCAAATTCCGCAACAATTTCAAATAATCGTCCAGTTGAACGCTCACGCCAGCAATGAACCTCGGCGCGGACTTGTACCTACTATCTATTCTGTGGCACAAACTCCATTGATAATAAGCCAAGCGGACTCCTAACGAATGCGGCGCAAATTGAATTTGTTAAGAGAATGCCCCTTTATCTAGGGATTAAGTGGGGGTTGGGAGAAAGTTGCAATTCAGAAGTGGGATTGCGCTTTTCAGGTGGTGGTATCTTCTTTCGTTCTTTCTTTTCTTCTTATTACGGTTATTAATAGTGGTTCTGCTATCTTTTTCGGTCGGTATAAAATGTAGCTTTTAATTTCTTATTAAAAAATATTTCTTATTAAATATATTATTTTTTTGGTATCTTCTTTCGTTCTTTCTTTTCTTCTTATTACGGTTATTAATAGTGGTTCTGCTATCTTTTTCGGTCGGTATAAAATGTACCTTTTAATTTCTTTTTAAAAATTATTTCTTATTAAATATATTATTTTTATTTCTTTCTTTAAAAAAAATAAGCTGACGGCGAGTGGAAATGCCAGCTTTCATAAAAATCTTTGAACCCATTGTATACTGTATTGAATACAGTATACAATGGGTTCAAAGATTTTTATGAAAGCTGGCATTTCCACTCGCCGTCAGCTTATTTTTTTTATTAAAGTTTCCGCGCGCGATCAAAGTAGTAGGTTTATGGGTATTATAGGTATAGATAGAAGACACACTTATACAAACATAAAATGTCAATATTTTGTACTCTAAAGTGTCATGTTCTTAAAATATATTAAAGTAAACATCACCATATGAGAACAATTATTACAATAATCAATATGCATGCAATAATAAAATGCATCTGTTGAATACATTAGAATGCACTATTTAAGGAGTTATTACATTTTGAATAATTTTCATATTTCTCATTACTAGGTGGTAGGCCTTTTTTGCAAGGTACGACTAGGTGGGTACCACCGCCGTGCCAGATATTCTGCCGCCAAATGCGTAAGCGTTACTCTGTTCCGGTTTGAAGGGCACTGTAGCTAGTCAAATTACTGGGCACATGAGACTCAAGAACTGACGTCTCACAGTGATAAGCGCAGTGCAGTGCAACCAATGACTTTGTAAATCAAAGCTATAGGTAGCACTGCAACTGTTATGGGCTGGCATGACGCTTACCATCAGGAGAATGTCCAGCTCGTCTCATCACTTGTTTAAATTTAGTAAAAAAAAGTAATATGTACAGTAGTATCCGTACCTCCAAATAGGTAAGTATTTATAGAGAACGTGATCCTTTAAAGTATACCCATAAACTCAAAGAGAGTACCTTACAGGTAGGTACTTGAAATTTTTTGTTTTTACATTCAAATGTATTTTTCCAAAGGTTGTAAGCCCTGCTGTAGATTAGGCCACTAACAAACTTTTTCATGCAATATTTTCAGTATTTTATATTTGTTGGTTTTTTTTTAATCGTAATGTCACACGTATCTACACACACAAAATAAACAACTTCTTCTATTTTGAATTTATCTTTTCATAAGGAGCCATATCTACAATTTGTAGTCGTGTTTCTTGTTTCTCTTTCAATTTGTAATATTAACATTATTCAGAGAAAATCTCGTCCAGTTCTCGTAATATTATTATAAGTCATTAAAAGTATTTCAAAGCTTCAATGCACCGCATTTGCTGTTTCATAGAAATGAAAGCGTTTTCTCTGTAAGCTGTTGCTCGTAACCAGTTTTTTTTCTCATCGATTCAGCGGAAATCCATCTATTTACACAGACTTGGTAATGAAAGAAACCAGCAAAAGTTCTAATGACGTAAGCGGATTGCATTCGAAAAGGAAGCGTAGGAAGTATGAAACTCAGACCAAATAAAAAAGAAAAGACGGAGCTCTGCAAGTAGCGAAATGAGGCTGATTAAAACTATTCCTTGGCGTTTATAGTACATGCACTACTTCGTTGTACACATGTATGACGAAACTATGCCTTATAATTTTTCTAAATAGGGAATTTTTCCAGTACCGCCATTACTTTGTAACCGACTTCTTCATCTTGAAATTTTGCATACATGTAGTCTGGGGTACTGAAGAAGACATGGGTACTTTTTGTCCCAAAAAAATAAACGATTCCTGTGGGACCGCGGGTGAAACCGCGGTGCGCAGCTAGTAATTAATATGTAGAATAAAATTGAACCAACATGTTGATGTCAATGGTTATAGTACAGAACATTTTTTTTTTTATTACATAATAGGGTTGCGTTTGGCCGCCAACATGCCTGATGATAAGCAGTGATGCGGCCTACGATGGAGCACGCTTGCCTAGAAGAAACCGATTCACTCGAGACTTGAAGACACCCAGATTGTAAGTGTCAGGGAACACACAGTCTGGCAGAGTATTCCACACTCTAGCGGTCCGTATGAGAAATGAGGAACCAAAGCGTTTCGTGCGTGTTGTAGGTAATATTACTACGTATAGAATGGTCACTGCATGTCCGGGGTGTAGTAGAGGTAAGTACAGATGTTAACAGTAAAGGATACTTCCAAATCCTTAATTTCGTTAGTTCAGATTTTGGTCACGTGCCAAAAAATCGGTCACTGTACTCATTGTCTTAATTATTTAAAAATAGTTTTGGTTTTCGGTGTTTTTTTTAGATTTCAAACTAGCTGCACCCGGCGGTTTCACTCGCAGTTAAAAAGTATCCTGTGTGCTATTATCTAGACTATAATCTATCTCTGTGTCAAATTTCATCCAGATCTATTCAGCCGTTCTGGCGTGAAAGAGTAACAAACATCCATCCATCCATCCATTCTTACAAACTTTCGCGTTTATAATATTAGTAGGAGTAGGATATTAGGTAAGTTTTTTGTACGTAATACAGAAGGGGGCTTTCAGAAATCTTTTTTTTAAAAGCGTTTTGTGCTAAAACATTTTAATTATTGTACATTGGGTTTATTTTATTTATTAAAGTCAAGGTCTTTCTTCCAGCGCGTTAGCGTCTTAAAAATACTTTGCAAGTAAATCTATTTAAGTATGTATTCAAAAATATCTAAGTATGTATATCAGTCCCTGGCAGCCATGGTACAAGCTTTGCTTAGTTTGGTGTCAGGCGACCGTGTGTGGAAGTGACTCAAAACAAAAATTCGATTTAACTTTTGCAATGACGCTTAAGTTAGGGTAGTAAATTCTTGTAAATTCCATTTACTGAGCCATAACTACGCAAAAACTAGTACAAAGTCATCTGCAACTTAAGTTTCCATAAACACAAATAACATCCAATCTTACATCAAAGTTTCAGTGCACAGAACTTACTACGAAGCAATCAGCTGATTAGATTAACTTCCCCAAGCGATTATCTGCTTTCTCAGCAACCATCAAGGCTGGTTTTCGAGTAGCAAACTGTGGAATAGCACATGTGGAGACAGCTGTAATGTTCTCATGAATTCTGTAATAAAGAAAATGAGATAACGCATTGCAATTACATTAATGAGTGAAGCTAATCTTGTTGAAGTACTGGAGTAGTTTCAACGACTATGTGGAAATAATACTTTGTTTACTTATCTAAGAGAGATGGAGTGTCTCCTATTTGCCAGACTACCTAATGAGAAGTGAGTTGTTGTGCTTTCACCTACTTATAAGATAGCTATGTGATTTCAATAAATAAGTCACTTAAGTACACTTAACCCATGCAATAGTTTACTGGATCATTAAGTATTTGAATTAAGGAAGTACGTGATAACACAATGCGCTGCGTTTTGGCACGGTAGCTCTGTCTAACAGAAACTATTGCATTCCTTCGTCCAAATTTTGACTGTAGATTACCAACTAACAGAAGATCATCTCAAAATGCCTGGGTGCGTGCATAAAAATATTTGGCAAGCGCAGATCTGTAAAATTGGTATTTGGTTGGTAATCTACTGTCGACTGACGCTAGCAGCGACGCAACACATCATGTAGCCATATCTAAAAACCCAAGATGTTTATATTGTAAAGGCGAAAGTTTGTTTACCGACCGAACGATCATTAACGAACGGACCGCCCTTGCTCAAGCTTCGGAAAAAAATCTTTCATATGCCCGGCGCTGTCCGTCTGCCCGACAGATGGACAGACGCCAGCTGTCTTCAGCTCACAGAGCCACCAGTTTCCTTGTTACTTCTTCACGCTAAAACGAATGGATGAAATTTGGTGTTTTTAGAGGCCGCGTAATTATACCTTGGGTTAACACATTCAGATATGCTACTTTTTAACCAAGTGTAACTTTTTAACACCACACGACTTTCTTTGTCTGAAAGGTGACTTAATCAAGAATGTTCTTACTTATAATAATAATAAAAAAAACAAAAGTCGGAGCTAGCGTTCACAGCGTAGCTCGATAAGGTGTTCGTAACCGATCACCGATGAGACGCTGCTAACAAATTTAAATTTTCAGCACATTTGTTTTCAAAAAAAGGAACCGCAACCCTTAACAGATAAATTGAAATCTATCAAACGACTGAAAGTAGTTTACCTGAACTCCGACAGTTCTACACTTCAACCGCACTTTAATATTATGAAGTCTCAAACTTTATCAAAGAACTTCGCTTTGAAGCGCAGTGGAAACACACGGGGGGATATATTGGACTGACGCGCGAAGAATACTGTAGTTAGGAAATTCTTTGAATAAAGAAGAAGAAATGAACGAATGCAAAGTTGATACTGGAAGTTTTAGCTTTGTGCTAGTTAAGTTTTGTAACTCAATTTTAAACCGAAACAAGTTAAGGAAAACGAAATAGAATATCCTTTAGAATGTTTTAGTATCGAATATTGTTTTGAGTTATTTTGTAACCATATTAGATTCCTTGTTGCGGAACTTTAGTTTGCGACTCGTGTTTATGGGGCTTAAGGGCGACGATGATGGCCTAGTTGGAGAAGGCCCGCCTCGCAAGCCAGAGGGAGCGGGTTCATACCCAGCCGACGACGCGCACCAATTTGCTTATTGTGTGAACATATGTGCGTACTGTATATCATCTGCTACATGACTGGAGCCCGGTGTATGGCGACAGGCTCGACAGAGAGCGAGCATTTGGGACTCAATATCGTCCGGCGAAGTGTGGGTGTTCTATTACACCTCTGCCAGCCTCCTCGTGGGGAAGGCATGACGATATTTTATCACTAAAACTTTACTAAATATGTTTTTAGCTTGATCGGAATATAATTCTCTCAAAATTATTTCTATTTACATTTTCCGTAATTATGTTTTGACGCGACGCGACAGTTAAGTCTATCTAAATTTCAATACAATTAATGACTAGGAACGTCGCTAATAACCTTTGTAGTAACATTCCGTCATTAGGTTCGGTGATAGTAACGCCGCGTCAATTTGAAGAAAATGTACATTCAAATACGTAATTATAATTATGTAACTACTTATATAAATGGTATTAATTTCCTGACAGCGAAACCAATGACAGGATTGAGCCTTTAGAGTAGACTAAGAGGGGTCTCACCGACAGACGCACCCTTAAGCGTTCGTAACCAACCACTAAATGTTAACTAACGGATGACTCAGTCAGTCTTCGGATGGGTGCCCACGGTCTATAGTTTTTACAACTGAACTACTATTGTTCAAATCACACGTTAAATTACAATTCTCAACACATTGAAATGACAGCTGCCATACATTTTCAGTACCATGTGCGTTCGAGTACCTTCTCACAGAATGCTAGTGAATACAAGGCTTTTTTTTTGTTTTTTATTAAAAAAAATTCACTCAGTGGAGTGTAGTACTTGTAGTGTGACTTTTGTTAACTAGTATCTTTATAATTATTATTTAAGGGGAATACAGGTAGAGGATAATGTGATTAATGTTAATACATGTTAATTAAGTCTTATTCTAACGTTAGGTTAATGGTTATCACTTATTGCTACATTGTGAGTACACCACGAGCAGACCACCGACCCGCAAGCAGCACACGATCACGAGTATGACGCATGTGCCAGCCATCGCTCTCCTCAACCATATTTGAGGGAAGAGGACGACCCGACACACGACGCCGCCGCAAGAAGGTGCCTTCGATAGTGAGCATGAATGCTCGAGATGTACCCACAATTACTAAACAAAGGTTATACACAGATAAAACTTTGTGAACCTAGTGACATGACTTCTCGACTCCAGGTTAGGTCAACTGACCCTGTCGACACCTCTTGTGTTACTTCCCTGTCTTAACGGACGAGTAAAAGGTTTTTATTTGCACTACTTAAGTCTAATCGGTCGCCGGGAAACACTTTCCAGTTTTGTAACGCTTTTTTACTTCTAGCAAGAATTTGCATTTAAAAAGGGAGAAATTAAAAAGAATTATTCCGCATTACGTAGCTTTGAAACTAGGTTAAGTAGTTACGTAATACTAATTTTTGCTGGAATTTTGAAATTGAAACGGGAGTTTTTTTCTGGTCAGACCATTATTCTTGATCTATAAAGAAAAAATAATTTAAATAATGTCAAAACGATTACGATGATCATGAGTAAATGATTATAGCTTCATCATCGTCATTCTCACTCTTTCACAACTTCGAAAGTAATCTTTCTCTGGAAAAATTAAGTCTAAACGTAAAAATGACTGAAACGCACCTGATTCAATTTAATTCCTTATTTCAGCAAAAAGTAGCCTAATAAATTTTGAAAGTGTTTAACTATTGTTTAATTGTTTAATAACTAAAACGGCAACATGCCAATTACATTAGTTAATTTAAAATTAGTGAATATCACAACAAGTCAAAGTCAAAATGTTTTTATTCAATGTAGGTATCAAAGATACACTTATGATATGAACGTCAAAGTTATTTAAATAGACTCGACCGCCTTGTTCGGATAAAGAGTCTCTACTCAGAAGAACAGGCAAGAAACTGAGGGGCATTATTTCAAGTGAATAGTAATAAGTCTCAATAATCAATAACAATAATTCAACATTGAATTTTAAAAAAACATGTCAATAATGATTATTATGATAATAAATAAAAATAAATAATAAGTGAATGTCAAAATCATTAAAATTAAGTAAAATTAACAATGAAAAACATAAACAATATTTCGAGTTTAAATGTGTGTTACGTACGTACGTCTTCACGCTCAAATGGCTTAATGGATTTGGATGAACTTTGGTATGCACAAAAACACACACACACACAATGACGCCTCTTTCCATTAGGGGTAGGCAGAGACCACTTCTCTCCACTTGCTACGATTCTGGCATACATCTTTCGCTTCTTTCACGTTCATGAGTATTTTCATACACGCTCGTCGGTTACGGGTACTCTTGACCTAGCCTTTCTCTAAGACTTTGGTATAGAGCTAGTTTAAACCCTACATTACTATGTAGGTAATTTTTTATTGCGCAAAAATAAAACAATTCCTTTCAAACATCGCATTAAAGGCGTAGCTGGTAAATAAAATCCTACTAATATTATAAACGCGAAAGTTTGTAAGAATGGATGGATGGATGGATGGATGTTTGTTACTCTTTCACGCCAGAACGACTGAACAGATCTGGATGAAATTTGGCACAGAGATAGATTATAGTCTAGAATAGCACATAAGATACTTTTTAACCGCAGGTGAAACCGCGGGGCGCAGCTAGTAAATAATAATTGATGCGCTAACTTTTGTGAAATTATGAATTTCGGAAAGTAGCTCCCGACCACTAGGGTGAGGTAAGCGGTTATTTCGCTTGGCTGGAATTCTGCCAAGTTATTGATTTTTAATATTATACTTTATCAAATATTTTCCCACATGCATGGAGAATTTCCAATATTCTGTAAACGATGCACGGCTACAGTGTTTATGTCTGAAATATCTGTTTGCTAGCACAAGTATAGGTCTTAACGTATGTTTAACGTAACCTGCATCCATTCTGTAAAATATCCTTACAAATTATTAAATCGAAAGAAACTCTGTCTGTCTGTTTGTAGGCTTTTCACGGCTAAACAGCTAAAGGGATCTTGATGAAATTTGATAATTGGTTACAGGAAGGTTTTAGCATTCTCTTTTCTGAATAAACGCGAACGAAGTCGCGGGTAGCAACTAGTATAATATACGTCTAGTACGAGTTAACTATATTATACTATATCGACTTGTACTCGAATTACACTTTATCAAAAATATGAAGAAAATCACTAGTACAAACAAAAACTAGTTAAACTAGCTCCTATCTAAGAGATAGTCTAAGATCCCGCTATAGAACGACCTTCACCGAGATGCTTATTTGATGAAATGCATTTCCTATTTAATTTAATATGTCAATAAATATATTGCATATGGGTTGTCTAATAAATTTCAATCTCTCCACAAACTCGGAAAAAGTCCAGAATTTGATTAATTAATAATTAAAAAAAAAAACATTTTTTTTAAAATTTCACCGGATTGATTATTAGGCAAATTCTATACCAATCGAAAGTCTAAAGCCCGTAGTATATGCAAACGTTGGGTTGCCTATTCTTTTCCGGTCACAACTCTCGGGTAGCCAGGTACAAACAGGTAAATCGATGCTAGCATTTTGCATCGGTCTGATTATTGAATTAAAATTATCCTATCCAGCTATCCTATTCTTATTTCTAGTGTTATTATTGTGATAGTCACAGTTTAATTTAAATTTATGTAGATTTTTGCGAACGTACATAGTATTTTCAAAGATAAACAAAGAAGGTAAAGTTAACAAATTTATTTCTTTAAAAAAATATGCAATATATTTATTGACATTAAATTAAATATAAAATACATTTTATCAAATAAGCATCTCGGTGAAAGTCGTTCTAAAGCGGGATCCTATACTAAGAAGTGCGCGGGGTGGTGTGAGTACCTAGCGCAGAGTAAAGAACGTCCACTTACAAGCTGAAGGGGTCTACCGTGACATGTTATTGTCATGATGGTCACGTTTTCTTGGCAACGTTGAGCGACTACGGAGCGTATCGCCGCGGAATAAGGTCCATGGTCGCGTCGCGTCGAAAACAAAACGATCATTAGTAGATGGCAGTACGATGGCAGTAAGATGTCTTGGTAGGCTCCCAGGACCCATACCGATAGGTTCAGCCGCTGATGCTGCGCAACAGGGAATCTTATCGCCACGCTTTAAGGTTCATGGTCGCGCATTATCAGCGGCTGCACCTAAAAATCGTCGCAAAAACATGTCAAGATACAGACCCAGTGTCCAACCGCCTCGCAATGATATTAAATGAAAATCGATTTTATATTTTGAGACATAAAGTCTTTTTTAGATCGTCAATTGTTAGACAATGCGCACATGGCCTCCTACGGTCAGCACACCAGTCGCTTAGCGAGTCGACCAAATAGGACTTTATACCTCAAAATATTTTCATACCAGTGCGAGACGGTCAGGCGGTGAGCTTGTAAATGGATGGAGTCTTTTAATGTAAACAAGTATGTTTAATAACTGCTCGGGATTTCGACTTATTGGATACCTACATAATAAAAAATATTTTGATACATTAGGTACAAGTTTTTTTTCCGAATTTGATATCTAATTATTGTACCTACTACTAATTACTATACCTACTAATTGTTCCCTTTCTATTACTTCTAAATAAATTTTAACAGCGTCCAGTCTCTAGTATCAAATTAATTTTAAAAAAAGTTTTATACAGGGTGCTGGTTTTGGGTGTACTAATACTTAAGGGTGTTGCCCTACTCTTCAAAGTGAACAACTTTAAGAACAACAGTTTCCAAAATTCGAAAGTAAAATAATCGAGTTCCCATACAAAATAACTAGTCACGTGATCATCAATCTTAATAAATATAAATTACGTGTCACGTTGTTTGTCCGCTATAGACTCCTAAACTACTTAACCGATTTCAATCAAATTTGCACACCGTGTGCAGTTCGATCTAACTTAACAGATAGGATAGCTCACATATATACTTATATACAAATAATAAACGCGAACGAAGTCGCGGGGTGACAGCTAGTTTTGTATAAAACTTGTTTTTTTTCCTCGAATTTTTAACTTGTGTTCTAAAAGTTATCCAATTTCACGGGGATTACTACACCCAAAATCAGCACATTGTATACGAGTGAGAATATTATTTATTCCTTGGGCTGTTTTATTTAAAACAAGTCCTACTAAACTCAATCATTTTTAAGCATTTTAAATAATCTTCGGTCGATCAGGGGATTTTAATCAAATTAGGCAAAGCGTGGTTATTTTACCGATTCTTATCTGATCGCCGAAGCTTCGGACCCTTTTTTCATTATCCCAAAATTAGAATTAACAAAAGGTCTGCCTTTGGCTTTCTTTGAAGCCCCAATACAGTGACGTCACGGTTTGCACTGATTTTTGCTGAGATAAAATGTCCTTGTTATTTACAATTATTAGGAAATAGTACTGTAGTATGTGTCATTGGGATTTTTATTACAGTCTCTATAAGTAGAGTAAGGAATCGCTATGTCTGTCTGTCTGTCTGTTTTATTTCAAGCTCTAGGGAATGCTCCTAAACCAACGTTTTTAAATCTATTACGCAAGCGCTTAGCTTTTTAAAATTTGCTATTTTACTCTCGGCACAGAAAACACTATTGTGTATTCTACTACCTACATACACACACCAACACACTATTATACACAGAATACACGATTGTGTATGTTATTGTACTACAAACGTCATTGAAATAACACCATGAGTGCTACGCTTTTTATGCTACGCTACGAATGCTGCGCTATCCATGCTACGCTGCTACGCTTGTTGACCTACGCTACAAATGCTACGCTACAAGTGCTACGCGATACCAACTACGTTACAAGTTTAGTACAGTACTCGGTGATATAATTATTTAAATTGCACATCGACCTTTGGAAAGAGACTTCACCTTCGTAGAGCGTTATCTCTGTCGCACACTAAACGAAACTGTCGTACGAAAGAGATAACGCTCTACGAAGCCGAGTCTCTTTCCAAAAGTCGATGTGCAATGTTTATCGCCAGGCACTGTACAGTACTACTCTAGTCTATCTACGCCATAAGTGCTACGCGTATCACTCTCAAGTAGTACACTAACTACTTGTAAAAGTATAACAGTTAAGAGCTCTCACAACCCAACACACTCTTATTACGAACTCTCAAAACGCAGGACCATCTAACATTTAATATCACGCGGCAACCCTAGCGTGGCTCGAAAAAAGATTTATTTTCGAGTTTTATTAAAGCAATTTCACCCGTTCCCAGCCAGGGTTGACACTACTGTAGTGACAGGCCTTTAGGGCGCTCAGGGATTGTTAATTAGTGGACGTTGAAAACCGGATTGGGAATGGCTTTTTCTGGTAATTTTGTAACTCTTTTAGCTTGAAAAGTTGGAAAGGATAAAACAAATTAGCTTGGAAAGTTGAAAAATCATGAACCATAGATAAAAATCTGGAATACAATGTCCCTTTTACTAGGACAATTAACCGGAAATGGCACAGTAAAATTGTAATGTGATTTTTCAAAATCCGAATTCCTTTGCAAAGCGCCTAGGAACAGATACATTTGAAAACTTGTTTCTATTTCTGACTAGGGATGTTCACCCTTATATACATCATCACTTTTTTTGCGATGGGCTAATAGTCTACAACCTCCTTTAAAAAAACACGTCAAAATTTTCTTTGTGACAACCCTAACATGGAAACTTAGCAGTTAATGTACCAAGCCGGCCAACCCATGAATATTATTCGAACTAAATCTTTTATATTACATCTGGGTGCTGAAAAAGGGCTTTTGCGACCATAGCTTACATAGCAGTTTCTATGACCGAAACCACAGCTAATGTAGCAGTTTCTACGACAACGGCCACAGGTTACTAAGCAGTTTGTTTTAAATGCCACAGTTTCTTGACGCAGATTAAGTAAGAGTAGGTACTGCGTGGTTGCATAAAATAAAGGTTGTGCCACATTCCGGGTTTCACAGAATAATTTATAGTTACATTAGAGGCGCAATATTGGAGGGTCATGAATTAATTTGAATCTCAAATTGGCCTCAATCGCGCTTATAAAGCTGAAAATGTAAATAAAAGTGAAATATTTTTCCTTATTGTCTGAGTGATGTTGTTTAACTCTGCAGTGTCATTTTTTTAGTCAACGCATGTGAAGAAGATTTCAAATGTAATGTACAAGGATTTCAATGTACATTTAAATTTTGAAAATACCTTTTACAATTATTTTTTTTACAAAATGCCCTGCACAAACAAGTGACATTATTAAACGATAAATTAAAAAAACAGACTGCAAAATGTAGTCTGATACTCCGGATTAAATGAAAATGTTGTGCCATATCTCCTATGTCACTTCCATTATCATGATGATTCAAATGACACCTCACATGTCGACATCCATCAAGCTGTTTAGGCTGTAGGGCGTGCCTAAGAAACTGCATACACACATACATACCTACATATACTCGAAAAACATGACCCTACTTCTTGCTTCGGGTAAAAATAAACCAAAACTTCCGATTAAATAAAGACATTTAATATTGATTTGATTTGAATTTCGTCGGCTTTTTTTAAAAAAAAAAAACAAACCGCAAACGTCATTTGTGTGCTTTTTGACTTCGTCATACAAATAGCAAAATGTCGGCGGTTGCTGGCGACGTGGGTGTGTAGGTACACTCCCTAAGCTGTATAGGCTACGTAGGTGGTCATTACATCATCCAATTTGTAGTACACTAGCTGAACTAGCGTGTTGGACAGTTAGCAACCCATTTTTTTGACGAGACAACGTCTAATAAATTAATGAACGCCAAATGCACGCACGAAAAACGATGACTTGTTGTCCCGTTATACTCGCTAGAGCGAGAGTGCTACACGAGCGAGTGAAAGGCACGATCGGCTTGAGCGTTTGGCTTGCACCGCATCTATCTCTCTTCCACTCGATTGGCCTATGCGTCCGAGGAGAAGATTTCATCAATGTTTTGTTATGACGTTGTCACGTCCTATCTAAACTATCGTCCGCAAACAGACTTTACAGGCAAACAATTTTTCTATTGCACGGCTTAGACACGCTAAGTTAGCATACTGCAAATTGAAAGTGTAATGGACACTTATCTAATCTGTCCTATACCTATTTATGGTCAAACCCAAAAAGCCACCATAAAAAAATCGAAAAAAAAAACAACCTTTTAATTATAAAAGCTCGCCGTAAATTCGAAGCAAGTCTCCAGAGGAACCCTGATAGATACAAAATTCAATTTTAAATGAGGCAATTTCCTATAAGCGCTGGTCCCGGCGGTCGTTACTAGTTCGTTATTTCGTTATGCAGTTACATTTCCATGGGGAAACGGGGTCGTTGTATGGAAATTGGATAAAGGGGTTTTGTCAAGAGAATTTAACTTATTTAACAAATACGTATGAGCAAATTTGAAACCGCGCTAAGCTTTGTTAAATGTTGGAGAGGTATCGACCAAGCGAGTGTTAGCTAGCGAAGCGTCTCTGCTTCGACAAAAACGCTTTTGTATGTTCGGATTTCTGTCCGATTCCTTTCGGATCTCTGTCTTCATCTAAAGATCAATTTGTTAACCGATTCTCTTGAAACTTTGTGAGTAGATTTGATAATTGTATGTTTTTTTTTGTCGAGGCATTTAATTCAAATTCAAATTCAAATTCATTTAAGTATTTCAAATGTCAAATTCATATTGGTAAAATGAAGATTTAGTTGAGGAAGATTTTTTTTTTGAAAAACATAAGTATGATATCTGCGCCATTTTGAAACATATTTCAAATTTTAAAAAAGGTATAAAAACTAAAATTTCCAGTGAATCAGTTGAGGTATGCGACCTGCAGAAGAGGACATACGCCGGTTGCGACGGCTCAAGCTCACAGAGCAACTAATATAATAGCTATATTGTTTGGTTTGCAATTTGACAATTTTGCTAAGCAATTTAAACTAGATGGCGCTATTCATAATTCCCGCATTGCATAATGGCCTGCGGACCGTATGCGGTCTGCGTTCTTATGCAATATACTAGTTTTACCTAAATATGTAGTTCAAATCTGAGAAAATGATACGTTTTAGATTTCAACAGCTTAATTAGTTGTTATCCTAACTAAAATCATAAATGTGAAAGTGAGTTTGTTTGTAACGCTTTCACGTCTCAAGTACTCAACCAATCGCCTTGAAATTTTGCATACATGTTGTCTGGGTACAGAAAAGGACATAGAATACTTTTTATCCCGAAAAAATAAACGGTTTCTGTGGGACCGCGGGTGAAGTCGCGGGGCGCAGCTAGTAACTGTCTAACTTCACAGATATTATTCGTCACATTCGACACAATTTAACATTCTCAAAGCCTTATTCAAAAACGTCGCTCAGTCATGACTCACAATTTAAAACTGTTTTTATGAATGCTATAACCAGTTTTAAATCAAGATTCAGGACTGAGTGTCGTTTTAGCATGCGGGCCTTAATCTACGAAATTAACAGATTTTTCAACATACACCCTGAATTAAAACTCAGGACCGAATTTACACAGGCTGAGTCAATTTTCCTGAGTGCATTACCGTTACAAATAAAATATATTATTCTAGGGTAGGAAAATGCTCATAACTCGAGCATCGGGTTCAGTATAAATAAGGTTTCTATATTTTATTTGCCGATCTCTACGGATTTCCGTATGCGAGTTATGGGGTTTTTGCTGCGCGTGTAATTTACATTTATTTCCTTTTTATTTATGAGTTCTCCTTTTTTGAGTTTAATAAAAGTGAATAAGGTTGTTTTTTGCTGAACAGTTCGAGCATCGTATTCAGATGTATTTACTAAGATAAGCAAATAAGTTGCACAAGTGAATGAATTGCAACTTGAACTATTATGGCTCATTTACGCAGTGTAAGTATCTTGTATATTCAAGAGCAATAGTTGATTCAAGATTCATTTTTTTTTAACGTATTAAACTTTAATCATACTTTAAACCCTATTTATAACTTAGTACTCACTTACATAATATATATATATATATGTATATTATTATTATAATTTTTTTATAATAATAATAAAAATATCTTTATTTGAGCAAAAATGGTACAGAGCTTAAATGTGAACCCTGAGAAGGAACATGGTTTAGTATACATCATACATGATAGCGTACAGATCTTAAAAAATTATTGCGATAGATTACACGCAATAGTCTACCTTTGGATACTGTAAGCAATTGTCGATGTAATGCGTTTGTTTATATAATAATAGCTGTCACCCCGCGACTTCGTTCGCGTTTATTATTTATATATATATACATATGTGAGCTATCCTATCTGTTAAGTTAGATCGAACTGCACACGATGTGCAAATTTGATTGAAATCGGTTAAGTAGTTTAGGAGTCTATAGCGGACAAACAACGTGACACGTAATTTCGACATTAAGATTACTCGTATGTTAAGCAACAGGCAAGAAACTTGCAGCGTGTAAATCAGGTTTTAGCAAAAGTTAAGTTCACATATTCCATATTAATAAATCAAAGATTTAAAAACCGCCGACATCGATTTTCATTCTTTTTTTTTATGTAGAATAGGTCGGGGTTTGACCACCAACTCGCCTGATGTTAAGCGACGTTGTGGTCTAAGATAGAGCACGACGACATATAAGGTACTTATTCACTCTAGCCTTGAAGTTTTGTAGAGTGAAGAAGTACAAAGACGGCAGTTGAGTGAGGCGCTACAAGTGCGCTACTGCTCAGACCCGTCTTCGGAACGGTTACACCGGACTACATCCCGAAACACGACTAGGTCATTTCACGACATGGCTTGGTCCGGTGGGTGGTAACTAGTCACGGCCGAAGCCTCCCACCAGAGTTTGCTACCCGGTTAGCACTACCCGGGGACCACGTGTAGGGAATCAGAATAGAGTACACTCCTACGGACGTGGGTAGCTCAGCCCCCAAAACATTCAAACATAGCTAAGAACACTCCCGACTAATTCACCTTTCAAACAAAACAAAACAAAACAAACAAAATCAAAATTGGTTCTTCCGTTCGGGAACTTTGATGCCACAAACAGGCACACACACACACACACACACAGACACGTCAAGCTTAAAACTCCCTGTCGTTTTTTGCGTCGGGAGTAAAAAAGCGTTTAATAATGTAAAAATTAATTTAGCGTATTCTCACATTAAAATATATTGCATTGTGAAAGACATTATTTCTTTCACCTGTCACTCTCATTGAGACCAGTGTCAGAACAAAAGAGCCATAAACATCGATTACTTAAGAACCTACCCGCAAATTACAAAATTATGCATCTGCTGGAAATTCTCCAGGAAATTGCGCTTTTCTTCTCAACATCATTTGCAATATCCATTTCAACTGGCACGACTCGAAATTTCGAACATTAATAAATCAACCTCGATTCAACTCTGTTTCAACAAACTGAGCCGTGTTCGGGTTGTCATGGCAACCGTCGCCATTTAAAACACAGTTTAAAAAATAACAGTACCTTAGTTCTGCCTCTGGCTGCTGTGACTGTGTCATGTTTGGAGGCCGTGAGGATACTAACCTCCTTACTAATAAAAACGAAATAATAATTGTTTTGTCCTTTTCTTTCTTCTATTTTTTTTAATGTGATCGAAAGAGATAAAACACTGTATCAATTATTCCAAGGCTTTAGCGACAACGTCGACCGAGCCAGCGTTAGCGAGCGAATCCTTCTATAATTTCTCAAAAAATTATTTTAAAATTAATTTACTTTAAAATTAATTTACTTTAAAATTAATTTATTTTAAAATTCTTCTAATATTCCTCTATGCTTCTTCAGCTTTGACAAAAATGCTTTCGTATGTGCAAATTCCGGATTTTATTCTTCGTCTACAGGTCGCTTTCCTTAACCGATTCTCTTGAAGCTTTGTGAGTAGGTTCGTTAGGAATGTAGTTTTATTTTGCTGAGTCAGTTTTTGGAAATCTTTAAAAATAGCGGAGATATGATTGTTTTATTTAAAAAAAAACATATATCTGATAATATTATGAAGTATTTGGTTTTTGTACTTACTTAAATCGTCGAACTCAAACTTTGAAGTTAATCAATATTTTACCTTTGATCAGTCAGCAGCTCGGCCAAATTGAATTTTCTTACCTGTAACAAAGAGTAAAGACATCATTAGCGATTTTTAAATTAAAAATTATGTAACTAATAAGGTACATATGGCATAATTAATATTGGTATTTCAGCCAGAACATTGGTACTCATAATAGTCAATGAAGGATCAACTTCCATACGTTATGTAACTCTATGGAAAGTGATTCTTATTGGTTTAAAATAAGAACCAATTTCGAAAAATTTATGTGCTGCCTATAATCCAAGAATTTTAGTCACTGTCTCAAGCTACACTGTTTCTAATAACTCCGATGGGAAGATTAATCGATCGCCATCTGCAAAAGGCGGACGGAGTCCAAGATTACTCACTTGGGACCTCAACCGGCAACACTCAAACAGCTACCCACCTTATTTCTTTAACCACAAGCTTTTATTTCCAATAACAGAAATATTACTTCTCTCCAGATCCCTGAGAACCACAATCAAGCTACCTTATTTTTAGAGCCATAGAGTAGTAATTCGTATAGAAGGAAGTAAGCTAATAAGTCAAGAGGCCAAGGAATGAGTGTTGTGTTTATACAGCTATAATACGGCTAATTTATATAGTGAAGTCATGTGAGGAATGGGTCTGTCATAAGCAGGCTGTTCGATTTGTTCGGATTACGATGCGGCTATTGGTTTAGGAAGTGGATGGGTTAATGTTAAGTCAATACAAGCCAGTATAGTCCTAATTGATTTTGATTTGTATATCATTTAATATATTAAGGAGAAAGTAAAGAGAGTCAAAGGTGTCATCGCGCATAGCTTTATTTTGTTCCATCACTTACAATTGTTTACACAATTTTACACAAAAATATTGTTTACACGATTTTACTTTTGTACTTTTATAAATTATGTTTGGATGTTTAATGGGTTTTATGGGTTATTGCCTTAAAAAAAATATTGGTTGTCTGTAAAGTCGGTTTACTGACGATAGTTGAACGTGACAACGTGCTCACTCAAGTAGGAGAGAGACGGATGTCGAACGCTGCCGAACGCAAAGGCCGATTGTGCTTCTTTGTCGCTCGTTCCGCGCTCTCGCTTGCACTTCAAGCCTTACATGGAACGCCTCAGAGCGAGGTAACGCCGCATTTTTTCGTGCGTGCAGCCGGCTCTATCGAATTATAAGACGTTGTCACGTCAAAAAATATTATCATTATTATAATTCAAATTGTTTACTATCTCAATAGTCCAATCACAGAATTACATACAAAGTCAATGTTCCTTCAGAAGAGTATTAATTACATTTACTTGGAATTTGTAGGTAGTTATAAAACTCCTTTCTGTAAAATTTGAAATTATGATTTAACACCTTAACGCCAATGTTGAAGTTGCACGCAAGTTTATTTAAACCGATTTTAAAATTACTCAATACTCAATCACTTATTGCTTTCATTATGGTACATGCAGGGTACCATGGCATTATGGCAGTTCTTAAAGGTAAATCACATAAAATTGTATCACATAATGACCCTAATGGAGCATGGCAACATTGTGCGGACTGGTTTTATTCTATCAAATATTTGTCGGTTAGGAATTCGTAGAGTATAAAAACATTTTTTAATCAACATATCTTTTAGCATTTTGACTATGGAAACTGACGTGGCTTTCAAACACTATGATTTTACAAGCTCCGCCCCGCGGTTTCACCCGCGGTTAAAACGTATCCTATGTGCTATTCTAGACTATAATCTATCTATGTGCCAAATTTCATACAGATCTATTCAGCCGTTCTGGCGTGAAAGAGTAACAAACATCCATCCACCCGTCCATCCATCCATTTTAGTACTTTATGCTGCTCGTGCTTTTCTAAGTTGTAATTACCTACATTTCTGAATTTTTCCACCTACCTTTTCCCAAACAAAAAAAACCTTTTTTCGACATTTTCTAAAAAATAAATGAAAAGACAGTGTTTTTTATTCCACATGTCCTCACTCGGTGTGCTTCTGTAGCAGATCGAAATCAGAGTTGGTTAACCCTGCAATAGCTGAGTGCGGCATATTTCGTCGCCAGTTAGCAGTGATTGAACAGAGCTGCAGTGATCTGCGTTCTGCGTTGATTTGAGCTGCGCAATCCACTCCACTCTGAGTAGTAAGGCCGTGTCCACTGGAAATGTGTGAGGGAGATGAGAGAAAAGTAAATCCGACAAGTAATGTGTAAGTAAGTGATGCCCAGCATTCAGAAAGCCAACGCGTGATGACGTGACTCGTCATCGTCACCCGTCTCTTTTGAACTTTTTGTAAATGACTTATTTCTGTCTTGCTTTAGCTTCGATTGACATTTTGACCAAGTAACCATTTTTGACTCGGAATGTTATTCTTGGAGGAGTATATTATTTTAAAAAAGTAGCGAGTACTCGCTAGGGTTCCGTTATTGTCTCCATCGCAATTTTAAAATACTTGCTAAATTCTATAGGCTATTTCACTACATAATTTCAAACAACTTTTACTTCGCGACAAACCTTGAAATCGTAAGTCAATAATCAGCTGTTCCTTAAGAAATATTAACTTGTGACATAAATGTATAGAACAGCTGATTTTTGTTTTACGTTTTCAGGGTTAGCCCCAAAGTACAAGTTGAGGTAGAGAATCGGCCTTAAAATGTTGCTAGTAAGTAGGTATATGAAAAATAGCGGTGTATAACACTCTCAACACGGAACCCTGACAAGATTAAGAACATGAACATTATGCCACCAATAGAAACACTTCGTTGTGTAAATGAAGAGCTCCTATTGGTAGTTTTATTTTCTTGCGCATCGCTCATTTCCCTCACACATCTCCAATGGATACGCTGCCTATCTTCGCCACAGAATACGTGCTCTACCACAAAACGGATGATAGTGCCTACGCTGCCAAATCTGTCAATGCTGCATTTGCAAACTTCGACGAAAGGGTTGAAATTAAAAACCAATATATAACCAATGCTTAGGTAAACCCATGATCCAAAAAAACAAGGTCTAGCATTCAGAAAACACGTAATGACGTCATTGTCATCCGCCTCTTTCGTACTTGTTGTAAATGACTTATTTTGGTCTTACTTAAGCATCGATTGACGTCAATACGTGTTGCTAAATGCTATACCTGGCAGAGTTAATTATTGTCCATGGGTAAACAACAACAACAACAACAACAACTCTTTATTAAAAACATAAAATAATTACAATAGTACTTAAATAAGGCTTAACTAAGTTTTTAATGGGCGGCCTTATCGCTCAAAGCGATCTCTTCCAGGCAACCTGATTTGATTTGACCTGAATTGATTGGTAAACCATATGGTTATCAATCAATTCAGTCTGAACTACGCTGATTCTTTATTTCGTTAAAGTTACTAGACCGCAGCGACATTGTCTTATTGTATAGCGTTCTGAAAACTCAAATGAAGATCAAATTAATTAGAAACGTGAAAAGACAAAAATTTTACATAAATAAAACAAGAATTTATTCATCAAAAACACAAAAATGTCCTACAAATTAGCAGTAGTATCGGCAGTAGGGCCAATCAGTTTCCCGGGAGTCTGGCCGACTTAAAAATGTTGACTATAAGAAGTGAACTAAGTACAACACAGCGGTACAATTCGCGTTCTCTCAACGCCTATCATGGCAATAATATGTCCCCAATAGGTTCTTAAAGCAAACCTTGAAAAGTCTCGCAGAAAGTCTTGAAGAGCAGAGCATACTACAACAACTAACACCCAATTTAGCGAGCGTAACAGAACTGTAAAGAGCCAACCATCAGTTAACAGTATTGATAGGTCGAGTCTATTTAAATAACTCTCACGTTCATAAGCGTATCTTTGATACCTAAATTGAATAAAAACATTTTGACTTTAACTTTGACTCTGACTTAGGTCGCTGCTCGTTTGGCTTGTCGCTCAGATACCAGAACCGGTGATAGCCCCAATGGCGACCTCCCTGCGGATGAAGTCATTAGACATCTCATTATATTGCATTCTATGAACTGAAACTGACAAGCAATAGTAGACATAGAAATGTAAAGACCAAACAAGCAAGCAGTATTGATAGGTCGCTTTTCAATTGGCTTGTTGCTCGGAAACCGGAACCGGTAATAGCCCCGATGACCACATCCCTGCGGATGAAGTCATTAGACCGCGTCGGCATCTCATTACATTACGTTCTATAAACTGAAACTGAGAACCAATAGGTATAGACACAGAAATGTAAAGAGTATTGTACATAAATGTAAAGAGCAAACAAGCTAGTATTGATAGGTCGATATTCGACAGGCGTGTCGCTCCGATACCGGAAGCGGTGATAGCCCCCGATGGCGACATCCCTACGGATGAAGTCATTAGAGCGCGTCGGCGTCATGTGAACTCGGTCCGACCACAGATTACATACTAGCCTGTCAACGATAATGGTGTAGTGTAGATTGTGAGACTTGACCTCAGAATACAAAAAGATTCTCTTTCTGTTTTCTAAGATTGTGTCCTCATTGTGACATTGTTTTGAGATAAAAAAAAAAGAACGAGGCGGTTCAAAGCTATGAGTGTCAAACGGTGTAACAAAACTAAGTTAGTACTATATTTCTTTACCATAAGTGTATTGAAGTATTATAGTTTTAATAAATTTAAATTGTATATTATAGAATTTGACTTACTAATTAAAAGTAGTTCGCTTTGAAATGAGACAACCCCGCGTCTGATTGAGCTCAAATAAAAGCTTTAGAATTACATTGAGATCATCGAAATAATATAAGAAAGAAGCGGCTCGAGTCTAATTTCTTATACACAGCGCGTAGACCCAATGTAACTAAAAGCAAATGGACATTACACAGCGCGGCTGAGAGGTATGTTACGTGTATCAAAAACAAAGGTAAAGAGACGTAAAAAATAATAACGTATAAAGACTATAGCGAGAACAAAACAACAATAATTATTATCACTGTTGCGACTGGTTGCGTTTATTTGTGATTACGGTGAATTGTGTACTGCACCTAATCTATGCGGTTCATTTTTAGGTGTTTGTACCGGATCTCCCATAAATTTGATCGTAGCTCTCGGAGATTGTTTTACGAGATGTCAGCTTTCATTGAAATTAAATCTAGAAAATAAAGAAACAAAAGTAGTACCAGTCTACCGAAGTGAAACAAAATCATAGACATAATAATGTATTTCATCTCGAACGGAGATAGTAGTACATGGCGAGGATACTGGCTAGCTCCTTCTCACTCACACATAGTTAGACACTCTTAAAAAACTAGACACGCTTTTTGTCAAATATTGCGACATCAAAAAAAATTAAAAATAAATAAAAGCAAAGGCGTCACACTTCACAAGTAAGTTCAGATTTTTGAATAAAACACGCGAACGTATTGACTGTCTTATTTTCCTGCGCGAATGATAACCGTTCGACAAAATGTGTGCACGAAAGCAACTCTATTTTTTTCTCTCAATGAACGAAAATTATGTTGACCTATAAAGTGCGCAAAATACCGGATCTGGGGCGGAAGTCTCGACTTTCGCAACAGTGACTTTGCGACCAAATTTGTTGCAAAGCCACTGTCGCAAAATTCAAGACTAATAACTAAGTTCAAAGAACTTTGACAATTCAATTAAATTTTAGCAAAGGCTATTCGATAAGTTAAATTTAATTGATATAATAGACGGTGCAAATAATCGCGATGATAAATTTTCATATCCTTCTAAAAAAAGTGTAAATGAAGATACCGGAATTTCAGAGAAGAATTCGACATACTTCCATATTATGTCGAATTCTTCTTCTGATTTTTTTGTGCGTTTGTACCCCTTTACAAACAAACGTTGTATGGTGGAGTATTTTATAATATTATACCATAAGTTATACCTACACTGTTTTGTCTCTTTCTTTCTGGTACATTTTTAACTCGACCGAAAAAGACAAAATACTATAACTATTCCGAGGCTATGCAATGATTATTATTATAGGGGTAAAAGTTTACCAAATAAAGTTTAAATAATAAAGTTTAACCAAAAGTAACATTACACTAAACACTTGTATTTACACATGCAAAAGTTTGGATGGATATATGGTTGGATGGATGGATGTTTGTTAACTTATCACGCCAGTACGGCTGAACGGACCTGGATAACAGGCACAGGGATAAAATATAGTCAGGGATAGCACAAAGGCTACTTTTTAACCAGGAGTAACACCGCGGGGTGCAGCTAGTATTAAATAACTATGTATTTGTCTGTCATCAAGCATTTCATGAACACACTACCCGCACTTTGCTTACTTACTAGCACAACTTACGAAGCACCATGTGCTGTGCTGTGATGTGCTGTGCTGTGCTGTGATGTGTTGTGCTGTGATGTGCTGTGCTGTGATTTGCTGTGCTGTGATTTGCTGTGCAGTGCTGTGCTCACGGCAAGACACTACCTTGTTCTGTGACCCGGCAGCGGGGAACGTGGAGATATAGCAATACGTTTGCCTAATACCTACAACGTGAAAACAGTGTTGACAACACGCGTCCCTTAAGTATTTTTTTTATGCTATAAGTGGCAAATAAGGTAACGGACCGCTTGATGGTAAGCGATCACCGTCGTCTATGAATAGCTGTAACACCAGGGGTATTACAAATACATTGCCGACCCTTAAGGACTCTATTGAACGTCCTATTTAAAAAAAACATAGTTATTCGGAAATACCGCAGGAAGGATTAAATTAAATTAATATCTCCTTAATTATTAAATTAAATACAAACTTGTTAGTAAAGGCGAGCAGTTGCAACATAATTTTGGAACATTCGGCTGCATCTAGCGAGCGCGCAATAATTTTATGTGCATTTTCATTTGAACAATCTAGCTATTACGGGTTGGAGCCAAAGAATTTGGCGGAATAACATTGTTTAATATTTTTTAGTTTCTCTTATATTCTGATTTTATTGATTTCTTTGACATTATATTCGATCAGATAGATTTATAGATGTTGTGTCTCATTAAAAATCAAGCCTCCATAGTGGCACCCGTCCAAAATGATAAGGCGTATTATCAAATACGTACAACTTAATTTGATTATAAGCCTTATTATTCCGCAATAACGTTGATGACATTTGCTGCAGTGTTTTTAGCGCATTTAGGGGAAGTTACAACGACGCGATCACAGAGCGACTGACAGCAAAACAAGTCTTAAGCCTAGTTTCAAGGTGTCATTTTCTGTATTGAGTGTTGACATCTACGTGTGTATATCTGATCGAAGGACATAACTGACTTATGTATATCCGTACGTTTGTCAATCAATGCAAACAAGAAGTATCTAACATTGGGATAGCTCGATGCTGGTAGCAGTCTTTTACGACCAATCGATTTTTAAATGTAAGCATTATGTTACTAAATTTATCTGACGATAACCTCTGTACCGTTAATTTGATTTTCCTGACATTTTGTAAACAAGTTATTTTTTCAAAAAAAAATCTATTTTCGCTGTTTATTGTCTAACAACAAATACCTACTGTTACAACAAGTATTAATTAAAAATGTAAAAAAAAACCCGAAACCGTTTCTCATCATTACCTATATATATACCTACTATAGACTGCCTCGGTGGCTCAGTTGGTAGTGAACCTGCCATCTGAGCTTGGGGGCGTGGGTTCGATTCCCACCTAGGGCATACATTTATGTGATGAACATTTGTGTTTGTTCTATGTCTGGGTGTTGATATGTATTTAAGTATGTATTTAAAAACATCTAAGTATGTATATCAGTCTCTGGCAGCCATAGTACAATCTTTGCTTAGTTTGGGGTCAGGCGACCATGTGTGGAAGTGCCCCGAATTTATTATTAATTATTATTAATATGCCAACACACACACACACACACACACACACACACACACACACACACACGCACACACACACACACACACACACAAACACACACACAGACAGACAGACAGAGATAGATTATAGTCTAGAATAGCACATAGGATACTTTTTAACCGCGGGTAAAACCGCGTTAAGAGATCTCAATTTCCTGTGAGCTACTAGTGTCAAACCTGAAAATATCGAATCCTACGAGTCAAAAGCATACAAGATTCAACAAGAACTCTAAAGTTTGTAACTTATGCCAATCGTTTACCATTTCTCGCGTGCTCTACGGCGCGCATTGTTTGCGATCGTGGAGTCGAGTGCTACCGCTCTACCGTAGCTCTGTAGCGATACATTGTATTCTTTACTGTGCTTTTACAGGTGTAAATGATTTTACGTTGAGTACGTGGTTGTACCTGGTTTTTTACTACAATGTACCTGCTATACTTCCGAGGTCTGACATGTTGGCTTTTTTCAAAATTTCAGGATATAGTCAACTATTGTTAGTTTCTATCATTATGTACTTACAGTTCATTTTAATAATAAAAAACTTGGTAAGTAAATAAATCCTATCGAAATAGGAAGCTATGTATAGTAAAAAAATATGGTTTTCTTTTTGAGTATTTTTAGTTTTTGAGATAAATTTATAAATTCAACGATAGCAACGACGACGAAAAGACTATGAGTAGCAACAATATCTATCCCACTCTAATTTGCAAGCAATTGCCAATAGCTAATTTGCATTTACAAAATCATAGATGGTCTAGTCTTTTTCTGCCTACCCTCATCCCACTCAGGTAGGGTCGTAATAGTATACGTACGTTACTAACTACGTTCTTAATTTTTCACTTAAGTTCACTCACTTGCATCATAATTACTGTAAAACATTTGGCTTAGTTTTTACGAACGGCGGCCTGCCTGACATAAATACTGTTTGGGAATGCATTATAAGTAAAAAAAATGCATTAAAGTTTTAAGTGTAAACATAGTTTAATATGATTAAAATATTTTTAAAAGCTTGTTAATGGTAAATAATAATAATAAACTTTATTTCGGACACACTGATCCACATAGGTACACACATTAACATCATAATCTAAAAAAACAAGGTCGAGCACTCCGGGAGCAAACACTTAATGACGTCACTCGTCATTGTCATCCGTCTCTTTCCAACTGCTTGTGAATGACTTATTTCTGTCTTGCTTCAGTATCGATTGACGTCACTACATATTGCCCACGTGACTGGAATGCTGTACCTGGCGGAGTATATTATTATGCCATGACTAATATTATAAAAGCGAAGGCTTGTGAGTGTGTTTGTGTGTGTGTTTTTTAATATTGATTGGGTCCACGTTTGACCACAACACACCTGATGGAAAGTGACGATGCGGTCTAAGATGGAGCACGCTTGCCCATGAGGTGCCTATTCATTCTCGTATTGAAGAGACTTGTGTATGTTTGTAACTTCTTCACGCTTACACGGATGGGGTATTTGTGAAATTAGGTATGGAGGTAGCTTATACCCGGGATTAACACATAGGCCAATTTTTAGGTGCGGGTTACACACTACTTCGGTGGCTCAGTTGGTAGTGAACCTGCCTTCTGAGCGTGGGAGCGGGGGTTCGATTCCCACCTAGGGCAAACATTAATGTGATGAACATTAGTGTTTGTTCTATGTCTGGGTGTTAATATCTATTTATGTATGTATTTAAAAATATCTATGTATTTAAAAATATCTATGTATGTATAATACCAGTCTCTGGCAGCCATAGTACAAGCTTTGCTTAGTTTGGGGTCAGGCGACCGTGTGTGGAAGTGTCCCGAATTTATTTATTTATTTACTGCGGGCGCAGCTAGTCAAATACAAACCACAAATAACCACCGTAAACAATTTAATTGACCGAACTGCACCCGACGACAACCGAGCTCGAAAATATTAAAATTAACAATTTCAACTGAGAGAAACTTCCGAAACAACTAGCTTTGAGGAGATTAAAACTCAAAAACTGCATAATTAAAAAACTACGATTAAGTTTGCAGCTTCTTAACAAAGTTATTATAGAGTTGGAGCCTGTTCATGCTTCAACTTGGCTTGTTTGAAATTCTTGATCTTGAGTGCTTCGATGTTTTAAAACTATCTGGCTTAGCAGGTTTATTGTATTTTGTACCTAATATTGAGTTTTGTTAAGCATAAATTAAAATAAAATAAAAAACCGACCAAGTGCGAGTCGGACTTACGCACGAAGGGTTCCGTAGCATTATCTATAAAAACGGCAACAAAATCACGGTTGTTTGTATGAGAGCACACTTATTCTGTTTTTAGTATTTAATATTACAGCGGCAACAGAAACACATCACCTGTGAAATTCAACTGTCTAACTAACACGCTTCATGAGATACAGCCTAGTGGCATACGGCCAGACTGACGAACAGCGGAGTCTTGTATCCTTTTATTAAATTTTAGAAGTCGAACGAAAAAGACAACAGTATAAAATTATTATTCTGATGCTATACAACGTTTATTGCTAATGGGATAGTCTATACACTATAGCATGGTGCTGCTGACGGACGTTATTATTTCGTTTTACTACAGTTAAATAACAGTTATTGATTCCGTATTTTTGTGTAGTGTAAATATTTAGACTAGCCAAACCTAGCTATTAAGATTAGGATAGTTCTTATGACAGCCGAGCCGATAAGATGGCAGAAGAAGAAGAAGTACAGATATTTAGGGTGCCGCTGAAATTTTGTGCTTTATAAGTCATGATTTGTAAATAGTAGCATTTTTGAATGGTGAAAAGGAACGATTTGTCTAATGTCACCTGCACCATCCTACAATGAAAATAGTATAGCTAAGTACCTGCAGTGGTGACTGGACACGTTTTCAAATATTCTCAAAGAAATATCGAAAAACAATGTGGTCTAATCGGTGAAAATTTAGAGAACTACGTCCTGATAGTTTTTTTAAGAAGATTTTTCTTGTTATTTTTTTTCCAAATAAGAAAGATTTTCAAAATTGCTCTTCGGTTAAACTTTCGTTATTTGTTTTTTCTACCAGCTGTAATTTTTTTTCACCTGAACATCATAATTCTTCATATCAAACTAAGTGCAAACAAAATACTTGTTTCGGGTGATTTCGTGTACGACGGGGCCGCGAAGTGTCTCTGCTACAGCTTCGACAAAAATGCTTGCGTCTGTCCGAATTCTGTCTGAATCTCTGTCTGGATTTCTGTCTTCTGTCGAAAAAAAACTAAATCGTACCTGCTCACTAAGTTTCACCAGAATCGGTTTAGGAATACGACCTCTATAGGAGGAGAGGCGGCGTAGGCCGCTGTAGACCTGCTCACAGAGTCATTAGTATTATGAATGTGATTATGTGTGTATTTCTCAGAAGGTATGTCTCAGAAGGTTAGTGCTGAACACCAGCGCTGCTAAGAAATTAGCAGCACCATTGCTGAGCACTAACGTTTTTTGTCGCATTGGACACTACAGCGACAACTGAAACTGAAACATCTAAATATTTGTTTATGTCTCAAAATATGTCTCAATGTAAGCATATGTAGAAGTTATTATTTTTTGTATGTTAATGTTTTATTGTGTATTTTGTTTGTTGTTGTTGTAGTGTTTTGTGCGGTGAAATAAATGGTTTCTTTCTTTCTTTTCTTTCTTTCTTTAATTTATGTTCATTAATATAGTGTAATTCAACCCGGCATGCAGGTACTCACATGACATGTAACGTGCTAAATTATTCGGGCATCTTCCCGCGACGGCGACGGTGTGACGGTGTGATTACTTTTTAAACGGCGTGTTAGGAGACAGCTTCATTATGGCAAGTGTGGGGAGAATTTATAGTCCTTTATGAGAGGTGATGAAATATTTAAGTACGGACCTTTGTGTGGTTGAAAGTGAATTAAGACATTTTTTATTTTGTTTTTAATTACGAGTTTGTTTTTAATTTTATCTGTTTTTACCTTTCTGTATATTTATAATTAAATAAAATAATTATTAAACCCGCCCCTTAGGAGGAAGGGCGTAACGATATGATGACGATGTATGTGTGTTTATCTGTTTTTACCTTTCGATATTTATCGAATTTTAAAAATAGATAAATACACATACATCGTCATCATATCATATCATATTTATCTGTTTTTACCTTTCTCTAAATTTAGTTAAAAATTTAGAGAAAAATAAAAACAGATAAATACACATATATCGTCATTATACCGTCACGCCTTTCCTCCGAAGGGGCTGGCAGAGGTGCATAACATCCACACTTCGCCAGACGATACTCAGTCACAAATGTGACAGAGGGCAGCCCTGTCGTCATACACCGGATTCCAGTTATGTAGCAGATGGTATGAGGTACGCGCAAATGTTCACACAATGAACAAATACATACCACACACAATACACATTCGTTTTCTTATATTGTTTTTTTTATTTATGTTATAATTTATTTTCATTTAAGTATTTAATCCTAACTCACACAAACTCAAAAAAAGTCTTTTAATAATACGCTTTAAAAAAAAAAAGTAATGCTTACGTACTACATTTCTACTTTCTAACTTAAACAGAATTCAAAATCCTACCTTAATATCTTCGGCTATAAGGTCCAATACTCAACAAAAACAACCTAACACAGAATCATAAAGGTTTTCGGTACAGTTTCTGAACATACCCCAATTCATTGACAAACAAACAGCGGCGTAGATTAAACTAATGTTTACCTACTTACTAGAAAACTCAAATAAATTCTGATTGGAAAAGTTTTGCCGGAACTGGTGTATATAACTTCTCTGAGTCACTAACAAAAACAGTCACGAACAAGTACACAATTTCAAACAAATAGTACTGGTTAGGATTTTACATTCAATTCTGTGTATTACACACTACAGCCAGACATACAGTATTTGTTGTAAGATGAATATGTAAAACGGCAATAGCCTAATTTAGCATTAGAAAAATTAAGAAAACAAAATGGCAGTCATTGCTTAAAATGTTAACTCAAAAAGTCGAAATAAATAATCTGTACGGTAAAAAATAGTATTTTATTAAAAATATTCCGGAGTAATTGCGTAACATACATAAAAAAAACATAAAGTCGAATTGAGAACCACTTCTTTGGAATTGTTTGGAAGTCGGTTAAAAAAGGAGTCGACTTTCGCACCAGGCAAGTATTATGTAGGACTAGCTGCGCCCCGCGGTTTTAGCTGCGGTTAAAAGTATCATATGTTATCCAGGGCTTAATTTACCTCCATACCAAATTTCATCAAAATCCGTTCATCCCTTTGAGCGTGAAGAAGTAACAAACACACTCACAAACTTTCATCATTTCCAAGTGATCATTTACAAGTTAAGGAGTATTGTGAACTATGTAACCAAAAGCTGAGAGATATAGATTTTCCTCCGGAATTGTCCGTATGCGCGGACAAACTTTGTACTGACGTCATACATAGACATGTTATAGATTTAATGTATAATAATATTATTAATATCCTTCGGGAGTCGGCTGTAATGACCTATAAAGCTGCTGAGAGGAGACCTAAAAACAAGTCATATGTATTGGGTTGGAATAAGCATAATTGCTCATAGGGATGCCAGGCATAAGTTAAAGCTTTGGTTTTGGCATGGTAAACCAGACAATGGTATCATTTATGATAATATGTGTGAAAGTCGTAAACTTTTTAAAAATAAATTAAAGTGGTGTCAAAAACATCAAAATCAAATTAAAATGGACATTATTGCAGAACACAGAAAATCAAAAAATTTTTCGAAATTTTGGAAGAGTACAAATAAATTAAATATGAAACCTGGCCTTCCTGTGAGCATCGAGGGAGTTACTAGCCCAAAAAAGATAGCTGACTTATTTAAAGATACTTTTAAAATTGAATCGCCTTTAGGTAAATATACGCAACAGGTGTCTGATGCTGGGGGTGTTATGAATACAGCGTGCACCGTCAGATTCACAGCCAAACAGGTGAGAAAAGTACTGCAAAACATGACGAGGGGTAAGTCGCCTGGTCACGACGCCCTCAGTATCGAGCACCTGCAGTGTGCTGGGGTTCATCTGCCTAGGGTCCTATCAATGTTTTACTCGCTATGTATCTCGCATTCTTATCTACCTTCTGATCTCATGAAAACTATTGTTGTACCAATCATCAAAAACAGAACAGGAGATATTGCTGATAAAAGTAACTATCGGCCCATATCCCTGGCTACTACTATTGCAAAGGTACTTGACCGGTTACTGGATAGCCAGCTTGATGAACATATAGTGTTGCATGATGGGCAGTTTGGTTTCAGAGCTGGGCTGTCTACAGAGAGTGCAATATTAAGCCTTAAGCACGTTGTGAGATACTATGTCGAAAGAAAAACTCCTGTTTACGCCTGTTTTCTCGACTTATCGAAAGCTTTCGACATGGTGTCTTACGATGTGCTTTGGACAAAGTTACGGAACACCTCAGTCCCAGCGGAAACATGTTCTGTCTTTGAATATTGGTACAGTAATCAGATAAATTGTGTAAAATGGGATGGAGAGCTTTCTGATGCGTACAGGTTGGAGTGCGGTGTGAGGCAGGGGGGGTTAAGCTCGCCAAGGCTCTTCAACCTGTACGTAAATGGGCTGATAGAGGGCCTCAGCAGTATGCAGACGGGTTGTTCGATTGACGGGGTTTGTGTCAATAATATAAGCTATGCCGATGACATGGTCCTGCTGGCGCCCTCTGTTAGTTCTCTCAGAAAGCTCTTGAATTTCTGTGAGAAATATGCCGTAACTCATGGGTTGCGATATAATGTTATTAAAAGTGAGTATATGGTGTTCTCTAAGGGCGGTAAGGGACCGGAAGATGTACCCCCATTGTTGCTAAATGGTGTGCCTCTCGGCAGAGTAAGACAGTTTAAATATTTAGGTCATATTGTTTGTGAAAATTTATGTGATGAAGCAGATATGGACAGGGAGCGCAGAGCGTTGACGGTGAGAGCTAATATGCTGTCCAGAAGATTCTTTTCGTGCTCAACTCCAGCTAAGATCACTCTATTTAAAGCTTACTGCCAGTCCTTCTATGGTGGAAGCTTGTGGACAGCATATACTCAAAAATCCGTAGACGCTCTGCGTGTCCAATATAATAATGCTTTCAGAATGCTGTTGAGACTCCCGCGATTCTGCAGCGCGTCTTCCATGTTTATGGAAGCGCGCACTGATGGCTTCGCTGCTATAATGCGAAAAAAGGTTGCCTCCTTATTATGCAGAGTCCGGGCAAGCAACAACAGCATTCTGAATGCCATAACCGACAAGTTTGACTGCCATATCCTGCGTCATCACATAAAAACACTTTTGAAATAAAATTGATAAGTTGACAATTGAATTTCTTAATGTTCCAATTTGAATATTTCATTTGTGTCTGTGTTTGTGATGTTCTATTATAATTATTCTAATTTTTAATTTTTATACTTATAATAATAATATGTGGATCTTTGTGTCTTATATATAAACATTTTGATTTGATTTGATTTGATTTGATTTCGCCTTTATTAGTATTATTAGCCTTTATTAATATGATAGTAGTGCTATAAAATGTTAATAGGTTTCACGATTTTTGTTTTTATGTTGTCTGTTTCAAGTTGCTTAAAATGCCCATACTGTAAGTATATTGTGAAAGTTTCAAAAATTCTAGGAAGTAGTAAAAAATAACCACCTAGCTTTAATATTTTCTGTTCTACGAGTATAACTAAATGCGATGGTCGGTGGTGCGGTCTCGGTCCGCTGACTCTGGGATAAAAAAAAAAGTTTGTTTTACTACCTTCCTTGTACGAGCTGAATTTTTGCCAATATTATAATCTGACCTGTTTTTACCCGACAGCGCAAGAAGGAGGGTTTTGTTTTTCGAGTGTAAATCAGAAATCAGAATTTATGTTTGTGTGTATGTATGTTTGTTTGTGTATGTATGTATGTATATGGGTATGTGTGTATGTATGTATGAGGTTTCTGTGACACGGCCTACAGCCTAAACAGCTTGATGTATTTCGCCATGTGAGTTGACATTTGAACCATCTTAATAATGGAAGTGACACAGGGTACAATATTTTGCAGCCCGGTTTTTTGTTTTTCTTTTAATAATGTTAATTGTTTCTATTTTGTTATTTTGAATATAAAGTAGTTGGAATATAATCTAGTTTTTCTTTTTTGTTTTGTTCTAATGGCGTGGTTGTTAAGTTATGTAAATTATATGCTTTCCGTTCGATTTTAGTACTCTCTATAATTGTTATAATTTGTATCTCTCTAAGGTTTTCTGGAAGATATCGCTCTTAAGCGATAAGACCGCCCTATGCGCCTTTATTTTTGAGTGTTTAAATTTATTTGTATTTGGTGTCAATAAAGAGTTTTTGTTTTGTATTGTATAACATAATTATCCAGTTTTTTTTTCAAACTAAACTAAGCTAAACTGAACCGGCTGCTTGGAATTAATTATTGCTATCTCTCACATATTAAATCAAATAAAAATACTAACCGATAATTTAGGTGTTGCCAACCTGAATTATCATTTCATCAATTTACTCATTCAATTCAGTAAAATATGTAGAGATAGCAAAAAATTCAAAGCAGTTTTAGAATTTCCGATTTAATTGATGACACAAATGTCGACTCCTCTTAAAGTAAGAAACTAAAGTTGATTAAAACCAAGCTCTATAAGGTACGAGTTTTATAAAATAACAGAGAAGTTAACTCTCCACTTAAGTAGTGGGTGAAGTGGTCACGCCACGACACTTTAAATGAAATACCTGCTAAATTACCCACTGTAACGTACCTATTCATAAATTACACTGAAAGAAAAACATAAAAGGTTGCATAATTTAACTTTTTCATTTCAATTATGTAAGTACTAGCTGCGCCCCGCGGTCGTGAAAGCGTTACAAACAAACAAACAAACGAACGAACAAACTCACTTTCGCATTTATAATATTCGTTAGGATTAGGATTCATTAATCGTAGGGTAAAAGTAATCGTAGGATTTGGGAAGTCGCTGGATGCGGGCAGCGCAAGACCGGTTGTTGTGGAGATCATTGACCACCTGGACAAAGGCCTCCCTTGTCCAGCAGTCGATGTCTTTCAGGCTGACATGATGATGATGATGTTTTTTATATTATACAATAGGTATAATAAAATACAAAACTCATTATTGACGCCAAATCTATATATATAAAATTCAAAGTCCTGACTGACTGACTGACTTATATATCAACGCACAGCCTAAACCGCTGGTCCTAGAAACATGAAATTTGGAGGATATGTTCTTTGTACAGTGTAGGCATCCACTAAGAAAGGGTTTTTCGAAATACTACCCCTAAGGGGGGGAAATGGGGGGTTCAAATTTCTATGAAACTTTTTATTCTCTGGGTCGATGGACTCAAAAATTGGTACAAATACTCTTCAATTAAAATTATGAGACACGTGTATCACAGTTTTTCCAAAATCATCATCATCATCATCCACCGACTGAGTCTAATAGGGCTTCTTTTTACTCCGAAAACTTTGTTGAGAAAGTTATTAACGTACTACAAACGACGCTGTTATCATTCTGAGGGTTCCGTACTAAAATAGTGAAAGGAACCTTATCATGAAACTCCGGTGTCTGTCTGTCTGTATGTCTGTGAGCTGATTATCTTGGAAACTGTAATAGCCAGCAACTTGGAATTTGGTACAGATCTAGATAACGGTAGTAGCTGCGTATAGTAGGTAAAACGTCACGCCTTTACCCTAAGAGGTGTATTACAACACCCTCACTTCGCCGGACGATATTCAGTCCAAAATGTAATAAGTAGCGAGCTTATCGCCATACGTACATCGGGCTCTAGTCATGTAGCAGATGACATTAAGTACGAAGCTATCATTGAATTTTCATATGAATCTCCGTGTAAAATATGTGAATTATATTGCTGACATTCTATCGAATTTCAAACTTACTTAATCAGTAAGGGAAAAATACAAGAATTAAGTCCAAGCCTGTCAGAAGATTACAAACGGCAAGTGAAGAGATTTTCTGTCAATAAAGATCAGGTAGATGAGCTAGGAGATGAAATTTATAATTATGTCTGTCTGATCTTAGAAGCAGTATTTAGCAAAAATAGACGAAGTCAATAGAAGAAGCTGCTTTAGTATTAGGAAGACAAAACCTACTACGGGTTGTCTTTGCTTCGAAGGTGTTAACTAAAGGTCTGCCAGCACACTGACTGGTGTAGTTTCCGAATGAGTCTATGTTTATGCTGAGGATTCCTCTAATATCTCTAACACCACCGAACTACCCCTTCGAGTTAAAAAGAGTGCAGTTTCCCCTCAAAGTCTGCTTTGCCATGACCATAAATAAATCTCAAGCCAAACTCATAATTGACTAAAATGTTTTTCACACGGTTAGTTATACGTGGCCTGCTACAGAGTAAGCTCAAGGAGCAGCCTGGTTTTTCTAAAAAATAAACCTACTTTTCTCATTCCAGAGATCTAAAGAACTTCGTCCATATTGCTCTGCTTGGGATATTGTCAGTTTGTGTATTCAATTGAGAGCGAGTGTGACCGCTTATAATATTTATTTATGAAGTTAAAAACGTCATACATTTTCTGTAAGCCACGCGGGCGAAGCCGCGGGCAGTAGCTACTAAAATATAAAACTTAACTAGGCATTCAAATTTAATGGGCGGTCTTATCGCTTAAAAGCGATCTCTTTCCGACATTCTTAGCTCTTTAGCCGCCTGAGTCGGTTGCAGGAAAAGGTTTTCGCCGCCAAGGACCAATTATATTCATCGTTCTAGGCGGAATCGGCTTGAAAATTATTGTCAGGTAAACCGGACTAATGCAGGCGGTTTAAAGGTTAATAGTTATTTCGGTTCGTACAATGTATAAGAGCGCGCGTTCTAGTTCAGTCTACCATTTCCAAAAGACTCACTATTTCAACACGATCCCCTAAATTGGGGATGCAGGTCTTTTAGGTTCTAAAAGAGGTTAAGTATTTAAGAGTTCTTAAGAGTTCTTTGGGTTCTTTTAGAGGTCTTTTAGGTTTCTATTAAAACTAAATTCCAAAATTTGCTATTCGGCTATTGAACGAGCCGGCTTACCTTACCGAGTACCTAAGGAAAGAAACGGAATATTTTGACAAGACTGCTCTATAAAAATCATAACGAGAGTAGCTCGGGCTATTTTTCTGATCGATTGTCTAACTTATTGAAAAGTAGTAAGAGTAAAAAAGAAAGACGTAACGCCACGCACGCCAGAATATAACCCAAGTTTCCAGAACCTAATTTGTTAAACACCCTTTTCGGACAATACTTCTTGGGATAACCCCTTCCGTGTGATCAACGCACGAATCACTCACTGTCAGCCGTTCAACGTAGCCGCTTGCGGCCTATTTGTCCACTCGTTCAATCATTCACCGGTTCACTCATTCATTCATTCAGTTACGCGTTCACTCAGGCATCGTTAGTTGAATATACGTCGACGCATTTTTCTTTTAGTGTAAAGGCTACATCACACGATACATTTTGTATCGGCGATCAGTAACTTCGAATAGGTACGCTTGTATTGTTTTTTGGCAACGAATTGCGAGTGACCGTATTTACCAGGTCAATACCTACACTTGTATGCGTAAAAATTGTATAAATAGTTGCTAAATCGTACAATTTTGCTGCAGTTATTCATTCTGTCTGCTTTGTGCGTGGATTTCGGAGTGTAGCGTTTGGACTCTGATTCTGAAACGTAGACAAGTTTATACTGATTTGTGAGACTAAGTCTTAAAGAGCTTATTAGACTAACCATTTCAGGTTGTGTAACGGAACGTTACATAACCTTTTCTAAAAATAAAAAATTAGACGCGAGTGACACCGCAGGGCGCCGCTTGTTTTACAATTTACCGTTGTAACGTTGAAGCGAGTAACAATAGGTGCGAGCGAGACACACTATACCGGGCGTCGTCGCCCGCGCAGTGGGATGCGCGCGTCGCCAGTCGCCCGTTAGATACACGTGCGGCTACTCCACGCTACTCTTAGCAACCATTATTACTCCCGACGGCTATTTTTTTATTTAATTTAAACTTTTAAATATATATATTTATACTGTAGTCGGTGGAGGTGACGTATCACCTACAAAATTGTTTTGGTGAAGGATACGAACCCCGCTTTAGGGTAAGTTTTGAATAGCATTGTTTCGTTCGTATAGTTCTTTTCGATTTCCAGCTCATTTAACATATAATTGCCAAATATCACCCCCTTTACTATTACTAAAGCCATTTAACTATTTCTTGTAAATTGATCGTCGTATTATTACCATTCCAAACTTATTTACTTTTAAAGAAAACTCCGTTCTGGTTGCTCACCACCACGACAATCTCGCCACAGATCGGTATTGAGGCACTTTCCTTGGGATGTCTTTGGTCAACCAGATCGGAAGTTGATAACCAAATCGAAGTTAATCGATTTGTTTTATCGCTTCCAGGGTCCTACCTTCGAAATTAAATCACGCCTACTGCCACCACTCTCGCCTCTGCACATCATCTTCCCGTCTGAGCGCTAGCTAGCCCAGAATATTCCAGCATCGCCGGGAATCCAGGCACTCCAGGAACGCTAGCAGAGCGTCCCAAGACCAGGAGAGTGTCTTTCAGTGGCGGAATCAGATAGGCCGAATACCCACGACCAAAAATAAAAATTTGTGTGCTCGCCTACCTATTTTTAATTTTAAATAATACATGTTTTATTGTATCACCGAATTTTGATTTCCCAAATCAATAGGAAGGTGTCACACTGGCGCCCTTTACGTGGTTACATCTGATTTTGCCATCTGATCTTTTGTGGTGGTTGGATTGTACGTGTGTGTGTCCATTTGTAAACGTCCTTATATCGTTATTACGTAAGTTTTATATATTATAATTGTGGTAAAAAAAAAAAAAATTGTTGTGTTGTATATTTTTTGGCTTGGTATTTTGTGTACGTACTTACATTTTGTCCTACGTTATTTGGTTTTGTTATTAAAAATAAAATTATAAAAAAAACAACATAAAAAAACAAGTAAGTAAGTAAAATTTTGTCAACAGTTCTCATTATTTTCTTTTTTTCATTTATTTTATGTTTTGTTTTTCGTTATATATATACATAAATATACCTACGTGTTTATAACATTGTGGTAAGTATACATTTTATTAGTTAAGTATTTACGCAGGTTTAGTCGTGTACAATACTGTCTATACAACCATTATAAACTTGTTGGCGTATTTCTTGAGTTTAATTTTTTTTTGTTAACCAAGACGTTCAGAAATTTAGTATTACTTGTTGTAACAGGACGGAGTTATTTGAGTAAATTTAATGCTATCAAATCTTACCTTAAAGTAATTTCACTAAACATGGCATTTCCGATCAAATATTTTTCATTACAAAAAACCGAACTGGAGTATGAAGTCGCTGTTAGAGGTGAGATCCCAGGTGCTACTGTAGCTGACCTTAGGAAACAGATCAATAAATTATGTCAATTATTTCCTTCTGAGGACATATTATGTTCTCACCTTGAACCAATAACGGATCTTACAATCGTTAAGGAGATGTTACATAAAGTCAAAACCGCTCTCGACTCTGGTATAACGGATAAAAGTACGTTGTCACGTGTAGAGAACGTTCTTCATCACATTTATCACAGAATCAATAGAATCGTGCCGGATGACATTATGGAACAACACTCTGATTGTAGTAAAGCTTATAGAGAATGTTACGAACAGTATCTCAATCTCAGTAAAAAAGTAGTGGATCCTCTATGTGTTAGTGTGTCTAGCTCAGCACCTCCAGATGCTTCTAACGTGCCGATTAACATCGCAGTTACTTGTGACAAGAGTCTCATATCCGAATTAGGCAAGCTGAGGTTCGACGGCAAGTCATGTGTCCGATCTTTTATTCAACGTGCTAGCGAATTTAGCGAAGCGCGTAACATATCCGATACGAAACTTATTTCGTACGCTACGGAAATATTTACTGATGATGCACTTCATTGGTTTAGGAGCATCAAGGATCAAATTTCATCCTGGGACGAGCTCGTCGTTCTTCTAAAACAAGATTTCGATAAAACGGATTATGATTATCGTTTGTTAGCTGAGATTCGCGCTAGAACTCAAGGGGAAACAGAAAATATTACGATCTATTTATCAATATTGTCAGGTATGTTCGCTCGGCTTTCAAAAACATTGACAGAAGAAGACAAGCTCGAAATAGTTTTGCACAATATTCGCCCTTGTTTTGCAAGCACATTAGCTTCCGCAACAGAAATACGCGATATCAATCATGTTAGGACCATGTGCAAGAATTACGAAAATGTCCACTCTCGACTTGCCCATTTCCGAGAACCATCCGCTGCTACTTCAGATACGTTGGCACCAGAGTTTGCGTATAAGTGTACAATCAAGCCAAAAGTAAGTAATGAACACTACAAACCAAACTTTAACAATAACAAACAGGGATACTTTAACTCGAAAACAAACTCTAATGCTAACGTTAATGAAAAATATTTACACTCTATTGAAAAATCCGATTCTGGCACAATTCAAAAAATGCCTTATTGTCCCAGATGTCGCAACAACACACACAGTTTGAGAGAATGCACTAATACAGAGATAATGTGTTTCAAATGCGGTTACAAAGGGGTTAGGAAACCGGATTGTCCTAATTGTACTGACACCCAAGCTCCAAAAAACTGAAATTGCAGAATTGTAGCAATCTATTAGTGAAAACCCGTACGAGTGAAAAAGAATGGAATAATTGGTTAGAAACGGTTCGTTTATTCTTTAACGGGTACAAGGTTGCTTCAATTCTGCACACGAAACCTAGAAACGATACTAGACCATACGTCAATATCAAAATTAATGATCTGACAGTTTCAGGCCTCTTAGATTCAGGTTCAGCAGTTACTATTATAGGTAATAATGTTCACACTGCTTTAGTTAATCGCGGCCTGAAGTTGTATACGGACGATAAATTGTCAATTATTGCGGCTGGAGGACAAAATTTAAAAAGTATAGGTTATCTTGATTTGCCGGTGCATTTTGATAACCAGTTTCACATTATTAAGACCCACGTAGTCCCAGAAATTCAATCTTCGCTCATTTTAGGGATTGATTTCTGGCGCGCTTTTAAAATTTGTCCTAAATACTTAGGTTCTCTTAACTTATCCAGCGCCCCACTAGCCGATTTAAATGTCAATAGTCCGTCTACCTTTATACATTCTTACGACAACTTAGATGACTCTCAGAAGGCCCTTGGTGATAGTATTAGTAAAAAGTTTGAAGAAATATCTTTTGAGCGCAAAGGATTAGGCCGTACAAACTTAATTACTCACCGTATTGATACGGGTGACTCCCCCCCGGTGAGACAGCGCTATTATAGGCTGTCACCGGAAAAACAGAGAATTTTAATCGAACAAGTAGATGAGATGCTTCAGCTTGATGTGGTTGAGCCATGTGAGAGCGCTTGGCAATCACCAGTATTACTAGTCCCTAAAAAAAACGGTAAACCTCGTTTTTGTTTAGATAGTAGAAAGCTAAATTCTATCACTAAGCGTGATGCTTATAACTTGCCTTATATATGCGAGATACTAGACAACTTGCGCGATGCTCGCTATCTTAGTAGTATCGACTTATCCAAAGCTTTCTGGCAATTGCCAATTTCATTAGAAGATAGAGATAAGACGGCATTTTACGTCCCAGGTCGAGGAACATTACGGTTTAAGACCACACCGTTTGGTTTGACAAACGCGCCTTCTACCCAACAAAGGTTGGTTGATTTGTTGTTTGGTAACATGGACCACAAGGCGTTTGCGTATTTGGACGACATAATAATAATAAGTAGCACATTTGAAGAGCACGTATCCCTACTCCTTCGCGTGCTAGACAAATTGCGCCAGGCTAATCTGACAATAAATCTTGAAAAATGTGAATTTTTCCGAAGTCAACTTAAATATTTAGGCTATGTAGTCGATGCTAATGAGTTACGTACTGATCCAGACAAGGTAACAGCTATTTTGAATTATCCAACTCCCACGTGTCGTAAAGATGTAAAGCGTTTTCTAGGCACGGCAACTTGGTACAGAAGATTTGTTCCAAGATTTAGCACGATAGCCGGGCCGCTCAATAAGTTAACTTCTAACAAAAAGACTACACCCCCTTTTCAATGGACAGATGAGGCTGAAACTGCGTTTAAGCAACTTAAAGAATGTTTAGTTTCTGCGCCTATTCTCTCCTGTCCGAATTATGATCTCCCTTTCGAAGTCCATACTGACGCTAGTAACTATGGGGTTGGTGCCATGCTTACTCAGTCTATCGACGGAAGAGAACACCCTATAGCTTACATGAGCAGGTCTTTATCAGGGGCGGAAAAAAATTATAGCATAACTGAACGTGAGACATTAGCTGTTCTCGTAGCCCTAGAACATTGGCGCTGTTATTTAGAGAACGGAAAGACTTTTACGGTTTATACTGACCATAGTGCATTAAAATGGTTCCTTTCTTTGGATAATCCTACAGGTAGACTTGCTCGTTGGGGGGTACGTTTGTCGTCCTTCAATTTCAGTTTGAAACACCGTCGTGGTGTAGACAACGTAATTCCGGATGCTTTGTCTAGAGTATTTCCTGTTTCCTCCATTTCTACCGCTAATTCCGTTACGACCACTAGTGACGATTGGTATAAAAACATTTACAGTGGCTGTATCGATAACCCAGAGAACTATCCTAATTTTCAAATAAAGAATAACATTCTTTTCCGTTTAAGTAAAAATAAGTGTCAACTTACTAATGAATTTTCTTGGAAGGAAGTTGTTCTGATGGATCTTCGTGATAAAATCATAGCAGAAAACCATAACGAGCCCACTGCTGCTCATATGGGTATATTTAAGACATACAAACGTATTACGCTTAGGTATTACTGGCCCAAAATGCATAGTGATATAGCAAAGTTTATTAGCTCCTGTATCACATGCCTTTCCTACAAATCCCAAAATCATGCTACACTTGGAGAAATGGGTCGTCCCAAACAATGTTCACGTCCATATCAAATGATCTCAATAGATTTGATGGGTCCTCTTCCTGTGACACGTAGACAAAACAGCTATATCTTAGTAGTGACATGCTGTTTCTCAAAGTTTTGCCACATTTTTCCCATCAAAAGAGCTATTTCTGACATAATTGTCAAGCTTCTTGAGGAACAGGTCTTTCTAGTCCATGGAGTCCCACAGACTATTTTTTTAGACAACGGCAGCCAGTTTATAAGCGGACAAACCAAAGCATTATTTGATAGCTACAAAATTCCTAATGTCTATTTTACACCCAAGTATACCCCCCAAATAAACACAGTTGAGCGCTATAATAAAACAATCATAACTTGCCTTTCGACGTTCGTTGATGATGACCACAGAACTTGGGATATTTTTATTCCAAAAGTACAATTTGCCATCAATAACTCTGTTAATGAAGCTACCGGGTTTACTCCTTCATTTCTCGTATATGGTAGGGAACTAATACTTTGTGGTTCTCATTACATAGATACCAATTTAGGTGATGAGGTTTTATTCTTGCCACGCGAGGCATATGCGGAAAACCTCGGTTGCTTATCTTCAATCTTTGATCAGGTTCAGAAAGCCTTGTATCACGCGCACGAAAAAAATACTTCCCACTACAATTTGAGGCGGAAAGCTTTTGAGTTTAAGGTTGGAGATATCGTTTTCAAACGTGCATATGTATTAAGTGATAAAGATAAATATTTTTGCAAAAAGTTAGCCCCAAAATTTATTAAATGTCGAGTAACTCAAAAGCTTTCTCCGCTAGTTTACGTATTAGAAAATATGGCCGGGAAGGACATAGGCACGTGGCACATCAAAGATTTGAAAGTCGCAGGCTATAATAAAAATTAAATTTTAGTCTTAGATAAATAACTTAATCTTAAAAATATAAATATAAATACACAGAAATAAATATTGTAAAACTTAAATAGCTAGATAATATAGTTAAATAACAATAGTGATAAATAGATTTATAAAAATAAAAAAATAATAGTTAATAGTTAGTATTAAATTCGGATTTTATCTACAGGATAAAATCCTTATGCGGGGACGGCGGGTAATGTAACGGAACGTTACATAACCTTTTCTAAAAATAAAAAATTAGACGCGAGTGACACCGCAGGGCGCCGCTTGTTTTACAATTTACCGTTGTAACGTTGAAGCGAGTAACAATAGGTGCGAGCGAGACACACTATACCGGGCGTCGTCGCCCGCGCAGTGGGATGCGCGCGTCGCCAGTCGCCCGTTAGATACACGTGCGGCTACTCCACGCTACTCTTAGCAACCATTATTACTCCCGACGGCTATTTTTTTATTTAATTTAAACTTTTAAATATATATATTTATACTGTAGTCGGTGGAGGTGACGTATCACCTACAAAATTGTTTTGGTGAAGGATACGAACCCCGCTTTAGGGTAAGTTTTGAATAGCATTGTTTCGTTCGTATAGTTCTTTTCGATTTCCAGCTCATTTAACATATAATTGCCAAATATCACCCCCTTTACTATTACTAAAGCCATTTAACTATTTCTTGTAAATTGATCGTCGTATTATTACCATTCCAAACTTATTTACTTTTAAAGAAAACTCCGTTCTGGTTGCTCACCACCACGACAATCTCGCCACAGATCGGTATTGAGGCACTTTCCTTGGGATGTCTTTGGTCAACCAGATCGGAAGTTGATAACCAAATCGAAGTTAATCGATTTGTTTTATCGCTTCCAGGGTCCTACCTTCGAAATTAAATCACGCCTACTGCCACCACTCTCGCCTCTGCACATCATCTTCTCGTCTGAGCGCTAGCTAGCCCAGAATATTCCAGCATCGCCGGGAATCCAGGCACTCCAGGAACGCTAGCAGAGCGTCCCAAGACCAGGAGAGTGTCTTTCAGTGGCGGAATCAGATAGGCCGAATACCCACGACCAAAAATAAAAATTTGTGTGCTCGCCTACCTATTTTTAATTTTAAATAATACATGTTTTATTGTATCACCGAATTTTGATTTCCCAAATCAATAGGAAGGTGTCACAGTTGATCTCTCAGTAAAAGTTATTCATAATGATGAATATTTATAATGAGCTCTGTTATGAAGTTAAGTAGGTACTACCTTATCGTATAACCCTTTACCTATAGATTGACTCACAAAGACGTATGACCACTTGCACTGAGTATAGGAATGGCCTAAGTCCTAGCTTAACTAGTTTAATCTACTTCGAGCAAAATATTCGCCTATCGGGGAAATAAAACTGCTAGGAGTAGTTTAAACTAATTAAGAAAACACTTAGGCAATTCTTATAATTACTGCAAGTGCCATTTAGGCAAATACGTTTAATAAGGGTGCTAAATGCGAGATGACAATGATGACAATAAATTTAGGGTCAACAAATGGTACAAATCCGTCTGTAGGGCAATAGCGTCTTTCGAGGAATACTGACAAACACTTCACAAATTAGGCAACTAACGCCATCTAGTACAGATTATTGTAACTAAAGATAAAAAAAGATGAAAGTGGCGCCTAATTTGTGAAGGGTTTGTCAGTAATTCTCATAAGACGCACTTCCCACAGACGAATTTGTACCAGTTGACCCTATGTCCTTATGTCAAGCGAGCCTGTTTCTAAAATACTTATTAACCTGGAGTACTCACAATCGCAGAGTCAAACTACCGAAAAGCGACTAAATCGCTTCGCTACAAAAGGTACCAGTGTGCTATGGACATAAATAAGCAATGTTTTTTGCTCTGAGTTAATTTGTTTAAGAGAATGAATGTGTTACGATAAACGCTGGGTCCGTTGCGGCGTTAAGCGTGAAAATTTGTTATTACACTTTGTATTCTTTTTTTTTGCAAATGAGCTAATCTTTCGTGCAAACTGCGAGGTTTAGCGGGCTCTTTAAATTAACAGCGGTTGTTTTGTTTTTTGTTCGGAGTTTAATCATTTGTTTGTGGAGTTCATTTTTATTGGTGTTTCGAACCCCCGCGCCCCGGTGCAAATAGAGGCGTGCAATAAGTTGGAAGTGAGTATTTCTTCACAGCATCGTAGGTATTTAATTAAAGGCTAACTTATCTGGACAGTTGTCCAAAAGAGAGAAGTAAACATTTTCGCCGAATAGCAATACATTGTATTTATAAAATGCGATAGTAGCTCCCCCATTCAACTTTACGTACAACTCGGTCGCAGTCTGTTTTTACAAAATGACCAAAGGACGCGACTAGTAGGCACTTACAAGTACAAACAAACTTAAGTAGATTCTACAATCGTACAAGATATTTAAGCAAAGGTCAGGGTAAAGTCCTCCGTCCACTGACAAACTCAGCCCCGACCGTATCGCAATGGTATTAAAAATCGAACTTATACTTTAAGGCATAAAGTTCTTTTTGGATCGTCAGTTGCTAGAGTGGGCCGTGTACGGGCCACCTCTCGCTCACAGCGTAGCTCGACTAGATGTTCGTTACCAATCACCGATGTTAAGCAACGGACGACACGGTCAGACTTAGGATGGGTGACCGCGGGTGGCACTCACAACTAAACGTTATCGTGGTTAAATAACACATTAAATTGTTGTTGTTTGTTTTTTGACAACAATCGTCAAGCCATGTCAGAGGTATTTGGGCGGCCTAGAAACCTGGGCGGCCTAGAAACCCTGACGTCAGGGCTAGCCACTCTTCCTATACAAACTTGCGAGCTCTTAGCTCACCAGCAGCAGATGGTGAGTCGATCAAAAAAGGACTTCATGTCACAAAGTATAAGTTCGTTTTTAATTTATACCAGAGCGAGGCAGGCAGACGCTGAACTTGTAAGTGGACGGAATGCTTTAATACTTCGGAAGTCCCAGGGCCAGACTAAGGCCTAAGATAATAAAGGGTCAAGTTAAGTAATGCGCTGTCCGAGGGCTTCTGAGCAAACATGTCGGCCACTCTGACTCTAATGATAAGGAAATCCGAGAACAAGTTTTTGACCGCTCTGTGATGTGATTAACTTTGAAATTGAATCACACATCTTTCACAAAAATCTCGTCACTTAAAAACTTTACAACTTAGTTTATCAATGAAAAACAAAAAAAAATGTGTAATGCTGCGTACATACTAAAGCAAACGAAAGTCTGCTGCTGCTGCTATGCTGCGTCTCGTTTTATTTTATTGAAACGAAACGGGACGCTGCGTTTTCTTTGGCATTTGTTGGTTTGGTGTGTTCTCTGCATTATGCAAAATTCTGTTCTTCAAAAGTGTGTTTCTTTTCAATTTCAGTGTGGGAAAAGATAGCGATAATTTTTACAGCTGCAGTCAAATTACTAAAAAACCGATATAAATCGTTTTCGACATTTTAATGTATTTATTTTATTTATATACTTACTAGCTGCGCCCCGCGATATCACCCGCGGTTAAAAAGTATCGTAAGTGCTATTCTAGACTATAATCTATCTCTGTGCCAAGTTACACCCAGATGTGTTCAGCCGTTCTGGCGTGAAAGAGTAGCAAACATCCATCCATCCATCCATCCATTTTTACAAACTTTCGCCGTTTATAATATTAGTAGGATAGGATATAAGTAGAATAGTACACTTCTAAGCATGGTGGCGATGGTAAATGGTTCCTTCCCGCTCACTCGTACGATGCGAGTAAGTTAGCGAGAGCGAGATGGCACACGATGACCATTGCCATTAAACTGACACAAGTAGACCAGTCCGTAGGAACGTGGAAACAGACGAGCCATAAAGTTTGGCGAAAACTCCACAGCTTTGATTTGAACCCTACTAAGTAGAGGTTTCGGTTGTATTTAAAATCCTATACAAACATTACTTTAATTGGCTACTACCGTGGAATAATAGTTGGTGTACCGCTGTAATTACACCTCTGTTTAGACAGCCTGGTTTCCGCTGCTATTTGGCTATGTTATACAGTGGATTTGTTTTTAAGTTCAAAAGTTTATTCTATAGAGTCTGTTTGGAAAGAAAACTACTATGGCGGAAACAGGAACTAACTTCTCAAACAACATAATATAACGTAACATCACGCCTTTCCCCCGAGGGAGCTGTCAGAGGTGTAATACGACACCCACACTTCGCCGGACAATATTCAGTCCCAAAATGTGACAATTCAATTTCAAGAGTTCTTTATTACACGATAATAAATACAGTTAAATACTAAGCTAGTATACATAAAATCCTAGCAGTACAAGACCGTACAATGAAATGTTTTGCAAACATTAGTTTATGCAAAACTGTTTACATCGAATTTACTAAAGAAAAAGGAATACATTTAAGTAAGTATAACGATACATAGATAAATATTGTTAAAAATTATTTATAGGTATATGGTTCCCATGTATCCAAAATGACACAGGGGCGAGCCTGTTGCCATACACCGGGCTCCAGTCATGTAGCAGATGACATACAATTTCACACAATGAATAAAAAAATTGATGCGTGCCGTCGGCTGAGTCAAACATAACACTTGTATCTGTTTGAATGCCAGCAAAACTTTATCAAAATCGTATCAATATTAGGTACCTACTTAAGTTACCGTCAAAAAAACCTTGCTTTTGCTCGATTAATTAGCATCCAAACATGGTATAATATTATGTTAGAAATTAACGTTGCCATGGTATATGTTAGCAACTAACGTAGCCCTTAGCAATAAACGTTGTATAGCCTCGGAATAGTGTTATAAAGTTTTTTCTTTTTTTTTTTGAACTCTATCGAAAAAGACAAAAGACTGTAGCTACTCCAAGACCATAAACCGTTTATTGCTAACCTTTTCTTGGAGTAATCTGAAAATAACCCTAACGAGGGGTGATACTGTATAGTTATAGGTATATTGAGTTGTATAAAGTACATATGCGGTACTAATTACGTCGAAACCTGACAGACTAACAAGCTGCTCTACAAATTTCAAAGTCCCTATCGGATGTAGGTCACTAATGCCGGCGTCACTGGCGGCTTGCCAGCTCTTGCAGGTTCGAGAACATTACAGGTACCAGTAAGATACTATGAAATATCTAAGTGAGTATACCTATATATGTATACTGCTGGATGTACATTTTTATTACCGGCAAGCATGTATGAAGGGAAGTAAAATAAGCGAAAGATATGTGCCAGGATCTCGGCAAGTGAAAAGAAGTGTATCTGATTCTGCCTACTTCTACGGCATACTTATACATAACTATATATTTACATAACTATGTATATAGTAATGCATCCAAAATAAATCGGAATATCTTCCGACACAGTCGATTTGATACTTCAGTTTAAATGTCCAAGCTCGCACCCTAGGTCGGCGACATAAAACACTGGTTTAAAAAATATCGTCTTTTGATGACACACTTATTAAATAATAAATTGAGAAGTATACAAATGTATACCAAACTTTCAAAGAGTACAAGGGTATAGGCAATATGAGCAAGCGTGCTCCATCTTAGACCGCATCATCAGTTTCCATCAGATGAGTTCTGGTAAAACCCATGTAAATTTTACCACTTTATTTAAAAAACTCGGATAAATTAAATATTGAGATTTATTTTTAAGACCGCAGCGAAAAATTTATGAATTTCTATGGATTTTTACATTATGTAACTGACTCCACTGACTTGTCTAAGTCATACATATGTATATTGGCATAAAATTGTAAAAAGTCCCCAGTTATCAAACTGATAAAATCCACTAGTAAAAATCTTCACATTTTATCAACAAGTGCAAGTACAGAACGACTTGTGAACTAACCGAAAAGTTAGAAAATAGGTACCCCAAATTATGACGCTTCGAAATTAAGGGTTCCGCGACGCTCTGAGTTTCCCACACAAAAGCGCTTGTCAAATTTCTTGGAAACCATCTGTCAGATTATGATGAAATTTGGCATGTACAATAAAGTGAATTACGAGTATATCTCCGTCCTAATGTTCTTGGTTTCTTTAAAAAAAAAACGTGCTCAAGAGAAAATAGAGCTATTAAAAATATACGCATTTGATTGGTTTATTTAAAAGATAGACAAAGAAAATCAAAAATCCCTTTACACAGGGAGTTTGTCTACATCGTTAGCTTTTAAATTAATCCATAATACAAGGAAAATTATTTAAAAATGAGCCTAGTAGTGCGAAAGTCATAAAAATATTTAAATTACAATTTGTCACTCTGCAGATAACTTTAGAAGCTCATCAGGATCTTTCCTTGCTCATTTCGCTCGTCGTCTCCTTTTAGACAAGTTGGCAAAAGAAAACCTTTGGCCAATGCAAAGTTAGCCTAAAGTCGTCGCCGGACTCTCAAAACGCGAATGTATTGTGTGCTCCAGCACTAGCACCGCTGAATTGTTTCCTCGTTCAATCAGAAAACCAAAGTATTTTCTGAGCAAACTCAATCAAATCTGCAAGAGAGAAACAGTAAAGAAACCGTCTTCAGCACAATCCCGTCGCTTCGCTTGCAATCGATCATTCTTTTCGACACAATGGCTTTGATTCAGTAGGGTTGGGAGCTTCAACGAATATAATGCGGGACATGAAATCAGGTTATAAGCTTTCTTCAATTTCTGAGGCGCTACCAATTTGAAATCGAATGCTGATTGATTTATAGAGAAATGAAACATAACATAACATATCATCACGCCTTTCCCCCGAGGGGGCTGGCAGAAATACAAGACCCACACTTCACCGAACGATATTCAGTCCCAAATGTGACAGGGGGTGAGCCTGTCGCCATACACCGGGCTCCTGTCATGTAACAGATGACATACAATACTTGACTGTACTCTGTTTTGTGTTTAAATAAATATAATAAAAAATACGCACATAATTATGTTCACACAATGAACAAATTGGTGCGTGCCGTCGTCGGCTGGGTTTCAACCCGCTCCCTCTGGCTTGAAAGGCGGGCTTTCTCCAACTAGACTATCATCGCTTTATGAAACACAACATGAACAATTCTGTTTTACAATTTTCTTGACTAAATTTTATTTGACTGTTATAAATTGTTGCTCTCTTTCTCTTAGGTATTCTCCTTCTCCTCCTGGCGTCGTATTCCTCAATTCTGAGGGTCGGGTCAGAGTATATTTACAATTTAAAGAAGTGAAAATGGATGCAGATAATTTTGCTAAATCTGCTGTTGTAATCAAAGTTATTGGAACACGTAAGTATGTACGTAAAACTCTTAAGATGTTTTTGAGCTGTGATCAGCTTCTATTACATACCTGATGGAGTCATTTACCGAGGTCAGACAAATACTAAAGGCAGAGCCGAAAATGTTCGTGTCCAACGTTTATTCGTCCCAGCAAGGGGGTAATTGAGAACAGTATTGTGGGGAAAGAACGACTTGTTTTGTATTTCCCTGATGAGGTTTCATTGTGAAGAGTTACTCTATTGGTCTCGGGCGATCAGGTTTTCTGCTAGATTGAGATATTAGAGATTGGGGAAATGGATACCAACAATGGCTTTGGGAATTTAGTGGCGTTTCGCCAAAAGGCTACGGTCTGGATAAAATTATATTGATTTTACTTTTTTACGAATTAGTTGTTTTACTCGGGAATTTCTAGTCTGCAGTTTTACAGTGCCTAGTGGTATGGAGCAAAATATAAACAATTTTTTTTTTTTTAATCTTTAAAACTATTTGTAAAAGGTCGTCAAGCGAGTTTTTATTCGAGAAGGGATTAATTTTTTCCTTGATCAGTCGTCGTTTTCTGTCTTTTAATGTATGAAGTACAAAGTTCAAAGTTCCCATAATACTTTAAAATAATGTAACTTACTAGCTGTTCCCCACGACTACGTTCGCGTTTATCCAAAAAAAAATCAAATTTCATCAAGGTCCGTTCAGCCGGGAAAAACCTACAAACAGACAGACACAGTTGCTTTCAATTTTATGATATTAGTGTAGATTCGACTTATTTTCATTCAGTTTTATCGTAACACCTACCATAATAACATAACACATCGTCACGCCTTTCCCCCGAGGGGGCTGGCAGATGTGTAATGCAACACCCACACTTCGCCGGACGAAATTCAGAAAGGGACGCAAGGGCGAGCCTGTCGCTATACACCTGGCTCCAGTCATGTAGCAGATGACATACAATACGCCCTTATGTTCACACAATGAACAAATTGGTGCGTGACGTCGGCTGGGTTTGAACCCGACGTTTTGTGGTTGTAATACAATACCTACAAAACTCCTTAAAGTAAGTAACTCCTATTCCAATATATTTTTATTTCATCCACTAAAGACTGAACCAAACGTATTGAGCCATTCCGAAGCTTCACAAGCTCCGAATAGAGACATCGCAATAAATCATATTTGAATAAAATGCACGAGCGCTGCCGCTGGACGCCGGCCAGTGGAATAATGCATGAGACACACAGGACTGTTGCCCTAATGATCAGTGTCTGCCCCGCTGCTTCATCCGCTGTTTTGCAGTCCTGTCACTGTCTCGAGTTGGATAGCGATATCTTTTTGCTAGCGACCCCTTGCCCATGGACGGCACTGGATTGATTCCTACAGAAATAATCTTTAATGTTCATTTGTTTTAAATACTATTCGTAAGATCTCCCTACGTCTCTGCAACTGTCCTGTAAATACTGTTTTATATATGTACTTACTTACTCGAAAATAAAATGAAAAATATTAAAAAGCTGGAACATAACATCTGTTGCTTGCGATTTCGTTCGCGTAGACTTAATAATTTAATCATCTATGTTCGGTTGGTTTAGTCTGAGTACCTAGTTTAAAAAACTGTTGCAAGATTTCAAAGGAATAAACGAACAAACATCATAATACGAGTGAAACGAAATAAAACCGTTTAAAAACCAAGCATATGTCTATACATTATGATTTAAAACACGGAAATTACTCACGTACGATTCTGACTGACATATGTCTATACTAAAACCACATCTGTCGGAGAGGTCTTGCCATCTAAAAAAATGTTTGTGCTGTTAAAAATATTTTTATGTCACTGCTGTAGACCGTTTCCAAACTTTGCTTGAGTAAAACTGAACAAACTTTGTCCAACAAACCACTAATCTACAAAAAAGGGTCCACAGTTCTTCTCATAAAATTACTACCCACTTTCCATTTTATATCACTGACTAAAACCGGTTAAATCTCCCGGCCGTGGTTTACGAGCAACTTTGAACCCCACAAATAGACACCAAAATGGATAAACAGAAAAAGGGCTGACTTTTTCTTTTAAGAGGAGGAAACCGCTATTTGCTCTCTGTAACTCAAACTGTTTTTGGATACCTACCTTCCTAGTAAGGTCTCGTTCTCGTAGTCGGCGATAGCGGGTTGGAGGCGGCGGCGGCGCGGGGCCAGTTCAATAATAATCTATGCATTAAAACAGGGAGTGGCGCCCTGTGCCGTTGCCGCCACGTTAACTGCGGGTAGTAGTAGTAGGCAGCTAGTAATATATAGTAAAAAAAATTGTTATGCAACAAGATGCAAACAAGTTAACAGACCACCGGGTGGTAAATCACTGTTACCATCACAGATACGTTGCTGATCTACAAGGGCTTTTTTGACAGGCCTTCTATAACTCGCAACTTTACATACTGAATTTACATTTTCAATACTTAAGTCCTTTAAGGCCCGGTATTACACGAAATCAACAAAAACAAGTATTTTGTTTGGCGCCTACTTTGGTATGAAGAATTATGATAATCAAGTGCAAAAACCTATGCTGCTAGAAAAAACAATCAAAAACAATTTAACTGGAGAAGAATTTTGAAAATCATTCTCATTTTGAAAAAAAATCGCAAAAACTCTCTTCCGAAAAAACCTATTTGAGCGTAGTTCTCTAATTTTTCAGCGATTACAACACATTATTTTTTCGATTATTAAATAGCCAGATTAGTTTTCTAAAGTTTGCGAGTAACTTTTTCTTATTTGTGTTCTTAATGCTATTAATACCAATAAAAACGTAAAAAGTTTAATTCTAGGCGCTGATCTCATTTTACCATCAAATATGACATTCAATTTCAACTCTAAATGAAATGGCTTTAGTAGACGTGTGCGTCGGTGGAAAACCGTGGTACCGTGATGACTGCACCTTAAATTCCTAAAAAGGTTGATCGAAAGAACGCGTAATGCGGTAGAGCGCTCTTACCCGCTGCCCTCTATTTATCCAAAGTAACCTCAAGTTTACGCCCACCTTGTGAATCTTTATACAGGTAGACTTTGCTTGGGGAGATCTGCCAATATTTTAGCCGAACGCTCAATTTATTCCGAAAAAATGCTGTGGATTTCAGATAAAATATGTGGGCATTTTAGAATAAAAATATGCATAGACATAGTTCATGTTTTTATTTAATAGTTTATTTGCCATTAAATAATAGGCGTGTAGACTTTTGATATGATGTAATTTTGAAATGTATTTTTAGACAATGTGTAAATGTATTTCTATACAATCTTACGGAATGCCATGCATTTCTTGTAGCTATGTAGCAAATAAAAATTAAATTTTGGCTGTCGATTTTCCTTAAAAATAATAAATAAGTAATTTATTGTTATAAACAAAACACTATTTGTGTTTTTTTTAATTTTGTTACTATTCATAATTTTTTTTAAAAACAATATACAGAGATGTTTTGGAGAGTCTACACACCAAAGTATGTGGTAATCACCGACATGATGTCATTGATTTTGTTTCTGGACGTCGTCGGCGGCCTTATTTTAAAATAAATCAGTCGGCAGGCTCTGTCGGTAGGCCGCCGACTTTTATTTGTAGACTCTTGAGTCATTTGCCGGACAACCCGGCGAATTCGAAGCCGGAAACGAGCACATCACTAATTATTTGCGAGTTATACAAACCTCAAACAGTTGAAGAGGTCAGGGCTAAGAGGCCAAATGACCTCCAGAGCGTCCCTTTTTAATGAACCCTCCAACATATAAAGACCCCCTCTTCAACCCCTCTTTACACTTTAGACTTACCCTCTTTGCACTCTAAAGGGGTTCTTAAGGGGTTTATGTCCTGTCGGGCTTAAGGGTTGGTTTTATAATGATAAATCGAGTTAATGAGTGTCTCCGGTTATGATTTCAATTAGGGGTGAAATTTTGGGGATGAATAGAAGAGGGACTTGCAGACACTTGATTTTAATGTCAAGGATTGTTATGGATTTTAATGAGAAATTAAAAATTTAAAACTAATTAAAATTGAAAGATAATAGAAGAATCAACTAAAAGTCACTGCCATTATTTTTATAGTTGCAATATTTTTCTAAAATTAGTAAGTAAGTAGGTAAGTTTAACATAACATATCGTAACGTCTATCCCCTGAAGAGGCTGGCTGGATGTAATACAACACCCATACTTTGCCGGACGATATTCAGTCCCAAATGTGGTAGGTGGTGAGCCTGTCGTCATGCCAGGCTCTAGCATGCATGCAGCAGATGATATTATAATACGCACAAATTACTGCGTGCCGTCGGCTGGTATCGATGCCGCTTACTCTGGCTTGAAGGCGGGCCTTCTCCCTCCACTAGGATATCATCGCATTTTTTTCGGATATCATTGTGATAAACACCCTTACCACGTGGGTACTGATTACGATTACTGATTACGCGTACAGGATACGCGATTAACTTATTAAAACCTAAATAGAATACAAAACTACTACAAACAAAAACCAAAAATAAAGTTGTAAAAATGTTATTAAGTTAAAAATAAATGTAAAAAATAAAAATAAACAATTAACAAACATTCACATTATTTGATTAACTCTGAGCCTTAACGTAAGCTTTCGCCGCTAAACTCTAGATGGCGCTGTCAACGCAAGAAGCCAACACCTAAAACACGCAAGCGTTGTGTTCACGGTATTTCGTGAGCCGCTAGACGCTTTGTCGAACAATCAGTGTTAAACTTAAAATGAGAAGTGTGTGCATTTTGTAAATTTAACTTCATATTTTTGCAACGACTCCGAAGGTTGACTGCTGACGGATCGTGGAAAAAAAAGCGATCTCTGAGCGAGCACTATTATAATAGGTACCACTGTAAATACTAATTCGTCCTCGAATTCGTAATGGTATAAACTAACCAAAGAAAGAAATTTGTAAAGTAAGCAGTTTATACAATACAATACAAAAACTCTTTATTTATTGACACCAAATACAAATAAATTTAAACTAAACACTCAAAAATAAAGGCGCAATGGGCGGTCTTATCGCTTAAGAGCGATCTCTTCCAGACAACCTTTGGATGGAATAAAACATTATGTGGTTAAGTAAGTAAATAAATAATAAATAAATAAATTCGGGACACTTCCACACACGGTCGCCTGACCCCAAACTAAGCAAAGCTTGTACTGTGGCTGCCAGAGACTGATATTCATACTTTTATATTTTTAAATACATACTTAAATAGATATTTACACCCAGCCATAGGACAAACTCAAATGTTCATCACATACATGTTTGCCCTAGGTGGGAATCGAACCCACGCCCCCGAGCTCAGAAGGCTGGTTCACTACCAACTGAGTCACCGAGGCAGTCGAAGAAGTAGTGGCTCTGTGAGCTGTAAACCTCGCGGCTGACGTCTGTCTACTTCTACAGGTCGCATTCCTCAACCATTCTCGTGATTTTTTTTTGTGAGCAGCTTCGATAATTTTACTGTTTATTTTTTTTTTGCCGACTAGAGTAAGATACTCGTAGATATCCGGACAGAATTCGGACAGATTATAAAAGCATTTCCTCGCTATCGCTCACTCAGTTGATTACCATAGTTTGGTTCGGATGGATTGAGGGAAGAGTTTATTGCTCTTTGTCAGTTAAGTTTTTTTTTGCCCAATTTTGGATTCAGACAAAAGTTCATTACCGTCTGATAAGAGTTTGTTAGTTTTACAAATTATGTTTATTTCGCAATAATATTCAAAAATTTTACTTTTCTTTTAAATTTGAACTGAACTTTAGTTAACCATCATGGTTCTGATAATCAGGGTCATTATTGTGAGTGATCCTAATGCCAGTGGAATCGCGCACGGTGCAAGGCTTGGTATAATAATATACTCCGCCAGGTATAGCATTCCGAGTCAAAAATGGTCACATGGGCAACGAGTAGTAGTGACGTCAATCGATGCAGAAGCAAGACCGACATATGTGATTTACAAATAGTTTGAAAGAGACGATGATGAGTGACGTCATAACGTGTTGGCTTTCGGAATTATCTTGTTCTTTTAGATCATGGTGTAACGTAAGTCGGTGCGAACGGGATAGCATGCTACGTCACGCCTTTTCCCCGAGGGGGTTGGCAGAGGTGTACTACACCCAAACTTCGCCGGACGTTATTCAGTCCCAAATGCAACAATGGCGAGCCTGTCGCCATACACCGGGCTCCAGTCATGTAGCAGATGACATACAATACGCACATATGTTCACACAATGAACAAATTGGTGCGTGCCGTCGGCTGGGGATCGAACCCGCTGCCTCTGGCTTGAGAGGCGGGCCTTCTCCAACTAGGCTATCATCGCTTTGACAGTCTTTAACCTTAGCACTAAAGCCTATAAAACAATTTGAGAATCAATTGCGGAACTAATAGCAGAATATCATGAATAGCTGGATAAACACGTGTCCCCCAGAGTCCATTCTGGCGCACTCGAGATTATTTCTCTCCGTGTCTCTCAGTTGAAAATGTCACGAGTGTGAGGGCTACCAGCGTAATCTCTAGCGTGCCAGAATATGGCTCCAGGTAGGAGTTAGGATCGTATGGAAATGAGGCCAAGGTTAGCTTAACCGTATGGAGCATGTATGGTCTGAAGTAAAAGCTGGCAGCGGGTATATTAGACACTATCCTACTTCCTCTTCTCTTCTCTTCTCTAAATAGTATAAAACAAAGTCGCTTTCCGAGTCTGTCTGTCTCTCTGTCTGCATATCCGCTAACTCCTCAACCACGTAACGGATTTTGAGGCGGTTTTCATCATCAGATAGTTTTTCACGGAAGGTTTAAAGGTGCCGTGCGAAGCCAGGCCGGTTCGGTAGTTGGAAATTATATTGGAAAGTGTCTAAATGAAAGGATATGTCACACTGGATGCGTCCTGCGGTCCGGTCAAAGTGAATGCGGTCCGCAAAATGTCTGAACATCGTTTAGCGGTCGGGGCAAGCGGCCAGCAATCCCTTTTGCGTTTTCTCTCCGACCGGCGACCGCCTGCCTGGCGAGCTCATTTCATTTTTTTGCTTGTGCTCGCCAGATTGTATTTACATAAAATATAATTAATGTGCATCGTGAATGATGTTCACGCATAATGCGGACTGCGTTTGTTTTGACCGGACCGCAGGATGTAGAACGCATCCAGTGTAAAAAATTCTTAAGCAATGATGCAGCTTACAATGGAGCAAGCTGGGCCTAGAAGGTTTTGCATTAGCCTGTACGGAGCTTTTTGGAGTAGAATGAAACATAAAAAACTGTAAAACAAATAAAAAATGCGTGAAGTTGATCGAGAATGAATGTATGGCTTATTTAATTTTACGAAACCAGTAGCGTGGAGTACTTAGAGAACAACGTTATTATTAATTATTTTGTTTTTGACGTGACAACGTCTTATAAATTGGTTTGCCGGGTGACACTTCAAGAAACTGCGTTACGCTCCGCTCACGTTATGCGCTCACAATGAGAGCGAGTGAGAGGCACGCGTCCCTTCCACTCGGGCATGGTTAGCCCGCCTAAGAGCGAGAGAGACAGACATAAAAAGTGAAAGGCACGCGTCCCTGTCGTTGTCACGTAAAACTTTCGCCCGTATACCGACTTTACAGGCAACCATTTTTTTTTTTCGTGGATTATTTTGTAAACTACAATTGGACCCGCTGTAGCTCTCATTTGTAATCGCCACCCTCGCTTATATCTTGGAGAGGCCAACCTTATGAGCACAGCCGTGGTGGCCTCATGTAACATTTCATGAATATTTAATCCCATCCCGGGACGATTTTCGGTTCACCTGGAATGAAATAGGATATTACTACACCTGAATACGTATCCTTGTCTTGCTTATGCAAAGATATATGTGTGCGAAGAAGAGAAAAAAAAAAAGTTGGCAGAAAATGCTTGCTTAAGTTATTTTTGGATTAGCAGAAAGTTGGAATAATATATACCTAAGTTTGTGAGTCTTGGAGTTTTGTGGAGTTAGGAAGTTTGTAATTGGAAAAGTATTCATAGCTTAACTTTATAATCATGTATGTGCGTACCACTTGAGATATTGAAAGTCCTTGGAATTTGAATTTTATTGACGTTGAATACCGACTAATAATGAAAAGACAGATTCCAAACCAATTATTTTAATGTTGGGGTCGCACTCAAGGCGATGACGCGAACATTAGGGATAACGCAGTATAGGTAGCAGTATGTAGTCAAACCGTCGCGACGACATTTCAGTGCTTAGAGTACATTGCGCTTTCAGTGTATTAGCTAAATACTCCAAGCAACCAAAACAAAGCAAGGTAGCCGCATCGCTCGCGGTCCGTCGCTCCCTACAGACCACTTATTCCAATTTATGTACCCCGTTGACATGAACAATTATCAGACCCATCCCGGGAACAGATTAAATAATAGTTACTACTCCCGCGGGTAAACCTAGCAGTTATACGGACGGTAGGGACCGAAAAACTATGTAATTTGATTCCCTTCACTCGGGTACAGATTAGAAAGAAATACAGAGAAGTGACTGGCTGGCTGATTGAAAAAGACTTCACGCTACAGAGAACAATGATATCCTATGGTGTCGTTTTATAAAACGCCTAGTATTTAAGTTCGCTTTTCCTTTACACCATCACAAGACGGGTGGGCGCTGAGCTTCCAAGGACGAGGGCTAAAATTGTGAGGCTAAATCAGACAAGGAAATGTAGAGATATGTCACTGTTCGAGGGGAATTACTAGTGTAATATCAGGAAAGAGAGAGAGAGAGATATATATATATAGATAGAGAGAGATCCCTCTCTCTCTATCTATATATATATGAGAGAGAGGGAGAGAGAGGGGAGAGAGAGAAGGAGAGAGAGAAAGAGAGACCGGTCAAATGCATGCTTCGATTCTACTGAATAGTTGTTTTAAAAATGTTTATGAATTGTCTACTTTTGACAATTCTGGCATTCAACAAGCGTCAATTTGAGGCAATTCCTTAAGACTCTATCGAGTAAAATCAATAAAAACTGTAGTCGTGGTTATAACGATACCATCTGTACTAATATAATAATTGAAATACAAAAAATATGACAAACACAACAAAGAATTAGTTTACCGTTTTTATGTAACACAAACAAATAATAGTGTACCACTTCATTTTAAAAAAATCGTAAATTTACGTCACAAAGCCTAAAATGGCATGGTGTCGTTTAAATGAATTTGTACTAGAAACAGTCGAATTTCAATCCAAACTTAAATTAATATTAATCTCTAATATTGTAAGTTTTGTATGTATTTTTTACATTTCCAAAATAACGTCGGATAATTTAACTATGAATTTCCTAAAAACTCGTCTCGAATTCTCCATACATTATTTCTATGGACGCGCGATGTTGAATATATACGCGACGTATGCGCTCGGAAAATCAGTCGACCACCGGAGCTCAGAGCGAGGTCACGTCGATTTGCGGAGCGGCGCGCTAAGAACACTCGATCGCGATCTATTGTGTACGCATGATCAGTTGCAAACGCATAAATGAGGTAAGTTCAGTTTTGTGATTTTTACTTTTTTTGTGTAAGTTGTTTATATTTCTTGTGTTAAAATATACTTATAATTTTATTTCATTTATGTTTTAGTGATAATGGGAAAGCGGAAGGAAAACAATTACAAAAAGAAAAGGTGGTGTTTTTTTTCGGAATTAAAATCGAAAAAATAAATAAAACCCATGAGTATTTGAATTATTAATTTATTTTACCTATTGTAGTTAAACATGAGAGGGTTGCGTTTTCATTAATTTTGAATTGTAAGACATCGGGTATGTTTATTATCATAAACATACCCGATATGAGTATGATTTCAAAATTGACGTAATAATTTATACACATAATATGCGATTTAAATTATGTTATTTCGCATATTATGTAAATGCAATACATGAACTCTACCCAAAACCACGAAATAAATACCTAGTAGAAGTAACTTTTTGTTCGTTTTAATAATACATTTTTTATTTATAGATTGGCTTTTTCTGCAACTTCTGCAAGTCAGCAAAATTAAATTGAAAAATTTTATTGTGTACGAGTAAGTTCTTTGGTTTAGTAGTTCATGATACCAAAAATTTAGTGTCTTAAAATATTAAATGAATAATTTTATCAATTTTACTATAATATTTTGATTAACTAAAATATACTCGTTTGTAGAAATCACCAAACAATGAAGACCCTACACCTAAAAATACTGCAGATGACAAACTCGCAATAGGTACTGCTACAAAAGAACATAGCGAAATTGAAACAAACAGTTGCGTAATTTGTGAACTTATCAATTTTATTAACATTTTTTGTCTATGCATGTTGTTGCTGGTATTCGTTTGTCTAGTACTTCACAAGATCAAATAATTCTTTGTCAATATATTAAAATATTTGTTTTTAACAAAAACTACAAAACACATTAAAATTATTTTAAGTATGATATTTTCAAAGTATTTTTTTTTGTTTATAGGTATTGTCAAATAATGATGAACTCAAGAAAAAAACTAGCGATGATGAAGATTCAAATTTTTTAATAGAGGAAGAAGCTGAAGAGAAATCGTCTTACGATGAAGAACTTATAGTAGAAGGAAACAGAATAGTGGATTTCGCATTTATTTTTGAACAACTCCGTGATATTGCGAGTCACAACTCGCCACTTGAGTAGTTTAAAAATGACTAAGAAAGTTAAAAAAGGATTCTTATCAAAAATTTACTTAACTTGCAGAATGTGTATAAAGAAACTAGAATTAAATAATGATTTGGATTTGATTTGATTTTGGATTTCAACCTAAATGATTTGGTTGTAAGCAGTTTTTAGACCTAGTTTCAGCTTAAAGTTCGATAGTTAAATACGCTCACTTATACTCCAATATTCTCAGGTTTTTATTTCTGAGCTGTTTGTTAATATGAATATTTTAATTGATTTAATATTCCTTATTTAAAGTATCAACAGGTATCGACATTAATTTCAATAGGAATTCAATTAAAAAATAAGCCTTTAAGTTTTTGCAAAATAATAAAAAATCCTTGATTTTTTCAAATTCTAAGTTACTTACTTTTTTTCACAAGTTCAAACGGCTTCAAGAGAACTTATCGTAGTGTGCGTGTCGACGCACACTAGCGAAAGAACCTAGCGAGCCGCGGTAAATACCTAATTGGCGCGCGCCGTATTTGCTCGATATAGTCTTAACAATTTCAAAATATGTTAGTAGAATTTAGTTCAATGAAAATTATAAACGTTAAGTAAACAATAATAATTATAAATCTTTTATTTCAGGCAATATAACTTGCAAACAATGCAAGTTACAAAGGCCCATAGCAAATAAATACCTTACAGACTGACATACTCGTACATACACAAATAAATAAATACGAGTACATATAATAAATAAATTCGGGACACTTCCACACACGGTCGCCTGACCCCAAACTAAGCAAAGCTTGTACTATGGCTGCCAGAGACTGATATACATACTTAGATATTTTTTAATACATACTTAAATACATATTAACACCCAGACATAGAACAAACACAAATGTTCATCACATTATTGTTTGCTCTAGGTGGGAATCGAACCCACGCCCCCAAGCTCAGAAGTAGGTTCACTACCAACTCGGCCACCGAGGGAGTCAAATAAAAATATATAAATAAACACAAATAAAGGTTTGTGGATCTTTTCTAAAACTTTTCCATGCGTGATTTTTTACTCTTTCCTTGAGCCCTTTCGAGTGGGTTGTAATAACCTCCCTTGGGCACTTGGCGGTCGGTTAATCGGTAATTGCGAGAATATTGGCGGTCTTACCTTAGCGGGTCGATTTTGTTCGGATTAATAGAAAATAATCATCGTAAAAGGTTTATAAAGATGTTGTTACGAGGACCGGTTCAGGGCTATGAGAAAAGGGTGTTACTGAGCGAGGTTGATGGTTTGGGAACTACTAAGTGTGACAGCCAGCGGAAGATGGAGATAAGTAGGTTTATTGGAAATTATAAAATCAGACAAAGTAACCACATCGCAGTAACAGAAAGAACAAGGTTACTTAGATGGAAATGGGCAGGACATACCTGTCCTTTGTGACACGTCCATTTCGACCATCTGGAAATTCCAGATGGTCGAAAAATGACAGAATGGACTCCACGAGACGTGGAAAGGAGCCAGGGAAGACAAAGGAAAAAAAGGTAAGAAAAAGATGGAGGGACATAGTTTTGGAGAAATAAGGACCAAACTGGATGACCACAGCGAGAGAGAGAGAAGAGTGGAGAAAATTTGGGGAGGCCTACGCCGCAAAGGCCACTTCTACGTCTACTTTATTTAATACTAGCTGTTGTCCGCAACTTCGTTCGCGTTTAATCAAAAAATAGTATCCATGAACCCTCCTCGTGAAATACTGTAACTAATTATCAAATTATGAAAAACAAAAAAGAGATACCGTTATGAGCGGAGTTTTAATTTTAGTTGGCAGTTGTTATTTTAGTACCAACTATGTACCTACTACATATTCTGTGATGTTGTCTAACGCATTTAGTAAGCGGCGCGTTATTTTTTATTAATTTACAGAATTTAATGACAAAAACCGACATGATTGTGTTAACCGAATTATAAATTTATTTTATTTTATTGTAATTCGGCGTCATGTGACATCAACCAACGATGAACTGATGATAGCCTAGTTGAAGAAGGCCCGCCTCTCAGGCCAGAGGGAGCGGGTTCAAACCCAGCCGACGCCGACGGCACGCACCAATTTGTTCATTGTGTGAACAAATGTGCGTATCGTATGTCATCTGCTACATGACTGGAGCCCAGTGTATGGCAACAGGCTCGCCCCCTGTCATATTTGGGACTGAATATCGTCCGGCTAAGTGTAGGTGTTGTATTACACCTCTGCCAGCCCCGTCGGGGGAAAGGCGTGATGATATGTTATGTGACATCAACCAACGCAGCCAGTCGACGACTCAGGCACCCTTGACGTGGAGTAGATAGGTCATAGTCCGTGGGACGTAGAAAACACCACCTCAGTTTGCGTCAAGAGCAGAGAAACCTACCTTTTTTAGTCAAAGGGTCGAAAAACAGATTTCCATAAGTTAAAAACACTGATTACGGTCACAAAAACAAACCAAACTAAAACTCAAGAGGACATCTCAAAAATCTTCACTTCAACGACCGAAAATTACAAGTAAACAACATCAATTGTCCCAAGTGTGAGTGTGTGTCGTGATTTATCACATATCCCGGAATCCCGGGCTCGGATGGCCCAATCCCCGGGATTTTGATAAAGCGCAAACAAATGCGAGCGGCCGCAAATTGTCCGGCTTCGTGACGTATCTTTAATCAAGAACGGGATGACTTGGGAATACGGACCCTAAGTCAAAGTAATACTTACTTACCTACTACATCATTTGAAATGAGGTCTTATGTCCTACTTTGTACTTGTGTGGAAAAGACGTAAGTTTGTATGTGTATGTGTGTGTGTGTTTGTTACTTTTTCATGCTCATACGGGTGGATTTTGATGAAATTTGGTATGATGGTGTATTACCACACGGACTACTTTTTAAACGCGGCCAACGCCGCTGGGTGCATCTAGTAAATATAAATAAATATAACATTTCAAATTCGTAGCTAACAACTAGGTTTCTCTGTGTCGCCATGGAATACATACATAGAAACATGGACGACTAACACTTACCTAGAGGTCTCAGATCTACGGGAATAGATACATGTTTAAAATAATCGCTCCAGCAGCTACCCGGTCGGGAATCAAATACAAAATACCACTTGTAGAGCAATCGCACTTCAACTAGACTACGAAAAGCTTTTTTTCATCTTCAGATTTAACTATAATTATAACAGTCAAACGAAACTGGAATTTCTAGAGAGGTCAATTTATTCAAAAACTATTCGTCAAAATGTGACACTTGCTAACTAAACGCAAAGGAAAGTTGTTTAAATGTTCGACAACCTCAACCAAAAGCCGCTATAAGCCAAATTTATAAAAAAACTGTTGTTTTTCTAGAAACCTTTTTCCAGAAATCTTTTTTCCAGCCAGCACAATAAGTCCCATTCATTTATCACTTTCCTTTATAAGAATAAGTCAACACCCATCGATGCATAAAACAAACAAAACTATAAATCATAGGTTTCTAAGAGTTATAGCGTCGAGACACCACAAACGAAATAAAAGACATGAAAAAAGAAAAATAGACTGTCTTTTTATCAATTTTTCTGGTTGAAATGTATCGTAAGTCATAGAAAGTACCGTTGGACGCAAACCGTAATATCTCAATAGCACAAAGAATGATGGCCAAATGTCATATGGCCGTGGACCTGACTCGCAATGCCTGTGCATAGGGATTGTACACGGTTTGGTTTCGTTATCGTGTGGCAAAAATGACCTCGTTTTTTTTACTAATTAGGCCACATTTTAAAATATAGTTTATGATTATAAAACGTTATTAATGTTTTAGCGCCAACGTCAAAAACATTTTGCCACAATGTTTTATTTTCTAAGCTTGTCTTGTTTTGAGTGTTCGTTAATGTGTTATAATCATAGATTAGTTTGTATGGACTGTAGTTATAATGATGGTTTATCACTTATTAAGTGTTCTTGAACGTGTTTCGGTATAGGCGAGTGTAGGCCTTATTATTGTTTCGACTGAATGACTCTGTAGCCATGGTCACGAAATAACATTTAGGTAAGTTTTGACCATCGTCCTTTAAATAATATATTAGCAATTGCAGGCAGTGCATGAGAATGGCACAAGACCGGAAAAATGGCTTTGAAATAAAACTTTGAGATCAGGGTTTGACTATTTAGTCAAAAAGTATAGACTACCTACAATCTCATGTCTTTCTTCAACAGTAGCTAAGAGAAAGTTTTCGATCCAAGATAGCAAATTAAGTATAGGGCTGGGTATCAAAAGACCCCTATCAAAAGACACTCTCAAATAAGTTTCAACACTTTCTACCTTCCCTCCCTCCCTCAGAACCTCTCTACAGGAACATTATCGAAGTGAGTGTTGCAACGAGCTCATTAACTCGAAATGCGAGAAATCGAGCCTTATCATACTTACATAAAGAGCCCTCGAACTTATGGTTATTAGAGTTGTGCCACTCTTGTTCCACTTAGTTTGGTTAAGGTATTCGCACATCATGTCGGCTCGACTCTGAAGTCTGATTTGACTTAAAGTAAAATATTGTTATTATATATTTATAGGCTGGATTTCAGGCCTTTTGTACATTGTACGTTACTTACATTACATTTTACTTTTGTACCATAGACATAGAGTAAAGACCCCTAATCGGTCAAAAATAATGATTCCAAAAAAAGTAAACCAAACCATTGAAAGTCAACCAATTCACTAGTCAGTCTTCGATGTCATCCAGTAGCGGTTACGTCTCCCCACTAACCAATAAATATGGTGAACTGTGTAGTCCACTCATGCCGAAATTTCAGAATATCCAAAACAGTAAAAAAAGGCAACGTCACATATCATCCGTAAGTCTTAAATATATTTTTATGTGCTTTAAAAAGCTAATAATTGAAAATAATTTGTAATGTCAACAGAGCGAAAAGTTGCTGAAAAAAGTGTTGCCACAAGGTATTTTTATATTTTCCCTTTAATAAACTTTAGGTTTCTTAAGGATCCAGTTTAGCCGATCAGTGGACAAAACTAATTCGACAAAGTAAAAATGAAAGTTAATGAAAATTTCGTCGCCCCTATAACAATTTGCTCTGTGCACCTTCGCAAGAAAGAAATATACGTAACAGTGAAATATCCTGACAAGCAGGCGTCAGTTTTATTTTTATGTAAATGTAATGTTATTTTATTGCCGAAAAAATAACTTAAATTTATGATGTAAATAATGATAGTGTGTAAATTTATGTGTAAATAAGATAAAATCAATAGTTAAAATCAATAGTAATCCCTTTACTATTGATTTTAACGCAAATTCGTACTCTTGATTTTTACTTAAATTCTTACCTTTTACCTACTCTGATTTTAGTTAAAGTTTACATGCAATCTATAATATTAGTTTGTAGAATAGTGTCATGAATGGATCTGGGTAAGGCTTTGTGTGTAGTTTAGCTCTGGTCTAAGCTGGCCTAATACTTTGTTTCCGGTCTTGTGATTTCTTTAAACTCTGATCGTTATATAATTTACCCAACTAAATCGGGTAACCTCTTTTAATGGCAAGTTCATCACGTATAGAAAAAAAGGTTTTATTAAGGTACCAAAATAAATTTGACACGTTTCGAAATCGTGTTTTGTATGAAGACTATCCTTCTGGACCTATGTAATAGAGCATATTCTGTGTTTTGTACATTGTTTTTACACTTGGTACAACTAAAAGGTTAAACTCAACATTCACATTCTCACCGAGATTAGACCGACAATGGCGACGCCTTGAGGCAAACGTTTAGTAAAAGTTTACAGGACGGTCCTATAATATTATGTCGTTTGCTCGATTTAGAACGTCGAGCACGCTGGATTAGAAGAAATCGATAAACTCAGATCCCAATGATTAACCTTTGATTCAACTTGATGTTGAGTCAATACAGTGTGCTAGTGCCCTAACAGCCCTCGAGGTAACGATTATTAGAGTTGTCCCAGCCCTTGTTCTTATCGCGAGATCTGGACGCGAGCCAGGCGCTGATGGCTCTTGATGTTCTGATGGTTTCGGCTTGACGAGTTTTAATTATCATTTAGTTTGTTCTAACGTCAACTCGGTCTTGAGTCGATATAGTGTGCGAGTGCCTTAACAATCCTCGAGGTAACGATTATTAGAGTTGTCCCAGTCCTTGTTCTTATCGCGAGATCTGGACGCGAGCCAGGCGCTGATGGCTCGTGATGTTTTGATGGTTTCGCCTTCACAATTTTAAATTATCATTGAATTTGATCAAGCTCTATATTGTGACTCTATCTAGCTGTTTGCTTAAAATAAACTGCACCAACTGTTAAGTTGAAAAAGTGGGTACGTCCGTTTTCATGTCACTTTTTCATCTCACGCACAAATGTTAACAATAATTATTCCAGTTTTATGTCACTACGTTTCGAAAGTTCAGTTTCATCTCATTCTACGTCACAGAATAAATAACAGTATCTAAATCAACGTAAGTAAATAGTAAAAATATTTATCTAACTTTAAGGGTCACAGATTAAATAGAACTACAGTCAGTTTTTATGTCTTTTCCTGACTACATGAGTATGTAATACTGAATTAAAATACTCATGATACGAGTATAATTATGATTTGTGATACAAGGAGTGAGTCATAGTACCAGCCTGTGAGATGAAACCGGGCGAACTTTTGAGACAGAAGACAACTTTATTAGACTAAATATAAAAAAATATTTGAACATTTTTTAAATTTAAATCTAGACTCTTATACTTTGCTTTCCTCAGTCAAATATTTCTAGCAACTTTAGTTACCGATCCATTCTCGATATACATGTGTAATATATACACGCTTTAAGTAAATGGTGTTAGTATAGGCAAAGAGAGCCATATAGCTCTGTGGTTTGTTTTAGTTCCCTTTGGCACGAAACCGAGTAAGCTTCAGCTAGCTTCGTATTTCCTTCTGTAAGTAGGCATCTCCACTAGCGTTAACACAAAATTCTACTATCGCTCTTGTCGATCTTATTACCGCCTTATTGCTTTATAATGAAATGTTTCAGAAAGCTTAAGGTGCAGCAATGTCAAATCTATTATTTCTGCTCATTAAAAAAATCAAACACCTTTTTGTCCGCCTTGGTTTCTTCCGCTACCCTACATAACGCTGTTTAAAACCAGAAGGCGTCCAGCGTATAAGTTACTGTCTTAATAAATTTTATTCAAACCTGTTTAGCCGTTTTAACGAAAAGAAGTAACAAACACGCCTCACTCAGTCCAACACACACTCACTCAAAAACTTTATCAACCTTTTTATATTATAAGGCCGCAAGTTTTTTGCCAAAACGCTCGTGGAAACCGCTCTTTAGTCTGCTGCACGAGAGTTTTGCTAGAGATTATAACTTTCTACCTGTTTTACTGAAATCAAATTTAAACTTCGGAAACTAACGCTCGGACTTTGCAACGTTGTAATTCGGATGAAACATGAGCGTTATTTTTCTTTGAAACCGTTCGTGGAAATTAGTAAAGTTATACCAGCAGCTTTCAAACTGACCGGTAATCGTAATCAGGATTATTCTGACACTCGGAGTTTGCTTTAAGGCTTCGTCCTGACTGAGCGAACTTCTAAGCAAAGGCTTTAGAATTGTTTTAATTTTTTTCTTTAAGTCAAATTTAATCACACCAATTTGTTCATTGTGTGATCATTTGTACGTATTTAACGTTATTTGCTACGTAACTGGAGCTCGGTGCATACACCATAGTGACAGGCTCGCCCCCTGTCACGTTTGGGACTTCATATCGTTCGGCAAAGTGGGAGTGTAGTACACCTCTACCAGGCTTTTCGGGGGAAAGGCGTGACGATATGAATGTAAGAATTGCCTAAGTCCTTGCTTAACTATTTTCAACTACTCCTAGCGAAATATTCGCTTATCGAACACATAAAGTTAAGAGTCTCCTAAGGCATTCCTTAGGAGACTCTTAACTTTATGTAGGAGTTAGATAGGAGTAGTTTAAACTAGTTAAGCTAGGACTTAGGCAATTCTTATATTCAGTGCAAGTGGGTATTAGACAGCTACGCTATGATATAAATCCTACCAATATTATAAACGCTAAAGTATGTAAGAATGGAAGGATGGATGGATGTTTGTTACTCTTTCACGCCAGAACGGCTGAACAGATCTAGATGAAATTTGGCACAGAGATAGATTATAGTCTAGGCATATTACTTTTTAACCGCGGGTGAAACCACGGGGCGCAGCTAGTAAATAATAAATAAATGTTCGAAACACTTGCACACACTGTCGTCTGACACAAACTAAAGCAATACTTGTACAATGGCGGCCAGAAACTGATTTACATACATATACGTATTTTTAAAAACATATTAACCCCCAGACATAGAACAAACACAAATGTTCATCACATAAGTATTTGCCCTAGGTGGGAATCGAACCCAAAACCCCCAGGCTCAGAAGGCAGTTGGTACACTACCTACTACAAATTTACTTACAAATTATTTTTTTGTTTCCACTCAAGTTTACAACGTTTACAATATATAGGTACATTTCACATGATACTAAATACATCAAATAATACTATGCTAGTAGCACCTGCACTAGGCAAGCCTGTATCGTAGGGGTCACCTACGGGACATTACTGGGTGTGGATTGGTGCGGTGCGGAATGAAACGGAATAATATTTTAGTAGATTTGACTGAGAATTCGGCAGATTATAATTCCTGTACTAATCTTTTAAATAAAATAAAAGGTGGGCGAATAAGGTGTGTATGTAAGTGTGTGTGTAATTATGTGGGCTAAGCCATCAAGGCAGTCATAAACGCTACGTCTCTACATGTACATATGATTGTAACACACACGAAGAGCAAATATGAGGCGAGTGTAGCCGCCATTCAAGCTAAACTCTCCCTCGGGAGTCGGGAGCCATTGTCTTCGTGATAAATTGTTTGCGCCATTCTCTACGAGTACGTCACCGCACTCGCCTCTATGTAGAGTCGAGTATTGTATAAATGTAGAGTGTCTGATTGAACTGTATATGTTTTAAAAATCTAATTTAAAGGGGTTTTTTTGAGTTGTAATGTGTGGAGTAACGACTCTTATCTCTCTTATTAATAAACGTTGGAATAGTTTTAGGGTCAACAGGTACAAATGCGTCTTTCCAGAATTACTGAAAAAAACCCTTCAAAAATTAGGCGCCACCTACATCTTTTTCTCTATCCTTAGTTAAAATTGTCTGTACCAGATGGCGTTAGTTGCTTAATTTATGAAAGACGCAATTGCCTTATAGACGCATTTGTACCAGTTGACCTTACTAATCGAAAAAGACAAAACATGTTGTTCATACTCAGCTTTTTTAAAATATTCAGCTCTAATCTCATAACAGCATTTTTTTTTAGAGTCCGGCGACCTAACTATCTTCGACCTAGGCGACCTGGACTAATTTCGCATTGGCTTAAGGTATTCTATAGCCATTTCGTCTAGAAGAAGACGAACGAAGAGAGCGAGTGATGATACTGACGAGCCTCTAACTTACCTACAGAGTGACAAAGTGCAATTTCAATTTTTTTTATGACTTTTGCACTTCTGTAATCATTCTTAAGTAACTAAGAATTTCTCTTGTATTATGGACTCATTTAACAGCTAATGATGTAGACAATCTCCCTATGTAATGTAATTTATGATTTACTTTGTCTATCTATTGAATAAATCAGTCAAAAGTGACCTCTTAAAAATGCGGATATTTTTCTTAACCTCTATTTTCGCTTGAGAACGTTTTAAAAAAAACCAAGAACATAGGGGCGAAGATATTGTTAATTTAATTGTAAATGCCAAATTTCATCATAATCTGACAAATGGTTTTCAAGAAATTTGAGTAGCGCGTTTATATGGAAATGTCAGAGCGTCGCGGCCCTCTTAAGTCAAATTGGTTGAAATATACTAAGTACAACTAAATATTTTTAAATATCTTTAAAAATACGAGTAAGTAGTAAGGTAAGTGCAGCTATCACCGACCCTGTTAAGAGAGTTTTTGAACCGATGGCTATTATTTAACCTAGTGGTTGTTAATATACTTATTTTTTTCATTCAAAATCAATGAATAGTATTCATTCTTTATTTTTACTGTCGTGTATGCTTGCAAATAGAAGAGTATCTTATAAAAAACAAGTAACAAAGTAACAAAGTCAATTGTTTCTATTACCGACCCATTGCGAAGGCTATGATGCTAATACCGATTTTTAGGAAGCCATTACCGACTGTACCTTACCTAGGTAATTTTAATCCAGGTTACGTATGGAATATTTTAATTTAATATAGAAATAACTCTTAATTTAGTTTTTTTTAATTAAGTTGATTTTAAATGATTAATCTTAAGCTATTTTTGTACCCGTTCCGGCGACAAATAAAAAATTAAGAATAAAGAAATCAATTATTTTTGTTAAGGGTTCCGTTTAGAATTTACTGTGAAATTTTACAAAAAAATAATTTGTAATTGAAAATTGATTCAACCTGAATAAAAAAAGTGTTAATTTAACCTGAAAACAACAATATTTTAAATTGATTGTCGAGTAAGTATATAATTTATTTACCCTAAAGTAAAAGTTTACATCTCATTCCCTAGTCTTTATCCTATCCACCACAATTTGCAGTTACGTACTGAGCGTAAAATCACAAAATGCTGACAGATCTAGGAGGAGCATCAAGCGCCATCTTGAAAAAGAAATGTTGGCCGATATCCCGAAAACTATGCACTTTAGGGCAAAAGTTATTGAGATTGTTAGTGTAGAAAATACAATTTTGCATTTTTTTTCTTCAAACTTTTTTTTTAAATTACCGTTTACTATTTATGATCCATTTAATGAACCGGTTTTTCTATCTCGGTCAATAACTCTTATTAAGAGAGAAAAACCGGTTAATTTTAATGGGAGATAAATCGTAGCCGATAAGTTTAACAAAAAAATTCACGAGAAATAAAAGATGCGAAATTTCATTTTCTACAATAATAGTCTCAACAACTTTTGCCCTAAAGTCCATGGTTCCGAGATATCAGTCAAAATTTTTTTTTCAAGACGGCGCTTGAAGCTCTACCTGGATCTGTGAGCATTTTGTGATTTTATGCTCAGTACGTGACCCTTAATCTTATAAAAAACAAAAATTGGTTCGGAAATTTAGTGCAAGAATAATTTCTATTTTTACTGGCCTATTGGATAAGATTTGGTATGGAGGTAGCTGGATTAACACATAGGGTTACTTTTAATCCCGAAAGAAGAAATGGTTCCCGTAGGACAGCGGTTGAAACCGCGGAGCGCTGCTAGTACTAATATAACGGTTCATAGAATTTTAGGGTTTTTGAATGAGAATTAAATTGTTTCATTCAATGGTTTGTGAGTTTATTAATCGGCGGCGGCGGTAAGAAACAATAGAACCATTGACAAAAAACTATTATTTACTAAGTAGTCATCTGTCCCATACTGAGACCTCCTATAAGCCTCCTATATATATACATACTACCCGCCTATAACTTCACGAACCCAGATCCGATTGTTCTCATAAACAAACCTAAAAATTTCTTAAGTGTCTATGGAACCCTAAAAATAAATGATTTATTTACACAATTTTAGTAGAGTCGGTGATAGGTTCACATTGTTGCTATTGCCGACTTATATGGGTCGGTAATAAAGTATTGCTTGCAAAGTTTAAAGATGTTTTACCGACTCTCAAAAAGTAGGCGATATTTGTTCAATTATCTTCCCATACCATAACAGATACTGCAATTGGTTGATTTAACAAAAACTATTATCAGATCAATGTACATCATTACACAAAAAAAGGTAATTTAATAATGTTTCATTTTCAACAACGATCTCTGAATCATTTAATAATAAAATGAAAGATACAACCAATTAAGAAGTAAACCAGCCGAAATAGAATATATCGCTAATAGATTTCTGAAAAGGTTAATTGTTGCAGATTAATATGGTATACGAAATATTTGTTTTTATTGATATGGATCAACAAGAAATATAAAATAACTAATTATAGCATTTCGGCCATTACCGACCCATGGGTCGGTGAAAGCTGCCACTAGTAAAATCAGTGAACCTAATACCGCTCTATCTAAATTTCATGTTTTACCCGTAAAATTTACTGAAATTTGAAGAAATGCGATGCGAAATCAACGATTAATGCTAAAATGAATAAATACTATCACTAAAAATAACAGAACACACAATTAAAATCAATAAAAAGTCTTAAGCATATATTGTTATGTCCTTACCTGACGGAACAAGCGCCAGTACGACACGGCCAGTTTCCTCGCAGTCGGCAAAGATACTGCTGTTTTTTATCACTTTCCTAGTCAGCTACACACATAAACATAAGTGAGTACGATACTCAATGAACACATATGCGTATCTACTCCAATACTAAGTAGCTAAATTATCCCAGAGCCGTCAAAACTGCGAACCAACTTCATGGATCGGTAAAACCTGCAGATTTTGAATGGATCGCTGATAGCTGCATTTACCTTAATTAAAAAAAAACTTATTTTTAACAGCTTCCAAAATGAAAGAGGTTCTCAATTTAACTGGTTTTTTTTTGTGGTGAATTTTTCGTATCTAATTAGCTGGTAAATGATCGGTCCCCATAGATTATTTAAAACACTTTATTTCTTAAAAGGAAAAACATATTTCTGTACTAAAAATACAAATAAATACACGGTAAAAAATACAATTCAAAACTACATTTATCTTTTCATGCAATTTTCTCACCTGAATTTTCGTGGTCCAGAATACCTTATGACGTATCTCATTTCACATATTTATGTTCTTTTTAATAAAGAGTGAAAATATGTTGGCAGAATGCTAGCGCATTGTAATGTTTTGCATAATGTGAGAACGAGTTGGTAAGAGTCAGTGCACACTGGCGGACAGCGGGGTAAGGAGATTTAGTTTCATCAATGTTTAAAATAATACTAGCTGTCACCCCGCCACTTCGTTCGCGTTTATTATTTATATATATATATATATATATATATATATATATATATATATTTAAACTATCCTATCTCTCAAGTTGGATCGAACTGCACATGGTGTGCGAATTTTATTATAATCGGTTAAGTGGTTTAGGAGTTCATTGAGGACAAACATTGTGACACGAGATTTATATATATTAAGATAACCCCGACGCAAAAACGACGAGTTATTATAAGTTTGACGTGTCTGTGTGTTTGTGTATTTGTCTGTTGCATTGTAGCTCCCGAACGAATGGACCGATATTGTTTTTTTTTTTGTGTTTGAAAGATGAATTACTTAGTCTGGAGTGTTTTTAGTTATGTTTGGTGAAAATCGGTGTTAATGAAAATCGATGTCGGGGTTTTTAAAATTTTTAATTTATTTTAGATAATTGAAATAAGCTATGGTTGTAAAAAACTGGCATTGGAGCTTTGAGAAAACCAACTGTGAAATTTCGATGTCAATATTCGAGCATTAAAAAATATGTCTTACTAGCCATGCCCCGCGGTTTAAGTCAAAGTCAAAGTCAAAGTCAAAATGTTTTTATTCAATTTTGGTATCAAATATACACTTATGAACGTCAAAGTTATTTATATAGACTCGACCGCCTTGTTCGGACAAAAAGCCTCTACTCAGAAGAACAGGCAAGAAACTGAGGGGCATTATTTTTTCAAATAATAAATAAATTACAGTCTCACAAATTTTGGCTTACAACTAGGTAATATCTATAAATACTAGTGGCTACTTGACGGAAGTCGTAATTAAATTGGCTTATGCGCTATCCAGACTAGAATCTATCTCTGTGCCAAAATTCATCCCGATCCGTTTAGCCGTTCTTGCGTGATTGAGTAACAAACATCCAGCCGTTCATCCAAACTTTCGCATTTATAATATTAGTGTGATTTCTAATTTAAGTAAAATATTGTACATGAATACATTTTAATTTTAGTTCCCCTCCGTCCGCCGGTGTGCGCTGATCCTAATTGCACAATTGCACGGTATTGCACGTATCTTTGCCATTTACGCACGGACTGAGTCTCAAGGGACTCACGGTCGCTGATTGGCTGTTGGCTGTGTTTCAGAACATTCGAAATACATGGAATAGACATTCGCGATTTAAAGCCGTCTTTCGTGAAGCAGCTACTAAGGTTACTGCTAATGAGGTTCACAAAAATTCTAATTCTGATTCTATTTCCAAAAATCCTTCTGAGATTAATGTTGCATTTATTCTCAGCTGTACCTGTAGTTTCTTTGACTATCCTACGGGAACTCTAACTCTGTGTCTAAATGTATTAATCCTAGGTAAACTACCTACATATGTTTATACCAAATTTCGTCCAAATCCGTTGAAGCTTTTCAGCGCAAAGAAGTAATGAAACTCAAACAAACACACTCATTTTTTACTCACTAGTACACAAACATTAACGTGAATTATAATACTAGAGATGTTTGTGCGATGTAATTTTAATTATTTTCCGAAAGTATAAGTAAAATCTTATCTCTCACTATGTTATATACCTACTGACCTAACTTCAGCGCGACATAATCTAGAAAAACTTAGATTATGATCATTATTTTTACGTGCGATAGCACAAGAAGGAGGGTTGTGTTTTTCGAGTGTATGTGGATATAATAATTACTAGCTGACCCCGCGAACTTCGTATCAACTAACAGTCGATACATAAATATTATTTAGGCATTTTTAAAATTTTTCTCTACGTAAAAAGTCAAAAACCGTCCTCGTACTTCGAAATCGGTTCAGCTGTTCTCGAGAATTGTATTAGCAACACATTCAGCGATTCATTTTTATGTTAGAAAGAAAGGTAGATCAGCTCATACTTGCAGTGACTCTCATGACAATTCTATTTTTGAAACTCTGACCACGTTTCACAGTGTCATTGAACATCCTGTATGGTGAACTCTCAAGGGACAATTGATCCAATGATTGGCTTTCTGCATCACTCACAATTGTACTGACAGCGAAACTTGATTATGATGACGCAATGATTCATGTTGATGGAGAATTTATCACCAAGTACTGTATGTAGGTATGTGTCGCAGCCAACTTGCTTAATCAGACGTTCAATTGACAGCCTAGCCATTTGTCCAAATCACTCCTTCGACGAATAAGAAGTCGTAGTCATTTTGCGCCAAAACGTTCTAATTGAACCAATGTAACATATCGTCACGCCTTTCCCCCGAAGGGGCTGGCAGAGGTGTAATACAACACTCACACTCGCCGGACGATATTCAGTCCCAAATGTGACAGGGGGCGAGCATGTCGCCATACACCGGGCTCCAATCATGTAGCAGATGACATACAATACGCACATTTGCTCACACAATGAACAAATTGGTGCGTGCCGTCGGCTGGGTTCGAACCCGCTCCCTCTGGCTTGAGCGGCAGGCGTTCTCCCAACTAGGCTGCCATCGCTTTTGAACCAATGTGAGGCCGATAAATAGAGGTAAGCACGGAAAAATATATAAAAAGGTGTTGTTTGTCGTCGTGATGGGCACTAGAGAATTAGCACAGGCGCAGCGCAGGCCTTTGATTTGCTGAAGCGCGGGCGCTTTCTTTAGAAATGTTGGTTAAGGCATATTAAAAAAAAATACCTGCCTTTTCAACAGATTTGTACCTTATTCCAAATAATTACGGTATTATTTACGCCTCTGCCAGCCCCATCGAGGGAAAGGCGTGACGATATGTTACAAATAACATGTGACTGTGAGCTGAAGACAATATAGTCATCATCCATCCATCAGCCATGGGACGTCCACTGTTGGACATAAGGCTCCCCCATATATCTCCAATGAGACCGGTTGGTAGCGGCCTGCATCCAACGCGATCCTACGGTCTTCACAAGGTCATCTATCCACCTTGTGGGTGGACGTCCTACGCTGCGCTTGCCGGAACGTGGTCTCCATTCGAGGACCTTTCGACCCCATCGGTCATCAGTCCTTCGTGCTATGTGCCCTGCCCACTGCCATTTCAACTTGCCAATCCGCTGGGCTATGTCGGTAACTTTGGTTCGTCTACGGATCTCTTCGTTCCTGATTCGATCTCGCAGAGAGACTCCGAGCATAGCCCTCTCCATAGCTCGTTGGGCTACTAGGAGCTTATTAATAAGGCCCATAGTAAGAGACCACGTTTAGTTTAGTCTATAGGTTGCATTTTTCAATTGATTCCCTTGACATTTTGTGAATAAGTTCAATTTTTTTTTTTTTTAAAAAGGGCTAAACATGATATTTTTTAATTTCTTATCTAAAAAAATGTTATGATACACAATATGGTGCTACCTACCTTATCTTGATTTTACTATTCAATCCTTACTAACATAAAAACATTTTGTAGGTAAGTAGGTAAAAGTACATCAACAAAACATACATTATGTACTCATTACAATACAATACAAAAACTCTTTATACAAAATAAATCTAAACTAGACACTCATATAGGCGCAATGGGCGGTCATATCGCTTAAGAGTGATCTCTTTCAGACAACCTTTGAATGGAATAAAAACTTTATGATTAAGCATGGACGGTGGTATGAGCTAAAGAAAAAAAATTAAGTAATGTACTTACAAATTTAAGAATTATAATAAACTTACATACTAATACTTACATAAATAATTACTAAATATACAAATGCCAGTCATAAACATACACAAGTACCTACATCAATAAATATACTAATAATATATTATACATTGAAATATGACAGATAGTAAAAGGAATCATTGTACTCGTAGGTGCGTAGAAATTCTCAGACGATCCTACCACTTTATCTAATCTCGCTAATGACAAAGTACGATAGTTAAGTACACAGTAGTGTAGTAAGTGTAGGTCACAGTAGAAAAAAAAATAGTTTTTTTTTTCAGAAAAAGTATCAAAGTTATCTTTATCGTTTGTGACTGCCTTTATTACTAACTGAGTGATACATTTACGTTTGCTACCAGCTTTTGTTTGTTGTTTATGCGCTGCAAAAACTACAAACAAAGTAAACGAACTAATTTGATAAAAGTAGCGTGTTTGAATTCCGTTTAAAAAACAGACTCTTTTCCATGCCACAGTACAACACAGTCACAAAAACGAATCAAACGCTTCGTTTATGTCACGCTAATATTTTTCCCGCCAAAGTTGCGTGACCGGAATGTCACGCCAGGCTAGAATGATACAGGCTGAGTTATTGCATACACATGTGACACGTTCAAATTGACCTGTCAGAGTGACACTTTGTTGATTGGAAAGTGTTGAGTGTTGTCATAGAAATATCTGATAACACTAGAAACGACATCCTAACTAGTAATTAACTGTAACTGACAAAAGAATTCTTGGACAAAGCATCGTGTTGCTACCATATTTATCACGATAAATATTAAGTTTTTTTGCTAACATTCTCATTATTTCATTTTTTAAAGTGTTTCAATATGTTTTTATTTGACATTTTATTTAAATTCATAACATTTTATTGACATCATTAATTTGCACACCTAATGTGAGGTAGTTATTGGCTGTTCAAACCTAAATTAAGATCATTGTAACCCATTGACGAGCAAATAAAGAAATTGAATTGAATTGTAGTATGTTCGTTAAACGCCATTGACCATGTAGTGTACCTGGTTTTACTCTGCGCTAAACTATTCCCCCGAAGGGAGCTGGCAGAGGTGTACAACACCCACACTTCACCGGACGATATTCAGTCCCAAATGTGAGAGAGCCAGTCGCCATACACCGGGCTCCAGTCATGTAGCAGATGTCATACAATACGCACATATGTTCACACAATGAACAAATTGATGCGTGCCTTCGGCTGGGTCCAAACCCGCTCCCTCTGGCTTGAGAGGCAGGCCTTCTCCGGCTAGGCTATCATCGTTTAGATTTATTAAGAGTATAGATTATATTATATTTTAGAACTTAAACACCGTATTTTCAGTATTTTTTTTCTAATTCTGTGGAACTTTTCTCATAAAAAAATCTAAAAAAAAATTGCTAAAGAATTGGTCCAGCACGTTATTCCCACTCGTACATCAATGTCTAAACCCCACTTCGTCATAGATCAATCCAATACTTTCGCAGAAGAGACAGTGACAAAAAACAAATCAAGGACGCCGCGCCGTGTTTATCTGTCACGCTGTAATATTTCTCGCGCGCCCCCTTGCCCTGACGTGCGTGACCAGAATCTCGAACAAAGAATAAAACGGAATAACGTATAGATGTGACGCGTTATGTGACACGGCGATATCTGCCTACGTGACGTGAAACCGTCTTGATAATGTTTGATTTGTTTATATGAATTGCAAAGAGTCTGGGTATTAAAATGTTAATGTAATTTTGTTGATCTACTTAGGTAAGTAGTCATTATTTATAATAGACGGTTATATTATAATAATGGAATTAATGAACGAGCAAATATTATTTTTAGTAATATTATATTAATCTATACTATTTTATTTCACTTTACCACAATGTACTTAAAACACAATTAAAACACCTAAAATGTTTTTTTTTTTAAATAATAAATGTACAGTTTATTTTTTATTACGTTAATATTTTTCATTTCATAGCAACAAATGCCTTACTGCTTAATATTTATTTGTGCTGTTTACTGTGACGAGACGCGTGGCGTCATATTCCAGTCACGCGTATTCTGGCGTGAAAAATATTAGCGTGACAGTGTCTCGGTTGATTTGTTTCCTTGACTGTACTTCCGACTAGAGAATGCACAGAAAAATAGCTTTTAATATCTAAACATAGTGTTGTAAAACCATCTCAATACAATTAAACTTTTTTCACACGATACAAAATGCAGTGACACGAAACAGGCAGAACCGATAAAGTGCAATGCTGATTCTACCTAATTTTTTTTGTTGCTGCCATACATATTGATATAGTAGCGACCAGGGCCGTCTTTACCCGGGGGTGCAAGGGGTGCGGTGCACCCGGGCGCAGGGTGCCCGGAGGCACCTGCCGAGCACTGAATAAATTGTGTAGGGATATTTCATTGAACTTAACGCCATTGCACAGTTTTATATACAGGTTACGACAAATACGTTTGCACAAAATTAAATATAAAAAACTAGTCATCGACAATAATCATTGTTTTACTTTTATTACGCTTTCGGCGCTTGTCATACCGCTCATAATGTGCAAGTTAAAATGACTCTTACGTCAATAACATTTTTTTTTTTATTAAAGCACGCGCGCGGCAATTCTCTAATCCAAACACTTAAGAAGTATAACCTTTGACACATTGCCGCCCGGTCGCCCACACTTGAAGCCAAAAGATTTCTAAGACCAAAGACAATAAAGTGTAAGGCTTGTGTAGGGCTAATTTGAAAGAGTAAGCTAAACCGAAAGAAGCTTGTGTAGGGCTAATTTGAAAGAGTATGCTAAACCGAAAGGAGCTTGTGTAGGGCTAATTTGAAAGAGTATGCTAAACCGAAAGGAGCTTGTGTAGGGCTAATTTGAAAGGGTATACTAAACCGAAAGGGGCTTGTGTAGGGATAATTTGAAAGGGTATGTTAAACCAAAAGGGGCTTGTGTAGGGCTAATTTGAAAGAGTATGCTAAACCGAAAGGAGCTTGTGTAGGGCTAATTTGAAAGGGTATGCTAAACCGAAAGGGGCTTGTGTAGGGATAATTTGAAAGGGTATGTTAATCCGAAAGGGGCTTGTGTAGGGATAATTTGAAAGGGTATGGTAAACCGAAAGGGGCTTGTGTAGGGCTAATTTGAAAGGGTATGCTAAACCGAAAGGGGCTTGTATAGGGATAATTTGAAAGAGTATGCTATACCGAAAGGGGCTTGTGTAGGGATAATTTGAAAGGGTATGTTAATCCGAAAGGGGCTTGTGTAGGGCTAATTTGAAAGGGTATGTTAATCCGAAAGGGGCTTGTGTAGGGATAATTTGAAAGGGTATGGTAAACCGAAAGGGGCTTGTGTAGGGCTAATTTGAAAGGGTATGCTAAATCAAAAGGGGCTTGTGTAGGGCTAATTTGAAAGGATATGCTAAACCGAAAGGGGCTTGTGTAGGGCTAATTTGAAAGGGTATGTTAAACCAAAAGGGGCTTGTGTAGGGCTAATTTGAAAGCGTATGCTAAACCGAAAGGGGCTTTTGTAGGGATAATTTGAAAGGGTATGTTAAACAGAAAGGGGCTTGTGTAGGGCTAATTTGAAAGCGTATGCTAAACCAAAAGGGGCTTGTGTAGGGCTAATTTGAAAGCGTATGCTAAACCGAAAGGGGCTTTTGTAGGGATAATTTGAAAGGGTATGTTAAACAGAAAGGGGCTTGTGTAGGGCTAATTTGAAAGCGTATGCTAAACCGAAAGGGGCTTTTGTGTATTTTAGAGAAATAAATAAATTATTTTCAAAATTACGTGTATTGTGTTTTCTTGATTGACTAGGACCCCTTTCATACTGCAGTGTGTCGCTGGTCGCGTGCTACGCTGCAGTGTAAAAGAAAACGAGGGCGCAGGCTGAGCCCCGCACCCCGGCGCCTATTAGACTTAAGACGGCACTGGTAGCGACACATAGCAGATAGCAGACGCATATCTAAGCATTTTATACCAGAAGACGAATAAGGTTGATATTGCATTGGGGCGACGCCTCTTGTTCTTTCTGTATTCACTTTGTTTGTTCTTTGTGAGTAGCTATGTGTGTGTGCGATGCCTACAAAAACGAGAGGATGCGCAAAGGGCAGAAGTTTATTGCACACAACCACCGCTGCGCAAGTGTTAAAGCTGTTTCTCTGTACATTTCCTACTCGGTTACTGTACCGTGACAAATAGGCGAGCTTATGAATGTTAGAAGGAAATGGGAAAGGAAAATCTGAGATCATAATGTGAGCTTTGTGTATAATTTTGGAAGTATATAATATGGTACAGGAAAAAGCGTTTAATGTGCTATAGATATAATTTATATGTACCTATTATGCCGTAGTTGCTTGTTGTTAGGCTGAGTTCTTAGTTAGAATGAGAATAAGATTTCTTTGCCTTTGATGTGGGCTAATAAATATGTGCGTACCTGTCTTGGTATATTTGGATTGTAATAACGGTAGCTATTTTTCCGTGAATCTTTCTTATTAAAGGACCAATTCTTGGTCAGTCGATATTTTCTGTCTCGGTTTCTATCAGTTGAGTTGGCGTGAGTGTGATTAACCGAGATGTTATCTCTAGGGGACGAGAATAAGGAGTTTTTGTCTTTATTATAAAGTATAAAATTAAATATATTTACAGATAAGACAGCAAAGTGGAGGGTGTAAAAAACTACTTTCTCACATGTTGAAAATATAGTCGGAAAGAGAGAGAGAGAGAGCGATTTCTTCTTCTGTAGTACCAGAGATTAAATACCAGTTTTAAAATAACACAGTAAACTTTGTAAACCTAGCTGTGTATACGGTACTTACCCGCGGTTACATTTCTCCCTCTTAGCAATAAACGTTGTACAGGCTCGGAATAGATAAACAGTGTTTTGTCTTTTTCTTTCTTTGACATTTTAGAACTTAATCGAAAAAGACTAAACACTGCATAACTATTCCGAGGCTAAAACCTTACGTGAAAAATTTTCTTAGAAAATTGAGTGCTTTAGGAGGATTTAGCGGAAATACAGACAGATAGATGCTGAAAGCGACTTTGTTTTAAGTATAACTACGTATAACTACGTATTAAGAGAAGTAGAATTAACATTAACTTTGTTTGTAAGTAAGTGTTTTGTATATTGTATGTCATCTGCTCCATGATGGAGCCCGGTGTATGGTGACAGGCTCGCCCCCTGTCACACTTTGGACTGAATATCGTCCGGCGAAGTGTGGGTGTTGTATTACACCTCTGCTAGCCCCCTCGGGGGAAAGGCGTGACGATATGTTATGTTATATGTCAGTAAAATATGATTGAAGACTTTTTTATTTTACTTTTGAATACTAACTTCTCCTATCTTCATGTAATAATTGAAATATTGTTGAAATTGAAACATGACGCTTTGCGAATTAAACGAAGCTTTATCATGTTAAAACTTCTAAACTTGAAATATAACATTGAATAAGTATTCTATAACTAAACAAAAGATTCAAACTTGCAAATGTCTTCACATTTACAACTCCAAAGTTACCAAAATTACTTTCTCAACAAAGTACCTTAAAATTAACATCAAACCACTTCGTCAATTTCAACTCTACAAATCAAATATACACGTAGAGCGCACACAGTCATAAACACTCACACACCGACCTGCATTAGAATTGTGACATACACGTACACGTACATACGATGACAAAGTAAGATTTTTACAGTTGCTGAGTTCCAAAGGATTAGACAAAACACACATACATTTTCCGTTATCCTTTTTAAGGCAATATTTTGTGCGTGCGTGCGTATGTGTGCGTTTTTGTTTACACACACTTTGTCTTTACACTCCCTTCACACTGAAACGGATGAACGAATTTTAGTGAAATTTTGCATAGCTACCCTTTACCTTTGATCTTTGACTGCCTCGGTGGCTCAGTTGGTAGTGAACCTGCCTTCTGAGCATAGTATGGGCGTGGGTTCGGTTCCCACCTAGGGCAAACATTTATGTGATGAACATTTGTGTTTATTCTATGTCTGGGTGTTAATATATCTATTTAAGTATTTATTTAAAAATATCTAAGTATGTATATCAGTCTCTGGCAGCCTTAGTACAAGCTTTGCTTAGTTTGGGGTCAAGCGACCGTACGTGGAAGTGTCCCAAATTTATTTATTTACCTTTTTTAAGGGGGAAGTAAATGCCTTCACACTGCCCTTCCCCTCACTGGGATTACGGAAGAGGGTATGTAGGCATCAAACCCACTAAAATCCTCCCCGTGAAGTGGTGACGTTGTGTCGTGTCGTGTGTTTCGGCTTTATATCTTAGTAACTGTTGTAAACGTTTAGAACGCGAATGTGACTTAAATAATATTAGCGAACCATTTGCTCGGCGTCTCTCGGCAGGATCCGTAATGTACCGTTATGTTTTCCTCTGACACATAATAACTCCGCAGACTAGGGAAAAGGGGCAGATGTCTCAAGTAGGTATTAACTAGTGGCATCTACCTATTACGGCTTTCTGGATTTTCTGAGAATGTTACACATCTATTCTCATACTTCCGAGTAGGTAGGTAAGTATCTATTAATAATAATACATTTATTTCCAAAAAAAACAGCACATAAGCAAATTTTCAATAGATGTGTACAGAGAAGAACCCAGAAAAATGTTATCGGTGGGCTCCAAACTAGGCTAGGCCTGTACCTAGGGTACCCTGACAACAGAGCATACATGATATTATTGCGCTTTATTTTCTGCGCTGACAACATGGAATTACCGTTAATGTACATTGTAGAAATCATTTATTTGTACACAACTTAAAATAAAAACAGAAAATTAAAGAAAACTTAAACTATTAACTAAAAACTAGAACTTATAATAACTAAAATAAATTACAAAAAATTTAAACTAGAAGACCATTAGTGGAAGGAAAGGTCCCCAGAATGCTGGCGGCATTGCCACGTTGAATGGCAATGCTCAGCTTCTGTGCAAAGTAAAAGCCAGCATTCTGGACACCCGACGCTTCCACCAATCGCCTGGCCAGGTCACGAAAAAGCCCCAAAGCGGCCGGCCCCCACGGACCCATCGTCTCTACCCCAAACGGAGCAAACATGTACACCCGGTCAAGATGTGCATACTTGCGCCGTATGAGGTTTTCGGCTTGAGCGGCGGCAGCGCCGGCCTGAACCGATGTTCCTGGAAGGTGAGACGGCGCCATTGTGTCTACGCATGTTGCATCCCACACCAATGGCTGACCCACCTTCCAAGGTATAAGAGTCATCCCGTCGGGTCTTTTGCCGTCGTCACGCATCAGTCCATTGGGTTCTAAGACTGACGGGACGCCGGCACTGACGATTTATTCTATTCTAATTAATTTATTCTAATCTAATGTACATTGTTAGATTAGAATAAATTAATAAATCAATTTAACATCAATTGGTTGAAAGTCAGAATTAAAATAAATACAAAATTAAGTTAAAATTAGAACAAAATTAGAATAAAATTAAGTAAAAATTAAATTAAAATAAAATAAAGATTAAATTAAAAAATCAAGATTAAATTAAAATTAACTATTTTGTATGTTATGAAGATCTGTCCAATTGTTAGCTTTATTTAATCGCGAATACGCCCGCGTTCGACTCCAACTCGCCTGTACATAAGCGACGATGTGGTTGAAGATGAAACACGCAGATTTAGAAGATACCCATTCATTCTGGCTTTTAAAAGGCCTGGATTATATACCTTAGGAATAGAAGCTGGCAGGTGGTACAAATCCTTTGCCGTGCGGATTAAAAACGTAGAGAGTTAACGATAGAGTTATCTGCCTACTTTAATCAGTTGTCAAATCAGTTGAGCTTGGAGGCGTGGGTTCGATTCCCACCTAGGGCAAACATTTATGCGATGAGCATTTGTGTTTGTTCTGTCTGGGTGTAAATATCTATTTAAGTATGTATTTAAAAATATATATGTATTTATATCAGTCTCTGGCAGCCATAGTACAAGCTTTGCTTAGTTTGGGGTCAGACGACCGTGTGTGTAAGTGTCCTGATATTTATTTATTTAATAGCTATCCATAGATATTCTGTCAGATGAATTTTGTCATCAAAAATCACGCTTGCAATAAAACTACCTTATGCTAAGGCTACATTAGCGGCGATAATTCGGGCTATCGCTACATGTGTAGCCGGTTAGTTTGTCACTCGGCGAAGTATCGCCCACGTCAACTCCACATAAAAGTTGACCGTGAATGTAGACAAGAACATCGCCGATAACCGATAACGATGATTTTAGCGCGACAACGCGACACGAGTTATCGCGCTAATGTAGCCGTAGCATTGGCGTACTTAGCTTTTAGTTATTTTGCGCTTTTTTAGAAGACCGAATATCTACAACACTTTACAAGTAATGATGTTTTCCTTTCACTTTTGTCTGCAGCGACTTCTTTTTTACAAGCTAATAAGTTCCTTTGGTTCCTCATTTCTCATAAGGACTGCTAGAGTGTGGAATACTCTGCCAGTGTGTGTATTCCCTGACACTTATAATCAGGGTGTCTTCAAGTCTCGAGTGAATCGGTTTCTTCTAGGCAAGCGTGCTCCAGCGTAGGCCGCATCACTGCTTACCATCAGGCATGTAATGTTGGCGGCCAAACGCAAGCCTATTAAGTAACAAAAAAAAAGTTGAGCTTAGATATCGCGCTTAGATACGAGTACATATAAGGCACATGTAGGCCACCTTTGCAGTGAAGGCTTACATTTGAAAACACTAGCAGAAGACCGCTGGGTAACAAGCTATTCTGACGCGTAAGATGTTAACTTAATCATACTCACTCTCATGACTTTTTAAGCGAGAGAGTCAATGACCAGAAATATCTCACTCGTAAAAATAGGGTCCTTGGTGACAAATGAACTTTATTTCTTACTTTTTTTTTTCTTTTCTAAAGTTAAGTACTACACCGGTAACAGCAACGCTCTTAAATTATGATGATCGACAAGTCGAACGAAATTGTCCCTCTGCAGTTATGCTTTATTCATTCTACAATAAGAAATTGTGAAAATGGAGGAATTCCATGCAACGTACCCATCTAGAATACATTTTGGAGAATGTCAAAGAACGTGAGGTGATAGAATTACTAAACAGATAATTCGGTTTGTTGCTGATGGAAATTTAGAGCAAAATATTGTTAACCGGTGTAATTCAATAGGATGGCGTTGTTTCGGGTGTTTTTGTGTAAGTATGTGTTTATGTATATAATTATGATGTGTGTGTGCGTATATGTTTGTCTATTCCCATGCAACCTGCTGTAGCGTAAATAGTGACGGCTTGCCACTTTATAGGGTTTGAGGTGTTCTTAAATTCGCTTTTATATTCCTATCACAAGTATTTTGCATTTAAGTACCTACATATCTATTTTTTTTAGTTTTTTTTTTTACAATAGACTAGGTACGCGTTTGACCAGTGACTCTCCTGACGGAAAGTGACGACGTGATCGAAGGTGTAACACGTTTGCATAGAATATACCTATTCACTTTTCTCTTGAACAAAGCTGGATTTAATACAAGAAGGGTTTTTTATGCTTATGCTCACCGATATAGAACTATTTTTTTTTTATGTCGATGATTATGGTTAACAGTAGGTGATTACGCACTGGTTGTGATGATAAGACTTTTAAAATTGTTCTTATTATAATAGTAAGGTAATCTTCCGCACGATTTTCATTTTATTAACCTAAATATTATAATAGACTCGTCGAGGCGGACGATTGTAGAATTCGAAAACAGATGGCGGAAACAGATCTCAGAAGTGGGATAGGACAACTTCAAAATAATAATGATGTATTCATAAAAAATATGTATTTATGATTATTGGATTTTGAAAATCTCTTTGCTTTCGGAATAAGCCAGAATTATTCATACCTATTTAATTCAAATTATTATGTATGACAGAAATTGAGAGCCAGAGATTCCCAATATCCTGTGCAAACACTCACATAATATTCTATAGTCAGTAATTATGCACAACCGTCTTGGTAAACGTTATTATACTAAATTATGCGAACCAGTCAAACAGAAGGTAGTTTAATCAAAACATGCAATTAGATAAAATAACGTTCATGGCTAAGGATTCGGATGTCGTTCCAACGCTGACTAAAATTAACTAGTTGAAAAAACTGGCTGCATCCTCATGTTCCTTTCACCCTCTTCACCCACTTTTCTCTGTGTATGACCCCCGGTCCTACAGAAAACTTTTTTCAGGTGAAAAGCATTCTATGTCCTTTTCTGTACCCCTGACAAATTGTATGCAAAATTCAGTGAAAATCAGTTAAATAGTTAAGGCGTGAAAGCTTAACAAACAAACTCTCTTTTGCATTGATGATGTTAGTTGGGTGATAAACAATTAAAAAAAACTTTAAACATCAGAAATCTTTCTGAAATGGTTTTTATTCACAACGAGACCAAACCGATCTGAAAGTGTCCTTTCAAATAAAAATAGGATTTTTCAAATCGGTTTACAAATGACGGAGTTCAGAGGTAAGTAACAGAAATTAAAAAAGAAAACATTCGAATTGAAAACTTCTTCTTTGAAGTTATTTTAATAGAAAACGATCCTTTGGGCAAAGTACCGGCCAGCATTTTGGTCACGAGTTGCTTTGACCAGACGCAATGATAGATCTTTGAACATTATTTAATTTTTAAAGGATCAGTATCGCAATCCAACGGGGCATGCGGCCAGCATTTTGGGTACGTTGCCTACAGCTGGCAGCGGTTTATTAGTTTAGGATTTTATATTTATTTATTTATTTATTTATTAGGGTACTAACATGTTATACATTAACACATTCACATAAAATACATAGAACACAATATCAAAAACTAAATGCTAACACAATTATGAGCACTGACTACATGAAAAAGCATTAAACACATTTATACATTTATTTTAAAGTAATTGTTAGTTTAGTATAGTTCGTTTTAGATTTTTTAGTTTAGTCTTATTTAAGTTTTATTGTAACATTTTTTTTACATAAATAACTGTTATCTTAAATTAATTACAATTGAAAATTAACCATTATAACTTTTTTAGTAAAACACTGCAAGCCGAACTAAATTTGACAGAGTTTAAAACGAGTTTGGCGATATTTCAAATAGGTATGCATCTAAACTATAATACCTACATAAATGTCTAATACTTACCAATTGTTTAAAGTATAATTATAAACAAATCTAAACTTAAATTTTAAAAGTGATTTTTGTTGGTTTAGTTCTAATAGTTTGTTTGTTTCGCTTTCACGCCCTTACCACCCACCCGACCGTCATGAAATTTTACATACACGTTGACAGGTGTACTGGAAAGGACATAGAACACCTTCCATCCAGAAAAAAGTAACGCTTCCCGTGGAAACGCAATGAAACCGCGATGTGAAGCTAGTAATACAATATTTAGAAGCTAGAAATCGACGCGTTTCTGTCTCATTCGTACATTACAATACTTTTTTTAATCTCCAAATTTGCACACCGTGTGCAGTTCGATCTAACCTAACAGATAGGATAGCTCAAAACGCGAACGAAGTCGCGGGGTGACAGCTAGTGTAGGTATAAAGTTACTGAAAATAGTATGTAAAATTACGATCGGTTGAGGTGCTGTGAAAACACTAGCAGAGGCTTCTTTTGTTTTTATTCAAAACTAGCTGCGCCCCGTGGTTTCACCCGCGGTCCCACAGGAACCGTTATTTTTTTTTTCGAGAAAAAAGTGTACTGTACCCCAGACAACGTGTGTGCAAAATTTCAAGACGATCTGTTGAGTAGTTGAGACGTGAAAGCGTTACAAACAAACAAACTCACTTTCACATTTAAACTATTAGTCAGGATTTAAGAGCGTTGCTAAGTAATACCTTGATCTAGACTAAACTCTAGAGCTCTTAAAATTGAAAAGAAAGAATTTTGCTTTATGTTTGATATTAGGTACAAAGATTTATAGTCGCCTTATCATCTTCACTCCATCGTCTGTAAAATACTATATTAAGGATCCGCGACGCTCTGAATTTTCCATACAAACGCGCTTGTCAAATATCTTGGAAACCATTTATCAGATTATGATGAAATTTGGCATGTTCAATTAAATTAGCTTATTCTCCGCTCCTATGGTATCCAATGTAATAGATCGCAAGCTAGTAACATTGGTTTGACATCAATATCTTTTGCTTTTCTTATCCGACTGCGCAAGAAGGAGGTTATGTTTTTCGAGTATGTATGTATGTGGGTATGGACGTATTTATGTATGACGTTTCTTTGGCACTCCCTACAGCCTAAGCAGCTTGATGCATTTCGACGCGTGAGTTGTAATTTGAATCGTCTTGATAGCGGAAGTGACATAGTGTACAACATTTTGCAACTGAATTTTTCGTTTTTCTTTTCATTAATGTAACTTATTTATTTTCTATAGCATTTTGTCAATTACCACAGTAGTAGCGAACGTAAATAGTGCTACAATAGAACATCAATAAGGGCAGGACCCGCGATGCGGCGCGATGAACACTCCGATAGGGTGACAAACGGGGACTGCACTTTTGCACTCCCTCGATTAATCATTCAGGGTGCTTTCTGACCGGCCGAAGTGAGCGCTCAAAGTGAACCGGGACCTTTGAACTTTGAATAAAACCAAGCAAGTTCGTACCTATACGAACTTGCTATCCTGTCCATCCAAAGGTTGCCTGGAAGAAATCTCTTTAGGCGATAAGGCCACCCTTGTACTGCCGAATGATATTTTATTTTTAATATTCTCTTTAAATTTGTTTTACTTTGTATTTTTAGTGTGCAATAAAGATGTATTGTATTTTATTGTATAATTTTATTGGTGCACTATGGTTGAGCTTAGATAGCCACTCGGCCTACCTTACTAGGCCACCTGAAGACCTCTGACATAGCTTGACGATTATTGTTATAAAACAAACAACTGGCGCCTACAATTTAACGTGTCATCCGAGCCACGGTAGCGCTCAGTCGTAAATTAATGATAAATTATTCTCACATTAGGCAACGCAACTGTCGAGAGTCCTACGATACAGCGCTGCGAGAATGGACATTTGAACTGACATTTCAAATCGGCTAAATCGGTAATTTCCGAATGAATTTGAAACGTCAGTTTATATATCCATTCCCCTCACCCCAGGTTCGCCTAGTGCAGTACTCTCAAGCACTCTGCTGACTTTCATAAACAGTTTCTTTGTGTAGTATCTACTTATAAGTACTATCAGTATAGTTTTTATGGTCATTTGTAACATTTTTGTTAAAAATAAACTATTTAAATTTTTATGATAGGGACTAAACGAACGTTTGTCTGTATGTGCTATTATATTCTATCTGTATCGCGATAACTTGAGTACAGTGACGATTAATCAATCAAAGTCAAATCATTTTATCTGCTTGTCAATGGATACACTATGGTTCAAAGATTTAAAACTAATGTTATGCCATTAACGACGCTAGTGCTAAATTTGTATATAGGCTAAATAACCATGATTCAAATAGTATATCAAATACGAGTAATACATAATTCCAATGTAAATTAAATTAATCTTATATCTTTAAATGAGCAATTCTTGTATATATATATATAATTGGAATCTCGGAATCGGCTCCAACGATTTTCATACAATTTAGTATATAGGGGGTTTCGGGGGCGATAAATCGATCTAGCTAGGAATCATTTTTAGAAAATGTCATTTTATTCGTGTTTTATCGATAATCAACTTAAACATAAACTTGGAAGAAAAATAACAAAAAGGAGGCGTTTGAGTAGTCTCCACTGAAAAATATGACTCTTCCTGACATCTATTGACGAATAATAATACTATTTTTTGTGAGCAACTAATTGCTTTAACGACACAACAAGACACAAGCAGATGGCGTTGTTAAGTAACACGAAGTCAATGAGTGTTTGCTTTGAGGTTAGACTAAAATCAATTGTTTATTTTCCAAAAAACACAATTAAAAAAAAATATACCGAGCAAAGCTCGGTCATCCAGGTACTAATACATAATTTCAACATTAATGTCAATTCCGCAACAAGAAATTAATTATACAGTCATTTGCAAGCCCAATCATAAAACTGTGAGCGACAGTATCCTAATCTATTATTACTATTACTATTACTATTTATATACGAGTATACATAATATTATAAATGTGAAAGCGTGGATGTTTGTTACGCTTTCACGCAAAAACTACTTGACGAATCATCATGAAACTTTGTACACATATTCTGGGAGGTACTAGAAGTAACATATATAGGGTACTTTTAATTCCGAAAAAATAAACAGTTCCTGTGAGACCGCGGGTGAAACCGCGGGGTGCAGCTAGTAATATTATAAACGCGAAAGTTTGTAAGAATGGATGGATGGATGGATTTTTGTTACTCTTTCACGCCAGAACGGCTAAACAGATCTGGATGAAATTTGGCACAGAGATAGATTATAGTCTAGAATAGCACATAGGATAACACTTCTTAAGCACGGGTGAAACCGCGGGGCGCAGCTAGTATTTCAGAATTCATCGGCTTCATAGAAACGCTACATGAAATTGTGTAGGCCAGTAGTTTGTGGAAATACAGTTTTAGTTTCGAATATGAGTCAAATTGGTCTAGGGTTGCGAAATACCTAGAGGTCAAGAGGTCACAGTTTGGAGCAATCAACTAGGATAGTGAGTTTTATATTTTAAAAGCTATTTTAACTGACTTCAAGACGAGGCTTTCATTTTTACTGCATTTTTGTGCTTGTGATAACTCCTTCATTTTTATTATGAATCAATTTTAACGATTTCAGGTTCATTCAACTGTTCGAGAGTGAAATGAAATATTTATTTGTTTTCTGTTTCAAAAATATGCAACGAATTTATCAGAAATCTTTAGCTACGCAGGGAGATCTACTACAAAGATCTTGTCTCTATTATTTCGTAGACTGTCGTAGAGCTACTACGTAAAGCTAAAAAATTTAACAAAAATCATTATCCTGTTGCTATCATTTTTTTTCTTACATTTAAAAATTAGGAATAATTTCTTACACTAAGGAGCTAAAGATATATTTTCTTAAAGCAAAGAAATCACTTCGAAATTAAAAATTAAAATACCTCTGTTGTAGTACTGTTTACAAAATAAATTAATGAGACAATTAAAAACCATCAAATAGCTAAAAAACCTAGAAGTAAAATAGCGACAATACGTATGCTTCTTACTGTTACGTTATCAGTTTCAAACATGAACTGACTGATAACTTCTCCCACACTTCATTTTCATGCCTAAAACAATATTTGACAAAGCAACAAACGCGTTCACATTGTACAAGACAAAACGGTACAAGAATCTAAAAATTTAAGAAACAAACATTCAATTTCATGCTTCATTCCTTCCCCCACTGAATCGATTGAAAAACAAATCGTGCCGAAGGCACCCCATCCTTTGTTCCCACCGTCAACCTGCCAATCTAAGCTATAAGCTAACCGCGCTAACTAAATTATTAAGCACTGACCCATTTTCGCTGGATTCCCAACTGCAACGTAGAAAAGTGACAGGAAAACCAGGCAAGTCCAGGTCCACTCCATTTTCGAAATTCGAACATTCACTAGCACTGCAATCACTGTTCGTTTTTTGAATTACACATTTTAAGCACGCGGTTCGGAACACGTGGCTTGGGTTGGCTGGGAGGTGGCAGGCACGTCTGTCCCGGGCCACGGCGCCCAGACTACTGAGGTTCAGGCTCCCAGCGATCATGCTTTTGGCTCCGTATTATTGATTCTTTAAAATGTTATTTTTGGTGATTTAACACATCGTACGAGCTCAAGTGACAGTGTTTTTTTAATAACTTAATTATGCGTTTGGGTTGATGCGAAATAATATAAGATTTTGTAGCGCGAGCTACGCTCTGTAGTTAAGTGTGAGCTTTACAAAATCATTCAGACATCTACAATTTTCGATTTAGAAAAATTTAAAGCGAATATTTTTTTAATTAATTTATTGGTAGGTACACGAAATGGGAGTCTTTATTATTTCTGAATGCATAAATATTTTAAATATTAGATCAAAGAGTTATTAGTTTTCACTCTATCATCATGGTGTAAAAACTTAGAGAGAAAAAAGTATTTCTGTAAAAACATTTTTTCTACAACTTTTCAAACCTTTTAAAAATAACTCATAACTAGCACAAGTTGAACAAGTAACATTATTAAAAGAAAAACAAAAACTCTGCTGCAAAATATTGTACCCTATGTCAATTCCACTATCAAGACGATTCAAATGACACCTTACATTTTGAAATCCATCAAGCTGTTTAGGCTGTAGAGCGTGCCGAAGAAACCTCATACATAAATACACTCGAAAAAAGGCTGGTAAAAAAAACTACTAATAGAATTCAATGTTTCGTGTTGTTAAATGTAGTCACATCTTAAACTTCATAACACATCGCCACGCCTTTCCCCCGAAGGGGCTGGCAGAGGCGTAATACAACACCCATACTTCGCCGCACGATATTCAGTCCCATGTGACAGGGGGCGAGCCTGTCGCCATACACCGGGCTCCAGTCATGTAGCAGATGACATACAATACGCACATATGTTCACACAATGAACAAATTGGTGCGTGCCGAATGCTGGGTTTGAACCCTCTCTCTTTGGCTTGAGAGGTGGGCCTTCTCCAATTAGGCAATTATCGCTCTAAAAACTCAACCTACGTTAAATCTTAAACTTCAACTAACGTTAAATGGGCGTAATGAAAACGTTGTAGTAAAAGCGATGGCAGCCTAGTTGGGAGAAGGTCCGCCTTTCAAGCCAGAGGGCGACGCACCAATGAACGCACCAATTTGTTTATTGTGTGTACATTTTTGACAGAATATCGTCCGGCGAAATATGTTGTATTACACCTCTGCCAGCCCCTTGGGGGAAAGGCGTGACGATATGATGATGATGATAAATGAAAACGTTATGTTTCAAAAGTTCTAATTTCCATACTATTCTTAATTTCTTGTTCAACGAACGCTAATTTCTATTTCTATTTTAAATAATAAATGTTTCATATTTTAGTTCAAAGCTCATTAATTACTTTCCTACCCAGCGCTTCTATTTTCACACAGAAAGGTTTAAATGTATATTTTACTTAATAAAAACAGCGATGCAGGTCTAATGAATTTAATAACGAAGCTTTTAATACCATTAAGTAAGAAATACCTAACATAAAAAAAGGAAGTGGAGGTTTTCTTTCCGCTTTATTAAAGCGCTAAATGGTGCTTTCACTTTGAAGGAAGAAATATTAAATTTCTCAAGCGTCTCGGTGTCTAATAAACACGTTGAGTATTTCGGAATATTCGTATATAACGTAAATTGAATTGATGGAATTTTTCTGCCTTAGAATCTTATTAGCCATATAAAGTAGTACAATGTCAGATGTGCGTTATCAAGTGTCATCAAATCATGAGTAAATCAGTTCTCAAGATCTTAAAGATACTATTCACCATCCTGCCTTGCAGTACTGTTTGCAGGACTGCAGAAGCAGAATGTAGTTCACATCCTGTCTAGCTCCTGCACATAGTACGTATAGGATGATAGGTAGGATAGACTCGTCGTTGCCGGACGCGATGCAGGATGCGACAACATTCACCATCCTAGTACGTATAGGATGATAGGTAGGATAGACTCGTCGTTGCCGGACGAGATGCAGGATGCGACAACATTCACCATCCTGCATGAGGTGACAATACTATACTGGTTGTACGTGCATGATGCTAGGCAGGATAGTGAATGGTTACTTGTACTCTCCCATCTCTCTCTATTTATCTCAATGTCTGTCTCGCTCTCATGCTATTTAAGTTTTTGTTGGCGTGCTCTATTCAAGACTGCACCATAATTTTCGCATAACAGAATATGCTATGCTTGCCCATAATAACAATACCCTACCATTATTTCTGTCGTAAAATACATACCTATTACGTATTAGATAGAAAACGAACAGCCACTAGCTTAAGAGCCAATTTTCTGGTGTCGGAAGCTTAGAATCGCAGCATTTTAGAAGAAAATAAGTCGCAAGTAATCTCCGGGAGTCTACACACCAAAGCCATCGACGTATGTATATGACTTATGCGGTTTTTTTTTCAACAACAACAACAATGACCTTAATTTAGGTTTGAACAGCCACTCCCCCGCGGGTGCCCGCCTTGTCGTGGCGGGGGGACTCAGTAGCCGTGGCTTCGTCAACCACGGTGAAGCCAAGAGGAATCCGAGGTGGAGCCGCTTCTTGGGGCTTTTAGCCCAAAGCCCACATGGAAGCGGCTTAAGTAGGGTGTGGGTCTGTGTGATGAGCAGACCCACAACTGAGGCGGGTGCAATGTCGCGTGTGCGACACTGCAACCGAAGGCTGGGGGCCGCGGCGGGAGAGGACTGTTGGTGTGTCGTTGCCACTTTCCCTACCTTCCGCAGCCCAAACGGGGTCGCCACCGTTTTGATGGCGGACGCGGTGGGGCCGCGGAGGAAGAGTCGTGTCGGTGTGTCGTTGCCGCTCTCCCTATCCTCTGCGGCCGAAGTGGCAGGCGGAGGGGCCACTCATCTGACCCGTCGCATGGTGACCATGGGCGCCTAGGCACGGGTGCTGTCTGGCGCCCACGGGCAAAATTGGTCCCCGAGGAGGTGGATGATGACGATGTGTCGAACACCAGACACATCGTGAGAGAGAGGGAGAGAGCGCAAGCTCGAGGTGGTGCCCGAAGGGGCTGGCGCTGTCGGGGCTGCGGAGGAGTCCGAAAGCGTACCCGTTGCCCCGACATTTTGCGCCGAGGTGGAACACCCTTGTGTTTTTAGTGGGTAGGCCGTCAGTGGCGGGATTCCCACATAACCACTCTGTGCCCGCACCCGGGGCTGTTGGTGGTATCCATAAAGGATTTTCCCAAGGTGAAAAAAAAAAAAGAAAAAGGTTTGAACAGCCAATAACCATCTCACATTTGGTTTGGATGTTGGCGGGTCTCGACAACTATGATGTGTTAAATCCCTCCGAAGAGTACAGCTCCCCCCCCCCCCCCCCCTACACTATAATCAAATTAAATTTGTTGAATACCACCTTATTTCGAAGACTTCTCCAATAATGTTTTAACTCGACAATCGTAGCGCCTCCCTACGACTTGTAGCATCGTCGTAGCACCCGTAGCTTGTAGCGCGCTACAAGAGCTACGTACGGTAGGCTTTTAGTTGCCACGTCGGGACCAAACGAAGAAGGTTCTTACTCAATTTCGGTTTCGGTTTCCTGCAAACCCGAAACTAACCAAGACCACTCTCACAACTGATAACATTCCAATATCACCGACTTGACACACCAATAAAAAATACATTACAGATAGGCGCAAAAGTCGATCTTATCGCTAAGTGGGATCTCTTCCGCACAATCTTCGGATGATTGATGAGTGAATTTCTTTCTAGAATAATCACGAGACACGGTGTTTATTGTGTGTACCTACTTCTTATTTGATTTCAATGTTAGCAAAAACAGAAAACACTACCGTAACTTAACCCTTCTAGCATAGTCAGAGTTCGGCTGCTTTATAAGTAAGAGGTCCTGGGTTCGATTCCCGGCCAGGGTGATGTGAATGATGAATTTAAGTATCTGCTCTGGGTCTGGGTGTTAGTTGTCCATGTCTTGGTTTGTATTTTATGGCATCCCCGACACGGAATCCTAGTGGGAAACTATGAGTGTGAAACGTTATTTATTTATTTTATACTAGCTGCGCCCCGCGGTTTCACCCGCAGTTAAAAAGTATCCTATGTGCTATTCTAGACTATAATCTATCTCTGTGCCAAATTTCATCCCGATCTGTTCAGCCGTTCTGGTGTGAAAGAGTAACAAACATCCATCCATCCATCCATCCATTCTTACAAACTTTCGCGTTTATAATATTAGTAGGATAGTCACGCCTTTCCCCCAAAGGGGCTGGCAGAGGTGTAATCCAACACCCACACTTCGCCAGACGATATTCAGTCCCAAATGTGACAGGGGGCAAGCCTCTCGCCGTACACTGGGCTCCAGTCATGTAGCAGATGACATACAATACGCACATATGTTCACACAATGAAAAAATTGTGTGCAAAACACAGAACCAAAGCGGACCATCCCGTAACCAGGCAGAGATTTCTGGTTATCTGGAGATTTCTTGTCTGTTTTTCTGAGTAGTGGCTATTTCCGAACAAGGCGGTCGAGTCTATTATAAAACTTTGTCGTTCATAAGTGTATCTTTGATACACAACTGAATAAAAACATTTTGACTTGGACTTCTGGTCTTGGTCTTGGTCTATCGACAAAGTTAGCTTCAACATTCAAAGCAACTGTATTTCCCCCATATATCATCTGTAAATCAAAATCTGTAATAAATCGACACAAGTGTAAATACCAGCCGTTCGCTGTATTCACCAGAATATTACTTAATCCGCGTGTCCAGCGTTAATCTGTTTATCGGAAGCCCGCTTTGGTACCGACATCCGGACGGACGTTATAAATCCGGGATACGTATTATTCATATAATAATTTAACCCAGCTCATTGGGTCGACGGTATGGTTAACTAGCTGCGCCCCGCGGTTTCACCCGTGGTCCTTTAGGGTTCGTTATTTTTTAGGGATGAAAAAGGATTTTTAAGGATGAAAGGAACCTTATGAGCTTATTTGTACCCTTGACCAACATGTATGCAAAATTCCATGATGCCTTAACAAACCTTATTGCACGGCGATATGGTTTAAAGTCTCGCAGCGTCAGCGGCAGCATCTAACAACTGTGATTGTGTGTATGTGTCTTTTGACTCGGTGTTGATTATAAAACAATTTGTACCATAGACATATGTGCTGGCAATGATAATTGACATAATTGTCAATTTGACATTCTAAAAGTTAGAAGTGGTCCCATATAAATTTTATCAAAATCGGCTAAGCACTTTTTAAAATATCTACGAAAGTCTAAAAATTGTTTACAAGGATGACGAATTACAGGATGGGAAGTCGGTTTTTTTACCTTTGCTTTTTAACCCCCCACGCAAAAACGACGGGGTGTTATAAGGAGAGAGACTTCAAAATCTCTCTCTCTCTCTCTCTCTCTCTCTCTGTGTGTGTGTGTGTGTATATCCATATGTGGGATCGCAGCTCTCGAACGAATAAGCCGATTTTGATTTTGTTTTTTTTTCTGGTTTGAAAGGTGAATTACTCGGGAGTAGCTCTGTCTGATGAAAATCGGTGTTGATTATAATCGGTGTCGGAAGTTTTATGTATATTTTTTTTATAAAATTAAACTAGTTGATAGGCTTGCATTTTGCCGTCCACACGCCTGATGTTAACCGATTTCCGGTCTCCAAACCGATTCACAATGTTAGTGATATCCACCCTCACTTTAGACTACGATAGCAATGACGAACAAAAGTACACTCTACTAGAACAAAAGAGTACATTTGCGAAAGCATGACTCGCAAGCCACAGACTTAGCACCCTCCCCAGCGTAGATGACGGAAACGTATTTGCATGAACTACTTGCCTGTAAAATTTCACTAAGGTTTTTCCAACGATACTCAAGTTAGTACGTCCACGATCCGCTTTGACCGTGCCCACGCAAATTCATCAATATAATAACGAATACGGCCGTGGAGAAGAAGAAGACAGGCAGCAGAACACCAGCATCAGCTCCACAGGTGCACTACGAAAAAGGAGAATCAGGTGTGCCCGTTTTATGCCATTTGTCTTTTCCTATCACCCAACCTCGCGTTTCATATTATCAAAATCTCGCTATCCCGCTGGTCCTTCGAATCATATATCGTTACTACTCGCTTAGGGTTTATTCGCTTTTGGCGAAATCCATAACGCACTTTCAAATGTGGATGCAGTGACAACGATATGCTCACAAAAAAGCTGCCACCGCGCCACCTACATAGTAAAGGCCTACCCTTAGCTGCTTGACCCTTTTTGCTAAAGGCATCTTAGATGAAAAATAAAATGTATTGCACGACCCTAAAGCAGGTTACTCACTTGCAAGTACACGAGTAGCATGCAATGTTTCAGATACTAATATATATATACAGTGTAAACTCTTTATAACGAAACTCAAGGGCCTGAGCATTTTTTGTCGTTATAGAGAGTTATCGTTATACGGAGTGAACAAAAAAACAACCAAATTAACAAGAATTTTTAGTATGTACTCGTATGTCTTAGATAATAAATACTTATAAATTACTTAGTTTCAAAGTAGGTTTACGACTGATAATACGATAGGTACTCAGTATGCTTGGTCGAAGACTATCACTTCCGAGAAAACAATGCGTCATACTGTACGTATTCAAGGCAATTAAGGATAACAAAAGCTAGACCGACCTCGGATGTTTCGGAGCTTCAAAGTCTTTTGTTACCTGATAACATAACATAAACAATAATACCGATAATAAATATTTACTGTCTAAATATCTGAACACATTTCTTCGTAATAGAGAATGGCGTATCGCTATAAGGAGTGTTTCAAAATGTGGGTTTTAACGCAAACCAACCAAGTTGGGCTCACTTCAACGTTATAGGGAGTTTATTGTTATAAAGGATAACGTTATAAAGAGATTACACTGTATATAGATAGATAATGAGTACCCTGTTTAAAAAAGTTCGTACAAAGAGCGACGTGAATTCTCGAGTAGCCTTATTGACTCTCTTTGTTCGAACTCAGATCCATCTATCGCAGATTTGTCGATTCCTCGACACAAGCTTACAGCAAATCACCATGTCGCAAGCAAATTGCGTTAGCTTACGTACGAACAATAAGTACGCTACGAAGTTGCGTCCTCCAGAAGTAAATATTTGTAGATCTGTGTATACCCATTTTAATGTTTGGATGACTTGCGTTTACGAGCAAACAAAGAGGACTTACATAAATTGTTTTGTAGCGGATGCTTTTAAACTGTATAATATTTGGTTTAAAATAGAATAATATTGAGCGCAATCCACACAAATATTATTACGAAAAACAGTATGTAATATAAGTGTGTATGTAAGTTTGTATGTTTTAGGGCGTAATTTCAGGAATTATTTCATTAAATGATTCACTAATCCTAATGATAGCCTAGTTGAAAACTAAAAGCTCGCCTCTCAAGCCAGAGGGAGCGGATTCGATCCCAGCCGAAGACACGCACCAATTTGTTCGTTGTGTGAACATTTATGTACGTATAAATAATAATGTCATCTGCTACATGACTGGAGCCCAGTGTGTGGTAACAGAGAATAAATATTCTTAGGGCGACAGGCTCGCCCCCAGTGACTGGGGACTTTGGGATTGAATATCGTCTGGTAATGTCTGGGTGTTGTAATACACCAGCATCTTCGGGGGAAAGGCGTACAGATATTTAAAAAAAAAGAATTGTGAAAATCGGACTACCCGGTAAAAAGTTATACGTGATTAGGTACATAGATAGATAGATAGATAAACTCTTTATTGTTCACACCACAGATAACAAAAACAACAAGAGAAAAATAATGATAAAACTTATTAAATAGTGTAACAACTGGCGGCCTTATCACTAAAAGCGATCTCTTCCAGGCAACCTTAGGATGGAGAGGAGTACATGTACATAAAATGGAATAAAAAATACGCGTTGACTTGTAAATCTCCTTACGTTTCGTCGGTTAAAAAGCCTATGTGTCATTTAAAAGTTTTAGCAACTTGCATTAACTGTTTTGTCCAAATCTATTGAAATGTGTGAAACAGTAAAAAACACACTCAGTCACACACCCGAATTATCACACACAGTTATACGTGATTATATGTACATAAAAAAGGATAAAAAATACGCGTTGACTTGTAAATCTCCTTACGTTTCGTCGGTTAAAAAGCCTATGTGTCATTTAAAAGTTTTAGCAACTTGCATTAACTGTTTTGCCCAAATCTATTGAAATGTGTGAAACAGTAAAAAACACACTCAGTCACACACCCGAATTATCACACACAAAAATCGTATCATGCGAATTATTATAGGCACAGTGGTGGGCCAGATAGGGGCAGAGTGAGAGCTTGATGATTTAGGGGTGAGCCCAATATTCCTGCAAAAAAAAAAACCCCGATACCGATTTTCATCAACACCTATTTTCATTAAACATACCTAGCTAAACATTCAAACAAAAAACTAACAAAATCAAAATCGGTTTATCCGTACACACACACTGTTAAACTTTGTTAAACTTGTTATAAGTTTAACATATTTGTGTGTGTGTTTGTTATTTTTGCGTCGGGCGTTAAAAACGTGAGCAAAACCACAGGACACAACTAATAAACTAGGCCAGTAAAATATCATCTATTACGATTGTGATAAATAGAAAATACTCGCACAGACCATAATATTGCTTTCCCGTGTATTAATATATTTCCGAAGAGAACGTACTTAATACACGAAAAGCTTTTCATTGGTGAGACCTTTAATATCAGCAAATGAGACGTAGAAGGAAACGTCTTCTAACGACACATCGAATATTTTTCTCATTTCTATTAATAAACATAGTAATTACTCCAGTATTTATTTGTCATTTAGGAACTTAGATCTCAGAAATAAATATTTTTCGTCACCAAGAAATACAATGACGAAATTTGTATTGACAGATTTTATCAATTTATGCCTACTTGCACTAAATATAAGAAAGTCAAAGTCAAAGAGTTGCCTAAGTTTTTGCCTAACTATTTCAAACTACTCCTAGTAAAATACTAGCTTATCGAGCACATCATGTTAAGAATCTTCTAAGGAATGGCTAAAGGTTCGAGCAAGAAAATTTTGGTAAGAACTGCCTAGGAGTATTTTAAACTAGTTACGCAAGGTCTTAGGCAATCCTTATATGAGATAGGTCTTCATGCTTCATCTTAGGCCATAATGTCGCTTCACATCAGACGAGTTGGTGGTCAAATGTTGACCTATTTAAAAAAAATAACGTATATTTTGTGAAAGTGGGCATTAGAGTTTTAAATTTTACTAATATTAACTTTATTATTTAAAAAAATCTTGCAAGTTAATTTTTTTTACTGTTTGCAAAAAGTACCTACAAGTTTTAATTTACCTTTGAAAAGTTATTAAGGCAAGTGCAATTTACTTACACCTTTTTAAATAAACTAATTTAATTGGAATTTTGCCGTTTTAGTTATTAAACAATTATTAAGCCACAAAAAACATAAAAGGTAAAAGTTATCCCTGATCAAGTTGTCCGACAGTTTCATAGGTAACACAGTGTCATGTCATCAGAGTTTATAAATTTAAATCGTGAAATGAAATAAACCAATAACCCTGTTTCGTATTAATTTTATCTTTAAAATAAACTCATAAACTATTTGCATCAAAAACTCACTCTTCGAGGAGAAAAAAAGAAGAAAAAAATCCAGACAAATGCTCATGGAAAATGTTACTCAACCATGTGAAGAAGAACACATCCACCGGCAATGTTAATTAATAACATCGGAAACCAATATATGTATTGTGCTAAACGAAAAACACAAACGAAGAGACCAAATCAAGGCCGACCTTGGTCCTACAACCATTTATGTAGTGCGACATATTATAATCAGTTGAGGAATTGTCAAGATTATACAACTTTTATCCCTGTTGAAAAAAAAAAATTTTTTTTTTAAACAAGGGTCATAAATTATCTGACTTATGATGATGTTGATGGCGAAGTTTGTAGCAGAACCGTAAGCTAATCGAAATGAGCCCAAACACGGTCAGTCTACTATTAACTATTGAGGAGTTCCTGTGGCCATCATCGTTCAGACTCCATCATCAAACCAGCTCCATGATACCATATTATTGCATAGTCACTTAAGATACGCAAGTTACTACACCAAATTTGAGTTCAATCGAACGTCAGAAAGTGGTTCTAATTTAGCTTCCAAGATTTGACCTATAATAACTGTAACACGGCTAGTTAAAAAAAGCTAGTAACAAGTAACATTAATAAAATAAAAACAAAAGACCCGGCTGCAAAATATTACACACCCTATACCCAATGTCACTTTCACTATCAAGACGACTCGAATGACACCTCACATGTCGAAATCCATCAAGCTGTTCAGACTGCAGACCGTGCCAAAGAAACCTTATACATACACTAGCTGCGCCCGCAGTTAAAAAGTATCCTATGTGCTATTCTAGACTATAATCTATCTCTGTGCCAAATTTCATCCAAATCTGTTCTGCCGTTCTGGCGTGAAAGAGTAACAAACATCCACCCATCCATTCTTACAAACTTTCTCGTTTATAATATTAGTAGGATACATTTTCAGGATTTCAGTTCATAGTTTGAAGCGCTAAAACAGAAAAGATTTACGTTTGGCCGCCAATTCGCCTAATGTACATGAAAACGTTGAACTGTAAATGAAATTGATAACGCCCAACGTTACGACCCAAGATGAAATACAGATTTAAAAGACACTCATGCAGTCTTACCGCGTTACAGACAGATTCTACAGAAGAAAAACACACTTAAGACCACATTATGGCCTTGTTTATAGCACTATATCTACGCTTTCTATTGCAAGTTGTCGCATTCTCTCGTAAAGTAAGACAGGTTTAACACTACCGTAGTTCACGGCGCGAACACCTAGGCACTAAACCGTCTCGTTTAAAGACTGTGTGATCCTGACAAACGCATAAAATGCTGTAATTGCTCTTAAAATTTCACGGGTGCCGCCTTTGTGTCAATGTTCGGGCAATTTGTTGGACGAAGAAGGCGTGGGACGGGGAACGTCTTGCTTATGATTATAGTCCTGCATTCTGCGGAATGAGCTCTCCTGCAAGGTTAGCATGCGCAACGCGATGATGCTATCTCGACTCTTTTAAATAACAGACGTCTGTGTTTACACGTGGCCTTGTCACGATCTCATACATATTCAATTCAATTCATTTCTTCGTTGCGTTTACGGGTAAAATATCGTCACGCCTTTCCCCCGAGGGGGCTGGCAGAGGTGTAATACAACACCCACACTTCGCCTGACGATATTTAGTCCCAAATGTGACAGGGGGCGAGCCTGTCGCCATACACCGTGCTCCAGTCATGTAGCAGATGACATATGTACAATACGCACATCTGCTCAAACAATGAACAAATTGGTTGCTAACCCTTAAGGGTTAGCAACGTATAACGTCCTTAAGGACTCAATTGACAATACGTTTGAAAACTCCAAGTTGTAGTTACTCGGAAACGTCGCAGGAGAGAGCTTAGTTTTCAAAATAGCTGCACTGCGCATTATTATAATATTATTATTCGGTACTGTTATCCTACAGTATACGAGTATATTCCGGAATAGTTTATTTAGGTTATACACTTATGCTATCTCTACAAAATCTACAAATCTTTTATTTAAATCTAATCGAAAGACACTGGCTTGAGTGGATTACACGCTATTAATCAACTTTACCATTTACCATTAGTGAGGCACGCCTTGACCGACATAGGTAAGTACGATACAGGGTTATTGGTAACTTACGTATGATCTCTTAAGAGCCACGATTAGGATGTGAAGATAAACAACTTTTAGTATTTCAACGTTTTTGGTTTTACAGAAAAAAAATGCTAAGTTTCAACATTTTATCTCTGCGCAAAATATAAGTCATAGTTTGCGCCGTACACTACAAAAATATTTTCGTGATGTGTTACGTTTTGAAAAAAATTGGTCTGTACAATAGCGAAAAGAATAGTCTAAGATCACCACAAATTATATTAACTAGCTGCGCCCCGCGGTTCACATGCGGTTAAAAAGTATCCTATGTGCTAATACAATATAATAATTCAATATGGAATTATTTAGAAGATAAAGATGTCTGGAGCCTTCCACTTCCGTCAAGTAGCCACTAGTATTTATAGATATTACTTAGTTGTAAGCCAAAGTTTGTGAGACTGTATTTTATTTATTATTTGAAAAAATAATGCCCCTCAGATTCTTGCCTGTTCTTCTGAGTAGAGGCTCTTTATCCGAACAAGGCGGTCGAGTCTATTTAAAATAACTTTGACGTTCATAAGTGTATCTTTGATACCTAAATTGAATAAAAACATTTTGACTTTGACTTTGGCTTTATAATCTATCTCTGTGACAAATTTCATCCAGGTTTGTTCAGCTGTTCTGGCGTGAAAGAGTAACAAACATCCATCCATCCATTCATACAAACTTTCATTTTTATAATATTAGTAGGATTAAATCGCGTCGAACGAAGTGTTTCATATTTTAGTTCATATTCTTGGGTAAGTTCATTTGATCACTAATTATCACATACAATACTCACCCGGTCTAGCTCTAAAAACAAAACAAAAACTGAAACTGAACTTATAACTTAAATTTCGAACCATAAGAGAAACGTTGAGCCTTAAATGATGTTCTGTAAATTATAAATAGACCCTATTCAGAACGCTAAATTGCCGAATCTGAACCAGCTTTTTTTTCTTTTTTTTATTACATAATAGGCTTGCGTTTGGCCGCCAACATGCCTGATGATAAGCAGTGATGCGGCCTACGATGGAGCACGCTTGCCTAGAAGAAACCGATTCACTCGAGACACCCAGATTATAAGTGTCAGGGAACACACACTCTGGCAGAGTATTCCACACTCTAGTGGTCCGTATGAGAAATGAGGAACCAAAGCGTTTAAAGCTAAACATATTGATATTTTATTTAATACGCAGTAATAACAAAACAGATACACTGTACCTATATTTTTAGCTTGTTTAGATTTAGCAATTTAGCGTTCTGAATAGGGCCTAATTTCTCTGTATTATGCTCTACAGTTATATCAGTTTTCTGTGTTAACGTAGTTGTTCAGTATTCACAATCGTTTACCGAGACAATTTTATGGGTAGGTATTTCCAAGGTAGGTAAGGTAGGGTAAAGCAAACCTCCACCTAGTGACATATTCAGTTGTTTATTGGTCAAAGGACAACGTATTATTTTCTTCACATAAACTGTTTTATGCGCCCCTTATTTTATGCCAGATTTGTATTTTGCGAGGGTTAAAGGGTCTTTAAAACGTGTATCATTATTTTCATGCTAAGGTATTTTGTATCTCGTTAAATGTTACATAAAGGTTTCGTCTGTGAATTTCTAGCTTCAAAGTAAGGGTTTTAATATAGTTATAATGTTTTGTTTGATCATCATCATTCTTCATGGCCATCATCCTACCGCTGGGTATAGACCTCTCTATTGCTGTGCCTTAGTTCTGCCAATCTTTGACCAAAATATAATGAATAGGCCCACAAGAAGCACATTTTTGAAGCAGGTCAAAAAGGTCATGATCCAAAAATAAGGTATAGCATTCAGCAAACACATACTGACGTCATCGTAACCTATCTCTTTTTGACGTCACTACGTGTTTCTGAATGGCAGAGTATTTTATTAAACCATGAGAAGGGGTATGAACTCGTCTCACTCCTCGGGATGTTATTTTCTTCTTCTCATGTAATAATTTGCATTCGCTAGAGGAGATGCCATGAGCCAGATTCCAATAGCCTGACTGACCCTGACTCTAATCATCTGATACTTTTTCTTCTTCTTTCAAATAAAACGCTTAGCCTAGTTGGAGAAGGCCCGCCTCTCAAGCCAGAGGGAGCGGGTTGGAACCCAGCCGACGGCACGCACCAATTTGTTCTGCATGAACATATGTGCGTATTGTATTCATCTGCTACGTGACTGGAGCCCGGTGTAGGCGACAGGCTCGCCCCCTGTCACATCTGGGACTGAATATCGTCCGGCGAAGTGTGGGTGTTCTATTACACCTCTGCTATCCCCCTCGGAAAGGCATGACGACGATATATGTATAAAACACAAACAGTCGCAAGCAAGTATTTCTAAAGTAATTCCTCACACAAATGTACCCATAAACTAAAGCAGAGCCATTCTTCCGTACCTAATAAAACAACCCAAGTACTTCCTGTCAAGTAATAATGTACGGTTTAAGCAAAGCACCCGTCGAGATAAACTACACGTGTACGACTTTGCCTCACTTCACCCTATTTATGTTGCACTTTACCCACGTCTTGTAGTGTTTACTTGTAAGACTAGGCAACGTATTATTAACGCTACTGAAAAAATAACATATTGTCATGCCTTTCCCTTGAAGAGGCTAGCAAAGGTGTGATACAACACCCACAGTTCGCCAGACGATATTCAGTCCTAAATGTAACAGGGGACGAGCCTGTCGCCATACACCGGGCTTCAGTCATGTAGCAGATGAGATACAATAAAAATACAGTTACATTTTCATGAACAAAATTCTTTTTTTATTCCATTACTAGCTGCGCCCCGCGGTTTCACCCACGGTTAAAAAGTATCCTATGTGTTATTCTAGACTATAATCTATGTCTGTGTCAAATTTCATCCATATCTGTTCCGCCGTTCTGGCGTGAAAGAGTAACAAACATCCATCCATACATCCATCCATCCATTCTTACAAACTTTCGCGTTTATAATATTAGTAGGACTAGTGACCTGGTCTTCGCAGTTTGTACGGGTGTAATTTAGAAAAAAAATGGTTTTATTATTTATAGATTTCATTTTATTTTTTATAGTTTAAGGTACAAAAATAATCAACAAACTACACTTCTAAACTTAAATAAATTAATTTGGAAAAGAAATATACTTAAATGTGCTAATCCAAACATTAACAGTAGACAGCGTTGTTAAGATTTTAAGGGTTGTTAAGATTTAAGTTTTGTTGCGTAAATTAGCGGATATACATACAGACAAAGAGACAGACAGACGCAAAGAGTGTCTTTGTTTTAATGCTTGTAGAGATATAACGCTTCCATAAAAAATATCTAACAGATGGTGAAAACCTTATCAAAATCCGTTGCATGGTTAAAGAGATGTTAGTTAGTGGATATACAGGCAGAGAGAAAAACAGACGCGGAAAGCGACTTTCGAAAGAAAAAGAAGAGAAGAGAAGATGAGATACGCCTGCATTTGGTCGCCATCTCAGCGTGCCAAAGAATAAGACATAGCTACATACATGTACATAAATTATGTACATTTGCTCTAAAAACCTGACCTTCCTTCGGCAGTCAAACAAAGACAAGAATCTCAACGTAGTAGGCATTGATTTTTAACAAAAACATTACTCATCAGTTACATTAAATCATTAAGTGATGATAGCCTAGTCGGAGAATACTCGCCTCTCAAGCCATAAGGAGCGGGTTCGGACCCAGCCGAAGGCACGCACCAATTTGATTATTGTTTGAACATATTATGTGCGTGATTAATGTCATCTGCTACGTAACTGGAGCCCGGTGTATGGCGGCAGGCTCGTCCTTGTCACATTTGGAACTGAATATCGTCCGGCGAAGTGTGGGTGTTGTATTAGAACTTTACCAGCCCCTTCGGAGGAAAGGCGTGACGATATGTTATGTTATGTAGATTAAATAAGTGTAATGCGTGTTAACAATACACCAAGACACGACACAACAAATCACAACACAACACAACACATATTATAGAGGTTTGTCATGCCAATAATGTGCGTTACTTTTCGCGCTTCCAACACCAAACATTAATCTTTGAATTTAGACTTTATACTTGCAAAGTTAAGGTAGAAAATAACGATGAGACAGCAAATCCTTTAATAATATGAACCCGCTAACTAGTTCACTAAACAACAAGGTTTTACACCTCATTACTCCGCCTTAATACAAGGGACGTTAGTGCGATCCATTTATACGCCACGACACGAAATGCGTGATGAAAATTGACTTGCATAAAAAGAAAAAAAAATCCATTACACATTACACTAGCTAAAACTAACTATAACTATTATAATTATTATTATTTAATTAATATTATATTATATTATTAACTATTTAAATTACACTGGACCATGAAGGTCGGCGACGCGCGACGTGGCAACATGAAGGTGTTTCACAGACAGACGCGGCCTGCGCAATGCAAAAATCCATTGGCTGCCACTGCTGGCCGCGTCTGTCTGGGAGATGCCTAAGTTTGCATCTGTATAGTAGAGCATTTCGTTGTCCTTCTGCTTTGAAACTGTCGCACATTGCATTTTTTTTAAAACATTGACGGAATCAATCACTTTGAAAAGGTGCTGGTTTTGGGCGTAGTAGTAATACTTAAAGATGTTGTCATACCCGTCAAAGTCAACTACTTTTAGAACATAAGTTTACAAAATTCGAGAAAAAAAAACAAGTCTTCATACAACATTGATCACGTGACTAGTTATTATGTATCATCATCATCATTTCAGCCCGGTAGACGTCCACTGCAGGGCAAAGGCCTCCCCCAATGAACTCCACAACGACCGATGAAAGCCAGAAAACACAGAAAACAAGACGTGATGAGAAACAGAGTCTTGAGGAATTTGAAATCCTACTATATAATATTATAAACGCGAAAGTATGTAAAAATGGAAGGATAGATGGATGGATGTTTGTTACTCTTTCACGCCAGAACGGCTTAACAGATCTGGATGAAATTTGGCACAGAGATAGATTATAGTTTAGAATACTTTAGCACATAGGACACTTTTTAACCGCGGGTGTCAATCACGGGGTGCAGCTAGTAAAAAATAATTAAACAGCTGTGTTATTCTTAATTTCATTTTATATGAGAGAAAAAAAACCGTTTTGATCCGTCTGTCACAAGTCTAGTTAGATGAAAAGTTCTATATTTCAACTACTCTGATATGAAAAAAAATCTAACTTAACCCCAAATAGTGATCGTAACCAGCTCGGATGTAAGCGCTCCCTAACAAAGTTACCAAGCGCTAGCATGTTAAACGTGTGAAAACTATGGCCGATTTACCCAACTTTCAACAAATAAATGGGTAAAATGGGCAAATAAACAGCAACACTAGAAGATTAGCCGCCATTCCGGCAGCGGGTAATGGCACAAATGAATTCGTTTCGGGTAACTGGGTAAATGGGAGTTATATAACTGAGCTTGCTATTTAGATTTTGAACCAGATGAGAATAATGTTTACGAAATGGCAAATTAGACGCGGACTCTATTCTATTCAGAAACTCGTACTGCAATTATACTTCAATGATCAAATAAAGTACAACATACATCCTACGATGGAGCGCGCTTACTTAGAAGAAGCCATGGTTAGTCTTAGATCAACGTAGAGAATAATATGGCGCACGGCGTATGATGTAGGTGAAGCCAAACCATCCAAAAATTACGCTACTGTCGTTTAGGTACACAACACGTACACATTGACGCAAGAAGACTCGCTTGGTAATTCTTACTTCTTATCTGTATTGGCTTATGGTATTATTTCGTGTACATAATAATATACACAGTGCATTATAAAAGTGTGGCCAGGACTACATTTTGAGGTTATTTTTAAAAACTGTGCAGTTTTTTTACAAGTCAATTTTGAAAAAGCCGTAACATTAAACTCTTTCTAATACATACATATGTGCAGTTTAAGAATATTAAATCTACTAAGATTGTATATTGGAACGGAAATGGCTAACGTAGAGTTTGGGAATTAATAATTATTAGTTTTCGTGCAATTGTAAATGTTTTTCATGGCAACATGACCACGCACACAAGTTAAAAAAAGGGGCTTCAGCGAGATATAACTTAGTGTTCCATCTTTTCCTCTAGGTTGATCTGAGTGGTTAGTACAATAATATACTCTGCCAAGTATACAAAAATGGTCACGTGGGCAACACATCATCTTTACGTGTTGGCTTCCGGTATGCTAGGCCTTGTTTTTTTTTTATATCATGGAAGAAACCGATTCACAAAGACTTGAAGGTACCAGATTTTAATATCATTTTTTTATATCATGGAAGAAACCGATTCACAAAGACTTGAAGGCACCAGATTTTAATATCATTTTTTTATATCATGGAAGAAACCGATTCACAAAGACTTGAAGGCACCAGATTTTAATATCATTTTTTTATATCATGGAAGAAACCGATTCACAAAGACTTGAAGGCACCAGATTTTAATATCATTTTTTTATATCATGGAAGAAACCGATTCACAAAGACTTGAAGGCACCAGATTTTAATATCATTTTTTTATATCATGGAAGAAACCGATTCACAAAGACTTGAAGGCACCAGATTTTAATATCATTTTTTTATATCATGGAAGAAACCGATTCACAAAGACTTGAAGGCACCAGATTTTAATATCATTTTTTTATATCATGGAAGAAACCGATTCACAAAGACTTGAAGGCACCAGATTTTAATATCATTTTTTTATATCATGGAAGAAACCGATTCACAAAGACTTGAAGGCACCAGATTTTAATATCATTTTTTTATATCATGGAAGAAACCGATTCACAAAGACTTGAAGGCACCCGATTTTAATATCATTTTTTTATATTGCGATGTACTCATTTTTTCGGAATGCTGGTTAAGTGTGACGCCGAATATACCTATAATAGACGGATACGTAAGTTATCGCTCAGGATTTAGCAATCAGAATGACGGTGTAGTCATTTATGTGAAGTCGCACTTAAAAGGTACCATCACGGAACCAGTGTTAACACATGCTAGCTGTCTTTTATACACCTACAATAAAAAAATGGCAATTATTGCAGTCTATCGCTCCCCGTCTGAGACTAAGTTGGAGCCGTTTCTTGATAGTTTGCATGATTTACTTAACTCATTATCGGCTTATCAGACTATAGCCATAGTGGGGGATATAAATATTAATATTTCACCGGATAATAAGGAACAGTACTCGGATTTATACCTCTCAATACTTTCTTCTCACGGAATGCTACCTGCACACTTGTTTCCGACACGTAATTCTAACTGCTTAGATCACGTGATGCTCCGCACACGTACTCAAGCTGGTACTTTTGTTTTGGATAGCCCAGTAACTGATCATGCTGCTGTTTTACTATGTTGTGATCCCGGAAACTGTTTAAAAAAACAACAACACATCCTCACCCGAATAGACCATTCTAAAGTTTTAACTCAACTGAAAAGTACTGATTTTAATCAAATCTACAACCTTCTAGATGCGAATATAGCGATGGACACAATGATTAGTTTAATTTCAACGATTATTGACACAAACAGAGTATCTGTTACTGTAGCTAGACGTAAACGTATCCTCAAGCCTTGGATTACACCTGGCCTTCTGAAATGCATTCGCAACCGTGACAAGTTACATAGTAAATATAAAGCTGACCCTGACAATTGTATTAATAAAATAACGTATGTACGTTACAGAAATTTTTGCAATAACTTACTAAAACGACTAAAGCATCAACACCAAAAAAATGAATTCCAGAAGACCAGAGGAAACCCAAAAGAAACATGGAAACTCATTAAAAAAGTAGCCAACATCCCTCAAACCACGAGATCAGCATCTTCGCTCATCGACTCTAGTATGGACCCCAAAACCGCCACCAATAAAGTTAATGACTATTTTGTAGGCATAGGTCGTGAGTTAGCACATACCATTATCAAAAATGGTACGGACCACAGCACTGCCAGTACCTCTACTAATGTAAATTCGTACTGCTGCACAATGGCTCTTTTTGACACAGACTGCGCTGAAATAGAACGCATTATTCGAGGACTGCGCAGAGACTGTGCCATTGGGTGGGATGGCATATCTGCCAGTATACTTATTGACGCGAGAGAAACTTTAATTCCGCCGCTCACGTACATATTTAATCTATGTCTTAATACTGGCACCTTTCCTAATTCTCTGAAAAAAGCCCTGGTTATTCCAGTCTTTAAGAGTGGTGACTTAGACAGTGTTAGCAACTACAGACCAATCTCTATTCTTAGTTCTCTCTCAAAAATTCTTGAAAAATTGCTGAATTTAAGACTTATTAATTTTCTCAACAAATATAAAATTCTTTCTGATAACCAATATGGATTTCGAAAAGGTATTTCTACTGAAGATGCTGTTTTAGAACTTACTAATGCTATCGTAGGTCAATTTGAAACTAAGCATAAAACTGTAGGAATCTTCCTAGATCTGTCAAAAGCTTTTGACACTGTCTCAATTCCAAAGCTACTTTTAAAGCTGGAAGAGCTAGGTGTACGGGGTTTTGCTTGGGACATTTTTCGGGATTACCTTTCCAACCGCACGCAATGCGTTAAGATAGATGCTCACGTTAGTGATGATAAGCTCCTTACTTTCGGTGTTCCTCAAGGCAGCATTCTGGGCCCTACCCTCTTTCTAATTTATATAAATGACCTTTGCCAATTAAAAATACCTTTTTGCAACATCTACACTTACGCAGATGACACCGCTTTACTACTTCGGGGTAAATCCTGGTCAGATACGAAAGAGCATGCGCAACATGCCCTTAGTATTGTGATGAAATGGCTTTCAGCTAATCTCCTCACCTTAAATTTGGCTAAAACCAAATATGTCACTTTCTCTCCTAGCACTTCATCTCTTCCTGATATTAACTCTTTTTCTATTACTGCTCATAAATGTCTCCCCGATCGGACACTGCAATCATGTGACTGCATTCCCCTTACTAAAACTAATTATATCAGATACCTCGGTGTTGAAATCGACTGCATACTCAGTTGGAAACAACACATAAAAAGTCTAGTAGTGAGAGCAAAGCGATTAATTTACATTTTTAAAAATCTACGGTCCTTAGTAGATGTTAGCACGCTTAAGACTGTTTACTACTCACTGGCTCAATCTCTACTCTCGTACTGTGACACGGCTTGGGGAGGTGCTAGTACTACCACCTTACTGCCACTAGAACGGGCTCAAAGGGCGATTCTAAAAGTAATGTTTAAAAAACCCATTAGGTACAGAACAAATTCCCTATATAAAGATGCCGACGTGTTACCTGTAAGGCAACTTTACATATTGCACACAATATTAAGAAAACACAAGCAAACTCCCTATAATCCTGACGATGATAATGCTCGAAGGAGATCCAGAGTCTGTTTAGGTATAAGGCATCTTTTTTTTTTTTTTTTTTTATGTAGAATAGGTCGGCGTTTGACCACCAACTCACCTGATGGTAAGCGACGTTGTGGTCTAAATGTGGCATCGAACTAAACTAGCCGTTAGACATTATGAAGTGCGCGCTAACTATCTCTATAGCAAAATAAATGTAGAAAACAACATATACCCACTTACATCAGCTAAATTGAAAACTGTTGTCACAAAATTTTTAAAAACCTTAACATATGACGCTACCGAACAGTTCCTCAAACCACTAGTATAAATTACAATTATATACCTATAAAATATATAACCTAAAATTTATTACCATTATACCTACCTACCTACTCACAGACACAACATACATACTATTTTTGAAATACTCACACAGTCAATAACAAACCATAATCAGACACGAATCCTATACGGTTGATGTTAACCAACTTTTTGATTTAGATTTTGAGATCTGACATTGAATAATTTATTGGATTTACTCGTTTTTTGTATAAGTACTTAGTATTAACTATAGTTTGCTTAAAATAAATTACAAACCCGCTTCGGAGGGCTCTGGTGCTCGCAACACAGTTTTAATACTAGTGCGAGTGCCAGCCAGTTCTTACTAGCCAGAAGCAATTTACTTGTAATGTTAATTTTATGTACCTCCTATAAATGTTATTGTTTTTGTAAGTCCCTAAATTTGTGTCAATAAAAGAATTATTATTATTATTATTATTATTATATCATGGAAGAAACCGATTCACAAAGACTTGAAGGCACCAGATTTTAAGTGTCAGGGAACGCACACTCTGACAGAATATTCCACACCCCGCACAATAAAAGTGGTATCAAAGCGTTCGTTTCATAAAGGTATATCAATTAACAGGTACAAATATTAAAAACTAAAAAAAAACGACTTTAAAATGATTATGACACCCGAGATTATCAAAATCGGTTTGACTATTCAGTAGTTTCGAGGGAACATAGAAACAGACATACTCGTACACCATATAAAGGTAAGACACAATTTTTTTGCTTTGCTGCAGTCGGCTGAAAACGGTGCAGTTTGTTTATGCCTATTATGTTTGTTTGTTTTTTCCTGTCATCCGAATTGGATTTTGGAAATAACTTTAAACTTTTGTTGATATTTTAAAAACTGCTTGACCAAGCTCGATATTGTAGGTATGGGACTTCCTCTGAAGTATGGTCTACTAAACAACAAGATAAATCATAAATTTAAAAAAAAAACCGACGAGATAAAACCGCTAACGACTATTTCAAACAAAAAAAATCGGTTCATCCGAACAGATAAAACTTATAACACCCCGTCAAAATCCATTCATAATTGGCAGAATTAACGCGTAACATACTTGCAAAAAAAGCATAGTACAGTCGAATTGAGAACCTCCTCCTTGTTTGAAGTCGGTTAATAAAAGCTAGGCAGTGTTGAAAGGTTCCCAGCCCATGACCAATCTTCCAGAACAAAAGAGAAACTCGATTCCGAACTCGTTAGCCGGCAGTCTCGCGGTAGATGGCTTTTAATAAAATAAATTAATTTTATTCAGATCGGCGCGACGCCCCCGAGGCGTCTGCATAAATAAATATTTACTTGGTTAATTGAAAAATTATCTTTTGGACTTTGTGTTGTTATTTCGGGATGGAATTGAACTAGGGTTTGGATTGTCTTTATCTGTTTGCAAATAGAGAGTTGAAAATATTATTATTTAGGTACCAACTTACTTAATCTACATTTACTTATAATTTTTACGTTTTTGATACCGTAACGTAATAACTTTGCTTAAAATTAAATGAAAATATGAAATCGTATGTTTTTAACATAAAATTAAACATAACCACATATTATCACTTTTATCAATTTATTTCTTACTTATTAAATTATGCTTATTAGAGTGAAAACGTTAGAATTTTGTATTTCCAAAATTTTAGGGCTCACCGAGGGAAAATTCAAATCACATGTAAAAACTACATTAATGAAAAGAGGATATTATAAGGTTAAGAATTATTTAGAAGATAAAGATATCTGGAGCCTTCCACTTCCGCCAAGTAGCCACTAGTATTTATAGATATTACCTAGTTGTAAGCCAAAATTTGTGAGACTGTAATTTATTTATTATTTGAAAATATAATGCCCCTCAGTTTCTTGCCTGTTCTTTTGAACAGGCAAGAAACTCAGGCTTTTTGTCCGAACAAGGCGGTCGAGTCTATTTAAATAACTTTGACGTTCATAAGTGTATCTTTGATACCTAAATTGAATAAAAACATTTTGACTTTGACTTTGACTTAGTTGTAAGCAGGTTATTTTTTTAAATTAGCCCCCTGGTCAGTACTAAGATTTCTGACTGTCTTTTCTAAGATTTTACAAAAACAAAATAATAGCTAACACCGACTGAGTGTCCAACTCTAATGTTCGAGGTAATGTTTTAAGGCTACCCGCGGGCATTTGCAAAAAAAAGCGTCGACTTGTAAACTTCCTCCGTTTCGTCGGGTTTATAAACGACAAATTTTAGAGAGTCTACAGCTTTACACACTAAAGACGCCGACAGCCGCCGACATCATGCCGGCGGCCATATTACAAAAGAAAGCCACACACTTCATGTCCCCAGGCTATACCGGCGGTGGTATCTGTATCATGATGGCCTGTGTACACTATTCCAGTCCGGTAACCTAGTAGCGCTGGACTGGACTAGGCCGGACTGGTTATATCATCTTAATGATTCCAGTTATTTAAAAGCTGTCATGTCGTCAAGACTCCAAAGACAATGAATTCGAGAAAGAATTAATAATTATTAGTTTTCGCGCTAGAAAGGCACTGGATTTGCCGTGTACATGATTGCAGTTGCGCTGGATTAAAAAAAAGACCGCCAATCTAGTTTCTACACTGGATTGCTCAGATCGAGTGCCTTCCAGTGCTGGTTTACATTATTCCAGTGAACAGCGCTGGATTCGATCGCTGGACTATGGAATAATGTAAACCAGGCATTATTGAAATTGAGTTAAACTAAAAAAATAAATACTAGGGTGTCTATTAGGTATTTAACTTTTTTATTGGGTAATAATATTTATTATTATAACAACGTAAGTAGGTTACTAGGTCAACTGAAAATTACTATCATTGCAGTCATAAATGAATTTGAAAATTACATATAAGCAAAACAAAATTTCGTGTGAAAGTGACTAATTTATTATCTATGGTATAGATTTGTTATCTGTGAAGGTCTAACCTTGTGTAGTTGGAGATAGTCATCAGCCTTGGCTAGTACGAGTTGGTAGTAGTAATAACCTTTGTAGTAAGATTGCGATAGGATCTTATTAGGATCTTGCATTACAAATGAGATAGCTAGGTTGATTGTGAAGCACATTTCACGCCTTAACTACTTAACCCGTGATAAATTTTCTATAAGCTACAATCAGACTATAGCCACGAACGCGAAAGCGCCGATACGCCGTTTCTATTGGTCAAAAAGCTTTTAACAACCAATAAGAACTTTCTTGACCGTTCGCGGCAATAGTCTGGTATCGGTCATACACGTTGTAGAGGCTACAGAAAAGGATATAGGGTGCCTTTTAGAGTACAACCTAGTTCTTCTAGCCTAAAGCCTTCGGACTGGACTAGTAGATTAGTAGAGTGGCGAGTAATTAAGTAACTAACTGTGTGCGAACGACAAAGTTTGTCGAGTCGAGTTTATCCATTTTTAACAGACTTCAAAAATGGAAGTTTCTAATTAAACTGTTTGGTTTTTTGAAGTGAAACTTCTAATGCGACTTCCAACAAGGTTGCGTTAAACGTTTAACACTCCTGGGGAGGGAGAATAGAAAGAGACAGAGCGAGAGTGAACGCGTGGCACTCGAACGCATGCGCGTAGTAAGAAAGCTAAACAGAAAATTCGCTTTTTCGCGGAGGTACTCCACGCACTATTTTTTTTGTATGTATGGTACGCGACCTTTCCGCCAATCATGAATCGATTTTGTTGATTTTTTTTTTTTGTTTGATCATACTTCAGATTCAAATACTTATCAATTTGTATAAAGTTTCTAGTACGTACATATTATTAAATTAATTTAAAAAAAATCATAAAAAAAAACATATTCCTTGATGCACTTAATGCTAATTCTATTTTGACGTCTCCTGAGGAGTCGATGCCTTGGTGTCCAGGGCATCGCTTCGGAGCTGGGGAGGGGGGCGAGGGGGGGGAGTAGGGGTGCCCTTCTGGCATCGAGTCCGACATACCCCGCTGCGCCTCCCCCGGGGCGTAGCGGGGATGTGTAAGCGCATTCCCCCACGAAAAAAAAAAAAAAAAAAAAACGATTCTATTTTGATGCACTTAATGCGACGTTAAAGAGGAATCACACTAGATATTAGTTCAAGTAACGATTCTATTTTTTTTGTCTTTTACAAATTTATTAAAATTAAAATTAAAATTAAATGTCGAGCAGTCGGTTTTTTAAGCTTTGCTATTTTATATGTATAATGTTCTATTTATTTGTTATATTTGTTCTAACGGGAACTAAATATCAGTAGGTACCTAAGTATAATAACTATTTCCCCGGGACAAAATTAATTGATTTACTCTGGATAAACGTAGGGAAATATAGAAATCTTATTACCAAAGTAACTGCTGTGTAGCCGAAACAGAATTTTGTATTTAAATAATAAGTTCGTTGGTCAGTCCTCTTGAATACACGTAAAAAGTTTTTCACTGGCACCTATGAAAGGATGGCAGTAATGAGTTTGTAACCAAAGAGTTCAGAGTCAAAATAAAAATAAAATACTGGCTGGTTTTGAGCGAAGTTTTAATTTTAGTTGTCAGTTATTATTTTAGTACCAACTGCGTACTATTCTGTAATGTTGTCTGACGCATTTGGTAAACGGCGCGTTATTTTTTATTAATATACAGAATTTCATGACAAAAGATTTATTTATTTAGAAAGAAGTATCCAAAAACCGTCCTTGTGATATACTGTAACTATTTTTCTAATTTCATTCATACATATCAGCCATACGATCAGCCGTTTAGCCGTGAAAAGCCTACAAACAGACAGACAAACAGAATTACTTTCGATTTTATAATTAGTAAGGATAAGGGCTGAGCTACCCACGTCCGTATAGGAGTGTACTCTGTTCTGATTCCCTACACGTGGTCCCCGGGTAGTGCTAACCGGGTAGCAAACTCTGGTGGGAGGCTTCGGCCGTGGCTAGTTACCACCCACCGGACCAAGCCATGCCGTGAAATGACCTAGTCGTGTTTCGGGATGTAGTCCGGTGTAACCGTTCTGAAGACGGGTCTGAGCAGTAGCGCACTTGTAGCGCCTCACTCAACTGCCGTACTTGTACTTCATCACTCTACAAAACTTCAAGGCCAGAGTGAATAAGTGCCTTATAGGTCGTCGTGCTCCATCTTAGACCACAACGTCGCTTAACATCAGGCGAGTTGGTGGTCAAACGCCGACTTATTCTACATAAAAAATAAAATTAAAAATGTAAAGGATGTCCGATGTCTATTTCTCTACCTCTGACAAAGTGTTTCATAAAAATCGGTTCAGTAGTTAGGCCGTGAAAGCGTAGCAAACAAACAAAGTCACAACATTCGCGTTTATAATATTAGTTAGGATTCAAATGACAAAAGTTTTAAGTAGAGTTGCCAGAGCGAAGTAAATAAGCAAGAGATTTATTATAAGTCGCGATAGCATCAACAGAGTACTTCCTTTGCATTTTAATGCCGCTTCGCTGAAATACGGTAATGTAATGCGATCTTTTTAGGCACGCGGTCGACTTGGAGATTTGTAGGGTTTTAGGCGATGCTCGCACTGCTTCGTGCCGCGCGAAAGTATACCCGAGACGAGCCAAATGTTCCTCACTGAAAGGCTTTATCAGGATTGTAAAAGGTGCTTAATTTATGATCAGGCATGTTGGCGGCCAAACGCTAGCCTATTAAGTAAAAAAAAAGGTGCTGATTTTGGGTGTAGTTACATTTTGGGTGTGATTAAGATTGTTATTCTACCTATCCCTGTACCATGACATCTTATAGCGGTAGCTTTTAGGTTCAGCCGCCAACGCTGCATGACTATGAACCTTATTGCGTCGCGACACGACTCGTGGTCGCGCAGCGTCAGCGGCTGAACCTAAAAATCATCGCAATAAGAGGTCACGGTACGCCCCCTGTTGTATTAAACAACTATTAGAATATAAGGCCCGCAAGCTAAAACGACATAGATCTCATCTCATGTTCAGTCATAGATCCCGTTTTAAAACTGGTTTTACCATACATAAAATAGCTCTATTTACATCAAAATTAATGACTAAGCCTCGTTTTAGCATACAGGCTAAGTTTGCTAAAATCGTTAAAAAACAATCTATTCTCCATAGAAAATAACTTGTTGATCAATTTTGTAATTTCTTTCTTAAAGTTTTTTTCTTTCGAAATGTGCTAACTTATGTTCTAAAAGAAATATTACCTTTAACGGGCAGATCAACACCCTTAAGTATTACTGCACTTTTAAACAGCACCTTGTATACAAACTAAGATACTTCGATACGAAGTAAAAAACGTGATTCCACGTCCTTAACGCAGAGCAATGTGAAAATCGCCTTAAGACTCAGTTTAAGCACGGATTAAGGGGCAAACAAAGTAATTGCTCCTTCTTCAAACAAAGAAACGAAGTTATGTTCAATTTGAATTCACTTAATTAAAAATTCTTCTTTTCAGTCTGCTTTTTACGATGAACTTGGGATGGACAGATAATTATAAAAACACCATATCCACCATATCACCCCTTTCCACCCAAGGTTCTGGTAGAGCTGTATTGCAACAGCCACACTTCGCCGGACGATATTCAGTCCCAAATGTGAAAAGGAGCGAGCATGTCGCCATACACCGGGCTTCTGCTAAGTAGCAGATTCTGATGACGTTAAAATAATAATGAAAAATATTAACACAGTCTAAAAAAAATGCCGTTAGTTTATTTTTAGAATGTAGAGTCAACTGGGGCAAATGCGTCTGGGAGGTAATTGCGTCTTTCGAGAAATTAGGCTATTATTGTCATCTTGTACAGATTATAGCAACTAAATATATTATAGAAAATAGATGTAGATGTAGAAAGGTTTGTCAATAATTCTCGAAAGACGCAATTGCACCACAGACGCATTTGCCCCAGTTGACCCTACTAGCTGCACCCCGCTGTTTTACGGTCCCACAGGAACCCTTAATTATTTCGAGATAAAAGGTAGGTACCCTATTTCGTTTTCTGTACGCCTAACAACGTGTATGCAAAATTTCATGATGATCTGATGAGTGGTTAAGGCGTGAAAGCATTACAAACAAACAAACAAACGAATGAACTTACTTTCACATTTATAATATTAGTTTAAGATTAGAGTTAGGATTACCTACCTACTAATCAATTTAAAAAACTGCGCTTTCCGATTTCACCTGCCATCCTGCAGGAATCCTTAATTTTTCAGAATATAAAAATATACCTAGGTAAATAGGTATATTAATATTTTAATCCAGGGTATAAGCTTCGTCCGTAACAACAATGTTTTTATAAATTTTAATGTAATACTCATGTGTATTAGAACTGAAAATCGCACCACGAAATATTTAAATATGGGAAATCAGTTTACTATTGTTACTAATTCAAAACGTCATTATCAACACGCATTACAAAAAATAAACTCACAACGATATCTTGAAGGGGAAAATGGGCAAAAGTGGTGACTGTATAATATTCACATTACAGCGCCTTTTACTGCGTTATAGGCCATCAAGCGTTGCTCAGCATCTTTGCGGGGCTCTGAATGATAACATTAATGTTTGATGCCGCTTTTCCCCCGCATCCCCTTTGCTTGGAGATAGTTTGATGAATATTTTAGTCTCGAGGCGTTATTGATTTTGCTCTGAGTTGTACTTTTGCGTGACTCAGCAAAGTTATTTGACAGTTGACACACTTCTAAGAAAAAAAATGAAGAAATTCAAAAAACAATTTGAATACTAAAATGTTGCAGTGACGCAGTTTGACGTGTAAAAGTATATTTTGAGATCGGTTTGTTTTTAATTGTTTGTCAAAAACTCTGTTTGAAAGGTCAGTCTAGCTATTTAATTTTATTATTATACTTACTACTTGCATGTATTTATGTACTTTATACTTTAAACTTGGAATGCAAAAGAAATACATACTTAACTTGCCATCAAATTAACCGGAATAAATTAACTAAAAAATTTAAAATATTTTTTTGCTAACAAGAAAGAGTATTCTGTAAGTATTTATACTACGTTGTTAACGGTATTTTTATTCCTCACGCGACCCTCACTTGCCCTCAGTCTTATCTAAAACCAGTTCCTGGAAGCAAATTGCAAGTTTAAAATTCGCGAGAGACATTTTCGTTAAAATATGCCGCGAATTATGTCGCGGGATGAATAACTCAATTTCCCCAACCTCCCCTTTGTTTTTACGGCACGCGAGAGGTTAGATGGAAAATACTGGACATACATAAGCGATCGGGGTGATCGCTTACGAAACGTTATTTTTATCGTTTCTTTGTTAAAAGATCGATAGATAACTATTAATTATTGCAATTTGGTTTTCAGATGTATAGAAATGAGGAAAGTCTATGAGATTGGTGGACGCTACTTCGTAAGTTTGTGAGTGCGATTCGTGCTACTTCGTAAGACTACGAGAGTGATGCGTGCTACTTCATAAGCCTAAATCAGAGCGATCGATGTAACATTACATAACATATCGTCCCGCCTTTCCCCTGAAGGGGCTGTCAGATGTGTGATACAACACCCACACTTCGCATGACGATATTCAGTCCCAAATGTGACAGGGGGCAAGCTTGGCGCCATACACCGGGCTCCAGTTATGTAGCAGATGATATTAAATACGAACATATTAATATGTACACATAATAAACAAATTGGTGTGTGCCTTCGACTGGTTCCGAAACTGCTCCCTCTGGCTTGAGGGGCGGGCCTTCTCCGTATAGGATATCATCGCTATACTACTTCGTAAGTTAAAAAAATAAGATAAACTGTGTAATACAGTGCAGAAGTTATCTTATTGTCCTTTATCATATTTTTGTCAATAAGTAATGATGACCGGTGTTCATCAATGCATTTTATAAGGCGTGTCCCACACGTGTTTTGTCTCGTTCTAAATTTCCGCATACCACACGCTTACCTCATGTTGCGTCAAATCGATTTGTCGCAGTGAAATGACAAAACTAGGGATTTCGTGAAACACCTTCCGACTCCACGAACTACCGGAAGATAACAACAAATACTTTATCTAATCTTGTAATGTACATAATATTTTTATTGAAAAATAAAGCTAGCAAATAAAACACTAACAAATAGTATAGCGAAAAAATATTTCAGCTACAGTCTAATGATATTTTATTAGAGACTGTTGTTTCAAAAATAATTTAAGATCTTAAATCTACTGATGGATTTTCACTAAAATCAAGTGATTGCTCACTTCGGAGACCATATTACACCGTGTCTAAAACATTTTTTTTATACCTCTAACATTAGATCGTAGAAGATTACAGTAAAACACAACCTATTTGATTGGGGTATTCGTCATCTTTCAGAGGATTTCATGGTAAGTCTAACTACTAGGTAATTTCACGAAATTTCACTTCGATTCACTTTGATTCGTCATTTCACTGTAACATTAATTTAAGTATTGCAATTCTAATCAATTAGTATGATAATCAAGGACTTACAATAATCATTGATCCCGATAATGGCACCTTTTCCATGCAAGATTATTTACACATTATTTTCAAACCCAGTTTCGCGTGAACTGTTCGTGCGAACAGACTCAGTGATAAGACAATAATACCGGTTTAAACAGTATAAGTACGTGGTAATTTACCTCACAATTGAAGTAACCTCAAACAATTAATTAGATATTATATAATATACCTAAAAAGAAAAAAATATTTTTAAACCACCTGTGTCTGTTTTTAAATAAAATTAGTGTAGACGTGTCAACATGAACAATGAACTATGTCTTAAATTAAATTCGCTATACGGTTTGCACTGAACTTAAAAATGGGAAATATCTTTAGTTCTAAGCCACCAAAAAGTAAAGAAGTTAAGCCAAAAAAAAGTAAGAAAATGCATAAGAATGTTTTCGAACGGGAGAAAGAGAGGGCACAGAAGCGCTTGGAAGAGATTAAAAAGAACGCCGATCTTAAGAATAGAAGGATCGGTGGGATCACGGTTCCCGAAGTATTTGCTCCAACTGCAGCTCCCGAACTGTTTGCTACTGTTCCACCAGACCAAAAAACTCCCACCGCACCCCCAGATCCATATCCTCCTACTGCACCACCAGGCCCATCTACTGTTCATGGCCTTTCTTCCTACGATGAAATGGCTCTGAACGACATGCGGTACCAGCTGAATTACGACGCCAACGCCTTTTTACTCAACAATATTCTACTCTCAGTTCAGTTCTTTGAAAATTATGAAAGGTAAGAAGAGTTTTTCTATAAACAATTTTAAAAAAATTTGTTTTAATCTTCTTTTTTACTAGTTGACGAGTACGTGATTTGATTAACGTTTTGAGAGTCGATTTGGGGCTGTTCTAGTAATTATAAAATAATATAACAAGACTATTATCATGTTCGCAATTTATTAACTTTCTTTTGTCTTATTTACTTTACTACTTTTTCATGTTCTTTATGTTCTTTGTTATTATTATTACGAACTGAATTAATGTAGATTTGATAAATTTATATAATTAATGATGATTCCATATATGTAAATGTAAACGTGATAAATATGTACGTATACATGAAATTAACGAGAACAAGTATTTTGTTTCCACCTAGTTTGATATGAAGAATTGTGATGATCAGGTGCGAAAAAAATACAGCTGGTAGAAAAAACAACCAAAAACAGTTTAGCCGGAGTAGAATTTGGAAAATCATTCTCATTTGGAAAACTAAAACACAAAGGTACCTTAAAAAAACTGTTTGAGCGTAGTTCTCTACATTTTTAGAGATTACAACACATTTTTTTTTTCTATTACTAAATAGACAGATCAGTTTTCTAAAGTTCAACCGAACTTTGTATTAATACAAATAAGAATGTTATTTGTATTAATATTACGATTAATACCAATAAAAACGGCAAAAAATGAAATTCTATCGATCTCATTTTACCTCCAAATAAGAAATACTATTTTCAACTATAAATATAGTGGCTCAAGTAAACGTGTGTATGGATAGAAATCGTAATAAGAACGCGTCTCAGCTTATGTTTTAAAAGATGTTCATACTCGTATAGACGGGCAGGCCCTTAATTATTACTACACCAAAAACCTGCAAGTTGCATTTTTCCATACCTGCGGAATCTAGTTCTATTTATAGTATTTTATTAGTAGGGTCATAGGTATTAGCAGGGTTACAGGTAGGGTTATATGTAGGGTAGGGGTATATAATATTCATCATAATTGTTTGATTTGCAGTGACGTCATTATCTGTACCACGAAAATTAATAACTGACATATTTGATTCGTCATGACATATTATCTCAAATGCGATGCATAGTTTAATAACTACGTCAACTACTGATAAACTAAAAAAATGAATGTGTGTATGATACACCATTATCATCATCATCCAGTATTTTCCGACCAATAGATGTCCCTAATTCACACATAATGCTACAGCTTAAATTTTTATATTCATTACGATCTTCTTTTTGCCAGCTAAATATAATTTAAAATATAGTAGTACTTATACTTATTTCCATATCGAGTAAATATATCAGTCTACTAAGCACTTACTACTAAGGATTAGTGATAGCATTCAAATCGATTTTTTTAATAATGATTGGATTAGCCGAATCCTCGTCATATCAGAATACACTTTACCAGGTATTTTGGTCCGTGGCAATATTTCTTAGTACTTACTAGAACAATAGTCAATGTATTGCAAACTATATGTTATCTTTGAGAAATGTCACGTCATTTTTCCGAGAAATTAATGTTTATCGATTTTATTTTACAGCTACCGTATTGCGATGCAATGTCCAAATAAGATTATTATTTACAACTACTTTATTGTTGAGAAGTCAAAACAAATAAGTACATTATTTTTTTGAAAACATTAGAGACCAACAAACATTAGAGAACATTGTAAATTAATTTTACTCACGCATCTTTTATCGTAGGTACTTCTTTATTTTCGAGATATTAAATCTAACGTACATTACAATTATAAACATCGGAATTTAAGAATTAGTCACTTTTAAATTAAATGATTAGTGCAAACTTTACCAATCGCATTCATCATTCAATTTTCATATTTTAGTGTTAATAATTTAGTTTCCTAAATAATGTAGATAATTATATAAATAGTCGAATGCGTAAATGTGTCCACTAACAAGCACGGAAATTGTATTTGGTAAACACTATCACTGGGTGCCCAAAATACAGGCGGGACCCACTGTAGTTCATTTTGAGTACTCGACCTGAGTGTTAAGTGTCATGTATTTGAATATTGTGTTTTTGTATGTATACTTTCATTATTGTCAATAAATATATTATTATTATCTACATCGTAGCATGATTACGCTATCAAGAAACTATTTCGAAACTACAACCGCAACAAGGTACTAGGGAATACGTCCAATAGTCTAAGCCTAGTAGTCATCTTCTACATTTTATTTAGGGTTTTTGTGTCAATAAGTGTGTTGTTTTCCTTTACAGAGAAGTGCAGCAGATAAATGATAAGCCGATAAGCGAGAGGGAGAACCTGATTAACAATGCTATGCTCCACTACAACAAGCACGTTCTCTTTACTGATCGCCTGCTGGAGTGTGTTAGTGAGCACGTGAACTACCAAAAGAATCGAGGCCAGATTGAACCGCTAGCATCTCCTAAGCTTTACGTCATATATGACAATGTGGAGGCTAGGGAGCCTGGAGATACCTCAGACTACAGCGCAGCTTTTGATGCCCCTTTCTACAAACTACAAATAGAAGACTGCAAGGAGTCAGGTACTTTACACACTATCCTTACGTTTACTTACAAAATTGTTAGTATACCTACTTAAACAACTGAAATATTTTGTTACATTTTCACATATTTACACACACATCAAAAGATTTGTTTTTTTTAAGATTTTTTTTTTCACATAAAGAGAGATTATAGATTTGACAATAGAAGAAGATTCCTACAAAATAAAATATGACCTAATATCTTTCCAGGATTTCTGAAATTGGTGAAACAAGAAGTTTTGAAAAGTAATTTGCTCAAAAAGAAACCCATCGAAGACGAAAAGAAAATCCTCGATGATATTGCTGACGATGATTCTGGTAACAAATTTGACGAGGCAGATGACAAATTCTTAGATCCAGAAGATTTTTCAGTAGAGGTAAATTCAAAAATAGAAAATGATAGGTTGGAGGAAAATCATAAAACCAAAAAGATCACCTTGTCTAACCTAGATTATATACAATCTAGTCCAATGCAAGCGATTAAAGAAAACGTATCAAAAAATGAACATCACATCGATGCAGAAAACATCCATCATGAAGAAGCAAAACCTAAAAAATCTATCCTCAAAAAACCTGGAGAATTTGGTGCTGCAACAAGATACAAAGGCAAAGACCGTCGGTTGTGTCATCAAAATAATATTATAGGTGAAGAATCTGAGTGCGGATCATCGGGATATGGGTCAATTTTAAGTGGTGGTTCCTCAGTAACCGAATCTGCCGTACCCAAAAGAATTGAATTACATCCCAATTATGCATCAAGTTCTGGAGTGTTGTCTGATGAATGTTGGACCACGGTTGTGAAAACCGTTTTAAATGACAGTGATGATGAAGATGAAAAAAAAAGTAATCCAACATCTAAGCAAGGAAATGTAGCCAATAACTGGAGCGATGCAGATGAGATGATTGATTCAGCATATAAAGCACCTTCATCGTTTGCTTTGCACAAACAATATCACTACCTTAACTCATTAAGATTCATGAATGATTTCATTATCAACTTCAAACAAGACTTGGGAAGAGGATTAGGATTTTCTCAAGCCGACATTAGAAACGCCATGACTCACGGAGCCAGCATCTATTGTGATTTTTTGAAAGAGTCAATGAGGACCGGTTATGAAATCATCCCAGGTTTGACAGCTGCTTGGCCAAATGCCGCCTACCAATGGACTATTAGAAAAAGGAAAATAAGACAGAACCCTAGGAACAATTATAAATACCAGTGGCCTGTCAACCACATGATTCACAGAGCGAGAAATTATGGGAGTGTCCTAATCCCTCTAGGACTTCGACCCAAAATTGGAACGAACCCTGATCAAAAATTACAGTGGAGAATTACTTTCCCTGGAGCAGAACGTTTTCTAGAAAGTTCATTAGCCCACTCTCATATAAGGTGCTATTTATTCACACTGGCTCTCCACAAGACATTCATGGAAAATGACATGATGGTTGGGATTGATGCGAGTCATATTAAAAATCATCTCTTTTGGCAATGCGAAGACAACTTTGCAAAATGGCCTGAAGATAGATTAGGAGAATCGTTAAGGTTGTTTCTCGAGAGTTTCTACATTCACTTTGCAAAGTCAAGATTGCCCAACTACTTTATAGAAAGCTGTAATGACTTTGAAAACATCCCTGCGTCGGTGTTGTTAATACTGCAACGGAAATTAAAAGATATCCTTGAAAGTCCAGTGACGCACATGCTTAACGCTATGGATAAACTGAAGTATAACAGCATAGGATTCTATCCCACTTTTGATTCTCAGAGATTGTATGAAATTCTTACAAGCAAGAATCCTTTGCTTCTTTCAAATCCTAATTTGCTAGGAACCGCGAACAGTTATGACGAAAGGCAAAGGAAAAAAATTAGGACGAACGTAAGTACCTAGAGACATTAATTACCAATAACATAATAGTCAAAAATACATAGGTAGGTACAACAAAGCGGTTTATTATCAGAACAAGTATATTATTTTTTGGCGATTGTATAATTTATTATAATCCATATAAAGATAATATTATACATATTACGCATGACACGGAAATAACATGAACGCGTTGCAGTAATATTTCTACTGTTTGTCTTTTTTTATTATCATAATGTACCTAACTAGTCTATCGGAAGACTGATTGATTTTAAAATTTCTTTATTAACAAACACATTTTTTTTTTTGTACACTCAGCGTTAGAGACTAAGACACAAGTAAACAAATTAAAAGTTATTTTGTAGGCTAGGGCCGCCTTTTAAAACTTAAATGTTATGTTACAAGACAGTTCTTATTTAATCATAATTTATTGTGGATGGCTAGCAAAACAAAACATGAACAAGGATTAGGTACACACTACTATGGCTGTTTCGTATGTTTATGACATTAATTTATAAATTATCAGAAGACTGGCTAGGTACATTATGATAAATGAAAAACAAACTATTATAAATATCAATGGGCTATCCTACCATATTATTTAACTTTTCTTTAAAAAAATAAAACTAAAATTCTTCTTTTATGTTAGGATCCGAACCAACAATTATGTACGGTGTAGTGTGATGCGTTCAACTGTGCAAATTACTGTGCACCTCCTTAGGTGAACAGTCTCTTTTAAAAAAACTAAATTAATCTAATAATTATATTTTTTACAGACTCAATTGCCAAAAAGTTTGGGACCGGAACGACGTCATCTTGTGCTCAAGTTTTTCATTCCGCACTTCGTCGCGATGGCTCGTTCAAGTGAGAAATTCGAGGCGGTCAACCAAGCCATGATCTATCTGGAGCAAGCCCAGAGACTTTGCTGGCTTCTGTTGGACGAGCCAGGTGGAGACTCGACGGCTGAGGATTACCTTGAAATCATTCGTGAGAAGCTAACAGACTGTCAGCGAAAGATAGCAAATGAACAATTTAAATTATCCACACGACAAGAAAATACAAACCGTTCTATTCGAAGCCCTATGAGGCAACGGCCTAAAAAAGAACGTGTCAGAAGTCAAGATTATCTGGCAGGCGATTATGAAGTACCATCGGTTACCATCGCAGATGTTCATGTGGAAAAACCGAACGTCTCTGTCACACAGGGCCACAAAGTATCGTCGAGTTATTTCTCAAATAGCATACAGCGACAAAAAGAACCAAAGACAAAGAATCACGGAGTTTCAACGACCTCTTCTGCGGATAGTTACGGAAAGAAACACAGTATATTGCTTATTGATAGTGTTATAGAAGAAACATATCTTTAAAAAAACTTAGATATTGCTCTTAATTTTAATACTTTCTCGTCTTGCCATGAGCTTTGATAGTAACAAAAACTTTTTCGTTTTCATTTGGCCATCAGCTACAGTTCAGTTTCCATAGAGTTCAATAAAGTATGAAGCCAAACGGAAAAGGTTTTCGTTAACTACCAAAACTCGTGGTAAGCCCCTTGAACTTATAATCTTATTTTTTATCCTGTTAATCAATAAGATTACGTTTTGCTGAGATTTTCTCAACATAATTCCATAAAAGAGGATCTGTTAGCTCAAAGTTTGGTGAGCTATCTTGATTATCTCTCAAATATGGAGTGATCAAGGTATTTTTTAAAGTTAGATGATGTCTTTTAGATACTTTAGCTGTTATTTAAAAAATATCAGTGTACTAAAGAATCGATTGAGGCGTATAAAAATGTAATGCTTAAAATAATAATATCGATAACGAAGATAACAAATATATTAATGAAGATAATATATCTGCTTAATAGTCTGAAATGTTAATAGCTGCTAAATATAGTTAGTAATAGTATTTATAATGTGTGTTGCTTTATAATGTGATAACGTGTAAAATATTGTATCTCAATTAGTCTTAGCTTTAGTTTTCATTTATAATTTACACGTGTACCTGAATTATAAGTTATTGCTTATTCTATGTGTCTATGATTTAACAAAAATCGGATCCCTAAATAAGTAGGTATTATTATGTACAAGCTACGCTCCGCGGTTACACTCACGATCCCAAAGGAACAGTATTTTTTTTTGACGAAATGTACTCTACCGCACTTTGTTTCCTTTGAAAAGGACATAGGGTACATTTGACCCCGCAAACAAACAATACAACTTTATAGCACACCAAAAACTACATGGAAATCTTAAAAACTTAAATTCATTTTTCGCCAGTCTTGTACTGCCGAAAAATTTAAAAAGCGACCTTATCGCCTAATGCGATTTGTTCCAGATAACCTTTGGATGGACAGGAACTTAAACAAATACGAAAAGGACAATACAAACGTGTACATAAGCAAAATTTCATGGTTATCGGTTGCAGTTCTAGCGTGAAAGCGTAATAAACAAACGAACTCACTTTGGCTTTTATGAAACTGGTGGCTCTGTGAGTTGTAAACCTCACGGCCAACGTTTGTCCTCCACTACAGGTCGCATCTCTCAACCGATTCTCGTGAAAGTTTGTGGTAGTAAGTTCGATAATTATATAGTTTTGGATTTTTTCAAACAGCGGAGAAATTTATTTAAAAAAAAAAAAAAATTATCAAGGCTGATGCAGAGACGCTTCGCAAGGTCGATTAAGTTAGGATAAACTAGGATGATACTTTTTATCCTGCAGTCGCACATCGCTTAGGTCTGCAAACCAAAATATACATAAAAATCCGTGCTGTTATATCAAATTGTATTTATTTTGATAATGTTCCGAATAAGAATGCTTATGAAGTCTCGTTATGAATAATTCATGGTGGGGTAATGTTTACCGATAAGTTATGGAGTCAAGACGCTGGTGGATAATAAGTGTATTATCATGGAACCTCGGTGGAAGCCAAGTTATTCGCAGTTGAATACATGACTTGGCTAAAAACTGAAAGGTCTTCGGCAGCTTGCGGTGTAGTAAGTATCTAACGCTGGCAGTTAGCCTAACTAATTTAAATAGCCTACTAGCTGCGACCTACGGTTTTACCCGCGTTTAAAAATTACTCTATGAACTATTCCAGACTATTTATTCAGTATTTAGTATTCCAGAATACTATATAGTCTATTTCTTTGCCAAATTTTATCCAGATCCGTTCAGCTGTTCTGGCGTGATTGAGGAACACGCATCCATCCACCCAAACTTTCGCATTTATAATAATAATAATCCTATCCTACTAATATTATAAAGGCGAAAGTTTGTAAGATGGATGGATGGATGGATGTTTGTTACTCTTTCACGCCAGAACGGCTGAACAGATCTGGATGAAATTTGGCACAGAGATAGATTATAGTCTAGAATAGCACATAGGATACTTTTTAACCGCGGGTGAAACCGTGAGGCGCAGCTAGTAATACAAATAAATTCGGGACACATTGGTAAGATTTAAAAAAACAAATTAAAGTCGTTTAGGAATAGGTAATAAAATGTGTTAGAATAAAAATTAAGTTGAATTTATTTGAAGATGGGTCGATTGAATTATTACATGACCCAGGCAGTTAATATAGCAAGCGAAAGGCCTATATATAAATATGTATCGATCAGTTAGATACTTAATACAAGAAAAACTGAAAAAAAGTATTTATTACAGAGTGATAAAGCTTCAAAAGCGATGGCAGCCTAATTGGGAGAAGGCCCGCCTCTCAAGCCAGAGAGAGCGGGTTCGAAACCAGCCGACGGGACGCACCAATATGTTCATTGTGTAAACATATTTGCGTACTATGTGTAATCTACTACATGATTGGAGGAGCCCGGTGCAGGCTCGCTCCCTCTCACATTTGGGACTGAATATCGTCTGGCGAGGTGTGGGTGTTGTATTACACCTCTTCCAGCCCCCTCGGGGGAAAGGCGTGACGATATGTTATGTTATGATTTGATAAAGCTTAATTTTACAAATTTCACAACGATAAACTTTTAAGTAGAAAAAAACTTTAGTCATCGAACGGTTTCGAAACTCTCAAATAAACACATGTTTAAAAGAGAAATACTTTCGCAGAACACACAACCATTATGGAAATATTTCAATAACAAAGAATAAAATAATAAAGAAACATTTTCGTACGTGCTCTCTCCGAAATCCATGGAAGTTAAATCAACATTTTTCCGAAAATACGCTGCAATTTCGGTTCAAAAACTCGCGTTTTATCCGTGGAGAATATGAAAAAATGAATGCACAGCGGGCGGACCGTGGAGACAAAATAATAACGTTGTTAAGCGTCAGGGACTCTGAAGCCACTCGGCAGCCCACGGTGCAGCGCAGCGCTTTAATGAGGCGCTACTGTACATGGTCTGTCATAGAGCTGGACAACAGGCAAGCGAAAAGTAAGAACGTGTAGGTCGAGTGACTAGCCTTAGTCACAGCTTGAAGCCAGCTTTGAGGCCTTAAAAGAAATCAATACACATCTTCGGCACACTTGCACACACGGTCGTCTTGACTCCAAACTAAGCAAAGCTTGTACTGTGGCTGCCAGAGACTGATATACATACATACTCATTTATATTTCAATGGTTAAAATTGTGGTTTGAACACATTGAGAGAATGAATAAAAGGAGATTAACGAAACAGGTTTACAAGGCGAGTGTGGATGGGCAAGTCGGTCAGGGTCGACCTATCTAGACCAAATTGAAAACGTCTTAAAGAAATGCCAGGTGAGGAGTACCCGTAACTAAAAAAAGTGGAAGAAGCGAAAGATGTTTGCCAGGATCGTAGCAAGTGGAGAGAAGTGGTCTCTGCCTACCCCTATGGGAAAGAGGCGTGATTATATGAATGTATGTATATATTAAACATACTTAAATAGATTTCAACACAACAAACACAAATGTTCATCACATAAATGTTTGCCCTAGGTGGAAATCCAACCCACGCCCCCAAGCTCAGAAGGCAGTAGGCAGGTAAAATATAACTATAGGAAAACCAAAAATTAATAAATTCAAAGTAAAAGAGCATTCAGCAATACAATGGCGGTCATTTTCCGCTGCAATAATTTCATCCAAGCCAACATTTATGGACCAAACTGGTAGAAGTAGAACTAAAATTAAAATTATTTTTGTGACACGGCAAAATAGACAAAAAAAGTGTTATCTAAAGGCTGATCGCACCACAGTGTGGGGATACTTAGCTGCGAAGAGAAAAACAAACTCCTTGTTTGAGTAGGCGCTCCGTAAAGTTTTTTTCTGAATGTTGGTCAAATTGTACGATTTTCCATCAGTTCTACCAGTTCCCAAGTCCCAAGCAGGCCCTTGAAGGGCCGCAAGTCCTGCGGGGGCCACTCAGCCCGCTACTCACTGCCGTGCCATTTTAATGAACCCCAGTACACGCGCCTTCGCCTCGTCTTCACTTATAGAATAAGGCTGCTTTTCCACTGGACATTTGCAAGCGGTGGGAGACGAAAATTCACCAATATGTCAACGACACTTTCAAAACAGAAGATGAGTGACACACTGTCAAGGTTGGTTCTACTCAACTTTTCAGCGGAGATGGGTGAAGAAGAAAACGGCGGTGAACAAAGAAAAGTCCACCAATAAGACGATGACGGTTTTAAAAGGAAACGAGTGACACATTTTTAGACCTCGACTGTGTCTGCTGACACACTTGTCGCGCTCGGAACATTGTCGTGAACGCTTGTGTCCCAGCGTGAATGTTCTTGTGCTCTATCCTTGTCACCCGTGTGCCTTTTTGTAACATTGGGGAGTTTCAGACTCATGTCGTTCAGAGTCTAAATATAGTATATTCAATCAACTATCTAAATATAGTCACAGAATAAACATAGTATATGGTATGGCATAATAATATACTCCTCCAGGTTTAGTGTTCCGGGACAAAAAAGATCACATAAGTGACGCAGTGACGTCAATCGATAAACAAGCAAGATAGGAATAAGTAATTTACAAAGAGTTCGAGAGAGACGATAGCGGTGACTAGTGACGTAGTCGGGTGTCAACTCCCGGAACGCAAGACCTTATTTTTTTGGATCATGGCTATGTTAGAGCGTCACTCGTCTACCACTTTTTCAAACCATCATTGCCAGAATCACTTTATTTCGAAGTGATTCTACTATTGGTGGCATTTTCAGTAATACGAACTAATAACATATCGTCACGTCTTTCCCCCGAAGGGGCTAGCAGAGGTGTACAACACCCACACTTCATCAGGCGATATTCAGTCCCAAACATGACAGGGGGGAGTACTGTCTCCATACACCGGGCTCTAGTTACTAGAATTGTGCTCTAGTTATGAACAAATTGGTGCGTGCCGTCAGCTGGGTTCGAACCCCTGCCTCTGACTTGAGAGGCGGGCCTTCTCGAACTTGGCTATCATCGCTTAACTCGGAACTAATACATATCTTTATTTATACAGCGCACCCCTCGTTTTCCTCGTACTTCTCCAGTGGATACGCAACCTAAGATTTGACCTGCCAGTCGCGGTCACCTGTCAGAAAATTACGCGAGGAGTGACTGGACAGCTGATCTTTTAAAACTAACTTGTAATGGGCCAAACTTTGGCTCGACGCTATCTCGGACGCACATTTCAAAATGTTTGAAGGTAATTTGTAAGGAAGAAAATACATTTTGTGTTTTGCTCGTTTCTGAAAACGAAAACTTGTTTGGGTCTAAATTTTACAGTTATATTACGCGATTTCTAATAACAAGTCGGAAAACGCATACGTGCCATCCCTATTTACTCGACATTCCATCATATATACGGAACTCGTATATATAAAATCGTTTATACTAAACGGTTTGCCTCCACCTTTCTGATACGAACCACTAGGGAATGGAACACCTTGCCATCATCTGTATCCCAACTAAATACACCCTGGTTATCTTCAAGGCTAGAGTGAATAAGTACCTCCTACGTCGTCGTGCTCCATCTTAGAGCACAAGGTCGCTTAACATCATACGAGTTGGTGGTCAAACGTCGACCTAATCTACATCCTATCCTACTAATATTATAAACGAGAAAGTTTTTAAGAATGGATGGATGTTTGTTACTCTTTCACTCCAGAATCCATATCTGTTCAGCCGGAACAGATATGGATGAAATTTGGCACAGAGATAGATTACAGTCTAGAATAGCACATAGGATACTTTTCAACCACGAGTGAAACCACGGGGCGAAGCTACTATAAAATAAACTTTAAAAAAAACTGTTTTCTGTGAGTTTTAAACCTTTCAACATTGACATGACGTATAAGAGCGAGATAGTGACACGCCATAGTGTGGGTCAACAACGATATATTTATCCTTTGTCATTATAATATTTATTAATTGAGCGAGTGTTAGCAAGCGAATCATCTCTCCTTCAGCTTCGGCAAAAATGCTTTCGTATACGGCCAGCATCTGTACGGCTGACTTCCTCTACAGGTTGCATTTCTCAACCGATTCTCGTGAAATATTGTGAGCAGGTTGCATTAAATTTTTTGTCGAGTCAGTTTTCGGAAATCTTTAAAAATGGCGGATGATGCATGATTTTTTTACGTTGTCGCGAGGTATTCAGGAGATAGAGCCACTGGTTTTAAATGGGCATGTTAATTATTACAAACTGGCACCCTACCAACTTAGCTTAGCTTAGGAGGGTCCTCAATAAACCTGAGTCTACGAACCTCTAAAAATAATGACGATCTCACGAGATCCCCTTCAATAAAAACATTAAATTTTCTGGACAAATAAATTTAATATCCCAAGCAATTTATTTTACAACAGTCCAGAAGTCAAACAAACTCCGACAAACGTAACGATCATATCTCAGCGGCGATTTATTATCGAGGCAGTAAAATTAATTCCTCCACAATTCGAAGGGTGGATCGGGAGTTATTATTTTGTATAATCTCTTTGATTTGACAAATAAGTATACCGAGGGATTTTAATACATTTCCGCCGCTGGAGTCTGAGATTTTCCGGATGGAGTCATCTTTTTTTTAAAAGTTATACTTAAATTATGGCGGTGGTTACCGTTTCTCATCGGTCTACTTGTTTTCCACTCTTATGTATTAAAAAACCGGCCAAGTGAGAGTCGGACTCGCGCTTGAAGAGTTCCGTATCATTATCTATAAAAACGGCAATAAAATCATGTCTGTTGTAAGGGAGCCCTGTTAAATATTTTATTTTATTGCATTTTTTAGTATTTGTAACAAAGAAAGAAAGAAGAGAAAGAAAAAAAGTTTAATGTGACCACTACATTTAAAATTAAAAACGTCACAATCTACAAGGTCACAAATCGGCCCCAACTCAGCATAATGCCGGCTGTTAACCGGCGCTGGTCTTCCGTTGGAACCGCTTGGTGATGTCACCAACCTGTGATTTGTTGTAACAGAAGTACATCATCTGTGAAAATTTCAACTGTCTAACTATCACGGTTCATGAGATACAGCCTGGTGACAGACAGACTGACAGCGGAGTCCCTCTGGGTACCAAAACCTAAATCTCTTCTTTTTTTTTTAATCCTGTCTCAATAGAAATAGAATATTTTTTTCCCGACAGTCCAGCAAGAAAGCATTTTGTCTCAACTACCCAAAAGGTCATTCTTGTTATCAACAAACTCTTAAATATTACAACAAGCAATATATTCCGTCAACCTTTTCGCTGCTAAAAAGTACCCCACACATTTCCAACACAACTTTTAACGAGAGATTTCTCTTTAAAATGCAGCGGCATATTATCATTTAAAATGATATAACGGCATAGCTTAATATTTAAAAATGTCCATCCCATTTCCTAGAAAATCTGAAAATATTCACGTTACTTTTTAAAACGCGAAAGCCATAAACGTCCAAGGTTTATTATACCGAGTGCGTTTCATGTGGAAAAATTTAATCATGGTGTCCAGGGAGCGTATTGAAATTCAGTGCGAGTGCCTTGGGGGCATATAAATCTTGCTCCCGTGGCGTGGCTAAAGTTTGGATGTAGAGCTTTGAGACCTTGTCGCGTACAAGCACGAGTACAATGTACAGATTTAAGTAGGAATAAGTTAAACGAGTGCATTAAGATAAGGTTTGAGTACCAGCCGATGGCACGCACTAATTGGTTCATTGTGTGAGCATATGTGCGTATTGTATGTCATCTGCTACATGACTGGAGGCGGGTGTATGGCGACAGGCTCGCCCCTGTCACATTTGGGACTAAATATCGTCGGGCGAAGTGTGGGTGTTGTATTACACGTCTGCCAGCTCCCTACATAATTATGTGCGTATTGTATGTCATCTGCTACATGACTGGAGGCGGGTGTATGGCGACAGGCTCGCCCCTGTCACATTTGGGACTAAATATCGTCGGGCGAAGTGTGGGTGTTGTATTACACGTCTGCCAGCTCCCTACATAATTATGTGCGTATTGTATGTCATCTGCTACATGACTGGAGCCCGCTGTATGGCGACAGGCTCGCCTTTTGTCATATTTGGGACTGAATATCGTCCGGCGAAGTGTGGGTATTGTATTACACCTCTGCCAGCCACCTCAGGGGAAAGGCGTGACGATATGTTACGTAATATATTATGTCAAAAAGAGATCCGGACAGAAAACTGGATCTCTTCACCTACAGGTCAGGTACAGGTCTTCAGCTACAGTACATAACCGATTCTCATAAAATTTTGTAAGTAGCTTAAATAATTATCATGGTTTTTTTTTGTTTGTTGAAGTTAGTTTATTTATTTAAGTACACAACACAAATTACAATCATTACAAAAACTTATGATCTAGATTGTAATTCAAGACATGCAAACATAGAAAAAATAATATTATGAAGACGAATTATTTTCTAATTATTTTTTAATTAGTTTTGGTTTTTTTTTTTCAAAATTGCGAAGGTATGTGTTTTTCTAAAAAAAACATCCACCATTTTGAAGAAGGAGGAGCTTGAGGAATGTGATCGGTAGAGGATGACACATGCTGGTCACGAGGTCTCTAACTCACAGAGCTCTAGTCTCTAAGGGAGTCTACACACCACAAGTCGCTGACCGGCGACAAACTCAACATGACGTATGCTCCTTAATTTTTTTTCAAAAATGGCTGCGGACGTTTAGAAAAAAAGCCGCAGAAGTCGGCTGCTGCCGGCAACTTAGGTAAACTCCCTTATTCTACAAGTAATGTGAACCCTTAACTTGACTTAACAACTAGGGTCAACTGGTACAAATGCGTCTGTGGGCAATTGCGTCTTTCGAGAATGACTGGCAAACCCTTCACAATTTAGGCAACTAACGCCATCTTGTACAAATAATTGCAACTAAAGATTTTAAAAATGTAGGTGGCGCCAAATTTTTGAAGGGTTTGTCAGTAATTTTAAAAAAAACGCAATTGCCCCACAGATGCATGTATGTATTATGTATTATATATATTTTGATGGATTATATGTACTTTAATTTATATGTATTTTTTTTTTTTGTTTACTGTTGTATTTATGTATGCCACCGACTGTTTGTCATAATTCGTTCTGTCCTGTCCATCCAAAGGTTGCCTGGAAGAAATCGCTTTAGGCGATAAGGCCGCCCTTGTACTGCCGATTTTTTTTTTATATTTTCTTTGTTTGTTTTATTTTGTATTTTTGGTCTGCAATAAAGATGTATTGTATTGTATTGCATTGCATTGCATTGCATTGCATTGCATTGCATTGCATTGCATTGCATTGCATTGCATTGCATTGCATTGCATTGCATTGCATTGCATTGCATTGCATTGCATTGCATTGTATTGCATTGTATTGTATTGTATTGTATGCATTTGCCCCAGTTGACCCTATTGGTTAATCATGGTGTCCAGAGTGTGTTGATATTCAGTAGGCGTGTTCCTTGGGGTCGTATAAATCTTGTGCCATGCTATGTATGGTTTGAGACCTTATCTCTCTAGAATACACACATGCAAGTATGAATAAGTCGTAGATCGAATAAGTTAATTATTTGATAACGATAAGAATTTGGCATAATTATTAAAGTTCTTAGTAAACTAATTATAAAATTCATGTAATTTTACACTAATCAACCATTTTTATTTACCTAACGAAATATCAGTGATTGCGTAGGCGGCGTCTGCTTGCTTTCAATGTGCCATAAAAAACTGAATTTCATCAAAAAAGAACGAATAAATATGTAAAAAAATCCCAACACCGATTTTCATCAACACTGATTTTCATCAATTATAGTTAAGAACACTCCCGACTAATTCACCTTTCAAAAAATTAAAATCGGTGTATTCGTTCCGGAGCTACGATGTCACAGACACACACACACAGAGAGAGAGAGAGAAAGAGAGAGAGAGAGAGAGAGAGAGACGTCAAACTTATAGCAGTAAGTTTGACGTGTCTGTCTGAGAGAGAGAGACGTCAAACTTATAGCAGTAAGTTTGACGTGTCTGTCTGAGAGAGAGAGAGAGAGAGAGAGACGTCAAACTTATAGCAGTAAGTTTGACGTGTCTGTCTGAGAGAAAGAGAGACGTCAAACTTATAGCAGTAAGTTTGACGTGTCTGTCTGAGAGAGAGAGAGAGAGAAAGAGAGAGAGATAGACGTCAAACTTACTGCTATAAGTTTGACGTCCCTCTCTCTCTTTCTCTCTCTCTCTCCCGTAGTTTTTACGTCGGGGATAATAACAACATATGTATGAAAACGTTCTAAACAGTAAATACTCAATTTTGAAAGGTATCTTCACCTAATTTTTCTAAATCCATCATAGGCTAAATCACCTTAATTTTCCCCACAACACTATTCCAGCAAACGCTATCATTCAACTGTTATTTTTGCTTCAAATTGCAACCATAATGTCTAACCAAACAACGAATTACTTTCCTCTAATCCACAAGGCAAAAACAACTCTACCTCTCTATCTTTACAATCAGAAATCGTCCAAATTTTCATTCAAAATTAGCTAACATTTATCAAACGAATTGTAACTCTAGAGTTTACGTTTTAACGTGTAAATTTCAGTGTTGGTTTGAAGCAGTATTTTGTAATTGGAATACAAAGGAAAAGCCGCAGCATTGCGGAAGCAACCTCCAGTTAGACAGCGATACCGAGTTAGAGCTCGAGTTATATTTTAACTACGTTCAGATGACGGTGTGATTTATCTGTAGCTAGCTTTAGGTAGCTTTTTGTTAAAAGGCTACCAGGGACCCTATTCGGAGATTTTACAATACAATAGGTTAGGTTTAAAGACATTTATTCTCATTAAAGAGAAAGTAAAGAGAAATGGACTAAGTTAGTAACAGAATGGTATCCAAGAGATTGCAAAAGAAATAGAGGCAGACAAATCAAAAGATGGGAAGATGACCTCAAGAAAATAGCTGGTCCGGTATGGACCCGTTTAGCAAGAGACAGGAATGCGTGGAAATCTTTGGAGGAGGCCTTTGTCGACAGACAAGCTGTTCCGCACAAGCACCCAGTTGCCGATCATTCGAATAAAAGTTAAAATTAGATTTAAATTAATTTAGTTTAAGTAGGCACTTAATTGTAATAATACTAGGAGTGAAACAGCAATAAAGGCTATTTTTTTTTTTTTTTTTTTTTATTATTCTTATTAAAGATTATTACATCACTTACATGAGAATACATCGTATAAGTAAATTAGTATGTAACCACAATATAATGTGAATATGAAATGAGAGTATATTTCTGCCTACAAACTGCTATGCAGTTTGGCAGAGTTGTATATTAATGCATATGTATGTTAGTAACTTAGATAAATAAATAAATTAAAAAAAATAGGTAGTTCGTAAAAAAAATCTTAAATATAGGTAAAAACAATTTAGTAAACAAAACAACACAATACTATTCTTAACAATAACAAGAACAGTGTATGAACACCAAACTAGCATCACTTATAGGTAAGATACGAAAAACTAGGAAATACGCTTTTGACTTCCTGGCTGAATACATAAAAAATGAACTACATAATAACAATATAATACAATACAAAAACTCTTTATTGACACCAAATACAAAATAAATCTAAACTAAGCATTCAAAAATATAGGCGCAATGGGCGGTCTTATCGCTTAAGAGCGATCTCTTCCAGACAACCTTTGGATGGAATAAAAACATTGAGATTAAGCATGGACGGTGGTGTGTGCTAAAGAAAATAAATAAATAATAATAATTAAGCAATGTTCTTACAAATTTGAGAATTATAATACACATACAAACTAATACCTACATAAATAATTACTAAATATACAAATAAACTACCCAGTCATAAACATACACAAGTACTACCTACATCAATAAATATACTAATATATACATTGAAATATGACAGATAGTAAAAAGGAATCGAGTCTACCTTTAATGAGGCAGTTTGGAAAGGTAGAATACTTTGAGCTGCGTTTAAAACTATGAAGTGATTGAGCACATAGTCGAATGTTAACTGGAAGTGAATTCCATAGTCGCACGGCTTCAGTAATGAAGGACGATGCGTAAAAGCCAGTACTATGCACCGGATTCATAAGCAGTCTGTTTTCTGACGACCTAAGAGAAAGGGAATGGGAGGAGTGCAAGTACTGGAAACGATTTACGAACTTTTAGATTTTCATCTCACTTTTTTTCGTCCTTGTTGCTCTCGTTTAAAACGTCATAGGTGTGAAAGTGACCAAGATAAATTTCATCTCATCTCACGCGCAGGAAAAGCCCTCCAGTATCATTGGTTTTGAATGAAATCACCTTTGAAGACAAGCATCGTTAATTAATTAAACAAGTATAAATTTAAAAGAAAACCCGCGACACCGATTTCCTTCAACACCTATTTTCATCAAACATTTATAAATATTTAGACATACGAGCAGCGCCCCGCGGTTTTACCTGCGGTTAAAAAGTATCCTATGTGCTATTCTAGACTATAATCTAACTCTGTGCCAAACTTCATCCAGATCTGTTTAGCCGTTCTGCGGTGTATCCATCCATCCATTCTTACAAACTTTCGCGTTTATAATATTAGAAGGATAGGATACTTACATAATGTATCGTCACGCTTTTCCCCCGAGGGGACTGGTAGAGGTGTAATACATTCAATACATTAATAAAAATGTAATAATAATGTAATACATTTCGCCGTACGATATTTAGTCCCAAATGTGACAGGGGGTGAGCCTATCGCCATACACCGGGCTCCAATCATGTAGCAGATGACACACAATACGCACATATGTTCACACAATGAACAAAGTGGTGCTAGGTTCGAACCCGCTCCCTCTGGCTTGAGAGGCGCGGCTGTTTTCCTACTGGGCTATTATCGCTACAATAATACATAATATACTAAGACGATCCGTCGGCTGGGTTCGAACCCGCTCCCTCTGGCTTGAGAGGCGGCTGTTTTCCAACTAGGCTATTTTCGCTACAATAATAATGTAATAGCTAAGACGATCCCGACTAATAGACCTTCTAAACAAAAAAAAAAAATACAAAATCGGTTCGTCCCTTCGAGAGCTACGATGTCAAAGTCAAAGTCAAAATGTTTATATTCAATTTAGGTATCAAAGATACACTTATGAACGTCAAAGTTATTTAAATAGACTCAACCGCCCTGTTCAGATAAAGAGCCTCTACTCAGAAGAACAGTGGCCCTATTCGGAGATTTGAAATTTTCATCTCACTTTTTTTCATCCTTGTTGCTCTCGTTTGGAACTTCATAGGTGTGAGAGTGACCAAGATAAAATCTCATCTCATCTCAGGCGCAGGAATAGCCCTCCAGGCAAGGAACTGAGGGGCATTATTTGCCCCTCAGTCTATGAGGATTTATGAGGATGCCACAGACAAACACACAGACACGTCAGACTTATTACATCCCGTCGTTTTTTTTTGCGTCGGGGGTATATATATCGGGGAAACATAGAGAAATAGGAAGCCGAGCCTTCACATCTCACTCCTGATATCGGGGTAATGTAGGAAAGAGGAGCCACGCCGTCGCATCTGATCCCATTGATGTCGGAGAAACATAGGAAAGGCCGCCGCGCTGTGACCTTCCACTTCTGGTGACGGGGAAAATCTAGTAGGCCGAGGTGTTGTGTCTGATTTCTCATCCGTGAACTCGCTATCATTTATGGTCGGCGTCAAACTTCAGGAACGTTGAAATAAGGGGACAGCATTGAAGGCTTTTCACTATTTTAATTATACAGTCACTTAGACTACTTATTTAGTGAATGATCACAAAGATAGTTGGCGAATTAGAGTAATGGGTTTACGAATGACCATTGCGTGCGACCGCTTTCAGCCCAGTCCTGTCAACCACTGACTGACAGACATGACGTTCGCCCGAAATCCCAAACGCAACTCCATTCGGTGTTAACCGCTCTAAATGACCATAAACAAATCGATTAATCGTCAAAAATAACAGAACAATAATACTATCGATTAACAACTCTCAAAATAAACTGATTTTCTTTATCCAATGATATCTCGCGCCGTCATATATATAATAATATAATAATAATAATATATAAATAAATAATAATATAATAATAATCAAACAATCATTCCAAATTGGTATTTAAAATACTAAAAAAAGTTCGAGATTCAAATAAAAATAATATTAAAAAAAAAAAAAAATTGTATTTGTTTATTACTTATTCACGCCTCAACAATGCAAGCGATTGGCAATGAATGAAAATTTTGCATACATTTTGTCTGCTGTACAGTAAAGGACATGGGGTACTTTTTAAACCGAAAGAATTAAAAAAATAAATAAAAAGGATTTATTGCCTAAAATTAAAAAAAAAAAAAAAACAAATTACAAATTAATGCTGGGTACACACACATCAAGCCAACGAACTCCAACGCACTTCAATAAAATTTCAATAAAATAAAACGAGACGCAGCACATCGCCGGCCCTCGCCGGCCTTGGTCTGTACGCAGCATCAGAAGAACAGCATATATTTTTTAGTTAGGCAATTGGGATATTCTCAGCGATGTACTGAGTAAGCTGAAGCCTACGCAGAGCTGGTTTTCAGAATATCCCAATGCTCGAACTGAGATGGTCTTCGAGTTTATCCAGTAAACAAACGGATTTAACAATCTAGATACAAACAGATAGGAGTACAGAGCATCGAAATACTATAAAGGAGAAGCAGCACGCCTTCGGCCAGCAGTTCGGGGGCCTACCATGATGGTTACGATCCATGTTACGTCGTTCATGTTTTGTTTTGTGTATGTTATCACGTTTTGTTATCGACGCTGCGCGACCACGAACTCTAATACGCGGTGATACGATCCGCGGTCGCTCAGCGTCGACAACAAAACGTAACCATCATGGCAATAAGATGGATGGTAGGTCCCCTGAAATAAAAAGAAAAATATTTAGATGTAGGTATGTTTATTCAGCGTAAATTCATAAAAAATGTTTTTGTTTTTTTTTATAATTACTCAATAGGCTTGCGTTTAGCCGTCAACATGCCTGATGATAAGCAGTGATGCGGCCTACGATGGAGCACGCTTGCCTAGAAGAAACCGTTTCACTCGAGACTTGAAGACACCCAGATTATAAGTGTCAGGTAACACACACTCTGGCAGAGTATTCCACACTCTAGCGGTCCGTATAAGAAATGAGGAACCAAAGCGTTTCATGCGTGTTGTAGGTATGTCGACCATAAAACGATGCCGCTTTTTTGTACTCTTTTTTTTTTATAAAGAAGAACGGTATAATATATTTATATATTTATAACAATAACTCTACACCAACTTGTTTGACTCTCTTGTCGTATAGTCAGCTGATTGGCTGGTTCCATTGGTTTCATAAATTTATTTGATTGTAATATCATTATTAATCCCCGACGCAAAAACGACGTGGTGTTATAAGTTTGACGTGTGTGTAACTGTGTGTGAGTATGTGTGGAGTATGTGTGCGTGTATGTGTGTGTGTGTGTGTGTGTGTGTGTGGCATCGTAGCTCCCGAACGGATAAACCGATTTTGATTTTGTTTTTTTTTTTGTCTGAACGGTGAATTAGTCGAAAGTGTCCTTAGCTATGTTTGATGCAAATCAGTGTCGAGAGTTTTTAAAATGTTTAATTTAAATCGTTTTGAAAGAGCTGCTTTTTGCGATTTCAGCGTTGGTTCTTAAATCGGACAAATTAATCGGACTCCTCAAACTTGCAGCTCCGTATATTTCAAAATAGTCGTAATCAGTCTTCAGTATCTCACATTCGATCCGTCGTTAGGTGTGAAACTTGGAGAACAGAGGTGTAATCAGAGCGAGCGCACTGTTATCAGACCGCCTTGCATCCTTCCTGCACTGGTTAATTGTAACCTCGATGCTTAAGTCATAAGCTTTGGGTGATAAAATACTTTTTTATACTGTGTTGTATAAAACATACTTACATACTGGAATACTTCTTTTGAAAAATACGTACAACTAGCCCTACTGATATCGTAAAATGTATAATATACCCCCTTACTGATAAACTTTGTATAGCATCAGAATAGTTATACAGTGTTTTGTCTTTGTTGATCGAATTAAAAAAAAAAAAAGAGAAAAAAAAACACTGTTTAACTATTCCGAGGCTATATAACGTTTATTTGTAAGGGGGTAAACTGTAAATGTTTAAGAGTCCGGTGACCACTTCGACTAACTTCGCATTGGCTTAAGGTTTTCCATAGCCATTTCGTCTAGAAGAAGATGACTTTAAAGTTATCTTCAGAGTGACAAAGTGCATTTTTTTTACATGACTTTTGCACTTATCTAATCATTCTTAAATTACTGAGAATTTCCCTTGCATTATGGATTCATTTAAAAGCTAATGATATAGACAACCTCCCCATGTAAAGGGATTTTTGATTTGCTTTGTCTATCTATAGAATAAATCAGTCAAAAGTGACCCCTTACAAATGCGGATATTTTTCATAGCTCTATATTCGCTTGCGAACGTTTTTAAAAAAAAAAACCAAGAAGATAATTATTGTTGTTGGCGGAGATATTTTTATTTAAGAAGCGTGTTTGTATGGTAATTTCAGAGCGTCGCGGGACTCTTAATCGGTATAGCATTTTATCTTTATAGTAGTAAACCCTATTTTCATATCATGACATCATAACCATAATAACTGTTTAAATTCCGTTAATCTGATGAATAGTTAAACATGAAAATGGGTCGAGCTAGAAAAAAAAAATTAAGGTAGAGACGTCATAGGATGAGTAAGGAACAACCCATAATAAATACATGTATGATTAAAGTACGATTTCTTTTTTACCATCAAGGAACTGTCCTTTAGTAAGAAAATAATAGATCATGGGTTAAAATGATAATTCTCCTCATGCAGTGGCTCCTTCGATCTTCCGTGACTTTGACCATCGCAATAAGCAAGAGATAGTGAACTGGGACACCTCGAATTGCTTTCGACGATCGAGTTCGTTTCCGATACATGCTAGTTGAGACGTAACTGTGTACCTGTGTGTATCTGTACCTGTGTATATCTGTACCAGTGTATACCTGTGCCTGTGTGTACCTGTATCTACGTGATCATATTGTGTACCTGTGTACACCTGTGTGTTTAGTGCAGTGTGCGAGGTGAGCTGCGGTTGAATGTCGATATTGATTGAACTGGAACACAGGTACCATACGATCAATTCGTGGAACGTACTAATTGTCTAGTACACGTGACTGCCCAGGGAGCAATTCAGGGATACATAGCCGATACTAAACTGGAGCGTTGACATTGATAGATAGATAGATAAACACTTAAATCCATCCTAAGGTTGCCTGGAAGAGATCGCTTTTAGTGATAAGGCCGCCTGTTATTACACTATCTCTATATAAGTTTTATCATTATTTTTCTCTTGTTGTTTTGTTATCTGTGGTGTGAACAATAAAGAATTTATTTATTTGTTCACACCAGAAATAACAAAAACAAAAGAACAGAAAAATCTTAATCTGTAGTGTAACAACTGGCGGCCTTATCACTAAGAGCGATCTCTTCCAGGCAACCTTTTGCATTTGTTCTAAAAAATCGAACGGCGAAAACAAATTATTCACGTTTCAAAAACGTGACGGGAAACGGCTCAGTAAGTATCATTATCGTTTCAAAAACGTTCCAACTGGACTACCGCTGACACGTTTGTGAAACATTAGTGATATTGAGCCGTTTGCTGTCCTTTTTTTGAGGCTAGCACAACGTCAACAGTTCAACTAAGCATCGGCTATCATTAGCAGAATTAACTGAATTACTACCAGGGTTAATATAAATTAACACATTGTAGTTTTATTTGATAAACTGATACATCATAGATTGAAAAATGAGGTAGTTTATTTATTAGGGTATTAACATGTTATACATCGCATTCGCTTAAAATACATAGAAAATAATATCAAAAATTAAACGCTTACATAATTATAGGTACATAAAAAACTAACGTTACAGAGCAAAAAATAAAATAGTAATAGTATTTAAAAAGTAAAATCGTTTACGTCGAGTGGCTAGCCCTAGTCAGAAATTTAAGACCTTCGAAGGCCTCTGTCGTCACTCAGTTGGTAAAAGACAAACAACCACCGCGGTCACCCATCCGAAGGTTGACCGTGTCGTAAGTTGCTGAACATCGATGGTCCTTTACGAACACTCGATCGAACTAAGAGTACGTACAGCTTAGTTACTACGAGCGTTAAAGTAGCTTATAGATAAATTATTTATTATTTACACGAGAAACTTCAAATTGTAGGTAAAATAAAATTATGCTTAATTAGTAAACAATAACTAGCGAGTAGCGGCATTACCGATAAAAGCATGAAATTACTTATTTAACTGACGAGGCACAACGAGTATTGTACAAATTAATGTTATTTTTAAGCAATGATTTAACAAAACACAACGCTGGATGCGGGCAGCGCAAGACCGGTCGTTGTGGAAATCACTGGAAGAGGTATTCACCGGCTTAAATAATGAGACACTGCCTACCTAAAAACTAGTGGATCTGTGCGCTGCAGTTCTTACGGCCGACGTTTGTTCTACTCTACGGGTTGCATTACTCAACCGATTTGATTCAAGTTTTGGAGTTGACAAAAAAATACACATAATTATTGAATCTATTTAAAAATATCAAGAAAATCGGTTAAGAAATCAAAGAGAAGATGCGTAGAGGAAGACAAAGATCCGAACAGAGATCCGGACGAAAATCCTTACAGAATTCAGACAGACGAAAGCACTTTTGTCGAAGCTAAAGCAGAGACGCTTCGCTCGCTAACGGTCGCTTGATCGATAACACAAAAGTAGAATTAAAGAGTGTTGTGTGCATTAGTGGTATATTTAGACCCATGGTCTAACTGTAGGTATATACTCGTACTCGTATATACGTGTCTATAGCTATGCGTATCGAACGATTACAAAACTATGTACTACTAAACTAAGTATTATTATGTAGTATATAGTAAACTATGTATTACTATGTAGTACATAGTTTAGTGGTACGAACGATTCTTTAGATCACGCTCCGGGGGTCGTATCTATTTCATTTTGGGTACAGTTGACCAGACATAAATATACGTCGATACGGGCAAACACGTAGATCAAAGTGGACTGGATAGCCGTATCAGATCCTACTAATATTATAAATGTGAAAGTTTCTACGTGATTTACTAACAAATATCCAAAATATTTCTTAGTCAATCACTCAACGCTCAGTCACGTGCTGGACAGATTCAAATGAAATTCGGTATTAAGGTAACTCGAGACTAACACATATTCACGATGCATAGGTAGATAGGTTACTCGTTATTATCTCGTCAACAATAACGATTCTTGTAGAATAGCGAGTGAAACCGCAGAGCACAGCTGTTCTTATAAAATACTAGCTGCGCCCCGCGGTTTTACCCGCGGTCCCACAAGAATTGTTTATTTTTTCGGGATAAAAAGTACCCTATGTTCTTTTCTGTACCCCACAGAACGTATATCCAAAATTTCATGATGATCGGCTGATTAGTTAGGGCGTGAAAGCGTTACAAACAAACAAACGAACAAACTCACTTTCGCTTTTACAATATTAGTTAGGATTAGGAGTTAAGATCTTTCAAGAGTAATATTACGCTGTCAGTGATTTGTAACTTTAAAAAAAGGGTGCGTGTGACTGCCAACGCGTCTGATAGAACGCTAACGAAAGAAAGTAAAATGATACATTTAAGGAACGTTATTAGTTCATAATGGATGCTTGAATAGAAATAACCAATAGATTCAAAAGGTAAAATATTGGAGACTAGCTGCGCCCTGCGGTTTCACCCGCGGTTAAAAAGTATCCTATGTGCTATTCTAGACTAATATAATCTATCTTTGTGCCAAATTTCATCCAGATCCGTTCAGAGTTCTGGCGTGAAAGAGTAACAAACATCCATCCATCTGTCCATTCTTACAAACTTTCGCTTTTATAATATTAGTAGGGATAATAGGATGGCATATTACTCACAAGGATTGTGTTACTAGGTATCGCCCTGATTTCTGTTGATCTGATTGCTACCAAACTTGAACACGATCATCCGCTGGGCAAACCTGAAACTCTGCCAAAATCTGTCCATCGTTTTCGTGACCAATTAGAACGTGAACACTTCGATCGTTAGTTTTTATATGATAAAAAAAAATTAAAATATCGAGTACAAAAAGCCTATTGTGTCATAAAAAAAAACTAAAATCAACACCTAACTACTTAAAAATTAATAAGTAATAAATCCTGAACTTCCAATTTTTATAGATATAGTTACATATGAAACGCTTTTGTAAAAAAAAAAATATCGAAAAATCTTGTATTACAAACATCCCAAATATAATATCAGTCGCTACTAGAATAGATATTAAATTATTCTGCCTAGACAAGGTCACCCAGCTTTTAACTAAATAAAGACTGATCTAGTTTTTCTTCATTTCCAAAGTATCATCCAACCAAGATTGATTGCTGTTCTCAAACTCCTGCTGGGCGCGATTTGCGCCTACTACACTTCAATTTTTTCTAATTTCCCCTCCTATACATAAAAAGAAACCTTATCTTCGTGCAGTACAAAGACTAGTTTCAATCGTCAATCTCAGTGGTCATGCGTGATATTGGGCAGTAGTGAGGAAATTGCTCCCATTTTAAAAGAATGATGGGACATTTTTTTCCGTAACTATTTGCGATTTTTCTTACGGTTTTCAATGTGGCGTAATGTATTGGGGTGATGCATTCTAATGGGGTGTGTTGTTTGAGAACAGTAACTGGAAATATGCTATCATACGTAGTAGTTGACTGATATAAATAAATATAAATATTCGGGACACTTGAACACACGGTCGTCTGACCCCAAACTAAGCAAAGCTTATACTATGGCGGCCAGAGACTGATATACATACTTATTTACTTTTAAATACACTTAAATAGATTTATACACTTTATGATAGATGCAATACTTTATGGACTACTTATACAGGCTGTTACAAAAACCCTGTTTTATCCGCGAGGTCGCATCCGGTATAGACTGGAGGATGCAATTATGCTAGTTTAAAATAATTATTTAAGTACTATATAATAACAAAATTAACACACATCACGCTTTACCCTCCTAAAAGCGCGTTGGATTTATTTGTAAACTATTCGTGTTATGCTGCTATTTTCTTAGAATAAAAGAAAAAATAAAAACACATAAAAACAAAAACACATAAAACAGATTTGTTAACATTTCTTCATTGCATTGCTATTTTTTACTTGCATTTGTTTTTGGTATTTTTGCATGAATATCTTTAAGCGTGTGTACGTGCTCATCAAATATCCAAACAGGGTTTTCGTAACTCCCTGGATAGCTGGTATAGTGTTGTATCTATTGTTACGAGAACTAAATGTCTATGCAAAGTTTTATAATAATTGGTATACAATATTAATTAATAATATTTAATAATTTGTATACTTAAATAATTAAGTATACAAAGTTAAAAATGTGCTACTTGTTTCTTTTATAGCTTACATATAAAAGAAACAAGAAATAAACAAACAAACACACCGCTAAATAAAACCGTTTAGTAGTATAAATTAAAAATGTAAAAAAAAACCCCCAGCATCGATTTTCATCAAACATACCTAGCTAACTAATAACACTCCCGACTAATTCCCCTTTCAAACAAAAAAAAATCGAATCGGTTCATCCGTTCGGGAGCTACGATGCCACACACACACACAGACACGTCAAACTTATAACACCCGTCGTTTTTGGGTCAGGGGTTAAAGAAGACAGGTCATAAAAGTCTTATGACTTGTAAGTACTTCCTTCCATTTAAAACTTTTTAGGAAACGTGAACCAAACCGCGGGAAGCTAGCTAGCCAGTAATAAAGAAATCTAATCAAAAATACGCGACCGACCTAACAAGTACCCAACTCAATATTTCATTCTTTGGCTGTGGGACATGAAAATTCCAAATCAAATAAAAGAATAAAAAATTCCACCAATTACCCAACTGTGGCAAAATTAAAATATTCCATTACTTGATTAACAATTCCCGTCACGGCCATCCTCCGCAGATCTTATCTATCCAATTCCAAATTGAACACATTTCGCAAGATTTATGTGAAGTTGGAAAAAAAGAAATCTCATTCGATGCGGAGCTTACATAGGCGATAACGGAGTGATGGATTCGTTCAATAGTGACGCTTATTCTCCGGACGGGGTGAAGTTTAAGTTTAATGTATGGGAAAACGGTATATGAGCAGGTGGAGGGAAACTACTAAAATGGTATAGAAGATGAAAAAAATTTGGGTGATAATAGTAGATTAACCGAGGGGACAAAGCAGTGTCTTACGTCGCGGGCGCCTTATTAAACCCTGAGCGTAACTAGGGACTCTAGAGTTAACTTCCGAGCGCGGCAAGGGAGTTATTTAGAGTCCTGAGTGAATCGAGGGGTTCAAGCCGCCCAAGACAAAGGCACTTCTTTTCTCTAGAGGTGAATACTCTGCTTTTCACACCTTCTGCGAGGCAATAAATAGGAACTACAATACACCAGACACCATCTTATGTTTTAAATTTTGTAGAGCTTATGCACTAGCTACGTTCTTGTTTTTACGTGGTGGCCAGTTTAATTTTTGAATAAACTCTTCTTACAGTGCTCATTTGCTGATTTTTTATTACATTTTAACCTCTTTAACCAATTTTTAACTCCCTTGGGATTTACACATACGACTTTATCTCCCCAGGGATATAAAAGTAGGAGATTGCCACTTTCCCTGCCTTCCGCGGACCAAACGGGGTCGCTACCGTTTGTTGGCGAACGCTGGGGGGCCACAGAGGAAGAGGCGTATCGGTGTATCGTTGCCGCTCTCCCTATCCTCTGCAGCCGAAGTGGCAGACGGCGGGCCACTCATTTGACCCGTCGTCGCATGCATGGGGACCATGGGCGCTTAGACACGGGTGCTGGCTGTCGCCTACGGGCAAATTGGTCCCTGAGGAGGGTTCGATACATCGTCATCGAGAGGGAGAGGGCGCAAGCTCGAGGAGTTGCCCGAGGGGGCTGGCGCTGTCGGGGCCGCGGAAGCGTGCGAAAGCGTCCACGTAGCCCTGACATTTTGCGCCGAGGTGGAACACCCTTGGGTTCTTAGTGGGTAGGCTGCCAGTGGCGGAATTCCAACATAACCACTCTGTGCCCGCACCCGGGCTGTTGGTGGTATCCATAAAGGATTTTCCCAAGGTAAAAAAAAAAACTAGTACCTATTACAATACGCCGAAAGATGTTTAGTCCCAAATGTGATACTCCCGCGAGCCTGTCGCCATTCACCGGGCACAAGTAAAATATAACATTAAACAAAACAATGAAAATGTTACTTTATTTCAGAAAACTACTGTTATGCATTAAAGGAAAATACGTACAAATTATGTCATGCATCCATAGCATAATACAATCTTTTTCTTGTCTACTATATCGGTTAAAAAAATTCAATGCTTTCACAACACATGCCAGCCTGACAACTATTACCCGCTAAGACGGAAGTAGCACACGTCAAGCACATGTACCGGAAGTGAGCGCGAATATCGTAAATTCAGCCGGAAGTACCGTCATGTTAACCGCGTGTAGCTACGCGAGGCGCAGGGCGCTAAATAAAATGTAAAGAAAGACGTTGGCGTAAAATTAAAGATGCTAAGTATGTGAGCATTATATAATTTTAAAAGCTTAAAAAACCGACTTTCCGTCGTCCATGCAAACAGATTTTAGACTTTAATATTTTAAAAACCGTTTGACCAATTCCGATAAAATTTAAATGAGACCACCTTCAAAGTAAATGATCTACCAAACAAAAAAAACATTAAAATCGATTCACAATTGGCGGAATAATCGCGTAGCATAATACAAAAAAAAAACATACAGTTGAATTGAGAACCTCTTACTCTATGGAAGTCGGTTAAATATAGTTATTATGAGGTCTATTTTGCGAGTTGCTTTCAGTTTTTTATTTTTTTTTATTTTGGTGCATTTTTCGGGTTGGATGGCAAATTAATGTGGTTTATTTTCTCACGATTTCTTTATAAAGCGCATTTTAGTTATTTTTTTAATTCGTAGATAAGCTTGCTTTACGCTGCCAGTTCGCTTGATGTTATGCAATGACGTGGCTTACGATAGAGCACGCTTGCCTCATATTTTTTTTTACAACTTACTTAGTATTCTAAACTAAAATTATAAAGCTAAAATTAACCCCAAAATGATTGTAATAACGTCACAAAATGACAATAACAATGATAACAATGACGTCACAAGTTACAAAACACATAAAAACACATACAAACAGTCATACATATAGGCAGTTCCCCTTACATCCATCCCTTTATTCAAATGTGTTGATTCACCGCGAGTCGGCGGCGCTGGAGTAAATCACTTGGAAACCAACGGGAAGAAAATACACGACTGAAATATAAAAGCCGGATGTTTAAGTCGAGCCTTCAGTTTAAGTTTCTAACTTTAATGCCGGGTTCGGTGCACTTAATCTGGTAAGACTTTTTGGAGAATAGGTATATTTAGTTTTTTTTTTTTATAATATGAGTAAACACGTTATTGAAAACTATGCAGAACATTTAGTTAATATGTATGCGTATAAAATTAAAGTATTGGAAATATCTATTTTTTTGTTTTAAAGAAATAGAATGTATTTATTTACCCTCTTACTAATGAAAGCTGTAATAGTTTTGCATTTTGAACTCGATCATAAAGTCAAAACACTATTTATATATACAACGTTTGTAATGAAGGAGGTTTATCTTCATACTAGCTGCGCCCCGACGTTTCACCCGTTAAGCCTTGAATATTCGCCAAATGCGTCTATTCAACTCGTAATAGTGAAGAAGCTACGAACCCTACCGATATGAAAAAAATATCACCAATAAGATCATTCTGTTACCTATTAATTAGTCTAATTAAAATATTATATTACTTACTAGATTGCGAGTAAAAAAATATTAAATGAACGTTGTTTTCGTTCTCATGGCGTGCAATACCGTGCTTACGGAGATTACGTTACTATATATTTTTACACCTTCGGATAGGAAATTAAAAATATGATTGATCGTTCTTTTACCATATTTTTAGAGTTAAAATTGAGTTAGTTTAGTAATATTTTGTGTTATTTTGAAGTATTTCGTCAGATCACGTGACCACTGACACCCGCGAGCTCCTTTGCGGGGGACGGGCCAGTCGGCGCCAGCGCCTCACGAAGGAAGGACGTACTCGCCTTGCCGAAAAATATTTTCGCATTTTTTTTCTATTTGTACGTAAATCATCAATTAAACAGTGCTTAATTATCCAGAGCCAATCAAAAAAAGTAGTTTTTCAAGACATTTGATAAGTTTTTAGTGACTTTAAAATATTTGGACAATAATTGATCGCGTTGTGAGTAGAGGGTACAGAAGGTTGATCCGATGAAAATGGGAGATGTCACCAAGGCAGCTAGGCGTAACAAAAAAATTGGACTCCAACTAGGTAGCTAAGTGGTAAGTACCTACCTACCTATTAATATTTAATTACCACATAAATATTTTTACCCGTTTGTTCTTATTGTGTAGACTGAAGTGACTAACCCTAGTGTCTGAGTTTTTAGTGGCATATGATTCGGTCTGACGTTTGTTTTCCTGATAAAAATACTTAATAGAAAACTACAGACGTGTCCTCCGACCTATGTTAACTCTCAGGGCTTCACCGTCCATTACACCTTATTGCGATGATTGTTGGATTTACCCGCCGACGCTGTGCGACCATGAACCTTATTTTGCTGTGATACGAGCCGCGGTCGCGCAGCGTCGTGCTGTACTACAATCATCACGCCACGGCACGGGCCCCATTGTACATGTTGCTCATGATAATTATCCAAGTGCAAGACTTGTCAGAACTGTGTTTTTTTTCTTGTTATGTACAAATGTACCTATATGTGTCATATTAGTACATTGCACAGGGTTATCGGTATAGGGTGTACTAAGCCAAACGGGGGTCATTGTACTCTTCATTATAAACAACGATTACTTTTTAAACTTTTTTATTTGTAAATTAAATCGGGGAAAAAAGCATCTGCTTACATTTTGTCGACGATCGATGAGCTTTTTGTATGAAACAGCTAATTTTTTTCTCGTGATTTCATTTGATTCAATTATTCACAAAAATTATACTAAGGTCAATATACCTAAGCCATTTCAAATTGAAGCTGTGGCATACTTGCTGATGCCCCAACACCTAGTTAATAACATAGAAATGGGGAGTATTCTATAGTTAATAATAATAAATAATCCTTCTTGAACAATCGGGTAAAAATAAAATAATGATAATAATTATGTGTACTTACGATGTCAATATCAGAAAGCGGTCGTTGCGTGCGAACGGTGTAAATGACTAATACTATTTTTTGTTTTTGGTATAGCACATTTCCTAAACTAACCTACCTAAACTAGAAACAATCACATTTTTATGTTATAGCTGACCAACCACGGTCCGCAATACATTATTATTTTTAGCAGTGTAGTGAGCATATTTTTCTAACTTATCCTGGTTTGTTAACCGACTTCAAAAATTAGGACGCACTCAATTATTACATTGTATAAATTTTACTAAATGTTTGTTGCAGCATAACTTCGTCATTTATTTTTTATTTGAAAGAATATGCTTACTAACACTCTGATCAGTCACTTTGAATAAAGTATTTTTTTGTAAAAAATAGTATTTAATACAAAAATTCAAGCATTTGCATTCAGAAAGTAGTGTTCCGAGTTATGGCCATTGAATTCGAAAGAAAAGTTATTACATTTTCTTACAACAATAACCGAGCGAGAGATCGTTAGCGAGCGAAGCGTCTATGCTTCAGATTCGACGAAAATGCTTTCGTATTTCCGAATTCCGTCTGGATTTCTGACCGGATCTTTGCCCAGACCTGTCTTAATCTAGTATTATTAATGTCAGGTCGCATTTCTTAACCTATTCTCTTGAAACTTTGTGAGTAAGTCCGATATTTAAAAAGAATTTTCTTGTCTAGGCGGTTATTGGAAATTTTTCAATATGGCAGAGATGTGATTTAAAAAAGGATATATCTGCATAATTGGAAAATTTCCAAAAAACTTTTTGATCCGAGTCAAAACAAAAATTTATATAATTGTCAAACCTGCTCACAAAATTTCACGAGAATCGGTTGAGGAGTGTGACCTGTAGAGGAAGACAAATACAAATACAAATAATTTATTTGGGTATAAAATACATGTGACAATTTCAAATCGGACAGACATCGGTCACGAGATCTCCAGCTCACAGAGTCACTATTGTATGTATTGTTATTTATTTATATTTATTAAATACAACAATTTCTTTGGTAACTGATACCAACCTGCATCTAGTCTTAATAGTTATTTTAATCTAGTCTCTATTGCATGAAGACTAGAATAGTAATATATTTTAAACTGGGATTATAAATTGGTAATTGTTTTATATTTTATGGTATCATGGAAAGAGACAAACGAGACGCTTTGAGTAATATGAATATTGTGTAATTAATATCTTTAAATTGCTCTATTTCATTTTTTCAGAAACAGAGATCAACGAAATTATCAAAGTTTAAACACAAGCGTTCAGCCAACAAAAAATGCGAGTACTGAACTAAGGTGAGTTAAAAGACATTTAACATCTTATATTATTAGGGTGACAAGCATAGTGCATAGTCAGAGCTATGCCAAGTGGAAATGCTATTGCTAAAGTTATCGTATGTCCGGCGTCCAGCGTCTGATTGCACGGATGTCCGATTGTTTTCCTCTACAGATCGCATTTCTCAACCGATATTTGTGAAATTTTGTAAATTTAGGTTTTATTTAAAATAGCGGAGATATGTAATTTGTGAGACGTTGCTCATAGAGCCACTACTTATAATCAGAGTGGCGCTGAACTGCTATGGGCATGCGTGACATTCACTTAGCGAGCGCGAAGCGCGAGTGAAGAACTTCCGTTTCAGTACTAAAAACTTATCCTATATTTTTATCTACAGATGCCTAGTTCAAAATCATCCGAAGGTTATCAGAGCATCCGAGGAACAGGGACTTTTTCACCTTCGAATAAACTGGTAATCATTTTTTTTTTGTGTACACAATGTACATAAATAAATTATTGATACGAGCGTTGGGACTTAGTATGGTTGCAAATTAATTATTATTTAATATTGTTTCTAGGAACAACAATATCAGTCTTTATTGCCGAATCTCATCGTCGAAGAAGAAGCAGAACAAGAACAGAAAGACAAAAGTTATTGGCGTATTATAACATTAGCTTATTCTTCGTAAAATTGAAGGAAATATCAAGACACAGTGGATTTGGTTGCGCCAAACAATCGATAGACTTGATTGGAGAAGAGCAAAGAGGTCTTGCTTCTAAATTCACCTTTTTGTGAATAAAGAGTAACAATAGTAAATTATGTACCGAGGGCACAAAGCAGTGCCTTACGTCGCGGGCGGCTTATTGTACCTTGAGCGTAACGAGGGAATCTAGAGTTAACTCCCGAGCGCAGCAAGGGAAGATGAGTCCTGAGGGCAGCGAGGGGTTCAAGCCGCCCAAGACAAAAACACTGCTTTATCCTAGAAGCGAATCCTCTTCTAAAAATACTGTCTAATATTATACTCTCTCATAACTAATAAAAAGGTACTAGTAAGGTACAGTCTTTTATTTTAAATTTCGTGCAGCTCGTGGAGCACGTGCTCGTATTTTTTTCTTGGTAGCTAGTTCAATTTTCAAATAAACTCTTCTTACAGTGCTTATTTTGAGTTTTCATTCAATGTTAATCTCTTTGCTTGGAAACTCCCAACTGCAAGCTTCGCTCGAATTTATGTTTCATCTATAAAACCAACATTTGATTTTCATGTGTTAGATTAAGGATGTGTTAATCTGAGCGATTACTGCCTTCAAAGCATTTGATTTATTGATATTTTTTGATTCTCGGTTTATTTTGATTATTTTTTTGGTGTTTGCTAAAATCTAAGCACTATACATGTATTTCAGCTACAAAAGGTTTTTCAATATCCAATCTAAGACCTCTTTAGTCCAGCTAGAGAGGATTTTTTTACTATATTAACTACTAGCTGTTGCTCACGATTTCGTACGCGTAGATAAAAAAAAGCTCGTTCCGTTAGTTTCTTGTATTTGTCATTCACAGGTCCCACTTCGAACCTGCACCCTTCTCTCTACCATCATCATATTGCCAGACCATGGTACGGGCAACAGTTATCTAGTTGGCATTGGCAATTGTCTTTATACTGGGTTTGGCTGGCACTGTCCGATTAAAACGTCACGCTCAGACAGGTGTCTATGGCAAGGGTAACGGGTAGGTAAGCCGTTAACTCGGCCTCCAAGCTAAATCTAATAGGTAGCCAAGTCTAATATGGAGTAGATAGTTACAATTTGTGTAGTAAGTAGGTTATAACTTGTTGGTAATAGGTAGAAGTACTAGGAGTTACTCGTACTATGCCAAATATTTCAGTCTGAATGTTTAGTAGGAATTACCTACTACTCGGAACCAGCCAAGCCAAGTAGGTAGTAGTATATAGATACTATGTATATGTAGTAATTAGGTAGATACTTGTAAGTAGTATCCTTCTTCTTCTACCTATAAGACTTGGCTGGCACCGACTTCAAATAGATGGGTAGCGCTTATAATAATTATATTAATTAATATTAGTGCTTATTTGTGGTTTGGAACTCGCTTTAATTTTGTTACAATGATCACTTAAAACATCTTCTAACTTGACTTTTATTGAAAATCAGTTTACTAACAAAATTAAGTCAAAGTGTAGTTTTTTATATCGTAAATTATGACACTTTTGTGCTAAGATCATTACACCCGAGGCGGTATTATAGCGCGAGCCGTATGCGAGCACACTAATGGAGCCAATAGTGTAAATTATTAACGCACACGCGTTTCATGTGACGTTTTTCATCACACATGCGAGGGGAAAAAACACAGACTTGCATTAGTCAATACATTTTTCTGAAAATGTATGCGCATTTTGCTGCTTTTCCACTTATCAAAATTTTACTAGGCATAATAATAAAGCGAGTACTTTGTTTAAATTATCATACCTAATTAATTGTCAATAGTTTGATAAAAAAATAATGTTTATTTACTGTTATTACGTAGTTATGATACTTTAAATCAAGAATTTAAGAAAAGTAAAAAAAAAACTTTTGTTGATTTATTTTAAAAAAAGTCTAGTTTAGTTACTAGTGCGATAATGGTAAAGTAACAGCACACGTGCTTAATAGCTCGGATTATGAGCTAAAACTGATGTAATAAAGTCCTTTTTACGAGTGAGAGTGATGAAAAAGATATTAAACACAAACGCGTTTTTAACTTCGAGTAGGAACATAATTATCAGCAAAATCAGGCAAGAAACTATCGAGATAATAATGAGGTTGTAAGTTCTAGGTCCACTATGTTTTGAATCATTTTAGTCATTTTTATACTACCTGCTGATTATGTAAAACAGATTAGTACTACCAACTCGTAGAATACATTTTTTAAGCGGGCCGTCGATTGAACAGCTCTGCTAGTCCTAGTAAATATGTTTTTTGTTATGAGATTTTTGAAATGTTGTAAGCATTGGTTTAGGATAGGTTGAGTAATTTATCCCTGGTACCGGAGTTCTTAGGATGCCCATCAGGAGCCCTATTCTTACGAAATATATTTTCTGATCAATGTCTCTCTCGTTTTAAAAATCATAGTGAGAGTGACCAAGAAACATCTCACGCGTCAAGAATAGCCCTCCAGGGCCATTCTTACGATATTATATTATTTCCCCTATTCCTACGCACGAGATATTTTTTGGTCAATGTCTCTCTCGTTTGAAAAATCATAAAAGTGAGAGGGACCAAGATAATATCTCACACTTCAGAGAGTCCGTGGTCTACGATTGTTTTTTTTAGATTTTACACGCACGACCAAAGGGAATCAAATATAACCTTTAGATGCGGGATATTTGTGAGTACATACTTAATCTACCTATACTTATAAACAAACTACCGCGCTCATGCTGCTTATAAGGCTCAACTTTAAAACGCCGTTGGCTTCAAATAATTTAGTAAAAAAACATTACAATAAAGCATAACATCACAGAGGGCTTTCATTTTTAGGCAAAAATATTTTTTTCACGGTGTTTCGTCTGAATTTGTTTAGTCTTTGAGAAATGCTAGCTCAATGTTCAAAAGCTTCGAGCGTTGATCACTAGAGGCGCTAAAACCAGCTGAGCGCCGAATGCCAAATGTCATTGGCGCATCTTAACCCCTTAAACAGCAAGTTAAAAAGTATCCTATGCGCTATTTTAGACTAAAATCTATCTCTGTGCCAAATTTCATCCAGATCTGTTCAGCCGTTCTGGCGTGAAAGAGTAACAAACATCCATCCATCTATCCATCCATCCATTCTTACAAACTTTCGCGTTTATAATATTAGTAGGATAAGGAGGCTTATCTTCATATTATATATACACCATACGATTCAACTACTCATTGAAATTGCAGTCATACTTCCTCAGTTTATAACCAACCGTTATTCAAAATCGAATAGTAATATTTAATCCTCTCTTTCCGCTAAAATACAAAACCGATAGGCAAAATTTTATTTCATTAAATTATTATAATCTAATCTCGAGTTCCAGCAAACGGGGCGGTTATAAATTGAACAAAACAGTCTAACAATAACTGGGGCTTTCCGCAAAATTGACTTCATTAAAACAACGAGAAGCAGTTTGTTTTGGAATAGCGATAAGCAGCGCTGCTATATTGTGAGGACGCGTATTTACAAACACCATTGAAATCTTAGTAATCCAATCTTGTAGCCAACCTAACAAAATAATAAAAAAAAATATATATATGTCGGGGAAATGTAGGAAATAGGAGCCGAGCCGTCGCATCTGATCCCACTGATGTCGGAGAAACATAGGAAAGGCCGCCGCGCTGTAACCTTCCACTTTTGGTGACGGAGAAAATCTAGTAGGCCGAGGTGTTGTGTCTGATTTCTCATCCGTGAACTCGCTATCATTTATGGTCGGCGTCAAACTTCAGGAACGTTGAAATAAGGGGACAGCAGTGTAGGCTTTTCACTATTTTAATTATACAGTCACTTAGACTACTTAGTTATTGAATGATCACAAAGATAATTGGAGATTTAGAGTAATGGGTTTACGAATGACCATTGCGTGCGACCGCTTTCAGCCCAGTCCTGTCAACCACTGACTGACAGACATGACGTTCGCCCGAAATCCCAAACGCAACTCCATTCGGTGTTAACCGCTCTAAATTACCATAAACAAATCGATTAATCGTCATAAACCACAGATTAAAACTATCGATTAACAACTCTCAAACTGATTTTCTTTATCCAATGATATCTCGCGCCGTCACGGCCATCCTGCATTTTCACACGTCCTCGGGTGAATGTTCATCTCATCATCTGTGGACAATCATAAAAGTGCTCAAGTAACCACTTAACGCTCGGTCATTCTGACCGTCTCAAATCTACCTCCACAATTTCACAGAAAGCGAACACAGTTATGGGATAACACAAAACACAGTTAAACCCAATTCTACCAACCATAAACATCGTACCAGAGTATAATCGACTCTTCTAACAGTAACTTCATATTCGTTACCTATCCCCATAAATTGTCATGATAATTGAAATAAGCAACTTGACTTTTAGTGAAATAAATTGTATTGGGACCAATCGAATAATCGAGGCTGAAACTAAATTATTAATCATACATCCAATGTTCCAAGAATTTAATCAAGCCACATTGAAAATCCAATGACGGTACACATATGCGGTTTGGACTTATGTAAACTGCTGTGTCCAATTTCAAACGAATAACATGGCATTAAAGTTGTCACTTAGACTTGCCACACAGGCTAGGTCCCTCAGGGTGACAACGACAACTTCCCAGGGTGAAACTTCCCAGATTGACAACTTCCGAAAACGACAACTTTCGAAAGTGACAACATCCTAAATCGTCATCTACCTAAATTGACAACCGCCAAAATTGAGATCTTCCTGAAACGACAACGCGTATTCTCGACCCTTTTTTAAATAACTGCTGCAGAATGTACTTTCATTCGTTTTTGTCCTTTGTACCACTTCATTAGTGTGTAGTATATCAACAAACTAACAAACAATTCATATCACATCACACATGTAGTGCACTTTACTTTTCTCGAAATGCTACTTTCTCAATTGCCTCATTGAAACTCTATGATAAAGGTGCTATTGCGTTCTTAAACTCCTTGGTCTTACTGGCATATTTAAAGTATGTCAGCTTGACAATCCTAAAATGCAAATAATGTTGATTTCTTTCATTAAATAATAATGAATTTCATAAAATCACAAAAAGGGAAAGACAGTTTGTTATGTAATGGGTACAAATACAATTTCATGAAATTTAACAATAACAACACAACTGTATGGAGATGTGCTAATAGGGATTTGTGTAGTGCAACTATAACTTTAAATAGTACGAGAGTCAACATTTTACGAGATTTATTTTATTTTTATTTTTACTCGTACTTTAATGTTACACCGGGAGGAATACTACATAGGCTGACCACACAGGCTAGGTCGTCACTCAGACTATAATTCAACAAAAGTAGGGTTGTAACAAAGACTTGCCACACAGACTTGCCACACAGGCTTGCCACACAGGCTTGCCACACAGGCTTGCCACACAGGCTTGCCACACAAGCTTGCCACACAGGCTGGAGCCACATAAGACAGTACCATGTAAATTAGTGCCACACAGGCTATTGCCACACAGGCGAGTGTCACACAGGCTACTGCCACACAGGCTATTGCCACACAGGCTATTGCCACACAGGCGAGTGCCACACAGGCGAGTGCCACACAGGCTGTTGTTGCCACACAGGCTGTTGCCACACAGGCGAGTGCCACACAGGCTATTGCCACACAGGCTATTGCCACACAGGCTATTACTACACAGGCTACTGTCCTACCGGCTACTGCCCCTCAGGCTTAGTTTTATCAAAAGCATTGACACTAAATAAGTTATCTATTGACTGCATGACTCGTCTGTGTGTGCCGTAATCGGCACTTTCTGACCAAACTGTTTGTGGGTATTTTCAAACTTTAAACAACTCCAATAGAAAATAGCACTCTGACATACATCGTTTACGAATATCAAATAAAATGAAAACTTCTCACCGGATTCAATTGCTACTCGTAGGTGATCAATGGCTGCTTCATAGTGCAGGGGCCCAATTCGGAGATAGGAGATTTTCATCTCATCTCGATCTCGATTCACTACTACCCTATTCGGAGATTTGAGATTCTCATCTCACTTTTTTTCGTCCTTGTTGCTCTCGTTTGAAACGTCATAGGTGTGAGAGTGACCAAGATAAAATCTCATCTCATCTCACGCGCAGGAATAGCCCCTCTGGAAGTCTCCACTGCCTCCGACTACTCGAGACATCTCGCGCCCCAGCCATCGAGATTATCTCGATCTCGAGCGTATAGAATAAGGCATCTCGAATTCAGCCATTTTTTTCGAGGTATGATGGAATCTCGAGTTGTAAGAATAGCCCTCCAGGCATTGACCGGATCTCGCACGTTGCTGCAGCTAATTTTGGTGCCCTTTTTCGATCAACGAGTGGCGATGTAACCTCGTTGCAGTAGTAACACGTAGGCGTCGACGTTTTGTTCGGTACACTGCTATCCTTCGTCTCTCGTTGTTTGTTAGTTGCGTCACATAGCACTAGGTGTAATCAAACGCCGTCGAGATAATGCAGACGTCTACTCGATGCTCACTCTCTCATTGCCGTCCTACTGCCCTTCATGCACCACGAAGAAACAGTCCGCACACTCCACAATAATAGCACGTAGGGGCGACTCTATCAGCCATCTGTTGCTATGCCACTTCGCTTCCAGATCATTGCACAATTGTAGCCAAAGACGGAGCCATATCTTGTTGCTGTGGACGTTATTCTTATCCCACTTCTGATGTCGGGGAAATGTAGGAAATAGGAGCCGAGCCGTCGCATCTGATCCCACTGATGTCGGAGAAACATAGGAAAGGCCGCCGCGCTGTAACCTTCCACTTTTGGTGACGGAGAAAATCTAGTAGGCCGAGGTGTTGTGTCTGATTTCTCATCCGTGAACTCGCTATCATTTATGGTCGGCGTCAAACTTCAGGAACGTTGAAATAAGGGGACAGCAGTGTAGGCTTTTCACTATTTTAATTATACAGTCACTTAGACTACTTAGTTATTGAATGATCACAAAGATAATTGGAGATTTAGAGTAATGGGTTTACGAATGACCATTGCGTGCGACCGCTTTCAGCCCAGTCCTGTCAACCACTGACTGACAGACATGACGTTCGCCCGAAATCCCAAACGCAACTCCATTCGGTGTTAACCGCTCTAAATTACCATAAACAAATCGATTAATCGTCATAAACCACAGATTAAAACTATCGATTAACAACTCTCAAACTGATTTTCTTTATCCAATGATATCTCGCGCCGTCATATATTACATATTGTTACGAGCGGGGTTGGATAAAAGGAATGAAACGTCGATGTATCCGAAGATTCACTTTATTCACCAGTTACACACACACAAACACTGTTATACTACACTAGACACTTGCACTAAAACACTCTGAACACTTCTCGTACAATCACTTCAATGTTAACACTTTGAACGCGTAATCAAAACTGACTGCCGAATCGTCGGTCGTCCGCGTATTTATACAATTTTAAGATATCCAGAGCATTCGATTTAACAATAGCGCAAGCACACAAAAAGTTGTTTATCACGCGGAGCCACGCGTTCATTCTAGAACATTCGGACAGTACAAAAGATTGAAGTAAACACCCTATTATTCAATAGATAAAAACATCATAAAATCGGTGCACAATAATTGCTTTCCAGAAATATTTCTTTTGTTCCGGATTTAACAATGGAACGCGCGGCTCGAGCGGCTACTATTGTCTAATCTGCGTTACCTACCGGTAGTTGTAAACAACATCGCCACAGATTAGCGTATAGTTTCTTCATCAGCCGCGACTGGTGTAGCACTACCCCCTCCTAAGACATGCTCGTCCCGAGCATCGTTAGTCCCGTGATATCGCGCCAGTCGATCAACGTGGACAATCTTAGGTGCGCCTCGCTGACCCTTCTGTATGCGATATGTGACGTCGTTGATTTTGGTCACCACACGGTATGGTCCATCCCATTTGGGTTGCAGCTTTGGAGATTTCCCTTTCTTGCGTACAGGATTATGAAGCCATACTAGTGATCCTTCATCAAACCCAGGGTCGTTGAACTTCCTGTCATATCGGGTCTTCATCTTTTCCGATGCTTGTTGGCCAGAATTTCTAACAAGTTCGTAGATGTCGTTCATCTTATTCCGTAGATCCCTGGCATACTCGTTCATTGGTTGTGGCGAGTCTGGTGGAATACCGGTTATTAAATCTGCAGGCAACCGCAACTCTCTTCCAAAGTTTGCGAAGGCAGGAGTGACGTTTGTGCTCTCGTGAACAGCACTACGGTACGACAGTAGAAATGGCTGGATGTGCTTGTCCCAATCTCGCTGATTGTTTTCGACCACTTTTGCTAGATGGGTCACAAGAGTGCGGTTGTACCGTTCCACCATTCCGTCGGACTGTGGGTGGTATGACGTAGTCCTTGTTTTGTGAGCACCCATCACTTGACACACCTCCTTAAACAGTTGAGATTCGAAATTTCTTCCCTGATCGCTGTGAATTTCCAGTGGTACTCCAAAACGGCAGAACACTTCATGCACTAATTTGTCAGCTATTGTAGGAGCCTCTTGATTTGGAATTGCAAAGACTTCTGGCCACTTAGTAAAATAGTCCATAATAACCACGAAGTACTTGTTGCCATTATCAGTGACAGGAAATGGGCCCGCCACGTCTAACGCTATTCGTTCCCATGGTGCTCCGACATTATACAGCTTCAATGCACCTCTGCTACGGGTGTGTGGGCCTTTCACTGCAGCACAGCTTGTACATTTTCGCACCCAGTCTTCTACGTCGTCTCTGCAATTGATCCAGTAAAATCGTTCTCGTATCTTTAGCAGCGTCCGTTTTACTCCCAGATGTCCTCCTGAATATCCATGGTACAGATGCAATACGTCAGGTACCTTAGCTTTAGGCACAATCATTTGTAGATGACAGCGATTGCCTCGTGTATTTTCCCATTTGCGGCACAATACTCCTTCATGGATAAGAAGACTGTCCCATTGTGCCCAATAACTCTTCGTCGTTATGCTCATGCCAGCCACATCACTCCAATTTGGCTTAGAGGCACCAGACTCCATCCACTCGAAAATTGGCTTTATGTCTGTGTCATCTTGTTGTGCTATCTGGAGGGTTTGCTTCCATTCATCACTAAGATCTGTTTTGAGCATCCTGACGGGTACAGTTTCCTTAGACTCTTGCTTTAGACAATGCTTACAGTCTTCCGGGCAAGGCCTTCTAGACAATGCGTCCGCGTTACCATGTGCCCTGCCACTGCGATGCTCCGCTTTAAAATCAAACTCCTGCAGCTGCTCAATCCATCTTGCTACTTGTCCTTCAGGGTCCTTGAATTGCAGCAACCAAGTTAATGCAGCGTGATCCGTCCTCAGGCGGAATTTTCTTCCCAGCAGGTATTTGCTAAAATGTCGCAAAGTCTTCACTACTGCCAGCAGTTCTCTCCTTGTCACGCAGTAATTCCTTTCTGGTTTGGATAAGGATTTGCTGTAGTAAGCTATCACAACCTCTTGATCTCCTTTTCGTTGTGATAGCACGCCGCCTATGCCAATATTACTGGCATCGGTGTCAACGATGAATTCATTCTCGGTGTCTGGGAATCCAAGGATTGGTGTTTCACACAGATACTTCTTCAGTTCTCGGAAAGAGGTGTCGCAGTCTTCATCCCAGTGGAAGAGTCGTTTTTCTTCAGTTAGTCTATGCAACGGTTTTGCTATATCAGAGAAGCCCTTCACAAATCGTCGGTAGTAAGAGCATAGACCCAAAAATGATCTGATTTCCTTCTTGTCTTTTGGAACCGGCCAATCCTTAACCGCGCTGATTTTCTCTGGATCTGTCCGCACACCATCTTCAGAAACTACATGGCCTAAAAAGTTCACTTGTCGTTTGAAGAATGAGCATTTCTTCGGGCTCAACTTGAGGCTGGCTGCACGGATTTTCGTCAACACTAGTTCCAGGTTTCTGAGGTGGTCTTCAAAGGTTTTTCCCACAATTATGATGTCATCCAAATAGACCAGGCAAGCGTCTCCAATCAACCCTGCAAGCACTAGCTCCATTAATCTTTCAAAAGTTGCAGGGGCATTGCACAATCCGAATGGCATCACGTTAAATTGCCAAAGCCCTTTTCCTGTAGAAAATGCGGTTTTCTCTTTGTCTTTAGGGTCAATTTCCACTTGCCAGTAACCACTTTTCAAGTCCAAAGTTGTGAACCACTTCATTCCCGTTAGCGTATCCAATGTGTCATCAATTCTGGGCAGAGGGTAACTGTCTTTCTTAGTTACATCATTAAGTCGCCGGTAATCCACACAAAACCGCATACTGCCATCTTTCTTCTTTACTAGCACCACAGGAGAACACCATGGACTGGATGATGGCTCGATGATCTCGTTCTTCGCCATATCCTCAATCATGGTCTCCACTTCCTTTTCCTTAGCAACTGGTATTCTTCGTGGCCGCTGGCGTATCGGTTGCTGGTCGCCTGTATTTATCGTGTGCTTTACTAGGCCGGTTTTCCCATTGTCCGCATCGGTTGAAGCAAAAATATCGGCGTAATGCAGTAACATCTTCCTTGCCATTGAACGCTCTTTTCCAGTAAGATCCTCACAATCTTCTAAAAGTGTGGACACGTCGAAATTCTCACAAGGTATACATTTGCTCGGTAGTTCTTGACATCTGCGCATCCAATCTACTTCCTCGCAAGTGCCCATTAGAGTTCCACCTTTTATGAGATGCTCCTCATTACTGGGATTCAATACACGCACTACGCCAGTATTAGTTGTCTTCACTAGAGTCCGTGCCACTATCCATGGATGATTATTTTCCAATTGTTCAATTAGCACACATCGTCGTTGGTGTCTTAGCTTTGGTGGTATTCTCACTACCACAATGGTTTCCGACTTCGGTGGAAGGATAGTCCTCCTCAGACAGTACACTTTTCCTGCTGTAGCCCCTTCCATAAAGATCTCTTCTGATCTACACTTTAAGATTCCTTGATTGACATCGATCTCACAATGATGTTCCCGCATAAAGTCGAGTCCCAGAATGCAATCATCGACTATATCAGCCACAATAACTTTGTGTTGGTAAGTCTCCTCACCCAGCTTCAATGCCACTGATTCTTCGCCTCGGACGGGTATGTGCTGACCGGTCGCTGTTAGGAGTTGAACTTTGTTGCAGCCCCGAAAATCCTGAAGATAACGTTTAGCAAATCGGGAACTGATCACTGTTCGAGATGCTCCAGTATCCAAAGTCAGCTTGCAGGGTGTTCCGTTAATTTCACCTTTGATGATGAGGCTATTTCCATCTTGAACTTGTGAGATCGAAATCTTCGGGGCTTTTAAATCACCGGCCAGCACCCGCCCCTTGGTCCTGGCGTTTATTCGTTTCCCTGCTGCTGGGCGGCGTTATTATCCACTTTTTCCTCAATTTGACGATGGTCCCTCCTTTGCCGTGGCTTCGAACAGTTGCGCGATAGATGGCCTCTTTCGTCGCAGTTGTAGCATCTAGGGCTAAACCGGAAACGATTTTGGGATGTTTCGCTCACTTCCCTGATGCGTTGAGTTTCTCCCGTTGGATTTCGTACAGCTTCTACTTCTAAAGCGTGAGCTAAAGCGTCCTTCAGAGATTTGTGATGCCGAAGCTGTACTGCTACCCTCACTTCACTGTCGCGTATTCCATCGGCGAATGCTTCAACCAGCTGTTCATCGTTGGGTGCAGGTGAAGATTTGTGAGCCTTTCTAAATAATTTTTCGATCTCAAGAGCCCACTCTTGTAGATTTTCTCTACGTCCTTGAACTCTGTTCCTCATTTGTGCTCGGAACACATGCTCCAGGTGTTCGTCTCCGTAACGGCTTTCCAAAGTTTCTAGAAGCTTCTCATAAGTGACGTCCTTGCCCAGTGCTTCAAGCACAGTCAAAGCCTGGTCGCGGAGGCTTACCGTGAGAGCAGTCATGGCTTGCTTCTTATTCCATCCATTGGCCTCAACTATGGCATCAAATTGGATTTTGTAAGCTGACCACGAGGAACTTCCGTCGAAAGGTGTCACCTTGAAACCATGTGTTACAGGTGCAGAAAATACAGGAGCTGCTATTCCATCTCCAGACTTGAGAACATTTAAACATTTTCTTACGTCAGCAATCTGTGTCTCAGCTTCGAAGATGCGGGTTGCGTGGTCCTTAACAGTGACGTCAAGCTCCTTCACGGTGATTTCATGCTGGTCAACTTGGTCTTTTAGCTCTTTGAACTCAGTAATCAATGATGTCCGCAGACTAGTCACCTCTTCTTTCAGCTGACGAGCATTTTCCTCTTGACGACGAGCATTTTCTTCCAGACGCCGAGCATTTTCTTCGTCCCGACGACGAGCACTTTCTTCCAGACGCCGAGCATTTTCTTCATCCCGACGACGAGCACTTTCTTCCTGACGACGAGCATTTTCCTCCATGTCCTTTCTAAGCATTGCCACCAAGGCCGCCATGTCCAATGGCGTTGGTGCCGTAGCTGCTACCGGAGCTGCTCCCAAATCCTCTGATGGATCGTTGGTCGCTGGTTCACTCATATCAACCAATAACGAGTTGTTTCCAAACCGTCTCTGGTCAACGTCTTCTTGTCGCCGTGTCTGGTCCTCTAGCCGGCGTGCCTCTTCCTGTCGGCGTTGGCTCCTGGTGCGAAGCGAATCGTCGTCGTGCGGAGTTATCGGCATTTTCCTTTTATCCCACTTCTGACACCAAATGTTACGAGCGGGGTTGGATAAAAGGAATGAAACGTCGATGTATCCGAAGATTCACTTTATTCACCAGTTACACACACACAAACACTGTTATACTACACTAGACACTTGCACTAAAACACTCTGAACACTTCTCGTACAATCACTTCAATGTTAACACTTTGAACGCGTAATCAAAACTGACTGCCGAATCGTCGGTCGTCCGCGTATTTATACAATTTTAAGATATCCAGAGCATTCGATTTAACAATAGCGCAAGCACACAAAAAGTTGTTTATCACGCGGAGCCACGCGTTCATTCTAGAACATTCGGACAGTACAAAAGATTGAAGTAAACACCCTATTATTCAATAGATAAAAACATCATAAAATCGGTGCACAATAATTGCTTTCCAGAAATATTTCTTTTGTTCCGGATTTAACAATGGAACGCGCGGCTCGAGCGGCTACTATTGTCTAATCTGCGTTACCTACCGGTAGTTGTAAACAACATCGCCACAGATTAGCGTATAGTTTCTTCATCAGCCGCGACTGGTGTAGCAATATTCTCGGATGGTCCTTAAATAAAATCAAAGATAAGCTTTATATTAGAAAAAAACAACAATAAAATGGTTTTAGCTTAATAATCTTAAAATATTTTCTTTTTTTTTTCTTTTTTTTTACGTTATAAAATTTTCAGCTAAATGTAACGTTTATAGTTAAAAATATATATATATGTCGGGGAAACATAGAGAAATAGGAAGCCGAGTTTTCACATCTGACTTCTGATGTCGGGGAAATGTAGGAAAGAGGAGCCACGCCGTCGCATCTGATCCCATTGATGTCGGAGAAACATAGGAAAGGCCGCTGCGCTGTGACCTTCCACTTTTGATGACGGGGAAAATCTAGTAGGCCGAGGTGTTGTATCTGATTTCTGATCCGTGAACTCGCTATCACGGGAATCTATGATGGTCGACGTCAAACTTCAGGAACGTAGAAATAAGGGGACAGCATTGAAGGCTTTTCACTATTTTAATTATACAGTCACTTAGACTACTTATTTAGTGAGGGATCACAAAGATAGTTGGCGATTTAGAGTAATGGGTTTACGAATGACCATTGCGTGCGACCGCTTTCAGCCCAGTCCTGTCAACCACTGACTGACAGACATGACGTTCGCCCGAAACCCCAAACGCAACTCCATTCGGTGTTAACCGCTCTAAATGACCATAAACAAATCGATTAATCGTCAAAAACCACAGATTGAAACTATCGATTAACAACTCTTAAACTGATTTTCTTTATCCAATGATATCTCGCGCCGTCACGGCCATCCTGCATTTTCACACGTCCTCGGGTGAATAGTTCATCTCATCATCTGTGGACAATCATAAAAGTGCTCAAGTAACCACTTAACGCTCGGTCATTCTGACCGTCTCAAATCTAACTCCACAATTTCACAGAAAGCGAACACAGTTATGGGATAACACAAAACACAGTTAAACCCAATTCTACCAACCATAAACATCGTACCAGAGTATAATCGACTCTTCCAACAGTAACTTCATATTCGTTACCTATCCCCATAAATTGTCATGATAATTGAAATAAGCAACTTGACTTTTAGTGAAATAAATTGTATTGGGACCAATCGAATAATCGAGGCTAAAACTAAATTATTAATCATACATCCCATGTTCCAAGAATTTAATCAAGCCACATTGAAAATCCAATGACGGTACACATACGCGGTTTGGACTTATGAAAACTGCTGTGTCCAATTTCAACCGAATAACATGCCATTTAAAGTTGTCACTTAGACTTGCCACACAGGCTAGGTCCCTCAGGGTGACAACGACAACTTCCCAGGGTAAAACTTCCTAGATTGACAACTTCCGAAAACGACAACTTTCGAAAGTGACAACATCCTAAATTGTCATCTACCTAAATTGACAACCGTCAAAATTATGATCTTCCTGAAACGACAACGCGTATTCTCGACCCTTTTTTTAAATAACTGCTGCAGACTGTACTTTCATTCGTTTTTGTCCTTTGTACCACTTCATTTGTATGTAGTGTATCAACAAACTAACAAACAATTCATATCACATCACACATGTAGTGCACTTTACTTTTCTCGAAATGTTACTTTCTCAATTGCCTCATTGAAACTCTATGACAAAGGTGCTATTGCGTTTTTAAACTTTTTTAAAGTATGTCAGCTTGACAATCCTAAAATGCAAATAGTGTTGATTCCTTTCATTATTATTAATGAATTTCATAAAATCACAAAAAGGGAAAGACTTTTTGTTATGTAATGGGTACAAATACAATTTCATAAAATTTAACAATAACAACACAACTGTATGGAGATGTGCTAATAGGGATTTGTGTAGTGCAACTCTAACTTTAAATAGTACGAAAGTCAACATTTTACGAGATTTTTTAATTTTACTCGTACTTTAATGTTACACCGGGAGGAGTTTACTACATAGGCTGACCACACAGGCTAGGTCGTCACTCAGACTATAATGCAACAAAAGTAAGGTTGTAACAAAGACTTGCCACACAGACTTGCCACACAGGCTTGCCACACAGGCTTGCCACACAAGCTTGCCACACAGGCTGGAGCCACATAAGATAGTACCATGTAGATTAGTGCCACACAGGCTATTGCCACACAGGCGAGTGCCACACAGGCTATTGCCACACAGGCTATTGCCACACAGGCTGTTGCCACACAGGCGAGTGCCACACAGGCTATTATTACACAGGCTACTGTCCTACCGGCTACTGCCCCTCAGGCTTAGTTTTATCAAAAGCATTGACACCAAATAAGTTATCTATTGACTGCATGACTCGTCTGTGTGTGCCGTAATCGGCACATTCTGACCAAACTGTTTGTGGGTATTTTCAAACTTTAAACAACTCCAATAGAAAATAACACTCTGACATACATCGTTTACGAATTACGAATATCAAATAAAATGAAAACTTCTCACCGGATTCAATTGCTACTCGTAGGTGATCAATGGCTGCTTCATAGTGCAGGGGCCCAATTCGGAGATAGGAGATTTTCATCTCATCTCGATCTCGATTCACTACTACCCTATTCGGAGATTTGAGATTCTCATCTCACTTTTTTTTCGTCCTTGTTGCTCTCGTTTGAAACGTCATAGGTGCGAGAGTGACCAAGATAAAATCTCATCTCATCTCATCTCACGCGCAGGAATAGCCCCCCTGGAAGTCTCCACTGCCTCCGACTACTCGAGACATCTCGCGCCCCAGCCATCGAGATTATCTCGATCTCGAGCGACTAGAATAAGGCATCTCGAATTCAGCCATTTTTTTTCGAGGTATGATGGAATCTCGAGTTGTAAGAATAGCCCTCGTTGCATCGTTGCAAAAGAGTAACCTCGTTGCAGTAGTAACACGTAGGCGTCGACGTTTTGTTCGGTACACTGCTATCCTTCGTCTCTCGTTGTTTGTTAGTTGCGTCACATAGCATAGACTAGGTGTAATCAAACGCCGTCGAGATAATGCAGACGTCTACTCGATGCTCACTCTCTCATTGCCGCTCTGCTGCACTTTATGCACCACGAAGAAACAGTCCGCACACTCCACAATAATAGCACGTACACAGTTTTCTCAGTGTAGGGGCGACCCTATCAGCCATCTGTTGCTATGCCACTTCGCTTCCAGATCATTGTAGAATTGTAGCCAAAGACGGAGCCATATCTTGTTGCTGTGGACGGGTTCTTATCCCAATTTTGATATCGGGGAAAGAGAGCGGTGGTCCTCGTCATCATCTTCAGCACTCATCTTGTTAACTGTGGGCATTAGTCTTATCCCAATTCTGATGTCGGGGAAACATAGAGAAATAGGAAGCCGAGTTTTCACATCTGACTTCTGATGTCGGGGAAATGTAGGAAAGAGGAGCCACGCCGTCGCATCTGATCCCATTGATGTCGGAGAAACATAGGAAAGGCCGCTGCGCTGTGACCTTCCACTTTTGATGACGGGGAAAATCTAGTAGGCCGAGGTGTTGTATCTGATTTCTGATCCGTGAACTCGCTATCACGGGAATCTATGATGGTCGACGTCAAACTTCAGGAACGTAGAAATAAGGGGACAGCATTGAAGGCTTTTCACTATTTTAATTATACAGTCACTTAGACTACTTATTTAGTGAGGGATCACAAAGATAGTTGGCGATTTAGAGTAATGGGTTTACGAATGACCATTGCGTGCGACCGCTTTCAGCCCAGTCCTGTCAACCACTGACTGACAGACATGACGTTCGCCCGAAACCCCAAACGCAACTCCATTCGGTGTTAACCGCTCTAAATGACCATAAACAAATCGATTAATCGTCAAAAACCACAGATTGAAACTATCGATTAACAACTCTTAAACTGATTTTCTTTATCCAATGATATCTCGCGCCGTCATATATATGTATATATATGTAATATATTTATATTTTCTTTTTTTTTTTCAAATCTCTTACAAATTTCTCTTTTTTACAAATTTCTTAAGCCTTAGTTCACTTCATTTATTTATTTGTCTTGTCTTAAGACTAGTTGTTAACATGTGATAATGGTGACTTAACACCAAAAATACTGGCATAAAATTCGTCTTCACATCACCTACTTATATACTCAACAATGATCTAATTATTATTATGATTCGACATGCAAACTGGCTTTACGAAATGAACGTAATTTATTAATTTACTAATTTTAATCATCAAAAGCATAAAATAATTTTACATGTTATTAAATTTTGATAAATTGACATCACTGACTAAATGGTTGTGAATTTAAACATTTCGGTATTAAAAAAAAAAAGAAAGTTGAACACCATTTTGAAATCACGCAACCGGAAGCGGGGCCGGCAGCCGGAAGTTAAAGTCAAGGCGGCATCGGCGCGTCAGACGTGCGCTAAGTTCGAGCACGATTAACGGGCAAAGTCGGGTAAACTGATTTATAGTTTGTTACTGCAGTGCCTATCAAATTATGTTACGCTATTTTATTCGAATAAAGTAACACTAAGTACATTTTTATGCTAATAGAGTTGCGTTTGACCGCATTACGTTTGACTCGTTCCTTTTAAATCGTGAAGATGTAGAAATAAATAAATTTTGAACCTTACCAAATTACTTCCTAGTCATTTGTTAAGGATAATAATTTATAGATGTAAGGTTAGGAAGTTTTTAAGGAAGTTTCATTTAAGCACTTTAAAGTTTGCATAAAGAAATGTGTCTGTGCGTGTAGCGATAAGAGTATTCATCCATCCATCCATCCATCCATCCATCAGCCATAGGACGTCCACTGCTGGACATAGGCCTCCCCCATAGATCTCCAATAAGACCGGTTGGTAGCGGCCTGCATCCAGCGCGATCCTGCGGTCTTCACAAGGTCATCTGTCTACCTTGTAGGTGGACGAAGAATTGGTACAAACTGATTAGTTTTTCAATACTTTGTGTTTTCAAATGTATGTACATTTTTACGAAAGAAATAAAGTACAATTTTAAAACAACACAGTTCACACTAATATTATTTTGGTGACAGTTTGGATTGATGTTTGTTAGTCAATGACGCCAGAACAGCTGTAATCTGGATAAAATCTGGCACAGAATTGACGCTGGAATAGCACATGGGATTCTTTTCAAGCGGATGAAACCGCAGGGTGCAGCTAGTCATCTCAGATCAACTAGAATATCAGATGGCGCACGGCTTATGATGTAGGTGAAGCCACTTCTTGTTACATGTGTGCTGTGGAAGTGTTGCCATGAAAAAAAAAATTACCCTGAGTATTGTAGTTTTCCAACGTATGTATCCGCATTCCACTGAATTCATGTAATAGTTCCCAGGTTAATTAATCAAATGTTTGCCTAATATCAATTGCCAAAAATTCATCATCATACCTTAATCATAATACCTAAACTGGACGACAGTTTTGAAATAAAGATTTTTTTAAATTATTCAACGGAAGGCAATATAGTAGACTTAGTATTAGGGTTCTGGTAGCACCCCTTGAGTATGGAACCATAATACGTAATCAGAAAAAAAAAATTATACGCGTTGAATTGAAAACAACTTTTCGTTGGTAAAAAATTAAACTTACCCTGATGGGATACGCAGTCCTTTTCAGACGGCGAAGGCCAAGCTTGGTCAGGTAAAAGTCTCTTTCATTAAAATGGTCTGAAAAGACAACATCTCTTTTTGATGATTGCCATTTTTGATCATTTTGACTTTTTTGTCTTTTAATGTCGCTTTTTCAATCTTAAATGGGAACCTAAAAAGTCTTAGGATTTAAAATTATATTTTGGAGAAAAAAATGCGATTATGACAACACTGCACGACATTCCACAAATTCATGTAATGTCATTGTCAAGTCCTAAAATGGCATTAAGGACTTTGTATCCAGTTGCCAATAAAATAAAAAAAAGCACTATGTAAATATAGGTATCCGAAATTATAACCTAAAACAATGCTGTTTACTATATAATGAGATGTTATTAACAATACTTACACATGGAAAATTATTCCATCGGATTTCACAGCACATGACGGCATCGTTCCAGAATTTTTTTGTATGTTCTCAGCGTGACGTCCAGGTTAGTACTGACGAAGCGAGTAGCGTAGTTTTTTTGCGTCAATGTGTGAGTGTTGTGTACATATACGACAGTAGCGTAGTTTTTGGATGGTTCTTGGCTTCACCTAAATCAAACGCCGTGCGCCATCTGATATTCTAGTTGATCTGAGCTAGTCATTAACAAAAATACAATCAAAAATGAGCTTTACAGCATTTCTTTTGATTTAAAAATAAACATGTGTTAAACCAGTTATTTTAACCGACTTCAAACAAAGAGGAAGTTCTCAATTCGTCTGTATGTTTTTTTTATTTGTATGTACGAGTACTCCACCAATAATAATGAGTTGATTTTAATGATCCTTTTTTTGTTAGATAGATCATACTTTAGAGGTGGTCTCATAGAGTTATCAGAGTTATATCTTATGTGTAATGTGTACTAGCTGTAAACTTAGAAAAAATTAATAATGTATTGTAAATTTAATTACTTTTTTGGGAAATAAAGTATTGTTAATATATCGAAATCGGTCAAGCGGTAATTAAAATTTAAAAAATACTAAAAAGTGTTTACAATTTCCAGGGAAGTCGATTTTTTAAGTTTTCCTTTTTATATTATTGTAATAGCTTGTCAGCTGCGCCTAAGTATACAGGAACTGCACTGACAGAATGGACAGTCCAGTCTGTAGCTCGTAACATACTTAGCATGCGAAATCTTGGTAACAAAAACAACTTTATTGGTTTTAAAAATACTCCATAAAAACTTTAAGTTAAAAAAAAAACTAAAACTCTAGCCCCTTGACTGAGACACCAAAACCAACCAGGAACATGCTACGCAATTGACAAAAAACTTTTTTTACAGACCAGAGGGGCTATTCCTGCGCGTGAGATGAGATGAGATTTTATCTTGGTCACTCTCAAACCTATGACGTTTCAAACGAGAGCAACAAGGACGAAAAAAGGTGAGATGAAAATCTCAAATCTGCGAATAGGGCCACTGCGTGAAACGTATCATTTTGATAACTTAATTCCAAAAACCTCTCCAACAAAAATGACCCGATTCCTGACTAAACAGATTAACAGATTAAACCGAGAGACCCACCAGGAAAACGGCCAACAACAACGTTTCATTAACAGAATCGAATTACTACGCACGGAGTAAATAAAAAAGACGGGAAAAATAAATAAAAAACAACGGAAAATAAATAAAATAAAAAGTGAGTGGACAAAGCCGTGACAATCAGGATCGGACCTTATTTGCAGAGGCGCGGGTAATTGATACGGGACGGTGACCGGAAACATAGGACGGTGGGGCCACTAAGCCGGCGACACCATAAAAATAATAATAAACATAACATGACATAACATATCTTTTCCCTCGAGGGGACTGGCAGAGGTGATTACACCTAACACAACAACCACCCACACAGCCCCCACATTTCTCCAGACGATATTCAGTCCCAAATGTGACATGGGTGAGCTGGTCGCCATACACCGAGCTCCAGTCATGTAGCAGATGACATACAATACGCACATAATGTTCACACAATGAACAAATTGGTGCGTGCCGTCGTCTGGGTTTGAACTCGCTACCTCTGGCTTGAGAGGCAGGCCTTCTCCAACTAGGCTATCATCTATTATAATATATATTTTGCATTAAAGGTGTGATTCTGTAACGGACTGCAGGCGGCAGCAGCATGTTTAGTGTCGCGGCGTCATGACGTGTTGTCGCTCGACTGTCGGAAGCAATACTGGACGACTGATCTGTGGTTGTCGGACTACGTCTCGCTTGCTTATGTCGCTAGCTACGGAAGGCATATATTAAAAACATAAAGAAACCAGTAGTGTCGCGGTGACACGCCGCCTGCTGCTACTGCCTGCAGGCAGCTACGGAATGATACCTTTAGAAATTTCTTCATTGGCTTTAATGTCACCAGCGACAGTGTAGCCGCATCAGTGACGTCGCGTCACTGCTGGTTCCTATACATTTTCTTTGAATTGATGCAGCGTCACTGTCGCCGGCAACACAAAAGAAAATGCCGGAATGTCAGCTTCATATCGATGTCGCGTCGTATCGGGCTCCACCGTAACCGAGTCAGTTCGTTAGTTGATGCTATATTTGTCTCTGCTACCTTCCTGCAGACATCGGACAGCTATTGTTTGATAACTTATTTGTTACGAGTAACGGTATCGATGCTGGATTCTTTTTGTTACAAGAAAACTGAAATAAAAGGTCTTCGCCAAAGATTTTTTTTTTTTCAATTTTGCAGCTTGTCAATTATTTGTGTAAGTACAGGCTGTTTTTATAACATGTTGATATAACTAACGAAATATAATTGTAAAAAAAACAGAAGATAATAATTATTATACCGTAACACTGCCAATGGCTTTTATTATTAGAGCTCTATCACAAATCAAATCAAAAATAATCAAACCGCCAGGTTTGCGAGCGATTTCAAAGCGAAGCGATTGCGTAGCGTGATTACTGCAGGCACAAAACCACATAGTACTAAATAGTTACTGTCGCATCATTTTGGAAAAGCGCTGCGTCATCACGACGTCATCATGCTGCACAATCGCCAGTGTGATAGAAAAAATGTGCGTTTAAAATTATTCTCAAGCTATCCTCAACTTTAATAAAATCGTGATAAGACTTAAGACTAGCTCTTAAATATTTTTAATTTTGCTTGCATTTTCCGCGTTATTGCTTCGCGGCATTTCCCTGCGGCATTGCCCCGCGGCATTGCCTCGCGGCAGAGGTGGAGTAATAGAAATAATGAAGGAAGGATGCACTCTGTATGCAAATGCCTGAGCTAATCCGAGCTAGACCCCGTCTTTGGAACTTGAGCGACCTATCGCAACTTCATTTATTTACAGACTAGCACAAGCATCCGATTTTACCCGATAGCTCGTAGAATCTTTTATGTATGTTGGTTGTAGAATTAGTAAAATCATTAACCTTTTAGTCGATTCTTAACGTAACGATTCATTGTATCACCTCACTAGTTAATTTGTACTCTATGAATAGTACTGTCTTTTTGCTCGCTCTCACATAAATAGCCATCTCTTTATCCGTTCTTTTACCAAAAATGTGTGTCGGTGTGAATTAACCCGTAATAAAATATTTAATTCTACTAATTAAAGTCACTGTTTTTAATTCAGTTTATCAATGTAAGTCAGTCAGTTTGTTATAAAATCATTTCGTCTTCTTTTATTTTATTCGTCCTGGAAATGTTTTCATCTCGACACAAACTAAAAAACATTCCTCCTTTAAAAACCCCAGAGCAATGTAAACTAACTAGTAGTAGTAGTAGTACTACTACTACTACTAGTGACATATGACATATGACATATGTAATTACTGTTTTGACATGTTTAAACATTTATCGAACTGTGACGTGTAACTATTGGAGTTATCAATAAATTCTGATTTCTGATTTCTGATTTCTGATTACTACTACTAGTAGTAGCTCTGTAAGCTTCAGACCTCACGGCCGACGTTTGTCCTCAACATGTCGCGTTCCTCAACCGATTCACGATAATTATGTGAAGAGGTTCAATAATTAACCAGTTTTTTTTGCCGAGTCCGTTTTTGGTAATTTTGGAAAATGGCGGACATATGTTTTTTTTAATCATAAAACGACGTGAAAAAACGGGACTAGCATAATTCCACTACGGCTAAAGTCCCATGAAAATATTGGATAAAAAAAACAGCTACAAACTACAGCGGAGTTTCAGTTTTAAATGCTCTGATTGAATAGAAGGCAGACCCAGAAAAAAGCTTTTCTTTTTCAAACCTTTCCAGGCCGCATGCACGTCATTAGGGGAAGTAAGAACACTTTTAAAATCAGCTTTTTCGTAGATGTCTACGCTGTAGTGCCGTAGAGCTCCGTAGACATCGCTACAAATACATTGTAGAGCCCACGTAGAGCTGAGTTGAGAGACGGTTCGCGGCTTGGAAAATAAACTCTGGAACTTTTATACACCTATATAGCCTGTTCAGACTACGCCATAATACAGTGTAATTATCAGTAAACTGTAAACTTGAAAAACGGTCATTGTACTCATCATTGTGTATCTACACGTCAACTTTTACAATGAGATCAACGGAAAAATGCTGGTAATTTGACTTTCTCTCAAAAAACCTAATATGTGCACTGCACTTGACTAATTGTGTGGAAGAGTAAATTTTTGTGCTTTGACTGCCTCGTTGGCTCAGTTGGTAGTGAACCTGCCTTCTGAGCTTGGGGGCGTGGGTTCGATTCCCACCTAGGGCAAACATTAATGTGATGAACATTTGTGTTTGTTCTATGTCTGGGTGTTAAAATGTATTTAAGTATGTATTTAAAAATATCTAAGTATGTATATCAGTCCCTGGCAGCCATAGTACAAGCTTTGCTTAGTTTGGGGTCAGGCGACCGTGTGTGGAAGTGTCCCGAATTTATTTATTTATTATTTATTTTATTTTAGAAATTCTTCGAAGGTAAGGTTGTTCGTATAGGATGGATTAACACTCACTATGGGCTTGTAATCTATCGATAATCACACTGTATAATTATGTCATCATAGCTTCCCCTTTCCTCGGACTGCCCTTCGTCACTGGAGAATTATGCTATTTAATAGCGTGCTCTGAAGCATACTCGCTACAATCTCCAGGCTTTATATCGCTTTTCTTTTCTACCTACTTTTATTAAGTTTTTACCATAGTTGCTCTAGGGAATAAAAAAGCGCTAGAAAAATATTTTTCGTCTCAATTTAGACTGAATAGTCTACTGTAGAGCACAATAACTTATGTTCACTGAATAATAAAGTTATAGTACCTATTTATACTTAAGTTTATACCATAGATACTCGTTTAATTTACGAAAAAAATATGGAGCTTTTCATTCTAAATGCATTTATTTGTAAAAGAAACACTAAGTAACCGGCCCCCGGCACAGACCACCGACACAACGTGTGTGACTTGATATGTTTTGGAATACAGTCGATGACATCGATGTTGACGGCTATAATGTTTCTTGAATTTATTATAAGTGTTTATTGAATCGGCGACTTTGGTGTGTAGACTCCACAAATCACATCTAGGTTTAGTTATTTTTTTTAATAGTCAAAACATGTTTATAATTTAATTATTATGATAACTAAAAATCTAATTTTAATGTTTTAAACCTGATTTTAGTTAAAACAAAAATTAAAACTACAAAACAAATTCACTATTATAAAAAAGTAGTAACAAATAAGTTTTAAACAATTTTTAACCCAATATTACTTAAACGAACTAAAATAATTTGAACTAAATGAAAATCCTGACCAGACTTAATATTACCTAATATATTTTTTCATTGTAGGATGGTACGGGTAACATTAGAAAAATTATCCTCTTCACTCTTGAAAGGTGTCGCGATTTACAAATCATGACTTAAAGAAAAACACTAAAACTTCACCTACACTTAAAATATCACTACAATAAAACACAGAATCAGCAACAACTGTAGTAAATTAAGCAATGAACGAAATAAATACGGCTGTCACTCGCATGATGAATAAATAGAATTTAGACGAGTATATTCTAAGCCAAAATTTGTAAGACAATTTTTTTTTAAATGCCCCTCAGTTTCTTGCCTGTTCTTCTGAGTAGTGGCTCTTTTCTCGAACAAGGCGGTAGAGTCATTTTTATAACTTTGACGTTTATACGTGTATCTTTGATACCCAATTGAATAAAGACATTTTTACTTTGACTTTGACTAGACTAGAAGTAAATAAGACTTAATTTGCTTAGTTTTCGGTGCAAAGTCTAGTTTTATTTTAATTTTCTGTCCAAAATTAGTGACATGCCGAAAAACGAGGACCCGAGATTGTACCCCTCGGGGGTAAAGTTTCAGAAGAACAAAACGAGGAACTTTAAAAAATCTTGTTTCTTCAAATGCAGAAGTTTGAAGTTTGAAATGTGCGCGCGGTCCCGCGGGCGGTATTACCACTTGGCCGAGATTACGTTTTGCTTGAAGTAAAGGTATTAAAAATATTGTTTATTGTTTTGCTTGGGACGGTAACTAAATTAAGACTTAATTGAGCGTAGAAATAGGACTGATATTTCGGTATTTATTTTTGTATTTTAACAGATTTAGGTTCAACTACTAATTCACCAGGATCATAAAACTTAACTAACAACACGTAGTTTTACGCGCTATTCAATATTTACTGATTTACAGGGTTGAAAAGTAAAGTAGATTATGTGTTTTCCGTTGATCCGCAGTGAAAAACTAGCAAACATACTCGAGACACTCTGTCATTTGTCATTCGACCATTCTAAAATATACTATCACTAGCTGCGCCCTGCGGTTTCACCCGCGGTTAAAAAGTATCCTATGTGCTATTCCAGACTAAAATCTATCTCTGTGCCAAATTTCATCCAGATCTGTTCAGCCGTTCTGGCATGAAAGAGTAACAAACATCCATACATCCATACATACAAACTTTCGCGTTTTTAATATTAGTAGGAAGTAGGATTGATTACCATAGCTTATGAAACATGCAGATGAGCTCATGATTAAAAAAAACAAGGTATAGCGTTTCGAGAGTTAACACCCGACTACGTCACTAGTCATCGCAATCGTCTCCCTCGAACTCGTTGTAAATTACCTATCCCGGTCTTGTTTATGCATCGATTGACGTCAGTGCGTGTCACCCTCGTGACCTTTTTTATCTCGGAATGAACCTATAGCGTATAGCGGTCTATATAAGGAGCTAGTTGTTGCTACAAGTGTGAAAATGCATATGAAAACCTAAGCTTTCAAGTCTGTGCAGCTAACAAATTATTATAGAACTTGATAGCAGGTAAGAAATTAACATGCTTGTTTAATAAATCGAACTTTATTCACATCCTGCCCCGCTACTGTTCACTGCAGTTGAGACCGTGCCCAGGAGCCAGAGTCTGGCAACGAGCCAGCTCACTCATTACCGGAGCATTAATTGAATATCCTATACTGTCTGGGATTTTCCAGGCTCAGACAGAGCTTTTGGTGTTCTTTTCGGCTTTTTTATTGATACGGTACTGATGTTTGGTCGAAGTTTCGCTTCAAAATGTATTTTTTGAATGCGCTTTTACGAATGCGAAAATGTAGCACGTTATTTTGAATTGTAGGTAGCAATTTAAGGTAGCTATCAGTAGGTAGCCGAATTTTGTACCTACCTATAAAGTCGAAATAAAAAATTACAATTACCTACAATTTAAACAAAAACACAATTGAATCAGTCGAGATTCCACCAACTAGTACTAAACAGTTTGCCTCCACCTTTCTAATACGAACCGCTAGGGAATGGAACACCTTGCCATCATCAGTATTACCGACTAACTACAACCTGGGTATCTTCAAGGCTAGAGAGAATAAGTACCTTCTAGGTCGTCGTGCTCCATCTTAGACCACAACGTCGCTTAACATCAGGCGAGTTAGTGGTCAAACGTCGACCTATTCCACATCAAAATAAAGGTTTTTTTTTGTTAATTTGCATTATTTACATCATCATTTTTAAATTAGCCGCAAAGTAGGTATTTTGCTTAATTTTCCCCAGCATCAAATTCGTCCAAAACGCAAGGATAAACCAACAAATTCCACACAAAACACCAGTCGACAGTATTCACTCCCCTAGAGCAGAGCAGAAAATTCCGTGTATCATCACTATTACAAAAAAAACAACGCACAAAAATTTCGCTGCGTCACCTTAAAAACCATTTTCCCTCCCAATTTCGTTATATCAAAATACACGCTACATTGAAGAGACATTTCGTACAACAATAGGTACCGTTTCCTAGCATCGCGACTCATATCTCCCCTTACCTTTTGTGTTGCACCCCTTAACGATGTACAGTTAGCGGGGCAAGTTGCTACCTCGCTGAGTAGGAAGGTGAGACGGGAATATCACAACTTGATGGAATTGCCGTTTGAAATAGAAACCTATTATATTTCATGTGCGGTGAATTGGGTTTTTCGCATCAATGCAATACCTGTATCGCGCAAAAGTAGGACTATTGTAGTTTCAATTTACTATTTTTTATTATGTTTTTTGTTACTCTACGACCCGCCCCGGTTTTGCCCGGTGCCTATAAACCATCTAGAAGAAATAATCTCAATGATAGTGAAAACCACATCAATATCCATTGCGTAATTTAGCAGGAGTTATTAGCGGATATACAGGCAAATGCAGAAATTGACTTTGTTTTATACTATGTAGAGAGATGGGTTTCAATTGTTAGATATAGCACTAATTTATAAACCTAAAAATTATTTTTGAAAAAGCTTTTTAGTTGCACTCTTATAAACACAAAGATAGAACAAGTGAAATGTGAAATTGCAGACTATAATCTTTACTGTGACCATCTAAATCCATTCGACTGTCTTGTCTTGTCAACACTCATAAGATAGATTTGATTTTTTTAATATGAGCATAATTTAACTCTTAGCTCATACTTAAAGTGATACTAATTCGACACACATGGCTGTACCACCTCAAATATTCCGCGGGCAAACTGTAGAGCAACATTGTTGCGTGGGTGTTCACACATTAGGGCATTTCAATGCGTATAAGTATCTGTTCACACGTTCTACAACACAACGTGCAATGTAACGTGCAACACAAACGCATTGATATATTTTAAACGTTTGAAATTCTCATGCGCACGCTTGTTTCACATTTACGGAGGCCTTCTCTTCATGGCTTTTACATTACTCCTACATACAAAAAACTTCGAAAATTCAAACTTACACTCAATTAAAATGCACACAAGCCCCCTTACCAAAAAACACTGTTTATAGCCTCGGGACAGTAGGTATACTCGTTAAGTGTTTTATTTTTTGACAAACTCGAAGACGTTTTAAAGAAAGGCCAGGTCAGGAGTTCCCGTAACCGACGAGCGTCTATGAAAAGACTCATGGAAGTAGAAGGAGCAGGATGTATGTAAAGATCGTAGCAAGTGGAAAGAAGTGGTATGTCCTTACCCCAATGGGCTGTTTCCCTTAATGCGTGACTATAAATGTATGAATGAATGTATGTATCTTTTGATATCGAGCAAATTGTTTAGTTAGTTATTTCAAGGCTATACAACGTTTATCAGATTTAGTGTAAGTGAATACAAGATTGTGTGATATACATCTCTGTTGCATTGTAGTTAAGTTATCTATTGACTTATAACTGATGATGCTTAACTCTTTTTAACTGTAGCAGCCAAACACCACCCGTTTCGAGCCCTACTAAAATCGGTGATCACACGTAACCGATCAATGTCTAACCGCGGGTGACATCTACGAGTACATACATTGATTTAGAACAAGTGACTCGTCAAGTTACAGGCCTCGGTTTTATGACTTACCAAAACAACACAAGACTAAATCAGAGGTCTTTTGGCCTAAAAGCTATGACACCGAATCTAACCACCCGGCCTACACGAACTTGTTTAAATCGAAATAAATCAAATGGATTATGGGCATCGAAAATTTCACAACTTTGACGTGCTTACGTGTACGTCAAAGTTGTGAAAATGACTCTTTCATTTTGTTCTGAAACAAGTAACATTATAAAAAAAAATTGTACCCTATGCCACTTCCACCATCAAGACGATTTAAATGACACCTCACATGTCGAAATCCATCAAGCTGTTTAGGCTGTAGGGCATGCCAAAAAAACCTCACACAAACATACATACTTACATACATACACTCGAAAAACACAACCCTCCTGACTGCGCAAGAGCGCAGTCGGGTAAAGAAGAGGCACAACCCCGAACAGCATACTTGCTATACTTACCTACACTACAAAGATGTGGATGTTACCCATTGACATCTTGACCTCAGGACATTTCATACCCGGATTATTCGTACTCTTCGCAATTAGCTTTGCATTGCTGAAAATGCTTGTATGTACAGTGTACACAGCTTTAGGTAATTTGAATGCGTATTACGCTGCGTATTCACGCGATGCGCCGCGGTTACGCCACGTCAGCGGAACGTGAACGCAGCGCGATGACAGGCTGTCATTCAACCCATCCATTATTTAAATTGACAATGACTTGATAAGCAATATCTGTTTATTTACAATTTGCGAGTTTAGAATTATATTGAAATGAATCACAACACTTGAATCACTTTGTTTTCGTCTGCTTGCTTCATTTAATCGCAGTTTTGTAACGATAAAATACATAGATTATATACATAGATACATACATACATATGTAGATATATACATAGTTATTAAAGATATATATAAATACGTAGTTATTTTTTTATCTTAGGTAAATATAAAAATCCTATCCTACTAATATTGTAAACGCGAAAGTTTGTAAGAATGGATGGACGGATGGATGGATGGATGGATGTTTGTTACTCTTTCACGCCAGAACGGCTGAACAGATCTGGGTGAAATTTGGCACAGAGATAGAAACCGCGGGGCGCAGCTAGTGATATAAATATATTTCTGCTATTTTCTACTTTTCTACGCCAGCCTGTCACGTCTATGACAGGGGGTCTATTCTAGCGAATGCAATTATCTCCGTCACGACTTTTCTTTCAAGAAAAAATTGTGACCGAGATAATATTTATAGCACATGCCAGATATGTGTAGGTATCCTAAATTCTGACTCGTGAGATACTTACTTAAAAAAGCGATAATAGCCTGAGAAGGTCTGCCTCAGAAGACAAAGGAAGCGGGTTCAAACCCAGCCGACGACGGCACGCACCAATTTGTTCATTGTGTGAACATGCGTGTGTATTGTATATTCATGTCTAAGGCTCGTTTAAGCTTGCGGCCCTAAGTGCCACATTTCCATAGGAAATAATTATACTTAGTGATAGTTTAAGTAATCATTAACTTCTCTGAGTGCGGCGGTAAGACTATTATAGGGCGGAGATCTAGTTAATTTAATTGACCATGCTAAATTTCATCATAATCTGACAAATGGTTTTCAAGAAGTTTGAGAAGCGCATTTGTATGGAAATTTCAGAGCGTCGCGGCCTTCTTAAAGCCCGGTAGGCCCGAGCCTAGGGCGGCTAGATTTTAAGTCAAATATGACTGCGAACTTACTGCGAAATATCAAATGCGAGTCTGACTTACACACTACACTACTCTCCCTACTCTCTCTACTCTCTGGCTTACAACTAGGTAATATTCGTATCTATAAATACTAGTGGCTACTTGGCGGAAGTGGAAGGCTCCAGAAAAAGATGTCTGGAGCCTTCCACTTCCGCCAAGTAGCCACTAGTATTTATAGATATTACCTAGTTATAAGCCAAAATTTGTGAGACTAATTTATTTATTATTTGAAAAAATAGCGCCCCTCAGTTTCTTGTCTGTTCTTCTAGGTAGAGGCTCTTTATCCGAACAAGGCAGTCGAGTCTATTTAAATAAGTTCGACGTTCATAAGTGTATATTTGATTGAATAAAAACATTTTGACTTTGACTTTGACTCCTAACTATGTTTTCACTTAAGATAATCGACCGAGCGAGCGTTTCGTATGTTGGAATTCTGTCTTCCTCTACAGGTCGCATTTTTTGGAGAAACAGACGTCAGCATTCGTAGATATCTTACATGTATGACATCTATGAATGTCTTAGTAACTCTATACACCTGCAAAGCCAACCATAATTGCTGAAATGCAATTACTATTATGTCAGAACTATGAGTGTAGGGTGACCCTGATTTCTAAAAAGCTAGTAGGCCCCACTTATTCAAAACGTTAAATTGAACGATAATAATATTTCTGTCTCTGTTATTGCTGCGTATTATAGATATGCAAGGAAAGCAAAAAAATATAAAGAGTTGGAGATGGGCCCGCCTCTCAAGTCAGAGGGAGCGGGTTGAAACCCAGCCGACGGCACGCACCAATTTGTTCATTGTGTGAACATACTGTATGTGCGTATTGTATTTTATCAGGTATATTACTGGAGCCCGGTACATGGCGACAGGCTCGCCCTCTGTCACATTTGTGACTAAATATCGTCGGGCGAAGTGTGGGTGTTGTATTACACCTCTGCCAGCCCCTTCGGGGGAAAGGCGTGACGATATCTTATCTTATCTTATATCTTTAAATGAGCAATTCTTGTATTTATATATATATATATATATATATATATATATAATTGGAATCTCGGAATCGGCTCCAACGATTTTCATACAATTTAGTATATAGGGGGTTTCGGGGGCGATAAATCGATCTAGCTAGGAATCATTTTTAGAAAATGTCATTTTATTCGTGTTTTATCGATAATCAACTTAAACATAAACTTGGAAGAAAAATAACAAACATATGACTCTTCCTGACATCTATTGGCGAATAATAATACTATTTTTTGTGAGCAACTAATTGCTTTAACGACACAACAGCAGATGGCGTTGTTAAGTAACACGAAGTCAATGAGTGTTTGCTTTGAGGTTAGACTAAAATCAATTGTTTATTTTCCAAAAAAACACAATAAAAAAAAAAAATACCGAGCAAAGCTCGGACATCCAGGTACTAATGTGTTATTAGACAACGACATAAATACCTTTAGCTAGTTTAAATTTAGCAATTTGGGGTTTAGAATATCGCCCAGTATGTTAGTTCTTAAACTAATATTGGAGTAGTTTGACTCAAAAATCTTAATCAAAGGTAATTCTTTCCTGGGATCAATTGATGTTTATTTAAAATTAAATTAAATTAAAAATCATTTATTTCGGAACCAGTCCATAGTCATGCACAAATATCATAAATAATCAAAATTCAAAAACAAAATTTATGTCACATCAAATCAAAATGTAAATCACGAAATTCAATTAAAATCAGGGGGGCGATTCAGTTAATCATAGCCGATGCTTAACTGAACCGTTGACGTTGCGTTTGTCAAAAATAAGACGGCTGGTGAACGGCTCAGCATCACTAATGGTTCACAAGCGTGTGAGCTAGAGCTCGACCGCTGCTCCACCCGGTTAAAAACGACTGACGTCACTGCTACGTAGCTAGGATGTTACTGCGGGGCGTTTAACTGGGGCCACCTCAATTCCATAAAATTGTATCTTAATACAATTGCAATATTACCTACACCAAAGATTTACTATTGTATGTGCTAATTATTTAGTATAAGGCTTTAAGCATACTGACGCAAATCGTGAATAGTTGCGTCTGTATTCGTCTTGTATTCTACGAACAGATTCGCAACAATTCCAGCATCTCGAGTCAATCTGTTTGAAGCTTAAATGATAAATTAGTAGGTTCAAGCATGTACTTAGTAAAAGTACCTACTTACTTATTTTATTTGTATACTTACTGAAAAACTTATTTTCGCATTTTATATCATCATTAGGGTATCATCAGCCTATCTAATGTTTGTCCATTCCACTTGACTGCATGCAGGGCGCCTCTAACCTAACCGTAGGGTTAGTAATTAACTTATTCTATGACTCGATGAGTATTTTAAAACCCTATGAACTGGCTTTCCTGTGTTTTCGTTTCGGAATAAATAACAGTACAAGTAGGTAGGTACAGAAGAATCATGCTGACACAGTAAGTATGCGAATTTAAACCTACTCATAGCGTTTACCGATTCTCTTTCTAGAATCGCTAACGCTATAAGACTAGTTGTTGATTGGACGAGTTAACGTGACATTTTTAAAGCTCGTATTTCGTCCGATCACCAGCACCTCTAGCATGCGCGCGCGGCAAAATTCTTCTCGTCACTTTGTCATGTGAGAACGTGACAAGGCTATGTCTAAATATACGTCTGTCTTCGATAAAAAGAGTCAACTTACCGTTGTCGCGTTGCGCATGCTAGGTCTGCTGGTGACGTTAGAGCTTTACTGATTCTAGAAACTGAATCGCTTGGAAACGATTTCAACCTATCAAACATTTAGAAAACATTAGCAATGCCAGAAATTTAAATTATAAATGTTAAAGTTGTCTAGGGCCCTTTGTCACTCAAGTCTGTATTATCGGGTTAATATATTATGTAAGTCTGTATTCTTCGGGTTAATATATTAAGTAAGTCTGTATGTATGTTCGAGTTGTGAGAAAGCAAAATATTATAGGTAGTAGAATAAAGGTGTAGTGTATAAGTACGTTGTTGTTTAATATGGAGGTAAGTATAAACTAAGTACCTACTATTATTCTTTATTTCGTTTTTTTATGTATTTGTGCTATGCAGCACTTTTTGGCTTTTCCAGTGACTACTCTTTAATAAAAATCTGCAAAAGAATTACATTTCTACTAGCGTTAGCCCCGCGCCAGGTCCTACGCGCGAGTAACTCTTAGCTGAGTTCCATGCAGAGGGCAAACCTATATTATTGGCGCTGTGTACAACGCAGAGTGCGCTAGGCCTGGAGGGCTATTCCTGCGCGTGAGATGAGATGAAATTTTATTTTGGTCACTCTCACACCTATGACGTTTCAAACGAGAGCAACAAGGACGAAAAAAAGTGAGATGAAAATATCAAATCTCCGAATAGGGCCCCTGGTTTCAGGTCTGCGGATTAAAATGGCTTGATCCAACCACTATCTCAGACATTTTTATCTGAGTAAAAATAAAGCAGACTCATATTGCAGAGGAAGAGGCCCCCTACCCCTATCTTTACCTGAATACATCACTGATTTATTTGACACAAGAACTTCTTTCCCTTAGCGAAAGCGCACACTATGCAACAGCTTGACGACTAAACGCAATGATAGATTGCAGCCGACAACATTCTTACTTTTTGTTCAAAATTCTACGCAGTTGGCATTTGAGTCGCAGAGTGCCAAGAACAGAGTAGTTGGTCATCGGCCACGGACATGGTGCGTGGACATACGGTGCATTTGCGAAGACACGCGCATGCAAGACGATTAGATCCAAACGACAGCTATGCGTCTAGTCGCAGCGACAAGATACGTGCCCGCGCAAGCTGTGAATTTGCGCTGGCACTTATGTTATACCTACTTACTTTTCATTTCTAATGTCATTTTCAAGTATGCTGTCAATTTCGACTGATAAACCCGAAATTTTTCAAATTACATCGAAAGAGCTAAACGTTGCTCATGGATGGCACGTTCTTCTTGTGCAGCTACGGAACGGCATAGGTACACCATGCATGGTATAATAATACACTTCGCCAGATGCAAGACCGACATATGTTATTAACAAATAGTTCGAAAGAGATGGATGACGATGACGAGTGACGTCATTACGTGTTTGCTCCCGGAATGCTAGATCCATGATCCAAAAAAACAAGGTCTAGCATTCCAGGCGCAAACACGTATGACGTCACTCGTCATCGTCACACGTCTCTCATACTATTTGTAAATTTCTTATTTCGGCATTGATTGACGTCACCACGACTGGAATGCTACCATGGCTAAATCTTGTTTTCTTTTTTGGATCACGACGTATACAAACTATGTAGAGTAGTTACTACTAAAAACTTATAGTATGCTTAAAATAAGTACGCTGCTTTTTTCCATGTCAATAACAAATCTAACAGTGACATAAATATGTCTTTTAAGGCCTACCTACAAGTTTAATAAAATGCACAGTTATTTTAAAATTAAGTACGATAAGTATGTATATTTTATTATTAAATAGGTACGAGTAAGTATATTAAAAATTAAAATTTACACAATTAACTCACTAAACATACAGTCAAACTTATTAAAACATGTACCTAGCCCTAAGTTTCGGAAATATGACCACGATATGACCACTGCCAACCTCTTCGAGGAAAAGGCGTGTCGTCCCCCTACCTTATCAGAGGGCAGGGTGTGGCGATATAACAGACCTATTTTTTTTCTGACGACATGTTACGTTATCTCTTAGGCCACTTAGATCCACCCAGGCTCCGCCGGTAGAGCAAAAGCAATTTTTTCTGCAAACGTGAGTCTGTTAGAACATGAAGCAGTAGTTATTAGTTATTATTGCTTTAGTTATTATTCTGAGGGACTGGTCATTGATAAAGTCAATCAATCATGAAGTTTCAAAGAAGTTTAGCTATCAGGCTATTAGCACGCTATCCGCTATTGGAACCGGCAACGATAAATTATTGGGACGGCCGGTTGCGAAAAAATGCTTAGACCTAACCAAATGGGATGTCAATGTACTTAACAAATTAATATTACAGTAAAGTTGTACTGGTCACAGCTTAATTCTACTAGGTACTGGGCGCTCATAACCGATCACCGATTTTATACAACAGACGACATCGTGAGTTCAAATGGGTGATCGCAAGTGGCATTTACAACAGAGTGCTACTGTAGCTCAGATGGCACGTTAAACCGTAGGTCTCGGCTGTTTGCTCTAGTAGACAAAGTAACAACAATAATAATAAAGCCATGTCAGAAGCCAATATTGCACCGGCTACGGCATTGCAACCACAGACTTTTAAACCGTAATTCAGGTATTTAAATATTTATGGAATCTATGTTGTCTATGACGTGAATGAAAAAGTAGAGTTTGAACGTTCCTCTTTTAACTTGATACTGGCAAATGCACAAGACGTGCGACGCCAAATTCCCCTATGCGGGAGAACAAAAAAAAACGCTACTCTAGTTTCTTTAAAAATAAAACCTACCCATAGATTCAAACGCTTCAGCAACGTGTCACTAACGTGTCACCAACGTGTCACTAACGTGTCACCAACGTGTCACCTACACCAACATACAGAAATAAATCTAATATTCTCTCTCACTCTTAACCTCGCTCTTACCCATTATATGTCCTACTCCCTCATGGTGACGTCAGCCTAGTCTCCTATTCTTGACGCGTGAGATGAGATCTGGTCACCTTCACTCTCGACTTTTCAAGCGAGATAGACAAAGACCAGAAAATATCTCGAATGGTAGGAATAGGTACCCTGTATACTTACTTTTCTCCTTCACTTGGTTCTATCTTCGACATTGTCTTAAAACAATACCTACTAAAACAATAGTTTAATAGCTTTAAATAATGTCTAAAGTTTAATAAATAGCTCTACATCAACTTATGGTTTATTTGGAAAAACTATGTAAAAACCTATTTATGCTTCTTTCTTTTGCTCATTGTACGTTTCATATTTCTTGCTAAAAATAAAACTAGTACTTTATTTGTTTCTTCCTTTTCTGTTTTTTCTCCTACATAACCTGAAAACCTGTAAAATAAATAGGTAATTAGAAATCTATTACTATTTTCCATGGACGTATGCTATTTTTCTAGGAACAAATTTTCCTTGCCTATTTGACATAAATCAAGTCAAATTGTTAAAATACATCATACCAAAGAGTTTGTAATATAGATACATAATACCAACATGAAAGTTTAATTGATTTACCTATATCTTCTATGATATTGACAAAATGCAACAATATGAACGAAAGTAGATATGTGTTTAGCATAGAATTACGGAATGTAACAAGGAGAGATGAGAGTGGGCACTGGAACAGTTTCTTGGGAATAAACAGTCCTATTTTATATAATAATTTATCATTAGCATTCTCAAAGGTTTAGTAAGAGTAGGAACAAAGTATACTCAGTTGTGGCCCTAGTTGACGTACTATCTCTTTACCACTTTACCTTTACCATTCCATATACCTACGCGGCGCTAATTCGACCGGGCCGACTGATTATAACAAACTCTCTAGGCTGACACAATATGTGCACTTCAGTAATTTACTATAAAAAATTCTTTACTGGATTCACTGGATTACTTATCGGGTTCTGGACTTTTCGCGTCGATGTTTGTCCTCTTGTAGAGGACTTGTATTTTTGTTCAATGAGTCACTTGTTTCCTGCAGAAAAATTAGAAGACCACACATTCAACAAAATCACTACTTTGTTTGGCAAAAAAGTAAAAGTTGCGTTACTAATTTTGTATCAATTGCGGACACTCGTGCATTTTAACAAATCGATAAAGGTTATTACACCACCATTATTTTAGTTGAATACTCAAAGAAACACAGTTTAATAAAATAAACAAAAATTGCCTTTTTCTGATTCCCGGCAAAAATACTCAAGTTTTTTTTTAAAAAGCTTTCATGACCATGGAAACAAAATCCTTCAGTACTGTATATGGTGATGATGTAAATAAATTCCGGAGTATTGAAATTTTTGAAGTTCCTTTCAATAAATTATTTCCCGTATATTTGCGTCTCTCAACTGTATAGTGTCGCTTAGTTACTGTGGTTCATCGCGTTGCCGCGTCGCTCGGTCTGAAAATAAATCACGTCACTAGTTGACAATACAGAAAGAGGAAGGCTTTAAACTTAATAAAATTACACAGAATAATTTAAAATTTGGTTGTGAACTAGAAACAATAAAACAATACAATTAGGTATGAATTTAATGTCTTTTTTGTTCTTACCTCTTATTATTACCCGACTGCGCAAGAAAGAGGGTTATGTTTTTTCTAAAGAGTATTGGGGATTACACTAAAAATTCAGAATTCAAACTAAACTTAACGTCTCCAATTCCTAGCAAACCTTTTTCGTTTGCAAATAAATGCTCATGAAAACAACAATTAATAAAATATTATGTTCAAATTTAAATTTATATTAATTTCTTAATCGCGCAGCAGATGGTGTTTTAAAACGCGCATAACTTTAATTTATAACATAAGACCGCAACTTGACAGACTGCAGTTTTCAGGGTTTTTTGGGTTCTGGATACAGTATACTTACACTACCTATCTATAATAGGTAATAGGGGTAATCCGCGATAATTAAATATTAAAAAACTTTTAGGGACCTTTAAGAAACTTTTAGCCAGATGGGAGTGGTTTCGATCCCAGCTTACAGCACGCATTAATTTGTTCATTGTGTGAATATTGTGTGCGTATTGTATGTCATCTGCTACATGACCGGAGCCCGTTGTATGGCCACAAGCTCACCCCCAGTCACATTCATAGGACTGAATATCGACCGACGAAGTGTGGGTGTTGTAATATACCTCTGCCATCTCCTTTGGGAGAAAGGTGTGGTGATAATATATGTTAAAAACTTACATTGAAACATTTTTTTTGTTATAAGTAAATAATAAAGCTCGAAATCCATATCATACTTTACTTATAATATTAAACGAAAGTAACTCTATCTGTATTTCTGTCTGTATGTTTGTAGGCTTTTCACGGCTAAAACGGCTGAACAGATCTTTATGAAATTTGAAAATTAGTAACAGTATTTTACGAGGAGGTTATTGGATACTATTTTCTGAAGTCGTGGGTCAGACTATAAAGTATTTGCAAATTGGTTTTCATTAAAAACTAGCTGTTAGCAGTAAATAGTATCCAATAACCTTCCTCGTCAAATGCTGTAACTAATTATCAAATTTCATCAAGATCAGTTTGACCATTTAGCCGCGAAAAGCCTAAAAACTGGCAGAGCTACTATCGATTTTTTATTTATAATAATATTCGGGACACTTGCAGACACGGTGACACTTGTCGTCTGACCCCAAACTAAGCAAAGTTTGTACTATGGTGGCCAGAGACTGATATACATACATATATTTTTAAATACGCACTTAAATTAAAAATTAACACCCAGACATAGAAAAAACACAAATGTTCATCTAACGAATGTTTGCCCTAGGTGGGAATCGAACTCGCGCCCCCTAGCTTAGAAGGCATGTTCACTACCGACTGATCCATCGAGACAGTGTATAATATCAGTAAGTATGGGCCGTTAGGATATATTTTTTGCAACACAACCCTTACTCATAAAATACCATGTTATTGGCTGTCCCACGTATCGAGATAGGGAGCAGATATTCTATGGTATCAAGCTATGTGTTTCAAACACTATTTTATCAAGCTATTGTGTTTCATACTAAGTATGGTGGAAAATTCATTATAATAAGTTGACAACACTGGGCTACAGAAGCTACTGATAAGTAATCACAATACTCATCAAAATCGCAAAAACCAGTTGTTGACATATTTGAAATTAAATTTTATATGTTTGTGAATGTTTGTATACAATTTTTGGGTTAATTTTTTATATAGTTATTGTTTGACATTTTTCTAAAATTTTTGTATTTTAATTGTGATTCTAATAGTACCGTAGTTTGATTTTTGACCATTTGATTGTTATACTATTTATTTTATTGTTGGACATTTTTTTTTTTTCTATAGTTATTTATTTTAATTTGATTTAATTTTTAAATAATGAATTCTATAATTTGACTAGGTACTTATATGTAATTATTATTTTTAATTGCTATGTGTAAATTGATTTAATTTTTTTTTATTTATTTTTATAATCATTAGCTCATCACATGCCTTGGCATTGCTGTTAGTGTGATAAGTATTTGTCAATAAATGAAATGAAATGAAATTAAATACTACACTATCACTACATAGTATAAAACAAAGTCGCTTTCTCTGTCCCTATCTCTGTCGCTTTGTATGCTTAAATCTTTAAAACTTCGCAACGGAATTTGATGCGGTTTATTTTTAATAGATAGAGTGATTCAAGAGGAAGGTTTATATGTAAAATAACATCCATTAAAAAGTGGATAAATACTGTTATTTTTGAGGTTTCTAATGTGATGTCGTTAATTATCAATTTTTTTTCCGCTTAAATTGCAAACGCAGGCTGAACCCTACGAGATTTATCAAAATAATGTACTCGTACTAATTATTTGTACACATTCAAAAGGTCTACAGAAAACTCCTCGATGGTATACATATGTCTATATCTTATGGATATCCCACAACAACGTTTTTTTTGTTTATAATACCCGTGCGAAGCCAGAGCGGGCCGCATGTTTTTATATACAACGTTCACAGTTTTTCTGTAGTGTATTTAGTATCAGCATTGCATCCGTGCGAAGCCGGGGCGGGTCGCTAGTAATATTATAAAATCGAAAGTTTGTGACTGTGTAAGTGTGTATGTTTGTTACATCTTCACGCTCTAACGGATGGACGCATTTTGATGAAACTTGATAATAAGGTAGCTCATACCCTGGATCACTTTTTAACCGCGAGTAACACCGCGGGGCGCGGCTAGTATTACATAATGTAGATGCAATGGAGTGGCAATATGATTCTGACACTATTTGCCTCGATCGGAGCGCACGTCGCACCATGGAATGACCATGGAATAACCACGGATGAGCGCACCTTTTTTTACTGTTAAGGAGTTTTTGGCGGGAACCGAAAAGATGGTGTCATGAATTTAAATTATTTACTAAAACTTGTGATTCTCCGAGGAATAATAATAGTGGATTATTAACCTTTACCGGTTTGCTATACCTAGTGCATGAGCGTGGGTAAATTAAACAAGCATTATTAAATACTACTTTGCGTGTTTCCTACAAAACTCGGCTTTTTTTTTTTTGTTTGTAGTGGCCTCTGCCCCTTAGGGTTTTGGGGCAATTTTGCCATCAACAGTGAGGGAGGCGATAGTAATTGATATAAAAAGAAAAGAAGAGAAATAATCCTGATGAGGTAGATAGTACTATAGAAGAAATGAAAGGAAAAAGAAAAAAAACTATAAGTAGACGAAATTTATTGGACTGAATAAAATTAGCTAATGAAAAAATGATTTTTTTGTTTGGGAATGAGAGCAGAGAAGAAATGTGTATTGGAAGCGGAACTTTACAATTAGTGATGGTAGAATAAAGGGATGATTTACTACGAAGTGGGCAGCTAAAAAATATATAATTTACCGAACCAATATCCAAACTACAAGAGCAATTAGGAGAGTCTGCAATTTTGAATTTAAATAATTGAACAGGACTATAGTTGGCCCTTACCTTGAGTTTTGATCGTTAAGAAAACTTTTTTTGTTTTCAGTTTTAGCTCTAAACATTTCAATAGAGCGCTACTGGCGGAAACGTTAAAGAACCACAGACATCCAATACAGTAGTATTTTGTAGACGAAGTCTGTATAAGGAACTAAGTTAAATGTATGGAGCCAAACGAAAACAAAAAAAGTTTTCGCCAACCATCAAAACTCGCGGAAAGCCCACAGCTTTTCTCAGCTGTCGAGATTTTTGTTTTGTATTTGAATGACAACTCATGACAACTGAAGAAAACACCAATAGATTTAATTACTTACAAAAATAATATTTATATATTTAATAGTTCAATAGTTCTTAATAAAGTTATTCCTAATCGTAGAATGTAGTACGTAATTATTTTACAGGGTGAAAGTAAGGAAAGTGACTGGCATCATTCGCACATCTACATGCATGACAGCTTGAATAGCTAAGTACAGACCAGAAACCAAAAAAAAAAGTGTGACACTTTGTTCCCACGAAGGGAACCACCGGAGATTTTCGAGGAAAAACTCCACCAAAATGATAAGTAACTATACATTTCTTCACCTACACCACTCATTCGCACCGCAAATTTTTAGCACATTTCTGCTGGATAGAAAACCTCCCCCTCGCTAGTTTGCCTTAGTTCTTGATGGAGGGTCCCGGCTTTTCCAGAGGAACTCATCAGACTCCTCAGCACCGCACGTCAACTTTTCCCGGGACAGCTACGTGATGTTGTGTTTAGTCAAATCGGACAAGGGTTGTGTGTGTTATGAAGTTACGTAAGATAAAAGATCTCAGTACGCAGCCAACTTCATTACATTGCTTAGCTTTTAAAAATATCAATTATGTAATGATATTATCATGACAATTATGAAAATGATAATATAATCTTTGCGACTTAAGGCGATTATAAAAGCGAAGTGAGGCAAAAGATATTTTTATGAAAAATAGGACTAAATGAGGCACTGGTGGCGGTACGAGTGCCTATATCAATAAAGTCAAAGTCACAATGTTTTTATTCAATTTGGGTATCAAAGATATACTTATGAACATCAAAGTTTTATAATAGACTCGACCGCCTTATTCGGAAAAAGAGCCACTACTCAGAAGAACAGGCAAGAAACTAAAGGGCAGTTTTTAAAAAAAATATAAATAGATAACTGTCTCACAAATATTGACTTACAACTAGGTAATACCATTTTATATTTATGTGCTAGTGGCTATTTGGTGGAAATGGAATGTAACTCCTCTGGAAGACAGGTTGGCCGAGATAATGGGCCATGCCATGACGTAGGTCCGTTACCATACGCGCGAATAAGCCAGCGTGGTCCAGGTGGATATTCCATTAATACTGCACGTGCTAATTGACCGAGCCAAGCGAGTTCTCAGAGGCAAGTATCTTGCTTAAATTTTTTTTTTTTTAGTTTGAACAAATTAAAAGTAAAAATACATTTTCAAAAACAAGCTTTTTATTTAATGCACTAAAAAGAAATTAATAATCTTTCTTTTCCTATAAAACTTTTACTAATAAAAATAGCTTAGAACGTCATTTCGTCATTAGCTTAGAACGAACACAATTTATATTCTATGTTGCTAGTAAAAGTTATAAGTAGTAGCAAAAGGTTGTTTTATTCTTTAAACGCATTTAAATAAAAGCTTGTTTTTTTTAAAAAAAAATATTTAATTTTTTTGCTGTTAGTTTTCACTCGACAGGTTTCTTAGTCTGTTTATCTCACTAAACGCAAAATTGTTGCAAGATTGTTTGCCGGTCACATTCAAATTTAACTCGCATTCGTATTCTCATTAAATTCTTTGATTTGATACCCATATTGTATGAAAGTTTCAAAAGCTTAGTCCGCCAGCTTTAGAAGACCTACATATTGGATTTAGAGTGACGTCACTTTATTTTTCGAGTAATATTCAGCAAGCCCTTTCATTTTATACCCATGTTATTACAAGAGTGAAAGAGATGATAGCATAGTTGGAGAAGGCCCGCTTCTCAACCCAGAGAGAGCGGGTTGGAACCCAGCCGACGGCACGCACCAATTTGTTCATTGTGTGAACAAATATGCGTATTGTATGTCATCTGCTACATGACTGAAGCCAGGTGTTTGGTTGCCACCAGCCCAGGCTTGCCACATTGGGACTGAATATCATCCGGCGAAATGTGGGTGTTGTATTACACCTCTGCCAGCCCTCTCGGGGGAAAGGCGTGACGATATGTATGTATGAATGTATGTATGTTATACGGGTGCATAGAAAATAACTTGTCCGCCATTGAGGGTGTTCCGCCATCTGGGATTTAGAATGACATCATAATTATAGCTAACCATGCATTTTCATCTAAACTAAACGTGTTTACAAAATTTCAGCTCAATCGATTCGAGATATCTGCTATTTATTAATTTATTCATGACCATGGATACTCGTCCTTCAGTCGGATTCTTAGTAATATTTTTGCTTCAGTAACAGATGATGGGATGATGATGATGAGGTGATGATGAAGACGATGAATCCCTCCCCTTTTCCCATTCCAGTAAAGTTATGGATACTTTACTGAAACTTTAAGTGAAGTTTTGTAGAGAACACGAAAAATCGCGTTTCGCGATGTTTGTATCATTTGCCCACACTCGTGCACGTTGACGAACCGCTAAACGTTAATAATCCACCATTATTACAATTTATCACTCGAAGAATCACAAGTTTTAGAAAATAATACAAAAACACGACACCATCTTTTCGGTTCCCGCCAAAAAACTCTCGAGATATCTGCTTCAAAATTGAGTTGCCAGATTCCACCCGAACAAACATAGTTACATACACATATACATACATACATGCATACATACATACATTGCAAATTAAATAAAAGCTTGTTATAATTACAATAAAAATGTAAACTAATAATATCACCCTTACCTGTAGTCTAGTTGGCCACGTTTTAGTACTCATAAACGTGGCCAACTAGACTACAGGTGACACGTGTGTGAAGCGCTAGTGGTACTGACCCGTTGCTCGTCCGATGATTAACTGAGCTGATGCTTAAATGGACCGTTGATGTGCCTATTATCATAAGAAGCAGACGGGCAACAGCTTGGTGCCATCAACGCTTCACAAACGTGTCATGTTTGTGAAGCATTGATGGTACCAAGCTGATACGTTTAAGAGACAGTGGTAATGAGCCGATCCTCGTCTTTTTTACGTCGATTGCTTGGTTCCATCAACGCTTCACAAACGTGTCATGTTTGTGAAGCATTGATGGTACCAAGCTGATACGTTTAGGAGACAGTGGTAATGAGCCGATCCTTGTCCTTTTTACGTCGATTGCTTGGTGCCATCAACGCTTCACAAACGTGTCATGTTTGTGAAGCATTGATGGTACCAAGCTGATACGTTTAAGAGACAGTGATACTGAGCCGATCATCGTCCTCTTTTTTATGGTTAATGCAACATCGATTGTTTGGTGCCATCAACGCTTCACAAACGTGTTATGTTTGTGAAGCATTGATGGTACCAAGCTGGTACGTTTATGAGACAGTGATATTGCCCCGAACCTAATTTTTTTTTAATGGACACTTAAACAAATGACTACTAAAATTTAAATACATACTTAAATAGATATTAACACCCAGACATAGAACAAACACAAAAGTTCATCACATAAATGGTTGCCCCAGGTGGGAATCGAACCCGCGCCCCCGAGCTCAGAAGGCAGGTCCACTACTGACTGAGCCACCGACGCAGTCAAATTCAACGTCGATGGCTCAGTTTAGTAGCGACTGATAGACGAGTTGCTCCCATGCTATGATGATCACTATTATTTGTTACGAGCTGCACCTTGCGGTATTACTTGCGCTCAAAAAGTGACCTATGTATACCTATGTTTAAACCATCTAGGGAACCAACTAAAAAATTATGCACATTTATGAACTAATCCATTTTTTTCTCATATTTCAGATGATCGTTTTCGTTTTATTTAAAATGAAATGATTACACGACTTTCACGAAAATTACCCTAGAAGTGATAACATACGGAGCGACTTCAATAAATACCATAGATTTCGATGTTATTAAAGCTTTTAAAGCAGACAAAACTGAATAAAAACGGAGCAGAAGCTATGAAAAAACGCTAAGGCTGTCGCTTAGGCATGCGAGTTCTGCTAAGCCTAGAGCACAACAATAGAGCGAGTACATAAAAAAAAGACTATAAGTGTGTTATCGATAATATAATGATTGATATTCCTTGCTGCACCTTGCGGTGTTCCTCACGGTTAAAAAGTAACCTATACTGTTAAATGAAAGCTTTATTCGGACTTTGTTATAGCTAGTGAGCTTTGTGATTTATTTATTTAATGTATTAAACAATTTAAAATGTAGATTTTTGGTGTGTGTTAATTTTGTAGGTAGGTGTCCAAATAATATATAGCCTTCTATATACCTTCTATATTCGTGTAAGTAGGTCCTAGGATCCTGAGATAGAAAAAGTAATATTTCCGTCTATTTATTGATCGAGCGAAAGCAAAAGTTGGCATTACCTGTTTGATCGATGACAACTTGAGTATGTCCCTTTGATCAATCCGATTTTTATATGAAATTTTGCAGGCAAGTAGTTCGTGCAAACAATTTTTAAGTTCGAATGTGAGACAAAATTGGTCCAGAGGTGCTATTCAGAATCAGATTCGAAAACTTTTCCGATCGGATCCCTACTTTTATACATTTTGGAATAGGGAATCGAGTATAAATGCGATCGGAAGAATGAATTGCGTTTAAAAACTTATGAAAACAGCTAAGATTCGAATAATTTGAGTATAAAATTTTTGGTATTCAAACGGAAACGTTCCTGAATGATTGTGAATACCTATGCAGGAGTTAGGATGAGACGAATTACTACTAGTAGTAGCTGATTCCTAGTCTGTCTAGATCTAGCCTATGTAGCTTAGAAAATTACTGGCACAGAAAACTATGTAGGTACGAGAGCCGTTTCGTTACCGCACATCTTAGCGGCACATGAACGGTCAGCGCTTTCGTTTCTTTTTTTGTTTTCGAAGAAGGAATTCGGTTTTGTCACTCAAAATTGACAGACACTTTGTTAATGACAAAGGAACCATATGAATGAATGACGTTGTGCTAAATAAATCAGTGGTGTATTTAGGTACAGTTAGGGGGAGAGGGCTTTTTCTCTATGAGATATAAGTAGGTTCTTGCTTCGTTCTCCATATCAATGTTGAGCTAATTAAATTACAGCACCGAAACGAAGACACTAACCAATAAAGCTAGTTCATAGGTTTAAAACACTGCGAGCATTGTTTTTTTTAAAGATAAAATCCAAAATGAGGTTATCCGTCGTAGAACTAAGACAATTAACCAACATAGCAAAGGTTTAGCAAGTTGAAGTGGCAAATATGAAAATGAAATGGTGGTGCTCGTAGAAAGACCGATATCCGTTATTATTTTAAGAGTGGATACCGAGAATCACCAGACGTAGATTGGAGCACCCTGCCATCGAGTAGAGCGACAAACTGCGCCAAACAGCTGCATAGGTGGACGCTTAAAGCAGAAGATCGTGTCATGTATCGTTCAGTAGAACGCTCACGCTCTGAAATGGATCAACATTAGATATGCCGATGCTCATGATGATACTAAATGTAAAAATAATAGGTTTTCACCACACTAATACCTTTATTAACTACCTACATCCTTGAGATTACTATCTTATAATTTAAACAGCAAATCATAATATAGTAAATCTTTGGTGTAGGTAATATTGCAATTGTAATAAGATGCATCCATCTAGATACAATTTTATGGAATTGAGGTGGCCCCATCTAAAGGCCCTCAGAAACATCCTAGCTACGTAACAGTGACGTCAGTCGTTTTCAGTCGGGTAGAGCAGCGGTCGAGCTCTAGCTCACACGCTTGTGAACCATTAGTGATGCTGAGCCGTTCACCAGCCGTTTTTTTTTTGACAAACGCAACGTCAACGGTTCAGTTAAGCATCGGCTATGATTAACTGAATCGCCCCCCAGTCCAGTCAACAAAACAATAACAAAATATTTAAGTCAGCTAAGTGTCTGCTGTCGTTTATCGATTTCTGTTCTTGACTAGTATTTTTTATTGGTTGGACTTCGTGTCTATTTCATGTCAAACTTGACTAGTAAAGTTCTGAGTAGTAAAAACTAATCAATTCATGGCCAGTTTAGAAATAACTTTCATGTTTTTATGTTTTCAATGAAAAAAATGAAACTAAAGGGAGAACAAGAAACTATAACAGAGAAGCAAAACCTATTTTTATTTATTTTCTATATGTGTGTTTTGTTTCTTGTTTTCCCTTTACTAACACGTTTTTTTTTTCATACAAGTATGTATGCAAGTGTCCTATATCTCCAACCATCATGGCAACCGCGTGTGCGTCAAATTCTCAACTTCGTCTATTCTGAGCGTACACACACTGCACCTGTACACTAGTACACTAGTGTAGTGTGTACTGTGTAATTTCCAATTCGTATTGTAATAATTGCTCTATGGCTTCTCTGAGAACTTCTCGGAACGGAACTTAGATGCACACACATGACAGGTCCTCGAACTCATGAGACTTACAGCTAGAAACATTGGCCAGCTAAATCGTGCACCAGAGGAACGTGTTATATAATATGTTAATTTTTTTACTGATCGCTTCCATACATTTTTATAGCTTCTGCCTACTACTCACTCTATACTCACAGAAAGCAGTGCATATTAAATTTTGACTCTACGGAGGAATCTTGAATCTAAATTATTAAGGCCCGTATGCTAACCGCGAATCTCGATTTAAATCTGGTTTTACCATACATATAATACTGCTTTAAATCGAGATTCATAACTGAGTCGTTTTAGCATACAGGCCTAACATCGCTATTTTGTGACACGTTTAATAGTAGAATTAATATTATCACGCAGACATACCATCCAGGCATTTATCAATAAGTAGGTATGCATCAAAATAAAAATGAGAACTGATGAATTCTTCTATTTGTAGTCATAAAAACATTAGGCTTCGTCCTAATTAAGCAACCTGTGAGCAACTGACTGCTTGCTTCTAGTTCCGTACCCTTTATTTAGTACACGGTACGCCCCGCGGTTTCACTCGGGGGCCCACAGCAACGGTTTATTTTTTCGGGAAAAAAAGTAGTGTCTTTTCTGTACCCCAGACAACATGTATGCAAAATTTCAAGACGATCGGTTGAGTAGTTGAGACGTGAAAGCGTTACAAACAAACAAACAAACTCACTTTAGCATTTATAATATTAATTAGGATTAGGATAGGATTTCAAATAAAATGTCCGACAAGCACGTATTGCGCGTACTCAATACGCACTGTTATAACACTTCATTTAAAATATATACGGTGACGAACTGCAGTTATTCAGTCAGCTGCTTACAGTTAGCTCAGTTAGGACGAAGGCTTATACTCAATCTCAAAATAAGTTTTCTGATAAACAGACTGTTTTTTTACCCGACTGCGAAATAAGGAGGGTTATGTTTTTTTGAGTGTATATACGTACATACGAGAACATACACTCGAAAAACATAGCCAAAGTAAGGCGTGAAACCTCGTAAGAAACCTAAACGCCTAACAGCCTACACAGCTTGATGTATTCCGACATGTGAGGTGTCATTTGAACTGTCTTGATAGTGGAAGTGACATAGGGTACAAAATTTTACAGCCGGGTTTTTTGAATAATTGATTTAAAAAAAAAAAAACAATGTCTAGCATTCAGGAAACACGTAAAGATGTCCTCGTAATCCGTCTCCTTCGAACTTGTTGTAAATGACTTATTTCGATCTTGCTTATACATCGATTGACGTCACTACTTGTTTCTGAATGCTATACCTGGCGTATATTATTATACCATGTAATAATTTACTTGTTTAATACCTAAAAAAGCGATGATAGCCTAGCCGGAGCAGGCCCGCCTCTCAAGCCAGAGGGAGCGGGTTCGGAACCAGCCGAAGGCCCGCACAAATACGTTCATTGTGTGAACATATGTGCGTACTTTATGTCATCTGCTACATGACTGGAGTCCGGTGTATGGCGACAGGCTCGCCCCCTGTCACATTTGGGACTGAATATCGTCCGGTGTGGATGTTGTACACCTCTGCCAGCCCCCTCGGGGAAAAAGCGTGACGATATGTTATGTTTAATACCTACATTTACATACAATTTTGTTCTCGAGTAACGCAAGATCTCCGTGTGTCTCTTAGACATGCTCCTCAGAGCCTGGTGCAGTAATTTGTTACAAGCAGGAATGAATAGGTATAACAATTAGCAGCTCACAGACGGTTCGTAGAAGTCTTGAAGTTAAGTCTCTCTTCTTCAAATTAGGTGAAGTACTTTTCTTACTTTATATTAAGAATGCGAACGTGTGTGTGTGTGTATGTTTGTTACTACTTCACGCTCAAACGATTATTAATACCCTGCCCCGTAATTTCACTAAATAATCCTAACTAATATTTTTAAATTTAATTATTATTAATTATTATATATTTAATATTTGACTGCCTCGGTGGCTCAGTCGGTAGTGAACCTGCCTTCTGATCTAGGGGGCGTGGGTTCGATTCCCACCTAGGGCAAACATTCATATGATGAATATTTGTGTTTGTTCTATGTCTGGGTGTTAATAATATATATTTAAAAGTTTATAACTATGTATATCAGTCTCTGGCCGCCATAGTACAAGATTTGCTTAGTTTGGGGTCAGACGACCGTGTATTCAAGTGTCCAAAAAAAAATGAGTTTGTTCGTTTCTTTGTAACGCTTTCATGTCCTAACTACTCAACCAATCGTCTTGAAATTTTGCATACAATACATGTTGTCTGGGGTAGAGAAAAGGACATAGGGTACTTTATTTACAAAAAAATAAATGGTTTTTGTGGGACCGCGGGTGAAAAAAGTTTTAGTTAAATTATTATATAAGAGAAATATGGTGTCAAAAAATGTCAAAAACAACAGTTAAGAGGGCCGCGACGTTCTGAAATTTCCATACAAACGAGCTACTCAAATTTCTTGAAAACCGTTTGTCAGATTATAATGAAATTTAGCATGTACAATCAAATTAACAATATCTCCGTTCCTATGTTCTTGTTTTTTTTTAAAAACGTTCTCATGCGAAAATAGAGCTATGAAAAATATCCGCATTTTTAAGGGGTCACTTTTGACTGATTTATTCAATAGGTAGACAAAGCAAATTAAAAATTCTATTACATAGGGAGGTTGATGTAGACAACCTCCCTATATAGTAGAATTTTTGATTTTAAATGAATTAATAATACAAAAGAAATTCTTAGTTACTTAAGAATGATTACAGAAGTGCAAAAGTCAAAAAAAAAATTGAAATTGCACTGTGTCACTCTGTAGGTAACTTTAGAGGCTCGTCAGTATCATTACTCGCTTTCTTCACTCATCTTCTTCTAGACGAAATGGCGATAGAATACCTTAAGCCAATGCGAAGTTAGTCTAGGTCGCCTAGGTCGAAATTAGTTAGGTTGCCGGACTCTTAACAATTTAAAATAATGGCTTAATAGAATCGAGACCTTGGATTAACACATAGGATGTTTCAAATATATCGATGAACGCGGGTCACGCCGCGGGCGCAGCTAATGGAACATAATAATCGACCAAGCGAGCGTAAGCAAGCGAAGCGTCTAAAGTATTTTAGTCAAAGCTGAAGCATGCTTTGACAAAAATACTTTCGTATGTCCGAATTCTGCCTGGATCGCTATCTTCCTCTACAGGTCGTATTTCTTAACCGATTCTCATGAAATTTTGTGAGTAGGTTTAATAATATTTTTCTAATTAAAAAAATGTTTATAACTATCGTATCTGCTTATAAAATCTCACGAGAATCGGTTAGGAATGGGCAAAAATATCGATATTTTCGATATATGTATACATACCATCGATAATTTTAATCACGATATATCGATATTGATTTTCGAGTATCGAATTTGTATCAATTTCAATTTCTATAATGATCTTAATGTTCATATCTGATGACTACTGTTTTGATTAACTTGTATATACATAATTGTTTAGGCATTAATAGTCAATACTATTTTCTTTATTTCTCTTCTTTTTTACGAATTGTGAATGCTTTGAGAATATGGATGACGGGGAAAGATGGGAAGGCCGAGCCGTCGCATCTCACTTCTGATGGCGAGGAAAGTCGGTAACTGATTTTCTTTATCTAATGATGTCACGCGCCGTCATGTATGAATAATCATGTGAAAACTAGCGATATATCGATATTATTGCCTCGACAATTATCAATACAAAATATATCGATATATTTTTTTCACTTGCGTATTCCTAGAATCGGTTGAGGAGTGCGACCTGTCGAGGAGACAGACGTCGGCCGCGAGGTTTCCGAACCACTAGTCTATAAATAAGTAACAACTAAGTAGCTTCTCCTTGCAGTTTCGCTTACTATATAAATGTTATATACTTACTATATAATGTTATTAACTTATGTAATGTTCCTGTCCATTCAGGTTGCCTGGAAGAGATCGCTTTGAGCGATAAGGCCGCCCATTAAAAACTTAGTTAAGCCTTATTTAAGTACTATTGTAATTATTTTATGTTTTTAATAAAGAGTTGTTGTTGTTGTTGTTGTTGTTGTTGTTGTTTCGCTCGGGTTTGTGGTTGTAACTTTTTATTAATGCTCAGATCAACCTAGAGAATAAGATGGCGCACGGCGCATGATCTAAGTGAAGCCAGAAACCATTAGTAATAAAGCAGACACAAAAAGCACAAAATAACTACTAGAGCAATCTAGCAATAAGTCTAAAGCAGTTTGGGACACAATAAATAAATATAAACAATACAATACTAAAGACGACATAACACATATTAACGTGAACGGTAAAAAAATCTTTGATCCAAAGAAAATTGCGGAAAGCTTTAATAACTTTTTTATTGACGAAATCGAAAAAAACGTTAGTCACAATAGTATTGCAATGACATTAAAATATTCTAAATCGAATTCCTGCTTCCTAGAACCTACAAGTGATGATGAAATAGAAAGAATTATCCAATCTTTAAAAAACACAAATAGCACTGGCTATGACGAGATCGCAACAAAAATAGTAAAGATAACATCTAGAGCTATTTCACCGATACTTAGCCATATTATAAATAAAAGCATAGAGACTGGTAGTTTTCCCGATAAATTAAAAACCTCTATCGTAGTACCTCTTTTTAAAAAAGAGGATAAGGAAAATATGAGCTTTTATAGACCCATTGCACTTATATCTACCAATACTTTCAAAAGTATTTGAAAAAGTCATTCATAGGCGCTTAAATAGGTATTTTGAAAGAAATAACATTTTCACTCCAGAGCAAGCTGGTTTTCGTAAAGAAAAATCCATTGATTTAGCAATTCTAAACTTTCTAGAAAAGGTCTATAATGGACTCGACAACAAAAAAAGAGTCACGGCGCTTTACATGGACATGACGAAGGCATTTGACTATGTAGACCACAATATTTTAATTAAGAAGCTTGAAAATTATGGCATAAGAGGCAATGTTCTGAATCTAATAGAATCATATCTGACAAATAGGTTACAATATACGGAAATAAAGAGATTGAATACTGAAACGAAGGAAGAAAATAAATACTTGTCGGAATCTAGGGAGGTGAAATATGGAGTGCCACAAGGCAGTATATTAGGACCCTTATTATTTTTAGTATATATAAATGACCTCCCCAGCACCATTAACCACCCGATGGTCATGTTTGCTGATGACAGCACTGCCATTTTCACCGACCACAAAAACAGCGACCATGAAAATGATATAAATAATTCTGTCGAAGCAATAATTGACTGGCTAAATAAGAATAATCTAAAAATTAATCTTGACAAAACACACATAATGACATTCAAAAATAAAAATACTAATTTTGACATATTGAACATAAACTATAATGGTAAGCATATTGACGAAATCTCGACAACTAAATTTTTAGGCATTCATATTGACTCAAATTTATCCTGGAAAACGCAAGTTGCGTGTGTGTGCGCAAAGTTAAACCAATTTTCATATGCATTATACATGCTACGGAAAGTTGCGAATGAGAAAACGTTGTTGAGTGCTTATCATGCTTTTGTAGGTTCCACACTCAAATATGGAGTACTTGCATGGGCTAACTCCGTGGAGAAACTGTCAGTCCTCATAGCTCAAAAAAAATGCATTCGTGCAATATGTGGATTGAAGCGAAGAGACTCTTGCAAACCATATTTCAAAAAGCTGAAACTTTTGACTCTTCCTTCTATTTATATTTTTGAATCAGCTCTAATTGTCAAGAAAAATTTAAGTAACTATGAGACCTTATCAAGTAAGAGACATAAAAATAGACTGCGTGAACCATACCGCAGAACAGCTTTATACAGTGACAGCACATTTATTATGAGATGTGCTATCTACAATAAACTACCGCAAAGTGTAAAGGAAATAAATAATATTGACATTTTCAAATTTAGGCTTAAGAATTTATTAATTGACAAAACTTATTATTCCATCAATGAATTCCTAAATGACATGTTGAAATGATGTAATATTTTTTTATTTTTTTACTATGACATTGAATGAATGTAAAAATATAATGTGATATGTACACGTAATTATAACAATTTATAAAAAAATGCATGCCCTGGTGCTAGAGCACGGTGAGACCAAACATTGTTAAATCTTAATCTATACCAACCCTTGTTTCTGCATTAAAATATTTTGAATTTGAATTTGAACCATCCAAAAACTACGCTACTGTCGTATAGGTACACAACACTCACACACGCAAAAAAACTAAGCTACTTGCTTGATCATTCTTACCTCGACATTATGTGTATTGGTTTATAGTATAATTTCGTGTACATAAATATACATAGTCCATTATAAAAGTATGGCCAGGACTACATTTAGAGGTTCTTTTTAAAAACTGTGCAGTTTTTTTTAAAGCCAATTATGAAAAAGCCGTAACATTAAACTCTTACAAAAATGTGTAGTTTTAGAATATTAAATCCACTAAGGTTGTATATTGGAACGGAAATGGCTAAAGTAGAGTTTGGGAATTAATATAAGTTTTTGTGCCATTGTAAATGTTTTTCATGGCAACATTACCGCGCACACACATTGAAAAAGAAGTGGCTTCAGCGAGATATAACGCAGGATTCCATCTTTTCCTCTAGATTAATCTGAGTATTACTTTAAGATTTTTAAAAGCGGTTCATATCGCAGTCATTTATCAATTAGTCACAACCAGAGTCCATAATCAGTCCGCTTGTTTTTCCCATTTATTTCATTAAGCGAGGGTTAAGTTACAGTCCAACCTTATAACAGAAATTGGTTAAATGGCGGAACCAAAATGATCAATAGAGTTTTGTTGAAAACTACGACGGTGGCTCCACGAGTGAGCTGTACAGCTAAGTTGGTCGCAGTATTTTCCTCTCGAATGAATGGATGTTATTCAGTGACGAGCTTTCAATATTAATTAACGTCAATTAATGAGTAGTTATCACACAAAAGGCTGTTTGCGCAAATATTTGCCTTTGCCAGGTCCGATAAACAATTCGTGTTTATTTGCTTCATTACGGATAATTATTGTTATCTGTGCCTACATCATTCATGCCCGTTGCCAGCCTAAATGTAGGTTATAGTATATTGCTACCAGTTACTCCCTTTTTAGTTATGTTTACTTTTTTCGTTATGAGTTGGATCCGGTTTGTGGCAAAAACATTGTTTGTACCTATAGTTTATTTCGTTGTTTTTATTCTTTATTTTTTTTTATTATTTTTCCCAAAAACAAAATTGTATACACGGAAAAAAATGGTTTAGTTGTGGCAACTAAATCTGTTTTGCTGCCTATGTCTTAGCTGCTGCACCGAATATCTTCGAAACACTGGCAAAGTTTTGTTGACTACGACAAAGACTGCTTAGCTACTATTCAAAATAAAATTTTGCTAGGAGAATCACACTCAAGTTGCAGTTACTACAAATTACTTAACTGAGTTTACTAAATTTGTTATCTATATTAACAAAACAAATTCGAATGTTTCAATTTGATATCAGAGCAAAATATTTTAACTACTTTAGGATAAATTATTTACCTGCTATTGCTAATTGACATTATCTACATTAACCAGTCTTTTCTATTACAGTTATTTCCATGTCGTATGTGAAATTTTAGACGGCAAGCGGGATATTTTGTGCTGTTCCTAATGTTGTGATCTAATAGCATTGTGTGAGACATATCATTATGTAAAGATGATGAAGATATGTTTTAGTAGGTATGTTGTTGTAGCAAAGTATGATAGCTGTCTTAGTGAATTAATATTTAGCTGCACCTCACAAGAGTTTTAACTGTGGTTATAAATTTGGTTTAATACTGTAACAAAACTACTTAGTTGCGTGATTAATTTCCTTTTTGTAAGGCAGCAATTTAATTAGTGGCATAGAAGTTAGTAGTAGCAACTAAGTTAAATAGCTATCCCACGTTTATATGTAACCGAAGGCATCAATTGTTTTACTTTAAAAATAAGTAAGTCGTAATTGAATTTGTAACTGCTACTTAGACTTTAATTATGCGACCAAAATAAATTTTATGAGATACTAGCTGCGCCCCGCGGTTTCACCCGCAGTGCCACAGTAACTGTTATTTTTTTCGGGAAGTACTCGTACCCTATGTCCTGAGTATGTTTGAGCTCCTCAGCCTTGAAAAAGTAGCCTATGTCCAGGACGTAAGCTATATCTGTGCCAAATTTTATCTAGATTTTGAATATTAATTATATTGATAAGAATCAGTAAGTGCGCTGGCGAAACGTACCTAAACTTCGGAGTGATACCTCCCTGGTAGTGTTTACTTACTTATAAACATTTTAAGCCTGTTTCCCACATTATATTTAAGTACTCGTACTCCTTAAACACGTAGGTAACCATTGGAAGAAATGAAATTGTAGCTCAGAATGTACCTAGGTTATCTTAAATAGTAAATACACATCGCCACGCCTTTCCTCCGAAAGGGCTGGCAGAGGTGTATTACAACACTTACACTTCGCCGAACGATATTCATTTGCAAATATGACAGGGGTCTGTCGCCATACACCGGGCTCTAGTTATACAATATATAGCAGATGACATTAAATACCTACGCACATACTTTCACACAATGAACAAATCGGTGCGCTCTTTTGGCTGAAATCGAGTTTCGAGAATCGAGTTTAGAAACAAGCCTTCTCCAACTCGGCTAAAATTCAACTAGCGAAAATGCGTAAGAAAAACAGATAGCAGAGAAAAATAAGCTCTCGCTCGCTCTACTACGACTCATGTTAGCCTGTCTGGGCTAGTGTATGAGTAGTGTGCTAGTAGTGAGAGAAGTGTGAGAAATTAGTTACATCTTCATAAGTCTTCGCGATGTGAGCTTTTCGTAGGTAGGTACTTATTTCTTCCGCGTTGCAAGGGCACAAACGACGGGAGGGCAGTCCGCGTCACCGCGTCATCTCACTGCGCTCATTATTATTGTTAGGTAGGTAGGTACAATAACCTAACTTAGGTAGGTACTAACCATAAAGCATTATTTTATTGATGAAGACAAGAATATTTCATACCTACGTAGATGCATTTATGCGTACGTAAGTTGATTGTTTTCTTTGAGCTTTTACTTATTACTTTTGTTCCTTACTTAATCGACCAAGCGAGCATTTGACAAAGCGTCTATGCTTCAGCTTAAAAAAAAAATGCCTTCCTCCACAGGCCGATACAAACGGAATTTCCTAAAATTTTGTAAATAGACTCACTATTTAGATAGTTTTTTTTTTAAATATGTCTAATCATCGAACCTGCTCACAAAATTTCACGTGAATCGGTTCAGGAATGCAATCTGTAGAGGAAAACAGATGTTGGCCGCGAGGTCTACAGCTCACAGAGCCACTAGTTGTTATTAGTGTCTTATCATAGTATTTAATAATAGTTTAGGTACTTAAAAAGTACATAAAAACTCTTAAAAACCTAGGTAGGTAGTTATTAAATAAATAAATAAATTTGGGACACTTCCACACACGGTCGTCTGATCCCAAACTAAGCAAAGCTTGTATAGCCATAGTATGGCTGCCAGAGACTGATATACCTACATACCTACTTAGATAGTTTTCAATACATACTTAAATATATTTTAACACCCAGACATAGGACAGACACAAATGCTCATCACATAAATGTTTGCCCTAGGTGGGAATCGAACCCACGCCAACAAGCTCAAAAGGCAGGTTCACTACCAACTGAGCCACCAAGGCAGTCGGTTGCTTTTGGTTTTATTGGTTTTCTTACAAAAATATCTATGCATGGGTAAGTAAGTAGGTATACAGGTTGGTATAGGTAATTAGACTATTTAGGCGTTAAACTTCGAGCCTTAGAATTTATAAATTCTGAAATGTTATTCTGTTAGCATTACTGGCCTCATGTCTGCCATGCATGGTGTAAACTTCGGAGCATTATTAGTGCCTACCTGACAAGTGGCTCATGTAGTTATCTAATGCGGGACCTATATAATAAGTACCTATATCCATCATCGCTATAGTTGTGCGACTACACAAAATTTAGGTAGCTACCTACCTACCTGTGAAGTTAGTAATACCTACTAAGTAATTCATAATTGGTAGGTGCCGGAACTGTACCATACATATACTCGTACCTACCTACGTAAGCACAAGTACGTATAGACGCACACAATTTGTTTACCTACCTAACTAGAACAGAATACGTTTTTCTGTACCTACCGCGGTTTCGATAGATAGGTAGATAGGTACCTACTTCTAATTCATGTCTAAGATTTTGCTAAACACGCTTATTAGGTACTTTACCTAGGTAGGTATATAGTATACTTGTAAAAAAAATGTTAAGCTATGATAACCTAGTTTGAGAAAGCCCACCTCACACCAATGTGCGGATTGTATGTCATCTGCTACATACATGACATGACTGGAGCCCGGTTTATGGCGAAAGGATCGCCCCCTGTCACTCTTGGTCACTGACTGTCGTCCAGCGAAGTGTGGATGTTGTATTACACCTCTGCCAGCCCCTTCAAGGGAAAGGCGTGACGATATGTTATGTTTTGTTCTGATAAAAACATAAATAGGTTGATAAATATTTATAGATTCATTTGTCGAGCCAGTTTTAATTTTTTTTCAAAATGGTGGAGATAAGTTTTTTTAGCGATTTTGAAATACTAAAAATACATGAATATATACATATTCACTTACAAAAAGTTTCACTTCATTTCGTAATTCGTATCGTATCGTAACGTGTGTGTTCACGTGAATTTGGTTGCGTTACGGCGTTAAACTTGGAAGAAAAAGTGATTATAGTGTTAAAAAAAGGATTTTACATGTTGTGGAGGGCTACAATGCCGCCCAAAGATAAATTCAAAAGTAAGTAAGTACCTACATACTTTGCATCGCATCATCTTATTATGAGATACCTAATATCTTGCGTGTCCAGATACAGTAATCTATCTACTGATAAGATTTTCCGTTAGAAAAGTGGCATGCTGCAAAAACCTAGCCGGCTGTACAGGTTTGCATCGAACTGACATCTCGCAATTGATGTATGGAGTTGTACCGATTTTGCCCATATTCACACTTTAGAACCGCGATCTTGCTATTGCCAAGCTTGTAAATTAGCCAAAAGTTTGATGCCTTTATATTGCAAGTTGTTTACGCCAGATATCTGTAGACATTATAGATAGAAAACGATACCTACGAAAGCCGGCGGCATCCACAAAGCCGCGAGATACCTGTGAGGGGAGAGGGAGACGTAAACTCCCTGCCTTTCGGCGTGCGAGCATCGCACGCGCTAAAGCAGTCAGTCAGTTGTCGGTGAATGATTGTCCCGCGCTCTTGCGTCCGCTCGCACGTAAAATTTCGGACTTGACATTAAAAAAGTTTAAATTGTTTATATTGAACTAATAGTGCTATTATCAGTGCATGGTGTACACCGGGTCCAGTGGCGTGGAGTGTCCAAGGTGAGTAGTAGGCTTTCGTTATCGTCTGTAGAGCCGAAAGAGAACCTGGCGTGAACTTAGCACCCCTGGCCGAAACACAAGTACTTACCTATAGAACACATGTGTTGCAAAAAAATAACGTAAGCTTTATTTTTACAGATGAAAATATAGAAGCTCATCACCTACCTCTATTGACCGAGTATTTTTGGAAAAACTGTTGCCGAAAATATGACAGCGAACTATATCTGTCACTTTAAAAACATGCAGAAAGTAACTATAACTTATTGCAATAAGTACTTCTTATTGCATTATCTTCTTCACTAATAATTGTCGAGTCCTAACATATATGCTGTTTACAGGTAATTCCTAGAAAGAAAAATGTTGGGCGCAACAAGTGTGAAGTGTGTACAGTGTAGTACAACACCCATACTTCACCGGTCGATATTCAGTTCCAATTTTGACAGGGGGCAATCCTGTTACTATATATCGGCTCCAGTCATTGGTGCGTACCATCGGCTGGTATCACTCTATTTTGCATCAAACAAGACTACAATACAGTAAGTATAGGTATTTGTGATTTACACGATTCTGTATGTGTTAATTGATTCTGTTTTGGTCATTATAAATATGCAAGGTTATTATAGGTAACTAGCTGCGCCCCGCGGTTTCACCCGCGGTTAAAAAGTATCCTATGTGCTATTCTAGACTATAATCTATCTCTGTGCCAAATTTTATCCAGATCTGTTCAGCCGTTCTGGCGTGAAAGAGTAACAAACATCCTTAAATCCATTCTTACAAACTTTCGTGTTTCTAATATTAAGTAGGAAGGATAGGATGTAGGGTGCGAAGTGGCGGCGGCGGCGGCGGAGTGAACTAGCAACTCCGATTCGAGGCGACTGGAAAAATGTACCTAGATATTGCCGTCTCTGTTGCGTATGTGGATACGCATTATACGCAGCCTAGTGTGAAGCGGTGCCGTGGTGTGCATGCGCCCCTATACATACAGTATAGTCATTCATAGCGAAATATAACTACTAAATATAAGACACTAAAGTCTATCTCTGTGTCCCCTTGTAGCGTTTTCACGGCTAACGGGTGAACGGATCTTGACAATACATATTTTATAAGGAGAGGACATAGGTCCTAAGTATACTATACTTTAAAACATAAGTTTATGACTTTAGTCAGTAGCAACTACTAGATACAGAAAATGGAAAAATGCTCGATCAACTTTTGACGTCATTGAAAATGAACCATATCACCATATTCTAAAATCCAATATCGTATAATATCGAGGCGCCGCCGACTTCTCTGTTGAAAATATACCTACTACCTATTTTGTACTCGTATTTTATGCTATAGTTGCTTGTTCATTTGTCAATGAAGTAATAAAATTCTCGAGCATTTTTCCGTTCGGTACTAATTTAGTTCTAAAGTAGGTAGGTACTAAACCAACTAACTGACCAAGCGAAGCGGTCTCTCAATAAACTTAGATGAATCGGCTTTTTTATACCTACACCTACTTAGCTAGTGGCTCTGTGAGCTAAGACTTTGCGGCCGGCGTCTGTCCTTCTACTGGTTACATTTCTCAACCGAATCTCGTGAAATTTTGTGAACAGGTTCTATAATTATTCAGAATTTTTTAGCTGTCAGGTTTCGGTTTTTTTCAAAATGGCGGAGATCTAGGTAGGTATATGATTTTATTTTTCAAAAAAATGCGAGCTGTATAAAAGACAGATCCGCACATAAGAAGCACAGACGCTTCGCTCGCTAACGCTCGCTTGGTCGACTATGTTTGCTGTCTGACGGTAACGCAACACGTATAAATAACGTATACGCGCCGCTATACAGACAGTCATCAAAAGCGAAATACCTATACCTCCTTACCTACGTATGAGCGTAGAGGATATCTCTAATTGTAGGTATGCAAGGTATGCAATGGCAAGGGTACCTAAACCTAAAAAGTATTAAAAACAATAGTAGGTACCTAATTTCTATCTCTCTATTCTATTTGTAGCGTTTCCAAGGCCAAAACGGTTGAACGAAAACCGACGAAACGGAGGAGGTTTACAAGTCCAAGCGTATGTAAATAGGTATATACCTATTACTTATATGTTTTTGATAATGAGCTAAGTGCCGTGTTATACCTACTCCCTGTTTTTTTTTTCGTACTCGCGATCCGAGTTTTACTGATGAACATCGTTTATTTTAAAACATTTTTTTTTATGTCAGTACGCCGAGTAGTACCTACCACGGATTGCTTACTAAGTTTCTACGTAAGAGATAAATCACTTCGTCAGAAATTGTCAATACCTATTGTTGTAATAGCCTATTCTTTTTAATCACTAGACGCTGTGAACCAAAAAGACCTACGACCGTAAAGCATAGAACAAGTAATAATAGCGTAAAGTGAGTTTCGCACCGTGCCGCCCGCCGCGTGTACTAACTATTTGGTAATCTGTTACACGGTTTTCGGTAATCAGCTGAGACCGGACACCCGCGATGGACGGGCGGCTTTTTTTTTAATATCTAGAATAGGTCGACGTTTGACCACCAACTCGCCTGATGTTAAGCGACATTGTGGTCTAAGATGGAGCACGATGACCTAGAAGGTGCTTACCTATTCACTCTAGCCTTCAAGATATCCAGGTTATAGGTAGTTAGTCGGGAATACAGACGATGGCAAGGTGTTCCACACCCTAGCGGTTCGTATTAGGAAGGTGGAGGCAAACCGTTTAGTACGAGTTGGTGGAATGTCGACTAAGTAGGGATGGTACGTACCTATGCGTTTTCCGACTTGTTCTGTTAGCTGGTATGTAATCAGCGCGCAAAGTACAGGGGGTCTACCATGATGGTCTTGGTTACGTTTTGTTGCCGACGCTGAGCGCCTGTGAGTCATATCGCTGCCCAATAAGGTTCACGGTCGAGTAGCATACGTGCTAAGATCAAATTGAATTGCAATAATGTACCGCACGGAACGGCAACGCCGCTTTTAAGCAAAAATTTTAATTTTTGGGCGCGAAAACTATTTTTTGATTATTACGTGGAAACTACGAGGTCTAGGAATCTGAAAATGTTGCTGCCTATGCTATGGCAGCAATCATGCTTTAATTTTTGTACTTTAAATGAAAACTCTACGTTTGATAGTTTCGTCGATCCAACATGTGTCAGCTGAAGTGACGTAACTTCAGCTTACACATAGGTATTAGCTTATAACTCGAAAAGTATATAACCCAGAGACTTGAAAATTTTGCTGCCAGTGGCAGCAATTATGCTTTAAAATTTGAGCTAAAATTCATAGTCATACCTTCTTTCGTTTGGAAGATATGAGATGAGTAGCAGTCTATAAATGGGCAAACCGTGTGTGGTTAGCACACAACCACATCTCGTTTAGGTTTTATGTTATTTTTATTTAAAGCCAACAATGTGTAAACTATTTCCGAAGGGAGGGTATTCAAATCACCTTAATGTAAACGTAAATAACTAATACTTCTAATATTCCAAACCATGTACAATATGTTTAAATAACTTCAGTAAGAATCGAATGGACACCAAGATCAATACGAGATCCGTCCTCTTCTGTGGTCCAGCCAAGAGTGCCCGTTGGGCGGGGCGGGCGACTCGACTCATTCCTTACGCTACATTCATTCATTCATTCCTTTGACTGTTCGCTCGCAAAACGTCACACAGCAGACCATAGACTGCATTATTTTGTATGTGTTGCTAACAAATGTTTTATGGTTTTGATGATTTATTTATTAAGTACCCACCTATGTTTTTTTTTATTTACAGGTGGAAAAAAAGTGAAAATGTTTAGAGCAATGACAACACTATTTCCTATAAAAGCTATAGTCATGAAGAAGAAACGGCAATGGAGACCGTCCCGGCTTGGACACAAAGGATGATGCAATTTTTAAAAGTAAGTATATTTTAGCTACAATTCTATAAATATTTGAACCTGTGTTGATTATCATTTCAGGAATAATGAAAAATTTTAACGTTAGCTTTATTGTTTGTTACCTTAGCTGTCAAAACCATATAAAACCAAACTACTTGGGTACATGTATTTAATGTGTTTTTTTTTCAGTCTGCCGCCGAAATCCAGTCGCATTACCTAAAAAAGAAAAGTTTCGAGGACTGAATGTTGGGCCCCAGCTGTTTGCCGTTTCTCCGGATGAAGACAAAATCTCTGAGTGCTTTCTGATATTTAATAACATTACAGCCTTTGACATTTTTTATAAATCATTTCATGCCTTGCAGGCTTAAGTAAAAATTTAAGTATATAATGGAAGTAGTGTTTTTATTATTAGTTAAAATCAATTAGACGAGGGATATTAATATTTGTACTGAATGCAGTCAACTTACTTGTTTAACAACAACAGACTTAACAACAGACTTGTTTGTCAATTATTTTTGAGAATCATTTATTAAACCTCATAAACAATTGTTTTTTTTTTGTTAGAGCTTATATTCACCGAATATGCGATGTGTATAGGACTATAGGTACATATAAATACTTGAAGCATGATTGTTAAGTATTAGTAGTAAGTAGTAACAGCTCTGTTAATTAGCTATTCTATTACACCACAAATTGCAATTGTCAAGTAGTTTGTATAGCTGTCGCTGTGAATTGTTTGTTACTTGTGCTAAGTGATTTAGTTGCGTGATCTAAAAGCTGCAATTCTGCGCATCGAACGTTGATGCGACGCGGCGATAGATTGAGTGCGTAACTTAAGGAAAAGTATAAATAATGTGCCATGCGTATGCTTTATACATTTCCTTGTACATATTAAAACTTGCACAGTCTCACGCCTTATCTGCTGCCACTTCGCGACACATTCGTTATGTAGACAGAAGCCTTAATAACACGCCACTAAAATCTTTAGCATGAGCATACTACTCACAGCCATAGCTAAACTACTTATCAGCTGCAGCTACGGTGGTGTAATGGAATAGCAAATAAACTAAGCTGCTACTACTAATACTAATAGTTCATGCTTCAAAGTATATTAGCTGCCCCAGATAAAAATATTAGGTCTCGCAACTAAAATCCTTAGCACAGGTAACAAACACGATTCACAGTCACAACTAAACTACTTGTCAGCTGTAGCTACAATGGTGTGATGGAATAGCAAATTAACTTAGCTGCTACTACTAATATTAATAGTTCATGCTTCAAAGTTTATTAGCTGCCTCAGATAAAAATATTAGGTCTCGCAACTAAAACCCTTAGCACAGGTAACAAACACAATTCACAGTCACAACTAAACTACTTGTCAGCTGTAGCTACGGTGGTGTGATGGAATAGCAAATTAACTTAGCTGCTACTACTAATACTAATAGTTCATGCTTCTAAGTTTATTAGCTGCCCCAGATAAAAATATTAGGTCTCGCAACTAAAACCCTTAGCACATGTAACAAACACAATTCACAGTCACAGCTAAACTTCTTGTCAGCTGCAGCAAAGTCTTGTTAGTAGTTATCACTAATATTGTTAGCGACCACAGCTAAAAATAGATAAAATCGTTAGCTGCTATAGCAAATTTTAGCAAATAATATTTGCAGCTACTGCTAATTATTGTTAAGATTGTTAGCAACTACTGCTAAGTATTGTTAAGATTGTTAGCTGCAACAGCTAAATTCGTTCAGCTAAAAACAATTTGCTACGCTAACAAAAAACTTAGCTGTCCCTATAGTTTGAAAGGATTTTTGCTACTACAACTAAAATTTAGTAACAGAAGCTAATTTTTTTTTTCCGTGTAGTCTCTATCTTTATAGTCTATTAATTACGGCGCAAATTATACAGGTTGGACGTAAGGCGAGGATGCGGCAAGGATTTGTATTAGACGCGATTTTGGTTTAAAACTTCATATAAATGTATGACAAACTAACAAACTTTTGTCTATGAACTATAAAGTACACACTAGCTGCGCCCGGCGGTTAAAAAGTGCTATTCTAGACTATTATCTATCTCTGTGCCAAATTTCATCCCGATCTGTTCAGCCGTTCTGACGTGAAAGAGTAACAAACATCCATCCATCCATTCTTACAAACCTTCGCGTTTATAATATTAGTAGCATAGTAGGGAGATTAACAATTTTGTCATAATAACAAGTGACAACATTTAGAATTAAAATTTATAACGGTTAAAAAGTAATTCAAAATCGATAAAATCTTCATCAAAATCGGACTAGTAGTTTTAGATAAAATGGGTACATGGATTTGCACACACAATGTTTACAGCAGCGCCCTCTGGTGAGTTGTCACGGCAACACCTATCTAAGAACATGCACCAATCAAACCCGAACCCATATTGCCCCTCAGTTTCTTGCCCGTTCTTCTAAGGTAAGGCTCCCTTTCCGAACAAGGCGGTCGAGACATTGTCAATTATTTTATTTTATTTTTAATCGTAACTTCAACCGTCCCAATTAGGGCCCTAGAGCAAGCCCCTTCTGGGCTGCCAGGGCAACTCGACGCCCGTCCTTCGGCGACAGTCCAAGCGGAGGCCGTACCTTAGAGGTGCCCTTGCGCTCGTCGCCCATAGTCGTAAGCATTATTTGAGGCCCTGCGCCATCTGCGCTTGCCTAATGCCCGGTACGCTGTCGAGGCCTTACTGGCCAACAGTATATAAATATATAGGCCAAAAAAACCCCGAACCCATAACTGAAAACTGCATCGAAATCGGACTAGTAGTTCTAGAGTTTAAAGGCAACATGGATTTTCACAAACTAACGTCTTCTCACCCCAAACCCCGCCGTCTTCGTTCCGTCAGGTAAAAAATCAAACCTGACAATGACAAAAAAATATTTACGGAACTTGAACGGAACGGTTCCTAGCTCCAACAAAACCGTCATATTATGTATTCGAATTGAATGTCTCGATTAAGTCATTCGTTGAATCGATTATGGATTCGAGTCGTGTCGTGCTGCCGCACGCTTCGCCTCTAATCAACGGAATTCAAATTTCAATTTTAGAATCAATAAACGTTCGAATGTGCAACGTGTTTATTTTACTAGCTAAATGTACAACCCGTACGTAACCAAAACCAAGTTGAGCATAAATTGCTGTGATTTTATAATTAATAGGTTATGTCTATAATTTTAATTAGTTATTCATCCATCCATCCATCAGCCATAGGACGTCCACTGCTGGACATAGGCCTCCCCCATAGACCTCCAATAAGACCGGTTGGTAGAGGCCTGCATCCAGCGCGATCCTGCGGTCTTGACAAGGTCATCTGTCCACCTTGTGGGTGGACGTCCTACGCTGCGCTTGCCGGAACGTGGTCTCCATTCGAGGACCTTTCGACCCCATCGGTCATCAGTCCTTCGTGCTATGTGCCCTGCCCACTGCCATTTCAACTTGCCAATCCTCTGGGCTATGTCGGTAACTTTGGTTCGTCTACGGATCTCCTCATTCCTGATTCGATCTCGCAGAGAGACTCCGAGCATAGCCCTCTCCATAGCTCGTTGGGCTACTAGAAGCTTATTTATAAGGCCCATAGTGAGAGACCACGTTTCAGTGCCATAAGTCATCAATTAGTTATTAATATAAATTTATTAATACTAACAGTTTTAATGACCGCTCAAAGTAATTTTTCGACAAAAAAAAAAACATGACGATTGATAGACATAAACTAGTTGCACCCGGCAGTTTCACCCGCTATCCGTTAACCGCGCGTATAGCCGTCATTTTCGGGGATAAAAGGTACCCTATATCCTGTTCTGTTTTACCCTTGACTATGACGTGTACATTGCATACATTGACGTGTAAGCAAAATATCATGATGATTGATTGAGTGGTTAAGAGTCCGGCGACCACTTAAGACTAATTTCGCATTGGCTTAAGGTTTTCCATAGCCATTTCGTCTAGAAGAAGAAGACGAGCGAAGAGAGCAAGTAATGATACTGACGAGCCTCTATAGTTACACAGAGTGACAAAGTGCAATTTAAATTTATTTTTTTATGACTTTTGCACTTCTGTAATCATTCTTGTATTATGGACTCATTTAAAAGCTAATGATGTAGACAACCTCTCCATGTAAAGGGATTTTTGATTTGCTTTGTCTATCTATTGAATAAATCAGTCAAAAGTGACCTCTTAAAAATGCGAATATTTTTCATAGCTCTATTTTCTCTTGAGGACGTTTTTTAAATAAACCAAGAACATAGGGGCGGAGATATAGTTCATTTAATTGTACATGCTAAATTTCATCATAATCTATCTGATAAATGGTTTTCAAGAAATTTAAGAAGCGCGTTTGTATGGAAATTTCAGAGCGTCGCGGCCCTCTTAAGGCGCGTTGTAGCGTAACAAACAAACAAATCTCTTCCGCGTTAGGATTAGTTATATATGATTAGGATATAATTAGGATTAGAATAGAGAAAATAGCAACTATACCCTTCGATCATATTATATAAGGGAGAAGAAACGCTACGAAAACCTAATGGACCGCATAAATTAGGTTCTGCACACAATTCACCGTAGACACAAATAAACCTGTCGCAACAGTGACAATTATTGTTGTTTCGTTCTCGCTACAGTCTTGTACGTCTCTCTATCTTTGTTATTGATACACGTAGCATACTACTGTCAATTTAATGACAACTGTCAACGGAGCTATGTAGTGTCCGTTTACTTGTAGTTATATTGGGTCCACGCGCTGTGTACTTCAAAATAGACTCGTACCGCTTCTCCCTTATATTACTTCGTACACATAATTATCTAGTAGGTATACATAATTCTGGAGTTAAGGGTAGATAGGTGACGACTGACAGTTACCTAAAAGTAATCATAAAAGACAACGAAATTATATCTCTTTGTTGCCTGCAAAAGACTAACTCATTACTAATAAAAGTTGTATTCGGCAAAAGGCTTTTGTATGTCCGGCGTCAGCCCGGCTGAATCCTTCAAACCTGCTCACAAAACTTCACGAGAATTGATTTAGAAATGCAGACGGACAGACGCTGGCTGCGAGCTACAGCTCGCTGAGCTAAAAATATAAGTATGCTGAGTTAACTTTTGAGCTGAGTTAAAATATGTCTATTTCTTTCTTTTAAAAATCAAAAAAATCTTTTTTTTTTTCAAAAAATTTGATCGACTAAAACAAAACACTGAACTATTCCGAGGCTATCATACAACAAACATATAATATACTAGCTGCGCCCCGCGGTTCCACCCGTAGTTAAAAAGTATCCTATGTGCTATCCTAGACTATTATCTATCTCTGTGCCAAATTTCATCCAGATCTGTTCAGCCGTTCTGGCGTGAAAGAGTAACAAACATCCATCCATCCATCCATCCATTAATACAAACTTTCGCGTTTATAATATTAGTAGGAGTAGGATTTTAATGTCGACATTATTTTAGCAACGCAAATTAAAACAACTGAAATCCAGTAACATTCATTATTCGAATGCAGTGCGAAATTAATTATCGCAATTCGATTCCGGCTGCAGCCGGATCGTTTCCGACTGGAAACGGATCAATTCCGACTCCGGTTTCCGGAATACGGGATTGTTTTTCCCGCTTTGTAAATATTTCATGCATGCAGTAGAGATTTCTGTTTAAATAAGTATTTAACTATTTACTTTTAGTACAGCTGTAAGGCGCTGGCCACACAGCAAGCGGTTAGAGCGATCTTGAGCGTTTTTAGTTCTGCTTTTACTGAAGTATACGCGAAGGAAGAATCTTTCTTTTCAAACACAACCACGAAGATTTCAAATGAGACACTTGAGAATTCTGTACTCTGTTTACTGTGCGGCCGATACTGCCTGGCCCTTAGGCGTCTCCTAGACAGACGCGGCCTGCGGTGATGGCAAAAGACCGCTAATGGCCGCCAATGCAAAAGTCCATTGACCGCCAATGCAGGCATCTATCTGGGAGACACCTTATGTTTTATTGCGATGGTTTTTAGGTTCAGCCGCTGACACTGCGCGAACACGAAGCGTATCGCAGCGCAATAAAGTACGTTGAAGCGACGCGTCGGCGCTTGATCCTAGACTTTGGGGGCTGAGCTACCCACGTCCGTAGGAGTGTACTCTATTCTGATTCCCTACACGTGGTCCCCGGGTAGTGCTAACCGGGTAGCAAACTCTAGTGGGAGGCTTCGGCCGTGGCTAGTTACCACCCACCGGACCAAGCCATGCCGTGAAATGACCAAGTCGTGTTTCGGGATGTAGTCCGGTGTAACCGTTCCGAAGACGGGTCTGAGCAGTAGCGCACTTGTAACGCCTCACTCAACTGCCGTCTTTGTACCTCTTCACTCTACAAAACTTCAAGGCTAGAGTGAATAAGTACCGTATAGGTCGCCGTGCTCCATCTTAGACCACAACGTCGTTTAACATCAGACGAGTTGGTGGTCAAACGCCGACCTATTATACATAAAAAAAAAAGAACTTATCGCAGTAAGATGCCACGGACCCCAAGCTTCTAAAATTGCAAACACTTGATAAAACGCTTCCCATCAGGCGAGTCAGTGGTAAAAGGCATATGCCTAGTTTGTAGTATAAATTAAACATTTAAAAATAAAACCCGACACCGACTTCCATCAAACATACTCGTAGCTAAGAACACTCCCAACTAATTCAAACAAAAAAAACGGTTCATCCGTTCGGGAGCTACAATGCTACACACACACACACTCTCTCTCTCTCGCTCGCTCTCTCTCTCTCTCTCTCTCACACACACACACACACACACACACACACACACACACGTCAAACTTATAACAAGCCGTCGTTTTTACGTCGGGATTTAAAAATAAAAAACTGCAAGTCACAGCCAATAAAAAGATACTCTTAAAAATATCCCCAATATAAAGTAACAATGATCGCGTTACTCTAACAACATAAAACTTCGCGCCCGAGGGACGTCGAGTTAGTCTCTATTGTTTTATATACTTACTGGGTACTTCGCTCTTATGATAATATTTAATTTATAGCTAGCGACACGACACTAAAGGGCTGACGACAAACTAGATCTCCGATTTTCAGCCGGGATTAAAGTGTCGGAAAGGTAACGTGTGTAGCGTAATGAAAGGAAAGAAATTGATGGAGGAATGAGCGTTTGTTGAAAAGAGCATATTATTATGAAAAACTTAAAAAGAGTTTATTTCATATTAACAACGGAAAATATTTTTGGTTTGGAAAATAAGAACATGGTTTTCCCAACAGCAACTATGGTTCGTTTTCTTGGTTGCTACGCTTTTTACAGAGAGTAGTATCATCACGTAGTATTATAATTGACAGGGGCAGATGTAATTAAACGGTTTTATTATTAACTAGCTGCGCCCCGCGGTTTCACCCGCGGTCCCGGTTAAATTTTTTTGGGATAAAAAGTGCCCTTTGTCCTTTTCTGTACCCCAGACAACGTGCATGCTAAATTTCAAGACGGTCTGTTGAGTATAGTTGAGTCGTGAAAGCGTTACAAACAAACCAATAAACATTTGTTTGTTTAACATTAACACTTTCGAATTTTTAATATTAGTTAGGATAGGATTAAGATTAAACGGTTTATTTAGCTTAACTTCTATGTTTGTTTTTCTATTTTTTGTTTCATTCAAATCTTGCAACAATTTATTCAACTACTGCTACTCTACCGATTTTTATGAAACTTTGCGGGCACATTTAGTTCACGTGACAATAAATCCGTATGACATTGATTTTTTTTAATAAGACTAGGGTATTGCGGTATGTGGTAGCAATGGGTTTTCCTTAAAAAAACATCGTGTCGTTTCATGTAAAAGCCTGAAGGTCGTCAGCAACATATTCATGAAGACTTTTTTTGACAAAACTTCGCTAAAAGTTATAAAAGAAAAGTTGTGACACACTTAGAGCGTTAGATAGAGCGAGTCTTTTAACGAAAATTGTAAAGTTAAGTGTCTAAAGTGGAAGTTACTTTGAAATAATGCTTTAATACGCCTTTTTTTACTTTGGATAAGGCCTTCCAAAGACCAAACTCGTAATTACTGGTAGGTACTATATCATTACACTGACCACTTTGAAATCTGTCCACTGACCACAGAAGTGGTCAAAGATTTCAAAGTGGATTGATCGACAGAAGTCGATCAATGCAAAAACAGGACAATGGATTTTCGTATAATATTGTTTTGAAAAAATGATTTTTCTTTTCAATATTTATTATTTATTTATTTATTATAATAACACAAGCCGCGCCCCGCGGTCTCACCCGCAGTTAAAAAGTATCGTATGTGCTATTCTAGATTATAATCTACCTCCGTGCCACATTTCATCCAGATCTGTTCAGCTGTTCTGGCATGGAAGAGTAACAAACATCCATCCATCCATCCATTCATTATTACAAACTTTCGCGTTTATAATATTAGTAGGAAGTAAGATAGTAGGATCTAAAGCCAGGGCGGCGATTGCTAGGAGAAACACGCTATCATATTTTTGAAATAACCCTATCAAAAGTGAGATTATAGTAAATATTGCATTGTTCAGGATGTTGACAGAGTTTTGAAAATTCTTCCCTTAAGGAGTTGAAACTGGCATCCGAGAGACGCCACTCGAGATAGAGGACCACCTCGGAGACGATGGTGCAACGACATCGTGGAGACTGCAGGTGCCATCTGGACCCGTCAAGCACAAGACTAAGACGCATGGCTATGCATGGAGGAGGCCTTCACCTAGATTTGGGTGCCCTTAATGAATTTATGTAACTTCAAATCTTTATATCTTTTTGATAAATGTATTATATTAAATCCTATTTATTGAATTTAATTGTAAGAGGAATAAAGGCTTTGTTTTCTTTTTTTTTCAATTTTATTTAATAAGGAGTTGAATAAGGGATAATGTAAGACTGTAGTTCGAGCAACATCCATACAAAGTCGCTGGCATCAACTAGTCTGCAATACAATAACATTAATACCAAGCGGGTATCAGTATTGTAGTTCTACGTAAATTATGATCAGCCTTCTCCCCAGCAATGTCTGCAACTTCACTACTTCGAAATAACTTTGTTAGCCTAAATACTCCAGAGAAATACCGCGAATTCTAATTTACATAGCTCGCTGGTTGACTTGTAATGAAATAGTGCCTAGGAAATATAATAATAGGCTGTAATAATGATGATATAATAATAATAATGATGAAGACAGAATAAGCGATGATAGTCGAGTTCGAGAAGGCCTGCCTCTTAAGCCAGAGGGACCGGGTTCAAACCCAGCCGACGGCACGCACCAATTTGTTCATTGTATGAACATATGTGCGTATTGTATGTCATCTGCTACATGACTGGAGCCTGGTGTATGGCAATAGGCTCGCCCCCTGTCGCATTTGGGACTGAATATCGTCCGGCGAAGTGTGGGTATTTTATTACACCTCTGCCAGCCCTCTCGGGGGAAAGGCGTGTCGGTATGTTTTATGTTGTGTGTAATAATGATCTTAAACGTCTTTTAGGGTTTTTAAGACGTCGTTATCTTTACACGTGTAGGGCACGGAGTTAAGAGTATGTAGGTGAGGGGGTAGTTTTAAGGTCTGTCTTGCTGTTGAAAACAATCCAACCCCCTGTCTCCTTGTACCCTGTCACTTCCACTATCAACTTCACACTTCACCACTTCACTTGCCACTTCACATGTCGAAATCCATCAAGCTGTTTAGGCTGTAGGTTGTGCCAAAGTAACCTCATACATACATACATACCCACAAATATACATACAAACTTACATACACACCTACAACATAAACTCGAAAATCATAACCCTCCTTCTTGCGCAGTCGGGTAAAAAGGGTCTCTTGACACTACATACACATTTTTGGGCCGCCTTAGAATCATCAACACCGCCTGTGTTGCAGGTGTCCAGGCGGCGGTCTACTTACTTATAGAAGGACCGTCTACTTACTGCGTGTTATTACCCATTCTACAAAATTAATAATAATTTAAGACGTCTCAAAAGGCACAGGTTTATAGTTCCTGAGATAATCGGCTCTGACTTACAGACAGACAGACCAACAGACATCGGAGTCTCACCATAAGGGTCCCTTTTTTATGTTTTTTATGTTATCACTAGCTGCATCTTACAGTTATACTCGCAACCATGGAATAACAATCTACTCCGCCAGGTATTGCATTTAGCAACACGAAGTGACGTCAATCGATGCTTAAGCAAGACCGAAATAAATCATTTACAACAGTTTCGAAAGAGACGGATGACGATGACGTCATTGCGTGTTTGCTTAATGCTAGACCTTGCCCGCAACTAGAAAGTTGCCTATGTGGTATTCCAAGGTATTAAGCTAGCGGAGAGCGCTAGGGAGAGCGTTGCCGCTCTCCCTAGCCTCTGCGGCCTAAGTGGCAGGCGGTGGGGCCACACATCTGACCTGTCGCATGAGGACCATGGGCGCCTAGACACGGGTGCTGGCGGGCGCCCACGGGCAAATTGGTCCCCGAGGATGATGACGATGTGTCTGGTGTTTGACACATCGTCATCGAGAGGGAAGAGCGTATGCTCAGGGAGGTGCCCGAAAGGGCTGGCGCTGTCGGGGCCGCGGAAGAGTGCGAAAGCGTCCCTGTAGACCCGACCATTACGCCGAAGTGGAACACCCCTGGGTTTTTAGTTGGTAGGCCGTCAGTGGCGGGATTCCCACATAACCACTCTGTGCCCGCACCCGGGCTGTTGGTAATATCGATAAAGGATTTTGCCAAGGTAAAAAAAAGTATTAAGTTGCCTAATTTCATCAAAACCGTTCTCACGTTTGAGCATGATAGTTACAAACAAACACAAAGGTAAAAGTTGTGGGTACACAAACTTTTACATTTTCAATATAAATGTAGCAATTTAATACGGAACCCTAAAAATAGGTACGTTCCAAATTTTAAAACTGATTGAAATATTCAAAGATTTGTAAAGAAATGTTCGCTTTTCGTCGCTTTCAGTCCGTGGACCTTAATAATTATAAATCAGGAACTCGAGGCAAACTGTTGAGCGGCAGAATTGTAAAGAACAATGCGCGTTGGAAACTTGGGGAATTTGTCTTTCTTTCAATTGCTGCGGGACTCGATATTAATTGCCCATTGTCCAACTTATTGGAATGTAGGAAGGAAGATGTAGAAAAGACGTTGTTTGGAAAGCGGAAGTACTATTTTTGAACAGGTCCCATAAAAAATTGTTTCAACTAGCTGCGGCCCGCGGGGGATTACCCGTGGGTTAAAAGTAGCCTATGTTTTAGTTCAGGGTGTAAGCTACTTCGGAGGGCGCGGACATGGAGGCGAGTCAGTCGGGCGCGCACTCCTTCTCCGCTAGGAGGCCCTGGGGTGTAGGATACGGGGGTATCCGACGCTCCTAAATAATTAGAGGTCTCCTGAGGAGTCGATGCCCTGTGTCCTGGGCATCGCTCGAGCGGTTTAAAGGGGGGAGGTAATCCCCTCCTGAGGTGAGTCCGGCTGCGGACAGCGGCATGGTGGGGTTACAGAGAATGTGCAAGTGGTCCTGTGGCCCCGCTTTTGCCGGCGACGAGGGACACCGTGGGGGTTTAGTCGGTATGGGTGCCCTTCTGGCACCGAGTCCGACATACCCCGCTTCGCCTCAAAAAAATAAACAGGGTGTAAGCTACCTCTATACCAAATTTCATCAAAATCTGTGTCTAACTTTGAGCATGAAGAAGTAGCAAACAAACACACACATCAAAAATCGCCTTTATAACACTAATAATAATGACTCTGTGAGCTGGAGACCTCGCGGCCGGCGTCTGTCTTCCTATAGTGAAATTCAAGAGAATCGGTATTTTCATTCTCCCTCACGGTGACAAAGTGGTGAAAAAATGAGCGCAGCACGAAACTATAAAAAACTAACCTTAGAAAACCAGTCTCTTACTAAAATAATACAGGTATATGAGAGGGAAACATAATTAATAAGACCCATTTATTCCAACATTAACATTGACGTGTATCAAATTCAAATAACTTTTAAACTTTAATTTTTAATTTTGATATCATTTCATTTGTGATGTTTTTGTGTTAAATGAATTCTTAAAATGGATATGGTCTGAAATAAATGATTATTATTATTATTATTAAAAAAATATGCTAACATTCCAACATGGACATTTTATCTAAACCATAACATGACATGTCGTCACGCCTTTTTCCTTGAAGAGGGCAAAGGCGTATTTTAACATTTGACCTAAGAACAATATTATTAAAGAACATGCACAGTTTTTTCTTCAATAAAATGCATCCGCAGCCCCTCTAAAACGTTAAGCACTCTACATTCAGCCATTTGAAAAATTAATTCACAAGTTCAATACCGAATTACGAACTCCAACTCGTATTACAGCCGTAACTAGCTGAGCTCGTGTTTGAATTGGACGGTAGGCGAGGAGACACTGGAGGTTTGGTTCAAAGGACGTTTACAGTAGGTGTTTTTTCCGGTACAGGCTCGGTGATTCCACGACGTTTACGTAACCTGTTTTATGTAGAGTTGAATATCGTAAATTATATTTGATGGTAAAATGAGATCGGAGCCTAGAAATACATTTTTTTGTCGATTTTATTGGTATTAATCGTAATAAGAACACAAATAAGAATACATTGCTCGGTTAAACTTAAGAGAACTAATCTAGCTTTTTAATAATCGAAAAAAAAATTGTGTACTCGCTAAAAATTTAGAGAACTACGATCCGATAGTTTTTTTAAGAAGAAATATTTTGTGTTTTTTTTTACAAATTTAGAATGATTTTCAAAGTAGTGCTTTGGTTAAACGTTAGTTGGTTGTTTCTTCTAGCTGTATTTTTTTGCACCTGATCATCATCGTTCTTCATTACAAATTAGGCGCAAACAAAATACTTGTTTTTGGTGATTTCGTGTAAATTGACCGAGCAAGCGTGAGTGAGCGAAGCGTCTCTGCTTCAGCTTCGACATCAATGTTGTCGTATGTCTGATTTCTGTTCGGATCTCTGTCTGGATCTTTGTCTTCCTCCACAGGTAGATTTCTTAATATTATAAATAGGAAAGATTTGTAATTTGGTAAGTTTGTAACGAATAAACTCAAAAGCTACTGGTCCTATTTCAATTTTTTTTTACCATTAAGTAGTAAGCTCCATTATCCTTGAGTAACATAGGCTTATGAAACGAGAGCAAAGCCACGGCCAAAAGAGCTAGTCTTTCAATAAAATAATGAAAGGAAACACGTGAAGTAATTTGGGTCATCTAAAGACATTTCAGTTGATTAAAATTACTTTACTTATTCTCGTTACTTTCTCTATACTTACTAATTATCTTTCAGCAGTTCTAGTTCCATTTCAATTACTATTTACTACAAAAGTAGAAACTCATAATCCTAACTAATATTATAAATGCGAAAGTGAGTTTGTTCGTTTGTTTGTTTGTAACGCTTTCATGCCCTAACTAATCAACCTATCATCATGATATTTTGCATACACGTTGTCCGAGATACAGAAAAGGACATAGGATACTTTTTATCCCGAAAAAATATACGATTCCTGTAGGACCGCGGGTAAAACCGCGGGGCGCAGCTAGTACGTAATATTTTTTCCTGAAACGTAGTAAGTAAATAATCGTACCGCTGCAATGTGGTTTTAATTGACTCCTTTCGCAGACTTGGATACTGCTGCAATGTGAACTCAGTTGTCTCCCGGACTTACAAAATCATACGTTTGATTGAAATTTCTTCTTCCAGTCAAGCCTTGCAGTCACTGCAGTATAGATGGATACCCTCGTTCCACTTGGATCCACAGCTAGGCTCCACATGTGGATCCACGGATACTTTTTTCTCCTCTTAAATACACAGGTAGATCCATATAAAGAGTAGGTATAGATTTATTTCATGACGTATCTAGATGACCATCTTTACCTTCGCCAATCCTTGATCACACTGTACCTGTTACCAGATAAATTTGCGGCCAAACTAGACATTCCATCCAATAAAAAGGCAACAGAACCCACTTTTCTTCTAAAATTTCAATAACAACGTCATTTGGCAGGCCTCCCTTCAATTTCTCAAGAAGAAAAAATTCAACATCCAAAGGAAAAACAATATGAAAATGCGGTTCGCAAGGCTCCTTATCTGTGACTAAGTGCTCCATAATTCCTGACAAAGTCGTGAGTACGAAGGACGAAGCCATCAGTTATGGCTACTTATACGGTATGGAAACCAAACATCAATATTATGGTAATTCAGTCGATCCGAAGCAACGCTAACTCACGCGGAGGGATGGGAAAGCTACAAATGATTTGGTCCAGTCTTCTTAAATAGGCCGATTTTAGGCTCTCTAAGCAGGCTGCTATACGAGCTCGGATGAGACAACAGGGTCAAAAGCTTTACTCAAAAGGATGTATGAAAATGAGTACAACAGTGTCGCCTACACAGCTACTAATTCAAAGGTTAAAAAAAATCTTTATAACAAGACTGCAAAGGTTTTGGACCTCTCCGTCACTTACTTCCATCCAAACGAATTCGTATTAATTTGCTGTCAACGACGTTTATTATAATCAACGACAGTAACAAAACAACGTTTTATGTTTCCGAACTAACTTGACTATCCTTCCTACTAGTATTTTATACGCGAAAGTTGGTAAGAATGGATGGATGTTTGTTACTCTTTCACGCCAGAACGGCTGAACAGATCTGGATGAAATTTGGCTCAGAGATAGATTATAGTCTAGAATAGCACATAGGATACTTTTTATTCGCGGGTGAAACCGCGGGGCGCAGCTAGCAGGCGAAATTTTAATCTTCAGTAATGACAAACACAAACGCAAACGGCAAACGGAGATGGTGGTAAAGAAAAATATTTAAAAACCAAAAACACATAACGTAACATAGCGTCACGTCTTTCTTCTGGAGGGGCTGGCAGATGTGTATTTAACACCCACTTGATATTCAGTCCCAAATGACTAGGGGGTTGGCCTATCACCATACACCGGGCTCTAGTTATGTAGCAGATGACGTAAAAACATAAATTGAACACTAATTTCCAACAATATCACAAATTCGTCTCAATATCTCTCCCCTCAGTCTTTCGTAATCGCAACGCTTCCCATCCCTACGCCCCCATAAACGCGCACCATAAAAGCGTTCTCGTGTTCCCATAGTATTTTATTGCGCGCAATTGGTAGGCCGTTGTGGGTTTTATATTTATTATACGCCGAGGTAATTGACGGTTCGTTGTGCGCCCGTAAAGCCATTTTGACGATCACTCACGATCCGCGATTTTAGATCTTGATGAAGGGTTATAAGGTTCTAATAATGATTATTGAATCCATCGCCCCTCCGTCAGAATCTGAATCGATGCAAGAGCTGTACGAGAAAGCTTATGCTCCTACACGAGCTATATTTTTACTACATACTGGCCCGGCAATGCTGGCAATATTGCTGAGTGTAGCCCGGCCATCATCAGCCATGCTAGAAATGTACGATCAACGAGTTCAGCCCAATCATATAGGCATGGCCACACTAAAAATATTGTCGCAATATTGCCAAGTCAGTTTTGAAGTAAAAATATGGCCCGCCTATGTAAGAGCACCCTTACGAATTTCTTTTGCAAATATTGCGGCAAGCTTACTTCTGCAAGTTTTGGTAGCTTAGTATACTTGTGGCTGCACGTAAAAAAATACATAAGGAAATACACTCAGCAAAAGGTGGCATAATGGTAGATGATGTGGATGATGATGAAAGTTTTTGCAAGCTTAGTCTTTTCATAAAAACATAACTTTATCGTCACGCCTTTCACTAGAAAGGGTTGGAAGAGTTGTAATTACAACACCCACACTTTAACGATAAATAATCAGTCTCAAATATGCTCGAATATGACGGTAACAGGCTTGCCCCCCTGTTACGTTACTGTACCGTACGCCTGTTACCGTACACTAGGCTCAAGCTAGCAGATGATAAACAAGTAACAAAAAATCTTGCTGCAAAATGTTGTACCCTATCATGTCACTCCCATTATCAAGACTATTCAAATGATACATTTCGAAATCCATCAAGCTGTTGAGGTTGTAGGGCGTGCCAAAGAAACCTCATACATACATAAACACATACACTCAAAAAACAAAACCCTCCTTGCGCAGTCGGGTAAAAACGCACCAAAATTTTCACAAATGGCTTGTTGGGAACAATCATTGTAACAACAAGCTTTAATATCTCTTTTATTTAAGCTTTGTGTTTAAATAAAATAAACGGTTTTTTAAATAGGCAAGACACAATAAAATCATTGAAAAAATGGTTGACAAAATAGAAAATTAACGTCAATTGGTTAAAAGACATTTCGACTGTTTAAAACCTTGCCCCGAGGCCAAATGTCCACTTTTGAAAAGGGGTGATGGCTCCCTAATGGATGATATGGGTATCCCATTGACAGCAGATGCCAGATGAGGGCTATTGGTTCCTTTCAATGGTTCGATAACAAAAAACGTATTGCGTCACAAAAACATGCATCAAATTACCTCTCAGTTTGTTAACGAACATTCTGGATAGTCTCAATCAAAAGGCTTCAAGCAAGCAAAAAGTGCTAGGATTCACTCTTTACCTAAACATACATGTAAACATACCTATAGTACGTACTTACTTATAGTACGTATACATTACATAGTATAGTATATTAGTAGTTTATGTAGATCAGACTATCCCAACTAATATTATAAATACCAAAGTGAGTTTGTTCGTTTGTTTGTAACGCTTTCACGTCTCAACTACTCAACCAATCGTCTTGAAATTTGGCAAACAGATTGTCAGGGGTACAGAAAAGGACATAAGGTACTTTTATCCCGAAAAACTAAACGGTAGTTGTGGGGCCGAGGGTGAAACCGTGGGGCACAGCGAGTGTATTATAAAAACGGAAGTTTGGAAGGATGGGTGTCTGTTACTTAATCACGGCTGAACGGATCTGGCTAAAACTTGACACAGATAAATGAAACTTAATCTATATTATCACTTAAGTTACTTATTGACCACGAGTAGCACCGCAGGACGCAGCTAGTATAGAGTTAACTGGGGCAAATGCGTCTGTGGGGCAATTGCGTCTTTCGAGAATTACTGGCAAACCCTAAATTAGGCGCCACCTCCATCTTTTTTAAAATTTAGTTGCAAGAATCTGTACAAGATGGCGTTAGTTGCCTAATTTGTGAAGAGTTTGTCAGTAATTCTCTAAAGACGCAATTGCCTCACAGACGCATTTGCCCCCGTTGACTCTACCAATATTTCTACTTCCCTGCTAATTTGTCCCTAATTTATAACTGTAGTCGATAATCAACTGTCCCTAATTAAGTGCAGCCGACCGACGCTTTGTGTGGCTTCATAAATTGGTCGCTGCATAAATTACTATTCGGTAAATACGCGGTCAAATCCTTTGACTAACGCTGATATCTAATCATTGATATGGCTGGATTAACGCCAGCCAATTCCCGGGGTATTGGGATTATTTTTGTCCCACTCAATCTAATTCGTATGGACAGGAGAGTAATGGGGACAGAAATAACATTGATCATACAAAGCTGGATTTTGGCAATTATTATGATTGTATCCTTATTTTTGACTTTAGAAATATATATTTAATATTAATCCGGAGATCGTAAGTTCAATACTATTCAATGAGTGAGTTCAATGAAATTTTCTTTCGTAGAAATGTTTAAAAACATAACATATCGTCACGCCTTTCCCCTGAAGAGGCTGGCAGAGGTGTAATACAACACCCATACTTCGCCGGACGATAGTCAGTCCCAAATGTGACAGGGGGCGAAAGTGTCTTCATACACTTAGCTCGACTCAAGTAGCAGATGACATACAATACACACATTTGTTCACACAATGCACAAATTGGCGCGTGCCGTCGGCTGGGTTTGAACCCGCTCCCGCCTATTTTGAGAGGCGCCTTCTCCAACTAGTTTATCATCCTTGTTTGAAATCTTCACTCATCACTTAATTTGAAATGGGATCAACCGATTGTCAATCAAGCAAATTTGCATCGTACTCAATGTAAAAAAGTTCAACTGCCTTAGTTTTAGAATATCAATGGATTATCATAGTCGTAGTCCATAGTTACCTACAGTTTGTTTTTCGCAAAAGGAAAATTAAGTCCAAAATCACTACACAAAAGTCCCTTTTTCGCTCAAAACAAAAACAAAGCTTAATTTAGAAATAGCTGACAGAAAAAAAACGGAAAAGACATTGCTCTCAAGGAAAATGTGTGAAGCAAACCAAAGCTAGGCCCGAGGCTCCGTAGACAATTTGGGGTGCACATCCCTAATGCAAGCTCTTTGTAGCAAGGAATGACTAGAAACCCGTAATATTCCGTGAAAAAGAATTGTAACAAAAAGGCGTTTTTCATTTACTCGATTGAGTGCCATAAACATTTTCTCCCTTTAGCAAAGAAACGTTGTATATCCACAGAATACGTAATAGTACTGGAAGGCGAGCAGGAAGCAAGGTGGGTTGGCGTGTTTTTTATGCTTACCACTCGAGCTCTCAGACATTCTAATTCTCGTAACTTCATTAACAAATGCAAATTGACAAATGCAATGGCCATTGTAATATATAAGTACCTGGATGGCCGAGCTTTGCTCGGTATTTTTTTTTAATTTTTTAATTGTGTTTTTTGGATAATAAACAATTGATTTTAGTCTAACCTCAAAGCAAACACTCATTGACTTCGTGTTACTTAACAACGCCATCTGCTGTTGTGTCGTTAAAGCAATTAGTTGCTCACAAAAAATAGTAGTATTATTATTCGCCAATAGATGTCAGGAAGAGTCATATTTTTCAGTTGAGATTGATTATCGATAAAACACGAATAAAATGATATTTTCTAAAAATGATTCCTAGCTAGATCGATTTATCGCCCCCGAAACCCCCTATATACTAATTTGTATGAAAATCGTTGGAGCCGATTCCGAGATTCCAATTATATATATATATATATATATATACAAGAATTGCTCATTTAAAGGTATAAGATAAACTACCAGAGAAAGTAAAAGAAATAAATAAAGAAAACTGTTTTGAAAATAAAAAATGCTTATTAATACATAAATGCTATTATAAATTAGAAGAATATCTCAAAGATAAAAACTTAAATATTAAAGAATAAGCCGGCCCACTCCACATGACATTGTAATACCCTAATAGGGTCCATTATGAGATACTTTTGTATATTTTAACTTTAAGATCTTGTGAACTAATGTAACAACCACCATAATGCGCAATAAATACTTTGACTTTGACTTTAACAAACATTAGGATTAGGATAAATAATAATAAAAGTATAGACTAATAAAGAAGCATAAACAAACGGCTTCCATCCATAAACAATAACAAGAAATATCCGCACACATCTTATCTCCGCTGTATTTCCTTCCATTTCGTTTTAAAGCACCATTATGCGGGCTACATTGTTTACAGAACAACCCAAGTGATGTTTTCCAATAGCATTTTCTAAGAATACATCTCATGAAATTCTAGAAATAGCGCAGAAAACACGGCTCGGTGCTCGACCCACTTCAGCCCCAGACTACAGCTGTTTGATGGAAAATGCTGAAGTTAAACTTGTTAGGTTGCGCGGTTTCATTTGCGTTTATAACTTTTAATATAAGGACGTTACGTGTGACTTTTTTCTGTTATGTATTATTTGTTATGTTACATTTCGGGGAGTGTGCATCTGGTTTGCATGACCTTATTCTCCCTAGCCCGTTCTTCTATAAAACAACCAAGAGTACAAAAAAGCGGCATCGTTTTATGGTCGACATACCTACAACACGCACGAAACGCTTTGGTTCCTCATTTCTCATACGGGCCGTTAGAGTGTGGAATACTCTGCCAGAGTGTGTGTTCCCTGACACTTATAATCTGGGTGTCTTCAAATCTCGAGTGAATCAGTTTCTTCTAGGCATACGTGCTCCATCGTAGGCCGCATCACTGCTTATCATCAGGCATGTTGGCAGCCAAACGCAAGCCTACGATATAAAAAAAAACCGTAACAAACAAACTAACTAACGAACAAACGAGATCACTTTCGCATTTATAAAATTTTAAAAAACTAGAGAGATACTTAGTTATAAAGTTAGGATTAAAATGGTTAGGACTTAACTAGATCTCTATCCGCGGCTACGCTCACGTTTTATAACCTATGACACTCAGTGATTGTGTAATCTTCTACCAGTTAATTTTTTTTATCGTCTTTCAGATCTTACCCCTCTGCAAATATAAACCAAACATAAACTTACAAACTTCACCTCTACATAATGTAAAAACGAGATTAACAACATCTCATTCATAGTTACTCAAACTCTAATTCAATTGAAGAATGAAATGAAGAATTTAAGAATTGCCTAAGTCCTTGTTTAACTTGTTTTAATCTACTTCTAGCGGAATATGCGCTTATCTACCGATAAAGTTAAGATTCTCCTAAAGAATAGTGTAAGATTCGTGTAAAAAATTTCGGTAAGAGCTAGCTAAGAGTAGATTAAACTAGTTAAACAAGAACTTAGGCAACTCTTAAATTCAGTGCAAGTAGCCATTATTGTTTTAGAAAAAGGATATGTAGATATAATTTTTTTTAACAAAAATACCATTCTCTACACCAGCGGTCGGCAACCTTTTGGCAGGCAAGGGCCGCACAGTGCCAAAATAAGCAAGTGACGGGCCGCACTTGTTCAAAAATTTTAGTATAGGTTTCTATATACATATACATGCATATTTTACCATAGGTATCTATTTATTTATGAAGGTATTATCTGATCTCTAAAAACCAATGTTTATCTGTCTCTAACAGCTATAGTAAAAGCCTTCCTTAGTTTGGGGTCAGACGATTGTGTGAGCAAAATGTCCCGATTTTTTTATTTATTTACAAAATACTCGCAAGCCGCAATGAGGGGGGCCGAGGGCCGCATGTGGCCCGCGGGCCGCGGGTTGCCGACCGCTGCTCTAAAGTAAAAACGTATAGCGTACCGTACACACCAATTATCCGAAGTTCGTGTTACGTTACTTGTTGTGTGCTCAATATCTGTACACGCCTTTACGGATATAAACTGAATTGCAATGTGAATTGTTTATATCTTTAAAATTCAGTGGAACGTTAACTACGAGTATCTGTTTGCTTTGAGTTAACATGAAGCAAGTACAACAGTATTTGTTTAGACAGCTATAATTTTATTTTATTTTATTTAAAACTAGCTGCGCCCCGCGGTTTCACCCGCGGTTAAATAGTATCCTATGTGCTATTCTAGACTATTTTCTATCTCTGTGCCAAATTTTATCCAGATCTGTTCAGCCGTTCTGGCGTGAAAGAGTAACAAACATCCATCCATCCATCCATACATACAAACTTTCGCGTTTATAATATTAGTAGGATAGGATGTTAACGGGGTTAAGTGGCTTTATTGTGTACGAAGTAAAATAAGCGAAAGATGAGTATCAGGATCGTAGCATGTGGAGAGAAGGGCAATAAAAAGGCATATGTGAATGTATGTATTTATTGTATTTTTATACCAAGTAGAGATCAGCTAATAGTAAGCAGACTATAACACCTACAATCTTCTTCTCTTTCTTCTTAGTCGGTACTATATCTATTGTTCAAGGTCGGGCCTAGTTTGTATTAGTGTTGATTACATACTCGCAATAAGTCCACATCAAACTATTCCAGACTAGCTGCGTCCCGTGAAAGTCCCGTGCGGCTAAAAAGTACTGTAGGTCCTTTTTTGCACCCCTTACAACGTGTTGAGTAGTTAGTGCGTGAAAGCGTAACAAACAACATATCGTCACGCCTTCGTCACGCCTTTCCCCCGAGGGGGCTGGCAGAAGTGTAATACAACACCCAAACTTCGCCGGTCGATATTCAGTCCCAAATGTGACAGGGGGTGAGCCTGTCACCATACACCGGGCTCCAGTCATGCAGCAGATGACATACAATACGCACATACTCGTATGTTCACACAATGAACAAATTGGTGCGTGCCGTTGGCTGGGATTTCGGTGTGTCCCTCTGGCTTGTGAGGCGGGCTTTCTCCAACTGGGCTATCATCGCTTCAACAAACAAAAAACAAAAAAGCAACTCATTTTTGCTTTTATACCTAAGTACCTGGATGTCCGAGCTTTGCTCGGTATTTTTTTTTTATTGTGTTTTTTGGAATATAAACAATTGATTTTAGTCTAACCTCAAAGCAAACACTCATTGACTTCGTGTTACTTAACAACGCCATCTGCTGTTGTGTCGTTAAAGCAATTAGTTGCTCACAAAAAATAGTATTATTATTCGCCAATAGATGTCAGGAAGAGTCATATTTTTGTTATTTTTCTTCCAAGTTTATGTTTAAGTTGATTATCGATAAAACACGAAAAAAATGACATTTTCTAAAAATGATTCCTAGCTAGATCGATTTATCGCCCCCGAAACCCCCTATATACTAAATTGTATGAAAATCGTTGGAGCCGATTCCGAGATTCCAATTATATATATATATATATATATATATATACAAGAATTGCTCATTTAAAGATATAAGATATTAGCTAGACATCCAATCAGCTAGCAACTAAGTGATATTTTCCACGAAACAATTATAATTACGCCAGCACATCATATACCATGTCATTAGCATAGTAACATTATTTGTGTAGACGGTGACTAAACATAACAATCCTCAAACAGCCTACACAGACGTTGTAACAAAACCAATTCCGAATCGAAACTTGTCACTGCGTGCTGAACAGGGGGTGAAGAGGGGTGATAGAAGGGTTAAGAAGGGGTGAAGAAGGGGGTGAAAGAGGGGGTGCTCGAACACGGCGTGTGCATAATACAACTGCTGGGACCGTCGCACTTTCGTGTTTTGAGATATTGGTCGGAGAGCTGGCGTAAACTTTAATCGAGGTGGAATCCACTAATGCTAACCATGTAAGACAGTTACAATAAGTATAGTTAGAGTTAGAGTGGCTAACTCAAAACAATGTATTTATTTCATCTGCATTTACTATCTAAGACCATCAACTTTTTCAACCTGATTTAAGCTCTTATTTTGACGCTACATTCTAAGCGTTACAAACAAAACCCTTAGTCGTTATAAACCGGTCTAAATTAAACACTTGAAATTAAATACGTCATGCATGTTGTATTTTAATCTGTTCATGGTTTTTTCAACTGTGACAGCTACAGTAAAAACTGACTGCCTCGGTGGCTCAGTCGGTGGTGAACCTGCCTTCTGTTCTAGGGGGCGTGGGTTCGATTCCCATCTAGGGCAAATATTCATGTGATGAACATTTGTGTTTGTTCTAAGTCTGGGTGTTAATTATCTATTTAAGTATGTATTTAAAAAGTAATTTATATGTATGTATATCAGTCTCTGGCCGCCTTAATACAAGCTTTGCTTGGTTTGGGGTCAGACGACCGTGTGTGCAAGTGTCCCGAATATTATTTATTTTATTTATTATTTATTTATATTATACAAAGCTGAATGAAAATCGTAAATTCAAATAAGTTTTAACTAGAGTTTGATCGTAACAATTGTGTAATGGTGTTGTATTTCGCCTGAACTATAGTGACCCCTGCCTCCTGTACTATAACGAACCTAACTGTATTTTAGGGTGTAAGTACGAAGTTAGTGTTCAAGAATAGACCGTCCAAGACATCTGTCAAAGTTTGGTGCATTGTGACTGTCTGGAGCCTCGCGGAGTTCAGCTTGCTTCATTAATATGTATTGACTCGCTTGTTATATTATTGCGTTATTTGGCATCAGGCTTTGTCTACGAAAGACCAATCGGTGTTAGGGGTTACTTAAAAATGTAATGGGTAGAAGGCGGAGATTTTACTACTATAAGATTATGTTCAAATAGTACTAGCGATTACCTTCTTATCTTCATCATGATCGCTCATGCTTATCTTCTCTACACAATCATCCAAACATACGAGCGAAACACTTATAGCATTCCAACACTCAAAAAGATAAAAAAATCTCCTAGAGATTTCTAAGGCATATTATACCAATACAATTAGTGACTCTGTAAGCTGAAGACCTCGCGGCTTGCGTTTGTCCTTCTCTACAGGTCGCATTCCTCAACCGATTCTCGTAAAAATTTATAAGCAGGTTCGAGAGTCATACGGTTTTTTTTTTTGATCCGAGATCCGGACAAAAATCTAGACAGAATTCGGAAATACGGAATAATTTTTGTCAAAGCTGAAACATAGAGGCTTCGCTCGCTAACGCTCGCTCGTTCACTGAATAAATAGGTTAAGGTAATAGCATAAGGTTACGGTTATGCTGGATGTTCGCAAGAAATAGATTGAAAAAAAATATATTTAAGAAAAAAATCTTGTGTCATTCTCGTAGCGGGTAACGTGCTCGTAGCATGCGTAGGTGTTCGTAACCGATCACCGATGTTAAGCATCGGAGGCATGCAAGCCTAGCATGCATGCCGCAACAAAATTTTGTCGACTCTTTTATCGAGACAGATGTATATTTACACGTAGCTTGTCACGTTCTAACACGACAAAAAGAGATAAAAAGATTTTGTCGCCTGATAGTCAGTCTTCGAATGAAAGATCGCAGGTCGTACTCACAACTGAGCACTACCTTGAAACTGAACGCGTGATATGATAGGCACTGTTTGATTGATAAAAATAAACGTCACGCCTTGTCAGAGGCCTTCAACCTGCTAAAATCTATAACGCAGGAGCGCTAACCCCCTCTACCTGTATTCCCCTTAAGACGCGGTCATAGTACTATTTTTCACCCACACACACACACGTTTACTTAATACGCTACATTTAGAGTTGAATATCGTAAATCATATTTGATGGTAAAATGAGATCGGCGCCTAAAATTATTTTTTTTTGCCGTCTTTATTGGAATTAATCGTAACGAGGACGCAAATAAAAACAAGTCGCTTAGTTAAATTTTAGAGAATTCATTTGAAAAAATGTGATGTACCTAATCGCTGAAAGTTTAGAGATCCACGCTAAATAAGTTTTTTTAAGATGATGCTTTTTGTGGTTCTTTTTTCCTCAATGAGAATGATTTTCAAAATTATTCTTCGATTAAACTTTAGTTGGATGTTTCTTCTACCAGCGGTATTTTTTTGCACCTGATCATCATAATTCTTCATATAAAACTACGCGCAAAATAAATACTTGTTTTCGGTAAACCAGCCCTTAAATAATAATAATTTAGATAACAGTAACCAAAAGTCAGGGTCTCCGTAGTCCGTGAATTGTAATTTTTTAAATAACAAAAAATAGTAAAAAACGCAATAGCTATATAGCCAGTCGGCCACATAGACCTCAGAATACACCCTATTACATCAGTCGCCCTATACGAACTGACGCTCCAATGGACTTATCTCAAATATTCTCGGAAAACCGTCCATGACGTGCTTTCTTTCAATCTCACCACTAAACCCGAGAAATAGTTTTACACCAACGCAATCCAGCCTGGCTTATCTGCTTTCACATTCCCTGCTCCGCAACGTCTTATTTACACTACCGTCATACTCGTATCAATACCGTTTCAATATTTGCGCGGAAATAATAAAATTCGCAACAACGCAGTATAAAGTGCGAATGGAGAAATTGAAAAATATGAATAGTGACGGCGCAGACGAACTCTCAACAATTCCATTCCGTTCCACCATTGCAACAATACAAAGTATTGAAAAGTGGAACTGTAACGGACGCATTTACATAGTAGCGTTGGAGGGAGGCGTAAGGATTTTTACTACGAAATCTTGTATAACTAAGAATACCTATACTACAGTGGTTTGACTTTTTCTTTCTTCTATTTTTTTTAACTCGATCTAAAAAGACATAGCACTGAATTACTATTCTGAGGTATTACAATGTTTATCGACCGAGCAAGCGTTAGCGAGCGAAGCGTCTCTGCTTCAGCTTCGACAGATATGCTTTCGTATGTCCGGACCGGTCTTTGCTACAGGTCGCATTTCTTAGTCGATTATCTTGAAACTTTGTGAGTAGGTTCGATAATTCTATAAAGTTTCTAAAGTTTTTTTTTGTCGAGGCAGTTTTTGTACATTTTTTAAAATGGCGGGAACTTAGTGTGTGAAGTTACTAACATTAAATTCAGAATTTGGCACGGTGCTATCTCGCACGCGTATATCAACATTTCTGAAGTAATCAATTGACTGAAACTAGTATAAATTAAAAATTTAAAAACCCCTGTTTATTTTAAAATTACAAACCATTGATTTCATCAACACCGATTTTCATCAAACATAGTTAAGAATACTCCCGACTAATTCACCTTACAAAAAAAAACACACAGAGACACGTAAACTTATAACATCCCGTTGTTATTGCGTCATTAGTTAAAAACATGCATTACTAAAAAAACTTATAAGCTAAACGATTATAACGAAAGTTTTTTATTAAGTAAACTGTGGTAAGCGGTGCTGATGCCACAATTAGTGTAACTTAGGAATAAGGTCACATTTTAATATACACATTGTGTTATTGTTTGCTTACCCAAATAAATGAAAAAAAAATAACATCATTAATAATTTATTGTATTATCATAGAAACTAAATGTGAATGCAAAGATTAATCTGTTTACTAATCAAAAATCAGTATTAAAAACCTTATAAAATGTTGAAAAGAGCAAGCAAGACAGCGGCGTCACATTCAAGGCAAAGGGTGCTGTGAAATGTTACACCTCGGTGTGAGAGCCGCCCCTCGAATATTCGAACATTTCGAGGCATCTTCGAATGTTTCGTACTAAGATGTACGTCTGGCGTCTGACGGGAACTCTACGGTACAAAAACGGCGTTTGCACTCGCTCCCAGCGCTTTACCGTTGTAAAATGTAGACCTGATGCCAAAAAATGTTGAGTCCTATGTACATTTTGTCTCGCTTTGCCTTCTTCAAAGGATATCGACATAAAAATGTACTTAACTATTCTATAATAATAGCAAAATCGTTTATAGCTATAGTTTATAGCTGTGTAGGTCCCCTTATGGAACTGGTTTAAGCGATGGCAGCCTAGTTGAGAGAAGGTCCGCTTCTCAAGCCAGAGGGAGCGGGTTCGAACCCGACGGCCCGCACCAATTTGTTCATTGTGTGAACTATGTGCGTATTGTATGCCATCTGCTACATGACTAGAGCCCAGTGTATGGCGACAGGCTCGCCCCCTGTCACATTTGGGACTGTGTGGAAATGTGTGTGTTGTATTACACCTCTGCCAGCCCCCTCGGGGGAAAGGCGTGACGATAACATGTTATGGGACTGGTTTTGATTTTTACAATGATTGTAAACAAGTTGTGTAATTAGATTGTTTATGTAAAAACTAATTAATGGTGCGTACTGTAATAGTCTAATTATAGTAATACTATAATTAGACAATCTATTTTTCTAATTTACTATTACAGTATGGATTTATTTCAAAACTAATGGATTCCTAAATAAAAATAAATACTTAGAGTTGTAATTGTATTTTTAAGTAGGTATACCTATGTATGTACAATAAGCAAAACGAAAAGCACATTTGCATGATTACGGTAACGCTTGTATATAATAGTTGTGCTGTCTAGCATTTTAAAATTTAAAGACAAAAACGAAACCTTATGTTAAGACGCGGTCACACCACGATTTTCCCCCGACACACACGTTTACCTCAACCGCATCATTTAGTGTTGAAAATCGTACATCATATTTGATGGTAAAATCAGATCGGCGGCGCCTAGAATTACGTTTTTTGCAGTCTTATTGGTATTAATCGTAGCAAGGACACATAAATATAAATAAGATAGATAGATAGATAAACTCTTTATTGTTCACACCACAGATAACAAAACTACAAGAGAAAAATAATGATAAAACTTATTAAATAGTGTAACAACTGGCGGCCTTATCACTAAAACTAAAAAAATAAGTAACTCGGTTAAACTTTAGATAACTAATCTGGCTATTTAATAATCGAAAAAAATGTGTTGTAAACGCTGAAAATTTAGAGAACCACGCTCAATAAGATTTTTCAAGATGATACTTGTTGTAATATTTTTTTTCCAAAATGAGAATAATTTTCAAAATTGTGCCTCGGTCACACTTTAGTTAGTGGTTTGTTCTACGAACTGTATTTTTTTGCACCTGATCATCATAATTCTTCATACCAAACTTGTTTTCGGTGATTTCGTGTAATACCGGGCCTTAAAAATGTAACTCTCTCTCTCTTTCGCTCTCTCTTTCTCTCTCTCTCTCTCTGCCTTAATATATGTCAACTTGTCAATGTCCCATTTCAACGACCATATTGAAGCCAAGCCCTAAGCCTGTAAAGGCCGAGCATCGCAATAGGTACGTAGCCTGGCTATCAGCTAGCAGTAGACAAAATCGCGCGACACAAGACTTTCTAATGTTTTCATGCACCTGCAAATAGCTTTAAGCCCTCTGCGAAGTAATCTTTAGTCATAAATAAATCGTCATTATAGCTTACCCAGTTCATCAAAGAAGCTACTAGAACAATTCAGTCTAACAAGTATCGTTTCAGATCATACGAACTCGTCTCAGACTTTCTACTGTTTTTATGTACACCACTTCTAAAACAATTAAGCGTCTTTGCAAAGCAAGCTTTACTCATAATTAAAGCGTCATTACAACTTACATAGTTCATCATAGAAGCTACTAGAACAATGCAGCAAACAACTCAGTATATCATGTATCGTCTCGGCTCGAGCTCGAGCGAAGTTTTAAATTAATTTATGCATTTAGTTGGGGAACCTGTGCGCTAATACTGCACTGTGACACTGTTCGTGAGGTTTACGGGCGAAGCTCAGTTTGTTCTTGGGAAATAGTTGCGTAGATTGCTTTGTGTTTAGAATTGCTGTAGAACGATAGTTACAGATAGCCCTTAATATCGGAATCACAAACAAAGGATTGGCTATATTTTATCATATTTTTTTATTCATATTTTACGACGGAACGGAGACCGTACCATGCGTTTGGGGTGAGAGGATGTTTGTTTATGCAAATCCATGTTGCCATTTTTTTCCAAAATTGCTAGTCCGATTTTGATGCAGTTTTCAGTTATGGGTTTGAGTTTGATTGATGCATTTTCTTAGATAGGTGTTGAGGTAACAACTCACCAGGGGGCGCTGCAGCAAACATTGTTTGTGCAAATCCATGTTGCTATTTTTCTCCAAAACTACTAGTCCGATTTTGATGCAGACTTCATCCTTTTTCAATTACTTTTTATAGGTCGTGAGTTTTTTCAATAATTTTTTTTGACACTTGTTCGTCAGAAGGCATGCAAGACTTACTTGCTGAGGGACTTACTTGGTAACTACAGTAACTCGAACAGAACAAAGACTCTAAATTTTGGATGTATGGATGTTTGTTACTCAATCACGCCAAAACTGCCGAAAGGATCTGGATGAAATTTGCTCCAGAGACAAATTATAGTCTGAAATAGTAAGTACATAGTCTAGCCATAAATATTGTTACAATACAAACTCCTTCGTTTATTTTTTTTTTCTGCATTTAAATTTGGAATGCGTTTATTATGTTGAAAACTACAATCAATTTCCCGCCATTTCACATATATTTTTCGTGATTATTACTAAATTTACAACATGGAATGGAAGATAACAGGATTGCAGTGATTGCGTTGCACGAAAGGGGTATGGAACCGTCGGTCATTTTCAAGACTCTTCAAAATCTTGGTATCAGCCGTATGTTAGTATATCGTAGTATCGACAGATATACCGACTCTTCCTCTGTTGAAAACCATAAAAGATCGGGGCGGCCGCGTGCGATGAGGACTACTAAGGCTGTTAATGCTGTTAAAGCCAGAATTCCCAAAAAACCCAATGAGGAAACAAAAAATCTTATCGCGAGAAATGAAGATACCCGCTAGGACTCTATCGCGTATAATAAAACAAGACCTGAAGCTTGGTGCTTATCATCGATATACAGGACATGCCCTTAATCAATCGCTGCAGTTAAAGAGAGTGGATAGATCAAAACCTCATCTATCCCGTTACGCAGGTGAAAGTTACAGAAATATTATTTTTACCGACGAAAAAATTTTCTCGATAGAAGAGCACTACAACGAGCAAAACGACAAAGTGTACGCTCACAGCTCTAAAGAAGCTACGGAAGTGGTTGGAAAGGTACAGCGTGGTCATCATCCTGCGTCAGTCATGGTTTGGTAGAGGGTATCCTTTCACGGCGTCACAAAGCTTCATTTTTGTGAAAAAGGGGTGAAAACTGTAGCCAAAGTGTATCAAGAGACCGTCTTAGATGGTGTTGTAAAACCCCTTAGCAATACACTTTATAAAAATCCACCATGGAGTTTCCAACAAGACTCTGTACCTGGTCGCAACGCGCGAACTACCCAAGCCTGGCCGGAAGCCAATGTTCCGGACTTTATAAGGGCTGAAGACTGGCCCTCCTCTAGCCCAGATCTAAACCCTCTGGACTACAAATTATGGTCAGTTTTAGAGGGCATGGCCTGCTCTAAACGACACGCCGACATAGAGTCACTTAAGAAATCTTTGAAGCAAGCAGTGTCTAAATTTCCCATGGAAACAGTCCGTGAATCCATAGATTCTTGGCCAGACCGACTAAAGGCCTAAAAGCCAAAGGTGGTAATTTTGAATAAAATAATAGTTATATTTTTGTTAAGACTTCAATACATGTGTACATATAATTTTTATTAACATTACATTACTGTATAAAAAAATAAATGCATTTTCATTTGTAACAGAACTTATGGCTAGACTAGGTATGTAGGATACTTTCATTCGCAGGTAACACCGCAGGGCGCAGCAAGTATCTACATCATTTCTTTACGTACATAATTGACTGCCTCGATGGCTCAGTCGATAGTGAACCTGCCTTCTGAGCTAGAGGGCGTGAGTTCGATTCCTACTTAGTGCAAACATTCATATGATGAATAATTGTGTTTGTTTTATGTCTGGGTGTTAATTATCTATTTAAGTAAAAATATATATTTATGTATATCAGTCTCTGGCCGCCATAGTACAGACTTTGCTTAGTTTGGGGTCAGACGACCGTGTATTATTGTGTCCAAGTGTCCCGAATATTATTATTCCAAGATATTTATTTTTCTTCTTAATTTCTAAGTTTTTTGCAATAAATGAATATAAAAACAAATACTATAAAAAAATTAAAAACTAGGGTGCCGCCGGCAGCGGGGCGAGGCCCAAGCTACCGGTGGTTAGGGCTGCAGACTGAGGAACCTCCTGACAATACGGCACGTGTCGATCACTAGGATCACTGCCTTTAGTTTTTTTTTTTTATGTACAATAGGTTGGCGTTTGACCACCAACTCGCCTGATGTTAAGCGACGTTGTAATCTAAGATGGAGCACGACGACCTGTAAGATACTTATTCACTCTAGCCTTGAAGTTTTGTAGAGTGAAGAAGTACAAAGCCGGCAGTTGAGTGAAGCGCTACAAGTGCGCTACAGCTCAGACCCGTCTTCGTTTTTTTTATCTGGCCCTTAATCCACCCGTATATATTATTATTATATTTATATTATTTTCGACCGTTTTTGCTTAATTTAGAGCTTAAAAAATGTATTTGCATGGACTACAGCGAAATTGCTTCAACGATACTCAAATTATCATCGACACAAACAAATGCCGAGATGCCCTAGTAAGTATACTCGTACTCTGAACCCTCGCTTCGCTTAGCTAATAATAATGAGTCGTTTGCTAAGGATTGACTGCCTCGGTGGCTCAGATGGTAGTGAACCTGCCTTCCGAGCTTGGGGGCGTGGGTTCGATTCCCACCTAGTGCAAACATTTATGTGATGAACATTTGTGTTTGTTCTATGTCTGGGTGTTAATATCTATTTAAGTATGTATTTAAAAATATCTAAGTATGTATATTAGTCCCTGGCAGCCATAGTACAAGCTTTGCTTAGTTTGGGGTCAGGCGACCGTGTGTGGAAGTGTCCCGAATTTATTATTATTTATTATTATTATTATTATTGGGATAGCATAAGTAACTAAATAAAATCTATGACTAATGGCCACTTGCGCTAAATACAAGAATTGCCTAAGTTCTTGCATGCTTAACTAGTTTTAAACTACTCCTAACAAAATATTCGCTTATCGGGAACATAAAGTTAAGATTCTCCTATAAAGGAGCTATATATCTATAATAAGGTTCGAGTTAAAAAACTTTAGGTAAGAGCCTAGCTAGGAGTAGATAGAACTAGATAAGCAAGGACGTAGGCAATTCTAATATTTAGTGGTCGTTCCATTAGACTTAGCCATCGACTTAATCTAAGCATTATTTCTACCCTCAATATATTTCCTTTTATATCTGTATGACAACAAGAAGTTTTTCGTCAAAGAGAAAGGGACAAAACTCAAACTACCCGCGAAAAGTAAGAGATAAAAACTTGAAAAGGCAGTGAGACAAACAAGCAAGTATCGAGAATTATGTACCGTGCGACAAACTTATCTAAAACGTGGCCAAATGAGGAAACTAAAATATCCTCAGACGGCTAGCAATTTTGTTGGTAAAACTCGATAGTAGCGCTCCTACCCAACTCAGCTCATAAAATGTGTTGTACTGCCAACTTCAATCGTTAGTTGTTGCCAACTCAAACAAAGGAAGTACAAACTTGAGTTGTTAGAAGTTTTTTTGTCAATGTCGGAATTTAGGAGGATGTTAACTACAAGAGATACCAATATAGGGGAGAAAGTTCATGAATATCGGTTGGTATATACTTCTAATCTCTATACAGCATGTTACAAAAACCCTGTTATATAATCGAAGGGCATCCTACACACTTAGGCAAAAATCAGACAAAAATACTAAAAAAAATTTACGAAATAGTAAGAGCAAGAGTTATAAAATGCAAGGAAAAAAAGAAAAATTTACAAAAAAATTTACAAATCTGATCTGATCTTACACACGATACAAATATGTTTCTGTTGGCAGCTTTTCTTATATGAAAGTAGCGACACAACGCGAATAGTTTACAAATAAAACTACGTGATTAGTGCGTTGACGCTTTTAGGAGGGCGGAGCGCGTTGTGTGGTTAATTTTTTTTGAGGCAATAATTAATTTAAACGAGCATTATTGCCTCACCCAGTAAATACTGGATGCGCACCTCGCGGATTTAACAGGGTTTTTGCAACACCCTGTTTAACTTTAAATATACTTACTTGCAATAGGTGTATAGCTTGTATACTGTGCGCCATAGCTTCTCTACATACCTACAGTACCTACTTTAAAACAATGTCACTTACCGCGTCTATCTGTCAGAGTAGTCTATCTGTCAGTACAGGTAGAGAGACAGACATCTCTGTCCGCTAATTCCTCCAAATGCATGCAACAGATTTTTATGCGGTTTTCACCATCAGTTGGATAATTTCTCACGGAAGGCTTATGCCGCTTAGCGGCTCGCTGCCTCGTGTAATTTAAAATGAACGTTGGTCAGAATCCATGATTGTTAGTTAGCACGTTAGTTTTAAAACTGGGCAAAAGGAAAGGCCTACACAAATTTAACGACACCTCGCAGTTAAGGTGAAACATTTCAAAATCGCGGTAAATTTACATTTATAAAGTTTTTTTTCGTTTTTGGCGCTAGACCGGGTAACTAAATTAAGTAATGATGGAATTTGCACCAATCGTAATGCTAAATAGTAAACAGTAGTGCACCAGATTGACCGATGAACTAACGATTAAAGTTTTTATTGACCTTTTTGAGTAATCAGGTGCATATTGTTGGAGACCTCGATAGTGGGAGAGTGGACTGTATATTTGATGTGGAATGTGGAATTAAAATCTTCTTCTGGTTACAGTAATGGTTTTATTTTTCTCTTAATGCACAACGTGTTAGGTTACTTTTAATAAAATAGTAGAACAAGAAGTGTGAACTTGGTAGAATTTTGTGTTGGGTTGCCAACACATATTTGTCAAATATGTCTGTAGAATACCGAGAGAAATTATAGTAAATGTACAATAGTTACCCGGCCTAGCTGCGAAAACAAAAAAAACTGTTTAAAATTCAAATTTCGCGCCTTAAGCGACACGATGGCCCTTAAATTCAAAATTCAAGCTATTAAGGCGGAAGTTGACATAAAAACATAAAATCACCGTTTTTAAGATTTATCTAAGTACCCTTGTCTAATTATTTACGTTACGACTCTAATGGGCCGCTAGTGCTTTCAAGTAAGCATGCTTGCATGTACTAAAAAACATTACTAGCTTTTCTTTGAGCAAAACATTTGGGTAATTTCGGGTAAAAATAATGTCCAAATTCATAGTCAGAGCGTCGTTTATTTGAAAACATAAATAAAAACGCTGGCAATAGAAAACACTCGCGGCCCATTAGAGTCGTAACGGCAATAATTAGACATAGGGCGCTCAGATAAATCGTATATATACGGTGCTTGGCTGAAGCAGAGAATAAACCACAGTCCAAATCCTAATCTCTTTACTAATAAACGTGGAATAGCCTTGAAATAGTTTTACAGTGTTTTGTCTTTTTCATTCTTTTAAATTGTTGAACGTAATCGAAAAAGACAAAACACTGTATTATGCTGTGGAGGATCCGTAGGATGTGGTAAAACGCAAATACTCAAGAAACTGAATATCAAAGAATAAATAAAAATAATGCAAAAAAAACTTTGAAAAAGTTTTATTTAATGTGTATGTTGATGGAACGGAACTTACAATTGGAGAGGTTTGTGTGTGTGTAATTCTGTATGTTTTTTTATGAGCTAGTAACTGAAAAACAGCGTCGTAACTTGGGCGGTGCCAGCGGTGCCTGTAGGAACAAGGTATAGAGCTTAAAAAGGCGCTAAAATTGCCAAAACAAAGTCAAGTTATAGGTCATGGTAGCTCATTAAAAGCTAGTTACGGTATTGCTGATAAAGATGCTGTATCTTCCAGGCAGACCTGAACAAGACTTCGCTGTGAGTGTGAACATCATAAGTGCGCTTTTCCACGTTGACTCGTAATCAGGATTCAGAAGTGCGCGTCTCCACGCACGCCGTAATCAGGTCGTTTCTGAACGATTGCGCTCGCTTCACGCGTCAGTTGAGCCAGATCAATTTATTTCCAATTTTTCCCTTTACTTCGAGCTTCGTTTGAAAAAATCTAGCGCTTAGTTCAAGTGATCATGGTGTAGTTTGTTAACGTGTCAATCGAAATCTAATAGCTTTATTATCTGACTGGTCGCTAACATCGGAATCAAGTCAATTTTGAATTATACAGGTTTTTAAGTAACCTCTTAAGGGTTAATGCCTTAAAGGGCCTGAGACAAAATGTTTGGAACGGCAAACTCTTCAGAGTTTGCCCCATAGTAAAAGTTGTTTATATAGATGAGCACAATGACCCCTTAAGAGGTTTTCGGTAAGTTACCCATAATCCTGGAGATCATTCTTTACGTGTTAAATTATACATTTTAAGGAGTCTTCATCAAATTCGGCGTTCCGCCGGTACAGCCCGCCTACCTGACTTATACGGCTTGATTTCTTTTGAAATCGAGACGTCAAGAAACATAGCCGCTGACATCATGCCGGTGGCTGTCGCTGACTTTTGTGCGTAGATTCCTTTGGATCCCCAGTCAGTTTAAGCACAAAGAATAAAACTCTACAATCAACAATTACGCCAAGCATTTTTTCCTGGCCTCCTACCCTGAGGCGTGAGATACTATCGTGATCACTCTCGCTCCTATGAGTTTTCAAACGAGAGAGAGATACTACGAGTACGACCAGAAAACACACCTACACACACGCCTACTCACCACGCACTTACACTACTCAATGACCTGCTTGCCCGCCAGCCTGATCTCGATTTGTTCTTCTCGGGAAACCGTATTATGTTGCTCAATTGCGTTAGACACTTACCAGATGTGTGTTTTTATTAATAAGTTTGACACAAAAACGATTTGGTGCAAACTGTTAGTTTTTGTAAGTTAATGTAATAATAAATAAATAAATAAGACACAAGCGTAAGAATAGGGCGGCCCCTGGAAGTGAAGCCAGACAAACCTCTTCAATCTCTGTCGATATCTTATCTCTGATGAGGTAATAGAAGTGAAGACACTCCGTGACCTCTTAGTTTCGATAACTTCCAAAGGCATGTATCCTTTTAAATAATTAAAAAATATTCCTATACTATCTTGACTCAGCTGGAGCTCGCGGTTCTCTCGCCTGGAGCCAACCAAGGCCAACTAGCCATTCCACTGGCTTCTTAGCATAACGATTACTGGATCAATGCAAACCTTGCCTGCCCTAAGCATTGCTAAATTAGATGTCTGGACGGCGTAACACGGGGCTGCAGGATTTTGCAAATGCGAAGGGCAAAGGTTTGCCAGCCAATTGAGCCAATATATCAGGGATAGGTTAAGCACGACCAACTTATTTTTAGAATTGAATGGAGGCGCCACCATCGCATAATTTTGAACCTGACAAGAACCCGGTGAATAAAAATAGTTATCGACCGCGCAAGCGTAAGAGAGAAGCGTCTATACTCTAGCTTCGACAAAAATGGTTTTATATGTCCGAATTCTGTCTCGATTTCTGTCCGGATCTCTGTCTTCTTGTACAGGTCGCATTTCTTTACCGATTCTCTTGAAATTTTGTGAGTAGGTTCAACTAACTCAGCAAAAAAATATTGTATATTTATCGAACCCGTTCACATAATTTACTACAATCGGTTAAGAAATGCGACCTGTAAAGGAGAGGAAACGTCGGCCGCAAGATCTACGGCTCACAGACCCACAAGTATACATTTTAGCAATTGGTAAAAATGTTGTTTTATTTGTAAATTTCTATAGAAGCTTGTAGAGGTTTTATTTTATTACTTAATATGCTTGCGTTTGGCCGCCAACATGCCTGATGATAAGCAGTGATGCGGCCTACGATGGAGCACGCTTGCCCAGAAGGAACCGATTCACTCGAGACTTGAAGACACCCAGATTATAAGTGTCAGGGAACACACACTCTGGCAGAGTATTCCACACTCTAGCGGCCCGTATGAGAAATGAGGAACCAAAGCATTTCGTGCGTGTTGTAGGTATAGCTCTTCTTGTAGTTAGGAATTTAAAAACAATATAAAGCGATAAAACAAAACGATATTTTTGATATTGTTTCCCGCTGTCACACTTTTCCCCTAAAAGGGTTGGCAGTTGAACTTACAATACATCACCTACACTTCGCCTCAAAATATACAGTCGATATAAAGCAATACAAAAATTTATACATATTCTGAATTAGACCGTTCATGATTGCTCTGCATTTATCAAACAGTACGTTTAAATACTAGCAAAAAAAAAACATAATTCCAATTTCCAATAACAGTCTATTAAGTTCGCTCAACGTGAAATAAAATATTAAAATTTGAGCGTTCTGAAAACATTTTTATTGAACAAGATCTGAACGAGTTTCAGTTGAAATAGTTCAGCGAAACGAGAAATGAAAGCTTTTGATTCAACTTGTTTTAATGATTGCTAAAAAAAACACCACGAGTACGTTCGCGATTCATATTTCTGGGCACAACGAATTAATTACATAATTAGTAAGTTAAAAAGAAACTGGCGCTCCGACAGTTTGAAAAAAGCAGTACTCAGTCTCTACCAAAAGCCAAAGAAAACTCAGTCTCTACCAAAGCCAAAGAAAACTCAGTCTTTACCAGAAGCCAAAGAAAACTCAGTCTCTACCAAAGCCAAAGAAAACTCAGTCTCTACCAGAAGCCAAAGAAAACTCAGTCTCTACCAGAAGCCAAAGAAAACTCAGTCTCTACCAAAGCCAAAGAAAACTCAGTCTCTACCAAAAGCCAAAGAAAACTCAGTCTCTACCAAAGCCAAAGAAAACTCAGTCTCTACCAAAAGCCAAAGAAAACTCAGTCTCTACCAAAGCCAAAGAAAACTCAGTCTCTACCAAAAGCCAAAGAAAACTCAGTCTCTACCAAAGCCAAAGAAAAACAAAAATCACGCCCCTAATTAAAGAAAAGAAAAGTAAACCAAAAAATTCCGAATTCAAAATCGTGTCAACACGAGTTCCCGCCAACAATTTCTGCTTCCGTCGCAGGTTAGACCCGTTTGGAATTCACAACGCGATGACGTTGTATGATTTTTTCTTTCTACCCTCAAAATTTGCTTGCGAACACGCGACGAGCCGTTTGTCTTACTACGGAGCAGTAAATCCGTGACTGAAATAACTGAGGTGCTGTGTAAAACAGTATATTAGCTTTACATTTAGCCTAATCACTGCCTGGCTGCCAAAAAAATACAGTTAAATCACGGCTTTTTGGAAATAAGAGATATTATACTATTCCCTAATAACCATTGTATATATGTAATTTCAAACGCATGCGTTGTCTGCTCTGCATGCATTTTACTTATGCTTAGTTACGATTTACAGCATACTCAATGCATCGCAATCTAACAAAACGAAAATAAATAGAATTGACTTTTTTGCGATTTATTGCATTTATTTACATAATTGTAAGTTCAGAGTAATTCTTCTTTCTACATATATTTGTAATACAAGTATATTTTCTGTAGCCAAGCCAGATCAAACAAGCTCTAATACTGTAGAGATTAGTAGACTCAGGTCTCTCACAGCTTACTGCCAACCTTATTGAGTCGCGGTATGCTCCGGGAATATGAACTGTCAGGTTCAGTTCAGGGATTTGACAGTTCTGTTTGAACATCTTGATGGAAGTGGCTTTTGAACTGGGCTTGAACTAGGCAGTAGTGAGATATAGGAACAATACTAGCAGCGCCCCGTGTGACCCGCTGTAAAAGTAGCTTAAGTGTTAATTAAAATCTCTGTTACGAATTCATTTAAATCTGTCCAGTCTGTCTGTTTTTTGAGCATGAAAAAAAGAAACTAACACACAAGCAAACTCACAAACTTTCATGTTAATTTATGTGTCATAAATAAATCACACAACATTTGAATGTTGTGTGATTTATTTATTCTTTCCAGTGTTAATAGATAAACTTAGTCAATCATGTTTTTAAAATATACTTTGATAATGTTACAAAGATAAATAATGTAGATGCTAGAGAATAAAATGGCGTCGCTCATTAAATGCGCCGCGAACTATTAATTCAATTAAGACCCGAGGCTACTCAGTGTACTGCATTGCGGCTGCTTAATTATGTAAACTTATATTATGTAGAGAAAACGTTACATCGACAGCACGCTTATTTCTAAGAATTAACGAAATTGGCGCCCAATGTGGTACCTCCACGTTGGTCGCCAATATCGTTAACACTTATAACATTTTATGTCACGTAATTTAAAGTTTTTTTTTGTATTTATCTATATCGCCTGAATTGAATCAGGGTGTAATTAATAATCAAGTTCCTGTGGAGCCCACAAGAAAGTTTTATCTTGTACCGCGGCGTCTTATTAAAAGTTAATCAAAATTTTCAAGTTTTGCCCGGCTCAGCGCGACTCAGCTCGAAACTTGGCCTGTATTATCCAGTTCAGACCGGATCCTAGAGTGCGCTCAGATTGTTGTTATTCGAAACTCATGTGATAGGTACGTTTGACAAGAATTCCCAACTTCCAATTGTCTAAAACTTTGTTCGAAATTCGAATTTTATGATGTAAAACTTTTTGTCTCGGAGGAACATATTGTTTTGGGAGTTGAGACGGAGTTGACAACAATCTAAATTCCAAACAGCTTTGTAATTAAATACTTATTATGCTTTGTACTTATTTGTTTCTATGACATTTTCAAAGGCGTTTAATTATTGAATTCTCTTTCATCTTCTCGATTCGATAATTATTTTTTTTTACAATTAAGTACATTACTTACTTCGTTACATGGATACCAATTAGCAATTTTATGGGAAGTTTCAATCAAGATAAGGCCATGGATGCTGTTAGTACTTTATTTACATACTTGTTTAATAACCTCCATCTGAATAAACAAACAAATAATTTTGGGACACTTTTACACACGGTCGCCTGACCTTAAACTAAGCAAAGCTTGTACTATGGCTGCCAGAGACTGATACTTAGATATTTTTAAATACACACTTAAATAGATATTAACCGCCAGACATAGAACAAACACTAATTTTCATCACATTAATGTTTGCCCTAGGTGGGAATCGAACCCATGCCCCCACGCTCAGAAGGCAGGATCACTACCAACTGAGCCACCGAGGCAGTCAATGGTAATACTTAGATATGGCTGGCGTGGTGTTTACTATTTGGTTTAGGACTTGCATGTTTTAAGTTCAATCAAGGCCAGGTATTACACGAAAAAAACGACAATAAGTTTTTCAGTTTACGCCTAGTTTAAAATGAAGAATTCTGATGATCAAGTGCAAAAAAATACTGTTGGTAGAAAAAACAACCAAAATCAGTTACTCATTAATGAAAAAAAACACCAAAAGTATCTTCTTAAAAAACTGTTAGAGCGTAGTTCTCAAAATTTTCAGCAATTAGAACCCAATTTTTTTAAATTATTAAATAGCCAGATTAGTTCTCTAAAAGTTTAACCGAGTAACTTATTCTTATTTGTTTTCTAATTACGATGAATACCAATAAAACAGCAAAAAAAATAATTCTACGCGCTGATCTCATTTTACCATAAAATATGATTTACAATTTTTAAATCTAAATGAAGCGGCTTAAGTAAACGTGTGTGTGTGTGTGGAAAATAATCGTAATATGACCGACTCTTAAATGTGTTTCAAAGTTACTTTGAAACACATTTAAGAGTCGGTTTAACTTAACCATGAGACCTCACACCTAATAAATACTTACCTAACATGATAAGCGATAGTATAATTTAAAATGAAACTTATCAAGTCACGTCGACAGAATGTTCTACACTGCGCTCAATAAAGATGGGGATACCCAATAAAATTTCACTTAAACACGAAATTTAAAATTTTCACGTTACGACGTTACATCAAACCAGTGTAAAACATTGTAACTCGCAGCAAAAAAGGTTTTATTGTGAACTTTGTGCTGTTCATTTTAAGAGTACATTTTGACTGAGTTTTGAAAGTCGGGTACGCTTGTAGAGTTGCCAGTTCAGAAATTGGAAGTCACTGTCGGCAAAGTAATGGTCGATCGTGACGAGAATGCCATTTGAATTTGGGCGATATACAGTTTATACAGAGGTGAGCGAAGAGTACATAGTCTAGAAAAAATATCTCCTGAGAGCCTAAGCATGTACCTACGTGCTTTATGTGTTAAAGTGTGCGTGCAGAGGATATGTCTACGTGTTATCGATAGAAGAAAGAGATAGGCTGAGAATACTTGAAGATTAGACTTTTGTATAAAACACACAAACATTGCTGTACATGAATTGTAGCTAATTACTGCGCGTTCATGTAGAACTTGTGTATGCGATTTCTGCACATTACATAAAATGAAATAAATATTACTTTCCTGTACATCTTCGTGATGCATATGACTGCTATGTCGTAATTTACCAACATTGGTCTTCTCTTTTAATCTAGAATGGAATATAAACAGACAGAGTTACATGCACTTTAGTAAAATTAAGATTTCCAGTCCAGGAAAATGGTCGCTCACAGCGCGAGTGTACCTACTTCAGTGTGTTCTATTTGACAAACACTAATAAAATATTAAATTTAGTTGTAGCCATATACATTTACTAAAAAAAATTATATACATATACATACATAACATAAAATCCCTTATCAAGAGTAGAACAAACACATTTGCATTCTAAGCAACTAATAGAAAGTGCTCGCTGAAGTATCTGTAAATACCAACTAATTTGCGTACTGTTCCGAGCTGTATCTCTCTTCCATTTCTACTCATCAATGTAGGTGTAGGCCCTGGAAAAATTTAGCGTGGCCACCCTTAATTTTCTTTTGTAGAGAAGTCTACGTGATCGAAATATAGAGGTGTTTGTCTAAGGTAAACCGAGGATTCGGATTTTGCATAGACGTTTGTTTAATTTTGGTCGGAATTAACCGCAACGGGTGCTGTTTGCATGCAAAGATCTACAGATTCGAGTTTGCGTTCCGCTTGCAAACGTTTTGTTTCAGGTGAATGCGAGAGAGCGAATGGTTTGGTTTGTTTGTGATTCTTTTGAAATTAAGCTTTTATGTCAACTTTTATAAATGTTCCTGTCCATTCAGGTTGCCTGGAAGAGATCGCTTTGAGCGATAAGGCCGCCCATTAAAAACTTAGTTAAGCCTTATTTAAGTACTATGTAATTATTTTATGTTTTTAATAAAGAGTTGTTGTTGTTGTTGTTGTATGTCTACCGTTTGCTTGATTTCGGTTTTGCCATCTGGCTTGCAAGTAAAAATGTGCTATCAAAATATAAATCAAAATATAAATCAAAACTAAGTATTTAAAAATACTTAGTTTTGATTTATTAAAGCGCTTTTAGTTATTCAAAAATGGAAAAGAAGACAAAATCACAGTATCACACTAACAGTAACTCACATAATTTAGTAACTTTTTTTCTAAAGTTAATATAACTAAATGCGAAAATTTGGATGGATTCATTGGTGGGTGGATGTTTATTTCTCAATCACGTCAGAACTGATGAACAGATCTGGATGAAATTGGACACAGATATAGATTTATAGTCAGGAATAGCTAATAAGTCTTTGTAACGGCTGGTGAAACCGTGGGGCGCAGCTAGTCGGTTATACAGGAAGTTACGAAAACCCTGTTGGATAATTGATGGGCAGGTACACACACTTATAAGTATTCATGCAAAAATACCGAAAAAATTGACGTTAAAAATAGCTAGAGTTATAACGAAGATAAAAAAGAAATTTTACAGATATGTTAACAAATCTGTATCATACGTTGGCGGTTTTTATTCTAAGAAAGTAGCACGACGCGAATAGTATAAAATAAAACCGACGTGGTAAGTGTCTGCATTCGCGCTTTTAGGAGGGCGTATTTTATGTAAGTATGTTAAAATTTTTTAGAGTTAAGATTTAATTTAAAGTAGCATAATTGCATCCTCCAGTCGATACTGGATGCGCACCTCGTGGATAAAACAGTGTTTTTGTAACACCCTGTAAACTGGCTGCACTAAAGTCTGTTGTGGTCTGGGGCCCTATTCGGAGATTTGAGATTTTCATCTCGCCTTTTTTCGTCCTTGTTGCTCTCGTTTGAATCGTGATAGGTGTGAGAGTGACCAAGATAAAATCTCATCTCATCTCACGGCCAGGAATAGCCCCCCTGAATTTTTGTTTTTCTAAGTATATTTAGACTTTTTTAAGGAGGTATGTAAATTTAGATTCTATCTTAACGGACAATAGAAAAATTTGTCCCTTTTAAATAATCTTCTTTCAGTGAGTAATACCTAACGTTTCATTAACAAAGAATACAACAATAAAAAAATGAGTGTCGATATTTTTGCAAAATATCATCACTGTTTACAAACAATGGCAACACCAGCCAAATATCTCACGACCCACACTCACTAAACCAAAGCGTAGAAAATAAACTGACTCACATAAAAGAATATTTTCCCGCTAAACTCTGCACAGACGACGTAATAAAATACTTTCCTACAAACCAAAAAAAAAACAAGTTGACGTTTGCCATCGCGCAACTTTTTTCCTTTTTTTATTTTGCTTCTGAGCTTTGGACAGCAAAAAGGTCGGCCATATTGAGCTTTTGGAGGGAAAAAATCGAATAAAGGACAATGGGAAGGCTGGACCCTGTCATAATCATATTTTTCTCAGCACAAAAGAGTTCTTACGTTAATGCGAGCGGTAATAAATGAAAGTCACCGGCATATAAGGAATGGCTTTGCAAAGTTTTTGCTTGCTGCCAGAGAAGAAAGCCTTTAGTGATATTTAGTAGAAAAGAGTTCATTTTACGAAAATATATTTAAAAAAAAAACACATTAAGTGTAACCTTGTAACCTCAAACATAACTTACATAATTATGGGGACCTTTCCTTCCACGAATGGTCTTTTATTTTAAATTTTTGTGATTTATTTAGTTATTTTAAGTTTTAGTTATTAATTTAAGTTTTCTTTAATTTTCTGTTTTTATTTTAAGTTATGTACAAATAAATAAACTTACATAATTAAAAGAAGCTTATTATTAGTCAAAATGGAGCCATTAAATTACAGTTACAAATAATCCAAACCCTTAAAAACAACACCTGCATAAAAATAAAAGTTTCGAATAAAAATCCTCGTTTAATTTTCGAACGAGTTCAAACATCACATCGTTTCCAATCATGGCGATATTAGTGTAATATTTTAGGCGAGCTCGTATAAACGAATCGCACTGGCTGACGACGAAATTGAAATCGGCATTCGTTCCAAATTTGAATAAAATGACATTTTATTCTTTTTTTTGTCCGACTGCGGCATGGCGCGTCATCTGGCAACCGACTGAAATCTGCCAGCGACCTAGCGTTTATGTAAGCTGTGTATTCAAGTACCTACCTACTGTATTTTATGAAAATTGTATGTAGTCCAGAGTAAACTGAACTTATTGGCTTGGTTTGGACTTTATCAGCAGTTTGTTTTGCCACACAGTGATTCCTTGAGACCAGCTCAGTGAGCTCAGCTCTTAGACTTTTGTAAATTGTATGAGTCATGCATTTTTTTCCTCATTCTGCCTTAATATTTCGTTTCCTTTGTACTTATTCTGTGGGTGACTTAAATATTTACCGCTTGTTATGTTTCAGTCACCTCTTCAAACTCCTTCAGCTTACAATAAAACAAAAGAAAAAATATTCCTAATTTAAAAGTTTATTCTAATTCTTTTTCGCGTCTTCTTGTAAGAGTTGGAATACATAAGAGAAGTCCTTCTGGCCGTAGCCCCGAGATTGCACTATGCGGTAGAGTTGGGTCGCGACCGCGCCGAGTGGGATGGGTGACCGGACGCCGAGCGCCAGGCCGCTAGCCAGTTCCAAATCCTGAAAAAAAAACTTACATGCTTAAGGCGCCATATGATCACGAAATCAAGGAAAACAAGTATTATGTTTGCACCTAGTTTGATATGAAGAACTATGATGATCAGGTGCAAAAAAATACAGCTGGTAGAAAAAACAACCAACTAAATTTTAACCGAAGAACAATTTTGAAAATCATTCTCATTTTGGAAAAAAAAAATCACAAAAAGTATGTTCCTAAAAAAAACTGTTTGCGCGTAGTTCTCTAAATTTTCAGCGATTACAACGCCTTTTTTTTCGATAATTAAATAGCCAGATTTGTCTTCTAAATTTTAACCGAGCAACTTTTTCGTTTTTGTGTTCTTTTTACGATTAAATACCAATAGAAACGGCAAGAAAATTTAATTCTAGGCACCGATTCCATTTTACCATAAATATGATATGCGATTTTCAACATTAAATGAAGCTGCTTAGGTAAGAAATTGACTACGACATCCGATTTAGTCGTCGAGCAGCGCTCGACGTGAAAGGTCGTTCCCGGCCGCTCTGTGGCACGATCCGGCGTATAATTTGATCACATAATTATACATCGTATATTAATTATAATAGAAAATTATAAATAACTTGAATATAGCAGATTGTAGGTCGTTGTAAATAGTGACTTTATTATACATTTTACCAGTATGAATATTTTAAATATTCATACTGGTAAAATGACTTTGCACTTTAACACGCTATAAATAGAGTCCACATTGATTGTTTCAAAAGCATGAGCCCTCGCGTTGAGCAGGTCGAGCGCCGCCGCCGCGCCGACAGTATACGGTATGACAGTACCTTATATGCTACACTTTCAGATACATTATGATGACGTTATGTACCTCGACGGAGAAGCGAAAAATGACGGTACCAAATACTGATATTAGCCAACCAAGTACCTCAGAAGAATTAATGTATAGACCAATGTTATCTATAGACCTACGAGCCAGACTCTTCAATCTTCATACATTTCTATTGGTAATCCGGAATGACCCACAGTGTGCGCTGTAGAACAAGCCAGGTGGACAAAAGTCGTTATCAAATTCCCGGAAATGAGTACTATGTACCTGTAAACAAAACCCCCAAACCCCCAATTCCAAGAACTATTTATGTCTAACATTCCATACTAATGAGTCATTGTTTATCAAAGTGAGCTAATGAGGTAAATGCAATTTAAAATATAGGTCAGTTGCATTTTAGCGACACTTTCACTAGCACCTCATTGTGGCAGTTTTTAATTTTGTGGAAAGTTTAGTGATGGATTTCAATTCTGAAGGTATGTATATTAATATTTTATTATTAGAATCTTTTAATGAGCCTTAAAAATCATTAGAGTAGATTATCAACGAAAACACAAAAAAAAACATATTTTTTCTTTGATTTCAAACTTATCGAGTATGGGAAAAGCATGTATCCTCATGTATCCAGGCTAATTTTTTTATATGTTTTAGCTGCATGACTATAGATTATTGTGACATATATTTTACGTAGCACAAATGAGTACAACTATTTTTTTTTCTCTTTTTTGCAGAAAAGCTTCACTCTATTAATAAAATAGAGTTTTTCGAAGAATAGCTTAGACACGAAAAATACGAAAGAAATGATCGTCTATTTGAATTTATTTCGTCTAAGTTTGAGTTTTCTGAAATTTCTGAAGATAGTCAAAGAGACATTAAGATGAAGTTAGCCAGTATTTCTTCAAAAATCGCTTCCAAATGGGTTTCTTCAGGAAAGTCAAGGGAGCGTTTTCTTATCAAGAATAAGTTGTGGCTAGAAGGCGAAGAGTTAGAGTTCTGCGTGCGGTCAATTCAACCGCAATCTTCTACCTCATCCACTGACCACTCTCGACCCGGAAGACCCAAAAAAGACTTCGAAGATTCGTCTTTCAAAACTAAAAAACGTAGAGTTGAAGATTTAGTTTACTCGCGGAGTGTTGGCGAATTGATGACTGCTGCAGAAGTAGCTGCACGTTCTACTGGACACAAAAAAGTTGCCAGGGTTATAAAGGACATTGGCAAAAATCCGAGTTCTGCGAGTGTATGCATTAGCCTTCAACAACCCAGTGCTGTGCAGAATAATAGACCACTAAGTAGTGACGAGGCATTAGCCTACTATATAGACTCGACTCGAAGTCGACCACTCACTCCTATAAACAGACTAGGAAATGGACTATGAAAGTCGGGCACCATGTGTTTCCATCATATAATTGCATTGTTAAATCATAAAAAGCAGAAAAGGAGCACATTGTTGTGACACAATCTCGAGCAGAAATTGAGTTACAAGCTTTACTCAACAAACCAGCGGAACGGTTAATAGAAGCTCAGAGAGAAGTTGTCACAAGTGTGCTCCCCAATTTACCAATTACTCTTTTAAGTAAATGGGGTTGTGACGGGAGTTCCGGTCATAGTGCTTACACACAGAGATTTGAGAACAGCGAAGACACTGATGAGTTCCTTTTTGTTTATTCGTTTGTTCCTCTTAGGTTAATCGACGAAGCTAACAATATCATCTCGCAAAATCCTCGTCCATCATCGACGATGTTATCGACCAAATAAATAAAGATTCAGAGAGCACAACACGAGAAAGTGCTCGCGTCAAGCCACGAAAGAGATTTGCTCAATATGTTGATTATAACATCTGATCCTCTGATCAACAGCCTGCGGGAAGTTCCAAAAAAGTCGAATAAATTGTGTGCGGAGGTCCTAAAGCTCATTATAGCTCCCACTATAGAGCCTCGACTTCCACAGCAACTAAGACCTCCACAAAGTCAGGAAGACTATCTTGTATCGGAATATTCGGAATCATCCGATACAGAATCCGATGATTCCGATATTGACAATTAGTTTTAATGTACCTGTAGTGTATTATATTACCTTTTAGTGTTAGTATGTATTTGTAATTTTTGTAAATAATGTAATAGTCTAAGGTTGTACATATAATTAGCGGTAATATTTGTAGAGATTAAGGTAATTGTATTATTATTTCAGTATTTTTTTCTGTTTTATAATAGTGTAAATATAAAATATTTTTTTCTTTTACATAAAACTATGCATTTTTTATTTTTTTTATTTTATATTATTATAATATATTTTCATGGTTCCGAAACAATGAAAATATATTTTTGTCCACCTGGCTTGTTCTACAGAGAACACTGTGTGACCGGGTGACTATAACTATACTAATTTTGGTTGAATAGAAGTACTGTTGAACCTTAACATAAATGTACTAATTTTGATTTAGAAGTATTATAATCTCGTATTTCTATGACACAAATATAGACGTCGCTACTTGAGAAGACATTGTGCTAAAATTGATAGGTACTTGATGTCCACACCATAACAGTATGGTGGTAGTCTCCTTGAAATAGTTGGTTAATAAATATGATGTGTGACGCTAAATGTCAAAACAATTTGAGGGCGCTTGCTCTACTGGCCTCAGTGCTACCACTTTTGCACTTTTTGCGCTAGAATTAGCGATACTTTTAGAAGTTTTGGCACTTATTGTAGCATTTAACATATGTCGTACATATAAAATAATCAATAAATTAAAAAGTAACAAATAGAAAACAAGCTATGACGGCACCAAATGGCGGATTTTGCCATTAAGTTAAAAACAAAGACTCAAACGTATTTATGGTATTTATAACATTCTGATTAAATTAACGAGTTTGTGTTAAAAGTGTATGTGGTGCCGTGTTGTTTTCTTAAAAATTAAGAACGTTAAAGTGTGATGTAAAGAAATTACGAATTCATTCACAATCAACAAAGTTAACATTTTTTTTTCTAGGAGTTTTGTTACGTCACGTGACTATCGGCCTCTGTCCTAACGGATGAGATGTTATTTTCACTCTCACTCATTACGGCTTTTCAAACAAGAAAAACTAGGACCAGAAAGCGTCTCACGCGCAAGAATAAGGCCCAGATGGCCATACTATCAATCGCATACGACAGTTCGCATGGTCATAGAGCCCCTTTCATTTATTGTCTAGTCAATCTAGCCATTTCTTATTTTATTGACTTGGCAACACTCGCTGATGTTGACTTGACCGTTCCGACCGACCAATATTTTTTAAGTTTTCTGTTTGTTTCTACAGTAATTTGCCGAATTTTTTAGTTTATCTTACTAGTCCGTTGAGTTGAGTGTGTCTCCTCCGGTTAGTGTGGTGTTGAATGTGTATTCTGTGTGGTGAGATAGAAACTCCTGGAACTGAGATAGAGACTCGAAGTTTTGTGTCTTAGAAATAAGATCCTAGGACTCCTACAAAATAAATGATGTCGTTGTCTTGAAGAAAGTGTTGCATAGATTCTGAAAGTGAGCTATATTAGTATTAGGTCAATATAATAAAGTAAAACCCGTATTTTCTATGGTAAACCCGGCACATAACCTCTAACCTAACCAACCAAACCTAAAAAATCTCACCAAACTAAAACCTAAGCAAAATTATGTTGAATGTAGGCTATTATGACTAGTTTTGTTTTATAAGTATTAAGTATTAAAAGTTTTATAATTTTGTATGTACTTACATAAGGTTTTTGAATAAAGAGTTACATGTATATCATATTTTTATCATCATTAATTATTTTTGATTGCTGATACTTGTTGATTTTTTTTTGTTTATAATTATGTAAAGGTGCTCCTTATTCGAGCCATGTTTTTATTGCAATATGGGCCCGGCAATATTGCCGGTAGCCCGGCCATCATCAGCCATGCTAGAAATGTATGACGATATAGCCCGGCCACCCTTAAAATATTGCCGGGCCAGTAATGCATTAAAAATATGGTCCGTCTTGTGATTACCAGCCATCAATAATTCATTGTTTCCCCTATACCAAAATAATAATATAAAAGTTTCATTAATCTGTAATATATCTACCTACAGCTATAGCTATTCGAATCATTGATATAGTTATAGTTATGTATGTAGTAAGTCCATGACACGAATACAGATGGCGCTGGCAGGTGTTGCTTGTTTTAGCTGCCGAGAGAGGTCTCTATTTCCCTTTATAACAAAGTACTCTGTGCTACGAGCCTAGACGGGCTAGCATTTATGAGCCTTGAAAATAATCCCTGTCAGCAATGTTATTGCTCTGATTGCTTGCTTAACTAACCTTCAGGGGTGATCCTTGGTAGTCTACATTCAAAGTGGCAACCAAAGACTGCCGGTGCGGTAGCCGCCATCTTGAATTTAATGGGAAATATTTTTTTATCGGATCGTTTTCAACAAAAAACAGGACTGAGTTGTTATAAATTTGATTCTTTCTACAGCTTTAGTTTTATTAACCATTTTTATCGAGCGATCGTTATTTTTCAAATAAAGCCAAAAAAATAATACGTTGATCATTCATTTTAGGGCATGTTCAAAGTTGTGTAAAATAAACTAGATAGAGACACACTGCAACGTAAAATTTGTATCTGAATTTGTTTCGTTCGTCTTTAGTTACCTTTTTTTGTTGGGACTAAATTATAATGATTCAAATTTACAACGACTTAAGACCTCACGCATTTAACAAAAAAATAAGTTTTTACATAATTTTAGGTCAAGCAATCAAGACTTAAGTTAAATGACGTCAGATTGAATTAAAAGTTCCCATTTAACCAATTTATATTAGAGTACTAGAAATTGCAAAAAGACAGTACACATCTCTATGTATCAAACGCGCGCCGGCCCCGTCAAAGAAGCTACTACGTCGTTGTGAAGTCAAAGAAGCCGCCGCGGCCCGCTGCAGCTGTACTTTGCTTGTGTACGTACGCGACTTCGTACAACATATGGTTTTCCTAATTAGAAATATATTTTCTAAAATTTTAATTTTTTTGGTGATGATTTTTATAATGAATCGCGCTCTGTTGGTAAAGTACACCTACTTTTGTAAATTTGGCGGAAATCAAAACAACAGATTATAGAAAAATGCTTGCACATAATAGGAATACTCAGTACAAGTACCTGATAAGGGATGCTTTTTTTTTGCTAAGGGATGCTAGGCGTAAATACTTATGAAGCACACCTTTGCGTAGTCGGATAGTTTGGCTTAATAATAATAATAACTCAATGTTTTATACTTTTGTAGCGTAAGCATCGAGCTCCCACCTGAAATAGTTAATTCGATAATCCCAGATGGTCCTACAAATCTTATCTGCAGTGAGTGAGTTTGCTTTATATAATACATATCTATACTCCTATCTGTATCTCCTACATACATTTATTTATTTATTTATATAATTATGATGACATAAAGTCGAGTTCTTCCAACTCTCATCAGCGTATACATTGATTATTGGTAATTTACTTTCTATTCTGCTACATTTATAACTGTGTCTAAATCTATTTCATATTCTATATTAGGTTGAAGTAAAATAATGAAAAATATTAGTGACGATAATTCCCGAAATCCCCATTGGAGTAAGTAGTGAGGAATTCGGGAATGGCCCATTTTATCCTCTATCCTGCAAGAACGGTTATTGATTATGAAATCAATCAAAAGATTTATCTGCATGTTTCACATGTACTGTATGCAACGTTCCTTGTGAATAAATGTGAGTATAAGTGTGGACCTTATTGCGCGGCGATACGATTAGCGGTCGCGCAGCGTCGACAACAAAACGTAAGCATAAGATATCGTGGTAGGTCTGCAGATAGCTGTTGCACTACGTACGCGCCCCGTCGTCCGTGCGTTTCGCCAGTTCTATCCGCGTATGCGCAGGTAGAAAATGAAATTCGAATCGCGATTATACGGGGCCTTAAAGTCTGATACAATCATATTGAAGCTTAATGAAAATCATGACGGAGGCAAACATGAATATGCACGTTTTTCATTTAAGTATTTTTTTTAATCGTAGAAAATACTATTGCGCTCAAGGTCTGGTAAAATCATTTGATAGTCCCAAATGTCTCAAACTACCACGATTAGCCATTAGTAGGTGTGCGTTTCGTTTATCGGATGTATCATAATGAATGGTACCTACGTAAAATGTAAAAGTAATTACGATACCGGCTGCTGATAAGTCATGTCACACCTATTTCTTATTTTTATGTAATAATTAGCTTTTTATGTTTTTTTTTTCAACCTATTTTATACTGGCATAACGACAGACGAACCCAGTTCAACCTCAGACACTCAGAGCAACCCATACCAAAGTGGAGTGGTCGACTCATCTATAGTTCAGAATGTGAGTTGCTGACTGAGCCAAATTAAATTGCCACCAAAATACTTGAGGTAAAAATATAGTAATAAGGTTTAAAAATGAGATTAAAATTCAAGTTTCGTCCTCACCTTGACCATGAGTTCGTTCTTGAATCCGTTCTCGTAGTCCCGGCTGGACGGCGCCGTGGCCACGAGCCCGGGAACCGGGCAATACACCTCCGTAGACCAGGAGCGGGCTGAGGAGTTGTTCAGCACATCCAGGAGGACTTTTGGGTCTAGACCCGCTCTGGAAAGGTAATTTTGGGATTATGAGGATGCTGGTAATTATAGTATCTGAGCCATTGTAAAATAAGGGAGTCTTTAGGGGTTTATACCCATAGATGTAAAAAAACAGACTTTTGGCAGTGAGTTGTGTGTTTTTTGACATTATCTGGGTGAGCTTATCTTGTTTTGTAGATTTCTGACTCTCTGAGAATCTTTTCCAAAGGTTTCTGTTTTGTTATTTAGCTACCAAGCATTATTTTAGTAAGCATATTGAAAGTCCAGATTCTTTAAATGGTCCCTATAAGACAATTGGAAAGTTTTGTCCACTCACTTGATACCCATGTGCATGCACTCAGCAGTCGCCATGCCAGTAATTCCCATGAGCATATTGTTTGTGAGCTTGGCGACCTGCCCGGTTCCGATGTCCCCGCAGTGGAACTGCTTGGCTCCCATGGCTGCGAGGTGAGGGATGGAACGGTCGAAGTCTTCCTTGCGACCGCCCGCCATGAACGCCAGTGTCGCGTTTTGGGCACCCATCACACCTGGAAGCAAGAAGCTTGCTTGTTTATTACAAGTTATTGATTTTTCTACTTGTGCAGCTCTTCGTTGAGGCCTTTTAGTGGCCTAAAATCTTGTAATAAATACACTAGCTATATACAAAGCTTAAATACAAACTTAATTAGGTACTTTTTTGCACATTATTTCAAGGTTTGGACTCCATAGTCAGACTATAAATTTTCTCCGCCTCCTCTTCTTCCACAATCAATGAGCCTGACCTAGTGTTAATTTCTCGACCACCATTTTTTTTTTTAATTAGAATAGGTCGGCGTTTGATCACCAACTCGCCTGATGTTAAGCGACGTTGTGGTCTAAGATGGAGCACGACGACCAATAAGCTACTTATTCACTCTAGCCTTGAAGTTTTGTAGAGAGAAGAAGTACAAAGATGGCAGTTGAGTGAGGCGCTACAAGAGCGCTACTGCTCAGACCCGTCTTCGGAACGGTTACACCGGACTACATCCCGAAACACGACTACATACAGCATACACCTACATACGACCATACAGCCTTAAAGCTGATTCAGATTCAGTACTGTTGTGCCGACTTGAGCCAGTAAAATAACAAGTCGGTGTCGTATTTTTCAAAGCATCAATATTGTATTACACTCTGAAACTGTGTTTTAACTAAAGTTCTGTCAGAACGAAAATAGGACAACCATTGTTCCACCATGATTTAATGTTTCTTGAATGATTTTGTCAAATTATTTTTATATGCTTGACACCCTAAGCGTTTATTATCACGAGATTCAATAATTATATGATTGTAAACATTTTATGTTATTTTTATGACATCGATGTGAAGTAGACATTATGAGAAGTATACTTTTTTCCCAACGGTAAGTGAATATTTTGAGAATGAGTCTTCTAATTTCCAATTCAACGGCCCAATATAATATTTTTTTATTTCAAATAACATATTATGTACAAACTATATTATTTCTAGCAAATATAATAAAGCCAGTTGTTTTCGCGTAGAATTCTGATTGCGCCTAACATAATATTTGATTTACTTTTGATAACAGTATCATTTGATAAGATGTTTTCAGTGTATTATATTGAGATTATTTCGTTGCCAAGCTCGTTATGTTATCTGTCTGTATGTTGAGTAGGGGCTGAATTAATGTTTATCATTAAATCTTTTTGTGAGTTTCTAGAGGCCGAACAGGGGGGCTGGGGGCTGATAAGAAACAGCACCGTGAATGTAATTCCTATTTTCAGAAATGAATGAGCCCAGAATGAGGGATAAAGGCGGTGACTCCCGCTTCGGCTCATTTCAGGTCTAAAAGACGGAAATTAATGTCCTCAATGACCGAGAATGCCTCCTGAAGCAAGCTTCTTCTCGCTCTGGCTGCTAAGACTACCACGCTCCAAAATCCTAATCCCAACTACTATTATAAACGCAAAAGCGACTTTGTTCGTTTGTTTCTTTGTTTGTTAGTTAGGATGTTTATTACGCTTTCACCCTCAACCGATCGTCATTAAGTTTTGCATACACGTTACTGCCTCCTAATTCTACCAACCAATTGTTTCAAAATTGCCTCAAACTGGCACTTTTTGAATGCTAGAAGTGTCAAAAACAGAAAATTCATCAATACTTCATTCATTAATTACTTAATTCATCGAAAACAATTCCTTAGTAGAATCGAGGCCCAGGAATACAAGAAAGAACATGATCATCTTTTATTCCGAAAAAAAATAACGGTTCCTGTGGGACCACAGGTGAAACCGCGGGGCAGAACTAGTGAGAAATAAAAATTCTGAGACAGGCCACTCGGTACCTATTTAATTTTTAAATATATTTTTAGTTTAATTATTTACTGACATTGATGAATTTTTTTTTTATCCTTTTTTCTTTATACATAGAATTACACTCCACGGACTCCGGGGACCGTGACTGTTGTTAACAGGTATTATAATTTTTATTGTTTAAGGGGAATACAGACAGAGGGGGGTTAGTGACGCTGACATTACTAACAAAAGACGGAAAGATATTGTGTGCCCTCAAAAAGCAACAAAGCATGCTTTTACAAGAAAATTTTTCATGTTTTTAGGTCCGCTTCTTTACAATAGACTTAATTCTCTCGGGCAATTATATTCCCTTACTTATATAAAATGTAAGCAAACTGTTAAAGAAGCTCTCCAAAATATGTCCTACGAAGATACGGAGAAGTTGTTATTTGTTTGTGTTTAATTTTAAATTTACAGTAAGTTTATTTTATAGTTTAAAATTAATTAGAATTTTAGTGAATTAGAATATGTGAGTATGCAATGATTATTATTAAGTTAAGTTTTTGTATCGCCTAGTTTTTATTTTTACCATGTACTTTTTGAAATAAAAATTTATTATTTATTTATTATTATAGTGATTAAGACATATTTGACAAAATATGAATTATTTTTCATAATCTTTAAAATATAAATATTGAACTGTAACGTAACTATCGGAGTTGTCAATAAACTCTGATTTCTTTATAGATTATAGATGACCCGGCTATTGCCAGCCGAAGTGATAATGCTGCCAGCATTATGAGGACATGTGACATAATAACTACCCTTCATTTAATGTAAAATATAGTAATTCGATTATCAACACCGGTTAGCTTCGATCAACAACATATTGATCCAAGCCGGTCCCAGATAATATCACAATTTTACGACCGCCAAGGTCGTACATAGATTATTTAACAGTTACTTCGTAAGTCACGTTCATTGGGTTATCAGGACGTGGCATGATGCAACGAGAAGTTGATAACGGTATCAAATAAAAGCACAAAATGATGATTACGTCATCAATATCGACTGTGACTTTTACAACAAGACATGTAAGGCACTTTTTTTTCGAGTTACAAGTAGAATTTTATTGTTTTGAACTAACTCTATTTAGGTAATTTTTAATCTATATCTGAAATAAACAAGAAACGTTACTGCCTATAATTTTATGGGTGGGTGGGTGTGGCTGATTTTGAATTTCACCAATTTTTTCAGCGTAAATGTTTAATTTTTTTTTTTTAAGACCATGAGTGAGTATTCTATAGCAGCATTCATCGACTTGCAAAGTTTCTGAACTATGCAAACGTAGAGCTTACCTAAAACAAGCACTTTTTAGATTACGGGAGATTTGACAAGATTAGTCACTTATCATAGTGGCCTATTATGTAGTAACTGTTATGTTGTTGCCTAGTTATCTACTTACTTTCATTTATTCTGTGCACTAAGTAAGTAAGTTGAACATACATTAATTATCCTACTTCAGAATCAATATAGCTTTACTTACCTCCAGAGACGGGAGCGTCTATGAACCCAATTCCCTTTTCAAGGGCGACGGGCTGGATCTGCTTCGGCACGTTGGGATCCACTGTGCTAGAGTCGATGAGGAGAGCTCCTTTTCGCGCCTGGAAATGCATCAAGCCATGCATCATTTGTACCATGTCGTTTACCAACGGAAGAGCAGCGCTGGTTAACAGCTGGCGTTATGCTGATTTGGGGTCAATTTGTGATTTTATAAAAGTTCGGTCACAAATTAACCATTTTTATTTCTTTCTTTCATATTTTCTTTAAACGTTTAATCATCGAGTAACGATGTCGCAGAGCTGAAATAAGCTCAGGGTAAGCTAATTTCACCTAATAATTATTAATAGTTATATTAAAGCCAATATATGTTTCAACATATGTAAATTGGCCCTAATTTATTAACAATGGACATAAGACTGTGATGTTATTGGACGCTCAATTGGAAAATAAGTCACGCAAAATGTTGAAGCTAGCTGATAAAACGCTAGCAGATGTTCCATGTGTACTGGACGGATTTTGAAACTTTATTATTGGAAAAATTTGGCCTTTGCAAAGATAGTACATAAAAATACTGCAAATTTATTCCATCCTTTATTGCAACCAGTCGATCACCTATCTTTAAAAACAGTAGGATTTAAGAAAGACAATTTTCCGTCTGAAGAAAAAAGGAAATTGCCAATATTATACTGGTAATTTTATATGTCAAATACTTACATGTTGAACAACACCGTCCTTGCCTATGTAAGCATCTAACACGACCTTGTTGCTAGGCAGGATGGAGACCACCACATCCACTCCGTCTACTGCTGCTGCGATGGAGCTGGCGCTAGTCACGCCGTTCTTGGCTGCTGCTGCCAAGGTCTCTTTTGACGGGTCGTAGCCACGGACTGTGAACCCCTGAAGAAGAATAGTAAGGTAGAAGAGAATAGTTTGTAGAAGGGGTACAAGAAGAATATGATTAGCATGATAGGATACAACATATAATTAGGATAAGAAAGGAATTAAGTTTCAAAAGAAGGTTTCGGGTGGGATCTTTCCACCTGAATCTCCATACAAATACTTAAAATTTCCAATATTTTTTCCTTAGTGGGGAAGTTACAACGACCGAAACGACGTAGGTAGTAGAAATCTTGATAAATCTGTTCTTCAGATTGAATATGAGTACTGTACTTAGGAGATGTACCGTACATCTCAAAGCCTCGCGTGGCTCATCACAAAGTTTCTAAAGAAGCATTAAGTACCTAATCACCTGTCATTCTGAAAGCGACAGCGTAGTAAAGTTAGGTACTTCCATTCCCTGTAAATGGCAACATTAACGTTTTGTGGTAAAACGCTAGAATTTAAGCATTTAAACGTTTTTCTCTAGTCCTGGCATAAAGGTTTGAAAATACAAACCTGAAAGGAGCTCTTTCTATTTCACTTAGCAGCAATACGTATTTGAGGTCTCTTGACCTAAAATGTAGCAAAAAGGTTTCAAAATTCTTTACGTAAGCGTTCGCAAAAACTCCATCTGCATAATTTATCATAATCTTTGAATGAATTGAAAGGATTTTAATTTTAAATTAGTGTAAAGCAGCATTATACGGATTCCCGGTTCGGATTTTTTTCATTAATAATTTTATGCGCTGTAATGAGTTCGCAGTCTGGTCGGATGTAAAAATCTTGTGTAAATACCTTCCGATTAGTACTTACTTTTAATAAATATCACGATTTTGTAAGCTGTAAAACAAAACTAACTTAACGAATTATAAATAATTTAATGGCCACTTGCTCTAGATATAAGAATTGTCCTCACTCGCTCGCTGAATCCTCGCTCACCTAGTTTTAAACTACTCTTAGCGAATTATTCGCTTATCAGGTACATTAAGTTAAGATTCTCCCAAGGAATGTTTAAAAAGTTCGTGTAAAAAAATGTAGGTAGGAACTAGCTAGGAGTAGATTCAACTAGTTAAGCAAGGACTTAGGCAATTCTTAAATTTAGTGCAAGTAGCCATTTGAATCTATGATATCATTTAAGTAGATCCTTTCTCAATTCTTTTGAAGAAATGTCTGAATGAATTGTAACGCCGACCTATTGTCATAAAAACAATAAAAAACTTTGAATAGCTGATAGTAAAATTACCTACATACCTTACATGATATTATTTACCATAATAATGTTGTATGACTTTCATTTTGTCGAAAAGACTATGTGCTCTATCAACACTTTTACAAGTGTTTAGCAAATATAGATAACTAACATAGTTCCAGTCGCTGATAACAGAACGAAATAAACGCTTACCTATTAAGTATGATCATCTAATTGACATTCAACATTTTAATTCAAAACACGATTTGCTCGAATACTAATACAAGACTATAAATAAATTGAGTTGAAACAACAAACTTTCGTACTTGACCCTTACCTTTTTGACAAGGTTGGCAGCCATGAATCCGCCCATGTTCCCAAGGCCGAGGAAAGCAACATTCTTGTCAGCGCCAGAACTGTAGGATCTCCTTGCGATGTGGAACAGCGTTTGGTTATTGAGTATATTACGCGCGGCCATCTTGGATTCTTTGTTGGACGCGTGCGTGCCGGCGCCGGCGCAACTGAACTGACGGGTTTGTTGTTCGTTCGACTGGACTTGTTAATGCCACGTGTGACATTTGTTATCTAGTGGCCTGTTTACACGGTAGTATGAGTTGGACTCAATTCTTGTTACTTGTTACTTTGTTATGTATGTATTTGTGTAACTAATTATAGTATTTTGTAAAATTCGGTTATGTTACAACGAATACAGGTGCTATTGATTATAAAAGTTATTGATCTTACAAGAAATTTATTTTTCTTTTAATTGATTGATGTATTTCAAGTAAATATATTTATTTATATATTGACTGCCTCGGTGGCCGAGTTGGTAGTGAACCTAGACCTACCTTCTGAACTTGGGGGCGTGGGTTCGATTCCCACCTAGAGCAAACATTAATGTGATGAACATTTGTGTTTGTTCTATGTCTGGGTGTTAATATGTATTTATGTATGTATTTAAAAATATCTAAGTATGTATATCAGTCTCTGGCAGCCATAGTACAAGCTTTGCTTAGTTTGGGGTCAGGCGACCGTGTGTGGAAGTGTCCCGAATTTATTTATTTATTATTTTATTTATATTTTTTAAGAGAAGACAAGAATGTCTTACAAAATGGTATGCTATTGTAGACTTAAAAAAAATACCTACTAAGTAGGTATATTAAATAAGTAATGTAGGTAAGAAATCTTAAAACCTATCTGTAAATGACGTCCCCTATATTGTGGCGTTACGTATTGTTTTAAAAAAATACTTAGACAGGTACCTAAGACAATATTATTATACCTAATTTACATAACATATCGTCCCGCCTTTCTCTCGAAGAATAGCAGAGGTGTAATACAACACCCGCACTTCTCCGGACGATATTCAGTCCCAAATGTAACAGGGGGCGATCTTATCGCCAAAATAATTTAATTTAATATTTTTTACTACGCAAAACACTTCAAAAAATTACCTGACTTTACATTTTTTGAGATTAGCAAATAAGGTATCTGAGCAAAAAGAGAGAACCAACTCAAGTATAAAAATAAATTGCAAATACTAGGTTCTGATATCGTGTAAATGAACCATTATCAACGTCTATGTTGAATTAGTTATCGTTCTAACAACTGAAATTATCATAATGTCCCTGATTGTGCCAGCTATTAACATGATTCGAGACTATAGAGATAATAAAATATTTAATGATAACAAGCTTCAAGATTTTTATAGCTTTAATAAAAATCTTTATCAAATCATCCACACTGTGCATTTTCTCCACATACCTAGTACTCGTACTTCTGTATCTTTTCTCTACATAGGTAGTATAAAACAAAGTCACTTATTGCGTCTGTTTGTCTCTCAGTCTGTATGTCCGCTAAATCGTTTTAAGAGCGTTTAACCGGCGTTATTGCTATCTCGCTCGCACAATTCAACGTTTATGAAAATAAATAATGGCTGACTGATAACTATTAAGTTTATAATATAACGGTTATTTTAAACTAATTTTAGTTTCTGTACCTATTAATTGGACGGAGAGATCGAACATTAAAAACAATAAAAAATTGATGATCTTTTTCTCCGTCTAAGAAAAAGATATGAAAACTAAAATTAGTTTAAAATAACCGTTATACTCGTATTATAAACTAAATAGTTATTAGGCAACATTTTTCAATTGCCAACTCAGCCATTATTTATTTTCAAAAACGTTGAATTGTGCATGCGAGATAGCAATAATGGCATACGCACGCGGTAAAATTCTTCTTCTTGTCGTGTGAGAACGTGACAAGGCTACGTGTAAACATACGTCTGTCTCAAAAAAAGACAGCGTTGTCGCATTCCGCATGCTAGGCCTGCTAGTTTAAGGGACTCTATTCGGAGATTTGTAATTTTCATCTCACCTTTTTTCGTCCTTGTTGCTCTCGTTTAAAACGTCATAGGTGTGAAAGTGACCAAGATGAAATCTCATCTCATATCACGCGTAGGAATAGCTCCACTGCAGGCTACGGATTATGATACGGTTTTTAGCATCAGTTAGGTGCTCCTAGATGCGCTATACAGATTGATATAAATTATTAAGTGAGTATTTCTTTTGCAAATACAAACATAAGACTCCCGACACCGATTTTCAAACATAGACATCAACTAATTAACCAACCAACCCCCGACTAATTAACCTTTCAAACAAAAAAAAAATCAAAAACGGTTCATCCGTTCGGGAGCTACGATGCCACAGCAAACACACACACTCACATATGTACATACACAGAAACGTCAAACTTATAACATCCCTTCGTTTTTGCGTCGGGAGTTAAAAATGAAAAAGTACCTAACAGAGACCGTATATAGCTATGAACTTTAACGAAATATAAATATGTAAAATCCCATCATGCTGCCGATAAATTCCCTCATCATTGCGCCTATTGAAAAACTTCAGTGAAATTTCACGAACGGAAAACATAATTTCATTTCAAAGGCGTTCAATAATAACAACGTACAGAGAAGGATTATTTATTACTTTAAATTATCAGCACTCACTCCATTTCCATCGAGTTTGGATCCAAATTAATGAATGAACAATTTATAAATATTATTGTGGCGGAAAATAGTGATGGGAAACTGTTGCAGCTTGTCAAGTGTTCGTGAGCAATTTTTAAATGTTTCTAAGTACATTCAGCAATGGAAGAAGGAGAAGAGAGAAGATAAAACAGAAAAGTAGAAATAAAAATTAGACTAGTTGTTCGCTCGTATGAGCTCGTATATTCGAACTTAAAAACATAAACGTATTTTTTTTTTTGTTGACTTCTATTTAAATGCGCTAAAAGAATAAAATAAACTTTCACGATACTTAATTCTATGAAATGTAAGTAAGTATATATTTTTAATTAGAATTTTTCATGAAAATAAAAATACCACACATAGTGAAATCTGTTTTACTACTATGATTTCCCAAAGTGTTTTGTTATGCGCTGCAACGCATCGTTGAGCATTTGAGCTGCAAATACTTCAAGATTTTTTTTAAAGGTCTACACGTAGTACAGCCCTACTCTCAGCCTCCTACTTGTAAATCATGACACAGGGTGTTTTAATTTGCATCCAGACGGGTTTATTGACATTTTATTGAGTTTATGGGGCGCCATGTATAGTGCGCCAAATTGAACTCAAATATGTGTTTATTTTGTTAACTTTACTGGTATTGGTTAATTCAAATAAATAAGTAATTCGTTTTATATTTATGCCTGGAGTTTTATTTTCTAAACGTAGACAATAGTCATCGCGTATCATCGCGCTCATGCCCGCGTGAGATGTTTCTTGGTCACTCACAGTGCCATGAACTTTGAATCGTCAAGTCAAGTCAAGTCAAAATGTTTTTATTCAGTTTAGGTATTTATTTATATTAAGGAAAATCAACAGCTGAAACATCTTACTAATAACTTATAGCATCAGAGAGCTAATTATAGGTATCAGGTAAGGTATCAAAGATTTAGGTATCAAAGAAAGACACTTATGAACGTCAAAGTTTTTTTTTAAATAGACTCGACCGCATTGTTCGAATAAAGAACCTCTACTCAGAAGAACAGGCAAGAATCCGAGGGGCATTATTTTTTTAAAGAATAATTAAATTACAGTCTCACAAATTTTGGCTTACAATTAGGTAGTATCTATAAGTACTAGTATCTCTATATAATCTCTATCTACAGAGTGACAAAGTGCAATTTCAATCATTTTTATGACTTTTGCACTCCTGTAATAATTCAGAAATAATTAAAAATGTACCTTTTATTTTCTATTTTTTTAAAGCTGATGATGTATTCAATCTCCTTATGTAAAACGATTTTCGATTGGCTTTGTCTATCTTTTTAATGAATCTGTCAAAAGTGACCACTTTCAAAAGCCGTTTTTTTCGTAGCTCTACTTGCTCTTGACGTTTTTTTTTTTTTAAAAAAAAACAAGAACATAGGGGCTTAGTTATAGTTCATTTAATTGTACACGCCAAATTTCATCATAATCTGACAATTGGTTTCCAATAAATTTTACAAACGCGTTTGTATGGAAAATTCAGATCGTCGCGGAACTCTGAAGACAACTTTTGATTTGCGTGAAATAGGATTGTCTACTAATTACTGAGTATCTTTCAGTCAGACAATATTTTGTAAAAACTTACCTTCAAATCTGTTTTAAATTAATATATATTAGTGATTTCAAAATACTACAAAATGTGTCTAAAAGAAACTTTAAGAGTTATAAAAACAATAGAGATTTTAAAAACACAAATATAGAATAACTATAATACAAACAAAAAAAAATGGAACCGAATTGAGGACCTCATCCTTTTTAAAAATTGGATCAAGTTTAGTAGGTACTAAGTACACTGATTTAACATGACGCCACAGTTTGCCCAAGGCCACTCAAGCTCCTTTTCCTAAACAAAACGATTACAATAGCTTACTTATAAAAGGGATTAAATTAAATCTTTTAAATGATGGATCGTCAGCACGTTAGGCCTTTTGTTCTATAATAAGCCTTAGTCAGTTAGGGTTGACTAAGGTAAGGCAATGGAGAGAAGAAAGAGTAGGAATAACCACCAAGATCTTATAGATATACTACTTTGTCCAAGGGCCGCATGCTAAAATGACGCTCAGTCTTGATCAGTCATTTATCTCGGTTTAAAACTGGTTTGACCATCCATGAAACCATTTTTAAATCGAGATTCATCAACTGATCGTCGTTTTAGCTTGCGGCCTTAAGACTGGTAATTTTTTAAATAAAACTACATTTTGATTTTGCATTTACGTTATCAGAAGTAAAAAAGCGATGATAACCTAGGCGGAGAAGGCCGCCTCTCAAGCCAGAGAGGGAGCGGGTTCAAATCCAGCCGACGGCACGCTCCAATTTGTTCATTGCGTGAACATATGTGCGCACATACTGCCATCTGCTAGTCATCTGCTACATGACTGGAGTCCGGTGTATGGCGACAGGCGCGCCCTCTATCACATTTGGGACTGAATATCGTCCGGCGAAGTGTGGGTGTTGTACACCACTGCCAGCCTCTTCGGGAGAAAGGCGTGACGATATGTTATGTTATCAGACGTTCAGAAAAGGACATGGGGTAAGTAACTTTCATACTGAAATATTAACGGTTACCGTGGGACCGCGCGTGAAACCGCGGGGTGCAGCTAGCCCTAAAGATAAGTGAATAAAATGCCTAGGTATGTGTCAGATAGAGCACGTTTTAAGGGTTTGAAACCCCTGCCTAAGTATAATTTATTGCCAGTGCGTCTCTCAAGGTCAGTGCTGAAAATTAGCGCTGAGATGAGCTTTCAGCATTATTGCTGAGCAATGACCTTTTATGACGCACTGGACACTACACCGATAGCTCTGTATCTTTCACCTGTGTATTGGTCTTATATGTATTGTTCTTCGCTTCTTTATAGACTTAATTCTCTCGGGCAATTATTTTCCCTTACTTATATAAAATGTAAGCAACTGTTAAAGAAGCTCTCCAAAATATGTCCTACGAAGATACGGAGAAGTTGTTATTTGTTTGTTTGTGTTCAATTTGTATATTTAATTTTAAATTTACAGTAAGTTTATTTTATAGTTTAAAATGAATTAGAATTTGATTGAATTAGAATATGTGAGTATGCAATGATTATTTGAAGTTAAGTTTTTGCCGTATTTATCGCCTGACGAACAGGACTACCTAGTTCATTATTTTATTGTTCCTAAAAAAAATAATGTTTGTATCTGATAGTTTTTATCTTCACCATGTAGTTTTTGAAATAAAAATGTATTTATTAATTTTTACAGTCTTTTCAGTAGTGTCTTGAGTCATGTGTGTCAAAATAAATGTATCTTTCTTACTTTATATAGGTAATAACAATTTTATTTTTTTCCTGGTATAAAGGACCCATTTCACCCCACCGAGATACGACCCTAGTCTCAGTTTATCCGATCTTTATATAATTATATGAGATCCGTAGCGCGTTAATCATCGCTTCATTAGAGCGGGGAGAAAAGGTGCGTCCGTTTTAAAAGCCATGCTCTGTTTACACCTACATATACCTATATGGTGTATACCTACCTGCTCTATTTACAGCCTGGGTAGGGGACAAATAAACGCCACTGCTTTTCCCGTAATTTTATACTGTTGTTTTATGTTGTCAGGTTAGGTTCTAATGGAAATTCAGCATTTTGTCGAATGTCATAATAATATGGGACGCAGATCGTAAGCTAAGCTCTGTTGATGGTAAACTAGCTTTGACACTGTTTTTACTAACTTAAGAAATGGCATTACTATTTATTGTATTACGAGCTGCGCCCCTCGGTTTCATCTGCGGTTAAAAAGTACCCTATGTGCTATGACTATAATCTATTTCTGTGCCAAATTTCATCCAGATCTGTTCAGGCGCTCTGGCGTGAAAGAGTAACATTCATCCAACCATCCATCCTTACAAACTTTCGCGTTTATAATATTAGTAGGATAGGATTTAAAATTTTGACATTGTCTTTTTTGTTATTCCTACTTTGTGATATTAATGTAAGTACATAATTGTTTTATCGTTGCTGTGTCAATAAAATTATTCGAATTTGATTTGGAAAAAATGGAGAGAGCTAAGCTAAACTAGAAATACTAAGTTTGGCCGGATAACGGTCACAGACAGTCAGGTTTTCTTCTTTGCAATTCTATTCAATATTTCACCAATGTGCAGCGTCATAATCTGGTAACTGGCAATACTTGTAACTGGTACTGCCCTAAATTTGACCACTTCAATAAAAACTGGCTCCAGTATAAGCTTCAGACGCTCTACGCATTCAAAAACTAGCGTAGAAAACTCCTACACCCAAATAACGTGTGTCCAATCATGGAAGTAAAACTTTTTTTGTACGTCCATGTGTTCGATTTTTTAAATTAATTAGACGGAAACTAGGGGGTCAACTGAAACGCCCAATGGTCTACTCATAACTCAGCAGCCAGCTCATTGGGCAATATTCACGCGTATTTCACGTCCCATTCTCCAACTTCCCACATTCCCACATAAATACACAACATCACAGTTCAACAAAGCACTCCTAACACTGGCACCGACCGATATGTCTCCAAACAAACTTATGATTTATGTACCGGATTATTAAGATACCTGTCCCGGTTTGATTTATTCGAGTCCCAGTTTACAGTCCCAGATAAGAGTTGCGAATGTCCCGGAAGACGAAACTTTGGAATTGTTTATCATTGTTATTATTACCGGGATTCAGTTAGGGGATTGGAAGTGGAAAGTTGAATGGGATTCCTTCTTTTAGGGTTATTTGTCGCGGGTTTGGTGGAATGGTTTTGTTTTAGTTTGGCACTGGTTGAATTAGAAAAGTTGTTGAAATATCAATTCTGTTGCTAATGAAATTACTGAACAAAGCAGGTTGTACAAGTATAAATTTAAAATTTAAAAAACCCTCGACACCGATTTTCGTCAAACATAGCTAATGAAATGAAATGAAATGAAATGAAATGAAATGAAATGAAATGAAATGAAATGAAATGAAATGAAATGAAATGAAATGAAATGAAATGAAATGAAATGAAATGAAATGAAATGAAATGAAATGAAATGAAATGAAATGAAATGAAATGAAATGAAATGAAATGAAATGAAATGAAATGAAATGAAATGAAATGAAATGAAATGAAATGAAATGAAATGAAATGAAATGAAATGAAATGAAATGAAATGAAATGAAATGAAATGAAATGAAATGAAATGAAATGAAATGAAATGAAATGAAATGAAATGAAATGAAATGAAATGAAATGAAATGAAATGAAATGAAATGAAATGAAATGAAATGAAATGAAATGAAATGAAATGAAATGAAATGAAAGAAATGAAATGAAATGATATGAAATGAAATGAAATGAAATGAAATGAAATGAAATGAAATGAAATGAAATGAAATGAAATGAAATGAAATTGTTTTTATTCCGGATTGTTACACCCATATTAAATACAAAATAAATAAAATAACTAAAATAATTAATAAAATAGAAAAATAATGATAATAAAATTAGGTTATGGGCTTGTGGTACGTCCTCCAAATCCGGTGTAGGGGACTGGAGTTCCAGTCGCGCACTGCTTCCACCAGTGCGTTGTCGGAGCGGTGCTAAGAACACTTCCTAGTCGGGAGTGTTCTTAGCTATGTTCACCTTACAAACAATAAAACAAAACAAAATCGGTTCATTCGTTTGGGAGCTACAATGCCACAGACAGACACACACACACTCATACATCGAGCAATGTGTAGGGGCAGGAGAGACAGCCGATATGAGCAATACCTAGATACAATGTAGATAGATACCTACATCGTATTACGTAGAGGTACGTGATATTACATACCTATCATAACTTACAATCACGTAGAGCCGTAGACGTAGCTTAATACATAGTCACGTAGTAGCGTAGCAGTATAATTTTTCAGGACAATGGCACATCGATTTTGTTTTTTTTTCACGCGGCGTATTTTCAATGAAAATTGAAAACTTTACGTCATCGATGTTACCTATCGTTTGTTGGCATATTTTTGTTGCGTTTCACTTGGTCTTGTCTTTCCTTACTTTATATCTTGGTATGATAAAAATAATCTAATTCCCCTGACTAATAAACGTTGTATAACCTCGCGTAGTTACACTGTGTGTTGTAGTTTTCGATCGAATTCAAAGATTAAAAAGAAAGGAAACGACGTAATACTGTATAAGTAGTCCGAGGCTATACGAGTGCAATGTTATTGTAATACAATTGATTATTCTTTATGATTTGTTTCTTTTCGTCCGGCGGGGATATTGCTATTCCAAAACAGGTTAATGCCTAGTTTGGATAGTAATGCTTCTCAACACTGACTTAAACATTTAAGGAATAAGATTTATTTAATAATTTATTAAATGTGCCGTTTATTGCCATCAATAAACATTAATATTTTAATATTATCCTGCTTACATTTTTTTTTTCTTTGACACTTCCACACACGGTTGCCTGACTCCAAACTAAGCAAAGCTTGTACTATGGCTGCCAGGGACTGATATACATACTTAGATATTATAAAATACATACTAAATAGATATTAACTCCCAGACATAGAACAAACACAAATGTTCATCGCATACATGTTTGCCCTAGGTGGGAATCGAACCCACGCCCCCAAGCTCAGAAGGCAGGTCCACTACCAACTGAGCCACCGAGGCAGTCAAAATGGTTAGGTTTTTTTTTATAAAAGCTGAATTATGCTAAAATCAAGGTCTGGGGGGCTATTCCGGCGCGTGAGATGAGATGAGATTTTATCTTGGTCACTCTCACACTTATGACGTTTCAAACGAGAGCAACAAGGACGCAAAGAAGTGAGATGAAAATCTCAAATCTCCGAATTGGGTCCCTGGCCTTGATTTTAGGAATGGGGTGGGGCATATAGTGTTTTTTTTTCTTCCCTATCCAGGGGAATTTGGCATCGCACGTCTTGTGCATTTTCCAGTGTCAAGTTAATAAACGCAGTTATATTTTTTACAAATACCTAATATCGTGATGATGATAATGTTTATTTTAATCACAAGCTATTATAACATTACTGACAACTCTTTCCTGCTCAAAATATTGTCAAAAGATCAGTGAGTATCATATTTCCGCAGGACAATTTTAATCGTTACTTTAAAAAATTAAAAATTTAGTTTTTTTTTTTCATTTATTATCAAAGTAACTACTGTGTAGCTGAAACAGTGCAAATTTTGTTAAACCCAGACATAGATTTTTTTTTGAAAAAAAATCTATGTCTGGGTTTTAATATCCGTAAATAAGTATTTTAAGTATATCAGTCTGTGGCACCCATAGTACAAGCTTTGCTTAGTTTGGGGTCAGGCGACGTGTGTGTAAAAATGTTCCCAATATTTTTTTTGTAATTACTTTATTGCACTTTTAAAAATAAACTTATATTTGGTCCAATCTTTAAGCACCTATCACAATTTTCATTGCAATCTTGAAATGAACAGTGTAAAATCCAAAAATTCCTTATGCCAAACACAAAGAGTATGGTTAAGCTTTAATTAATCTCCTTGCAATCCAGGCTGTAGACAAGCTGAGTAGACTTAGACTAGTCTCTAAAGATTTGATAAATAAAATTATACTGGTTCACATGGCATACCGCGGTTGAGTGCCGGAGCGTGCGCGTTTGCCCCGACGAATTTGGCAGGGTTTTTAGTGGGTATGCCGCTACTAGGGCGGAGACTACCACATCACCACACTACTCCCCCCGGAGCAGGGTGGTACCTATAAAAGGTTTTCCCTGGGTAAAAAAAAAGGTTCACATGGCATGCTGCCGGGGCCGCGGAAGGATGCGGAAGCGAGCCCGTTGCCCCGGCACAAGGCGCCAAGGAGGAACACCCCAGGATTTTAGTGGATATGCCGTCACTAGGGCGGAGACTCCCACATCACCACACTACTCCCCCCGGGGCAGAGTGGTACCTGTAGAAGGTTTTTCCTGGTAAAAAAGAGGGTTCTCATGGCATTGTACTGCACTTTTTTCGCATTTTTTTGCATCGAATAAGCGGCGCATACATGGTGCACCCAGACTTTTGTTAGGAGTGGTCCAGAAGTAGGGTATTTTTTTGGGGTCGGGCTGAAGTAAATATATGTACCTATAGGGTCCACTGGTACGCGTCTGTGGGGCAAGACTCTTTCGAGAATTACTGACAAACCCTTCACAAATTAAGCAATTAACGCCATTTAGTAATTCTCGAAAGACGCAATTGCCCACAGACGCATTTGTACCAATTGACCCTGCCTTATTTATTTGAAAAACCTAAATCTTGAGCTTTGAGTTAGGGACCTTGCCCCAGCGTGGGTACGCTCATGCGCATACATAATAATATAAATATAACCGTTCACACGTCGTTTGTCCCGCAAAATAACCTTCTCGGCGTACAATACCGCTATTTTGCTCTGACTGGATATGATCCTACATATCCTTTCATACATGCAGCGTAAACCTAGTCTTAGCATTAACGATTCAATAGTTATGTTAGTGCTAGTCTGGAAGCGCTCAAGTGAATTCTTGGTTTCGGTAAGTCGACTTATATCTCCGATTCTTTTCCGCCAACTGAGGTTTCGTTGGCTTTATATTGTGTCAATTATATCGTACGAAGATAAGTAAGTATGTACATCCTTAAGTCTTTGGATACATAATCAATCTTTTTAATAGGGAAACTATGTGTTGTAAATAGATGGACGTGAGCGTGCACGATTTTTAAACTAACCTAAACAGCGATGGCTTCCGTTATTTTTGCTTCCCCATCCAAGGGAATTTGGCGTCGCACGTCTTGTGCATTGGCCAGTGTCAAATGAATATAGTTTTTTACAGATGATGAAGTGATGATGACGATGATGATTCCCTGGTAAAGTGATAGATACTTTACTGAAAGTTTAAGTGGAGTATTGTAGAGACCACGAAAAGTCATGTTTTGCAATGTTTGAATCATTTGTCCACACTCGTGCACGTTAACAATACAATACAATATATCTTTATTGCACACCTAAAACTACATGAAAATCTTAAAAACTAAAATACATTTTTCGGCAGTACAAGGGCGACCTTATCGCCTAAAGCGATTTCATCCAGGTAACCTTTGGATGGACAGGAACTTACAGAAATACGAAAAGGGTAGGTGGTGTACATAAAACTAAAAAATTTAAAAGATAATAATAAGTAATATTAATAATAAGTACTTAAATAAATAACCAAAAACAAATCTTATATCTTTAAATGAGCAATTCTTGTATATATATATATATATAATTGGAATCTCGGAATCGGCTCCAACGATTTTCATACAATTCAGTATATAGGGGGTTTCGGGGGCGATAAATCGATCTAGCTAGGAATCATTTTTAGAAAATGTCATTTTATTCGTGTTTTTTCAACTTAAACATAAACTTGGAAGAAAAATAACAAAAAGGAGGCGTTTGAGTAGTCTCAACTGAAAAATATGACTCTTCCTGACATCTATTGGCGAATAATAATACTATTTTTTCTGAGCAACTAATTGCTTTAACGACACAACAGCAGATGGCGTTGTTAAGTAACACGAAGTCAATGAGTGTTTGATAGGAGGTTAGACTAAAATCAATTGTTTATTTTCCAAAAAACACAATTAAAAAAAAAAAATACCGAGCAAAGCTCGGTCATCCAGGTACTATAATATAAAGTAACGTAAAGTAATAAAAGTTAAAAAAGTAAATAAAGGTTAATAATCCACCTTCTTTGTAATTCTTCAAATAATAAAGTGTATTAATCACAATATTTAGAAAATAATACAAATTACGACAACACCTTTTTGGTTCCCGCTAAAAAACCATGACCACCGTTTTAGATGTGTTTAATTTCACACCTTTATAATGGCCACCATCGTTTTCTATCATTTCTATCGTCTTTTCAATGTAATTTTCTTGTCTTAGCTACATAACTAAAAAAAAAAACCACCCTTCTCTTGAAGTCGGTTACAATTAATGAAAAGACAATTAGTACAGAAAATGTATTGCTCCCTTTGTAAAAGCAGCGAGTGCTAAATACAACAGATGTAACATCGATATGTTTTAAAACTATAATAATTTACTCATATGAAACGAAATTTCCATTAAACTATTACTCGTATAATCACGAATTTGCTATTGAACGGTTCGATATTAATTCTCGTGTAAACGGCGACTTACAGCCGCTCCTCAGGCGGCTCAACTCAACGCTTTGTAAACTAAACAAGTCCAAAACTAATACGAAGCTAAATCTGATTGATGTGTTCACACCCCGCTGGGTTTGAACGCTGTCGACTATGGACGTGGAATGTTAAAGGATAGAGTGGCCACGGTCTCGGTGAAGTGTGTCCACAAATATGAGCATTGAGCACCGTTCTAATAAGGCGCAAAGCACACTGCACCGGACACCGCTCCGGGGTGCGGCGACGCGGATTTTAACTTCATTAATGTAAAAATAAATAATTTTAGAACATTTTACACACGGAGATCCGACCCCAAACTAAGCAAAGCTTGTACTATGGCTGCCAGGTACTGATATACATACATATATATTAATAAATATATATTAACACCCAGACATAGAACAAACACAAATGTTCATCACATAAATGTTTGCTCGGTCGGAATCGAACCCACGCCCCTAAGCTCAGAAAGCAGGTTTACTACCAGCTGAGCCACCGAGGCAGTCAAAGTTAACTTCGACTGTAAAATCTCGATTTGTATATAACCCATATATAGGGTGCCATTTGTGCAGAATTATTAAGTTTTATTTTGTGTTGTGGTGTTCTGTTTGTTTGTTCGTATATTGTTTGTGTTAGTAATTCGTAATGTTTTTGATTTCACTAATTTGTCATTTTAAATTATTATTGTTATTCTTTTTCAAATTCCCTGACATTTTAAATAATAATTTGCTTTTTATAATTATTATTTAAAAATATTATTAAAAATGTCAGGGAAATTGAAAAAAAATAAGAACAATAATAATTTAAAATGTCAAAATAGTGATATCAAAAACATTACGAATTACTAACACGAACAATATACGAACAAACAAACAGAACACCACAACACAAAATAAAACTCTAGATCCATACAATTATTTGTATGGATCTAAAGTTATCTGAAATAAATGAATTTTAATTTTATTTTATTTTAATATAACAACACACTGACACCGCATTTTCGTGCGGACAAGCGCCTTTCGAATTTCATCGCTCCACACACCGCAACGGAATGTGAAATCCGCCTAACAAAACGTGTGGCAAGTATAACAAGCTGTAGAACAATAGACAATTTATTTGACATTTATTAAAGCAACAATAACAATTAATGATTTAAGTAATGTGAGTTTCAAAATAAATAAATAATATAAAAAAATAAATAAATTCGGGACACTTCCACACACGGTCACCTGACGCCAAACTAAGCAAAGCTTGTACTATGGATGCCAGAGACTGATATACATACTAAGATATTTTTAAATACATACTTAAATACATATCAACACCCAGACATAGAACAAACACTAAAGTTCATCACATAAATGTTTGCCCTAGGTGGGAATCGAACCCACGCCCCAAGCTCAGAAGGCAGGTTCACTACCAACTGAGCCACCGAGGCAGTCAAAATGGTTAGGTTTTTTTTTTATAAAAGCGTTTCTTCACAACAAAAATTACGCTGCAATTGTACTAAGTAGAGTTGCTATTAGATTTTCTAATTTTACATTCTACATTGAGTATAAATACAAATTAAACCAAAGCGTATTTTGAGCAATCGAAGAGGATTACAGCTTTACAAGTACAAACATATCGTCACGCCTTTCCCCCGAAGGAGCTGGCAGAGATGTAATACAACACCCACACTTGGTCAGACGATATTCAGTGCCAAATGTGACAGGGCCCCCCCTGCCTGGCGACCCCCGTCGCCATACGCTGGGCTCCAATTATGTAGCAGATGGCGTCCAATACGCACATATGTTCACACAAACACACACACACGCACATATGTTGGAACAAATTGGTGCGTGCCGTCGGCTGGGTTTGAACCCGCTCCTTGTGGCTTGAGAGGCTTCTCCAACTAAGCTATTATCGCTAATTACAAGTACTAGTAGCATTACAAGTCATGTTTTTATTGAGCAATGAGATCTTTCTATCTAGCTAATGTTTTAACTAATGTTCCGCGGTCACCGTTCCCGATATTGGGATACGCGTTACTAGTACCTACATGCCTGACTGCTTGTGTTTCTGTGTACTAGCACAGAATCAATTATAGTTAGTGCGAGCAATAGATTAGTGCATAAAGGTAGCTTACAGCTTTCGCCGCTTTGAGGTGACGGTTGACTGACTTCTGTAGTAAATCTCTAAGCCAGCTTTAGAAATCTGACTGATATTTGAAATGTGAGAGTTTGTTTGTTAATAGTTAGTTTGTGTTCATGCTCGAAAAGATAAGCGGTTTTGATAAAATTCGAAACGAAGATAGCTTGTACATTGGATTATCACACATTCAACCTCAAGTCATTGTATTGTATGTCATCTGCTACATGACTGGAGCCCGGTGTATTGTGACAGGCTCGCCCCCTGTCACATTTGAGACTAATATCGGCTGGCGAAGTGTGGGTGTTGTATTACCCCTCTGCCAGCCCCTTCGGGGTAAAGGCGTGACAATATGTATGTTTATGTCCACCGCAATTCCAAAAACTGACCTGGCAAAAAAAGTCTGATTAATAACACGGAAAAAACTCTGGTGGGAGGCTTTGGCTGTGACTAGTTACCACCCACCGGACCAAGCCATGCCGTGAAATGACCTAGTCGTGTTTCGGGATGTAGTCCGGTGTAACCACAGATCTCAGAAACTAGATCTCTATGGGTGTAACCGTTCGGAAGACGGGTCTGAGCAGTAGCGTACTTGTAGCGCCTCACTCAACTGCCGTCTTTGTACTTCTTCACTCTACAAAACTTCAAGGCTAGAGTGAATAAGTACCTTATAGGTCGTCGTGCTCCATCTTAGACCACAACGTCGCTTAACATCAGGCGAGTTGGTGGTCAAACGCCGACCTATTCTACATAAAAAACAAAAAAAAATGGGAAAAAATCAGGAGAATCGAGTGAGGAATGCAACCTGTAGAGATGGACATACGTCGGCCGCGAGGTCTTCAGCTCATAGAGCCATTAGCTTGCCTTAGTATTCTATTTAGTTGATTTTTTCTCTGCTAAATGTCTTCGCATAGCTCATGCTTGCACCCTTAAAAAAAAGTAAAAAAGCAAAAGTGCTCGTGTAAAAGCACCCTTATTCTGAGTCATCTCGTCCTACTTACACCTATTCTATCGAATTTGCTCAATAGTTTTTACTTGCGCTAACGCGTCTAGGTATTATTTTTTATTCTATAAAGCAGAATTATCTGTTCTTTCTACCTACAGATAGTCTTACGGGTAATTTTCCAATTTTTCCGCAATTTCCGAGATAATAATTCCTTTTCATAAGTGCTCACGAGTATATAACAACTTTGATTCAGACTCAAGCAGCCATGATGCAAGAAAAAAATCTAGCGTTTCGGGAGCCAACACCTGATAGCGTCACTTGTCATCGGCATCGTCTCTTTCGAACTTGTTGTAAATGTTTAATTGCTTAAAAACATCAAAACAGTGACATTTAGTTCACTTAAGGTAAACTAGATGACGCTCTGCGCAACCACCTGTTGATCCTTAAAACTCGTACGCGACTTGTGCGAGCTAGTTGATACAGTAAATATTGTTTTTAGTGTATAAAAGTGACTAACCATTGAGCAATAAACATCTCAAAGGGTTCTGTTCTTTCATTTATTTTCGGAGATTGTACAGTAAATGATTTATTTCGGTCTTGCTAAAGCATTGATTGACGTCACTGCGAGTTGCCCACGTGACCATTTTCGACTTGCAACGCTGTACCTGGCGGAGTGTATTACTAAACTATGCAATCAGCCATTTAATTGTTAAAAGGTAGGTATGTATAAATATATATATTACCTTTGTAATAGCTGACCGAGAATTAACAGAGGGACAGACTATTCTGTAGTTCTTACTTAATTTGTATGGAAAAGTTTAATTGACTAATGCAAAGAATTTGAATAGTTTATAATAATTTTTATTTTAAGGTTCTGTTAACATAATACGTTCTATATAATACATTTTTTAACTTAACCCTAAGAGGAACTTAAGAAGGTACATGGTATGGCAAGCTATATGGTATCATTTAAATAATGTGTCACTCTTTCCAGTCATTTACAAAATTCCGAAGTAGATGAACATTACGTAATGTTCATCTACTTCGGAATTTGTTCATCTACTTCGAAAAATGTTTATAGCAAAGTTATAGAATTATAGATATACATTTACTATTGTCACCTTCCCCCTTAATATTAAACGTGATAATATTTAAAATGTGAAATAGTTATTATACAGTGTTTGGACTTTTCATTTTCAACTTGGTCGAAAACGGAAGTAGCTTCGGAAAAGTTAAACAGTGTTAAGCACTATTCAACGTTTATTAGTAAAGGGGATGTTTATGTGCGTATTTTTGACAATAATAAGCAAGAATAATAACTTAGTGTAGGCACTTACTTAGTAATAAATATTAGGTACATTCCAAAACTAGTGTCAAATCCATTTTATCAATTATTCCAATTCACTATCTTTATAATATTAATTATTTATCAATAACAATAAATACTGACTTTCATAGCGACTTACATAATCTTATATTATTTTACTACATAATTAGGTATTCGTATTATAAACTGATATAATCTTAATAATATGGTGAAGTTTGTGAGTCCGTGTTTATGTTTGTTGTTAAACATCTCAACAGATTTTGATAGAATTTGGCATGACACACCCTGAATTATTTAACCCCAGTTTCTCTACTATAACGAGTAAAACCGCGGCACAGCCTAGTATTACTTATATAATAAACCTGTACATAATATAACTAAGCACTAAACAAACTGACTAATCAATATCACTCATTCTTTCAACAAATCAAAATAATTTAATTAGAACACAATCTCACTCTTAGTCTTTTCTTAACAGTATTTGTACTAACTTTTAGCATTAAATTTCTCCATGCTCTTGTTGTCATATCAGACATACGGCTAAATAAAAGTGGCTAGTGCCACACGCAACTCAGTAACTGCCACTAGTGCCACTTTTAACACTAGTGTAACTTTATTCTTTTTGAGACTAATTTCTGGTGTGCATGAGTCTCTTATCTACTATACTTACCAGAACTATCGCATAAAGTTCATAACGTAATTTGAGTACTTTTTATCCTAAACAACTTATTATTTATCACTTTAACTGCAATTAAATTTTCGCTTTTGGTCAACATTGACTAAATACTCCATCGAAAACTTGACTTAATCTATTGAAGACTCAGTGTTGCCCTAATAATACAAAAATCTTCACTTATCATTGGGTCACGGACCCACCCCCAGAATCAGATGAGGATATACCTTCACTCCGTGGTAATCGTCAGGCCTCTCACAACGTGGACCGACGACCTGGTAAGCCGCTGGACGCAAGCAGCGCTAGACCAGTCGTTGTGGAGATCAATTAGTGGAGGCCTTTGTCCAGCAGTGGATGTCTTTTGGCTGAGATGATGATAATGAGGAGATGATGGTCATGGACGGAGATCAGCTCCTATAAATGCGTCGTCTCATACATTTGGAAGGAGGGGTAGCTGAGAGTCAGGCCTTTCAGTCTCTCCAAGAGGAACTCTTCAGCTTGAATCGCCATCTTCTCATCAAAGTGGCCTCTCCAGCCTCCTGCTTCACCTGTGGACAAAACAAAAAGATTAAAATTAGAATCGCAAAAGTATTATCAATTTTAATTGCATGTTTCTGCTTTCTGGCTTATTGTTTTTTTCTTTCGTTTGTTTGTTTAATTCACTTCAAGATTATCATTGTCAATATCTGCATAGCGATGATAGCCTAGTTGGAGTAGGAACGCCTCTCAAGCCAGAGGGAGCGGGTTCAAGCCCAGCCGACGGCACGCACTAATTTGTTCATTGTGTGACCATAGGTGTGTATTGTATGCCATCTGCTACATGACTGGATGGACATGTATGGCGAAAGGCTCGCCCCCTGTCACATTTGGGACTAAATATTGTCCGGCAAAGTGTGGGTGTTGTATTACACCTCTGCCAGCCACCTCGGGGGAAAGGCGTGACGATATGTTGTTTTGTTAAAGTATTTGTTTGTTAAGTTATATGCCTCGTTATTTCTCTTCCACACTCTTCAAAAGTTTTTAAATATCAGATCCCTTTTCTATAGTCGCTAGTATTCTCTGTCTCTTACCTTTCCTTATGAATTGAACAGCATCCTTCCCTTCACTCGTGGTGTTGTTCACATTCTTGTTCTTCCTGAGGTTGTCGAAAGTGAGGTATTGCGATAACTTTAAAAGACTTTGTTCGCTGTAATTCTTGTTTAGGAACTGGTTCATGCGACGGACTTCTCCTGGTAGATCCTGCAAGTTAATAATACAGTTTTAATAAAACAGTGTATTAAAAACTAACCCCCCTCTACCTGTATTCCCCTCAAATAATAATAATTAGATACCAGGTAACAAAAGTCACGGTCCCCGGAGTCCGAGGAGTATAAAATTAAAAAAAAAAACAGTGTAGGAAAAATGAAACAAAGGAATTAACTGACTGGGGAAATAAATCATGAAAAATAGGATCTCGTTATAAGTTTATTTTGAAAATCTTTGACTTTTTCTCTTAAGAGTCCCGCGACGCTCTGAAATTTCCATACCAACGCGCTTTCTTGAAAATTCTGATTATGATGAAATTTAGCATGTCCAATTAAATTAACAACATCTCCGCCCTATGTTCTTGGTTTTTTTTTTAAACGTTCTCAAGCGAAAATAGAGCTATGAAAAATATCCGCATCTGTAAGCGGTCACTTTTGACTGATTTATTCAATAGATAGACAAAGCAAATCAAAAATCCCCTTAGATAAGGAGGTTGTCTACATCATTAGCTTTTAAATGAATCAATAATACAAGGGACATTCTTAGTTATTTGAGAATGATTAGAGAAGTGCTTATGCAAAAAAAAAATTAAACTGCACTTTGTCACTCTGTAGGTAACTTTAAAGGCCCGTCAGTATCTTTACTTGCTCTCTTCGCTCGTCATCTTCTAGACGAAATGGCTGGAAATGGAAATGGAAAACCTTAAGCCAATGCGAAGTTAGTCTGAAGTGGTCGCCGGACTCTTAGAGATTAAAGATCGACAAAAATAATATATTTCACATGGTTCAAAATTGTTGATAAGCGTGCCTCAGCGATGGATATTTTTCAAAACCTTACCTTGAGCATGTCTTCGTAGAATATAAAATGCATGTTCGGATGATGCCTCTGCACCCAAGCTTCGTTCGTGTGAGCTACAATCGGAGTCCACGGCACTGCAACGAGAAAATAAAACTTTATTGAAAACTTTGTAAAACGAGGAACAAACTTTGTTGTGGTTGTGAGATTTCTCTACACATGCTATATTACTTGTGATAGAAATGTATTTCAAAGCTTTTTCTCTTCTAAAGAATTCAGTACGCATTTTCTCTTCTCACGTTATTTTCGGTCATTTTATGCAATAGTTGATTCTAGCACGGTTTTGGGATCCTAAAAAATTGAAGTAAGTGTGTAAAAGATACTCACATAAGTCTCTTCTAAACGCCTCCCAGAAGTGCGACATGTTTGCTCTCAGAAGACTCTTTCCCACCATTTTGTAGAGATAATAATATGAGACGAGGACATCTCTTGGATCTCTGGCTACGTAGACCACCTTAGCCGTGTTGAGGAGGTTAGGAGGCAGGAGGGAAAGAGGAAGATGTGTCTTGATGTATCTCGGCGAGTCGGAGTGCTGCACTGACTTCCAGCTGGGATGTCTGACGGCTTCGCTCAGGCCTTGGAAGTTGCCGAGGTTCATGAAATTGGTCTTTATCAGCTCGAAGGCGATGTCTGGGATCATTGTTGTGATTCTGTTGAATAGACAATAGTGAATTAGCTTTGTGAATGCAGTTTTTAGAAGAACAGAAACGCACGTAATAAACTTTATGACTAAATTAGGAACAACAGTAATACAAATGGTATTAACTGTCTTTACTTTCAACGGTATTCTCTTAACGGCCTTATGACCTATTTTCACTGTCGTTAACAAAAAAAAAACTTTTTGAAAGCTTTTTTAGAAACTTACAGAAAATAAAGAAATTAGTAGGTACTTAAATAAAATAAATGGACACTATTTTCATAAAAGTAATAAATTACTTATACTCACTCTAACATAGGAAATCTTTCGTATAGAGGCTTTTCTTTTGACGTCTCGTAGTCTAGGTTATTTTCTAGCAGCCAAACCATTTCTTGTGTCCAGGTAGTGCCTGTAATCAACATAAAATATCAAATAGGTATGAGTCAAATTAATAAAAATATTTTCTCTATCTATACATACGAGTATCTACACTTTATTCCAGTATTCCTAGATATACCTTTAAAGTAAATTATTAGTTAATCACATCAAACCCTACCTATCTTAATATATATAAATCTCGTGTCACAATGTTTGTCCTCAATGAACTCCTAAACCACTTAACCGATTATAATAAAATTCGCACACCATGTGCAGTTCAATCCAACTTGAGAGATAGGATAGTTTAAATATATATATTTATATAAATAATAAACGCGAACGAAGTCGCGGGGTGACAGCTAGTAAATAAATAAAAACCTCAACTGAAGTCAGTAATTTTAGAAACGAAGTCGAAATAAGGTGAAGAAAACTTGAGGCTACGCCTAAAAATATAGTGCTTATTTTTTGTAGGTATTGAAAGGTAACTTACGAGTATGTATGCCCAATTCAAGACGCCAAATTGCTTAATTTAAACTAGCTAATACGAGTAATATACCTGTCTTTGTTATTGCTGCGTATTAGACAAGGACGCCAATACTTTTAGCTTTTAGCTAGTTTTGATTTAGCAATTTAGCGCTCTGAATAGAGCTCTTTGAATGGCGTAGGTAACGATCAAAACAGTTACTCGTATACTAAAATTATAACTAAGTAGTTATAATTTTAAGTAGTTCATTTGACCCATAATATCAAGGTCGATTATGTTTTTTATCATTATCAACATTTCTAATCTTAAATTACATCACTTTTGTAGTGTTGACATCATGTTTACAAATAATGTGTTATGTAGATAAATAAATAATTAACTAAGTACGTAATTGAAATAAATTATTTTCTTCGTTATAAATCTAATCTCTGTATAAAATCTAAAGTTACATGCTCAAGAAAAGAACTTTATATTAATACGATGGGTGTGATTGGAGAGACGGGAATTGTAAATATCATTAAGTAGAAAATGTATGTAAACATCTCGAGAAAAACGAAAATACTGAATGCTGACACAACGAACCAGGAATTGTCTCTAAATATCCCGGAAAATGTGAAAAATATTCCGATAATATTGCAACGTTCAAGACAACCAACAAACAACAGCACCTACTCGTATCATAATTATAAAAAAAACAAAATGGCAACGCATGGTGATTTGTTAAACCATGCTTACGTTTTATAGCCACGGACCGACGTATCTATCGTTTGATATGATACGATATAACAGCGATACGATTACTTATCTTTATAAGAATCGTAAGTGATAAAAAACATTTTAGACCAAAGTCTCTACTCTCTGATATTTTTTGCAGTTATTTTCCATAACACATTTTAGTAGAGTCTGTTTAGAAAGAGAACTGCTCTAGGAATGAGGGCTTCGCTATGCCCAATCCTTCATTTTGTTTGACGAGAGTTTGATTTGTTTTGTTAAAGATGTAGGTTCCTGTTTCCGCCGCGGTAGTTCTTATTCCGAATAGACTGTAGAGTCTAGAATTTCGTAATTTTTTAACGAATGTTTCAAGTGGATGATTTTCAGGAGATCAATCTAACGGCGGTTGGAAGGCAGTGGTTAAGACTGATACATGACCGGAATAGATGACACCTAAATACTCAGCAGTGGATGAGAAATGGTTGAAGATGACGATGAGTTTTTACTCTACTCTTCTTAAAACAAGGCCTATATTCCAATGCTCACCTGATCTAGGGAATGTAATGACCCACACGTCGTCTGGTCGCACTTCCATGTTGTAAATCGCTTCAGCGTGCTTTTTGAAAGCTCCCGGCATCACGTACTTCTGCTTCCCGCACTTTATGAAGCTTCTTGTGTAACCTGAAGAAAATATGAAGTGATTTTCAAAATCTATTGATAACAATAATAAAAGAGAAACCCTAACTATAACATGTAGAACTGTTTTAATTTAATTCGCTTCCTTCTGACAGAAGTTGTTTTAGTACTGCTAGTTTTTCTTTGTCTTTATGTTCTAAATGTGTGTGTTTTAGTGTCATAGCATTCTAAAAACTAGTGTCTATTGTTTTTTTTTTATGTACAATAGGTCGGCGTTTGACCACCAACTCGCCTGATGTTGTCGACGTTGTGGTCTAAGATGGAGCACGACGACTTATAAGGTACTTATTCACTCTAGCCTTGAAGTTTTGCATAGTGAAGAAGTACAAAGACGGCAGTTGAGAGAGGCGCTACAAGTGCGCTACTGCTCAGACCCGTCTTCGGAACGGTTACACCGGACTACATCCCGAAACACGACTAGGTCATTTCACGGCATGGCTTGGTCCGGTGGGTGGTAACTAGCCACGGCCGAAGCCTGCCACCAGAGTTTGCTACCCGGTTAGCACTACCCGGGGACCACGTGTAGGGAATCAGAATAGAGTACACTCCTACGGACGTGGGTAGCTCAGCCCCCTAATTGTGAAGTTAGTGGTGAAAGTTCATCATCATGAAGTAGATGCTCATACTTTTTTTAGTCATTTAATGGGCCTGCCTTCGACCGAAATTCACCTGATGTAAAGTGACCCTTGCCCTTGAGGTGCCTATTCACTCTTGTCTTGAAGAGACCCAGGTTGTAATTAAACACCAAGACAGGAAGTGCGTTCCGTTCTTAAGCAGTTCTTATTTCTGATATAAACCACAAAATATTGGTGATCGAAACGATTTGCATTTTCGTTGCAACGGTTACCATGACGGCTGATCTATAACCTCATAAATCATTTCTATAGAAAAAATGCCACATTGATCCATAAGCCAGAAATCACAACAAATGTGTGCATAATAAGGAATTATTTAACTATTTACCTTAGGTAGTGCTAGGGTTTATGTTTAATTTTATTATTTTATTTTTAGAGTGCACGATTGTCAAACATGAAGATAATCGTATCTGACTCGTAACTCGTGAGAGGTAGGTACTAGGTACAATCTTTAACACAGATACGATAAACTAAGCCTGGCCTTGGAAACTGACAGAAGCTGCAGACTCGTTTTAGCACTAAAATAAAGTACCTATTTAGGCTGTGAATCCACTGGAGATGTGTGGAAAGGTGAGCGGGACACGAATAAAAAAAACACCAATTAGATCGCTGGAATACCACATCAAATTGACCTTTTGAGATTTTGCGGATTTCTTGAGCACCGCTCATTTTTAACCGACTTCCAAAAAGGAGGAGGTTCTAAATTGAACTTCAATTGTTCAAAAGTTCTTCAAATGTTTTTTGTTTTCTTTTTTGTGTGTGTAACGCGATTACTAACTAATTTTGTTTGTGGATTTTAATGATTATTTTTTTGTTTGGTAGATCATATTTTAGAAATGATCCCGAATACATTTTATCAAAATTGGTCAAGCAGTTTAAAAACAAAAATAACAAAAGCATATTATATTATTATTCTCGCACATCTCCGATTAATACACAGCCTTACCCCCGTATTCAGAAACAGTACTGCATCAGTGGCTCAATTGGGAGTGAATCTGCCTTTTGAGCTTGGGGGCGTTGGTTACGGTGATTACTCTAGCTAAGACATTACATGTCTAGATAGTAATACTCAAAAAATAGCGGAACGGAACTTAGAAGTTGATCTTTAAAAATGATTAAAAGAGATTACAATAATTATGTTAATATTATGAATTACGCAAATGTATAATATGGATTAAATAAAACTCTTATCAGTTGCACGCGCAGTGACTGATACACATATGGCTTGCACGCTGTTATGAAGATTATCAGATCTTTTAGGCTAAAAAAAGCTTAATATTTGAACCGTTATTTCTCTGGTAACTTAGTCCGGTGACTGGATATAACTATATCCAGTCACCGAACTCTCTGGTAACTTAGTCCGGTGACTGGATATTACTAACTATACATCCATAACGTAGTCGTAGATATAACTATATCCAGTCACCGAACTAAGTTACCAGAGAAATAACGAAAAATTTGAATAGTTATTCCAATTTTTCGTTACAATCGATGGTTTTTATGTCAATACGTATTTTGATAGTTATTGAATCTAAGCAAAAGTGTCAAAAACCGGTAGATTTTTTTCTGTTAGATGTAATAGAGGAAAAAAAAGATCCGGACAGATTTGTGTTCCTCTACAGCGGTGCTATTCACAATCATTCGGAGACGTTTCCGATCGGATCCCAGAAATTTCAAACTCAAATTGTTCGAATCTCAGTCTACTTTTATACATTTTGGAAAAGGGAATTAAGTATAAATCCGTACGGAAGAATTAATCACGTTTAAAAACTTTTGAAAATAGACTGAGATTCGAATATTTTAGGTTTAAAATTTTTGAAATCCGAACGGAAACGTTTCCGAATGGTTCTGAATAGCCCTGCTGGTCGCATTTCTTAGCCGATTCGATTATGAAATAGATTTTTTTTAAATAGAATTTTTGTCGAGGCGGTTTTTGGATTTTACAAAATGGCGGAGATAGGTTTTTTTTAAATCTAAATAAAATGTTTTTTAGGACAGTAAAAAAAAAGTAATTAATAGCGCTTCTAATTCTTTCCGAAGATATTAATAATTTGTTTCCGCGGAAAACCCTCTGCGCGGAAAAAAAATATTGGGGAGTTTTTTCAGTGAACTCCGACACAATCCTGAATTTCCTACGGCTTCTGAAGAGTAACTGATGAAACCGCGAAACACAGCTAGTATTCTATCGACCATATCAGTGCCCAACTCACATTGGTAAGTACAAAACAACATCATTAATGTAGTCATGAGTGCAAAACCTAATCATCCGTGTTCGACTGCGGTAAGTGGACATTAATTATCAATTTCATATCAAATGACGCACCAGTGAACTTGTACTAAGACACCTGCCCTGTGGATAATTAAGTACGCTCGTCCTTATCTTGTACCGAAAAATATGTGTTATAAAATATAGTACTAATATATGACAAATTATTGATTGTGTTAAAACTAATTGCGCTCCACGGTTCTATCTCACAATCGAAATTCTCAATTTTTCAGGATAAATTGGAGGTATATTATTGGTATACACGGAATATTTTTAAGCACGCTTTAGACAAAAGTGATAAGTATCAATAAAAATACACACTTCGTTTAGACAAATTGTTTTTTTTTTTTTGCTCGACAGAATAGATGTTTAACTTTTTTGTAGTAAGGCGGTATGTGTCTAAATTAAGCTACTTCAGGCACAGAATAAATAATAGTACAAGCTTTAAGATACCACAGTAGGCCAACCATGACATCTTATATGGCCTCCAGGGCCAGTACAGTGACATCTGCCTAGTTGCGATTATTTTTAGGTGCAATGCCGCTGACGCTGCGCGACCGTGAATCATATTGCCGTCCAATAAGGTTCATGGTCGCTCAGCGTTGGCGGCTGAACTTGAAAATCATCGCAATAAGATATCACGGTTCAGTCCCAGTACAGTACAGGGGGTCTACCATGGCTATTTTTTCCATTACAGTTTCGCTTTGTTTCCGATGCTGCGCGACCGCGAATCGTATCGCCGCGTAATAAGGTTCATAATCGTGCAGTGTCGCAAACAAAGACCTCCTGAAGTAGTGCCCTGAAGTAGGACGTAAAAGACTGTAATGATGATGATGAGAATATAGAGGCAGTGTTCAGTAGCTACATAAGAGTTGCATGAGTGTAGTTGACAGTGGAGTCGAGTAATGACACACACACCTACCTTTTTCATTTATAAAATAAATGTGTTAATAAAATTGACGTAGTTTTTTTTATCTAATTTTAATCATAATTATATCATTCCAACATTCGTGGCTCTCTATCTTGTTAATCCCCCACATTTTCAGCCTATTTTAATCATTATTTGTAAAATTTTATCTTTTTAATGTTGCCGCAGTGTGACGTGCTATTATTTTTTAAATACCTTTTTAAAAACAGCGAAAATGTCAGTTGAATATTTTGATATAATTAGCCCAAATTACGATTATGGCACAGACGTGAAGACCCTAATGATAGGCCCTATATCTGAAAATTCATCTTTATGGTTTTTAGCTATCAGAAATATTTTGGGATATAAACATTTTTTTTAATGTCGCTTACATAAATATAAAAATCAAAGCATAAAAAGCCGACTTCCTGTCATCTTTGTAAACAATTTTAGGCTATTGTTGATATTTTAAAAACTGCTTGACCGATTTCTACAAAATTAATATGGGACCACCTCTAAAGTATGATCTACCAAACAAAAAAATATCAATAAAATCGATTTATAAATTGGCGGAGTAATCACATAACATACATACATACAAAAAAAAACCCGAATTGAGAATCTTAACCTTTTTTTAAATCGGTTAAAAATAGACTCGTGTTTTTAGAACTTAAGGCCCTAATTTGAGTTCCAAATATCTTCTTTTGAGATTAAAATATTACCGTATATTCCGGATTTTAAATTCTGACAATAAAATTGATTTGTGATACAGAATTTGTAATACGAATTATTCCAGGTGGTATTAACACTGCCTTAAGATGAACACAACTTGAAATTATGTAAGTGTGACAGGTTGTACGAGTAGATAATGTCTCGTTATCAGTTATCAGTGAAACAGAACAGATGTTATCTCAAGATATCCTGCCTTTGATCTGAGAGATTGTATGCAGGGGCTTATTCTAGCTCGTACGATATGCAGGTATCTCTCTTCCTGATCACTTTTATAATGAGAGTGATTGAGATGGAAAAAGTGTCAGAGTAGGGTCCCAGGTAACATACGAGCTATGAGCTAGTCTATTTTTAATTCCCGACGCCAAAAACGACAGGGTGTTATAAGTTGACTATGTGTGTGACCGTGTGTGTGCGTGTGTCTGTGGCATCGTAGCTTCCAAACGGATAAACCGATTTTGATTGGATTTTTTCATTTGAAAGGTGAATTAGTCGGGAGTGTTCTTATAGCTATGTTTGATAAAAATAGGTGACGGGGTTTTTCAAGTTTGTAACATATGGTTTTTTAAATTTGTATTTGTAATTTGTAATATAATTATGTATACTTGTAATTAGATTACTTTGTTTTTCTGTATTTAATCGACACTAGTAGTTCTGTATTTAGTCTAGTGTGAGTCAGTTATTTATATTATTATTGACAACCTTCCTAGCCTATTCGGAGTTCAACTGAGCAGCAGGAGTTTCAGGGTTCGAGTCCAGACTGTGCAGATGTTTAAATGATAAATTTTGCGAATCCTGAGGGCTTACCATGACTTTTGATAGTTACGAAAACTTTTTTCGTTTTCGTTTGGCTCCATACATTTCAATAAAGCGCCCCTGACGGAAACGTTAAGGAACTAGGCTAAATGTATGGAGCCAAACGAAAACGAAAAAAGTTTTCGTTAACTATCAAAACTCGTGGTAAGCCCCTAGTAGGGAGCTATGAGTGTAAAAGTGGAAAAGAAATATACGTAGTGATGCAAAACAATTTTCAAATAAGCTTATTTGTGTAGAGAAGACGTGCCTGTAGGTTTATACTTCTGTATGTATTAAAATACACAGATGTATTAACCTATAGATACGTTTTCTTTAGCACTAGTAATGTATGAAAATCGATTAAACGTAAGCACTAGAAAAACACAATGTACTGTTGTATGAAATATCCAATAATGACTTTGTTTTAACCCATACTAATATTATTATAACGAAAGTTATAGCTAAAAGCTATAAAATAACTCTGTGTGTCTGTCTGCCTGTTTGTATTAAGCTTTTCACGGCTAAACGGCTGAACGGACCTTGATGAAATTTGATCATTAATTACAGTATTTCACGAGGAAGATTTTTGGATACTATTTTCTGAATAAACGTGAACAAAGTGCGAGTAACAGCTAGTGGTATTGTAAAATATTTATGAATTCGTTTTTTTTTTTCAGTATTTATTACGAACTTTCGCTTCAACTGTTTTAATTTAGTTTAAACTAGTTTAAAAGTAGTTTTAATTGTACGAGTATTAACTTTCAGAAATTTTAATAAAAGCCATGTTAAATTTCCTCTACCACCAGAATCAGTGGAGCAAATCCCAAATTGTAATCACCTTGCAATATAAACTTTCAGCCAACACAAAAGTGCATCAAAACATGACAAGGTGATTCAATTTTTAACCGCCTATTTCGACAGCTATTCAATAAGCTACATGTTAATAATGGACAGTTAATTAAATGTTCGCCACGTTAAATGTTAAGTGGATATGAGTCTTATTAATCTAAGCTTGCACTTACCTTACCATACCATACACACAAAGCAAATAAAAACATACACTGAACACAACACACGCAACGCACCTATTAAGCATTTCTTTATAATTTTTTCCTCCTCCGGCGTACAGTTTTCTATCGCATAGGGCAAATCCATCCAAGGAGCCATCTTCAATTATCAAACCGTGTTCACTCAATTTCAGAATCAAACTGTGATGCATAACGGTACGGCATCGTTTTTCAATAATCATTATCTGATTATCTTATCGTTGCGTCTGTATCGATCTGGGCTGATTCATACGCACGGGCCAAACATGACTCAAGCCTGAGTCAATGTTAGGGTGAACGATTTTGGGGTGTTAATTGGAAGGCCATCAGTTGAAGACCGTCATAGAGGGAAAGAGAGGACGAGGAAGACCGAGAAGACCATTTGATTAAATTAGAGAGACATCAAACCAAATCAAATATAATTTATTACCGCCATTTACAAATTAAGTTTAACAAATTTGTAAATGGCTGATCAAAGTAGAGAAACTTTAGGTTATGCTAGAGTTATTTTTGCTCATGTGCAAAACTAGGTTAAGAAAACCTGTGTCACAGGCACATAAAGAGAAGGCAGATGTCATGTCGTATAAGTGAAAACACTAGCAGAAGACCGCCGAGACTAAGTATTATTCCACCGACAAGTACTCTTAAATTAGAATAGGAAGAAGAAGAATTAGAATGCACCCTAATGATCAGTAAAAAGAGCAGGCCAAAGCAGGCCGAAGAAACGATAGCACAATCACGTCAAGGCATTCCAAGTTGACCGGTAATATTTACTCCAATACATACATATCGTTACGCCTTTCCCCCGAAGCGGATAACAGAAGTGTACAACACCCACTCTTCGCTAGACGATATTCAAAGTCCCAAATGTGACAGGGGGCAAACCTGTCACATTAATCTTGATTTTTGATGATTGTACTTTAATCAAGTGTGTAAAAGATGAGTGAATTCTTGGCTGGAGATTAGAGTTGGGTAGAAGGCTTAACTCTAATCTCTCAGTATTAAATATTTATTCTAGAGCGACGCCAGTTTTGCTGATGTAAGGATCAGGACGTTTGAGTTGGGTAGTCCCATCACATACCTCCATCTAGCCATGCCAGAATATTTTGACGGAGATAAAAATAAGACATTTTAATCAGCAAGCAAGGTAAGTACCGATGTAACCGCGATAAATACTTTAGATTATTAATTTCCGGGGTAATTAGATCTCGTTGAGATAATGTTTATGATGATTATCATGACAATATTCTAGAAAAAAGCAAACTGAAGTTACACAGTTGACAGAACAAAAAATTGTACTTATTTAAACGAGACGTTTGGTCTGACTGAAATCGGTCCGTCCGAAAACCTTTGCGGTCTGACTGAAATTGGTCCGTCCGACGTTGGTTTATAGTCACACCACTCAAGTATTATAACAAACAGACACGTGGATAAATTATAATTCTTTAAGAAACATTGCACTCCTTTTAGTTCCCACATAAATTCATTAAAAATTTGTCCAAATATCACTTAAGCAGAATACAACGTATGCAAATCTTTGTTTATACAACGCTTGTGAAGCTAACAAAATGCATGACATGCAATTTGTTGCATCGCCTAACAGAAACTGCACCTACTGCTAATGCACTACTTATCTGTCTATTCTGTATAGAAAACGTATTCACACTATAAAGATAATATTTATTGCCTCAGTCATTATTATGTAGTTAAAAATTAACTAACATTTTACTAGTTAGTTACTAGATGTTTTCCGCGACTTTGTTTGCGTTTATTCAGAAAATGGTTTCTAAAAACCTTACCCCGTCATTTTATACTGTAAGTAACTAATAACCAAATTTTATCAAAATCCTTTCAGCCGTTAAGCCGTGAAAAGCCTACACACAGACATTCAGAGTTACTTACGGTTTTATAATATTAGTTACACTGCAACAAGACTTACAATTCAATACGCGGAGTGTTCAAAATGAGAGCTACAGAATGTTCGGTTTCTTACAAAGAGCATTTAGCCTCTCTTTGGCCTCTTAAAAATTTTAGAAGAGTGATATACTTAACGAAAAAAAATAGATAGAGCAAGATGATATTTTACGCTGACTAAAAATGTGCTCTCGGCGTGCGTCACAAAACACTGACGTCTATTATACTTTTCTTAGTACAGTGCCTCTCAAACTTATAGCCCCAAGTAGCCATAATGGATCCCTAATACATCTGCGAAGCGTCTAAAAAAATCTTTGTTAATGCTTATTGCCTATTTTTTTAATAAATACAGTAAAAAAAATATATTATCGATACCGTTAGCCAGTCAAACGTCATAATTAAAATACGGTAAACTGGGGCAAATGCGTCTGTGGGGCAATTGCGTCTTTCGATAATTACTGACAAACTCTTCACAAATTAGGCAACTAACGCCATCTTGGACAAGACTATTGCAACTAAAGATAGAAATAAGATGTAGGTGGCGCCTAATTTTTGAAGGGCTTGTCAGTAATTCTCGAAAGACGCAAGTGCCTCACAGACGCTCCATTTGATCCGATATCTTGTCCTGAACCCTCTACTGACAAACCCCAGACGTTACGCGTTACCCCATTTTGAGAAACATTGACATAGTGAAATCTCTAAACTTTTATCTAATAACTGATAAGAATATTTGTAGTGGTTTTGCAGTTGATACAGTTTAGATGGAGGTCAAGGTAAAGCGCTGATAAGTTGATAATTAACGGAAATACGGCCCGAAGACCTCGACGCCAATTAACATGCGGGCTAATTTTACCTAATTGTACTGGACAAACTTATCAATGGCTCACATTAATTGCACAAGGTATTTTTTCCTATAAACATGATTTTTTACCTATGTTAGGTTTTTTTTCAATACGAGTATGAAAAAATACTACATTAGTTATAGCCAACAGCGGTATAGTGCGGTGTAAATGCAATATTTTATGAGAGTTATGTTATTAGAGCATGTTATTTTACACGGTGACATCAATCATTGCGTTTAATGTGATATAGTTGCAAACGCGATAACTACACCGAATGTTTTATCGCGACGCAAACCCAATACAGGCTCACCGCAACCCTAATACCGCATCAAAGTATGCCCAAATAACCCAATACAATCGCTATGAAAAAAAAACACTGGCTGCACCCTGCGATTTCACCCGCGGTCCCGACTCCCACGGGAACTATTACTAGTACCTGGATGACCGAGCTTTGCTCGGTATTTTTTTTTTTTTAATTGTGTTTTTTGGAAAATAAACAATTGATTTTAGTCTAACCTCAAAGCAAACACTCATTGACTTCGTGTTACTTAACAACGCAATCTGCTGTTGTGTCGTTAAAGCAATTAGTTGCTCACAAAAAATAGTATTATGATTCGCCAATAGATGTCAGGAAGAGTCATATTTTTCAGTTGAAACTACTCAAACGCCTCCTTTTTGTTATTTTTCTTCCAAGTTTATGTTTAAGTTGATTATCGATAAAACACGAATAAAATGACATTTTCTATAAATGATTCCTAGCTAGATCGATTTATCGCCCCCGAAACCCCCCATATACTAAATTGTATGAAAATCGTTGGAGCCGATTCCGAGATTCCAATTATATATATATATATATACAAGAATTGCTCATTTAAAGATATATCTATAATATATATAAGATAAGATTTTCGGGATGTAAGGTACCCTATATCCTTTTCTATAAGTACCTCTGATATCGTGTATGTACAATTTCATGATGATCCATAGAGTGAGGCGTGATAGCGTAACAAACAAACAAACGGACAAACTTACGTTTGCATTTATAATGTTAGCTGCGCCTTGCGATGTTGCACGTAGCTATAAAGTAGCCTATAAACATATATCGTCACGCCTTTCCCCCGAGGGGGCTGGCAGAGGTGTAATACAACACCCACATTTCGCCGGACGATATTCAGTCCCAAATGTGACAGGGGGCGAGCCTGTCGCCATACACCGGGCTCCAGTACTGAAATACTAAAGTAGCTTATGAGTAATGTTAATCCAAGTTATAAGCTATCTTGATGAATTTTAAAATGTATGAAACATATCAAATTCATCAAAATCCGAAAAGTACCAAACAATACTCACACACACACACGCACAAACTTTCTTCTTTATAATATAAGTCAGTATAAGTATTTAGGAATAAGGATTTGTTAGGACAAAAAGGAACAGTCCTTTTCAGACCACAACAGCTACAACATAGACGCGTGAACTTTTAAAGTAGGACCAACACTCAATAAAAGAACTCCAAGCGACTAGGTAACTCTCATCCGATTCGAAGTACCACTCGGAACTAGACTGAACAAAGTTTTCCATCTACATTTTTAATTGAAACCAGCCCTTACTACTTTGGAATAAGAGTCGTAAAGTCGAAGGAAGGTGGTCGCAGATTGTAGGATCACTTCTCCAGGAGATCCGATAAACTTTCTTTAATGACTAATTAACTGGCACTTGAGTGATTCTTGACCCGGACGCCGTGAGCTAGAGAACTTTTAGATTGCCTGTAATCGACTTTTCTTCTCTTCTCTGTGTCTTAGTTTGCAGGTGATTTGAAACTGGACAGACACTCAGATCTCTTCATGCCGTTCATGGCATTGATCAGCTTTAAAATTGTCTTTAAAAGAATTAGGGCTATCGAAGTGTGCATTTACAACATTTTCAATTATTAATATTCAACTGTGATGTGTAAATAAAGTAGTTATCAATAAATTCTGATATCTAATTTCAAAATATGAACTGATAATTAAAAAACTGAAAATGAATAACTACCTAAGTATATGCATACCTAAATTCAACTAATAACCACTTGCACTAAATTTATCAATTGCTTTGTAAGTATTTGCTTAATAAGTTAACATAAAGTTAAGAGTCTACTAGGAAATGACTTAAAGTTCGTGCAAGAAAACTTAGGCAGGAGCTAGTTAGGAGTTGTCTAAACTAGGACTTAGACAAGGGCTTAGGTAGTTTTTTACATTCAGTGCAATTGCCCATAAATGTTTCTAGCAATTCTAGCTTTTAATGTTTTGAACTACACTCTACCTACCGACTACCTCACCTCTACGAAGAGAGACTTTGTTCTTGTGCCCATATTTATGGCAGGAATATTATAATTTTGGAAATGTTCCTCTGAAGAAGTTTCGTTTGCTGTACGCTGCTCTCACAGCCATGCGACTGATAGCTTCCGCTCACTGTCTTGTGTAGAGTCTAGAGGAGGTAATTAATGAAACTTAGCTTAGCACTTAAGCTTAGTACTTACTAAGAAAACTGTGAGCAACTGACTACTTGCCTCCAGTTAGCCATCCCATATATTTTAAATGAAGTGTCTGTGCAGAACCCTCAAAAACCCCGAAGGGAAAAACAAACTCAGCCTGTCTAGTTGTAAAAAGTTTTTATTTGAAACTCACAAGTCAACCTTAGTAATTTAACCTTTTTAATAATGTTACTTGCTCTATTTTAAAACTGTATTATGTTTTATTTTCAACTAGCTGTCAGTGTCACCCACTTATGTCACCTGATTTTACTATCCCACAGAGCTGTAAACGCATTCCATCTTCTGCGGAATTAAACTACAACTATTTTCAGCGTACCTACTGCTGGTCTGGACGTAAACTAGTTCGGCGACAACCGACTCAATGAGTCGACTGCATCAGCCTCCGCGAGTCAAATGCGTAGACAAAATTACAAAACAAGTTTTAATATTGTACAACATTCAGCAATATCGTAGTAATTATACATTTATTTTATTTTATATCTGTCATACTCACACACATACAATAAAGCACACACACACACATACACACACTTAAATAATTATGTCATGTTATTATTATTCACATGAGCGACTGTATGTTTCACCAAAAACTTAAATAATGTAAATCCGTAATTGGCCTTAAGTCATATTTAGTAGGCTGACGATGATGATGATAATAATAAGTACCTGTGACCGACCTGTAGGACATTGCAATTACCCGCATTTACTCTAAAAACATTTTTTAATGTAGCATTTTAACCCCCAACGCAAAGATGACGGGGTGTTATAAGTTTGACGTATCCGTATGTGTGTGTGTGCGAACGGATTTTGTTTTTTTTTTTTGTTTGAAAGTTATATTAGTCGGGAGTGCTATGTTTGATGAAAATCGGTGTAGATGAAAATGGATGTCGAGTTTTTATTAATTTTAATTTATACTTGTGGTAGACAGCAACCGCTAAGCTATGTGATCTGAATCGATGCCGACCGGCTATTGTCCTACACACCGGATCCATTCCCCGTCATAGAGCCTTCATTCTAGATAGATTTATGTCCCAAACTGAGTATGTACACCTGTGACCTCTGCCGATAACCAATTGAATTATTACCACCTACGCAATACACATAGACAGCTAGGTTCGTTGTATATATAAATGTTGTTATATGGATAGTGACAGATGGTTCATATCTTAATATTGGACGGTTGGATTGATTTGCTAATGGCGCGTATCATTAAGATATCTTTCCGTCTTTAGTAAACAGAAGCCTCCTTACTAATAGACGTGGTATAGTCTAATAGTGGAATAGTCTTGGCATAGTTTGAAATGTTTTCTCATTTCTCATACTCGGAAAGTAGTGTTGTTTTGATCTGATTATTGGGTGGAAAATACTGCTTCCCTCCATAGAGAGGGAAAAATTTATACAAAATACTTCCCACCTAAGGGCCGGAATGCCCGGAATGAACTTTAAAAATAGAACTGCTGTCAGCTGTGAAGAGTTTTATGTACAAAAAAACGAATGCAAAAAATGCTGCGGCCATGTGACTTTCTAAACAGCCAGTGTGAACTTAGCGCAAACTTCTTTAAGCGGAGTAAGCCGCAACAATTTCGCGGTGAATTCCATATTTAAAATTTAAAAAGTCGACATAAATTGGCGGGATACTAATCTGTTATGTATCTGTGACAGAATCAAAAAAAAATAGGGAATAATCTTTAAATAGGTACTACTAATATTATTATTATAAATTATCAATAAATAGTATAGATAAACAACTAGTTTTATTTTCCTCATATTCGAAATGTAAAGTAGAGTGTTTAACACGCGTAAAAGACTCAAATCCTACTCGGACTATAGCCGTACCTTACAAACCATATAAATACCTCGGGAATTGATTCTTTCGACCCTCGGTTAACAATCTACTATTATAACTACTAGGTATTATACTATATTGTCATTTTCGATCGGTTTAAAATGTAAAAAAAGAAGAAGACAAAACACTGTAATTAGTTACAACACTATTCCCAGGCTATACTTACAATATTTATTAGTAGATAATAGAGTTTATTTTAGCTAAGTAACACTTCTCTTTCATCTTCTCTTTACTAGTGTATAGTGAACTTTGTGCTCAGATAAAGTTAACACAAGTCACACACAACAAAATGAATCTAAAGCTTGAAAAAAATCTTCCTGTAATTTATCCTGTAATATATTAACTGAGATTCTATTTAACAGAAATGAGAAATTAATTCCCGCACCAGATATGTTAAGTTACCTGTTATAATGAAGAAAATTTCCGCATAAAATAACTAATGAACACAAAATGAAATTCGCAAGAAACCGTAGCAACATAATATTACCGTAGCCATATCGTAGCTCAAGACAAAAAGCTAACACAATACAAAACCATTCATCTTAGCTCCGTCCGCATACTAAGGCGGAATGTACACTGGAATCAACTTTATCCCTTAGTTAGAATTAAAAGATAGGACAAGATATAATTGTAAAATTAGACGTTTAAATTTCTTGGCAATTCAGAACAATTTAGTATTGTGCATCAAAAATACAATAAAAATGCTAAACTTATGAAGAGATCGTTATATTATCGCTACTATGGCCACCGAGCGACGCGGTGGGTCTCTGCTGACCTAGCGTCTGCACGCCTACGCAGAGTCACGCCACAGTTGCGGGAATGCTGCGTCGATGTCCGGCAAAGCCCTCTTCTATTTTGTAAGTTAGATTTAAGAACAGTCTGAATACAATCTTCATCGACTCTACTAGTATTCAAATTTATTTTAAAATTAAAAAATAGTTTAAAAAAACCAAACTTCCGCTCCCGAAAGTTAACTAGATATTTAGACATTACAAAACATAACATAACATATCGTCACGCCTTGCCCCCGAAGAGGCTGGCAGAGGTGTATAAACACCATACTTCGCCGGACGATATTCAGTCTCAAATGTGACATGGGCGAGCCTGTCGTCATACACCGGGTTCGAGTTATCAAATACGCAGATATGTTTACACAATAAACAAAGTGATACTTTCCTTCGGGTGGGTCCGAACCAGCTCTCTCAGGCTTGACAGGCGAGTCTTCTCATATCTAAGGCCGGCCTTTCTTTATGTAAGAAGCACCCCCGTCTTCACAAACATTACTATGAGGTCTCACAGTGCGCTCGAACGCACAAGGTACAGAAAATGTATGGCATCTGCTGCAGCGGAGTTTCAATTAGTTTTTAATTTAATTCTATTAACCATAGCCGATTCTTAACTGAAACGTTGATTTTGAGTTTGTTTTTAAAAAAATTGACTAGCAACGGCATTTTAGCACTAACGTTTCACAAATGTGTCACCGGTAGTCCAGCTAGCACGTTTGTGAAACTTTAGTGATACTGAGCCATTCTGCGTCCGAAATTTTTTTGGACAAGCGCAGACCAACGGTTTAGTTATTAGCATCGGCTGAGCTTAGCTAAATTGCCGCCCTTAGAAAGTAGCACTCAGCACAGTGATACTCCAAGCACCATTTTTTAATACAGGGCTACTACTAAAACTAATTCACACTTCTTACCCTAACTTTTACCAATATCAAACTTTGGAATTTCACAGTTTGATCAATATCACCGAAGAGAGACCCGGAAGCCAGAGTTTTAAAATAAGGCTTCGATCGTGCCTGTCGTAGCCAAAGAGTTTTCTGGAGTCGTAGGTAGACCAATTTGGGGATCCGATCACCTGACAAAGCGAGCCTAGGGACAATGGTGTCATGTATCTCGCATCGTTATAAGGTGAGTAGGGTACCGTAGTAGGTACCTGAGATAGTTGTCATAAGTTCTAAGGTCAGAGAATTTGTAACAGAGAATCCTTTGTTAAAACAAAATTAAGCAGTCACGTTCTTCTTCATTGTCATTCGCACCTACTACTAGGTATACATGGTTATATGTAACTTACCAAAAACCTCTTAAGGGTTCTTGTACTCATCAATATGAACAACTTTTACTATGGGGCGAACTCTGAAATCGCGAAAAAAAAATCAGCTGTTCCATACATTTTGTCTCAGGCCAATGAACTGTTTGGATGGAACAGCTGTGTTTTTTCGAGATTTCAGGATTGGCTTCATAGTAAAAGTTGTTCATATTGATGAGTACAATGAACCCTTAAGAGATTTTTGGTGAGTTACATAAAACACTGTATTCTTTTGCTGTGCCATCTTCTTTGTTTCTTTTTTATTTCTTTAGTTTTCTAGATAAAGTAACATAGGTAGGTTTAAAGACAACTTCTTAACATAAAATGTAAAACACTCAATTTGCTTTATGAATTAAATTTAATTACATAAAAAAATTGCCTTGATCTTGTTCCAATCGGGTTCAAGGGTCCATAACAAGTTGCATTATCTTTCAAACGATTGTATTCCTACAGTCTTTAACTTTCAACGCCTGCTGCTGATTGGACGAAATACGAGCTACATAAATGTCACGTGACTTAACTGTCAACTCGTCATATTACCAGCTAACGTTGGAACGTTAGCAGTTAGTTAAAGACCGATTCTTGAAACAGATTCGCTAAACTTGTCTAAGGCCTTCGATCCGCAAAATAAACAATACCGTCAACCCATCTCGCCACCGGACGAAGAACTTTCTTCTTTGGTCATAATTTTGTGTTGAATTAAGATCCGCCGATGTGTATTCCGCTTTAGTCTCCGGAAATGATTCCGAGCTGCTAATGTAACGTGTTGTGTACTGCAGTTGTAATTACAAGCACAATGCGAACATTTGTAAGAGATAACTCTATTGTGGACGGTGCGAAGGCTGTGGATGTGGTATCAAGTGTTTTTGTTCATGAATTAGTACGAATGGCCATGACTTCAGTATATGCTCGTAGCTCATAGGTTTCCAAGTTTCGTCCCTTGTTATAACGGTCGGTAATAATTGTTTTTTTTTTTAAATATAATTGTATGTAATTTCTAAGTTACTCGAGTCCAGTGCGCTGGGTCGATGGTTGGTTTGGGACGACTGGCTTACGAAAAGAGAGGTCTATGCTCAGCTGTATGATGACGGGCAGATGATGATGATAATGATGTCAATTTTTTAAGTAGGTACTAAGTATGATAAAGAATAAGAATTTGTAATACTGTATAATAATTATGACAGGATATGAAAGTCTGGTTATAGGTATATTTGCGTATTCTACTTCCTACTAATATTATAAACGCGAAAGTTTGTAAGAATGGATGGATGGATGTTTGTTATTCTTTCACGCCAGAACGGCTGATCTGGATGAAATTTGGCACAGAGATAATTATAGTCTAGAATAACACATATGATACTTTTTAACCGCAGGCGCAACCGCGGGGCGCTGCTAATATGTAAATAATATTCTTCATTCATTTGATAACATTTCGAGTTGATAAAGAACATAATTGCAACAATTTCAATTCGGGTTTTTACGTTTCCTTTGATAATTTGGTCCCCTGTAGGTTACAGATTAGCTCTATCAAACAATACCTAGATTATTTAGATAATTTTAGAGTACCTAATGTAATGATTCATCTGGGATTTCCACTTTTTTATTTTTGTATATACTTTTTTATTACTATCGAACATTACATAAATTCGCAAATAGAGCACTCATATCAGATACAAGACCCTCACTCTTTATCTGAAATATAGATGGATTGGTTACATGTCAGCCTTCCTCGTACGGTAAATATTTTTAAGAGTATTTTTCTATTTTCATTTTGTTTGTTAATTTTAGGATACATGTAGTAAATTATAGAAGGTTTGCTAAAAATCATGTCAGATTATTCAATACCAATATTAAAAACGCGAGAGTTAGTGATGTGTTTTACTGAACGGATTTTGATGCGGTAAGTTAGGTGGTAAATGAGTATTGTAAGCTGATCATAGGGTATATTTTGAAATCTATAAGCACTAGAAAAACATCAGAGCTAATAAAAACTCAAACCCTATAAGCTATAAATGTTGTTAGCCTCAGATTTGTTATGTATACAGTGTTTTGTCTTTTTCGAACGAGTACTAGAATTCAAAATATAGAAACAGACAAAACACTTTTCAACTATATATAATTTATAACGTACATAGCGATAATGTATTTACACGAATTATTATTAAAAAGCGACGATAGCGAGAAGTCCCGCCTCTCAAGCCAGAGGGAGCGGGTTCGGACCCAGCCGAAGGCACGCCCCAATTTGGTCATTGTGTGAACATAACTATATGAAATCTGCTACATGACTGGAGCCCGGTGTATGGCGAAATGCTCGCCCCCTCTCAAATTTGGGACGAATAACGTCCGGCGAAGTGTGGGTGTTGTACACCTCTGCCAGCCCCCTCGGGGGAAAGGCGTGACGATATGTTATTAAATTACTTATATAAAATACGTGCACATTCTGCAAATCATATTATTATGGTATAGACGAAGAGAACCTGTGGGAAGAAAAAGAAGAAGAAGTTACATACGTGTTGTTGTCGACGCTGCGCGACCGCGAATCGTATCACCGCGCAATAAGGTCCATGGTCGCGCAGCGTCGAAAACAAAACGTAACCATCATGGCAATAAGATGTCATGGTAGACCCCTGCACTGTTGAGGTGAACGCCCATAAAGGGGTTATGTACCTACGTGACGAAGCTACCGTTGAAAAATAAACTCACCCCCAGTTTACCGTAGATTCAAAATCTCTCAAACTCAATCTCCGTCACAATGTTTCTCTCAGCGCCTAGCTACGTTTCAGTGAAGATAAACAATTCTCAACCTTATGGTTAACAAAAAACAGTTGACTTTTCAACGCCCAATTAAACGCAGCGTCGGCTCAACTCTTTAATCGACTTTGCACTATACAAGTATTAAAATTAAAAAAAAAACCCTGACAACGATTTTCATCAACACCGACTTTCATCAACCTGCCTTAATAGGCTGCCGCGGTGGCTCAGTCAGTAATTAACCTGCCTTCTAAGCTAGGGGGCGTGGGTTCGATTCCCACCTAGGGCAAACATTCATGTGATGAAAATTTTTGTGTTTGTTCAATGTCTGGGTGTTAATATCTATTTAAGTATATGTTTAAAAGTATATGTTTAAAAGTATATAAGTCTGTATATCAGTCTCTGGCCGCCATAGTACAAGCTTTGCTTAGTTTGGGGTCAGACGACCGTATGTGCAAGTGTCCCGAATATTTAGTCCCGAATATCAAACTTTGCTAAGAACACTCCTGACTGATTCACCTTTCAAAGAAAAAAAAACAAAATCAGTTCATCCGTTCGGGAGCTACGATGCCACAGACACACACAGATACACATACACACACACACTTACACACAGAGAGAGAGAGAGAGAGAGAGAGACGCACGCACGCAGAGAGAGAGAGAGAGAGACACGTCAAACTTATAACACTCCTTCATTTTTGCGCCGATGGTAAAAATACAACCAATAAATCTCTACTTCTTAGTTGTCAACTTATCACAAAATCGTGTTTTCTTGAAAACGGCTCTAACCACAGAAGAAATGATAGTACAAGTATTCTAGCTACGTTTTTCGATAAATATTCCCTTTATATATTATATATTCGCTTTTGTGAGGACGATTTGATTCTCTCTTCTTAGAAAATCTATTTCTGAGAGTGTTCACGAGCGAGCAGATCTCGTATTAAATTACATACATAATTATATTTATTCCGCGAATAATCAAAACCTTAGAAATTTATTATAATGTATTATCACAAGCTGCGCCCTGCGGTTTCACCCGCGGTTAAAAAGTATCCTATGTGCTATTCTAGGCTATAATCTATCTCTGTGCCAAATTTCATCCAGATCTGTTCAGTCGTTCTGGCGTGAAAGAGTAACAAACATCCATCCATCCATCCATTCTAACAAACTTTCGCGTTTATAATATTAGTAAGATTATTAACCATTACTAGCTGCGCCCTGTGGTTTCACCCGATATCCTACACAAACCGTCAAGCCATGCCGTGAAATGACCTAGTCGTGTTTCGGGATGTAGTCCGGTGTAACCGTTCCGAAGACGGGTCTGAGCAGTGGCGCACTTGTAGCGCCTCACTCAACTGCCGTCTTTGTACTTCTTCACTCCAGTAAACTTCAAGGCTAGAGTGAATAAGTACCTTCTAGGTCGTCGTGCTCCATCTTAGACCACAACGTCGCTTAACATCAGGCGAGTTGGTGGTCAAACGCCGACCTATTATACATAAAAAAAAAAAAAAAAATCTTTCGGTAAGTATACAATTTTAAATTTAAAAACCTCCGACACCGATTTTCGTCAAACATAACTAAAACACTCCCGATTAATTCACCTTTCAAACAAAACAAAACAAAATCAAATTCGGTTCATCCGTTCGGGAGCTACGATGTAATAGACAGACACACAGAAACGCAAACTTATAACACCCCGTCGTTTTGCGTCTGGGACCCTGGACCCTATTCGGAGATTTGAGATTCTCATCTCACCTTATTTTGTCCTTGTTGCTCTCGTTTGAAACGTCATAGGTGTGAGAGTGACCACAATAAAATCTCATTTCATCTCACGCGCAGGAATAGCCCCCCCTATTCGGAGATTTGAGATTTTCATCTCACTTTTTTTTTTCATCCTTGTTGCTCTCGTTTCAAACGTCATAGGTGTGAGAGAGACCAAGATAAAATCTCATCTCATCTCACTCACAAGAATAGCCCTCCTGGAGTTAAAAATAGCCTATCCTATATAAATCCTTCCGTATTTATCCAGGGACATATTCATGTCACATTTGGTACTGAATGTCGTCCGGCGAAGTGTGGGTGTTGTACACTTACACGCCTTTCCCCGAGGGGCTGGCAGAGGTGTAATACAACGCCCACACTTCACCGGACGAAATTCAGTCCCAAATGTGACAGGAGTGAGCCTGTCGCCATACACCGGGCTCCTGTCACGTAGCAGATGACATACAATACGCACATATGTTCACACAATGAACAAATTGATGCGTGCCGTCGGCTGGGTTCGAACACGCTGGGTCTGGCTTGAGAGGTGGGCCTTCTCTAACTAGGCTATCATGGCTTCTAAAAAAGAACGTTATAATGAAATCGTAATAATCGTTCACCTCCTCCACAGCGGACCTCCAGGGCCGCAGTCAGGCTACACGTGCTTAGTGATAAATGGCGTAACAATAGGACTTCATTACTGTCCCGGGATACATTAATTAATTTCACGTCACGGCTTCCTTTCATAACATCCACCAATTCCCAGGCAGTTCGGAATGTGCCGGCTATGTTGGTAATGCTGGCAACTTGAGAACTGCTTAGGGTATAGGTACCTACCGATATTGTGCTGTGGTCGTTGAATATTTGCGGTCAGAAAGGGTCGATTCGTACTAAAGAGTAAATATCATTTAATTCTACCTACGTAATTCCTTTATGTTGATTTCAGTTTTTAATTCCCGACGCTAAAATGACGGGGGATAAGTTACAAGTATTGACGTGTCTATATGTGTGTGTGTGTGTGTGTGGCTGTGTGTGTGTGTGTGTGTGTGTGTGTAGCATCGTAGGTCCCGAACGGATAAACCTATTTTAATTTTGTTTGAAAGTTGAATTTGTCGAGTGTTCTTAGTTATATTGATGAAAATCAGTGTCAGGGGGTTTTTAATTTTTATTTTATAATTGTTATTTTAGAAAATAAGTAAGCTACTGCGCTCAATATGTTACGTATGTTTTTACCAAGTATATAAAATATTAAACCTCAAAAAAAAAACTATTGTTGTACTTATATTGGTTTTAGCTCAGAGCCACACTACTTTAAGTAGCGCCCACAGCGTAGCTTGACTAGGTGTTCGCAGCCGATCACCGATGCTAAGCAACGGACGGCACGGTCAGTCCTAGGATGGGTGACCGCGGATGACATTTACAACTGAGCGCTACCGTGGCTCGGACGACACATTAAATTGTAGGCCCCGGTGGTTTGCTCTATGACAGCAATCGTCAAGCCATCGAGCCGCCTAGAAACTGCCACCAGGGCTAGCACTCGGCCTATCCGAACTTGCTTGCTTTGCTTACTAAATTTAGTTAAATAGGTAATTTTTATTCCAGACATTTTGCAAAATGCCAGCAAATCACAAAGCCACAGTAACAAGGTATTGTATCCGCCACCCGCGGCATCCGATACCGATACAATACATGATACAAATTAGTGTATTGTTCCGATGATTAGTAGGTCTTCGTTCGGGAAATATGCCAGCTTTTGTGGCATTATTTATAGCATAACTAGTGAAAGGTATTGTCGGGTTTACTTACCTACATATTGTTGGAGTCTTAGGTTAAAGTAAAGCGATGGATTGAAGAGAAAGGGATTCATTCAATAGGTAGTAAATAAAAGCTTTTTTTTATTGTTCGAACCCGCTAGAGTGCGGAATGCTCTACCTAAGTCGGTGTTCCCAAATGTTCCTAATAGTTTTATTCTGGACTAGCTGCGCCCCGCGGTTTCACCCGTGGTTAAAAAGTATCCTATGTGCTATTCTAGACTATAATCTATCTCTGTGCTAAATTTTATCCAGATCTGTTCAGCCGTTCTGGCGTGAAAGAGTAACAAACATCCATCCATCCATCCATTCTTACAAACTTTCATGTTTATAATATTAGTAGAATGTCTTCAAGTGTCGAGTGAATCGGGTTCTCCTATAGGAAAAAGTGCTTCATCGTAAAACGCCGAGCGCAAGACTTTAAATTTAAAAACAAGTAACACATGAAAACAAAAACCCGACTGCAATTAATGTAGTCTGACACAATTAAAATATTGTACACTTATGTCTCTTTCACTATCAAGACGATTCGAATGAGACCACACATTAAGAAATCCATTGAGCTGTTTAGGCTGTAGAGCGTGCCAAAGAAAACTGATACATACACACCACATACATACAAACACTTGAAAATATAACCCTCCTTCTTGCGCAGTCGAGTAAAAAGTGAATCGTAAGCGTTTTTCAAACTATTCTCGTCTAGAATGACACGTGTCAAACTATGACCAATACCTTAGATTGACAAATACAACTAGAGGCTCTATAAGCTGAAGACATCTCATTCCTGAACCAATTCTCGTGAAATTTTGTAAACAGGTTCGATGATCGATGGAACGAGCGTCAGCGAGCGAAGCGTCTCTACTTCAGCTTCGACAAAATGCTTTCGTATGTCCGGATTTCTGTTCGAATTCCGTTCGGATCTCTGTTTTCCCCTACAGGTCGCGTTTCTCAACCGAGTCTCTTGAAACTTTGTAAATTGGTTCGATAATTGTAATTTTTTTTTACACTTCCACAAACGGTCGCCTGACCCCAAACTATGCAAAGCTTGTACTATGGCTGCCAGAAACTGATATACATATTTAGAAATGTTTAAATACATACTTAAATAGATAAATTTACACCAAAACATAAAACAAACACAATTGTTCATCACATAAATGTTTGTCCTAGGTGGGAATCGAACCCTTGCCCCCAAGCTCAGAAGGCAGGTTATCTACCAACTGAGCCACTTAGGCAGTCGAATTTTTTTGCCTAGTCTGTTTTTGGAATCCCTTCTAAATTGCGAAGATATGATTTTTTAATAAATCAGGTTTACTCCAAAACGATCATATCTCCCCCAAAGTTTCAAGGGAATCGGTTAAGAAGTACGACCTGTAGGGGAAGACAGAGATCTGTACACATCTACAGATTGTTGACATACGAATAAAAAAATTGTCGAAGCTGAAAGAGAGACTATTTCATTTCTAAGTTTTAAACACACGTTTTAAACTTGACTTTAAAACTTAACAGTTCCTCTGACATAGCGGGTGAAGCCGCGAGCACCAGCTAGTATAAAATTGAAAGTAACTCTGTCTGTCTGTTTGTAGGCTTTTCACGGCTAAACGGCTGAACGTATCTTGATGAAATTTAATAAATAGTTTCAGTATGTCACAAAGAAAGTTTTTTGAGACTTTTTTCTGAATAAATAAATCTTTTTGTCATGAAATTCTGTAAATTAATAAAAATAACGCGCCGCTTACCAACTGCGTCAGACAACATTACAAAATAGTACGTAGTTGGTATTAAAATAACAACTGACAACTAAAATTAAAACTCCTCTCAAAACCAGCCAGTATTTTTTTCTATGTTGTACTCTGATCTCTTTGGTGACGGATTATTATTCATAAATTGATAATTAGTTACAGTATATCACGAGGAGGGTTCTTGGATACTATTTTCTGAATAAACGCGAACGAAGTTGCGGGCAACAGCTAGTACACAATTAAGCTTTGATATTGTCTCCATCCCTGTCTTTCTCATGGAACTGAGAGTGACGAGGATAAGTAGAGATCTCGAGCGCACCAGAATACCCTTCCGAACTTTCGGATATTCTCCAAAATAGGTACGCGTATTGCTTTACAAATTTTAATTAAGATATAATTTAGGAGACAGGCCACGGGACAACATCTGCCCCCGAGCGCACAGGCCTATGTTTTAATAAAACTTATTATTTAATTAACTCTTTGGCCAAAATAATGAGAAATTAATTCAGTGGAATCTACTCTCGGTTAGCAGTGAAATTGAATTACTGAATTTTAATAAACTGAGGTACCAACCTAGTAGTAAATAAAAGATAGGTACCAGTATACTTGGTAAATAAAATATTTGGTCTAAAATAAAGAATTATTCAATTTATGGTAATTAGATTTTCTTCTGAGGTGTGAGGTGTTCAGCTTTTCCTTCTTTTAATTTTTTTATTAAAGGAGTTGGCTAATTTAGTAGGTTTAATCCGCACACAGTTGCCAGTTATCTTTGTGGATAATTAAAGTTAGCTATACCTTTGTCGATATTTACTCTGATAGGTTAGTATATAAAACAACTAGCGTCAACAACCATCGAGAAACGTGCGAAGAAGCTCATTGGCAACGACTCCCTTGTCCAGGCCAAACTTCAAAGTTTGGATCATCGGCGCAAGGTTGCTAGTCTATCGGTTTTTTATCGGATACATTTCATCTGGTTTGCATGAACTTATTCTCTCTAGCCCGTTCTTCTATAAAACAACCAAGAGTACGAAAAAGCGGCATCGTTTTATGGTTGACATACATACAACACGCACGAAACCCTTTGGTTCCTCATTTCTCATACGGACCGCTAGAGTATGGAATACTCTGCCAGAGTGTGTGTTCCCTGACACTTATAATCTGGGTGTCTTCAAGTCTCTAGTGAATCGGTTTCTTCTAGGCAAGCGTGCTCCATCGTAGGCCGCATCACTGCTTATCATCAGGCATGTTGGCGGCCAAACGCAAGCCTATTGTGTAATAACAAAAAAAAAACAACTTGCGTTGTCCCGTCAGCAAGCCAGTCAAGCAAGCGGTATGCCTCAAACTAGTCAAACTGCATGTACAGTACGCGTTGTTCAGACACTCCATACAATATACGACGTTCTGGTTTTGGATGTATAATACCCGTATATACAAAATTACTAGTAACATGATCAATTCATATCCCTTGAGTTATTAAGACAGAATAAATAATAGCACTACGGTGTTACTACTCCCAAAACCTGCACCTTGTGTAGGGAACAACTTGTAAACAACTCATGTGGCCCTTTCGGAGATTTGAGGTTTTCATCTCACCTTTTTTCGTCCTTGTTGCTCTCGTTTGAATAATCATAGGTGTGAGAGTGACCCAGATAAAATCTCATCTCATCTCACGCGTAGGAATAACCCCCCTGGAAGGAGTTGTTCGTCAACTAGCGTGCGCGGATTACACGCGTTTACGCGTTTTTTTGTCGTTAACTCGCGTGATCGAGAAAATGGAAGAAAGCAGTCAGCCGCTAACAGCTTTCATAGTTCGGAGGAAACCTTACTGATACCAAAAAAATAAAAAAGTATAAGACCTTATTTAATAAGCCAGTCAAGGTATTTTTGTAAAAACAGCTCAAACTTCAACGAAATTAGTCAAACAAGCATTACAGCGCATTCTGTAGGTAAAAAGTCCAAAATTAACCCCAACGGAATAAGATAAAGCAGTGCTGACGTAATTATAACGAAATCGATTGTTATCGATTCGATTATATCAATCAGATAATAGTTATTACCTGTACTATAAGCGATATTTATTTTTATTATGCACCTACCTTAAAAACAAAGTCATGTTTACTGGATATGCGATGGCAGCCTAGTTAGCTAGGCTGCCATCGCATATCGTATATCCTAGCAGGGAGAAAGTCCGCCTCTCTAGCCAGAGGGAGCGGGTTCGAACCCAGCCGACGGCACGCAGCAATTTATTCATTGTGCGTATTGTATGTTATCTGCTACATGACTGGAGCCCGGTGTATTTTATATTATAATTTATATATTTTTTATAAATTCGGGACAATTTTACACACGGTCGCCTGACCCCAAACTAAGCAAAGCTTGTACTATGGCTGTCAGAGACTGATATACATACTTAGATATTTTTAAATACATACTTAAATAGATATTAACACCCAGACATAGGAAAAACACAAATGTTCATCACATAAATGTTTGCCCTAGGTGGGAATCGAACCCACGCCCCCAAGCTCAGAAGGCAGGTTCACTACCAACTGAGCCACCGAGGCAGTCTGCAGTATGAGGCAGTATGGCGAGGCTCGCCCCTTGTCACATTTGAGACTGAATATCGTCCGGCGAAATGTGGGTGTTGTATTACACCTCTGCCAGCCACCTCGGGGGAAAGGCGTGACGATATGTTATGTTATATTTACTGGATAGTCTAGTAGCTTTAGTCTAGTTTAGAAACATTTTGGTAGTCGACAAATTAATTAATTAAATGTATTTTGTTTATTATTTGTTTTTTCTAAGGATGCTCCTAGACAGGTCATATTTTTCGATATTGCGATAATGTTTTGAGTCTGGCTAGGCCGTAGCATGGCTACATATATTTTTTTTTTTTTTATGTAGAATAGTTCGGCGTTTGACCACCAACTCGCCTGATGTTAAGCGACGTTGTGGTCTAAGATGGAGCACGACGACCTATAAGGTAGATATTCACTCTAGCCTTGATGTTTTATAGAGCGAAGAAGTACAAAGACGGCAGTTGAGTGAGGCGCTACAAGTGCGCCACTGCTCAGACCCGTCTTCGGAACGGTTACACCGGACTACATCCCGAAACACGACTAGGTCATTTCATTTCACGGCATGGCTTGGTCCGGTGGGTAACTAGCCACGGCCGAAGCCTCCCACCAGAGTTTGCTACCCGGTTAGCACTACCCGGGGACCACGTGTAGGGAATCAGTATAGAGTACACTCCTACGGACGTGGGTAGCTCAGCCCCCTAACATGGCTTCCAACATGGCTGATGATGGCCAGGCTACAGTCGGCAATATTGCAGCAACACATCGCAGGTTTTTATCGCAATTTCTTAGTACTTAAATCACCCCCCGCGCGCCGTGTTCTTCAAACTGTTCCTACCTTTCTAATAAATGTTCGTTGTAAAGCCTCAGAATAGATATAGGTACTCACAGTTTTCTATTTCTTTCATTTAAATTTTTAACTTAATCGAAATAACGAAGCATTGTAGTAGCAAGTATTCCGAGGCTATACAGCGTTTATTAGTAAGGGGTGTTGTATGCTATTTGACAGGTACCCTTACGTATTACTACACCCAAAATGAGCACTCTGTATACAAACTTAATCGTTTACCCATACAACAATTACATACCAGTGATGAACAGCTACTTATCGTAAACTATTAGCGCTACATATATCTACATAATTAAATCTTCTAACACAATCTCTTCCAGACTAGTAGGTACTCGAAGGTAACTGATCTGATCGAGCGACCATATAACGGCAAGGGCCTTCATCGTAGGCCACAACTATGAATAGCTTATTTAGGTTAAGCCTTCCGTTCCGGCGGGCACACACCGCCGCTAATTCGGGCTGCGAACCGAGAACAAGTATGGGGTTACTAGCCACTTCAAGAAGAGATGGAAAGTCAGCTAAGATGTGGATAATGCAGAAAAGAGAACAAGCATAGGGTTACTAGCCACTTCAACAAGAGATGGAAAGTCAGATAAGATGTGGAATAATGCAGAAAAGAGCAGAGCAGAGAGCAGTGTACCGAGATAATGACTGACTAAGTCAAATAAGTAATTTTTAGGTAACTGCGTTCGTTTTAACAATAAATTCCCGAAAAATATAACAGGGTTCACTAAAGGAAAATTCAAATCACATGTAAGAACTACATTAATGAAAAAAGGGTATTATAAGGTTAAGACTTATTTCGAAGACAAATATGTCTGGAGCCTTCCACTTCCGCCAAGTAGCCACTAGTATGTATAGATATTAACTAGTTATAAATCAAAATTTGTAAGACAGTAATTTATTTATTCTTTGAAAAAATAATGCCCCTTAGTTTCTTGCCTGTTCTTCCGAGTAGAGGCTCTTTATCCGAACAAGGTGGTCGAGGTATTAAAAAAAAACTTTAACTTTCATAAGTGTATCTTTGATACCCAAATTGAATAAAAACATTTTGACTTTGACTTTGAGAGAACAAGCATGGGGTTACTAGCCACTTCAAGAAGAGATGTAAAGTCAGCTAAGATGTGGATAATGCAGAACATAACGCTGCTTCTTTCAAAGTACAGTTTTGTAGAAAATTGAACCTGATCAAGTATTTGTATTCCTACCGCATTGTTTGTAAGTACCTGTTTAGACAATGGCGCAAAGTTTGCTATGTTTGTTTCGAATAAATGAACTCCAATAATTTACCTAGTTAATTGCAATTTACATTTACTTACGTAGGTAATACTGTCCAGAGAAATTGTTTTCTGCACAACAATATTTCTAAGTTTTGTTAACTGTACATGCTTGCCATAACGAGGTTTATCAGAATTTGTATCTTAATTATCGTGCTTTTTTTTTTACATCGGTCTATGCATATTTATGTTTGTACACTTTTTCGCTTGAAGGGAAGTGACGACGTGATCGAAAGTACACGCTTGCTTATGAGATATCTACCTGTTCACTTGTCTCTAGAACACTTCCGGGTTGTATTTGGTGGTATATTTATTTGTTCACCGCAAGCATAGCCTCTGTTGTTTTTCTTTCGGAAAGTGGATTGGAAACTCTTTGTTTACGGGCAAAGGCAGAAACCGCCGAAGTGGACCAGATGTGAAAGAAGAAAAGGGAAAAGTGAAAGGAGACCAAATGCTTCCTAAAATCAAATGAAGAGCCCCCCCTCCCCTCAGAAGGGTGTGACTAAAGCAGTTTGCGCTCCCCCGTCTTGTTTGAGTACTTTCGCGATTCCTGGGCAATGGGCAATGGGCATGTGTGCTAAAGAAATAATCGCTTCTGCACGTCAGATGCGATCGTAGTGACTTCGTAGTTTTAAGCTCTCTCTATAGCTCCTGCCAGTGTCAAAAGGCCTTTATTGATTCCTGAATAATCTAATATTTCCGTTCGGATGCCTCTGGCTTCGGCCATTTTGTGCTAATCTATCCGCTCACCAATTGTTTCCACTTGCGAAGTTAACAAAGCCATCCTTAAACTAACTTCGTTAGAGTTCATTTTGAAATGCCAGGAGGTGTGACATTTTGACAAGAAATTTAGTCCGTGTTTGTAAATCAAGGAGGTGAAAATTTAATTTTGGACCAGACTTCAAATTTTTAGGGTTCAAAGTTTGAGGCCTTCTGCAAGATAGTATTCTATGGTTTGATGCAATCATTTTATTAAAATGATATTCTAATTCGTATTTAAATTAATATTAATGCGAATGTGAGTTTTTTGCGCTTCCACGCCTTAACTAATAAACCAATCATCATTAAAATCTGCATCAAAGTTGTCAGGGTCAGGGTGCCTTTCATCCTGAAAGAAATTTCGGTTCCTGTGGGACCGCGGCTAATACCACGGACCGCGGGGCGCAGCTAGTTAGTTACACATTAAATATCACTAAACGTAACTCTTCAGTTAATAATAAAGTATTTTGAAATATAGAGTACGAGTAAATAGATTACTCCTGAGCAAGTGTTCAAGCACCTAGACTACGTCTGATGTAGCCGAACTATGTATATATGGTCAAATGAAACTTAACATAACATATCGTCACGGCTTTTTTCCGAAGGGGCTGGCAGAGGTGTAATACAACACCCACACTTCGCCGGACGATATTCAGTCCCAGATGTGACAGGGGCGAGCCTGTCGCCATACACCGGGTTCCAGTCATGTAGCAGATGACATACAATACGCACATATATGTTCACACAATGAACAAATTGGTGCGTGCCGTTGGCTGGGTCGCTCCCTGCGGCTTGAAAGGCGGCTTCCCCAACTAGGTTATCATCACTGCAAATGAAACTTATCCTGAATTAATTGACGGAGTCTAGCTACTGAGAGAGTTTGACTCATATCTCCGCCATTCTGAAAAATGTATCAAATCAAAACTGAATTGACAAAAAAAAAACATTTAATTATCGAATCCGCTCACAAAATTAAACGAGAATCGGTTGAGAAATGCGATCTGTAGAGAACAAACAGGAAAAAAAATAAGTTAATTGATTGGAGGAGAAATTGATTTTTATTAACTAGTAGTCTAGATTAATCTAGTATAGGTTTTTAGACAACTTACTAACATGAAATTATTGTAATAATTATGTGTATGAAATCAATAAATAAATGAATAAACAGCCGGACATCTGGAAAAACAAAAGCATTTTTACCCAAGTTAAACGGGAAAGCTTCGCGCTCACTCGGTCAAAAGTACCTACGGTATGTAAAGTTCATAAAAATAAAAATCGTTACAAAACAGACTAACGTCATTGACTTGACATATTTTTGGGTACACTTGTTACCTACCTACGAGTATACCTACTTATTAACACAAGTTCATTCGCGTCCACCTTTATGCAAATAGAACAAGTCCGACGTGTTTGTTTTTTTATTATTTGTGCATGGATCCCGTTTCATTTGGCTTTACTCTGTGTCTGAAACGGAGATTGAAATGAGTTTTTAAAGTTTAATTTACTGTTGTAAATAAAGTGAAAATACCACCATTACTTTGAGGCTTGTTGTGATAAGTGTAAGTTTTTTAAAGTACAATTTTAAAAATGTAATTTGCTTCCACCACCTACATATGTGTAAGTAAATATAAGTTGACCAACAATTATTAGTAAAGGACTTGGATCACCGTTAATCAACTAACGCCAACTTGCAGAAGTTATACGGAATTCAATTCTTTAACGGATAGTTAATTAACTCAGAAGTAAAATGGTAAATTTAAATGTTACTCTAATAATTATTATGTTAACTCAAGGTTAGCTTTTTATTCTTAGCCACTAAGACGGTTTTATCAGTTTAAGCTCTGATGAGCAGTTAGGTCCGAGTTAATAGTTAACCTGAGTTTCTGACTTAAGTAAGTAATAGTAGTAGGTTGTTAACACAGTAGTTTTTAGCGCTACTGTATGCCAAGTGTAATTTAAATTTTGCTAGAGAGATAAACTTTAATGTGATTAATCAAATAAATAATAAAATTAAAAATAGTTCGGAGACCTCTGGGTCAATATTTGCATACTTTAAAGTTGTAAATAAACTCTAATCTAAAACTCTAATAAATTAATAAAAATGTTAGAAATCATGACATGAGAGAGGTCCTCAAGCGACCCGTAAATAAGAACCACACAGGACCTACTAAAAAATAAATAAAAACAATAAAAATAAAAAACAGAAGAAAAAAAGGATGAAACTTTTCTCTTTTCAAAATTAACTTCAAAACCGTCCCTCAAAACAACTACTCTACAGCTTCTCTTAATTATGTCATGAAAGTAAGTAATTAAATGAAAGGAAGCCACCTGAAAACAGCAATTAATTCATAGATAGGTGTCGCTGTTAACAGCTCCTTAATGACGGGGTAATGATCACTCAAAGGAGTCTGCGAACATCGAGCAATTAAGAACGGTGTCAATTAGGGCTAGAGTCGCTTGTAGAGCTCTGCTAGACTTGTTAGGCATTGTTTGCGCGTTGGACCAAATGCTGGAAAAATTGGCCAAGTTTCATAACTTGACATTTTAGTCGCATTGACTTGTGGACCCACAAAAAGTAACCTATGAGTTCAGAGTTGATAGGTAAGTAAACTGCATAAATAACAAATTTTAACTATTGAATTTTCTGGAAAATATCGATCTTAGATGCAAGGCTATAAGTTGTTATACTTGTAGTGTTCTCATTCTTTTGTTTTTGTAATTTATAGTGAGTGGATTATTTATTTATTGCGGAGTTGAGTGTAAACATGCAAAAATAATTGCGAAAATTTTTGTAAAACTTTTGTGAAACAAGTTTTTGGTAATAAATATGCCCCTCAGTTTTTTGCATGTTTTTCTGAGAAGTGTCTCTTTTTCCATACAAGGTGGTAGAGTCATTTTTATGACTTTGACGTTCATAAGTGTAATCTTCGTCACCAAGTTGAGTAAAGACATTTTATTTTCCGACTTGATTTAAACTACTAATTTACAGACACAATAGCATACTTCCAACTTAACAACTCATTCGTTGGTTCCTATTGTGTCGCCAGTCGTTGGTCAACATTGGTCCAACGGCCCTTCATTGTCTTCACAACTCTCAGACAAATCTCGCCTTTATTGCTCATCCACTTTGATCACGATCACGTCTAGGATCGATTTAATTTTAGCTCCCTCGTAATTAAAATTTATCAAGTGTCTCGGAGTGATTCGAAATTAAAGTAGAGGACAAAATTAAGTGGGCGAAGTTTTTGAAATTGTGACACTGGTTTCCGCTCTTGATTCGTTTTAAGAATTTAATTTTGTAAAAAGATTAGAATTCTGAATTAGCTTGAGTTTGATTAACGAAATCAAAAGAAAATTGAAATGAATACTAAAGTTAATTACTTTTTACATCTGTAGGTACTTCTATACTAGCAAAATGTCTATGTATATTCTAATATTATCAAGATTAAAGTTTATACATTTGTATATTTGTTTGTAGGGGGCACACTCTGGAACGGGTTAATGTCTAAAATTATTTAAAATAAATCTACGCTATTTAATATTATACATACTTGTATTTTTGTATGTTTATAACGATTAAACTCAAAAAGCTATTGGAACTATTTCAAAAATTCTTTGACCATTAGGAAGTTACATTATTTCTGAATGACATACCTAGGTCATAAAACGCGAGCGAAATCGCGGGTAAAACAACTAGTATACAATAAAACGCAAAGCTCTCGACAGCTTGTTTATATCATAAGTTCTGAAATGGATCTGAAAAAGATTAACTGTCAAATCTTGCAAATTTGTCAATGCAGCTTAATTTTTTTTTGTTTGTTTCAGGTAAATCATAAATTGTCAACATCCATTTGTCCAACACTTCCCCTATTTCTTACTATTTGGTCCAACTGGCTCTCTGCCTACACACTATCCCAGTCCCTCAGTCCTCCGACTAATGGAATGGTGATTTTGTATTTCAGATCACACAATGTCATCTTCAGATTTTCCTCACGAAATGAAGAATGTTACTGAGGAGGAAGATAAAATCATCAAGAAATACTATACAGGTACAAACTAAAGTTTAGGACTTACTACACTAGTCATAATTAGTAACATAAACCTAATAAATTAATCGGAGTTAGAAACCCCACCCTAATACATCATTTTTTTTCGAGACATTAACGAGAATTATCCCTACTTTTAATTCTCGTTGTATGTCATCTGCTACATGACTAGAGCCCGATGTGTGGCGACAGGCTCTCCCCCTGTCACATTTAGGACTGAATATTGTCCGGCGAAGTGTGGGTGTTGAATTACACCTCTGCCAGCCCCCTCGGGTAAAAGACATGACGATATATATGTATGCATGTATGTATAATACTCGTTTTAGCACCATTCCTTTATAAGTTTGGATTTTTTAGTTTTTTCATTAAAGGCCTATGAAACTATGAAATCTATTGAATTGAATATGAATTGTCTATGAAATCGTCATATTTTAAAAATATGTCGTAAAATCAAAACGTAACTATCATGGCAATAAGATATCATAGTAGGCTCCCAGGTGTCCACACCATCATGCATGGCAATAAGTCATGGTAAGCCCCAGTTGTCCAAAGGCGACGGTGATCGCCTGCCATCAGGCGGGACGTTAGCTTGTTTGCCGCCTATGGCATAAAAGAAAATGTTATTACATTTAACGAACGAGCTAGAACTATCCATCTCCACAAAAAGTTCTTAATGCTCACATCATCCCAGATTACAACCGTCCGTTCGTCCGAGTGGGTCCCGCGGGCTGCCTCGCCATGGCGGGCTACGCTGACCACGCGGCTGAAATATACAACTTGCAGCCGAGAGAAGACGATATCTGGGTCACTTCGTTCTCCAGATCCGGTGAGTTTAGTTTACAATATTAACAACATTAACAATTCAGCTCTACACCGCTGTATTTTTTAAATACTAGCAAAGCTTAACAGGCTGATTCTCTACATCATAACAAACAATTCTTACTATGGGACTAATCATAAAATTGCAAAACAAAACTCAGCTGTTTCATGCAAAAATATAGATGACCGACGACAAAGTGTAAAGAAAGAGATAATTTTTATCCCATACATTAAGGTCTAATGTTCAGGGAGCCAACACGCACTGACGTCACTCGTCATTGTCATTGTCATTGTCTCTTTCGAACTAATTGTAAATACATATTTCGGTCTTGCTTAAGCATCGATTGACGTCACTACGTGTTCCCCACGTGACAGTAGTTTTTGACTCGAAAGAAACAGCCTAAATAATTTTGCTAGTTTTAAAAAAAATGCTGTGTATAATGCATCGCCTTTCTCTATGCTTGAACAGTTGTCGACTTAGAATTAATGCGTATCCTTCGCATGGAGGTACGAGAAGATTTTTTTTAATACAGATAAATCATTAAAATTTAAAAAGTTGTTTACAGCACAAGATTACACTAAACGAGACGCATTATCTTACGGAACTATTATTTTGTTTCCAGGAACAACCTGGCTACAAGAACTGGTCTGGCTTGTCCACAATAATCTAGACTTTCAAGCTTTGAAGGACAAAGGTGTTAGCAGACGATTTGCTTTCATTGAGTGAGTATTATTTAACACTGCAGTTGCGATGCAATCACTGCTATTTCGTTTCGCAACACATACGTATCGTAGCTTTAGTATGTACTAATTATAAGGGGTTTTTAATGTAGTCCAAAAATAAACTAGTCCGATTACCGGGTCAAGCACACTGTGCGTGTGCGTAGCTACGCACTCTACGGCGTAGAGAGATGATGAAAGTTCTACGAGAAACTGACTGATTGCTACGACTTTACGTAGCAGAAATGGACAGTTCTTCAACATTTTGCCTTCGTTCCTTCTCGAAGAGACTACCAAGTCTCTACCTAAACTGAATTTAAAATTTAAAAAGTGTTGCCTTAAGATCTAAAAATCTATCAGTATAGCATGCCATACGCAATAAAAATACGGTTCACAGATGTAAATACTACTACCTGTCACTTGTTCTACAATGAATCAGACTAACTGTATTTACTATATTACTAAACAACAAATAAATAATCCATTCTACGAAACAAAATAATCCATTTCGAATCAAAACAGTGAAACGTGCCAAAAACATTCCCGCTTCTATGTCTAATCATTATCACAAAATATAATCGTGTAATCATAAAATATCATGATTAGTAGATTAGGGCTGGTTTCTAAATATTATTGATACCGATTTGATAAACTTACTACTAAATAATGTTTAGTCATGTCTTAGTCAGATTTTTTGTGGCAATGGACCAATGGAAGAGTTTCATTTTGGATTGTATATCTGAAGTTTCGATACGGGAATTAACCTAAACTAGTAGCCTGCCAAAATTACGCTGACGTCACCGAATAAATCCTACTAATATTATAAACGCGAAAGTTTGTAAGGATGGATGGATGGATGTTTGTTACTCTTTCACGCCAGAACGGCTGAACAGATCTGAATGAAATTTGGCACTGAGATAGATTATAGTCTAGAATACCCTATACCCTACACACCCTACCCTATACAGATTGAGTACCCTATGTTTGTTGGCACGGTGCGCCATCGCTGCGACTGCTGGACGAGTAGGTTACTACATAGAACTGGTTTTTGTGTTCTAGCGACAGCAGTTTTGTGCGATGGGCGCATCGTTTTTTGTATAATGTAGGTATTTGTTATTGTTGTATTTTGTAACATTATTTTATATGTAAGTAGTTTATTCGAGAACTAGTTGTCTAGTTAAACCTAATATAGGTTTTAAGACAACTTTAACTATTTAACTATTGACTATGACTATTTAACTATAATTGAATTGTTATATGTATAATTAAATAAATAAAAAAAATAGCACATAGGATACTTTTTAACTGCGGGTGAAACCGCGGGGCGCAGCTAGTAATAGTTCATCTGATGTAAATTAAAAAGGAAAGTTATTACATCCTACTAATATTATAAACGCGAAAGTTTGCAAGAATGGATGGATGGATGGATGTTTGTTACTCTTTCACGCCTTAACGGCTGAACTGTTCTGGATGAAATTTGGCACAGAGATAGATTTTATATTTTATCTGGAATAGCACATAGAATACTTTTTAATCGCGGGTGAAACCGCGGGGCGCAGCTTGTACATAAATAAGTAAGTTTAGGCACATACTTATAAAATTCTGTTAATTTTACACATGAACATTTTTAAGATTGCGGTTGATGCGATGTATGAGTAACCAAGTTTTGCCTACGTGCGAAAAGTACGTACATCTAAATAGTAGATTGTTATACAAGGGGAGAAACATTCATTTTACACGAGGTAGTTTTACTCCCGAGCTTTAGCAAGCAAGATTATTTACTATAATAAATCGAGTTATAATTGGTTTTTAGTCCCGTGTGTTACATTCTACTTTTCACTTTGAATGCGAGAAAATAAAATAATCAATCCAAAATTAAAAATAAATTGCGGTCACCAATTCAATTTGTAATTAGAATTAGAAAAAAAAACATAAAGGTTTCGCGCCAAGGTTTTTTTTTTCTGTACTCGCAAGCTCGCAACGCAGTACGCGCATTCTACCGAAGAGGTCGCCAATTATAGATGCATTTTCAAAAAAAAAAAAAACAATCCAAGGCGGCCTGCTAAAGGAGTCGGGCTGGAAAGTTTTTAGGTTATTATAATATCATGGCTATCAAATTTGCGGTTCGTTTTACCAAACGTATTTTTAATCAAAATTAATTTAAACCTAAATTATTTCTACGGTCAAAAATAGTCATTTTGACAATTAATCATCCCATTCTATGAATGGCCTGAGCATCAACCAGCCAGTTTATTAAATGTTGTAGTAGACGATATAACACCGAATGAATATCCACCGGTAAAGCGTGGGTGTTGTATGACAACTCAGCCACCTCCCTCGGGAGAGAGGCGTGGCGATATATGTATTGTTAATATATGGCTGAATATCATTCAGGAAGCTTGTTAAACGGCGCCCTTTCTTAGTAAAATTGTAAACCTGTTAATTGAACGGCTGATTCAGCAAGTTGGCTGCGACAGGTATACCAAATCACATGGACCGCTAGAGTGTGGTACACTCTGCGAGAGTGTGTGTTGGGAACACAGTGTCAGGGATGATACTTATAAGCTGGTGTCTTCAAGTCTCGAGTGAATCGGTTTCTCCTAGGCAAGCGTGCTCCATCGTAGGCCGCATCACTGCTTATCATCAGGCATGTTGGCGGACAAACGCAAGCCTATCAAGCAATAGAATAAGTAATACCTAGGTACCTTTTGGTGCATATCAGGAATGCATGATTACCATACAATTTAACTTTCACGTAGCGATCTTTAGCCTAAGCAATAAACATAATCTTACAGCCTAATCTGTAAAATTATACAATAAAACTTTATACTTTATTTTATAATACATATTAAAAATCCAGCAAGTACATTTGCACCGAAACAGATATCAGTATCAAGTCAATTAATGATATGCAATTGTAATTATATCATAATGATTAAGTATATTTTTTGTTTTGCGAACATTCGTAGATCATGCGTGAATGTCATGGATTTCATAAGATAAATTTATTGCTAAAAAAAAATACTTACACAGGTATGTTGGAAAATGTTTCATAATGAATTGTAAATATTTAACTAAAGAAAATTAAATACTTATAACATTTAATAAGACAAAATATGGAAAACGCAACGCATCCAAATTACTGGCCAATTATTATTTTCATTTTTCGAGGTAGTTTTCAAACTTACTGACTACTTACTTACTACTCTATATTTTGTGCTCGTTGATCAGTAGGTAATCAATGAATATACAGCATAAAATTCATTTAAGCCAATATGTACTTAGTAATAGTTGGCACAAGAATACAGTTTTCTAATCTTCAGTTTTTTTTTTTTGCAAGACTAATAATATTTGCATTTGACCAAAGTTGACCTAATGGGCGGATTTGCCCAGACTTTATTTAGGGGTGGGACAAATATAAAAAAATCTTAGGGCAGGGCAGAAGTAAATGTACGTACTTTTTTACATGAAAACCTAATTTTTTAACTTCAAGCTAAGGACCAGGGTAAGTTAGATACCCCAGGGGGCCTACCACGACATCTTATAGCCATGATAGTTACGTTTTGTTTTCGACGCTGCGCGACCGCGAATCGTATCACCACGCAATAAGGTCCATGGTCGCGTAGCGTCGAAAGGAAACGTAACCATACATACATACATATCGTCACGCCTTTCCCCCGAGGGGGCTGGCAGAGGTGTAATACAACACCCACACTTCGCCGGACGATATTCAGCCCCAAATGTGACATGGGCCAGCCTGTCGCCATACACCGGGCTCCAGTCATGTAGCAGATGACATACAATACGCACATATGTTCACACAATGAACAAATTGGTGCGTGCATCAACTGGGTTCGAACCCGCTCCCTCTGGCTTGAGAGGCGGACCTTCTCCCAACTTGGCTGCCATCGCTTGCCCTAACGTGAGCACGCCCTTGGTTGACCTAATAGTGGTGTGTGGTAATGAAAGGTGAACAATGAATCACCTACTCTCCTCTATCTTATCAAATATTTAATCCCTATTAATAATGTTATTTGTGTTGTTATCGAAACAATGACTAACGCTAAAGCGTGCCACAGTGAATCACTGCAGTGATCTGAAAGTGACACATTCTCGAAAATAATGTGTCATTTTTTCGCACACGCCTGCTAACGATTGATTCATTACAGATTATCCTACTCTCCTTTTTTAATAGGAATGACAAAGACGCAAGTTTGCGTGTGTTTGTTTGTGACTTCGTGCTCAAATGGATGGACGGATTTTGGTGAAATTTGGTATGGAGATAGCTTATACCTTTACACATAGGCTACTTTGTAACCACCTTTGAATACGTTTACGATTTTTCTATTTTCTCTTATTTTCCGGATTTTTCTATTATGTAAGTATTAAAATTTCCGATATGCAACTATGAAGTCGATGATTTCCCTAAAATTAAAAAAATAAGTCACGCCTTTTCCCCGAGAAGGCTGGCAGAGGTGTAATACAACACCCGCACTTCGCCGCGCGATATTCAGTTCCAAATGTAGCAGGGGGCGAGCCTGTCGCCATACACTGGGCCCCAGTCAGTATGTTTAGCCAATAAACAAATTGGTGCGTGCGAACCCGCTCCCTCTGGCTTGAGAGGCGGGCCTTCTTCAACTAGGTTACCATCGCTATACTCACATACTGGTAGGTAATTTGTCTATTCTGTCAAGTTCCGTGTGTATCTTAAATCATAGGCCTCTTGATGACATGTCTGCCTCGGTGGCTCAGTTGGTAGTGAACCTGCCTTCCGAGCTTTGGGGCGTGGGTTCGATTTCCACCTAGAGCAAACATTTATGTGATCATCATTTCAGTCCCAACTATCACCATACACCGGGCTCCAGTCATGTAGCAGATGACATACAAATACAAAAATAACATACAAAAGAAATAAAAGCATTAAATCTATGCCCGTCTTGGCAATTGTAAACTCTTGCTGAATTTCGACAAGGTCTATCGTATCCTTATCCACCTATTAACACCTATACCAAACAAACCTACTTATATGTACTTAACTACTTACCTATCTAGGCTAGTCTATTTCCTAGTTTATGAAACTGTTATGAAACTCGATGCTTCAAGCTGCAGGTGCAGGATATAAGTATTATAAGTACTATGGACCAAGTAAAGACTAGATCGTGACTCAGTCTGCGCCCGAAGGCTTACGGACAATGTTGCTACACTTTATACCTCATGTGTAAACTTTACGTCTGTTGCCTACGTTGCTAAGAACAAGTATTCGAAAGTATGTAATACAATTCAATAGGTAAATTTACAAATTGTATTTTTTGTGATGTGATAATTATTATAAAATCCAAATAACTCTGTCTATCTGTCTGTTTGTAGGCTTTTCACGGCTTAACGGCTAAATGTTTGTGAAAGAAAATTTATAAATAGTTGCAGTATGTTACAAGGAAGTCTTTTGAATATTTTTTTCTGACTAAATAGATCTTTTTGTCATGAAATTCTGTAAGTTAATAAAAAATAACGCGCCGCTTACCAAATGCGTCAGACAACATCACAGAATAGTACGTAGTTGGTACTAGAATAACAACTGACAATTAAAATTAAAACTCCGCTCAAAACCAGCCAGTATTTTTTTTAATGTTGGACTCTGACCTCTTTGGTAACGGATTATTTTTCATAATTTGATAATTAGTTCTACTTACAGTATATCACGAGGAGGGTTTATGGATACTATTTTCTGAATAAGCGCGAACAAAGTTGCGGGCAACAGTTAGTATAATATTATAAAGTTAGGAATGTAAGAAGTAAGAAGAAGTTAAGATTAAGCTAGTTAAATTTAATATGTAAATAATTTAAACATAGTTTTTAAGAACTTCATATTGCACGCCCGCGATGGGCAAACTGTTGAAACTCTGAACCACTAAATTAAGAACACTTTATGTACAGTTTATGCAATAAAAATATTCTGTTATATTCTATTATATTATCAAAAAAATACAAATTCATTTTAAGATGTACCTAGTTCAATATTTGAATCCAAAAATCTAAAGAAATGGCTTTGATTTAAAAGTTCTAAGCATGTTGTATACATATAATTATGTGAGTGAACAAAGTCCAGTAGAGTAATAAAAAGTCGCCGTTGTTCACCTATATAGGTGATCCCACGATACTATACTTATAATTTCAAGGTGCACAGTGAAAACATTGCACCTGGGTGATATTACCCAGATGACTAAATTCCAGGACGCAATGATTCCACTATAAGTTGTATTTTGTGCACTCAGATGATATCACTCTTGTGAATAGAGTGGAATAAACCACTGAAGGGCACTCTAAGGGCCGTATTCATAAACTACGCTCAGTCATGAATCTCGATCTAAAACAGTTTTTAACATGTCGTCACGCCTTTCCCCCGAAGGAGCTGGCAGAGGTGTAATACAACACCCACACTTTGCCGGACTGGCAAATCCAAGGCCGTCCAAATGTGACAGGGGGTGAGCCTGCCGCCATACACCGGGCTCCAGTCATATAGCAGATGATACAATACGCACGTATGTTCACACAATGAACAAATTGGTGCGTGCCGTCGGCTGGGTTCGAACCCGCTTCCTCTGGCTTGTGAGGCGAGCCTTCTGCAACTAGGCTTACATCGCTTCAGACAAAACAGTTTTTATGTATGGTAAAACCTGTTTTAAATCGAGATTCAATATTTAGCGTCGTTATAGCATGCGGGCCTAACTCTCCGACTCAATTAAACATGAGTTATTCTCGCGAAATTAACTAAAGCTATACGGTTCCCAGAATAGTTATTATACTCACTATGAACAAACTTGTGCTATGACCATGGCCATGACCATCTTATTTTCATGCTCGTTACGTGTTGTTTTCAACACTGCGCGACCGCGAATCGTATCGCCGCGCAACAAGGTCCATGGTCGCGCAGCGTCGGAAAAAAAAACGTAACCATCATGACAAGGACCACGAGTTTACGAAAAATAATAGTTCATTAATATATCATAGTTTGTTAATCGATTAAATTTATTTCCATGCCTTTCGCTTTTTTTTTCCTTAAATTCCATCATTTCCGATGTAGCTGCTAAATTACAACCGGAAGCGTTGGAATTTTTTCGATAAATATGTTGTAACTTGATTATATCGTTTTCTACAAAATATTATTGATTGTGCATAATTAGATTAGATAATTCCAAGTGTTTCTTGAGTACAGAGATTATGCAAGTGTCTCTCATTTTAGATGAGTCAGAATTTATTTTAGTCCTTTTCCTCGTTTAACAAAACAAATTTTCCAATCAATAGATCAATACAAAATGTAAAAGGAAATTGTTCTTCTAGTTGTTGTTTCAACGGTGTAATCACTGGTTTTGTAGAAGGCCTAGCCTTGAAATTTCAGGTCGAACGTAATACGAGGACACGACGCGGACACGATTCAGACGTGAAAACACACCCTTAAGTTACACCCTTTGCCACCGTATTTATCTAACTATTGTATCTAATTATTTCTATTGTGTTTTTTTTTCTTTGGCAATAAATATATTTCATTTCATTTCATTTCACTTCATTTCATTTCAAAAACTGTGAAGCGACGGGCCTGCGCCGTGTCGCTTGTGTATAAGTCAATACACTTTTTTCTTGTGAATTAATTAATTGTTTAATTACTAAAACGGCTACATTAGTTAATAATAAGTCAATAGTAATAAGTTTCAATGATCAATAACAATAATTCAACATTGAATTGTAAAATAACATGTCAATAATGATAATTATGATGATAAATTAAAATCAAAAATAAGTTAATAAGTTAAATGTCTAAATAAATTATGCGTCAAAATCAATAAAAAAAGTATAAAAATTAAATTATACTGTAAAATCGTACAGTTAAAAGTTATCCTCTTCTCACAGTACCTGAGACACGCCGACAGAATACCCTTCAATTCATTAACAAACAGATCACAATCAGGGTTCATGGGCAAGAGAGAGTTAAACGCGGTGAGAACGGGATGGGAGAAGTAGCGCGTGCAATAGTCCGGCAGGTCGGGACCGAGAACAGCCAATAGCATTTACGACGGGGACAGCTGCTGAGGTCGGGGACATCCAACCGCGCCAGCTCGTTGCTTAGGTTAGGTGCATGACTACTACTGTTGGCCACTGAGGCCTTACTACTTATACTCCTATACGTTTTATATGAACAAGTTTTGGAGCGGCACCGCGCCTGAACCTTGTCCGTGCCCCATCATTGCCTTACGTCTGGCCTGTATATTTCAGGCCCTAGGCGTAATAAGACTGAAGAGCTGGAGACTCCGCGAATTTGACGTTTTTTAACCTCTCGACACCTAAAAATGTTTGATCAGAACTTGCTGTCAAATCCAGCATACTTACATATACGTTATGATAAGTAAAATACCGGCGCAGCGCTGTTTCACTTATTTTTACAGGAACTCGTACTATGAGTAATAATGACCAACACTAAAGCGTGCCACAGCGATAATATTTTTCAATCAATGCTCTCGTTTCAGACTGCGTAAGAAAAAAACTCCTACATATTTAGTTCTGTTCAAAAAATGAGTAGGTACTGATTCTACACTGTGTATCGTTAAACGACGGAATATTCTAGCATATAATTGTACTAATCATTTTGACCAACTTTTATTTTGGGGCAAACCCTGAAGTCGTGAATAAAACAGCTGTTCCTCACATATTGTCGACAACCGATTAACTTTTATATACAAAGTGCTGGTTTTGGGTACTTAAGGGCATTGTTCAACTCGTTCAAAGTAAACAACATTTAGAACAAAACCTGGGTAATTTGGGGAAAAAGTTTCGTCTTCTTACAATCATTAGTTATTTTGTATGAAGACTTGATTATATTTCTTTCGAATTTTGAAAACTTATGTTCTAAAAGTTGTTCACTTTGACGGATGGAACACACCCATAAGTATTACTACACCCAAATCAGCACCTTGTCTAAATAAACTATTCCTGTTTGGTTACAGGTATCCAACTCAAGCTGCGGAGATCAGGAAGACACCCCTGAACCCGAACAGCCCCCGAGCGACCGTCGATGATTTCAGAACATTCCCGGACATGCCGTCACCTCGGTATATCAAAAGTCATCTGCCACTTTCTCAGTTGCCGCCAAAGCTGCTGGATACTGCAAAGGTAGCAATAGCAACAAAATTGATCTATCTATCAGTAGAGGATCCAGGGGAGGGGGGGAGTATCTAGCCCTAGCCAGCTATTTTAGGTCTAGCTAAGGAGATCAAGCCCCTCCTAAAGAGCTTCTGGATCCACAATGGTCCAAAACAGTATGTTTTAGTTATAGTGGACACGTCTGGCGTGGGGCTAAGCAATTGTTTTCAAATTGCTAATACGAGTAAATTATCGATTTCATTGTGAATGAACTATTCATTTACAATTTTGAAACAATTGGTCAGTACAATTGGGGGGCTGGACTGAAAACTGGCTGACCAATGAATGAGGCTGCTGACAATGGATTTTTAACTAAATTTTATATTGCTTCCAAATCGAAGTCTTAAATACACTTTGTCATCGCATAGTAGGGTTTTCTTGCGATGTCAATGTTAGACTATAATTTAAATGTCTACAGTTGAACGCGTGGTAAAAATTTAAACCCGAACCCGGCAAGTGCAAAGACATCAGCTTCACATTCTTCCAGGTGTTCTACATAGCCCGGGACCCTCGCGACGTGGTGGTCTCCTTCCACTTTATGCACAAGCTGTTCCGTTACTTCGACGACAGTGTCACTATTAAGGAATTCTGGGATCTCTTCCAAAAGGACCTCAGTTAGTACATACCTACTACTCCTCTCATATTATTTCTTCCTTTATCTTTTTAAATTGCTTGCTGAGGTACTGACCACCTAATACGAGTACGAAGCTAAAAGCTAAGATTAAAATAAAATAAAGACAGAAAAAAAAACTTAATAGTAACATACTTAACTACATCCAAATGTATGTTACTTACGATTATATTCGTCAACTAGGCATCCTGGTGTCGCACGGAACCTATAGCTTAAACCATCTGTGAAATATTGTCTAAACTAAATGATAGTCAAAAATCTTATCAAAATTCCTTTGGTGGAGCTAGCGACAGAAAGAGGGACAGACGCGAATATCGTTTTTAGACAGTCTATTTAGACTATGTTTCTACAAAGTCTATTATAGGTATGTGTAACGTCCAAAATCTTTAAAGCATTCAAACAATTTTTTTTTTTTTATTGCGTGTACGTCGTATTTTGACTATCAACTCGCCTGTTAGTAAGCGACGATGTAATCGAAGATGAAGCACGCAATCTTAGAAGATACCTAACATAATATACGTTTAATGTAAATTGAACCCTGACTATTTTACAGACTAAGCTAGAAAGGTGTCTACTTACTTCAGACCACATGTTATTTCTACCATATTGAAATTAATTATGCTTTCCAGTAATACACGCACCAATATTTCCTCACATCAAAGAGGCGTGGAATCAAAGATCTCACCACAATCTTCTATTTTTATTCTACGAGGACATGAAAAGGGTATGTTTTATTTTGCCTACGTAATTTTATCTGGCTCCATCGTCAGTTAGTTAGCTTTTTGAAAAAATCATAAAAAAATATGTTCGAAATTATTTTTTAGTGAAAATATCACTCACAAATACAGGTTTAGGTTTAAAAACATTTATTCCCATTAAAGATTATTACATAACTTACACGACAATACATCGTATCAATCGCACAAAATTTTAATAATATATTTAACATTTTGTAAATAAAATTTAGAAAAATAAAACAAAACAATACTATTCTAAACAATAACAAAAACTATTCTAAAAAAACCAAACAAGCATCTCTTCTAGTTTAAAATTATAAAGACTACGAATTACGCTTTTAACCTCCTGGCTACCATCATCAGTTCTGCTCCTATAAATACGAACAACATAATAATGTACATCAATACACAAAAAATACTTTGTGTACAATAATGTACACAAAGATTCATTTCGATGAATTTCGATGATTTTTATTGTAAAATAGATTGTTGTATAATCATTTACTTAAAAGTTAGCACACAAACGAAGCTAAATGTAGCGTTATTAAATAATGCAGATCTAGGTACTCAGTGCAAGATGAAGGTTTTAATAATAAAATATTTATTATTTAAATTGGCCGACCGACATCTAATACCGACTAACAATCGACAATCGTGTGATTCATGGCTACATTTATTACATACTATCTACGCCCGTGGTGTTACCCGCAGCTAAAAAGTAGCAAATGCGCTATTCCATACTACTCTATCTCCGTAGAGTGTAGCCGTTGAGTAACAAACATCCATCCATCCAACCTGTAACATCCTGTCCATCCAACAATGTCATTGTAACGGTCGAGCCGCTTGGGAATCGAATTCCGTACCTCCTGCGCACCAGACACAACCACTTAACCATGCCAATCGTCAGTAATGATGATAATAACCATTTTATCATAATTCCAGGACCTTCTTAGCTCCATCGACAAAGTCTGCACGTTTCTCGGCAAGGAGTACACAGCAGAGCAGAAGGTGCAGTTGACTCAGCATCTAAGCTTCGAAAACATGAAGAAGAATTCCCCCATGTTCCAGAACAAAGAGAACGAAGAAAAGACATTCTTCAGGAAAGGTAAGACATAAAAGAAAAGAGACCGCTTCCTGCAGGTGCAAGGTAGTTGTTTAGCCACTCAAGCAAAAAATAAATCTCGCATAGCTTGCATAGCTACGAGGCGAGATTGGCTAGATTCAATGTTCATAAATTGGAATCGCGTCGGAAGTTCTTCGATTTCCTGTACCTTTACAAAATTATTCACTCAATAGTAGACACCCCTGAACTTCTCTCTCAAATAAACTTTAATATTGAGTATAGTGCACGTAGGTCGAATCGTACTAATCTATTTTCTTTACTAGTTTGTAAAAATAACATTTCATTTTATAATCCGTTGGTAAGGATGGCACGTCAGTACAACGAGATTGTAGGAAATAAAATAGATGTCGATATATTTACGCCAAAAATGTTATCCAACGTTAAAACATTAAAGGATATTCTTTACCCTCTGCCCTTCAGTTCAGACGCTACCTCTGGTACGAGTCTGACTGCCCCAAACACGTCAGTAATATAATTGTACTTGTATAAACATTTCAAAACAATGTCGGTGAGTGCGCCCACCTGCGCGCATTATTCTTCTTGTTGTGCATTTCTTTCTTTTTTATGTATAACTTATTAATATATTAAATGTATAACTTAATTTCGTCTTCATAATATTATTTTTTCTATGTATGCATGTCTTGAATTACAATCTAGATCATAACTTTTTTTGTTGGTTTTATATTTTGTAATGATTGTAATTAGTGTTGTGTACTTAAATAAATAAATTAAATAAATAAATAAATCTCTAAACTGGCATTAAAAAGTCGCTAGTTACATGAAAAATTTAGCCAGATGTCGCTAAATATATACAAGTGCAGTTCTGGAAATTGATGGTCCTGTTTCTGTAATGTTTTTTAGAGGTTTTAATTGGTTTCAAATGAAGAAAGGTTGAATGAAGACCACGCAACTATTTAGTTAATTGAAAAAAGATGTCACTAGATTATTTTCTGGGGTCCAAACTGAAAAAATGTCGCTGTAGACTTTAAAAATCCGCTAGATAGCGAGCGAGCTAGCGATATAGTCGCTAAAACGGCATCACTGGTGCTTAGTTAGGTTTAAAACTTGGTTTAAAACTAATTTTCACTGCATATATAAAAAAACACATACACACATTGTACATACGCCCACACTTTATAAATAAATATGAAGGAAATATGAAATATGAAGGAATGTAGTAACCTGCAGCACAAGAATATTTATATTCTTAGTGTAGGTGCTACAAGCCAAACAAAAAAAAAACACACACACACACACACACACGCACACACTTTGTACATACGCCTTCACTTTGTGAAATATGAAGGAACGTAGTAACCTGCAGCACAAGAATAATATGTTCTTAGTGTAGGTGCCACAAGACAAATTAACAAATGTTACCCCTATAAGTATTTCCCTAAGGTTTATCTGTAAGTGAAATTGTTAGCATTTTCTTGAATAAATTTGATTTGATTTGATCAGAACACTGTCCATATGGGGAGCATAATATTTGGACACGGACAGTGTGTTCTGCCACCTGCCGGTAGTCGATGAGTTATGGTCCTACTAAAACCTTTAATCCCAAAGTATGATTAAAAAGTAGCCTATGTTAAGCTGAGTAAAAGCTAACTCCACACAAAATTGCAACTTTTTTTTTTTTTTTTTAATGTAAAATAGGTCGGCATTTGATCACCAACTCGCCTGGTGTTAAGCGACGTTGTGGTCTAAGATGGAGCACGACGACCTATAAGGCACTTATTCACTCTTGCCTTGAAGTTTTGTAGAGTGAAGCAGTACAAAGACGGCAGTTGAGTGAGGCGCTACAAGTGCGCTACTGCTCAGACCCGTCTTCGAAACGGTTACACCGGACTACATCCCGAAACACGACTAGGTCATTTAACGGCACGGCTTGGTCCGGTGGGTGGTAACTAGCCACGGCCGAAGCCTCCCACCAGAGTTTGCTACCCGGTTAGCACTACCCGGGGACCACGTGTAGGGAATCAGAATAGAGTACACTCCTACGGACGTGGGTAGCTCAGCCCCCAAAACTTATTTCATTGAGCCGTTTCAACATGACTAAGTTATGAACATACCTACACACTAAACCCAACTCATTTTCAAACTTGCATTTTCATTCATATTAGCAGGTAGCTAGACATAAAATACATTTTAGTGTCATTATTCTACTTACTAAGTCTGTAAATATATTTCTCTATATTTCTTAATGCTAGCAAAACCTGGCAAGCCACCTGCAGAAGGCTCATCTTATCGCCCTTTCAACCTGTGTGTTGTCAAAGTTGTGAGACAGGATCATTCTTGCAAGATTATCCCCTTCCTTAGAAATGGGCCATGTACCTAATACTTGTGGCCCTATTCGGAGATTTGAGATTTTCATCTCACTTTTTTTGTCTTTGTTGTGAACAAACGTCATAGGTGTGAGAGTGACCAAGATAAAATCTCATCTCATCTCACGCGCAGGAATAGCCCCCCTGACCCCCAATTTAGTTTCCGAAAGCACCACTCAACCATAGAGCATAGAGGATAGAATTTGATGTTTTTTTTGGAATCCGATCGGAAACGTTTCCGAATGATTGTGAATAGCACCGCTGATGTGCTGTCCCACTATGAAAAGATATTTAATAGCCACTGCTCGACTCTGCCTCGCCAAACGCCAGCCTCTCACAACTCACCTGGGACCCTATTCGGAGATTTGAGATTTTCATCTCACCTTTTGCTCGTCCTTGTTGCTTTCGTTTGAAACGTCATAGGTGTGAGAGTGATCAAGATAAAATCTCATCTCATCTCACGCGTAGGAATAGCCCCACTGATTATAGTCTAGATCAGCGGTCGGCAACCTTTTGGCAGCAAGAGCCGCTCAGTGCCCAAAATAAGCGACGGGCCGCACTTGTTCAAAAATTGTTTTTTTGTAGGTATTTTACCATAAATATTTATGGATCTATTTACTCATGTAGGTATTATCTGATCTCTAAAAATCAATGTTTATCTGTCTTTGGCAGCTATAGGAAAAGCCTTGCTTAGTTTGGGGCCAGATGACCGTGTGAGCAAAATGTTCCGATTTTTTTTTATTTACAAAACATCGCGGGCTGCAAGGAGGGGGGCCGAGGGCCGCATGTGGGCCGCGCGTTAAAAAAAACGAATATGAAAAAAAAATTTGTTAATGTCGCGGGGTAAAAATATGAAAAAATGTTAATGTCGTCAGAAACTACCAACCAATCACGTTTATAACAGCTCGCGTAGGTACTATTTGAACGATATGGGTGGCAGTAATACAACTGATAAGTGATGATAAGATATTGAAATACCTTTATCTACCTACCTTAGTACCGAGGCGGATATACTCAGCATTCCATAAATTTTATATAACATCATGCAATTAGTGATTAATTACTTACCTATCATTCATACTCTACACACCTACATAAGCAATGCACGAGCCAAGCTTTGATAAATTATAATATGTACAGATGGACTAAATAATATTGCACGGGCCAATAAATAACAGCCAACTGTTAGGTTAGTAAAAGACGTACCAGAGGGGCTATTCCTGCGCGTGAGATGAGATTTTATCTTGGTCACTCTCACACCTATAAAGTTTCAACCGAGAGCAACAAGGACGAAAATAGGTGAGATGAAAATCTCAAATCTCCGAATAGGGCCACTGGTACGCTAGTATAAAAAAGTTGGCTTGTCACTTTTCGTTCTTAAAAAGTACGAAACTTTTTAAAGACATATAAGTACTCATAGCCAGGTAAGTTCTGTGCGTAAGTATATTCGTATCTGCCTGAAAGTTCTTGGAAAAGAGACAAGACAATTCACAAAAATAGAGCGTTTTGATATTTACACTCAATAATTTTCCTTATTATTTTAGTAAATAAACAGATTTATTTACCTCGTAGGTATTTAGATAAGGGAGCATTGCAGACTTTTGCCTGTCCATAATCAGCCATGCTAAAAATGTATGAATGTATAGCCGGGCCACACTTAAAATATTGCCGAACCACTCTCAAAATATTACTGGGCCAGTTTTGCCGAGTCAGTATTGCATTAAAAATATGGCCCTTCAAGAAGCGCCCTGATTTTTCGGTAAATTTTAATGAAAACTGTTTGGTATAGTTAACCTTACTTCTAGGGCAGGCGGGCGGCTGGGTGCAGTACTTCGATGAGGGGATGGAGAAAGAAGCTGACGAGTACATGGCGAGGAACCTCGCTGACACTGACTTATGTTTTCCTGGTACCCAGTGACGGAAGAAAACTCATAAAATCAGGAATATTCCCGCTGAATTAAAACTACAAGTAAATTTTTCATATTTTATTTTTTACCCTTAAATAATAAATAGCCTGGCAGAGGTTTACAACACCCACACTTCGCCGGACGATATTCAGTCTCAAATGTAAGAGAGGGCGAGCCTGTCATCATATACCGGGCTCTAGTTACCTATGTAGCAGATGACATTAAATACGCACTTATGTTCACACAAAGAACAAATTGGTGCGTACCTTCGGCCGGGCCCGAACCTGCTCCCTCTGGCTTGAGAGGACGGCCTTCCGGGCGAAAAAAAATAAACGTTCCTAAAATCTTGCCACACGAATAATTCGCAAAGAATACTCTGCCAATTGTCTAACCTATACCTAACCTAGACGAAATAAACCTTCCTTGTAAAACCCAAGTCTAGAATTCTATATCGATCCCCTCAAGATCCAAAATCGTATAACAAGCGAGTCAAGTGCTTACACAAATAGCTGCGTACTTTGTCGACTGAAAGAAACTCGTCAGCATACAATTATTTTCAAAAGGTAAGAAGTGGGAAAGAAATAAATATGAAACATTTTACTGGAAGAGCCATTGTGTTTTACAGGTTTACTTATTTAGGAGAAGACGTACCTACCCAAAAAACAAAGGAGAATAGATATCACATCACATCACATCACACATTATTGTAAATGCGAATGTTTAGATGGATATTTGCTGCTCAATCACGCCAGATCGATTGAAGGAATCTGGAAGAAATTGGAAGAGAAGATGGATTATAGTCCGGAATAGCTCATAAACTACCTATTATTTAATAAGTAAATAACCTATGTAAGCGCAGCTAGAGTGTAATTCACGTAAGTAGACATATCCAATTATGTCTTATTTTACGTTTCTATGCAGCTTCTCTTTTAGCCGATACAAATAGAAAGCAGATTAAAGTCAGAGCTGAACTCTAATTTCATACGTCTCTAGCTAAATTTCCAATGTTAAATATTTAATAAGTCATCCCGAGATTGTCTGTCAGAAATAGCTCTTAGTAATAAACCTGACAAGAGCCTCCTAGCCTAAACAGTTACCCATACCTAGTAGGAAATAATAGCTGGTCGTTGGTAGCTTTTATGTATGTAGAGTCAGATAAAATACAAGTAGGTAGGTACTTATAATCAGGTAAGTTGTAACAAACACACCTATTTTATCAACAGTAAAAAGGTATGTCCCTAATTCAGTAAAATAGCACTCGGGTAAAAGCTTATTTATCTATGCAAGGTAGGTAATATTTTATGCATGCGAAACCAAAAAGTTTGGCACATCCAGCGGCGCACAATCAACGGCAATCGATAAAGTCGAAGGCAAGCAAACTCTTGAATAAGTGATGGCGACAAATTAACTCTTTGCCTTCGGAATTCAAACATCAATTTCCGTGGGGCAAACATGTGAGGGAAATGTAGATCTGGGTACTTACTTTCCCACTTAACTTGGGGAGGGGTTGCGGGGAGGGACTGTTAAAGACTTAAAGTCCTGCCCGAAAGAAAAGTTGGTAAGTACAGGTAAGTGCCTTAGATTACCTACCTGTCTACGTTTTAGAAGTAACTGCTCCAAAAATTAAACGGATTTCAAGTTTAGCCCGGTACTGTTCAGTAGCTTTACCTTTTATAACGGTACTTGAGACCGAATTTTTAATTCTGACTAAATTTGATTCCATTTTCGACGACACCAAGGACCCTATTCGGAGATTTGAGATTCTCATCTCACCATTTTGCGTCCTTGTTGCTCTAGTTTAAAATGTCGTAGGTGTGAGAGTGACCATGATAAAATCTCATCTCATCTCACGCGCAGGAATAGCCCCCTGCGTGTATGTAAATGCGACTTACCTCATGCAAGCTAAGCACTAGCTTAGCGTTAGTTCAGACACGGCGGGAACCGCGCGGTAGTAGTATTATTGTCCTTGTCTAATGCGCAGTAACAACAAGGACAACAATACTACTACCGCGCGCTTATTACTACTACCGCTAGAGCTTATAGTCATTTGACTTTTCTTTGAAATTCTAACCATATGTGTTTCAATTTTAAATGAAAGTATGTGTAGGTACGTAGTTCGCAAGACAAAAGTAAGTACATAGGTGTGTCGGACTTGTCCAAGCCGATCTGTGCCCATCTCCACAAAATTTCACAATCATTCGGAATCGTTTCCGTACGGATCCCGAAAAAATTTAAACTCAAATTCTTTGAATCCCAGTCCGCATTCATAAGTTCTTAAACATGATTCATGCTTCCGATCGGATTTATACTCGATTTTCTATTCCAAAATATTTAGATAAAATACGACTGAGATTCGAACAATTTGAATTTAAAAATTTTTGGAATCCGATCGTGAACATTTGGGTGGTGAATTATTATGATGGATCATTATGATTGAATGATACGATTTTTGAGTACGTGCTTACCTACTCAGCTCAGTTTACGGCGTATCGCAATAAGCGCGTAAGAAGCAGAATAATATTTTCGCCGGGTAACCGATACGTAGGCGCGTAGGTTTGTGTAGTGTTTGATAGCATTATCTAACAGAAGATTATGTACCTAAGTGTAGGTTGATCGCTGTTGTGCAGATCGTTATCAGGACCCTCGACTCGATCCTCCAAATATATAAGTTTGCTCGACGGCGTGCGTCACTCCCTATCAGAAACTACCGCATAGCGTAATGGCACACGTACACAGCGACACAAATCAAAATAAATGTAGGTACTAGTAAGTAAGTATACTAGTAAATAAGTGTAGTATAGTTACTAGTATAGTAGCTTTGTGAGCTAAAAACTTTTTTTTTACTTTGGGAAAATCCTTTAGGGTAACACCAAAAGCTCCGGGTGCAGGCACAGAGTCGTTATGTGGGAATCCCGCCACTGACGGCCTACACACTAAAAGCCCTTGGGTTTTTAATGTGAATGTGGTGTGGTGCAAAATGTCGGAGTTACGGGGACGCTTTCGAACTCTTCCGCGGCCTCGACAGCGGCAGCCCTTTCGAGCACCTCCTCGAGCTTGCGCTCTCTCCTTCTCGATGGTGTGTCGAACACCAGACACATCGCCATCCTCCATCTCCACGGGGACCAATTTTGGTCGCCAAGTCACCACAACAAGTCGGCAAGAATTGCGATGGCAAACAACATTACATATACTGCAAAGTATTGCTATTGCCCGCCGCGGCCGTCGGAATCGTAGCTTTATTCGCGATTTTAAAAAAAGGTACCAGTTACCTTTGTGGACTAAATACCTAAAGGTCTCCTACACAAAAGTAACCTTAATTTTTATGTTTCTTGTAATAAAATAAGTAACAGTACCTAATTTTAACAAATAAAACATTTCGAATACTTTTATCCATTTATTTCTCATTGTAAACTCATACACATGTTCTATCAACCGTTTATACTTTACATTAGGTATGCACTTGGTATGTCACTTACTCTCTAACCTAAGGTTACTTTGTAAGACATTTTCTGACAAGAGCTTACATAAAAACTGCAAGTAAAGTAGGCGGTTCTCAAACTGCTCCGCGCCAAGCGATGGTACGCGGGTCGACGAGCCTAATCTCCCGCGCGGAAAAGGGTTGTGTATTTTACCACGTGCGTTTTCATAACAAACTGAGATACTTCGGTACAACGTTAAAAAAGGCGGGCCCACGCACCGTCACGAAGCTCAGAGCAGTGTGAGAATCGCCTAATACTCATTAGGCGATTCTCACACTGCATATACTCATAAGGCATATTTCGTTTATAAATGACACATAAGTTAAATAACTATGATCAATGTCAGTATCTTGTTTAATTTTCCTGTAAACCAATATCTACAATCCGAGAAAGAGATGAGCTAATGACCATTTCCTTAACCCTTTAAATTACATTGGATGCAAATAACATCGATTTTATTGTGACTACATAACACAAAATTTAAGGAAAATTTCAGGGCACGATGTAATGTTTATTGGAGAAAACAGTAATGAACTAACATTCTACTTGTGATATAATTGCTGTGATTAAGTAACAAACTCTTCAAGGGTTTAACACTTATTAATTAATTCACATCTCAGAGCACAGAAATGTCTTACAACGTAACTTATTGTAAATGCATTAATACATACTCGGCCGCACCTTAATTGACTCGAAAGAAAAAATAAAGCATGATCATAAAAATAAATCAAACTTTCATTAAATATATTAAAAACAAAAACAAAATCATTTCCTTTAATTTCTTAGTCAAATTGTCTCGATACCGATGTAAAGCCTGTACCACACTAGAGCCGCGAACGCCCGCGATAGCGCCGATACACCGATCCTATTGGTCAAAAAGCCAAGGAACACCTTCGCATGTTCGCGGCAATAGTCTAGTACGGGCCTAAAGGATTTACGATATACAACAATAGGTTATGGCACCAGATAATAATAAACAACAAATGTACTGTAAAATTAAATCTAATAAAACTTTGTCGCTTTTACTTAATTTTCTAACACAATGTTATCTTAGAGCATTCTCATTGCGACAAAGTTACATACAATAAAAAATCGAAATCGATCAGAAAATGTATTAAATTACCGTTTTTGGTAACTTTACAGAGCTTATTGCTTTCATCGAGAATCAACGTAGAAAATTACACGACGACTTCATCAAGTCGCAAGGGCGATTTATTCTAAAGAAACTGCCCAGTAAAAAGTTTGTTTCATTACTATAGGTATATCAATAACGATTACTTTTAAATAGTGTGCATAAATTACATTGAAAAATTGTGTACTTACACCGTAAATAGTTTGTGGATATTTTTTCTTATTCCAATCTATTTATTGAACGAAAATGCAGTGTGATGTATGACCGCCACGACCCTTTGTCATACGCTGATTTCATACCGACTTAACGCGGCGAACCGCGGTAACGGAGCGATACTATACATTACAGATAGAGATGCAGTTATAGGGAAATCACAGACAGATAGAGCGAGATGCAGCTTACCCGAATGTCACTACCGCGTACCGCCGCGTCGGTCGGTGTGGAAAAGGCGAGAGATTAGTGAGAGCGAAAAGTGTTTTTAGCTTTCATCGAACTTAACTAGATGGCGCTGTTAACTGAAGTGTCACAAGTTAAACTACTCCTGGGTCTTTTGAGCCTGTCTGGGTAAACCTTTACCAGTGTCTTTACCATCGAAGTGTAAATTAAATTCGACAATAACTGTGACTGGAACTTATTTTCGGTAATCATTACTTACACAGGGTTATCGGTAAAGGGTGTACAAGCCAAAAGGGGGTCATTGTACCCTTCATTATGAACAACTTTTACGATAGGACCAGCCCAAAAAAATCTGCTGTTTCATATAAAAAGTTGGTTGATCGTCGACCGAATGTATGGAACAGCCGTTTCTTTTTTACAAAAGGTTTTGAGAAGAATCTTAAAAATTAAGTCTATGGCCTGATTTCTTTTTTTTAATTTCCTTTTGAGGTTTACTCAAACATAGCAACAGCGCCATCTGCTAAATCCATCATTTTACCAGATTTTTTTAAATCGTCTGCGCAAAGGCCCTCATTAGCGCCCTCTTTGGACTACCAAATTTCTTGCTGTTATTCCATAAATATACATTTCTAAAAGATCAATTTCCCACACTTATGCCATAGTTTACAGTACAAACTCAATCTTAACTTACTTACACCTAGCTTGTAATACCTAAGTTAAAATTATGCATATCTTTGGCGATTACACTGCTTATGGTACCATGAATACCGAGTTCGCTGTACTCAGATAAATAATGTAGGTAGGCAATAAAAATAACTTGCACCTATTTTCAATTAAAAAAGAAGTTTTAAAACTATCGACTTGGAGCTGCTTACCACGAGTTTTGATAGTTAACGTATTTTTTTTTCGTTTGGCTTCACACATTTAACCTAGTCCCTTAACGTTTCCGCCAGGGGCGGAATGAATGAATGAATGAAGCCAAACTGAAAAGAAAAAAGTTTAAGTAAGAAACTTTAAGTAAGAGTTCGCTCTTAAGCGATAAAACCGCCCATTGCGCCTATATTTTTGAGTTTAGATTTATTTTGTATTTGGTGTCATAAAGAGTTTTTGTATTGTAGTGTAACTATCAAAACTTATAGTAAAGATACTGGTATCATTATTATTGAAATAAAAAGTGTTTAAACATGAAAATAGACAGTACAATTAAGTTAGGCATTTTATGGACACAGAGCATAAAACTGCCGTAATATATTATATCCAAAAATGCCTTCAGATTGTTAACGTCAGCTCAAAACAGCGGCGATCGCGCAGTGATCTATGGACGCCCAATCATCGCGCGTGACGTCAACGTTCCAGCAACTGTGATTGGTCATTTGCTGATCGCCACAGATTTTGAGTTTGCCTTAAAACGTAACGACAAAGATAAAATATAAACTCAGCCATCCAGCGAACTCGCAAAAAAACTATTTGATCATAAAAAATCGTACGAACATCGTTGTAAATTGTCACAAAACTCTTATAATACTGCGTTACAAAACTGCTCGATTCGTAGGAAAAAAGTGGTACCTTCGTATCTTACACCTAATCTACGTGTAGATACGTCTAAATAATTTAATTTACACTAGAAAAGTCTTTAAAATAACCGTATTAGGGTACATTTCTATTGTACGGTAGAGCATGCCCCGACCGTATTAGAAAACCATAGGGTTTATTTCTTAGACGACGAATTTTTCGACGAATGCTGTGAATTTTAGTGTGCTAATTTTAGTAATTTTAACTCCATACTCTGGTCGGATTAGATTAAATGACTCGGAAAATTATTTAGCTAAGTCATTTCATTGAAATGGTTTATTTACTGTCTTTTTTATTTTAGTAAGGTAACACTAACCGCAGAGGACATTGTATCCATGGTCATGAAATCATTATAAAAAAAACTATCCTCACAGCATTCATTCAAGTTACATCCCCTTTTATAGTTTACGAGCACATTACCAATTTTTTACTAAACAATTACATTTATTTATGGTGTTATAGACAGAGCAGTACTTTTAGAGATTTATCACTAGATACACATATCAGATAGTTCAAACGACAGTACCCATTTAACCATACTTTATTCCTATTTACATTAGGTTCATATTCGAGTACTACCAATTCCATTCTAACACGCAAGTTGGAATGATTATTTATTTTATTTACATAAATAAGCTGTAAATAAAATAAGTTAGCTAATAAAGTTTAAAAATTCAAACTATTATTTACATTAGGTCCTCGCTAGGATTTATTTGAAGAGATTATACCCGCCACGGGTGACGGAGAACTATTTTATTATCGCCTGTCCCTCTCACTCTTGCAGAGTTTCAACGATTCCCTTTCAATCAAACTCAATGATCTTTAAAGGTTCTAATAAAAAAAATTAGTTCCTAATCCTTTGAGAGATTCAAAATGTAAAAACCCTCGGCTACTTTTCTTAAAAAAATCACTCGAAATAGACCTAACTAGGCAATAAGTAAAATCTAAATGTACATAATTCTATAGAGGCTCCGAGCCTAAACTGGGAACGCCAAACCTAAATTTTGGCATTATTAGCATCTGGCGAAAAATATTGCCAGTTCTACACGTATTTTAACGCTAACGCGCCATTTTAGCTATGTTTCTCGCCAGATACTTGCGGTAGATGAAGATAACGCTATAGTTCAGCCAGATTTTCTCACTTCTTATCTTTGAGCGAAAACTCGAAATCGAAAACATTACAGATTATTTTACTCGCTAAGGTAGCGTTTTTGAGTAAGTATAATTTTTATTGGTCATTAAATGTTAAACACAGCCTTTGGGCTTATCATCGAGAAGAAGTTATCAACCGGAAAAAGCAAGATAAAAAAAAACTTGAGATTAAAAAAAAAATAAGTAGAAGAATAACAAAAGTTTTAAAGAGAAACTGTTATAAAAACATAGGCCAGAGTTTAAACTCTTGGAATACTTTAGCTAGCAATTATTTGTGCTAAATTACCCAAAAATACAAAATTCAAAATCGTAATAAATAAGGTTAGGTTAGTATAATATACAAAACGTTTCGATAAATATTAGACCAGTATTCACAATAAATTACAAAGATTTTGAGCAATCTTTACACTGACATTCATTTTAACTACATTTTCCGAAGCACTCTTCCTATTTAGTAATGTCTACATTCGTACATAGTATCGATATCGATAAAAAACAGTTCGAAATATTAGTCGATAAAATTAATCTAAACGCGCACCACTACACATTTCCTTGTCCTTTTTGTAAAATTTCCTTTTAGTCTGTTTTCGTATCTTTTCGACTTTTCACATCCTTGAAACTATTTCTCTCAACTCAATAATGAATTAATCGTCCTGTAAAACTTGTTTCTAAATATTGTAGAAATGCACTGACAATCAAGTAGAAGACTTGCTTATTTTGCTTTAGGTCTAATTTTGCTTGAAAACGTCATTTCAATCGGCACTTTATTTCAGGTACAAAGCGCAGAAATTACATTCTTCAGAGCATTATTTAATCGTAAGGACCTGATGGCATGAATTCAATCGATTTCATTTTTCATTTCAAACTCGATTCGTATCGATTCGACTCGATTATTTATAAATCTGTGATTGTGGCTCGTCTCTATCAATGACGAACGCGTTGATTCTGTGAATAAGACAGGCTCTTACAACCGCGTATCTTTGTACTAAAGCTCGGTTACGGCGTACAAGTCTCTCGGCTCGTGGTGTTGGGCGTGCTGCTGGTGTTGTTGCGGGTGTTGTTGCGGGTGTGGTTGGTGTTGCTGGGCCCGGTCGGGTCTCCGGCGGTGTTGCGTGTTGGTGTTGGGCTGCTGCTGGCGCCGCGGGCGCTGCAGCGAGCGGTACTCCAGGGCCGCAGCAGACAGCGGCTGCGGCTCAGCGGCGCGTCGCGCCGGACGCACTGTCGCGTACTTGTCCGGCCCTGCCGCGTGTTTATCCGGCTTTTCAGCTATTGGCGGATATTTGTCCGGAGCGGACGCGTGCTTGTCCGGTTTCTCGGCTATCGGCGGGTACTTATCCGGTCCCGCCGCGTACTTGTCGTTTCCCTGCGCGTCCGTCCGGTACTTCTCCGTCGCGTACCTATCGACCGTTCCATATTTATCGGCATGCCTTTCGACACTCGGGTGCCTATCCGTGGTCGCGTACTTGTCCCCACTGACATGTCTCTCAGTCGTGGCGTACTTATCGCCGCTGGTATGTCTATCAGTCGTGGCATACTTTTCGCCGTTAGCATGTCTGTCTGCTGTGGCATACTTGTCAGCATTGGAGTGTCTGTCTGCTGTGGCATACTTGTCAGCATTGGCGTGTCTGTCTGCTGTGGCATACTTGTCAGCGCTAGCGTGTCTGTCTGCTGTGGCATACTTGTCAGCGCTAGCGTGTCTGTCTGCTGTGCCATACTTGTCGGCGCTGGCATGTCTGTCTGCTGTCGCATACTTGTCACCACCAGCGTGTCTGTCCGCTGTGGCGTACTTGTCTCTGTCGTGTCGGTCCGTCGTGGCGTACTTATCGGCGGAGAACCTGTCGGTTCCGAGATGTCTGTCCCCGTACCTATCGGTTCCGGCGTTCGTGGCGTACTTGTCGGGTCGGTCGGGCTTGTCTGCGTGCGAGGGCGGCGCGGGTGAAGGCGAGAAGGTAGCGAGGGCGGGCGGCGGCGCGGCGGGCCGGGGGCGGGCGGCCCGCGGACCGAACGAAGCGTACTTCGGGTCGAAGCGGTTTAGGCTCGCCACGCGGCTCGCTGTCACTGGAATGTTAGGCGAGGTCGTCAGTGTGGGTGTGGATGGTGTCAGTTTACATTGTGAGGTAAGTAGTAAGTATGGCTGACATGAGCGTAAACAGTAGTGCTGTTAGTTATGTCAGTACGGTTTGATGACAGTAACATCAGTATCATTGTTAAATAGTATAAAGCGTAGATTATATTCGCTCGCGACCACCTCTAGATTGCGACCCATAGTTTAGGAAATTCCATTTAGTGTAAAGTGGGTGTACTTAGTGTCTAGCATGTGTAGTGTTTATACACAGTGTACTCATGTGTGTAGCGTGTGTAGTGCAGGTGGTCAGCGTGCAGTGTGCGCAGCGCGTACTGACCGGAGTTGGTGGCGTGTCCCGCGCCGCCGGGCCGGTCTCAGTAGAAGTCGTTGCTCTCGAGCGTCTTGCACTGCTTGCTGAGCGTGGCGTACTTGCCGGCGTGCGGCGCGCGGCCCAGCGTGTGCGCGCCGCCCAGCGCCGCGTGCGCCGCGCCGCCGCCCGCGCCCGCCGTGGCGCCGCGCCCCAGCGTCGCGCTGCCCGACATGCGCGCCCTAAGGACGTGCAACGGCTCTTACATACACTGGGCTATTCGCGCGGACGTCAGGGCGTCCGAGACCTAGTGTGCGAGTCCTAGAGACATAGTGGCTGTTGGAGGGATGCCAGTTAACTTGACACGCCGTGACTTCTCACGGCGTGTCCAAGACCTAGCGGTGACCTAGTGTGTGTGAGTCCTAGAGACATCGTGCTGTTAAAGGGCTACTGGGCAACTCGCGCGGACATCAAGGTGTGTGTCTGAGAGCTAGCGGTGACCTAGTGTGTGTGATTCCTAGAGACAGAGGCTGTTAGAGGGAAACTGGGCAACTCGCGCGGAAGTCACGGCGTGTCCGAGACCTGGCGGTGATCCTGTGTCATAAAGACATAGTGGTTGTTAAGTTTATTTCATGTATTATTGAGAGCTGTGGATTTTGTTCAAATAAATAAAATAAAATAGAGCGATGCTGGTCAACTCGCGCGGACGTCAAGGCGTGTGTCTAAGACCTACTGGTGACCTGGTGTGTGTGAGTCCTGAGACAGAGGCTGTTAGAGGGACATTGGGCAACTCGCGTGGACGTCACGGCGTGTCCGAGATCTAGCATGGCGCTGCTAGACGTACAAGTCCTAGAGACATAGTAAGAGAGACACTGGTCAAACTGGTCGCGGATAAGAGGGAGGGCTCTGTCTGCCAGTACCTGGGTCGGTCGCGGTCAGCCAGGTCCATGAGCTGCACGGCGGCGCTGTACGAGGGCGGCTTCCCGTTGGGGAAGGGCGCGGGGCGCGGCAGCGTGCGCGAGGCGCCACTGCTCGCGGACGAGAGGAAGGGCGCCTGCTCCTCGCCGGAGCCGCTGCGCCTGCGGGGGAGGGCTCTGTCGCCGTTACTCGGCCGAGGGCTTCTGAGCGACCACAATACGTCGCATTAATAGGAGAACAAAAACACGGGACTACTCACGTCCCGTGTCATTAAATTTACAAAATTGTTGAATAAAATTTTTATAATTATTAACTTTGTTTAACACTAAGACGTGAAATAAGGATTAACAGGTTTTTTTTTCAATTTTCATTTTTCCATTTGTCGGTACGACCACAACTCAGTTGTATTATAAGTTGTAAGTTATATTATCGCGCAAGTGACATGTATTTTTAATAAAAAAATCTTTGAATTTGAAAAAAACGTATATGGGACCAACTCTGAAGTGTCAAAAGTTTTACTATACTCTAACCACTCTAGGTCCAAGTCTAAGTAAATACATTAAAGTTTGCCAAACAAACATGCCTCATAAAGCAACAGCTATAAGAACTATCTCAGTCAGTTTGTCATCGTAACAATCGTTATCGCAACTCACTTGGTGTTGATGTAGATCCAGGCGTGCGAGTCGACGAGCACGATGGCCGTGAACAAGAAGCCGGCCGCGATCGCCGCGAGCAGCTGCAGCGATAGAGCCTGCGATAGAAGGTTCTTGAGTTAGGTTGTGCTGTAAAATGACGCTTATACAAACAAGTTTTTTTTTTGTTCCACATCCTACATCTCGGGTCAATAGTGTGTATATACGTGTGTGTGTGTGTGTGTATGTGTGTGTGTGTGTGTGTGTTGGTTGTGTATGTGTGTTTCGCGAATGTGTGTGTGTGTGTCGTGATCGTATGTGTGTGTGTGTCGAGAGTTTATGTGTGTGTCGTGAGCGTATGTGTCGTGTGTGTTTGTGTGTCGTGTGTGTATGTGTTTGTGTTAAGTGTGTGTGTGTGCGTGTGTGTGTGTCGGGAGTATGTGTGTTGGTGTGTCGTGGGTGGATGTATGTGCCGAGAGTATGTGTGCGTGCGTGTGTGTTAGTGTGTCGTGAGTGGTCGTGAGTGGATGTGTGTGTCGAGAGTATGTGTTCATTTTTTTAAAAAAGTGGTAAACAAGTAGACGGTCCGCCTGATGGTATACGGTAACTGCCGCTTATGGACAACTATATACACCCTTTTTAAAGCGCTCCCTGTTGTATGTCGGCGGATAGACCTTCGGGCGAAGGTCATTTCGCATTCTGCAAGTACGCGGCAAGAACGGCGAAAGCGGACAGTGTGGAAAGTCCAAGCTTGCAGGATGTGGGAATGAGCTCTAAGACAGTGACGAAAAGAGCGGTGGTGGAAATTTGATGTAGGAATGAATGCTGTGTGAAAGTGTGTTGGGGAATGTGTGTGTGTGTATCTCCGGACCTGCAGCCCTGCGTCGCAGGCGGCCCTCGCGCCGGCCACGAAGTAGGCGCGCGCCATGCGACACTCCAGCGCGCCGCTCAGAGACACGAGCGCGCGCTCCGCCTCGCCCGTGCCCGCGCCCAGCGCACCCAGCGCCGGCTGCAGACCTGAATGCAGACACGTTAAGGTTTTAACAGTATTTTAAGACAAGAAACTACTGAAAAGGACTGCCTGTGAATACGTAACGGATGGCGTAGTACCCAGGTTGAAAATATAGACGACTGTTCAGCGTATATGGACGTTACCCAGCTAGATAACATATACAGGTATAGTCAACTTACCCGAGAAAACAGCATACCCAACTGGTAAGCATACCCAAATAGTCAACGTACCCAGGTAGTCAGCGTACCCAGCATTTCACAGTGTACTCAGCTAGCCAGCGTACCCAGCCAGTCAGCCTGCCCAACTAGTTAGCGTACCCAGCTACTCGGCATACTTAGCTAGCCACCCAGCCAGCGTACCTGGATCGTTAAAGATCGGCGGCGCGCCGCGGCCGATAATAGCGAGCGCCTGCCGCACCGCCACCACGGCTCGCTGCGCGTTCCGCAGCTCCGCCGTCAGCACGTTCTCACGAGACACCTTGCACGACAGGTAGTAGTGCACCATCTGAGGAACGATGGACGAGCTTAGTCACCTAACACAATGAGACAATGGTGTTCTAGTAGTTGGCTTCAAACTGCTACCAAACTCCGCTCCACATCCGACTGATTTGGAACGATTTTGCTCACATTCATCGACTATAGTCAAATGACTGCCAGAAATTTAATGCAGATCAGATCGACGGTACTCCAATTGCCGTCAGACAAACAAAAAAATCCATTTGTAACAGCATGTTGTTCATAGAGCCACTAGTAATAATGCAATAGTAAGTGTGTGAGTAGCAAGATGTACTCTAGTCTCTGGGCAGGATTAGGATAGGGCTACAAAGTGTATGTGTGTGTAGCAGTATGTACTCACGTCTCTAGGCAGGATTAGGATAGGACTACAAAGTGTATGTGTGTGTAGCAGTATGTACTCACGTCTCTGGGCAGGATTAGGATAGGACTACAAAGTGTATGTGTGTGTAGCAGTAAATACTCACGTCTCTGGGCAGGATTAGGATAGGACTACAAAGTGTATGTGTGTGTAGCAGTATGTACTCACGTCTCTGGGCAGGTCGGTGGGCGCGTGGTGCGCGAGCGCGGCGGCGGGCTGCTGGCAGGCGTCGGCCGCCGCCACCGCGCCCGCCGCCAGCACCGCCGTGGCCAGCCAGCACGCCACCAGCGCGCCCAGCGCACCCACCTGCGATGGACAAACCGTTCTGAACTCACCTAACCTAACCAGGCTAACGATCAGCCCCTATTCTCAGATCAACCTAGAGAATAAGATGGCGCACGGCGTATGATTTAGGTGAAGCCAAAAACCATTCAAAAACTACGCTACTGTCGTATATGTACACAACACGCACACATTGACGCAAAAAAAACTACGCTACTCGCTAGGTCATTCTTACCTCGACATTAGGTTAATGGTATATTTTCGTGTACATTAAATATACATAGTGCATTATAAAAGTGTGGCCAGGACTACATTTTGAGGTTCTTTTTAAAACTATGCAGTTTTTTACAAGTCAATTTTGAAAAAGCCGTAACATTAACCTGTTACAAATATGTGCAGTTTTAGAATATTAAATCTACTAAGGTTGTATATTGGAACGGGAATGGCTAACGTAGAGTTCGAGAATTAATATTAGTTTTCGTGCAATTGTAAATGTTTTTCATGGCAACATTACCACGCACACAAGTTTAAAAGCGAAGTGCCTTCATATAATGCATGTGTTCCATTTTTTCCCCTAGGTTAATCTGAGCCCTTATTTTTTCCTTAGCACACACCAACGTCCATGCTTAATCATAATGTTTTTATTCCATCCAAAGGTTGTCTAGAAGAGATCGCTTTTAAGCGATAAGACCGCCCATTGCGCCTATATTTTTGAGTGTTTAGTTTAGATTTATTTTGTATTTGGTTTCAATAAAGAGTATATGTATTCTAAAAAGTCAAGTCAAAAGTCAAAATGTTTTTATTCAATTTAGGTATCAAAGATACACTTGTGAACGTCAAAGTTATTTAAATAGACTCGACCACCTTGTTCGGACAAAAAACCTCTACTCAGAAGAACAGGCAAGAAACTGAGGGGCATTATTTTTTGAAATAATAAATAAATTACAGTCTCACAAATTTTGGCTTACAACTAGGTAATATCTATAAATACTAGTGGCTACTTGACGGAAGTGGAAGGCTCCAGACATCGTTATCTTCTATATAATTCTTAACCTTATAATATCCTCTTTTCATTAATGTAGTTTTTACATGTGATTTGAATTTTCCCTCGGTGAGCCCTGTTAAAAATATAGTATTGTAACTCCCACAGGCATTATGGCGGTGTACTCACGCAGAGCAGCAGTAGCGCACGTCGGCTGCGGCGCGCGGCGGCGGCCAGCAGCGCCACGCAGACGGCGCCGCCCATGCACCAGCCCGCCATGCCGCCCGCCCAGCGCGCCGCCTCCCACACCCACGCGCGCTGCAACAACCACCGCACGCACATTTTTTTTTATTTTATTTCAATTGGTTCGGTAACAGACTATAGACTATGGCATATATAGGCACCAACTTAAATTAAATTTATAAAATTTGAACCTATAGTCCAATTATGACCGTAAACAGCTTATAAAATGTACAATGAAACTAAAAACTATAATTAACTTACTAATACATTACTTAATTAAGTTATTTAAAAAATATCTGAAACTTATTAAACTACACGAAAATATGTCTCTGGTCTCGCTTAGTTGGTTATAAGTGCGGCACATTCTGACTACAGGACTGTTCCGCGAGACATTATTGTATGCTGGTGGTATGCTAAATAGCTGAAAATTGCGAATAGAGCGCGAGGATACTTTAAAAGTAACATTCTTAAGCAGCTCACTACTAAACGCACCATTGACAATTTTGTATAAGGTACACAAATCTGTGACAGTTCTTCGGCTTTTGAGACTCTTTATTTTAAATTTGTTTAACCTGTCAGGATATCCCTGTAACTTTCGCCTTATACCAAGTCTACTACACAGTGATCGCAAGAATCTACGCTGAATGGCCTCAATTCTGTCTACGTGAGTATCATATATTGGATATTACACTTGGTGGACGGCGTTTTTTGCACCTGCTACTTTTATAGCCCTAACACAAATTGTAACAATGTGGACACCAATAAACTGAGATTTACACCCGTATTCACACATATATATTTTTTATGTAGAATAGGTCAACGTTTGACCACCAACTCGCCTGATGTTAAGCGACGAGTCTAAGATGAAGCACGAAGACCTAGAAGGAACTTATTCGCTCTAGCCTTGAAGATACCCAGGTTGTAGTTAGTCGGGAATACAGGTGATGGCAAGGTGTTGATATATCGTCATGCTTTTCCCCCGAAGGGGCTGGCAGAGACCCACACGTCTCTAGTCGTCATACTCAGTCTCAAATGTGACAGGGAGCGAGCCTGTCGCCACACCCCGGGCTCCAGTTCACGAATATTACTATGGGCGCTCGAACGCACATAGTCTAGAAAATGTATGGCGGCTGTCATTTCAATGTACTGAACAGAGTCGCACTTAGTATTTACTTACTTTCGTTGATACAGGGATATGATACATGAGTGGATTAATTTCATCGCAACAACTTGAATAGCCTTTGTCAACTACATTGGATCAAGTGGTTAATGCCTGCCAGGTGCTACACATCCGCGTAACTGATAAGCCGACATGAGAAATGAACAATAATAAACGACCAGACATCACCAGCGTGTCAAGACTGCCAATACGAATAACAATAAACTTATATGTATACTTGGCATAAACTAGACCACACTTTGCACAGAAATCATCATCGGATAAACTGACATTTGACCACAGCCAGACTAAGCCTCTTTCATGCCATTTGATCCGCTCTTCAGATTTTCACTTTCAGTCCATTGACGCTATACAAACAAACCTTCATGAAAGCATCAAGGTTGAGCGTTGCCAACGGCCGGCGCAGGTTGTCCGCGGCGGAGGCAGCCGCACTTGCATTGTTCCTCAGCACAGAGAGCGCCCGTAGTAGCGTTCCCAGCGCGGTCTGGTTGGCGACGGGCGCGTCTAAAGCATCCGCGAGTCGTGCGAGCGGGGCCCGCGCTCGCGACCCCATCGCCTCTTCTAGGATTTCAGACTGGAATGAGAAAAGAGGAACTTAAGAATGTTTTGAGACCAATAATTTCGATTACAAATTGTGCTGATACTGTCTGAAAAACAATAGAAACTTTAAAACCTTTCTTCTCCAAAAATCCAATCGGAAAGAAAATTTCTGACTAGCACAAAGTTCCGAACTTTCCAGGCATACAAAACTACCATGCCTGTGACTAACGGCCAAAACTTTTTATGATTCGTTTGTCTCACAAACTCTGTTTTCTGGCTGTATGGTTGAAGTTCCCAGTTTCTAATGAAAATTCATATTATGTCTCTAAAATCTTACTAGGTTGGCTAAAAATGCAATCTGATCTGATCTGATGATCTTCAGCCTAGATTTCGCTTATTCTGTCTAGGACCTAGACAAAGTAAGCCACCTAGACTCTAGGTCAACTTTCAAATATCATGTGGGCTTGTTATGATTACAACAGCATGTTTACGTATATCTGAACCTAACCAGTTGGCAGTTTGCATCATCCCCCTTTCTACCACGAAATCTCTGGAATGACTCCATGAAAAACTAACCTGGTTCTTAACCGTGTTGATCAGCAGTGCTAGCTGATTCCCAGCCTGGATGCTCTGCAGCATTGCGTTGTGGAGGTCATCGTTGCCAAACAGACCCACGCCTATGGCGCCGCAGCAAAGCACTGACAGTATCATCAGAGTTATCTGAAGAGAGAGAAAGATTCCATAATAAAAGAGAGAACGCTTTTACATTTCTATGGTCTGTTCCCGATTGCGTGATTAACGAGAAGGTAATTACAATAGTGAATAACGTTTATGCCTTCTCAGATTCGTTGACTTTTTTAAAACAGTTTATTGTACATTTCTAAGATAAATATTCTGAGAGCCGAGGCAGGTCGAAGAAACGCTATTGCGAAGATCTCAAGGCGTTTTGGGGAGACTGGTTGAACTTGGCGGGCGACCGCATGGTTTGTATAGAGATGGAAGATACCTTTGCACAGGAGTGTGATAGTTTAATATATGTTAATAAATACATCATTAATTAATTTAAAAGATGAATGCAACATGAACTCAACTCACACACAACAGCAGAATAGTTACCCTAAAATTGAAATCGAGTTAATCATGCTTCAAGCGACCACGGGCACATGTGGCCTTCATTAAACCGTAAACTATATGAATCCTATGAGAATCGTTTTAATTACGTTTACAGTGCGACCTATTAATAGAATAGCACCCCGCTGGGAATCGAGTGATGGTTTTAACACATTTGATGAATTGGCCTGTCTGGCGTGGGAGGCAATTAGTTTGTTATGTTTTGCAATAGTTATTTGGGTATGGTGACAATAGTCAATTATGTGAATAAATAGACTGAACTGGCATCATCAATACTGCATCATTGTTTTTAGAAAATTTTCATAGATAGCCCAAACCAACTTAACCAAACAAAATAAACAAGTAAAACTAAAAAAAAAACCCGACTGCGAAATGTTGTCTGACACTCCGAATATGACTATGTATAAAAATTTTGTACTTATCCTACGTCACTCTCACTATCAAGACGATTCAAATGACAACTCACATGTCGAAATGCATCAAGCGGTTTAGGCTGTAGGGCGTGCTTAACCTCATGGATACATACTTATATATACTCGAAAAACATAAACCTCCTTCTTGCACAGTCGGGTAAAAATACCATAAAGAACTAACTCGTGAGTACTTCTCGTATTGGACTCCTTAAACGCGAATCATGTAAATACCTTGAGAGCAGTAATGCTCTTCGGCGGTCTCTGCTTCCGGTCGCAGCATCTCGTGAGCAGGTATATAAGCAGCACGGTCAGAGTGAGGATCAGCCACGCGCCAGGGATCGAGCCCAGGATGCCCAGGCTCTGGAATCAGACAATAAAATGGTTTCTAAAACTGCAAATATAGGGAGACTTATTTCAGAAGTGGGATTTTATAGGAAACTACAGTCAAGTATCGAAATAAAACATTCTTCTGTTGACACTCCAGCCTAAGATGGCTAGACTCGGGTAATAATGTCATACTACTAGAGACAAATAATACACAGAAATTAGTAATGTGGACGGTATTAAAAAGTAAAAAGAAATAATTAATCTGAAGCAGTTTACAAGAATCAAATCACATATTCATATTCTCATCATATTATCGACGGGAACTGTCGAAGAAAATGTGGCCTCGTATCTTTGAGGAAGCGATTAGTAGCTTACATCAGGAGTAGTCTTTTGATTTCTCTAGTGTCACCCAGATAGAGAACACTCACTAAACCTTTTTCTCAACTAGAGTTACAATAAAAATGTGCTGTATCCTGACTCACCTCGAGATAAACGGGCGAGTCCGGCGCGAAGGTGTCGTTGACGCGATGCAGCGTCACGTTGATGTGCGGCAGCGAGTGCAGCAGCCGCGAGAGACGCGGCGGCGTGTACTCGTCCGAGACGCCGCTAGCGCCCATCGCGACCTCTCACGCTCACACCTGACAACAACAAACACTTTTATCAAGGTCACAGATACTCAGTATATGTAGTAACTATTTTCTAATCTGTAATATGGCGCGCCCCTACAATAATTGCACGGGTTATACTGTTTCAGGGTATCATGGTAAGAGCGTACTGTAAAAAGTTTAAACCACGAAGACGTTCCATTTTTCAGAAGAAGTCTCTTAAAGAGGCCCTTCTAAATTCTATAAATTACATACATATGTACACATTCATACATCTAATCACGCAACTTTCCATAGGGGTAGGCACAGGCAGAGACCACTTCTCTTCATTTGCCGTAGGAAGGAGAAGAAGCGAAATATGTATGCCTGGATTACGATCCTGGCATACATCTTTCGCTTCTTCTACTTCCATGAGTCTTTTAAAACATGCGCTCGGGGTTACGGGTACTCTTGGCCGAACCTCTTCTATTCTTCTCTTATATATTCACATTCTTGCAATGTCTAGCTAGTGTATTGCGCCATTGGCCAATAGCGCCAAAATATGACACTCATCACATCATAATTATGTGTTTTGAGAATTCTCCCACCGCAAAGGCTTTATTGAGTGTAAACCTCTTTAACCGCGTACGGTGCGACAGCTCTTGACCTATTGGTGAAGGTGAGAAGTGATACTATACGCATAGCATTGATTGATCGATGCATCTATTATGAAGCCAAATTGGCCTTGTTTTTTTAAAGTTTGTTGTTACCATTCCTTTTTTCTCTATCACGAATAATTCCGAGTTTGACCACCAACTCGCCTGTTGGTAAGCGACGATGTGGTGGAAGATTAAGCACGCAGTCTTAGAAGATACCTATTCATTCTGGCCTTGAATAGGCCCAGATTATAATTCTCAGGAAACAAGGAAGCCGGCAGGTTGTTACTTTGGATATTCAATCAAACAATTACCATTACAAAACGAACAGCATACATTACAATGTTGATAACATAATTCCCGAGACGTTCTTCGCTTAATTAATTTGACCCTTCAAAGTCATGTCTCAGTGAAATTCGTTTTGGTTTTAATTACGCTTACTCGCTATAATTAGCACCTCCCCGCAAATGCAAACATCTGGCGCGCGGTGCGTGAGGAAAGCTCTCACGCGGACAAGCGATTGATTTTATAATACGACTGCTTGTTTGTACAGTGAAGAGTTCTGTTAATGTTACTACTAAATTAGAACTAATTTACTGCCTATTTGTTGTTTTTCGAGGCGCTGTGTGCTTTTAATCTGATAGTTCATTATTTATCAAAATACGTACGGGAATTATTTATGAGACACGTAGGAAAGTAATCACTTTAATATTAAAAGTTAAAGTTTGGGTGGATGAAAGGATGTTTGTTAATCAATCACGCCATAGCGGCTGTACGGATCTGGATGAAGTTAGGCACAGAAATAGATTATAGTCTGGCATAGCACATAGGATACTTTTTAACCGCGGGTGAAACCGCGAACCGCTTCTAATGAAAAATAATAAGCAGTCTGTTTAATACATTAATATACATTTTAGAAGGCACGCAAAGCACTAGAAGGTCATTTGTGAACACAAAGCGTGAAACGACTTCGTAACTTCCGAAGATATCATCTAAATACTACCGTCCAACCTGAGAGCTGAGTAGTACTAGCTACTATCTGCTGTTGTACGGTACATAACAGGGCACAGCCTCCCACTCAGATGCCAGCAGCAGATAGGATGCCACTCACCGCTGCGACTACAGTAGTATCTGCCTACGAGGCCATGGCGCGAACAGCAGGCGCACTTTCACCGGAACATCTGGAAAAAGGATATACAATTTGTTAGGTTTAAAATGTTTTAATACAATAACAACGGAAGCTAATGCGGGACAAATATGGGTGAAGTAGGTATTCTGCCGTCGATAACTATCTTAACGAAACCAACAAAACACTGTTCTTGAAACATGATCATAGCTAGATCCTCATTGACTATGCATGTCTCGCGAGGTACGCTTCTATCCCATTCTGGGTGATTCGCTTACCACCCTCCTGGCGAGGTACTATCCCATTCTGGGTGATTCGCTTACCACCCTCCTGGCGAGGTAAGCTAATCCACAAAAAAACAAGCTGTACATTGGTGGTCTAATACCTACGTAATATGGTCTAGTACTAAGTACTATCAATGTATAGCCATCTTATTACAATTCTATAGCAGCCCCGTGGTAATCGCAGATGCGCAATTAAAATTATGTAGGTACCTATTAGGAGCCAGTGATGACGTGATGAGTGATATGTCAGTTCAAGCTGTTTAGTATGCGCGCTGCATTACTCATTAACATCTGTACGACTTGATGACACCATGAGAAGATTATTTGCGATGTAAAATTTTTGAACATGAAACATGGACGAGGTGGATGAAAAATTCATTAGTTTAGAATATTATAATCTTAATTAGACCTTCAACATCTACCTCCATCTAGAACAGTGGTCCTCAAACTATTTTGTCTCATAAACCACTTCCTTTGGTTTTGGGGTAGCTTTGCTTAGCTAGTACGGCATTTTTGAAAAAATGATGTACCCCTTAGTTGTTTTCGACCCTTGGGGGTCGATATAGCGATATAGATCACTTTGGAAATCATTGATCTAGTCTAATATAGAGTCTAGCTAGATAGAGGTGGACGTCATAGCAAAACAGTAGCCTATACCCGACATACGAGTAAGTAAGGCTGTAAACATAATGTATTTTTATTCCACGTAAAAAAAAATTAAACACAATTTTTAATGATCCCAACCCAACGCATTCTACACAATTGCTCTCATGATGATGATGATGATGATGATGATAGCAATTACTACACGACCCACAGTATAAACAACAGTTACTGTAAGCCCCACGGCTAAGATAAGAGACGCTAAGTAAGCGGAGTCACGCAATTAATTAGTCCAATTGAGAAGCGGCCGCGGCTCTACTGAAGAATGAATGACTACATTGTGATTTTGATTGCACTGGGAAAAAGTACGCTTCGTGCAGTCTACTTTGTTGTTAACTAGTGGAAATGGTCCTGATGTGAAATCGAGAAAAGAGGTTGAGGTTGAGAATTAAAAATATTGACAAACTTTTTAAGGGTGTTTGAAATTTGACGCAGTCGAGAAAGGTTCAGGAAACGATAGCGGTACCATAGAAATAATCATTAATCTAGAATTCTATTAGTAAAGCTTGAATTTAATTGACCCTGGTGATATTTCAAAACTTGACAGGAAAACAAAAGCTAGTTGGGCACAGACCTTTGATCATTTCGATAGCACAGACAGATATATATTTAAGCAAAACATTGCAAAAAGATATGACAAGACATTCAGAGCTCTGACCTCACGTCGATTAAGACCAACAAACCTTGTCCAAGGACTAAATCAGAGCTACTCAATTAATAGTTCAACAACCCAGCGACCTGCCTCGAAGGAGGTAACGTCCTGGGCGTCTACCTGCTTGAATTGGATACATTTATTGTCTTTGTCCATATCTACTATCAAATCAAATGTCTTTATTCAATTGGGTATCGAAGATTCACATATGAAAGTCAAAGTTATGAAAACGACTCTACTACCTTGTTCAGAAAAAGAGCCAGAAGAACAGGCAAGAAACTGAGGGGCATATAGTTTTTCTCAAAAGTTTGGTTCACAATCTTCGGTTTAGAACTAGTCACATCATATATTTCCCATGTGTTCACGGTACTTAGCGGAAGTGGAAGGTTCCAAGCATCTTTGTCTTCTAAATAATTATTAACTTTACAATACATATTCTCTTTCAATTTAAGTAATTTTTAACATGTGACTATATTTTAGTAGGTTACTATAGGTGATCCTGATAAGAAAACCGTAGACTTATCCAAGCTCTATGCGTCCATACTCTTGACTCTATACTAATAAATATCGGTGAGATCGACAGAGATCTAAAGTGAAAACACAGTTCAAAATTATCTTAGTATTAAGAGAATTACGAATGTTTGGATAGATTAGCTATGAGTGGCAGCGAAACCATCAGCAAAGCAAAACAATGTTCAACTTAATCAGTATTTGGATAAGTGACCGAGTAAGTTTATCAACGTTAGCTCACGGCATGTTATACTAGATCCCAACTGCTTGTTCTAAATGACTATCGGTTGTGTCAAAAGCTTTCATCCGTGCAGTCTATAAGTACTCTGCAACCTGACCTAGCAAAACAACATGCTATCTACTTATAGTTCAAAACATTAAACAAATATTATCAACAATTTTATACTGAATGCAGTATCACAAAGTTAACCTCAAAAGATCATCAATGATTCATAAAGATAAGCCATAATTACGCGCGGTCTACGTCCATGTAAAGGCGTGTACACACCAGCTGCGCAAACTGCAGTGTAATGGGATGGGATGTCCATCACTCGTTGATAATCAACGGGTAAACAAAGACCAGAATACACTATGCTATACGTATACTATGCAGCCAGTCGACATGTTCTATTGTACACAATTTATTGTTTAGCCGATTAAATTTAGAAATGGTATATCTGAACCAAATTGCAAAGTAGAAGGGACGTGTGCCCATTAACCTAATAGTCTGGCTAGACCAGTTAAGATATTCTAGGTGCAATAACAATTTGGTGCACATCCTCGTTGAGAGTCCCATCAGTTGTGCATTTATTATGAATCAAGAAACCGCGTGGGGGGATCTCGGGAGAGGCGAGGCCTACATACTAAAGCTTTTATTCGGCTTCCAACTGCGACACGAGCCCGTCTCTTGCATCAGTCCGTTCCTTGCATTAGTACAAAAATCGATTCAAATTAAATTTAAAAAAAATCTTATTGAAATAGTCCACGTAATCTACGTGTCTCCAGTGTAAACACATCGTCATAGTGACAAGCAATACAGAAGTGATCAGATTGAAGCGCGCAACCGAAACGAAAACATCGTAAGACGAACTTTATCTAACTTTTTTTATAAAACGGACTAACTATGAAGATTTCAATACTAGTAATACTAATATGGACGACAGTGTTTGCCAGTGTGTTCTGTAAAAACTACCTGTTTGGAGCGAAAACGAACAACGTGAAACTGGCGTACAGAACTAAAGTGAAATACGAAGCGCTTCCGCTGCAGAAACGGGTTAAATTCTTCTCTTATAATTCGACGCATCCAATACAGGTAAAGCAACTTTCCGTGATCAAAAGCTTTTATTGAAAGTCGTATCTTCTATTAATTCTTTTCAGCTATTCTACGCCTGATGTATGACCGAAGGCACCAACGCAAGATAGCTTTATTGCAGGAGTGTATTAACGTCGTTTATTTATCATGAAGTCCCATTAAAGGTCAAAGATCTGTATTCAGAATGGCTTTTAATCAAAGAGAGAACTCTGTTCCACATTGAATGTTTAACTTATCAATGCATGCATGCAGGGTTCAATTCGTTTTTGAATCCACTTATAGCATTAACAGATAATGGTTTGGATTAGAAGCCACAAAAGACGGGAACGGTCAGAAGGGCTAGTGTAAAGGGGGAAGTCAACGAGACTCATAACCTCAGACAGTGACTAAGGCATGTATTAATGTTCAGAATTTCACATATTCCCTCTAATAAACGTTGTCTAGTCTCAGAGTAGTTATATACAGTATTTTGGCTTTTTCGATCGAGTTAAAATTTTAAAGATTAACTAACTCTAGTATGTCATTAAAACCGATTTTCTTCGCTTTTTTAATTTGGCAGCTTTTGCATATTCAGCATCAGAGCTTAGATTTCGTATCCTACTCAAACAACTCTCTTACTATCTGTTAGATTTGTTAACTGCTCGCGGACGTCTTTGGAAGTTTCCACCTTCCGTTTGTTCAGCACCCGTAATGTTTGTTATGTATAGAGATCCTTGACCAACTACCGGTCCCCAGTCCACGCATTCTTTATTTAATCATGCACCGGTCGTCGCCAATTTTGATTTCAATCAATTTGTTTACGCATTGTAGCTACGTGGTAGCTGCGCTGCTATAGAATTTCAAATGGTTGTTTGTCAAATACTGGTTACTAAGAAGACCTCATCGTCTAATGAACAATTGCAAGTGAAACTGCAATTGGTAATTTGTTACAAGTGCAGTTAGTAATTTGGTAAAGGCTTAGTTCATCTTAGCCATTTTACTATGATCAATCTAAGGTAGCCATGGGATGAACTTAACATTCTGGCTGTTTGTCAGCACTGCGATAGCTTGAAAACTTAGACAAAAACCAAAATTCGTCCAGAAATCACAAACAAAAGCACAGCTGACTGCTTTATTGCTAAGAGCAATCTCTTCCAGGCAAGCATTTACAACGATATCTTTTCGGCAGGCGATCAACTGCTTCGACTACCAGAACAGCGACGCGTCCATCAACATCACGGAAGGCGGCATCGGCTCCAAACACGTCACGCTAAGAATGAAGAGCCAGAGGAGTTACAGATTGGAGTACTCTATAGACATTTATGTATAATAATATTTCACTCGTATTATTAAGAAATTAGCCGCAATTCTAAAGGCTTTAGACAACAGATCAATACTTACTAAAATATATCCGTCTTTGTTTTTTCTGCCTAATTGGATACGGACGTCAATAATTTTAGTTAGTTTAGATAAGTCAACTAAGCCTTTAGAATTTTAGACCCTTTAGTTGTTTAATTTTACGTTTAAATGATCTGATATGATTTATATGTAATATAATTATGGTAACGTTTTAATTCTTTTAATTTACGTTCTCTCTCATGTCTCAGGACCATTAAGTCCTGAGACATGATCCGTCTCACTAATTGGGTGGTCGTTATTGGCTGGTGGTTTTAATATATTTTTATTGTAGTTGAAAGCCAAAGAAGGGATACAATACTCAGCCGGGTCTGAAACCTGCAGTATTAGGATCGAATGGTACCAAACTGTCGGCCTTTGAACTCGATGCAAAGTAAAGGATGCCTAGAAGGTAAGCGAGTTCTTTTAGAAAAAAATGTGGCTGGATCCTAGTATTATCAGCATTCTATTCGATGCATATTGCATGCCAAATACAACAGTCGATGCATGCGACTACAATAAATTCAGCAAATGAATAAGTTATTAAGTAATTTTCCGCAGCATTCTTGACATTTCTGATGATGTCAATTTCAAACTCTGTATTCAGCACTGATGTAAGCAGCTTATTAATTTTTCCATGACATCTATTCGCAATGCTCGTGTTTAGTTTCATGGTCAAATGGCAAAGGACGGTTCACTCGTACTCGTAATAAAAGCGAGAAAAACTAAATGAGCCGTCTTTCTATGCTGACACAGAAAATAGTTCATTACACCATCATGACTTGGTACTCCACTCGTGCGCTAACAATAAAGACATAATAAAAGGTTAATCTACTTTCTTTTTACTGAATAGAGAGCAATCTAAGGAGCACGTACGGACCAGGTAAAGACTCCCAGAAAAAAATCGTGATGATGATGAAGTTTGCTCTTAATAATAAGCCTAAAGTGATCATAAGTGACCATGACCGTTCGGGTCAAACCTGTTCCAAAATTAAATGTACCAATTCTAAAGTGTAAAGTCAGTACAAGGCTGGTATGATATAGCTGATTAAATTATATTCCAAAGCATTTGTGATATTTACGATTAATAAACAGGTTTCAATCGGGTTTCATTTACATGTAATGTCCATGACCGATGGCCAGCGTATAGAAGGCTTGGCCGATGACATAGCTGTAGTGTTGTACCATGTTTAGCTCTGAGTGTAGGGTCAAGATAGTTATGAGTCAATTCTTTAAAATTTAAATGCTTAATTAATTAAACTATCATTTATCATTGATACCATAAATGTGCAATGCGGCACTCGGCGGTTGAATATTTTATAATAGAGTAAGTACAGTGCAATAAGATTTGATGAATACACGAAAGAAAGTATACAAACACAGAAAACGCACTTAATTAGTCTTGTAGAAATAGTTATTAGAATATGATCATCAGTTAGGGTGGTTATGTGCACAGTATATATCAAGTATGGTTAGTTCTAAGCTCGTCTTTAAATTAAATAATTATAGGCTTGTTTCAAAGAATATATTCCCAACTTACCTCTGCCATGTATCGCAAAAACCCGACTTTCTAGCCATGACTCATCGGATGTCGAGGTGATTATCGAAACACTTAGCTCATCTAGATCAAGTTCAAAGTGGTCTATAAGACTTGGAGCTTTCCTCATGCGAACAGGTTCTATCCGAGTGGTCGTGTGAGTCACGTCACGGCTTTCATCGTCCGGCCTTCATGGGATTGACCATACAAAGGTTCTATTAGTATTTGTGTAATGGGGTCATTAGTCAAAGGTAATGAATGTAATGATGCAGATAATGTTCTCTGGATATATTATTATGATATTAGATTGTGCACTTCAAAGAAAAGTAAAATTTTTTTTTTTTATAAGACATCGCTCATTTTTTAAGCGAAATATCCAAAGCAGAACTAAAAATTTAGATTCCTGGTTTTTATAGTTTTAAGAATAGTTTTGCATGAATTTATCACCCCTATAGCTAAATCTAATCCACAGCTTTATAAACTGTTTTGTTGAAAATGACATGATTGAATCAACAAGACTGAAAACTCGTAAAGTGAAACAGAGGTCTAGAGAACACTCTTTTACCACACACACGGCCTTCTTACACGGCCTATCCCAAAAGAACTGGGACTGGTAAAGTAAGCACCTAATTGAAATATTCATAAAATATTCATTAGCATGCAGGTTGAGAACATGTGTTTAAACTGTCATTAGCGATTCTGTAGAATTGCATAATAGTATACTTGTGTTGTACATATAATAGTATGCAGCACTACAGCTAATATCCATCATAAAATCAATACGGTCGGTTCGTCGCCTTGTTTACAATGACTTGTATTCACCATTGAAGGCGTAACAGTGCTAGTAGATATTCCTACAATATTTGTCTTTGCACATACAACAAACACATCAGTAATAGACTGATATGTTGTAGTATGTGCTGCCAAAGTTATATGTGTTTGCTTCGCGGCATGGTGTACTTTGGATATGTCTTCGTCAAACCCAAAGTGGTGTCCATATGTTTGAACGGGTAAAGCTATATTTAGCTTGTTATCGGAGTCGCCCTTTTTATGGGCACGTCGCTGCTACTTATGGTTAGTGGTCAAAATTGTATGGCAAGGCATATTTAAGTTGGGATTCAAGATGTTTTCATAAGTAAATAGGTTTTTTAGGCTTCGTCTTAACTAAGGAAGCTGTTAGCGACTGATTGCTTGCCTCCAGTTAGCCACCCTATTAAATCTTGAAAAGTATAAATAAAAAATACCCTGACACCAATATTTATCAAACATAGGTTGAATACTGAATTCGATTGAATTGAATTTGAATTCAATTAGCTTTAACAATTTCTTATATTTTTTGTAATTAGCTATCTCTCCAAACTTTGCACGCCTTTTCAGGCATAACATGAAGCTCGTATTTAATTTTATGTAACAACAATATTATTACTCGTGTTTAAAGCAAATAAATGTATCTACATTTATCTCTTTATTTTATCTTTACTAATTCACCTTTCAAACAAAAAAAAAGAAACAAAATCAAAATCGCTCTATTCGTTCGGAAGCTACGATGCCACATACAGACAGACACACACACACACACAGACACGTTAAACTTATAACACCCCGTCGTCTTGCTTCGGAGGTTAAAAATGAGGTTTAGTGCCTGAACAGCGCGTACTGTAGCGCAGTTTGCTTGCTGCCTTGATCGCTTTGCTGACGAGTGGTCGAGAAGCATTTTATTCGCTACACTACAGTTTGCCGCTGGCTCAACATTGAGTTTACCCAATACGAGACTCAGAGTCAGTCAGCGGGCAGTCAGCGGTTTGCGTAGTCAGAACGAGGCATTAGCCATACTTGCTTTCACTGATAAGTGTTTGAATGCCAATGTCAAATGTTTGTTTATAAATAAATAATGGTAGGTTTATAAGTATTGATTGACGCAAGAGGTTTGACCATCTTGAATATAAAAAGCTTGATTCTACTAATTGCTATCAAAGGTTACGTACTATCAGCGCCAGCTATCAATGCCTCAGGGTTCATCATAATATTATGCAAAAGAAAATCGAAATGAAGATTACTTACTACGTCGTCTTATTATCTTTTTATTTGTTTGAGAATACCTAGTTAGTTTGGTTTTTGAATACCTATACATGTTAAGGTTTTTTCACGCTCATTAAGAATTAAAAAATAAATTTTATATTAATAAAACTGGACAAGAATAGCGGAAGCACAAATTATAAGCGATAAAATTGCAGTTAAATGCAGTACTTTACTGAAGAATTGAGATTAATAACAAAGAATAAATAATAGTGTATTCATCATATGTATATACATATTACCCCTTACTAATAAACGTTGTATAGCCTTAGAATAGTTATTCAGTTATAGTTATTCAGTTCTTATTCTTTTAATTTTTTAACTTATTAGTAAAAAAACCACTGTACATCTATTCCGCGGCTATACAACGTTTATTAGTAAAGGGGATAATGTCTAAGTAAACCAAAGAAAGCAAGAAGTTTATATAGGCCGAGTGGTTAGCCCTGAAGTTAGAGTTACTAGGCCGCCCGAAGGCCAACATAATTATTAATTGTCATCAATTTATCATGTATGGATGTTGAATGTCAGAGAAAGTTGAAAGTGATCTATAATGACCACATGAGACAATGGCCAGTAATCTGTTACGATCGGCCGTCATTACGCCGTACAATGGAGGCTCAGTCCTGACAGAGCGCACTCTCCGACAGTTACAATAGCCTCTACATCAGTTGCAATAAAACGCTCTAGCAAAGTTACACTCATAGTAAGAAGAATGGGTTATAACAGTTACAATTTCTAGTTCATACAAAAGAAATAAAAGTAGACTATATAAAATGTTGATATTAATATCTGCTCAATATCAAAGTAGAGCAAGATGAAATTCTGATGCAACTGTACAGTTTTTCCTGATCCTTTCTTTAGGCACAGAACGATAGAGAAATGGATTTTTATGAGATTATGTACGGCGTTACCTAGCAACGAGTTTTCAGTACCAATCGATTTTAAGTTACTAAACTTAAAATAGGTACAACACTAGTCTAGGCTAGGTCTTGGAGTACAAGTCATCTGCACTTCTTTTTATATTACCATACGTAGTCCGGATTGTTAACTGGAATCTTATACCACAGAACATTTAATAATACTACGTATAGAATGGTCACGGTTGCCCCCCGAGAAGTATACGAGAAGTACATTATTTAATATTGTAATCGGAATTATTATTCATAATGTGAACATGGAATGATGCTTTTATAAATAAATAATACGGGACACGGGAATAAGGACACGGGACACGGTCGCCTGACCCCAAACTAAGCAAAGCTTCTACTATGGCTGCCAGAGACTGATATACATATTTAGATATCTTTAAATACATACTTAAATAGATACTAACACCCAGACATAGAACAAACACAAATGTTCATCACATAAATGTTTGCCCTAGGTGGGAATCGAACCCACGCCCCCAAGCTCAGAAGGCAGGTTCACTACAACTGAGCCACCGAGGCAGGCTTTTGTAAGTGCAAGTACATATTTATTATTGTATAGGAAATGAAGTGAAATGTGAGGTAGATAATGAATTACATACTCGGATACTGTTGGAGGATATTCCTTAAAACCACGTGATTCATTAAGGCGGAGTGTTGTGATGGTGCATGTTTTTGTAGGAATGCAAAACGTAAATTTACGAAATCTATAGATAGAGACTAATATTAACATTAGTATCAAAAGCTTCATATACCTAGTAAGTACAATAATTATTCATAAGGTGACAACCTTAGACTCACACACACAATTACGCGTGTACAAAAACGACATGTGTGTAGTGTCTGTGTCTGTCGGCTTTAGCTAGGCTTTTGTCATGGGGATTTGGTCGAGTGTCCGGGGTGTGCTTGTACTACACCAAAAATGATCATGAAAAGGACATTGTCGCTCATTTCATTTCAAAGCTATCAAAATTCAACGATAACTGTGAATAGGTCACGGCTCTGAAGCTTCGTTAACATGTATTCATTCAAAAATATAATCTCAATGTCACAGCCAAATGTCCCGGCCGCGACGTAGCAACGATAACAAAAGGGCCTGACACACTGGGACGAGAAGTTATCACACTTGGCCCGCGTCCTAAGGGACCTTTAAAATTAACGACATGGGACATCCATGGCGGATTGCCAATTGGGACAGAGAGGAGAGTATTGTTAAAGAAATCTACGGACTTAGAATCGTACAATTGTGTAAAAAGATTTAAAACTAAACAGTTGTATTTCAACTAAATAGACACTATTTTACAAATAGCACACATCTCTTTACAATATAACACAATATCGATTGATGCACCAATGACAGCCATTGTTGATACAGCTTGGGTTCTATTTGAGTCAGTAGCTATATTTCATACTAATTTATACAGAAAATGAAAAAGCGACAAAAACAATGTTTTTGTTTAAAACGTAATTTATTTTTAACCCGAGATATCAAACCGATTCTTAAACAAACATAATCGATAGATAAGCTATCGGCTCAAAACTTCGTTTCTCAAAATTTGCACCTATTTCTAGATCTTAGTTTACGATAGCGTTGTCAGGTTTTAAATGCAAACGGATATACCGCAGCCTAACATTGGTTTAACTTTGGATCCAATCTTGGCTTCAATTTGAAACGGCCAATATTGAACCTTATTACTGCGACACGTTGGCTTCAATATCAACTTTGTGTTCAAAGACTGATTACACATATTGGTGTTTTGGGCCCAAGACTTAGGTGCAAGCAAATACCAATGTATGGCCGTAGTAGCAGAAAATTAAACTATTGTACATAAAGTTGTGCCACATTGTCCGTTCCCAATACAATCGAGTTGCAAATCCACTGACAAATGGTTCCATACAAAGCTATCGACTTTGGCGGAGTAGAATCAGTTTCGCGTCCATTGTAAACTTGCACCATCGACTAATCGCCTTCAAGAATAGACACTACATCAGCGGTCGGCCACCTTTTGGCAAGCAAGAACCACATAGTGGAACAATGTAGATTATTCTTAATTTTTTAAATACCTATTTAAAAAATTACTATCTATCTAATGATGACGATCAAATTACACGGAAGGATCAAGGCTACAGGCTGGCGACGCGTGCGCTCATCGCTACTCTTTATCGCTCTCTCGCTAAAATGTTTGCGCCCAGCATAACGTTATTATTGTAATTAGATAAATATCTATAGGTACATAAACAAGAATAAGTCAATTTAGTAACAAAATAGTCGCGAGCCGCAAGGAAAAAGGCCGCGGGCCGCGGGTTGCACGCACCGCTGCACTACAAGAATCTCATTTACTATACAAAGTATTCAACTAGCCAATGAGAGCCGGGATGAGACACGCTGATTTGTCTGCTCAAGCTCTTGACATCGATACTAGCATGCTATTGGTATTAGCAGCATTTGATAGAAACTTTTTATACCAATGTGTTGACTGAAATTGCTTGCTCTATAGATGTCTCTCTTGGAAAGTCGTTGACTGGCACATTTGTACGAGCACTGTGCCATTCAGTTGCGAATGTTATTGTTATGTCATCGGAGTATACAAAAGGTTTGCGTTCTATATTGATATGTTTCATTTACATTTTTGGCAGGATTGTAGCCTGACAAAGAAAATAGTGATAACGCTGACTAAACACGATTTAAACAGTTGTTTCTACAAAACTACTCTGTCACTAGTACGAAAAGTGTTTCAATTTGAACGTCAATACAAATCGAAATGGGAAACGTAAATGCAAATTTGATTCAAAAAAAATGAGAAAAAATTAGATGTGGCTTTTCCATTCAAAGATATTATAGCCTGTGATATAATTTAAAAACTTCGTATGGGCTAAGTGACTATGCAATGGCAGAACTCTTGTCTATCGATAAAGTAACGTACAAAATGAACAAAATTGACAGTTTTTTCAAGCTATCCGACTACATTCACGATTTACGTCAGTTTATCGACTGACAAACTTCCCTACTTGTACTGTTGCCCCCTTACTAATAAATGTTAAATAGTTTCGTAATATTTATTCAGTATTTTGTCTTTTTCGACCGAGTTAAAAATTGAAAAGAAAGAAAAAGACATTACACTGTCTGACTATTTAGAGGCTTTACAACGTTTTTTACTAAGGGGGAAGCGATGGCAGCCTAGTTGGGAAAAAGCCTGCCTCTCAAGCCAGAGGGAGCGGGTTCGAACCCAGCCGACGGCACGCACCAATTTGTTCATTGTGTGAACATATGTGCGTATTGTATGTCACCTGCTATATGACTGGAGCTCGGTGTATGGCGACAGGCTCGCCCCCTGTCACATTTGGGACTGAATATCGTCCGGCGAAGTGTGGGTGTTGTATTACACCTCTGCCAGCCCCCTCGGGGAAAAGGCGTGACGATACTAAGAGGGTATGAGTCAGAGTTTCTAGGCCGGCTGAAGCCATGTAACGTTACTTATTTCCGCACAGATATCCCTTTCTGAATTTCCATCCAAGTATACATACATAGGTAAATAAGGAATCTCTTACCCCAGCTCGATAAACATCGAAAGGATGTTGACCGGCAGAACGGTTCAAGTTAAAATTGGATCGGAAGGATAGAACGGCGGACATTGTTTTCACAAGAAATACGGGCGATGAATCATTTACAGGATTTCCCATAGGAATAGTTGAACGAACAGCGACGTTTTAGCGGATCTTGTCTATATAACTTTTATAAATTATACTGAGTATTTGGAAAAGCTATCAAGGTTTTGATTGAACAAGAATGAGATAATCTGCTCGCCCTTTAACTAGTTACCCAACTGCGCAAAAAGGAGGGTTGTTTTTTGAGTGTATGTATGTATGTATGTGGGTATGTATATGTATGTATGTATGTATGTATGTATGTGGTTAGGTATGAGGATTTTTTGGCACGCCCTACGGTCTAAACAGGTTCATGGATTTCAACATCTAAGGTGTCGTTTGACGTCTTAATAGTGGAAGTGACAAAGGGTATAATTTTGCAGCCTGGTTTTTTGTTTTTCTTTTAATAATGTATTTTAAATATATTTAATGTATTTTTAATGTATTTTTGGTGTGCAATAAAGATGTATTGTATTGTAATGTTACTTGTTAAATGCAACGAGTTGCAAAATACGTAGATGCTTAGGCTTCGTCCTAACCGACCAAACTGTCAGCGGCTGACTGTCCGCCGACTGACTCTGGGTTGCAAGTTGGGCAAACTCAATATTATGAAAATGGCGAACTGTAGCAAAAAAAACGCGCATCGGCCGCTCACTAAATGAGTCATCAAGCTATACGGCGCAAGCTGCGTACAGTACGCGCTGTTCGGACACTTCATTAAAAATAAATAAAGTGACTATTATAGGCAAATAGTCAGCTTGCTTACAGTTTGCTTAGTCAGGAATAAGCAGATTCTTTAAAAAAAAATCCTATCTTATAATTAGTTCTATAATTATAAATAAATCCGCGTTTTTTTTATTAGTAAGTAATCGTTAAAAAACTTTGCAATAAATAAGTAGGATGAAGCAATGGAGTAGACCGCCGAAGGGAATTAATAAGCCCTATCACCGTATTCCGGGTGAGTGACGGGCGTCAAGAGATAGCGCCGCCCGATATCCGGCTGGTTTCCGGCTTTTCCGGGCATTGACGGACAGGTATCCGGACGCCGGACGCCGAGCGATAGCCACTGAAACAGTTACTCCGGCTCGGGTTGGGTGCCAACTGCCTATGTACTAAATTAGTACTAGAATTCTAAGTTTACCTTTCGAAACGCTTTAACATGATTTTTTATGGTCCTTCCTTTATTCGGTACCCGATGCAAAGTATTCAACTTTAGAATAAATAAGAGTATTTCCGAGTTATTTTCGAAATCCTGACCATAGTCAAGGCTAAAAATATTCAGGCGTTTTCTTAACCATCCCAGAAACTTTAATAAAATGCAAAGTACACAAAAGCACTTGCGGTAAACACCGCTTCGTGATCATGCAAAATTAAGCGACTTGGAAACATATTCCAACGTGGGAATTTCCGCGCAGGATCCAGAGAAAGTAAAAATTTAACAGCACTTTACATACCTGAACGCTTGTCGAATCGCTTACACGTAAATTAAGCCAGGGTTGACTCATTGAATCGTGCGGGAAACACTAGGTGGTGCCATTGTTATGACTTCATTTACAACCTTACCTATATAACCTATACTATACCTTAGACAAAATATTGTGAAATATCCTCGCAGTCTAACACAGTTCAATGCAGGTCACTATGATATCTGCAATAAACTCCTAAAGCGATGATAGCCTAGTCCCTAGTATATTTGTTCATTGTGAGAACCAAATATGTGTGTATAAAATGTCATCTGCTACGTAACTAGAGCCCGGTATATAGCGACAGGCTTGCCCTCTGTCCCATTCGGGACTGAGTATCGTCCGGCGAAGTGTGGCTGTTGTACACCTCTGCCAGCCCCTTCGGGGGAAAGGCGTGGCGATATGTTGTGACATATGATTATGTTGTTAACGTAAGGTACCTCATTGCGAGCCCGATTTCTATTCTTATGATCATTTTCAGCTTACTTCCGTACTCGTCTACTGATATAGCATTACTAACATCGAGTTCTAAAGCTCTAATTGCAGCGTTAAATATAAGTCCTCAGTCCTCACCCAACAATAAGAACACAATTACTGCAAGTGACTGACGCATTTTGCAGCTTTTCCGCCTTTAATCCTGTCGACCTACTTCCGCGCAGAATAATTAATAACGAGCCTTTTATACGGGATTAGTGTCCGCTGATGAATGTAAAGTCTTCAACGTCTTGTTTTCGAGGCTGTAGCGGCTTTTGTTACAGAAAAAGTGCTGAAGAGGTAGCTAGCTAGCTGAAGAATAATGGACGCTTTATAGCAGTAAATGATGAAATACTCTTTGGTACGGTTGGTTTGAAAGTGCTTAGCACACAGCAAGCACTCTCTCTCAAAACTTTTTCGTAAGCAGTATAGTTTACTGTTTATGTGGCCAGTACTTATGCATTTAACTTGTATGTACCTTTTATTGTGTACAAAATCACTTCTTCGTACTCGTTGTCGCTTTCGCAAGGTGATCGTAGTCATCAATTCAGAGACTACCATAATCTCTCAAACATTCTTATTGAAATCTTTTGATGAATATTTTTGCTTGCAATCTACTGTAGGAAACTGAAATTATAAGTACTGGCACGTTTGTTTGTTGTAGACCACTAGGCAGCACGTTTATTTCACATTAATATGTGCAAGAAAGCACTAGGCTATTCTAAAATGGTGCCAAGATCTCCCCGAAGGAAGCAGTTACTCAGAGAGCAAGGAGATCTAATTACAAATCAATTGTCTTGTTAGCCGAGGCTCCGATCCACGGGGGCCAGGCGGCCAAACAATTTGTAGCTCCAATAAAACAGCTCTAGTCCCGAGGAAGCTTCCAATCAAATTTCAACAGGCACTCAAGGTAAATTGAATAATTCTCATATTCCGTCTCGCGTCGAAAATAATGTGTTTTATTCTAATAGCAGACGGTACCACGGCCATGATCCCACATGCCCCAATTTTATAATGAGGTTATTGGCCAGATGCGACGACGGAAAGTCTGGTTCCTGGCGGCAGTTCTAGATGCTAGAGACCTCATAAAATGTTCGATGTTCCTGGAATGTAGGCATAAAATCCATTCGAAAATTCATAATGTTTGTGCGTTTAGCCTACGAATTTAATTCTCGCGTTCTTCAACTTCAAAGAGCACAAAACAAAATATGATTCCTTTATATAAAACACATCAAAAGTCTTCACTTGACTGCTAACGAAATGGTTTTTTCCTGTTTATTTCAATTCGATACCATTGAACTTGCTCCGCAATTAGATCTCTGTGTTGTTTGGAAAAAAAAGAGAGTTCGTTGTTCCTTAGGGTTTTTACTAGACAGAAGTTAGGAGAGAGCGTGAATTTGTGAAATGGAAAGTGTCTAATTAAGAACTGCTAAATAATTTATCAAGGGACTGGGAAATTAATGGTCTACGGGTTCACTGTGAGCGAGCGGACGACCGAGTGGAGCAACAATAAAAAAATGTGTCAGCTTTTTTCGAGCTCCTGGGGAAATGGTCGCATTTTAATGAACGTTGCATAAGTTTTTTCGCAAAATATTACGAAACACTTTTCTACTTTGCGTGCAAAAGAGCCCGTGAAAAGCGCATTTTATTCCCTGAATATTTATCGTGGTTTTCAAGTTACATTTCATATGTGATGATTTATAAAACCGTGTGTAAATCTCTAGCTACTGTGAAACATTAACCAGCCCCGCGTTGGGCGCCATTAATACAAATGATATCTCTCAACGAGGGACCGCAAAGTTTTATTGCCAACACAAAATTAATCTGTCCTTTATGCAGAACAGTTCAAATGAAAAAGTATCCTAATCACTAGACTTAAATGAGAAAACTGTGCGTAATTTCGAAACGTGTCATCCAGTATGTATACATTGAGCCGTATGCGACTGCATTTGTACTAGAATCTATTTTTATTCTTACAACCGGTTCGTTTTGTGATAGTATGGTCGAAGACACGTGGTGGGCCGATAGTTTGCCGGTGAATGAAGCACGTGGGTGCGGGCGCGGCCGCTCGATACGGCGGAGGCTGCGCGTTGAGCTCTCGCCCGAGACTGCCTCCTCTCCACCCGTTATACGCTGATCTACCCCGTCTCTCTCCTTCCCACCACCCGCTAAACGCTAAGAGGACGAATTTCACGAAACCAAAGCTCAACAATATGCGGTTAAGATTTACAACTACCAGCATTGATGGAACTTTAACTATTGAAAACGACCTATTTTATCAGAGGTCATGCAAAGCTGGGAGAATCGACAGTGTAAGTTCAATCAGAGATGCCTTGACGTGCCATTCTTGAACCGAATGTTGAAATGGTACGATTGTCAGGAATACTTTCAATTGGAGATCAATTGCGAATTCTTGTGGTATCATGTGACGTCTATTACATTTCCTATAATCCTGAAGAAAATGCTGTCAACATAAGTTTAAGAATATAATAATATAGTATTGAGTTACAACAGAATTCAGTAATCGTTCAGTACATTTCATTTAAAAACATTTTGTTACGCTTTCATCCCTATATAACTACTCAACGGATAATCATCAAATATTACATATTCGTTATCAGGGGTACAGAAAGGGGTACCTTTCATACCGGGACTGTAGGTGAATCCGCGGGGTGCAGCTACTATAACATAATGTCCATAATAAGCAATGCAACGACACATCGCAAACTAAAAGCGCACAAAAACTGCATCTGACAACGCGACAATGCTCTCAAAAACGAGAGTACTCAAAAACATGGCAGTGTGGATGTAGAGCCGACCAATAAAGCCGACTGTTTACGACTCTGGTCGGAACTTAGAACATAAAACCTGGTGGAACTGGTACAAGGCAGACGCCTGATGCTTATTAACTAACTTAGTCCATAGTCAGCCTAATTACAAAATAACTATGCTGGTTTGTTTGTCACCCAATACGATTATATGACACTGCAACGGCTAACATCGTTTGCTTATACACAAACACCTGCACCAGTGCTAGCATTTAGTCACATACCAACATCACAAGCTTTAGGATTATGGAGTGGCTCTTGGTCTTGACGACAAGACAATTTAATCGCTATCTGCTGTAACATGAACTACAGCTTTTAACCTTTTGTAAGAACAAAATGAAATAAAATTACTGTTGAAGAAATTTCATTCCTGCAACCTTTCACAATGTCGACGACGTGATGACTAATACTCGTAATCACACGCTTTTAAGTTGTTTGTTGATCAACCTATAGCTTGAAATCAGCTTGGAGAATTAGAGACTTTCATTTTAGTAAATCATGTCTTAAAAAACCTGACACAGACAAATCGTGCCTATTACAGAAGAAATAACTTGAAAGGTAATTGTTGCATTGTTAGTTGTTAGGTAGCGTGGGTGGTTAGTACCGGCAAATATATTAGTTTAACGTTGAGGAATGATGAAAAACAACTTATTAATTATAAATGATCTCAAATGCAATAACGAAAATTACATCCGTAAACGACATAAGTAAATCTAAGGACCAACGTCCAATAAAAATGATGGAGATTAAGTCATTCGACCCGACGATTCTATTTACGACAGTGATTCGTTCGAAATAGATGTATTGAGTTCCGGAAAGGTAATATTAGTATCGATGCTTACTTTGTAGTTATCATACGCGTATCTTAAAATTTTACTTAGTTTTATTAAGTCAACCAACAGGCCCTACTCTAAATGCTAAATTGCTAAATCTAAACTAGCTAAAAGTACTTTTTTCCTTATCTTATTCGCAGCAATAACAAAGACATTTACAGGGTGATTGGAATCCAGACCGTATCCTTTCAAGGGGTGTTCATTAATTCAGCAAACATTTTTAGTTTTTCATTTATAATTAGCAATTTTGTTAAAAAAAATAATTTGAAATAAAATGAAAACTAAAAATTTTTGCTCAACTAATGTAATGCTTAAAACATAACCTAGAATGAGTAGAAATACCCATTGAAAGGGAACGGTCTGGATTCCAATCACCCTGTATATTTAACTAGTTCAGATTTAGAAATTTAGCGTCCTGAACAGTGCCTAATGTGACTTTACATTTACATACATACAATTTACTAGACATTGCGCAGAATCTTCAAATAACTAAATATCGCCTAAATACCTATGTTTGATCCGACCAACAGAAATCCTTTTCACAAAAAATATGTTTCCTGTAGTTACTGAACTGAATATCGATATCATGGGCAGCGAAACGCAATACTACGAATCGCTGCATACGGAACATTTCGATAATTTCAATATGCCGATAGTATTTCTAGCCGAATGTTCGACTCTAGTGAATAGTCGAACGGAAGGTATCTATAAAAAAATCATATTCCTGATTTACGATTCCACTTTATGTCTTACCGAAATGACGGCGTTGATGTTACGCTTGTAAAATATAAGGTCGCTAATTTGCATAACCAATTCCGATAGAGTAAAATCGATTAAAATATTAAGGTTCGGATTAACATTTTTATGAGATTAACGAAAATATGAAACGATGGTGTCGCCCAAATTGAGTTTTAAAATAACTTCATCAAAATTAAACCTATTTCATTACATTTACTCGCGCGTCATTTAAAGAATACAGTAAAAAAAAATATGTTGACGAACAACAAGATTTCAAAATCAATATTAGCCTGGCATCTCGTCTTTCATCAATTTCTTGTAACTTAATCTACCAGTCATGATCAAATTATCTGACTCATTGGGTCATAGATTCGCCAACAGACGAAATTTTAAGAGTGCCTACCTATGGAGTACGAATAAGAATCACGCTTATGGTTCCATAAGCAAAATTAATATGTTGAAGCGAACCTCGATTGAGCAACATCAACACGATAGTGAAGAGGATGATTTATTTATTTCTAGAGTTTCTTGGTTTAACTTTCAGTATGAGACCCTAAAAATTGGATCAAAACTCTCTCTGGAACGAGCACTCTGACGCCTTCAATGAGCCTGTCATTCCGACAATGGTGGACCGTTATCGTAAACGGGATATCAACGATAGAGATTTTGCACAAAAGAGATGCGAAACAGTTTATTTTCAGGTCATTTTGGAAATTTTGCTGTAGTCACGCCTTTGTGGAACGTTGCTCGTTTGAACAATACGCGCTGGGAAATGAGATATATCGCTATTGTTGGGAAATGAGGAAGCGTGGGTTATGACGGAAATAACATAATGACTGGGAGGAATGGTAATAAGGTTAATCATTTACATCAAAGTTATTAGCTAATCTTGAGAACTGAAACAATCAATCAGAAAGCTTCAAGACCAATAATCTAATACGTCCAAATTCATTATGGATTTATTCAAGTATTTGAAATCCCTCAAGGATCAGAGGATGCCTTTTTAAGTTTTAAATGAAAACCTCGAGCTTTTTATATACCAATTAAAAAAAAAAACAAAAGAGTTAAAATCTAGGCATTTTCAATGCCAAAGCGAATAGGTATCTTTTAAGTCTGCGTGCTTCACACGCTTATCAACAGGCCAGTGACCCTATTCGGAGATATGAGATTTTCATCTCACTTTTTTTCGTCCTTGTTGCTCTCGTTTGAAACGTCATAGGTGTGAGAGTGACCAAGATAAAATCTCATCTCATCCCACGCGCAGGAATAGCCTCCCAGTTCGTGGTCAAACACAGACTTTTCCGCGATATAAACAGAAAGAATAGCAGCTCAAAGAACAGTCGTAAAAAAAACCCAGAGAATAATCAGGACACCCTCAAGAACGCTCGTAAAATTATTTAATCTGCAAATACAATGACCTTTTAAGTTTAATGCAAAAATGAAGCAGCACGTAACGCCGACGGGGTTTTTTATCGTAAACCTCTTGCAATACCATAAATCGGTCCGTGCAAGAACTGGACTTGTCTGAATCACTCGTATGAATCACGAGCGGGACAAGTTATTGCTTCGGATGAAGAAAAGAAAGAAAATAATTATGTCCATTGTTTCTCTGTTGGCATTTATGTATAGTAAGTAGAACAAATTGTGGCTTTGCAATATCATCGAGTGAACTGTAGACGTTGACTGACTGCATTTCTTTAGCTTTCCTTTTTAGTTGGTGTTTAACTGATTCCATTTCTAAAACTTTTCTTTTATAATTAAAAAAGATAAGATTATACTCAGTATTTATTTTGCCTGTGACAAAGTTTAACAAAAGATTCCCAAGTACTATAAAATATATACTACTATTAATTATGTGCGTAGAGCAACACTTCCACTTCAAAACGTATTTTAACTTAGCATAGTTGGAAAGGAACACATCAAATAATATCAGATTTAAGCCCAAACATTCGAATAAGAATTCTCGACATCATCCCTTGACCCTTTCCTATCTCAACTCATTCGGTAATCTGAATGAACGCGAAAAATATTTATAAAGAGGATCTCTGAGCTCCGAAGCGTAGTTCGAATACAATCATATTATTTATTTGAATGTAGTTTTTTTTTTAAACCATTTCCAAAAGGTTTGTTGCCCCAACATTCGAAGTGGGTCTGCGAAGCCTTTTGCCAGGCTAGCCTAACGAACCACTACAGATAACGAACACACCTTCGCGACATGAATGGTGGGGCGAGGAGGGTTTCATGTTTTTATGTTCAAAGATAAATGTGATGACGATTTTATGGCGGAGAAGCGAGATGAATGTTAAAATTTAAGAACAATGTCTGAAATTGCAGTTTCATTTCTCATTAAGGGCGAAATGCCCACTTTAGACAACGCTAAATATGAACCATCTAAACTTTTGTTTTTGAAGAAATTCGTTAGCGAAGAATAAATAATATTAAGCGCATTTTGGCAAATAGACCACAGTTCGAAAACAATGTAGACCCTATTCAAACCGCTAAAATGCTAAATCTAAACAAGCTAAAAATATTGTTGTCTTTGGTGCGTATTAGACAAGGACATCAATATTTTAAGCCATAAACGAACTATTTAGATTTATCAGTTAAGCGTTCTGACTGGGTCGTTATATATCAATAAATAGATATGATCATTGGCTTCTCATAATCTTAGTCAATTGTCGACAAACATACCCTGCACGAACAGTTCTCTAACATAACTGAAAGCTTTCATAGAAAGTTCCAAAGGTCCGCCCACAAAGGCTCTCACTCAACCGTTAACATAAAAGATAGGTCCATTACTAGTCCCCGATTAAAATACATTAGCCGTTCGCTGGCACGCCATGTCACTGTCATGTGAAGTGCGTACACGGCTAATGTTGGAAAACGGCCGATTGATTAATTGATAACTTTTGTTACAGCAACATAAAGGCTATAACGCGATATTTACCTCGCTAATGGAATGAAAATTGTATAATGATACTTAAATGGAGGTCTGCCAGACATTTGTATAATATGCGATGGATTGGCAGGTGTATTGGAATTTCGATAGTTCAAAAAAATAATATAAGAGGAGACGGTTGGATTAGAGATCAATTTCTCAACGCGAGATGGTTGATGACGTAGCTTAGTGGAGATCGGAGAATTTTGTTGTCAGATAAAGGCAATAAGAATTCCCATTAGGATCTTATAAAAGAATCTAGTTAAAATAAAAGCGAACGATTATAGGAGAGAACAAATCATAGAAAATGCCCTGTTGTACCTTTTTCTTGGCCCTTTTTCTAAACAAGGTGGTAGTCATTTTGACGTTCATGAGTTTCGATACCCCGTTGAATAAAGACATTTGACTTGATTTGAAAGCCTTGACTCGGCAGACGTAACAAATAAGCTTCCGCTCTAAACTCTTAAACACCTTGACTGAAATATCCGACATTCCCGTTTGAAGCAGACTGCATTTCTCTCTTACTTTCACCATCGCACCTGGGACGGGCACGTGGGCGAATATTTATGCGTCTAATGCTTTGCTGAACGGCTATTTCAGCTTACTCTAATGCACCTTTGCCTATAAAAACGTAGAGTAGCGTGTCTTGGCTTTACATTAATGTTTGAATAACGGATATGTCATGTTATCAGTTATTTATAGTTTCTCGAGAATTTGACTGGAATGTGGTGTTATTTTTTTAGATAGGTAACCATATGAGTAGTTTAATTTTATTTAAAACAGGGTAAATTCAAAAACACAATGTGGTTTCACTGACTACTGTGGTCACATTGTTGTGACTTAATTATGAAAACATGACATTGAACTCACCACAGAATTTTCAGCTGCGATCGTCGAGCGCCTGAAACCAATAGATAACGACACATTAATTTATTTTGCAATACCATACGGTTATTTTAATTGGGTTATTAACGACAGATACAACATAACGTGACACACAGTACGTGACTTTTGAAGCGAATGAGTAAATGTTCTAACCCATCTCTACAGATGACAAAAGATAGATGATAAAAATAAAAGCAAAACGAATACGCAATGACCTGACCCCAAATAGTAGGACCAATGTTTCGGATAACGACAATTATGAGACAAAAACAAAACACATATTTGCCTCTCAATGACTCAAGGTAATGTACCTACCTCTTGTTGTATGTAACACAGCAAACACTTGCATTGAATAAGTAGCGAAAGCGAACATCTGTTTGCAAAGTTGTAAACTAGCATTCAGAATGCCACTGCAGCGGTCACAGGCCGTATCGATTGCGCGGCTCTTGCGGTCTCTTCCACGTAGTACAAGTACCGTACCACGTACCCACAAACACTAAGCACCTAAACAGCTATAGGAAGAATTGAAACTGATATGCTTGGTTATCATGTCGATCAGGCTTACTGCCAGAGCTTTTAGAACATCTAAACTGAAACATGATAATGATAACTAATGTGGAATAAAGAAAATGTTAAGATTTCAAAGTTTAATGTGGCATCAAAAACGCATTAGCACTCGGTTGTAAATGTCTTTCAATACGGTCCGGATCAAAGGTTGCTTAGCATCGATCTTTTGAAGCTCGTCATAGGCTATTTAGTAAGTTCGTCACGAACGGTATCTATGTATTCTGAGCATAGCGACAGAATTAATAATAGTAAATATTTATATTTAATTAAAACTAGAATATGGCAACAGCGGATATTCATAACTTCATTCGAGACGTGTTTAGTAAATATATCGTTACAAAAATGTGTGTGATTTTGACGGGTAATTTCCTAACTTATTTGATTTTCGACTAAGCTCAAATATACGAAATAATATGTTTGTAACTAGAAGAGTTTAATCAAGAATTTGATTTTCTTGGTAAATTCTGCTTTAGTAAGGAAGGCTAAGGCTTCTTCCTTCCAAACTTCAATATAATATGTAGTGCCAGTTATAGCAAAAGATTCTGCGTGCTGGAACCGATCGGCTTTCCGCTGGTTCATTTCCGCCATTATCTACAGTCGACCGTTACTTCCATTTAACTTTTTACAGTATTTCCAACTGAAAGCGATTGCAGAGGACAATATCTTGCAACGAGGCGGAACGGTGCGCGACAATCCGTGAAATCTGTTCGCGACCTCCATTGATCCATTCAGGCTATGCAGGTGGTGATCTGTCACTTCGTCTGCTCGACGAAGCGTTCGAAGCTTCGTATAGGGAATTGCGTTGGTGAATATATTTGATTGTCTTGATTGGTCCATGTGAAGAAGCAGCAATCTTTAGTATATACTATGTATGTACAAGATTATGTAGTATAGATTTGGTAAGAAAAGCTAGACGGAGTCAGTTATCAATAACAACTCATCATTCCAGACACTTCAGTCAGATTTCGTTTCCACACAAGTATAACCTCATCAGCAAGGCACGCGAAACCAAACAAGGGCCACCGCTACTTCCACAATCACACTATCCACAATTCCAATTTAATTTCAAGCCCAGTACTTCAGTCGCGTGTCGAATACCAAACAGTAGGCATTACACAGTAGTAACACCACACCATAAAGCCGGCGAGTGTCGTCGCGACGCAGATGCACTCGCGTGACTCACGGTACACGGTTGTAATCAATTACCCACCCCTGTCGGAACAGTGGCCCATAGTCGTAAAGAGACCCTTGACAGTTGCCCTTGAAGTTACACAAATATTCTAAACAGGGGCTACAAGGTTTCATGAGATTCGAAAGTTACGATAAGTCTATGATTTATGCACTGCATTTCGTCTGGTGAGTATAAATTTTGATAATATTATAGAGATTTATGTTCAACATTTAGAAATAGAATAATGAGATCGCATCGAAACATGCATAGGATTTTAAATTAGTAATAAGGAAAGGAACATCGTCGCTGTTCATTTCTTAATCACGGAAACACGAAAAGCAAACGTAAACTTTGGAAGCCAATTACGAACTTTGCTGAGACATCTGATCGTATCAACTTTCCATTTGTATATCAGTGGAGCTATATTGCAATCAAGTGCTCAAACACGCGCAATGCGATTTTAATTAAAACTTAGGCCATGTAGGAGCAAATGTCACAACAGAATTATTTTGAACTCAACTAGGGCATGGAGATAGGCCCAGTATTGTTCTTCCTAACAATAACATTTGACAACTATTGTCGCCACTACTACCTACTTCCTTAGTTATGTAGGTTATTGTATATATGTAAGGATAGATAATACATGCGTAGGTAGAGACATTATTGTAGTGGAACAAAATAAAGTTGTAACAAATAATTGTGTGCAACCTCCTAATTTACATAAACATTATGTGATAACTCCAAGCTATTTGTAATAATCAGCCCGTTTACAACTTTACACGTACTGATGTTGACGTTACCTACTACACCCAAATGATCGTGATGTGAGCAAACCTGTTTAGAGAAAGGTTATTGCAAATCTTTCCTTAAAAAGGGTTTCGTAGGATTACAGCTAAAACATTTATTATTCATGTAATTTTAAGTAAATGTCGCGAAGGATGTTTGCGAGACCCCGTACGGACTCCCAACAAAAGGAATAACGCACGTGAGCATTTTGTCGACTTCAGCCAAGATATTTCAACAAAGAATACAGCGCCGAACCTATTTCAACTTTAAATCCATAGCAGGTGAGCAGAAACTGGAATAAGGGAAAAGTCGTTGCTAAAAAAGGAGCATGCCATTCGGAGTCAAAGTTCAAACCTCAATGCAACGTGTGGTGGGCCGAGCCCGTCGACTTTTACCCCAAAAGTTTGAGTGTTAAAGTTCAAATTGTTATGAGGTAAAGTTTTGGGGTGTTTTTTACGCGGTCGTGTGTCATAGAACCGACGGCTGCGAAGGGACTGAAGGAAGGGGGCGTTGTATATATAGGTGACGAGGTTTTACTTCAGGTCGGTGGGACTCTTTGTTCCTAGTTCCCATTGTGCACGACGTACAATCAGGACCTGTACGAGTAGCGTAGCTTTTGAGTCCTGAACCTTATTGTAAAGAGAAACAGGTAAAAGAAAACTTCAAGTCTAAAACTGTTTCCAGCTGAAGAGTTGCTTTTATTTCAATAGCTTCGTGACTTATATTCCAGCGTCATTCATATTGGCCGTCAACAGATCGCAGCTGTTAGGTCATCAGACAATAGACAGTGTGATTGGTAAAGGCCATGAACTAAATACCATTAAATTATATCTATTGCCGAGTTCGACGTATCAGCTCATGCAGTGGCTTTGCACTACGAGAATCTGATGCCACAATGCAAAACTAAATAGTATTTAACCATAACAATAACTGACTCTAACTAGAGTGTGCAAGGTCTTTATCGGCTTGTTGGTATATTTTTTTGTATTACCTAGTCCTAACCGATCTATATTTGGTATTTTAGCCAGCATTTTCCTTGTTCTTTTAATTTTCAAAATATATTTTTAAGTACATATATATTTTTGATCTTCTAACTAACGTTAAATTCAATAAAAAAATTATTAAACATTCCGGATTAAAGTTATCTGTAAACACGCTTTATAACTGGATATAGACGACCTCCGACCGTTTAACATCCGTGTAAGAGGATCCCTTTTATATTTAAATATGGTTCCGTGGCTGCTTTCATTTACAAATTAGGCAGTATTGATGTGGACTTTAATGGTATTCAACTCAGATTTTAGATATGGAATATTTTTCTGTGTTGTTGAGGAAAAAGAGCACGATTTGAGTGATATGCTATGATTTTATAAAGATGATTTTTGATAAGGGTTTTTGCAAGTGTATTGTGTAGTATTTACGTATGCAGATATAGCTTCGCTATTATATCAGAACAAACTAAATGATTCTAAACTATAAGTTTGTTTTCAATTTAAACAATTTCCGAGTGTTTCTAATTGCTTCAACTTGCAACATTATCTTAATCGAGGCTTATCTTCTTAACCCAAAGTTAAACGTAAAGCAGCCTGATTATCGCTCGGTTTAAAGTAGCACAACATCGGAAGATCCAAACAAATATCATTATTATGTTATCAAAGCAAAGTTTGCATAAACTTTACAGTTTGAATTGGTTTCTATGTTACTTTACTACCTATCCAAGTCAAATTATAAAATCGAAAGTAAGTGTGTCTGTCCGTCTGTTTATAGGCATTTCATGGCTGAACTAATATTGATGAAATTTAATAATTTATTACAGTACATCACGAGGAAAGTTTTTTGATACTATTTTCTGAATAAATGCAAAAGAAGTCGCGGGTAACAGCTGGTTTAGTATATCTAGAAAATATACCAATCAGAAATTACCAAACATATATAAGACCCAGGTGCGTCGTAATATCTCACACTTTAAAAATAAACTTATTAATATTAATTGAAAACGAATAATATAATTATGCTAAATAAAAACTAGTACTCTTTACCACATTCTTTACTCATGTAAACGAGACTGGTTCTAAAACCACCACGATTTGATGTTCAGTTTCACTTAACGTTTTAGTTGGTACAACTTTATTACAGACTAGCGACCCGCCCGGCTTCGCACGTTGCCTTTAAGCCTTCCGTGAAAAATTATCAGATTTATGGTGCAAACCGTATCATAATCAGTTTCGTGGTTTGGGAGAAGTTAAATAAATAAATAAATAAAAACTTTTTTATTAGGCAATAAATACTTTAAAAATAAATACTTACTAAATAAATACTTTAGTAAATATTTTAATTTTAGGCAATAAATACTAATTTATTGCCTAAAATTAAAAAACAAATTACAAATAAATGCTGGGTACACACACATCAAGCCAACGAACGCCAACGCACGATTTATTGGATTTAGAGACAGAGACAAACAGACGCGGCTAGCTACTTTGTTTTATTTCTATTCCTAGAGTTTTATACTATACTAGCTATGCCCTACAGTTTCACCCACGTCCCACAGGATTCGTTATTTTTTTCGGGAAAATTTCTTAATTTTTTCTTTCATAAGATCCTTCTCCTGGCAATAATAAACACAACAACAAAAAAAATGCGATTATGCTTCATCTGTTCACACGTGATGCGATGACCTAAGGAAATAGATTGATTCATTTTTATACATAGAGAAAAGATAGAAAAGACAGGAAAGAGAAGTATTAGCATAAATATATATACTAATTACATTAATTTGTTTGCCAAGAGGAACGCTTGTATGTAATTTTGAGTACAACGCGACCTACTTATCTGTACAGTTGAGTGCAGGAGGTTGAGCTATCATCATAATTTCTGAACTGATAGCATCTAAAAACATAGTTCCGTCGTTTGGCCACATTTAGTTTGTACATACAAATTGTTAGTCCTGTTCTATCTAGAATACTGTGAAGATCTATAGTAAATAATGTATTAAGTGTTCTCTAAAGAATGTTAAGTAACTCGAGCGCCTTTGGGAATCGAGATACATAACTTACCTAATGGAAAACTCTTAGATTACCATACACAAACTGAAATATTTCATAGCTAACCTTAATAAACTTGGCACCCTCATAATGAAGATAAACTTGTTATTTACCTACAAAACAGTTTAAACATTTAATTACGAAAAGGATACTTACTTCATTCAAGGCAAAAATAGCTCTCCCTAAAATGTTCATTTAATCAACCCTCCCTTCTTCCTTACCTTAAAAACTTAATTCGCTCCGGAAAAATCACCATAAGAAAGCGTTCAACTTACGAGCTGTGAGTTCATCGACCTCCCTTATCTTGGACACAGACTTTATCTATCCACAATCCGCATCTTTACCTCACGCCTTGGCGCCTAATCGATTCCTTTCATCTTCAAAGACTACCTTATTTTCATCAGTATAGGGGTTATTTCATCCCCTAGTATCGGAATCGGGAGCACGGGAATTTATTGCTTATGCCTGGGCATTTAGGTCTTCTTTTTTCAGGCGTGATCATGCACAATATAAAGAGCAGAGTTTGCGACGTGCTAAGCCGTTGCCAATATTTGTCTAGATTAGATAAAAGATTTAGGGTTCGGTCCGGTTCGACCGGTATTGTGCAGCTGCTTTCCGGTTCACTGTGCGAACGGAAATTGATTCCAATGTAAAGGAAATGGGGCATTCAAGTGCTAATATGAAGCCGAAAGATTCAGTCGTAAACATCATGAAGCAAAAGAGAAGAGCAAGAGCTCTTGTCACTAGTGGCAACAAAGACGTCTTGTAAATTCACCAACATTCGAGAAAATTCAAAGAAATCCCGACATCCCAAAGCCAAGATGTTAAACCAGTAAAGTATAATGGGATTCAACAAAAAGATCCCAGAATATAGAGTCGGCCTTTCCCGGGGCAGTTAGCGTTAAAAGAGAGGTACATAACGGCTCCGCCTGTAGACCACTTCCCTTTTGCGATGTCGACCTAAAAATAAAAGACAACAATCCACCCGACGGGAAACTATTGTGTTAGAGAACATTAACTATGCACGATTCGTCCGTACAGTAGTAGGCAAATAGAATATTAGAATGCTGACCTCATTCTGAGGCTTTTTTTCTCGACCGGCTGTGAATCAACCAGATTTCTGCTACGGACTTGCATTTATATTTAAAAGGATAACGGGTCTTCAAGGGGCTTTCGCTTAAATTTATTTGGGTTGGCTAATAGGAAATTGTAGATTCAAACAGGGTAGAAAAAATCGTTAAAATAAAAATTGAATCGAGAATTAAATTACGTAAAACGAAAGGAAATAAAGATAAAACGGGTTTTTGGTTTAAATGTAATGCATTTAGCAAAAAAAAACAGTTGCTAATTATTTTGGAGAAAACCAAAAATATAAAAAATAAGCTAGAGGGAAAATAATAATAAGCATTTCGTGACAGAAGTTTTTTGGTCGAGCAAAACGAATGTCTCAGAATAAATTTTAAACAAAATTTTAAGTTCAGTCATGAGCAAAATCTAACAAGGCAAGATATAGGTCACGAGGTCTAAGATCTCCGCAAACTACGAATTTCGATTCCGACCACACACCACTTCATAAACGACTACAACCCGTTATAAATCACAATGAAACGTTATAAACATAGGCCTAGCTCTCTAAAGCCCATTAATATTTTATCAGCCCTATCATCGACACAACCATAATACTCCCCATAGTATAATTTGATATTCCATGCATACAATAACTTAACAGAAAGCTTATCGTAAATCAAAGCACCGTCATTAGGTACGGCGCTCGTACTCGTACGCTACGTACCGGGAAAAGCAGAATCTTTAATATCCATGTGTCCAAATAATTAAGATCTCTCTTAGTACGGTTGTCGCAGCATTTTAGTTAGAACATGGGAGTCCTTGCGTGAGTGGTGTCGGTGCAGGCGGCCGGATAGAGTAGAGCTCCGAGCGCAAAGAAGCTTCCCCTCGAAGCTGGTCAGTGAACTGTGAGCGGGGGCGAGGGTAGGTCAAGGTAGGATGGCCGGGTTGAAGGCAGTTCCGGGCTGGAGCTCAGCGCGCAGCCTCCGCTGTATCGAGCGGCCGCGCCCGGACCCACGTGCTTCATTCACCGGTACACCACCACGTGTGAACCATCTAGCTAGAGTCTAGACTTTCAAATTTCACAGAATTTATTTATTTCCCCAGCAAGTCATATAAAAAAATTATATACTTACTTACGCTCTAATAAAATAAAGAATTTAAAAGAAATCTTTGCGTAGACTTATTGGCGCCCGACGTGGGACACCATGGAATTTTGGAATTTGCAGAAATCCTCAATATTACGAATTTGACTTCGTAATATCACATCTAGCAATAGCTAGTCACATTTAGCAATATCGGCTTGACAATATGTACATATATATATGGCTGAAAAGCAATATTAAACAAACAACATTTCTCTGAAAGCGTGTGCTGTCAGGAATTCCGGCGGCAGTAATGAAATCGGAAACCAACTGAAGCCAAATACCCGACCGACAACGATCCTGCAGTTCTCAGAAGTGGGACACGCATTTAATCAACTGCTAGTATGGGTCACTATTACCGGCCCGTGGGATTACACTGCACCCTCCCTGACCCGACTGCCGGCGCGCGGCGACTTATTTCTACACGACAGAAATTGCTTCGTTTAATTGAAGTCTGGTAATGTCACTAAAACATTTCAGTCAATAATCTTTTAAAATTAAAAAAACTTCCCGTCATCTGAAACAATTTTTGGAGTTTCGGTGACTTTTAAAAAATCGCTCGACCGAATCGTTAAAGTTTAAATGGGACCTGGGAGGAATTCTATTTCAAACCAAAAAAAATTTTTCCAAATCAGTTCAGGCGTCTTCGAGTAATCGGGTAACATACATACAATAAAACATACAATCAAATTGAGAACCTCCTCCTTTTTGTAGTCGGTTAAAAATTAATCAAACCCACATTCAAGACAGACAAGTGAACCTAAATAGCGAGAGAGCGTCTATAATGTGAATGACGTTCATTGCATAAAATACCACCGAATGAAACATGAGTGCAATACGGATGTATCTGATAAGCCTATATTGAATGCAATGCGATTTGAACGTGTACAAATTGGTAGAGCATAGACTAACCGCATATTGAATTGTACGAACAAATTAATGGGCGTTGCGGTGAGCACTTTACCCTTTATCTATCTGTGCCGTTTTGATTAAAGCTACGTATTTTGGGTACATTTCACGATTTGACACTAATTAATTCAGAAGTGGGATTAACTAGGGATAGCTTTCAAAACAATCCAAGTTAGAGATTTAGACACGACCTTGCCCAATATCAAACTCAAACGGTATACAAATAGATGCAAATAAAGCGACGATACGCGAGTGGGCTGTAGGTGAGACTCATGTTTTGGATGGAGCAATCTATATGGAAAGCATGTACGCCTAAACACGACACCGAATAAATTGATGGATGATGTGCGATGTCTTCCTGCCGACATTATGGGTAATCGACACGTTGTTCAATAGTATGTACGGTTTATATACGACTATAGAAACGGAAAAAAATGCGTAAATAGAATAGTCTAATGACGAGCGATGTTGTTACCCTCGATGATTGATGGGGTCTGATACAATGAGATTTCCATTTTTGATATCGTATGTATCTATGTACAAGTACAATCACAATGTTAGGAATTGGGAAGATTAAACAATGCCACGAGTTAGAATGCTGCTATTTTAATTAAAACATTCATTTACATGAAACCAATATCATAAAAATGCAGAAGACACTTCAAAATTATCACGTTCTGCTATTTTAATGAAAACATTCATTTACATGAAACCGATAACATAAAAATGCAAAAGACACTTCCAAATTATCACGTTGCCAAAAATCTTAAGTCACCAAATCTGAAGCGCGTTAATTTGATTAAACCAAAATCAGGACAAGATGCAGATATTAATCCTGAATCATTCCCAAGCTTTCAGTTTCGATGTAGAGCTCATTTAGCCCATGGCGTTTGACGCGAAGAAACTGCAGTCTCAATGATCTTAGTGCCAGGAAACTTGCAGGGCTCAAGTGGAAAAGTTCCAGCGCCTTCGCGGAACGAGTTACGAAACAACGCTTTTAGCGCGCTATTACGACTAGGTTTCATTTCATGTTAATATTATACTGTAGCAGTGAAATGAGAATGGGAATGCGAAGGTTTTTGGTTTTGGATACAACATAATACGTAATTCATTCTAAGAATTTTAATTAACAACATAATAAAGTTGTAGACAGTTAGTTGTTTGGTGGTTGTTTAGTCTTTTTACCAAAGCAAGCAGCAGGGTTGCTTTTTTCGAGTGTGTATGTATGTTAGTATGTATGTATGTTAGTATGTATGTATGTTAGTATGTATGTATGTTAGTATTTATGTATGTTAGTATGTATGTATGCATGTGGGTATGTATGTATAAGGTTTCTTTGGCACGGCTTCCAGCCTAAATAGCTTGATGTATTTCGACATGTGAGCTATGTCATTTGAATTGTCTTGATAGCGGAAGTGACATATTTCATTTAATAATGTTAGTTGTTGAAAAAGTTTAGTAGAAATGTTTATTGTATTAAGGTAGTTGTTTTCGATGATGTTGATGATTTTTGATTGCCAAATAAGCCGATTTACGCAGAATCGCAGATATCGTCATTCGTCAGGTTCGTAGAATACTGATAAAATACAAGTATGCAGATTGCAGACAACTAACACATAAAAAGCATTATGTTATCCTGGCTTATAAACTTTCAATGTACATTAAGTAACAATTAAGTATTTTTGCAGTTCACTTGCCACGTGGATTATGGTTCTACAGAAGATACTTGACAGATAAAAAAAACTCTTCAAAATGAATACATCGTAAAAGCTCCGACTCTCGCCAGGATCGCTCGAGATTCGCTCAATCGAACTAATTTAATTAATTGATTCGTGTCGTCTTCAGCAAAACGTTCAACTGAAAAGAATATCGATAGGTCCGGACTCGTTTCACAAAAATATGTCCTAAATTCAACAACGGACAGTTTAAAATCGAACATCAGAGCAGGCGATCAAATTCAGAAGTGGGATACGCGAGCATGGCTGAGAAATACACTTGGACCGATATTTAAGCAATTGATTTGAGTATAAAATGGCTTTTATATAGAGACGGATGTTCCGAAGTTTGACAATCTGGTGATTACGCTTTGATAAATAGCTCTGCTTGATTTAGAATGGTAATTAGAGCAACAGAACTTTATTTTTTAATTTGAGATGATTTAAAGTTTATAGATAAACAGGTTTATTTATGTAGTTAGTTTAGGTTTAGTTAGTCTAAGTAGATATTATGGGTTTTTTTTTATTTTATTTACTTAGCTAAACACATCCCATTTTTTTAGCTCGAAACTTAGTTAGGAAACTTAGGAATGAGTAACCAAGTGGTACCACTGATGTTACAACTGCGGGTACCAATGATACTAAACGGAATTAAGTACTTACTTGTTGGTCTAAATAGGCTAAATTGTAATCTAATAAAGCCGTTTACAACTAAGTACTCCTTTATAAAAAGACACTCTACAAAAAAAAAAGTAATTAGGATCAATAAGTTGCATAAGTATCCTCATAATTAATCCGCATAAGTATTACTCTTTCATAAATATCCTCTCCATCCTAAGGTTGCCTGGAAGAGATCGCTCTTAGTGGTAAGGCTGCCAGTTGTTACATTACAGTTTAAGATTTTTCTGTTCTTTTGTTTTTGTTATTTCTGGTGTGAACAATAAAGTGTTTATCTATCTATCTATCTTTTTAGGCAAAATCCTTAAAATAGTTCCCTCATTAGAGGTCATAGTACCTAGAAACGAAGCAGCAGAAACTAGACTTTCTTGAAATTCTATTTCAGGAATTACATTTACGACTGAACTCAAGATTCATCATAACAGCTACCGAGACGTAAAATATCAACTGCATTTACTAAAACACTATTTCCCGAAACAACACAACGTATGAAACAGAAACAACATATCCTAGAAAAGCTTTTACTTTATGCATAAATCTTAAGGTAGTTGATCCTGCCACCGTATATCATTCGAGAGCTCTTTGTAATATGGAATAACTTTTACTTGTTCATTCATGCCGATGGCTCAGATACTCGGATGATACTTCCATCCTTACTTGCAGACCTAGCATCCGCAACGCGAAAATCTTCTCTATGTGTTCATTTTGTCGTGCGAAAACAGGACAAGGCTACGAATATTTATACGTTTGTCTCATTTTCGCATGACAAAAAGAGTAACCAACCTAGTAGCTATTTAGGTATTAAAAAAATGGTTTTAGACTGTCTTAAATGTCGAATGACTTAATTTCTTCTAGACAAGCGTGCTCTATCGTAGGCCGCATCATAGCTTGACATCAGGTGAGATGACTGCCAGCAAGTCTTTTGCGAATAAATTAAGCGTGGTACAACCCGCAGGCAGCACAGCTACGTTGTAATGAATGGAATAATATGAGAAATGATAGACCAAACGCACGATGCTGTGCAACGCTGCGCAACTACGCGCGTCACCGTTGGTGAGTAGCTTCTCATAATATTTCATGCATTGCAACGTCATAAGCTAAGCTACGCAGTGCTGTACAGCAGCGCTGCGCTGCATGTGGTTTGACCACTGCTTATAAAAAACACTGACAGTCAGGGCTCTACTTCACACCTGCCGACACCACCCCTAACCACGCGACTTGCCCAGAACCGTTTCACGAATTGCTCAATTATAGGTACTTAGACTAACCAAACTAACCGCCAAGCCTTCAATATAAATAAATAACAATTAATGACTAATAAACCCGATGAACCATTATTTTAATGGAATTGCCGCGGCGTTCTAATTAGCCAGTGGGCGGCGAAGAAGAATAATTCGTTGACATTATTCATCCCGTCCTAGATCATAACTATGTTTTTGCCTAATAATTCAAAGAATCTTCCGCTCAGTTAACTTATTGACGTTTATTGATGATCGTCAATAAAATGCGTCATTAATCCTATCTTGTCAATTCAGATGTCATTCAAATAACATCATTTATTCTATAACCCACTGCTAAGTATAGGCAAGACGTCTCTTTTACTACGCGATCTACTTCGGTCCTGCGCCAATCGGGTCATATCGGGTCACAAAGGAAACTTATATAAACAGGAACTCGTCTTCTAAAGTAATTCCTCCTTATACCTATTTCCTAGTTCTTTGATAACTTGTTTCTGCTATGATTATTTTTAACTTAAGGCTGCCTATAAAAGATGACTTTTAGTGAAAAGCTGAATATAGTATTTAAGTTTTTTGGTTATATGATTTATATATATATCATATTTTTCGTTGTGAACACGTGATGTTTGTCTTGGCGTGATCGTGGAGTAACATCTTGGCGTAACATCTCACGCGTCAGATTTGAAGGTCTGAGTTATTATTCGAAGACTTGTGGCATAGAATAGGACATAGTGTAACTAATTTATCCATGCCAACAAAGTTCACAACCCTTTAACATTCCAGCGGTGTACCTCTTAACTCCGCATTAAAACAAATACGGCTTCCGAACCGCCTAAATTAGAGTTTCCTTAGGATGCCAACGTATTTGGGTGCAAGCGGCTTCGAATACGGACACGCTAGGAATCAATGCACTCAGACATCCGCTGGGACTTTGGATCGTCTACGATTGCTGTCTGTGATTTCCTGTTTAATTCTGTGCTAGATTGTTATGTATGGCCGGTCACGGCGGCCATAAGGCACGGAAATTGAATTTGAATTTATGTTTTCCACGTTCCTTCAATATTGATAAAGCTGAAATTCTATCAAAAACATCGTCATTATTACGTCGATGTGTAAAAGAGAAAGATGTTTAAAAAAGAGAACTCGAAGGACCAAAACAAGCACAGCCATCTCAAAGTTCTGCTTCAAAATAACATTCCCGAAGACATTTCCGACGTTGAATTAAAGAAACAATAGCTTCGAAAGCAATTTCGCAATGCAGGCTCAATATTCCATTCGTTCGCCCAGTCCTGCCTTCGGGCGCGCCTGCAAGCAACGCAACCCGATAGGGCGTCAAACGGCGTAACGCAGCAATGAGATAATGCGATTACAGCAATTACGCGGTCGACGACCGGTGCTCGGCGTATCCCTCATCTGGGTGAACTGATTTGTCACCTGATAAGCGTTAAGCAATTTTGGCACTACTCAAGTGGCGCTTACTGGAGAGACGCTTTTACATAACATAACATATCGTCACGCCTTTCCCCCGAGGTGGCTGGCAGAGGTGTAATGCAACACCCACATTTCGCCGGACAGTCCCAAATGTGACAGGGGGCGAGCCTGTCGCCATACACCGGGCTCGAGTCATGTAGCAGATGACATACAATACGCACATAATGTTCACACAATGAACAAATTGGTGCGTGCCGTCGGCTGGGTTCTAACCCGCTCCCTCTGGCTTCAGAGGCGGACCTTCTCCCAACTAGGCTGCCATCGCTTCGCCGCTTTTACAAACGGCTATTTAATATGCCCCTCAATTTCTCGCCTATTCTTCTGAGTAGTGGCTCTTTTTCCGAACAAGGCGGTAGAGTCATTTTTATAACTTTGACTATACATATTATCTCAGTAAGTAGTGTTGATTCTATTCTCAAGGAATTACCTTTCTCCGATATCGTAGCAAAGATTAGATCAGTCCTCAATCAGTCAAGGGGTGTAGGTGGTATTTTTTCTATTTTTATCCTTTGGCGGAAAAGCTTGCGTAGGATGGATGAAACGCGCTAAATTATTTAGTCTAACCTCGATGAATATTTATTTTGTAGAATTAGAAAAGAAAATGTATAGAGGAAAGATTAAGTACCTTATTTACCTGTTCAAAATTGAGAGTTGATATATTTCCAAAAAATCACTCGAAATGAGTTGCTTTCGAACTGACAAAGTAGTCAAATCAACCTTGCAAGTTTCGAGTTCAATCTCATTTCAGGCTAGACTGAATCAAAGGCCGTCAGAGAATCTACAGTTCTACAATCTGTCCATCCAATTGGAAGGCTGGAACACTCTACAGGTTCCTTTGATTCACAAAGTTCCTGCCGCTATCAGACGCTTTGAACTTTGCCCTTTGAGATTAGGCGTGCAGGCGTACCTACATTGCGTTCCGGGAATAGAAGGCACTATTATTTTAGTTTGGAGATCAGTGGAGGTCTACCGACACCCTTAGCAACTTCTAACTAGTCGGATGTTGTAGGTATCACTGAGAAAAGTAAATGATCTACCACCACCTAGCGTGCTCTGTAGTGGTGCAAAATCCAATGCCGTGTGTGATCATTGGTCGCTGTGGACACAATCAATGACCGTGCATTGTGCCTCAACACTAGTAAGCCTGCACCATGTGATGGAAGATCTAAGTGAGGCACCAATGGATACTTCGACTATTGTTTCGATCACATCGATGATTTTTCAAAGACTTCCCAAGTGTGACGCCCGCGTAACCACTCCTTGCATGTACCAAAATCCACAACACGAAATCACATTACACCAGTTTTCAAGTAAATAGGCGCATGTAGGAGGTCCGGGAAACTGACTGGAGATTACTCGATTCCTTAATCCTAGAACAGTTGGCTTTGTTCATACTTTTGGCCGAGTTAGAAAAAACAGACTGATACATTGTTAATGACACCGTTATCACCGCACCGGACGGGCGCCCACACCCCTGGCCACTGATAACGCGGAACTAGATAACGAACAGCGGCAATTTGCACTTTGCAATGCAACTAATTTGTACTGGGAAATAGGAACGGGGTCGCCCGTTAATTCAATTAATGATGTTCAATTTATCGGGCACCGTTTGGATGTTATGGGTAAAATTTTATTGTGTCAATTTAGATTTAAATTGCCTGTTTTCATAAACCTTAGTAGAAGAGTTCTCAAGTACATAGTTTAAAGACCACTGACATGATTAGCAACTATTAGACACTCATGTATAAAATGTCAGTTGCGAATCCACTTAAAGACAGGTTTAGTATTTCTAAGACCATCGCTACTAGCCGACATCACTAGACCTCTTGATCTCGACAGCTTCTCCAATTTGTGCGAGGCTTGACTATTGCCTTTCATCATGCCTGCCTCTCTCTTCTTTTTTCTGACTTTGTATCCCACATGGTAGTTCAATACCTGCCTATTTAAAAAAAGATAATCTGACCATTGGTTCTCATCCGCCTGGCAGAATGGAAAGGTCAAAGGTTGCTTTATTCCGCTAATTTAATTAAGCTACGCCAAGAGCTCAAATTAGTGAGTTATGATGATGACTTATCAAGTTCTTAGAGTTGGGAAACATCTCGACTAGAAAACTGCGAGTAACCTTTACCGTTCCTGCAATCGCAATTCTCATTCAATCCAATAAGTTATGCTGACAATGGCACGGAAGGTATTGCGCCGTTGTAGGCAATCAATACAATGAGAGATCTAATTGAATCCTTTGTTATGTGACCACAGACGAATGACCGGTATGGCCGTGTTCTACTTATTTTTGATTTGATAGACGGTAAGTCCAGTCACGATAAAGTTACTTACTTAGTAGCAACTAAGTTACGAGTAAGCTCTGCTGTAGACATCGTAGTATGAAGCTCATTGTCTTACGCAGATAGATTGCTTCAGGGAAGGACGTTATATGTATTAGAAAAAAAAAAGCCAACATTCTAAGCTGGTGTTTTAAAAGGATTGCAATAGAAGACATTCCTGAAAAGGAATAGGAAGTTGGTAGTTGGTGGTTCCTTCGGTGCACGTGAATAATAAAAGTAGTTTAAATCTTTAGACGTATTGGTAACGATACAATAAAGCAGACATAGCTAATTTATCATAAAAAACAGTCCATCCAAACAGCATCCAAAAATTATTATACGTCGTCTTCCTGTTACAAAATAACACGAGATCTATCTACTATGCATTCATAAATCTGCATTTCCCTTGCCGGATGCGGCCCGTCCGAGAATCGAACCCGGAACCAGTCGTTTAGCACACTCCCGCACGGAGCCGCTCCGCTACGACTAATGTTTGGTTAAGCCATAAATCAATTGATACAACTTGGGGGATCAGTTATTATTGGACTAGGTAGGTACTTATGGCACCAATGGGCAAACATTTCGATGTTCGCTTGAACATAAATAAGTATTAGAAATATTAGAATTTAGAATCTCAGGGTGCTAATGTTTAATGGATTCTACACAAGAGCAGGTCAAGATTAGCGCTATATACACCAAAAGTTTGAGAAAAAGTTGAGAGCTGAAATGCCCTGGTATGCGTATATCGGATTTCAATGAGCTCCCCATGATGACTCTACGTAACATAGCAGCGCTCACTGTTTTTGCTGTTGAATCCAGTTCTATTTCGTGCAACATTGTCGAATATAAGTAAAACATTCTTTGGTCAAGAAATGGCACCTCAATAAGATAAAAAACGAACCAAAGTTCGTAAAAGAACAATACTCGCCGAGATTAGAGAAACTTTACTAGAATCTTGAATGGCATGTGACCTTCAAACGCCTACCAAAGGTCAACTGTCAACGTACCTAGTACTAAAGGCACCAAACATTTCACATAAACGATACAATGTGCTCTATGGAAGCACGCGTGACGAAACAATCGTCCTAATAGCAGTCACCACGGATCGGGCTATAATGTATCTTTTGTGTTTGTAATCCGTGACAAATCGGCAGAGGCTTTGTTTCTGAAAGTCTCAGAGCATATGGCGCATTGTTCCGAGGCTGTAAGGTTGATGTAAATAACGGTTACAATGACTGGATCCTAATGGAGCCTTGGACTTAGCGATTCAGAGATATTGTGGAAATAATAAAAACTCGGAAATAGACTTAAGAGTCCGGCGACCACTTTAGACTAACTTCGCATTGGCTTAAGTTATTCTATAGCCATTTCGTCTAGAAGAAGAAGACGAGCGAAGAGAGCGAGTAATGATACTGACGAGCCTCTAAACTTACCTACAGAGTGACAAAGTGCAATTTCAATTTTTTTTATGACTTTTGCACTACTGTAATAATTATTAAGTAATTAAAAATTTCCCTTGTATTATGAATTCATTTAACAGCTAATGCATGATGTAGACAACCTCTCTATGTAATGGAATTTTTTATGTGCTTTGTCTACCTATTGAATAAATCAGTCAAAAGTGACCCCTTAAAAACGCGGATATTTTTCATAGCTCTATTTTAGCTTGAGAACGTTTTTAAAAAAAAAAACAAGAACATAGGGACGGAGATATTGTTAATTTAATTGTACATGCTAAATTTCTTCATAATCTGATAAATGATATTCAAGAAATTTGAGAAGCGCTTTTGTATGGAAATTTCAGAGCGTCGCGGCCCTGTTAACTGCTATCATATTACGAACAACTGTAACTAGGAAAGGACTCGCTACAAAACGTTTTTTATTTTGTATGGTGCCTAGGTTCGAGGGTTCCTATATTTACGATTTGGTTTCTGATGAAAAATAGAGTAGAAAACCACGCAAAATTTCGCACCGAAACGTTTTTATATAACAACAGAAAAACAACATTCCACAAACGTTTGCGACTCTTTTCAATGAGACCATTCCAACAGCTTCGTTCCCAAAATTCGCATCGTAAATTCAACTTCTGGCGACGAAAATTAAAACTGTAAGTAACCAGCGGTATTCTAGACCATTACCGGGAGAGTTTCGTAATAAAGTTGGCATTTAGTTTTTACGCAACATCGAGTTATGGGTCTACTTTCAGTGGTCTTATAAAAGACCCAAAGCAGCGGTTGTGACAGGAGTTGAGCGATTATATGAGCGTTAAGATTAGGTAAATGTATTGAAATTAAGCACGGATTTGTGTTAGCCGATTAGCATAATGTCAGCTTACCGCCGGGCAATAGGAACTTGCTTCATTATTATGTACAGAGCTGAGCTGGCCCCTGGGGTTTTATGTGTGATATTTGACAGTTTTCTTGTCAAAAGAATATTGTATCCGTTTAATACTGATTATGGTAGACATCTAGACACCAAACTATTTCCTTGACTTCATCAAGATCTGACAAGTGAGTGGTTAAGTCCTGATAGGTAGAAGCATTTGCATATTTACACATCCTTCTTTACATCCTAGTACCTACCTATAGATATAAATATAAATTGCAGCAGATGGCGACCTGTGCCACCTGTGTGGCATTTTCTCACCCGGTTATTGTGATAATCGATGTTAAGAAAAAATCGGTCTAAGTTTTCGAGCCACTATTTTTATAACAAGTATCGGGCGACTAATCAGAGTCTCAGAACATTGTTTCTTTAATAGTAAAACAACAAAATGATTCAAGTACGTAATTTATTTTAAAAAATTAACAAATTTAAAATTAGCATTTAGAGGCACTGGATCACAATAAAAATTTTAATGAGTTTAGGCATTTCTAACTACCTATTTTAAATAAAATAAGTATGTGTAACAGTAGGTACATGTATATTATTTAAAATTCCTACTGAAAGATAACGCTTAAGATAAATCTGCATGTATACCTACTTACCTATTTAAACAAGTAAGATATTTTTTTAAACTTTTCAGTTGGATGACCTTAATGCTTTGCCAACTTGTTAATATGATGCAACTTTTCTGAGTCATGCATTTAATAAAATCGTTTCAACCAAAAATATAAGTAAGGCCATAGGCTATTAGGAGTAGGTAAATTCGTTTTTATTTATTTTATAAAGCTATTTTTTAATTAGGTTTAGTTGTGAATAAAGACTCACACCTAAGATATAAATGTGAAAGTATGGATGGATAGGTGGATGTTTGTTACCCAATCACGCCAGAACGGCAAAACGGATCTTAATACATTTGACATACCTATATTATAGTCTGGAATAGCACATAGGGTACTTTTTAACTATTTAAATAAAGTAGCCTCCTCCTCTCTACCAAATCTTGCAGAGCCCGACAGGGTCCATTGGATTATGTACCTACTCATACTTTTTGACGTCTTGTACCTACCTACTGTTTGGTTGCAAATAAAATATCTTGAATCTTGAATCTTAACAGTTAGTAACACAGTGGAGCGCAGCTAGTATTTAAATAAAGCAATTTTTAAATTGCAGTTTAGAGGTATTTCACATTTGCTAAGTTGGTGAAAATAACCCTAGCTACCAGCGCGGTTCCCGTAAAACACATCAAATGCGATAAAACCATCTCATCCATCATGAAATATGCACACCCCATGACTCACTTGGGGGTGACCAGAAGCAATAACTCCCCTTACTTATTCATTTAAGGGTCAGAACGGTCTTGGGGTCCGTTAATTAACTTTAACACGGAGCTCACGGCGATATTTTTAACGTCGGATATTTTTAAGCCACGTCTGACGTGCGGCGGCAGACAGGAGTTATTTTAGGATGAATTTTGTCATTTACTGTTTGCATTTTGATCTCGTGGAAGTTCATTTGTCGAAAATTGTGAGACAGTTTACAAGAGGTTCAGCTATATTCGAAGTAGCGCGATACGGGCTTGCGAATATTATTTTTTTCATACAATTATTATCCAGAGGGGGTGGTAAGCATAGTACTTAGGGTATAGATAGTGTGTAGGCGCCCAAGAAGGGATCTATAAAACAAGTGTTTAATTATTTTATTACGAAGCCTGGAATACCTACCTATATATTTTTTTAAACATATATTGAGCTGACTAAAAAATAACAAATAAGTACAGATTTTAAACTCAAATAAAACTCTGTAGTACCTATGCTATGGATTAAGGAGTTCAAAGACAGCAAAACATTTATACTCGTAATTTGCAATTTTTGAGCTCCTCTCAACTCTGAAACTATTTTGCGCACTTCTTAGGAAATTTTGCGATTCTTAGCGACACTAAATAGGTAGCCTTAGATCAGATTTTGATCGAATACATATGTAGCCATTTAAGAGAGATGTGTTAATAAATGATGTAAAGTCTTATGTCATACATGAGGCACTAATGCTGTAATCTGTCAACTTGACCTTTACCTACACTATTCTATTGAGTAGTAAGCAAACAAGAATGTAGGTAGCATAATAGGGAGTATTCCGTGGTATTCTTTAGTAAGTATTCCTTATTTCCTATATGTTGCTTCTAGCTGGTTTCACCCTGAAATTGACGGAACAAAAAAGATAAATGCACATGTGCTTGAGGTAAGAGATTGTTTGATACCTATTACTTTTAGTATAAATTTTACTGTGTTGGCTCTTAAGAATGTTTGATGAAAATCTGTTTAGCAGTTTAAAAGTTATGAACTCTTTATCATTACCAACTATTGTAGTAATAGAAAGTAGTATGGATTTTTGCTTCAAATTAAAAAATAGACATTATTTGGATAACGGAACTGTGTCAGAGCCTACTAGAGTCATTCTTGTCACATCACACCCAGCATTGGGTGGGTAGGCTGACTTGGCTAGAATATATTCTGAGTAAGTAAAAATAAACCCAAAAGGACAAACCATTTTTTCCGCCATTTTTTCCATGTGTAAATACCAGAGATCAGAATTGGTAGAGTACCTAATGTTGCCTAGAGTTCGAGAAAGGAAGTAAGATAGTGTGGATAATACCTACCTTCTCGGAAATCCCAGTGCCTATTTATGAATCAGGATATTCTGGATTAAAATCATAATTTTTGAGTAGGTAACAAATAATTCCGTTCAGAAATAATTATTTGCTTTATTTTTATATATCTTTTCGTTTTCATAAAGAAACTGTTTTCATAAAAAGTTCTTTGAAAGGCTTAATTATTTATTTCTGTAATACCATCGAAAAAGTTAGTTATTGTGGTTACTTTTATCATGAGGAAGGTTTTTGGATACAATTTTCTAAATAAATGCAAATAAGTACATAATAAATTTCTCAATTAGTATTTATAGTATAATATATTGTCACAGCTTTCCCCCATATGGGCTAATAGGGGTGTATAGCATCCACACTTCGCCGGACGATATTCAGTCCCAAATGTGACAGGGGCGATCCTGTCGCCACACATCGAGCTGCAGTAATGATATAAAATACACACATATGTTCACGAAGAAACAAATTGGTGCGTGCCTTCCATCAATTCAATTGGTATTCCTACAGTATATTATACAAAGCAATCGTCTTGAGAATACGAAATGAGTAGAGTAGGTGATTTTGCAATAAAGTGTGATGAGTAGAGATCAGATATTTGATTACATAATATTTACCTAAACTTCATCAATTGAGTAGTATTGAGAGCTTTTCTTTTATAGAATGTCCTGCATTTCTGGAATTATTGGAGTAAGTATTAAGTTCCTATCAGTTTAGGATTTCATATACTATTGAAAATTTGAAAATTGGTTTTAAAATAAATTACAAAAATATGTTAAAACAAAAAACCTAGGAAAATTAGAAGCTGCTTCCATACTTTCTTCACTTTACCAGGAAAACGTTAACTTAAGATTAATATGCATCTGATTATCTGATTTCAAGTAATGAGTGCAAGTGAATAGTGATTTAAAACTTCTTTTACTGTTTTAGTAAATATATTGATTTAAGACTTCTTTTATTGTTTTAGTAAATAGAATGAATGATGACTGACAAATGATTGATATTGATTAAAAGGACTGGGTTATTTTCGTTAATATTTTAGGATATTCTGTAGGGAGGTAGGTAGGGAGTTGGAGTAGAAGTTGTTGCACCTTTTGGCTTCTAAAATCTAGAGGTAGGAAATTAATATGAATGGAGTGGCTTTTTTTATTTTATTTTATGGTAGTGTTGGGAAACAACTGGGGCTTTTGGGATACATACAGCTATTTCCCAAAACTTGAACATTTGTCATTGCAGTTTTTTTTCTTGGAATGTTTTGTTTGTTTATGGAAACAGCCGGGGCTAATGGGATACACCAGCTGTTTCACAACCACCATTACAATTAGATGACTAGGTAACTGGATGTGAATGATATGACATTGAAATGACTCCTTTATTCCTATATTCTAGTTTGGCCCAAGTAACTACTGCTTCTCTTTAATTTCAAACCAGTTTGGCATGCAACCGAATGTTAAATTGCCCAAGAAATCAATAAACTATTACAGCTCATAGAAAAGCGTTGTATTTCGCACGCAGCTCGAGCCCATTATCCGTACAGTACCCTCCGACCTCACTGGGGTGGGTCGCTGATAAATGCCCGCATGCCGACGATATATTACTCGGTCAACTCATGCTACTGTTTACTCATCTAATTCTAACTTAAAACACGACTTATTACTAATATAGAACAAACATAAACCATAAAATACCTCATAAAACCGCTCGGAACGCGAAACGACGCCGCAAATCGAAAGCCGATGGGACAAATCCTTGCGCCTTGCACAACCACCACTGAAAACTAAAATAATCGCACCACCACTTAAAGTACACAGAGTTTATAAATTAAAACCAACACAACGAACTTTAACACGAAATTATTATGTCATAAATAGTCAAATAGACCCATAGGAATATGAAAAATATTTCATTTCCTACAAAATACGAAACGGAGAGAGAACGATTAACACCCACCCACACAGAAATCCAATCAAAACTGAAAAAAAAACTGGTGGCGCCACTGTGGCAAAATCACGCAAGCGCTGTCAAATGTTGTTCATGTTTTACCGAATTTATGTGTTCGAAGTTGATACTAATTCGATTAATCGACTTTATGTTAATGGGAAGTGTACATCTGCAGGACATCACTAAGACGTCATTTATTATAAATGTTACTGTCATTTGTTTTTATTTTGTATTCATTTTTGCATGAACATCACAGTGCAGACTCTTCAATCTTCATACATTTTTATTGGTAATCCGGAATGACCGGGTGACTATAACTATACTAATTTTGGTTGTATAGAAGTACTGTTGAACCTTAACATAAATGTACTAATTTTGATTTAGAAGTATTATAATCTCGTATTTCTATGACACAAATATAGATGTCGCTACTTGAGAAGACATTGTGCTAAAATTGATAGGTACTTGATGTCCACACCATAACAGTATGGTGGTAGTCTCCTTGAAATAGTTGGATAATAAATATGATGTGTGACGCTAAATGTCAAAACAATTTGAGGGCGCTTGCTGTACTGGCCTCAGTGCTACCACTTTTGCACTTTTTGCGCTAGAATTAGCGATACTTTTAGAAGTTTTGGCACTTATTGTAGCATTTAACTTAATATGTCGTACATATAAAATAATCAATAAATTAAAAAGTAACAAATAGAAAACAAGCTATGACGGCACCAAATGGCGGATTTTGCCATTAAGTTAAAAACAAAGACTCAAACGTATTTATGGTATTTATAACATTCTGATTAAATTAACGAGTTTGTGTTAAAAGTGTATGTGATGCCATGTTGTTTTCTTAAAAATTAAGAACGTTAAAGTGTGATGTAAAGAAATTACGAATTCATTCACAATCAACAAAGTTAACATTTTTTTTTCTAGGAGTTTTGTTACGTCACGTGACTATCGGCCTCTGTCCTAACGGATGAGATGTTATTTTCACTCTCACTCATTACGACTTTTCAAACAAGAAAGACTAGGACCAGAAAGCGTCTCACGCGCAAGAATAAGGCCCAGATGGCCATACTATCAATCGCATACGACAGTTCGCATGGTCATAGAGCCCCTTTCATTTATTGTCTAGTCAATCTAGCCATTTCTTATTTCATTGACTTGGTAACACTCGCTGATGCTGTTACTGAAGGAAAAAATATTACTAAGAATCCGACTGAAGGACGAGTATCCATGGTCATGAATAATTTAATAAAAAAAAAAAAAATTGACTTGACCTTGACCGTTCCGACCGACCAATATTTTTGATAAGATGATTTTTAAGTTTTCTGTTTGTTTCTACAGTAATTTGCCGAATTTTTTAGTTTATCTTACTAGTCCGTTGAGTTGAGTGTGTCTCCTCCGGTTAGTGTGGTGTTGAATGTGTATTCTGTGTGGTGAGATAGAAACTCCTGGAACTGAGATAGAGACTTGAAGTTTTGTGTCTTAGAAATAAGATCCTAGGACTCCTACAAAATAAATGATGTCGTTGTCTTGAAGAAAGTGTTGCATAGATTCTGAAAGTCAGCTATATTAGTATTAGGTCAATATAATAAAGTAAAACCCGTATTTTCTATGGTAAACCCGGCACATAACCTCTAACCTAACCAACCAAACCTAAAAAATCTCACCAAACTAAAACCTAAGCAAAATTATGTTGAATGTAGGCTATTATGACTAGTTTTGTTTTAAAAGTATTAAGTATTAAAAGTTTTATAATTTTGTATGTACTTACATAAGGTTTTTGAATAAAGAGTTACATGTATATCATATTTTTATCATCATTAATTATTATTGATTGCTGATACTTGTTGATTTTTTTTTGTTTATAATTATGTAAAGGTGCTCCTTATTCGAGCCATGTTTTTATTGCAATATGGGCCCGGCAATATTGCCGGTAGCCCGGCCATCATCAGCCATGCTAGAAATGTATGACGATATAGCCCGGACACCCTTAAAATATTGCCGGGCCAGTAATGCATTAAAAATATGGCCCGTCTTGTGATTACCAGCCATCAATAATTCATTGTTTCCCCTATACCAAAATAATAATATAAAAGTTTCATTAATCTGTAATATATCTACCTACAGCTATAGCTATTCGAATCATTGATATAGTTATAGTTATGTATGTAGTAAGTCCATGACACGAATACAGATGGCGCTGGCAGGTGTTGCTTGTTTTAGCTGCCGAGAGAGGTCTCTATTTCCATATATAACAAAGTACTCTGTGTCACAGTGCTAAATGTTTTTCAGAGGAAATAAAAATAATTGATAGAAAATGCTAGACCAAGTTAAACGCGTAATACTAGTGCTTTCAGGTAAAGGTGGAGTTGGAAAATCCACAGTAAGCACACAACTAGCGCTGACTCTGAGAGAAAGAGGTTATAAAGTATGTGGAAACTTTAGATAACTTTGTTATTTAGGTGATGTCCATGGATGCCAGAGGTCCGAAGTAAACTTCGGACTTAACCTTCAGCCTCACAATCTCAATCAATGTTTCTACACAATAAATATATCTGCTCGGCTGTCATACAACACTGATAAGTTTACAGCTGTTCATAGTTCTAAAAACTATTTGTTGAATTTTAGGTGGGCCTACTAGACATCGATCTGTGTGGCCCGAGCGTGCCATATCTTCTAAATCTTGAGGGCCAAAATGTTCACCAAGGACCAGAGGGCTGGGTTCCAGTATACATGGACCAGGAACAAAGGCTTGGTGTAATGTCTATTGGCTTTCTACTAGGCTCCAGGAATGATGCAGTGGTGTGGAGAGGGCCTAAGAAGACTTCGATGATCAAACAGTTTTTGGAAGATGTTTACTGGCAAGAATTAGACTTCTTAGTCATAGACACACCACCAGGTAAACAAAACTACACAACACCTGTAACATTATTATTTTTTAAACTAATATGCTCTTAATTTGGACACAGTACAAGCCCATCCTGCTTTTAGGATAATAAAGAGCTATACTACATTTCAAATGCTCTTTATGACTGGAGGTCCTAGTTATAGGTTTCTGGCAACACTGCCATAGTTAAACTAGCCAAGAGACAACTAAAACTGTTACTCATTCTAGGTACATCAGATGAACATATAACAGTGATGGAGAACTTGAGGCAAGTCCCTCATTGCTCAGCAATATTGGTCACAACTCCACAGCAAGTTGCCATTGAAGATGTCAGAAAAGAGATAACATTCTGCAGGAAAACAGGCATACCTATTATGGGGATCATTGAAAATATGAGCGGGTATGATAGTTCTAATACTGATAAGCAAATTCACAGATTCAGCACCCTGACCGTTTCTCCTAATCACTTATATAATATGAATAACTTGTGTGTAACAATAGTTTTACTAAAGTAATAGTAAATTAAAATTTTATTGCTTAAAACTATGTACATATAAAGTTGAAATAAGTATATTAAGTAGGCTCAACAGTTTGTGATTCCATGCAATGTTTAAAATTAGAACATTATGTAATACTAGCTGTGCCCCACGGTTTCACCCGCGGTTAAAAAGTATCCTATGTGCTATTCTAGATTATAATTTATCTCTGTGCTAAATTTCATCCAAATCTGTTCAGCCGTTCTCGCTTGAAACACAGTAACTAACAGCCATCCATCTATTCTTACAAACTTTCACGTTTTTTAATATTAGTAGGATAGGATTTACTAATAAAAACCTACACAATAGAAAAAACAACTACAAAAACTACTACAATAGAACCTACAGAATTTGCTAAAGAATTTTATTCTTTGAATTTCTGTGAAATAGGTAGTTAATTCAATTTGCATTAAGCAGATAGTTAGGTTTTCGTTATGTTGCTGCTGCATTCCGAGTGTGACTGTTGGTAGTGGAAACACAAAACTTCATAGCACTGAGCTGATTGTATAATCTTATATATAAGAAAACCCAAGTCATCATTATGATAACAATCTATGATAATTCCTGATACTTAATGTGAATGACTTGAGTTTTAATGGATTGCAACTGCTAATGCAAGGAGATTCATATCCATAATCAAATGTATTTATTCAATTGGGTTTTGGAGAACTTATGAATTCTACCCACTTGTTCAGAAAAAAAGCCACTAACCAGGAAAACAGGCAAGACCTTTAATGTTACAAACTCTTAGTCAATTTATTTCTTGTGATGTCCAGTGTGGAGAGACTACACTAAAAGTATTCTAAAGCTTCAAATACTGTTTGCCAGGAAGTGCCTAAAACACTACAGCTTTTTTCCTCCCCTGACCATTACCATGTTTCTTCCAGTTACGAATGCCCGAACTGCAGCGAGTGCACCAACATTTTCTCAACTGGCGGCGGCGAGTCCTTAGCAGAGCACTCCAAGATCCCCTTCCTAGGAACCATACCCATTGATCCTCGAGTGGGAAAACTGGCTGGCCAGGGCCTAGCAGCGGTCAAAGAACTACCAGACTCAAATACAAGCAAAGTGTTTGAAGATCTGGTCAAATTACTGGGGCAGAATGTTAGTAATGGGCTGTAGTATAGTTTGTAGGCAACAATGAAAATAGTAAGGGCTTCCAAACATTGTGATGTACATTTGAAACCTAAGTCTCAGTACTTACATCTTTCCGATTGACTGTTCTTTATAAAGATCAATGACATCATACCATTTATGGAAGCCTTAAGTTTAAAAATTATTATAAATTTGTACAGCTAAGCAATGTATTTTGTTATCATTCCTATTTATTAGAGTTGTAAATAAAAAACATTTATTGACAAATATGTTTATTTATTAAACACTCAATTATCTTTATACACATACATTTTTAAAACATATATCAAATACATAATGCATAATATCAAAATATATGCAGCTATAGTCCCTAATTAGATTTCGTAATTTTGGTATGATCCAGAATGAAAAATCAAGTAAATTTTACTTCAAAAATATAACAATATATTGTATCACATAAAAAATAATATCGCCAATTGCAATTTTCTTTGCTATAACATTAAAAATCGAATTCACATTAAGTACAAGGAATAAAAAAATAATCTGAGCCAAAAACAATTATAAAAAATTTCAACAACTCAAATACAATTATTATCTTTAAAATTTGGCACGTTTTTTTTATCAGATTCAGATCTCCTTAATATTCTATAAAAACTATACTTACTAGGTTACTATTCTGAAATAACTACTACTTGGTATAAGTACCTAGCTGTATACCAATTACTTTGATTTTACATACCTATTAATACCCAACTTGCGTCCACTAGATATTCTATAAAAAACTATACTTACTATACTACTATTGTAATATGTACGATACCAACTTCTTGCTCAACACAACTTGGAAATAAAAAAACTCAACTGCTCTAAAAGGATTTACTTACATACATTTGTAAAATATTCGGCAAATTTTTGCACACACGGTCATCTGACCCCAAACTAAGCTAAGCTTGTACTATGGATGTCAGACACTGATATACATACATTTATTTCTAAATACATATTTAAATATATGTATAATTAACACCCAGACGTAGAACCAAAATGAAGAGAAACCAGAAATCAACAAAATGTTCATCACATGAGTGATTGCCCTAGGTGGAATTCGAACCCACGCCCGCAAGCTCAGGAAGCAGGTTCACTACTAACTGAGCCAGCGAGCGGCCATTGGATAGGCCATATCCAATGGCCGCGGACCTGACTCGGAATGTCTATGCTTAGGGATTGTATATAACTTATTGGTTTCGTTATCATGTGCCAAAAGTCTCCTTATATTTATATTTATTTATACATAAAAAGCCTGAAAATATAATTATCGTTGTTATTATGCTACTGCTACATTAACGACATTCGGCTATTAAATTTGAAAAAAAATTATAGCCGAATGTCGAAAAAGGAGACGGGTTGATCGCTTATGTAGACAAGAACATGGCTGATATCCGGTAACGGTGATTTTAGCGCGACAACGCGAAACGAATTATCGCGCGCTAATGTAGCCGTAGCATTACAGTTTTGGTGCCGACATGAAAAAACATGTATCCAAGAGGTTAGACTAACATTTTTAAGTTTCGGTTAAGCAAAGAGGTTTTTCTATCGCACAATGTATGCGCTATCAGTATGGGTTATAACAACTGTTAAACGGTGTTTTTAAGTGAATGATATTCTACGCAAGTAGATTTTTTTTTATTATTAAGAAAGATAATTTTAATTTCACGCTATACTTCCGTAAACTGATATTAATTTAAAGTAACTTTTTTGTTGATATGCCAACCAAAAAATCAGGTATTCATTATAATTATTATAAATGCAAAAGTAATATATTGTTTTTGTAGAGCACAAACACTACAAATCTTTACTACTATACCATACTTAACTTATGATAACTGAAGTGTACTATTATAATTTTCACTAGTTTTCACTAGTTAACGATAAAAAAAGTAATGTTTATGCTACGGACCAAGTGATAAATGGGTACATAATTCCCGGGCGTTATAAGAAATTACCAAATCCCTTGATTTCAAATACCCAATCGGGTTTCTAACCTTGTGATATAGAATTCCCAATAGGGTTTTCCATACAAAATTTTAATGTTGTGGCTGATTGTTCAGGGAACGATTCAATCTCTAGACCGTTTGCTCATGTCTAAGTTTTTGACACCTAGAGACGATCGTTCCCTCACAACACGTTAACATAAATCAAAATGTTGTGGCTCAGGGTACGATTAAATCTCTAGGCCGTTTGCTCGTATCAAAATTTTTAACACATAAAGACGATTGCTCCCTCACAACACGTTAACGTAAATCAAAATTTGTGGCCGATTGCTCAGGGAACGATTGAATTTCTAGGCCGTTTGCTCGTGTCAAAATTTTCGACACCTAGGAACGATCGCTCCCTCACAACTCGTTAACGCAAACTCAAATCAAAACGTTGTGGCCGATGGTTCAGGGAACGATTAAATCTCGAGGCCGTTTGCTCGTGTCAAAATTTTCGACACCTAATAAATAAAATAAATAACTGAGTTTTATATTACTTTACATTCTATTTTTTATTCTTCCTTTAGCGCTAAGAAAGTAAGACCCACGCGCAAACGTTGTCGAGCGCGTAGCCCAGGTGTATCCGAAGACGACGTTGCTGCAAGGTAATTGTAAAACAACTTCTCAACCAACATATTTAAAAATGCGCTATTATTGTGTCAGTTTTTAACGTTTAACTGTTTTTTTTTTAACTTTTATCAATCCTTTACCAAATTTTGCTGTAGATATTTTTTTGATTTGTTTTTTTTGTCCTTGTTTCTTAATGAGTAAAAATAAATCCTCATCTATTACTCGAATTCCTTAATTTGATAGATATTAATTATTTCATCAATAGCATTTTTTTTAAGTAATTTAAATAATATTACAGTTCTTCGAAGAAAGCAGTGAACAAACTGCCACCGAAGGCTAAACTGAAAAGTCAAGTGCGTCGAGCACCTAGCCCAAGTATCCGAGATTCGGACAACGAAGTCGTTGCAAGGTAAATATTACTAAATCTATTTATGTTTAACTAGAATAAAACCTGATGTAATACGTGAATTTCGAAGCAAGTTTCTCTATCATAACTCATAGCAGTTTTAATGTTTGATGATTATTAAAACTTATCTTATTAAGTATCTTCATAAATGAATAGTTATTTACTAATATAGTTTAAAAAGGTGCATTTCATTTTAATTATTTTTCTCTTCATATTATTCATTTATTTTCATTGCAGAAACAATAAGAGTTCTACCAAAAACAATGTCCTCGGCTGGTTAAACGAAGACCGTGTCGGTGACAGCGAGCGCGAGTCTGAACTGATCAGAGCACAGAAGACCTCACCACAACTGCTGTCTTCATACACACGCGTCGTGACGCTGACGGAGTGCTGCGACGCACCGCTCTACGTCACGGTACAATATTTATAGAATTAAGAGTTTACGATGCTAACCAGATTAAAAATATCAAGCCCAAGAAGCGGTGGGAAAAAGCGTCAGTGAATATCAAATATTGTTGTGACAAAGATGAGCTGACACATCTAAAAAAAAATTAAATGACATAAAACAGACTTTTCAGTCAGAGGGAACTTTTTTTGCAGCTAGAAAATGTTGGAATATGTACATCACTAGACGAGTAGGACGTCCCTAGAAGTTAAGATGGCGGCATGATATGTAAAAGCTGCGTGTAGTACATGTGAATAATAAAGGTGTGGTCCATGAAAATATGAAATGGTTTAAGTTCTCCTATCATAGAAATCCCAACAGCACGCTTCCACTGCGGTCGCATCTTTTATCGTTTCAGATTTTTCAATTTTATCCTCCAATGTTTTGTTGTTCATAGGAACATCAGTCTCATTGTTTTGAGTATCGGTCCAAAGAAATCTATTCATATTTTCTTCTTTACTTTTATTACCTTGACTAGAAGTTACTTGAGCAATTTTAGAAATGAATTCTTTCACATACGGATTTAATTTACTAATGACATTGCCATCATTCGTAACTATTTTAACAGGATTTACAAGCAGTGACGAGTTGCTTGAGACAAGGTTTTTATTTGAAGAAATACCATCACCACTTGGTCCTCTTCTGCTTGCATTAAGTTTACTGTTTGTTACAACATTGTCTCTGCTTTCTCTTTCATTTAAACTCCGTGCTATTACTTCGTTGGGTTGTACTATACTCAAATTTATGACAACACTTTTATTTGGTGATATGAAAGTGCCCTTGTCTTTTAGGCATTTGGTTTCCTTATAACAAAGTTAGTATCTGGCGTAACTGGCAGCTCTTCGTCTGACAAATTTTCATATTGTTGGACCATACGTAGCATCTTGGTAATGCCGATGAGATCTGGTTCCGTTTCAAAAGCCAGATTAACCAACAAAAATAAAATTTAAACGGACAGTAAACCCCCGTTTACTGTGGGGATGGGGACCACTACGAAATTTTTTTAAATAGACAATAAAAAAAATGTTTTGGCTGTACGCTTTGTAGATTCGTTTAAATTTTTGGGGAGCAGTTTAGAAAAACTGGTTGCGACTTTGAATGATGAGGACTTTACGCATTTACCTCGCTTTTTTCTCAAGAAAAACAATTGAGATTGTTAACACGTAAAGGAATTTTTCCATATAATCATATGACAAGCTGGAGTTCTTACAATGAAGAAAGTTTGCTTCCATTTCACTGTTTTTTAAATACATTATGCGATGAATTTATTTCTCTCTATTTTTACATAGTCAACATGGGCGAATATACAGATTAATACCTTAAATCAAATGTTCTCCTACTAGCTGACATTTTTGAAAAAATTCGTAAAACATGTAAAACAAATTATCGCTTGGACCCTGCTTTCTATTTAACAGCTCCGAGCTTAAGTTTTGACGCTATGTTGCTTGAAACTCGAGTAAAACTAGAACTCATTAATGACTTGGAAATTATAAGAATGATACAAAAGGGTATTAGAGGAGGCGTTTGATTATGTTCTACTAGACACGCGCGTGCCAACAATAAATACATATCAAATTACGTTAAATCTCTCCCAGATAATTATTTACTGTATATCGATTGTAATAATTAATATGGCTATGCAATGTGTGCCTACATGCCGTGTTCAAATTTCGAACTTTTGTCTGATACAGAATTAACAATGTTTAACGTTCTTAGCATTCCTAATGACTCTAATTATGGTTATAGAGGTGAACTTAGAGTATCTCGAATATTTGCATGATTTACATAACGACATTCCGTTTTGTGCCCAGAAATTCATACCACCGGAATCAAAAGATGAAAACTTGATACCATGTTGATACGATAAATTTCAGTACGTTATTCATTATGTGCGTCTTAAAACTTGTTTGAAACAAGATTATTGTTTAAAAAAATCAAAAGTTCATTTTTGAAGAGGTATATTGTTTTAAATACAGAATTGCGAAAACAGGCCAAATCTACATTTGAACAAGATTTTTTTAAGCTACTTAACAATAGCATTTTTGGAAAGACACTAGAAGATAGCGAAAAAAGAGAGTAAATATTAAATTGGTCAATCAATGGAATGATGCGAATAACAAAACAAAAAAAATATATACTGCTGAACGATTAATATCTAGACCAAACTATCAAAGCTCAACTATATTTACAGAAAATTTTGTTGCTATTCAAATGAGACAAGAAACAATAGTACTCGATAAACCCCTTTTACACAGGATTTACTGTATTAGAAATCTCTAAAAGCCATATGTACGACTTTCATTATTCAGTAATGAAACCATTTTACAGCCATAATTTAAAATTGTGCTATACACACACTGACAGTTTCTTGTATTCAGTACAAACTAAAGATATTTACAAAGATATAAAGAATCATTTTGGATCATATTTTGATACAAGCAATTTTCCAGAATATAATGTTTATGGTATAGTTACGTGTAACAAAAAGGTTCCTGGATTATTTAAAGATGAGATGAGTGGGAAACCTATTGTCGAGTTTGTAGGGCTCAGGTCTAAACTATACTGTATTAAAACTCAAGACGACGAACATAAAAAAGCTAAAGGAGTAAAAAAAAATGTTATTAGGAAAATAAAATTTAAAGATTACGAACATGTTTTTTTAAATAATTCCTCAGAATCAAAGAAAAACATTTTATTTAAGTCTATTAAACAATAAATATTTACCCAGGAGCTGAACAGTTTCTCTATCTTCGAATGACGATAAACGTGTTCTTCTGAAAGATAAGAAGTCTACTCTATCTTGGGGACATCATAGCTCCCTTTTGTAATTGAAGTTCTGATTTATTGATTTCTTCAATTTTTTACTCACAGCGCTCACACAAAGATTTAACAGAACACACAAAATTTATACAGACAGTAGAATATTGTAGTTCTAAATTACGTTTTCGTTTGTTTTTATTTTCTTACTAATGATGGGAAGTCGGTTTTTTTAATTTTAAGATATTCAATGGTTTTAGATGATAACGATTTTTTAATTCTAATTTCTTTTTAATAAATGAGTTTTCTTAACATATCTTGTTTTTATCTATATTTTTATGAACCTTTCACAATCATAGGGAGGTACAGTGATCAACAAATCTGTTTCTGGCTGCATACCTAAATAACATAATGTTTTAAAACAACTTTATTTTTATTTAAAAAGATATTATAAATTATAATAAAAGTGTTACTCAGCAGATTAAAAATGTACTTATGCCGACCCATAGCGAAATAATCACGTACATTATTTTGTTTCTCACAAGCTATATCATCAAACACAATTATAGAATTATATTTTGCCTCATTAGGGCTAAACACTGTCTCCTTTTCATTAAATTTAGCAAATGAGACACTTGGAACTAACTTCAAAACATTTTCAAGGAAAACATATTTAGGTTGGTGCAAAGTTTTTGAGTATACGTATTTGTTTTTAAAACACAACTCATTTTTGTGTAACAAAAGACTTATCATCAAGTTAGTTTTACCGCAATTGGATAGTCCACAAATAATACAACGGATTGTATTTGGTAAAAGTCTTCCATGCCTGCTACTAGTTTTATCAGAGTCAACGCAAATTTTGCCGACATCTAATGATAATGTTTGTTAAACAAATTTCATTGTTAATCGCTGATATAAGTTTTAATACGAAATGAATTAAACTTATAAATACTGTTATATTTATAGAATTTACGAAGAGGAAGAGTGTTGGGTTTTGTCCAGTTATTTCACTGCTCTTTCACAAAATGAGTAGTGTTTGCAGCTGTCGTTATAGCAAGTGTATATTTTCATATCCATTACATTGAACGATCCAAATAACTTTATTTTTGTTTTTTTGCAGCAATAAATGAATGATTAAGTTTGAATTGATTTGCGTTAATGTGATGTGAAGAAACGATCGTCTCTAGGTGTCAAAAATTTGACACGAGCAAACAGCCTGGAGATTAAATCGTTCCTTGAGAAATCGGCCACAACATTATGATTTTCGTTAACGCGTTGTGAGGGCGTGATCGTCTCTAGGTGTCGAAAACTTTGATACGAGCAAACGGTCTAGAGATTGAATCGTTCCCTGAGCAATCGGCCACCACATTTTGTATGAAAACCCCTATTGGGAATTCTATATCACAAAATTAGAAACCCTATTGGGCATTCTAAATCAACAAAATGAAATACCCCATTGGGCATTCGAAATCACAAGGGTTTTTCTTTTTGTTGATTTACAATGCCCAATAAATACCTACTTATGACAACAATAACTTCGGAAACCTTTTAAAAATTGTATGCGATTTATTATTTACTTTTTTGAAAAACACAACATTGTATAACTATTCCGAGTAAGTATTTCCGAGGCTATATAACATTTATAAATAAGGGGGATAGAGGTGGCCATACTTAGCAGTAAGTGGAAAATTGTTGATTTTGAAAGTATTTATATTTACTATTACATTTTTTGCATTTTCATATTTTACCATGCAGTTGGCTACGCTCAAGAATTTGAATCATCCAGCTTCTCGGTAAATTAAAAAAGTCGAAAATACAATGAAATATTTTTACTGAACAAACAAACAAAACATGCAGACAAGAAAGCTAGAAACGTGTTTAATTATGTCTAACTAGATGCGCCCCGCGGTTAAAAAGTATCCTATGTGCTATTCTAGACTATAATCTATCTCTGTGCCAAATTTCATCCAGATCTGTTCCGCCGTTCGGGCGTCAAAGAGTAACAAACTTCCATCCATCCATCCATTGGATATAAAATATATAAATAGTAACAATTCGAAAAATGATGAGGCGTGGAACGAAATAGGAATAAAACTAAAATGGAGTGGTGAGTGGTGAAAAACTTCAAGGCTAGAGTGAATAAGTACCTTATAGGTCGTCGTGCTCCATTTTAGACCACAACGTCGCTTAACATCAGGCGAGTTGGTGGTCAAACGCCGACCTTTTCTATATAAAAAAAAAAAAAAGTCAACGTGAACGGTCGATGTCGGTAGATGTGAATAGAAAGTGCCGGTCGGTGTCTGTGCCGGTACGTGTCGGGCACGCTCGATGTCGGATCCTTAACCGTGGGTTATACCGCGGGACGCACCATTAGTCAAGGGTCAAGCATGCCCGAAATTACCTTATTTGTAGAGCTCAAAACAGACATTTTCGAGTATTGTAGTGACAATACTCGAAAATGTCTGTTTTAAGTTATTTTTAACCGACTTCCAAAAAAGAGGAGGTTCTCAATTCTACTGTTTTTTGTATGCATGTTACTCGATTACTCCGCCAATTGTGAATCGAGTTGAATAATTATTTTAATGTTTTGTAGATCATACTTTAGAGGTGGTCCCATATAAATTTTATCGAAATCGCTCAAGCAGTTTTTAAAATATCAACAAAAATCTGCACACACCTACACAGGCCTGACAGGAAGTCGGTTATTTCAGTTTTGCTTTTTATATTATCCATTTATTTATCTTATTGAAGGTATCTAAATATCTATCCTTAGCTAAGTCAAGCCCCCTCTAACCAAAACCCTGGATCCGCCATTGGTTGTTCCGCTTTAAGAGGCAACATTAGCTGGCTCGTCGTTCAGCCACATGAACTGTCGTATTTCATCCTCCGACGACGGGCAGCAGTGGGGCGGCGCCTTCTGCATGATGTGACGGAGCTCCTGGAAAGATTATCGATGTTAGACAGCTGCCTACGTAGATATGACGTCACAGGGGCCTTACACTAGCTGCATTAGCTTCGAAGAATGACGAATCTCGAATGTCAATTGCTGGAGGGCTATTTTTGCGGGGTGAGATTCAATCTCAAAATTTTTCGTCCTCGTTGCTCTCGTTTGAAACGTCGTAGGTGTCAGAGTGACCAAGAAAAAATCTCATCTAATCTCACGCGCAGAGTAACCCTCCTGATTGTTTGCATGGTATAATAATATTCTCCGCCAGGTATAGAATTTAGAAACACGTAGTGACGTCAATCAATGCTTAAGCAAGACCGAAATAAGCTCTTACAACAAGTTTGAAAGAGACGGGTGACGACGTCATCATGTGTTTGCTGATTGCTTCCTTGTATTTTTGGATCATGATTGGATGAATTACAAGCTTTAGAAATCCAGTCCCGTGATCTTATTATTAACTCATGACTCATCTGATTAGACTTTTACCGTTCAAGCGTTTATCATTGTACTCAGATCAACCTAGAGAATAAGATGGCGCACGGCGGATGATTTAGGTGAAGCCAAAAAACCATCCAAAAACTACGCTACTGTCGTTTATGTACACAACACGCATAGGTACATTGACGCAAAAAAACAACGCTACTCGCTTGGTCATTCTTATCTCGACACTATTTATGGTATAATTTCGTGTATATAAATATATATAGTGCATTATAAAAGTGTGGCCAAGACAACATTTTGAGGTTCTTTTTAAAAACTGTGCCGTTTTTTTACAAGTCAATTTTGAAAAAGCCGTAACATTAAACACTTACAAATATGTGCAGTTTTAGAATATTAAACCTACTAAGGTTGTATATTGGAACGGAAATGGCTAACGTAGAGTTTGGGAATTAATATTAGTTTTCGTGCAATTTTAAATGTTTTTCATGGCAACATTACCACGCGCACACGTTTAAAAAGAAGTGGCTTCAGCGAGACATAACGCAGTGTACCAACTTTTGCTCTAGATTGATCTTAACCATTGCACGAATATAAACAGAATCGTTTGGAAGCAAATGGAACTTGTCAAGAACCTAGCTGCTCCAAGCCAGGTTGTACTCGCTTCGAAGCTAGAGGGCTATTCCTACGCGAGAGATGAGATGAGATTTTACCTTGGTCACTTTCACACCTATGACGTTTCAAACGAGAGCAACAAGGACGAAACAAGTGAGATGACAATCTGAAATCTCCGAATGGGGCAACTGTTCTATTCGCTCGAACGTTCTATGTGATTGACTAGAAAATTAGCTAGAAAAATGTCACGTGTTCTTATTGTCATAACATATCGACACGCCTTTTCCCCGAGGGGGCTGGCAGAGGTGTAATACAACACCTACATTTCGCCGGACGATATTCAGTCCCAAATGTGACAGGGGGCGAGCCTGTAGCCATACACCGGGCTCCAGTCATGTAGCAGATTACATACAATCGCACACGCACCAATTTGTTCACACAATGAACAAATTGGTGCGTGCCGTCGGCTGGGTTCGAACCCGCTTCCCTCTGGCTTGAGAGGCGGACCTTCTCCCAACTAGGCTGCCATCACTTCTTATTGTCAACTTGATCAATCAGCAGTTCACGTTCAAATGATAGGGAATGTAGAAAAAAAATCGCTTTGAAGCGAATGCAACTTGGGTACGATGGGCAGGGGCTCTACGCATATGCGCTTGCGATATCTCGGTCACTTTTGCTCCCTTGAATTTTCGAACGAGAGAGACCGTGACAGAGATAGTAATCACACGGGCTAATAAGAGTGGGGCTTCAAATTTTTTGTGGAAAATGTTGGGTTCGAATTCGAGTATCTGTAACCGACTGTCAGTATTTCAGTAACTAACTAAAATACTGACAGTCGGTTACAGATGAGTGAAGAGGCGAGCAAGTCACTCTCGTGATGGTAAGCATCAGGTTAATAATTTAAGGGTTAATTTTAATTGCTGTCAGATTGGTTCTGTGTGAGATTGATCGTGCAATGGAATCGACGCCATCATCAATACATGGTTAAACTAATAGATAGGACCCTTCATAAGGGGATTCGGTTTGCTTATTGCATGAAATTGAAATGTAAAGCTGTTAATTTCTTTTTTGGCGCTAGACCGGGTAACTAAATTAAGTTTAGTAATCATGAAATTTGCGACCGTCCTAGATCATTCCTTACGATATTTTGTAGAGATATTGAACATCGTCAAATTAGCCGATAAACTGACGATTGAAGTTTTTGCTAACCTATTTGAATAATCTAATATTGTGTCAATTATATCTGTGGAGTATCAAGAAAAACAGTCTAAGATAATCGAAAATTCCATTTTTTTACAATTATAATCTACCCAGTCTAGCCACAGAATAATCAATAGTACATCTACGAGTACCTCCAAAAACAAAACACAACTGTTTGAATATTTGTACTGCAGTTGTTCTTTCAAACGGGAGTTTTTAGTAAAGGCGGCGCGCGGCAATTACAAAGACCTAAGTTTTTGTTGGTAAAGAAAAACCGAGGATCGGGCTAAGTGTGCCTTGATTTTAGGAAAAGCCTAACAGAATAATAATAAAAAAAAAACATGTAAGTTGAGAGGCAAGCTGAAATGTCAGAACTTATATACTGCTTGAAGGAATCTGACACGACGGTCGTTGTTACAGGACAAAAAACCAAGATCCACAATTTAGCGTGTCGTCTGACCCACGGTAGCGCTCAGTTGCTCAATGCCACTCGCGGTCATATATCCGAAGGTTGACCGGTTCATCAGCTAAACTTCGGATTAGTCATTTAGACAATAACCGTTGATTTTGAAATTTTGGGTTATTTCTAAAAGTTGTCTGAAACCTCGTTATTTTGGCATAATACATGCCATCGGCATAATTTTAATCATACATACCAGAGTTATAATCTCGCGTTCTGTTTCAGAACATTTTTCACAGCCATCAAGGCTGATCCTACGTAACAGAAAATTCTATAAAATTAAAAATACACAATATTTTACTTATGCAATTCGTACTCAACCCGGTATGGGCCAATTGCATCAGCACAAACACATTGGTACATCTAGGCATAAGAAAATTATTACTATGCATAAGTTTTAGGTGGTCATAGTAACTTAGCATAAAAATGTTTAGTTTGTGTTTTAGTGTTTAAATCAAGGTTTTTCAATAAGAGTTAATTTGACATAAAAGCAATTCTAAGTAGTTGTAGCATCGTTTCTCAAACTAGGAGCTAAAGACCTCAAGGGGTCCCATTTACGCATAATGCGGTGGACTGGTGGCAGCTTTTTGGTGGTGTTTTACAAAAAAAAACCGGCAACTAAATATAGCTATAACATTAGACGAACCTAACTACGAGTACATTTCACACTTCAAAATCGGTTTACCTTTCACTAGGAGCTAGTATATTATAAAAACAAAGACAAGTATACACCCAAAAAACGATACCCCCGTTTTACTTGACAATCGGTTATAAAAGAGGTGGGTTTTGTTTTTTTCCATTTTTTTTACTTGTCGCTGACATCAGTCATTAAATTAGGTAAGAAAAGTTGAGGTCACAGAGTGATTTTTATTGAATCGCGACAATCATCATCACCATAGGCCATTAGGCATCTTTGCGGTATCCGCCAGAAGTTCCAGATGCACTTGTCCTCATCGCTGAGCTGAGGAGGCCAACACGGGATCCGGAGTTGCTATCACACCGCAGGCAAGAGAGGCATTGGAGGGGATATATAGATAGATTCGTTAGATAATACTGAACTAGTATAATGGTGCATGAAAAGGTTGAGAAACGATGATGTGGAAAAAAAGCAAGGTACGTCTTTGACCGCCGGCGATGAGCGAGTAACGATCATCCTAACTAATATGATAAATGCGAAAGTGAGTTTGTTTGTTATCATAAAATTTTGCATACACGTTGTCTGGAGTAAAAAAAAGAACATGGGGGCTTTATATCCCGAAAACAATAACGGTTCCTGTGGGACCGCGGGTAAAACCGCGGTGCAGAGCTAGTTTATTATACATTTATTTGCACACTGCTCGCTTATCGCTGGCGATCGGACAAGTGCCTAAGTATAGTGTTAAAGGTGGTTGAAAGGATTCGTTGGCGTTGTGATCTAAGAGCCGTGGACCGCGAAATATAAAAGTCATAAAGTTTTTGGAGGCCAAACTATTTCCAATTTTGAATTCACCTAGCCTTTTGTACTTACCTAAAATGGTTAACAAGTATAAATTAAATAACCCCCGATACGTATTATCATTAAACATACCTATTTAAAAATAAAAAAAATCCGACACCGATTTTCAATAAACAGCTATTTACAATTTTGAAAAAAGTTTCGTAATCACTTTGTACTTACCTAAAATAGTTAAACAGTATAAATTAAAAAAAAAACCGACACAGATTTTCATCAACCATAGCTAACAACTTATAACACCCCGTCGTTTTTGCGTCAGAGGTTAAAAAGCAAAACCATGCAGCAACATGCAGCACAACAAATATTTTTTACAGTTCATAAAATATTTGGAAAAAAAAAATTCTTGTTGTTTTGTTATCTGTGGTGTGAACAATAAAGAGTTTATCTATCTGTCTAGAAATGATATTTAGCTGCTAGAGGGCGCTTCGAAAAATAGATATTTTATACATAATAATTATTTTTCAAATACTTACTAGCAAAATTTTGAAAGCTGATTCTCCACATAATAACAAGACACTATTACTATGGGTCAACCCTGAAATCGCAAACAAAATTCTGCTGTACCAAGTATGGAACAGCTAAATAAATAAATAAATATTCGGGGCACTTGAACACACGGTCGTCTGACCCCAAACCAAGCAAAGCTTGTACTATGGCGGCCAGAGACTGATATACCTAGTCTAGCCATAAGTTCTGTTACAAATGAAAATGCATTTATTTTTTTATACAGTAATGTAATGTTAATAAAAATTATTTGTACACATGTATTGAAGTCTTAACAAAAATATAACAATTATTTTATTCAAAATGACCACCTTTGGCCTCCATACAGGCCTTTAGTCGGTCTGGCCAAGAATCTATGGATTTACGGACGGTTTCCATGGGAAATTTAGCCACCGCTTGCTTCAAAGATTTCTTAAGTGACTCTATGTCGGCGTGTCCTTTAGAGCAGGCCATGCCCTCTAAAACTGACCATAATTTGTAGTCCAGGGGGTTTAGATCTGGGCTAGAGGAGGGCCAGTCTTCAGCCCTTATAAAGTCCGGAACATTGGCTTCCAGCCAGGCTTGGGTAGTTCGCGCCTTGTGACCAGGTGCAGTCTTGTTGGAAACTCCATGGTGGATTTTTAAAAAGTGTATTGCTAAGGGGTTTTACAACTCCATCTAAGACGGTCTCTTGATACACTTTGGCTAACGTTTTCACTCCTTTTTCTCAAAAATGAAGCTTTGTGACGCCGTGATAGGATATCTCCCACCAAACTATGACTGACGCAGGATGATGACCACGCTATACCTTTCCAACTACTTCCGTAGCTTCTTTAGAGCTGTGAGCGTACACTTTGTCGTTTTGCTTGTTGTAGTGCTCTTCTATCGTGAAAATTTTTTCGTCGGTAAAAATAATATTTCTGTAACTTTCACCTGCGTAACCGGATAGATGACGTTTTGATCAATCCACTCTCTTTAACTGTAGCGATTGATTAAGGGCATGTCCTGTATATCGGCGATAAGCACCAAGTTTCAGGTCTTGTTTTATTATACGCGATAGAGTCCTAGCGGGTATCTTCATTTCTCGCGATAAGATTTTTTGTTTCCTCATTGGGTTTTTTGGGAATTCTGGCTTTAACAGCATTAACAGCCTTAGTAGTTCTCATCGCACGCGGCCGCCCCGATCTTTTATGGTTTTCAACAGAGGAAGAGTCGGTATATCTGTCGATACTACGATATACGAACATACGGCTTATAGCAAGAATTTGAAGAGTCTTGAAAATGACCGACGGTTCCATACCCCCTTCATGCAACGCAATCACTGCAATCCTGTTATCTTTAACACCCCATTCCATGTTGTAAATTTAATAATAATCACGAAAAATATATGTGAAATAACGGGAAATTGATTGTAGTTTTCAACATAATAAACGCATTCCAAATTTAAATGCAGAAAAAAAAATAAACGAAGGAGTTTGTATTGTAACAATATTTATGGCTAGACTATGTACATTTATACTTTTAAATACATACTTAAATAGATATTAACACCCAGACATAGAACAAACACAAATGTTCATCACATGAGTGTTTGCCCTAGGTGGCCACGCCCCCCAGCTCAGAAGGCAGGTTCACTACCGACTGAGCCAGCGAGGCAGTCACTTTCGAGTCGAGCTGATTTTTGTTATGCGATTTAAGGTTTGCGATTAGTCCCATAGTACAGGGAGCCGCTAGGGCGAAATCTCGACATTAGCAACAGTGACTTTTCAACGGATTTTGTTGCAATTTGACCTCTTTTTTGGTTACAAAGTAGCTGTTTTAAATGTTAAAACTTCTGGCTCTGGATAAGGATTATCCCAGCTAAGTATGGATATAATATAGATTGGATAGTGATGTAGAAAAAACGCCAATTGAGGATGATTGTATCAGTCCTGCAGGCCTAACATGTGCACGCGACAAAATTCTTCTCGTCACTTATTATCGTGTGAGAACGTGACAAGGTTATGTGTATACATACGTCTGTCTCGATAAAAAGAATGGACATACCGTTGTCGCGTTGCGCAAGCTAGGCCTGCTGGGGACAATCGCTTCCCAGCGATTTTGTTTCTAGAATTTCTATCGCTCGAACGTCAGCTGCTGATTGGACGCAATACGAGCTTTAAAACTATCACGTGATCATATTGTCAACTAGTCCAATTAGCAGCTAGTTCTAAAATCGCTTGGAAGCAATTGCTACTTTTCTAGGGTTCCTGAGCTTCGTAGGCTCAACAGGCATTCATATGAACTCTATACCGTATCAAGACAAGATTTACAAATGACAAACGTATGGTGTTTGACGCCTGTCGCTGGTCGCCTGAGGGCCTACCATCGTATTAAATAAATAAATAATAAATAAATTCGGGACACTTCCACACATGGTCGCCTGACCCCAAACTAAGCAAAGCTTGTAATATGGCTGCCAGAGACTGATATACATACTTAGATATTTTTAAATACATACTTAAATAGATATTAACACCCAGACATAGAACAAACACAAATGTTCATCATATAAAATGTTGCCCTAGGTGGGAATCGACCCCACGCCCCCAAGCTCAGAAGGCAGGTTTACTACCGAGGCAGTCAATTGCCATGAATGATTACGTTTTGTTGTCGCCGCTACACGACCGCTAATCGTATCGCCGCACAATAAGGTCCATGTTCGCACAGCGTCGAAAACAAAACGGATCATCATGGCAATACGATGTCACGATAGGCCCTGGCACCTCATATTTGTCATTTTAAATCCATCAAACCATACAATAGAGAACTCATAATTATGTGAACACCATTCAGGCCCTACCTGGGCTCGGTATAATGTGGTCAAGCTATAAACAACAGAACGCAATAGCAAAATCAAAAAAGATTTCTGTCACCCCTCCTCCCCCTTCCCCAATTTATACAAAACCAATTTTACCGTGTTTGCGGCCATTGAATCATTATTTATCTGTGGTTATAAACTCAGTACTTATGGTCATAGATTCAGTATCAATGGCCATACTCATTATCTGTGGTCGTAGACATATTTTTATGGCCCCACTAAGGATTCATGGCTCGCCATAGACTCGTTATCTATGTCCATAGTCACAGTGATGGCTTCATTACGTGATATATTTTCGGTCCACGGGGGTAATATGAAAAAATCTACGAACCCCAATTATATTGAACCACTTGTCCTTCTGTATTCGGCCTCCCACGGACCGTTTTAATTTCTGGGGAAGAACGCAACTTTGAGTTAGAATAGTCTGGTTTCACGAACTATGCCTGTTAATATGTTATCTTAATATATATAAATCTCGTGTCACAATGTTTGTCCTCAATGAACTCCTAAACCACTTAACCGATTATAATAAAATTCGCACACCATGTGTAGTTCGATCCAACTTGAGAGATAGGATACTTTTTAACCGCGTGTGAAACCGCGGAGCGCAGCTAGTAAAAGTATATTTTTGTGGTCTGTGGATGTAAATTGTATGTCAATCGTAAGTCTTACGATTTGAGTAACATAGTCGCTTGCACTCCAAAATAAATACGCTTCATAAACAAAATTGTGTTTTAAAAATCTAAAAGGTACATTGATTTAGTTGGATTTCATAGAGTGTTTGTTAAGCCATGGCCTGGCCACAAGCTCTATCTTATTTTTAACCGACTTCAAAAAAGGTGGAGATTCTCAATTCGACTGTTTTTTTATGTTTGTTGCCTCATAACTTTTGACTGTGTGAATCGATTTTTATGATTCTTTTTTTGTTTGAGAGATCATACTTTAGAGGTGGTCCCATATGAATTTTATCGAAATTCGGTCAAGCAGTTTTTAAAATATCAACAACAGTCTAAAAATTGTTTACATGGATGACGAATTACAGGATGGGAATTCGGTTTTTTAAGCTTTGCTTTATAGATTACTAGCTGCGCCCCGCGGTTAAAAAGTTATCCTATGTGCTGTTTGTTTGTTTGTTTAAACAAACAAAACAAACATCCTATGTGCTATTCTAGACTATAATCTATCTCTGTGCCAAATTTCATCCAAATCTGTTAAGCCGTTCTGGCGTAAAAGAGTAACAAACATCCATCCATCCATCCATCCATTCTTACAAACTTTCGCGTTTATAATATTAGTAAGATTAATTCTAATTTGCACAAACAAGCATGTTCGTTAGGACGGCAAAACGTTATACCGCACAAATGGGTTGCACAAAACGCTAATTTGCACAAACTATTGTAAATCAATGTAGCTTTACATTAGAATTAGCTCGACATTAAAATTCCGACCTAATCTTTTTTTATTCGTCAAACCAGATAATCTAACAGAAAATCTAACTGTTGATAGTAGATCTCACGTTTGAAGTTATCTATGGACATAAACAATACATTACACAATACATTTGTACGTATTTTATACACACTAACACTATAGTAAAATTGCATGCGACGTATATATTATACAAGTAAGTACATGTTAGTTTTTATAAGCATTAAAGTAGAAACTGACAGCAAATGTTAATTAGTCCGATTATAAATTAAGCAAATGTACGGTGGGCTCTTAACCCGACAACGGCAAAGCAAGAGGAGGTTATATTGTAGTTAGGGTGTTTGTTTGACTTTGCACATTAGGGGTCTTCCATTAAGAATCCGGCGACCACTTTAGACTAACTTCGCATTGGCTTAAGGTTTTCCATAGCCATTTCGTCTAGAAGAAGATGACGAGCGAAGAGAGCAAGTATAAATACTGACGAGCCTTTAAAGTTACCTACAGAGTGACAGTGCAATTTAATTTTTTTTTTATTACTTTTACACTTCTCTAATCATTTTTAAATAACTAAGAATGTCCCTTGTATTATGGATTCATTTAAAAGCTAATGATGTAGACAACCTTCCTATGTAAAGGGATTTTTGATTTGCTTTGTCTATCTATTGAGTAAATCAGTCAAGAGTGACCCCTTACAAATGCGGATATTTTTCACAGCTCTATTTTCGCTTGAGAACGTTTTTTAAAAACACCAAGAACATAGGGGCGGAGATATTGTTAATTTTATTGTACATGCTAAATTTCATCATATTCTGATAAACGGTTCTCAAGAAATTTGAGAAGCGCGTCTGTATAGAAATTATGGGATTCTTAATTACGCGAGACCTTTAGAGGTTCGAGCCAAATCTCACAACATCTCACCAAAGGAGGGTAAGAAAAGTACGCCCTTTGTTCCTTAATCTCATCGAAAGGGGAGTCATTAACCCCCTTAGCAATAGAGTGTAGCTTCAGAATAGTTAAAAACAGTGTTTTGTTTATTTCTTTTTTTTTTATGAGTTTCTTAGACTGACGCGGCCTGCGGTGGCGGGCAATGGCAGCCAGCGGTCGTCAGTGCAAAAGTCCATTGGGCGTCACCGCAGGCTGCGTCTGTCTGGGAGACGCCTATTTGAACTGGATCAAAGGAGGCACTGAACAGCTATTCCGAAGCTATACATAGTTTATTGCTAAGGGATATATGGGTATTTTACGGTAAAAGCAATGTCTGAAACCACATTTTTAGGGTTCCAGAGAAAACTACAGTTTACCTGTCCATCTACCTGTTTGTTTAAACGATAACATATCGTCACGCGATTCCCCCAAGGGGGCTGGCAGAGGTGTAATACAACACCCACACTTCGCCGGACGATATTCAGTCCAAATGTGACAGGGGGCGAGCCTGTCGCCATACACCGGGCTCCAGTCATGTAGCAGATTACATACAATACGCACATATATTCACACAATGAACAAATTGGTGCGTGACGTCGGCTGGGTTCGACACCGCTCCCTCTGGCTTGAGAGGCGGGCCTTCTCTCAACTAGGCTGCCATCGCTTACATCCATCATTATGCCATCGTTTAAATGATACAGTGTTTTTATTTACCGCTTAATTAGCATTTGCCGTTATCGGGATTATGTATGTACCTATTAGGTATGTAAAACAAATAAATATTTTTACAAATAATAAATTAGCGATGAAATTTATTGCACTCAACTCTTTCTAATATGATTGATTACCTTACATGGATATTTTAACTAGATCGATGAGTCACCTTGATAAATTCAAATACCGATATTTAAAAATAACTTTAAAAAAAAAATATCAAAATCAGACTACTCAATAAAAAGTTATGCGTGAACATAGATAAAAAAAATATACGCGTCGACTTGTAAACTTCCTCGGTTTCGTCGGTTAAAAATGGATTCAACATAGAACGTCAAAAACGGACCCAAACTGCAGTGCTCACATTTGTAGATAGACAAGAAAACACCATCTCACGCAGTTCTTAGTTTTTTGATTTTTCAAAAATTTAACTAAATTGCAATAGATAAATATATCGGATATATATTGGTGTTGTTTTAAATCCGAACCTTAGATGAGCGAGTTTTTGCTATTTTACGAAATTGGTTTGGATGCAGTACAAGTATTTTCTGTACAATTTCAATGCGTCTTAATTTCTTTGTCTTAAATATTTTATTAGTTTCTATAAGCCGATAGGAAATAGAAACTAATAATACACGCACAATGGCCCAATCAAGTGGCTAAGTGCGGAAAACGCCCTGCTAAACAAACAAACAAACATACAAGCCGATAGGCTAGCCCTGGTCTCACAGTTTTTATGCCAACCAATGCTTTGGTATGGTTTATAGATAGATAGATTTTTTATAGATAGTAACTAGTATATTGGATAGGGCGCGGGCCGCATTCGGTGCGCAAGTCGTTCTAACTTTAAAGAATTTTTAAAGACTTATGTAAAGCGCCTTCTAGTTTCAATAGCTTCGAACTAAAATATAAAGCTGATTGGTAATTCCTAAATGCATTTTTAACCGACTTCCAAAAAGGAAATCCTCAATTTACCTGTATGTTTACGCGATTACTCCGCCAATTGTCAATCGTTTTTTTTTTAATCTACCAAAGTTAATATTTTAGAGGTGGTCCCATATACATTTTATCGAAATCGGTCAAGCAGTTTTTAAAATATCAACTAAAGCTTAAAAATTGTTTAGATGGATGACGAATTACAAGATGGGAAGTCGCTTTATAAGCTTTGCTTTTTATATTATTATTTACAAATACAATGTACAGTTCATTATTTTAAAGATCGTTGCATGCAAGTGATAACCTCAACCCTACGTTCCATTTCCGACTGTATAAATACCTTCATAGCGGCTCTATTCCTCTGCGCGGCGAGTAGGTGGTTGACCACGGGCGCGGGGTAGTGCTTGCCGATCGTGCAGTTGGCTCGCTCCTGCACTTCTAAAGGAGCCTTCCACGGTTCGTAGCTGGAAGATATGGACCAAAAGTCTTAATAACAACGACATTCCATAGACACTTGTTTAGAAAGACATAGAGATATCTGATGAAGCTTTATATCTCTCCTAGATTGCGTATTACTAGCTAGTACTCTACAAGCGTGGTTGCTACAAGGTGCTGGTTTGGGTGTAATAATACTCAAGGGTGTTGTTTTATCTGTCAAAGTGAAAAACTTTTAAAACACAAGTTCTCAACACTCGGAAAAAAAACAAGTCTTCATACGAAACTGATCTTATTTTGTATTTTTTGAATATTGGAAACTTATGTCAGGTAGACCAACACCCAATTAGTATTATTACACCCAAAACCAGCACCTCGTTTACTCAACAGGCATGTGCCTTAGTAATCACGTAGATATATATGTATATAATGATATAATCCACCAGGTAATACGTAGTGACGTCAAACAAATATTCAGACAAATATTCAGCTCACAGAATCTCAGATTTTAACTGAGCTTAAATTACTTAATGTTTCAAAGGGAGCTGGACCAGACGGATTCTCTCCACAATTCTTCAATAAAACTGCAAATCACATATGTAAACCACTTCATATAATTTATAATAAATGTTTGGTTGAAGGTGTTTTCCCCGAGGTATGGAAGCGTGCTAATATAACACCAGTACACAAGAGCGGCAACAAGCAGGATGTTGAACATTATCGACCTATATCTATCTTGTCTACCCTATCGAAACTTTTTGAAAGATTAGTCCATAATCAAATATACCCAACTTTGCACAATGCTATAATTGAACAACAACATGGCTTTGTTAAACGTAGATCTACAACTTCGAATTTGCTTATATTTACTAACTTTTTATTTGAAAACATAGACAATCGTATTCAAGTAGATGCGGTGTACACAGATTTCAAAAAAGCTTTTGACAAGGTGGATCATGAACTTCTTCTCAATAAGATAGCTTTTAACGGAATACGAGGTAACTTACTGCGCTGGTTTGAGTCATATATACAAAATAGGTCACAAAAGGTGGTTATCAATGGGTTTCAGTCTAGAAGCATATCGGTTACGTCGGGAGTGCCACAAGGCTCAATTCTGGGACCGTTGCTATTCATACTCTTCATCAACGACATTCATAAATGCTTCCAGAGTTCAAATTTTTTGATGTACGCTGACGATCTGAAAGCTTATAAGGCAATCAACTCAATTGAAGACTGTGTCTCATTTCAACAGGATCTGGATAGACTAACTACATACTGTGACGTGAACAAACTCCAATTGAGTATACCTAAATGCAATATTATTAGTTTTACAAAGAAGACCAACATATTACGTTTTAACTACAAACTTTGCAACATGGTCATAACTAATGTCGAATCCCTCAGAGATTTAGGAATAAATCTTGATTCTAAATTGACCCTAAATACACACATTGACAATATTGTTAACAAAGCTTTTAAAATGTATGGGTTTATAATGCGGTCATCGTCAGATTTTAAACGTACTTCTACTTATCTGTACTTATTTAAAACTTTAGTTCGCTCTCAACTTGAGTATTCCGTGCCTATTTGGAACCCTTATTACGAAAAATATAAAGCAGCTATTGAGAGGGTTCAAAGAAAATTCTTACGTGCAATGCAATACAGATGTCATAAAAGATATCTCTCTTACACCCAATTGCTCAGCAAATATGGTTTGCTTACACTTGAGGCTAGACGTAAATACCTTGAAGCTTCCACTCTTTACAAAATTGTTAGTAATAGCTTTGATTGCATAGATCTGGTAAATAATTTATGTTATGTTGTACCTAGAACTATTTACAAACGTGAGGTTCGCGCAGGGCGTTTATTATTTTCACTAGGCATATGCCGCACAAATGCCGGCCGGCGCGTTCCTACTTATCGGATGATTGAGTCATACAATGAGTCTTTTATTGATATTGACATTTTTGCCTGCACTGCAGGTAAATTTAAAGCGGCAGTGATTAAAAAACTTTCACTTTAACTTTTTTGGCTAAGTATATGTTGTAACACATTTTTACTCCATAGTACTTAATTGGTTATAAATAGATTTAAATATACATGCATTAATTAATTGTTTATAAATAGATATATAGTTTATAAATAGATTTACATATACAGGCATTATTAATTGGTTATAAATAGATATATAGTTTATAAATAGATTTAAATATACAGGCATTAATTTATGTTTTAGTTTATCTTTATATTTGTCTCAAAATTGATGATTTTTTTTTTTATTATATAAACTCAATTCAAGTTAGCAACTTCTGGCAAAAATTTAGGTAATTTATTTAGTAATATGTGAATGGCGTTGTGGGCTGTATTATTAACTAGTCTATTTATGTATCCACTCTATTTATATTTTATAATACGGCTGTCTGTTGTTCCTTTATAAATAAATAAAAAAAAAAAAAAAAAAAACAGCTCGAGTCCAGCAGCGCTTCGAACGCGCTCGAAGATACCCACATGTATCTCAATACTCACATGTACTCGACAGGCATGTTCGCCAGCTCCGGCACGTACCGGCGCACGTACTCGCCGCTGGCGTCCAGCCGGCGGCCGAGGCGCACGGGGCACGCGCACTCGCTCGAGTCCAGCAGCGCTTCGAACGCGCTCGAAGATACCCACATCCAGTTGCCGGCGCACACCGACCTGAAACGACGGCTAAGTTTGAGCGAGCCTTCTTGCAAAGGGACGGAGAGTCAAGAAGAGCGAGTGACCTACGACCACAAATATTTGTGAGCATGTTTTATCGCAAAGGTAAGGTAACACGTTCGTTTAGGCCGAGTGGCTAGCCCTGATGTCAGAGTTTGTAGGCCGCCCGTTGGCCTCTGATAAGGCTTGTTGATTGTTGTCATAGAACAAACAGCCGGGGCCTACAATTTATCGTGTCATCCGAGCCACGGTAGCGCTCAGTTGTTAATGCCACCCGCGGTCACCCATCAAAGGTACTAAGAGTGAGTTGTAGAACATTTTTATAAGTCTTTTATTTCAATAGGAGTGGTCGACGTAGTCAAGCTCAAGCCACGTGGTTATTCACATAAAGAAGTAGTTGGTGACTTCTGGATATTCCAGAATCTTCATTTATACAGCCACTTTCGCTGCGGAGCTAAGACATTCTAGAATGTTCTAGAAGGCACTCACCAGTCAGCGTCGAGCAGGTACTTGAGGAAGTGGTTGAGGCCGTGCTCCCAGGAGAGCCACAGCGTGCCCCGAGTGAGGAAGGAGGCCACGGTGTTCCTCACCACGTGGTGCAGCCAGCCCTCGGTGCGGAGCTGGCGCATGGCCGCGTCTATGAACGGGAAGCCGGTGCGACCTTCCGTCCATCTGAACACAAAAAAAAGAAAATATTAATGGAGTAGGTGCTATGGAGACCAAATGAAAGCTGTAGAAAACTCCGATAAGGGTGACGGAATACCTAGCGCAAATTTGTCGCCAGTGACATCCGGGGATTGGTAAGCGTGTGTATGGTGGGATTTAGCGTTGTTTGATTCCTGCGGCTGTGTGCGTTAGTAAACGTACCTCTGTAACTCGTCGCCCTCAGGGTTCTTCCACGGTATGTCGAGGCAGATAGGGTTGTCGGCCATCTGGCCATAGTTGGGGTTGTTCACGCTCATCGTGTAGAAGTACTCGCGCCAGATCAACTGACCTGCGGGAATCGAACGAGGGTTGAATCAATGATTTTTACCTTGCTGTTACCCTCGACTTCGTTCGCGTTTATTCAGAAAATAGTATGCAAAAATCTTCCTCGTGAAATACTGTAAGTAATTATAAAATTTCGTCAAGATCCTTTCAGTCGAGACGAGACGAGAGAGACGAGAAAAGCCTACAAACAGACAGTCAGACAGAATTACTTTCGATTTTATAATATAAAACAGTATGGAGTAATATTTGTATGTCATCTGCTACGTGACTGGAGGCTCGCCCCCTGTCACATTTTGGACTGAATACCGCCCGGCGGAATCAGTTATTACAGCTCTAATATGACAGCTCTGGCAGCCTCTTCGGTGGAAAGGCGTGACGACATGTTATGTTATGGGTAAATGTCTGAGGTAGCAACATTGCGCGGGTGGGAAGTGAGGAGGGCGCGGGACGCTTGTTTAGTTTGGACAGAGCGCGCAACGCAATCGCAGTTGGACTTTGCTTCTGGTCCTCTTTCTCTAGAGGCGGATCCAGGAGTTCCAGGACTTTAGTTTGGGAGGAGAGGGTCTTGCCTTAGGTGAAAGTAAGCTTTAGGTAGGTACGGTTTTAGACTGGGGGGGGGGGGTAGGGTTGATTTAGCTGTGGGTAACCTTTCATCATGGTCTATCAGGCTAGTAAACACAAACATAAAATCACAAAAAAAATTGCATGTTTAGTGTAAATCAGATACTTTGGAGGGGGGTCGGCGGGTTTCTAGAGCCTCTTAGCCCCCCCCCCCCCGGATCCGCTAGTGTCTTTGTCTTTTCTGAAGTCGAAATCACGGTGCGTTCTGTCGGACGCTAGATGGTCCATGTGACCAATTAAAGTAAGTTGATGTATTTACCAGTAATGAAATGTGCAGAGTCATGACGTCCCTGATGCACTTGACGAAAAAGATCTTGAAGAGCCCAGTAGAATCTGAAATAAAATAATATGTATGGAATTACAACTCTTAAAGGCTGGCACCGATTAAAGCAGGTGCAGTCCGGTTAGCGAGGACTAGTAAAGTATGAAATTCTTTGAAGACGTCACACCGAAAGCAGTCCGTTTCCAGTCCGTGTGCAGTAGCTTGTCCTGCTAACGTTATGAGAACGTGACATTGTGCGCCGAGAGGGTCACACGGACAGCTCGTTGACAGCGACCAACTGACAGCACACACGCAGTTACAGCGCGATAGTTAGTCGAGAATACAGACGATGTGACAGTTTTGTGTGACGCCTCGCGGACTGCACCCGTTCTGCAAATAGAACGGACTGCAACTGGGTTAGGTGTGTTTTGGCCTTGGAGGGTTCCGACACGCTCTGAATTTTCGATACAAACGCGCTTGTAAAATTTCTTGGAAAGCATTTGTCAGATTATGATAAAATGCAGCCTGTGCAATTAAATTAACTAAAGTTCCGCCCCTATATTCTTAGTTTTTTTTTTAAAAAAACGTCCTCAAGAGATAATAGAACTATGAAAATATCCGCATTTGTAAGGGGACTGATTTATTTAATAGATAGACAAAGCAAATCAAAAATCTCTTTACATAGGGATGTTGTCTACATCATTAGCTTTTAACATAATCCATTTACAAGGGATTTTTTAGTTATTTAAGAATGATTAGGGAAGTACAAAAGTCATACAAAAAGTCATAAAACATTGAAATTGCACTTTGTCACTCTGTAGATGACTTTAGAGGCCCGTCAGTATCTTTACTTGCTCTCTTCGCTCGTCGTCTTTTTCTAGACTTCTATCTTTTTCTAGAAATTAAAGTGGTCGCCGGACCCTTAAAGTAATAATAAGCATAGATACTAACACATAAAATATGTAGATGTTCAATCGGAAAAAAAGTGTTTACTTATTTTCATACAAATTGTATATCTATGTTTAGTGTTTCACCACAGATAACGTTATAGCTACTAAGGTTTTAGACCATCTTTATTTCTAACATTTTAATAGCTTCCGCAAAGTCTTTGTGTATGTAAATCTATGGGTACAAATATGAAACTCTTGTACTTTCTAACTGAGAGACATCCGAAACGCAGCGCAGGACTCAGTGAAATGGGCGGCCCTAGCAGGTCAGGGTTGCCATGTGTCGGTAAATACGACCCTCTGAAAATATAAACACGGTTATAATTAATAAGGCTTTGGCACGCTGCTATCTTACTCACACTTAACGTAGTAATTAAAAATCGTGATCGGTGAATACAATTAATATGATATTACAATATTATGAACCATTATAGTTCAGCAAAAATATAATTCTGATCTGAACAAGTTCCAGTATTTAAAAATGTTTTCTCTAATATAACGTTGAACATACAGTATGCAGATCATGTGGGGGTTCACACACTTTTACCCACCCGATCCCCGGTACCCGCTTTCCTCAATCCTTAGGGCCCTCGTTCCTCAACCCTCTGGCTCTCGTTCTTCAACCGACAGAGCCCTCGTTCTCTAACCCTCAGGGCCCCCGTTCTCCAACCATTAAAGCCCTCGTTCCTCAACCCTCAGAGCTCTCGTTCCCCAACCATCAGATCTCTCGTTCCCCAACCTTCAGAGCCCTCGTACCCCAACCCTCACAGCTCTTGTTCCCCAACTCTCAGAGCCCTCGTTCCCCAACCATCATATCTCTGGTTTCCCAACCTTTAGAGCCCCCGTTCTCCAACCCTCAAAGCCCTCGTTCGCTAACCCTCAAAGCCCCCGTACTCCAATCGTGAGAGCCCTTTTCCCATTCCTCAGAGTCCTCGTTCTCCAACCATCAGAGCCCTTGTTCCCCAACCCTCAGAGCCCTCGTTCTCCAACCGTTAAAGCCCTCATTCCCCAATCCTCAAAGCTCGTTCCCCAATCGCCAGTGCCCTCGTGCCCCGCTCACTTCAAGAAAGTATCGTATTCGACGACGAGCCGCTGTTCCATTTGCTTGATGGCGGTCGTCTCGCCGCCCACCCAGCGGATCATGCGGATGTCTTCGTTCTCCAAATGGACGCCCAGCTGTTCTGGATTCGGGACCTACGCAATTCAATGTCATTATTTTAAGAAAAATAATAACCTAACTCTGAAAAGCAGCCTATGACACTTCGGCTACAAAGACCAAACATACCTCGCAATAATTTTTATTTAGGCTATACTCGTAGAATGTGTCAAAGGATTAGACATACATGCATACTTCCGCTCAAAAACCTTACCCTCATTTGGCTGTTGTGAAAAAACGCGTTAGTACGCTTTAAGATCTTTGGCAACTTAAGTAATCTGTGCCAAAGTTTAGATAATAGTTACCACTCTGTGCTTTTAGGCCGTTTCGAACTGGTGGATGTAAAGAAACAAGCTCTTGACGACATTACTTGCCTTATCAAAAACTGTGAACTCCTGGTAGAAGCACTCTGGCAGCGTGCCGAAGTTGACATCGCGTAGATCCACATCCGCCACCGGCCGCGGCGGCTCGCCGATCGTCGCCACGGTATGCTATAACACAAAACACATCGTATGAATACACGAAAATCTTTTAAAATAAAAATTCTTTGACGACAAAGGCTCTGATGGATTTTCAAAAAACTAGGATCATCAATCAGACAAATCTGTAAGCATAAAATATCATTTTAATAAAAAAAAAAGGTTTTTTTAAATTAGTTCATAAATAACGGCTTTAAAAAATAGAACCGAATTAAGAACCTCCTTTTCGAAATCTTAAAAATATAGTAGGACAGTATTTGAAAAAAAAAAGACAAATTTGCAATTTCAACCCCCAGTTGAAGACCCAGAGGCAGATCCAAGGCAAGGTGGCAAAATGTAGTAAGTACTAAAGGATATGAGAGTGTGCGAAGTTTCGGACAATGTCGACGACATTGTCCGAAATGTCGAGGACATGTGCAGTAGGGGAGAAAACTAAGAAAGTCTGACCTCACTACTATGTGGGATAAATAGCCGAAGAGAGAAAAACGAGGTTTTGGATGTGCAAACGAGCATCGTGGTACTCAAGCTAACTGTACTAACTAAGCCCATCTTGTAAGTCGAAGGCGAGATGCTCCCTTTCTCCCAATGACCGCGCTTCTATCTTCTTGCAGGCTGACTTCACAGCGTTGTCACGCGCGTGTGAAAAGCCCGAAGTCGTCGTGAAACTGGAAGTGACTGTACTAACCAAAAGCATCTGATAAAACAAAGGGGCTGCCACCACTCGCCCATATGACAGTTATCCTATCTTCTTGCAGTCTGACTTCACAGTGCTGTCACGCGCATGAGAAAGGCTCGAAGTCGTCGTAGAGCTAGAAATGACCGATACTAACCAAGAACATCTGGTAAGTCAAAGGCGGGATGCCCCCATTAGCCCGTATGACATTATCCGGCTCCCACAAAGTGTGCGACACGTGCTCGCGACACTGCACGCCTATCTCCTTGCATTCTGACTTCACGGCGCCGTCACGCGCCTGCCAGAGGGGCTCGCAGTCCTGCTCGAAGCATAGCCGACGAATACCTGGAAAAAATCAGCCTTTACAAGATGGAAAGAAAGGCAAAAATATTGTCAGTCCCAATGAAATAAATGGACATAATAATAGAGGAGCTAATCCAAACAAAAAACACTACGCAACTAAATGAAGTGGGGGAGCCTGCCAATCCAGGTCTAATGTCAGATTTGCTGCAGCGTTGACTAGAATTGCTTATTTACGTCCGTCCAGGATCACACTTTGATTTCAGTAAATTAGCGCCGCTCCATAAAAAACCACACTGCACGCGTGTCGGGACCACACTAATGCAAGGTGCATGGATTTGAGAGCACGAAAGACTGAGTTCAGATGATGAAATCTAATACGTAGTCCATATACATTTGCCGTATACATTTGGCGTTGCCGTGTCCTTGAAGTGTAAGATTTATAATAAGTGAAGAGTAACGACCTCTTTGAACCCAACCTTAACAGGACACCTAAGTATTATAATCACTCATGGAGATATTAGAATTATCATGAACTTGGATAAATAAAGATACCTTGAAAAAAGATAAACTTACTACTTTTAGAAAGACTCAGATAGGAGACTTTCCCAATGCAACATTTTTAGCCACTCATAAATAAGACGGCGGAAATAGAATTACAAAACATTTAACAGACCCTAGAATAATAGGAATACAGTAACTTTTTCCTCATCCATCACTTGACTTTCACATTAATTACCACGACTCGTGGTTTCGGTTTTACATGACATGTACATGTTCAAAATTTGGGTATACTTTTAAACGGAAAACGCAAAGCATAAACCTTATTAGAATATATGGCGGCATCGCTGGGAACTCGAATATAGGGTGCAATCACTGACTTTTATACTGATGTTATAAACGTCTACATCGATAATTTTATTAGTCGACAAGCTAGGTCCGTGCTACCACTTGTCGATAAGGACTAAATTTGAGACTATTTAGTCGTGTCGACTAATATGTCGATACCGAAGTCCATACTCGCACCCATAGTGATGCAGTGAAAGCGTTAAAAACTCACCGAACTCCTCCCAAAGTCTTTTGATCACGTCGTTGGGTTTCCCTTTGATCATGAGGAGTCTGCCGCCGTATTTTTTGAACTGGTTGTCGAGGTCTTCCAGGGCCTCTAGCAAGTACCGCATGCGGTTGTAGCCGACCACCTTCGTACCTAGACGATATGGGTAGCTTGATTTCAGGAGTTACCAAGACTTTGAAGTTAGAAGCAAACAGTAAAAAAAATGACGGGGTGTCTGTGTGCGTGTGTGTCTGTCTGTGGCATCGTAGCTCCCGAACGGATGAACCGATTTTGATTTTGTTTTTTCGGGAGTGTTCTTAGCTATATTTGAAGAAAATCGGTGTCGGGGGTTTTTATTTTTTTTAATTTATTTATTATTACTACGATTTATATGTAGACTCGAGTTTGGATGTTAGTCTAAAAACTCTTTGAAGATAACGGTCTACATTCTTCAATCAGATATACATAGATTTCCAATTTTTCTCAATACGCAAAATGACACTTAAAAACCAGGCTTAGATCAAGAGTAAGCCTTGTTTCACTGTCAGTCGCTCTGTGATCACGTCGGAGTCCCAATGTCTACGAGTAAATGTGCTAAAAACACTTTAATGTCATCAAAGGTATTACGGAATGATAAGGCTTAGATTCGAATGAAATTATATGTATTTGAACTACTAAGTGTTAAGTGAGAACACTCCTAAGAACACTCGCGACTAATTCACTATTGAAACAAAAAAAACAAATACAAAATCGGTTCATCCGTTCGGGAGCTACGATGCCACACACACACAATACACACACATACACAACACACACACACTCGCAGACAAGTCACGTCAAACTTATAACACCCCGTCGTTTTTGCGTCGGAGGTTATAAATCAACAGAAACAGAAAATAGAACTACAACAGTTAAGTAAGTACAGTTTAAGTTATTTCTAGATATTTTTCTTGTGCGACTGAATTTGCTTCTCAACCTCCTTCATCCCATAAACCTCCTTCATTCTAGAACGATTCATATCAATACGGTTCAGAATAGTAGGTAAACAGCCTCGGGCTTCGTCTCAAGCCGGTGAGAATTATTACAAACCTGCAGTCTCTCCGTCGAAGATGAACATGGGGAAGAACGGGACGCTCCTGTCTTTCAGAGCGGAATGCAGGGCCGGGTTGTCGTGGAGCCGAAGCCCATGACGAAACCAGAGCACCGAACCACCCAGCATCTTGGACTAGACTGGATTATAGATTCTGAAAAAAAAAAAAATAATGCTAAGGGAACGAAGTAGTACCTACATACCTACCTAAGTTGGGGTGGCTGTAGTTGCAGAATTAAATAGATACCTACCTAGATTATGTTTTTAAAGAAATATTGGGCCCAATTCCGGAGTCTAAATGACTTGTTCATGATGACTTGTACATCTCATGGTAGTGTCTCTGAGCTGAAGACCTCGAAAATCGTAAAAAAACATATCTCCGTCATTTTGAAAAACATTATTAAAACCAAAACTGAATCGACCAAAAAAAAGTAAATAAGTAATTATCAAACCTGCTCACAAAATTACACAAGAATCGGTTGAGAAATGCGACCTGTTGAGAAAGACAGCAGGACAGATGCCCGCTGGACGGACATACGAAACAGTTTAACCAAACTAAAGCTTCGCTTCGGTCGCTCAGTCACTTGTCCCGGTTAATTCCTGGTGTAAACCATAAAGAGTTTATTCATTTATTTTTGTTTGAAAGAGTCTGCCTAACTATCTATTTTTTTTTTCTCGGGACAGTTGCACACACGGTCGCCTGACCCCAAACTAAGCAAAGCTTGTATTATGGCGGCCAGAGACTGATATAATGCATTTATATTTTTATATACAATTAAATAGATAATTAACACCCAGACATAGAACAAACACAAATGGTCATCACATGAATGTTTGCCCTAAGTGGGAATCGAACCCACGCCCCCTAGCTCAGAAGGCAGGTTCACTACCGACTGAGTCACCGAGGCAGTCGTATCTATTGCCTGACACGTTTGCATAGAGCGGTCATCAACCGAGTTCTATAACTTACGCAATGCAACAATGTTTCTTTGTGATTTTCCTCAACATATCCAACATGAACAAGCAAGATACTCGTATGTATCGGATGTATGAAGATACTAGACTGCATAACGTAATAGACACCACCGTCGCGCGACTGATGGAGATTGAATAATGTTCATAAATATTGTAACAAGTCGTCAAGACCGTGTCGGCACACAGTCATGGCAAGTACGGTATAAAATAAATAAATAACAATAATCAAATACCGATTTCTCAGTGCAAAGTCCCATTTTCCGACATTTTGTTTGTCGACCTCTAAAATTCCGTGGCGAAAGTTTCCATCCCTATGAAGCTCTAGAAAGTACGTCGAAATGTTCTAACTGAAATGTTGACTTAGGTGACCTCTACCTCGAATATCAAACTATAGTTCACATACACAAGATGTGGTATTGAAACAAGTCTCGTGATAGAAGAGGTATGAATAGGGCTAATTTTTTAATGATGGGTAATATATTACCAAAGACCCTATTGACCTTCCCATCAATGCGGAAAAATAGGAATTAAAAATTCCCGCCTGTCCAACGCACATTATTACTAAATGAGTAAGTATGAGGCAAATGTGAATTAAAATTTCCAAGGGCCAATGCTTTTTTGACAATAGGGCGTTGAGATGAGACTGTATACTATAACAACTTGGTGAAAACACTACAGATAAAGAACTAAAATAAACAAACTATTTCTCGAACACTAGGTGCATACTGCATACAGATACCGACGAGGTTATGCAATATAATTAGTTACGCGATTGAAGGTCACTACATTATTTACCATTTCAAAAAGTACACACAAAAGCAAACAAAACGTATGAAAATTAAAGAAAATATGAAAACCAAAAACAATGAAAGATTTTAACAAAGGTTAAAAAAACGACTCAATATTTACTTTACCTTTTTAATAAAATTTCACACTGAAATACTTTCAATGTAAATATTCCACAGTACCAGGCGCACATAAACCAGAAGTAGTTACGAAACGCGCAACTAAAGGTGACTGAAGGCGGCGGCGGTGCTACGATTAGCTGATCATAGTGATTTAACCTCGACCCTGGCCAGCGTACGGACGAGGTGCAAGTACGAGTAAACCCTGATGCAATACAAACTGAAATCGAATATAGGTTTAAACGCAATCAAATTTAATTCGGAATTGAAAACAGACTTATAAAAAAAAAATTGTGCGTTGAGTTCCTCCGCACAATTTTTTTTCCGGAAGAAGTGAAACTTCTGTGTATCTTACTTTCTCTCTCCCTCTTGCATTGGAATATTGGACGCTACTCGTTGCTAACGCTCGCGTTGGCCTGTAACAGGTATAACTACGCGCACGCGTTCGAGTGCCTCGCATTCACTCTCGCTCTGCCTCTTTCTATTCCTCCTCCCCAGGAGCGTTAAACGTTCAACGCAACCTTGTTGGAAGTCGCATTAGAAGTTTCACTTCAAATAAAAAAACGTAATTAAGATAACGAATATACTTAATCAAAAGTTTTTTAAATTGACTTAGCAAATTTTTGGTAACTGCAATAGTTCCACTGTGAATGTCCCCAAGTACTAGGCACACATAAACCAGAAGTAGTTACGAACTGCGCAACTAAAGACGACTGAAGGCAGTGCTACGATTGTCCTATTAGCTTTATGCCAATTTAGCCTCGACCCTGGCTAGCTTACAGACGAGCTAACAAGTAAATACCAACGGAATACAAATTGAGACCTAATCTACATAGGTTTTAAGGCAAGGCAATAAAGACAACGGGAAAATTGCGGTGAAAACTGTATTTCATTGATGAACAAATTAAATAGAAAGACATCAAAGACAGGTTAGAAGGGCATATGTCCATCATTTCGCTGCCATTTTGATTTTTACGTCCAATTATTCCAGTAAAGTAAAACTTTAATGTAAGTGGAGTGCATATTACTTGACATTTTGTGTCCCCTGCCCATATATCCTACTTGCTACTAATATTATAAACGCGAAAGTTTGTATGTATGGATGGATGGATGGATGTTTGTTACTCTTTCACGCCAGAACGCCTGACAGATCTGGATGAAATTTGGCACAGAGATAGATTATAGTCTAGAATAGCACATAGGATACTTTTTGACCACGGGTCAAAAAAAACAAAATGGTGGGTCTGGCAGACACGCCAGGTTTCATAGATAAAATTTCGAAACCCTTTATAATTGTTTTCCTTTCTTTCTTTCCTGCAACCAACATAATCAATTTGACGATTAAAATCAATCCATCCTCGATGTAATTACGATTCAACCGTTCATTCTTACAAACATCTTTCATGCTAGAGCACGATAAAGTGAAACTGGAGATATAATATAGAAACCTATAATATAACTGTTATAGGCTAGGAGCTACGAGCTCTTGGGATAATTTGTAGAATAATAAATAACAGATTCTATGGGTATAATTTTTTGTTCCAGTTATGATACCCTTTCGAATACTAGTAGCGCCCGAAAGCTTCACCCGCTATTCTAGGGGTGACGAATTTTCAGTAATAAAAGCCTGAGTCAATCCAAGGTTAAAACGCTGATAAGCTAAGATATATCTGACAGATGATAGTTAATGGTATAAGCCGTCTACATTCAAAATCCGTTCAGCTGTTGCAGCATACACTTTTAAATTAAATTCATTCATTTCAAATTACATAGATCCATTTTACGATAAAATAAAATAGTCTTTCACATTACTACATATTAAAAATTTTAAACGAGACGTCATTAACTAAAATTAACATTGTACTGTCTTGTTTAACCTACTGCTGAAAATCACACGGGATGCACAGCGACAACGTGTAGTGTGTAGTTTTTTTTTAAATTTACTTTAAAAATTACACTGTACGGACTCCGGGGACCGTGACTTTTTTTAATATAAATCTTGAATTATTATTTAAGGGGAATACAGATAGAGGGGGGTTAGTTATTAAGTTTTAATCTAAGGTTAGGTTAAAGGTTTTCAGATTTACTTATTGCATTGTGAGTATATAGTGTGTAGTTTGGGATGGATCGGCCAAGTACCAGCTCGAGGCGTTGGAGTCCATCGAGAAACGTGCGAAGAAGCTCATTGGCAACGACTCCCTTGTCCTGGCCAAACTTCAAAGTTTGGATCATCGGCGCAAGGTTGCTAGTCTATCGGTTTTTTATCGGATACATTTCGGGGAGTGTGCATCTGGTTTGCATGACCTTATTCTCCCTAGCCCGTTCTTCTATAAAACAACCAAGAGTACGAAAAAGCGGCATCGTTTTATGGTTGACATACCTACAACACGCACGAAACGCTTTGGTTCCTCATTTCTCATACGGACCGCTAGAGTGTGGAATGCTCTGCCAGACTGTGTGTTCCCTGACACTTATAATCTGGGTGTCTTCAAGTCTCGAGTGAATCGGTTTCTTCTAGGCAAGCGTGCTCCATCGTAGGCCGCATCACTGCTTATCATCAGGCATGTTGGCGGCCAAACGCAAGCCTATTATGTAATATAAAAAAAAAAAAAAAAAAAGTTTGCAACAGTGAGCTATGTAAGGATAGTCTAGCACGTCCCTACATAGCATAATAACGAAGTAACGAACACATTTACACCGCATTTTCAACATCAGAATTATTGTGAATTGTGATAGAGAATCAAAGGACAACTTCAACCAAGTAGACAACTTGTTTTAACACACGGCTCCTAAACTACATTGCACACCTAACCTTCGATGACATAACTGCAGTTATTATATTACGCAAGCAATAAGAAGCAGTACAAGCTGAAACAGCAGAAAATAAACACCGTTGGAGTAGGTATTATACCTACTGAAAATACATCGGAAATAGCTTACTTCGTCGCTTTAGTAATTTTGCTCAACTAGTGGTTTTTGTTCATATTTCTGCATTACATAACCAAGAACGAAACAAAGAGTCGGTAGTAGGTAGTAGGTAGGTAGATAGATTTTATATAAAACATCTAACATAACTAGTAGGTAGGTAGGTATAGGCATATTGCGTACCTAGCAATAGTTGATTATTCTTTGCATTTTTTGGTTTTTCCAAGAATTTATCTATCTACTAGCTGTCACCCCGCGACTTCGTTCGCGTTTTGAGCTATCCTATCTCTCAAGTTGGATCGAACTGCACATGGTGTGCGAATTTTATTATAATCGGTTAAGTGGTTTAGGAGTTCATTGAGGACAAACATTGTGACACGAGATTTATATATATTAAGATGTATTGTATATTTACAATAGCCACAGTAATCAGGATTTGAATTATGCAAGTTTCAATTGTTTTTACAAGTAAGTACATAAAAGTGGATATGTACCCCTCCGGTCAGTTTGGTCCATTTCCTAACTTTACTAATCAAAATTTAACTAGTAATACTACCAAAAAAGAAATTGGTATGGTTTTTGGTAAGACACCGAAAAGTTGGCGTCGTAATTTTATATTATTTTCTAAACCTTCACTGAGAAAAAAATGATACGTATACGTAGCTCTCCGTAAGCCCATTACCACGTAGCTTGCAATTTTACACGTACTACGTGAACTGCATAGGTTATTTAGTTGTTGCATACTTACTAAAGAAGATACATACTGATGCGCAAGTAAGAGTCATACATCTCGAGAACGGTCACTCAGTGAAGCTCGTACAAGGATGCCGCATCATTCTTAATGGTGTTCCTACAGGAATTTACGTATCCGGCTTGATAACCTCGTACACAAGTACGCGGCTACATTTTAAACATAATAAGCGTTAATCGCTTATTATGTTTAAAATGTAAATTCACTATGTGCTTACAAGATAGCGTCTCCTGTTACTCATGACTGGATTATACATATTGGTCGGACGTAACTAGATAAAATAATCCGTAATAAATAACGTTTGGATTTTGCATAGAATACCTACGCCTAGTTCATAATTATATAAAAGCGATGATAGCCTAGCCGGAGAAGGCCCGCCTCTCAAGCCAGAGGGAGCGGGTTCGGACCCAGCCAAAGGCACGCACCAATTTGTTCATTGTGTGAACATATGTGCGTACTATATATGTCACCTGCTACACGACTGGAGCCCGGTGTATGGCAACAGGCTCGCCCCCAGTCACATTTGGGACTGAATATCGTCCGGCGAAGTGTGGGTGTTGTACACCTCTGCCAGCCTCCTCGAGAGAAAGGCGTGAAGATATGTCATAATTCTATACACCACACACACACACACACACACACACACACACACACACATTTTAACACCTATATCATTATATTTTGTATGGGACAACATACTGTACGTAAGCTGCTACATTAAACGTATTTGGCGTACTGCCCTTGTGTGGGACTACTTATAGGGCGTAAACAGCTACACCGTAAGTAACCGGTGTATCGTTTTTGCATAAGATTACAAAATGTACGGACGCGGCCGCATTTATACATAACCACGATACTGTTCCTGTACTGCAATACATAGTACATAAGCGGCGACATTATAAGTATTCGGTATACTGCCCTTGTGTGGTATTACTTATTGTAAGTATGCGGTAGCATACATACTACGCAGTCCCGATATTGTTAAAGTCGATGTTCGATTTACAATGGCAACGACACATTTAACATTAAAAAAAGTATTTTAGGGGATTCTAATGGGTTCTGGGTTCCATTAAAGAATTGATATTTTTGAGTCGTCGATGAAGCTGATGGCAACCAAATGTCTTGTTCTGGTCCACTCCATTGGATAGAATTTGGGTTTGTACCTACACAGCTATCATTACAATATTTTATCTTTAGTTGCAGTAAAGTATCTTTTCGAAAAAGTTACAGTCATTATTATAAGCATTGACAGTTTAAAGGTTCCCTAAGATGATTTCAACCAGCTTGTAATGGCCATGGGGAATAAGAATTGTAAGACCTGCGGGAAATCTTTCATAACTCCTAAAAACTGCCTCAACAGAAACACTATATACTCGTAATTATCGAACGTACTCCCACTATGTCAAGAGAATCGCTTAAAAAATGTGACCGGTACTACTGGAAGACAAAGATCCGGACAAAAATCGGACATACAAAAGCATTTTTGTCGAAGCTGAAGCAGAGACGCTTTGCTCGCTTACGCTCGATCGGCACATTAACAAAAGAAATAGATAGGTCATATGAAAATATTGTTAAGTACCTATGCCTCAACTTTTTCTGTTGGGATGGTTGTGTTTGTGGTGCTATAACAGTAGGTAGGTATAGGTATCTATGTCGGAGTCTAAATTTATATTTTTGTGTTCTCCCATCTACATCATTACAGATGATCTTCTGTCCGAGGCTTTGTCCTCGTGGCCTACACGAAACAAATGACATATTTACCTACCTATTTTTCTTTAGAAAGAAACATTGTAAGTGCTCTCACTACCTCTCAATTGAATATGCAAACTGACAATAGGTAGGTAGGTACCTATTCCAAGCAAAGCAATAAGTAAGTAAGTACTCGGTAAAACTCGAGTTCTCGGTAAAACTAAAATAGCCTCTGTTAATAATTGCAGATATTAGTTCATAATTATTATCAGATAAGAACATAAATCACAGATGCACCACAACCTCAGACAAATCCCTAATACCTAGGTAAACAGTCCCGTGCCTCATTCCCGCGCTCCACCGCACGCTCTGCCGTGTAGGATTTTCGGAGCCCAAATTATACTCTGTGTGGTGTATTTATTTACACGTTAACGGGGACTTTCAATAAAATCTGCATACTCTGATTGATAAATACTCAGGTCTAAGCATCTAAAAGTGCGGCAACATCGCAACTCGTGACCATGTCAGCAGAAACGGGACCTTTTTGCGACGTGGTAGGTATTGATTTTGTTTGTGAGTCTACGTATAGTAACCACCAACGTATATATGTATTCGGAGTACTCACGTTGTTTGTGATTAACTATTGTACGTAGCCCGCGACAGTATCCGTAATCGGGGTAGGTACTATCCTTGTTTGCGACTACGTACATAAATATGCGCTTGCATTATGTACGTAGGAGGAGTAAGTCTTGTTTGGCGGGAGCCTGTTTTATCACGTTTGCGGTGTTGCCAATTTGGCTTTTCTTTGGCAGTTTTTGGCATTTTTTTAGATTATTTAGCTATCAGCTAGATATCTCAATGATTCTGAATGCATAAAATTTGTTTGCCATTACTGAAAAATTAAAAAATGAAGGGAAATTTCAAAAAATGGTGACACGGTAATGTATTGCACGACATGAAATTCTCAAGCTCATCGTTGGGAGTCGAAGTTTGAACCCACGTCATACTAATCATAAACCAGCTGAACGCTCCATCCATTGAGATATCATCGCTGCGTGGGAAAATAATTAAAATAAATTTTATTGGCAAATGAACAAGACGTGCAACGACAAAATCTTTTCAGAGGAAAAACACATTTTACATACTTATTAGGTACTAGTAAGACAGCCGGTAGTAACATGGCCTATAAACGGTCTCAGTAGATTCTGAGATCTCGCTTTGCTTGGTCAATAATTCGTCTTTAGTAATGCAATATCATGAAAAAAAAATTGCGACATTAGCTAAATTTGCATATTTTTGGCGACTTCTTTTTGTCTGAGCGGCAAAACTGATCTGTTCCGTCTTGACTCCAGTCGAAATTTTACCTTATTCTTTTAATTTTTTTTTTATAAAATTTGAAAAAAAAAAACTAAGTTTCAAATAAACTATGTTTAACCCTATGATTTGTAATTATATTTTTAACCCTTTCTAGCACCCCTTTATATTGTAAAATTTGCTAAATCTAGCTCTTTCTAGCTTGTCCGACTGCCTCTTTTCGAAAACCATGGTGGCAACACTAGTCTTGTGTAGTGAACGAGTCGTGAACGGTCAAGCAAATTACTACGAGTGAGAGTTTATAGTGTTTTCCTGTGGTAAATTATTGACATGATTGTATGTTCAGAAAATGTTGTGAGTGTTGTCAATTTGTGTCGGATTAAATTAATTTATGAATTAACTTTGAAACGAATTAGAAAAGCAGCTACCTACTCGTATCGTTCCTGCATTGTGTCTTTACAACTTCAAGTTTTAAAAAACTGCCAGACGCAGGCGCAGACACGGACAGTCACAGTATAGCAGGAGTTTTAAAACGCGTGGGATGCGACGATCTTGTAACAGTATTTAAAGGTAAGTTTATTTATTAAATCAAGCGTGTACGTACCTACGTAAAAATCTTTGTAGTACTATGAAAACGACGTTAGTGTGCGATCTATGGTCACAGCCTACAGCCTAGCTAGCCTAGCTAACCTAACTATCACATATGTGTAGAATTGATAACCACTTTTTTAGAGTATATTAAATTGTCAGTTTTAGAATACAAAAAAGTACCACATACTTTACTGAACTTTGTAGTACAGTACCATATGAACTCGTAATATGTTATAGTGGTGTTTGATAAAGAGTGTAGCTTAAAAACATTAGTAGTTTACAATTTTACTATGCACGTTACACACTAGTTTTATTATATTTCAGGCAAACTAAGATGGTCTTCTGGAGAGCAATTTTACGTGAAGACTGACGAGGACACAAATGCTACTGACGGAAGAAACTTAGCCGGCTAATAACCTAACAACCGTATGGAAAAATCCGGGAAATCCGAGGAATTCTGTCACCTGGCTTCACACATCTGCGAGCTTCTTGTAGCTTTGCCCACTGAGTAAGCAATGTCATATTTATGTTACTCAGGAATAGTGTAGCTTTGTATTGGTGAAAGAATATTTTAAGTTTTGAATCGGACCAGTAGTTCTGGATATTAACCCACAACAAACAAAGTCAAAATCTTTACCTCTTTGTGATATGACTGAAGATGTATTTAGTTGTTACTTCTTTTTAACCGACTTCCAAAAAGGCTGTATGATTTTGTGTGTATGTTACGTGATTACTCTGCCAATTATGAATCGATTTAAATGGTTCTTTTTTTTTTGTAAATTATACTACAGAGGAGGTAATTGTTTACAAAATGCTATTGGGATGACGGGAAGTCGGTTTTTTAATGATATTATAATTAATAATATAAAATAAACCACCATAACAGACCAACATGTTCTTTATTTACAGCTGTTGCAAGAGTTTCGTCGTATGCACCCGAGCAATGACGACAGCCTATTCTCGACTATAACCCTGAAAAAACAAGATGTCTTGACTACCAGAGATTCGCAGTCGCAGATGGTACGTTAATACATGATTTATAATTAAACATACGTACTGTAATTGGCAGTCAGACCAAATAAAGCTTTAATTATATTACTATTTAAAAATGTATAATGGTATAACTGACAGTAAAAAGTGATGATAGCCTAGTTGGAGAACGCTCGCCTCTCAATCTAGCGGGAGCGTATTCGACTTAATGTCATCTGCTATATAAATTGAGCCCGATGGATGTTACTGGCTTGTCCCTTGTCAAATTTGGAACTGAATATTGTCCAGCAAAGTGTAGATGTTGTAATACACCTCTGCGAGTCCCTTTGGGCAAAGGCGAGACGATAATTTATAAATATTTAATTAGGTAATATTGATCGATTATGGAAATACATGGGCTAAATTGATGTTATTTACATTTTGCAGATTGATGCTGTTGCCATTTGTCATCAATATATCACCAGCACGCAAGCTCAAGGACCAGCCAGCTTGGAAACCCTCGAGAGCTGAGATCTGTGATGGCTTTCTATGAATAAATCCTTTAATAATATAATTTAATTTTTATTTCTATTATAGCCAGACATTTACGAATAATAATAACTAATACGATATTGAGTGCTTAATAATTCCAGTTAGTGTGATGTTAATTGGTTTTGCTGTGTAAGAGTACTACTTGTTCGTATCTATCTAACTGTTTATAAACGAGTTTATTTTAATGTTACAGACTAAATCACGATGCTATTTAAATGAAATCTTATTTTGTGTTTCAGATACTTATCATTATGTCACGGATACATGACAGCTTGGATCCTCACACGTTTGATACTAGTGTTTCGTACGCACACCTTGGTGTTTGAAACGTAACGTAATGCTTTATTACAGTTTGACACTCCATGCGAATATACTGGTTTCTCATACGCAACCAATAGGAATGCAACATTACAACTAGGCGCGGCGCACGTATACCATGTGTTCATGTTGATGACATACATATTCTGGGATATTATCGTACTCATCATTTACAACATTTGCTATAGGGCCCACCCTGAAATCTCGAAAAAAATCTGCTGTTCCTTAGAAAAATTCATTGACTTTGGACAAAATGTTTGAAACAGTAAATTTTTGCTTTGGAATTTTAGGGTTGGTCCTTTAGTAAAACTTTTTCATATGATAAGTACTATGATATCCTAGAATATGTCTGTCGTCTAGATGAACAACCGGTATATGTATGGCGTGCCAAGTTGTAATGTAGCAATCGTATTAGGTTGCGTAAGAGACACCAGTACATTCGTATGGAGTATCGAACTGTAATAAAGCAGTACCATTACGTTATGTATCAAACACCAAGGTGTACGTACGAAACACTAATATCAAACGCATGAAGTTCCAAGCTGTCATGTACCCGCGTCATTTCAATAAGTATCTGACATCAACCCGCATATACGAGACACCAGTAAAGTACGTATGAGGTTCTTAGCTCTAATGTAACCGAGTATTTATGATAAGTATCAAACACCAATCCAAACGTACACGACACCAGTAGAATACTTATGTAGTTCCAAAATGTATAGTACCCGCGTCATTACGTTACGTATCAAACACCGATTCATACGTACAAGACGCCAGTATAATACGTATGTGGTTCCAAGCTCTAATGTAGCCGCTCCATGACGATAAATATCAAAAACAAGTTCATACGTACGAGGAACCATTATAACACCTATGCGGTTCCAAGCTCTAATGTAACCGCGTCATTACAATAAGTATGAAACATAATGCCGTGTGTATTAGACCCCCGTATCATACGTATGCGGTTCCAAGCTGTATTGTACCCACATCGTTACAATAACTACCAAACATAAATCTATATGTACTAGACACCCGTATCATACGTATGCGGTTCCAAGCTGTAATGTACCCCTGTCAATACGATAAGTATGGAACATCAATCCATACGTACTAGACACCCGTATCATACGTATGCGGTTCCAAGCTGTAATGTACCCCCGTCAATACGATAAGTATGGAACATCAATCCATACGTATGCGGTTCCAAGCTGTAATGTACCCGCGTCAATACGATAAGTATAGAACACCAATTCGCATCATGACAGTTGTCATGAAGCGGGCTACGTAATGCTTGTTACGTACGCAACATGAAGGCGCTTACAAGCTTACGAGTGGTATGTTTTTGTCCAGACGTACGCAGCGCGTCTCATGATTTACGTAGCATTTTTTTCTCAGTGTTGTGATTCTTTGAGTGTTAAAGTGTAATAATAGTGGATTATTAACCTACATATATCGGTTCGTAAACGTGCGCGAGTGTGGGCAAATGATACAAACATTCCAAAACGTAACTTTTCGTGCTTGCTACAAAACTCCACTTCAAGTTTCAGTAAAGCATCCTCCACTTTACTAAAATGGGAAAAGGGTAGGGAAATTTCATAAGTATAACTAAGAAATAAATTGTTTTAATATTCAGACTTGAGAAGAAGAAAAAGTAAGTTAATACAAAAGCGCTTAAGAGGTATTGTAAGGTTTGGCAGCTTTATTAACTTACAGTTTTATTTCTGTCGGTTTTACAAACTATGTATTTCTTAGTTATCCATCCAAACTTTCGCATTTATAATATTAGTGTGATGCGAAAGTTTGGATAGTTGTATGAGAGATATTTGTCCCTCAATCACGCCAGATAGGCTAAACGGATCTGGATGAAGTTTGGCACAGGGATAGAGATTTAGTCTGGAATAGCACAACGGGTACTTTTTTAGCACGGGTATTTGAAATATGTAATTACCGTTTTGACATATAAGAATTATTTTATTGTATGACATTTAATGAACTGTGACGTGTAAATATTGAAGTTGTCAATAGCTGCACCCCGCGGTTTCCCCCGCGGTAAAAAAGTGACCTATGTGCTATTCTAGACTATAATCTATCTCTGTGCCAAATTTCATCCAGATCTGTTCAGCCGTTCATCTGTTCAGAAAGAGTAACAATCATCCATCCATGCATCCATCCATTCTTACAAACTTTCGCGTTTATAATATTAGTAGGATATAAGTAGGATAGGATAGTAGGAAAGTAGGATGATTTGTTGATTTCTGATTTCTAACAATCGTGGGGCGTAGAGCTAGTTTCTAATATTAGCACATATGTAGGTATGTGATTGTGTAGCTGTTAGCTGTAGACAAACGAAGGGTAGCGTGATGCGACTGGTGATTATACTGCAGGTCAGTGCAGATGGATTTCGTAGCTGGAGCCAAATGATTGGCATTATCCGGATGTGGAGCTAACAAGCGGAGTTCCGCGGACCATTAGAGAGATTAGACCCAGTCGCCGACTGGTGGATCATTCGCTCTTCTGCGTATTTCGGTACCTACTTCTAATTTCGAATTACACACTGAGATATCTGCTATGTGTTTTTTTTAATCAAACATTTCGATGTTCTAATAGATCCTACTTCCTACTTAATATTATAAACGCGAAAGTTTGTAAGAATGGATGTATGGATCTTTGTTACTCTTTCACGCCAGAACGGCTGAACAGATCTGGACGAAATTTGGCACAGAGATAGATTATAGTCTAGAATAGCACATAGGATACTTTTTAACCGCGGGTGAAACCGCGGGGCGCAGCTAGTAAGTAGATAAATAAACTCGTTGCTTTTCTTTAAAAAGAGATAACTAAACAGGTAACTTATTCTCTGTTTTGTCGTTTTCTCGATCGAAAGATAAAATACTGTCCCCGTTAGCAATAAACGTTGTATAGCCTCGGAATAGTTACGAACTATTTTGTCTTTTTCGATCGAGTTGAAAACTTGAAAAAAACAAAAAGACAAAATACTGTATAATTATTTTGGAGCTTTACATCGTTTATTGCTACGGGGTTAAAAGTATAACTATGCCGCGGCTGTAACGTTTATTTATTTTATTTTTACATTTCAGGTCAACCAACGACCTTACAATAACAGAATAGTAAATTTAATATATTTACTAAAAAAAGTCATTTAAAGGGAGACACTTCTAAGAAATATAGTAGAAAAAAAGGAAGTTTACTGCAGTAACATAACATGTCGTCACGCCTTTCCCCAGAAGGGGCTGGCAGAGGTGTAATATAACACCCACACTTCGCCGGACGATATTACTGTAGTAACATAACATATCGTCACGCCTTTCCCCCGAGGGGGCTGGCAGAGGTATAATACAACACCCACACTTCGCCGGACAATATTCAGTCCCAAATGTGACAGGGGGCGAGCCTGTCGCCATACACCGGGCTCCAGTCATGGCAGCAGATGACATACAATATGCACATATGTTCACACAATGAACAAATTGGTGCGTGCCGTCGGCTGGGTTCGAACCCGCTCCCTGTGGCTTAAGAGGCAGGCCTTCTCCCAACCATCGTTTACTGAAGTAAGGGCAGAAACTACAAAACAAAATTATAAAATGATGCTGATTGATGCTAAAAACTATATTTTACTATATTTTTATCTATATTTATTGGTGATATAACTGTAATGATTGTTCTTCCCAATTAAAAATTCTAACATGAAAAAAAAAAAGGAAAATTAAGAATATAACCAATATTAGAACTTGGAAAAATATTACTTTGGAACTCATCGCTGACACCGCAACAGCTAGCGATCTTATCGCTAAGATCGATTCCTTCTAGAATCTTTAAGCTTCTGCGGATCTTCGTAATTTTTCTTTAAAACTGCTGAACACATTTTTTTCGAGTTTTCCTCAACTTATGCGACCTATTCCTATTCCCTATTCTTGTCGCGTGAGAGGATATCCGGTCACTTGCACTCCTATGACTTTTTAAACGTGAGAGACAAAGACCAGACTTCTCGAGTTGAAGGAATAGGGCCCTGAGTATTCAAAAGCTTCATTCATTTAAAATTCGAATGTCTAGTAACAGATTTTAAAGTATAATGGCACACGTGACAACGCTGAGCTGGGACACGAATTTCAATAAAACCAACGAGACTCAAGTCGAAACCGGGTCAAAACATATCAAAATATTCCGATTGAATATGATGAATATACGCTACGAATGCTATTGTTTGCGCGGTCTAGTTTGCCTGAATTTTATGCAGAGAATAAGACAATAGGTATTATCTAATCTAAGTCTCATAAATATGAATTCCTAAGAGTCCCACATTTGTGGTCCCAAACATCCGGTCTACCGTTAATAAACCATATTTTAACGTCCGAAAGACGTGCACTACTGGACAAAGACTAAAACAAAATATCTTCATGATGGCCGGTTTTGCGCTAGTTGCGCTACCCTTGCTCAGAGGCTTCTCACGACTATCTTTTTACAGTTTAAGTGTAAGTCCCGATAATAAACCATATTTTAACGTCCGAAAGACGTGCACTACTGGACAAAGGCTAAAACAAAATATCTTCATGATGGCCGGTTTTAAGCTACCCTTGCTCAGAGGCTTCCCACGACTATCTTTTTACAGTTTAAGTGTAAGTCTAATTTTATATTTATATTACAGTTTCAGCTCTGCTAAAACGAAGGACATTGACGATATGTAAGGTCATCCAGAAAACATACAGATAAATTTACGAGATAACAGGGTAAAATTAAGTTAAAGAATTTGGGACCCTCATTAAAAACGAGAAAACCGAACATTCAGTGAACTCTAGTTATTTCTTAAGGTTAGGTATTCGGAGTAGGCAGCCCTAAATAGAAGGATGACGTGGTGCATACGTAGAAAGCGACGCGCGGTGTGCTGGGACTAAATGTTGGGAATTTCAGAGAGCGGTGTAGCGGGACTAACGTAAAAGCGAGGAGCGGCCGGCGTGGCGGGCGCGACAGCCCTCGAAGCGCGGATCGGCGTCGTGGAAATCGAAGTTACGGGACCAAACCGAATTAAGCAAATTCTGTTATTGAAAATACTCGTAAATCAGGAACAGATAAACTTAAAAATCTCACGTGAGATTTAAGGGAGAGGTAGAGGGTCGTGCCATAAATCACAAAATCTCATCAAGGGGATTCACCGAGGCGAAAAATCTCCAGAATCACCTCACGTATCAATAGACGACTTTTAAATATCATTTGGATTGAAAAACAAAATCTATCAAAAGTCATTTGATTGTGAACAGAGAAGAGCAACTTTACGCTAAAATTACTTTACCTATTTCTATTTCCTAACAAGTTGCAGTTTAATTATCAAACTAAATGCAACTTACATATAGTTGCCTCTAGGTACATGAATCATGCATGCACCACAAGATGTTATGGGAACTCAATGGGAAAAGCTACACGAGTTTGTAGCGCAGCTATATTTTCAAAACTCCGCCACGAATGCCAGATTACGAAACGCTATTAATCCAATATATTAAACGTAATCACAACAATATGATAACCACAACTTAGCAACTTGTTGAAACTTCTCAAAAGGCAAATAGGTATTACCAAGTAGGTAAGTAATAGTTGAAGGTTGAAACTTTTTTATGAGACAGGTCGAAATTTAAGAGCACCCATGAATCAGCGACGAGCTAGCTGTCTATGAGTTCCGAGTCTTATGGTCATTTGCACTAAATACCTGAAGGTCTAAGACTAAATATAAGAATTGCTAAGTCTTTGCTTAACTAGTTTCAAACTCCTAGCGAAATATTCGTTTATAAACACACTTAAAGTTAAAGATTCTCCTAAGGAATGGCTGAAAATTCGTGTAAAAAATTGTAGGTAAGAGCTAGCAGGAGCTCCTAGCTAGTAGGAGTAGATTTAACTAGTTAAGCAAGGTTCTTTGGTTCAAAAGTTCTTTGTTTAGTTCAAGTGGCCAATACAGTAATAAAGTGGTAAGCAACTCACAATAAATCCTGTACACTCCTGTGGCAGCAAACAGGTCGCTTCAGAACGAGATGCCACGGCGGACTGAGTGGCTACGCGCCCGCAATCTCGAACGTTCCACAGTTTCAGGTATCGCACAATAAGTAGCCTTTCAATCTCCGCTACTGCGCAAGTGAATAGGATACCATGAAAAGTTTCAAACTCATTTTCTTTCTAGGGCGAAGAGGTCAGGGGTCACCAACAAGTGGCTGGCTGGTTTAGTTAGAAGCTATAAAAAAATAATTGGAAGGGCTTTTAGGAAAATGTGGAATGGCACTTAAATATTAGAACGGTTAGTTGTTCAATTTAATTATTTCGACATGGTAACTAGCACCGTTCTCAATGCGCAAATTCAAAACAAGAACGGTTGGAAACGTTGAAATTATAATTGGGAGTTGGGGTTCGACAAAATACATGCATGTTTTAACAAACTAGACGTTCAAGGACACAAGATGCTGTCAGCCTAAAGGATTTTTTTGTGTAACTGTACTATCTGAGGCGAATCTAAGGAACCTCGGACAGTGGGAGAGAATCTTCCGATGACAACTGGGAATGACTGGTCAGGGGCCCCCTGGTCCCCCTGGCCCCATGCTGCGCGACCGCGAATCGTATCACCGCGCAATAAGGTCCGTGGTCTCGCAGCGTCGAAAACAAAACGTAACTATCATGGCAGTAAGATGTCATGGTAGGCCCACAGATTTGGATATTCTTTCGCAAGAGTATTTGTACCAAGTTTGTATGTACCTATATCTAGACAAAAGCTAGATTTTCTCTAACGTAATCAAAATTTGTTAGTATACCCGATAGTTATGTATAATCGCAATTTGAGACTGGTGTTACAGTACATAAAAACAGTTTTAAATCGAGATTCATGACTGAGCATCGTTTTTGATTACGGCCCTATGAGTCAAGTCTTAATTGAATCGGTTTATTTTTTAAGCAAGCGAACTCCTTCGTAGGTAGCATCGGACAAGGTAGCGTTCAAATGTGGTTCAAAGCCTATCAACTAATCATAAAAAGCTTTTTTGATTTAAGCTTGCGCTTGGCCGCCAGAGCGCGCTTCCATAACCAGTAGTTGGACCACTGGATTTTGTCAGTGTGCTTCCATAAAAGAACCCGATTCACTCGAAACTTGAAAACACTCAGATTATACCTAAAAGAAGATATACTAGATTTAAAAAAAAAACAGAAATAAATACCCAGATTATACCTCACTTCTTTTCTTACATAACAATCACAGAGACATTAGGTACAAGCCGTCGAGCGTTCATAATTATTTACGCAGACATCCTAGCGTTATTGGAAACCTGTCAGAAGCAGGCTTTTCCATGGCTAGACGAAGCCATCACTGATGTTAACAGATCTGTTTTACCTAATGTATTACATTATTAGTTGTTGTAGACTTAGGTAGAAAGTGTATTAAAATTATAAGTGGCTTGTATGTCTCTACCTGACTGTAGAATCTCTGTCTGACTTAACGAACCAGTCTTGAAAAAAACCGATAGAACGTAAGATGCAACAACGATGAAAACAATTTTAGGAACAACCTCGTCAAGACTAAACTTCAAAAGCCATTTTCCTAATGTCAGGTAAGATTTTAAAGGTTTTCCTTTGACTTGACGCATATGACGTATATCTCTTCCGCAAGTAGATAATTTTAAGGTAGTTGATTGAATCAGGCGTTACTCCGCGTTACTTTGCGGAAGTTCATTTTCAAAACTGTTTCTTGAACCAATTTTTAGTGTATTTCCGCTCTAACGTCGCATTAAGTACGTCAAATATTTAAGACCATGTACCAATAACATGCAAATAAAGACTTTGACTTTGAAAGAATATGACGTATTTTCTATCTTGGGATGAATTTAATGAAATTTACTAGAAAACTTTATACAGTTTGATTTTTGAAATCAATTTAATTAAACTTTTATACAATTTGATATTGAAGTTAATTTATAAATAATTTTACAGAATAATTAACAACAAACATTTTTGATCAAAAATTAAATACAATGAATAAATTATACAATAAAATAGCAAAAAAAAAACCCAAATTCTTCGAGTACTTCGTCGACACGTGTTTCGCCTCTCCACGAGGCATCTTCAGGACGTGTTGACTTATAGAGAATTTTAAGGCAATTGTGACTTTGGCGTGGTAGATTTGTCTGTGGTCCAGATCTAGTGCTATCTACGTCTTAGAGCTGAGATGGGTCAGGTATGCCGTAGATGTTGGCAGGCAGGCCCGGATCTAAGATTTTCTTGAATCGGGGCAGAAAGTTGAGAATGACGCCCAGCACTGGATAACGCGAAAAGTTGTATCCGCTAACTCCTCCTAAACCTTAGAGTCCGGCGACCACTTTAGACTAACTTCGCATTGGCTTAAGGTTTTCCATAACCATTTCGTCTAGAAGAAGATGACGAGCGAAGAGAGCAAGTAAAGATACTGACGTGCCTTTAAAGTTACCTACAGAGTGACAAAGTGTTTTTTTTTATGTCTTTTGCACTTCTCTAACTATTCTTAAATAACTAAGAATGTCCCTTGTATTATGGATTCATGTAAAAGCTAATGATGTAGACAACCTCCCTATGTAAAGGAATTATTGATTTGCTTTGTCTATCGAATGAATAAATCAGTAAAAATGACCCCTTACAAATGCGGAAATTTTTCATAGCTCTATTTTAGCTTGAGAACGTTTTTAAAAGGTCAGAGATATTGTTAATTTAATTGTACATGCTAAAATTCATTTAGCTTTCATTTTGTTTTCTAGAAATTTGAGAAGCGCGTTTGTATGGAAAATTTAGAGCGTCGCGGCCCTCTAAACGGATTTAGATGTGGTTTCCACCATCAGTTAGTAATTTTTTCACGAAAACTTCCGTGCGAAGCTGGTGCGGGTCGCTAGTTTCAAATAAAAATAAGATGGTATCTAGTCAGAGCTTGCGTCAGTTTCAACGGCTCCATCGGCCAGCCACTTTGAGGCTGTCATTACTGGCCCGTGTGCGCAGAGCCTTACATTTGTAATACTATGGCTTCACCAAGTCTTTTTCTGGAGGAAAATAACTTTGAATAGCACAATAAAAAAAAATTACAAAAAAGTTTTAACTTTTCAAACATCCAGAGTTCAAAAGTGAAAATGTCAACATGAAGAAGTAAAAGTGCTGTTGAAAAGTTTCTATTGAATTGAAAAGGGTTGCAAAACAAACTTGTATTTAATTTTTTTTAGTTAAAAGTACGTAAATTTCGACATTTCATAGGCTTTAATTTGAAAATGAAACTGAGCAAAATTAATTTATCAGGTTTTTGTTAGAACGACATAATACAACATTGCGCGATGGTAATGCCAATGCCACAGGTTTTTTTTTTGTGGTCATTAACAGCCCATTATGGCCCATTTAGTATTATATATATATTTATTTTTATATATATATATATATATATATATCACGTTACGATGCATTACACGACGTCATGTGGTTTGTATGAGTTTTTACTTTTTACCCTAACTGGGCCATAATACCATAATATATATAATACTAAATATATATATATATATATATATAAATATATATATAAATATATATATAAATAATATATAAATATATATATATATATAACTCGAGTTATATATATATATATTTATATTTATATATTATTTATATATATATATATATATATATATATATATTTAGTATTATATATATTATGGTATTATGGCCCAGTTAGGGTAAAAAGTAAAAACTCATACAAACCACATGACGTCGTGTAATGCATCGTAACGTGATACGATAGGTATAATATCATACGTTTTTCATGCCATGTTGCGCGTCGTATCGTGTGTGTCGGGTAAAAAGTAAAAACTCATACAAACCACATGACGTCGTGTAATGCATCGTAACGTGATACGATAGGTATAATATCATACGTTTTTCATGCCACGTTGCGCGTCGTATCGTGTGTGTCGCATGTATGTGTTTTGGCCCTTAGGTGACGTGGAAAATGCAGCCCTCCCCAGTTTCTACCCAGTTGCTTCATATACTAAAGTGGAAGGTGCAAGGCGAAACAAAGTAGTTTTGAACTTACGAACCGGTACCGCGACTATGAGATATTATTGTTTAATTAAAGGGCCATCTATAAATTACGCCACTCGTTAACAAAGTGACATTGTATTACAATTGGATATCAGTAGAAAAAGTCATACATGTAGCCACCAGTGATAAAAAAACGAGGGGGGATCAGAATATCATGTACATAATTGTGTTTTACCCGACTGGGCAAGAAGGAGGGATATGTTTGTCGTTTCGTTTCGAGTGTTTGTATGTATATATTTAAGGTTCCTTTGGCACGCCCTACAGCCTAAACAGCTTGATGGATTTCGACATGTGAGGTGTCATTTGAATCGTCTTGATAGTGGAAGTGACATAAATGGTACAACATTTTTACTAGTATATGCGGAGTGTCAGACTATTATGTATTTTGCAGACGGTTTTTTTTTTCTTTCTAATAGTAATGTTACTTGTTTTAGTATTGTAACTAATATTATAAATTACGCTTTCACATCTTAACTACTTAACCATCATCATGAAATCGTTTATACACGTTGTCAGGGGTACAGAAAAGGATATAGAGTAGGTACAAGTAACTTTCATCTCGAAAAAAATAACGGTTCCTATGGGAACGCGGGTGAAACCGCAGGGCGCAGCTTGTAGTTTTTTAATAAATAAATTCGACGACGTGAGTTAATTGTAAATACATAAATGTAACAAAATAGTAAATATCATGTACTTACTTACTTAATTGTTTTTTATATATCTAACTATTAACAAGCAGCTATAATCGGATTGGGGATGTCCTTGCTCGCACCCTTTGGTGTTGCTTAAATGGTTTATCATGACAGGAATTCAGGTGACGTCATTTATGGAGCTCCAATGCAAAAATATCATGGTTCTAGACTCACTGGTTTAAACTGTGTCTGCGAGTTAGTGGTTACATAACTCCATTCATATTAAGCATCATCACATAATATCATTCATATCATAAGACAAGGAGGAAAGCAGCGAAGCAACCGACATCATCATATCGTCACGCCTTTCCCCCGAGGGGGCTGGCAGAGGTGTGATACAACAACACCCACACTTCGCCGGACGATATTCAGTCCCAAATGTGACAGGGGGCGAGCCTGTAGCCTACAGCAACCGACATATGGCATAGATATGGCACCAAAACTTGTGAGCTAACAATATCAAACAGTTTACTGATACGAATAAAACCTACCTACTGTTATTACATATAGAACTATACCTAGGTTCCATGTATGACCTGGATAAGAGTTACAAACTTGAAATAGATTCTAACACTTATTCAAAGCTTTTAAAGTTGATTTTACCACTTTAGTGGAAAATTGAGTTATTGATTTTGCAATAGCGGCAGACTAATATGATGTTAGCTCTTATTGCAAAGGTGTTGGGTATATTTTAGCAGTTCAGTTCATGGTCTTTGTTTTGGTTTCATGGAAATGAGAAGTTATTAAATTATATTGCTGACGAGATGAGATATGATAATCTTGAGAAATTGTATTTTCTGTATATACCTATGATGACATATGAGAGGTTGCTTTTAGCAATAAGGCAGCCAGTTTTTGTAGTTCTTTGTTTTAAGCTAATTTTGTACTATGTAGACGTCAATCAGATAATTAAATATACCTATTGCTGATTTTAAAAAAATAATATTTGTTTGAAGTTGGTATTTGATGTGCGTAACTACAGTTTCCTCATAGGCGATAGAACAATTCTACCTACGCCAATATTTAAGGCATGATAGCTGTTGTTAAATATTCCAGTCTTAGTTTAGCTGTCACAAGAACTTCGTTTATATGAGCCGTTTACTTTTTTTTTTTTATGTAGAATAGGTCGGCGTTTGACCACCAACTCGCCTGATGTTAAGCGACGTTGTGGTCTAAGATGGAGCACGACAACCTGTAAGATACTTATTCACTCTAGCTGGAGCTTTGTAGAGTGAACAAGTACAAAGACGGCAGTTAAGTGAGGCGCTACAAGTGCGCTGCTGCTCAGACCCGTCTTCGGAACGGTTACACCGGACTACATCCCGAAACACGACTAGGTCATTTCACGGCATGGCTTTGTCCGGTGGGTGGTAACTAGCCACGGCCGAAGCCTCCCACCAGAGTTTGCTACCCGATTAGCACTACCCGGGGACCACGTGTAGGGAATCAGAATAGCTACTACTATTTACTATGTGCTAGCTGGAGTAACGTCACCTCAGTTTGCTCGTCCAGTACAGGCAAACCAGTGAGTTTAGGGTTTTGGACAATTGCTAGAAGCTTAAATTAAAGAATAATAGCTGAACAAGGCAGGAAAAATCTAAACGATGCTACTCAAAAAAGTTGAAGCTATATCAAAAAACTGTGTGTAAGCTGAAGTGACATCATTTCAGCTACTCATCTCATATCTTCTAAGGTATGACTATGCATTAGAGCTCAAATTTTAATGCATACTAGTTGCCATTGGCAGCAAAATTTTCAAGTCTCTTGGTTATATACGTACTTTACGGATTATAAACCAACTAGCTGCGCCCCGCGGTTTCACCCGCGGTCCCACAGGAACCGTTTATTTTTTCAGGATAAAAAGTACCTTAAGTCCTTTTCTGTATCCCAGACAACATTTATGCAAAATTTCAAGACGATTGGTCGAGTAGTTGAGACGTCAAAGCGTTACAAACAAACGAACAAACTCACTTTCGCATTTATAATATTAGTTAGGATTAGAATATGTGTATATATGTGTGTGCTAAAGTGATGTCACCACAGCTTACACATGTTGAATCAACGAAACTATCAAACATAGAGTTTTGATGTAAAGGTCACAAAAAGAGGCATAATTGCTGTCATAGGCAACAAAATTTTCAAATTCCTAAACCTCGTAGTTTCCACGTTATAATCAAATAACAGTTTATGCTCCAAAAGAAAATGTTTTGCCAAAAAGTGGCGTTGTCGTTCCGTGCGGTACGTTATTGCAATTAAATTTGATCATTAGGGTCCTTTTCCTGTCATGTGGATTGTAACCCGCGCCCGGATCTGGTCAGCATGCAGGCTACCCGCATCTTATCATTTCATACATATTTTTCCTCTGTTTAACTAATAAAATGTGTTAATTTTTGAATATGTCGCGAAATAAGTAGGTACAAAAATTTGTGCTAAATATCATAGCCAATAAAAAACAGGAGGGCTATTCTTACCAGCCAACATTTTTTTTCATTGTCTCTCTTGTTTCAAAAGTCATTATGTGACAAATTTCCTTGGAATGGCCAAGGAAATTTGTTCCATGATGAAATGAACAAAAAGGATATTTTAAAATAATTTTGATTTTTGTCTTATTAGCTCTGTATTTTACCAAAGTTTGATCAAAGATAAAAATATCTATAATCTATATCTATATCTAATAATGTGATCAAATTCTATGAATTTTTTTTTTCTATGTGAAAAAAATCTTGTCAAAACTTCTACGAAAATCTACATCTTTTCTAAGTAGTCATTTAAAAACTACAATGTGAACACAGCCCTAATGTCTCTATTTCGTCACAAAATTGTTAATGTGAGGATGTTGACGTGACAGGTTCCTGCTTTGCTAAGCATAATCAATAATAATACAAAAAAAATATTGCATGTATTTGTAGAAATTTGCTTAAATCAATAACCAGATTAATTCTTTGCCAGTTTCATATTCTTATTCATTAATGAGTTAAGGGTGATCAGTCCTGCACTGATGTCCCTCTTGGGGTGTATTGTGCATTTCCCCTTACCAACCAGTTTGTGAATGATAGATAGTTTAAAAACTCACCGGTTCCAAAACATCACTGCCACTAAAGCGGACTTCTTTTCAATCTTTATTGCACCGAGCATCTGTCGTAGCGGATACTTCATACACTTCGTGCACTGGTCCTAAGGTAAAATAAAATTGCTGCCTTAAACTATTAATGTTACCAACATGATAAAATTAAATTGTTTAGAAGTTAAACAAAAGATATGTTAAACAGGTAAAAAAGTAGTGACTAAACTGGACATATCCATCACATTGATAATTTAAAATTGTACTATTTTAAAGATTTTGATTGGATATATGTACTTAACTAGATATTTATCAAAAGACTATTCTAGTATACAAAAACATAATTTAAAATGCTTACAAAAAACAAAAAAAAAACGCTAATCTTATGAAAAAAACAAACTGTGCTTAAATAAAGTTGCCAAACAAAATGAGACAGGCGTAATTTGCCTGTTTTTTTTTTATAATTTAATTTATTAAATTATATAAAATTACTATTATTACCGTAAGATTTTTTTCAGGGAGCTAATTAAATACACTATTTTCCAAAAAAAAATATTACATTGGTGAGACAGTGTTTTATCCGATGGGATAAATTTTCTCTGAATAGCCCTCGAGTCGGAGCGACCAAGAAACATCTCACGCGTCAAGAATAGAGGCCCAGAACAGAAACTTACCAAGGGTAAGTGAAGATTTTGAAAAAATAAGGTAGTATTCTTTTCCTCAATAATAACTAGTACATACTGATCGTATGCTGGAAAGGTTCCAGCAATAATTCACTTATTTAATATTTAATTCTATTTCACAAGTTAACTCAAAAAATAAACATTCGCAAAATTTATACAAGTTTTGCAAAAAAAAAATTAAATAATTTCTTGCCCTAAATCAGAAGGGAAAAACTCCCTAGATTCCTCCAATTTTTTTCTTCCAATAATGTTTTAACTAACTTATGAATACAGCAAATATATTGCAAATAAACAGGGAAAGTAAAAGATATTCAATAATGTATGAGCCAACTCATATATTTTTAGCGAATTCATTTGGTTTTGGTCCCTGTAAAAGTTTTTTCAGCAAGTTATTTTAGCCCCAACCCTTACACTTTTGTCGTTAATCTTGGGAAAAGATTATTAGTCTGGCAATGTAGCAAAATTTTTTTTTGACAGTAACAACAATAGCTGAAGTGACAGCACAGATAATACAATTAAATATTTGTAACAATTTTCAATTTAGTTTTAGTCGATTATCCGACCGATTCATACACTATAGTCTAAAAGAAAGCTGTCTTGCAGCCCTATTTCAGAAAAAAAAAACTCGTAACCTAAAAATTATATGAAATTAATAAAATAATTAATAAATTGCTTTGCTTTTACGGTCTACGATTTATAATAGATACTAAACAATAAAATCAAATACTTAACAATGAACAGCGTAAGAATTATCAAAAATCTGCCTGTTCGGCAGTGGCGCTCTTTTTCACGATGGTACAGTTTTTTTTTCCCCAAGAACCTATGTATTCAGTACTTACTACAAATTAAGTTATTGATATTATCGGCTATAACATATCCGGCATAAATATAAATACCTAATCTCTTAGGTTATTTTAATGTATCTGAGGTTACCCATTATTACAGGTTCAGAGAACCCAAAACATATTTTACTTATTTTATTCAGCTATTTTTGTACAGTGTTCTATGTTTTTTGAAGAAGATTTAATTGAATTTAAGCTCTCTTATATCCTCAGTGCAATCCTCCAGCAAGAAGTTGTACAAGCTGCGTCTCCACTCTCTGTTCCTCTTCCCGAAGGAGTTGAGAAACCAGTCTCTCCCAAAATTGAGAAAATAGTATCAGAGATCACGACTCTCAACCTGCTTGAAGTGTCAGAGCTTAGTCAAGTTCTAAAGAAGAGGTTAAACCTTCCCGATGCCCCTATGATGCCTATGGGAGGCTTCGTAGCTGCAGCACCTGCTACTGAAGAGGAAGAGGCTGCCCCTAAGGCCGTTAAGACCAGCTTTACCGTAAGTAGTCATTAAAAATTACAGCTGACTATTTAATCCTAAAGATTGCAGAAAGTTAGAGTCTGGTTTGGAAAAAGTTGACGATCGGCTTGAGTGTTCGGCTTGCGCCGCATCTATATCTCTTCCACTCGATTGGCCTATGTGTCTGAGGAGAAGATTTCATCAATGCTTTATTATGACGTCATGTTAAACAATTTTTTTTCATATAATTTTATTGTGACAAAAAAATGATAGTTAACTGTATTTATACTTAATTTATGAATATTATTCTTTGTTTCAGGTGAAAATGACCAAATTTGATGATAAACAGAAGGTGGCACTAATCAAAGAAGTCAAGAGCTTACTTGAAGGTTTCAATCTTGTGCAGGCCAAGAAATTCGTAGAAAGTGTGCCAACAGTTGTCAAAGCAGACATTGGCAAAGACGAAGCAGAAAAACTCAAGGAAGCACTATCCAAAGTCGGAGCGATTATCGAAATAGAATAATTTAGATTAGAATTAGAGTTTAGGTTGTTAGAGTTAATTTAGTTGCAATAAAATGTTTTAAAATCATGTAATTTTGTAATTTAGATGTGTTATTAAATTTGACATTGTATGCATGGCAGCTCTGGCATGTAGGCTGAAGCATTTTGTTGGAAACATCCTTTGGAAAATTAGTCTCTACTAGTTTTGCTTCACGGTTAGTGACTTAAGGGCTATTCCAGACCATAATCTAACTGTGTGCCAAATTTCATCTAGATGCATTCAACCATTCTGGTGTAGCGGAAAGTTCAAGTCGACTTCAAGATATAGTGCACGCCTTCCACGAAGACGCGCCGCACTCCTTCCGATCGCTAGGTTGCGCAGTGGGATGCGTCTTCGTGAATGGCGCGTACTATACATACACAAAATAAAAAAATTGGTTTTTGGTCAAGAGAAATTGAATGTTTGAGAGTTAGAAGAGATTGTTTTGTTAGTTTTTGTGATTTAGTTATGGCTATGAAGTTTCAATTTCATCTGTAAAGTTGGGTAAATGATGGAACTAAAACTTTCCAAAGGGCTGGGCTACCCACGTCCGTAGGAGTGTACTCTATTCTGATTCCCTACACGTGGTCCCCGGGTAGTGCTAACCGGGTAGCAAACTCTGGTGGGAGGCTTCGGCCGTGGCTAGTTACCACCCACCGGACCAAGCCATGTCGTAAAATGACCTAGTCGTGTTTCGGGATGTAGTCCGGTGTAACCGTTTCGAAGACGGGTCTGAGCAGTAGCGCACTTGTAGCTCCTCACTCAACTGCCGTCTTTGTACTTCTTCACTCTAAACTTCAAGGCTAGAGTGAATAAGTACCCTATAGGTCGTCGTGCTCCATCTTAGACCACAACGTCGCTTAACATCAGGCGAGTTGGTGGTCAAACGCCGACCTATTCTACATTAAAAAAAAAAAAAAAAAAAAAGGAGATTTAGTTTTTAACCCCGACGCAAAAATGACGAGGTGTTATAAGTTTGACGTGTCTCTGTGTGTGTGACATCGTTTAAATGTTTTTAACGTTTAATTTATACTTGTGTTTGAAACATACGAAGATGGCGCCCTCATTCAACACTGTAGCACAAGAATTAAGAATACAAAGGAAAGTTGATTGCACTGCAGAATGAGGCTCGCCTGCTTAAGGCGCAACCGATTACACAGTCGGCTTACGCAAATGTAGAGTAACCTTAACAGGCTTACGTTTAAGGTTATAAGGTCTAAGCGTTTAAGTGTTATAAGCACACTGCTTCGCGCTTAGAGTGCAAGAGCGCATTTTTAAAATTGTACCTTAAGAACCTTTCTTTATAAAAACGAGTGATACCACACACAAGGGGGGCTATTCCTGCGCGTGAGATGAGATGAGATTTTATCTTGGTCACTCTCACACCTATGACGTTTCAAACGAGAGCAACAAGAACGAAAAAAGGTGAGATGAAAATCTCAAATCTCCGAATAGGGCCACTGGATTGCTTCTCCGCGCGGAAGAATGGCGTAGTCCCGCACACCGTGCATCGCGCGGCGCAGAGCAGTGTGCAAATCACCTTGTCCTTTTTTTTATCTAACTTGCCCGAAGCTAGGTACAAGTTTTTTTTATAACACTACATAGATATATTGGTGAAACATGCGTCATCGTAATTAAGGAAAACGGCTGTTCGAGTAGACTTATACAGTAGTGGAGTAGAGACACCATACAATTTACGCGCGCTGTAATAATTTATTGATTAAGCTAAGTTTACTGTCCAAAAATAACTTTGTTCAGTTAGTAAAGTGTCTGTATATCCTCGTAGACGTTTCCAATTTTAGTTGTGTTTGTGAGCACACGTTTTCGTATTGGGACTGAAATTGTTAAAAAAACGATTTTAAATACGTGCGCACTCCTACATAAATACCATAAATGTTCTTATCTCTTATCACCTTGCCAATGAAATCAGCTTCAAAATTACGGCGCTATCTAATATTTGGTTTTCGGTTGATCTTGGACTAGTCCAATATTCGTCACAGCCGAATGTCTCTACGAATCAACACAAAGTAATGTAACAGATTTCAAGGGCAAATCTGGATAACTAATTTACACTAGCTAAACCCGTGAGTGCATTGAAATAAACTCTCCTTCTGCGATTGAAATTCAAGATTACCTTATAAAGTTTATTTTCCGTAAAAACATGAATCAAGCTTGTAGATAAAGATAAAAACAATGTGCCCACGGTCGTTTGTGATAGTGGTTACCGAGTGTGAAATGAAGTGCTGTGTTTGAAAAGAAAAATGGAAATAAATATTTACGTGCGGAAGTTTAACAGACTTGTTCAGAGGATATTTGAGGATAAATACGAGTTAAATCGGTATTATGCCGAGCATTTACTAAAGCATTTGGACAATACTAATGACAGTAAGTAATTTTTAAGCTCTATTTCACTTTATAAAGTTAAGTTCACTTTTTACACTATAGAAAGTTTTATTTGAGTATTGATTCGTCGTATTCGCCCTTGTAATTATTTACCCAGCGTTTTAGACTGGAAATATCGTTAGTTCAGTGTGGGTTGATGTCTTCAAAAAAGACAATTATTTAAGTACATGGATAACTTATTTCAGAATTTTCTAGAATTTTGTAGATAACACTTCAAGGTTTACAGTCGATAATCCCATCCTAGGACTAGCTTGCGCTTTTGTGTGTGTTGCTAAAAGCTTTCTTAAGGTACATAAGTAAAATACCTACCACTTGTGATAATTTACGGGTTGTGCTATTTCTAACACTGATAACTAACCGCATAAATAAGCCTATAAAAGACCACTTCTGGCGAGGACCTTGTGCCTTTTCTCAAATAAGTACAATAGGTGGGTACCTATATTTGTTTTGCAAATCGGGGTTTGTAGAATCATAACATATTGTCACGCCTTTCCCCCGAGGTGGCTGGCAGAGGTGTAATCAACACCCACATTTCGCCGGACGATATTCAGTCCCAAATGTGACAGGGGCGAGCCTGTCACTATACACCGGGCTCCAGTCATGCAGCAGATAACATACAATACGCACATACGTTCACACAATGAACAAACTGGTGCGTGCCGTCGGCTGGGTTCGAACCCTAACAACCTAATCCCAGGCTTTCAAAGTAATACTTCAAAAGCCTGGTTATATTTCCAAGTGGTTAAATTCTAGACTCTGCCATCTACGGACGCCGCCGTCGACCCCTTTCTCATTTCTTGGGGTTTATTCATACTGAATTTCGAACAAGTGACAGAAGTGCTATTATATTCCTCGCCAAGAAAATATGACATAGGACCTTCCTGATGACTGACAAAATTTTACAAACAAGGTGTAAAATCATATAAATGTTCATGTGACTAAGATAAAAATCGATGTCATGGACCTATAATATAATCACAGAATGAATAAGCATTATTTAGGTAGGTAGGTATTTCACCACTCTGAATCGTTATTAACGAATTGTTTGTCAAAAAAAATTAAAGTTGCATTTGTGTACACAGTACCTACTATGTATTTATTGACATAAGATATTGACCTATCTATTAGATATCTTACTTACCTACTTGTCATCTTCGCGAAGACACTTGCTAAATAATTTAGGTGTGGCGCGTGCAAACCTGCAAACTAAAAAAAGATTGTGAAATCTTTTCCCTTTTCGAATCGCGTAATATAAGATATAAATCGTTTACTATATAAGCATAAGAAAATATTTAAAAGCGGCTTTATATTTATACCTAATAATAACGATAATAAAATGTATATTTCAGACATGCAACTAGGCCCATATTAGTAGGTACATGCTAGCTTAGAGACAAACATTAAATTATTACAAAAAATTCTTCTGGGATTTTGTTCCCTGTGCGGCGGCACAGGGAACAAAATCCCAGTAGCGCCGAAGCCCGGAACACTAGCCCTTTGGCCAGAACTCACGAGTAGCGCTGCCTTGCACTTTGCAGGAACACGGAGTAAGTAAGACTTGAAGTAAGTCTTCCGGACAGTCGACTCCAGGCGCTGCATCGCTACCACCGGCGACTCTAGTCCCAGCAAGCTCACTCTATAGCAAGTCAGTCCCACGAGCTTTAGTAAATTTACGATTGGCATTGTCTTTATGTTACAGATGTTGCGAAAATTTTACTCAGCACACCAATGTTCTCCGATCTCATCTTCCGCTCCATCGAAAACCTACAAAATGTCTCGACACAAAACAAAATTTTCATCCTCGAAGTAACGACCATCCTCGTCAAAAACGAACTGCAGTTCAACAGACTACAGTCGCTGGGATTGAAGCTGTGCTTACTCAAGAAATACATGAAATTGAACTTGGAGTCTCAGTATCCGTCTATGGATTTACACTACTCTTACGTCCAACTATCAACGGCTCAGCTATGTCATACTTCTGGCCTTAAATGTGTAGTCACTTGCAAAACTTGGGAAAATGTCCTGTTTCCAGACGTACATCTCAAGCCTGCGCACGTCGCGAAAGCGTGCTATGATTTCATTAAACAATTAGTTTGGAAGCTTGACGATTTCCAGGAAGAAGCTACACTAACAGATGTCATAGATTTCGTCATGCAACCTATAAAAATGAGCGCATATCAAACTCTGACAGTTTTCGATCCTGAAAACGAAAGATGCATCTCTGAGCCACTGATGACGCCCATGAACACTCTGCTTGCAATCATGCAAGACATGCCTCGACTGCTCAAATCTAAATTTGTAGTCCCCGTTTTGAAGATGATGCATTTTGTGAAAGCACCTCTGCACAAGGTGATGGGAGGCTCTAGAGATCACACTGTCGTCTGCTTGGTTAACGACATAACGTTCAGGGTACACTTCGCGCTTGTCACCAAAGCTGTGGCTAGAGAAGGCAAGACTGAGAGCGATTTCTTAAATGAGTTCATAGCTTCTTTCCTTAATCAGCTATCAACCCTCATGAATAGGAAAAGAATGGTTCCAGCTGTCATGGACTTCGTTGTGAAAGCTGTTATATTTTGGTCCAAAACTGGCTCGACTGTGTATTCATCCACATTTGAAAGGAACGGGCTGAAGTTTCAAATCGAAGACCAGCTCATCGCACTGGCAGTGGTGCCCTTACTGACATACACGATTACCAGCTATGTACACGCGGACAAGGTGATGGAGAAATTCAATGTAAAAATGGGGAAGATAGTCAGTGAACATATCATAAAAAGCTGCTACACGTACAAGAGTATAATTGAGAACTCAGATTTGAAGAAAATCGTGATACAAGCTATCAGGGAGTTGTTCAAGTTGAAAGGGCTGTTAAAGGTGGCGCAGGCCGGTATGGTGTTCCAGAGTTTGTATTACGTTCTGGAGCTTTTTCTTCCCACGGATGAAGAGGACAGACTGATCGAAGAAAATCCTTTGAGTACATCAGACGATGTGAAACTGTTGTCTCTCGTACTCGACTGCATGAAGATGTTACTAGTGGAACACAACATACACTGGTACGAGAATGTTGAGATCATATCCTTACAGAATGGTCTGATGAGTTTGTTGAAGCGAATGACATTGCCACCTAAGGTAAGCCCTTCTTACCAAGGTCTTCTTTGTATGTACTCGTAAATAAGTTAAGTAGCAGGATAATTTTAGAATCAAGCAAGACCTTCTTAGATACATCCTTCAATTAGATTGGTCATAAACCACTTGAAAAACTCAAGTTTCCTTATTCGTGTCCCCTTCGAATCATCATACTCGCCGCGCCGCTAACACTAGTAAAGTAAGTAATCAAAACAGCAAATGTTTGCATGCAAACAGTATAGTCGTACCTTCATCTAAAAGTTCAATAATAATTTGGACTTTGAACGAAATTATGTTTAAATGCGTTTATGGGCAATGCGAAACTGGTTAGCAAGCCTCGTTTCGTTCGTTTTCCTCAATTGAATCATTGCTAATGGTCAAACTCCATGTCATAGCATGTGTGGCTCAAGGTGACACTAGAAACCACTGTAATAGTTATTATAACTACCCGCCACTAAAGCTGAGTTGCATCAATCTTTAACTATGACAGCCTTGGTCGGCATTAAGGCTGTAATTTATGATATTACCATCAAAATAATAAAAGAATATTACATAAGTACTTTCTAATCACTAACTTACTTTAACGACGATTTTGCTAAGTAAGTAAAACTGTGCCTACTAAAACTTAGGGTAAATTTTATCCAGATTTAGAAATGACGAATCGTGACTCACGATTGATTGATTTTTCACAAGTGTTTGACTTCCCAGCAACTCCAACAAGTGCTGGACCTGATAGACCTGAGCGTCCGCAAGTTCCTCTCCCCCGACATGACCCTGCTGGTGGAGAGCAAGCGCGGGAGCACCCTGGACGAGATCGCGGCCATCATGAAGTCTTATATACAGCACGAAGAGTGGGAAGTCAGGGAGTCGGCGCTGAACTTGCTGCTGAGCTGCACTAAAGTCGCTTTTGTTAGTAAGTAACATGTCAACCATAATCTTAAAAAAATAGGTACTTTCCGTCATCCGACCATTCTGTAAGTATCCTTTAAAATAAAAAGCTGCAGAGGTGTGGAACTCGTTGCCTGCGTCTGTCTGTCCATCTAGATACAATCCGGAGTTGTTCAAGAGTAAAGTGAGCATGTATCTTCTAAGTAAGCATGTTACACCTTCGGTCACATCGACGCTTCCCATCAGGCGAGTCGGTGATAAAACGCTTGCCTAGTCCGATCAAAAAAAAAAGAATTTTCAAAATCAGTTCATAAATAACAGAGTTATGCAATAACAAATATTAAAAAAAAAATGTAACCGAATTGAGAACCCCCTCCTTTTTGAAGTCGGTGAAAAAACAAATGCTCCAATGGGAAACCACGACCCCTGTAATGCCGAATGCCACCGCCGCACGGACAACCCGCAACAATCGGACGCACCACATGTAAATCGTAGTTTACCACTCTTGGTCAGATAAGATTTTTAAGGTGGCCTATAAAGTTTCCAATAGCGCACAGAAATGAATCACTGAAAGGTTCTTAAAAATCATAATCCAATTTTCAGCCTCAAATAAAGTCTGGATCTTTGATTCTTGATTTAAGTCGAGAACATCATCAACAATTTATTTCTTGCTGATGCTTGAGGACTGATCCTAGCAATAGAAAACCTTTGGCCAATGTAGTTTTAAGTGTTCGCGGGAGCCTTAAAATATATTTTTAAATTCTTTATACACACAGTGTGGCAAATAAACGTTCTGATTTCTAAAGTACCTACCTCTGCCCATTCAAATTATTGTGGTGTCAAAATCGTCATCAAATCACACATTGCCTACACGGGCCATTCGTACGTTTCCAGCATGGCTGATAATAGCCGGGCTACAGTCGGCAATTTTGCCTGTATTGCTGTAAAATTATGGCTCATTTAAGGCCACATTTTCAGAGTACGTGCCTCTTCAGAAGCTGATATCCCAGAACGGTCTGATCCTCCTCGCGTCGCACGCCGCATTCAACGACTCTGAGTACTACGTGCAGACGACGGCGCTGCAGTGCCTGGCTTCCGCCACCAGGATCGAGAGCATCTGGCGCGAGCTGCTGGCGGCTAATTCACATGTCTGCGTGAGTGGATCTCGCTTTACTAAGTTACCAATAGCTCTGTACAAAAACGTTAAAAAACACATCTCTCCGCCATTTGAAAAAGATACATAAAACTGAATTGAAATAAAATTAATTAGGTATGCAATTTACGCGAATCGGTTGAGAAATCGGTAGAGACGAATAGCCGGACAGACGTCATACCAAGCATTTTTGCCAAAGCTAGAGACACTGCTCGCAGCGGTCGCTCGGTCAGTACAAACTGGAGTATAAAATGTAGAAAAAAAATCGTATAGGCCGCTCCCTACTGCCAGAGTTTTTAGGCCGCCCGAAAGCCTCTAAGATTGCTTGACGGTTGTTGTTATACGACAAAAAACCGGGGCCTAAAATTTAAAGAGTTGTAGCAAAAAAAGTAACGCATGTACTTCATGGCAATTTCTTTGCTAGACCTGTTGTGTAGTTTTTCGTTGCCCAAGAATTTAACTTTCAACTATAATTCCGTTACAGAAGCAGCTAATATACCTACTGAGGCACTGCACCGAAGGCATGGTCAGAAAAGAAGTAGCGAACGTCCTCGTTCAAATCTACATCAATCAAAAAACATCGCGGCAGTTCGACAGAGCAATGTACACACTCATGGCTTCAGCCGCTTTAGACGACTTGCACTGGGAAGTGCAAATAGCAGCACTAGCATTTTGGCAACATGTCATGAAGAAGCATCTCAGTGACAAAGGAATGATCGATGGAAAGTTCCCGAAGGTGACTTTCTCGAAACAAAAGAGAAAGATCGTCGTGCTAGATGAGAGAGAAGTCAAGAAACAACTGACTGACATACTGAACGATTTGTCTGAAGTTGGATGTCTTACAGTGTTGCACGGGTGCCTCAGTGAAGAGTCTCATACAGAAGTGATGTCGATAGCTAACTGCATGTCTACGAAGTTGCTGGACATTTTAAACTATCATGGCTTTGACAAATGTCCAGAAACAAGCCAGCCTGTAGTAGAACCGATGGATGAAGGTACAAAAGAAAGTGCAGACGAAGACATGGTCTTAGACTTATCCTTCGTATTAGACACCGAAGCACGAAGAGACCAAATAATAGACGAAATAATTAACACTAAAATGGGGGACCTTATAATGAATCTAAACGACAAATACAACGTTAACGCTATCGACATACACACGCCGAGGCTAATACCCCCTAAAAAACATAATATACATCCGAATAAGTTCTTAGAAGACTTCAAGAAAACCGACTACGTGAATTTAATCAAATGCAAAAACAATTGGTGTGTTGATAACCAGACTTTTGATGTGCTTTTAGACGAAATATTGGAGAGATAGTGTTCATAATAGTGACTGAAATTAAGTGTGGCGTGTATTTTGATCTCTAGACTTGAATAAATTAGTTTACTTATGCCGTGTTATTAATACAATCAAGGAACAACAATAACGTGTATTGAAGAATCTCAAAATTAACTCTTATATGACTAAGTATGTATATAGTATATGTACTTATAAAATCTCAGTACAATTTCAATAACAATCTAGCGCGTTAACTTCCTCGTTATCTTCGTAGATGCCCAGAACATCGTCCAGCAGTGACGATGTACTCCTGATCCCCTCATTCCACTTCTTTTTCTCATCAGCTACGGCTTTCAAGTCCTTGCTTTTTACATGATTGATGAACAGGTATGGAGAAGCTACCTTCGTTATTTGCACCTTAGGTCTTATAGGTTCCTCTTGCTTGACGCTTTGTAATGTCATATGTCTTTCGTATATGCTCGCTAACAGGTTCACATCGTCACAGTTTAGAATGCCTTCAATAACAGAGTCCGATGAGCCGCTAGCAACAGCTTCATCGGCCATCATGAAATCATCTTTCTCCTCCTTTATATTGCACATGACTTCATCAACCGTCTCTGCGATTCCTGGTCTGGGTTTCAAGCATTCATCGACTTTGTATTTATAGATGATATCAAGTAGTTCCTGCGTCACCATAATAACACTATCTAGAACTTCAACTTCGGTGTCTTCGTCAAGAAGTTTGATGAAAACAGTTAAAAGGCCGATGGCGGATAGCTCGTCTAGTGTTTTGATCAATCTCTTCTGTATTTCTGCTTCGTTTAGAGTAACAATTTTTCTTGTTTCTCGCGAGAAAGTGACGGGAGGGAATGTTCCGTCGAGCATACCTTGGTCGGTGAGGAGGCATTGGATGAAGACCTTCCAGAACTTCAGTGCACTTATCTGCACTTCCCAGTGGAAGTCTGTGAGGGCTGAAGACAGCATATGCTCGTAGAGGTTCTGTTTAAAATGAGCTGAGAATTTGAGGTTTTGGTAGAGTTCGCAGAGGACGTTGCAGGCTTCCTTTCTGACGACGCCCTCTTGGTTGGTGCGCAGCACCGCTATGAGCTGGTCCTGGAAGATATTTGAGGTCTGTTTACTAGAAGTTTATCAAATACCCACTTCAAATTGAGCTGATTATGATTTAGCAAAAAGTTGTGCCACTGAGTTTTTTGTTAACCACCTTTGTTTGAAACAACAACAAAGGTTCCAAACTTTCGTCCTCAAATTAAAGTCTATGTTCTACACCGTTTCGTCTCCATCACTATTTATTCTTGCCTAATTTCTATGGCTATAAATATATTTTTAATGAAACATAAGTTAAAAAATAAAGGTAAATAGATCTGTCTCCATACCTGTATCGAAGGATACTGTATCTTCAAGTTCTCCCATATGTTGGTAATCTTGCTGGCAGCGCCGAGGCACTTCAGCGCTGATACTTGGACGTAAGGTTCGAAGTCGTTGAACGCGATGGCTGCGGCCACGTTCGTAAGATTGTTGTCTAAGATCTGTTTTTGGAACGGCGGGAACTCTGGAAGGGAAAATGGAAGTGCATCATTATCGTTGTCAAGATATTAGATCCTTATTTGAGTAAGAAACCACCATGAATCTAAAAGCACATTTTTTACTAAGTATTTATTCGTCTTTATTAAGCATATTATCGTAATTGCAGACTGGCTGCGCCCCATTTTGGCATCCGACAGGAACCGTCATTTTTTTCCGGGAAAATAAGTGGCCTGTGTTAATACAGAGTATACATACACTGCCTCCATACCATTCTTTCACAATTTAAGAGGGTTGCTCTTATCGGTGTATGTAATGTCCAGGCAAAGATGTCTTCTGCTGGTCTTCCCATCCTTATGGTTGGTTCAGACCGAACGGAAAAATGGTCGAGCAGTTTTTGGCGTCACTAACAAATAAATCATATCACCATAGCCTAAAATACAAAATCGCATTATATCGAGGCGACGCTGACTTATCTGTTAATATTATACGATTATGTATTTTGGATATGGTCATATTGTTCTTAATGGATCCAAATATTGCTCGAGCATTTTTCTGATCGGCCTGAACAGACTCTTGAACGACATAACATTCGCCTCCCTTTTATTTCATTTAGAAATGTTTTCGATCTTCCTCGTCCTCTATACCAAACAATAAAACATACTAAATTAAAAAATACTCACTGACGTAAGATATCTCCGTGCAGACCAGTAGAAGCTCTAGAGCAGAGTCCCTGACTTCCCAGGACAGGTCGTGGAGCTTCAGGTAGATGAGCTTTCCGATATGGTCCATGGCGGAGCCCGGCTTCGACTCCAGAAGGAGGGACAGGTTCGGCGGGAGGAACTTTCGAACCGTCATAGTGATCGTATTTAACGCGGCCACCACGAACTGGAAAAGAAAGAAATAGAAACTGTAAGAAATTCGAGATCTTATTTTCTTGTGAAACTAAATGTAACCACACTTCACACTAATATTATAACTGCGAAAGTTTTAATTGATGTTCTATACATGTTTGTTACTCAATCACGCCAGAACGGCTGAACTTGATGAAATATGGAACAGAGATAGATTATAGTCAAGAATAGCACGTGGAATACTATTTTGTATCGCGGGTGAAACCTCGGGGCACAGGTAGTAGTCGCAAAGACACAAACACATCATGACCACAGTAATACTCCATGATCATGATCCTTTACCTACTCATATGTGGTTGGTACAGTTGTACGCTTCTCTTCTTCTCTTTCCATTCTCTTCTCTATCACTCCCTTCTCATTCATTTCGTCTTTCACGCAGTTCATCTCATTCATTAGTTGTCCTCTATCCCTATAGCCATATTCACGCTCAAAAACAACACAAAAGATACAGAAATGTAAACCTAAAAATGCAACTTACCTTCGTGGTCAAATTCGACCTCTGCAGTATATTATAGACGACCGTATACAGGCATATAACTTCTATGCTCTCGTGCCAGTTTATGTTGTGATTCTTGACCAGGCAAAGCACAGTTTCCATGACGTACGTCATCACCAGAACCTTGTCGTGGTCATCTTCGTAATGGTGGACTCCTTGCTGATTCTTCGCGACACCATAATCGTCTATAGGATCATACTCCCGAAGGATGTAGAACAACGCTTGGAACACTACGTTCGCTTGCTCATTGTGCAAATGATTTTTTAAGCAGGATAGTTTTTTAACGCTCTGCACGATAAGCTGCATAGTGTCCAGCTCTTCGAGCAGAGACCGCAGCGAATAAGCCGCTTTCGCCGTATGCTCGCAAGAAGAGTTTAATAGCCTCACTATGTAGTCCTGCAACATTTCATCCGTATTGACGTCGGCTTTTCCCATTCTTACGAACACTATCAACGGTACGAGGCACATGAAAAGCATCTGATTTCTTAGAACCAGCTTCCTCTCCTCGGTCACCCAGATGACAGCCTCTTTGTCTTTGCAAACTTTGTAACAGATCAAGTTGCAAGCGGTGCAGAAAGACAAAGCCAGCGAAGCGTTGCGACGCTGAACCATGAACTGTATGAGGTTGAAATAAGTCACGCTTAGTTCTACAAAATCCTCGTACGTGAACTTGACCCCCGGCTCAGCCGGTTTATTTAGGAAAATCTTAGCAAACACGAACCAGAAAATAAGTCGCGAGAGAAGCAAGCAGCTCACCTCTCTGCGCATCCTGTCAAAAACGACGTAAAGATGCGTGTTGATTTTCAAATCTCTGACTAACATATCTAGGAGAATGCTGTATTTGTCGATCCTATGTTCCGTGGTGACTATTGCTAAAAGAATATGTAGTGTGGGATCTAAAAACTTCGCTAGTTCATCCTCTTCCTCGCTCGACAGGCATTCGATGTTCAAGAAATCGTATTGGTCGAAAATTTTGAGGACAAATGCGAGAACAATCCTGATGTTCGTCTGATCGCACAGATCGTTCAATCTCCAAAGGAAAGCCGACGAAAACGAGTAAGTCTGTCGGACGACGAACACTGTCTGTTTCTCATTGCACAAACTCAGTATTTCTTTCCAAACACCCGTCTCTAGAAGCCAGGATATACCGGAGTTATGTTTGACTATACTTAAAGCGACCTCCATGGCTGCGACTCTCAAGCTGGGATTGGTTTTCGGTGAGCTGATTTCTTTAAATAGCTTGAGTATATGTGGGCCTTGTTTGAATGATATCTTGGTGAAATGGAGCTCTTTGTCGGCGACGAGGGAGAGGAATCTCGTAAGGAACACTTGGACGGTGATGTGCGCGTCTTCCATGTGGTCCCAGGCTTCGCAGATTAGGTCTGACACTATAGGCATCATACATAGCGCCGACATTTCTGGAATAACGAAAAAATACATTACTATATAGCAGGGGTGGCCAACCGGTCGATCGCGATCGACTGGTCGATCGCGGCTATTAGTCCAGTCGATCGTGGCAAAGCAAAACACAAAGAAGTTTATTATGCCTATAACAAACTTTTTACATTGAAAAATACGTAGAATAGACTACGCAACGTAATTATCATCAGCTGCGCACAGTATTTTGTATAGTTTTTAAATTACCGGGTCGTTCTATGACGTTATTCATCCTTTCTCTCTTTTGTTTTCAGCATGCGAAAGACAAAAGTCTCGGAACATGTGGGACACAGGGATGGGGTGGGTGTCAAGCCAACTCGTCAGTTGACGAAAGTTACTAGCAGAGTTACGATCTCATGACTACCGAGATAAATCACGATTAGACTTAGCATCGCGCCTCATACGCTATGGATAAATGGTTGAAGAGAAACGCTGAAGAAACTTCAAATAAAAATCAGAAAGAAATCCTTCATCCATGAACTATAGCTATAGCTGAACTATACATACTGTTTTTTTTTTTACTTTATGTAATTGGTAGATCGCGGAGGATTTCGTCACTTAGTAGTAGATCTTCGGTCTAATCAAGTTGGCCACCCCTGCTATATAGAGTACATCTCAGATATTTGATCAGATGTTAGCTACAGACTAGGGTTGGGAAATAAATGCTACGTCATGCTGCGTAAACTTTGCATTCTATATTGATAGCATAGACTTCCTTAAGGCCGCCATTTATGCGAGCCGGGAGCCGTAGGAATCGATGGACAAATCTGTCATCGCCTATACACTACACGAGCGCTCAGGCGCGCTAGGCGGCGAGGCGCTTGCGTCTTCGACGGCGAGTGGCGGATTGGTCCGCGAGCCACTCGCCGATAGCGTTCACACGCAGATTCATCCGCGAATTAGTCGCCAGCGACAAATCCAGCAGATTGGTACGTGTGTGAATGGTGGGCTTTACATCAGCAGTGCAAACAAATTTTGTATTGTCATTTTGGGGGTTTAAGTATAAAATAAACCGACCATGTAATCAAATTCACATGTAGGTGCGACATCAACAGATCGACTGTGATTATTCTGACACCAGCCATGATTTGCATATTTTGCCTGCAGACTGAGAAATGAGTAATGAGTAATGCCGAAATGAGAGAATCATTTCATTTCACTTACGGTTGGGAGTAACGAGTATAACGGTAACGAGAATTTTACTTCTAAAAAAAAAAGAGTAAACGAGATGGTTTTAGATAGTATGTACAGTAATTATCTTCACATTGAAATTTAGTTATTTTATTCATATTCATTTATTTCGTAAGTATTATTTACATGTCAAGATATTATAAAAAATGTATAGTAATATTAGTACTATTCGGTAAACATTAAATAGTACGGTAATAATAATAATGATAAGTCATTGTACATATGTACACTATCCCTGTTATTTACAGTTCAAGGAACTCTTTGAAACTGTAAAACGTCTGATCGACAAGCCAGCGCTTATTATCACTGAAGTGTCATCGTAAGAGCGAGAGGGAAGTGTTTTGGCAGTCAGGTTCAAATATATTATTTCCTTATTGCATAACATGGTACGTGAATATCGACAAGTCTGTTAGTTTGTTTTACCTACCGCATACACTCATAAACATAGCATTATCTAATCTACATTATCTTTTATTTCTGTACATACAAATTAAGTATATTTCCCGAACCTGTGATTGGAATGGCGTGTTAGCTATGATCACTTTAGTCGAGACGCAGATAACATAATACTTCGTTTAAGTTCGCTAAAATGCATGAACAGAAAATCACGGAGTGCTACAGGGAGGTAACTTGGGGCCGTGTTTATTCCCCGATTATGTTGTTGGTGAAACTCATGATTGTTTCTTTGTGTCGTTTTATTAACTGTGTAATTTTAGTGAGTTAAGGCAGTTCGTCTGCAACATCGTTATGAGGAGCGATCGGTGTCCCAGGACAGGAATGGTGCTTTATACAATGTATATACTACAGGGGGGGCTCTGAAAATATGACATATGCCAGAAAGTTAGTTTTATTTTTTTAATTATTAATACCACTTGATTGCAAGTCGGTTGGGCGCTGACTTTGTAAGTGGACGGAGAGCCTGAGGCTTTGTCCTGACTAAGCAAACTGTTAACAGGAAACTATAGATTCGAAGTCGACTGGCAGACACCGAATCGACTAAGCGGTGAACTACAGCAAATAAAGCGAACGGCCACTCAGCCGCTTACTTAATTAGTCAGCGATAACGGCTTACTCCCAACGACCACCACCAAAACGGCCATCAGTGGTGGTGGCTAGGACAAAGTTTTAGTTGTTGTCCCAACTAGCCTCAGTGGGAGTCGTTGTATATAGATACTAGCGAGTGGTACTCTCAGAAACTTCTTCTCAAAGAAAAGAAGACTGTAGCGCCTCGCGAGTGATGATGGCACTAAAATAAGAAAAGTGTATTGAAACAGAGAAGAATGGCGCGTCTTAGTATGTGAGGCCAAGACACGGTTTGGGTCGCTGCGCCAGTAAGTGTGTGTGTATGTGTGTGTATTGAACACTAAGTACCAACGAAAAAAAAACCGTTTTGTTTACGGCAACTATCGTCGGTCGCTAGTGGCGCTACTGTACAATGGCGTGTGCGTAGACAGAGAAGGCGTGTGGGTCAAAATTCTGAATCTTATCAGCTACTGATAGCGGTGACAGAAGACTTTACTGACTAGAATAAATATTATGCAATGTGTATTATTAAATTTTAGTTTATTTTTATTTTCACGTATCGGCAAACGAAGCGTTGGTCGGCCTCCAGCACGTTGAGTCGACGACGTTGTAAATGTAACCAGGGGCCCTATTCGGAGATTTGAGATTTTCATCTCACTTTTTTTCGTCCTTGTTGCTCTCGTTTGAAACGTCATAGGTGTAAGAGTGATCAAGATAAAATCTCATCTCATCTCACGCGCAGGAATAGCCCCCCTGGACAAGATTGGCACAGGATCGGGCTGAGTGACGCACGAGAAGAGATGCCCATGCTCAGCAGTGGGCGAAAACGGACTGATGATAATGACATTTTATTTTACACTTGCAATTCTAGGAAAACTCTATATACTCGTACGATATCTTTTTTTTTTTTTTATATAAAATAGGTCGGCGTTTGACCACCAACTCGCCTGATGTTAAGCGACGTTGTGGTCTAAGATGGAGCACGACGACTTATAAGGCACTTATTCACTCTAGCCTTGAAGTTTTGCATAGTGAAGAAGTACAAAGACGGCAGTTGAGTGAGGCGCTACAAGTGCGCTACTGCTCAGACCCGTCTTCGGAACGGTTACACCGGACTACATCCCGAAACACGACTAGGTCATTTCACGGCATGGCTTAGTCCGGTGGGTGGTAACTAGCCACGGCCGAAGCCTCCCACCAGATATCTTTACTATATTGAGACTTATTTATTGATCTAATAAATTGATTATATGTTGGGTAGCTCGGAAAATATTCAAAGTTTTCAGCAATAGACCATAGTAAAGTTAAACGGGTCTCAACATATCATTATGATCTTTGGATTAAATGTAATGTGCGTCATGATGACTATCTATTATTGGATTGTTTCTGATTTTTTTTGACTACCTAAACAATATGTTTGGTTTGTCTGTTGTTCCAAGATCGAAGATCCATTTCATAATTCAATTAACCTTTTATTGTTTTGCTACATACCTAATAATGAAGATGAATGCAGCTAACACTGGGTGGCATGAAGCAGCATCGTTTTGAAATTCATAAAAACAAAGTTAAATATTTTTGTGCATATCGTCACGCCTTTCCCCCGAGAGGGCTGGTAGAGGTGTCATACAACACCCATACTTCTCCGGACGATATTTAGTCTCAAATGTGACAGGGGGCGAGCCTGTCGCCATGCACCGGGCTCCAGTCATGTAGCAGATGACATACCTACAATACGCATATAATATATGTTCACTCAATGAACAACTTGGTGTGTGCTATCGCCTAGGTTTGAACCCGCTCCCTCTGGCTTGAGAGCCGGGCCTTCTCCAACTAGTCTGTCATCCCTTCTGCATTTTTCGCTTTTTTTATTTCGTTGTTTTTGTAATGACAAAATTATTTTGGGTTGATGTGATTACTAGCATTACTAGCATATACAACACATCTAGGCAATGTTTATCGCATGCCATCCTGCTCTCGCCAATTTGCTCGCGTCATATGAGCGAGAAGAAGGCCATAACAATCATGTTTACACAATTAGGCGTGATTTTAACGTTGTGTTGTCTACGTTTTTTAGATCCTTGCCAGACTATAAATAGTACTGCCAACAAGGAAGTCGTTATACATTGCCAGTGGCGAATCTAGAGCTTGGGTTTGGGGGGAGGGAGTTGACTTACGTGGACGTAAGATTTGACAACAATTGATTGATTGATTGATTGATTGAAAAATTGATTTTGGTTCAGGGGCTTGACTTAGCTGAAGATAACCTTTATCATGGTAGGCAAACACAGAAACACTAATCAAACAGTTTTCAATAATTGTACAGTGTGAATTAACTACTTTTGAGGGACCTCAAGCCATCAAAGTATCTAAATAGTAAAAGTATTTATAGTAAGGGGCTTAGGCCTCCCCCCCCACCCCTTGAATCTGCTAGTTTACAATGCTAATAAAAATACTGTACAATAATAGTCAATACTTGAAAGCTTCTACTGGCTATAAAAAAAAAAGAGGCACAGAATATGGCACAGCCAAAAAAACTGTTTTGAAAGGATTGTTTTTGCTGAACCTTTGAAGTGTTATCCTCAGCAAACACCAATTGGGATTTTTTACAACTATCTTTAGTGACTTCATACTTTAAAAAAATGTGTGAGTGAAATAGCAACACACTAAAGTCTGGCATAAAAAGGGTGAGGTAACATGTCTATTTACTTAGCTGAGAATATTATTTGATAGAAATATGATGACTTTTAATTTTGTTATCAGCAGACCGACTCAAAGTTAACTCTTCTTGTCATTGTGGGGTCATTGAACATTAAAAACCTTGAAGTGGCATCAATTTCTTATTTTGGCTGTTACACACACATGTCCATTCCTAACTCCATGTCCCTAGTACTAACTTTGTTGGCATAGCAACTAGTACTATGTGCTATGCTATCTGCCTGCGGCTTTCCCTGAGTTTCGAAGACATAATATAAGGGATGTGTAAGTTTCTATTAGATTATTAAGACATTTTTATAGTAGACTCCCCATGAAATGTGTTTGAAAGTTTATCTATTTAAGTAATATATTAGTGTAAACCCTGCACTACATGATGCCACTAAACATGACACAGAATACTTGCTGTAGCTTGTGTGTCATGTCATGGCTAATGATTTAATGATACAGCCAGAATGACTTGACTACTTTACAAAATTACCAACTACATCATAATAGTACCTTGTCTTGCTTTTGTGTTGTAGTGATTTTCAAAATGTTTGTTCACAAATGAACTATGTATTTTTCTTTCTTTCTTTTATGTATATCATCAATTCTAAGAAATAAATACCATAAATACCTCCAGCCCAGGCAAAAACATGGCTGTGTCACAAGTATGAATAAGGTGAGTATCTTACAGTTAGAATGGACAAATGTTGAGGGCTGCAGGCAAATTAAAGATGCGTTCTAGTGACATCAAAAAGATTTGCATGCTATCCGCAAAGTTACTGATACAAAGGTACTATAAATAGTCACTGCTCCCTTAACAAACACCTATTTAACGTAGGTGTGACTGACAGCCCTCTGTGCAGAGGCTGCATGGAAGCAGAACAAAAGCCACGCCACATGCTTACGGAGCGCAGGAGCTTGGCAGAACATTGGGCTCAGATCCTTCAAACCCCATTGTCTCTCCTGGAGGGTTGCAGCAGCCTGAAAAGGCTGCTAACCTTCTGGGAGCACTTGGGCTGGTTGGAGTAAGAGGATTGGTAGAGAAGTAGACTTAACACACAATGGCCCAATCAAGTGGCTAAGTGTGGAAAACACCCGCTAAACAAACAACAAACACCATAAATATAAATTGTATATAAATTAGGAGCTTGTGTTTGGTAATCATTCTTAAACAATAACACACTATAGCAGTCAATTCCACCAATCAAGTGAATTAAGATCATATTATTTTGCTCCATTTTTAAATATGAAGTAGTTGATTGATGGATGGGACCAAAGCAATTACAGAACAGTGACCACAAGATAGAATGTGAATAAGAGGCAGAACTTCAGCTCTGTGGTCAGATGGCATTGGAAACAACATGCGACAAAATATGTGAAAAGAATCAGACTATCACAGGACCAAAATGAATGGAGTGCTAATGTGGAAGCCTATAGTAGACTATTGATAAATGTCAAACTTAGGTGGTTATCAATAAGGTTATGCTAACGTTAAGAATTCCTTATTAAATTAACCGGAAGATGCAGGGTGGAAAGGCCTCTCACATAGTGTACTGACAATCTGGTGAGGATCGCAGGAAGCCGCTGGATGCGGGCAGCGCAAGACCGGTCGTTGTAGAGATCATTGAGGAGTGCTTTGTCCAGCAGTTAAAATCTTTAGGGCTGACATGATGATGATAATTAAATTAACCTTGAAAAACATAACTTTAATTTACAACTTACTATAATTTTTTGTACATAATACATTGTAGTTTTAATACAAACCTATTACAATCAAAAGGAAGAAAAGTATAGAGCGACTTGTAAAATCCATTACCTGGGTCCGACTCATTGCCGAGTTTATTGATTAAACTATCAACGTAATAGTTGTTCATCACATAATTCGGCTCCAATATCTTGGCAAATAACAGCTTTAATTTGTTTATGATACGCACTCCTTCCATTGTATTGTATTTGCTGAACAGAACACTGGCTTCTATCGAACATGAACACTTAATAATTATGAACGAATTTACTGTCGGACTGGTCCATCATTCGACAAAAACAAATTTAGGATACATCACAATTCACTTAGCTATATATAGTTTATTTGTACCGAAGTTTAAGAGGCTTACGAAAACTGCGAAATAGTAGTTCAATGATGAGAAAATGAAATGAGACTTGAGCTGTGACTTGAGCCACTTGAGGCTTTGATTAATTTTATTTTTAAATTATTCATGACCATGGATACTCGTCCTTCAGTCGGATTCTTAGTAATAATTTTTCCTTCAGTAACAGATGATGGGATGATGATGATGATGAGGTGATGATGAAGACGATGAATCCCTCCCCTTTCCCCATTCCAGTAAAGTTATGGATACTTTACTGAAATTTCAAGTGAAGTTTTGTAGAGAACACGAAAAATCGCGTTTCGCGATGTTTGTATCATTTGCCCACACTCGTGCACGTTGACGAACCGGTAAACGTTAATAATCCACCATTATTACACTTTAACACTCGAAGAATCACAAGTTTTAGAAAATAATACAAAAACACGACACCATCTTTTCGGTTCCCGCCAAAACTCCAGGCTTTGATTAAGTGATACAGGTGTGACCAGATTTAAATGTCCAAAGGACAGAAACTGCTAAAACTGGCTAAGTGTTTTTTTTTTTAAGGAAATGCCAAATTATTTATAACACAAGTATTGCTTGAAAATCAGAATAAATTTGCCGATTTGCATTGTTTTATAGTCATTTTTATAAATATCTAAAACAGAATTTTCTCATCGTTATTACTGTCTTTGGAAAATTATTATTATTATAGCCTTATTTCGGACAAGACTGTTTCTTTATTTTTCGTAGATTCTTTCTTTGTTCCACTTTTGCTTGTCTGTTTGCCATGTGGCAAAGGCCACCTCCAATCTTCTCCATTCTGGCCTTTCTATGGAAAATACTTTTACCATTATTTTTTTTTGGCAAGTAACTGACACCCATTTCGCTAACTTAAAACGTGTTTAGTATGCACATTGTGCACGCTAAACTAGGAATATGCAATTGTGCAATGCATAATTATTGCAGAACCATGTTCAGATTGTCCTTGGCCCTCGAGAAACAGACAAAAAGCATATATTTCAATATAGGTACCAAATTATGAATTTTACGATTTCGTACAGATTTTACGATTGTTACAGCACGAGCAGACCCTGCCATACCACGCAAAACTATGCTGTGCATAATCACCTGTACAACACTTTGTACAAGCCGTTCTGTACGACTACGTTTTATCACGAATACTTTCGACTACGAACGTACGACACCATGCACATGTAAACTGTGCTGTAAATCTCACCTGCTCGCAAAACTCCAGGCAAACTCGCCTGTTTGCCTGTACAACGTTTACTACTTACCTAGACGAATCATTTAAGTAGGGGAGGTTTCGGTTCATTATAAAAAATAATAACGAAGGCTAAGGCAGGACCGAAGCGAAGTGGTAACTAATTCAATTCATTTTATAAGGGTAATTTTACGCAACCAATTTATGTCCGAGCACGTTTTTTCCGACATGTTGTGTACAGCACAGTTTTACGCGTTACAGATGAAACTGTGCTGCACAAAACGTTGCTATGAATAATCCCCTGTACACATTTTGTCCGGCCTAACTTTGGACAGCCAGAGATGTACAACATGAGCATTTGAAGCCATGTTACGTAAAACGTGTTGTACATGGGCTATACATAGTTGTGCTGGTCATAACTGATGATACAAAACGTTTGCAGATTAGAATAGCAGGAATGAAGTGTTACTAGCGTATAAATTACACAACAAATACAAACAGCAGTTCTATTACTATGGAATCGTTACAAGCTTAAGACTTACATAGCGCACTTAAATACAATATAATTAGAGGCTGGAGTGTACTTCATGTATTTTTCAGGTATTTAGGAACGCGCTCAACAAATCCTGTCACATTATTGCTAAAATAATAGTGCTAAATGTGCCATATTAAAAAAAAATGCTAAACTTCCTGAAAGTAGCTAATATGTGAGTTCAATATTGCTAAAATCACAGGATCCTCCTAAAACTGGTCACACTCGATAGCCAGACAAAGTGACACAACACAGACACATAAATTCTTTCAGTGTCATTTTACTATTTTTTTTTATTTGCCCCGTGGCTAGAGCCAACATATCTTAACATAACCTAAACCACATCTTAAACCACCTTATCATCTTGAATCTTGAATCTATCATTTGTATGTTTTGCTTACTTAAGTCATTAAATCTATCATGAAGGAGAGGGTGATGTTAGATGAGATGAATCCCTCCCCTTCCGTGAAGCCGTGGAAACATAACTGAAACTTTAGTAGTTTTGTACAGAACACGAGAAGTAGCATTTCCTAATGTTTGTGTCATTTGCCCACACATAAGCACATTATCGAACCAGTAAAGGTCAAAAATCCACCTATAATACACTTTAACACTCGAAGAATCTCAAGTTTTAGAAAATAATGCAAAATCACGTCATCATTTTTCGGTTCCCGCCAATAATTCTCATGCAGACCATTAGATGATAACAAAAAACAAATAATTAATGGTCTGTCCTGGATTTTGTTCACCACTTGCTCGACAATAGTCTTGCGCATAGTAGTTCGCGACGGAGATCGCTCAGTTTAGGTCACCGCTCCTAAACGAACTAGTTCGCTCTTCTAGTTCGTCAGCTCCCAGCTCGAATCAGAGGAAGGCAGATCGTTCGCTCGTCCTGATACTGCTCTTGAACGGGCACGCGGAATGATTACGGATTGCTGTACTTACCGCGCGCACTCGCCTTGATAAAGAGCGACGAATGCGGTTGAAACTATAGTCGCAACAATCGATTAAATCGTACGTGAGTAATTCCCGTTTCATAAATCATAATGTGTGAAACCCACGTCAGTTTTCATAAATAAATAAACAAACAACTGCAAAAACCTCTGAATGAAAAATAAGAATATCATTATTGTAATAATACCTAAACACTCCTTATTTTAGTAAATGAAAGATACGTTACGATTTTTCTTTAAACTTATAATAAGTTTAAAAAATAATCAACAGTTGAGCAATGACTTTCGTTCGTTTGACGCCACCCTTGCTCATTCGGTCACGAGTTAACGAACTACGGAGCGGGAAATGAAGGAGCTAGTTCGCGTAGTTCATCTGTGGGAGCGCTCTTACGACCTAGTTCGTTCGCGAACTACACAAGACTACTCGACAATGACCCATTAGATATCACGTTGTCTCAACGTAAAGCAAGGCATTGCCTCCCAAAGGAGATAAAGTTGTATGAAACTCCCAAGGAAATTTAGAGGAAAGAGGTTATATTTGAAAAAAACTCAGCGAAAGGAAGAAAGACCCCTGCTAGACTCTGTTTTTGTAACGTTTTACTTTCCCGCAGGAGCTCGAACTTAATAAATATACTCTAGCACAATATTTTATTAAAATGTACCTTGTTTAACCGGCAATATAAGGAATACCAAATTTTACTAAATTAATATAAATAATGACCTAATTCTTTGTTAAGTTTATAAGTTGTTGTTTACTGTTTTTTACAAAGCTGTCTAATGACTTATAGTTTTTTAACGATCCCACGGGAACTGTTTGATTTACCGGGATCAAAAGTATCCTTTATGTTGACTAGGGATATAACCTACCACCAACATAATATTTAAAACGGTCCAGTCGTTTCGGTAATTGAAAAAAATCTAAATTCGTTTTATTTCACTTCTTACATCTCCCTGACTCGGTGTTTAGCTGTGGTGTTTGTTTAGCTAGGAAGAAGAGTGTTTTTTTTTACATGCACATAAATTCGACTTCTACAGTATTATTTTATATATAGATAGGGACAGGGAAGAAATTTATAATTGATAATATTTTTATAAAGAAATAGAAACTTAGGGCAGTTTTAGGTAGATATTTTAATACATTGTAATGTATCTTTGTAGGATAAGCTATTTTACTGATGTACAGTTTCTAAAGACATGTCCAACTTGACAGTGTCATGTTTGAATAAGAAGGGTTTACACCGTAGACGGAGAAACCAATGGACTCAAGCACTGTGTAACCGGACATGAGATAGCGATATTTTCTAACAGTGTTGCCACTTAAGGATGGTTCCATAGAAGTTAGGGAAGTTAGGGTAGATTTTTAACAGTAAATAAAATAGTAAAGACTTCAGATTATTTTTCTATATTTTATTCATTTTTAAACAAAATCAGCTTACTGTATACATTTCTTACTCTTTCGTTTGGTTCAGATGCACGCTTAGCTAAGTAATGTAGTCTCACTTTTAAATACTCCCATATAATGGCTTTTGTGAGCAGAAGTTCGTGGTTATCTAAAGGTGAACAATGGAATATATCGCCATGGCATTGAAAGAAATGTTTATGGCTACATATTTTAAAACTTTCGTGTAATAAATATTGTCTCGCATTCTTTCGTGTAATTAAGTTGGTTACGTTTCTTTTAAGAACTTTTTCAGTTAGCAAGTGAAAACAGTGTCTATAGAATTCAAAAACTCGGCGTCTTCGTAGGACAACAGAGATTTTGTTCTAAGTTCTGATATAATGTTATTTAATTCTGCATTCCTTTTTAAAAGCCGTCGTTTGGCTTGTCGCACCGCGCGTAACTTTTTAAGTCTGTTCGCAGCAATTTTTCGAAGTTTTTTCTTGCGTGGTGTTTCCTTTTTTTCAAGTTTGCGTTTTCTTGGTGTGTCTTTTAGAGGCAGTTCAATTGTTTTTTCAAAAATATCCGATTTAGTTTTACTTGACTCGAAAACTCCAGATTTTGATGAAAGATCGGAAGCCTGCAAATAGACATTATTATTAAAATAAAAACAAAACCCGTCTGCAAAACAATGTACCTCCACCATACCATATCGAAAACTCAAAACTCACATGTCGAAATCCATCAAGTAGTTTAGACTATAGGACGGGCCAAATAAACCTCATACATACATACATGCACTCGTAAAACATAACCCTCCTTCTTGCGAAATTGGGTAAAATGTGCTTTTATTTTGTTGTGCACTCAGATTGTGAAGGCGCTTTGATTAATCCATACATCCATATTCATATGTCTTAATCGGTTCTTTATATTGTCATTATAATAGGTTTATTATAATGACAATTTGAAGAAATATGATGACACATTTATATGAACAAATTATCTAAATCCATATGAGCGTACATAGATAGTCAAAATAATAATCAGGTAAATTGGTACAAAAATTTTAAAACACACCGTTTGTAAATTTTTTTGTCTGTTTTCCTCAAGTGGCTTCTTGTTTGATGTTTCAGGGGTGTCGATATTATGTTTTCTTGTCTTCTCAAAATCCAGCGTTTCAGGTGGCTTTTCAGAAAATTTCGATTGGCCAGTTGAATCGGAACGCCCTGGTTTTGAAGTAAGATCAGAAGTCTGTAAAAAGAAATTAGCAAGTTAAGGCAAGACAGAATATGCAGCATTATTTACTCCCTCAAATAACCTATTTGAACTTTGAATATGACAAAACCATACGACATAATCATAAGTTAACAAAAATGGTAACTAAGCACTTTTTTGACTACCAATGTGTGTCAGCGGGACTCGTTTATTACTAAGCTGATCTGACCTCCCGTTCATCCTATCTATCCTGCTATCTTTAGTCAGCTGTATCTTGAAACTGAAATGAGTTGTTATTTTTGTTAATCATAGTTACTTACGTAAATATTATTAGTTGGTAGAGCACCCGGTTTCAAAAACTTTTTATTTCCACGCCTCACAAATAAATCACTCTTAAAATGGTTGGAACAAATCCTGGAATTTTGCGTTGGTCTCCAATCAAATCTACCACATGCTTGTATCCAAATCTCTACAAGTTCAGCACTCGATGGAAATCTGTAAGGAAATATTTAGATATGTAGGGTAAATTCTGTATTCTGTATTAGTAACAACCAAAAAATGATAATATTTAATCATTTTCCATTTTTAAAAAAACGCTATTGTACAAAACCGATAATACGTGGCGTCCAATCTGGGCGGATAAAATAAATTTGTCAAATCCAATACGTCACCCAAAAACATTTGGGCCCGTCTGCCTACGTCCTTGCTTAACTAGCTTCATTAAACTACTCCTAGCAAAAAAAAAATCTTGAATGAATCTTGAGCCATTTCTTAGGACTTTTAACTTTATGTGCCCGATAAGGGAATATTTCGCTAGGAGTAGATTAAACTAGTTAAACAAGGACTGTTTAAGCAATTCTTATGTTCAGTGCAAACGGGTGTTAGAAAACTAGGGTGAAATTGAAAGCTAGATTATGGCAACCCTAATTCAATGTCTTGGAGGTTAGGTTTTTCTTTGCTTTTGCATGATTTGGCATTTTGCAGTAAACCTTTACATCCAAATAAGTGGTTCCTGCATCGACCCACTTTAATTAATATTTGTATTGATTTTAGAAGACATATTGTTTAGGGCAATGGCCAGTACCAACCTGTGAAATGTAACATCACTTAAACCTTGTTCTGTTCTATTCTGACAACCCAAAATACAACACTGCACCATCCTGATGATGTCCAAAACACTTCACCATGCGATGATAACAATTAGATTTGATTTTCTAAGATATATTTTCGAAAAAACAACAATCCCTCAGTCACGGTAATGTTTGACACCAAACTGTCAAATAATGCTTGGCAGTGTGACCAGATTAAATTTTACGAAAATACCGAGGCACCTCGAAAAAATACTGAAATATACCGACTTACTTATGACAGATATACCAATAGAAATACTGATTTTCTTAACATGTTTTATTTATTCATACTCACAATAAATGTTAGAGTTATATTTTAACATCCTTTTCGAAGGATTAAAATTTACACAACCTCCTTCATCCTTAACACCTTGCTTTGTTTTTAAAATAGCTGACACATTTTTGTTTATAAACCTGTTTCTTTGGTCCGTTTTTATTAAATTTATCTGTGAAAATATGCGCTCACATGCAGCATTCGACACCGGTATACATAGAAGAGATTTACTAAAACTAGATATATTTTTGTATTTTAACATGCCATCACTGTTAGAAATTTTCCCAACTTCCACCCAAAATTGTTCACACGAGATGGGTGAGCCAGTGCTGGAAGCTTGTAACAAATCACTTACTTCGCGATCAAACTTTAGGGTTCTATATTCTTCGTCAATTAACTGCATTTGTTCTGGCTGTACTTCGCATGGGAAAGTTTCTATCACATTTCGTAAACTGCGAAATTCTTTATGCACGGCAGTGTGTGGGTCAAGAAATTTCAGTTCTCGAAAAACTGGATTTTCAAAAGGCAAACGTGATTTCAATTGCGTGCTCAACTCAATTAAAAATGATTGGCACCTTCTGAAAAACTCAGCAATCTGTTCTTTCATGTTTACATTGTCTCTGTGTTTGATTAATTCTTGGCCTACTTGAATACCTAAGTACATATCTTTCAATGGCAAATAATTTACATTAGACTTTGGGTCTAACGTAAATACATTGTCCGTACGTTTGATGTAATTAGTTTTCATGAAGCAACCCAAAATCGACAAGTACATACTAGATGCATCATCATACAGTCTATCAATGCACGGATAATCGCCTTGAAAAATTATGTTAAATTTGTTTACAATCGGCAAAATGTAGTCCAAAAAGTAAAAGTACAATTTGTTTATATCAGTGGTAAAAGAATTAAATAAAAATTCTGATGACATATTGCGATCACTCAAGTATTGGTCTTGAAAGAACAATTGCAATGCCCTCCACTGCTCAATTATTCTACTAATACAGGCATGAAGTGAAAGCCACCTTATGTCGTAATGACGCAAAATTCTGTGATTTTCAGTGTCTGTGAAATTTTGGAACTCAGCAAATTCTCTTTGACGCTTGCTGCTTTGAGAAAAATATCCATATACTTCTTTTACTATTTGTTCTAAATTTCTAGGCAGTATTTTACAGGCGTGGCTAACACTTAATGCTGCAGAGTGACAAACACATTTTATGAAAAAGCACTTTGGGTTTACTTCTTTAATTTTTGCAACAATGCCAGAATGTTGACCAAACATCACATTCGTAGTATCAGCAGCGAATCCTATTACGTCTTTTATTTCTAAACCTAATTCGGATAATTTTGATGACAACGAGTTAAATAAATGACCAGCGGTTTCACCACTTAAATCAACTAAATCAAGGAATTTGGTTTGTACAGTACATTTAGTTTCAGAGAAGTATTTAACTACTATTGCCAATACTTTGACTGTTGCAACATCTGTACTCTCATCGATTATAATTGAATATACTGGTTTACCTGAAGGAGATGCAGTACCAAGTATGTCTTCAATCATTTCTTTTTCGAAATTGGGTCCTAAAACATTAGAAGTTATAGCGGCTGCTTTGGTTCTCTTGCAGGAAAATTCTTTCGCAATATCGGAATCGGTAAAACACTTCACTAGAACATCACTAAGATGGTCCATAGCTCTAAATGAGATGTTGTGTTCCGACAGAAAACTGCATAAACGCAGCTCAGCTTTCTTGACTTCGTCTTTCAGTGGGGCCTTTTTGAAAAATGTGTCAACCTGAAAATTTAAAAAATACTTGGTTGCTTAGTTTTTTTTATAACAGCGCCGCATTTCATAGCTGTTACCTAACTGATTTTGAGAAACAAAACTAGGATGATTAACTTTAATTTAAAATATATCCAAACTCCTTGAACTAGGTAAGTAAAGCGAGTTATGCTTACCTTTGACTGTCCTTTATATTTTATCAAGTTCGATTTATGCTTTTCAGTATGTGCATGCTGTTTTATAGACGCTAATCTACTTTGCAGTTTCGCATTGCATGCTTTGCAAAATGCGGTGAATTCGTCATCTTTATAACGTGAAAGCCACGAAGAAAATTCCGGAATTTGTTCCCACTTAGCTAAATAACTTTGCTGAAAACTAGACATGCTGTCCGGATGAATGCAACTAAGTAAATAAAAATAACAATAATCGCGTTCTATTTATATGATGACAAAAACATCACCTATTTTGGGGAAATTCCCGAATTATCGAAAGAAAGTCCTCAAAGATTAAGTCGAATGTAGAAGAGACAATCATTTCACTTAACCGTATTAGACGATTTGATACTAGTAATAAAGTAATCTTTTAACTTTAACTACTACTTATTTATGCAACTGAAAACTTAAAAACTAGACGTTATTTTGAAAATTATAGATAAACTAGCGGCCCGTCCCAAATTCGTCCGGGTAGACTGATATTCATGAAACACAACGAATTTGAATGTATGCAATCTGGAAATTACGCTCTATCTAATAGTGCAAACCGCATTAAAATCGGTCCAGCAGTTGTAAAGTTTTGGCGAACATACATTCTGCAAGTCTGATTAATACTATGTATTGATTGATAATTGGATATGTAGTATTACAATACTACAACGCCGGCACTGGCCGTCTTTCTTGTCATATCTGTAACTTACTCATCTTTGCTCATAGATAACATGTATAAGTATAAACTAAATCCGGGAAAGTCCCCAATGTTCGCGTTTCGGGGAATTCCGCAAACATTGTCGCAAAGACGATCACTCACTACGGTGTAGCCATAACTTCAACCAAAATATACCCAAAAATACTGACTGCCAGCAATATACCTGAAAATATACTGATGTTCGGAAAAATCGCTGAAATATACTGAAAAAGTATTAAAATACTGAATCTGGTCACACTGATGCTTGGAGTCAACCGGTTACAGCGACAGAGAGAAAAAAAGTATAAATCTTTCTCTTTCAAGCATGCTATTTTTTCATATGGCTGTTTCGCTGCGGAGTAAAAGAGATGGAAATGTGACTACGTCCATTGGTTTCTCCGTCTACGGTTTACACCATTCAAGTAGGTAGTTTATCTATCCTTCACAATTTCGACTGAAGAAATTTGTTTCCATGGTCACAAACAAATTTAACAAAATAATCACTCATTCACCATCGCCATACCATCGCATGTTCATTCTTAGTCTATCGCACACTCACGTCATTGTTAATCTGTGCGTCATGCAAAGTGTGGCAGACCAGTCGCATCTTTTTACCATTTGAGCAAATTTATGGCTCATTTTTACTCTTTTCTATCGTGATGAACTCAGTTAAAAAAGTGAATGTTAAACAAGCGCGCTGAGTGGCAACCTCCTGGGGGGCTATTCCTGCGCGTGAGATGAGATGAGATTTTATCTTGGTCACTCTCACACCTATGACGTTTCAAACGAGAGCAACAAGGACGAAAAAAAGTGAGATGAAAATCTCAAATCTCCGAATAGTGTCCCTGCTATGCTCCCACCCGTAGGTGCGCCGGCCATACGAATCTAAACTGGCAAGTGTTGCCCCATAATATTAACCGAAGATTAATAGGAAAATACATTGTAGCATTCTTTTTATTAACCGAGCGAAGTGAGGTCTGGGAGTATGTATTTTTGCATTTGTTTGCCCGATGATAACATCGATGAAAATTGGATCAACAATATGTACTTAACATATTGTTGATCCAATTTTCATGCAATTTTGGAGGGAAATAATTCACGCAAATACAATTTTTCGAGTTTATGCGAAATCGGACGAGGAACTATATAGCTAGAGGTAGGTATGCGAGATCTCCGTGCAAATAGATGGGGCTATTCCTACGCGTGAGATGAGATGAGATTTTATCTTGGTCACTTTCACACCTATGGCGTTTCAAACGAGAGAAACAAGGACGAAAAAATGTGAGATGAAAATCTCAAATCTCCGAATAGGGCCCAGAGTTGGCTAGCAAAATTAACAAGTGTACGGCATATTTCATATTTTAAGATGGTCACCCTGGAAATGATTGTTCTAGAATTCAAGAAGGAACGCTTTTGTTCGTTCAGTGAGTGAAGTTCAGTGATCAGCAACAACGTGAAGTGATCAGTCAGTCCGTCTGTCACAAATCAAATCAAATTTTATTTTATCCGCAGCGTAACGTAACCCGTAATTCCGTACAGCAATTCGAATTAAAACTTGACTTGATTGCTTGTAAGTTGTATTTACTGTAGAAGACTGCGCGAAGTGCTTGAAAAACGAAGTGTATACAAATTATACTTAGGAGTGATTTACTAATTTTGTGCAAGTTGTGTCTGAAATGCCTCTACGTGGAAGAAGTTTTGTAAGTATCTCTGTGCATATTCCCTACCAACACTATTTATCTATTCGTTAATGTAATATGTGAATCCATGCATGTCTCTAACCGGTCCGGGCTCCTGCGACGCCCTTGCTAAGTACTAGCGTCCGGCTGCGGCTCACTGGCATACTAACCTAGTAAAACTAGCATTTTCATTAACGTGTAAATAGTGCGAGTGCATAGATGAGTTTTAGTTTTGCTTGGTCACAGTTGCAGCACATTTCTGGCATATGTCCAAGCATAGTATCCTTGACTGTGTGATATCTCGTGGGATTAATGCGGGGAATTAATGCTGGTTGTTGCCATGAGGTCTGATGGAGGGCTCTTCCACAGGGCGGTTGATGCGTGCCTGCTATAACACAAGTGTTCCCGAGTGCCTGCTAACTGCCTGCTTTTGAGGTTAGTTGAAGTTTTATGTTTACATTTTGCAATGGTATGCCAAGTTTTGCTCTTGCTACTGTCTGTGACCATCCAATATTTATCATGGTGACAGTATACAATTAAATTTAGATAGAGAACAAAACAATTATTAATCATAGTGCTCAGATTTCAGTGTTGTAAATATAAATGATAAATTATAGAATTTTATTGATGAGTCATAATGATCAATTTATAATTTATGACTTCCAAAAGGTGGTCTGAATATGTTAATAAAAATTTTAGCAAGCAAAATCTAATTATATGCAGTGCAACTATTGTAAAGTATAAAGAAACAAGCTTTATTTATTGCACAATTAAATTGCTGATTTGAAAAAAATATTTACTTATGTCCTCTCTACCAATCTCAATACATGCAATATTCTCATATTTGCTAAAACTTGGCATGTCTGTTGTTAATTTACAAGTGTTTATTTTATGCAGTGTTGTTCAAATGATGTCTGCACTGGTCAGTGTTGTTTGTCACGCAACAAAAATATTGTGAAAATAATATGTTTTCACCATCTACTGGTATAATCCTAAGTAGAAGTTTTTACTTTAGTACATACAGGAGGCCAAATTTGGTGGTGCAACTATGTGTCTATCTAACTAGGGAAAGCTGTGCCCCCTCCAATTTTACAACCTCGTACCTACTAAATCAGGCCATAGATTGAAATAAGGGGTGGCAAAAAGTTTACCCTCCATCATGCACTACTTTTGCGTTCTCTGGATAATATATAAATAAATGGAGAAGTCCCTTACCCAAAAATCAAAAACAAACACCATGGGACCTATGATTTGGGTACCAAATATTGAGAAAAAGGATCTCCTCATATTTCACACACCCCACAAGGATATGTGAAATATACCTAACCAAAGATTGCAAATAGAAAGTAACTTTAAATCACTTCACTCATGAAAGAGAAAGTGTTAAATCACACACCAATCTTACAAAACGAGAGTTTAGTCAAATTCCTGTGCTCCGTAACGTATTTCGCCAAGACATTAAATATGAATAGACATGACACTCCTGAAACTTATTAAACCATGTTTTAGAATCAAAAAAATGTCATACAAAATTCAATTTACAAACATATGTAACTAATTCCCTTCCAGCGCATTGTTATGTCACTATCATCCTTTCAATTTTGTTTATCATATTTTAGCATATCTTTGCAATCTAATTTTTTACTAAATATTTTAATCATCAATGAGTAACCAATGATGATATTAAATTTAAGTAGGTTTTAATATTTATTCATAGTTTTAATCATCCTTTTTTTGTTACTGATGTGGACGCCATCAGTAATTTCTAGGTCCACCTTCATAGTTTTTCCACCAATAGCTATATAATAGTTTTTTTGTTACAGCATTAGAATTAGATGTATCTAGGAAGCCAGTTACAAATGTGACAGTAGTATCTGCTTTATTGTCAGTCAATTCTAAGTGACAAGATATTCTTCCCAACTACTAGTTCTTCTTGCATTACCTACTGCAGTATTGTGGCACACAAAAACATCCAACTATAATACAAAATAATGACCAGACCATCAGTCACGATGGAACATTCTAGAGTTATGTTATTCAAGTGTCACTGTAATTACAGAATAAATAATAGTGTTCTACAAAAACATTAGATTATTCAGCAATGCATCACAAAATGTGTGGCAAAAGAGACTCAATGAGAAGGGTTTTGTATATTTCATGATTTTACTTAGGGAACGTACCCATACTACGTGACCATTTCGTAAATTTTTTAACCCTCTTCGCTCCCCCCTTGGTGAACATCTGTACTCTATACTACTCTTTTCTAAGACCCCCTCCCTCCTACTCTAGTTTTATGTATTAATTCATGGTTTTAAATCGTTTTTTGCAAACAAAACATTAAGAAATCGTATCCCCCCTAAATGAGTCACGTAGTATGGGTACGTTCCCTTAAGTGATATCTAAAGTAATACAAAAATAATTCAGGGTTTGACTAGAGAAAGACTCACTTTCCCCAGATGCTAAAAACTTTTGCATATCTTTCTTTGTTTCTGGAGATATGCCAATATGTAATATGTCTAAGTCTCTCGCTCCGGTCGTCTCCCTTATTCTTATAAAAAAAAAAAAAAAAAACATCTCGACTATTCTCGACGCTTGATCACATACAGCCTTTGTATCACGCTCTACCTGACACAGGTTAGGTAATAGTCGCCACTACAGCCTGAGAGACGAGAGGTTGCTTCACTTTATGACCTTGAGGTATGTTTTTCTTGGAACTGCGCTCCGTCGCCCCTCAGGCTTGTCATACAAATTCCTGTGCTGTTGACTTAGCTCATAAGCTCACCATATTGTTAAGATGCGTTATGGTGTATAGTTGGCTCGGTTTCGAAACCTTGGGAAAATCCGTCTTGCGGATGGAAATATTGCGAATGTCCCACCAAATGACGCAACTAATACCTATTCAGAATTTATGACAAAGTCAAAACTTCGCAAAAATTACAGGGCTGACCCAAATGTATGAATGTTTACTGTTCAAGTCTGAAAACTATTGTGACACACTGAATTTTATTTTGACAAATACGCTGGGAAGATGCAGCGTGGGAAGGCCTTAAACGAGGTGAAATGACGATTTGGTGAGGGTCGCGGAAAGCCGCTGGATGCGGGCAGCGCTAGACCCGTCGTTGTGGAGATCATTGGGGGAGTTCTTTGTCCAGCAGTTGTCTTCCGGGCTGACATGATGCTGAATTTTGTATATAACCCCCACTAAAAGCGCCGAAGACAAGAGTACATTGTACATACAGTAGTAGTACAAAGTCATGTTCATTAATTCAGGAAATCTTATCTCCAAATTGAAGTCTTTTAAAATAACAAAACATGTTAAAGCATTTCTAAAACATGCACCTGACAATGTTGCTGTGACGACTCTTTAGTCAGCAATACAAAACACCAGGTAGTAAGGTAATGAATGAATCGATCATGTCCGTGAATGTTTTTGGCTCGGCCCCGCGCCGTGGGCGGCCCGTAGGTGTCAGCCTCGAATCGCTCGAATCTATCAAACTGACAACACTTAAAACTACTGAAATTACTATCCCTTACAAGACTTGACTACGGACCGACCGAAATTGGCCAAATGACAGAAGTAAATTTTCCTCGGCGGACTTTTGGTATTATTTAGGATAAACGATAGTGGCTCTACCGTTCAACTATACAGATAAGTTGGTCACACTGTATCAGTTAATCACTATTAGCAGTTATTGTCAGCCGTAAATGTATATGAATTGAGCATAAATTAATGTCATTTGTCAATCAGTGATTGCTAATGCATACTGATGGGCTGTTGTTAGTATGTTTTAAGACGATTTGAATAATTATGCTCTCCTGAATTCATATTATCCTCATTGATGCAGCGTTCACGACTTTGTCAGTATACTCATACAAACAAACATATAATCACGCCTCTTTCCCATAGGGGTAGGCAAAGACCACTTCTCTCCATTTGCTACGATCCTGGCATACATATTTAGCTTTCATGAGACTTTTCATACACGCTCGTCGGTTACGGGTACTCCTAGCCTTCCTTTAAAACGTCTTCGATTTGAAATACGTGCGTCTAGACCCTCACCGACTTGACCATCCACACTCGCCTTGTAAACCTGTTTCGTCAATCTCCTTTCATCCATTCTCTCAACGTGTCCGAGCCGTCTAAGCATCCCTTTCTCAATCTTTATCACTACATCCTCTATACTCAATCAGAGAAACTTAAATTCTACATGCAAGGTAATTGTACATTGAGAGTTCGAGAAATTATCCAGAGTACTAGTACACTATACAACCCTTACTGGCCTCTTAGATCTAAAATATCTTGTTCTATTCATTTCCGGCCTCCCGTCGCCAAGATTTTTATATGCACAGCGAGAGTGTGCAACTTTCTACGGGAGTCAGTTTTCCGAAAAAAAAAGTAAGTGTTTTCGAATCCAACATAAACTGATTTCTTACATGTACGATGTACATTGTACATAGAAGATAGATATAATCTATCCTATACCGCATTTTTGCACATCACGCAAGAAAACATTAAACATTACGTTTCAGGGTTCAAACATAAAAATATAATCATCTTAGTTTGCGTTTTCTCTTTAAGACTTCCTCGACAGTATTTCTATTGCTCCTTATTAATTCTTCCCCGGGGTCGTTTCTGTAGGGAAACCAAGTTTAAAATAATTTTAATAGCATTTGATCTCTTTTACCTTGTAGCCTCGTATCGTTTCTATTTTGCGTAACTTGAGGATCACGACATTCGCGGCTACCAATCAGGCATTTTAATTAATCACATCATCAATACTCACACCTAAATTTGAAGTTAAAAACTAGCAAATGTCTCAAGCTAAACGAATCGGACATTACAAGAGAAACAAATCAAATATTTCTTTATGCAATTGAGTATTAAGATACACTTATGAACGTCAAAGCAAGGATTAATACGCACTTTGCCGCTCGTCTTCCAAAGTATGTGCATATTTTTACCTACAACTCGTTAAGTAGACACGTAGACATACAAAATAAGCATTTCTCCGCATGTAGGAGTCAGATACATAACTGGCTCATGGGACTTACATACGATCAGACTGAACGACTTGTTTTGTTTGGTGAAATGAAAATTAGAGAAGTTTTCCCATCCTAGTAATTGAACTTAATACCTCTGTTAATGCCATAATTCAATCATACTCACACACACACACACTCACACACACACACACACACACACACACATACACACACTTTCTTATTACATGTATATTATTTTGAATAAGTATTATAATAATTTCAAACTCACATTTTCAATTTTCATATTTAGTGTTAATTTAGTTATATTATCGTGTTCCCTAAATAATGTTGATAATTATATAAATAGTCGAATGCGTAAATGTGTCCACTAACAAGCACGGAAATTGTATTTGGTAAACAGTATCACTGGGTGCCCAAAATACAGGCTTCGCCTAGTTTGGGACCCACTGCTATTCATTTGAGTACTCGAACTGAGTGTTAAGTGTCACGTTTTTGAATATTGTGTTTTTAGTATGTATACTTTCAATATTGTCAATAAAATATTATTATTATTATTATTATAAACATAGAAGATGCTCTATGTAATAGGGAGTAGTGTGTCTGTGCGTGAAAGTTGTAAAAAAAACTACCACCTTGTTTGGAAAAAGAGCCCACTATTACTCAGAAGAACAGGCAAGAAACTGAAGGGCATTTTTTTTAAAACCAATACTTAGCAGGACCTAGGTTTCACACTTTCTTTGCAAAGTTTTTTTCGTACGTGATTTCCATAATATTTTAAACATTAGAGTCATCTGACAACCATATTTATGTTAATGAGTGATTAATCCACGCAAACAATCGCAACAATTGTCGGGCCATTTGCTTCATGTTTCAGGTGTTCGCAGTATAGTATAATCGTAATCAATTAGTGGATAAATGGTGAATAATGTCCACATAACCCACGGTTGACTCATTTGTTCATGCTCACTTTTATATTTTCAGTATGTTTGCCAAACGACGACGTTTGTACAGTTTTGAGTTTGATTTCAATTGACATTATTATGGGTATGTTTTATCGGTTTTTTTTAAATATGTACATGTAGCTTGTTATAGAAATGAATGAATTTATAATTATGTAGTTATATTACACTAACTGTTTTGCCCGTGGTTTCGCTTGCGTTTTATAGCCTATGTCACTCAGAAATAATGTAGGTAGGTTTCTAATGATGAACGTTTTTTTGTAGCTGTTGTGGTTTTTGAGTTTAATTCGTTTAAGTTAATTCGTAACATACAAAAATACAAATATTTCCTCATTATAATATTAGTGTGTATTGTGTAGACGTATACTTAACCAATAAAAGTTATAAAGCCTCGGAATAAAGCGATTCACGTTTTTCTTTTTTTTTTAATTTTTAACTAGATAGAAAAAGACCAAACACTAAAACTATTTTAAGGTATAGCCTTAAAACAACGTTTATTAGTAAGGGGAAACGAGTCTTAGTTCTTTTTATTCATAGTCAGAGCTAGAGCTACATGTTGTTCGTAGTCTACGTCTGAAACAATTAAATCAATAGCATTCTTAGCAACAACAGAAATATGCATAGTTTCACAATTTCATAACTTGCTTTTCAATTTTTTCTCTCAAACAGCGCCCCTTTGTTCTCATTCAGGTCGAACCCCGTTTTCTTCTATTTAGACTGTTCTCACTGACTTACAGCGTAAAATTGGACTTGGCACACTTTGATATTAGTCATACGTGTGGTTTGTTTACCTGTGTTGTTGGTTACAAGCGTTCCTCCAAACTCCGCTTTGGGGCCTATTCCGGCGCGCTCGAAACTATCAATGTCACCTTCACTCTCATGACGTTTGTGTTGAGAATTTGAAAGAGACGGAGTTAATATCGAATTGGCCAGAATAAGTGCCCTGTTTTAAGAAGACAGAAAAAATGATAAAATACGTACCCGCTCGTCGTAGTTTCCAGATTAAAGTTTTTAATTAGACAAACAGCTCTATTGCTATAGCTAGATCTAATCATTCGAATCTAAGCAAACTCTAAAGACGTCTAGTCAATTTTGAATCGTAAAATCGATCGGTTCAGCCAATAGAGCGAGTTCAAGGGTACTAGTCAATTAGGCGTTACAGGAGGCATAAAGTTGATTAGTGTCGTCTGGTCTGGCAATTCGATACGGTTTGAGGACTACCGGTGTGGCCTAGTCAATTGATTTCGTAGCCCTATACCTATGGCTCTAGCTATGAAAGAAAACTTCTTACAAGCTACCTAATAACAGTAGGTAACCTAACTACATCATTCCATTGTGTCTCCATGTTCGTAACTGTATGTTCTGCGATCTTATTCTCAGGCAGAAGATTATTTTTGTCACCTGTGACTCCAATTGAGATGGACATTGGAGAAAGAAGGTCAGCAAAACTCAGTAACAATGTCGCTTGCTTTATAATCAACCCGTTAAATTAAAATGTTTCGTCGCCAAGGTTATAAAAGTCTATTGATTTATTGATTTAAAAAACCTTCGCTATGCTTTCAATAGTATGGCCTCTATTCTTTATTTCTTATTGCTCCTATTATGCTGGTATTGTAGGTACCTATATACCGTCTGAAGTTAGTTTTACCACAAGATTGTCTGCATCGCTTTCGGATCCTCCGTTTCTTGAACCCAGTGTTCTATTCTCTGTAATATTCTTACGTATTTATTTACAAACTTTCTGTCAGCTGTCTTCTGTCTAGCATCGTCGTCTGGTTTGTGCTTCAAGTCGTTGAACTTCTGTAAAACATGTGCTCTCACATATTTGACAGTATTAGAGACTGGCACGATCAAATTCATTGATCAAGATATTAACATATTTAGTAGGTACTGCTGCTAGTAAGGATAGAAGCCAACAAAGAATTTAGTTTGTTTCAAATTAATAATTTTTTTAGAATGTTCAATCAAACCATTACCAATATTCACATTTTCATTTGATAGTTAGTAGTTACACATTCAAATTAATTAGTAAAGCGATATCAAAATAAGTTTTATTTGAAATAATACACGTAAGTTTTAAATTCATTTCTAGATAATGCTTGATAATTTATAACTGTACGCCGAAAACGCTGGCACTCTTATCATATCTTTATTTTCACATAAATGAGGTGACACGATTTCGCATTCGCGTGACATCATTAGCGCAAATCGCGTGTAAAGTATAAATATCGTGATCTGTCACACGTACTTCACCCAACTTAATAATTGAACAAGGTCGTAAGATTTCATGAGGTTTGCTCCTGGAATGTCCAGTGATTTGCTAGTACTAGATATCATCTTTCCACTATTTGAATGCGCCAATGTAACTGTTGTTTCTAATTTGTAAAATGGAAATATTCATGGAATTCGCAAAATGTTATATTTACATACTTCGTCCACAGAATACTCCCTATACTTCTTCATAATTATCTATAAAAGGTTGTTTCTATTCTACGAAGCGTTTCCATTTTCCGTGGGATCTAATTTAAATACGCCGATGAACTTCCAATGTAAAGATTTATTCATCACATTTAACCAAGCTACCGGAGTACGAACCTCATTCAGTAAACTAGCATTAGTTCATTCATCGGATCATTTATTATCATTAGAACGGGTTCCACTGCAATTGTAGGGCTGACTCCACAATATTTGCCCATATCTATACGAGATTTATTTTCCCAGTCTAATCTAATAAATGATTTGGCTTTGTAACTCCTTAATAGGCTTCTGATAATACGCTCACCTTCCATAAGTGAAGTATGAAAGACAAGGTTTGCATAATGATTTGTTACTTCGATAATCAGATTAAGGATACTCGCGCGCGACTGATTCACGCCTTGCTATAAATTGTGAAGCTTGTGTTATAATTATATTTATTATATTCTTTAGCGGCTGCTTCATATGCTTACTTGTTAATCGGCTGATAACTACTTGTAATTGGCATTCGTATCTGCGTAATTCCCTGCAGAATATTTATACACTATGACTTCGAGAATTGCAAAAAGCGAAATACCAGCTCTAGGTTCTTCGTTATATGTAAACACGCAATAATAGTGTTTTCTTCCTCGTTTAACCAGCCAAAAAAGATATTTATCGTACTCATTTTGCTATTGTATTATATTTAGTTCATATCTTGTTTCGTTGCCCTCAGCTAGCCCTACCAGCTAGAATATTGAGTTGCACCCAGCCCACAATCCAATCGAGCAATAGGAACAATTTGCATTGCCTCTGACAAGCCAGCGTGGGTGGATAATGATTCAACTGCCCGTGGGCTGCTCAAGGACTTCCCTTTTACTGCACCTATAGAGGAAGGTGGATGCACGTGGCCATACGGTGTGTCGCGCGCGATTCTCGTGACGTCACAACATAGATCAGTGTTGTGATAGAATCTGTTCTCTATATACTGCGACTCTAGCTAGATGCATACCTATTACCTTACTCCATACTTACCATGTATTTACTTATTTATATGTCCTTGTTTAACGTATCCAAAGTATGTACCGCCAGTTTCAAATCATGTTGACATTCTGGATTTTTATCACTGACGTATACAAATACCTCTAGTAGACTAGTATGAATAAACCAAAGAGTATTGTTGTAGAACAATAGCCAAGCAACGATAGACAGGAAACGGAAATGCACAATATTAGAAGCTACAGGCGTGGCTAGCTTCAAAGCTCATTGTAGCCAGACTATCCATTGACGGTATTGATATCTATGTGTATGTATTTCGTATGAAGCGGACCGAAACGGCACAAAAACAAAATTATTAGTATGTTACGTTCGCGCCACACCAAATAATCAGAATGTCTGAGCGTCCGGTCTTGATCTTCATCTCGACAAGCGCAACCCAATGACGCAAGAAATATAATTTGTATAGTGTTATTCCAAAAGTTCTATTTCGGTGTTTCGTGGCGTCCACCCACAAGCACATGCAAAACGAGGTTCAGACTTGAGCGAGTGAGTGGTGTTGAGATTGAGACGGATTCGCTAAATTCAGTGTCGATATTATTTACTATCAAAATATTAATTAGTCTAGATATACGTTTGGATTGTACGACGGAAGAATATGAAACGAAACGTGAGTACAACACGAGCATCCGCTCGGCACTATACGCTTCACACGAGCTATTTTTACCACAGAACATAGAGCTTGATGGTTACACAGATGACATGGCGATGCCGACCAAAATGTTTTGTTTACATGCACAAACTACTTTTTCTAATTTTCGCATTGCAGATACATTTAATATGCACTCATTTTGTTGCCTGCTAGTAGTGCTAGGGTGTTGCCATTAGATTTTTAAAGAATATTTTCTCTTGATATGTTTGACAAAACTTGATGATGCGTTGACATAAAAAGTTACCTTCTGACAAAAGAGGCGACGTTTCTACGCCGCACGGATTCGCTAGTTTTGTATAATGATGGAATGTGGAAAACATTAGCCCAACATAAAACAATATGAGCTAGAATTAAGACACATAATAAATGTAGTAAATTTTAAGAAGAGCAAAATAAAGAGAGAGTACCAAACAGTTGCACAACATTTGACAGAATTTTTCACGGTATTTAGGACAAGTTTTCTTCCTACGTGTAGCTCGGTGCGACCTACTTCGCTTGTTTATACATTTTGGATCAACCCTGAAATATTTCCGTTGTGATGTTTACAGTAAATAAATGCTAGGATATGTATGTGATCGATTTGAAACGATACTTTGAATGAAATGCTTTGTCATTCCATGACGTTATCGACGGCATAATTTTAAGAATGCATGTTTCTCTTCTAAAAACTTGATTGTTCTTACCTATTTGATTATAAAAATGGTATATTGTGATTAATGGGCTCTTTGTTACTTGTTATCATCGAATAGTGCTCATCATTTGCTCTATTTAAAACGTTTCTGACATTTAAATGGTTTAAATTTAAAAATAACCTTCTCACTGCATACCGTCTGGATTAGTAACGCGCATAACGTTTGCTTGTCTTTAAAGCCATTAGTAAAGACGTATTTATTTTTGTTATTATCCTTGCAGATTTCAGAAGTGAACTGATGCACATGATCAAAATGTTTGACAAGATTCCTGTTTCCCAAAACAGTTTTATTTTGTTGTAGTTGTTTTATTAACAGTTTTAATGTTATCAACAATAATAAGTATTTGCTCTTTATATAAAATCGTGTAAGCACGTGTCTCTTCTACGAATCTTTCTTTCTAACATACTTATCATCAAACCGAATTCCAGTTGGAATACTCCTCTATTTTTGAAAGCTGAATGATATGATAAATCTACTTAGAAAAGTGCACTCATGTTCTTTATAGCATAAGGAACGTATTGGGTCTGTGGTTTATTAAACTTACATGTTATTATAAAAAACATGTAAGTATAATAAACTTTTCTATTCTATATTTTTTTTCAAATTTTCAAGTTTTTGCTGTCTTCTCTACATTGTTATGTAGCATATACATACATAAATAATTATATACTGTGTTAATATTCTCAGTAGTTCTTATCATATTTCTCATTCATATAGCTTTACATCTATTAAGATTTCCATTGATGCGGTTCTTAGTATTCCGCATGCATCAGACAGATTAGGTTGGACTTCAACGCTGGGTCGTTGACCTTGTATCACCCATTGTGTGATACCAAATACGTAGAAATCAGCTGATAAAATACGAATGTACCATTGTACAGTATAAACATTAATAGTAGAATAAAATAAGTGGCTTTAACATTTGTACAAAATATTACCCAGACGTAATGAAATTAATAGCAAGTTTAATTAAAGATGACGATAAGACAAAGGTAAAAATTAGGTAAACAGATACTGGATCCAATCATTCGACTTCATCCTGTAACATTTCATACCCAAAAAGGAAACTCGAAAAACGGCACGAGGTAGACAATTCTACATACAATTCAAAACTCTTTGACACCAAATAAAATATAAAATTTAAATAAATATGCAAGTATAGATGCAAAGAGTGCCCTTATCGCTTCCAAGCAATATCTTACAGACAACCTATAGATGGAATAAGAACATCATGATCATGCATGGACGGTGGTGTTTGTTAAAGAATAAAGTGCTAATTCTACTTCGTATACCTAACTTCTAAGTCTTCTAATACCTACCCGTTTGTCCCATTCATAGACAAATAGAAAAAACGTAAAAGAATTAGGTACGTAGGTAGTTTATTTAATCACTAGTTGTTTTTCACTTAAACCGAATTAATTAATGACGGAAGTGTCTTGTGATTAGAAGATTCTACGCCGTTGTCAAGCTATGACTAAACTAGACCAGCCTTGATCACATTTAGATATGTCACTGTTACCTGCGACGCGACGTTTGATTGAAATCTATTTTTTATGTCTATGATTTATTGCACACAATCCCTATATTTTTCATCATTATATACATTTGTGCAGTTTAAATTTAACACAAGATTCAAAGTAAGTTAAGTGTCGTTGCAAATTACTTTGTAGCCCTTGAAAGGATGTCAAGACGTCCATCAGGTTCTTATGGCTTATGGAACTCAACTTCCTGTAAATGCAGTATCGGAAGAGATGGAGATTTTATTATCGCTCATAAATATTTATCAGATGTAAGTTTAAGCATCGTAATATTGTTTGTCAACCCGAATCGTTCGTTATTTATGATCGAACCTTATTCGCCATTTTCCGATACATCCTCGGATGTATCAAGCATTTTAATACTTTTTATCATAATGGCAATAATAATTAAATTACAAAATGATGTATGGTCAGCGCATCAACACAATGCCTCTCCATTAAAATGTTGGTTTTATAAGGAACACGCGATAAAAATAAACAATCATACCTACCCTGTAATTGCAATTGTGTTGTCAGTTGTCGCTTCAAGCATTCATAATTTCACGTGGTGAATCATACACCTGAAATCCTACTTCCCACTAATATTATAAACACGAAAGTTTGTAAGAATGGATGGATGGATGGATGTTTGTTACACTTTCACGCCAGAACGGCTGAACAGATCTGGATGAAATTTGGCACAGAGATAGATTATAGTCTAGAATAGCACATAGGATACTTTTTAACCGCGGATGAAACCGCGGGACGCAGCTTGTACAAAACAATTCAACAAGTACGTATTTAAACTTGTTTTTGCCATCGTAACCTCAACAAAAGCAATAAAGAAAAGATTGTCATAGCATGTCAACCAGACTGCATGCAATCAATACTCGGCTCCAGACCGCGGTGAGAAGTTTCTAGTAGCTTCTTACACAGGGGTGCAAACCGCCCCTCTCCCGCATCGTCTGGCCCGCAGTAAAGGGTCGCTTCGAAACTCCAGAAAGTTTATCGCGCAAGCGCGTTTGAATACCCAAGACCCCTACCATTGTAACTCATGCAACCGTGTCGTTCTCACTCCTATATTTTTTGTGGCAGCTTCGTGTCTACAGTCTACACTCATGTCGAGCGTAGCTGTGGATTGTACAATGCGATCGTGTTCGTATTCGAGTTGATCGTGGTACCGGTCGAGGGGTTTCTGGAACGTTCTCGTCCGCTCTCGAAGGCTCGCGACTCACGGTGCGCCCACAGACTGTATAAATACAATTCATCGCCGGTGCCGCCTCAGTATATATCGAGACACGAGAGAGAACGTTGTTACCATTTGATCGATTTTGTTGTCGCGTACGTGAAGTGTTTACAGTGAATACATTCCAGTGTTTTGTTAAATTAGAAAAATGGAATCACCTGTAGTTTTGGATAAACCACCGGAGTATCACGGGAATAATGACGTAAGTGATTCAAGCATGACATAAAAACAATAGCAGTGTAAAAGGCGGAAATGCATTTAGTTATCGGAAATCGATAATACTTCAATTCTTTACGCGGAAGCTACGACTTTGCTTATATTTTGAATTAAAACTACTCTATTATTACACACTCCACAAAACTACATTAAGTTTCACTCACCATTAAATAGATTTTAAAATGCAATGACAGAATTCTGATATTATTATGATTCAAGAAAAAACGTGGACTTTAAACTGCTTTGTTAATGGAATTATTAGTGTTGTTTTAGTCAACCAGCTGACTTGACTGTCCTAATTAAGTCACTGTCCCATTGTATTGGGATTAGGTAGATGATCTCACCAAAAAGCATGCATTGTAGCGAAATCTTTAAATTTATTTTCCTTCTTTGCGTTAGTCAATTGGACCTAGTCCAGAAATTGGCATGGTCAAACCACATTGTTTATGTCTTTAAGGACTTTTCAGTCTCTAAATAGATTTTTTACTAATCCGTGTCTATTTGAAGTATGAATGAATGATTTTAGTTTCTTTTGAATGTTGTAATTTCTCTCCATTTTACTAAATATGCACATGATTGCCAAAACAATGTAATGTACTGGTGAAATTATTGATGCAATGTCTTTACCCTGTACTTAGATTCTTTGATGTTTTATTTTTTCACTTTCAGCTTTAGGGTGATGTTATTCCATCTTATTTGCATTATATCGAACGACACGGTATCTACTTTATCTTATCTGTATGTAATTCTGTCGAACTTTCTAAGTCCTTAACATACTTTGCCCAAAGTAAACATCCTTTCTTTTACAAAAATAATTTGCACCTTGTAATCAGTCTTGCGTTTCTTCCATTTATTTACTTTAGAACATAACTATATTCCAAACGAGAGGTTTGTAAACAATTTGACGTCAAACATCCGCACCGCTCTCGGTTGGCGTCGTCTCTTGAAAACCTGAGTCACTATCGCCGACCAGCGGCGCCCGCGCATCTGTCCATCGAATCTCCATTTATAGACTTTCCTCAGGAACCACTTTTATTTTACTAACATCAGTTTCCCCGTTTGGAGTCAGTATTTTTTGTCATAGACTTGCAACATTCAACCTACACCTTTCTTCCCAACTTGTTAACCTGTCGAGTGTCGAAATTTTTCTTTCGTATAAACAAAATCTAATGTTTTACTAAAATTTCCTCGCGCCAGCGATGATTTTTAGCAATTGCTAATTAACTTTATTGTTATTATTATCTACGATTATCAACATCACTCTACTACCTAATCAAGGCATATAAATAACATCATTTTGAAAGTTCATTTACCTTACTTCAGAAGATATCGATACCTCTTCTGCGATATCTTGCAGAGTGGTTCGGTCTAAATTCAGTTTAATAATAGCAATCAGAGATTGGATTGCGGTATTGATTCATGTTAGTTTGAGGTTCAATGACACCTTACCCAGAGGAACACTGTTTTTATTGATACGACCGTAACTATTACCAGCATTGACCTTACTCGACTTTCGAAGATGTTATTGTATTGACATTGCATCTTCTATTAGTTCTTGATTTTCTCTGCTGAACAATGTAGTATGTAGGTATCGTTATTGAAATTGTCTCTCTTTACAATGTTATTGTTACGCCAGCTAATCAAACGAAGCCATATAGCGTCATCAACGTGAATATTACTTGTCCATTTAAAATCTCGTTTGTATTGTATTGCCAAGTTCACGGACCAATCCGAGAATCTTCTTGGTAAATATTGAGCTAAGTTGAGTCGATGATGTCACGCGAATGTTTATCTCTAAAAGAAAATATCAGTTGAACAAATCCGGGCTTAGAATCGTACCTCGTGCGTCACTTGACTGATCGCAGGTCGCCTACATGGATAATGGCCAGTGTCTTATATGGATTAACCGTTTTGAAAACTACCTCAATGACGAAACAGCGTACCTATTTTAAAATCGTCAAATCTTCCATAATCAGAGAACTTGTGGCATAATCAGTGACTAGTTTCCCTCCTACACGAATTCAAATACGATTAGTGGGTCATAGGCGCATAGCATATACTTGTTTACGTATATTACCATATTATCCATAAACGTGATGATGACCCAATCAGAATTAAGATTGTTTAAGTATCAATTAAGCTCTAGAGCCTTGTTTTTATCGCTATAAGGATACAGACTATAAGTTTCATGAATAACTTGGAGATTAATTTCAAAATTTAATATAATGTATCATAATCACTTACTTTAATAATTAAATGACATAAACATCTACTACTACTACTATATGTTAAGTAAATGAGATTTTCTGTAAGATTGATTAACGTCTTCGTTTAAGTATCTACTATTATTAATTTTGTCTCTACCAGATTCCAGTTGCCATCGAACTCAGCGTGACGTTCTTACCATTACGGCGGTCAATGACTTGGTTACGTTACGTCGACTCTATTATATTAATGACATCATTAAAAGTATTATAACTTTCTTTTAATCCGGCTTATTGTTTTTTTTTTGGTGTGTTTGTTAAAATTTCTTCTCAAAATTTTCAACTTGCTTCAATTGTCTAGTTTAATCTAGCAACTTCAAGAATATTCTCGAAATCAACAGTTCTTATAATTGCCTAGAAAAAAAAAAACTCAATGTCTATAGAAATGTCCATTCACGCGACGGAACACGTGCTCTACCGATATTGTCCGGTGTTAATGTTTATGTACGATTCAACCGCGATTGTGTGACGCAACGGCTAGGTACATCTTTCGGACCACTCTGCCCACTCGGTGATGCTGAACGGTGATGTCATTTCGCAAATTGGACATTAAAAATCTTTAAATATGATTTGGAAGTTTCATTTTGGCTAAACATAAATCAAGATTTAAATTGATTCTTAAATTACTCGCTTTCCTTCAGTGTCCAAAAAATTGGACGCAAGATTGCGTAGGTACCTACTGCGTATTTAGTTTTTCTGGAACTTTGTTTCTGGTACGTGTATAACATTAAGTTTGAATTTATTTATCAAATGCTAACTATAATATCACGATGGATGACGTCAATGTTAGCAGTTTTATGTAACATGTTTGCTGTTAAATAACTAGGGATAGTCGATTCGTTTAGAGCGCGTCTGCGAAAAGAATATCATCATTATTATGTTTTGATAGTCCAAATGTCTCGGTCACCCTTCTCCAATGTCACGGTACACTACGATAGCATTATTTTCAGATTTTGGTCCAAGATTATAGTCGACAAGTCCAGATTTTATTAACGAATTAATGAATAATTAATGAATCGTATTTCTTGCGAAAGGTATTTTTATTTTTAGGTCACTGAACCGTCAGACCTTTTGCCCACACAGAATGGGTGCAAAATAATGAATTCGCCTACGCCTAACATTAAAGTGCACAAGATTATTAACCTTCTGCGTTTTGAATCATACAATTTTATAATTATGTATCTTTGTGTTTGATGGAAACTTCCACACCGGTAATTACAGTACAAGAGTATCGTACAGCAGTTTAAAACTTTAAAAATTGTTTAAAATATACTCTGTTGTTATCCATTCCCCAATGAAAACTCGTGCATATCAGTAGTTTATAATTCGGTTCGCATGTTAATTCCGAGAGTATCAAAATACGAAAGCCTCGTTTTTAAAGGTCGCTTCCTCGGTCGTCCTTGCCTTATATGGCTGCAACAAGCGACACACCGTCGGCTATCACCGCATGTGTCTCGATTTTTCATAATCGAATAAACGATTACCGAGATATTTACAATGCTGTGTTGTATCGTTTGCAGAACCATCTTTCATTTGTCGAAAGTTTTTGCTTACCCATCGAGTCCTTAGCGAGAACGCTTCCTGTATTGACATGACAATGCATTCTGAATCAACCTGTGGCCAGTTATTTTGCAATACAGTAAAAAGTAGGTCCGGAAAATGAATTGCGCCTGGCCTTAACCATTGCGATGACCGCTGTGCTGTCACGGTCGGGGATCGCGCATTGTGAAACTGCACGTGTGGACCAGGATTATGTTACCAGATATACAACTACGTGTTAAAATTCAAGCATTCTACATGGAAAAGTAAATTCGATTATTCAAACCGAATATGACTTCACCTTGACTTGTTTACGTTTGAATTCCGTATTGATGTAGATTTGTTAGGTTTCATGTGAAAATAACTAAACCTACTTCCTTGTTTGATTGATATAAAAAGAAAGGAAACCGAAATAGTCTGCCAAATATGAATGAGATTACACAAAAGAATAGCTAAACAAAACTTAACGATATTTTGCATAGTTGTCAACGTAAACCAGTTACAGACCAGGAACAGAGTAAGGCAGCTATAGACAACTGGAAAGTCTTAAACATATTTGACCGCGAATGTTTGTTTGTTTCCAGCGCGGTTTCCCGTTTGAGGAGGAGGAGGGGTCAGGCGCGTGGAGCGAGCTCGCGGCGCGGCACCCCGATATCGCGGCGCGTCTGCGGCAGCGTCCCGCCACCTGGGCCAGGAAACGGAGGCCTTCCAGCCAGGACGCCACTGACGGTACGTCTTCCCGCATACACCAGATTACTCCCCCAGGCTCGCTATGTAGTAAGGTTGAGGATATTGTTGCAAGATAACGGCACTGTGTCAATTGTCAGCAATCGTTTTTGACAGTTATTTTTGTACGGACAGCCCGCAAACTTATTATTTTTTTGGGTCAGCTACGTCTCATTTTTGCGATAAAAAAATCAATCAAATCAATGTCATCAGTTACATTTAAGATAGGTAGCTATTTCGTTGCTACCAAAAATATACTGATCTGTCTGTATTCTTACAGGGTGTATAAAAAAGCGTTTCATCGTTGCAGATTTCGGCGACAGCTTCAGCGGCTTCGACAGATTCCCCTTCGACGACATCCCGGCAGAGTTCAGAGAACACTTCCCTTCACATTGGAACCGGCGGCACAGCGACCGCGACCAGCCCCCACCCGAGGCGCCCGCGCAGCACTCTCCGCCCGCGCCGCCGCCGCACGTCCACACCGCCGCCACACAGACTGAACACGAGCCCCAGCCGGAGCCGGAGCAGAGTCTTCCACAGTACGGTCTCCGGAACACGGTAGACCTCGGGCAGAAGAGCCCCGCCGACCCGAGCGTCGATGCGGACGAGCGCGGCCAGCGGTCCATGTCAGCACCCCCCGACGCGCCGCGCGCACCGCAACCAGACATGAGCGCCAACCACCAGGAGCACGAGCACCACTCCAACGTGCGGCACATACCGATATTCGTGGAGGGGCGCGACGAGCCCGTCATCAACAAGAACGTGGAGCACGGCGCGCACTACGAGAGCAAGCCGCACGCGCCTCCGCCGCCGCCGCAGCCGCACCTCGACCGCGAACAGTACTTCGCGGACGATGGCCCGACCGGCTTCCACCACCCGCCCAACTTCACGCGCGCCTTCGGCACACCCTTCAACAAGGGCTTCAGGCAGGGCCCGCAGCCCTTCACGCAGCAGAAGGCGTACCCGCAAAACGCGTTCAATCGAGGCCCTTCGCCACAACGTGCGCAATCACCGCATCACCAGGAAGATCACTTTGTGAAAGTCCCGGTTCATCACGAGAACGCGGCGCCTAGTGCCGAACCTCCGTCCAGAGCGCAGCAGAAACAGCCGCCTCCTCCGAAGCAGCCGTCACCGCAGCGACAGCCGCCGCCGCCTCAGCAGCGCGAGCAGACTCCGCCGCCCAAACAGCCTACCTCCAACGATCCGATCACGCAGATTCTCAGTATTCAAACCGACGTCCTCAATCTGATGACCGAGGTCGAAAACTTCGCAGGCGCCAAAAATGATAAGAGATACCTGTTCCTCGACGAGATGCTCACGAGAAATCTTATAAAGCTAGACAATATAGAAACTGAAGGCAAAGAGAATATACGGCAGGCGAGAAAGGAGGCCATTAGATGTATCCAAAAATGTATTGCCGTTTTAGAAGCCAAAGCAGACAGTAACAGCGCTCTCGCTGCGGCTGCGGCTGCGCAGTCGCAGGATGTCGAAATGAATGAGAGTTCGGAAGCCGCCCCAGAGCCGGGACTCGTCACGGAAAATGGTGTAGAAGAGATGAAGGAAGCGCCCAAAGAAGAGAAAGTCGACTCGCAACCCGAGCGAATAGACGACTCGCAGCCGAAAGAAGAAATCAAAGAAGAGGCAAAGCGAGAACAGACACCAAAACCACAGGAAGAACAAACACAGAAGCCAGAAACGGCAGCTGTTCCCGCAGAGACACAGCCGCCCGCGGCCGATACTCGACCTGAGGAACCCAAACAGGAAGAGAAATCGGAGGAACAAAAGAAAGAAGTAGAAAATAAGCCCAGCCCTAAGAAAAAAGTAGTTAAGAAACGCGATAAAAGCAAAGATACAGCTAAAGAAAGTCACAGCGAGGACAAGGGCAAAGAAGCGCCTAAAGACAGCACGGAGGAAGCGCCCAAAGATAGCGATAAGCCAGAAGTAGCACAAAAAGATGAAAAAGTGGAAGTGATGCAAGTAGACGATAAAGGCGACAAGCCTATGGAAGTAGATGGTGCTGCTAGTCAATAGTTAGTCGCGTTAGTGAATTGTCTCATCTAGATCACAGTATAACCAGTGCACGGGGCTCGGCTGCCTTATTCGCTCCTTGTGTTTATTGTGCGTTAATAACGAGTGTTGACATTGTTTATGTTTGTACATTTTACGTTTTTATTTAAAGCATATGTAAAGGAACTTGCCCCTGTGGATTTGAAGTGGTCTCCTTTGTATGTCCTAATATTTAATTTAATTTATTGTTTATCATATCAAGATAAAACTTGTCTAAGTTTATCATTACGGGATAGATAACACAATTTTCTCAATAAAGAATTATGAATCGGCTTTAAAGTGTTTTTTTGCTTTATTAAATCTAGCTTGTTAGGTTAGTTAGTCTGATTTCATCTAGTGATGACCTGAGATGGACTATAGAATTAATAATTAGCGATAGAAACTACTATACAACACACAAACAGTTAGTAAACTTTTGAGTTAATGCAGGCAGTCCTAGCAAGATTTTTAGGTGGTACGACATCTCAAAGTGACGCCCCTCTAAATAAAAAGATTTAGTATTCTTATTAGTCCATTACGGTGGACCGATCAAACAAGGGCTGCACTTAACGGCTCCATCAACATGTGCACAAGAAAGGCTGCTATACGTGACGAATGGCGACGAATTGTGAAGCGAGCCACCACCCTGACCGATGACCACGACCACTCTGACAAGAGTGTTAACGACTAGGAAGAGAGTATTCTTATACTATACAGTTGCTTATTATTATTAGCGTATTAAATAGACGTACTAAATATCTAGGTTTATCCCGTCACTTGTCCTGCTTACGCAATAATGATAAATTTCAGCGCCCCCTTATCACGGCGCTCGGTGCATTCGCACCGCCCTAGGGCCGAACTGGACTTGTGAATCTTTTTGTAAAGCAAAGTGTGTGTAGTGTTATATTTATAAATGAAATACTCTGTTTATTCCCTCAGATATGATATAGCTCGAATAGTTCTACTGCAGTAGACGTGAAGATTTTTAATGTTAAGCATTTTTTAAATTGTTAGTAAGGGCACACTTAAACGCGCCACATTTTTTCTGCAGTACTGGCGCAGCAATACTGGCACTTTATCGACTTTAGCCCGACCATCAACAGCCAGGCTAGAAATGTATGAATGAATGGCCCGCCCACTCAAAATATTGGCATGCTAGTATTGCAGTAAAGACGTGCCCCATCTAGGAGCATTCTAATTAAAACAGATTTTAATTTTGATGATTATATTTATTAGATAAATCAAAGCAAGAAATATATTACTTTTACTTTCTATTAACACATAATGGAGTACTTTTACTTATTTTTAACACATGCATCCCTAGTATAAATCGACATTTCACAGCAGTCTTTGATACAATATCCTTAGGCTATATTCCGAACGCTAAATTCCTAAGTCTGAACTAACTAAAGTATTGATGTCCTTGATTAATAAGCAGCAATAACATGGACAGCGATATTCAGAGATTTGAGATTTTCATCTCACTTTTTTTCGTCCTTGTTGCTCTCGTTTGAAACGTCATAGGTGTGAGTGACAAGATAATATCTCATCTCATTTTATGCGTAGAAATAGCCCTCCTGATGTATCTTTAGCTTGTTTGGATTTCGCAATTTGGCGTTTTGAATAGGGTCTTATTACTTAGATAAAATAAAAATAATCTTGCTACTAAACAATATTAATAATTTTGTTACACTAGCAATTATATCAACTTGATTATAATACATTTACGAATACATTATGTAAATATCTATCACATAACTATAACTACATCACGAAATATTCAAATACTAAGGGTCAATTATTTACTTCAAGCAAGCCAATCTAATCTCGTAGATTAGGTCAGCGGCCAGCGCTGATTTCTTAGTGTGGACTGACCCTTAAATAAAATCATGGACAATTGTAGTATATTTGTACACGATAAAACTGAAAACTAACCTCGTATTAGATCTTTCTCCCTTTTAACAATGGCTGCCGAATATCTAACACAGCCCACCCGTTTACAGTTCTAAATGACAATAATGCAACATAATCTCTCACTGACCAAACTTCATGTCTTCAATCCTACTAATATTATAAACGCGAAAGTTTGTAAGAATGGATGGATGGATGTTTGTTACTCTTTCACGCCAGAACGGCTGAACAGATCTGGATGAAATTTGGCACAGAGATAGGTTATAGTCTAGAATAGCACATAGGATACTTTTTAATCGCGGGTGAAACTGCGGGGCGCAGCTGGTATTCCATAAACCATGATTTAAAAAAACAAGGTCTAGCAGTCCAGAAGCAAACACGTATGACATCACTCGTCATCGTCATCCGTCTCTTTCGCACTACTTGTAAATTACTTATTTCGGTCTTGCTTAAGCATCGATAGACGTCACTACGTGTTGCCCACGTGACCGGAATGTTATACCTAGAGGAGTTTATTATTATACCATGCCATAAACGATAAACCCGCTCTCTCTTACACTTCAGCGTTTCTATTCAGTTCTCTGTCCCAATAAACCTTTCTCAAATACCATTTTGTGATCAATTGATCATAGTTACTACAGAATAGTGACTCTTCCTTTTGCTCGCAATATCTTTGGTCTCGCTTGCACCCCAGCATGTCTCCGTATCGCCGTCTCTCTCACTCCCACTCTTTAAGCATGCGGTCCCAGTCCTCGTCAGGTATGAAGGGCCGGTCGATGCAGTGTATCATGTGTTCTCCGCAAAACACGCACTCGGCCGCCACTAGTTCGTCCACCTCGCCGCGGAGTACTTCGCGTAATGGCAACCCTGAAACATACAGACACCATTAGGAAGTTTTGGCAGGAACCGAAAAGATAGTGTCGTGTTTTTGTATTATTTTCTAAAACTTGTGATTCTTCGAGTGTTAAAGTGTAATAATGGTGGATTATTAACGTTTACCGGTTCGTCAACGTGCACGAGTGTGGGCAAATGATACAAACATCGCGAAACGCGATTTTTCGTGTTCTCTACAAAACTTCACTTAAAGTTTCAGTAAAGTATCCATAACTTTACTGGAATGGGGAAAAGGGAGGGATTCATCGTCTTCATCATCACCTCATCATCATCATCCCATCACCTGTTACTGAAGGAAAAATTATTACTAAGTTAGGCATGAAGGACTTTGAATATGCCCGGATGGACATCAATAAAATTCCCAATACTTTCACAGTATTTAATTGCCAATAAATTAAAAAAAAAAAACAGACACCATTATCAATGATTCCAAGGTAAAGATACTATCAATAACGTCTTATTTATAAGCGACCCGCCCAGGCTTCGCACGGTACCTTTAAATCTTCCGTGGAAAATTATCTAACCGATGGTTAGACGGTTGAATGCTAGGCTATACGGTTGATACGGTTGAATATATTATAATGGTATAGTAATATATTCCACCAGGTATAGCATTCCGAATAAAAAATGGTCGCGAGGGCAACACGTAGTGACGTCAATCAAGTGAAATAAACAAGGCCGAAATAAGTCATTCACAACAAGTTCGAAAGAGACGAATGATGATAACGTGTGACGCGGTTTATCTGTGGTGTGACGCTACGTCATTACGTGTTTGCTCCCGGAATGCTTGTCCTTGTTTTTTTGGATCATGGTTTTTATTATGGCGTAGAGCGCAGAGATTTTGATGAAAAATCAGTCGAGTCTTTGTGGTAACCGGGTCATAATTAAATAGAATAGTACCTGGATGGCCGAGCTTTGCTCGGTATTTTTTTTATTTTTTTATTGTGTTTTTTGGATAATAAACAATTGATTTTAGTCTAACCTCAAAGCAAACACTCATTGACTTCGTGTTACTTAACAACGCCATCTGCTGTTGTGTCGTTAAAGCAATTAGTTGCTTACAAAAAATAGTATTATTATTCACCAATAGATGTCAGGAAGAGTCATATTTTTCAGTTGAGACTACTCAAACGCCTCCTTTTTGTTATTTTTCTTCCAAGTTTATGTTCGATAAAACACGAATAAAATGACATTTTCTAAAAATGATTCCTAGCTAGATCGATTTATCGCCCCCGAAACCCCCTATATACTAAATTGTATGAAAATCGTTGGAGCCGATTCCGAGATTCCAATTATATATATATATACAAGAATTGCTCATTTAAAGATATAAGATATTACCAGTAGACGTGACGGTGTTCAGTTCTATGGAGGACAGCACCGCGAGCTGCCGCTGTAGGTCCGCCAGCTTGTTGCGCTTCGCGGGACCTGCGACAATAAACAGTCAGTTAAGAATCATACATATCTTCACGTCTTTCCCCTGAGGGGGTTGGCAGAGGTGTAATACAACACCCACACTTCGCAGGACGAGATTCAGTCCCAAATGTGAAAGAGGGCGAGCCTGTCGTCGTACACCGGGCTCCAGTGACAAATGACAATACGCACATGTTCACACAATTAACAAACTATACTTAACAGTATACTGATATTAATGAATTATTTTTATACTTGACATACCTATTATCAATTATTATTGTTCTGACATTCGTTTTTAATTATAAATAGTCAACTGTTACGTGTAACTATAGGAGTTATCAATTAATTCTGATTTCTGATTTCAAATTGGTTCGTGGCGTCGGCGGGGTTTGAACCCGCTCTCTCTGACTTGAGAGAGGGGCCTTCTCCAACTAGGCTATCATCGCTTTTAACTTAGTTAAGAATCATGTAGTCTAAATTAGGAGATTAGCATAAAGCACACTGAATGACTAAATATCATAATGTTTGTATGGCGGGATGGATGTTTGTTACTCAGTCACGGCTCAACGGATCTGGATGAAATTTGGCACAGAGATAGGTTAAAATCGGGAAAGGATACAGGCTACTTTTTAGGTATTAACCGCGGGTATTATCGCGGGCGCAGCTAATTTTATATATACATGGTGAGATATCACTTACCAAAAACCTGTTAAGGGTTCATTGCACTCATCGATGTGAACAACTTTTACTATGGGGTGAACTCTGAAATCGCGAAAAAAAAATCAGCTGTTTCATACATTTTGTCTCAGGCCAATTAACTGTTTGTATGGAACAGCTGTTTTTTTTTTCGTTCGGACTTGAGGGCGCCGCTGTATCTTTGTCAGTGTGCTGTCTATTTTGTTTTGTTTCGTCCGTCCGTTTTTGCCACGATAATTCTTTTTCCGAACAGACTCTAGTGTGAGTTAACAGGCTTGCAGTATCAGTGTAGTGTTAATTAATAATCACGCTCTAGTAAATATACCTACAAAATATTTACTAGAGCGATAGTTACAGGAAAAACAGTTGCTGAAGGGCAATACGAGGGTCATATAAGCACAGGCTACTCTCGTCTAAAACCGTGGATTCACATTAGCATAATGTTGTTGAAATGGCCAATTACTAACCTAATTACTGCATGGCACGTTGGCTTCGCTATCAACATTGTGTCCAAAGACTGATTTTGAAGAAGCACATTGGTGTCTTGGACCTAGATTGGTGCAAATATGACCAATATGACCGCTGGATCAAACTAGAACCGGCTCAGTTTTCTTCAACTCACCCAATATCGGCATGGTTTCGTTCATGAGACAGTCCGCGTGGAACTTGTGCGTGCAAGGGAACAGGTAGAAGGGCCGCAGGAGCAGAGCGATGTCGCACAGGCTGCACACGTCTGACACTAGGACCAGCGCACTGCGGTGACGGAACGATTGGATTTCGGCTCGCACCTGCATATAAATATAACATTACTTGTTGGAGCCTCGATAGCTTGGTGTTGGAGTGGACTGTATATCCTTATTTAGTGAAATATACAGCCCACTACACAATTATGGAGGAGCTGGACATAAATTTATTTCTCTGAACCAATAAAGAATTCTACGTTGGTTGAATAGTAGAAAAAAAGGAAGGATAGTGAGAGTTTTCGAGCTAGACTCAATCATCTGCCAACATTACAGAAAAGTAAGAATTTTTAATAGATTTACTATGTTGGGTTGCCAATGTTACTTACCTATGTGTCAACAAAAATATCAACGCAACCTATCAACGGAACAAGCCGTGTGCTAACAAAACGTGACTTACATATTCGGCAGAACGCGTAGCCTCCTCAGTTTCGGCTTTTATTTCTTCCATTTGGCTGTTGTATTCCTAAAACAAATGGTTTTTCAATTATGACTAATTAAAAACAAAGTTTTACCTTTACATACTAAGGCCCGCATGCTAAAACGACACTCAGTCATGAATCTCGATTTAAAACTGTTTTTACGTGTGGTAAAACCAGTTGTAAATCAAGATTCAAGACTCAGCGTCGTTTGAGCATGTGGGCCTAAGTGTTGCAAAATGTGTATGTATTACCTTTCGAAAATTAGTGTTACCTCAAGTGTTTTATTCAAAACTAGGTCATGATGACACCCCTTTCTATTAGGTGAGTCAGTAGCAAACCAAACATACACCAATTCACAAGAAGCGTGTCCGTTTTTAAAGAATGATTGTTACCTGCACATATTGAGAGGTACATGATCAGATTAAGTGAAAACAGCTGACATTACCTGCAAGGACTGGCAGATAGGCTCTCTGAAGTGGTCGATCGTAACCACGTCGCTGAAAAAGGGCAGGATATCCTCGATTTTGATGAGCGGACACTCTTGCAGGAAACCCATTGCTTCTTTGATGTCTTGGTTCTTCGTTATCACGTGCTCAGCTGGAAAACCATTAGAGGAACTAGAATACATAAAAAAATTGTCTAGTACAAATTTCACAAAATAATGACAAAACTTTTAGGTTGAACTGTTTTAATCACAAACGATTTTCTGTATGAAGTATTGTCACAGGAACTGAATGTGTGTGCACAGCTTAACAAAAAAATTGTTTGTTAGAAATAGTTGAATTTTTTTAAAGCAACTGAAATTTAAGAAAGATAATAATGAAATTTAAAATAAGCAATTATACCTTCTTAGCAATAAACGTCGTATAGCCTCGGAATAGGTACAGTCTTTTGTCTTTATATAGAGTTCAAAGTTTTGAACTCTATCGAAAAAACTTTTTAAGAAAGAAAAAGACAAAACACTGTATAACTGTTTTGACGCTTTATTGCTAAGGGAGATAGAGTCAAGCTAAATAGCACCGTCTAATAAGTGTCTGAAGTTTCTTTCAGTGCTGACAGCTCCACGCTTCTGGCACACGCTAGAATGTTCTAGTTCTCACCGACAGTGAGCCACAGCTGGCGGCGCGTGTCCTCGCTGTCGGGCTGGTCGGCGACGCTCTTGTTCTGGCACACGCTAGAATGTTCTAGTTCTCACCGACAGTGAGCCACAGCTGGCGGCGCGTGTCCTCGCTGTTGGGCTGGTCGGCGACGCTCTTGTTCTGGCACACGCTAGAATGTTCTAGTTCTCACCGACAGTGAGCCACAGCTGGCGGCGCGTGTCCTCGCTGATGGGCTGGTCGGCGACGCTCTTGTTCTGGCACACGCTAGAATGTTCTAGTTCTCACCGACAGTGAGCCACAGCTGGCGGCGCGTGTCCTCGCTGTCGGGCTGGTCGGCGACGCTCTTGTTCTGGCACACGCTAGAATGTTCTAGTTCTCACCGACAGTGAGTCACAGCTGGCGGCGCGTGTCCTCGCTGTCGGGCTGGTCGGCGACGCTCTTGTTCTGGCACACGCTAGAATGTTCTAGTTCTCACCGACAGTGAGCCACAGCTGGCGGCGCGTGTCCTCGCTGTCGGGCTGGTCGGCGACGCTCTTGTTCTGGCACACGCTAGAATGTTCTAGTTCTCACCGACAGTGAGCCACAGCTGGCGGCGCGTGTCCTCGCTGTCGGGCTGGTCGGCGACGCTCTTGTTCTGGCACACGCTAGAATGTTCTAGTTCTCACCGACAGTGAGCCACAGCTGGCGGCGCGTGTCCTCGCTGTCGGGCTGGTCGGCGACGCTCTTGTTCTGGCACACGCTAGAATGTTCTAGTTCTCACCGACAGTGAGCCACAGCTGGCGGCGCGTGTCCTCGCTGTCGGGCTGGTCGGCGACGCTCTTGTTCTGGCACACGCTAGAATGTTCTAGTTCTCACCGACAGTGAGCCACAGCTGGCGGCGCGTGTCCTCGCTGTCGGGCTGGTCGGCGACGCTCTTGTTCTGGCACACGCTAGAATGTTCTAGTTCTCACCGACAGTGAGCCACAGCTGGCGGCGCGTGTCCTCGCTGTCGGGCTGGTCGGCGACGCTCTTGTTCTGGCACACGCTAGAATGTTCTAGTTCTCACCGACAGTGAGCCACAGCTGGCGGCGCGTGTCCTCGCTGTCGGGCTGGTCGGCGACGCTCTTGTTCTGGCACACGCTAGAATGTTCTAGTTCTCACCGACGACAGTGAGCCACAGCTGGCGGCGCGTGTCCTCGCTGTCGGGCTGGTCGGCGACGCTCTTGTTCTGGCACACGCTAGAATGTTCTAGTTCTCACCGACAGTGAGCCACAGCTGGCGGCGCGTGTCCTCGCTGTCGGGCTGGTCGGCGACGCTCTTGTTCTGGCACACGCTAGAATGTTCTAGTTCTCACCGACAGTGAGCCACAGCTGGCGGCGCGTGTCCTCGCTGTCGGGCTGGTCGGCGACGCTCTTGTTCTGGCACACGCTAGAATGTTCTAGTTCTCACCGACAGTGAGCCACAGCTGGCGGCGCGTGTCCTCGCTGTCGGGCTGGTCGGCGACGCTCTTGTTCTGGCACACGCTAGAATGTTCTAGTTCTCACCGACAGTGAGCCACAGCTGGCGGCGCGTGTCCTCGCTGTCGGGCTGGTCGGCGACGCTCTTGTTCTGGCACACGCTAGAATGTTCTAGTTCTCACCGACAGTGAGCCACAGCTGGCGGCGCGTGTCCTCGCTGTCGGGCTGGTCGGCGACGCACTTGTTCTGGCACACGCTAGAATGTTCTAGTTCTCACCGACAGTGAGCCACAGCTGGCGGCGCGTGTCCTCGCTGTCGGGCTGGTCGGCGACGCTCTTGTTCTGGCACACGCTAGAATGTTCTAGTTCTCACCGACAGTGAGCCACAGCTGGCAGCGCGTGTCCTCGCTGTCGGGCTGGTCGGCGACGCTCTTGTTCTGGCACACGCTAGAATGTTCTAGTTCTCACCGACAGTGAGCCACAGCTGGCGGCGCGTGTCCTCGCTGTCGGGCTGGTCGGCGACGCTCTTGGCGAGCGCGAGCTGCACGTCCAGCGCCAGCTCCACTGCCGACTCCCACAGCCCCAGCAGCGCTGACAGCTTCACGCACGCTTCCGACAGATTCTTCTCGCGGCACAACCTGCCAATAAGGAATAGGTACTTTTGACCGGAAGATGCAGAGTGGGACCACAAGGTGGACCGACGATCTGGTGAGGGTCGCGGACAGCCGCTGTATGCGAGCAGCGCAAGACCGGTCATTGTGGAGATCATTGGGAAGGCCTTTGTCCAGCAATGGACATTGTCCGGCTGAGCTCAACCGATGAGATGATGATGACTTTTGGATGTTCTTGCATTACAGAACAATGATGCAAGTACCTTTGTGTGAATGGCTATAGACATAGAAGACAATCAAAGAAAGTATGGATGAAAATAAATTCATTTCTATTTAATTAATTAATTCATTAGGATAAGAACATGATGATGTAGTTATGAACTGTTATGAGAAACTATTAAACTGGTTGGTAATAAAATACAAAGTCCAAGTTTAAAGCCTCACCTCAAAGCATAATGAACGTCATAGTTGACCATCTGCTCATCCTGCCCCTGCCTGCTCAGATACCTCATCAGCGACTCGCGATCATGTTCCACATACAAAGTCAGTAAATAGTTATGTATGGCCTTGTCCTTCACATTGAAATGGTGCACCATAAACTCCAGATACCTCGTGATTTCCGACACATGCTCCGCATCGCACTCACACGACAAAAACGCGGGCAGAAGCTTTGAAGGTGTCAACCTTGCTCCTTGAGAAATTAAGGCGTTTATCGTTTGTTTTGGAATTTCTTCTACAAGTACTGGGGCGAATTGGTAGAACAGTTCGGGCTTCTTCAAATGTGTCAGAGTAGTTAACGCTTCTAAGAAAGACCCTTGGTAGATGTTCTGAGCGATAACATTTTCGTAATCTTCGTTAATGATGGTGAGTTTGATCAAGTTCTGTCTATCTCCGTGTGAGCTCATTAGATCGTAAATTACTGATTTCACGTGCTGCATGCATTTTGCAACCTTAGGATGTAGGAGGAAGACCTCAAAATCGCTCTGCAGTTGCTGGTATTTTTCTGAGTTTTCCTGACCAGATCGTCTAAGAAGACCGAGTTGAGACAAATACAGTTCCGTCATCCAAATGACTAGCATTGAAATGAGGGTCTTATCATCATCAGTTAAAACATCTAATCTCTTGTACAGATACACTTTTAAGGCGTCAATTTTGTCCAGCTCCAAAAACTTGAGGCATACGGTTTCGAAGCTGCTCTGAGTATCGGCGTAGATTTCCGCGCTCTTTTCATACTCCCCTTTAGAGAACAACAGCTCCGCTTGTTTAACATTTATAATGTCAATGAACGCCGGGTTGTTATGACAGTATTCTTTGGCCATGTCAAACTGTTCTTTGTCTGAATAGATCTTCCAAAGATTGCGTTCCTCTCTGACGACTTTGTAGCGGAAGACGGACTTGTCTGTTATAGCCCAGATCGTTCGCTTTTTGACATCTCTGACCAGGTTTTTGAGCTTGCCATGTGCTTCTGTATAGATGTCTTCGTAGATTAACTCCTGATTTAGTAACGAGACTACTTTGACTCGGTCGGAATACATGAGTAGCGCGTGGAACTCTGTGAGGACGAAAGAGATGGGAGCGGATTCCTTTTCCTCTCCATTGGCTGGGTAATTGATCAGTTCACCTTGTGTGAACAGAGAGTTGGAATTTTGCTGGGATGTTGGATCCAACTGAAAAAGTTACGAAACATTACTTTTAGTGTAAACTTTAAATAAGGTTCAGTAATTATTATAATGTCTACCTACAGCTCAGCTAAACTAAATAGCCAAAATGGGAAAGGGCTGAGTTCCACAGCACAGGACCTCCTAGTGTGGGATTAAGGGTTCCCACTTAAGCTCTGTACCATTTTTTTTGCTCAAATAAAGATATTATTATTATAAGCAAGCAGAGTTCAGCTAACCTCCAGCTTTAGTTGGAGCTTGTGACGCAATAGAAAATTTTGAAAGTCAGCAGTGTCTTTGACGAGTTTACAGCACAAATCCTAATCCTAGCTAATATTATAAATGCGAAAGTGAGTTTGTTTTTTATCGCTTGCACATCTCAACTACTCAACAGATCGTCTTGAAATTTAGCATACACGTTGTCTGCGGTATAGAAAAGGACATAGGGTACTTATTTGCCCTAAAAAATTAACAGTTCCTGTGGGACCGCGGGTGAAACCGCGGGGCACAGCTAGTTAAATAATGATAAACTATACAGGCCGAACGTAAGGCGAGGATGCGGCGCGAACAAGGTTCAGGAGCCGTGCTGCTTTAAAACTTGCTCACTGTATGAAAGCGACGTTGTTTTTAAATATGAACAAGCGACACGGCGCAGGCAGGCCGCTTCAGTTTTCACGCCTGCACTGTGTCCGCGTCGCATCCTTGCCTCATAATTGCCGGCTTGTTTAATTTGTACATGTGACATGCAACTTTACCTGGCCATAAAATATCCCCGGCTCAGTCAGCCATGCAAACGTCTTCGGCATGTCATTTCTATCAAAGAAAAATTGTAGCTTCGAATATTTCAACATTGAGGGTATCTCTTGAAACCCAGTCTCGGGCATTGTTAGGTATGAATAGAATATAGACTGGAGAGATGGCTTGTCGTCAGTCGTGGTGGCTTGTCCAATAAACTGATACAGCCTAGTGGGGGTTGTGACAAATATAAAGTACTTGTTATGACTGTTGCTGACTCTGTGGAACTGGATTCCAGTTATAGGCATGTCTGTGCCTTTACCAATGTCAAAAATCTGTGAACAAATAAATATGAAATATTGATCATGTTGATTTGGCGCATTTTCCCTTTTTGCCACATTGAAATGTAAAGAGATGCAAATAATACAATTTTAAAATTCTAAAATTCACTATAAGTAATTGTGTTTAAAGAGATTATTCGCAAGATCAACACCATAGGCGCCAATTTGATGAACTGTTTTTGAAACCAAATTTGTGCCTTTTCTCTTTTAATTATAGTCCTAATTAATATTATAAATGCAAAAATGAGCGTTTTCTTCTTTGATACACTTTCACACCTTCACTACTAAACCGCTAATCATAAAATATTGCATACATACATACAATCCCCCATTTAGGGGTATTGGGTGTCGCATATCTTGTGCATTTGCCAGTGTCAAGTCAATAAAGATAGTTACAGCTGATGGAGTGATGATGATAAGGTGATAATGACGATGATGAATCCCTCCCGTTTCCCCTATTCAGTAAAGTGATGGATACTTAACTGAAACTTTAAGTGGAGTTTTGTGAAGAACATGAAAAGTCACATTTCACAATGTTTGTATCACTCTTGCATGATAACAAACCGATAAAGGTGAATAATCCACTGTTATTACACTTTAGCACTAGAATAATCACAAGATTTAGAAAATAGTACAAAATTACGACAACACCTTTTCGGTTCCCGCCAAGTACTTCATTAACAAAGTTACACATAAAGCTTAGCTTTAACTACATGGCATAACACATTTTTTACAAAGTACATAAAGATGGCATTTTGAAAGTGTCAATTTTGTGATGGTGCTTCTCAGTTAATTCTATTTTTATGTTATGAGTGGCAATGCTATGAGCAGGAGTGATATTCACCATCACACAAGCAACATGGTAATATTTTTTAAATTAACTGTGAATTTACTGTGTATGTGTAAGTTTTTCTTAAGTTAAATAACAGGCAGGTGACAAATAGGTGCATCAAAAATGAAGAAGCAGAATAGAACACAACAACAACAGCCTTGTCATTGCTTTTAATATTACCAATCCATCAATTTCCTTGGCTCCATAAAGAGGTAGGTAGTTTGGCAGCTTGTGGAGAAAAGTTTAATGTAAGAACAAGCATCAAATTAAGAAAAAGGTCATAAGAAAGTGTTAGTTTTCAATGACAAATTCAGAATACTCAGATCACAAAACTTATCAGCGTCTAACTTATCCTACTTCTTAGTTTACACCCCTTGCTGAGAGGTTGACACATTAACAATATCCATATTTTATGTTAATCATGTTTTATCCACATGGTGTTAGTTACATGATTAACCAACTTGACCCTGTGCTAAATTACGTGAAACTTGAATTAGCTCTACACACAGAGATCACTTTAGTCAAGTTGGTGTTGGATTAAATGACCACTTAGCAACCAATTATTTCATTAATACTATTTAAATCAAATACAATGTATTACGCAGAACTCACTTGTCTCCAGTACTGTTGGCTAGCTGTAAACCTCTTATCACTGTCAGCCTCCACTTCAGTCTCTAGAATATGACCATGAGAAGTACCAAGCAAAATTGGTCCCGTTGTCACTTCTGAAGTGTTTTCCATATTCCATCCCACTTCTGTAACCTCATAGTTACGAGATTTGCTAACAGCCTTCAGTTTCATGCTCTTACGGTGTAGGTACACCAATTCTGGGTAGCTTTCTTTGGTTCTTGCAGTAAATGCCATGAGAAGGTGGTGCCCGAGTGGGTCCAGAAATATGTTAGACAACTTAGAGCTTGATTGGACGAACTTGGAGTAGTGGATTTCTGTAATTTATTGTACAATGTAATTTTAAATGTTAGCTACAAAAACAGACTAAAAGGAATGCTTATACCCTGAAAGAGAAAGAAGTATCTACCTTCATCATTATCAGGCTTCTTTAAATCGAGCCGGAATAGTCTCCCATTCGCCATGGCAAGTACTAGGTAGTCATTACAGATCGCAGCGTGCGTTATCAGGTCAGAAGGGTTGAACTTCATCTTCTGTTTGGAAAACATGGGTGTGTTGTCTTCGAGCTGCATGTTGATATAGCCTGAGGAAACCATCGGCTCCACGGCTGGCTTCGCTCGCTGTGAGCTCTGCGCGTCCTGCTCATATTGGTCAAGTATTGAAGTCATTTTTCCTTAATTTGATAGAGTAGATATCTGGTGCCACCACAACTTTTGTTTAGGTAGAGTTTTACGTAAATAGGAATATTTGCATCGTTCACTAATGTGATAATGTTTATTATACTTGTAAGGAAAACTTATAAATCTAAAGTAGATTTATTTATTTATTTATTAGCGAAGAACAATAGTGGATTGGAAAACAGAATTTTAATTCTGAAAATCCACCTTCATTTTTCAATCAAACTTCATTTTTTCAGTTGATGTTTTATAGAGTGACATTGACATTATAGATAATGTTGACTTTGACAGTACATTAAAACGAAATGACAACCGATGTCACTGTCACAAAAATATACAAAAAACAGGTGGGTGCTACTGTAGAAACAGTCACGCTGGACTTTATTCCATTCAAATAAGATTTAAAATCATAAAACTTTTTGATAAATATGTGATGTCATGTCAATAGTTGTTTACGTTTAATAATGAGGATTGGTAAAAGATTAAAATTAATTTACTCTCCGAGTTTTGCAAATATTTAATAAGATAGTCGGTAATTTTCTTCTCGTGGTGCAATAATTTTTTTTACTGGTCCTTTATTTCTAAAAGTAAATTTCGACTTGAAATTTATTGTAAAAAAAAAATACCCTCAGTGCTTGTAAATTCAACCAAAAGTGAATTTTATTTTGTAGTTAAGGAAAAGTGTGTTAAGAACCGGTCGGTTTGACAACATTTTGGAGACTGCTCCGGCGACCTTGGCCGATATCATTTTACTTATCGCTTGTTGAATGTCAGAGCACTGCGGCTTTTGGTGCGATCTGTATTCGGTTTTCGTCGCGTCGCGCGGTGGCAAGCGAGCTATACCTAAATTGTTATCTTCAACCAACATCTACTATGGCTGGGAATACGCTTTTGAAATCAACAAAATCTACCTGTAAGTTTTTTATAACCTTTAGAATATAATTTATGGTAGTTTTTACCCGACTGCACAAAAAGGAAGGTTATGTTTTTCGAGTGTATGTATTTATGTATGTATGAGGTTCACGCCCTACAGCCTAAACGGCTTGATGGATTTCGACATGTGAGGTGTAATTTGAATTGTCTTGATAGTCGAAGTGACATAGGGTACAATTTTTTTTGTTTTTGTTTTATTAAAGCTACTTGTTAAGTGATGTACTAGATAATGAGGCCTATGGTACTGACAAAACCTACCCACCCACTACTTATACCAGCTACTCTATCTATACTGTATACCCTTAGCAAGGATGAGTTTTTGACAGCTTCACAGGGCATTATAAATGCTTCTTTTCTAGTTATACTTATTCATTCTTTAAAATACTCTGCTTGAACTAACGGACATTTAAAATTGGATAACTCCCACCATATTAGTAACATAGACATTGTTTGCCTTATGCATGAGTGATGATTCCCAGCCTGACAAATATTTGGTGTAACTTAAATATTGGTTCTGAATTATGTTTTTTTTGTCCATGTATTTTGTACAAGCTTTGCTAAGTTTGGGGTAAGCTGACCGTGTTTGAAAATGTCCCAAATTTATTTCATTTTATCTTATATGCATAATTATGTTCCATGGAATATCCAACTTAGGGAGTCCTAGTGAAAAGTATTATAGTCCTACTACACTAGTATAGTCGTCCTATTACACTTACAGCTTTTCACTAGGACTCCCTATGTTGGAACTTGAAACTTAATTATTAATTAGCTATCTCTGTTTTTCAGTATCTACTCTACAATGTCTGAAGGCACTAGCATCCCAGGCCCGCACATTCAGTACTCAGTTAACTGAAAAACAGCTTGAAATTCAAACTGTAACAAGAGAGTTTGCAGAGGAACAACTCAAGCCAAATGCTGCCAGGCTGGACAGGGAGGGCCGCTTCCCTTTTGATAATGTAAGTCCTCCAAATCCTAACGAATATTATAAATGCAAAAGTGAGTTTGTTTGTTTATTTGTTTGTTGTCTCTAACGCTTTTAAAGGCTCAACTACTCAAGCAATCGTCTTAAAATTTTGCATACAGGTTGTCTAGGGTACAGAAAATAGACATAGGGTACTTTTTATCCTGAAAAAATAAATGGTTCCAATGGGACCGCAGGTGAAACCGCGGGGCGCAGCTAGTCTCCAATAAATAGAATGGCACATAACACATTGTCACACATTTCTCCTGAAGAAGCTGGCAGAGGTGTATTACAACACCCACACTTCGCCGAACGATATTGAGTCCCAAATGGACAAATAGAATAACATAATGGCTTTAGCAGGTAATGCAAGGTAAGGCCTGCCAAAAAATATTGTCCACTCCTTTGGTCTCGCTAGAACAAGACAGATGTATCTTCTATTCTACTTATATGTATTGATTTACTCGTAGCAAACAAAAAAAGGCGTGAAACATCTTCATTAGATAATATTTTGATAAGATTCATGATACTGAGTGAAACATTCCTAACTTTCATATCAACTGAGGGTTATCTTTCATACAGAAATATGATAATATTTTATTTCTTATTATGTCATATTGATATATCTGTTCAAATGATGAAAAAAAAATGTCAAGCTAATACCAACTCTAACAACTCTTGAAGAGTAATAAAATTATTTATGAATCAAATAAGTGTACATATTTGCTGTAATCTAAAATGCGTATTCTCACTATACAGGGTTATTGGGATAGTAGGGTGTATAAAGCCAAAAAGTGGTCATTACATTATGAACAACTTTTACTATGGGGTCAACCCTGAAATCGAGAAAAAAAATAAATAATAAAAATAAGAACTTTTTGTATGGAACAGCTGATTTTTTTTAATGAAATTTTTGGTTGGCTCTATAGTAAAAGTTGTTCATAATGATGAGTACAATGTCCCCCTTTTGGCTCAGTACACCTTATACCGATAACCCTGTATTCTATAACAGCTGAAACTGATTTTATTAAGTACATTTTTTTATACCTGCTTAAGATTAAAGTAATAATAGTTCAAGCAGTACATGTATCTACTTCCAGATCAGCCCGGTATATCCCATTGTTGGGCAAATGCCTGTCTTCTCTCTTTCCAGTTGTCCCTGTTTTTGGCTTTGGTGGGCCAATCCTTTTCGTGGGCGTCAAGCTCGTCTTTCCATCTCTTTCTGGGTCGGCCTAACTACCGTTTAACTTTTGGAACCCAGTCGGAGGTGGTTTTTGCCCATAGTTCGTCAGGCTTTCGGAAGACATGTCCAGCCCAGTCAGTATCTACTTAATGAAAAAAATCATATAGGTAGGGTATCTGATAAAACTGGATGCAAGTAGGAAATTAAAGGTTCAGTACCCCAAAGTGGCATTAAATATGCACAGCACAAGACAAACAAAACAATGCCCCCTGAATATACATAAGTGTGACAATAGCCTACTTATCATTGCTTTGAAGCCAGCACCTACAGTGTGACACTGCATTAAATGAAGGTGATGGATGAGGATGCTCCGTTTCTACAGTTGCGCTAAAGAAAATAAGACAACATGACAGTTGTAGTTCCACTTTTGAACACGTTTTTAAGCTTTTAAGTGGTATGTCTTTGTATTTTAACGAATAAAATCGTATTTCCGTGTCCAGTTTTTTTTAAGCCATAACATCAAAACAATATTTTATTGTTATTTAAATGATTTCCAAGCAATGGAAAGTTGCTGGCCCACTGCGGTGCAAGCTGTGCACAGCCACGCGGCCCATTTTGTTGGCGTGGGTTCGTTTGTTTTACAACGTGGGTCTGTTTCAACTGCAGCTCACACCACTATATATGAACATTAATGTTTTGTTTACACCAGGAATAGTTTTGAAGCAAAACTTGTTAACATAATTAACAGATCAACAATATTACGAGTTGTTTAGACCATGCAAGTCATTTATTACTTCAATTTAATTGTATGCAACAAGCAAGAAACTTGCATCGTGTAAATGGACCTTAACCCTACGATTATGTACAACTGTAGCGCAGCACAGTTTTTAATCATACACCATGCGCCGCTTCCCAGCCCGCCACACTCATCGTGCATAGCGTTGACAGCGTTGAGCCACAAAATAAGTACTAGGTTGAACTGCGTGGGCTCCATATTCGAGTAAGCTACGCGTGTAGCAATGTGCGTGTAGATAGATAGATAGATAGACGGATAGATAGATAGATAGATAGATAGATAGATAGATAGATAGATAGATAGATAGATAAACACTTTATTGTTCACACCAGAAATAACAAAAACAAAAGAACAGAAAAATCTTAAACTGTAGTGTAACAACTGGCGGCCTTATCACTAAGAGCGATCTCTTCCAGGCAGTGTAGCTACGCGTGTAGCGTGTTCGTGGATTGCAGTACTTGCTGTGAACGTTATCACATACATTTTCTTGCAAAGCAAAGCTCACGTGCGTAGCTTCTCCGTGCGCACTAGTGGGACTGTGGCTTGAATACTTTAGTGAGGCGCATTTTTGTTTGTCAACTAAAAATGTGGTTAGCGAAAACGGTAGCGCTTGTCAATTTAATATGGTGACGATAGTGGTCAGAAGGTTAAGGTCACAGGTCAGACTATGACGATAATATAATTTATTGTCAAATGGATTGACGTCATTCATGCAAACCTCCCAAATGTTTATGCCAACCCATGTCGCAGTGTAGTCGGTAATCATGTTGTTTGTATTCTCCTTGACACACTATGCAAGTCAGGCAGACCAGTTTATTGCCGTTTAAGTAAGTCAACTTAATCCCACCATTTAGTGGAAATGTCGGGTAGGTCGAATAAGATGATATACTTGGTGTAATAAAGTCATGCAAATAAAATCGAAAATCGTACAAACAACCTTCCTCTCCACACGGGCTTAGTACATAGTGTGGCATTTATGTCTGCACTAGTCGCGCTTCATAGGTTCAGTCGCTATTCTATAGGAACTGCCTATTTGCGGGCATAAAATGTAGTTTAATATGTTAAATCAGGTTTTATGCTATCTCCATTCCAAATTTCACTCAAATCCGTTTAGCCGTTTCAGTGTGACAAACACTCACTTAATTATTTTTTTCGCATTAATAAACTTACTAGCTGCGCCCCACGGTGCTATGCGTAGTTAAAAAGTAGCCTGTGTGCTATTCCAGACCATATTCTATCTCTGTACCAAATTTTATTCAGAACCGTTTAGCCGTTCTGGCGTGATGAGTAACAAACAACCATCCATCCAAACTGTCGCATTTAGATAATTACTAGCTGCATGTTACCCGCGGCTTCCTCATAATACTGTAACTAATTATCAAATCCGTTCAGCCGTTTAGCCGTAAAAAGCCTACAGGCAGACAGAGTTATAATATTGGTAAAAGTATAGAGTATAGTGTGATTAGTGTCATTGTACAATAAACATTGTAGCACAGCAGCTCCCTTAGCAATAAACTTTGTATAGCCTCTGAATAGTTAGACAGTGTTTTATGTTTTTCTTTTACATTTTCGAACTTGACCGAAAACTGGACAGAACAGCTTTTTGACTATTCCGTAGCTATTCGACGTTTATTGCTGAGAGGGTAGGTGTTTTACTAAAGAAACCGCTGTTGTTCAAACAGATAAAACAAATCACCGATATGGGTCTGATGGGCGCTTGCGTGGACCCTGACTATGGAGGCTTAGGGCTCGACTACCTATCATTAGCAATCGCGGTGGAGGAGCTGTCGCGCGGCTGCGCCAGCACCGGCATGATCGTGTCTATTCACAACTACCTCTACGCTAACCTGGTCAACGAGAGAGGGACGCGGGAGCAGAAAGAAAAGTTTCTTAGACCGTTTACTCAAGGCGCTATTGGAGGCTTCGCGCTCAGTGAACCTGGTAAGTTTGATAGCAATACATTGCTTCACCAAATCAACTTGTCTACTTGCTAGAATACCTTAACATGAGACCTTAAAATTCCCTTGGTTGGTATACATGGAAACATTTCGCCTTTTGATTTATTACGACCAGTTTTAAATGCACCAGCTTGGTGCCCTTATGAGCTCAATTAAATCTTATATCTTTAAATGAGCAATTCTTGTATATATATTTATATATAATTGGAATCTCGGAATCGGCTCCAACGATTTTCATACAATTTAGTATATAGGGGGTTTCGGGGGCGATAAATCGATCTATCTAGGAATCATTTTTAGAAAATGTCATTTTATTCGTGTTTTATCGATAATCAACTTAAACATAAACTTGGAAGAAAAATAACAAAAAGGAGGCGTTTGAGTAGTCTCAACTGAAAAATATGACTCTTCCTGACATCTATTGGCGAATAATAATAATACTATTTTTTGTGAGCAACTAATTGCTTTAACGCCACAACAGCAGATGGCGTTGTTAAGTAACACGAAGTCAATGAGTGTTTGCTTTGAAGTTAGACTAAAATCAAAGGTACTACATAAAATATGAAAAAGCGAGTCTTTGTTCATTTTCTTTGTTTTTTTGTCGTCTTAAAATTTTGCATACATGTTGTTTAGGGTACAGAAAGGACATAGGTACTTTTTATCCCGGAAAAATCAACGGTTCATGTGGGACCGTGGGTGAAACCACGGGTCGCAGCTAGTAGTATATTATTCAATAGCATTGCGTTATAACACACAACTACAATAGCATTGTAGGCGATCCAAGTCAAGAAGCCGCAGTCACTCTATTCATCCGCTTGTGAATATCCACCCTCTAAAACCTATAAAATAGAGTTGCATTACAATATTTACAATCCACACACCTACATCGCTGAGTACGATAAAATCCGTCACAACATAATGACAAAATCTAAATGGAAATTCTGGTATCTTAACCTTTGACCAGGCATGCGTTTGACCACTGACTCGCCTGATGGAAAGCGACGACGTGAGGTGTGACGACTCTTACCTAGGCGATACCTAGTAACTAAACTTGTGAGCAAATTCCTAATTACCATTCTCCACAGGCGCAGGAACAGACGTGGCCGGGATCAAAACCATAGCGAAGGCCGAAGGCGACGGATTCGTGCTCCAGGGAAGGAAGAGCTGGGTGACGTCAGCGATCGAGGGCACGGCTTTTGCTACCTTCGCCACTGAAAACCCGGAGCTCAAACATAAGGGAATCACCTGTAAGAGCTTTTTGTTAAGTATCATCTCTTGTCTACATAGTATAAATCATATCGTCACGCCTTTCCCCCGAGAGGGCTGGCAGAGGTGTAATACAACACCCACACTTCGCCGGACGATATTCAGTCCCAAATGTGATAGGGGGCGAGCCTGTCGCCATACACCGGGCATGTAGCAGATGACATACAATTGATACAATACGCACATATGTTCACACAATGAACAAATTGGTGCATGCCGTCGGCTGGGTTCGAACCCGCTCCCTCTGGCTTGAGAGGCGGGCCTTCTCCCAACTAGGCTGCCATCGCTTAATCCAAAAAACAAGGTCTAGCGTTCAGACACTTGACATCCAACTACGTCACTCGTCATCACCATCGTCTCTCTCGAACTTGTTGTAAATTCCGGTCTTGGACTACGTCACTCGTCATCACCATCGTCTCTCTGGAACTTGTTGTAAATTCCGGTCTTGGACTACGTCACTCGTCATCACCATCGTCTCTCTGGAACTTGTTGTAAATTCCGGTCTTGGACTACGTCACTTGTCATCACCATCGTCTCTCTCGAACTTGTTGTAAATTCAGTTGTAAATTCAATTCTTGCTTATGCATCGATTGACATCACTGCGTGTCACTTACGTGACCTTATTTGTCTCGAAACGCTATACCTGGCGGAGTACATTATTATAACAGGGTATAAAACAGAGTCGCTTTTCGCATCTGTCCCTCTTTCTGTCTGTATATCCGCTTACTCCTAAACCACGCAGCTGATTTTGATGCGTTTTCAACATCAGTTAGATAATTTTTAAAGGAAGGTTTATTGGTACCGCGCAAAGCCGGAGCATGTCGCTAGTCAAGATGAGACGGAATTGTAGCCCACTTCTAAACCTTTTCAATTTTGTCTGGCAGTAAGGAAAGCGAAGTTTCGTCTTGGTACAAAGAAATTTAAATGTTTCTTATTTAAAATGATTTAATTGTATTTAAAAGCTTTTGAGGAATATGATCTCTCTTTAGCAATATTATTTGACGTTTTTCTTTCTAGGTTTCCTAATACCGACAGAATCCGACGGCGTATTCAGAGGCCAGAAAGAACCTATCATGGGAGTTAGGTATGCATCTCTATTTATTAATCACACACATTACAACATACTGTAAACACACTAATGTTTATGAATGCGCAAATGCCGACAGAGTGTGTATTGTTTTTAACGTACGTTTTGTAACAGGCAAAAAACAGGCTTTTTTAATGTCTTAGCTGTGCCAACAAGCACAATGATATAAATTTTCACACCACCTCTACAATGACCAATTACATATCACGTAGTCTCAACATAAAGCAAGGCATTGCCTCCCTAGAGAGATAAAGTTGTATGAAAATCCCAAAGGAGCTTTCGAACAAAGAGGTTAAAAATCAATTAAAACTCAGCATATGGGCACTGTAAGAAGAGTTTATTCGACGATTGAAGTGCTAACACAAAAAAAGAAAGCAGCTGGTGCGAAATTTAAAACAAAAAACGGTGTTTGGTGTAATATTTTTACAGTTCCTTTTTATTGCCTCGCAGAGGGTGTGAAAAGTAGAGTATTCACCTCTAGGTCATACAGTGTCTTTGTCTTGGGCGGCTTGAACTCGCTTCACTCAGAGCTATAAATAACTCCCTCGATGCGCTCGGGAGTTAACTCTAGAGTCCCTCGTTTTGTTCAGGGTTCAATAAGCCGCCCGCGCGCCCGCGACGTAAGACACTGCTTTGTCCCCTCGGTGCATAATCTACTATTATTATTATTCAAGTAACACACAACTTCGATTTACACACAAATATCTGATTATGTTTTTTAACTTGAAACTTGTAGGAATAGTTCCCGTAGGAAATTAATGAAACAACAGGGCGTAGAAAGTAATAGCATTGATTCGCTTCAAAAAACATTTCCTATAATTATTCCGTTATAGTATAATAATACCTGAAATCATACCAATTATGACAATCAGAATTAACTTCAAATTGCAATGGGTTTATCTTATAATATATAAATCTCGTGTCACAATGTTTGTCCTCAATGAACTCCTAAACCACTTAACCGATTATAATAAAATCTGCACACCATGTGCAGTTCGATCCAACTTGAGAGATAGGATAGTTTAAATATATATATATTTATATAAATAATAAACGCGAACGAAGTCGCGGGGTGACAGCTAGTTATTTTATATTTTGTCAATGTGAACTATTGTGTCAATGTGCACTAAATTGTGACTCTTTAGAATAACAAACACATTGCCAAATTATTACTAATTCTATTATAGGTATTATAAATCTTAATGTTAAAGTTCCCCATAGTGTTGCGGGTCAACAACCTTATCTTCATGGTACACTCCGTCCACTCGTTAACGCCGTTATCACACTTATCAGCCGTTTGATAGATTGATTACAGCTACTCATGTGTGATGTATGGCTGTGATATTTGCACACGTACAATGTCATGCAACGCTCTTCAGTTTTTTTCATTAAATATTAGAGTGGTTGCAGATTATAGTTCTGTGACCTTGGTTAGTTGTGTGGATTCAAACACAATATTAGAAGCTTCTATAAACAAAGCGGCGAAAGTAAACTCGCAAACACTGTCTGTTCAATTTTATTTCAATTCGATTGTGAATCAAGCTATCGGCTGTCGGTTAAGAAAAAGTAATTATGTGACTAACTTTACTAAGTAATTAACTTCGGTAAAGTTAGCCTCTACAGAACCTGAAACGTCGGCTATTTCTCTTTGCCACGTTCCACTCCATGTGCTACTGTCACTTAATCACATGCGATATTCCGACGACTGTCATTACTTGCCTTTGCCCTTCAGTGGGTAAATTCAGGCAAAATAACATACTTTAATAAAAAATACAAGAAAACTCCTTCCTATCTCTTTCTTTTTTATGACTCGTGGTGTGGTCGTGCAACGTGCAACGTGACGCATGGCGGACGTGCATGTACCGAGCGCGGGCGTGCAAGATTATTATCAAATATGAATAAAATTAACAAGAAAACTTCTTTGTCATCTCTCGTTCTTCTACCTTCTTCTTTATGACATGGGGTATGTCGGGTCAGGCCATATTACCGGCCCTAGCACACGCAAGTAACGCAAGCGTGAAGCGTCTGCCTCAGGGCCGCGACGGCGTGCAACGTGACGCTGGCCGACGTGCACGTGCCGAGCGCGGACGTGCTCGGGGCGCGCGGGGAGGGGTTCCGCATCGCCATGGAGCAGCTCGACCAGGGACGGATCGGGATCGCGGCGCACGCTGTCGGTGAGTCTCTGTACGATACAACGTGAAAGAGCCTCCAAAGTGTAAAAGTGTAAAGCAAGCAACTTCGTATAGGACAAGTGGCTAGCCCAGATGACAAAGTTTCTAGGCCCCCCGAAGGCCTCTGATATGGCTTCACGTTTGCTGTTCTAGAACAATCAATACAATTTTACGTGTCATCCGAGCCACGGAGTGTTTCGAGATTCAAAGTGTCTAATGATACAAGAGCGGTCGTTGTGGAGATCATTAGGGGAGGCCTTTGGCCAGTTTGAGCAGTGGCCGTATCCCGGGCTGATATGATGAGGATGAGGATGATGAATGATACACAAAAGGGATACATAGGTCCGCTAACATCTATATCACAAAATCACACTATAATAATTATAAATGCGATAGTTTGGTTGGATTTATAAATGTTTGTTGCTCAATCACGCCAGAACGGCTTTTGTGAATTTACGGATTAACGGGTCTGGATGAAATTTGGCACAGAGGTTAAATTATAGTCTGGAATAGCACATCGGCTCCTTTTGAACAGCGGACATCATCGCGGGGCGCAGTTAGTACAAAATCAATTACATTAGAAAGTATCTCTGTTCAACATTAGGTAACATAGGGGTATATATACATTAGGTAATATAGTAAGACTCTTATTTATGACCAAGTATCCTGTATGTACCTATATTTCTGCAAATATATGTATGAATTTGAATTTGAACATTTTGCCAGTTTCATAATTATATCTATCCATTGATCCACTGAACCAGCAATAAGAACCGTTTGGATGAGTTTAACCTATGATAAAGAGACTAACCTATATTATAAAACAATATGGAGAAGAAGTAAAGAAAACTTCTATTTTCTATACATTGTTGCGTTTATATTTTCTAGGTATTGCCCAGTCTGCTTTAGACACGGCCATCGACTACGCCAAGAAGAGACAAGCATTCGGCAAACCTCTGTCACGATTGGCTTCGGTTAAGGTAATTTTTTTTAATCATAAACAATTCCAAAATCCCTTCCGATCATTAATTTTATTTACAGGTTTCATCTGTAAAATACTTATTTGCTATAATTGTATTATCCCACTTCTGAAAGCAAACCTTTCTCTTGGTAAGTATTTTTTTTGTCCTGGCAAAAATGCGCTGTAGGAAAGCTGATGTAACGCAGCGGAGTAGGAAAAAAATCATTCTATAAAATGAAAGAAAAGACAGCGACTATATAATCCAACGGGATGGAATCATTATTAAAAGGGGGTACGGAATAGGGAGCCATTTGACCCCCAAAACAAACGGGCGGCCGCGCCACCTCCAATTATACGATCTGGTTCCTACTAATCCGAGGTCGAAGATTGAAAGAAAGAAGGTGATCAAAGAAATTGCTCCCTCCCCCCTTGTCTCCCGTTATTGAATACTTCCACGGTCCCTGAGAACTAATGGACCTACTGGTAGAACCAACCAGTGAAGCCAACATTTGTAACCAAAAATGCTTGGCCTTAATTGATTTTGGTTATTTTCCTAGGACCGTCTAACAGACATGTGCATACTAGTGGAGACAGCACGTCTCTGCACGTACCGCGCGGCCACGGACGTGAGCACCAAGAACAGCGCGATGGCCAAGTACGTCGCGGGGAGGAACGCGGCCGCCGTCGCCGACCACTGCGTGCAGATACTGGGCGGCCGCGGCCTGTCTGTGCACTACCCGGCTGAGAGACACTTCAGGTAATGAAAAAACGAAGGTGGAACTAAACGAACGATGGAAGAAAAGTGGAAGGTTAACCTTCCTCCTATTTCCTTCCTCCGTTCGTTCCTTGATTTCGTTCGTTCATTCGTTGACGACCCATCAGGGGCGTCGCCAGCTACTGGGCTACATCAGCGGTCGGCACATTTCTCGCATGCGAAGGCTGCATAGTGCCAAAATATGCAAGAGATTTTGTCTGAAATAAATGTAATGTAATGTACCTACCCAAGTAACAAAAACCAGTCCTATAAAAGACCATAGAACGTTTTGCCACTAACCGATTTTGACCTATAAATCTTCCAAAAGAGTTATTTTTGTTCAGAAGTGGCGAATTTTTATCTCTGTTTAGTACATTAGTGAAATTATAGCAGTGTCACGTATCACTAAGCAGGCCTTTAAAAGCTATGTAACAGTGACAAAGGTCGCAAAATAGCGAAGAACTGACCACCGTAGAACCTTTATAGGTCCTTCTGGTACTAAACAAGAGTTTATATTTCCTTTACCTCACGTTGTTCATTCACCGTTCATTCTTTTGTCATTAGTTATTGAAAGTGCAGCGTAAAAACTTTAATAAAATTTAAAAAAGGAGACAAGAGGTTGAGACAGCAAGTTGAGGTGAGTAAGATTTTATTTTGTTACTTGTGTGTTTAATCTTCTAATACGGTGGAAATTATGTGCGACCGCAGCATTACTGATAAACTATGGGTAGGTTTATCATGAATTTTAAGTGCCCCCTTTAACTATCGTGATTTTACTAAAATATTTGTCAATAAAAGTGACTTCAAGTTTCTAAGGGCCATTATAGTACTTGTCATGACGATGTTTTCATTGGCATCATGGCGTTTCAGACTAGAATTAGGGTTCCGTGTAAGTTTTCCAATAATCTTTAAGTGTGTAGATAAAAATTGGGCATTTTGTAAAAAACTACCCTGTTTAAGGATAATGGGACCACTAACTAAACAAAAAATGTTGAAAATGAAAATAAATAGACACATGTAATTATGCTACAAATTAGTAACTACATATTGTACTAGATAAAACTATCTTTGATTATTATTTCCTCTTTCAGAAATGCAAGCTTACATCATCCTGCTAGTAAGGAGTGAGGCCCTTAAACTAAGGAACTGTTCTAACTATAGATTCGGTAATCCTGCTGCTGAACCTGAACATCCTCTGGAAAATGGAACAAACGGACAAGAAATCAGTAAATACAAAAGAAGAATCCAACGGAAATAGAACTGACAGTCAATTTGACGGCATTATTAACCAAACTAAGCAAGCTACACAATAAGTTTTACAATAAATTTTAATTTTATAGTAAATGGAGGATGATTGTATTGTTTTCAATTAACTACTCACATACTTTATATTGTATGTACATAATAAGTACCTATCTATTAAGTACTAGACGACCTAGTACTATTATCGGTATGGTTTTTTATTTAATTAATATTTATAAATTTCGCTATTTTTTTAAATGTTTTAGATAAATTATTTATTTGTACACAACTTAAAATAAGAACAGAAAATTAAAGAAAACTTAAACTATTAACTAAAAAGTAGAACTTAAAATAACTAACTAAATCACAAAAATTTTAACTAAAAGACCATTAAAGGAAAATTTATTTTGTACGGAACCGTTCCCATAATTATGGTCTCAACTTGATTTTGAACGCTATTACTAGCTAGCTCGTTTTTTGAAGCCAATGCTGTTATCTCAAAACGTCTATTCATTTCTCTTCTATATGTTCCACTGCGCTTCTATTTTTTCCAGTTATATAAATCTTTTTTTCTGTATACTTTAACTAAGAATACACGCTAAATATTATTACACTGAATTAAAATGATGAGTGCTATAAAACAATACAACAAATCTTTTTCAGGGCAAAATTGTTATTTTCTAGCAATATTAAACGCCGCTACATGTTGTTTTTGCATTATTTAAACATAAAATATCCTTCTATAACACTGGCATGTGTCTTAAAGGCACTAAAAAGTAATTAAACGATCGTTTAGTTCTAAACAAATATCCATGCGTTCCATTAGTCAGCGGAAATATAATAGGCATGGAAAAATGATTATAGTACAGTGGCATTACATTAACGCGTTCTGAAACTAGGCTATATCACCAAATCACTCTATTGTAGAGTTTTTATGGCTATTAAATGTACTGAATACTATAGCAATGATATGAACATCCACCTTACCACCAAATTGCCCTATGGATGAATGTTCATCACCGCTAAAACAAAAAGACTATAACAGTTTATTTGAGGTCATTATTACGCAAATCAGATGAATAAAGGCATCTGCAAAAATTTTTATAGAGCAATATTGTTCTATACTAATTATATTAGAACTTGCTATTGCACCTGACTATAACGGTTGCTTAAGATGGAGTTGTAAAGGTTTACTCGACTGTTTATAGGTCTTTTTGGCTCTAAAAGATTATACAGCTGAAAGGTATCGTCAAACACATTTATACAACACCCAGTCACCGCCAACATCGTAATAAAACGTTTATACAGTTTTTTAGCGATAATACTTCAAATTATAAGACTAGATTGTTACTTGGGTAGTACACTTTTTTATTGTTTTTTTTTAATTCTAAGCCTTTATCGAACTGAATTAAGCTACTTAACAGTCAGGTCCAAACCGTGTATTAATCTCTTATAAATCCTTACTACCCACTGTAAAACAAATGTTCTAATACTTCCACCAATATTATAAAGAGGAAAGGTTTGTATTTTTGTATATTTGTTTGTTTAAAACGAATAAACTCAAAAACTACTAGTCTAATTCCAAAAAATCTTTCACCATTAGAAAACTACATTATCCCTGAGTGACATAAGCTATGGAACGCAAGCGAAGCTGCGGGCAAAAGAGCTAGTTATTTTATAAATTTATAATACTAACTTAATAACTTGTTTGTTACAGGGACGCGCGAGGCACTCAGATCTACGGCGGAGTGACGGACATACAGAAACGTCTGGTCGGACACTTCCTACTCAAGGAACACGATGCCTTGTAAACCAAAGTCTGTTCACTATAACTAGTACCTGCGCACATCGTTTCCTCTCGCTCTGGCAGCAAGTGATGTCAACTGATAGACAGAGACAGTATTTTGTCAAGGAAAAAGTTATAGTGGACGGAGTCTATTCTCCCGCCTTACGTATTGTCTGTGACGCGACGCGCAAAACTGTCAAAAGCTACCTTTAATTTTAAAGGCACGTAGGCTGGCAAATTTACGTCAATTTCGTTATACCAACTGCAGGGCTAGTACGGGCCGGAGATTATATTAGATTATTCACCGAGGGAATACAGCAATGTCTTACGTCGCGGGCAACTTATGAAACCCTAAACGAAACTAGGGACTAGAGTTCTCCTCCTCCCGTACGCAGTGATTTTAACCTCTTTGCTCAGAAACTCCCTTGTGATTTTCATACAATTTTATCTCCCTAGGGAGGCAATGCCTTGCTTTGCGTTGAGACTACGTGTTGGTCATTGTAGAGCAGGCGGTGTGGAGCAGGTAATGTGAATATTGTCGTTCCTTAGTTTTTATCCGCGCTCAGATGTGACAAAGCTATATAATACGGATATATTTGTCTCTTTCTCGCGGGATATAAACTTTGGAAATACTTGAGATTTGTCTTTGACTTTGAGATCTGTCTCCGGCCCGTGCTAGCCCTGCTGCAGTTTCAAACTTAACTCATCTGGTCGCTATTTTATTTCAATCTACATAGGTATATCTATAAAAATGTTTGTGAGTATATTTATGTTTGTAGGGTACATATTTAATGTTCCCTTGGACTTCAAAACGGCAGGAGCAATTTCGATAAAAATTTCAGGAAATCTACAAATAAACTCAACGGGTGATTCTGTAAATTTAGTAGCGATCAAAGTTAAAAAATAATGAAATTAAAGAGATAGCTGGGACCCCGCTGGTAAAATCGCGGGGCGCAACTAGTGTTCCATTAATATGAATGGTACCATTTTAAAAGCTTGTCAATTTAGTTTACACATATAACAGAATCAACAACGTTGTCGCGTGGATTAGTTATCGCGATTAAGTTTTCAGTCGCATTGCATCGCCTCGCGTCGCTTTTTGTCGCTCATCTAGAATAAAGGCGTAGCACGATACACCATCGAAAATAGTATCGTTACTCGAGAATTCGATGCGAATAGTTTGACGATGGAAATCGTGCTAGCCCTTAGCAGCTAGGGCTTCTCTACAATGCTCACAGTATTTATTGTATGAGAAAATGGATCATTTGTACTTATTTACGTAGTAAAGTGCCATTGCTTGCAACTACTGTTGCCCAGTAACTATTGAGTTGGTTATCATATCGTTATTTTCAATTTCTATGGGCATTTTGAAAAGACGATTTTGTACAATTTTTTAAACTAGAAACACATAGACAGCACTAAAATTGTTGCCATCTTTTTCTCTCATATTGAACTAAAAAGAGACGCAAGTTACTAAAGTGCTGTCCTATTTGTTGAAAATAGAAATCAGTACATGGTAATCGATAATGTATAGTTTTTGTCGGTTTTAATTTTGAGGCTGCTCAGCATTTAAAAGTTCTAAATGATGTCTGAAACATTCCTTCAAAAAGTTGCAGCATGTTATTTTTAGTAAGATGCTTCTCTTTCAGAATAAGCTAATCAAAAAGAGAGGTAAGTATGTAACTTTTCGTTGTTCACTCTATTGTAGCTCAAAATGTGTTATTACTTATTAAGCCGGCTCCAAGCAATTGCCTCGTATGCCTGCAAAAGCGCCGTTTCTATTATTCAAAAAAGATTTTAACCAATAGGAACAATTTCGCGGCAATCGTTTTTAACCGGCTTTATAAATCGACTACTATAGACTTCATGTTTGACCATAAGCGAAATTTTTACATTTCTTTTGGTTTCACAAATTTTCATTTTAAAAATAATTTAAATATACAGGGTTCCAGGGTGCTAATTGTTGTATAAAATATTGATGTAAAAAATTGTGGTTTGTTAATATTTTTAGATTTGTTAACTTTGTAGTCATTTCAATTTTAAGCGTAAGTATGTACAGAATAGAATTTGTATATTTTAAGTAATTGACATAGATTTACAAACACCTCGATTTTGGTTGGTGCTTAAAGAAATTGAAAACAAAGATCCTTTCGTATGTTCGGATTTCCGACTGTTCTCTACAGAGGTGCTATTCACAACGATTCGGAAACGTTTCCGATGGGATCCCAGAAATTTCAAACTCTAATTGTTCGAATCTCATTCTACTTTTATACATTTTGGAATAGGGAATCAAGTATAAATCCGATGGGAAGAATTAATCACGTTTAAAAACTTATGAATATAGACTGAGATTCGAATAATTTGGGTTTAACATTTTTGAAATCCGATCGGAAACGTTTCCGAATGGTTGTGAATAGCTCTGCTGGTCGCATTTTCAACCGATTCTCGTGAAATTTCGTGAGCAGGTTCCATAATCTTAATATGATTTTTTTGTCGATTCAATTTTTACAAAATGTCTTGAAATATTGGTTGAAAACGTAAAACAAATCTTTTTAGTCATTTAGAAATATGAAACGACAAAATCGCGAGGTCTTCAGCTCACAGCCACTAGTCGATATTTCTATTCATGTATCTAAGTTTATAAATATAGGATAGGTATACTCAGGCCACTTAATATCATGTGTTGGTAAATCTATGGATGTAGATATTAAAAAACTTGTACCCAATTACACGTAAAATAAGTTATATAAAGGTTATAAAAATCGTTGTACTTACTGTTACATTAAATAATAAATCAAATATATTTCTTCAAAAACTATGTATTTGCATTACAAAATAAAAGTAAAGAAAGAAAGGTACGAGTACATACCGCTGCACTCAGAGTCGCTAAAGCGAATGTTTACTTAAACCACTAACCACCACTAAAATAGATTTCATATAGAAATGTAACCCTTAAAATGCTCCTAGACGGGTCCCATTTTTACTAGTGTAATACTACTGCTGGCAATATTGCGGCAATATTTTGAGTGTGGCCTGGCCATACGGTCAAATATTTGCATGCCTGATGATGGCCGGGCTACAGCCGGCAATATTGCTGCAGCACATTGCAGTAAAGTATGACTCGTCTAGGAGCACCTTTATGATGTTTTAAGTAATCATTAACCTCCCTGAGTGCGGCGGTTAAGACATCAGATAGTGCAACACGACCTAAAATTCAAACAGCGGACTTCAGAAGCGGACTCAAACACATGCAGCTGTCGTGCTATTTTCTCCTCTTTTTACCCGGCTGCCTAAAAGTTGGGTATTGTTACCCGACTGTGCAAGAAGGAGAGTTATGTTGTTCGAGTGTATGTACATATGATTGTATGTGGGTAATAGTGGGTATGTATGAGGTTTCTTTGGCACGCCCTACAGCCTAAACAGCTTGATGTATTTCGACATGTGAGGTGTCATTTTAATCGTCTTGATAGTGGAAGTGACATAGAGTACAACATTTTGCAGCAGAGTTTTTTGTTTTTCTTTTTATAATGTTACTTGTTTTTCGGATGTATTACATGTAAATCTTTCATAATGATGTCATGTCGCAGTGTGAAAGCTATAACGGCATTTGAATCGATTCATTCGAAACTGCAAGTTAAATCGAGTGCCTTAATAATACCTGTCGCTAGTACTGCGGTTAATGATCAGCAGACGGTATCGAGTTGCAGAATCGAAGTATAGTATCGTACCTACATAGCATTACGATTGTAACCTACGAGAATGAGTTGACCACAATAATTAGAAACTCATTTAAAAGCCATCTGTTTTTAAAAGTTTTTTTTTTTTTTAACTTTTATACGACGACGTTTAATGTTGCACTGGCATTGCATTGCATTGTTATAGGCATTGCAATAATATAAATTATAAACGAAACTCAGCAGTTGGTAGTAAACGTTCACGCGACAACTCTCGTGATCCGAAAAGACTAATAAAATAAACCAGAGGTGCATGTGAAGTTCTAGTGCACAAATACGAAATAAAAGGTTTCGCATTTTGACATTTGAGTGTCATCGAGTCCGGGGCTCGAGCTCAGTGTATCTTTAAAAAAAAAATCAAGTTCGCTGTTTTTTTATAGTCTGATTATGATGGCTTGCGTTTGGCTTGGCCCCCATCTCGAACAATGATGCGGACTACGAAGGAGCCCATTTTTCTAGTAGAAAGTGTTAAATGTTTCTTGGTCCAAAGTAATGTTTATTGCGGTCAAACTGTAATGAACTGTAATAACTATTATGTGTTTCTATGTCCATCGAGTGGTCGGTTTACACATTGTCTAAACTGTTTAACTAATGTTTATTTGTTTACATAGTTTTGGACCATCTTAACGATGGCTTAATTACGTCCTGTCAAAATATTTGATTACTAAATTTGTGTATTGTTAATTGAAATACCTAACTAGTGTGATAAATTACAACTTAAGTAATTACAGTCAGGTTTCTTGATGAATTTGTATTTAAAGTGTAAACTTATTTGGCAGAACTCAAGCCTATGTAAACATATTAGTCATTTCATTAGTTAACTATTCGATAATCTTTTACTCTTTGTTAAGAAGATTTAAAAAGAAGAAGGGCTCCAGTGATTCACTAAGTTCCCATTAATCCGGCAGTATCTGAGCGCGTCACATTTCAGCAATGTACACAGTGCGGCGATACCGATAACAGCGCGATAAAGAACCTTATCATTCCACCTCTATTATCAGACCAACGCGCACGCCTTAATTTAAAAGAAAAAAATTAAAAAGAAAACAAATATACATTTTGGCTCACCGCGAGTTGTGTATTGAGTTTTAGCCAGTAAGAAAAAAATGCGCGCCCTTTTGACGTTCTGTTTTTTAATTTACTACGCGAGTGGCCAAGACTATGATGCTACCGAAGAGGTTCTAAAGCTTATAAAAGTTTGTGATGTTTGTACGTGCAGTGAAATACCAGATATCGAAGGGAATTACCTAGTGCTCAATATTTTGTGTTCGGAGTTGGATAAATTAGATAATGTGTCTGATTTGGACAAAATAGCATGGCCTCCTAATCCAAATGGATTGAAGATCTCCGCATCATTCGAAGGTTTGGGACTTTCTACGCTCGGCAAGTAAGTCGATTTTCTTATTGTTTGCTTATCCTTTTTTAATATTCTTCTAAAACCTAACACTCAAAATGGCTTCAAATTTGTTCTTTATGCCTACATGCTCCAAACCAAATTGAAAATAACTATGAGAAGTTGGAGTCCAAAATGGTAAATGGGCTGATCGTGAGGAGACAAAAAATCTGATGAAGAAATGTCTCGGAAAAGTTTTTTTTTAGCAAACGACTACCGCCACCAACCTTACTTTTGGTGCTTTATATTTTCTGCATGATTATTTTTCTGTGAGGTGCGAGTATAATTTGTCTAATGCTTTGAATTTTATTTTTATCACCTTGACTGCTTATCTGTAGCCATTAGACTGTAATTACGAGCCACATTTTTAAAGGGCATTTTTTTTTGCTCTCGTCTTAATCTTTGTTTACAGGCGTATTTAGGGAAACCCGTATCTTCTACAATAAACATGATTACATAGATGTAAAGTTTTCCCCGAGCAAACTTTTCATTACGAAAAGAAAAAGAAAAAAAAATATCTAAAAACATGATTATGCAATTCAGTTAACCTTAGGTCGAGTTCGATTTCGTTGCGTTGTAAGTGAAAACTTTGATTTTACTAAAAATGCCTTACTATTTCTATCCATGCGAATGACCTATTTTTAATAGGAATTTACCACTGACCAGTGCCCCTTGGTTTCTTACCTTACCTAGTATAATTTTATTGTTAGTCATGAATCGGTAAATAAACACGTCCTACTGATAAACTCCAGTGTCTCTTACAATACTTACATAAATAAATCATAGGTGCATATTGATAAGCGCATACTATACCGTAGCTATGTTGTAAGCAATTAATTAAGTATTAGTTATCGATAGGTCGTCGACGAAACATTTTGATAAAATTTTACTACATACAAGAAACTGGCAAATTACTTTAATGGAATATGTTCAAGATGCAATAACTATTTCTTTAAAAAAAAGTGAAGTTGTTGAATTGGTGATTGTCTCACTGTCTTCAGCTCCAACAACAAATCAAAGAACAAAAAATAGCAAAGTTTGAAAAACCGACTTACCGTATCCATTTTTTTTAACAACTTTTAGACTGTTGATATTTTAAGAACTGTTTGAAACATTTCGATAAAATTAAAATGGGACCACCTCGGGAGTACCTAAACTCTTTCGAACTAAAAATATTTTTTTAAATCGGTTCGCAATTGGTGAAAATATCAATGAACATACACAAAAAAAACATAAGTACAAACATAGAACCTCCTCCTTTTTGGAAGTCGGTTAATGTAAAGTTTTCAATAGTGATTCACCTGAATTCATGTTTCAAGGAAAAATACTTGATCGGTACCTACTATGAAGCGATTCGAGCCTGGAAATAATAATATCATATGAAATTCTACGCAATTTAAGAATTCGTGTTATTTATGTATGCAGTAGGTACCTATGTTACAAGCACTTCCGGTAGTCGTTTGTACCTTCTCAGATAATGCTATGTTACTATTTAAGTCACTATATGGTCGAAGTCGTCTTGTTACCAAGCAATCAAAGGTCAATATCCACATCATCATACAAAAAACAAAGACCGGTTTATCAGCGACCCATCAATCAAGCAGCCGCAGTTTGCTTTGCGAATCATGCAGGAAGCTGCGAACTAGGCCTCGCTTGCTAGATACACACAGACCGACCAACTTATCTGTACACTTAACCAAATAATGGTACTGAAAATCTGCTTTAAAACTGTTAGTTTTGTTCAGAAAACACGACGGTGGCTCCCCCATTCAGTTCTACTGATAATTGAGTCGCCTGTACCGTGACTGATATAGCAATTAGGAATGATGAGAAATAAAGATGTGTCTTGAAATATTAGGTAACTGTGCCGAATTTCGGGTCGACTCATGTAGGTGTAACAGCATTGGGCGTATCCTTGAGGTCGCGCCAAATTTTATGACCAATTGAAATTAAGAAAAGTATAGGTAATGTAAACACTGGCCCCAACAAATAGGTACTCAGGCAAATCCGGTCAATCGTCCAGATTTGCCTGGATATTTGTTTTTTTATTTTGCGAATTTATTAAGTTGCACGAGCGCCATCATGACGTATAAGCAAAAAAGAGAAAAGTCCAACCTGGGATTCGAACCCGACGTCAGCGCTTATGTTATAGGTATACCTACATTGAATTGAGCTATGTATGTTTGCTTCAAATCTAGAGACCATAAGCTTCGCATTATTTCTTAAGGAGATTTACCTCTACTAAGACCGCGTTGCCACCTGCGAGACAACTCCCGCGAGGAATTGCGGGAGTTGTCGAGAGTCTGTCGCGACAGCACTTGCTGCTGAGTTTTCACTTGCAAGCTGCAGTCCGACAGGCTGTCGGAAATTTCTCGCGGAAGTTTTCTCGCACGTGGACTCGAGGCTTAATACTATCTCTTTTTTGTCTTTCGCTAACTTCCGTCTGCTTGATGGATGGACAAATCTCGATTCGTACTAACCTACCATATTAAAATTCCAGGTTACCACCAAACTCTCAGATAGAAACTCTTCGGTTCAGCAATAACGCCATTAAGACCTACTGGCCCGACCCGTTTAGCGACATCCCAAACTTGAAAAAGCTATCCTTCTCACAGAATGACCTCACTGAGATCACCCCAGATCTCTTCACAAAGATCCAGGCTCTGGAAGACTTGGATCTATCATACAACAAGCTGTCGGAGTTCAGCGCAATGGATTTCCAACTTTTGAGCAACGTAAAAAAGTTGAGTTTGCAAAGCAACCAGCTCAAGAAGATACCTTTAGAAGCGCTGCATCCAATGACGTCGTTAGAAGATTTGGATCTGAGCAAGAATGGGGTGTATGACTTGCTTCTGCAGAAGAATGCGAAGGGCGCTCTGACCGGGTTGAAGAGGTTGTACTTGAATGGGAACCGGATAAGATCTGTGATGAAGGACTCGTTCCCGTTGGATAACACCTTGTAAGTAAATTTTTATAAATAAAAATTAGTAAGAATAAACTTTATAATTTTTTATTATCTAGCGCGAAAAACTAAAAAGTCCACGAAGACAACTACACTTATATTGCTAGTTAAGCAATATAAGTGTAGTTGTATCTTCTTTAAGTTCAAGTACTGTGGCTACAGTGACTTTTGTTATTCTAACTCTATGTAACGCAACATTCTCTAAGAATCTGTATTGTATTGTGCCACATTCTTGTTTGTGACATAACTATTCGAATTGTACGCCTTATCCTTTTGACAGTAATAGGTACCATACAGTATAAACAGTCTTATTTCAAAAATGTATACTTACTTTCTCCTTATTTTGTTTTCTTTTTCCACAGAGAACTTCTAGACTTATCCAACAACATCATCGAGATCGTCGAAGAAGACTCCTTCCTCACCTGCACCAATCTTAGAGAACTGAACCTTGCTCAAAACAACATAACTTTCGTTTTCAATCTACCCTCAACGCTGCAAATCGCCATACTGAAGGTCAACACTCTATATCATTGGCCGAAGTTCCCGAATGGCATCAAGTATATAGATCTGTCATATAATAAATTATCTGAAATATATGATGAGAACAGCGTGAATTTTGATAGCTTGGAGGTAAGAACATGTATACTCTTCGATTATAAATATTATGGACACCGAACGAAAAACATAACGATAACGGGTCTATGTTGTATTTTGGAAGATACATTTTTGTGCAAGTATTTTTTTCGAGAACTAGTTGTATAATTAAACCCAATATAGGTTTTAAGACAACTCTTTAACATAAATTTATTGTAAAATGTATAATTTAATAAATAATAATAATGTAATAAGAAGTATTAAATGTGATAACGATAGTTTTATTCATATAAACAAAATTACTGTTTCAGATCCTGAACATCGGAGGAAACCAAATAAAGGAACTAAGCATCGAGAGGAAACTACCCAACCTCTTCACTCTAGACCTATCTTATAACTTACTATCAGAAGTACCAAAAGCAATAAGCACTCAGCTTTTCCCAAACTTAGAGGAACTTCACTTAGACGGCAATTTAATTGAAAGCATTTATTTCAAGAATATTATAGCATTGCGAAGTTTATATATGAACGATTTGAATAAACTGCGGGTAGTCGAAGATAAAGCGTTCAGTAATGTGGTGGGGAGAGGAGATGATACGGAAGAGCTGAACTGCTTCTCCCTCTATCTGTCAAACTGTCCTTTTCTATCTGAGATCAAAGATGGGGCTTTTGATGGCACGTCTGTGTGCATGGTAAGTTTTGATTTTACAAGTTATTGTATTATAATTAACTACCACAAGCTCATGCTTGACGATATTGTAAATTTTGCGAGTCAAACTTTGGAGAAATTGCCATTGGATGAGGATGCCTGGCATACAAGAAGAGGCCTATGTTTAACAGTGGGCAAATATGGACTGATGACGACCTTAATTATCTACTCTTTGTGTCTTTTATATACAGCGACCGAAGTAAGATGTCAAATTCTATTAGAACATCTAGGCATTTGTTTGTTTGACGATAGTTTGAGTAGGTATCGTTGATCCAATCTTCATTAAAATTTTGCGAGCAAGTAGTTCATGCAAACACCATTTATATTTTCGAATATGAGTGCAATCGGACGAGAAATGATGGAGGATGGCAAGGTTTCCATTTGAGCCGAAACACTAGCTAGTTAGTATTTTCAGTTAACTTTTAATTTCAGCTCGATATAAGCAAGAACAACCTGTCCTTCCTATCGGAGAGTCTGCTCGAGTGGCAGTCAGTGAGCGAGGGAGTGAACCTGCAGTGGAACCCGTGGCGCTGCGCGTGCGCGCTGCAGTGGGTGGTGGACCGCCTGCTGCCGCTCGTGTACCGCGCCAACTCGCGCCTGCTGGCCGAGCTCAGGTACACTCACTTGCTGATCCAGGGGGGCTAAGAGTCTCAACCCCCCCCCCCCCCCTCTTCCCCAAAATTGAAAATGTTTACCTACCTTCATAATTACTTTCAACTGTGAAGCCAGCCAAACCAAAATCCTGGATTCGTTACTGGGTACACTGTACTCTGCTGTATCACTGGTGTACTACATTGACACTGACATATTACACTGAAGCTGTGGTACATTACAAATGTTGTCGTAGCGACCCAAACCGTGTTCTGGCCTCCGCCACTAAGAAGCGCCGCTTTTCTGTCTTGAGCAAGATTATAATGACATCGTGATACATTATACTGACAACGTTATACGGTAAACGGGCAATGTCGTACTTTACACAACGCTACATTCTACACTGATAATGTGATAGTTTACACTGGCACTTTGGTACAATACATTCACAATGTGGTGCACTCTATTGACTCTACCATATACTAACTAGCACTGACTCGTTTACTAGACTGATGAACATTTTGCCATTACAGCCAACTAAATTTTAACTACGTGTTTTAGATGCGGCTCTCCTCGACCATTCGAGGGCCTGCGACTCGTCCACTGGTACAACTGGACGGAGCAAGCCATGTGCAATGATGATTACCTCCGCTCTGGGAATTACATGGTCAGTCAAGTTTTTGTTTTTTGTGATACGCCACATTTCATCAGAGTGGTTTAGATTTAGAAGTTTTGTACTTATCTTATATCTTTAAATGAGCAATTCTTGTATATTTATATATATATATAATTGGAATCTCGGAATCGGCTCCAACGATTTTCATACAATTTAGTATATAGGGGGTTTCGGGGGCGATAAATCGATCTAGCTAGGAATCATTTTTAGAAAATGTCATTTTATTCGTGTTTTATCGATAATCAACTTAAACATAAACTTGGAAGAAAAATAACAAAAGGAGGCGTTTGAGTAGTCTCAACTGAAAAATATGACTCTTCCTGACATCTATTGGCGAATAATAATACTATTTTTGTGAGCAACTAATTGCTTTAACGACACAACAGCAGATGGCGTTGTTAAGTAAAAAAAAAAAACCGAGCTAAGCTCGGTAAAAACCGAAAAAAGCGGTCATCCAGGTACTGTATGTAGGCTTAGTGTGAGCTTTGATTGTTAACGTAAACTTTTTTCATTTTATTTTTTTTATTTTACTGGAACTTATTATGTAGTTCGATAACGTTTCCGCCAGGGGCGCTTAATTAAAATGTATGGAGCCGAATGTGAGAAAAATGAAACAAGTAAAAATTTAATTAAAATTTTTATAAAACCTCCGATTTTCATCAACACCATATTTCATCAAACATAGCTAAAACACAAAATCGGTTCATCCGTTCGGAAGCTGACGATGCTACAGACACACACACACACACACACACACACACAAACACGTCAAACTTATAACACCCCATCGTTTTTGCGTCAAGGGTTAAAAAAATGTAATGTACGAAAAACAAAAAAAACGAAACTATCAATACTCAAAAAAAAGCCTCATGGCTTTGCTGGTTTTTTTTATTATCATCCCACCTTATTAACCCCACTAATGAGTAAATGTAGACCTCTTTTTTTTGCAATGCCATCTAATTTCTAACCTTCTCTAAATTTATTTTTTACAACTTTCTTTCTTAACAGATCGAGTCATCTTCAGACCCCAACTCTCTCTCCCGCGTGACCTCCCTCACCCTCATCCTCGGAGGGAGCATCATCGTGGCCCTCCTCATAGCGATAGCCCTCACAGTGTACCTCGTGAAGACGCGCCGGAAGTACCGCGTGAGGCAGGCCGCCATGCGCCGGAAGCGGCAGAGCGCATTGGATGCTAAACAGACCAATGGGAAGGAACAGTTTTCAGCACTGAACGCGTGAAGTAAAATAAAGGAAAGGCGACACTGGGTGAAGTAGCAAGGTGGCACTGACGAAAAGAAACGTAGAATCAAACCTTATATCGTAATAGTACAACTGAAATTCAAATAACAAACTAAGCGTCGCTTCTCGTTGCTCGCGTACAAGGTTTATTGAAACATTCTTACAGTATACCAGGGGGGCTATTCCTACTCGTGAGATGAGATGAGATTTTATCTTGGTCACTCTCTCACCTATGACTATTCAAACGAGAGCAACAAGGAAAAAAAGGGTGAGATGAAAATCTCAAATCTCCGAATAGGGCCCCTGGTGATTAATATTGCACATCGACCTTTGAAAAGAGACTTCTATTTTGTAGAGCGTTATTTTTGTCGCACACTAACGAAACTGTCGTGGGAAAGAGATAACGCTCTACGAAGCTGAAGTCTCTTTCCAAAAATGAATGAAAATTTGAGATTACTATTATTTTGATAAGATAAGTATAAGTGTTAATTACTGGTAGGTAAAGTAGGATAATAAATTTTTTAAAGCGTAGTTGTAAATATTTTTACCAATCGGCCCATACCACCTTATAACAGTATTTTATATGAGTAGTGTTACCATATTTAAGTGTACATATTATTTTTAAATAATGTATGTTGTGTATATTTATAGCCAAACATTATTTAATAAATTAATTTAACGAATATAAAAAAAGCTTTTAAATTAAATCATCTTCCGAGGGGGTTGATAAGTTTGCGTATGAATCCGGGGCCATTCCACTTCCCTTTCAGCAGTTTGTTCCAATATACGTAGGGCATTATATCCTTCTTCAAAAAGTATAGGAACTGACGTTCTTTGCTCTGGAAATAATTTAATTGACATAAATCTTCACGCCTTTCCCCGACGGGGCTGGCAGAGGTGTAATACAACACCCACACTTCGCCGGCCGATATTCATTCCCAAATGTGACAGGGGGCGAGCCTGTCGCCATACACCGGGCTCCACTCATGTAGCAGATGACATACAATACGCACACACATACATATGTTCACAATGAACAAATTGGTGCGTGCCGTCGGCTGGGTTTGAACCCGCTCCCTCTGGCTTGAGAGGCGGGCCTTCTCCAACTTGGCTATCATCGCTTACTCAATTGAATTGACTCAGTATTTATTGTCGGGAAAAGACCTAACTATAGCCATATGACCAGAAACGGTCAAATGACCGACTACAAATGAATCCAACTTATCCGATAAAGATTTTTGGTCATGGAGTACTTACTTCCGAGGTCCTCACCAAATAAACACTTTGATAAAACCATCATACCTGATCAAAAGGGAACGTCTCCCACACATGTTTATCATACACAAACTCCGCCAGTATGGCCGAGCGGTACGAGGTGAGGATGGGGCAGGCGCCGTAGCCGTTGTACTCGGCTCTCGGCTCCTTGCCTGCCATCACTGACGATAGGTTCTTAAACACGATCGGGCTTTGCTGCGCTAAAATGTTCTATAGATTTGTAGATTTTGGTAGGAGGATGTATTGTTGAAAATAATATTTGAATGCTTGAAAAAATCTGTAAATTCTTTACTACTGCTGGCAAAAGGTGGGAAGGACAAATACTACCACTTTGATACTTATACTCGTTCCTCGCTCAGTGAGATACTGAGATTCCAGTTGAGATGGTTTTAGCCTTAAAGCGCATCGTTACCGTACGAGTATGTACCGATTCGAGTCTTCGAAAATTACGTTACGGATTTACGCGTCTTAAAGATCAATTTCAAAAGTGACTTGTCTTACCAACCGCAGCAGCAGTCTTGCTGTTAGGCGTGGCCAAACAGTCTCCGATTCCAAACACATTGCTGACCATCCGATGCTGTAGGGTGCGCCTGTTCACATCTAGGTAGCCTTCCTCCGTCACCAGTTCGGAGCACCGGGAGAGGCAAGTCGGCGGGCTCATAGGCGGTGTCACGTGGAGAAAGTTGTAGGGAAGGGTTATACACTGGAATTAACGAGTTGATACTTATAGCTTTCGGACTATACATATGTATAACTACTCTACACTTCGACAAGTCAAGGTATCGATAAGACTACTATCTATCTAATTCTCAAGTACCTAAGTACTTAGACCACATTTCTAGGAGAGAATATGGTCAAAGTAGGAGATAAAGAAACTAGGAGAGAACCTGGAAACGTTGATGGCAACGGAAAGTTAACGGTCAGGAGATTGTAGTACGTCGCAGCGTTGATCCAATGAGCACATTCACCATCTTGCTTTGCATCATTGCTTGATTTCAAAGGGTAAATAGATATGTATGTTTAGCAATAAAAACGAGTCTGACTTTGCTTTCCTTCGTCATTGTGAAGGCGGTAAAAGTAGATGAGACTAGTACATGACAGGAAAGGATGGCGTGCTAAATAGCACTCAGCAAATACTTAGCAGTGGGCGAAAAATGATGATGATGATAAGACTCTGAATAGTAATTTTAGTGGTACGGCTTAAATGAGTCCTCGCCCGCGGGGGGCGCACAGGGGGAGCGAGTTAGGAGCGAGCCTGATCGCGCTTGACGCTTTAGATTAGGTAGGCTTCCACGCCCCTGTACCACGCAGTACCACTATAGTACATTGTGATAGTACATTGGACAGTATACATTACCCCACCCCCTTTGTCCTTGTCGACGAACACCGCCCCCCGTGACGTAATCTCTGCCAGCTCCATATTATAGTTCACAGCAATGTTTCGCTCGGATGCGATATTGTTCAGAGCAGCCGCATACTTTGGGATCCCGTATGTCACGTCGCTGCCTGTGACGTACGTGATACTTGTTTTGTTCCGGATATTATGCTAAAAGATAGAGTAATCTAGCACTGAGCTTGGAAGTAGCATTTGTTTGGGTGCCCTTATGTACCTAATAAGGACCGGTCGGCGTTTATCAAAGTGCTGCTTAATTTATTGAAGTAGAAATAGAGACTGTGTGTATGAAAACGGTGTGGAAGCCTAGCAGCTGTCTAGGGTGTTAGGGGTGGACTAGGGATGTTAATTTTAAAACTCTGGAGGTGCCTACGTTGTTGAAAGCCGTATGTGCACCCAACCAAAACATCTTGATGATGATGATTCAGTAAATAAAGTATGAACCATAAAATTGTGGTTGTTTTATGTAGGCGAACAAAATATGCATTTTAGTATACCAACATTTGCTGTATTTTTCATAATAAAGCATGAACCATTAATTTACCTTCAAAACCATTAATTTACCTTCCTCCAATAATCATCAGCCAAGTAGGTGACACAGTGCGTTGCGCCGGAGCACTTGCCGCTTTGCTGCGGTCTCGTGAAGACTGCGAACCCTCCTTGGAACTGCTGCATGAGGCGCCAGGTCTTCACGCAGTAGACGGGCGAGTAGATCGTGGTGACTGGAGCACCCACTGACTCGAGAGCTTGCTCGAGACCTGGGATCTGTGTATCAGTGGGGTTTATGGGTTAAATCCAGGACTACTTGAGTTGGTATGAATTGCAAATAAAGGGGTTTTTATGTTGATACAGCATCCAGTTTCGTAAAATCTTTATATCCCCGTTTAAATTATTTACATTTCTGCATGGTGACTACACGTTCCAAACAATAACCATGGGGTGCGGGGCAGACATTGGACTGAAAAGTTAACTGTCCAACAAACCAGTCGTTTGGGTCCCGACGCACACACACCGACACAAGACCGACCTGCCACTTAAGTACGACCGAAATAGCTAATATTATTGTAGATAATTTTATTATGTCTAAGTACCTGATCATAGTCGTTCTTCAGCCCTACAGTCACGACCATGAACTCGTATGTGATTTTGTCCCCATTGGTGGTGTAGACGACGTTGTTGCAGGGGTCGAAGTCTTCGACGCAGTCTCTCAGCCAGAGCACGGGAGGAAGTAACGCGCCGGTCGTTCTGAATGTGTCTTTGAACTGGTTGATGCCGCCGGCCACCAGGGTGAACTGAGGCTGGTTGTAGTGCACCTAAAATATTTGATTTAGAACTTAAAGTGCCCACTTAACCCACAGTTAACCCTATCATAGTTACCTACTAGTACTTTGCTCCGACTGTAAGTATGATCCCGCAACCTTTGTTTCTTCATGACCGTTGACCGATTTTGCCAATAGATGAGCAAATCGGTCGGGTTTTTTTCACACACTAACTGCCAACAAAGTTCCATCAAGATTGGATCAATCTTAATATATATAAATTACGTGTCACGTTGTTTGTCCGCTATAGACTCCTAAACTACTTAACCGATTTCAATCAAATTTGCACACCGTGTGCAGTTCGATCTAACTTAACAGATAGGATAGCTCACATATATATATATATATATAAATAATAAACGAGAACGAAGTCGCGGGGTGACAGCGAGATAATATTATAAAGTTTTCACTAAACAAATTAAAAAAATAAATATTATAGGTAATTTACATACGTACCTATACTTATACTTAAGTGTGGATTGGATAAGTGAACTTAACACATTTTTTCCGAAGCAACACGACATGCCAACTGTACAGCTGCGTAGGTAGGTACTGTACTAACCTGTGACGGTTCTATGACTATGATGTCGTTCTTCTTCAGAGTCTTTGAGAAGCGCCACGCGACGCTGCAGCCCCCTGCGCCGGCGCCCACAATCAGCAGTTTGCATCTAAGATGTGAAGACTAGATGATGAAAAGGGAACTAAGTAGGTACCTATGTTTACTTAGTACTAAGCGAGCTTGCTTGTCCGAAATTAGTCGTACTGGTTAGAGACAAAAATAAAGATCTCTAGAACTCTAGTTTCCAATTTTTTTCACAACAACTTTAATTGAAATTATTTCTATAGTAATACCACAGAATAAACCTAATATAATAAATAATAATGATAATGTGGGATGTTGACTCGAAGAATATTGTCCCGATAGTCGTCACGGTAAACGGTCTCATAGCGAAGAGCTCGACCAACACCTCAAGAGGCTCTCATTAGACGGTTGGGTCAAGGGCCAGATACAGTGGGCAGTGATCCTATACGCGTGCCGTATTGTCAGAAGGCCTGAATTCCTCACTCTGAATTAAGCCCTAACCACCGGTAGCTTGGGCCTAGCCCCGCAGACAGCGGCACCCTAGTTTGTAAGTTTTATTATTTTAGTATTTGTTTATTTTTTACAATATACTAATGATACCTATATTGTAAAAAAAACTTAGAAATTAAGAATAAAAAAAATAGGTACCCTGGATAATAAGTACTACGTACCTAATACTAAGTAAATAAGTTTAGTTTTGCGTTTTTTTAATTTTAAATTTTTAATTGAAAATAAATACATTATTATGCTAATAATGGAATTATTATTAACGTACGCACTTGTCACAAATAAATATATAACTATTGACACAAATGCAGTGTACCTACTAATTGCTGGAGTCAGTCTAAAATCTAGACACAGCGAATAACATAAGGTTATTCGCTGTTATTTCTAGTTTTACTACGGATCCCTTAAATACAACTTACTGGTATCTATTCTGTATCGTTGACGCACAGCTGTATGCCCGTGTCGTTCTAGCACTGTACCAGCATAGCCGTTTCAAGATAAAACCCATTTGCTATTTGGGATTTACACATTTGGTGAGGACTTTGTATTTTTACATGGTAAGGAATTCTGACAGAAAGGGGAACCAACTAGATTGTTTCAGTTTCACTTTACGAAGGTTACTTACGAACCTAACAATTGCACTTGCCTATCCCTGGGCAGTTGTTCTATCGCAGTCATCCGAGCATTTCTTGTAGAATATATTTTAGTTGTTAATCCATACGCATATTATAAAATCGAAGTACAGAATAACTTCGTCTGTCTGTTTATAAGCTTTTCACGGCTAAACGGCTGAACGGTTGATCGTATATCAGCTTTCGGAGGCTGAAGAACGCGAACAAAGTCGCGGGCACCAGCTAGTAATTAATAAAAACAAAGCTTACGACAACGACTTCCCGTCATCCGAATTGGATTTTAGTAAACAATTTTTAGACTTTTGTTGATTTTTTTAAGTATGATCTACCAAACAATAAAGAATCATCAAAATCGATTCAGAATTGGCAGAATGATTGCGTAACATACATAACTAAAAAACCAGTCGAATTGAGAACCTCCTCCTTTTTTAAAGTCGGCTAAAAACGACACAAGCATCGACAAACACAGAAGGTGAACTCGAGACGTTCGTAGATATTCGCTCCGCCACGCGTTTGTGTTAGATTGCCTGGAAGAGAACACTTAGTGATAAGGCAGCTAGTTTTCGCTCTAGGCGTAAGCGTTATTATCTTTTTGTTAATTTTTACTTGTTAGTTATCTATGTAAGTTATTGTGTTTATATGGGTTGCACTTGAATAAAACTCATTTTTGGAAAATGTATAAGTATAATTATTATAAGTTAAAAATGTAACATTGTGTAAATAACTCTTAAGTATATTTTTTTGCTTATATACATTTAGACGCAATACATACAATTATTTATAGATGTTTTTAAAATAAAATTGACTACTTTTTACCAATTTTATTTTTATTTTTACATTTCTCCCAATTAAAAACAATAATATATTTAAATTAATTTCATTTAATCTCTTTCTGAGCATTACGATTAGATACAACAATAAAAAATAAATCGAATAAAAAATAACGCTTAAAATAAATCTTATCGGACCTAAATATTTATAACAAGGCTTCGTACTCATTAAACCAGATATTCTTTTGACATAATGTTTCATAAATAACTTATTTCAAGGTAGTTTTTCTTAACAAAAAAATACCCCAAATACTAATTTTCGTGTAACTCTGTCGTCTGTCCGTCTGTTTCTGACTGTCCGCTACATCATCCATATTTAAAAAAAAACACATAATTCTAATAATTCCCCAACAAATATTTAATCAATATCTTTTCATTTATCTATCGGATAGTTTTATTGATATCGATTAAGTACTTCTCGATATTCGCCTTAACTATTAAACGTTTTATACAGGTGATTTCGAATGCATTAACATGCTTCCAGATTTTCATTGTACTCATCATTATCAGGAACTTTTCCTATGGGATCAACTCTGATAACACAAAAAAAAAAATTGCTGTTCCATACATTTTTTCATGGGTGAAGAGCTTTTTTTATCGTGTTAACAGAGTTGATCTCATAGAAAAAGTTACTTAAAATGATGAGTACAATGAAAATCTGGAAGCATGTCAATGAATTCAAAATCACCCTGTTTAACCTCGGAATAATTATACAGCGTTTTGTTTTTATCAGTCGAGTTTAAAATTTTAAAGAAAGAACGAGACAAAACACTTTACTAAACAACTATACTAAACAACTATACCAAGGCTATATACAGCGTTTATTAGTAAGGAGGATAATGGTAAGTGCTAAATTTTGTTAGGGACAAATTTCTCCTAAAGCAAACTAAACGTAAAGCTTGAATCTACCTTCGACTAAACCAAAATTGCTAACGAGTATTTTAGTTTCAAAAACTCTTCAAGAGTACATAATGGTTTTGCACAAAACGTCAGCCTTAGACATAACGTTAACATGGACGTATAACGTAGAACGTCAACGTGACATTGGACGTCGACATGAAGTAGGACGTCAACGTGACGTTGGACGTTAACGTGACGTTGGACGTCAACGTGACGTTGAACATTTAAGCCCCGACTTTGACGCGTCTATCTAGCTCTCAATTTCAAAAATTTTGAAGTATGAAAAGACAAAATCGATAAATTTGCAGAGAATAACACTTCCAAAGTTTGCTATAATTTTTATCGAACGTGCTATATAGCAGCGCTCCAGAGTCCGGGCCTTAACATTACGTTGAACATCAATGGCATATGACCATCATGACATGACATTAAAACATAAGCGTCATAACGTTTAGGCTTCGTCCGAACTAAGGAAACTGTGAGCGGCTGACTGTTTGCCTGCAGTTCGCCACCCTATTATATTTTAAATGAACACTTAAAGACACTTGCACTAAATATAAGATTTGCCTTAGTCATTGCTTAACTAGCTTTAAACTACTCCCTGCTAGGAGTAGTACAGTAGTACATATAGTTAAGATTCTCATAAGGAATTTGTTAAGGTTCGTATAAAAAAAAATTGGTAGGAACTAGCTAGTAGTAGATTACAAAAGTTAAGGAAGGACTTAGACAATTCTTATGCTTAGAGCAAGTGGCCATCAATGTTCGGACACTGCATTGCTTAGTTAGGACAAAGCCTAAACGTTATGATGACCAAAATTTCGTTAATGTTAAATATCATGTTTTAATGTTGTAGTGATAAAGATTAAGAAAGGGATGCTTAGATGGTTTGGACACATTGAGAGAATGAATGAAAGGAGATTGACGAAACAGGTTTACATGGCGAGTGTGGATGGTCAACTTGGTCAGGGTCGACCAAGGCGCACGTGTCTCGACCAAATTGAAGATGTCTTAAAGAAAGGCCAGGTCAAGAGTATCCTTAATCGACGAGCGTGTATGAAAAGACTCATGAAAGTGGAAGAAACGAAAGATGTGTGCCAGCATCGTAGCAAGTGGAGAGAAGTGGTCTCTGCCTACTCCTATGGGAAAGAGGCGTGAATATATGTATGTATGTCATGATGCTCATATCCTTACATTAAAAATAACTGTGTTCTGGAAGCACCATCGTAATTATAAATGTCTCTACACATTATTTGGCTCTGAAGTTGACAATCTTTCTGACCCACTCCGGCCCGTGGTAGTATCCTCTCAGCATGAAGTGCCAGTACATGAACGGAAAGAGCTCTTTCTTCATTTGGAAAGCGATTCTGCTTTCTGCAGCCTGAAAAAATAAATGTGTTAGGATAGGCATAGAATTGGTATATTAGTCAGTTTCTAATATTACGCAGTCACGTTTTGTCAATTGTCTTCTTTATATAGTTTTGATTGCCTCGGTGGCTCAGTTGGTAGTGAACCTGCCTTCTAAGCCTGGGGGCGTGGGTTCGATTCCCACGTAGGGCAAACATTTATGTGATGAACAGTTGTGTTTGTTCTATGTCTGGGTGTTAATATGTATTTAAAAATATTACATGTATGTCTATGTATCAGTCTCTGGCCGCCATAGTACAAGTTTTGCTTAGTTTAAGGTCAGGCAACCGTGTGTGTAAGTGTCCCGAATATTTATTTATCTTGGTCACTATTTTCACTAGATGAGTGTGATACAGAAATGAGCTGATCATTCGATAATAATCTTTCATAATAAAAAACCGACTTTTCGTCATCTGGATCGGATTCTGTATAAAATGAGAGCAATCTGTAAGCATATCCTTTCAAATAAAAAAAAATATTACTAGGGGGACTAATCTACAGCTATCTACACGTATCTCGTTCTGCCCTCCACGCCATACTCTATTTACTGTATCATGGTGCGAGTGACACCCGCACTAATTACGTATTTTGCTTGATTTACTAACAATTACTGATGATTCCATATTTTGTTGTTGTGATATTTAGGGTGCTGAAGTTTTAAGTCATGATTTGTAAATGGCGGCAACTTTCAAAGGTGAAAAGGAAAGATTTGTTTGATGTTACAGTTTAATGTGCACGATGCCGTCGTACACGAACTGCCTACTAGTGAGCGACACCGGAGCGAGGCTACATCTAGGCTACATCTAGTACATACATGTGCGCCGGGCAGTGAGGGCACCTGGTCGAAGGGGAAGGTCTCGTGCACGAACTGCCTACTAGTGAGCGACACCGGAGCGAGGCTACATCTAGGCTACATCTAGTACATACATGTGCGCCGGGCAGTGAGGGCACCTGGTCGAAGGGGAAGGTCTCGTGCACGAACTGTCTACTAGTGAGCGACACCGGAGCGAGGCTACATCTAGGCTACATCTAGTACATACATGTGCGCCGGGCAGTGAGGGCACCTGGTCGAAGGGGAAGGTCTCGTGCACGAACTGTCTACTAGTGAGCGACACCGGAGCGAGGCTACATCTAGGCTACATCTAGTACATACATGTGCGCCGGGCAGTGAGGGCACCTGGTCGAAGGGGAAGGTCTCGTGCACGAACTGTCTACTAGTGAGCGACACCGGAGCGAGGCTACATCTAGGCTACATCTAGTACATACATGTGCGCCGGGCAGTGAGGGCACCTGGTCGAAGGGGAAGGTCTCGTGCACGAACTGTCTACTAGTGAGCGACACCGGAGCGAGGCTACATCTAGGCTACATCTAGTACATACATGTGCGCCGGGCAGTGAGGGCACCTGGTCGAAGGGGAAGGTCTCGTGCACGAACTGCCTACTAGTGAGCGACACCGGAGCGAGGCTACATCTAGGCTACATCTAGTACATACATGTGCGCCGGGCAGTGAGGGCACCTGGTCGAAGGGGAAGGTCTCGTGCACGAACTGCCTACTAGTGAGCGACACCGGAGCGAGGCTACATCTAGGCTACATCTAGTACATACATGTGCGCCGGGCAGTGAGGGCACCTGGTCGAAGGGGAAGGTCTCGTGCACGAACTGCCTACTAGTGAGCGACACCGGAGCGAGGCTACATCTAGTACATACATGTGCGCCGGGCAGTGAGGGCACCTGGTCGAAGGGGAAGGTCTCGTGCACGAACTGTCTACTAGTGAGCGACACCGGAGCGAGGCTACATCTAGTACATACATGTGCGCCGGGCAGTGAGGGCACCTGGTCGAAGGGGAAGGTCTCGTGCACGAACTGCCTACTAGTGAGCGACACCGGAGCGAGGCTACATCTAGGCTACATCTAGTACATACATGTGCGCCGGGCAGTGAGGGCACCTGGTCGAAGGGGAAGGTCTCGTGCACGAACTGCCTACTAGTGAGCGACACCGGAGCGAGGCTACATCTAGGCTACATCTAGTACATACATGTGCGCCGGGCAGTGAGGGCACCTGGTCGAAGGGGAAGGTCTCGTGCACGAACTGCCTACTAGTGAGCGACACCGGAGCGAGGCTACATCTAGTACATACATGTGCGCCGGGCAGTGAGGGCACCTGGTCGAAGGGGAAGGTCTCGTGCACGAACTGTCTACTAGTGAGCGACACCGGAGCGAGGCTACATCTAGTACATACATGTGCGCCGGGCAGTGAGGGCACCTGGTCAAAGGGGAAGGTCTCGTGCACGAACTGTCTACTAGTGAGCGACACCGGAGCGAGGCTACATCTAGGCTACATCTAGTACATACATGTGCGCCGGGCAGTGAGGGCACCTGGTCGAAGGGGAAGGTCTCGTGCACGAACTGTCTACTAGTGAGCGACACCGGAGCGAGGCTACATCTAGGCTACATCTAGTACATACATGTGCGCCGGGCAGTGAGGGCACCTGGTCGAAGGGGAAGGTCTCGTGCACGAACTGTCTACTAGTGAGCGACACTGGAGCGAGGCTACATCTAGGCTACATCTAGTACATACATGTGCGCCGGGCAGTGAGGGCACCTGGTCGAAGGGGAAGGTCTCGTGCACGAACTGCCTACTAGTGAGCGACACCGGAGCGAGGCTACATCTAGTACATACATGTGCGCCGGGCAGTGAGGGCACCTGGTCGAAGGGGAAGGTCTCGTGCACGAACTGTCTACTAGTGAGCGACACCGGAGCGAGGCTACATCTAGTACATACATGTGCGCCGGGCAGTGAGGGCACCTGGTCAAAGGGGAAGGTCTCGTGCACGAACTGTCTACTAGTGAGCGACACCGGAGCGAGGCTACATCTAGGCTACATCTAGTACATACATGTGCGCCGGGCAGTGAGGGCACCTGGTCGAAGGGGAAGGTCTCGTGCACGAACTGTCTACTAGTGAGCGACACCGGAGCGAGGCTACATCTAGGCTACATCTAGTACATACATGTGCGCCGGGCAGTGAGGGCACCTGGTCGAAGGGGAAGGTCTCGTGCACGAACTGTCTACTAGTGAGCGACACCGGAGCGAGGCTACATCTAGGCTACATCTAGTACATACATGTGCGCCGGGCAGTGAGGGCACCTGGTCGAAGGGGAAGGTCTCGTGCACGAACTGTCTACTAGTGAGCGACACCGGAGCGAGGCTACATCTAGGCTACATCTAGTACATACATGTGCGCCGGGCAGTGAGGGCACCTGGTCGAAGGGGAAGGTCTCGTGCACGAACTGCCTACTAGTGAGCGACACCGGAGCGAGGCTACATCTAGGCTACATCTAGTACATACATGTGCGCCGGGCAGTGAGGGCACCTGGTCGAAGGGGAAGGTCTCGTGCACGAACTGCCTACTAGTGAGCGACACCGGAGCGAGGCTACATCTAGGCTACATCTAGTACATACATGTGCGCCGGGCAGTGAGGGCACCTGGTCGAAGGGGAAGGTCTCGTGCACGAACTGTCTACTAGTGAGCGACACCGGAGCGAGGCTACATCTAGTACATACATGTGCGCCGGGCAGTGAGGGCACCTGGTCGAAGGGGAAGGTCTCGTGCACGAACTGTCTACTAGTGAGCGACACCGGAGCGAGGCTACATCTAGTACATACATGTGCGCCGGGCAGTGAGGGCACCTGGTCAAAGGGGAAGGTCTCGTGCACGAACTGTCTACTAGTGAGCGACACCGGAGCGAGGCTACATCTAGGCTACATCTAGTACATACATGTGCGCCGGGCAGTGAGGGCACCTGGTCGAAGGGGAAGGTCTCGTGCACGAACTGTCTACTAGTGAGCGACACCGGAGCGAGGCTACATCTAGGCTACATCTAGTACATACATGTGCGCCGGGCAGTGAGGGCACCTGGTCGAAGGGGAAGGTCTCGTGCACGAACTGTCTACTAGTGAGCGACACTGGAGCGAGGCTACATCTAGGCTACATCTAGTACATACATGTGCGCCGGGCAGTGAGGGCACCTGGTCGAAGGGGAAGGTCTCGTGCACGAACTGCCTACTAGTGAGCGACACCGGAGCGAGGCTACATCTAGTACATACATGTGCGCCGGGCAGTGAGGGCACCTGGTCGAAGGGGAAGGTCTCGTGCACGAACTGTCTACTAGTGAGCGACACCGGAGCGAGGCTACATCTAGTACATACATGTGCGCCGGGCAGTGAGGGCACCTGGTCAAAGGGGAAGGTCTCGTGCACGAACTGTCTACTAGTGAGCGACACCGGAGCGAGGCTACATCTAGGCTACATCTAGTACATACATGTGCGCCGGGCAGTGAGGGCACCTGGTCGAAGGGGAAGGTCTCGTGCACGAACTGTCTACTAGTGAGCGACACCGGAGCGAGGCTACATCTAGGCTACATCTAGTACATACATGTGCGCCGGGCAGTGAGGGCACCTGGTCGAAGGGGAAGGTCTCGTGCACGAACTGTCTACTAGTGAGCGACACCGGAGCGAGGCTACATCTAGGCTACATCTAGTACATACATGTGCGCCGGGCAGTGAGGGCACCTGGTCGAAGGGGAAGGTCTCGTGCACGACGCCGTCGTACACGAACTCGGCCAGGATGCACGTGCTGTATGACGTCAGCAGCGGACACGCGCCGTACCCGTCGTACTTCTGGCCCGGGCTGTCGCGGCGCATCGTCGACAGCAGGTTGTGTTCCACTACGTAGCTCTGCTTCGCTGCAAAATTAGAATGAGAATTGAAATATGTTTATTACCGAAGAAAGCATAACCAGCATAATTTAACTTACAAAATAATTAGCTAGCTACAAATACTAATATTTTTTAATGGTATTTACACTGTGTTACAGGCCGATTCAAACTTAAGAGGGCCGCGACGCTCTGAAATTTCCATATAAACGTGCTACTCAAATTTCTTGAAAACCATTTGTCAGATTATGATGAAATTTAGCATGTACAATTAAATTAACAATATCTCCGCCCCTATGTTCTTGTTTTTTTTTTTAAAACGTTCTCAAGCTAAAATAGAGGTATGAATAATATCCGCATTTTTAAGGGGTCAGTTTTGACTGATTTATTCAATAGATAGACAAAGCAAATCATAAATTCCATAACATAGGGAGGTTGTCTACATCATTAGCTGTTAAATGAATCCATAATACAAGGGCAATTCTTAGTTACTTAGAATGATTACAGAAGTGCAAAAGTCACAAAAAAATTGAAATTGCACTTTGTCGCTCTGTAGGTAACTTTAAAGGTTCGTCAGTATCATTGCTCGCTCTCTTCGCTCGTCTTCTTCTTCTAGACGAAATGGCTATAAAATATCTTAAGCCAATGCGAAGTTAGTCTAAGTCGCCTAGGTCGAAGTTAGTTAGGTCGCCGGACTCTTAATGGAAGCTGTGAAGTTGGGCGCGAAACGCAGCGAAAACGAAGGTATGCGCGAGCGTCAGATAGACAAAACGCCGCAAAGCCTCGCTTGCGGCGCACTTCACAGCCGTCATACACTTTGAATCAGCCTGTATAAGTTAGAAGTACAGTATTACCGATAGCCGCAGCAGTCTTGCTGTTGGGCGTGTTAGTGCAGTCCCCGATGCCGTACATGTTCGTATACTTGGTGTGCTGCAGCGTGTGCTTGTCCACGTCGAGGAAGCCGGCGCCATCCGTGATGTCTTGGCTCGCGCGGAGGAACGCCGGGGGCTGCATGGGGGGCGCCACGTGCAGGAGATCGTAGGGGAGAGTTACTTCCTGGGGATACACGACACTGTAAAGACTAATTCTTTTTTTTTATGTAGTTTAGGTCGGCGTTTGACCACCAACTCGCCTGATGTTAAGCGACGTTGTGGTCTAAGATGGAGCACGACGACCTATAAGGTACTTATTCACTCTAGCCTTGAAGTTTTGTAGAGTGAAGTACAAAGACGGCAGTTGAGTGAGGTGCTACAAGTGCGCTACTGCTCAGACCCGCGTTCGGAACGGTTACACCGGACTACATTCCGAAACACGACTAGGTCATTTCACGGCATGGCTTGGTTCAGTGGGTGGTAACTAGTCACGACCGAAGCTTCCCACCAGAGTTTGCTACCCGGTAAGCACTACCCGGGGACCACGTGTAGGGAATCAGAATAGAGTACACTCCTACGGACGTGGGTAGCTCATCGCCCAAACTTAATGACAGCTGTGAAGTGCGTTGCAAGAGAGACTGCGCAGTATTGTCTTTCTGACGCCCGCGCATAATTTCCGTTTCGCTACTGTGCAGCGTTTTGCGCCTAACTTCACAGCCGCCATTAAGTTTGAATCAGACTGTACTTAAAGTGAAGTAAGATTAACAAGGAGTCACGTGTAGCAGCGCGTAGGAGAGCGTCACTTCCCGGGGGGATACACGACACTAAGTTTAAATTTTAGTAAGGTAAAAAAGTAGTGATTTTTGATTCCATATTTCTTTAGAAGATGTTTATTTTTCAAAAAAAAAAATACAATGAAAATGGAATTATGTTAGCAATTTAACATACAAAAAGAAAGTAAACTTCGTTTTTTTAACAAAGGCCGTTTGGCGAAGACCAAGAATACGAAAAGTTTAATAACCTTGAAAAATGTAGTAGTAGAATAAATGTAGTAGAACCTAGTAAAGTACGATAGGTACATAACGTAACCTTTGAAATCTCAGAAATCTCATTTATAAAATTAACTCCGCTGTCAACTATGGTACACCGCTTAAAGGAGTACTCGCCAACGTGGTGAAGAGACGAAGAGGCGAGGCGTCAAAAAGAAGTGAGGTAGGAGCAGGCGGCTGGGCCTGTCACACGCCCACCTCGATGTCCTTTGACGCCTTACCTCCACGCCTCTGTACCGCGCGGGTTAGGACTCATTCAAGAGAAACCAGTATAGTTATTATATATAATAACGAGAATTCGTTCGTCAAGAGTTCCATTACGTATGTATGTGTCCAAATATCTATATTGTTTTTGTAAGAAAGACGGAACATTAAAAATACTATTTTAAAAATAATAAAACTAAATTTCACAATAAGCCAAAAACGTAACATTCAAAATAACTGCAGTCACGCGGAATTCGAACCAGGCATTCCAACAAGTCTTGCGTTTGCCATTTTTTAAAGGTATAGATGTTTGGTATTATTTATTATTATATAGCGAGACACAAGTAAAAACAGTCCTAGTGGAACCAAGCAGTGGGTCCATTAACAGTCACTTATACCAGACATTTTTCTTATACCATCCTATTCATTGAACGTAAAACCAACGTACCTCCTTGCCATCCTTGACAAAGACCGCCTCCCTCCTGTCGTGGCGCACTTCCTTCAGCAGCGTCTTGTAGTTGACGTTGATCTTTTTCCTCTCGACCACCTTGAGCAGTGCGTCGGCGTATTTCTTCACGCCGAATATAACAGGCAGGTTCGTGTTGTAGTGAATTTGGGATTTTGAGCGGACTTTCGTCTGGAAAAAAGAATTAACATAATTATATCACACTAGCAGCGCATCGCGGTATTATCCGCGGTTAAAAAGTAGCTTTTGTGCTATTCCAGACTTAGATATCCATCTCTGTGCCAAATTTCATCCAGAACTGTTCAGCTGTTCTGGCGTGATTGAATAACAAACATCTATCCATACAAACTTTCACATTTATATTATTAGCGTGATTTATAGTGGACCAGCAGGGCTTTTCACAACCATTCGGAAACGTTTACGTTCGGATTTCTAAAATTTTAAGCCTAAATTATTCGAATCTCAGTCTACATTATATTCATAAGTTTTTAAACGTGATTAATTCTTCTGATCGGATTCGTACTTGATTCCCTATTCCAAAATATATGAAGGCAGACTGAGATTCGAACAATTTGAAATTTCTGGGATTCGATCGGAAACGTTTCCGAATGATTGTAAATAGCCCTGCAGATGCGTCCCGCGGTTTCCGGTTGTTTACCTTCTGTCCTACGGGAAGCGTTATTTTATGGGATAAAAGTATCCTATGTTCTTTTCTGTACTCCTGAAAATGTGTATGTAAAATTGTATGATGATCGGTTAAGGAGTTAAGGCGTGATAGCGTAACAACGTGAACATGACATTTTGCGATCGTGACATCTTGCGAACGTGACATTTTGAGACATCGTGACATTATGAGAACGTCACATTGTGCGCCGGGTTAAGAGTTTTTATTTATCAGACAAGAAGATCCAGAGTAGACGACACACATCACGATATTGTAAATTTTATTATTTAGATTGTTTGCATTTGAATTAACTACTAACGTCATCTGTATTTGACTTGTTTTCGAATTCGAAGCATTTGGGCGAATTCGAAGCGTTCACGCCTACGCGCACTTTTCGATTTTTTATTGTAAAATAAGCGTGTAATGCCTCCCTCACCTACACAGACATTACCTTCTACAAACATAAAATAAATCAATAAATACTCGGGACACTTGCACACACGATCGTCTGACCCCAAACTAAGGCAAAGCTGATGATAGTACACTATCATCGCTGCCAGAGACTGATTTATACATATATTTTTAAATACAGAATAAATAGATACATGTATATTGCATACAAACTTTACGTCTTTGTAATATTATACTAGCTTCGCTCCGTGGTTATGTGTGGTTAAAAAATAGCCTATGTGCCTATGTCCACGGCGTAATCTCCGTTCCGAATTTCACTAAAATCCGTCGATACATTTGAGCGTGAAGGAGTAACAAACAGACTTTCGCACCCTAACTGTTCTAATCATAATCCTATCTATCTAATATTATTAATGCGAAAGTGAGTTTGTTCGTTTGTTTGCTACGCTTTCATGCCCCATTACTCAACCGATCACCATAAATGTTTGCATACACGCTTGTTGTACAGAAAAGGACATCTTAATATATATAAATCTCGTGTCACAATGTTTGTCCTCAATGAACTCCTAAACCACTTAACCGATTATAATAAAATTCGCACACCATGTGCAGTTCGATCCAACTTGAGAGATAGGATAGTTTAAATCTCAAATTATAGTCGCAATTTTAATTTATTGCTAATTAAACGCGAACGAAGTCGCGGGGTGACAGCTAGTGTAGTTATATTTTTCGGGATTTGTGGGACCGCACATGAATCCGAAGGGCACAGCTAGTTTACAATATAAGTAAGAAGTAGGATAAGCGTAGATTACATCTTAGATATCTTTATGGCATCATACAAGTAGATATATGTATTATGACGATGCATGTATTATCATTGTCATGGCCAATTTATTTCGATAACTGGCATACTGACTGAGTAGTATAGATATTATGTGTACGAGTATGCCTGTGCTCGTATGATCTCATCATTGTGTCAGCGTGCGAAACTGTTCGTGTTGACTTTGATATTAAAATAAGGAAAAGTTATTACTGCCTACTAGAATGAGAATGAATATTGGGATAGGTAAACGTTAGGATTTATTTTTTGACAAATAAATAAATCATATATCCTCCTCTTCTCCTTCTGACTTGACAAAAAAAATTAATTATCGTACCTACTCACAAAATTTCAAGAGAATCAGTTAAGTAATACGACCTGTAGATGAAGACAAAGATCAGGGGGGCTATTCCTGCGCGTGAGATGAGATGAGATTGTATCTTGGCCACTCTCAGACCTATGACGTTTCAAACGAGAGCAACAAGGACGAAAAGTGAGATGAAAATCTTAAATCTCCGAATAGGGCCACCGGACAGAGATCTAGACAGAATTCGGACATACGAAAGTATTTTTGTCGAAGCTGAAGCAGACACGTTTCGCTGGCTCGGTCGATAAAAGCAATAAAGTTTGTTTGTTTGTTAGTTACGCTTTCACGCTCTAACTACTCAACCGATTATCACGTAATTTTGGATACAGTTGTCAGAGGTACAGAAAAGGACATACGGCACCTTTCACCCCGAAAACGGGGCTGAGCTACCCACGTCCGTAGGAGTGTACTCTATTCTGATTCTGGGATGTGGTCCGGTGTTTGTAACCGTTCCGAAGACGGGTCTGAGCAGTAGCGCACTTGTAGCGCCTCACTCAACGGCCGTCTTTGTACTTGTGCACTCTACAAAACTTCAAGGCTAGAGTGAGTAAGTACCTTATAGGTCGTCGTGCTCCATCTCAGACCACAACGTCGCTTACCATCAGGCGAGTTGGTGGTCAAACGTCGACCATAAAAAAAATAACGGTTCTAGTGGGACCGCGGGTGAAACCGCGGGGCGCAGCTAGTAAAATTATATTTCTATGCGGGAATTATCGCGTGAGATAAGTTTAGTTAGATATACATAGTTTAGTTAAACATAACAGCGACTTCAGAAGAGAACAAAAGTGTTTGTAATAGTATTTTATCAAAACAGGCAATTATTGCTCAACAATGATCCGATTTGTCAGTGTATAATCTATTGCGATGATACATTATTGTTAACTAGCGACCCGCCCCGGTTTCGCACGGCAACCTTCCATGAAAAGTTAGCTAACTGACGGTGAAAAGAAAAAGGCATCAAAATTCGTTGCGTAGTTAGGAGTTGGCGGATGTACAGAGAGACATACGCGGGAAGCGACTTTGTTTTAAGCTATGCAGAGATAAGACTTTTATGCGCTTTCAATACGCGTATTGAAAAGTTAATTGAAAAATTGTTGAAAAAGTTAATTGAAAAGTTATTAAAACACTCCGCTCAGAACTGAAATTATTAAACTGGCAGGCCTATGTTTGACAAAGTTTCAATTTCATATAACCACATTCACTCATTCTAATAAAACAAGATGATGTTTTTACTTCTTACAAAGATGAGCTCAGCGTGAAGTTTATAAATCAACTTTGATATATAAAACTTATCTATCAACAATTAACTTCGAAATAGGTAATACGGTAGCCGTAATAACTCTGCACATGTCTGGAACGCAAGGCCTCTTTCGCTTCGCCGATATGGCGTCATCGAAGCCAGGTGCAAAGTTTTTAGTGATGAAACCCTGCTCACCAAGTCAGCACTGCACTGTGCTCGTTACTCTCTTTGAATACTGATGCGGTACTTTTGTATTTAAATTGTTATGTATTGTAATGTTGTTATGTATTTTGAAACGTCTGATAGTATATTTCTAAAAGACTTCTAGTTTTATCCACAAACAAAGTTACATTATGGGTTTGAAATTGGCCTGAATGGCCATGGTACGGCTGTGCCTAATGGTTATGTAAATGGTACGCCTCTAGACTTTGTAGAGACTGCGGTGCCGTGACTGTGCTGTGTCCTTACCTTTGTGAAATATGACTCCGCCAAGTAGGCAATCTTCTGCGGCGCCCCGGGACACTTGATCAGTCCACTAGGGTACGTGAAGATGGCGTCTCCGCCTTTAAACTTCTTCAAGTCACCGAATGTCTTCTCGCAGTACGCTTGGTCGTATATCGTTGACACACTGCTGTTGGGGTCTATTAAGGCTTCCGTTAGCCCTGGTATCTGGAAAGGAAGAGATAACATTTGAAACAATAGACTCACTAATTTTTCGATTTCTTCATTGCTAACAATGCACGCAGTTGCTTGTAAGGCTCGCTTCACACGTACGACAGCCACCACGTGGGCGGTGCAATTTTTTATTGAAAATGAATAGTTGAATTTACACGGAACTGGTGTTATTATCGACCACGTGGGTGATAACGACTTGCACGAGTTAAATAAGTGAGTTTGTTTAAGCCGAATGGCTAGCTCTCACATCAGGATTTTTAGGCGGCCCCAAAGACAGACACAGCTTGGCGGCCCTTAAATGTTTTTATTGAAGTTCCCTTTTCCTTACCATTGCATAATCGCAGTTGAGTCCGACCGCTACGATGATGTACTCGTAGTTGATGACGTGCCCCTCCCTCGTCGTGAGCTTGTTCGCCTGTGGGTCAACTGTCTCCGCGTAGTCCTTGATCCACTGCGCCTTGGACGGCAGCACCGCGTGTGCGAACTTGTGCGTGTCGGCCACTCGCTTCACGCCCGCGCCTACTAGCGTCCACAGTGGTTGGTAGTAGTGGTCCTATAATAAATGAAGTCCTATAATCCCATATATCGTCTGCTAAAACGCGTACAGGCGTCCCCTCGCAAATTCGCATTAAAAATACGACCGCGCAAAGGGTTTTCGCACGCAACATGGGTGGCGGGAGCACAACGCAGTAGTCCGGTCTAGTTTTAGTGGACGCCCTTTTTTAAGAAGACAGTTCAATCTGATATAACAACGAATGGTAAAGCATATCTAAGAACTTAACGGTAATGTAGAGATAATGTTAAGTGTTGGAACGAGACAAGTCAAATGCAGCGCGATAGATTAGCGAAGCTAGGCGCTATTACTTCGGGTGTGGTCCTAAGCGACAGCATTTCACCAGTATTGCAAGTTATTTGATCTGTATTTTATTACATAAGCATGGTGAAAGAGATATATCGCTCAGTCGTTCTCTGCGCGGTAAAGAGAGGCGAGGGTAAGGCGTCAAACGGGAGCGAGGTAAGAGCGGGGGGTCGACGGGGCCCACTTTGAACGCCTTTCTCCCATGCCCCTGTAACGCGCGGTCTATGCTAGAATTGATTTGTTTGTGTTATATCATAGGTGGTAAATCTATTTTAACAAAACCTTGAAGCAAATTCAAGAAATATTAATAGTTTAAAATAGTGTTTTATGTAAAAACAAACTACTTATTGTTTTTTATATAAAAGCTATTTTTATCTTGATCATATTTCCTTATTTGAACCGACTATTTATTTTAAAAGGTAAGAATATTTCTGCAACATGTTTGCTCAAATAAGTAAAACAAAGATTTCTTTAAAAAAACATGTCTGCAGTTAAACATTGATGTATCGGTAACCTTGAGTCAAGCAGTAAACCAATATTTACAATCTATTGTGAACACACAACAGTGATTGGTCGCAACAAAGCCATTTACTGATAATAATGTTTAATCTTTCCCAGGTTTTACTGAATCTATACTTTCAATGAATGATTAAAAGAAAACTAATTTTATAGATGAAAAAGTAACTCAGGCTTTCTGTTTGTCTATTTGTGAAGTATTTTAGGACTTCATATTTTAGGGCTGATGAAATCTAGATGAAACTTGTCAATGAAGTAGTAGGTATGTGTTAAGATATATATATTTAAACTTTCAGTTATGATGTACAATTAAAATATGATGGACAAAATCACAGGCTGTCAATTAAACTAGGTAGTGGTAGTCTGTTTTAATTAGTGTAAGTTAATTTATAGGTGACTTATTTTACTTTTTTTTTGTAATTTTCATTCTAGAGTTCAAGACTTCAAGACATTGATTACAAATTCCATTATTCAGCTGGCTTCCTTTTAAGTAACAAAGGTCAGGAAACATTTAAAGTGATAAGTATGCATAATAACTTAAACAAATACATTAACTATCTCTTACCTGTTCATGTATCATTATAAATCATCTTAATTAATTATTGTTTAAGTACTCTGTCACAGATTGATCATTGTTAAAGAATAAATTATTCCTCAGTAACAAATTCTATTCTATTCTTTCTGGCCCCAATGCCCATTGAAGATGAGAATCAATTAACAAGTACCAAATTAAAGCAATGAAAGTAAGCTGGAAATTTTAATCAATTTGACATAATCATCCACAAAATGAGTTATCTAATAACTACAGTAATAAGCTTTAAATCCATTCTTATATACTCTTTATTTATTATAAAATCGAAAGTAACTGTGTCTGTTTGTAGGCTTTTCACGGCTAAACAGCTGAACAAATCTTGATGAAATTTGATAATTAGTTACAGTATTTAATGAGGAAGGTTTATGGAAATTATTTTCTAAATGAATGTGAATGAAGTTACTAGTAAAACCTAGTAATAAATAAATAAAAATTAGAAAGAAGTGTAGAGTGTAATGATTTCAGTAACTTACAGAACTTGGCTCTAGAACTATGACATTTCCCTTTCCCAGTCTCCGGGCAAACTTGGCAGCCATGGTGCAGCCTCCCGACCCTCCTCCAACAATGAGCAACTTACACCTACAATGGAATTACTCATATTCTTATCACACAACTAGCAGGATGCAGCTACCATTTATAAAAAACAAAAAAATAAGCAGACTCTTTAAAAAACATTTCTGCTTGTTAGTTTTCATTTGGCAACGAGGATTTTAGTGTGTGCTTTAAATTGAACTTATTTAGATTTAATGTACGGAGTACGAATAATTTAAAGAAAATTATGTTAGACAAGAATAAATTTAAGCTATTACATAAAAACATAGAGATCTTGAAGAGATGAATTCATTTGCAGATAATGTTTCTTAATTCCATACACATCGATCGACCAGTTTTATAAAGTTACTCACGAATAATTAGCATTATTAACGGCGGTCACGGAGAAATTTCTGTAAATTCCCGGCGAAGGAGTGATTGTCGTAAGTTTGCGTATTAGATTCATCGTGGGACCCTAGTCTTGTTCGAATGCTCCACCATTAGCGAGCCGACTGAATGGCGGAGGTAGGCGCTCGACTATTTTATATCGCGATAGGTTTCGTTGAATAATTGTCGATAACTGTTTATCTTTTCCACTCTTGAATTAAATTCACGAAATCATACAACCGCTGCTGCCTGGCTCCAAATCTCCAATTTTGTTTTGACTTTTGTTTGTTTGACAACTTTGACAAATTGTTTTCTTGACATTTTTTTTGTTTAGCCCCGTTTGGTAGGCTAGAGCTAACATGGCCATACCACCTAGGGTGCTATTCCTACTCGTGAGATGAGATGAGATTTTGTCTTGGTCACTCTCTCACCTCTGACTATTCAAACGAGAGCAACAAGGACAAAAAAGGGTGAGATGAAAATCTCAAATCTCCGAATAGGCCCCTATCATTCGAACGTTTTGTATACTTTAGTCAAATCTATGATGAAGATGATGGAGAAGAGGGTGATGGTAGATGAGATGAATCCTTCTCCTTTCCCATTTCAATACTTTACTGATACTTTACTGAAATTTTAGGTTAATTTTTGTAGAAAACACGTAAAGTCGCATTTTCTAGTGTTTGTTTCATTTGCCTACACTCGTGCACGTTATCGAGCCGGAAAATGTTATTATTATAACCTACCTCTTAGACTTTAACAATCGACGAATCATCAGTTTCAAGAGTTATTACAAAATCACGACCCCATCTTTTCGGTTCCCGCCAAAAACCTTATGATATTGACACATCTGACTTGATCTGACTGCTAAAAGACTTGACAAGCGATGATAGAGAGGAGTACTTAATGCATAATCAGATCCGATGCTTAAATATTCGATAGTGTAAAATACTGTCTGAATTTGATTCAGGGTCGCGTTCAGACAATACGTCGGGCGCACCCAGAGTGCAACTTCGCCATGCAATGCTGATGTTTTAAACGGCAAAATATATTTTTTTTAGTTTCCAATAGGATGAAAGCAGTGTAATTCTGTGCATAATGGATATATCATTCATTAAAATTGGTTCAACTGTTATGTAAGTAGTTTCAAGGGAACATTGGGACAAACAACACATACGTACACATCCCTCTTTTATTGGCTTCACCACAGTCAGGTAAAATTAACGATATTTTCTGATCCAGTATGAGGTTTATCGGTGGTACTATTCACAATCATTCAAAAATGTTTCCGGTCGGATCTCACAAAATTCAAACTCAAACTGTTTAAATCTCAGTCTATTTTTATAAATTTTGGAAAAGGGTATCGAGTATAAATCCGATCGGAAGAGTAAATCACATTTCAAAACTTTTAAATACTGGCTGAGATTCAAATAACTTGAAACTTGTTTAAAACATTTGGAATCAGAACAGAAACGTTTCCGAATGATAGTGAATACCTATGTTGATCGATACTGGATCCAGATTAGTACCCATCCCTATCTGACATTGGATCGAGCTTATCTTGTGATCGAGTGACGTTGATAAAAAAACAGATTAACTTCTGACGGTGACATCCATTTTATATTTCAATAGAAAATTTGGAAAATGAAAACAAAAACCAAATTACGCAAACAATAAGTAAAATGGCGGACGAAGACGAGATTGACATATTAGGCGATTTCTCATTTAATTCTTGTTTTGCTTTAAATAATCAAGGCATGTAAGTACAATTTGTGCGGAATTTTAATTACCTCCTTTAATAGATGTAAAACATATTTCAGCTCCTTGTACACTTGTAAAAGTTATAATTTATGGGAAATATTTGGATGTTTTGTTGACACAATTTCAAATGTCAAAACAAAGGCTTTACTGCGTATTATTTCTGAATATTCCTTTGTAAAGTTATGAACTGCGTTCATAGTATTAAATTCTCAAGCCTGTTGTGTAAAACGAGGCCTAAAGTGTTAGAACCCGTTATTCCAGACCGTCCTGCTCAAGCCGTGAAGACACGGTTCATCCTCAATGGTTGCTGGACTCGACGGAGACCAACTGGTACGACAAGGAATCTAAACGGTAATTGTTTATTTTAAACCTAGTATTGTCTTGCTGCTGAGCAGACAAACAGTCACTTCTGCATTTTGAGCTGATTAAAAAATTTAGTTACACCTCACATCAACAGTATTATTCTTGAAAATACCTACAAAAGAAAATATTTTTGTCCTTCAGCATCAAATTTAAAAAATCGAATGAGGACTAGTAAAACTTTGTGGGATTCACCAATGTTAATGTCAAATTAAGGTTTTTCCTAAATTCCTAGTCATAACATATTATAAATGCGAAAGAGAGTTTGATTGTTATGCATTCACAACTGTTATCAACTGGTCATTAAGAAATCTTGCATACATGTTATCAGGGGTGTAAAATAGGAGGCTTTTTAACCATGGGTAAGATTGTGGGGGGGGCTCAATGGAGACAATTAGAGCAGGCCTATCCAAATTGAGGGACATTGTTTAAAGTATAAAAAGGAAATTATTGCAAAAATGCTAAAACTCAAAATATTCGGACGAAATGGCTGTTGTATTGCATTGTATAAGACTGTGGGGTGCAGCTAGTTAATAAAATAGTGATTACTTCTAATTTATTGACCCGAAAGTATGCCATATAACAAATTTGTTTATAAAAAAAAAACTTAAAATATTAACTAAAAACTAGAACTAATCTAAAAGCCCGTTGGCAGAGGGAAAGGTGCCCAGAATGCTAGCAGCATTGCCCCGCTGGATGGCAATGCTCAATTTCTGGCCGAAATAAATGCCAGCATTCTGAGCACCTGACGCCTCCACCAACCGTTTAGCCAGGTCCCTGTAGAGAGATAGGGCCGCTGGGCCCCACGGACCTAAAGTTTCCACCGCAAACGGTGATTACTTTATGTACAGGGGACTCATATTTTGATTCAATTTTTCAGAAGTGGTCCATCTAGAAGATTGATAGGAGATAAAACTTTTATAAGTGATGCACATGTCAATACCTCATGGAGCCCGGCCGAGAGAAAAACTCTAGTTCTGGAAATGGTAAAATAATGATCTGATTGAAATGCTTTGTTAGTTAATCGTTATATGACACAAAAAAACAGTCATGATTTTTATTTAGAAGGCTGAGACCTATGATCATAGAAAAAAAATGTAAATTAGTGTTTTATTGGTGTCTATTATTTTCTAAATGTCTTATAAATGGTTTACAGGCAAAGTATGGTAGAAATATCAAAAAGATATCACAAGCCATAAAAACAAAGACTGAAGCAGAGATACAAGCTTTAATTGATGCTGAGTACGGAATACGCTTGGAGCCTACTGACGGCTTCAACAAATATGACGACCAAGACGATATACCAACTGTGGTTCAGGAAGAAATTGTAGCCAATACAAACATTAAAAAAGTAGTGATTAATCCACCAATAAATTTACTAAAACACCCTTTCAGGAAAAGAACTTATAGCAAATCTAAAAAGAGTCTACTTAAACCCAATTTTGATGTTAACCCACAGTTAGCCAGCCCTGAAGAAATATTCTACGATGATGATCTAATTATTGGTTCAACCCAGTCTATAGGTTCAGAACTCGATATGACAGATGTAGTATCAAAGAATATAGCCAAATACCAAGCGAAAGTAACGTCTGAGAAGAAAATAGGTAATCACAGAAGAAAAGTGTCGAGGAACTATGATAAGAAGCCAAGGAATAGTAGTAAGGAGCTGAAGTCACCCCAAGGGCGGCAGAGGAAAGACTCGAGTGTGTCTGACGATAGTGTTAAGAGTCCGAAAATGCAGATAGTTTTGGGATCAGGACAGGCTTTGCCTGTCTCTGAAGGAGAAGAAGTGGTGAGCAGAAATATAGTAAAATCTTACAAATTAATAAAAATGCTATTTGTAATTAATTCACTTAACATTTAGATTGCGAATGTTGCAGGATGTATTTTCCCCTCTTCTTTTTTAACTTTTCCCTGATAAAGATGGGCTTTTATCTTATTGTAGATTAAAATAGAGAAGAAAAAAGACTCTGAACCAGAAAGTGATATAGAAATAGATGTAGATAGCGATAATGACGGCAGCACGAAAGAAAGGAGCCCTAAGCAAGAGGGAGCAAAAACCCCCGAGGAACCTATTGCGGTGCCGTTGAGGAAGTTTGAACCCATGCCTAAAAGACAGAAGAAAATTAACTTGGTAATTTCAAAGTTTTTCATTCTTAAGTTTAGAAATAAAAAAATACCATGTAGCTGGTAACTTCAATTCCACTCCTGATTTTTAGTGTGATCATTGTATAGTTGAGGAATCCAAACTTTTACTTGCCAGAAAGACTAAGAGACAGGTATGATCCCCAGGATGGTGGCGGTGGCTACACAATAATGCACACAGAGGCGGGTGATATGTACGAGGTGGGGACGGAACCTAAAAGAGAGAGGCAGCCCAAGAAGCAGCCAGTACACCTCATTAGGTGCCGGGTCTACAATGCCGAGAAACCGGTAACATATTTGACATTTATTTGACTATATTATCATTTTCTAAGAGATGTTTTATTTGGCTTATCAGTTGTCATAGAAGTTTTCTTAGTACAAAAATATTCTAAAATAAAACCTTATACATATATTTTTTGTAAAAAAAATATTTTTACTGTTGTATAGATCAAACTGGTTTATTCCTTGGAATTGCTTGGATACTAGATAGAAACAATACTATCAAAACTCATACTAAGCCTACATAGTCAGTTAGTCACTTTAGTTCTGTACATGTTCAGAGTGACTTAATCCCCCAGCACTGATTTTCATCAAACATAGCTAAGAACACTGCCAACTAATTCACCTTTCAAACAATAAAAAAAACAAAATCAAAATCGGTTCAACTGTGCGGGAGCATGATATAATGCACCATGATAATATGATATCCATGTGATATGAGACACAGACAAACACAGACACGTCAAACTTATAACACGGGGTAATATAACGGGGTTTTATAAGTTTGACGTGTCTGTATTTGCTGTCTGTAGGTGTCGTTTTTGTGTCTGAGGTTAAAATTAATCAAAGTCATAGTACGGGTTCTGTTCGTCAGGCGCCGTACGCGGTCCTGGTGTGCGTTTCGAGCCTGATCCTGATGGACGCGCACGCGCACACGTCGCGCGGCGAGGTGATGGGGCTGGCGGGCGGCGAGCTGGCGGCCGGCGCCCTCACCGTGCGCGCCTACAGCCCCGCCGCCGCCGCCGCCGGCCGCACGCACTGCGAGATGGACCCGGGTGAGGCGCGCCGCGTGCCACTCCGCGCCCCGCGAGTACACGAGTACATGAGTGTCTGTCCGCGCAGTGTCGCAGGCGGCGGCGGGCGAGGCGCTGGCGGCGCGCGGCCTGGCGGTGTGCGCGTGGCACCACTCGCACCCTCTGTTCCCCTCCGCGCCCTCCGCGCGGGACCTGCGCACGCAGCGCGCGCTGCAGGCCGCGCTGGAGTGGGCCGCCGCGCCGCTGCTCGGGCTCATCACCTCGCAGCACTGGCCCACAGGCCGGCGAGCGAGCCAGTACCGGTCAGTCGACTACAACCTTCAACACTCGATTAACCGACTGCCAAAATAGAGGTTCTATATTTGACTGGATGTTTTTGCATATGAATATTGAAAACTTTATAAACTTACTAGTTCATCTTCAAGGCTTCGTTGTCCATAGCCTGTGACACTTGGAGATTGTACATCTTTCTTTTTTTGACAGAACCTTAACCGAAAATTGAACCAGTAGTTTCAGAGATGGTCCTCTACATCCAAACTTGCTACCTCTTTATAATATTAGTAAAGAAGTAACTTGTCGTTTCCAGCTGCCTCCGAGCAGAAGAGGACCCCTCCAGTCTGGACCCTGTCGGCTACCAGTTCAGTGTTAAACTTATCCCAGACATAACAGAAGAGTCACTACCACAATTCTTGACTGAGTTGAGGATGGTGCTCAGAGTTGACAACGGAAATGAGTTGAGCGTGGACATGGTCAGGGATGTGTGTCCGCAGGCGAAGATTACTTATTTGGAAAAGGTAAGGATTTCTTTAGTAAAACGAAAGTCTTAAGAAGTCTCATGCTACCTATGTTTGCTCTCTTAGCTTCTGCAACTTGACTATATTTTTACCTTTTTGTTCTCAGTGCATATCGAGTGTATCCCACCACTTACGCTCCGCCGGCTACTCAGAAGACGACCCGATCCCCGCACAGGTGATAGAAGGACTCCGCGACGTTTTCAGATAGCATACTAACTGCACACACTTTACGGTTTATATTCGCTTGCACAGATCTTCGACCGTTGTGCTCATATATATTGTGTTAATTGTTTGTATCAATTCAATTAATCCCTTTCAAAGAGAGACCAGTTTAAATTGGTTTTCTACTCGATTCCCAGGGTTTGTTCAAACTGCCTTCATGACCAATGTAGTGTGTACCATTTCCTAAACATTTGTTACTATTTTCACAATGCAAGTGCCCTCACACTTACATTGTGAAAATGAAGAGAGACGTAATTAACGTCAAAAAACGTTGTTAACGCATCGGATCATTTGTCGAGAGCCTACAATTTTGAATGGTACTGTTACATCACACTTCTGCTTAAGGCGTTTTTGGTAAAAATATTTAAACTATTTATTCTAGTTAAACTATTGTGTAGACTTTTTGATAGCCGTTTCATTTGACCTCTCTGTTATGTGTTCTGTGAACCAGTATTGTTATTTGTATGTTCTATGTTATTATAGTCTGGTCTACCTAAATGACAATAATCGCGACAGCTACCCGGCGAACTTGTCGTTGCCAATTTCTGTGATTAGAAAATAAATAATAATATAATAAATATAAAAATTGTTTAATTGAGACAGAAATTCACCGTTGCGTAGGTACCCCACGGGGTAGTGGGGATATTGAAGAACAATAAAATGTAGTTAGTTATCCTGTTTTCCTAATCACAATAATGCCAGTTGGGTTGCGTTATGGCATTGTTGGGAGCGCGCCGTACGAAATCATTGAACACTAGTGCGGAAAGAATATTTCTACGGAGCCAAAGAGACCGCCTGTGAGGAATCTCGTCTATTAAAAATATAGCAAAAAGTTCTTTATTAATCGCGCCTTTTTGAAAATAGCAGAAACAGAGTAGTTTTTTTTTCTGTCACTGCAAATTACTTCCTGGGGCCCTATTCCTACATCTACACAATTCGAGATATTTTTTGGTCTTTCGTTCTCGTTTGAAAAGCCATAGGAGTAAAAGTGACCATATCTCATCTCACTCATCAAGAATACGGCCTGGGACCCTATTCGGAGATTTTCATCTCACCATTTTTCGTCCTTGTTGCTCTCGTTCGAAACTTCATAGGTGTGAGAGTGACCAAGATAAAATCTCTCATTTCACGCGTATGAATAGCCCCACTGTTCCAGCAGCGATCTTTCAACGGCACCTCAACGATTCTTCGGCATGCTTCGTTAGACTACGTGACGCCAGGCAGGACAGTGTTACATAAGTGCCGTTCCGTACCGACCGCTCTATATGAGCACCGGGCCTTTTTGGGAATTACATTTCTGGTAGACCTTAGACTTTAGCTCTATGAATAAAAATCAAAAATATATGGCACAGTTCCAGTTTATTTTTTAAATGTTACATGTGCTAGATAAAAAAATAATACAGTCCGATTAGTGAAATTCTTTTACTATTAGACAGCCGTCCATACGACCAATTTACATTGAAAGTAATACTTTAGTGTCAATTTAACATTATTACAAATCTTATTTTCGTATACACTCTAAACTTGGAAAACGTTATATTTTTTTACAATTTTAACAAGCAATTTTTAACTTCGACATATTGAGCCCGTGTGGACATTTTAGCACTTACAAGGTACTTTTCGAGACGATCCTGTAAGAAAGTGCCTCATAATAATATATTTATAGTAACTTCATCTATTTTTTACAGTCATAGTCGCGAAGCCAACTGGTGCTCGCTAGGCTGTTCACTGGACATACAAAATATATCGCGTTGGGTACACAAGCTATCGTCATGTATGCATATCAAATATCAGTCATTTACACTGGCAAGACTAATAGATAAATGAAAATAACTGGCAGTGGTAAATATGGTTAAACTCCAGTTCAATACGTGAAGACACGCCCAGTTTCGTCATAATCGCTTACATAGAAAAGTGCAAAGACCTGTCAGCTTGTTATTAATGGACATGGATACAAAAATAACTGTATTGACGTTGTAATAGTCTGTCAAATGCACACTAAGATAGGTATTATAACAAAACAAGATGCGATCAAGAGAAAGGAAGCACATTTTTATTTTATGCACTATCTGTATAATCTCCAGCATTTTTACTAACCTAATACTAATTTGTATGGAAGACAGAAATAGACACGACGAACACGCCACGTTCAATAGGAATAAAACATTCAACACTCGGTACGCACTAAAAAACGTTTTTGACAGCTATCAGTAAATTGTAAAAAGCTTTACGTTGTTCAAAGCTTCTCTACAATATTCAAAATATAAATCTACAATCACAAATAATATACGATTTTGATTTAGCTTTTAAAATTTTCCTACATTCGGAACAATAAAAATATTAGCTGATATTAGAGTCACAATAATATAACAATTCTAATTAAGCTTTTTTAAATTTTCCTGCAGAAGTCGGAACGCTCCTTAACGCGGTTCGAGTATAACCATTCTACAAAAGTATTAATGACAGGTAGTATGTGTACTCAACGTTAGCACAGCGTCGCAACGCAACCTTAGGCAATAAATAAAAAAGTGATTTATTTTAATTAAATTAATAAAAAATAAAGAGTTCGAAACGATATAGCGTTACGTCTATATGTACAGTGTTAACTTACAACTAACTAGAAGCATCAACTATGAAACTTTTATTAACATTGAAGGCACATGATTCCGCACCCGATTCTCATCCTTAATCCGCTTAACATAAGGTGCATCTCTGCTGGCAACATTCGTTCAACTTTTTAGAATACACAACATTATTTTACATGTACGCCTGTAGCACACCATCGCTCGATTGCTATACATTGGATGATACAGGAGATGATTTGTTTTTATTTTTCTATTACTAGTTTTTTCGGTTCAAAGTTTCGTCAAATTTTATTTTATTTTATATTTCTAATCAAAAACGATGGTGTACTAAAGACGTTGAAGAAAATTAAAAATAAAGCTATAGTTGTGTACTCTGTGGACCGGACCGATAGCTAACTTACATTTATATTTTACAATGTGTTATAAGTACTGTACTATTTCCATTGCACGTTGCATTAAACGACATTTTTGAGATTAGATCTTCATTATAGCCAAAATAACTGAGACACATTACTTTTTATACATTTAAATATTACAACTATAGTTGTTGACAAACTTCAAATTAAAGGCGAATTTGTGCATCAAATATCTGGGCTGTAATGATCGTGAAAAAAAGTACAAAAAGGTCATCGCTCATTGGATGCGTTCAACATCAACCTGACTAAAAACAACGCATAAAAATTACACTTACACGTACGTAACATACAGCATATTCTAAGACACAAATTGAGTGTGTCACGCGTTAACTATTCTACTGTACGAGACAGGAATAGGATTACTATTACAATGCTTTATATCTTGCCAGGTTGGCGATGAGCGATTACAAAATGTGTGATAACCAAATTCCTGAATTCGTTCAAAATAACATGCATTGCAAACGTGGACTAGTTATTGGTTTTGACTTCGGGACAGTCAGTCTGGTCTATCCTATAAATATTCATAGGATTTTTGTGGCGACAATTACCCAAAAAAATCTTAAAGGCGTGCGATGACCACAAATCCTTTTTAGCCTGGACTTAGACAAAAACGTTCAAAAGTCTTGTGACTGTGTCTCTTGTGACTGTTGAGAAAGATCGATCTCCGACTGAATCAACAAACTTACTCTATCTCGCTAACATTAGTCTATTCACAGCTGCGGAACGGAAATATACCTGTTCACTTAAACAAATGTATTTAAATTCATTTATTGATATTTCATTGAGATCCCATCGTACGTTGGATGAAGTGGCTACTTTAGAACGAAACCAATGTAGAACTTTACGAGTATTTGGGATAAAACACTGGGTTTATGACTAAGGGAAATAAGGAAGCTTCTCTCGGGATAGACAGGAGTAAAAGGGACAGAAACAATATCGATTGCTTCTAAAGCCGGTCAAAAAATATTTTGTTTATTTACAACTCCGCCAAATAATCATAAATTTCTACATCAGATCTGTACAAACATTTCATAATTTCTGCAAAATCCGAATCCCCATTTGTTATAACGAAATTAAAATTATTTTAATTCAACAGAACACGTCGTTTTAAGTCTAACAATTATTAATTTAAAAATATACAAACTAAGCAGTCATTCAGTAAAACACTAGGAATAAAAAAAAATGCGTACCTTCATTCTGCGTAAAAAATATCGTACAATATAGTAAGCGTACTCCACTAGCTCAGTAAAAAATAACTAAAATTAATTTTATTCAAAGCTAAGAAACTATCCGCACGTGTTTTGCGTTTACGCGCGGCAAACGCACGACACGTGCGAACCGACCCTAAAGGTTGTAAAGGAACAGATTTTTTTACAATGCACTTGCGTTGTTTCCTCGATTATCTTTACGATAACCGTAGCAAGACTATAAATAAATAAATTACTAAACTATTTTCACCCCGGTTTTGTAAATATACTTATGACATCTCTCACTGCACAAACTTATCTCAAATGACGACCTCCGTGTGACAAAAAACAAATGCGTAGCACATTCCAAATTTGTTATTCGAAATTCTACTAAATAGTGTTTAATTTAGGGTACACATTTCAATGTTTTCTTTTGAGTATAATTTAGTGCAGCGAGCGATGACCACATATATTTCGCGCTGCTTTTTTTTTTAATTTGGTTTATTTTAAAATAGTAAGTTTTGACGTACAAAAAATTAGATGTAAGTAAAAATAAGTTGCCAAGATAATACCTCAACCATCTGATATGACACATTCCATTCACAAATCATCGATTGTTACACTTTTAAAGCATAGAGAGAATAGAACTACATAGATATGCATCGGACAATTCTTGTAGCATTGTTTGTTGTTTTTCCTACATTCAAAGTATGCATAATCGGTGGTCTTTTTTATACATTCCTGCAATTTTTTATTGTATTTTTAAAGTCTTATTCGTAATCAGTTTTACTATTTGCAGCAGCAAACCAGTTATCTAGTAGACTTTTATATACGAACTGAAATGTGATTCTAGTATTTTAAACTTGAAAATGTTGCAATTTGTTCTCCGTTAAACAGTATTTTAATTTTTATTATCATTGTACATTCTTTTTGTACAGTTAAAGTTAATTATTGTACAATGTTATTTTCTCCTAATATACATTTGTTATTATCTCCCATCGTACAGGGTGTTCACTCGATGCTCTTGACTCTGGCCATGACTTTCCCTTCGAACATCGGCAGCGTGTCGTTGTCATTACAAACCTCCTCCTGTATCACCGTGTCTAAATCTGCGCAGTTCGTTTTGAAGAAGTATCTGAAATAGATAATACTTGTTAGTCCCTTACTTCTTATTACTTACTTGCTAGTCCATTACTTTTTAGCCGACTTCAATAAGGAGGGAATTTTCAATTCGGTTGTAATTTTTAAATTTATTTTTCACTCCGTCATTTATAAACCTAATTAGAAAAAAAAATTTTTTTTTCAAAAAATTTGCTCATTTAAAATTATGCTTGGTCTTATTTTTTACGAAATCCAATTCGGAAGACGAGAAGTCGGTTTTTTATTTTGAAAGATTATATCTATACATATAATATAAATATTATGTATTATTATTAGTTTCTCATATTGTTAGTTATTTAGTTTTAGTTATATGTCATCTGCTACATGACTGGAGCCCGGTGTATGGCGACAGGCTCGCCCCCTGTCACATTTGGGACTGAATATCGTCCGGCGAAGTGTGAGTGTTGTATTACACCTCTGCCAGCCCCTTCGGAGGAAAGGGGTGACGATATATATTGTGTTAGTTTCTCTTTGTTTTAATTTGTTTCTCATATTGTTAGTTAGTTTCTCATTTCGCAAGTTAATTTCTCGTGTGTGAGTGAGTGTCCTCCCCGGCAGCACGCACCTGTAGTTGCCCTTCCTAGGCAGGTAGTCCTTGAGTCCGCGCAGAGTGAGCGGCGCGGCGGGCACGCGCAGGCGGTAGGGCACCGCCTCGTCCAGGAACGAGACCACCACCACCGTGTGCGCCGCGCCCTCGCCCGCGCCGCTGTTCGACGACGACTTGCTGCCGCTGCCACTAGGGAAACAAAACATCTTTATTAAAAAAAAAAAACAAAAAAAATTACGCATCGATTTGTAAGCCTACATTTCGTCGGTTAAAAACGAACATGACATCTTCTCCTTTATGGAGTCTGTTAAAAAGTGTGATGTATTGATTTTGCAGCGTGTAGGAGTCGCAAGTCGAGTTAGAACGATTGTTCGCTATCGTTACGAATAGAGGTCACCATTATGACGAGTTGGTACAATTCACCATCGTAACGAGTACAGTTCTCCTTTGTGACGAGTAGAGTTCGTCATCAGGACGAGTACAATTCAACATGAGTACAAGTAGAGTTCAGCATTGTAACGAGTATAGTTGACTGTCGTCACGAGTAGAGTTCACCATCGTGACGAGTAAAGTTTATCATCATGATGAGTACAGTTCACCGTCGTCACGAGTAGTTACGCATTGTAACGAGTAGAGTTGATCATCGTCACGAGAACTCGAGACTTTATTGTCTCGAGTAAAGTTCATCATATTGTCTCGAGTAAAGTTCATCATATTGTCTCGAGTAAAGTTCATCATCGTGCCGAGTACAGTTCACCACCGTGCCCAGTATAGTTCAGCATCGTGGCGAGCATAGTTAATGATCGTGGCGAGTAGGCGGAGCAGCTCACCGCGGCCTGTTCTTGTCCCGGCGGTCGGCGGAGGAGGGCCGCGGCTCGCGGCGGCGGCCGGCCTCGTCGATCCACTGCAGGAAGCGGCCCGCGTCCGCGCCGCCCGCGCCGCTGCTGCAGCCCTCGCTCACCACCGACACGCCGCTGTCCGTCAGCTCCGTCACCGTCTTCTTTGAGAATGATCTGGGGAAGTTGAGAGTTGATTATAAATCGATTTTAGCTAAGTTGAGCCACGAAGATCCTAGCGCGAATCACTAAGCAAAAACTTATGTTAAGAATGTATTAGACGCTCCCGTTGCGTCTATTTCGCTTCTTCGAACCTCAATCTCGGCCAAGCAGCTTCCAAACTAAAAGTTTGCAGCTTCCGACAGATTGTAACTTACACCCTGGGTACGTGTACCGTCCTGCTTGTAGTGTACTGACCTGCGGACGAGCGAGTGCGCGAGCTCGGGCGGCGCGTCGAAGTGGCCGGAGTCCGCGGAGAGCGCGGAGGGCGCGCGGCGCGGCGCGGGGCGCGCGCGGCGCCGCCCGCCCGGCGGGGAGGCGCCCGGCGTGCGCTCCGACCACACGCGCGACACGTGCTGGTCTGACATGCAACAACACAACATTACAAACTGCCTCCGATCTGACACAAACGGTACTACTTGCTAAGGTACATCTTAAGGTGGACACGTAGCGGTTTGACCGTCAAACTATACCCTGTGAACAATGAAGAGTTTTTCTATCTCTTGCGCCGAGGTTAAATTGCATCTTCGTCAAAATGTGTGTCAAGGAGTAACGACCAACCGACCATGGACGTACCTCGTTAGGGCAATATTGAGAATCTGCCCAAGCCTGGTCCCTAACTTGGAGGTCAAATAAAGGTTTTCAAGTTAAAAATATAGGACATTTACCTCTGCCCCACCCCTAATCAAATTCTTAACTTCTGCCGCACCCCTAAAAACTCTGGGTATCTCCATGCAAGACGACAATATAGCATGTCTCACCCAGTATGTACAAGTAGGCACATTTACTTCTGCCCCACCCCCAATCAAATTCTTAACTTCCGCCGCACCTCTAAAAACTCTGGATATGTCCATGCAAGACGCCAATATAGCATGTCTCACCCAGTGTGTACAAATAGGCACATTTACTTCTGCCCCACCCCCAATCAAATTCTTAACTTCTTCCGCACCTCTAAAAACTCTGGATATGTCCATGCATGACGTAAACATAGCATGTCTCACCCAGTATGTATAAGTAGGCACATTTACTTCTGCCCCACCCCCAATCAAATTCTTAACTTCTACCGCACTTCTAAAAACTCTGGATATGTCCATGCAAGATGTCAATATAGCATGTCTCACTCAGTATGTATAAGTAGGCACATTTACTTCTGCCCCATCCCTAATTAAATTCTTAACCTTCGCCGCACCCATAAAAACTCTGAATATGTCCATGCAAGATGCCAATATAGCATGTCTCACCCAGTACGTATAAGTAGGCACATTTACGTCTGCCCCATACCCAATCAAATTCTTAACTTCTGCCGCATCCCTAAGAACTCTGGATATGTCCATGCAAGACTCCAATATAGCATGTCTCACCCAGTATGTATAAGTAGGCACATTTACTTCTGCCCCACCCCTAATCAAATTCTTAACTTCTGCCCTACCTAAAAACTCTGGATACGCCCATGTAACTGTTATCAACAAAGCATGTCTCACCCAGTATGTCCTGGTCGTTGTCATCGTCCAGCTGCAACTTCTCCCGGATGGCGGCCGCCACCAGCTGCGGCGGCAGCGCCTGGCTACACGCCTCCTCACCGTCACCCTGCCATACATAGTGCATTATAAACATACCAAGATACCAACCATTTTTGTTTTCTATCATTTTTAATGCATATTATTTTAATGCTTTAGATAGCAAGATTTTTCTCTGAAAAAAAAAATAAAAATTTTTCATGATGCTACTGATTAAACTGGCGTGTCGTGTATCTAAACGACGGAAAAATTCTAGATTCTAGATTTTCGTTGTACTCATAATTATGGAAGGTAGGTATTAAGGAAATGTACACACACTTATAAGTATTCATGTAAAATACCAAAACAAATGCAATATGAAATCTGGTAAAACCAGTCGATACTAGATGCGCACCTCACGAATATAACAGGGTTTTTGGTTCCTGTATACAGCAGATATGCAGTCGACTGATTCGATAGTTTGGTTTATCAATAAGACCCAGTAGTAAACGAGCCCCTTTCCTGCCCCTCCTCCCCTTCTCCTCCTCCCTCCCTACCTCTGCCAGTCTCCGCTCGAGCCGCTCCTTGTTCTCCTGGTCGCGGCGAACTCGCTCCAGCTTCTCAATGAGCAGCGGCGCGAACTCGGCGGGTGGTAACACGCGCAGCTGTTCAGACTGCATGCGCTGCGTTCTGGGTATCACCTGACAAACAAAAATGTATGATACTAAAATGCTTGAAGCTCGAGTCATCGTTGTTATCGATAAGAAAGCAAATCTGAGGTAGAACTTTACAAGCTAAATTGACCAAAAAAACTGAGAGAGTTTTTTGTCTCATCATTTCAACTCTTAGCGGCCTGCAGTCTTCGCTCAGATATACATCCATGTAAGACTCAATCCACAAAATAGAACCTTGAAACCAAGGCTTAGAACAAGAGTAAGCCTTGCTTCGCTGTCAGTTACTCTGTGACCGCGTCGGTGTCACGATGCCTAAATGTGTTTGAAACATTCAAGTAAATATCATCACCATCAACGGTATCACGAAATGATAAGGCTTAGGTTCATTTGATTATTTTTAATAGAACGATGGTGATCATACTTATACAATTATAAGTATCGATGTGGTGCCAATATATAGGCCGGATTTCTTAATAAGACACGACATCTATGTATCTGATCGAAGCTTGCAGTGGACAGATTGTTAGTACAGTCAGTGTGGCCCTGTCAAAATGGATTATATGACCACTTACCATCGCGGTGTCTTGCTCCTTGTTGATGACAGCGTGCCGGTCGAGGCCGATCCGCGCGCGATGTCGGGACTCGCGCGAGTCTCGCCGCATCGACATCCCATCCCTAGAAACAACGCTGGTTATACAATAGTGATGGGGTGATGTCGATAGTTGAATAGCGATACTTTAGTGACATTTGGAAATTTAGAAGAATCGCATTTAGAGGCACTTAATAGAGAGTAATTAGGAGATTTTGACTTTTATATTTTTTTAAGATAGTAAACGTTTCTAGGTTTTGTTTTTTTTTTTTAAAAGGGTTCAATTTCGTAATAGTCAAACGTTCTATTTACTGCCAAATTTGTGTTACTATATTATTCAACTATCGATTTAATACTTTGTAATATATATGTATTTGTCTACGATAATTATAATGTAGTTACATATATGACAAATTAGTGCAAGGGAAGCTCATTCAAATAATAAACTATACAAGCTACTTTATACTTACAGACGCAAAATAAAAACTAGCTTTAACTTTAAATTGCTCTAAATTACACAAAAATATACAGAAACTTACCTTCAAATGTTCTATGTTCGTTGTTACCTTTATCAAGATGATGTCATAAAACTACGATAGATATTCGAGCTGAGGCGTTCTTTATCGATAGTTTAATGTGACAGCTTACGAAACCAGTCAGCCCATCACTAAGCTTCTTCTCTCAACAGAAATCACGGAACAAACTCGTACTTAAGCTGTGGATGTGAGAAGGACGGCAGTACTCACACGCTGCTGCCGGAGAGCGAGACGGCGTCGCTGTCGGTGCGTCCGCTGGAAAGCGAGGCGCGTTCCGAGTCCTGCCTTGACGCGGGACAGTAGCCGCCGTACGTGACGTGTGCGCTGTACACTGACCGCTTCTGCCGCCTGATGCCACCCGCGGTCGCGGCGGTACAAGGACAGTGGGGGTTGGAGGAGTTAGGAATCACCGTGGAGTTAGAGGGAGATACGTTGGAGTTGTCGCGGCGGTACGGGAGCGATAAGGTAAGAGGAGTTGGGAGTCACGGTGGAGTAAGAGAGAGACGTTGGAATTAGGGGGAAGGCACGTTGTTAGAGGGGGACACGTTAGAGTTAGGCGGGCAACAAGTTGAAGTTCGGAGTGGACAGTTTCAGAAGATATCGAAACATTTTTTTGAGATGGATTTAAGGAGTTTTTATTTTAAACAAATAAACAGCGGTATAGGAGACAATGGCGAATAGTTAGAGGGAGGACAGTTCCGTTAGTTAGATTTTTGGTAGATGGATGGATAAATAGCATGTTAGGACATTTCAAAATCGGAATTAGGGGTTTACAGGTGATGTTTCAGGATTGAATTTGAAAGGGAAATGGATTGGTATAGGAGTAATAGTTGAATCGTAAGGAGGTAATAATGACGTATAGTATCGGGTGGCAATACAGGGCATTTGCGTATATGTAGCGTGGGGCGGCATGCGGGCGCGGGCAAACACATGGGGGAAAAATACGCACGTAAGTAAGCTAGGGGTGGGGGAAAACATATTAAGAAATGGACCAGAATCATTTAGATCATCATCATTTTTCTTTCCTGTTAAATGCAAGCGAAACTGAACTTTCCATTATAATGACTTATGTTTCAAAATAGGCTAAAGTTACTGATAATTTAAATGATTCTGGCAGGCATTAAAAATTAAAATAGGCATTAAAAGTGCTTGGATCTTTGCTCATGCATCGCTAAGGGGTCACACATGATTCAACTAATTAACTACACATTTTCTAGAAAAATCTTTGGACATGTCAGTATTTTGGTGTCCTCAGCAGATTTTCTCAAAAGTGGCGTGACAAAATTTTGACAAGATCCAATCCAGTACAATGAACTAAATTTTGTACTATACAGCTAATACCAAAACGGACAAAACAAAAGTAAATTCTAGACCAAAATAACTAACTGCTTAAAGTTTTACTGACACGTCTACTTCTATTAAGTTTTAAGACTATGTACTTCTAAGGTGCAATGCAATAGTGGAGGTTGTCTCCACTAAACCCTCGCGGCCATGTTTCCAATCGCTTTAGTGTGATCGTCATAAATTACGATCAGTCAACCTCCACTGTTACACAGCAGATCCAGCTGGACGATCTGTGATCATGGTGACTAGTGATCATAATCATTGATCATTAATTATTCACAATCGAATAATTGTCTAAGAATTATCTTTAACGGACAGTTTAATGGATTTCCCTTTCAATCCAGTTCCCCACTGCAAGAGAGGACCTATTACAGACTCCGTTTAATTAGTAACAGCAAACTGCATAGATTGATTAAATCTTAATTGTTCACACCTTTTGGTGAGGTTTAAAAAAAAGACGACTAAACTGTTTTTTCAACAAATGATTATAACTAGTGTATTTCCCCTTCAACGTCGCAAAAAGCTCACGAAGGAATATGGGTTTCAATGACATTGAATTAACTGTTAAGCTAACTTTAGCCAAATATGTATTATTCCTACTTGTAAGTTTTGTTGGAAATTCAATGAATTTGACAATAAAACTGTGTACAATTTGGTTTTGATACAAATTAAGAAAGTTAATTAATACAATTTTAATGAAATAATTGAATGATTGAGAAGATGACACAAAACCTAGTGGCGGCTATAACTGGCGACTTCATCACCAAGAAACATATCTTCCAAGCATACGAGACCTTCCAACAATAAAGAGTGAAGTGTTTATAGTTAGCTAGTTAAACGAAGTCGGTCATGGCTCCTCTCCGCTCGCGGTGGAACCCCCCTTAATATCCGCCAATTAGGTACATCATAGATCGCGCAACTGGATCGACGCACAGGACGAGAGGTTACACTCGGTATTAAGCTGTGTATCCATTACGTTCGCGGACCTACTGCACTCTGCGCATCCGGAACTGCTCCAGTAGTTACGCACACTCACGCAGTTGGACTCGGCTCATGCAGAACGGAAAAATTCTCGCGCATCTTTTGACCTCATTTACAAATGAACCATATCACCATAGTCTAAAACACAAACTCGCATAAAATCGAGGCGAAGCTGACTTCTCTGTTCACATTATATGATTTTGTATTTTATGCTATAGTGAAATGGTTCATTTGTTTAATGACATCAAAAAGTGCGCGAGGATTTTTCGGTTAGTCTGAGCTGCTCCGCTCTGTCCGAGTCTGAGCACGCATGTCCAGGGACCACAGAAGTGGGAGAAAGAGGGGGATAAATGTACCTTCCTCTAAAATCAACATGGCGCGGCTTTTCCAATTTTACTATCTGGTACTAAATCGGTGCCGAAGATTGAAGGACGGCAGCGACCAAAGAAGTTTGTCGCCATGTACTTCCACGGCCCCTGAGCGTCCATGCGACTTCTGGATATACGCGTGCTGTCTCTACTGGAGCTGCGGCAGACGGGCGGAGCAGCAGGCGCGAGATTAGCGGGCCAGGGCGGACTCACGGTGCGATGTCGGAGTGCAGGCGGCGCGTCTGCGTGGCGAGCAGCGCGGACTGCGTGAGGCGCGCCGCCGCGCCCGCCAGCTCCTGCCCCTCGGGGACCGTCGCCAGCGCGCTCGACGACATCTGCTGGACATACCACCTTGTGCTACAATCCCAACACTAGCTGTTCCAGGCCGGTTCAAATGGCGGCTGTGAAGTTACGCACGAAACGCTGCGCAGTAGCGAAAACGAAGGTACGCCCGTCAGAGGCAAGTCTCGCTTGCAGCGCACTTCACAGCCGTAATTAAGTTTGAATCAGTCTGTACTAGCGACTTCGTTCACGTTTATTCAGAAAGTAGTATCTAAAACCTTCCTTGGAAATAATGTAACTAATTATCAAATTTCATCCAGATCCGTTCAGCCGTTTGGCCGTGAAAAGCCTTACAAACATAGAGACAGACAGAGTTATGATTGATGTTATGAGTATGATGGATGTAAAAGTTTGTGTGTGTGATTGCCTATTACTACTTCACGCTCAAACGGATTAACATATTTTGATGAAATTTGGTATGGAGATAGCTTACACCTTGGAGGAACACATACGCTACTTTTTAACCACGGGTAACATCGCGGAGCGAACCTAGTATGTTGATATTTTACTAGATCATCTGTCTGTGGCTTTATCACATTTCGCCTATGACTCGCAGAGGTTGGACATAGACGAGTGAAATATTATCTTACTCCTTGTCTCTCTCGTTTAAATAGTCATATGAGTGAGATAGACAAAATAATATCTCGCGTGTCAGAACACTTCCTAATAGTACTAAAACTCCTGTGGGCCATTCGCTGTAATCATAAAACAACAAATATTCTTAAGTTGTTCGTATTTTTTAAAATTTTAATTGGGCTTACGTAATCGGTAAAGTTTGTAAGGTTTCATGTGTCAAGCCTTACAAACTGTACCGATTACGTAAACCCATTTAAGAATTTAAAAAAAATACGTACAAGTTAAGTATACTTGTTGTTTTAAGTGTTATGACATTAATGTTGAAAAATAATTATTGTTATAACACATCCCTATCCTACTGTTAGGAAAAGATCTCCACTCGTTATCTTGTGCGATGTCGGACTTGTAAAAAGGAACAAAATGAACTCTATTATCTGTTATAACCCGACTGTGCAGGAAGAAGGGTTGTTTTTCGAGTGTATGTATGTAAGTATATATGTGGGTATATAGTTTGTAAGAATGGATGGATGTTTGTTGCTCTTTCACGCCAGAACAGGATGAACAAATCTGGATGAAGGATGAAATTTGGCACAGAGATAGATTATAGTCTAGAATAACACATAGGATACTTTTTAACCGCGGGGCGCAGCTAGTTATAGTATAATTCTGTTAGCGAACTAAATATATATAATAAGTGGCAATCTAATTGCAATAATTTTTGCAAATTATACATACCTTTAGTGTCCATTGAATTTTTGTAGTTTTTTTGTGTTATTATTATTATTGTAGTAGTTTATTGATAGTTTTTGTTATTATCTAAGTATTTTATTTATTATCATTTTGTAGGGTGTACTGTGTATGTGCTTTTACCGTGACATCACCAAGCGGTTCCAACGGAAGACCAGCGGCTGATGATACTGAGCGGCGGATTATGAGTTGGGGCCGTTTTGTGACCTTGTAGATTGTAAAATTCCCTTAATGTTTTTAATTATAAAAGTTCACATATAAACTTTTTTTCTTTCTTTTCTTAAATAAAAAAAATAAAAAAAACCATGGTGTATGGGTGGTGTTTACCTCCTTGTGGTGCGGCGGCGAGGCGTCGGGCGAGGAGAGCGGCTGCGTGGCCGCGCTCACGTAGCTCACGTACGACTCCGAGCGGAGGAACGCTTGGTACGTCGTCTCCGTAATGGCACGACTCACCTGCCGGGAGGAACCACTACCATGTCATCGCACTCTTGGCCACCAAGCACGGAGGAATGGCTGGTGCTGGCGTGGCACCCCTGCCACGCCAGCACCAGCCATTCCAATTTGAATGCAACGGCAAGATGTCCCCACATCTTGCCGTTGCATTCAAATTTTATACCAGTCTTTCATTTTAGAAAGCTCAATTTGAATGGGGTGGATTTGATGGACTTTGGGCGCGCCATTTCGATGCCCGCTCACACCGGCGCCAGACGTCATTTCTGTGTGCATTGCGTCTTATACATTCTCATTGCAGGATCCGTGAACCGGGAGGAACCGTGACGTGGATATTACGATGATTGTTGAGGCCCAGTATTACACGAAATCAACGAAAACAAGTAATTTGTTTGCGCCTAGTTTGATGTGAAGAATTGTGATGATCAGGTGCAAAAAAAATACAGCTGGTAGAAGAAACAACCAATTACAGTTTAACCGAAGTACAATTTTGGGAACCATTCTCATTTTGGAAAAAAAAAAACACGAAAAGTATCATTTTGAAAAAAGTTATTGAGCATGGTTCTAAAAATTTTCAGGGATCCCAACATTTTTTTTTTCGATTATTAAGTATGTAGTCAGATTAGTTCTCTAAAATTTAACAGAGTAATTTATTCTTATTATGACTAATACCAATAAAAACGGCAAAGAAATTTAATTCTAGGCGCCGATCTTATTTTACCATCAAGTATGGTTTACAGTTTTCAAATCTAAATGAGGCGGAATAAGTAAGCGTGTATGCGGGTGAAAAATCGTGGTATGACCGGGCCTTAATTGCAGCAGCTGATGCTACGCGACTGCAAATCGTATCGCCGCGCAAAAATCGTTGGTCACGCAGCGTCGGCGGCTGAACCTAATTATCGCCATAAGATGTCAAGGTGCGGGCCCAGGGATGCCGATCTCGCTGACGTACCCTCGCGAGGGTAATTGAGCAGTTATCCACCACGCTGGCTCAGTGGGTTGATGAACATCAATTTGTTTCGAATAAATAATTCTTGAACATGTCGGTTTCCTTAATCTTTCCCTTTACCGTAAGAACACTTCCATATCAAATTTAAATACCCTTTTTTTTCAATGCTAAGTTTCTGTATGCAATTTTGAATAACTAAATAAATCCACATGAAAAACGGTCTTTGGGCGAAGTTTGGTCGACGGTAACAAGGGCAAGCAATACAAAAAGAGAGATAGGAAGAGTTTGAATATTAGAAATTAGATTTTTATCCAGTTTCAGTCTCACCTCCTGTTCCATGTTGTCGAATATAGTCTTCTCTATGTTGGCTCCATCCTTGAGGTCCTGCTTCACTTGCTGCTTCAGCTCCTCGGGCATCGCTAGCTGAGACTTGCGGAGAAATCTGGAACAGAGCTGTATGTTAGACCTTACTATGGCTGTACCCTTTAGCATGTAAGTTGTCTATCGGGTATCTCGCTTAGGTTTACATCCAGACCTGATCCAGGGGGAGGGTCTAAGGGGCTCGAACTCCAAACATCTGGGTCCACAATGATCTTTTATAGATTATAGATACAACTCTTCATCGTTCATACCAGAAATAACAAAAGAAAATAATAACAACGCGCAAAACTAGTGACACAACTGGCGGCCTTGTCGCTAAGAGCGATATTTTCCAGGGAATCCTAAGATGGAGAGGAAGCCTAAGTTAAGAACCCCATCATCATCATTACAGTCTTTTACGTCCCACGGCAGGGACGCCGACCTACCCTATGTCGAAGGTGATTGAACCGTTATTTACCACGCTGGCAGTATGTCACATGTCCGAAACATATTCATTCTAGGCCTTGTCGGTTTCCTCACGATGTTCTCTTTCACGTGTCAAATTTATATGCACATGAACGTATCTACGAGAGAAAAGTAGAGTAGTGAGGGCCCCAACTCACTTGTAAATGGCCGAGACGACCTGCCGTATCTTGGTGGGCTCGTGCTCCTGGCGCAGCCCCTGCACCGCGAAGTAGAAGTTGAGTCGGTCCACGTGCAGCCCGCCCGCGCCGCCCACGAACTTGCGGAACAGACGCACGCCTTCCGCGTCCTGGGGTTGAACAAGACAATCAGACATATCAACTTATGGCCACTTGCACTACGATAAGGATTTCCTAAATCCTTTCGTAGCTAGTTTAATCTACTCCTAGCTAGCTCCTACCTACAGTTTTTACACGAACTTTAAGCTATTCCTTAGGAGGATCTTAACTTTATGTGCCCGATAAGCGCATATTTCGCTAGGAGTAGTTTAAAATTTAGTTAAGCAAGGACGTAATTCTTATATTTAGTGCAAGTGGCCATTATATGTATTTACATACAAGAGAAAAGAAAAGCCACTGTGTGTAAACTAGTTCGGAGTCAGTGGATTCATGTTACATTTGTATCAAATCAAATCGAATGTTTATTTTGTCACAAATAAAGAGTACATAATGTAACATGATGTTTTATTTGATTGAATTACATCTAATACAAAATCAATGTATTGTATGATCAGCAAGGCCCGTACCGTGATATTTTATTGCGATGATTTTTGGGTTCAACCGCCGACGCTGCGCGACCGCGAATCATATCGCCTCGCCGCGCAAAAAGGTTCATGGTCGCGCAGAGTAAGTGGCTGAACCTAAAAACCATCGCAATAAGATATCGCGGTATGGGCCCAAGTCAGATCACCTATTTATTTTTGAAATGAATTAACAATTTTTAAGTTACAATGAAACCCTAAAGGTACTCCGGAAGCATTCACCTGTAATGTAACAATCCAACACAATTTTCTTTCGGCTTTTCTCACACTGTAAATCAAATTATTTTATTCCGGACAACAAAAATCCATTTCTGTTAGTAAACGCGTAAAATAAAAATTATTTATAAGCTAATGTCAATAGATTTTCAACATAAACAAGGATCTAATTAGCTATGTACTTACGAGGCATTTCGGGAGAAATCATAAAACCGCACGAGATACCTCAGTACAGGCGCTAGCGGATATGCGCTTGTGGGTAATGTTACATTACACGCGAATCTTACATTATAAGAGGCTACTAAACTAGTTACATAGTGTATTTGAGCAAAGGCGGACTTGGTGAAGGTGTAGTTACCTCGAGCAGCTCGTGCAAGCTCTTGGCCCAGCGCATGTAGGGCGGCGAGGCGGGCGAGCGCGCCGACGAGCCCGAGGACCCTTCCGTCTGCTCGCGCCATACCATGCCCATCCTGCACACGGGGACAGCTCGTTTTAATAACTACTAGTTACTACCTGAGACAGTTCTTAAGGGTGATGCCCAGTGGAAAAGGGATAAAAGCGGACTCCGCTCCGTCACTGTGCAGGCACCCCATAGCAGGGCTACCATGAACCGTGGACAAATTCTTTTCAGTTGTTATCCCGCGAGAAAGAGGCTAACATAGTCGTATAACAACAAGCTAACATATCCGTTCGTAGCATTGTCACATCTAAGCGCGGATAAAAACGGCGGAAAGACAATTTGTCTCCGGCCCGTGTTAGCCCTGCAAGAGAAGGGGAGGATATCTAATACTAATAACGTTTCTTGGATTTACTGATGACCTGGAAATGATTGATGTAGTTGAGAAATGTTAGAATACGATGCCTATTATCTTTCGGGAGCTGAAGGCAGAGCTCAGAAACATTATTTTTAAGTAGTAAGGGGTTTCCCATTACTTTGAGTAAGATTAAAGCTATATAACAAGTTGCATGAAATAAGGAAAAATATAGACATAGAAGCCTAAACTAGTATAGCATGGTACTCACTTAGCCGTGGAGCATGCAATGTAGAAGATACTGTATCAAATCAAATATCTTAAAAAGTTAAATACTTACTTGGACAGATGTGGTTGTGCGAACACATGTTTGGATTGAGATTTGCTCCTGTCCTCACCGGAGGCCGGCGGCAGCGACGTCCTGTCAGCAAGCTTGTGCTCCCAACCTAAACAAAATGCTTGCGTTCGTAAATATTTGTTTTTCTCGTGGCAATACCGCACGCCCACTATCTTGTCGCCTACAGTGGAAACTTAGAGCGTTACAGGAATACAGCGTTGCACTCAACAGCAACGCTCCGCCTTCCGCAGAAGCTCTACATGCAGTACCGATTTCATACATACATATTGTAGCCACGCCTCTTTCCCAAAGAGGTAGGAAGAGACCACTTCTCTCCACTTGCTACGATCCTGGTACACATCATTCGCTTCTTCAAATTCGATGAGTTTTTTTATACGCTCGTTCGACGTTGGCTAAGCCAAAAGTCGTGCCCGATCGGTAAGAGCTAAATGCTAATGTTTCAGAAAGACGAAGGCAGTACCATTTCGTTTCACAATAAAGTTCCATAATATTTGGACAAGTAATCCTTTAGTACCTTGCGGGTGGCCGCCTATAGGAGTTTGGCTCATGGCGCACAGGCCCTTGTCCCACCCGCGCGCTGCATGGCGAGACACCACCTGCCAACAACACAACACGACATTCAAACAGGGGTAGTGGACGCTTTTGTAGTCCGCGCAAATATTTTAATATCACTTTTTAATTTGTACATGTACATTTCATCTGCTACATGACTGGAGCCCGGTGTATGGCGACAGGCTCGCCCGCTGTCACATTTGGGACTGAATATCGTCCCGCCAAGTGTGGGTGTTGTATTACACCTCTGCCAGCCCCCTGGGGGGAAAGGCGTGACGATATGTTTGTATGTTTTTAATTTGATAATTGGCTGAGGCCAGTGGATGAGACTAGCACAGGACCGGAAATGATAACGCGCTTAAGAAGAGACCTTTATACTCAACAGTGGATGGATAATGATTGATGACGATAATGATGCATCATGCCTGATGTAACAAAATAAACTGATAAGAATAAGCTGTGGACAATCCTGGAAAAGGTTCTCCTTCACAGAAGCCTGATCACATTTTTTGGTAGTTTTTTCAAGCAAAGTAGAATGTTGTCTTGCCATTTGTTTCACTACTCGTACTTAGCTTCAATGCCCAATGAAAATACATAATGATAATTACATGAGTAATTTAGATGCATAATTGTAACAAAGTTAATTAATTGCTTTCTTTTGCCTTCAGCAACATGAGTAGTTCAGTAGTACTTCAGCAGAGTAGTTGTACCTATGTAGTGTTTTATTATTTATTAATTTGTCCATGAATCTTGTGTACTTACACCAATCCTACTACTATTATATACCAGAAAGTTTGTTAGAATGGATGGATGGATAGATGGATGGATGTATGTTTGTTACTCTTTCACGCTAGAACGGCTGAACAGATCTGGATGAAATTTGGCACAGAGATAGATTATAGTCTAGAATAGCACATAGGATACATTTTAACCGCGGGTGAAACCGTGGGGCGCAGCTAGTACATTAATAAAATTAAAAATAATATATTTAAGTATACATTAAAAAAATATAAAAGTGCCATAATGATTATACATGGCAACAGCATACATTAATAAAAGAGTGAAGATCAATTAGTTAAAAATATGCAGTAAAATGAAATGTGAGTAAAATTGTTTTAAAATTTTAATGTGCTTCAAAATTACACACATAGAAATGTTTAATTTGTTCTGCTTCTTTCATAAAATATTGCAATAAAATTAGCTTAGTAATAATAATAGAATTCCTATAAAACTGCTACACAGGTACATATTTCATAACAATGTCTGTAAAACCCAAGCGTACCCCAAATATCACATCCCGACAACGCTTGCGTATCAAATCCGCACAAGCCATGGTAAAAAATCAATACAGCAAACAATAAGGATCATACCCTGTACTATATTTGATTTGTAAGAGTTGGAACGGGACAGCAAGAAAAAAACTGAGAGAGTGAGTAAAAGTCAAGAGTCTACCACATCGATCGGCGTTGGGCAGGAAACATCATGGCTGAATATAATCTGCTACACAAAGGTTTTTGCCTTATTCCACATCAAAATACCAAATACACATTAATCCACTCAATGATGCATTAAAATATCAAATTTCATAACTACTATCGCATGAAAAAAATATCCCGCAAACTTTGAAATCATAATTCACATAAAAAAAATTTAAATAAGCATTCATAACGTCAATAAAAGAGCCCAAGAAAGGATATACTAATAAAGGAATATGCCAAAACAAATTAAATCATAACTTCACGGTTCAATAAGTTGTGAAAAAAAAGCATCTATAATAAGGGGTATGGGTAAAAAATTCATAATAGACCTTACCATGTTCATTGTGTATTCAAACAATACACAACTGGGGGGTGGTGAAGTTAATACAATAATATAACACCGTAATAACTGGATATTAATATTTTACAGTGAAAAAAATCTTTTATTCACAGAAAGTAGCACGACTGAGCAGCCGAACGTCAGTACTCCGAGTGAGAGATCCGTGCCCTGAGATGGAGCACTCAACACAATAGGGTACCGTTCAGACTCCGGCCCTTGCATATTGTGTGTCTGTATTATGATAGGGCTTATTACAAATATAAAATCAATAATGGACTGCTCTGAAGTTCTATACAAATATCTAGTTGCGATGGCTGTGTGATCACATTGCAATTCATAAAGATAATGAAAGGGTTTAATAAAAGGTAATGCCTAGTAGCTTTTTACATTACTTTAAAATACATTCACCTTTCAAGTACAGAAAGTATTGTAAATTAAAACTGAATTTATGTGTACTTACAAGTTTGTTTAGTAGTTCCCATACAGGGATACATAGATCAAGATGTATAATGTTCTGAAGAGGAATGTCCAATAAGCATCGTGGTGCGTCCGTGTTTAGGAATCGGATAACTTTTCATAGGTAGAAGATGTCGAGCGTAAACACAGGAAACAAGTTGTAAACAAAGGCCTTGCTCGTAAAACCAGCGTCGTTGTTGTCGAACTAAGGTGTAAAATTAACTGTCCGCTGCTTGAACACCACAAGACTTGCCATGTTAACTAATAGCACATCATCATACATAGAAATAAAGGCGATAATATGACGAAATCGCGATATCAAACCGAAAGTACTGAAACCCGGATGGGTTGTATTTTTAGCGTGGTAATGAATTAAACTGGCAACGATAATATGCTCCCTTACTTGTTACTACAGTTTAGTGAGATCTTCCGAAGGATAGCGTTAAAAAACGACTTGTAAATAAATATAAATAATAAATTAGTTTCGCTCGCCCGTTCGTTTTGTAATTTCGTTCGTAAATCGTGCCATGCAAAGCCAAACAGCGGATTGAATTTGACGTTTTGATTTGGTTGACATTGATAGAAATACATTTGACAGACAGCCTTCAGTATTTCACGGCTTGTTTGTTTACCACAATGCGCCATCTGTATTTACGGTCGTAAGTTACAGAAACTGCAGCCTCGCCACACCATCTCATTTGCATAACGACGCAAACCGCCGCTAGATGTCAGACCCAGTCAGTGGTTCTGTTCAGCAATCCACTAAAGTTTCATTCCCCGTCTCAATACATGTCGTAGCATTGTCACAGAATAAATATAGTGTGGAAGCATGAATTTGAATTGAACTCACCTGCGTAGCAGCTTACTGCCGCTGCATTCTTTTTTATCTTTTTACTTATGACTTGCTTTAATCTGAAACAATAAAAAAACTTGTTAACCAGGTATTCCTAAATTTTTTTACCAAGTGGATCTATGTATCAACAGATAAATCTAGACACCCTGGTTGGTTTTGGGTGGTATCCGTAGGCACGCACCCTCCAGCAACGCCCTAGCATGTTGCCTGAGGCAACACTCCGGGAAAGACTAGGAACCTTTATTTTCGTTACCTAGGTATACAACGGCGTGCTCCACGCCGTTGTCATCCTTGGCTTCGCTTGGTTGGGAGATCAGCATGATTCCGATCGGACTCCCGAATTTTAATTCGATCGGAAGAATGAATCACGTATAATTTAAACATGTAAAAAAAAACCGACACCGATTTTCATCAAACATAGCCAAGAATACTCCATAATACACCTTTAAAAAAATATATTTGGTTCATCCGTTCGGGAGCTACGATGCCAATGACACACACACACACACGCACACACACACACGCGCACACACACACACACACACACACACACACACAAATACATTAAACTTATAAAACACCCCGTCGCTTTTGCGTCGGAGGTTAAAAATGAATAAATGCAGACTGAAACTGGAAGAATTTGAGTTTTTTTTTTTTGGAAGCTACCTAATTATCCATAAGAAACATTTTGGAATAGGTAACTCCAAAATCCACCCACGACTCCCACCAGCCCAAAGATCCTTTTATTCTTACAATAAGCAAGGGATAGCGAAGCCATGGCTAATCAAGCCAGCTTACCTCCCGTGCCCACGTCATAAGTCGCTTTAAAATAAATAGAACATTATTAGATTCTTATTGTGTTTGATTAGATGCCTCTAAGAACATTAATTTAATTACATGAAACTCAATTCGACATCAAAGTGAGTTAAGGGCACTTAAATTTCAATAAACTTCTCACAACCCTTTGGGTATGTTATTGCTCAAACGAAGTAGGCCCAAAAAATAAAGACAATCCTTTGAAGACGAATTAATTTTGAGATTCCAGCTCGATTTACAGATGAAATGAACAGATGGATATCAAAGCGTTCTGCGTGAGCATTGATATTTGATTTCGCGCGTAAGCCTACCCTAGACGAACTGATTTGCAAAACTGACTAAATTAATTTTACCTACCTACCTAATACATTCCACGCAATCAAATACCTTTCGAATAGCCAGGTTATATATAATAACTACTACTATGAACACTTATTTTAATGAACACGAGTTACTTACGACCTTTTTCTTGAAAAGGGTCACCTGGGGTATTCGGGTCTATAGGGTAATAATTCCATTTTTTTATAAACTTTTGCCTATTTTGAAATTTATTGAATTCCTCAACACTATCGATAGTGTCAAGCAGGAAGTAACTTTTGTTTTCTTTATAGCCTGATTACATATCTTCGTACTAATATCAATGAACTCTTTAAAGCTTGTATAACTTACGTCGATGACAAAATATCAGATTTTAAGTTAGAAAAAAAAAATCGCGTTTTTGTTAGTCGCTTTGTATTAGTAATCCCCACCGCTATTCCCATTTATCTAAAATTAATAATAATTAATAATCTAAAATTAAATTCAGTTCATGCGACTAAACAGGTAAACTAAACTTAAGTATTCAAAATTAAAAAATGTCTATCAATAAAGCATTGAAAGGTAATGCTTTTCCAAGCAACTGTTAGGTAACCAAGTAAATGCAAGCACTTAGCAACTCTTTGATGTCGGTGAGCTCGTAACTTTTCGGTTCCCTTTGATTGCTATAATGGAACTGATGTTATTACATTAATTGAATGTTCGCAAGCCCACGCTTTACTGTGACGTATTTTATAAAGGCTTCGTACCTGCAGCCATATTCAAAAGATGCAATCTGGTTAGTGGGGGTCGAACCTACACATAATTGGCACAGGACCGGGATGAATGAGTGGCGTAGAAGAGGGGTCTTTGCTCGGCAGTAGGCGATTTGAGGCTGATTATAATTATGCTGTCGTTCATAAAACAATTCTAATTAGTTACCGTAACGTTAGAGCGTGCTTAATTTTGTGTGAAGCGTTTGTAGAAATCCGTTTCATATGTCTTAATTTATTTAAAGTAATATTGTGTGCTCGTCGATACACTTTTTTGGTCCTTATGAATTAGCTGCCAACCAACAAACTTAACTTTCCAACATATAACAGTACATCTTTTTGATCTCACCGTTTGACAAAAATACATTACCCTACGCGTCTACACAGTTCTTTGACGTTTGTTTGGTAATAGTTTATCAAAGACGCCTTTAAGTAAATTTCTGTATGAAAAGGGACCAGAGTTAAAAGGAAATAATACTGCGTGATTGGTTTTACAAGTCCGCAACATCAAAAGCCTCGGTCCTTTCATTTCGCGAGCCATTCACCGATTACACTTAAATACTTACTAAACTTTTGAACTTAATTATAACTGTTTTATGTAGTAATAAAGATAAACTTAGGAGTATCTTTGTGATTGTAAAGTTGTCTTTATAATTTGCGAGCATTAAAATAATTGATTTCCCTAAGAAGTTTATCCTGAGATAAACCCTTTTGACAATTAGAATATTCAATATTACTAATTGTATAGTAAAAAAAACCTATTAGTATCCATATTATTATGTTTCCAATTTTTATTTTATTTAATATCAGCTGTTTTTTATTTCATATACTTTTTATTCTCATTATTTCCATCAATTTAAATAAAGGTGCAAATGTATGGTGTACAGTTAGCATCTCAATCAATCCCACGCCTCCCGATAAAGCAACATCAAATCAAAAAGACAAAGATAACATCAGTCAGTCATCAAAGCGGCACTTTGATCTCACTTTCCCGGGAATTTCCTTACACACTAATCAATCGCGGGGGCACGTTCAATTGGAAAAGGCATTAAGGGCAATAGTTTCAGCTTGCGGTAAACTGTTTGCGAGGAAAGAGGAGCGTGGGGTAAAGTGGGGGGTCGTTCTCACCCCGTACATCAAAGGCGAGCCGAGACAAAGCTGTAGGAGCCTTTTAACTTTATTTAGCGGAGTGGTAAGTTTAGCCGGTCGCGATTCGCGCAGGTTAAAGAGTAACACACTCACTTTGTGCCCGGCCCGGTGGGGGATGAAATAGGGCTGCTGCGGGCAAGTTTGTCTAGATTACGCTATGATGAGATGAATCAATAACATAAGGAACGAAATGTAAAAGAGCGGGTCAACATAGTCACTGGATAAAACTCAATCATTAAAAAAAATTACCCCTTTAAAAATTAAGTTTGTTCGTACTTTTTTTTTACAAAAAAACAATTACGAGCTTTAGTAGAATTAATAAAAGAACAACGGGTAAACTCATTTACAACACTACCCAGGGTCAAAGGCAGATAACACATAAGAGCAAAATCAATATGACATCACATGAAACAGATCAAAGGCATTCAATTAATATCCCATTATCAGTGCACGGTTACTTAAAACGCAATTAAACTTGATTGAGAGGTTTGTCGTAGGTCAGGGCTCGAATTGTCAACCCTGCTGGGGGGTGGGGGCATCAAACGGGCCGCTAATACCGCCCGCACCACGCCGCGGCGGCTCTTTGTCGGCGCCCTTTGAGTTGCGGATGATACTGAGCGCCACCTAGGCTTTGACCACAGTGCAAATACAGTAGAGACTTGCCGATCCAAGTAATGAAGTTTTCATATTATAACGAGAAAAACTTACATCAAAATGATTTATGCCTGGGTATTTAAAATTAAGATTACCTACGTTGTGCCTACGAACAGTTAAATGTCGATATATCATTACATCATCAACTTTTGGCAAAGTGTGGGTGTTGTATTACATCTCTGCCAGGACCTATTTCCCCTTGGGGGAAAGGCGTGACGTTATATTATCATTCAGAGTAAATGCCACAAATAACTACAATCTAATATTGATATTATAAAAAACACTTTAAAATATTTAAGCTTAGCTTAATGAAATGTATCATTCAAATTCAAATTCAAATATTTATTTCAAATAGGTACATCAGAGTACACTTATGATATGTCAGAATACAAAAATTGCCAAAATTATAATTAATCGAAAATAAAATAATAATGATATATAAAATTAAACATTAAAAAGCACAACAAAAATAAATATAAAAATAGAACATGTCAAATTAAATGGTGTAAATTGAAATTTAAAAACAAATTTAAATCAACAGATGTCAAGAATGTCATAAATAAAAATAAAATAAAAATGAAACAAGTGTGAACATAACTAAGTACATAACTTGCGCATTGAAGCTTTGTCACTAGTAAAATCACTAATTTTATAATAGCCCTTTTGGGTCAAGAAATTTTTTAATATATATTTGAAAGTTGTCTCATTTAGTAAGCCAACAGGTAGTAAATTGTAGAATGTCAAACTGTTCTTAACAAAGGAGTTGCCAGTTTTGGCTAATCTAGTAATTGGCAGAACAAGTTTAGACTTGTTCCTTGTCGTAAAGTTGTGGTCATAGGTATCGCTTCTTGTGGGGAATCTATGTAAGTTTTTGCGTACATACATAATATTTAAGAAAATATACAAACTTGGCAAAGTTAAAATTTTTGCTTGTGCAAAAACTTTTCTAAGCGATTTCCTAGATCCTAGCTTATAAATTGCTCTGACAGCCCTCTTTTGTAGAACAAATATACTATTTGCGTCAGCTGCATTTCCCCACAGCAATAGGCCATACGACATAATGGAGTGAAAATAACTGATGTATTCAATACGTGCAGTTTTTATGTCTGACAGTTTTATGTCTAATTTTCCGCACTGCATATGCTGCTGAGCTTAATTTACTCGATAATTCTCGAATATGTGCTCCCCACTGAAGTTTACTATCCAAAGTAAGGCCAAGAAACTTAGTATGTTTTGATATGGTAAGGAGATCACTATTGATAACAATATTCGGCAAAGTAGGTTTGTTGGTCAAGGTGAATTTAACACATTTGGTCTTCTTGGCATTTAACATTAAATTATTGACACTAAACCACTTGTTGATAGTGTTAAGCGACATATTAATATTTGTTACATAACAATCTTTCCTATTGATTTTAAATAACAAAGACGTATCATCGGCAAACAGAATGATTTCACAATGCCTGCGCGCTAGAAAAGGCAGGTCATTGACGTCGACAAGGAAGAGGAATGGTCCAAGAATTGATCCCTGCGGCACTCCGATTGATACATTAGCTGACTTAGATCGTGTGCCGTTAATATCTACATTTTGTGTTCTACTGCTTAAGTACGATTTCATCAGCTTTAATTCATCACCCTTTACACCGCAGTGGTCAAGTTTTAAAAGTAGAATTTCATGATTCACGCAATCAAATGCTTTCGACAAATCGCAGAAAATACCCAGTGAATCATGATGAGACTCCCACGCTTCGTAAATAGTTTCAGTGAGATTTGAGGCTGCATCAATGGTGGAACAGCCCTTAGAAAAACCAAACTGCTTATTATATAACAAATCGTTAATATTAAAGAACGCAGCTAACTGGTTTAACATTATTTTTTCAAAAATCTTACTAAGACAGGGCAGTATAGAAATTGGTCTAAAATTACTGGGGTCGTTTTTACTGCCACTTTTAAGAAGAGGAATTACTTTACTGCATTTCATGCGATCCGGAAAATCATTGCTGTCGACACAAGAGTTAAAGATGTGAGCTAAATATGGAGCTAAACAGTTGATTATTTCCGATATATATTATTTACAATGCCAATTATTTTTTAGTAAATTTGTAATTTATATTCCGGTGTTGCAGGAAACCAAAAGCAACGTTGACTGAATTTCTTAGCAGGTGGGTCTTCTGTAGCATCAAAGTTTCCGATGGGACTGATCGATGTCGCTGAGGCCCGTAACCTAGAGCAGATGCAGATGAAACCTTGAAGAACGATGGGTCACGCACACAGCCTCAATATTTGAAAATTGATGCAAAACAAGAAGTTACATTTTAATCCAGATTTTATGGAAGTAAAATAACTGAATCCAATACACTGTGGCATTGGCAATAAATTGTCAATGGTTTGCCCCTCGGGCGGAATGGCGAGATAAACACGGAACGCGAAATAACTGCAACTTTCGGAACAATAGTACCTCCATGCACTACCTATGTACGACCAGCTTTATTGAATCGAATAAAATACGAATAATCCTCGAATGTCTCTCTCGTCGCCAATGACGCTGTTGAAATATAACCGCAAAGAAGTTAATAAATGAGATGAGCAGATCAGAAGTCAATTTGTTTATCTGCCCTTTCCGCAGTTGCTGGAGGTCCTCATGGTCAAACGACAATGAAAAAGATGAAACAGTTTAATTTTCAATTGAAATTTTAGTTAAAACCTAAACCACGGTACCACAGTACAGTACTGCCAGTCTGCCACAATCTGGTCAAATAAATTACTTTTTTCCCTTTGCGAAGCGGACTCCTTTGATCATTGGAAAATCAATTTTGTCGTCCCTGCCGCAGATTTTCAGTGGGACTGGTCAGAACGAAAACGTAATTCACATGTTCCGCAGATCTGTTTTCAATCACGGAGTAAAAAGTTCAATTAATGCGTTCCATTTTCATTGTGCGATCCTGCCTGCACTATAACTAAAAGCAGTCTGCAAAAGTACGTGTGATTTCATAATGGTTTTGTTGTTTAATTTTCGATGTCTCTATTATAATATCAGTTACTAGCCGCTTTACCTTCGCACGGCACCTATAATCCTTCCGTGAAAAATGATCTAAGTGATGGTGAAAACCGCATCAGAATCCGTTGCGTGGTTTAGGAGTAGTCAGCGGATAAACAGACAGAGAGACAAACAGACGCTGAAAGCGACTTTGTTTTATACCATGGAGAGACAGAGATTATGAAGAACACCACAATTGACAATAATAGCTTAAAACTATAAGGGTTAAAATACCTTTCGTTAACGATGATGACAGTTGAGCCAATGAGAATACATGACGGAAGGGGTTTCAAATTTTAAATTTTTCTCCTTTAATCTTTAATCCTTTTACAGCATTCCGTATATCGTCGTTATACTTACTCGGACCCTTTACTTCCTTAAAACCAGTCTCTATGATTTGTAACCTCGGGATCGTAAGTATAGCTGGCTACAAAGTTAGCCGAGACTAAATCTGGCTGACAAAATCAGATTTCGCAGAATATGACAAAGCACCAAAAGTGCGTTTGAAAAAGTTTTAGCAAAGCGCCGTGGCTGCATGGAACTGCGTGCAGCCAACGTCACAGTACTAATTCGTCAAAGGGCGCGCCGGCTTTGTCCCGGCCAGCTTATGGTAATCAGCTCGCTTGGGATCCAGAACCGCTCGCATTTAATGAACTGATTTATTTTATTAAACACGTGCTCGATGGCTTTGTTTACGTGCTTTGATTACACGAACGTGACGGGTTGGCATTACGTAACTACGTGATTTGAGTGACGTCGGATGAATCCCAAGTCCCAACCAAATAGACAATGAACGCAATCTTAAGAAATAATCAGCTTTTTGTAATTTCATTTTCTTCTAGTTTTTTTTTTATGTAGAATATGTCGGCGTTTGACCACCAACTCGCCTGATGTTAAGCAACGTTGTGGTCTAAGATGGAGCACGACGACCTATAAGGTACTTATTCACTCTAGCCTTGAAGTTTTGTAGAGTGAAGAAGTACAAAGGCGGCAGTTGAGTGAGGCGCTACAAGTGCGCTACTGCTTAGACCCGTCTTCGGAACGGTTACACCGGACTACCACTAGGTCATTTCATTTCACGGCATGGCTTGGTCCGGTGGGTGGTAACTAGCCATGGCCGAAGCCTCCCAACCAGAGTTCGCTACCCGGTAAGCACTACCCGGGGACCACGTGTAGGGAATCAGAATAGAGTACACTCCTACGGACGTGAGTAGCTCAGCCCTGAAAGCTCAGCTCAGCTAGTCTTGAAATATGGCACCCGTGGCGTGGTTTTATAATAGAGCCTCTATTGGCCGGTGTGTTTCAATATAACAATGGATGATCAGTCGACCAGTAGTATTCACAACTGACTTCAACTAAGTGACACTTTTTTTCGGATGGCCCGTGAGGTAGGTGTGCCCTGGTTATTTTTTCTAAACTATCAATATTTAAATTGGTTAACCCACGTTGGGCTCCAACAGTTGAATTGGAATAAATCGCGTCGTCGCGCGTCGGGTGACTTAAAAACTACTACTTAATACAAATTTATATTCTTAATATATATATAAATTACGTGTCACGTTGTTTGTCCGCTATAGACTCCTAAACTACTTAACCGATTTCAATCAAATTTGCACACCGTGTGCAGTTCGATCTAACTTAACAGATAGGATAGCTCACATATATATATATATATACTAGCTGTCACCCCGCGACTTCGTTCGCGTTTATTATTTATATATATATAAACATATTTAAACTATCCTATCTCTCAAGTTGGATCGAACTGCACATGGTGTGCGAATTTTATTATAATCGGTTAAGTGGTTTAGGAGTTCATTGAGGACAAACATTGTGACACGAGATTTATATATATTAAGATTATTTATAAATAATAAACGCGAACGAAGTCGCGGGGTGACAGCTAGTTTATGAATATATTATACTAACATTTATTACAACGTGAACATAAATTAATTACCATAGACTTGTCACGTAACATGCAATCAAGTTAACATCATTTGATACAAATAGACATTTTGCGAGAACGTGCTTACTACCGCTTTATCAATTACGGGGAACTAGGTATGTTAATCAACATTTCCTATAACTGAAGGCGGCTGACAGAAGGCACTACCTAGAACGAAGCCAACAAAAATAGACGCCCAGAGTATACCCAGGGCTTGAGTTCCGTTAATGAAATTGAATATTGAAATATTATGTTTGTATTAAAAAACTCAATCAATAAAAATACGCGTATATCGTAAAAATAATTTTATTTTACTAACTTAGGGTATCTTTCAGCTAGGTGAAAGATAAACTAAATATGTGTCAATAAGGCCAAAAAAATAACACTTAGAAATAAAAAACAATAAGTAAAATAAAAATACATATAAACTTAAACAATAACTACATAATTATTTTAAAAATGCGCTTGTAAGCGTCCGTTTAAGATGTGCAACTGATGTACTCGTATTACATAAGTCAACATTAGTTCGTATTCGCAATTAGTTTGTATTTACGACTGTATTTGTGTTAAAAAATTGAATAATCAAAACGTTAAATAAATACAAAAAAAAAAACATTAAATTGAAAGTTACTTAGTAGAGTAATTTTTATAACTTTGAAGTTTTTAAGTGTATCTTCGATAACCAATTAAATTTCAACTTTTGAAATTTTTGCTAATTTTTAGGACCTTCCGATTTCGAATGATGAAAATGAATTGACACTGACATTTCAATACAATTGATAATATCACCGACATCGCAAAAATTCCTAACGCATACCTATCCGCAGCGTACCAGACCACACTTACCCGCGTCGACCCGTCCCCGCGTCTGGCCGGATGCGGCTCCGTTCAAGCGACATCTCCCATCACGCGTCTTGACCACAACCGCCCGCTTCCGCGATTCTATTTTCGAAATATGAAAAATATTTGTCATAAATGTGGCCAGTTCGAATGTTCGATCAGTCATACGAATTTTTAGGAGAAAAATGACGATTTTGTATCAAGACATCTTATGGATTCCGCTACAGATTCCGAGATCATACTTTCTTAAATGTGAATAATATATCAGTACGTTAATTTACAGTGAATATCTGCCTCACCCAACTAAGTAGATAAAGTTACTTAATTAGTTAATACTTGCATTTTTTTTTTAACATTGATCTACGTCTCGCCACGGTCGCTCCGTAAACTGGATGCTTTTGATATTCCGGAGGAATTTCGTGTGTACAGGCCGACCAACTTATCTGTGAAGTTGACCAAAAGATTGAACTCGAGATTTTCTATAGATAGCTATTATTTTCTCCCCGAACATGCGACAGTGGCTCTCTCATTCTATAACTTGATAAGTTTGTTGGTTGATTGTGTTATTCTAAATCTTCTAACAACTGTTTTGTTCTGCTAAAAGAAGTGACAATAAATACTGTTAGCGGAAACATTATTCAAACAGTAATTGTTTCAAATTCTCTTGAACGTGCATTGTTATGTTATTACAGTTGACGCATTCTTTCAATCTGACGCACACTATGTGGACGGATAAAACTAACAGAAAAACATGACCCTTCTTCTGGACAGACGGGTAAAAATATCTAAACATTTAATTTTTAAAGCACCTTGCAAATTAGCACACCAATGTATATAACACCTTGTATGTTCTGTGATACTACCGTATATCTGTAATATAACATACGAGTATACCAATTTGCTTAAGGCTCGGTCATACCGCGATTATCTACCGTTTACTTATGCCGCTTCATTTAGAGTTAAAAATAGTATTTCATATTTGATGGTAAAATGAAATCGGTGCCTAGAATTACACTGTTTTGCTGTTGTTATTACTCGTAATCGTAATAAGAACACAAATAAAAATAAGTTGCTCGGTTAAACTTAAGAGAACTAATCTGGCTATTTAATAATCGAAAAAAATGTGGTATAATCGCTGAATATCTAGAGAGCTACGTTCAAACAGTTTTTTGAAGAAGATACTTTTTGTGAATTTTTTTTTATAACCAGGAATGATTTTCAAAATTCTACTTCGGTTTAACTGATTTTGGTTGTTTTTTCTACCAGCTATATTTTAATGCACCCGATCATCACAATTCTTCATATCAAACTAGGCGCAAACAAAATACTTGTTTTCGTTGATTTCGTGTAATATTAGGCCCTAAAATTAAAGATACATAAAGTAAATAATAGATGTATGGACCCACCTGAATTCAGGTGCCATCCGTATTCAGTAGTCACCCTTCCGTTTATCCCACAAATTGTCCACCTGTATCTGTCGCAAGGGGAAATTGACCAGCACGTGTCTTAACAAATCCATATGAATGAACTCTTTCACACCAATTTGAACTTTATCATCTGCGCCTAAAGTCCACTAGTCTAGAGTAGATGGAATTAAGGGCGAGTCACGTGTCAGTAAGACTCGATCCGATAGGGGTGTATTCGTGCGAAATGTCTATGAAATGAAGGATAAGTTGTCACTGGGGGCTTCAGTTACGAACTTAGGATTGGTTTCGTAGGATTAAGGAAGCGTTTTGAGTTGCTTCTGGTGATGCAAATATCCCTATTTGCAAAAAGGGCAGTTGGGACAGTTTACGAGGACACATTTCTGCATGATGCATACTCTTTCTCTTAGTCCCTCAATGTTCTGTTCAGCTACGGTAAGTTTAATTTACTCAGGAGTCTACACTACTCTACTCTACTCACTAGTCTACGTAAGTCCATAGTATTTAACATTAATGATTGCTGTGAAACGCGAAAACGATTATTACTAATTGCCTAGCTAGCTGCCACAGAATTCTCCCTACTAGGTAGTACTATTATTTATTCTGTGCTACTAGCTACCTACTAACAGATAATTGAACACTTGCATTATCGAATTGGGGTGCGTCAACGTAGATTGAAGTAGGTATGTATCAGGACAGTTAGTAAACTTTTTGGTTCATTTAATAAACTTTATAGTAGGTCTAGAAAATGTATAATTTGATACTTAATAAGTAGGTGCGTAAGTATGTACGTACAAGAAGGTAGGGTAGTAGATTTTAATTAAATTTTAAATATTGAGTAACTCTATTTTAGGTTTAGAAAAATTGTACCAAAACAAATAAGTAGGTAAGTTACGAGTAAGACAATACAGAAAACAAACGCGGTAAATTAAAATCAATCTTTTCAAAGCATGCAAAACAAGCTTGCCTACGACCTACGGGTGATCGCTCCAATACGAAAGCAATCAAGGACAAAAGGCGCAGGGAATCTGCCCCGGGGCAGTGCCTACCTCCATTCAATCCAGCATTGTCTCTCAGATTACAGGCCTGATTAACTGCCTCGTCTGCCGGTGACATTTGCGGGACTAAAATGGGAACAAAGTGAAAAATAAAACCTGTTTTCAAGTTGCTTATAAATTAGTTCTTTCTAAAAAATAAATAAACGCTTCACACTCATAGCTCCTCACTAGAATTCCCTTTATAGGTGATACCATGAAACTTGGAACACACACAAAGACATGGACAACTAACAAGCGCAGGTTCTAGGTAAGCGTACTTCATCGGAGCTTGTATTTAGCTATATCAAATTGTACCTAGTGTACATACCTATTTGGTTGCTTTGGTGTCGATTTGTTTGAACCACTGTACTGTATGTGTAACTAATCTCATTCGACAGCGCTGAAACTATAGTTCTTTTCCTTTTCTATTGCCTCTACTTCTACTATCATCTCTACTACTAAACTATGTTTTCTTTTAATTTCACTGTATTATATAAAAATGTACCAGAATCGATAAAAGAACAGAACCGACCGCGCAGGCTCGACTCTCAAAGCTTCAAATCAACACAGTTACTTATATACTCAGCCTACAGATTTGCAACCCCGTTGAAGTGCAGAATAATGCAGGAGCAAGACGCAAGTTAATCTCGCGCACAATAGCTGCCAGTCCGCTACGGCTACGTTGGGACACAATCACAAGAAGCTTTCTGAGGTCTATTTGCAGAGCTACTGTAGACCGCGTATGATATTGCTTAGTAGGATTGCTTTCTTTTATTCTAAACTAGCTATCTGTCCGCGGTTTGTCTGTAGCTTTGTACTAGTGAACAAATTTTAAAAGTTGGACAAGTATTTCCGGACAGACACCCCCTACATTCAAACTTCACCCCTTTGTATTATGAGTTTGGAAGTAGGATCCTATTGCTAGTTATAGATGATTCAGTGACTTAATAGGCTCTGAACTTTAAAGCGAGAGCTACACGTAAAGTAATTATCATGATCTATACAACGATCTTTATACTAAGGTCTGATGAGAAATGAGGTGAGATCCGTCACTACTTCGGCTACACGCTTAGAAAACATTACGATACGGAAGAAATAGCCGCAGATCACAATATTTATTGAACGCCTAGCCTTCATCTAAAGATCTATTATAGACGTACGCCAATTCCAAAACTTATGACAAAATAGTAGAGTATAACTATAAGTAGAAGAAATATCATGACAGTCAGACAGCCTCATCTCGTACGACTCCCACGGCATGATCCCGCAGCTAGACAAACTGGTCACTCGATGCTGACGGCTCAATACATTGTAACCGCGAAAATCATTTAGTTTTCAACCTTCCACCGGAGGTTTCGGCTGGCCGCCACTGTTCGACGTTTTCGATGGGTCTGTACCGCAGACTGGCAGGTGAGACAGGGAAACAACAGGATAAAAATACGCTAGGTACGTGACGTGACATGTGCATGTTTATTGTGGGGGTCAGTATCCGTAGCTATGTTAATATTAATTCAACGTCATCATAGGTAGATAATGAGTCATTAATCGCCATTCATTAGTAAAGGATGTTCGGAACTTTTGATTGATTTTCTATGAGCAGTTTACTTGACTTGTTTTTTTTTTTGCTAGCTCCAGTTCTTGAATTTTTATAGAAATTTCTATCAGATTTAAACCTTAACCGACACGTAAAATACTAAGAGAAAAACAGAGACCCGTAATAGGTCCCTTATTTCTTTCAAAATTAATTCTTAAACGGGACTCCAAGCATCATTAGTCAGATCTAAAGCATCAAAAACCGTAATCCTCAGAAAAATCTGCCGTAAACGTCAATTTGAATAGAAACAGTTGTTAACTAAGCCAATTGTGGTCTAATTGAGAATTTAAAATTTTACGTCTCACTCTGCACAATGAAAGGATATGTAAGAAAGAACGAGAGGGGAGGTAAGTGGAGAGGTTCCTTTTATCGATGGTCTCGAGTTCTCGACGCCTTTCGAAAGCCCTCGGCGGTATGGATGATTGGAGTCATGAATAAAACATGTGTCAATTTGTGGAATGGCAAAAATCGGAGATTATGCAGTAGTCAATTTAATTGTTGCAGATTTTACTGAGTGGACAGGCGGAGTGGGATACAATATTTTTCATAACGACCCTTATGGCCACATGCCTAAGAATCTAAGAATTGCCTAAGTCCTTGCTTAATTAGTTTAATCTAATCATAGCTCCTTCCTAATTTTTTTTACACGAACCTTAAGGCCATCCTTATGCCATGCTAACTTTATGTGCCCAACTAGCTGCGCCCCGCGGCTTCACCCGCGGTTTAAAAGTATCCTATGTGCTATTCTAGACTATAATATAACTTCATGCCAAATTTCATCCAGATCTGTTCTGCCGTTCTGGCGTGAAAGAGTAACAAACAAGGAACTAAGTTAAGCAAGGACTTAGGCGATTCTTATATTTAGCGAAAGTGGCTATTAACCTCTTGAGCGCCACATTAAAAAAGCAATTCCGTAAATGCCTTGTACCTACAATCTACATTCTACAAAGCAACTGTTAAAAAAAAACGAATTGCCTCAACCATCTTTTTTCCATTTTTTTTCTTTAACTTAGGCTTGCGTTTGTCAACATTCCTGGTGATAAGCAGTGATGCGGCCTACGATGGAGCACGCTTGCCTAGAAGAAACCGATTCACTCGAGACTTGAAGACACCCAGATTATAAGTGTCAGGGAACACACACCCTGGCAGAATATTCCACACTCTAGCGGTCCGTATAAGAAAAGAAGAACCAAAGCGTATTTTAAGTTTTTTATAAAGTAGTCGTGCTTATTAATCTTTTCTTAGTCTTTAATATTTATTAGGCAATTTGTTATAGATTTTTATGACCCAGTGAATGAGGACCCAAACTGTGCATCGCTAGATTTGATGTATTTTCTTTAACAAATTACAATAGTAACAATTTTAACATTAATTAACGAACTAAAAACAATTGGCTTGGTAAAATCGAGGGCCTTTACGTACGTACTCGTACGTACCTGTACGCCGAGTCATCAAATCAAAACAATATTTTATTTTTAATGTAATGATTTGGAAGTATGAAAGCAATTTAAACATTTAAGTGGGTGCGTTTTTCTTCAACTACGAGTTTAGACGTCGTTGACGCACAAGGCCCGTTGTCGCTTGTCAAGTTCTGTCAACTTTAGAGCTTTCAAGTTCAAAGTTTTAATATCGAATAGAGCCTTCTGAAAGTTTAGATTAATATTTTAGTTTAATAATATCTAACTTGTCCATCGAAACGGTGAAACCGAGAAACCAGATACCTACATACTACATACAACAGATGCTTACTCCGATAGAGTTTAAAATGTTTTCCTTAACTTTTCCCCGCGCCGTAGGTAGGCCGCATCCTGGATTCAGTTAGGAACTTTGCTGCATCCGATAATTAATTGATGGAGCTTAACTACCCAGTTAGGATTGGAAGGGTACATTTTCTAAGTTCAACCATTGTAAACGTATTATGTATTTATATACGTCGCCGCGATGCCGATGGTCAAAACGATTGTTTTCTTTGAAAGCTCGCTCGTTACTGATATTTGATTTGAACCCACAACTTGCGACGTGGAGTGGAGTCAAAAACCACCAACGATCTTTTCCCGTAGTAAATATATTTGCTTATTCTGCTATGCAACAGGAGCCCGGTGTATGGCGACAGGCTCGCCCCATGTCACATTTGGGATTGAATATTGTCCGGTGATATTTATTTAAGAATGTAAAATAGTACAACAAATTGCAGGCATTAACGTAAATGTATATTCTTATATAGTATGTCAATCAAGAGCAGCATATAAGACTTTTTATTTTTATTTATTTATTATTGTTCTGTGAAGTGTGGATGTTTTAACATACATCACCGACAGCCCCCTTAAACTTCTGCTTTTGATTAGTAGCGTCTCGCTTCTAAGATCTGTCTGCCTCAGCCGTGTGCTAACCTTTTGGTTTGGTTTTTTTTTCGTCTATTCTATGCCTATGTTTACAGAATATCAGCGTATTACGCTAAAAAACCTGTACAAAATCATAACAAACTTCCAGTATTCCAGGGATCTCCTGCAGCTCTTTTGACAGGAAACTGACAGCCAGCTGACAGCCACTGTGTTCTGCGGTTGACAGTAATGACATTCATGCAAGGTGCGTCATTCGCAAGCCGAGTTTAATGTACGGAAATACAAAAGAATTGGTAGCGAACTGTAGGGGTTGGTAAACAATGGATAATAATAAATGTTTGCTAAATATAAAGGGGTGAGTTTTCTTGCGTAGGATTTCTTGTTTAAATTGTTAGAATGACACTTGTGCAGAACAGCCAGTAATAGCGATTTTGTTGTACCTCTTTCCTAATCATGGTCATCCTTTTTTCTCATATTATATCAAACGAAAAGAAACGCAAATAGATTAGGTTTAGATATTGCTACAACCAAAGAATACTCCCTATTACATAGAGACTACAACAGAAACGATGTCAATCTTTACAAATTCGTTTACATCCACAACTCAAGTCAATTGCATTAGAAATCATACTGTGCCTTCAGCATAACATAACCTAATGCAACAAATAGATCTAGAGCTACATCACTAGCAACCTCATTTGGCGCAAATAGCATCCCCGACAAGACGAGTAGAGCGATCCCGGGCAATCACATTTCACAATAATCATATCGCGATATGGAAGTGCACATTTCTACGAGTTACTTTCCAGACTAATATAGTCACCGGTAAGAGGAAATAAGAACATATCATCAAAATAGAGAGCACTAACAACGCCACGCGGTTTTAGCCATATTTCTATAAAGTTCATGTATTTTTTGCCAGGATAAAAATCTGTAAAAAAGAGTGGCCATACTTTAAACTCCCTTGTATATTTTGCAAATAAGCTGTTTATAATTATTTATTCAGGTCAAAACATTACTTTACATACAGTATATTTTAATGATTTTATGATAAAGTTAAGCACGATTAATTCGGTTATTACGATTTAATACTAATTAGTCACGTAAAATTCAAACTAAAAATAAATTCATGTCAATAAAATACGCAGTATTAACTAACACATAAAAATAACAAACAATAAAAAAAACTACTTATTACCCTGGAAAATTAACTTTATAAACTACCTGTGAAAGATCAAGGCAATGTAAAAATTAGATAAATATCATGTACTAGGTTTCTAAGCCTTAAAAATCCTGCAAAAGCAATTTGTCCCCTAAGAAAGACCTGCGTCTAGTCAGAGGGAAGGAACACAATGGGTAACCGGCCACATTGTTACAGCAGAGTATTGTGTCTAGGAAATTAATTCCGACTTTGTCCAAACCAGGTCTCGGGAAAATGCTTGAATAAAGACTATTATTGACGTTGATGTTAATCGAAGAAATAGAGACGAGATAGGAAAAGTGGTTTACAAACTTGGGGTACGAGCACTCACATTTAAACTGACGTTTCAAATCGACTAATTCGACAAAGTTTGGAAATACCATTTTGTCGATTTCAAACTAGGCCTAGTAGGACAGTTATTTAAGTATAGTCGTATATTTACACGTTTCTTATTTCTTTAAGCTATGAAGTATAACAATCTGATTAACTCCACCAATGTTATTTATCAATGTTGCAAGAGACGTTATTGGTTATAGGAGGCAATATTTTCACTTTAAACCTCATTGGAAGAAATAAAAATCAATTCCCACACATGTTGATATTAATTCTCAAAATTTAGTGTCCGGAGCACCAACACCGCCGGCCGACAGCGTTTTAATGTTTACGTTATAGCCCGCCGATTACAAGAAAACTAACGACTCAGCCAAATTGTTTTGGCAATTTGCACGACTCACGGCGCGTCCAGTCAGCCAAGAAATAAATAAAAATGTGAATAAATGACACAGACGGGCTGCCAGCAGCGAATAGTGCGGTGATCCCGAACCCATCAATTAGTGCTTCCACTTTTTTACTGTTTTCCACTAGTAAACACTTATTTATAGGGTAATTAATGTGTGCCCGGGCGCCGGTGTTAAATACGCAGCTATTTGTGGGGGATAGGGCTGTCGGACGGTTTTATGGTTTAGGGAACTGGAACAGAGCCTAGAATGTTATTTTTATGTTTTATTCTTTACGTGTTAGAAACAATGTTTTTGACTCCAAAAACGACGGGGTGTTATAAGTTTTATAAGTTTTTTGTTTGAAAGGTGAATTAGTCCGGAGTGGTCTTAGCTATTTTTGCTGAAAATCAGTGTTGGTGAAAATCGTTGTCGGAGTTTTTAAATTTTTACTATGAACTTGTTATTTGAATTCTTAAACCGTTTATTTTTTAGATGTCCATGGCCTCGATTGTTCTAACCTTTATTAATGAATTGTCTACTTTTGACGCTTCTGGCGTCCAAAAAGTGTCAATTTCAGGCAATTCATTAACAATTTAAAAATATTTGGTTAGTAGAGTTGAGGGGCAGGTAAAAAACTTACCTCGATCTCGCAAAGAACGTTTGACGTTCGTAAAGTCAAATTCTAACAAGCCAACTCGTGATTCAGGTCTACTATAAAACACCATAGATTTTTTGTAGATTCGAAGAAAATCTTGGAAAAAAACCCTGAATACCCGCACAAACTTGGCAGCCCTACAGCGAATTGACAGGGAAACGTGAAGACAGTTTAGCAGACGAGAAAAATTCGCCTTCACGCGTCCAGACAGTTGGAATTGTATTCTGATTCGATGCATACGTTTTATTTAGATTTGAAAGAAGTGCGTAAGGGATTTATTTGAGGGTGCTTATTTTACAGGACTGCCTCAAATTTACTCTTATGTTTTGCGACCCTCCTAGCCTAGTCGGAGTTTGACCGCCTTTTGAGCAGGACCTCCCGGGTTCGATTCCCGGTCGGGTAGATGATTGAATGATGAATTTAAAATTTGTATAAACTTTATACATTTGTATGTTCTGGTCTAGTCTCTAGTCTAATTATGTGAGTTGTCAATGTGTTTATATGTTTTTAATGGCATCTCCCACTGTGGGAAGCTATCCATCCATCCATCAGCCATAGGACTTCCACTGCTGGACATAGGCCTCCCCCATAGACCTCCAATAAGACCGGTTGGTAGCGGCCTGCATCCAGCGCGATCCTGCGGTCTTGACAAGGTCATCTGTCCACCTTGTGGGTGGACGTCCTACGCTGCGCTTGCCAGAACGTGGTCTCCATTCGAGGACCTTTCGACCCCATCGGTCATCAGTCCTTCGTGCTATAGATAGTATATAGATCGAATCAGGAATGAGGAGATCCGTAGACGAACCAAAGTTACCGACATAGCCCAGAGGATTGGCAAGTTGAAATGGCAGTGGGCAGGGCACATAGCACGAAGGTGGGAAGCTATAAGAGTTGTTAAATATTATTTACTAGCTGTTACCCGCGACTTTGTTTGTTTAGAAAAAATTGTATCCAAAAACCTTCCTCTATATACTACCGTGATTACGTGATGTACTGTAACTAATTATCAAAATTTATTAAGATACGTTCAGCTGTTTAGCCGTAAAAAGCCTACAAACATACAGACAGACAGACAGAGTTACTTTCTTTTACTTTAAATATTAGTAAGGAGTCATGTGGGTTTTTTATTTTCTTTATGATTTCTTAAGGCCTGGGCCAATTTTGTTAGGGATGATGGATGATATCATTGAAATCTTTGCTATCCCATGTGTGTCAAAAATAACTTCAGGAGTTACATTTTGCAGCTCCTTTTAAAAGACTTCGGTCAAACTTAGCTGACGTAAAACAAAGATAAACATTCACGATACGAACTCTTCCCCTTGATTCCGTAGAGCCACTGTGCTAGCAATTTGTAGCCACTGCGATGTGACTACAACTCTACACTCTATTCTACACATTTTATATTTTTAACCACCGACGCAAAAACAACGGGGTGTTATAAGTTTGACGGAGTGGTGGATAAGGTATTAAGCGTGTAAGTGTAAGTTTAAAGTTTGTGTGTGTGTGTGTGGCATCGTAACTCCCGAACGGATGAGCCAAGTTTGAATTTGTTTTTTATTTGTTTGAAAGGTGAACTTAGCTATATTTGATGAAACCGGTTTTGATGAAAATCAGTGTCAAGATTTTTTATAAATTTATACTTGTACATTGGTTAACATGACAAAATCCCTGAATATTTTTTGTATCCAATGAATTTCTGTATCTACATAGTCATTTAATCTAACTATGAATTCGTTCGTTTGTATATTTATTTTTTGTTACGCTGCAACGTAACTACTGAACCAATTATTATGAAATTTTACAAAGACGTTGTCAGGGGTACAAAGAAGGACATTTGTACTTTTTACCTCGAAAAACTTGACGGTGTCTGTGAGACCGTGAGTGAAACCGCGGGGCGCAGGTAGTACAAAATAGATTTTAGTTGCAAAAATAAATTGTCAGTACAAAAAATATTTATTAACTCATCCTGTGAGCACTTACAAAATAAAAATGTACAGTCATATCATGCAATCGATATAAACTGTAATGTTTATCACCTGGACGTTCAATAAAGTTTAGAAATAGGTTTATTAAATAATATTTGTGTGCTTTTAACATTTGACACAGATGTTTAATGGCCAATTTACCAATGCAACAGTTTTTATATTTAGATTTTATTGCTCAATGCGAGGGGTTCACTGAGATAATTGTACCTACTCTACGGAAGATGTCGGCGTCTATTTGTGAGACTAATGAGTTTTAAACATTGACTGCCTCGGTGGCTCAGTTGGTAGTGAATTTACCTTCTGAACTTTGAAGCGTGGGTTCGATTCCCACCTAGGGCAAACATTTATGTGATGAACGTTTTGTGTGTTCTATGTCTGGGTGTTAATATCTATTTAATGTGTGTTTAATGTCAGCCTTAGTACAAGGTTTGCTTAGTTTTGGGTCCGGCGACTATGTGTGAAAAATGTCCCGAATTTATTTATTGATTTTATTTATTTACTTTAAGAGACTAATATAACATGATTGCCTATGTTGTCTATGGTCTGGCCTACGGTTCCGCTTAGTTCTACTGTTGGTTTGTTCGTTTGTTTGTTTGTTTTACGGGGCATTTTCCGCACTTAGCCACTTGATTGGGCCATTGTTGATAAGCAGAGGTAATTTGGCTTTTCGGTGGTACGAGTATCCTATTCCCAACTTCCTAATCCTTTCTATCCTAACTAATATTACTACTGGCTCTGTGAGCTGAAGAACTTGCGATAACATAAAAAATCATATCTCCGCAATTTTGAAAAAGGTCGCCTAGGACGAAATTAGTTAGGTCGCCGGACTCTTAAGTAGTTAAAGCGTGAAAACATAACAAACAAACTCATCACACACAACTAATTATAATAAAATGTAATTTTGCATAAGTACACGTTGTCAGGGGTACTGAAAAGGACACAGGGCTGTCATTCTAAAAAGTTAACTGGTGCGAGGTAGGCTAATAGAGAATTGAGTGATAGACTACTGAAAGTCCCAACGCATTATCAGTAGAACTATGTTATGCACATCACTCCATGAGATCCACTGAAAACAAAATGATGTCACTTTATTTGTACTCTATTAGCAGCTCCAGCTCTAAACCTGCGATTTTGTTCGTGTTTATTAAGAAAATAGTATGCAAAACCCTTCCTCGTGAAACACTGTAACTAATTATCAAATTTCATCAAGATCCCTTAAACCGTTTAGCAGTGAAAAGCCTGCAAACAGACGGACAGACAGAGTTTCTTTCGATTTTATAATTTTAGTATGGAAGTATGGATTACATACAATTAAATCCAGATGTATTCTATGTACCCCTTTCTTTTACAAGCTGGACGTGGACATCAATATTCACATATCTGCATGTTAGTGATTGTCGAAAAAGTAACGCGAGTCTTCATGATTTGAACTTATCTAAAGCGATTCAATCCTATTGCAAAGCAATAGGTACTCAAAGCATTACGGGGAACGAATTGAAAAGAAATGAGAACATAATTTAATAAAGAGAGACCGATTTAAAGAGTTGAAATGAGGCAGCTGTCGCGCCGAGTATTGGTTACAGCGGCGAGCGAAGAACGGATTTTTTCCATTTAAGGATGAACGTCTAAATCATTTGAATTGCAAGTTATTCCGGCAATATCTTTAAGTCTTTTTTTTAAGTTAGGTGCCTACTGTCACAGTATAAAGACTGAATTGCATCATTGGCTTCAGTGTCGCCAGCGACAATGCAGTCACGTTAGTACTGGTTTCTACCTATGAGTATACATTTTCTTTAGTTGACGCTCACACGGTTTTTTGGTAATAATTAAATAGGCCTACGTTAGGCCATAACACACCTAGGCCTCGATTCTACAAAGCAATTGTTTTTAAATTGTTAATGATTTATAAATTTTTGACAATTCTGGTATACAAACAGTGTCGATTTGAGGCAATTCATTAACAATTTTATAAGAATTGGTTAGCAGAATTAGAGGGCTGATAGAAAGTGACGATGCCATTTAAAATGAAGCACACTTGTCCATGATGTGCCTATTCACTTTTTTCTTGAAGAGATCCAGGTTTGTAACTATTGCGGGGGAACACCGAAGCAGGATATGTTTTGAACTGCACTCCTTTGAGTTCTGAAATCGCTTAAAGCGGCTTTGCCACAATGTCGTCGGCGTCACTGTCGCTGGCGTCACTGAGGCCCATACCATACTTTACTTAATATACAACTTTAAGGTAAACGAAGACATTCAACATTAGTAAATAGTACTACGCAAAGTGGCATTCACAACAGTTTCTAGCTAGACTAGATCAACTTTTGTTAATGCCCAATTTATTCATATTTCGTACGGAGTTACATGCATGATCACAAAGGTTCCTTAAAATCTCCCAAACAACCTCGCTGACCTGTAAGCCGCATTCAGCAACTTTAAAAGAAGGCAGCGCACGACTGCAGCCCGCAGCAATAACCCCGTGTGTATCGACGCGAGCGTCCTCCTGCGCCTACCGTGGCGGCAGAACAGCTCTCCGCTTTCATTCCCGCGGCATTATGCCCTAATGTCACTTAATTTGCCGTCTAGGGCCCTGAATGCAGCCTACAGCCTACAGGTTTAATATAAAATGTGCCTCTCCCCAGCGACGGCACGCGAGCGGCAAAACTGTTGCCTCTTTTGAGAGTAAACGCGTAGAAGTAATGGGATTATGTGTTCGCGATGTGATTTTGTGATTTTTAGTGATATTATTCTTATGGTTTAAAATATAGAGTTTAATTATTTAAATGAAATTTTTATTTACTTCCTAATTTATTTAAAATTAATGTTTGGTGTAATTACATGGTATAACAACCCCTAATAGCCAACTTTAGAGAAGATCTTCCTATTCATCATCCCAATAAAAACGTAATTCTGGTGTAACACACATACAATCGTCATACATTGCCGTTCCCCCAAAAGGAACACAGAAAAACCTGCTGTACCGAATCTTACAACAAAGAATTTTACGTTATGGCCATGATTATGAAAAACCTAGGTATACTCGTACTTATGTGTGTAGTAAGCTCATAGAAAAATCGAAATAGCTCGTTATTGTTAACGAAATAAATCGACAGATTACTGACTCAGCGGATTACGTACGAATTGTTCGCAACTCCAGCAAATTGATATTGCTGGTTATTGATTGCTGTTATAGTTGCTTTTAACAAGCTACCTGTTTTATAGATTGCTTCTAAAGAACGTTTTAACAAGGTAAAGGTAGCAATAACATATTTTTTCGAACCAGGTCAGCGTTTGACCAAATGACCACGTTGGTAAGGACTATGGCCACAAAGGAATATGGCTATGGCTACCTGAAAGTGTACGAAGTATTATAATTATTTTAAAACTCATTTGCTGACTTACCTTTAATATTTGACTAAATGGTGCCGAATATGAGGAGTATAACATCCTGCAACAAAGAGAATAAATGGTTAGCTTTGTCGGTAAGTAAAGGGTGGAGCTAGAGGTAGAGAGGTATTTGCCCAGCATATTATTGTGGACATGACAATCTTATGCGCGACAATCTATATCGCTCTCTAGCGATGGCAGCCTAGTTGGGAAAAGGCGCGCCTCTCCAGCCAGAAGGAGCGGGTTCGAACCCAGCTGAGGGCACGCACCAATTTGTTCATTGCGTGAACATATGTGCGTATTGTATGTCATCTGCTACATGACTGGAGCCTGCTCTATGGCGACAGGCTCGCCCCCTTTCACATTTGAGACTGAATATCGTCCGGCGAAGTGTGGGTGTTGTATTACACCTCTGCCAGCCCCCTCGGAGGAAAGGCGTGACGATATGTTATGTTATGACAATCTTAGCCCGTAACATGACATGCTGATAAAAAGTTATTAGCTGAATTATATGTTAATCAGACATCACAATTAATACATGTACTAACTACTTTAGACTATATGAACTTATAGCAAATGTAGTAACCTACACAATTACGACTGCTGTAATCATTATAGTCGGCCTACATCAGCCCACTGAATCTTTTCCGCTCACACAGTCAGAGGGTTGCTCAAATATGTCTGTTATTCGGTCATTTAAGTACACTTACTTAACTTTTTTCACCAAGTTGTTTCTTTGTGTTGCATTGCAGTGACAATTAGCTAATGTACTTTATGAAAGCCTGGTATTTGCAGAGCCATCGAGTCACGGACTACAAGTACAAGGGCACTCAGCGCGGAGCAGAAAATATGAGGCGATATTACGTATTTTATAAAAATAAATCCCGAGTTAAAATTGAGTTAATACTTACAAAACCCGTGAAACTTGTACTAGTTTTAAAAACAGCCACTTACGTGTAATGCACATCATTACATAGCATAACGACTATAGAACATACAACTATTAGTAATTTCTAGTAGTTAAAACTTCCGGCCCAGTGTACCTTGCGCAAAGCTTACGACCGACAAAGACGCTTACTTAAATATGAAATTACATCAAATATTTGCAACGTTTTGTTTATCAAGGAGCAAGGGCGCGAAGCGCTGGCGCCGGCGGGCCGACCGCGTGGGTTGCGCGCACGCAGGCCAAGCAAAAAGCCGACTCCGGCGACCGGCCGCCCGGCCGCGCCGCCAGCATTCCGCTTCCAAACCGGTCCCGACTCAATGGAAGCCGAAGGCACAACGCAGCGCGAACTAAACGAAACCTTCTCCACCAACAATTTAAACTCAAATCCAAAGGAACCAAAGAAACAGCGGGACAGATGGGAGAAAATTATAATCATATTACAGAAGTAATCGAGGACAAAAAGTTGAATGATGGCACTGATGCAGAATACAAAATGAAAGCGAGACCTTGACGTATCAAATCACGGGGATGTGATGGATGGACACTTAGACAGCATGAAAAAGAGATGCGGGAACAAAACGTTGAGCTGGCTGGTGAGATAAGCCACTGTACTTTGAGTAAAAAATAATTCTGAAATGTGCAAGGTGTGCAAAAGTGCAATGTGCAAAAGTGCAACTGATTCATTTTTTTTTAAGTTTGTGATTACCCTGTTTTGGACATAGTCAAGCTTTAGATAAATACAAATTATGAAAAATACAAAACAGCATTTACATTTTGTAATTATATTGTATTTTAAATTAATTGAAAATATATTGTAATTTACCGACACAATCATGCGTAAGAGCGTGGTCTTGGATTTAAGTTTGAACGAGAGTGTGAATCCTCAAAATTTAAATCATGAATCTTTAATAACATTTTCGTTGTGATCCTCAATCTTTAATGACACTGAACTTTAATTAATGGATAATGGAAGCAAGTCAAACTCAAATATTCATATCAATAATTCTGAGATTCGATCGCCATGAATAAAGACACCACGTATGGCCATAGATGAAGAAATATGAACTATGCAAGGCGGCTGAGCAAAGGCACGGGCCCAGGCTATGGCGTATTGTAACTGTCAGCTAATCTATGGCAGTTCCTGGAAGTCGATCCTGCCGGCACCGGTCGGCCATAAACACCCACAGAGCCGCACACCCTTTGCCGCGATATCTCGCCGAGAATTTCGAAATTCCAACTTTTTTTATCAGTAAAGCTTTGGGCTGTTAGTTGTGAGTTATTGACTTTTGGAAGTGAGGATGTTTTAATGAAGAATTAAATATAAGACCATAAGTACGAGTACATTTTAGCCTTAGATAGATTGATCTTTTAGAGGATTCTAAAATATTTTTCCTAGTATTACCTGTATTAGACATGAGTAGAGTAGACGTAATATGACTATCGTGACAGTCATATTTCCTAAAAAGAGTTTAATACATTTTTCGTACAATTTCAGCTACACCTTGCGAAACGCTTTAAGAAGAAAAAAAAGGTTTCGTGAAACAATTGTTCCTCGCTCTGTGTTGAGAAATTCGAGTTTGCCCCGAGTTGAAATTTGTTTCTGAGGCATCAGAACTTTAGGAAACCTAACCGGTGCTCTTTAATCTCCTTTCATAACTTTATTTTTACAAACCTCTGGTTTTTTTCTAAACAAAAGGAGAAACTGGACGCTAAAACAAAATTACGTGGGACGTCCTTTTAAATCTGTTTCGTTTTCTGATACTAAATAAACATTGCAATCATACGATCGCATACTCTACACTTTCAAAGGATTGATTTATGTACTTTACAAAATGCCACAGAGAAACATTTAGAGTTAATTGAAAATTCGTAACATTTCCTTAATTTCCAAAGTCCATCAAAGTATCTCGATGTCTTTAATTAATGGGATGACATGGAAAGTGTGCGCGAGTGTGTGTGGAGGTTCCAACACACTCATGCGATTAAAGTTCCTTCACAGAGGACGCGCGAGTTTGCGACGTCTTGTGGGAGTTACAAGTTGATAGGACATTCCGTATTAATTAACTAAATAAGTCTGGTAAAGCGGAGGAGTTGGGAACAGTCGGCGGGCGGCAGCGGCGCGGCGCTGGCGACTTGCGAGTTGTCACTCGCGTGTCAATAAGACAGCGAGAGACACGGCGGATTTAAGTATGGGGCCGGGGGCGACGGGCGCTCCCACCCCAGTGTGTGGTTTCCTTTTGATGTCATCTTCGCGCAAACTTTGCTACGGATCGGCTTTGAGATAGAGAGACGGAGAGTGACTAATTTGGCCCAGCATTTGATCTCGAGAACTCCAATGTGTGCGTCCCGCTCGCACCCGCCTCCCGCCGCAGCCGCCGCCGGGAAGCTCTTTGCAAAATTTCGCTTTGATCGCAAAGTTAAATTATATGGGAATTGAGCATTAAATGGATACACAAGTGAAGCGCGCGGGTGAACCTTCGCGAAAGGGCCTCATGACGGCTCCGCGACGCTCGGCCGTGCGTCCTGTCGCTCGGACCTGGCGGGCCATGACGCCGAAAATAAAACACAAGGGAGCGTTTGACGATTACGACGACATCTTACATAAATAATGAGCAAAGAGTCACTTTCAAAGTTATACATTTTGTGAGAGCGGCGCTCGTATTTAACTCCGCCTAATTTGCCGCGAGTACGCAGTACCTTTGAGAGCTCCGTTTTTACTAGTTTACGAAACAGATATTTGCGCCCGCCTTTCCTTTGATACGGCACTTTGTGGAGCATTTTACACGAGTTTCTTTTGAGGCCATTCAGACGGTGAGTAACGAAAGGCTGTCTTTGATAAACACGTGCGAGGACTCTTCAGTACTTATTAGGGGTGCTCCTTTGAAAGTGCTTCTTGTGAAATCTATTTGAAACGTTCACAATATCAAAGCGGCTCCGGTGAAAGCCGCGCTAATTAAACTGTCACTAATAAAATTATGTGAAAAATTTAATCTAAGAGTAGGTAGATATTTCTTTTATAGGATAGGAGACTATCATAAATTAGTGTTAAAATCAATGTTAATCGATGAACGATTCGACTAAACTAAATCAATGTAGACTGTGATATCGTTTGATATCATAATTTTAGTATCGATTCCTAGAGTAATGCGGAGTGTTGAAAGTGTGGGGAGCTATTAGTAGGTTATTAATGTTGGGTTCACACTCGTGTGAGTCAAAGTCGAGTGAGCAAAGTGGTGCCTTTGTGAGTCCACCGCGCCCGTGCTTTGCCGGGAAACGCTCCGTGTTTCAACTCCTCGCGACAAACTCTTTGTCTTACGGCGCCTTTACAATACACCGCTTCAAATAGGCATTACAAAGAGTTTTCTAACGAAATTACCGCGGAGAAAACTAGTTTTTACAAGTCGACAAAAGCTTTTTAGTAAATAATGTTGGTTAGTAAGTACTTAGATACATTGAAGAGCAGTGTTTTATTACCGGACAACGACCAAGCAAAACAAGACAGTTATATTTTTTACCCGACTGCCAATAAGGAGGATTATGTTTTTAAAAATGAGAATGAGGGAATGTATGTAAGTAATATGTATGTATGTGGGTATGTATGTATGTATGGATGTGTGAGGTTTCTTTGGCACGGCGGCCTACAGCCTAAACAGCTTGATGGATTTCGACATGTGAGGAGTCATTTGAATCGTCTTGATAGTGGAAGTGACATAGGGTACAAATATATTACAGACGGGTTTTTTGTTTTTCTTCTAATAAAGTGACTTGTTTTCTAAGCCAATAAATATATAAGCTTACAATGTTATAAACTCTTGTGGTTAATAATAATAGCTAGGTAAATTATAAAATGTGTCTATGAATTAGATTTAAACGAAAACATGTATCTTCATAAAGATAAAAATATTTAGAGAGAAAAATTTCCTTACATCGATGACCTTATTTCACATCAAAGACTTTCGATGATCTTTGATGTTTTAATCTTTTAAACGCTGGCGTGGTGGCGCATGGCGTGGGTGGCTTTATCCAAAGAGACGACATCTTATACGAGGAACCGGCTACAAAGGACGATGGATGCACAGCCACTACTCCCAGGCCTGAGCTGATGAAAAACTAACTATGCTGCAGACACTTCGTTATCAACATCTTAGTTGAGAAGAGTTACTATGTAGATTAAGAGTCCGGCGACCTAACTAACTTCGACCTATGCGACCTAGACTAACTTCGCATTGGCTTAAGGTATTCTATAGCCATTTCATCTAGAAGAAGAAGACGAGCGAAGAGAGCGAGTGATGATACTGACGAGCCTCTAAACTTACCTACAGAGTGACAAAGTGCAATTTCAATTTTTTTTATGACTTTTGCATTTCTGTAATTATTCTTAAATAACTAACAATTTCCCTTGTATTATGGATTCATTTAACAGCTAATGATGTAGACAACCTCCCTTTCTAATGGAATTTATGATTTGCTTTGTCTACCTATTGAATAAATCAGTCAAAAGTGACCCCTTAAAATGTGGATTTTTTCATAGCTCTATTTTCGCTTGAGAACGTTTTAAAAAAACCAAGAACATAGGGGCGGAGATATTGTTAATTGTGAATGCTAAATTTCATCATAATCTGACAAATGGTTTTCAAGAAATTTAAATAGCGCGTTTGTATGGAAATTTCAGAGCGTCGCGGCCCTCTAAGGGGGCGTCCATAAATTACGTGAGGTGTTTTTTTTAATTTTCTGCCCCTCCCTCCCCCCCTGGTGAGATGTCGTGAGATTTTATTCAACCCCCTCCCCCATCCCAGAATCTCACGTGAGATTTTTCAAAATGTGAGTTTCTTACGTAAACGCGTTGGATTGTTATTGTAAAAAGAAAAAAACAAATTTGCTTCGTGCCAAATTTATTTACGCCTAGTTAAGACTAGTAATCGATATTGCTGAGAGTTTAATTATAAGTGTAATAAAAATTTAACAATAGAATACTTAAATCGTAACTACTGTGATTAAAAAAAGAATATCTACTCTAATTCAGTCCATGGAGAATCATGCACGGTCTCAAGAGAGATTATTGGAACCAACATATTATGATTTTCAGTCAAATCATCTGCTCCTTCAACTTCGTTCTGATCTAGCTACTCTAAGCCATTGGCACTTGCACAAAGTAACTCATTAGCTCGTCTTGTGACAATCCGTGAGGGTCGCACTTTGCGGAACATACGTCGTAAATGTATAACGTCGAAGTATGAATGAAATTATTTTCTTTCGAACGAATTAGTAAGTGATCTTAATCGTATTACGATTACGCTTAAGATTAAATCTTAAGCACGTACAATCTGGATTAAATGGACCAAAATAGTATAATTTTTTTTTGTTTCAATCAGAAAAAAAATTGCGTGATATTTGCCGAGACCCCCCCTCTCTCCAACGTAAGATTAGATGAGATTTGACTCGACCCCCTCCCCCCCTTAAACACCTCACGTAATTTATGGACGCCCCCTAAGGATATTCAGGAATATCATCAGGAATCTAGTTGAACGCCGCTGTTTAGTTAAAAGGATAGGCTGTTTATTGAACGGCGAATTAAGCTAGTTGGCTGCCACATTTACATAATTATATACGTTCAAGTAAAATTCTATTATTATTCTTCTATACTTAATAGAATATTTTGCTATACCGAAGATCGGAATAAACAATACGGAAAACTCTAGCTATTTGCTCAAACTTTTTTTTGTTTCGCGCAACTGCTATACGAATCGTATTTTCAGAAATGAAATGATACATTTATGAAACGAATGAATCAAAGGCTACGATATTAAAATGTCCAAGAATATTATCAAAGAGACACTACAAAGGGCAAAAAATATAATCAAATCTTCAAATATAAGCGCTTCTAAGAAACACTCGAAATCAAAGAAGACACCTAATTTTGTAAATTGCAATTACACCGGCAGGCCCGGGTTCGGTAGACAATAAAAAAATTTACAGAGAACAGATTACGAACACTAAATTTAATTACAAAGAGAACTCGAATATAACAAATTGGAGAGGATAAACGCGACAAAGTAAAAGAGAAAACACACCGAAAAGGAAACTCGTAGCATTGATATAAACGAAATTTAAATTAAGTACAAAAGGAAAGAAGATGAAAAAAATCCTTTCATTGAAAGCTCTCATCCCGGGAGTCAGAGGGCCGGGCGGCTACATCAAAGACACCTCCCGTCTCTAGCCTTATCTGTGCGAAACCGACTTTGGAAATTAGCACAGAGCGATCCTTTTTCTCGTCTCCGCGGACAAAGGCGCCGCGTGCGCACCCTTTCACCGGCGAGGACTGCTTTTAGTATTACGCTTTCATGAGGGGTTTTTGTATAATTTGCAGACGGTAACCCGATAATGTACCTAATGATATAATTTTATTCAGGATTTAAAGAGGCCAGTCCATCTCTAGCTTTGATGGTAATAATATGCGAGAGCTAAGTGCCTGGCGCGATGGCTTCCACGTACGGCTGTGGTTTTGATATTTCTAATGCTCTGTAGAGTGACAGTATAATTAACTGTTGCGAGAATGACGTTGTGGTTACAGTTTAGAAATAAGGTTGTTGACATTTTTTTTAAATTGCGGTTCACATAAATGTGTTGGTTTATTTTTTTAAATCATTCAGAAAATGTCAAGTTTGATTAAAAAACTTAAGAAATGTATAACTCATCGCTTTTGGAGTATTAATCATTGTCATGCATAAAATAAATTAAGTACCTTTTGCAAAGTTTTGAAAATTGCGTTACAGCTTTTTTTTTAAATCAAGTATCGACTTTAAGTCAAAGCTATTAAAAATAGTACGTATCGGTAAAAACAAATAATTTTACATAACTGTACAGTTGGTCACAAAGACCCCAAGCGCGTTGATGTCTTTTCCTCAAGAATGTATTGTACGAACTTACGAAGTAAAATTGAGAGAATACTCTTTTAATTTATTACCTACCTAACCAATAACTTAGTTTTAATACACGATTATGTTGTAATAAAATAAATACTTTGTTAGGAAAACATGCACAACACAATAGTTTTAAAAAGTTTTGAAAAAAGACACTTAATAGGTCACAACGTTCAAAATACTAACACCAATTGTATTACAAAATATGTTACAGCAACAATAAATTAAAATGGCTATTGAACAACTAAATAGAAAACAAATAAAGTAGAAACATCGATGGCGTTTAACGAAAAACAATGCATCAATGTTAACAAAACAACGAGGGCACCATTGTCGACAAGCGCTGCCGTTAATAATAAATCTACACAATATGCACTAACAAACTAATTCTGTCGAAACAATAACAATAAAACCAAGGGAGAAAAACAATAGGCGCATTCAAACATTCAGAAATAAGGACTCTACTGTTAAAAAATGAGGGCTCTAGTCTTACAAAAACTTGCCGGTGACGTCGCCGAGGGACGAAGGGACTCTCGCCAAAGTTGTTAGTAACAATTGTCTTTGTGTTAGTTAGAAACAGATTTTATACCTGAACGCGATCCTAAATCGACTATTCGATTTCATAGATAAATCCAATAAATTAAGCACTATACACTCAAAGCTCACTAATTATGAGTTAAATAGACACTGATAATCCAAAACTACAAGAATGCACTAACAATAAGCTATATTTAAAAGTTATGACAGTTTTCAAACTCTACGATCGCGTCGCGAAATAATTTTCCGAGAGAAGTGAAGCACCACTTCGTTCGCGGAAGCTAAAGAGCGACTGACAGTTTTCTTGGAGAGAAGTGCGCGCGCCGCACGTGTCCTTAAAACTGGGAGGAGCGAAGTGAAAGCTCGGCTTCTGATTGGACGAGCTGGCCCTTTGATCATTCGCCGACGACTAACTACGTCGCTCTGTGCCTTAATCTCAGTAGTAACGTCCTTTTAAAACAGGTAATTTTATTACAAAAATGTGGATACTTTTATGGTCAGTGAAGCAAGCGTTGTGCGATAGGAAAGAACCCCTGGACTCGGATATTTTTCGACATACTCGATGCGCGACGGTGGCGCTGGCGGCTGCCGGGGCGACAGCGCCCGATGCAATCTCAATAATACATTAACGGGCCAGTTACTGTCAAAGGATGAAGGCAGAAAGTTTTTTACCGACGTATTAGACCGTTTTGTAAATTCTGACTGTCTCTTTGAAAAGGACATCAAAGGCTTTGCAGTCTGAAAAGTATTTGACGAGATTTAGGAGTTCGCGGGTCAAAGGAAAGAAGTTCTGAATACAGGCTAATTTACAAAGAGCTTTTAGTTGTAGAATTGCACGCTTGCACACCTTTTTAAGTTTGCAATCTGCATAGAAATAGAGCAGAGGCTGTTTTATTTTATGTTTCGTGTAAAGAAATATAGGTACAACTGAGTAGTTTACTCGTATATGATAAATAAATACGTGATTAGCAATTTCGTTCTCTATTTATTTACCAGATTAAAATTCGGCGAGTGCATAGCTTTTCAGATAAAAGTTTTTGATGTTGAACACTGTGTTACATGTATATGTAGAGAATTTGTAAAGATAGATGTTTGTGACAATTATTTTTGACCCTACATTGGATGTCAAAACCTTCTTTTTTTGTAATCGATTTTTTAAATTAATTTGTTTTTATAAGGTAGACTGGATATTTTTTATCCCACAGGTAGGTAACACCCGGCATTTTGGCGGGGAACCGGGTGCGTGCTGTCTTCATCAGTCTATTGTAATGTTTCTTCGGAGTCAACTGAGATTAGGGTTACAAGATAAAAAAAAATAAAGTCCGGAGAAAAGGCCTGATTTCCTTAAAAACCCCTAAGAATTTGTCGCAATTTCAGTTTTTTTTTTCTCAAAGATAATTTAAAATTAGAAAAAAAAAAAAATAACTTTGTGCACTGAACATCTCGATTCGGACGGGGTCTAGGGTCTTGGGGTCATGGTCTAGCGTTGGCGCGGTCGGCAGATCAAAAAATATTCTATTTTATTGGTAATTCTAAAAACCTGAGTTTTCCAAAATGAGGCCGTAATCATGAGATCTCAGGACAAATCCTGAGACATGGTGAGTCTAACCGACCCATCTCTGTGTTTTATAGGCTATTCGCTATTCGTTCGAATCATAACGTTTTAATACAATAATTTACTTACCTGTAATATATGTAGTATCAATTTCCTAAACAGAAACGACATTTATATTAAGGACGTGGAATATTGCTAGTCTTGTGATTGTACCCGCTCCAAGGCTTCCCCAGCCCCGAGGCTGCTGCATTGGCCGCTTCCGCGCAGCAATCGCGGCCTCGCAACGATATCGCTGATATTAATAAACTCCGCGCAGCGTGCAGGGTGCAGGCCGCCGGCGCCGGATCGTCTCCGATATTACTCCTCGCACGCACACACGTTCACGTCAGCACACTCGCACGGTCCCCACATATAATGTCAAAGGGTGAGCGCGCCGCCTCACAAAGCGTAAGTGCAACCACTAAAAGCCAATCCTAAGTTTTATTGATACACATTGTATTGCGACAAAGTCTCCGTCGACGGGGCCGCACTCATCCCACGCGCCGTACAAAGACAATATCGCGACGTCAAAGGAGCGGGCCGGGGGGCCGCCCGCCGCCCGCCCCGGCACGCCTAAAGGAAATGAAAAATTAAATTGTCAACACATTTAATATCTGCGAAAACGTGCACGGCGTTGCCTTTGAACGCGTCTCCCGGACGGAACCGCCGCGGCTCGGCTTTAAGTATTAAAATTTTCTGTCGTAAAATTGAAATTCTATTTAGGTTTAATTAGACGTCGCGGGCCGAAGTTCGAAGTCGCATTAGATCAGTAGCGCTAATGAGGCCCGCGGTGAGCACACGTCACAGGTGCGAGAGGCGCGCCACCACGCGCCAACGCCACCCTCCGCCCCCTCGCGTTTGATCGACGCCGCCGCTTTGACAATTATTAAAATTTGCCTCGTACCTCTCGGGCCTCATCTTTTTCCGTCGCCTCGATTACGCCACGGGTTTGTCTCATTAGGGCTTTTGTATGGTATCGCGAGCTCCCCTTTGATGTAAGGCGCGGAGGCGCGCGGGGTGGCCGCGGTCCACCTGCACTTTTATTGTTCCCGGCCGGCCTCGAATTTGCACGCTCCACTTTGAGCTGTCTCTTTGCGATTACACTGTCGCCCTTTGACCTGCGACCAGTGGATAGACAACATATCGAAGTGCGGAGAGAGCGGAACGTCGTGTCCGCGGTAGAAAAATACGCTGTCCCATTTGGTTAGGTCGGCCATAAAGTGTATAATGTTTGTATGACAGAGTATCGGCTATGTTTGTAGGGGCGGGCCAGTGCAGGGTTGCGAGCACTCGACACCCTTTTATTACTTCTGTTCTCTTTGTGCGCACGCTATCATCATCAAGCATACGTTTCAAATTAAAACTTTGTCGCCTCTGTTCGCTGACATAATTGGCGCGCAACGTGGGGCGGAAAAATGTTCCAAAGGTAATTAATTGGTCTTTCATTGGAAACAGAATGGCAATGAATGGAAAAGAGTGCATAGCAAACAATTATACTGCATTTAAATTTGATTTTTCGAATTTGATGTTGGCGCCCAACATGGAACACTCATAAATGTCATATGGAATTTTGCTGTGGGGATCAGCTGCTGAAGTGGAGGCCATTTTTATTTTGCAAAAGCGAGCGGTCCGCGCTATCTACGGAATGGGTCCCCGTGAATCATTGAGAGATTTATTTAAAGAAATAAATATTTTAACTTTACCTTCTTTATATATCTTTGAAAATATTATGCACGTTCGCAAAAATCTACATAAATTTAAATTGAACAGTGACTATCACAATTATAACACTAGAAATAAGGATAGGATAGCTGTACAGAGATTTAGACTGACTAAGTCAAGAAAGTCATTTTTAGGCAACTGCGTTAGTTTTTTCCAATAAAATCCCGAAAAATATAACAGGGCTCACCGAGGGAAAATTCAAATCACATGTAAAAACTACATTAATGAAAAGAGGATATTATAAGGTTAAGAATTATTTAGAAGATAAAGATGTCTGGAGCCTTCCACTTCCGCCAAGTAGCCACTAATATTTATAGATATTACCTAGTTGTAAGCCAAAATTTGTGAGACTAATTTATTTATTATTTGAAAAAATAATGCCCCTCAGTTTCTTGCCTGTTCTTCTGAGTAGAGGCTTTTTATCCGAACAAGGCGGTCGAGTCTATTTAAATAACTTTGACGTTCATAAGTGTATCTTTGATACCTAAATTGAATAAAAACATTTTGACTTTGACTTTGACTTTGTGAATGTCGAATTTGCAGAACTTTGATACAAAAAACGTTTACGTCAAAATTAACTAGTGTTTTTAACCGACTTCCAAAAACGTCCAGAAGGTACAATTCGACTGTTTGTTTATTTTTTTGCATGTATGTTACGTGATTACTCCGCCAATTGTGAATCCATATTAATGATTTTTTTTTTTTGTTTGTTAGATCATACTTTGAAATGATCCCATATAAATTTTATCGAAATTGGTCAATCAGTTTTAACAATATCAAAAAAAAAAAAATTACTTGTTTGTCGGGAAGTCGGTTTTTAAGCTTTGCTTTTATATATATTATTATATATTTAAAGTATAAATACCTTTTTTAAGAATTTTTGGATTTTTTTCCGTTTATCTATCTGTCTGTGTGGCAGGGAAGTATCATGAGTATGAATATGTCAAGATCAAAAGCACGACACCCACTTCAGTTTTTTACTCATTACTAAAACCTAAAACAATTGTTAAAGTTTGCTATCAAACATACTGGCGCCGAACGTGAATCGCTCACGTGTCTTTGTGAAGCAAAATTTCTAATAACATTAATTTAATATCACTGCAGGAACTCTTTGCATCAAAGTTTATAATGTTAACAACATTCACACAGTCAAAAGCACTTGGGTTACTCTAGACGAGTTACCGTCACAAAGCCGGCATAATAAGAGAGCATCACAGACTTTATAAATAAAGCTTTGTCGTGGGATAGATAAAAGGGAATTTATTTGTATTAGTAGGTGGAGGTAGAGTGTAACAATGGCAAACATTATTGTCATTAAAAAAAAAGGCAACGACAGTGAATTGAATTAGGTGTTATGTTAAAAATGTATAGCTTCTTGAAATTTTTCAAAGTTTGATTGACACGAATTACAAAGTTAGCAATAATTTAAATTCTCGTTAAATTATTTTAAAATATTATACATCAAAAGCTGCCAGAACATGTGTTTAAATATTTCTTGGCATTCATGAAAAATGCAACTTTCAATTAAACTACCTAATAATACAAAATCAATAATAGGTAATTCAAATCAAACAAACAAAGAAATCGTCACCACAGTACACCGTATGTGTGTCTGTAACCCTTGACCTGTTCGAACCTGGGGAGCGAGACTTGGCGCGGCGCGGGGTGCGAGGAGACAAAACGCTTTGTTGTGCCGAACGCAGCCGCCCTTTCATCTTCCGCCGTCCTTCAAAGCTGTTATAGGGCTGCCACTATGGCGAATGCGATCGGGACTTAGTAAAATTTTGCATCAAAACCTTAATCACATCACTGATTACACTAGTTTTATAAAGGCGAAAGTTTGTGAGTGTGTAAGTTTGTGTGTGTTTGTTACTTCTTCACGCTCAAACGGTTGGACGGATTTTTATGAAATTTGGTATGGAGGTAGCTTATACCCTGGATCACGATGTATTATAGCAGGCTACTTTTTAATCGCGGGGTACAGCGAGTAAATTGAAGTAAATAATTATTTAGTAAACTGGATATGGTTTCTGTTTTGCTCCCAAAATCTCACAGAATATTTTTTTTTCCTTTCTATGTTATGAGCTATCCTATCTCCATTCTAAGTTAAATCCCGATAATTTTTAGCTGATGAAGGTGAAATGTGAATAAAAACCAAATTTACTTACTACATCCAACTATATGGATGGTAGCGGAGCAGGCATTTTAATTTATTTCTACTCCACTAAAATTAATTAGAAGGCAAACAAGTCCTGAAACTGTTCAGTTGGTTTACTTGTTCAGTTGGTTAAGAGAGACAGAGTAGAAATACGTACAGCCCTGACGTTAGTGCATTCCGTTTGATGTAAGGAGTATCCTTTGGGCGCCGCTTTTCTTATTATTAACTTGTCCGTGAATTTGAATATCGTTTGATTTCTTTATAAATAGGACTTGAAATCGTTTTAGCGTATTTTTTAAAAGATGTTTGTGCGGGTAATGGTTAATGTTCTGTTCTTACTCTACACGATGAAGAGGACATGCTCCGAGCAGTCTTGATGAACCTAAGAATTTATACTTCTACATGTATTTTTTTTAATACGGAAAGCCTCATCAATAAATTAATTATAACTTAACAGGCCCATGCAAGATTGAGATTACAGTTATACGCAAGTCAATCATCGACCAAAAAATCCAATAAAGAGACAACACAACCTCTCTTCACCTAATACAAGATTGCAGAAAACTGTAAAGAAATAGAGTAGCGAATGTTTGCCTACCCCGCCCGAGTCACAGAATATGCTGTACGCGTAGCGGGACATATTGAAATAGTAATTTGGGCGGGACTGAGCGATGCTAAATAAACTCAAGATGGAAATCCGTAGTTTAATTTAGTCTATGGGTAGTTCTGGGTAGTTCATATCTCGCAGTCTACAAGTTGGCAGGTTAGGTTGGATATTAATGATAAATCTAGCAATAATAATTACAATAGCAATTTTTGTTAATGGTAGCCTAGTCAGTATTAAGAACTAAATAATTTCCGCTATTTTGGGCACAGCTACCTCGAACATGACAAATTAGTAGATCTAATCTAAGCAGACTTTTCTTATTAATTCTTACCAGTTGAGATACCTTATTATTTGGAATCGGAAGTCCATCTTAATTTAAGGAGGACGAGATGGATATTTTGAGTGGGTAATTCAAAAACTGTCAATTATTGGCAGTGGTTCCATTGACTTGTTAGATTTGTCAATGACCAATCCATAGCGATTCGCGACTTTTGCGTTTGCCGAGAATTGTGAAGTACCTAATTAAGTCGCACACGCAGTTCCGAATTTTATGCACCCATTTTTTTCCGTAAAGTAGTTTTTTTAAAGTAGTCCTACTTTACGGAAAAAAATGGGAGCATGAAGTTCGGAACTGCAGTGAGCCATCACTTTTTACAAAGTTTATAAGAGCTTTTATACATCTATACCTTCCTTCCACCACTCAGTTCATTTTTCAATCTCCCTGAATAGAATAGTAGATGGCTGAGCGATAAATTCGACTTCGGCGAGACGTCGCGCCGCCACCACAGAATGAATAATAGTTACTACAGCTATTCGTACACAAGGCGATGCCAGCCGGCTTTCGTCACTCGTGCGCATGAACAGTGCACATACCAACTGAATTAACGCAATGTAAACGTAAATATTTCCGCTCTTACCCCATCGCCACCCTCAGAAGATTAGGTTAGGCAACTCGAAGTAACACGTTAACAGATTACAAAACTCACTGCGATAAGTATTGCGACGCTATAAAATCGCTGCGAGCCGAGTAGGTACTTCCGTACTTCAGTCGCCTTGTGTACGAGCAGCCCTACGCCGCCGCTGACGCCCGCGATGCCTACAATCTCCATAATGCACGCGACGGAGGCCTAAATTGCATTGCCGTGCTCATCGTGATTTGATAACAAATGCGAAGAATTGAAGAGTTGGAAGTAGATGAGATTGGAATGGAATACATTTTAGGCTGAGTGAAGTTTCTACTTACTATAATTTATTCTGTGGTGAAGTTAGCAATTTTACAGCGACGAACTTCGAAATTTGAAGAAATAAGCATATTACGTTCTATTGAAAAAATTACATCCGATATTAACTTTGTCTCCATATGTGGGCAGTTGGGTTGTGGGAGTAAGCCAATGTTTTACTTTAGTCTTCTTAACAAATAAAAACGACTCATGTTATCTTGGTGTAACATTCCAAATAGATGACTTACACAACAGAACAGATAATACAAAATACCTAACTGTAAATGTCGTGTAAAAACGTGTCCCGCTGCCTAGTCCACAATATTAGCGCGAGTCCCGGTCGGCAAGCAAGTAGTTATACTGTTACAGTTATGATGTTTATCGAGAGGCATCTCCAGTGGATATTGTCGAAGTTGTCGAACACAGCTCCCGGCGACCCGTTAGACATAGACGTAGACATGATGAGCCGAAACTAATACAACTTCACAAGAACGCCGCGAGTGTGGTACTTTAGGGACTCTGGTCTAGATCAATGGTTGACAAACTGTTGGAACTGTTGCCCCCGTTTCAGGTTTCTAGTGATGTTTAATCCTACTAACATTATAAACGCGAATGTTTGTAAAAATGGATGGATGGATGGATGGATGTTGCTTACTTTTTCATGCCCGAACGGCTGAACAGATCTGGATTAAATTTGGCACAGAGATAGATTATAGTCTAGAATAGCACATAGGATACTTTTAAACCGCAGGTAAAACCGCGGGACGCAGCTAGTTATTACATATTTCGCTCACTAACGTCTTTGAATCTTAAAAAATAAAATTAAAATAATCTTATTGTCTCAACTTGTTGCATGCCGAGTGTACCTAAGTATAATATTAAATTGATTGGTAAATTACGGAGTACAAGCCTATGGATTTTTTTTAATTTGAAAAAAAATTAAATCTATATAAATAAAATTCAAAGTCCTGACTGACTGACTGACTGACTGATATATCAACGCACAGCCTAAACCGCTGGTCCTAGAAACATGAAATTTGGAGGATATGTTCTTTGTACAGTGTAGGCATCCACTAAGAAAGGGTTTTTCGAAAAACTACCCCTAAGGGGGGGAAATAGGGGGTTCAAATTTCTATGAAACTTTTTATTCTCTGGGTCGATTGACTCAAAAATTGGTACAAATACTCTTCAATTAAAACTATGAGACACGTGTATCACAGTTTTTCCAAAATCATCATCATCATCATCCACCGACAAAGTCTAATAGGGCTTTTTTTTACTCCGAAAACTTTGTTGAGAAAGTTATTAACCCACTACAAACGACGCTGTTATCATTCTTAGGGTTCCGTACTAAAATGGTGAAAGGAACCTTATCATGAAACTCCGATGTTTGTCTGTCTGTATGTCTGTGAGCTGATTATCTTGGAAACTGTAATAGCCAGCAACTTGGAATTTGGCACAGATCTAGATAACGGTAGTAGCTACGTATAGTAGGTAAAACGTCACGCCTTTACCCTAAGAGGTGTATTACAACACCCTCACTTCGCCGGACGATATTCAGTCCAAAATGTAATAAGTAGCGAGCCTATCGCCATACACCGGGCTCCGGTCATGACATGAAATACGAAGCTATCATTGCTTTTTCCATATGAATCTCCGTGTAAAATGTGTGAACTATATTGCTGACATTCTATCAGATTTCAAACCTACTTAATCAGTAAGGGAAAAATACAAAAATTAAGTCCAAGCCTGTCAGAAGATTACAAACGGCAAGAAGAGATTTTCTGTCAATAGAGATCAGGTAGATGAGCTAGGCGATGAAATTTATAATAATGTTTATCTTAGAAGCAGTATTTAGTAAAAATAGACGAAGTCAATAGAAGAAGCTGATTTAGTATTAGGAAGACAAAACCTACTATATACGGGTTGTCTTTGCTTCGAAGGTCTTAACTAAAGGTCTGCTAGCACACTGACTGGTGTAGTTTCCGAATGAGTCTGTGTTTATGCTGAGGATTCCTCTAATATCTCTAACACCACCGAACTACCCTTTCGAGTTAAAAAGAGTGCAGTTTCCCCTCAAAATCTGCTTTGCCATGACCATAAATAAATCTCAAGCAAAACTCATAATTGACTAAAATGCTTTTCACACGGTTAGTTATACGTGGCCTGCTACAGAGTAAGCTCATGGAGCAGCCAAGTGTTTCTAAAAAAGATAAAATTATAATTAGGTTTTCGTTGTAAACATTATTAATTGTCTATTTTCGGTTGTCTTCTAATTTTCTCTTTTCAAACACGCTTTCAGTTCTGTTGAGACCATACTACTACTACTTTTCTCATTCCAGAGATAGTTTAGTTAGCTAAAGAACTTCGTCCATATTGCTCTGCTTGGTATATTGTCAATTGAGAGCGAGTGTGACCGCTTATAATATTTATTTCTGAAGATAAAAACGTCATACGTTTTCTGTAAGCCACGCGGGCGAAGCCGCGGGCAGAAGCTAGTCCATTATAAAATATCGAAAATCATCTGAATTCCGATATTTATCAATGAATTCGTAGTTCTATCGTATTCTTTTCTTGGGTCCAGCCGATAGGTAGGCACTCGCCGCACGTGCCATCGGTCTCTTTGATAACATTTCGCAGAGGCGCACGAGCCGCTCGGGCATCCCCGCCCGCCCGCGCCCCGCGCTCTACTATGCAAATATTCTTGTGTACATGGTTTCTGTTCTAACTAACACATTAATTTTCATGAGACGGGAAAAAAAGTCATCCGTATGTTATTTATTACGTCGATTTTTGTACATAATCATAATAATAAGCAAGTTCGTATAGGCCGAGTGGCTAGCCCTGATGACAAAGTTACTAGGCCACCCGGAGGCCTCTGACATGGCTTGACGATTGTTGTTACTGAACAAACTACCTACAATTTAACGTGTCATCTAACTCACTGTAGCGCTCAGTTGTAAATGCCACCCGTAGTCACCCATCCAAAGACAAACACTTAGTCGAGCGACGGCTATGAGCGGTATGAATATAATAGTTAGAACGTCACCATCACCAGCCTTCCTCAGTGATAACCAACATCGTTTTTTTTAACAGTTATGGTATTTATAATTAAGTTCCCAAGCGGGATTTGAACCTGCGCCAATAATTTATTGTCTTATCGCGTCAACTGTTCCTATACATATCCAAAGGAGGCGTTGTATCTTCCTTTGGGAATCACTGGGCCTGACGTGTGAAACTTCTTGTTTCGTTTTGCAATGTAAAATAACCGCGTGTTCGCAACTTCTTCAAAGGGGTAAATAAGCCCTTTGATGTATTATCTTCAAGGCTACAGAGTATGCTGCAGTTAAACTTCACAAAATGGCGCTGTGATGAGTATTAATGAGATTTTATAAAAGAAAGCTTTTGAGTGCTTATTTTTTTACCATAATTAATTAAACAGATTTAAACAGTGGAGTATATTAAATAGCAATTACTTAGTAAGCAGGCTAATACGTCTAAGATAAGTAAGGATACATGTCGTCTCTATTATTAGGTGTGCTCAGCTTCCTATCCATATCCAGCAATGTTACGAAAATAAGGAGATTCATTGGCAGTATTGGCATAAACGCTAGTAGGTAAATAACCTAGCTACTCTATTAACATTTAATTTGTGTCCTTACTTTTTAAAGCTACTTCGTGATTAACTTTTTACGCATCTTCAGGCAAGCCAATGTAATTCACACTTCATCACCCTCTCACATCGCCCACACGCTCACATCCAACAGGCAACTCGAAAGCTCCTCACTTGCTACTTCGACAACTAGGTACCATCACTTTGTAGGCTCCGAAAGTAAGATGAGTATCTCCTCCAAAGTTTAAATCCTCACAAAGACAACTCATTAGGCACTCTACACACCAAACAGATGGAGGTTCTATAAAAAATTCAGCGGATCCTTACGTAAAGGAGTGAACATTCTCATTTATATCTCCCTTTGAACTTGAGGCTTTTTCTTTGGAGCTACGTTTACATGATACGGATTGCTAGAGGTGAGAGTTTTTGTATGTCGAAATGTTTGGAACCATAATAATAACGTTATTTGTATGTTTACGAGTAGTTCTGACACCTTTTAGGTAAGAGGAAGCGGGACAATAGATGAGCCTATCTACGTTTAATTTTTACCGACTACGACTGTTATCTGGAACCGGATAGCGCGTAATTTTTTTTTTTAACTTTCTCGCTTCGGCCTTGAATAAACTATTGGGTTATCGCCCTTTTATACAGTCATTTGTAAAGACTGTCTTCCGCTGAGTCTTTTATCCACTGTTTAAGTTATCCTAGCATTTCGCTATACCTTTCATTATACCTTACTCATTAAGAATCTGGTGTTAAATCATGAACAGTGAAAAGAGAAAGAAACACAGAGAGAGAGAGAGAGATACTTTCGCATTTACGTGATGTACATGCACCTTATAATTTCTACGTTTGTACTTTACACAAACTCAGTGACGGATCCAGTTGGCATAGTAATTAAATCATTACTCAGTATTAAATCGCCTTTGACGGCTGTCTATAGCCTTCGAGAGCTCTCCGCGCGCCGATAACGGCTGCTTTCATGTTTTTTAATTCCAACTTAAGGGTTGAGGGGCTCCTTTGGATCTTCCACAGATTGTGATCTTTATGACATTGGAGGAACAACGTGAGTACAGATCAGAACTGTAAAGTAGAGCGTGTCTGACTCTAAGCACTGATTTCACATATAATCCAAGTGTGTACCAAATGTAACATCCATGTTTAATACCTAGTGGTACCTACATAAAGCCATTTTAAAGCAATTACGGAGTTGATTAATTACGGAGAGATAAATAATGTATACACATCAAGAAAGAAGGCAAAACGTCTAAAGAAACATTAACACAAAAAAAGTTGATGATAGAGCCAAACTCATGTAATATTACAAATAAATAAAAAAACTGCATAAGAACCTAATCTCTCCTCGGCTTGATATTATTAAAAACGAATCTAATGATAATTCACACTTCAGAAGTCTGTCAACCCGTTTAGAAGTCACATAGACTTACAAAGACACTCGCACACATCCGAAAAATAACAACTCCATCTAGGTTAGTTAAAAAAAACTCAGCAGCGCCTGCCTTGAATCTACATAATAAGCAAATACAATGAACAACATTAACGATAGTTCCCCAGCGTCAAATGTAGTGGAACAGTTAATTCAGTTGGGGGGTCTGTTTGTCGGTAATTAGGTTATAACCAGCAGGTCTGCGCTCTGATGGAATTATCAAAATTGCATTGTCAGCGGTTACGCGGGGAATAAACAACGTTATGCAGGTCAGAGGGGAGGACTTTTGTACCGAGTCAAAAGTTCGTGATAAGGGGTACTTGAATTAATTCCTTGAAAGCACGGAACATAAAGAATCAACCATACATTAAGCGAACAGAACACAATTATGCCAAAGAATTTCGAGCAAAGATTTCGGGTAATAAAAAAAACGGTGAATCAAGGGACACCTACACCACCAACATAACACATGTGGGTGCCTTTAGCTTCATTCATTGTGAGACATGACTCAAATCAACGGCGATTCATAAGAATTGTTAAAAACATGTTATGTAAGCAAGTCATAACACAACCCCGAGTCTGCATCTCAAGCAACGATTTCGCTACACAGTAGAAGAATACGAAACAAGATACACAGAATAAGATCCCAATTTCAAGACCAACAAATAAAAAGCAATCCCAGCCCCTGAAAGCCATCAAGCAACGAGCAATAAAATAAAACATTCGCGTTCAAGCAACAATCCGCATATAAAAATTGCAGGGACAAATGGATGACACGCGACGATTGAACCTTTGGCGTCTCATTCTGGTCTTGAGGCAAACAAAGACCGTCAAAGGCTGTGTAAAAGGAATCCAGTGATAGAGGCAGTCAACAATGGGCCAGATAACGGTGTGCCACAAAGGAAAGACAATAAGCGATATATTCACCTCCAAATTGTACCAAGGTTCAGGCTTACAGCGCGTCATAGCCTACTCGCGGAATTTGTAGTTTTGTGTCCCATTTTCGTATATGACATCGAACATTTTGTTGCCATTGCATCACCTTTAAAAATATGCTAGTCGCAAATTCCCGCTTAAACTTTGTAATAAAAAAAGAAAGACTATCTCTACTACTTCTCGGAACTCATACTTCCGAGTTTCATGGTCTTAAAACTACTTGTAAAACAGGCACGAACGGAGTGTGTGTATGAAGTACATGACGACAAACAGCCCCACGGTAGCTTGTTACCATGCCACCTATCCAAAGACTCAGAGACTGGAGGTATTTGCTTCTCTATTGCTATGTGTTTTGCCAGGGAATAGGAACGAATGCTGAATATGTGACAACTATTGTAGCTGTCATCGCTACATGTTTCACATTGGGCCAGGGTGGGCGGGTTGTGTCGCGAGGTGGGCTTCCGCCGTCTCGCTTTGTGGCGCATTGATACCGCCGCCGATAAATATTGTGGCGAGCTTTGAGCCCGACCCCTTTGTAGCTCACTGGCTGCGACCCGCCGTATCACCCGCAATTTTAGCGTGACTCTGCTAGAGACCTAACATTTTTCATAGCCTTAAAACAACACTAAAACCATTTATTTCAATAATTTATGAGTTAAATCCCAAAAAACGCATCTTTTTTTACATCAAACTAGGCATGCGTTTGACCTCTAACTCGCCTGATGGGCAGCGTCGACGTGATCGACGGTGTAACACGCTTGCCTAGGAGATACGAGTACCTGTTCACTTTACTCTTAAACACCCCCGGATTGTAATTAGGTGGAAAGACAGACGCAGGCAACGAGTTCCACACCTCTGTAGTTCTTACAAGAAAGTTGACTTGAAACACTTAATGCGTTTCAAGTCAACTTTTCTTGTGCTTTTCGAGCTGTTTAAGACAATAATGCCACGACAATCGCCTACTTATTGCCATTCATGAATCTAATAATGAATTATCTGAATGTTCTTCATAATTTTCATGTTAACTAGGTATAAAGTCTTGGAAGGCCGTCCCCAGTCCCCAGGCCGTGCGGCCAACGTCTCAGATGTTCAACAAATATCATAACCCCCCTCTGGCGGCTGCGGTCGCTCTGCAAACACCTCGCAATCGTTGTGATCTAACCGCAGAATATATGAGATGCAGAGATATGACTGTGAGAAGAACGGAAAAAGAGAGGTATAACAGCTCTGTTACACGTAGCTTAATGGTACGAAATAAGCTATTTAGACGACAGAACCGTTCGTTCGACGAAAAGGTTTGTTTATGGGGGCTGTCGAAGGATTTAAGGTTTAGCGGATCCGCCATACAAAGTTCAGGATAGATAGTTGATCCAATATATTATGTATGATTGTGAGAGCTTTGGAAACGTAGGTCTTATAAGGAACCCTGCTGAAGGACTTAAGTTGAGTGTTATTATAAATATCAAATGGGAGAATACAATAAATCAGTACATTGTAACTTACAATAATCTGATGTGTTTGTCGCTCTACATCGTTTCTTTTGCGCCGGAGTTTTCTTTAAGTTGTTTAACAAGTAGAGTCAATTTCTAATGCTACGGCTACATTAGCTGCCTTTGGCGATAGTTCGGGCTATCGCGACAAGTGTAGTCGGTTAGTCACTCGGCAATGTATCGGGCGAATTAACGCCCACGTCAACTTCTAAGAAAGACGACAAGTAGACCGCTAATGTACACAAGAAATTCGCCGACAACTGATAGCGATGATTTTAGCACGACAACGCGACACGAATTATCGCGCGCTAATGTAGCCCTACTAGCCCCAGCATTAAAGCGATGAATTCAAATCCTACTTCTGGGGCCCTATTCGGAGATTTGAGATTTTCATCTCACCTTTTTTCGTACTTGTTCCTTTCGTTTGAAACGTCATAGGTGTGAGAGTGACCAAGATAAAATCTCATCTCATCTCACGCTTAGGAATAGCCCTCCTGAGTTTGAGAGTTAAGAGGGTTTAATAGGCGTTATTGCCTGCTCACTCACACAATTCCGCATTTAAAAGCAATTGATTGGGTGAGCAATTGAAAATTGTTATAGGATTTACCTAATAATGTAAGAGTTATTTGTAACAATTTTATTCTCCTCCCATTCTCTTAGACGGAGCAAAAGATCGTCAAGTTAAAAAAAAAAGATTATTTCTCTGTCTAAGAGGAAGGCATAAAAACTTACTTTAAAATAACCGTTATAATGTTAGCTAAATACTTATTCTATAACGTTATTCAATTGCTCTCCTAATTATTTTTTATTATCAAAAACGCTGAATTGTGTGAGCGAGGAAGCAACAACGCCGATTAAACGCTCTCAACATAAGTTTAAAGTTGCTTCTCTGTCCAATGCTATTATTCCGCATCCAACGTTCTATAACCCTTTGACGGCGACGCGCCTACAAAGCGATTGCGGCACTGACAAACTTCGTTTATGCGATAACCTAGGTTTTGTGTTTTGTACACTAGTTTTGCATATTCGCTTCTACGTCGAGCACAGGCTTTGACGATTCTTGTTGAAAATTAAAGTTTAAGCTCGTACGCGCGTGAGCATTTTCTCTGAATTGCAATACGCACTATGCGACATACGAGATCAACATAGACTTGTATATTTAGGTAACTTGTAGAGGCCTTGAATGAAATAAAATTGGTAGAGGTTTGGAGGCGAAAGCCTTAGCAGTTAACAGTAAAAGATGTGAATCGTTTTACCGGCAATATTTATTTATTCCGTATTCTTACGACAAAACTGTACCTTCATGATGTAGATGCACCCTTTTCTTTGTTTTGGCAGGTGGAAAATCCGCTATACCAGACGCCTTACACACCAGCACGCCACACTTGCAACGCCCTATGCACAGGGTATTATATTACATAATGTAACTTACTGGTTTAAGTGAAGAATATGTAATTTCAGCAATAAATAAATAAACGCGATAAGGCGCACGATTGGGCAGTGTGTTGCCTTGTTGGGGACCCACTAAAAAGCGCCTGGTGGCCAGCCTCGATGCATGTCAAGAGGTTCCGGGATCTCCATACGGAACGTACCGGTACCCCTGTCGCATCGTGCTCAGAGCACTGTCCAAGGAAATGCACAAAAAATCACAAAAAGTATCTTCTTTAAACCTTTCTGAGCGTAGTTCTCTAAACTTTCAGCGATTACAATACATTTTTTTTCGATTATTAAGATAAGCCAGATTAGTTCTCTAAAGTTTAACTTATTCTTTTTTGTGTTCTTTTTACGATTTTTAATTTAATACCAATAAAACGGCAAATAAAAAAATTCTAGGCGCCGATCTCATTTTACCACCAAATATGATGTACAATTTTCAACTCTAAATGAAGCGCCATAAGGAAACGTGCGTGTGGGTAGACAATCGTGGTATGACCGAGCCTTAACACCCAGACATAGAATAAACACAAATGTTTATCACATGAATGTTTGCCCTAGGTGGGAATCGAACCCACGCCCCCAAGCTCAGAAAGCAGGTTCACTGCCACCGAGGCAGTCAAAACCTTAAATTGAAGCTAGAAACGTGTAGTGTTGCCAGTTGCCATGGTTGCCAGAGGATGATAAAGTCCAGCACGTGTTCAAAGACGAGCAGCTTCTTGATCGCATGGCGCGTGGCAGAGGCCACCAGTCAGCCGGTCATGAGAGTGGGCCCACCGCGCGCCGCCACACAGCAGACATAAGTCGCGTGTCGTGGCTACCCGATATTCTTATGTGCTCGAGTCTGCTCGACACAGTGTACTGAAGCAGTAGGTACTACGTTATACGATGTTTGCTTTTTAATATTAACAGATCTAAGGAACAAACTTCAAAATCTACTATGTAAGTAAATACTTAAGAGTCCGGCGACCTAACTAACTTCAACCTAGGCGACCTAGACTAACTTCGCATTGGCTTATGGTATTCTATAGCCATTTCGTCTAGAAGAAGAAGACGAGCGATGAGAGCGAGTGATGATACTGACGAGCCTCTAAAGTTATTAACAGAGTGACAAAGTGCAATTTCATTTTTTTTTATGTCTTTTGCACTTCTGTAATCATTCTTAAGTAACCAAAAGCTTCCCTTGTTTTATGGATTCATTTAATAGCTAATGATGTAGACAACCTCCCTATGTAATGGAATTTATGATTTGCTTTGTCTATCTATTGAATAAATCAGTCAAAAGTGACCCCTTAAAAAATGCGGATATTCTTTTCTTTCATCAATCGTCATGATAAAAGAAATATTATTCTTTTGACTAAAGGATTTGTAGTCTCAAAAAAAATCTGTTTGGTAATAACGAGCTTAAAACTTCTTCTGAGAAACTTGTTTCTTTTGTTTAGAGTACAAAATATTCCTAGAGTAGGTACAATATAACGTGAGTTACGCCATGGTCCAAAAAACAAGGTTTATCATTCCGGGAGCAAACACGTAATGACGTCACTCGTCACTCGTCATTCGTCTCTTTCTAACTTTTTGTAAACGACTTAAGCGTCAAACAGACAGAGGCGGCCTGACAAGGCGGCCTACTGTCACTGACTGTCAGCCGCAGCTCCAGCCGCGGCGACAACACACTGCCGCGGCCATTGACAGAGGCGGCCGGAAGCGTCAGCAGTGTTGCCACATTGGGTTTTGAAAAGGCCTAGTTGGACAAGGTAGAACGGGCTAGATATACCAAATTTTAGCATCAAAAGTGGTGCTTGAAAAAAGAGACTAAAAAATAAACACTTTTAACGGGGGAAAATCTGCATTTTGTGTTCGCATTTACATAGGTATATTTCGGGCCATTACAAATTGATTTTCGAAGAATGATCACGATCCATACAAAATTAACCCAGCCCCGGCGCAAATTAATCATATCGAATAAATATAGTTGTTTTGTTATTTTATGTAGGTAAGTAGGTACTTACATAAATTTTCAGTAAAAAAAAATTATACAATATTTTTGTGGCTAAGTTACTAAAGTTGCCAAAGTTAAGATGTATTGTCATTGACAACAAATGACGAAATCAAGAAGACAAACCACAAACCGATACGTAACTACCATCCCCCAATTGAACACGTTATATTTCGGTCGGACGAGGTTGGGCATGGTGTTCGTCTTGCCGGATTACAGAAATCTCACCAACTTCCAGTATGTCTTGTGAATCGGTCTGATCTCTGAAAGTTTTTATTTCCTAGGTAAATAATAAAAAGCCTTTTAATCCATGCAAAAACTAAGATGCACACAAAGTTTAAAGAAAGAGAAAAAAAAGATAAGAAAAAAAAATTTTATTTACCCAGCCCGCTTCCATTTTAGTTCGTCACTTTGGTGGTTTCTCTAATTTTTGTGTGACGAATTTTTTGCATCTTTTTAATATTGAGCATACTTCGTTCCATTCCGCGTTGGCAGGTTAATTTGGACGTAAATTTCCAAGTTTGACATGCATAGGTTAAACAAGGTAGGAGGCATGATATCATGACTTTACTTTTGATGTTTGTTGGCATGTTTTGAATATTTATTTTAAGGACCAGTACTTTTTCCAAGTATTCATTTATTTATTATAATAAGTAGTTTCAGAAAATGTAACAAACTAATGCTAGTGGCTCTGTAAGCTGTAGAGCTCGAGGCTAACGTCTGTCTCGGCTGCAAGTTGCATTTTTCAACCGATTCTCATAAAATGTTGTGAGCGCAGGTTTGATAATTATACCGATTTTATTTGCGTCGAGACAGTTCTTGGAATTTTCAAAATAGCGAAGATATGATTCCAAAAAATCATCGAACCGACTCATGAATCGGTTAAGAAATGCGACCTGTAGACAAAGACTAAGGTGCGGAATTTGGACATACGAAAGTACTTTTGTCGAAGCATAGACGCTTCGCTTACTAACGCTCGCTCGGTCGAAAAACTAAGTTATTATTAAATTGTTAAAAGTCGGAATCTTCATCAAAATCTTCTTAAAATAATATCTGCTGGTTGAAGTAGAGCAAGTTGGTGGCTGATTGACATCTGCTTTTTTTGACAACTTATAAATTATTACAAAAACACCACATTAAAAATGCTAAATCTAGCCCGAAAAGTGCTAAAGTGGCAACATTAAACGTCATTCACCATTTGTCAACGCGGTACTAGAGATGAGCAATGAATAATTTTATTCAGTTAAATTAACGCGTTGAAAAAAAAAAACATTAACATCGTTAAAAAATATTCTTCAAAACGTTAATCGATAAATCCAATTTCCGGTTTGCATTTCTTAGAATTTAACGTCATCTATGAGAACATTGGTACATCATTCATTGATTGGGCCACAAAAGTCTTCGAATTGTTGTTTTTAATATTATTATTATTTATTTTATTTTATTTTATTAATAACATAAATATAACTACAGTTTAAACTAAATATGCCCTTAAAACCAATGCGGTTTGTCTAGGACAAACAGTTCTCACCTTTAATTACCTGAAGTATGCCATATTATGCCTAAATATAAATACTTAAAGAAACGTTGATTTATCGACCAAGCAATTTTAAGCAACATGATAATTATTTTAAACATTTTATTCAAAATGTTTTTTAACAGTTATCAGTTTATATTTCTTAACGTTTAATCCCATTTCTACGCGGTATCCGCGGCTGACGTAGTTTGTTGTAATAAATGGTCAAGTGCAAGCCGGGCTCGCGCACTAAGGGTTCCGTACCAGCATACCAAATAAAATACAAAAGTACAAGTTTGGTATCGAAAATTAGACAATACTAGAGTCTTGCGCAATTAGTAATAACCTAAACTTTTACAGTTATCTTTCCACAAACGTAACTTAATATTTATTAGAGTACTTATTAAAAAATAAATATTAGGTACGTATTTCAGTCTCTGGCAGCCAAATTACGAGCTTTGCTTAGTTTGGGGTCAGATGACTGTGTGTGCAAGAATGTCTCGTTTTTTTAATTTTAAATATAGATAACTGACCATCACCTCAGGCCACGTCTGTCTTTGAAGGACAGGCAATCAGACGAAGGGACGGACAGAGGACGTAGGCTTAATAATAGGGTTCCGTTTACAACGTTAGGGTACGGAACCCCAAAAATGTTTCCGACGCGCGGCCAGCCGCCTGCAAGCCGCGTGGTGGCCGCGCGTGTGTGAAGACTCCCATACATTGCAATGAAATACATCTGGCCGCTCTGTCAGCCGCCGCGCCAGGCCGCCTCTGTGTGTTTGACGCTTTATTTCGGTCTTGCTTTAGAATCGATTGACGTCACTATGTGTTTCTTACGTCTCCGTAATGCTATACCTGGCGAAGTATATTATTATACCATGAGTTACGTGAGCTACGATACTTCTGTAAGGCAATGGCTAAATCTGTGGTCTCAACAGATGTTTTACAAGATTCTTCCGAGATTTTTTTTAACAATTTTTCAGAGTTACATATATTCCTCCTAGGGTAGAGGATAACGTGGGTTGCGTGAGGTAGGAGACGCGACTTTTATGATTCAATGACTAAGCTATACAACATACAACCGTTTGTATGTAAATATTCCACTGTTAGTAAACTGTGACGTCACCGGCCGGCGCCTTTACGTCTGTCGGCGGCGCTTTGATCTCGCCGCTGTGACGCCTTCGATTCATTTCGCTTTTTGTTCATTTCGTTTTGATTAACGCTCGAGATGAGAACACAGGACGACGTGTGTTTTGATCAATTTTTGTTCTTTTCATCCTAATTTTCGTATTAATTTCTGTTGTTTGATAAACATATTTTACGATAAATAATGTACTTTTACAAACCTTTTAATAATACTAATTTTGATATATCTAAATGGCTTTTACAGAGCTAAACATATAGTTTTGGTCAAATGAAGTCTATTCGACATGAGTATGTTTCAGTCGCTTTAGTCTTGTCGTTTTACCGTTATTCGTTTTTGGTTTTTAAACTAGATTTTTTTTTTTTTTTTTTTTTTATGTAGAATAGGTCGGCGTTTGACCACCAACTCGCCTGATGTTAAGCGACGTTGTGGTCTAAGGTGGAGCACGACGACCTATAAGGTACTTATTCACTCTAGCCTTGAAGTTTAGAGTGAAGAAGTACAAAGACGGCAGTTGAGTGAGGCGCTACAAGTGCGCTACTGCTCAGACCCGTCTTCGGAACGGTTACACCGGACTACATCCCGAAACACGACTAGGTCATTTCACGGCATGGCTTGGTCCGGTGGGTGGTAACTAGCCACGGCCGAAGCCTCCCACCAGAGTTTGCTAGAGTTTGTTTGAGTATTGCTAGATGTTCAGGGATACTGCATTAATTAAGGGCAAGCTCACAGAGATCGCAACTTTTTATTTGGTGCCGAAACCCGGCGCTGCACGGTTCGTGTGGCATCAGTCGTATCGCAGTCGCGCTAATGAGACCGCCCGTTAACACTGTTTCTATGCTGAAACTGAAAGCACTCGCCTAAAACGTGTTTTACCTAGTACTGACATAATTCATTCAAACCTAAACAAATTTGCCTACTTGTACGTACTTTTTATAATCTGTATGCATTTAATTTATTTATCAAATTACCGGAAAACTTAAAAAAAATGGATTATTATTAATTTACTAATTTAGATAAAAAATGCGCGATCGTTCTCCTTTACAATCTGTTCAACGACTCAAGTTTCGAAAATGTTTTTTACGAATTTCTGTATCTATGTATAGATAACAGGGGACTATCTATCTTTAGACTCGGACTAAAAAGGTTTAATTCAGTATGATAAACGTGGATCTCATCACTCTCATAATTTATCAGTTATCAATCATCAAGCAAGGAACCAACCTCAACAAAACCCTTCGCTTACTCGCCAACGACCGACGCGACGACGTGTTAACAAAAACACATTTGTGGCGAGAAACGGTCATGCAACCGTAAAATTTCGCAAATAAATAGCGGTAAAGATAATAAATTACAGGGAAATTGCTAATGATGAGAGGCGCGGGGGCCGCGGGCGGTGCATTAAGCCGTCGGCAAACATCAAAGGGCCCTTTGACCGAGCCGACACTCCCACACCACCCGCGCCCGGCCCGGTCTGCGAGCTACTAATGTCGAATACTCTATTCTATAGTTCCCATTAACGAGATCTGTGATATCAATTAATGATTTCTGATTCGATGCGCTTCTGTGCGGGATCACCGGAAGCGAGTTATCGTCATAATAATAGAAAACTATTCCTTTGTAAGTCGATTAAAAGGAATATAAGGAGTCGAATCATTATTCGTATTTTTGGCCTGGTTGTTAATTTTCCGAAGAGTTTATCTTTTGTTTTTCAAAACCTTTTTAATCAAAGTTGGCGGATAAAAAGAACCAGAAAATCTTAGAGGAAAATTATTTTCTGTCTGTATCTAATGAAAAATCTTTTTCACGGAAAATGTAGAACTTTATTAGCTATTTATTTTTGGTTGAGTAAGTTAACTCTTTTCTGTTAAAAAATCGTGTCCAGAGTTTTTTTCTTTCGAAGCGATGGCAGCCTAGTTGGGAGGAGGCCCGCCTCTCAAGCCAGAGAGAGCGGGTTCGAACCCAGCCGACGGCAAGTACCAATTAGTTCATTGTGTGAACATAATTATGTGCGTATTGTATGCTTAATGACTGGAGCCCGGTGTATGGCGACAGGCTCGCCCCCTGTCACATTAGGGACTGAATATCGCCCGGCGAAGTGTGGGTGTTGTACACCTCTGCCAGCTCCCTCGGAGGAAACGCGTGACAATATGTTATGTCCACAGAACTTTTTTCATTCGAAAATTTTAATAGCGTAACACTGTAACTACAAACATTGATAAGACATTTTACCTAGTACAGCGGATTCCCCAAACGCATCCGTTTGCTATTACGAAATCTTTATCAACGGCGCAACAGCGATGCGACACCGGTTTATTATTATGCCATTTTTATCAACGGCTTTTGCATAATTTATAGCATTTATCGGCGGATTAAAAGATAATCTCTTTAGCTAAATCTAATAACGTACTGGCTGGAGTAAATCCAATTTTGTAGATAAACAGTTCATAGTATATTATCGTTTAGTACTTGTCAAAAGTGTCTAAGCTTTCTTGGAAAGGTGTGGAGTTACTAGCAGAGATAATCTAACACCTCTCGGCGCACAATATCACGTTCTCGCTAGCTTCTTCTTCTGATTTAGTCTTAGTCAGGTCCCTACTTTATTACCTACCTACTTACTTTAGGATTAAAAGGAATTTCAAAAATGGCATTCATAAATCTTATACTATAACAAGTAAAGACTTTTTGCACTATGTGGATCTGGGTAAAACAAGCCTAACTGACATCCTCATTAGATAGATAGAGAGAGAAACACTTTATTGTTCACACCAGAAATAACAAAACAAAAGAAGAGAAAAAACTTAAACTGTAGTGTAACAACTGGCGTTAGTGGCTACTCTAGTATTTTTGCTACCGCTAGCACGGGTCAGAGACAAATTGTCTTTCCACCGTTTTTATCCGCGCTTAGATGTGACAAAGCTAGTATACGGACAAATTGTCTTTAAACCGTTTTTATCCGCGCTTAGATGTGACAAAGCTAGTATACGGACAAATTGTCTTTCCACCGTTTTAGATGTGACAAAGCTAGTATACGGATATGTTTGTCTCCTTCAACACGGAATAAAAACTGGAAAGATAATTTGTCTGCGGCCCGTGCCAAGCCTGCAAGACTGTTTTAGGGATATTTAGGATTAATCGGTCAAACGAGATAGATACACAAATATACGTAATACGTTACAAAAAACTGTGGTCCCTTCCCTCCCCCTTAAAAGAAAAAATATAGTTATAGTGTGAAATAGACGAAATGTCAGGTAAAGTAGACGACTAAAATAGGGAATGACCCCCTTTTTTTATCTCGTCTTACGTAGTCAAATTAACTGAACAGTCAGCTAATTCTCCTATCAAATGATATGCTCTACTTTACATCGCGCTAGGGACGGGTCAGGCGGACCGCTTGGCACCGTCAGCGTCGCATAACTTCATAACTTTACATACTTCAAACTCTTTCTAGTTCCAAGTTTCATTTCAAGAGGGTTTCAAACGGATCGTCTTCAGAATCTTAACACCCCTTTGATGGCTGCAAAAATGAATTTGTGTTGAAGTAGCGATATTTATGGACTAGCCCAGTTTTAGAAATTATTCTTATCTCTCCTTTCTTCATTCTTTCACAGTTTGAGCGTTGCTCTTGTCAATACAATACAGCACAAAAACTCTTTATTGTCACCAAATGTAAGAGTAATGCCCAGGTTTGAAGGTCTTGGTTTTGTCTCATGTAAGACATGACATTTGTGTTCATAAGCAAATTAAAAAAAATGTCAGTGGCTTGAAGTATTCTACCCAGTACCCACCAAAGCCATAAGTCCACAGCCTTCTACATAATATCGTATATCATATCCCTTTCCCCCGAAGGGGCTGGCAGAGTTGTAATACAACACGCACAATTCACCGGACGATATTCAGTCCCATTTGTGATAGGGGGCGAGCCTGTCGCCGTACACCGAGCTCCAATCATGTAGCAGATGACATTCAATACGCACATATGCTCACACAATCAACAAATTGGTGCGTGCCGTCGGCTGGGTTCGAACACGCTCCCTCTGGCTTGAGAGGCGGGCCTTCTCCCAACTAGGCTGCCATCGCTTTACATCGTCGCATAGCCTTCTAAATAGTATATTCGCCAGCCTGCTATTCGGTCGAGGTGTCGTAATATCAGTGCTCGCTAGTAGTGGCTCGTTACCGCTCCCTCGCGGCGCGTAACGATACTGTCGAGTGGAGTGCAGTCCGCATCACCACATTGACACCTTGTTATGACTTACGAAACGAAGCTTGTGCACGTCTTACAACGGAAAAAGCTGTTAAACAATTATATCTGTATTCTGTACCTATTTATATTTTGGAAGAAAAAAAACTATTTAGTCGTACAGACGTTCTACATTCCGGAAGTAAAGTGTACTTTAGTAATTGGTGGTAAAATATCATAAGCTGAGAGAACAAATTGCATGAAAAGAAAATATGAGTATGAATGTAGAGATAACAGCTGTTAGAGAGAAATAGAGAATAAAAACAAAATTATATTACAGACTAGCTCTTTTGCCTGCGGCATTACTCTCGTTTCATAGCCTACGTTACACAAGGATAATATTATATATGTAGCTTTCTAATGGTGAAATAATTTTTTAAATCTGACTAGTCGTTTTTGATTTTATTACATACAAAAAAAAAGAAATCTTTCCTCTTTTTATTTTATTGTACTTATTAATTATTATTGTGTAAAAGTGTAGATGTAGATTACTCTACTAAGTGGAAGCAGGGTAGGGAATGACAACCGTCGTCGTAAAGTCAAATAATTCGTTTTAATTTTAATGAACACATTTACTTTACATTTTTAACATCATCTCTCCGACCTATATCATTGCTCGTCTCACTCATTAATTGAATCATGCTTGCATCCCGTTTCAACGGACGGACTCATTGATCGATAAGCTGCCAATTGGCCAAAGCATTCCAGTCCACCTACATTATTGCAGCGGGCGGACGCAGGCTCTCCCAATCCTAATTGAAGTGCAAGTGCACAGCCAAGATTGAGGAAATGCTCAGAACCATGGACGTAGCTTAAGGCTCTTGGAGTAGCCGGTGTCGAGTGCTATCGACCACCGGCGGAGTGATTGACTAGCTACGACTTCGTTGATGTCTTTTGATGCGTTCTAGAGCGTACAGAAATCTGTCTCTTCTGTTTTTAACCCCCCATGCAAAACGACTGGGTGTTATAAGTTTTATGTGTGTGTGTGTGTGTTTTGGGTGTGTGTGTGTGCTTTGTGTGTGTGTGTGTTTGTGTGTGTGTGGGTATGTGTGTGTGTGGGTGTGTTGTGAGTGTGTGTGGGTGGGTGTGTGTGGCATCGTAGTTCCCGAACGGATGGACCGATTTTGATTTTTTTTTTGTTTGAAAGGTTAATAAGTCTGAAGTGTTCTTAGTTATCCACTCGGCGCACAATGTCACGTTCATGTTTGAAAATCGGTGTCGGAGGTTTTTAATTTTTTGTTTTATACTTGTCGATAAGACAGAGAGTGACAGAGATGAACAGATGCCTCAAAATACTGACTAAGCACCGTACTCGAAAACCTCGTGATTTCGACGTGTTTACGGGATTTTTTATAGCTGGAACGTATTGAATAAAATCGATCAGCAACGCAGTATGAATGCAGTAATGGATAAAGGCACCGGCATCGGATAAAATACAAAAATTGATTAGGTTTTATAGAAATGTGATGAAATGCTTGATTGAAATGGTTTCTTCGTATCGTATTTATTGAATTCTGTTTTACTACAACTTCGTTAAGAGGTTACATTTGACCGGATGCCTTTCCAAATACATGAATTGGTAAGAGCAATTTCTTTCAGCTCTACATATTTAAACACCGTATATTCGTATATTTTTGGCTGTAAAATTTAGAACATACCACATTACCATATGAGTACAATTATGATTTACTAGCTGCGCCCCGCGGTTTCACCCACGGTTAAAAAGTATCCTATGTGCTATTCTAGACTGTAATCTATCTCCGTGCCAAATTTCATCCAGATCTGTTCAGCCGTTCTGGCGTGAAAGAGTAACAAACATCCATCCATCCATCCATTCTTACAAACTTTCGCGTTTATAATATTAGTAGGAAGTAGGTAGGTAGTAGGACGAAACGGGAATTACTCACGTACTAATTAGTCGATAATTCCGACTATAGTTTAAACTATAGTCTTCGGCGGTCTTTATCAAGGCGAGTGCGTCTCGTCTGCGTCTCGCATAGCACATGCGCATAGTGCTATGCGAGACGCAGCCGCGCGCGCATTCTTCTTGATAAAGACCGCCGAATACGGTCGGAACTTTAGTCGGAATAATGGACTAAATCGTACGTGAGTAATTCCCGTTTCATAAATCGTAATGTGTGAAAACCACGTCAATTTCCACAATGAGTAGAATTCTGTGCTACAAACGATAAAGCTATTGCTAGTCCAATATCCTCGATATTTGCTCTTGTGTTACATGGCTGTTCTTGACAATTATGGGTACAATAAGCAATACGAGCGATTCTATTCAAACACGAGCAGGTCGCTACACAAGCGCATCGGAAGGCCTGTGCCGACGCCAGGCTACGCCTCGAGTGACACTAGACATCGGGAGTTCAAAGGCGAGTGTTTGCCCCTTTGTCTTACCGGGCAATTAGTGCAGTCCGTTCATTTAATTCTATCGGTCGATTAGCGACGAAGCCAGGTGCCCATTAATTGTTCGGACCAATTTGCAGTCCCTTGTTGGGCGCCAGTGTTACGCTCTCGTACAACGTGCTTCCCTATGGACATTTAATAAAATATGATTTTGACGCTACGTATAAGTCTATCGTATGTCTGTATTCTGTCTGAATTTCTGTCCGGGTCTCTGTCTTCTTCCACAAGTCGCATTACTTTGCGGATTCTCTTGAAGTTTTGCAAGTTCAATGATTATATTTTCATTTTTTTTTTTTCAAAATGGTAAGTAGATGTTTTTTTTTTAATCCGCAATTTCGAATTTCGAAAAATTTCTAAAAACTGACTTGGCAAAAAATCTGTGTAATTAACGAACTTGCTCAAAAAATTTCACCAGAATTGGTTGAGCAATGCGACCTGAAGAGGAGAACAGGCGTCGGCCGCGAGGTCTACAGCTCACAAGCCACTAGTAATTACGGATATTAAATTGCTCTTTGAGTGATTGTGAATGATTGCTTATTTTGGGCTTATTGATTGGTCGAATTATTTAGGAATAATTGAAAAAAAAAAATTTGAAACTCATCGCTGACACCTCGGCACTCGAGTGATCAGACTCGGGTGCAAGTCTATGCTACACAAAAACTCTGCCAAATTTAGTAATTTAATCTGAAAACTTTTCTGAAATCCCTAAAAAGTTCGCTTTTAATTCTATCAAAAGATACGGCACAAATTACTTTTCCGACAAGTAGAGATACCTTTATCCACAAACACTCCAACAACTTTGAAATCAGCGCACCTTCAAAGTGCAGGAGTCTTTCTTAAAACATTTCTCTTGATATTTATCTTGCCTATAGGAAAGAGTTGGAAGCAAATCCTGGCGGCGCCCGCATACGGAGTTCGGACAAACTTTTATATTACAGAATTGGACAAATCATCTCGGATTGGATACCGGTATCTTCGTTTATCTTGTCTGGCTCTGTGAAAAAGTATCTGGGCAGCTTTGCAACTTTTGATAGGCATAGATATTTTTACTTGGAGGTACTTCATCCTACTAACATTATAAACGCGAAAGATGGATGGATGTTTTTTACTCTTTCACGCCAGAACGGCTGAACAGATCTGGATGAAATTTGGCACAAATATAGATTATACTCTAGAATAGCACATAGGATACTTTTTAACTGCGGGTGAAACCGCGGGGCGCAGCTAGTATGTAATAAGCCAAGCGCTCAGTAAAAAGCTTTTTCTAAGTTGTGGGAGATTCTTCTAAGAACTGTCTCGTCCCACATTTGAAAAGTAATGCTGATAAAGAGATAGCCCTTGTAGGAAGTCAAATACCTATTAGTGCGTTCTTTGAAGTCAGACTATTTATATTAGCGATCGATGGTGATCGCTAGATTCTGCGAAATTATGCGAACTCGTTCAGAATGTTATTCTACATCTACATGTGGGATAAATTAAGCCGAATTAATTTTTATTACTACGAATTAATCTATATGAATATTACTACCACCTTTTGATTCAAAATGTTGTGACGTTAAGAATGTTCAAAATCCTACTACTACTAATATTATAAACGCGAAAGTTTGTAAGAATGGATGGATGGATGGATAGATGCTTATCACGCCACTTATTATTCACGCCAGAACAGCTAAACAGATCTGGATGAAATTTGGCACAGAGATAGATTTTACTTTTTAACCGCGGGTGAAACCGCGGGCGCAGCTAGTTTTCAATATTATGACGACGATGTTGGAACAATCACAGTCACAAAGTCACAATCCATGATTTAATTAACATGGATGACATGACACGTGATAAAATCATGCCGGGATGTACATTGTGCATGTTTGAGTTGTATTTTATAATTGTCATGTGTTATGTTTATTTAAAACATGTCCATAGTCATTAGTCAACATCGTCATAAGTCCTGCGCAGGCACCAGACCACAATGCCACAACTTTATTAACTAGCAGCAACTACACGTAAGTCCACTCTACTCTAGGTCTGTAGGTCAGTCAGGTTGAGACTACTTATGGAATGTCAGTGTTTGTTCCGATGCTATGCGGCAAAATCAGATAAGCAAAGATGCGTCTTTTTTATGCCATAAGTGGCAAACAAGCTAGTGGGCTGCCTGATGGTAAGCGAACGCCGTCGCCTGTAATACCAGGAGGATAACAGATAAGTTGCCGACCCATAAGAAGCCTATTGACAACCCTTTTAAAGAACCCCATGTTGTTAGTTGACCTAAGAATAAGTGAAAGATCATTAACAAAAGTGAATGACCAATTCTATTGATCATCTTGATTAGTTTTTGCTAGTGGCCTTTGGTTAACAAACCAAAATTATAGGCAAACGGGGTAATTTTGATCTCCTTAATTACTTGCTAATTTCATAATACCTCGTCCTGCAGACAACAGACACTAGCTACAGAAAAGAGCCGAACAATTTGTACTTACTTTGAGGCGGCTCTTGACACAAACAGGCGTAAGTCCCACTCGGCGACAGAGCACTGAATCGCCCCCTTCGAGACGACCCATTGCGAAAACGTCGCAACTACGTTCTGTGTTTTGAACATCAATGACTATGAAAAATAAATGAGTTTGCGAATAAATTCGTAGGTCCTGCTTTATTTTGGATGATTATATGATCACTGACCAAAATAATTATTTTTAGCAATCTAAAAATATTTGATCGCGAGATATTAATCTAGTTAACACCAAAGACGTTCAATTACAAAGTAGATTTCTACACCACAACTCACTTTTAACTTCTACGACCCTAATGAGCTTAATTATTTTGATGTTCATTTATCACCAAATCTTTTAACATGAGACGAAATAATTATGAATTATTGCATTCCATGATAGATAAATTAATAAAATTTAATTTAACAGCCTCATAAAACCCGATATCTGTAGGATATTGCTAATTTTAGTCAACGCTCGGTCGAGCGTTGCGACGAAAAATAGACCAGTTTTGTAGAAAAGGGAGTTACGCCGTTGTTCGTCGGGCGAGCGGTATTAGCGCACAGTCGCATCTTCAGAGGGCGGCGAGATCAAAGGATAGGTACACAGTAACCGCTCCCATTGATGTCGCGGACACAAAGGGAATTGATTGTTGCAAAACTACGCTTTTTTTAAGGCGCGGATCGATGACACACGTTTTACGAGGACTTTTTACAATATGAGCGCGAGTTTACGATGTGTCGGGTTATTAAAATGACGTGTTAGCGGACTTCGGCGGTTAACGATAATGAAAATCTATATTTATAAATACAATTTAATAACATTTATGAGCAGAGTTGATAAAACTTTGCTGGTGGAAGATAAAAGAAAATCAGTCTACATTAGGGAAATGGGAAGTACATAACTTTATTTCCAACTAGCTCTTTTGCCCACAGCTTTCATAGCCTATGTCACTCAAGGATAATGTAGCTTTCCAATGGTGAAAGAGTTTTTGAAAATGGACTAATAGTTTTTGAGTTTATTCATTACAAACATACAAAGATACAAAAATACAAATCTTTCCTCTTTATAATATTAGTGTAGATAATGATTTCAGTTTAAATTGTGAGCATTGTAACAGAATACAAACATACATGTTCATAGAAAGAAGAGGTCATGCTTCTTAAGTAAAATAATTCCGTTAAAGACTGCAAATGCAATTTATAAATTAGCTCTAATATCTTTTATAGTGTAAGCCTGGATTAGGACCTTACGGGACTTACAGTTCATCAAACACTGGGTACCAAAATCTGGTTGTTTAGTTTTTGTACAAGTAAATACAATAGTTAGCCATGTCTGTGATCCAAAAGAGAAAAGGGATAATTGGAATACTAAGTAGGTACCTATCTCAATCATTTTACAAATATAAAAGACGAGGAAAATGAGCAAGTCTGATTAAAGTTTCAACAAGGTTGCAGTACCATTAAAAACTTTTATATAGTGCAAACAACACTGCAATGCACTACTCTGTACCATGATTTACATGATACCCTTGCCTTAGTACATGTTTGTATTAAATATATTTAGATAAGTAGTACATAGTATAGCTTTTATGACAACCCTTCTAGCCTCGTTGGAGTTTGACTGCTTTATAAGCAGGAGGTGTCAGGGTTTGATTCGTGGACAGGCAGATGTTTAAATTGTGAATTTAAATATCTGTTCTGGGCCTGGGTATTACTTAGTTGTTCCTGTCTTTGTGTGTATTCCATGGCATCCCTAACAAAGGGAAATCTAGCATGGAGCTAGGAGTATGAAACATTAATAAATTATCCTAGAAATCACCTCCACTCACACACACACACACACAGGTGAAAGTACTAATTAATATGTTTAACTAGTAGTTAGTAGTTGTGTGTATGCCCTGACAATAGTAACCAACATGAATTATAAATACTTTATTTTTGAACACCATCTCAGTTAATGTGTATGGTTTAACTTAGCTTAAACCTTCCAAATATCAAGTCAAAAAACACTAGTTCTTTTTCTGTATTTATGGGTCTTAGATAACAAAAGCGTGACAGAGTTTTCTTGGAAACATGCAGGAACATAACAAACATGAAAGTGTCATCTTCATGGATATGGGGTACCTAGTTAGTAATCAAGAATGGATGGTGCGAGGAGAAAAGACCAGGATGGGTGTCAGGATCTTATTTTATGAGTATTGTTAGTGTAATAAGGATAAAAAATAATAGTAGAACCAATTTGAGTCAACTCTTTTAAAACTAGGACTTTAACAAAAGTTTGTAAACACAACAAAACTTTTTCCAGGCTGACTAAGTTTGTTATTGTTTACACCGAGTCAAAGTTCCAACCTAAGCTATCATACCTACGACGTACGACAAAAAATATATCGTCAGTTCTTCAATACACCCAAAGACGAGATCCTAACCTTACAGAGATTATTTATAACTATTACCTGAGCAATGTTGTCCTTGCAACCTAAATACTAAAATGGGCTAATTACGAAGTACGGAACATTAAAAACGGTTGTTAGCGTTGAGAGTGTTAATTTTAGAAGTCGTAATCTCGCTGTAAGCATCAGTTTCTTACCTCGTTGACACCTGAATTCCCAAGTGATCCCTGAGTTCGTTACAACTTCACACACCAAACTTTCAACTTTCGAGAAACAGTATTTACACTTCGCAATACGCAAACACTTTTGATAATTATAAATCGAGTCTCTCAGCTTACAAACTGATAGAAAACAACAGCAATCGCGTCGAAAACAAAAAAATATTCACACGCTTGACGTCGCCTTCGCCATGGTGTTGATGCCAGTATTGCCAGTACACGTTTTCCAAAAATAACGTGAGCAAAGAGTATGTAATATATAAACGTGAGCTCGTCAGTAAGTAACGCACTAAATTTTGTCGACAAAAGTACTTAGAAGGAAAGTTCAAAATGTTTTAAGGAAAGTTCAAAATGTTTTCAAACAACCCAATATTGAAAGCCCAAATATCTAAAATGTCTAGTTATTTGCAAATTTTGTGTCTTAAATCGTTTTTGTAAAACCAAACGAAAAAAAAGACAGCATTGGACAATGTCGATCCTGTTACCTAACAATCAGAGACAAGATGTATCCAGTGAAAAGCCGACATAATATCAGATCAGGCGGTAGATCATACCGCTAAAAAGGCCTCAGAGAGTAATTTGAATATTATTATAGCAAGTACAAAAAGTAACAGCGTGAGCAAATTAATAACGCTAACGCGTTGTAAAACTAGCAGTTGGGCAACTGTAGTTGATGCCCGATGGCGCCCTCTTTGCTTTGCTTTGGCATTTTCTTTTTTTTCTTTAATTTTGGCTTTACACATCGTGTAAAAAGTCAGCGTCCAGTTTTATAAAAAAACTGTAGCCGAATCTGTTTCATAATTTTATTATTTTCATAGTTCCTTCAAAGCATGTTCAAAATCCAAGAAGGAATTTGGAAGATTTCAGGGGCTCTTCATATATTAGATGACACATCAGTCGCATGCCAATAAAATACATGTTCGCTACTCTAACTTCATCATTTCCATTTGTGTTTGCAGCGCTAGAACGTTTTTATTTGTATCGAATGAGGAGTTAAAGTGAAGCCCCGCCTAGACGCTACGCGCGGGCAACCGACACGGCGCAGCGGGTATCGCGAGACTATAGTAGCAGACGCGAAGGATATCGTGAAGCAATATGTGTAAATCACCATAGAAATCATGCAAGATACTCCTGGGACTGGATATCGTCCGGCGAAGTGTAGGACGTGTTGGAAGTGTTAGAGTATTCAATACACCTCTGCCAGATACTTCGGGGAAATACGTAACGATATGTTATGAGGTAGGTACTTCTCGGCGACTCATATTCGAGACTCGCGTAGGATGCCTACTAGTCTTTGGAGATGGATCAAACTGATCGGAGAGGTCCGTAAGTATAGAAGTAAGAAGGCCTTCTATGTTATATTAAACTTAACCTTCAATAAAACACCAATTTTATTTGAAAACTTGCTTTATTTTGATACTTTTACAATTTAAAAAATTAAAAGATTTCACTACAGTACTGCTTATCAAAAATAAAATTAATAAAATATTTCAGATACCAGATCATTTCCAATGCCACTTTCAGGGGCCTCACCACGAGTTTTGATAGTTACCGAAAACTTTTTCCTGTTTTTGCTTGGCTCCATACATTTAGCCTAGTTCCTTAACGTTCCCGCCAGGTGCGCTTTATTGAAATGTATGGAACCAAACGAAAACGAAAAAAGTTTTAGAAACGATCAAAACGCGTGGTGTCCCCACGACCAGTGGGGCTATTCCTACGCGTGAGATGAGATAAGATTTTATCTTGGTCACTTTCACATCTATGACGTTTTAAACGAGAGCAATAAAGACGAAAAAAGGTGAGATGAAAATCTCAAATCTCCGAATAGGGCCACAGATAGTTCGCGTCATGTAAAAGGAACGCTGGAAGAAAATTGACGGGGTGTGTTTGCGCATGGGTACACTCTCACACGAATGTACTATGCATATTGTTTTATTTTGGAAACAGCCTTTCGCTCGCGGGCTTCGTATATTAGTTATTGGAAGGTACCTCATACCACAAAATAGATCAATCAGCTTGACCGCTAGCGTTTTTTTTAAATGACGAGACCTTTACCTGTAGTACCGCAGAGCACTGCTAGTAAACCGCTACTACGCTCCACTGTAAGATCTTTCCATTGAGATATAATACTTATAGAATCACAATCTCTAAGTTACAACAGTCAAAATCGTCCAAAAGTCGTTATGCGTAACTAGACATCCTTTAAATAGTCACTATAATACATTTAATCCAATTTTGACGTTGTGTCGTAATTGCGGCAGTTAACAGTTTGTTACTGAGCACTTTAGCATCGCGCGGTGTTTTAATCGGATCGCGGTTGACTACTACTGACAAAAAAGTCGGTGCATTGCACAGCGTGCGCCGTATATTGTGTCAGAATTATTTGTTGCACAATTGTGACTCTGTAGGTATTATATTTCAATGGATCCAACAGTCTATTTTATAAAATGGTGGCCCAACATTAGTAGGCATAGGAGAAATGATCAAAATATCTGCAGTACATTACATTAACTGTAAATAGACATAATCTTACGATGAAAAATCATCTGGGTGCAATAAAAACTATGGCAGCAGTACATTGCTTAAAATTCTCGCATTTAATGGTATCGATTACTTTGAAATTTTAGCAGGTACTCGCATTATTAGGTACAAAATACATTATGAGCTAGTACAAATAAAAACTATTCATTAATGCATAATTTCGAGATAAGGCAATGCCTGTTAACATAAAGACGAGCTGACACCGCGGTTAGCGTCTAAACGATCACTTAACCTACAAAAATGACTAAGAAATGACTTCTTCTTATTCTCACTAACGCTATGCAATAAATATTCATTTGTAGAGAAAATAAAGTCGTTGAGGTATAATCTTAAAGAAGAAACTTACATGAACTGTGTAAGCGAAACAAGCACACAACAAACATGTAACTAACATAATTTTAAGCTAATATAAATATACTTATAAGACAGTGATGTAGGATAACATAAGATTTTAACATGGGATTATTTTGGCTTATTAACCTTAGAATTCCACAAAATAATAGTCCAATACACAGATTTATAACTTAGTAATATTACTTTAAAAATGCTTTTACCACAAAGCAATTATAATGAGACAAAAATTCAATGCAATTAGTAAAAAACAAACAAAAAATCCACTTGACAAAATAAACGGAAAACAGCCTCATAGGTAGGTACACTCATAGAAAAAAAAAAACAAATCAGATAATCCACATCTACTAAAAGTTACTAAAACCTTTTCTTTTGGAATTATAGGCTTTCTTATCTTTCATAATCTTCACTATGTAGTGTGTAGATTTTAGATTGGATTATGAGAACTCTCCATTTAAATTCCATTCATTCCCAAATGTCTGTAGCCGGCAGTGAAATAAAATGCACACATGCCCTTTACCACTAAACGTTATCTATAGCCAGTCAAAGACAATAGTGTTTTGTCTTCCTCAATCGAGTAAAAAAAAAAATTGTAATATATTCCTAGGCTATACAACGTTTATTAGTAATAATAAATCTAAGTTTAAAAGCTTGTGATGCATTGATGAAAGTGGTAAAAATAGTTTTTTTTATCAATCAAGCCCCGGCCTCACTGTAAGCAATCTAGAGTTCTGAGTTCAAAATTCATGTAAATCTCTCCAGAAACAATCGACATCTAACAGTCACACTATGTTTGAACATTACTCCCTTTGCAATAAACGTTGTATAGCCTTGGAATAGTTATACAGTGTTTTGTCTTTAATTTATTTTAATTTTTTAACTCGATCGAGAAAAAAAACAGAAAACACTGTACAACTCTTCCGAGACTATACAACGTTTATTGTTAAGGGGGCTAAAGCCGACACAATCCGAGCCTGCTCGGTCCGATTGCACTTGGATGCCTATCTACTCGGAAGCAACTCGTATAGTGGCAACCTATAAAACGAGCGGACTCGGACGGTGTCCAATCTGGTAGACTCGGACCACGTTAAATCAACTTCAAAAAAGGACGACGTTCTCAATTCAATTGTACTTTTTTTTGTATGTATGTTACTTACGAGAAAACTCTGATCGTGTCAGCGCGGCTTAAACCATCGCTTACATTACAGTAAACTACAAATCCTAGAACCCTTGCTGTGTGGCCGGCGCCTAACACTATAAAACGATAGAGATTTCCAAACTAAACGTCACTGAAATCGAATAATAAATGTCTTAACATATTCGCTACATCTAATTCTACTAAACGTAGTTTGCTAAGGCAACCGCGTAAAGCTGCGTTTCTATATTTCTATTTGTATTGCTAACGTTCATAAACTCTGCAAATAAGTAAATGTTATATTTTACTTCTATTCTGTATTTATCAGCCTCTTCTGGTTCAGTGATAGTAAAAGCGATCGTCGACGGCTACATAAGCACGCCACACTGTAAGGCCGCGTTTTTTTATATCTGCTGTCTTATACAACGTGCTGGTTTTGGGTATAGAAATACTTATGGGTGTATAATGTGTGTGTAGTAATACTTAAGGCTAATACTACTGGCGAAGTAAAAAACTTGAACATAAGTTATCAAACTTCGAAAAAAAAACGAGTCTCCATACAAAATAATGATATTAGTAATTTGAACTCTTTCTTCTTAAGAGCATCGAACTCCGTAAACAAACTGATAGACTTTCCTGATTTTGACCTGTTCAACACATCCTTGAATTCAATTAGACAAAATATAGCTAACAACTGGTTTTGTGTGTCTCTCTGACTTTTTACTTTCATGAGCATAACAAAAAAATTTCAATATGCGAAAACAGATAAATGGTGTCTAATTATTTAATTTATTAGTAATCTTGGTACATAACACTGTATATTCTACGAATAAAAAAAAATCGAGTGACTGTTTGAAGAAATGTTTTTTTTTTCTCGAATTTTGCAAATTTGTGTTCCAAGAGATGTTCACTTTGACGGGTATTACAAAACCCTTAAGTATAACTACACCCAAAACCAGCACCTTTTCATATTATGTCAGCGGTGCGAGAACAGTGTTGTTTTCGAAATCGAAAACGATTCCATACAAATGAATGCATGGATCATAGTTTTCATAGTGCCCTTTACACTGCACGTTGGAGCTGAAAACGCAGCCTTAGTTAGATTAATTTAAACAGTTATTAATTTCTAGATTCGTTGCATGGTACATAATTAACTGTGGACCGTGTTACAGTCGAAAATCGCATTTACTCTCAAAAGCATAGGTACATGAATCACTATAAAGATTACTCACACATTTTTTATACACCGGCCCCATACGTTGGCCCAACGCGTTTCGTCCAACATGTCTAGAAAATAGCATTGGCCCTAAGGTTGGGGCGAGCGATTTCTAGATACAAATATTAGACGGCATTGGAGCCAACGTGTGGAGCTGGCGTCTACTTCAAACTCTGTTTTGCTAATATTTAACTAGATAAATATAAAGTACTCTGTGCTAAAACAGACATTCTAAACTAGACATTTAAAATAGACACACATAAACGCATAAAAAAACCAAACACACAAATATTATATCCTAGATAATGTCTAATTTACGTCTCCGCGTTGTAGCGCTTTAATTAATGACGTTACAATACTCCAGACCATTTCATTTGACAAGTATAATATGACGTTAGGTTCTTAGAAATCCTGCATTGCATTCTTCACTGAACTGTTAAGGGCGTTGCTAAGCTCGCGCGGGTGTCTGCTAGTGTGTCTGTACCCTTACTATAAGTTTTGATAGTAAACTTAACTTACTTATGTGAACTCATTTCGTTTTTTTTTGGCTCCAAACATTTGACTTAGCTCCTTCACGTTTCCGCCAGGGGCGCTTTAATGAAATGTATGGCCAAATGAAAACGTAAAATGTTTGCGTAACTATCAAATCTGCTGTAAGGGCACTGTATTGAAAATAGTGTGAGCGGCGCTGGCACGCGTGCTAATGAGTTTTAAAATCATGAGATCTCATATTTATTCTTATTAAAAATTACATAGGCTGTTACCACACGTGAAAATCTGAGAAATTTCTTCTGAGTTGTTAATAACAGCTGTTGATTTTTCTTACTAATCAATAAAAACTTGAGGAGGGCGGCGAACTTACGCCGCGGACACACGCGACAGCCCCACGCTACTTTTAGCGTACGCCCTTACAACTAATGACGGTTTCAAAGGAGAAGACAGAAGTGTGACACATTTTCAAGGCTGGTCCTGCTCAACTGTGTCTGTTGACATACTTGTCAAGTAATAGTCGCGCTTGGAACATTGTCGTCAACGGTTGTGTCTTAGCACGAATGTTTTTTTTTTCTCCGCAAGGTTTTTTAACTTTAACACGAATGTTCCTCGCTCTATTCTTGTCACACGTGTTCCTCGTCGCTAGTTGGGGAGTTTCGAAACCATGAATTCTTATCGAGACGAGCCAGCTACTGACTGCTATCTCAAAGCGTCACTCGTCTATCTCCTTTTAAAACCGTCATCATTGCTTACATAGAATTTTACAAAATTTTCAAATTCACGACTTCATCTTGTTCAACCCTTTAATGAAGGACGTCATGTCATACTCCTCCTCATACTGCGAGTCCTCCCACAGGTCAGGCAGCGTGTCGGGCGCGGCGGCCGAGGGCGGGCGCGGCGCGCCGGCGTTGGCGCTGGACAGGTTGAACAGGTCTAGTAGCTGGTCGGTGCCCATAGTCTCCATGGCAGCGTTCTCGCTGCTGATCACCGTGTTCGCTGTCATCAGCTTGAATTTCTGCAGACTGGAATGATTGGGAATTATAATTAGAATGGCTTTCAAAGGTAACGCGATAAGATAATCATGGTGCAGCCGCAGAGAGTAGTAGAGTAGTAGAGTACACGATGAAAATATTTTAACCACCGAACCAATTTTACACAATCCAAAAAGAAAAAATCAGCTATCCACACATTTTGTCGCCGGTCGACTAACTTTAAGTATGGAACAGCTGATTTTTGTTTTCTCGATTCAGGGTTGATCTCATAGTAATGCCGAGTTCAGACGCGCGGCGCGCAACGCGGCATGCAGACTGGCGCACGCGGCGCTGAAAAACCGACTGTATGTGGCCTGATTGCCACATTCACGAGCACGAGCACGGGCGCGAGCACAAGCAGCCTGTTCACATCATGCTAGCGCCCGTAACCGCGCTTGTTGAATGTCGCTTTGAACGCGAGCGTCTGAACGCAGCATAAGAGTTGGCCATAATGATGAGTACATTGGTATCCTAGAATATGTCCGTCGTTTAAAAATACACACCCTGTCCTCTTTAGCAATTAACGTTGTAAAACGGAATAGGTACAGTGTTTTGTCTTTTTCTTTATTTTAAATTTTTAAACTCGATCAAAAAAGACTGAAATTTTATTCAGAGGCTATTTTATAACAAATAAATTCGAGACACTTCCACACACGGTCGCCTGACACAAAACTAAGCAAAGCTTGCACTATAGTCTCTGGCAGCCACAGTACAAGATTTGCTTAGTTTGGGGTCAGGCGACCGTGTGTGGAAACGTCCCGAATTTATTTATTAATTTATGATCAAAGTCAAAGTCAAAATGTTTTTATTCAATTTAGGTATCAAAGATACACTTATGAACGTCAAAGTTATTTAAATAGACTCGACCGCCTTGTTCGGACAAAAAGCCTCAGAAGAACAGGCAAGAAACTGAGGGGCATTATTTTTTTTTCCTCCTTCTTTTTGATCCTCACCCCATAATCTTCTCCTCGAGGGTGTCCCTGGTGATGAGCCGGTAGACGTTGACGACCTTCTTCTGCCCGATGCGGTGCGCGCGGTCCATGGCCTGCAGGTCCTTCATGGGGTTCCAGTCGTGCTCCACGAATATCACCGTGTCCGCGCCCGTCAGGTTCAGCCCGAGACCGCCCACCTGCACGCATTCAAACAAGTATCACTTAAGCGACTTCTTAACAGTTTTAATCTTATAATGTTGTATTGTCATGGGAACTAAATGTGTGTGCAACGTTTCAAGATTTCAACTCAATCGGTTCAATGGAAATAGTTGAAAAATCTGTCTCAAGATTTGACCACAAGAACAAACTGGGAAAATTAAATAAAACTGTTTAAAATTGGGATGTAGCTAGAAGGAAAACTTCAAAGATCACCATCGAGCAATCTAATTGATATTTTAGGGGATCCAGGTAGGTTTGAACTTGAAATAGCACATTGTGATACGACAAGTAGGATTTTGCAAAATAGTAAATTTGCTAGAGCCCGAGTCGAAGCCGAGAGGAGGTGAAGGCGAGTGACATAATCACAAGTCTGCAAAACCTCCTCTCGTTTTTCTTTCGAATTGCGGGTACTGTGTCGTCAAGCCGTAATTACTGAGGAGACCGTACGTGGCACTTATAGTTCGGTCGTTCAGAGAATGCGTTCCTGACACGCCGCGATTGAACTGACGACGTAACTTTGTAATGGCGTTGCAGTTACGATAAAAATATTTTTGCTGGTTGTTTACCGTTTTAACAATTGATGAACATTAAAACAACATTATTAATTATCAATAATCAATTAATGTTAAAATTTTGTGCCAAACTGAGTGTCAAATAACTTGATAAACAATATTTTTCTAAATCTATACTGCGCTATTACAAGGTTATGTCAGCGCTTTATATTTGTAGTGCTGTACTAACAATAACAGGCAATAATACTATCCTAATCTGTTCTTATACAGTTATATTTATAAAATAATACGTTTTGTTTTTCTTTTTAAGAATTTGAAAATAATGGACTATAAGATAACTTTTATGAAATATAAAAATAAAACTACGATCAAACCGAACGCGCGAAAGAAAGTAGCATTTTTATACTAGAAATACAGATTGTAACTTTGTAACAAAGAATAAATAAAACAATTTTATTAAATTAATATTACCTTTTTTTTGTTTCCACTTAAATAACTAAAATATAAATTTTAAATGATTCCGCCAATATAAAACGAAAATAATCTTTAAAATAATGCGGCGGTTTTGGAGGAACGGTAACGAACTCAGTGTTATGTTGTGCCCATCACTAGTCGTGACTAACTGATAGGTGTCAGGAACGCATTCTCTGAACGGCCGAACTATAGTTTAACAGCACTTACAGCAGTTGTAAGCAGCAGGATGTCTATAGAGACGTCGTTGTTGAACCGCGAGACTATCGCGTGCCGCTGGTGCGGCGGCACCTTCCCGTCCAGACGCAGGTACGTAACCGACGGCAGGTGGCGTTTAAGTAAATCTCTCTCCACGATGTCGAGCATTTTCTTCAGCTGGCAGAAGATGAGAACTCGGTGCTGGGAGACAACTACTTCCGAGTCAGTGTCGGTGGTCGTGCCGATGCCGCAGTCGAGCAGGAGTTGTCTGGGAATGAAACGAGAGTTGTATTGTATGTACTTAACTGATTCGAAATCAGAATTGACAAAGAACAGAAACTAATATTAATTAATTTCTGTTCTTTGACAATTACAACCATTAGAAGAACATGGAAATTAAGTGTCCCAGATGAAAACAAGGCGAAAGGAAAGGAAAATTTGTATGATCGTCTTGTGTTTCTGAATTTAGACGAACAGGTAAAGAGATTATGGATTATTTCACTAAGCGTACGAAGTTCCTGGCAAAACCTATAGTATATAGTATTTAGCATAAGCTACGTATATTCTTTTTACTGCTGATAGTCTGATAGTTGCGAGTGAGCTTCGATTTACTTCGGAATAAAGACCAGATTACAATGGATGCAACTATCCTTATCATCATTTTAGTCTGATGACGTCTACTGCTGGTCAAAGAGCTTCCCAATGATCTCTATAACTACTGGTCTTGCGGCGCATCCAGCTGTTTTCCACGACCCTCATTAGATTGTTAGACAACCTTGGTAACAGCCCTTCCAGCGTAGCTTTTTCTGGCTAAACACGTTTTGTACAATAAGACACCCAGCTACATTACAATAAGATTCTCACTTGAGTGCAGGCAATTTGGCTGAGTGTTCGATATCGTCGAGCGTGGACTGCTGCGCCTGTAGTTGTTGGGCGATTGCGCTGGCTTCAGGGTGCTCCGGGGTTAGGACCAGCTTGGGATGGTTGCACACGTTTTGGAGGTAGTGAAGCGCCTGTAAATTGAAACTTGGTGTTGATTAACTTAGCTATGTTTGAGCGGCCACCTAAACCGCATCCTGGCCTTCGATACTAAGGAGACACAAACGAACGAACGAACGACGAAGAAGTGTTAAAATATGTCAAAATTATTGAAATTATATTATCTCAGCCTTAGAACTGAGTTAACATCGTCGTGGTAATACATTTTGCGTTGATTTTCGTCGGTTTTTTTTTACATGAAAGACATTACAATTCGGCGTCTAAGCTTCCGCTCGTAATTTGCTAATCCCAACGCGACTCTTTATTTGTGGCAATTGAAAACTGTAAGCATAAATCAATTTAATAGGTAGGAAGGAAGTGAATAAGATAATAAGAAGAGAGGAGTAGGAGCTATACTCATCAGCGGGTGAAAATGGTTGGTGATAGATCGAATTACCAGATTTTTGCCATGGCCTAAGATCGTCTTTATTCTTCTGTTCGTGTGTCTGTGTGTGTGTACCTGGAAGACGTGCGTGTGCGCGCTGATGTCCTGCGGCATGTGTTGTCGCGAGAAGTCCTCGTACAGGCGGCGCTGCAGCGCGCTCAGCTCGCAGTAGTAGTCCTGCGTTATCTTCGGAGGAAGCTCCTTCAGAACGTCCTCCTTCACGCGACGGAGCAGGAATGGAAGCACCTGGAGACCAGAGTGATAGCTAGAGAACAGATGGACTTAACAGAACATGACATACAGATGACATAGTACGAAAGAGGCCTATACCGAGCAGTGGGATAAAAAAGGCTGCGGACTTATTTTAATGTTTTCCTAACTTACTAAACTCACAGTGTAACAACTTGCCATAAGGCCAATGAAGCAAATATTTTGCATGTTTTCTAGAGAAAAACACAAGTGAAGCATCTGCAGGATAGGCCGCGAGTACTTGCCGTAAACCCGTGGCTAGAGAGCGACACTAGGGCCGGTCACTGACCTGTCGGTGCAGCGCCTCGCAGGCCAGCGCGCCGGCCTGCAGGTGGTGCGGCGCGGCGCGCGGCTCCCGCGCCTGCAGGATGTGAACTGTGGCTAGAGAGCGACACTAGGGCCGGTCACTGACCTGTCGGTGCAGCGCCTCGCAGGCCAGCGCGCCGGCCTGCAGGTGGTGCGGCGCGGCGCGCGGCTCCCGCGCCTGCAGGATGTGAACTGTGGCTAGAGAGCGACACTAGGGCCGGTCACTGACCTGTCGGTGCAGCGCCTCGCAGGCCAGCGCGCCGGCCTGCAGGTGGTGCGGCGCGGCGCGCGGCTCCCGCGCCTGCAGGATGGGCCGCGAGTAGCGCGCCGTGAACTGGCGCTCCGTGCCCAGTAGACCAGGCATCAAGAAGTCGAAGAGAGACCACAGCTCTAGGACGTTATTCTGAAAATACCAATACACATAATGTTATCGCATTCTAGACTCACTTCATAACTTCAACCGTGTAGGAGCCTATTATCTCTCAGAGAAAACAACTTACTCCGAGAGGGTTATATGTTTCTGCAGTCGGCAATCTTCGTTTTTCTCAATTATTATACATTCGTGCCTTTCAGTCAAGAGCACTGTCTCTGTCAACTGAAATTGACAAGACATAGACACCCAGACATTGGTTCCATTTTCTTACATATCAAACCCAAAAATTGATAAAGCGCATTACCGTACAAAATATAGTGCGAAAGATGCCCTTTACGTGCTTCAGACATCAATGTGTAGATACTATTCAGGGGCATTAAGTCTTAGCTAGAGAGATCAGGTAATTTGTAACAGAGTCAAAATGTAAAGTACAAAGCGTTATTAAGAATTCTAACCTGTATCGGCGTTCCAGAGAGAATCAGCCTATGATTCGCTACTAGCTGTTTGATCGCCTTGAAAGCTTTGGTCTTCCCATTTTTGATGACGTGTCCTTCGTCCAGGATACAGTAGCACCATTTGATGCTGCTGAAGAACTCTATATCCTTGCGGACGATGTCGTACGACGCCACTATGAAGTTGTAGTGACGGACCTGAAATTGAGTTGAAAAATTATCCCACTTCTGAAATGTTTAGTGACAGCCAGTTCATAGGATGTAAACACGTCTTATTCTTTCGTTTGTTGGTTTGGAAGTGATGATAGCCTAGCCGGAGAAGGCCCGCCTCTCAAGCCAGTGGAAGCGGGTTCGGGTTTCAGCCGAAGGGAAGAACCAATTTGTTCGTTGTATGAACATATATGCATATTGTACGTCATCTGCTGCTACATGACTGGAGCCCGGTGTGTAACGACAGGCTCGCCCCTGTCACATTTGGGACTGAATATCGCCCGGCAAAGTGTGGGTGTTGTCACATCTCTGCCAGCCCTCTCGGGGGAAAGGCGTGACGATATGTTATGTTGGTTTTTCGCGACTAAATAATATTATAGAATTAATCTTACTGACTGGGTCGTCTGCATCATGAAATGAAGAAGGTTAATTGGTGGTTGAATATTGGAATACATACTTGTATTCCCAGAAAAGTCTTTATTTAGCGATAAAACATAAAGCGTTAAAAAATCTAGTATGCGTTAATTCCTAGATATATATAAAAGTTCTTTACGTTTATGAAACCATATAGATGCTTATTCACTAAATGTTACACTTACATTGGGATATACATTAGAACTTATGTATATCTAATAGACTCAGGTATTTAGTAAGCTGTAGCTACAGCATTACAACAAAACATAAAAGACGTTTTCTCAAACAAAAATACAGTGAAAGGAACACCGAAAACTAATATGTCTGAAAACATACCTGGTAGCGAAGACGCTCGCGCTCCACTGGCGGTCCTACGTACTGGAGGGGCTTCAGAAACTTGTTCGTGATGAATTTATTCACTTCAAACACCCAGTGACCTGCAGACAAGGACCATGTTTTAAAGGGCTTCAAAGAGGAGGAGGTTATTTATTTAAAACGGTATCACTTTAGACTCTAAGCTTCTTTTTGACAAACACATTGAAAATGTCTCCGCTAAAGCTATGAAAACTTTAGGCTTCATACTTAGGATTACCAAGGATTTCAAGCTTATTAAAACCCTTAAAATATTGTATTGTTCCTTAGTACGAAGTCAACTTGAGTATGCCTCCCAGGTCTGGAATCCGTGCTATGACAAATATATAAACCTTCTTGAAAAACCTCAAAGAAAATTCCTACGTCTCATTAATTATAAAGCCAAAATCTCCAACTCCAACTTTGACTACGAAGGAAGTTGCAGGCACCATCATATGTTGCCTCTCCATAATAGAAGAGAGGCTGCAGACCTCTCCTTTCTGCATAATTTAGTATCGAATAAAATTGACTGTTCATCGCTGCTAGCTGAAGTCAAGCTCGTCTCGCCATCTATTTCGACTCGTAAAAGACACCTTTGTCTATATATCCCCCGCCATAGTACAAACTATCGTGGTAATTCTTTCTTCTTGCGTACAGTATCTAATTTTAATTCTAACTTTTCTCAGCATGTTGACTTATTCTCAATGAGGCAAAATACATTCAATAAATTAATTAACAAGAAGTTTTTCTTAAGTTAGTAGGCAATTATTTAATTAATTTTATATGAGCACTCTTTTATTCATACGGCTTTGTCAGGTTTCTTCATTACTACTGTTATTTTTATTACTATTATTTTTTCCGTCTATATTAATACTTAAATTTATAGAATCTTTGTTTGTGTGGTAGGTTTTTATTATTATTTATCTTATTCGTATTTTTTGTATTATTATTATTATTATTATTATTATTTTTTTCTCTGATCTTCCAGTGTATATGTTATGTTTCCTTTACGCGCTAGCACTATTGTTGTACTTACAAGTGGTGACCTGTATTTGGCCTATTTGTTAATATCTTTGTATGTTTTTACGTTTAACCAGGCTGTTTGGTCATCCAAATAAAATAAAATAAAATAAAAAAAAAATAAAAAAAAATACTTTGGAATTTGATTGATTTTGACTAGTTATTTCTCAAATTTGTGCTGTTTCACTAAGGTGACTATTTGTATTTGTCAATTTTTGAATGCAACTTACTTGATATGCTAAACAAATTTCCCATAAAAAAGCTTTGAAAATGACGGTAGTCACAAGTAATTAGTGTGACTTGCCCTGTAAAGTTTGCCGCTGCACTGTAACCGTCGTGACTGACCTGTGAGCGTGGGCGGGCACACGACCAGCGAGGGCAGCGGCTGCAGGCGCTGCTGCATCCTCTCGGCGTGCGCGCTCGCCACCACGGCGATGGACTGCAGCGTCTTGCCGAGACCCATGTCGTCGCACAGCACGCCGTGCAGCCCGAACGAGTACAGGAACCGGAGCCAGTTCACGCCCGCCTGGGGGGTAATGGCACGTGTTAGTTTCATTCCCATACCACTTCCGCAAAATAGCCACTAACTAGTACATGGATATTATATATTACCTAGTTGTAAGCCAAATTGTTTGTGACACAGTTATTTACTAATTTATTTATTGAAAAACATATTTGCCCCTCAGTTTCTTGCCTGTTCTTCTGAGTAGTGGCTCTTTTTCCAAACAAGGCTGTCGAGTCCATTATAAAATTTTGACGGCAATATAATTTGCGGCCCGCAGCGACAAAAACAAAACAAAATCACCATGGAAATCATGAAAGATATCATGGAACGAGCTGAGAAGTTTATGACTTTGTAGCCTATTCCCTTATGATTGCATAAATGTCGCTTGAGTTAGCAAGGCCCATACCATATGACCAGCCCTAAGGACCCGTGGCAAGCATGAGGCTTACACTGGAATTGTGATGGCAATCAATCAAAGACAAGATTCTTGTCTAAGCGACCCCTTCCTTAGACTCTAGCAACTTGTATCTCTGATGTCTGAAATCTATGTTTTTTATTTGTCAGACGCAAGATTATTTTGCTGTCGCATAATTATTTACATAACATATTTACCTGTCGATAGTTTCTCAGCTCCGCATTGATTGGAACGGGTATCTTGTAGTTCTTTTTAGATTTAGGGTTGAAAAGTTGATCTAGGAACTCCTTGTCTCTTAGACGTCGGCGCCGCAGGTCGAGCTGCAATACTAGGAAGTTTTATCAAGTCGTATTTACCTGTTGATAACTTCTCAGCTCAGCATTGATCGGGATGGGGATCTTGTAGTCCTTGATGGATTTAGGGTTGAAGAGTTGTTCTAGGAAGTCCTTGTCTCTTAGCCTTCGTTCCCGCAGGTCACTCGACAGGCCAGCCGGTTCCGGAATGGCTCCGTCGAGAGGCATCAGTTGGATGAGGGAGGCGAAGCAGCGGGTGGACATCACGCGGACAGCTGCGCAGTGGTCGCTCATGCGACCTGCAACAAAAGATAAGATTGTTTATCCCAGTAATACAAGGATCAATAATTTACGTAACGAAAGCGAGGTTTCAGAGTCTACTGGACATGAGAGGCATGATCATGAAATTTTGCAATACTAGTTTATGCAAATACAATTGTGAAGTTCGAGTATGAGTTAAATTGGTCCGTCGGTTGTTGTGATATGGAAATCGCGAGATTTTAGTTCGAGACAAACTATAAGCATTACCCAGTAAGGGCACAACCGGGCACAAGCTGTAGTATTATAATTACCTAGTAGCGGCACGACCAGCAGCACGATGTACGGCACCACCTGCAGCTGCAGCGCTTCAGTGACCCGCGCCAGCGCCTCCGCCGCGCCGCTCCGCGTGCGCCCGCTGCCGCCCTCGCACAACATGGGGACCAGCTGAAACAGCATTAGAATTGTTACATTACTATGGAAATTTGTGAATTATGCCATATACATGAACATGTACATGTGCCTGAGCGCGGTGTAGGTCGCGCGCGCACAACTAGTATCCCTCCCGCACGTACCTCGTGTATGAGCGTGTGCATGACGCGCGCGGGGCTGGTGCGCGCGAGCGCGGCGAGTGCGCGCGCCGCCATGTGCCTGAGCGCGGTGTAGGTCGCGCGCGCACAACTAGTCTCCCTCCCGCACGTACCTCGTGTATGAGCGTGTGCATGACGCGCGCGGGGCTGGTGCGCGCGAGCGCGGCGAGTGCGCGCGCCGCCATGTGCCTGAGCGCGGTGTAGGTCGCGCGCGCACAACTAGTCTCCCTCCCGCACGTACCTCGTGTATGAGCGTGTGCATGACGCGCGCGGGGCTGGTGCGCGCGAGCGCGGCGAGTGCGCGCGCCGCCATGTGCCTGAGCGCGGTGTAGGTCGCGCGCGCACAACTAGTCTCCCTCCCGCACGTACCTCGTGTATGAGCGTGTGCATGACGCGCGCGGGGCTGGTGCGCGCGAGCGCGGCGAGTGCGCGCGCCGCCATGTGCCTGAGCGCGGTGTAGGTCGCGCGCGCACAACTAGTCTCCCTCCCGCACGTACCTCGTGTATGAGCGTGTGCATGACGCGCGCGGGGCTGGTGCGCGCGAGCGCGGCGAGTGCGCGCGCCGCCATGTGCCTGAGCGCGGTGTAGGTCGCGCGCGCACAACTAGTCTCCCTCCCGCACGTACCTCGTGTATGAGCGTGTGCATGACGCGCGCGGGGCTGGTGCGCGCGAGCGCGGCGAGTGCGCGCGCCGCCATGTGCCTGAGCGCGGTGTAGGTCGCGCGCGCACAACTAGTCTCCCTCCCGCACGTACCTCGTGTATGAGCGTGTGCATGACGCGCGCGGGGCTGGTGCGCGCGAGCGCGGCGAGTGCGCGCGCCGCCATGTGCCTGAGCGCGGTGTAGGTCGCGCGCGCACAACTAGTCTCCCTCCCGCACGTACCTCGTGTATGAGCGTGTGCATGACGCGCGCGGGGCTGGTGCGCGCGAGCGCGGCGAGTGCGCGCGCCGCCATGTGCCTGAGCGCGGTGTAGGTCGCGCGCGCACAACTAGTCTCCCTCCCGCACGTACCTCGTGTATGAGCGTGTGCATGACGCGCGCGGGGCTGGTGCGCGCGAGCGCGGCGAGTGCGCGCGCCGCCATGTGCCTGAGCGCGGTGTAGGTCGCGCGCGCACAACTAGTCTCCCTCCCGCACGTACCTCGTGTATGAGCGTGTGCATGACGCGCGCGGGGCTGGTGCGCGCGAGCGCGGCGAGTGCGCGCGCCGCCATGTGCCTGAGCGCGGTGTAGGTCGCGCGCGCACAACTAGTCTCCCTCCCGCACGTACCTCGTGTATGAGCGTGTGCATGACGCGCGCGGGGCTGGTGCGCGCGAGCGCGGCGAGTGCGCGCGCCGCCATGTGCCTGAGCGCGGTGTAGGTCGCGCGCGCACAACTAGTCTCCCTCCCGCACGTACCTCGTGTATGAGCGTGTGCATGACGCGCGCGGGGCTGGTGCGCGCGAGCGCGGCGAGTGCGCGCGCCGCCATGTGCCTGAGCGCGGTGTAGGTCGCGCGCGCACAACTAGTCTCCCTCCCGCACGTACCTCGTGTATGAGCGTGTGCATGACGCGCGCGGGGCTGGTGCGCGCGAGCGCGGCGAGTGCGCGCGCCGCCATGTGCCTGAGCGCGGTGTAGGTCGCGCGCGCACAACTAGTCTCCCTCCCGCACGTACCTCGTGTATGAGCGTGTGCATGACGCGCGCGGGGCTGGTGCGCGCGAGCGCGGCGAGTGCGCGCGCCGCCATGTGCCTGAGCGCGGTGTAGGTCGCGCGCGCACAACTAGTCTCCCTCCCGCACGTACCTCGTGTATGAGCGTGTGCATGACGCGCGCGGGGCTGGTGCGCGCGAGCGCGGCGAGTGCGCGCGCCGCCATGTGCCTGAGCGCGGTGTAGGTCGCGCGCGCACAACTAGTCTCCCTCCCGCACGTACCTCGTGTATGAGCGTGTGCATGACGCGCGCGGGGCTGGTGCGCGCGAGCGCGGCGAGTGCGCGCGCCGCCATGTGCCTGAGCGCGGTGTAGGTCGCGCGCGCACAACTAGTCTCCCTCCCGCACGTACCTCGTGTATGAGCGTGTGCATGACGCGCGCGGGGCTGGTGCGCGCGAGCGCGGCGAGTGCGCGCGCCGCCATGTGCCTGAGCGCGGTGTAGGTCGCGCGCGCACAACTAGTCTCCCTCCCGCACGTACCTCGTGTATGAGCGTGTGCATGACGCGCGCGGGGCTGGTGCGCGCGAGCGCGGCGAGTGCGCGCGCCGCCATGTGCCTGAGCGCGGTGTAGGTCGCGCGCGCCAGCACGCAGCAGGCTCGTGCTCCCTCCGCCAGCGCGTCCCACAGCGACGGGTGCACGCTCGCGCATACCGCCTCGAACACTTGCAGCCGGGATATCAGCTCCTCCGCCGCCTCTGGCTCTTGACTCTCCAGCTCTGACAAAAGACAAACTCCTCAAAATAGCTGTAAACTTTGGAACACCTGAACAGATTTTATCAGTAACTTAACAATGGCTCACAATGGGTAGGTCCAATTTCAAACTTACCGGCGTCAGTCATGATCTTGGCGAAGGGTTCCGTGATGAAGTCCCACAGCTTGGGCAGCTTGGACGGCAGCTCGTGCGCGAAGTGCGTTGTGAGGCTCGTGAGCGCGAGCGTGGCGCCGCGCCGCTGCACGCGGAGCAGCTTGCGAGCCTGGGGAAGGAAGGACTGCTGCAGCAATGGACGTGTTGCTTGCCAGATGGATCGAGGCAAAACTTTAATGATCTATATCTCAATCCGGCTTATTGGGGCCTATTAGGAAATGAACGCTATTAGCAAATGGATAACTTTGAAAATGTACCAAGTTACGAAGTGGTTCAAGTCGACCGGAGGGTTATTGAGCAAAAGTTTATTGACATTTCGAGCGTCTGACCACGGGTAGTAAACATATAAACAAATCAAATGTCTTTATTCAATTGGGTATCGAAGACATACACTTATGAACGTCGAGCTTTTTTTACGAGTTTTGAAAATAAGTCTTCCGGGTAGAAGAAAAATATAAGTATTCGAAAAATAGGGCAAAAAAGTGATGTTAGTGTTCTTACCTCGTCCTCTTGTAGCAAGAGTGGGTCGATGGCAATGTTGTGGTGCGAGGGCGGGCGGCCGCGGCGAGGCAGCACGCGCTCGGCGCTGCGCTGCTGCTCCCACAGAGTTAGTATACCTTCGTGTTTGTCCACTAAAATAGAACACAAACCTATAACAGCTGCTTTGGAAACAACCGAATCGTCAGCGAATTTGCAGGCAGATGGACTACTAACTAGCTAATAGCGACGTCAAACGACGTCAGAATAATGGGAACAAGAAGTACATTAAATTTTAGGATGAAGGTAACTGCTATATGCCCAGGAGTACAAAAATATTATCAAATTCCGACAATCATAGTTAAGAGCACTTCCGGTCAAGTTTCAAAAAAAACAAATCAAATCGGTGCATCCGTTTGGCACAGGTAAGACACACATAAGATAGATAACAAGTTAAACTTATAAACACCCTTTTTGCGGCGAATCATCGTCTTCCTATCCTTATTATACTTAAATGGGTTCTACTTTTCCTCCTTTCATTTCTATCACTCGTCATATCAGAATTCATTCGTTTTTCATGCGGTCCAACCACAAATAAACACTATAGACTTGTAACACCCTTTTTGCATCGAAATAATTAATATAAACATTTACATACGCGTAGTTCCGTGCAGGTTGTCAACGTCCACCTTTCCCTCAGCGCCCGAGTCGCCACTGCCAGAGTCTCCGCACTCCTCAGCCGTGTCGAGTTGTACGCGCGGGGTGAACTCCGGGTCGCATCTGGGGATTCACTACACTGTGAGACCTCAAAAATGGAGATAGGGAAGAGAAAGGCATTTGCTGGAGCGGAACGGTAAAGGCTAACAGTGATAATGATCGCCAGACATGTGCATAGACTGATTAAATTGTCTGTGTGGTAGTTTTCGGATCTTCAATGACTCAATCCACTGAGAGGTCTAAAAACTGTCTTCTCGAAGATCCAAAACTCTGTTTCTAGTCACCGCCTTTCGGTTTGGCCTCACAATTTGCAGAATTCAAAAAAAAGGTTTAAAGAGAAACCATCTCAGTCTCCACCTCAGAAAAGCCTTCAAGTAGAAGCGCACCTTGTTATTAGTCCGGGTTCCTTCGATACCAGTTACCCTAACAAATTTTCCAGTTTTTTAACAGTTGAATACCTGCTCTAACATCAGACTCCCTAAGAAGTGCCTTCAATTTGACCAGTAGTCCAGATTCCCCTGACAACGCCACACAGTCACCCAACAATCTTACCAACTTTTCACAACCCTAGTCCTTTATCATCTCCTGAAGTTACCCTAACAACCCCTCCATTATTTCAACAGCTTGATCCCTGCACGAAGATCAAACTCACCTAAGAAAGTTGTCCAATTATTAAATCCAGATTTCCTAGACACCAGTCGCCTTAACAATCTTGCCAAGGTTTCATGACCCCACTCTGATACCGCTCACCTAAGAAATGCCTTCAAATTGACCAGCACCTTGGTATTAAATCCAGAATCTCTCCACACTTATCATCACCAGTTCAGCCCATCAATAAATCAATCAGTTTGCCCAACCCCGCTCTAAGAATTCTCACCTGAGGAAGGCCTTCAAGTTGACGAGCACCTTGTTGTTGGGCCCCGACTCCCTGCCCACGAGTTGCGCGAGCAGCGCGGCCAGCGTGTCCGCGGAGTGCGCCTGCAGGTCCTCGGACGGCTCCTTCTTGATGCTCTCCATCAGAGGACGCACCACGGGGTTCAGCTTTGAGGGCAGCGAGTGGAGGTTGGCGCACGCGCCGGCTAGGGCCGCTTGTACTCTAAGACACGGGAATAAGGGTTGCTTTTGAATGGAGTTGTTGGCTGAGTTTTCGGATTTTATAAGATTAGTTGTTTCTGGTGAATTGCGACTTCGCGACTCTTATACCTCCATACTAGCAAGGGGGTTTTAGCTCACCTTCGAATCTAAGAATCATATTAACATGAACTGCAAAACTTCATGAAGATTGGCTTAACGGTAATTTTGGTGTTTGTGTATTTGTTGAAACTAGCCATCTATTGAGTAGTTCAAGGCAAACTGAAACCTCGCGACTTCTAAAAGATCTTCACAACCGCGCATATTCGAACTTGAAAATTGTATTGATAATATATATTTGTGTGCAAAATTCTGTGAAAATAGCATTAATTCTACTAAAGTTATTGTCGAACAAACGAATGCCGTTTTGTGGCAGTAGTTTCGCGAAATCTCGCTTTTGCTTGGTAAAAAAAAACTTACGAAACGTTGAGCGTCCCCTGTTCAATGGTGCAGAGGTTGACAGCGGTCTGAAGACACTTGCGTCTTTCTTCGAGTGTCATCATGACGCGTTTGGATTTGAGAGACGCCACCATGGGTTGCGTCACTGCTGTCATATGGACTACCTACAACAAAACACAACACAGGTAAGGAACGCTGATACGGATTTCGGTTGGCACGACACGAGAAATCGAGAGGGGTTACCTTGAGCCAGTGGTTCAAAACGATCACTTCGTAAAATGTGTAATGATACAAAACGAGCATTTTCAATTTGAGCAATTCGACAAGTTAATGTTAGTTTTGTATAGACAGAAGGCCTTACAAAACCATATCACAGGGGATCATTTCACCATTGTGAACAAGTTCTTTAGAAAGTTTATTCTGTCATCATAATCATATCATGTCATGAATAAGAAATCAGCTAATCAGTAACAGCTGTTCCATACATGTAGCGGGGAATCCGGGACGGAAGAACCGATTTTGATTTTGTTTTAAATAAAATAAATAAATTCGGGACACTTCCACACACGGTCGTCTGACCACAAACTAAGCAAAGCTTGTACTATGGCTGCCAGAGCCTGATATACGAACATAGATATTTTTCAATACAATGATTTTTTATTGGTTTTGTTGTACATCTTTCTACATGATGCTACGAAAACCGAAATATAATTGCAGCAAAAAATAAACCAAACAAAAATAACAAATTACAAATAATAAACAGAGCTCAAGTCAGTATCCGCGGGTAAAGTACCCAAAAGGCTGGCAACGTTACCTCGCTGAATAGCAATGCTAATTCGCTGACCGAGGTAAGCACCAGCCCTTTGGTCGTTTGTTCTCTCTATCAGACGCTTTGACAGCTCATTGAAGAGCAACCATGCGCTTGGACCCCAAGGGCCCAAAGTTTCTACCCCAAAAGGCAGAAATATGTATCCATCACCGAGGGATTCATATTTCCGCCTCTTGTGGGTTTCCGCCGATGTTGCCGCCGCTCCCGCCGTCCTGGAGGTAGATGATACATGGGATGCCGCTAGTGTGTCGACGCATGTGGCATCCCACACCAGTGGCTTACCATGACTCCAGGGAATCAATGTCATTCCGTCAGGTCTCTTACCATCGTCGCGTGCGATACCGTTCGGCTCAAGTATGGCCGGCACGTTGACGGTGGTAAGAGCCCTCCGAATGACATCGTTCAGAGAGGCGTGTCGGGACTGGCGGCCAGCGCTTTGGCGGCAAGAAAGACCGTGATGTCCCTGACGGTCCACGGATGCTCCACAATGGCAATGATGGGGCTCGTTTGTATTAGCCCCAATTCGCAGGCTGACAGAGAGAGCAAACGTACTGTTATCCAGTAGCGTCCCAATGTTTCTGGATGGTAAAGTTTGAAGCCAGAACCCCGATTCCCGCTTTGCAGAGGCTAGAAGACGAGCACGATCGAATGGTGAAGTAGTTAAACTTATAAGGTCGTTTTGAATTTTTTTGTTTAAGGGCTCGTCCCAAAGCTTCTGCAAATGAGGTTTTTCGGGGAGGCTTTCTCCAGGGCAAGCTGGTGTCACTGTGCCCTAAAGATTTAACCAATATTTTTGTAAGCAATTTTCTGGTGCTGTAGACCGAAGATAAAAAAGCCGGGAGAGAAACACTCGAAATTTTGCGGATACCCAAACCACCAAACCGGATAGGAAGGGAAGCTTGGGTCCAGGAAGATTCAGACATTGGACAATTTAGAATTTTTATAAGAATATTTTTCAAAGAATTGTCAAGAGTTTCAATACATACTTAAATACATAGAACAAACACAAATGTTCATTACATAAATGTTTGCCCTAGGTGGGAATCGAACCCACGCCCCCAAGCTCAGAAGGCAGGTTCACTACCAACTGAGCCACCGAGGCAGTCCAAGGTGTTTTGTTTGAAAGGTGTCGGAAGTGTTTTTAGCTATGTCTGATGTAAATCGGTGTCGGGGGTTTTTAATTTATAGTTGTCCTTAGAAAAGGTGAATCAGTGAAAAAACAGGCAGTAGTTTGAATACCTGTTCTAGCCTCAGAATATTGTTGAACTCTTCACCAACGGGCAGCTTGTAATGCTTCATCATCGCTAGAAGATCGCGAGCCTCCTGCAGTAATCTGCAAAGAAAACAAATTCATAACCTTCACATCTCTGTTTCCCAGTGAGCAAAAAATGGGCATTTTTGAAGAAGTAAATGTCCATGTTCCATGTGAACCATAAAGTCGATATCGATAAATTTGCATGATATATCAACGTCCCATCACTATGACCTTGCAAAATCAACAAGTGGACGTGGCTCAAGCGCGTTTTCTCTTTCGGAAATTGGTGGAATTGATACCGAACAAACCAAAGTGTTATGGCTCCTCTTCAGGCTAGGCGCTGGCCAGAGAGAAACGATGTAGGACGCGGAAGAGACACGGACGGAGCGAAGACACGTCACCTTCATAAATCGTGGAAATTAGCTTTCAATTATTATTTGTTAGTAATAAGTTACTTTTAGCTGTTGACTTTAAAAAGAGAAGCGTCACGTTTGCCCCGTCTTCTCTTTATATGTTGCGTAGCGTGCCTTGTATACATATTGTGAGAAAGTACATTGAAGGGACGCCGCGTCTGCGTCCCGTCTATGTTTCGTCTGCGTCTTACGCCCTTTCTGTCTGTCTTGCCCCTTAGTTGTTAGTTGGTCGGTGGATCTACATTTCACAGTAAGTTACCTGTTGCAGTTGACGGCGACCTCGTCGTAGTAGAGAGCCTGGTTGAGAGAGTTGTGCAGCGTGCTCGTCAGCAGCGGGGGAGCGAGACACGAGATCTCCGACTCGCTCTCACCACACTCCTGGGAGATGAATAACATTCACAGGGTGTGGAAAAATAAACAGATATATTTCAATGTACTTCTGAGTTCTGAGTCGATTCATCAGCTCGAAAATGTCTGTCGATTTATCCGACAGAGGCTTTCAAGCTGATTTTGTCTGGGACAACAATATTGTTCATCAGGGCAAAACATTTTAAAATCGTTTAAGGTAGCTAAAGGGTTATTAATCCAATGGATATACACCAACAAATAATAGACGGAAAACGTCTTCCTTATTTGAATCCTACTTCCTACTTATATTATAAATGCGAAAGTTAGTATGTTTGTTTGTTACTGCTTCACGCATTGGGCAATGGGCTTACTTTTCAACTTTTTATACTTTTAAACCGTAGGTAACACTGCGGAGAACAGCTAATTAAGTAAAAGTTAGTTAAGGATTAGAATTGTTTGAGAATGTAACGATTTGTGATTTTCGTGTCCTGTTTTTTTGTCGTGTCCAATAAAGATAAAAATATTGTATTGTTACCTGTTTGACGTGGTTGGGCGGGTAGAGGCCGGTGCGGCGCGTGTGCCGCGCCCAGGCCGAGACCACGAGGCTCGCCACCAGCCGCTGCAGGGCGCTGCCCGACCGCACGTACACCACCATCACCTGGGGCGGAGATCACATACTATATACCACTCAATAATATAGAGAAAAAACTCATAGTCATTGGCAAACTTTAAACTTTGCCTTTGAGTAAAATTCGACTGCTTCAGTGGCTCAGTTGGTAGTTTACGTGCCTGCTGAGCTCGGGGGCGTGGGTTCAATTGCCACCCATGGCAAACATTTATGTGATGAACGTTTGTGTTTGTACAGTCTGGGTGTTAATTTCTAGAAGTTGTTTTAAAAAAAAAGTAAATTTATCAGTTTCTGGCAGTCATATAGCTTAGTTTGGGGTCAGGCGACGGTGTGTGAAAAATGTCCCGAATTTATTTATTTGTGAAATAGAATGAAGGAGATCTCGAGGCCGCAGCCCGATGCGTTGGTCCGACCAGCGATGCTATTCACAATCATTCGGAAACGTTTCCGATCGGATCCCACAAGTTATAAACTCAAATTCTTCCAATCTCAGTCTACTTTTATACATTTTGGAATAGGGCATCGAGTATAAATCCGATCTGAAGACTAAATCGCGTTTAAAAACTTATAAATACGGACTGAGATTCGAAAAATTTGAGTTCAAAATTTTCGGAATCCGAACAGCAAGGTTTCCGATCAGATCCGCACTACACTCGACACCTCCGTCTACGATGCTATGCAGGTCGCTGTCTATCGAAGCAGATGACGCGGCAACGTGAAACAGAAGATAGTGGGAGGCGGTCACGACCCTCGAAATTGAGGAATACGACGCAAGGAGGACCATTGAATAGATGGACAAGCTATGCACTGACAATAGTGATAACAGTTGATTGAATCAGGAGTTACTTTGCGGAAGTTCATCTTCAAAACTGTTGCTTAAACCAATCTCTTAAAGTTTATAACAGTTTTGAATTGTGGTACCGCTAAAATGAGTTCTCGCCCTCGTGGTAAAGGAACGCCAGGGTCAAAGAACAGCAAGGTATGAGCGGGTAACTGGGCCTGCCGCGCTCGCCTGGCTAGACCTCCTTTGACGCCTTATCTCCACGCCTTTGTAGCGCGAGGGAGAGACAAGTCATTAAAGCGGTACTTCTATAGAGAAATGGACAAATTGTGCATTAACTCCATAACTGCTTGTGCTCAACTCTGTAACGACTGAACGGATTTAGACAGAATTTTACGTCATAGTTTGTCATGTACCCAGGACACAGAACAAGGATTAAAACAAAATATTTTGTATTAAAAAACTGAACAATTGATGTATACTGAATGAAATATACTGAATTAAAACGCTGCGTACTGCTCATTATTATATGCTCGTCATCATTATCCTCATTACCGCCTTCTGCTAAGCATAGGCCTCTCTTCTGGAGTGCTGTTAGTTTCGTATAAAAGAGGCTTACCTTAACATAACAGTCTATGGGACTCTCATCCTCAGCTTTATATTCTATACCAGGTGCGGGATGTACGAGATAGCACGAGAGGTAGCCTGCAAAAAACAAACAATATTCTAGAAAAATAGCATAGTGACGAAAAAGTACATATAAAGAACTGCACCAGTGAATCGCCGAGAAAAGAAAGCGTTATTTAGCAAAAGTGGTAGAAATTAAATGAAGTAGACAACTAGATGAGTCCCGCGAGTCTACTGGGATTTCTTGGCATTTGTTTGTTCGACGATAACATCAGTTTCGTTATTCCGATCTCCATGACATTTTGCAAGCAAGTAGTTCATGCAAATACAGTTAAATTCGAACATGAGTTGAATCAGGCGAGAAATTATGCAGGCGAGGTCTCCGTTTCGAGGCGAACTTCTATAAAGTGTTTACTTGTGCTTACTTATATTATCAAGAGGTAACAATTGTGAGTCTGTAAGTTTGCTTGTTGGAGGGAATCAACAAAACTACTACAACGATTCTAAAAACTCTTTCACCATTACAAAGCTACATTATCCCCGAGTGACGTGAGGCTATGAAATGCGAGCGAAGGCGGAGGCAGAAGAGCTTCTAACAAATAAAAGAAATAGGTACTTAAGGCTCAGTATTACACGAAATCAACGAGTGATTTCGTTAACGAGTGTTTTGTTTGCGTCTGGTTTGATATAAATAATTGTAGTAAATTGATGATCAGGTGCAAAAACATGCAGCTGGTAAAAGAAACCACCAAAATCAGTTTGTGCGAAGTAGAATTCTGAAATCATTCTCATTTCATTTTGGAATAAAAATTACAAAAAGTACCTCCTTAAAAAAACAATCGGAACGTAGTTCTTTAAATTTTCAGCGAATTCACATTTTTTTTTTATTATTAAATAGTAGTTATGTAACGTTTAACCGAGCAACTTATTCTTATTTGTGTTCTTACGATTAATACCAATAAAAACGGCAAAAAAAAATATTTATAGGCGCCGATCTCATTTTACCGTCAAATATGATACACGATTTTCAACTCTAAATGAAGCGGCTTAAGTAAACGTATGTGTGGGTAGAATCGTGGAATGACTGAGCCCTAATACAATAGTGGTCTGTCTCACCTAATATGTCAGCGGCGAGGCAGCGCGCGCGCGTCACGTTCCTGTCGCGCGCGGCGCAGGGCTGCGACTCGGAGCCGCCCACGTACCACTTCTGGTTGGGACGCACTTCCGGCGGAAGCTCCGATAGCGAAACCGAACGCGCCCGACGCTCCTACGGGACAAAATCAGTAAAATAAAATTGAAAAAACAAACATAGTCGAATTTAGAACCTCCCTTTTTGAACTCAGTAAAATTGCCATATTCGTTGGAGTAAAAAAAGAAAGTATCGAACATTGGCGTTGTGGTTGTTTAAATATTTATATAGAAGAAAATCGGTTAAATTGGTCAAACCACAAAACAAAGTTAGTGTGTGGGTAAGGCCTTACTTCTCAACATTTAATGCAGTTTACACGTCGTCATTGTAGATTGATCTAAATTAAGCCTTTTTTAATAGTAGACATGACATGGCCAGACACAGCCAAGTCCCTAGCCAGGTCGGAAACGCGGCCAGCAGGATGCAGCTTGGAGCCGCGTCTTGTTGTAGATTTGTTCTAAACTAAACCTTATTACAATGGCAGTTAGTTACTTTGGGCGGTGGCTGCAGGATGAGCGCCGGGTCGACGGCCAGCCGCGCGGGCTGCATCGCCAGACACAACCAGGTGGCCAGCATCGGACACGCGGCCAGCAGGATGCAGCTTAGAGACGCGTGCCGGAGAAGGTTACCCCAAACCTAGCCGAAGAAAGAACAAGTTTAAGCAGGTACATGGGCTTGGGGGCGTAGGTTCAATTCCCACCTATGGCAAAACATTCATGTAATAAACATTTGTGTTTGTTTTATTTACTGTATTTTTCCTATTTTTATTAGGTTAATTCTTTAAGAATAGATGTAATTAGAAATGTCTGGGTGTTAATATTGTATAAGCATGTTTTAAAAAAATTATAAATACATGCATGAAAATCAGTCTCTGGCAGTCATAGTACTTTTATTTTTGCTTTGCTTAGTTTAGTTTGTGGTCAAACGAAGGTGTGTGCAAAAATGTCCCGAATATACATACTTATTTATTTATTTCGCAGGCAATTGATATTTGGTATACAAATGCATGGCCCTCTTGCCCTTAATTGGCACTACACAAAATAATGAATACTGAAATATCACACCCTTCTTGCAACTGTACAGAACAGACAGAAGTCGAAAATAGACCCTTATCACATTAAAATACGAGCAAGTAAAGTGCACAAGTTGTTTGTGTTCGATAAAATAGTTACCTGAACTGCAATATCCTGAATTTCGTGCACGTGTTCAAACAACACTCTCTGGTAGATGTACCGCATCGCCTCCTGCAGCAGTTCTGGGGTCCACATCAGCTTATCACTATCATCACTAACTTTGGCATCACCATTCACTTTCACATCACTTTTATCATCACCGTTTTCTTTCACTTCTACTTTTTCACCATTCGAATTTATGACTTCACTTAGCGCAGCGACTTTCTGGTCGGTCGACTGATCTTGATCGTTTGGGATGTCTTTTTGGTCCTTCGAATCGATTATTTGGTCCTTCAAGCAGTCATTCTGGTCCTTCAAATCGTCTTTATGGTCCTTTAAATAGTCTTTTTGGTCCTTTAAATCGTCGTTTTGGTCCTCCAAGCTTTCTTTTTGGTCCTTCAAATCGTCTTTTTGGTCACCGTTTTCCCCGTTCTCGTCAGTACTTTGGCTTGTGTGGGTGGATGTGGTCTCTCCGTTAGTTTGGTGAGTGATGAGAGGTCTGGTGAGCGTGCGTAAGGTCTGCAGCGTGGCCTTCCGAACGGAACTTGTGTTGTGGTCGAGGTACGGCCACAGGCGGGGCAGCACGTCTGATAGGTCGATGGGACTATGAAAGATAACATAGAATTAGTACATTGAGTGAAAATAGGAATCTTATAGTAGCCAGTAGTATTTTTGCATAGAACGACGGATTTAGTTTGGAGCCCAAGTTTTTAGCCCAAATAAAACAAAATTATTTTGATTTAATTATCTCATTGCTACAGTCTCCATTTTGACGCTCTCGACTACAGCACCGTCACACAACAAAAGAAATCCGATGACTATAGTGTGTAAAATAATAGTGGCACCAGTACCAATATAAATAAATAACAATAGAAAATTAGTACTCATTCGCGTGGAAAAGGGACGTAGGGCAAGGCGTAAAAGGGGAGCGACGAGCGAGGAGAGCGGGCACGCACCCACCACGATTTGTATTGACGGGTTACCTCCGCGCCCCTCTAGAGCGCGATTGAGGACTCATTTTAGTGGGTTAACAAATCAAATCATGGTTTGATTGGTACTGGTATTGGTGGTGGAATGCCTTGATTCAATTGAGTATTGAAGATATAATAATAATGAACGTCAAAGTCATAAAAATGATTCTACCATCTAGTTCGTAACAAGAGCCACTACCTAGAAGAACAAGCAAGAAACTAAGAAGCATATCTTTTTTTTAAATGTGTAGTACTAAAAAAAGTTCTCATAAATTATAATTTGTCCCATTGGCCCTTTTTTTGGCGCTTATGTGCTTAACTATCAGCGAAATCCTTTAATGCTGATTTGTATTTGGTTGTTTTTGAAGCCATTCGCTTTCCATGAAACAAATAAATAGGTAGAGTGTACTGACTGCAGCAGTCTGGCGGGCTCGGGCAGCGCCATGAGCGCGGCCAGCAGCGCCATGTAGGAGTTGGCGGGCGCCGCCAGCTCGTCCTGGTCGCGCAGCAGCCGCCACAGGCGCCGCACGACGGCGCGCAGGCTGCGCGGGCGCGCGCGCGCCAGCGCCGCCGCCGCCGGCGCCAGCGCGCCCGCCGCCACCGCCGACACGTCCTCGGCCGCGTCGCCCAGCCCCGCCATGAGGTGGTCCAGCGCGCCGCTGCAGCACGCCACGTCCTGCCGGGCGGCCAGCAGGTACTTGAAGCCCAGCAGCGCGCCGTGCCGCGCCTCCCACTGCGCCTGCGCCGCCAGCGCCGCCAGCAGCCGCGCCACGGCCCGCACGCGCGCCGCGCCCATCTGCGCGAGGCACACGCCCAGCGTCTGCGCGCACGTCTCGCGCACCGGCGCCACCACCTGGTCCGACACGAAGTCTCCGAACCGGTCCAGCGCCAGCACGCACAGCAGCCGCAGCGCCACGTCTTCCAGCCACTCCTGGTGCGCGTCCTCCATCTACGCAATAAATTAACTAGACAAAGACTTGGCATGGGTGTAGCATGGTTTAAAACCATTCATGGTTTTAATGAAATTGCTGATTATTATTTTTATATTCGTTCGTAAATTATTATTGGAATTGTAAAAGAAAATTTAAATTAAGTTATTAATGTAAAAGTACCTGACGTGTAACTACGTTAGTTATGAATTATTACAAAAGAGTTATGAGTTATGACCTAAACCTAAACTTTAGACACAAAACGTCCAAAGCACGAAATGAAAAACGATCCCAAATTTTTCAAAGAGCAAATGTCTGAGGGTCAAAAACCAAAGAGCAAAACGTGAAACGTTTGTACTGTGAGGGTGAAGCCACAGACCTGCTGTCGCGTGTACCCGGCGCGGCAGCCGGCGCTGGCGGCGGCGCGCGCGCGCAGCAGCTCGCGCAGCGCGCTGGCGGCGCCGTGGCGCGCCTCCCACGTGGCGCTGAACAGCTGCGCCTGCAGCGCCAGGCTCCAGCAGTTCAGCGGCCACGACTCCGACTCGCCCCACGCGCCCGAGCAGTCCGGCACTGGAGCGCCGTTCTCAACTGACAACAAATGTTGGGCTCATTTTTAGGCTGCGTTTGTTTTTATAATAAAATCCCGAAAAATAAAACAGAACTCACTAAAGGAAAATTCAAATCACATGTAAAAACTACATTAATGAAAAGAGGATATAAAGTTAACAATTGTTTAGAATACAAAGATGTCTGGGAGCCTTCCAACACGCTCAAAATTTATGAGACAATTATTTTAATTTTTTTTTATAATGCCTCTTAGTTTATTGCCTGTTCTTCTGAGTAGTGGGTTTTTTTTCCAAACAAGGCGGTCCAGTCTATTATAAAACTAAGACGTTCAAAAGTATATCTTTGACACCAAATGAGTATAAACATTATGACTTTGACTTTGGTAACTTCGAGCCGCTGATTGATATGAAACAGTGCGTGATCGGATGAGGTTTCCTCTCGTATCGGACTCCGAGGATCAGTTTTAAAGCTTACGTGAACAGGCAAGGTGATAATTTTAACTTCCAGTGATTAATCTTTTTTCTTTACCTTCTACCTTCTTTAACAAGCCTGTAAAAATAACAGTTTTACGAGCAACCTATCTTTCCAGTTCTAAATGCACTTACAAACAAATTCCTCAGGCGGCTCCATCTTCATTTTCTTCCGATCCGGCTCTAACGGAGGCGTGGGCGGTGCCGAGGGCCCCTCCTCGCTGCAGTCACGCGACTTCTGTTTGCTGAACGCGGCGCGAGCCTTGCGTTTCGCGAGATTCCGCTCCCGTGAGCTCAGCGGCTTGCACGACGTTGTCTGGACTAGCTCTTGTACTGGCCTCTGTGGACGATAAATGATGACATCAGAAGCGCATAAGTTAGGTTCTCCGAAAAACAGCGACAAGTACCTATAAGAAAAGCTGGCTGGGCGAAGGCCCGAGGCACTAAATCGATCGACCAGTCAATACAGCACTCGCAACTGCAACAGTACCCGAAAACAGTACGAGCAGTGCGAAAGCCTGTACCACACTTTCACACTTAAAAACATAAATGCAACAGTTTGTGAATTTATTTGTGTGATAATTTGTCCTCACGCGCAAATGACCGGATTAGGACGAACTTCGGTATAAAGAGGTAGCTTACACCCTAGACTAAACCAAAGGTTACCGTTGGCTATGTAACCGCAGGGTTACATAGCCAACCACCACGGTACCACAGTTAGTATTACAACGAGGAGTCTCACCCTGGCCGCTTCAGTCTTGTTTTGTTGTGGCTTGGCGAGGCACAGGTCCTCGTTAGAGTACACCGAAGTGATGTCCACTCCGAGCGTGGCCGCCACGTCGAGCCCGAGCCGCGCGTTCAACTGTTGACGTTGCTTGGCCAGCCGCTCGCTCATATCTGTACAAAACAAAACAGACATTTGAAAAGACAATTTTATACCACAGTTGCAATTTATTAACGGTATGATTGGTATTGTACTCTTGTGTTATATTTGCACTTACACATAATTCCATTACAAACACAGTCGTTGTAGTTTAGAGCGGTCCTAGGCTGGATTTAGCCAGGTTAAGACGCGAGGTAACGCCAATTTCAGCGCTGCTGCGACGCAATGCAATGCAAAGCTTTTGTGTGTCAGCCCTTTTGTGTGTTGGCTCTTACTGCCAATGCCAAGTTTACATACTCTCACTAATGTCAGACCATTAGAAAGCTAGACCGCAAGTCTGTTCCAAACATAACTTAATCACTTCCAAGTAAAGTTTTATTTCTCGTAACCAGTATTAGCAAACTAATAGTACATAGAAACAAAGCTATTTGTATGGCTCTAATAACACTACATCGTTACAACAATTAGTCGTTGCATAAACGTACTTATTTACATAAACGTTTCACTAATTATCACTTACATAAATTAGAATATTTTTACAAATATCAAACAATTAAATTAAATGCGAAAAAAATTGGCTCTGAAAAAGAATTTCCATAAATACACTAAAATCAACCGAATATTTACAAGAACAATTGATTGGCAATAACGATGCAAATTCATAGTCGTTAGTTCCAATTCACACCGGATAATTCAAATTACTTTAAAATTAGTTGAAAATTACTAAGGAAAACGATAACTGTGTGCACTAGGATCTGACCTTCACTGGTTACATGGTTATTTTCTAAAGTAGGCCTTATTTTAAATTCAATAAGGTGAAAACTGCGATAGCACTATCGTACACTCAAAGCGAAAGAAAATAATTAGCTGTCAGTTATTGATAAGGCATTTCAATTTCACCACAACAACACGACTTTATCCAAACCGAGAAGTTGCAGACAAAATTGGACGAGACTAGCATGTTTCCAATGAGTTATATAGGGACAGCAGTACCTGCACTGGATAGGGCCTCTTCTTCCATGTCGTACTCATGTCCCTCAGAACCCATGAGGTGAGCGCCATGTTGCAGGACTCGCTCTATATCGAACGTCTCACAACGAAGCCGCCCGCTGTCTTCTTCTTCTACTTTCTCTTCTGAAACAAAACAATATTTTAGATCATATGGAGTCTACCTTTAGGTCATCTCTATTTTTCATCGTGCTATATTTTCTCCACCACTGTTTTTCTTGTTACAAAAAACATAGGAATTAGAATGAAGAGGATAATTTTGCAAGTGCCAGAATCTAACTTTTAACAAAGTGGTCGTATTGTGATGATAGTAAGTCTCATAAGTCAACCTGAAGAAGTTGACTTATGTGACATGGTTTTTCATAGAGACAAAGCAATTTTGTCTACAGAAAGCGATGGTATTGTTTAATCCTCGACTATTGTCTTAACATATTAGAATGATTATTCTTGCATCCTTGGTCTGTCATTTACCTGTTGCACTAGTTACGAAGTTAGTTTTACTTATTTTGCGTAGGTCGCGTAAAATAAAGAGAAGGCATCTTTTGTCTCTGCTTATTTCTATAATGTATGATTTTGAAATCTGCGATTTATTTGCCTGTGAATTTCTAAGCTTTTTAATGATAACACTGTAAATAATTTACTATGTTCTTTTTGCGCATTAGCACTATGTTGTTCTACAAGTGATGAACTATATTTGGCCTATACGTTTGTATTGTTGTGTTTTACGTTTAAATAGGTTGTTTGGTTCTCCAAGTAAATTGCAAATATCCTGTACCTTGTTCATTACAAGATCTGATTATTTATATGACATTAACTTTATAACGGAACGGAAATAAATAAGAGTGCAAATACCGAAAGATAAACGTCTCTTTCTAAACATGTTTTATTTTCAAAATGTCCACCATTAGCAAAATGTTTTTGTCTCTAAATACTCTTATAACTCACTAGCGACCGCCCCGTACCTGTACCCACCGCACCTAAAAACCATGCGCAAGAAAGTAACTAAATGATAGTGAAAACCGCATCAAAATCCGTTGCGTGGTTTAAGAGAAGTTAGCGGATATACAGACAGAAAGACGCGGAAAGCAACATTGTTTTATACTACTCGTATGTAAAGAAGAGATAACACGATGGCTGCCTGACTACGTCTCTTAGATACCTAGGTCGGTGTATGCATGCGCTGCATGTCGCTAAGAAAAATCCTTTTGAAAGGCATATTGTATGTCACCAACCTTTTACATTTAGCTCTAAACTCTATTTTTAAAACTAATCCAAAGAATGAAACGTCGCGCAACGTTTCTGAAGGACAAGTAGGTACGCGAGGACATACTCGTATTATATCTGCGTAAAACCTTTTGTGACCTACAAAGCAACAAATGTTATGGATACGCTTATCGCGAACAACATGCCAACAACATGGTTGTTTTTCTGCTTTTAACAAAATGTGCAAAGGTTATTAAAATAAAACAAAATGTTTTTCGGCCACGTAACAGATTCCATGTTCGATTTCAAGGATCATTACCTCATTGTGACATCAGTGACTATCATTACAGTCATTTATCCGAACTTGCAATCTGCATTTGTAATTATTTCATACCTAACTGCGAAAATTATTCATTCAAGCGAACGGTAAACGGAAAAACGTTCACCGCATGCGAAATATTTCACATTTGTGTTGCAATCAGCTAGAATGCTGTTTTCAGATTTTAAACAAATCAATGCCTCTGTCATGGTTATGAGTGAATATCCGCACTAATAGTACAAAATCGAAGTAACTTTGTCTGTTTGTAGGCTTTTCACGTCTGAAATCGCTGAACGGCTCTTGATGAAATTTAATGAGTAGTAACAATATATGACGAGGAAGGTTTTAGGATAGTATTTCTAAATAAACGCGAACGAAGTCGCAAGTAACAGCTAGTTTTAAATATTTAGGTCCCGTTGCAGGTGGCAGCACGTGCAGCAGGCAGGTAGTGGGAACAAGTGGACGAGACCGGCGCAAGGGAGAGGAGGCAGCATTAGATTGATACAAGCTGACAATGACGATAATGATGATGGAGGAGCGACAAAACAGTATTTAAACCTGTGGTTTAAACGTAATTAACATTATCAACAGAATAGGAACTACGGCTCGTAGGAGTGACCTTGCCTTTTCCTGTTTTAACACTATTCGGCATTCGCGACCGACCGGCTTATCGCGGCCGATTGATTGTACCTATTGCTCGAATTTGTTTTAAAATACTTTTGTTTTAATTCGCAGTTTGTAAATTGCACCCGTAGTTATAGATAACTTAATTAGTCGCATTTGAATACAACAGATATGCCTAATTTGCTTCAAATTGTTACATTATGTATTTCAAATAATAAAATGTTAAGCTGGCGTTGTATAGTAAAATATCTAGAAACAACTGGAGACAATCTAGAGCCCCATGAGTTCGAGGTTTGTCTGCTAGGGTTCGAAGATAAAAATTAGATTATTTCTCATCATCATCTTTCTTCGTCATCATCGTTTTTTAAGTCCCACTGCAGGGACACCGTAGTTACCCTACGTCGAGCGTGATTGAGTCGTTATCCACAACGCTGGCTCCTCAGTGCGGGTTGATGAATGTCAAATGCCTTTCGATATATCCTTCTGGAATTCCTCTCGAGGTATATAGGTTGGTTTCCTCACGATATTGTCCTTCGCCGTAAGAGTACGTGTCAAATTCAAATGCCATATGCTTTACTATATGAGATAAATTCATCCGTACACGACCAGGATCGAACATACGACCTCCGGATCGGAAGGCTCGATCCATCCCACTTGGCCAATATGGCCGTATTATTGCAGATAGTAAGTTACCAGAGCGTTCAAGCGCAAGGCTACATTTACGGTTCCAGTAATCGCATGAATGCGTGTAAACTAACGACACTATTGTTGGACCTGCATGCCTCACATTTAAAATGCCTAACTCGATACCGCTGCTATTTCAGAATCATTACTTATAGCGAGAAATGCATTGTGCGATTTCCTATGCAGTCAACAACGGTTTAAACAAGTAACATTATTAAAAGAAAAACAAACAACCCGACTGCAAAATGTTGTACCCTATGTCACTTCCGCTGTCAAGACGATTCAAATGACACCTCACATGTCGAAATCCATCAAGCTGTTTAGGTTGTAGGCCGTGCCAAAGAAACCTCATAAAAAAACATACACACATTCGAAAACATAACCCTCCTTCTTGCGCAGGGTAAAATATCCTTTTCCGGAGATGCGTAGAAGGTAACCCTATCACAGTGGAGAGTTGAGCCAGCGACTCAAAGCAGAGCTCCATGGATAATGTTTAGGTAAGCAACGGAAATGCAGTGAACACACAATATGTTGCATTACAAATCTGAATTAAACTCTACTAAAAAAAACTAGATAGCCTACCAACTATATTATTAAAAAGCTACATGATACAGCACCGAATAAAAATACATGTAAAAGCTGACAGGCATTTATTTTAGTAAAAACAAGTACAATCAAATCTCAAGGTTGATTAGGTCCGAACACCAGACCAGGTACCTACGAGTCAAACAACTATTCCGAATGTAGGTCACCAGCGAACAGTTATTACAAGTCCTATAACTATTTATAATGTGATTGATAAGCCTATTAAAAGAATAGAATATTGAATAAACGTGAATAAGAGGAATGCTTTTGTGTCGCATAATTCTTCGGTTTATTTTGTCTGAGGCAAGAGAAAGTAAGAATGTTTTCGAGAAGGATTTCTTTGAGTTTTGTCTATGTGGCTGGCGCCTCGCGGCTTCTATGACAAATAATATGACCCAAGTGAATTTTGAAAATAAGCTTTGGATTTAGTATCAAAATTCTAATTAGATACTTCTCCTTGCCTGTGTAATATTTTGCTCGTGATTTGTGGTGATGATAGAACAGTAAGCCCATAGAGAAGTAGTTTTAATAGTCACAAACTGAGACCTCGTGACTCCCTATATCTTCAATCCTTGGAACGATTTGGCTCATTTCGTATCTGCTATAGATAATGCTATTGTAAAATCTGAACAATTAGTCAATTCAAGCCGTAAACGCTACGGATTCTCGACAAATTGACAAGACACGACATCGCTGTCCCTATTAACACAAATGGATACGCGATATAAAGAAATAAATACCGAGAATTGGGTGCCAAAGCTTTTCGTCTCAAAAATTCCGTCTCATTTCCACTTGGGCATTCATCGATTAGAATTCTCGAACGTCTTGCTAGTTGTGAGACCGTTTAAAATGAGTCACAGTCTGGCTCCTGAGTGGAATCTATAAGGTGAACTCAAGAGGGTACGAGCCTACGAGCACAGACGTGCTCAATAGGAGCTATTTCTATAACCCTGCAGATGGTATCATAGATTGAATCAAGTGGTAAATGGAAGCTGAATAGAGGGGGCCCAATCCAGGCAGAGAAACAATTTAGAGACCTCCTTGGTGGTCAATTTGTGTTCATATTTGCGTAATAGTGTCGTAGACGTTAGGTTGTTCAAAGTCCGCGGAAATCAATAATCAGCCGAGTGTAAGAGACAGTAGAGAGTAGATACCGTTTCACCATCAACTCGTCTGATGGGAGTCGACACGGACTCCACGATGACGTCGAGGCCAAGGATGGAGCACGTCATATGTAGAAGACAATCATTCTAGCCTAGATTAGAAGACTCTAGGCAAGGATATGCCTAAATTGTAGTAAGTATTCAGGTAACATAAAAAACAAAGCTTAAAAAACCGACTTCCTGTCATCCATGTAAACAATTTTTAGACTTATGTTGATATTTTAGAAACTGCTTGACAGATTTCGATAAAATGTATATGGGACCACCTACCAAACAAAAAATATCATAATCATTATCATTAAAATCGATTTATAAAATTGGCGGAGTAATCGCGAAACAAACATACAGACGAATTGAAAACTTCCTCCTTGTTTGAAGTCGGTTAAAAAAAAAAAAAAAACTGATTGGAAATTGTTTTTAGGTAGTAGATAAGTCATCAAGAATAATCTAAGATTTTTTTCTTTCTTATCGAATGCTGCGACTATACGTACACCATCTAGTCAGGTTGTTGCCTGCAAGGTCAGAAGCTTAGAAATTTTAATTTTTTTTTGTTTGACGACGCAGTGTTGCATTGTCAGTGTAATATCAAACAAACAAACTGCATATCGATATCACAATCAATGAGGTGATCAAGATAACGCGAAGACATGCTCGATTCTCGTCACAGATAATGGTGAACTAAACACATTTCAACTTGGTTACACTTTCGCGAATTTTCGCGGATTATTCTGTCTCTCTCCAACACACGCAGGGTTTATCGCAGTTCACCTGTCACCAGTCCACTGTTAGAAATAGCTAGACTATTTCCTTATACTTTCACTGCATCATGTTACAGGCCGACCTCTGCTACGTTTGCTAAACTGTGGTCACTCTCGAAACACGTCTACTCAGCATTTACGGGTCCTACGAAGGATATGACCGACAGGATTTCAAGAGCTATAAAGAAAGTTTAATTTATTTTAAAAATGTAGGTAGTTACCTGTGCTGGTTGCGAAGGGTGGAGGATGCCATTCTGGGACGTTTGCGAGGATAGCTTCTACCGCCTGAAAAAAAAAACATCATTTCATCATCATATCGTCACGCCTTTCCTTCGAAAGGTTTGGCAGAGGTGTAATACAACACACACTTCACCGGCCGATTTTTGATCCTAAATGTGACAGCCTGTCGCCATACACCGGACTCCTAGCAGCACGCCAAGCAGCAGATGACATACAATACGCACTTAATTATGTTCACACAATGAACAAAGTGGTGCGTGCCGGTGGGCTGGGATCGAAGCCCAAAAAATAAAAACAACAGTAAAAAACTATTGCTCGCATTTAATCGTAAACTGTTTTCTTGAAACCTATTTTTATATTTTAATTTCGTCACATAGTTTTTGTAGAGTTCATTGAGTATATGCATAAAACATATTTAACTGCGTCATCGTTAAAAAGTTAAAATCCACGTGTAATGCTTACCCACCGTGAATAGATTACAATAGACTACAGTTCGAATGCATACCAGCCAACTATCCAGTATCTACATTTCTACATGAAATAATGCATGAAAGAACCAAATAGTGCATGATTATTGCATTCAATTATGCTGAATATTCAACCTTTGATTTCTAATTTATTTGTAGCTAGTAGGTGTTGATAGGAAGTAGATGTAGAGGATTTAACCTGTAGTTTGAATCGAACGTTGTCTAAAGTGCTGGTCAGACAGAAAAAAACGTAGGAAGCGAACGAGACACGGACGGAGCGGAGACATGGCAACTTTATACAAAACGAGAAGCGTCACGTCCGCGTCTCGTCTGCGTCCCGTCTTCTCATTATGCGCTGCATCGCGTCCGTGGCTCGTTCGCGTCTTACGTCCTTTTTGTCTGTCCTGCCCTTCAGTTCAATCGAGCGAGAATGGGAAGGCTGTGGACCAAGTAATATACAACGGAAGATAAAAATAAAGATGCAAAATAGAACAAAGGATCAGACTTAGTGGTCTCTGTGATTTCTGGTATCTCTGTTTTATGTGTAGATGTATGTTTATGTTAAATAAATACTTTTTCATTAGTGCTTTAGATCGATAGTCCGTCTACTCGAAAATGCACGTAAAGTACAAATACAAAATACCTAGTAATAATACCTACACTAGTAGAGAATTCGCCGCTAAGATAAAACATTGCTAGTCACACATAAATACATAATGCACATATGTATGTAGCACGAATATTATGCGATATTGTGTGTAGTTTTTTTTTTCACGTGTATGAAGCAATCGTCCACGTGCATTCTGTATCGCAGCTGATACGCGTTGTATCTATAAAAGCCCTTATACGGGACACACATTAAGAGGTGCGGCTTGGAGGCTTGGACTGAAGGCCAAATCCATCCAGTCAAATTTCACAGGCCACGCCTTCACTTTGGGATTTGATGCTACACACGTAAAATTTGGTCGAATGGATTTAGCCTTCAGTCTAAGCCTGCAGGCCGCGCATCACCTTGTGTGGCACGTGTTAGTTAGCGGTTAGTTATTATTCCGTATCTAGCAATAAATATAAAAATACTAGTTAGTCTGCCTGCGGCTTCGCTCAAGTTTAAGTCCCCGCAAGTTTAAGTACCACCCGGCTATGGCACCCGCAGTGATTGTATAGCTTTCTTTATGTGAAAGAATGTTTTAACCTGATGAGTATTCCCTACATCTAAAACTTTACCTTTCTATAATTTTAGCGTAGATGAATCATTAAGTTTAGTGCTTACGATCATGTTTACAAGTGCCAGCCTGCCGGGTTCATGGCACGAGCGATAACGCTTCGAAGTATCATGCATGAGAGAAGTCTTTCTAGCTTGATAAGCTTGCGAAACGAAACTACATGACAATGAAATAATAAACAATTTACGCATAAATACTAAAGTAAATTACTACTACATGGAAGCACTCGTTAACTCTCTCTATAAAATATCTAGAAAAGCTAGAGATTCTGTGGAATTACGTCATCAAAAACACTAGAAGCATCGAATAGACGGTAATGAGTCAGAACCCGTTTTATACTGTACTTTTATTTTTATTAGTACTTGGAATGTTAATTTAAGAATTTACCACAACGAATTGATATCGAGCAATAGAGTCAAATGTTATCCCAAAAAATATTCAACATTGAACCCTAATATCATAAAAAATTGACACACTACATCTCAACCCAGCTCCACAGTGCTTTTGATATGTAAGAGACGAGACAAATAATTCGCTCGCCTGATGGCAAGTCTCACGCTTGTCCATAACACCCAAAATATTAAGATTATGTGCGCTATGCACTGCTCTCGCCACTCTGAGATTTCCCAGTAATTTATCTGGAAATCTTGCCTTTCAATACGGAACACAGTAATGTTTGCACACTACTACTTGACAGACAACGGGCTTGTGTGGATAACCGGTAGAGATATGAGATGACTATGTGGCCTAGTCATGCTACACAAGAACTGCGTCTCGCATCTCATAGATAGATGAATCAATTGAATGTCAACTTGAGGATATTTATTTTTCCACTTCCACAAACCTGACCTATAAATTTTTGTTCTTAAATTTTCCACAACATTATTACGTGCAGGACAACGCACTCTTCTGGCTAACTCATTGTAAACAAAACTATTTATGGAACGAATTAAAATAATATTATGGAAGGGGAAGAACGAAGAACGTACTATGTAAAGTATTGTAAAGGTTTGCGGCGTAAATGCAGCGGCCGACCGCAGGATTACTTAGTCATACACAACACAATGGGCTATAACTTTTTTTTGTTTAACGCCTTGTATCGTAAACAAATAAAAGTTAATAGTAAGTATAATAATAATAAAGCCTATTTATTTCCAATCTAAACATACATGCATTTAAATAAAAAATATTAAATAAATTCACAATCAATTTTTTCTTAAATATTACTTTAAGTATTTTATCATTGTATTTATTCTGTTCAGGCGAATTTCATTTTAATCGCTATCGTCTTCAATTTCATTGATCGGAACCCCTTCTCGGGTACAGTAGACCATAATTAAATAAATAAATTAATTAAAATAATGTACATAACATTATTAGGCTCTTCTTTTTAGTGTTTGGAATATAATGTTTAGTGTGAATAGTCAAGTCTGTAAGGGGCGACCTAGGAAAAGGTATCAGGAACAAATACAAAACGTTTTGAAAAAAGCCACGTCAGAAGTACCCGTAACCCTGTATGAAGGAACTCATGATAGTAGAAGAAGCGAAGGAGGATGTGTGCTAGGATCATAGTGGAAGTGGAAAGAAGTGGTCTCTGACTACCCTTACGGGAAAAACGAGTAACTATAATAATGTGCTTTTGTATGTGGAATGTTTAGCTCAAGGTTCTGGTTATTTGTTCTAAAACGACAACCATGTCAGAGAGCAGCCGAAAATTCAGAGAGCCTGTTAGTTAAACTTTAATTTTGTAACAATTGAAATTATATTGACCAAATAACAACTAAGCCCTCCCAACTTGAACTAATATCTATTCTGTGCCTAAAAGAGCTCAGTAGTTGCCAGTCGCCACGACCTGCGATGGAACAACACCCTTCATTTATTGATTCATTCCAGTCCACTGGTGCGTGCCAAGCCAACACAAAACCAAGCCCCTTTACACTCCATCGCGCCTCGACATAAACAAACGCATGTACAGACTAATATCTCAATTGATTGAGTACTGGGTATTCTGTGATCATACGACTCAAAGCAGTTAATTTGTGAGTAGGCTGTGACAATAGCCGATTGTCGAAGCAATGAACGTTATCGGTGGCTTTTGCGAAGTGCGAATTTGAGTGCACTGTCTCTGCTGGCGCTTTAGTTGTTAAGACCCATCATACTGTCTATTTTTTCTTGGTCAGTCATGTCGATGTAGTGGCTATCACATCTTAATCATCACTATGTTTATTTTCGTTATTTTTGCACACCCTGTCGCATACTCATTTGTCGTATCCTCTCCATCCTAAGGTTGCCTGGAAGAGATAGCTTTTAGTGATAAGGCCGCCAGTTGTTACACTATATAATAAGTTTTATTATAATTTTTCTCTTGTTGTTTTGTTATTTGTGGTGTGAACAATAAAGAGTTTATCTATCTATCTTTATCTATCTATCATCACGAACCGTTTTTCGCCCACTGCTGAGTATGGAACTATAGGAATCCTTTTTAGCGCAATTTCTTTTCCCGTCTTGTTTCAGTTGCATCCTCTGCCTTCCTTACTTATTCTCTTTACTCGCTAGAAGACTCCTTTTCGAGCTAATCCTAACAAACTAATACTAAACTAATAATGATTCTCGTGAAATTTTGAGGGCAGGTTCGATAATTATACAGATTTTTTTTCAAAGTATCATAACTTCGCCATTTTGAAAAAAATCTAAATACCAACTCCGATCATCATGAAATTTTGCGAACACATTGTCAGAGGTACAGTACAGGACATAGGGTAATTTCTATCCTAAAAAAAAAACAACGGTTCCTGTGGGACCGCAAGTGAAACAGCGGGACGTAGCTAGTCCTACTTCCTACTAATATTATAAACGCGAAAGTTTGTATGTATGGATGGATGGATGGATGTTTGTTACTCTTTCACGCCAGAACGGCTGAACAGATCTGGATGAAATTTGGCACAGAGATAGATTATACTCTAGAATAGCACATAGGATAACCTGGACACAGGATAAAAACTTTTTAACCGCGGGTGAAACCGCGGAACGTAGCTAGCAATACATAATGTTACAATGTACAGTAAACCATACTATTTCTAAGTGATTAGATAATGAACACGAGCTACACCTACGGAATTATAGGAAGTGCCGCTGGTTGACATTAAATACAGGCTTGCCGCCTACTTCGTTGTTTCTATGCTAGACGACCTTTTCATTACGACTTTATGATAGTTGTAATGAGACAGCAAAACGTTAATGGTAACCGACACGCCGTGTCATTTTTTAAGCCCACACGCCTAGCCATCACACTTGTGACTCTCCGAGCTTTGGATCAAAAGAATTTGTACGTTTTACTTCACTGCTTGTCAGTCTGACCCTGGGGAGACATAAATTTCTTATTGCCTACTGGCAAAAGGCACTGATGGCTGAAATCTTTGATGTATGGTTATTTAAACTTGCCTTTATAACAGGCCACAACTGGAAATAAATTCTCCACCAAGAAGCGGCACTCAACGCGATATTTGGCTTTTAACTTCTGCGCTCCCAGCACGCGAGCTGCCACCCAATTGAGTCTCATGTCAACTTGACAAATCAGAATATGTATCCGTTTTTGCGTTGATATAAAAGAGTAAGAATTTGCATCTTTGTAGACTCTCGGCAATCTATTGTATTATCCGATGTCCCAATGTCCTACTTATCGTAACAAAGAACCCATATGAAACACTCCGTCTAGTCTGAAAGTATTTAAGCGATTTGACGTCAACCAGCCCACATTGGCGTCAGCGACGTATACCTACTGCAGCTAAATGGATGTTCAAGTTCAATTGAAAAACAACCTTCAATGGACGGCTCTGGAAGGTCAATGCGACGTGTTAGAAAAAATGCATGGACCGTGCCAATTTCAATAATAGAGCCGTTGTTTTGGTTATAAATGTTATGAATAAAATAGTTCTCGACGAACGTTACTGTAACTCTGTATAATGTAATGTGATGTAGAATGAACTCAAGTTTGTTAATTTCATTAAATCGTGTATAGTCTGGTCATTCACACTGCTGTCTTTTATCAAATAAATCCGGCTAAAAAAACTGGAATTGAAAATTGGAATCTAAGCCCAAAATCGAGTCACGACGGTGAACGATGAACACATTTTTTTCATTGTTCACCGAGTCATACAGTGCAGTATAATTTTGGTTATCAATGAGTGTACGATGCGTGATCAACGCGTAGTGGAAGCCGCGTTTATTCGTTGTTCGTCACTTAAAATTCTACTGTGCTTTACACGATGTAGGAATCACATTTCAATGCCTTGTTTTAAGCTAGGTTGACGTTGAGGTTGCCAAATGTCTCTACAATGGCTTAACCGACTGAATTGATCCATTCCAACAGCTATAAAATTCCTTAGAGATCATTTAAATTCTTAACCGACTAAATTGATCCATAACCGATACCCATAAAATTCCTTAAAGATCATTTAAATTTATTCACGCTCCACCGCTCCTCCAGCAATCTAATAAACATGTTCCTGTAGTCAGATCATAACAAGATTGCATTACATCCTTCATTTGTATTCACGGTCCGTCAATGCTCTCGTCGCCTACTCTACTGAATGCTCCATTTATGCACAGAATAGAGACTTGTGGTAAAGTGTAATTGGACGTATTGTAGCAGTTCAGATTTCTAATTGCGGATAAAATATCTAAACGTGCTCCTAGACAGGCCATATTTTTACTGCTATACTGGCCCGACAATTCTGGCTCGGCAATATTGCGACAATATTTTGAGTGTGGCCCAGCCATACATTTCTAGCATGGCTGATGATGGCCGGGATATAATCGGCAATAATGCCAGTATTGTAGGGCAAGTATTGCAGTAAAAATGTATATGGCCCGTCTAGGAGTACCCAATGTGTAAAAAATAGTCGTTTGTTTGTTTCACGTTTGATAAGATTTAAGCGATGCAGTAATACCACACTGGCGATTTGTGAGCGATATCAAAGCCGCGCAACGAGCTCGCGTCGCTTAAAAATCGCTTGCAAATCGTCAGTGTAATATAGCTCCAAGTGTTAGTTAATGCAAACTAACACTTGGAGCTATATTACATTGGAGCTCTAGTTTGGGTACTTTGGCTTTACTTTGGGTACGTTTTAATATTTAATAAAAAAAATACGTACCTCCAACGCTTTGATGACATAATATAGGTACGTCGTTTAACGAAAATTGTACACTATCATTATCGTATCGCGCTTGTACAGGTGATTATGAAGTAATCAATCATCTCGCCAACTGCACGCTCGTTCGCAGATGTCACATAGGAAAATGTACGAACTCGTGTCCGTAACACGTTTTATTCTCATGACTAAACTTTCACCATTATGATTTTACCTTCTCCAGTAACTGATTGATTATTTGCTAGAATTTACTGTTTATCTGTAGAGGTTTTTGATGTTTGTGTTTGTTTAGTTTAGGGAAACAGTCTGAGCTTTCGAGATACATGCGGCTTTCTGAACAATGTCGCCTGTTTTGGGAAGATGAATAGAAGATTTCGTAGATAGGATGTTGTTTATATAGGTTTGAAGGGGCTTACCCAACTAGCTGCACTGATGACTGTTGAGACAAAAATTAAAACTTTGACCTAACGACCACCACTGGTGGCTGTTTTGGTGTTGGTCGTTGAGAACAAAGCGTTTAAAGTTGTTCCTTTGTCCTTCCGTCTAATTTTGAAAGCGATAATAGCCTAGTTGGAGAAGGCCCCCTCAAGCAAGAGGGAGCGGGTTCAAACCCAGCCGATGGCACGCACCAATTTGTTCATTGTGTGAATATTTGTGCGTATTGTATGTCATTTGCTACATGACTGGAGCCCGCTGTAAAGGCGACAGGCTCGCCTCTTGTCACATTTGGGACTGAATATCGTCCGGCGAAGTGTGGGTGTTGTATTATCCCTCTGCCAGCCCCCTCGGGGGAAAGGCGTGGCGATATGTTATGCTAATTTTAAAACAGTCTTCAGTATGCATAAAGATTTTATTGGCCCGGGTGCGGCTTATCTAAGGGTACTCCTAGACGGCCCATATTTTTTCAGCAATACTGCTGGCCCGACAATACTGGCGATATTGCCAACTGTAGCCCGGCCATCATCAACCATGCTAGAAAAATTTGACTCAAAATATTGTCGCATTATTGCTAGGCTTTTAGTGCAGTAAAATTTAGCCCGTTTAGGACCAATCTTGTAACCGTTATTTCACCCGAATAGCAGAGTTTGTGCCTCGTGAACCTACTTCTGACAAGCTACTCCTTTGAAGTTCCAAAACGAGCGCGATACGCAGTGCTCCTGCATTGCATTACTTTGGTGACTCATTATATTTCATCACCAGAACCTAATCCTCAGTTTACGAAGAAAACAAAGAAATAGGTAAACTGGAAGAATGTAAACACAACTTTATCAAGTTATCTTTAGGTAGGTATTGAGTTTTATCTGATCGGAGTGAAATAACCCTCCAAGTAATCAGGTTTATTAGGAACGCTTACAGACTACGCTATAGCACGAACTTGCCAGTCCCCCATAACTTGTCTGTGGTCTTGTTTTGCACAGGGTATAGTCAAATGTAAGCGTGTTCTTAAAAAATATAAAGCTGCAAGTTTATTGTGCCATGAAACTACGAGTACATTTTTATGTCGTGAAACAGTCTAAGGAAGGTATGAAGGTTTGTGCTACACGGCGAAGTGTTAAAGTTACCCAAAGGCGAAATGTCAGTAGTATTTGGTGTCATAAAGATAGACGCCAGCTGGCCAACCAAACAGATAAATGACAATACAGTACCCCTGCAGTAGAGTGCTATCCTGCAAGCATTGCTATTTTTTCCCGGATAAAAACCAGCCCATGCGCTATTAGGGCTATTTTACCCAGGGTATAATAAACAACTTCCACACTTTCCACACCAACATACGTAACGACATTGCACACCAGGTGTGCCCATGCAAATGGCCCGCAGGCCGAAACCCGTAAACATGCACGATATTACTTCCTTAATATCAGAGCTCATAAAATATTAAATTAAATATTGACCAGTTACGTCCTAACTTTCATCTAGATTTTACCTATAGTGACTGTAGTTTGTTTATAATATTCTTCATCTTTACAAATATAATACAGATACTATAATAAAGATCTAGTACTGCTAGTATGCTAAAACTAAAACACATTGCACAATCGCACTGTAATGGTGAAGCGCGTCTGTGAACATTGAGCGGCCTATAATATCTACGCTGTTTTTCAGCAATGACGGTTTCAAAGGAAGGAAGAAAAATGACGCTCTAATATAGCAATCACCACAGTTGGACTCCGGTCGACTCGGGCCGGTTTAGCATCGCACTCCGAAACTCCGAAACTCCCCGACTCTTGCGATAAGGCACTCGGATGACAAGGAAAGTGGGGCCGCAAGGACATTCGCGCTAGGACACAGCGTTCGCGACAATGTTCCAAGCGCGACTGCAGTACAAATGTGTCAGCAGACACAGTTGAGTAGGACCAACCCTGAAAGTGCGCACTCGTCTTCTCATTTTAAAAGCGTCATTCTTTTTCAGCGATAGAGTCAACAACAAAGAAAAATCTAGTAGTTAAACTTACCTGAGCAGCAGCCACTCTAGTCTCCCAGGCCGGCGAGCGCAGGTGCTTCATGAGGCGGCCCAGCAGGCGGTGCAGTTCCTCGGGGTGCGCCTTCTGCACCTCGCCCAGTTGACGAGCGGCCGCGCGACGGGTTGCCGCGCCAGCGCCGGCTTCCAGCAGCACGAACAGACGATCCAACCTGGTTGCAATAATCCCAACATAAAAACATTGCATGTTAAATAAAAGCTTGTAAAAATAAGTACAGAGGTGCTTAAATACTGGTGTGGTCGACGTGGCTCTGGAGGAAAGGTAGGAGAGAGGAGAGTTAGCAAAGAGGAGAGGCAGGAGAGAGAACATGTAAGTAAGAGAGCAGGAATAAGTAAGAAAAAGCGGGAGTATGGAAGTAGGGATGAGAATCAGTAAGTAAACATTCAATCATTCCCTGTTTTCCTACTCAGGGGAGGGGGTTTCCTGTTTAGGGTTGAAAGATTTTTTCCAAATTTATATGGGACCAACTTCGGGGTACACACTATCCAATAAAAAAACAATTATCAAAATCAGACTAATCTGTAAAAAGTTATGCGTGGAACATACATAAAAAACACATACGCGTCGACTTGAGAACATCTCACCATAAAAAATAGTATTAAATTACAGTCACCTTGGGCCAGGTCTACTCAAAAGCCCTGTGATGTGACACATAAATAAGCAACACCCAACTAAAAGTTATCAATGAGTTATCTTGCAAATGAGTGCGACCCTTTCACAATTTCGCTTATCCAAGGGGCAAATCTAGACACAGTCTTCTGACTGGCTCAAAGATCGACAGACCGACCAAATTATCAATTCTGCTGACCAAATAAAGGAACTGAAACTTACTATGGATGGCTGTCAGTTTTGTTGAGGAACTACGATAGTGGCTCCTGATTCAGCTGTACAGATAAATTGGTCGTACCGTAGCTTGGTACAAAGGTTGCCTATCATTATGAACAGCATAATGGCCCAGGTCAGGGGTCAAGCATGTGCATCTGATGATAGAGACTTTAGGAGGTCCATTATTACTTGACCCACAGACCAAAGGGTTGGCGCTTGGCGATGAATTTTAAATGGTTGTTTTCCTTTTTAGTAAATTTCTGTTACGCAAGACGAAATGGTGCGATTGGAGTAAATGGTTCAAATTGTAAGTGTGTTTGTTTGACACTCATTTTCTCCAAAACTACTAGATGAATACTAAATACACTAAAATAACACAGCACGCTAGTCGTTAGAGATTAGGAGAAATGGTAAAGTTAGGCGCGTCTTCGTGATTTGAATAGAAGCTATAGTACCAGTTAATTCGATACCGGATGATCGCTAACTTCTAATTGTCTCGGTGGCTCAGTTGGTAGTAAACATGCCTTCTGAGCTTGGTGGGAGTCGAATTCACGCCAAGTTCGATTCCCACCTAGGGCAAACGTTTATGTAATGAACGTGTTTGTTTTTGTTCTATGTCTGGTTGTTAATGTTAATATGTAGGTAACATGTATGTTTTCAAAAAATATATCAGTATGTATCAGTCTCTAGCAGCCATAATAAAAGCTTTGCTTAGTTTGGGGTCAGACTGTGCGCATATGTCCCGAATATTTATTTATATCATTATAACCAAAACTGGGGAAATATAAGGATTCTGTACATGTACTTTATTTAATAAAGCAAAAATAATCAACCTAAAAAGGCCGCAGTAAAAGAATAAAACAGAAAATTAAATATATTTATCTTTTTGCAATTTCCTGTTAGGCGATCTTCAGCGATAATCCGATAGCGAAACGACTATAAAAACGTAAATAAGAATGACGAGTGCTTAATTATTGCACTCAAATTCCCAATAAAGTGGGAAAAGTATAGTGAGTGGTATGTATTTGTGTGTTATGATAGTATCCATCACATTTCAAGCCCCCACCACCTATCGATTTCTCCCAGTATTGCTAATGGCATCTAAAAATAGACGATATGCTTAGTTATTTCCATTAAAGGTCGAAGCTGTAGCCCGATTCAATCACCGGTCAGGGAGTTGGCAATTTGCTTTAATTTACGCGCCTTGAACTTATTCCTATATTGGACGAGTGCATTCGTCTCGTCTCGTCTAAATGACAAGGGGCATTTTATTAAGAAACAACGTATCTGCCCGCAGCTTCGTTCACGTTCTAAGCAGGAAGCTACACATTCAATGAATGCCATATGGTTATGCATATGGAATTCATTGAATGTGTAGCTTCCTGGTTCCCTGTTCTCGACACGTGATCTGATCTCACTTTCATTCCTATGACTTTTCGAACTTGAGAGAGAAAGATCAGAAAATATAGATCTCGAATTGTAGGAATATGGGTCCTTTCCTAGAATTCCTGGGGGGTTAGAGAGCAAATTTTATAAATCGGACTAGTTAGTAGTTTCGGAAATTACTCCATGCACATGTTTAAAAACTAGCATCTTTAAATTTATTAATTAATGTAGAAACGATATGTTCATTTCATTGATTAAACTATCCCGTTATCTACCAAACTATAATGCTAGCTAATCACAACCACGACAGAATTCAGATGGCTATTTGAAAGCAAAAATAGAGCTAGGTTTCTAGGTCTAGAGATTGGTTGGGATATGATTGGGGAGCTAAAAGGGTACTTCTACCCCATGACCTCAATTGATTAGTCGGTCAAGTCATTTCCTACATTTTCAACATTCTACTATGCAATACCCCAAAAAGTGCCAAAGTGGAAGTACCCCTCTGAAATTGTTGTGAGTGCTGCTGACTGGGTGGATAGTGGTTTGTAGGGAATAGTGTATTCACGCAGTAAGCAGGCAGCTGGTAGGCCAGCATTTATCGGAACCGACTAGTCCAGTGCCAGGTAGCGAGTCCAGTGAGAGTGTATGAACTTACCGTGACGTCATCTTGTCTAGTGTCAGAAGTATCTTCCTTTCAAGGTGATCCTCTGAAACAAAAAAAAGATCAAATGTTGCGCAAGCTTATGGATCTCTCTAACGTATCACTCGATTTTCATAATAATAAATAAATCACGCCGAGTTGTCTACCGTTACGTAAGACTCATTTCTGAACTGTACGGCTGTTATTAATGGCATGCTTCAAGCATAATGTTGCTGCTTTTGGTCCATCGAAGATTCTTTGCAGAAAGCCTTAGCTTAGTTCATTAACTAACTGGACGAGCAACTGATATTCTAGCATTTATCAGTGACTGCTCCCTGGTTAACATTTGGCAGCATAGAACTTAGTCGAATAAGGTAAGTTAAAGTAACATAAGTAATTATGCACTCACACTTAAGACTTACAGACGCAATTTTACTTCACAAAGTAAAATTGCGTCTTATTTCACCAACTCAATTGACCAAATCAGTGCTGGTATTTGGTCTGCGCAAGACGGGACAATCTTGACATGCGTGAACTGTTATGCTCAGATCAAGACGGTGGTGCAAATTTCAGGCTACACATGATAAAAAAAAAAACAAGGTCTAGCATTCTGGGAGCACACACATAATGACGTCACTCGTCATCGTCATCCGTCTCTTTCGAACTATTTGTAAATGACTTATTTCGGTCTTGCGTATCGATTAACGTCACTATGTGTTGCCCAAGTGACCGGAATGCTATACCTGGCGGATTATATTATTATCCCATGAGGTTACCCATGTATTAAAGACGCGTTTGGTTTGTCTTGCGCAGACCAAGAAAAGGCCAGACTAAGACAAAACCCGCATGCGTGATGAATTGATGATGCGTGAACTGTCAAAAGCAAAGTGCAGACACTGCAGACCAACTTGGTCTACACTTACACAGCCTTACACTATGTCTTGGACATAGACCAAGACATAGTGTTAGGCACAGATACAGCGAGCCAGAGAGTCTTACACTATGTCTTGGTCTATGTCCAAGACACAGTGTAAGGCTCAGGTACAGCGAGTCAGAGAACCTCACACTTTGTCTTGGTCTATGTCCAATTAAGACACAGTGTAAGGCTCAGATACAACGAGTCAAAGAGCCTTACACGTTGTCTTGGTATATGTCGAAGACATAGTGTAAAGGCTCAGATACATCGAGTCAGAGAGCCCTACACTATGTCTTGGTCTATGTCCAAGACACAGTATATGGCTCTCTGACCGGCGGTCGCCGGCGCACCGTCCCACAGTGTTCTCTGTAGAACAAGCCAGGTGGACAAAAATATATTTTCATTGTTTCGGAACCATGAAAATATATTATAATAATATAAAATAAAAAAAATAAAAAATACATAGTTTTATGTATAAGAAAAAAATATTTTATATTTACACTATTATAAAACAGAAAAAAATACTGAAATAATAATACAATTACCTTAATCTCTACAAATATTACCGCTAATTATATGTACAACCTTAGACTATTACATTATTTACAAAAATTACAAATACTAACACTAAAAGGTAATATAATACACTACAGGTACATTAAAACTAATTGTCAATATCGGAATCATCGGATTCTGTATCGGATGATTCCGATACAAGATAGTCTTCCTGACTTTGTGGAGGTCTTAGTTGCTGTGGAAGTCGAGGCTCTATAGTAGGAGCTATAATGAGCTTTAGGACCTCCGCACACAATTTATTCGACTTTTTTTGGAACTTCCCGCAGGCTGTTGATCAGAGGATCAGATGTTATAATCAACATATTGAGCAAATCTCTTTCGTGGCTTGACGCGAGCACTTTCTCGTGTTGTGCTCTCTGAATCTTTATTTATTTGGTCGATAACATCGTCGATGATGGACGAGGATTTTGCGAGATGATATTGTTAGCTTCGTCGATTAACCTAAGAGGAACAAACGAATAAACAAAAAGGAACTCATCAGTGTCTTCGCTGTTCTCAAATCTCTGTGTGTAAGCACTATGACCGGAACTCCCGTCACAACCCCATTTACTTAAAAGAGTAAATGATGAATTGCGGAACACACTTGTGACAACTTCTTTCTAAGCTTCTATTCACCGTTCCGCTGTTTTGTTGAGTAAAGCTTGTAACTCAATTTCTGCTCGAGATTGTGTCACAACAATGTGCTCCTTTTGTGCTTTTTTTGATTTAACAATGCAATTATATGATGGAAACACATGGTGCCCGACCTTCATAGTCCATTTCCTAGTCTGTTTATAGGAGTGAGTGGTCGACTTCGAGTCGAGTCTATATAGTAGGCTAATGCCTCGTCACTACTTAGTGGTCTATTATTCTGCACAGCACTGGGTTGTTGAACTCGGATTTTTGCCAATGTCCTTTATAGCCCTGGCAACGTCCTTTTTGGACACGTTTTTGTGTCCAGTAGATCGTGCAGCTACTTCTGCAGCAGTCATCAATTCGCCAACACTCCGCGAGTAAACTAAATCTTCAAGTCTACGTTTTTTAGTTTTGAAAGACGAATCTTCGAAGTCTTTTTTGGGTCTTCCGGGTCGAGAGTGGTCAGTGGATGAGGTAGAAGGTTGCGGTTGAATTGACCGCACGCAGAACTCTAACTCTTCGCCTTCTAGCCACAACTTATTCTTGATAAGAAAACGCTCCCTTGACTTTCCTGAAGAAACCCATTTGGAAGCGATTTTTGAAGAAATACTGGCTAACTTCATCTTAATGTTTCTTTGACTATCTTCAGAAATTTCAGAAAACTCAAACTTAGACGAAATAAATTCAAATAGACGATCATTTCTTTCGTATTTTTTGTGTCTAAGCCATTCTTCGAAAAACTCTATTTTATTAATAGAGTGAAGCTTTTCTGCAAAAATGAGAAAAAAAAATAGTTGTACTCATTTGTGCTACGTAAAATATATGTCACAATAATCTATAGTCATGCAGCTAAAACATATAAAAAAATTAGCCTGGATACAAGAGGATACATGCTTTTCCCATACTCGATAAGTTTGAAATCAAAGAAAAAATATGTTTTTTTTTGTGTTTTCGTTGATAATCTACTCTAATGATTTTTAAGGCTCATTAAAAGATTCTAATAATAAAATATTGATATACATACCTTCAGAATTGAAATCCATCACTAAACTTTCCACAAAATTAAAAACTGCCACAATGAGGTGCTAGTGAAAGTGTCGCTAAAATGCAACTGACCTATATTTTAAATTACATTTACCTCATTAGCTCACTTTGATAAACAATGACTCATTAGTATGGAATGTTAGACATAAATAGTTCTTGGAATTGGGGGTTTGGGGGTTTTGTTTACAGGTACATAGTACTCATTTCCGGGAATTTGATTACGACTTTTGTCCACCTGGCTTGTTCTACAGCGCACACTGTGCGTCCGCCGCGGGTTGCGGGTCGGAGTGGCCGTGGTCTAAGGGTAGGATAGAATCAGGTATTAGTCCGCGCCTACACATTTTTTTAAACAACACTATACATTCATTACATATTGTATTATTAGAATAAGAATTTGAAATACATTTATTGCTATCCGAATGACGTTTTATAAACGCGTTTTTTAAAAGATAAGCTTTACAAACAGATTTCCGAGATTATAGAGCCATAAAATAAAAATGTCCGATATTGGGGTCAAGCCGTCTTATCACTAGTACGAACAGAACCCACAGCCCGACTAATTTATCTGCGGAGTTTGTCATAGGAGGAAACTAACAAAATTCACAGGTAGCTATAAATTTTGTTTGGAGAACACGATGGTGGACACACTCACTCACTTTTTTTCACGGAGCTATCGGCTCTTTATCACGGGAGTTCATTGCATAAGAAAACCAGCAACATAAAACATTGGCCAAAAAATACGAATAAACATAAAACTTGATCACTGGAGTTTTACTTTGATTTTAAATATATTACGAGAAAGAGATGTCTTCGACCCATTAGAATGAGCGTTGTTTAATTTAACGTCCCGAAGTAGGTGTCCCAGGTTGTTGTGTAACTGTACATGTGCAGTACAATACTAGTTTTTTTTTTATAGGTATGTTAGTTTTAAGATACTTTATCATTCGGGCTTAGTTGCCTGGAAGAAATGTTATTGTTAATACATTGGCCACGCGTCTGTCCGCTTTGGAAATCGCTTGTCGTGCCTGCCGGTGTGCGGACCAGTTTTAAAACCACCTTACAGGCATAACATTAGGCGTAGTAGTAGGAGTTTTAATAGATTAGTTAGGCTTAAACTGTTTTATTGGGCTCCATACATTTATCTTAGGTTATTTAACTTAGGTACTTCTTCCGCCTGGAGCGCTTAATTGAAATGTACGGAGCCAAACTAAACCGAAAAAAAATTACACACCTTGGTATCTATCAAAACCACCGATAAAATAATAGCATCAAAATCCATATTAAGACTATGTTTAACTCTAAATCCATCATGTTAGCCCGGGACAGTCCACTGCTGGACGGCTGCCTCCTCTAATGATTTCCACAAGACCGGTCTTGAGATGCCCGCATCCAGCGGCTTCTCGCGACCCGGGACCCTATTCGGAGATTTGAGATTCTCATCTCACTATTTCTCGTCCTTGTTGCTCTCGTTTGAAACGTCATAGGTGTGAGAGTGACCAAGATAAAATCTCATCTCACGCGCAGGAATAGCCCCTATTCGGAGATTTGAGATTTTCATCTCACCTTTTTTCGTCCTTATTGCTCTCGTTTGAAACGTCATAGGTGTGAAAGTGACCAAGATAAAATCTCATCTCATCTCACGCGTAGGAATAGCTACCCAGATCGTTGGTCCACCTTGTGAGAGGCCTTCCCACGTTGCGTCTCTACAATAGACGAGTCCTAACTACAGCCTACCTAGTCAGTCATTAGTAGCTACTTCCACTAGGTAAATATCGATTAAATATAGCAGTCATCGGCCTTCAATCATCAATCATGAACATGCGTCGTAGAAATCAAATGAATCTCGGAATCGAAGGAAGTTTTTGTCAACATGTTTAGGTCACAGAATACTCCCTAGTTCACATATCTATGTGTTTATCGCTTTTTCGTCCCACGATAGGTACCAAGTTTGTCATAATGATTGGTTTTTTTTCGTTGGCTGGGATATGCCGGTATGAGTACACTCACGACGGACGTATTTAATTCCCATTGTGATGTTACGGGGTGGGATGTGCGCGACAGAAAACCACGCTCTATGTACTATTATTTATTCTGTGGCTACACCACCAAGGGGTGTTACCATGACGTACTATTGCTATGATATTGCTATGTTAGAAGAAACCAATTCACTCGAGACTAGAAGACACACAGATTATAAGTGTCAGGGAACACACACTGGCAGAGTATTCCACACTCTAGCGGTCCGTATGAGAAACGAGGAACCAAAGCGTTTCATGCGTGTTGTAGGTAAACAAGATGTCATGGTAGGCTCCCAGGCCAAGAATTTCTCTCACTGCTCAAGTTTTCGCCCTCGACCTGGGACTTCCCATGTCAAGGTACATTATTTTTATCATATACAATTCTAATTAAGTATTTATTTTAGATGATAGAAAGCATAATCTTCAAATTATGCAATGATTTTATCAACTTTTTGCATTATCTTTATACTTTATGGCAGTAAACATTTTTATCAAAGAGAGGGATAAAATTATCATACCAATTATCTAATTATGTATACATGTACTTAGTGGTATAATAATTATGTTATTTAAGTTAGATAAAAAAAACATAAAGATTAAAAAATTACTAGTTCATAAAAGGTCAATCATCTGCATATCTGTTGACACTGATATTAATAAAATCAGTCAGCAGTTTATCTAGGCACAGTTTTGGTAGAGTTCTGTAGCTATGTTAAAGATCACCATCACATCACGCCAAACAGAGTACTTAAAATAAAAAATAAAAATAAAAATAGCCTTTATTCACTGATTTTTAGTTTTTTTTTACAAATTTCTGTTGTTACAAAAAATAAAATAAAATAAAAATACTTAATCTATAATTTCAAATAACACCAGCTTCAGAATCAGGTTGTCCTTTCTGGACATAGGCCTCCTCTAGATGTCGCCACTCCTCTCTATCTATGGCTATTCTGCGCCATCCTTTTGGCAGATCGTCCTCCCACCTTCTCTGTGGTCGTCCCCTTGATCTTTTCCCATTTCTGGGGTACCAGGACATGACCTCTTTGGTCCATTTTTCCTTAGAGGATCTGATCACATGTCCCGTCCACCGCCATTTTAGTCTTTTGATCTTCCTTGAGACATCTGTTACTCCTGTCGCCTTTCTAATTTTGGTCAGTCTCCACTTCAGCTTAATGTGTAACATGCTTCTCTCCATCCCTTGTTGGCATACCTTAAGTTTCTGGCTGTGAGCTTTTGTTAGGCTCCAGGTTTGGCATCCGTAAGTAAGTATTGGTAGAATACACATGTTGAACACTTTTCGCTTGGCTGGCATTGGGATTTCTTTATTTTTCAGGATCTCTTTTAGTGACCAGTATCTGGCCCAGGTGTTGTTTACTCGTCTTTGCAGTTCTTTATCCATCTGTGAGTTTGGTGCGATTATTTGTCCCAAATACACATATTCGTCCACATATTCTATCACTTGGTTGCTTACTTCAATGTTTTGTTTCTGCCTATTTGTCATAACCTTTGTCTTGGAGGTATTCATTGTGAGACCTGCTTTTCTGCTCTCTGTTGCTAGTTCTTTAAGCATTCCTTGTAGAGTGTCAGGATCTTCGGCAAACAGCACCAGGTCGTCCGCAAATCTTAGGTGAGTTAGTTTACATCCATTTATATTTATTCCTAACCTCTCCCAATCTAGATTTCTGAAAATTTCCTCTAGCACAGCTGAAAAAAGTTTGGGGGACAGAGGGTCCCCTTGCCTGACCCCCTTTTGGATTTTAAATTCTTCTCCAATTCTTTCCAATTGTACTTTTGCAGTGCTGTTACTATATATTTCTTTTATAATTCTGATGTATTTATTTTCTATTCCTTGATTTGATAAGGCTATATATGTAGCTATGAGACAAGGAATCGAACGCTTTGTTGTAGTCGACAAAGGAAATATAGTATGGTTTTTTGTATTCGTTATATTTTTCTACAATTTGTTTTACCACAAGTATGTGGTCAACTGTTGAGTAGTCAGCTCTGAAACCCGCCTGTTCCCGTGGTTGTTCTTCGTCTAGTTGTTTAGTGAGCCTGCCTAAGATGATTTTTGAAAATATTTTGTATAAATTTGTCATTAGACTTATTGGTCTATAATTATCTATTTTATCTTTATCTCCCTTTTTGTGTATCAAAATTATGGTCGACTTCGTCCACTGTTCTGGAATAATTTCACTGTCAAGGATCTCATTAAATAGGCTAGTTAGTGGTTTAAGTATTACATCTAGTGTTCCTTTTAGTAATTCATTGGATATTCTATCTTCACCGGGGGCTTTATAATTTTTTTGTGATAGCAGGGCTTTTCTGGTTTCACTTTCTAGTATGTGTGGGATTTCTTCTTCTTCGTTTGAGTTTTTCACTATTTCTGATACTTCCGGTGAGCTATACAGATTTTTGTAGAAGTCTGTAGCAATTTTGCTAATCAATGTTCTTTTTGTTGCTACATATTCTTTTTTATCTTTATTTTTTCCCTTCATTTTCGGTACCCACGAAGAGTGATCCCTAAGTTTTTTCAGTGCTCTTTTTAGTCCTCCTGTTTTTTCAATTTCTGACTGGATTTTATTAAGACGAGTTTCTTTCTTGTGCTTTCGTATACTTGCTGTAATTCTTTTACTTAAGGTTTCTATCTTTTTAATGTTGTTTTTCCTATCGGTAAACAGTTCTTTCCTGTCTTGTATCAGAGTTCTGGCTTCATTCCCTATTTTATCTTTTTTGGTGTTATTTGTTATGCTAGTCAGTTCTTTTCCTATGTTTGTTAAAATTGTTTCTAGTTTGTTGTATTTTTCTTGAACCGAATCGCTTATTTCAGTTTTCTCTATTTTTCCTTTAACTGCATTACAGATGCTGTCTGGAATCGGGATAGCTAGTTGATCTGTTGTGTTCCTTATGTGTTTCCTTGTTTTACTTTTTTTGGAAATTTCTAGAGTGGCTCTGACCATCCTGTGATTTGTACTAAAGTTCAGTCGATTGACTATACCAACATCATTAAAGAGACCGGGGGTGTTGGTTAGGATGAAGTCTATTTCATTTCTATATCTCCCATCTGGTGAGATCCATGTCCATCTTCTTTTTAAATCTTTCTTGTAGTATGTGTTCATTATTCTTAAGTTGCATTCTAAAGCGAGGTCGACGAGTTTTTGTCCATTTTTATTTCGCTTGCCTTGGCTAAAAAGACCAATGGTGTTGATTTCTCCATCTTGTTGGTTACCTATTTGACTATTGAAGTCTCCCATCACAATCTTGTTTTTGTTTGCTTCTTCAATAGTTTCTTGCAATGATGTGTAAAAAATGTTCTTCTCCTCTTCACTTGCTTGCTCTGTGGGCGCATATATTTGTATTATAGACCAGGTACAGGAACAGAGTACTTAGTGTTTCTTAATTCCTAACTTTTTTAAGTTAAAAAAAATCACAAGGTTAAAATATTTTCTACTAGCTGTTACTTGTGACTTTTTTGGGGTTTATTCAGAAAAAAATAAATCCAAAAACCTTCCTGTGGATATAGTGTAACTAATTATCAAATTTTATCGAGATTAGTTCAGGTGTTTAGCTGTGAAAAGCCTACAAACAGACAGACAGAGTTACTTTCGATTTTATGATATTAGTATGGAGTATGGATGTGGATTGGTGGTGGAATTGTAACATTCCTTTCCTTTCTCCCGAGGGGGCTGGCAGAGGTGTAATACAACACCTACACTCACTTCTCATATTCAGTCCCAAATGTGACAGAGGGTGAGCCTGTTGCCATACACCGGGCTCCAGTCATGTAGCAGATGAAATACAATATGCACATATGTTCACACAATCAATGGATTAGCAGGTGGAATTGTGACATACATATATGTTTGTTTATGTGTATTTTTAGCACAGTCTGCCTCTATCAGACATGCAGTAGGTTTGTAAAAAAATAATCAGTATCATCCCCACTGCTTAGATCACCTCTGTTGAGCGACCTACTTGCTAAACAGCTGTCAACTGTTGTGACAAAACTAAGTTTAGCAATGTACTGTGATATTAACTTTTAATTGTACTTTGTATTTAGAGCAATTTTTTAAATAGATTTTGATTTAAAAAATGTGGATGTAAAAGGTGTGAAGGTGTGAAGGGTATATAATTGACCAAAATGCTTTGAACTTAATAATGGATTATAATGGCTGTTGTTTCATCCTGTTCCACAATTTTACTAAGTCTAATAAGTGTACTATTTTCATACCACGGATCTTTCAAATATGGCATTGTGGTATCTCCTTGACAAAACACCCACAAATTTGATGAAGGTGCAGGTTGTAGAGACAAAGACAAAGTGTTCCCATTGTTATGCCTAGACATGCCTGGCAATGAATCAATGAAGGAGATTTTATGGGCAGGTGATTGAGGTGGTGTCAAACTTCTGTTTCTCTTCTAGGTATGCTGTTGAGTTTTAGCTACAGCACTATATGACATTAGAAGAGTTGTGGCCAAGTCTTGTCAAACATTTTCATACATATTATATTGGTCCTTTTTTCAGTTAGGGTCTTTTTTTCAGTCCTTTTTTTTTAGTTCCTGTATGAGATTTTTAGTTAGCTTGAAATGAAACCTCCAAGTAGGTTTGTATGTAATGTAATATGGATTTTGTGTTTTCATTATCACATAGAGCTATGGTTATCTAAGGCCTATTGAGGAGATAAAACTAATACCTAATCAGAGTAATCCAAGCATCTGCCTGGTTTACTCGCCAAATTATCAATATCAGCGCATCACGCAGGGTAAAATAAAAGGCCTCGCGTTATCGATCAGCAGCTTTCTCTATCGCATACAGAAATCCACCTTCTACGGAAACCAACAGATCAAAATATCGAGTGCGGTAACGGTACGCTCTCTGCGCAGCGCCACTCTCACATATTCGCTATTACACCTACATTCATAACTTAAGGCCCATACGACTTTGCACATTATCGATCGCTCCCATTTCTGCACTTGCGATCACCATCCACTCTCGAGACCTCCGGGCGCGACCTTGAATTACCTAAATTAAATTGTGACGGAAGCAGCATACCTAGTCCCCGATAGATTTTTCTATGCCACAATTTTAATTCACGACTCATGGAACGAACGGAAATAAACTTTCCTAAATAATAATTTGTTTAGCTGTATTTACTTATTCGACACTCACCTTGCGTAATGACGCAGATATCAGGTCACTGCACTCAATTCTTTCCATATTTTAGGCCACACAAATTCACACACGATTTCATTTTCGTCAAAATGCACAAACAAAAAAAACCAACGTGACGAGAGGAAGCGCATCGTTCAAGCTTCAAATATATACTGACAGCCATGCTGCTGATGAGTCCGTCTTTATTGTGGACTTGTGCGCTGATTGGCTGCGCACTAGCAGATAAAAAAAATAATTACAAACATCTACCAATAGGCAGTCAGATTTTCAAAAATTCTTGATTGTTAGCCAAAAGTCGAGCAGCTGAAATGCAATATCACAAGCGTTTTATTATTTCTCGAAAATATATATGCAAATTTTAAGGATTTTAGAATGGTGAATTTGATAAATTTGCCAACACTATCAATAAAATTAAAGCTTAGACCAGGTTGAATAATTAAAACAATGTTTTGTTCTTGAATTATTACAATAATTTATAGAGATAAGTACGTAAAATTATAAATTGCAGTAATCATAAAATAATCAGATTGCACAAAAAATAAAAAAATTGGTCGACAAAACGTAATCTCAAAACAAAAATAAGATTTGTTTGACAACTTCAATGTAAGTCTTTCAATGTCAGCTGACATTCGTGGACTGTCAAAGTCAAGCTCCCTCAGATTTTTGTGTTTGAGGTTAGAGCAGTTTTGTGGCATGTGCACTTGGTTGGTGTTGCCGTTTTAGTAACTTTTCTCTGGAATTGGCAAATTATTGACTCGATTAGTATTTTTTGTTTTCTTGCCTAGCTCAATTTCAACTGTTTGCTTATGTAGAATGTTACAAAAACCAGGCTTATTGCGATTTTTTTAAAACAAAGGTAATTCTATGGGTTCTTCTTTGGCATTTCGAAATTATACTTTACTTTTTATTTTAGCGCCAACAGACCCAACAGCAAATTATATTTCGTATTTTAAAGCGATGTGGGAACACTTTCAAGAAATGCAATGCAAGGAGAGTTTTGGCGGGAACCGAAAAGATGGTGTCGTGTATTTGTATTATTTTCTAAAACTTGTGATTCTTCGAGTGTTAAATTGTAATAATGGTGGATTATTAACGTTTACCGGTTCGTCAACGTGCACGAGTGTGGGCAAATGATACAAACATCGCGAAACGCGATTTTTCGTGTTCTCTACAAAACTTCACTTAAAGTTTCAGTAAAGTATCCATAACTTTACTGGAATGGGAAAAGGGGAGGGATTCATCGTCTTCATCATCACCTCATCATCATCATCCCATCATCTGTTACTGAAGGAAAAAATATTACTAAGAATCCGACTGAAGGACGAGTATCCATGGTCATGAATAAATTATTTAAAAAAAAAAAAAAAATGCAATGCAAGTCTCGTCTCGTGTTTTGCTGTTGTTTGTAATTTTGTGAGCTAAATGAAAGGGTTATTTTTATAATTAATTAATGTTATGTAGTATTATTAGTATAAATATTGTTTTTCATAAACGATAGTTATATAATAAAACTGTTAACTGTATTAGGTTGTTTAAACCATGGGAAAAAGCAAGAAAAAGAATCGGGATCGTAAGAAAATTACTTTAGTGTTCGATGAAGCTGAAAGAAAGTAAGTTATCTAATGTTATTATCATAATAATATCATGAATATCAAGAGTCGCGGTTAGACTATATGCAAAGAGGCGCTGAGCTTATAATTGATTTTATCACAAGTCTTTAGTTACTCCTAACCATCTCCTAACCCATAATTTAGGATTTCGTAGCAAACTAGGGAACCCTTTATCTAGATTCGCCCACAAAATACTTCATATTATAAAGTTATTTTTCTAATATGTTTTAAAACCATGGATTTGATATTTATTGTGTTTTGTAAAAAATGCCACAAAGATCGAACAAGTATTAAAACTATGTTTCTAAATTTCAGAGATTACCTTTGTGGTTTTCGAAAGCGGAAGTTAGAAAGAAAGAAAAAAGCACAAGAAGACATTCAGCGACTTCTAAAGGAAGAGAGAAAACGAATAAAACAAGAAGTAAAATATTTTGTCATAATAATCATCTTCAATAAATAAAGAAAAAGAATGAAATGAAAGGCACTAATCATGCCTTTCTTCTTCTTACTCATATTAGCAATATTGTGTGATGGTGCAAGTGAAACAACATGAATAGATTGTTTCTTTAAATTTGTTCCCTAATGGATCAAGGTATACCAACCAGAACATGGAATGGATTTTGCAAGTTTTGTAAATTAAAGTATAAAATAAAATTATAGTTTGTGTTGGTAGACCACATATTAAGTTTGACAATAATTCACCTATAATTTTGAAAATTTCAAAGCACATTGCTAAAAAAACAAGACCATATCACACACTTCTTGAAAAATTACCACTAAACAATACAAATTCAAAATGTTTATTTGCAGAGACATGGATATAGGTTGCTATAGTTGTATCTTTATTTTATTTGATTCACTAAGCCCACCACTTATAATTTGTATCACTATGCTTACCTCGGCATTCAAAACTATAATTGTAATTGGATAAAATCAGAACTGTAGTGTGACTTTATGGCTTAATGAAATATAATTCTTCTTATGTATCTAAATCTCTTTTTGCAGAACAAAGAGTCATACAAGAAGCTCATAGTATCCAGTCGGCCGATCCCGGACATTGAACAGTTACTTCAAGAGGAGTATGAAGATGAAGATGTTAATGTGAAAATCGTAGAACTTTCATCAAACACTCTACAAGAAAAAAATTTAGTCATAGGTGAAAATAGACCTAAAGAAGATGTAGAGAAAAAGAAACCCAAGAAAGCAAAGGATAATCTTACCAAGGATATCAAAGAAATTCCAGGAATGGGATTGGAAGAAGAAAGTCTTGAAGAATCTGAGCAAGAAGATGGTGATGACAAATTAAAGACCAAAAAGGAAATAAAGAGCATGCTCAAGAAACAAGCCACTAAGAAAATACAAAAAAGCAAAGTATTCCAAATGAAAAGCAAATTGGACAGAATACAGAATAAAAAGAAGTCGCAACAAAAGAAAACTCACATGAAGGGCAAAGCAAACCCAAAAAAACCTAATCCTGATCCGAGGAATGGAAAAGTTGATTCAAAGAAGCCTAAAGCCGACTTGAGGAAGCACAAATCGAAGAAAAAGGGTGGTAGAAGGAAATAAAATTCTATGATTACAAAAACATATTTTATTAAAATTAAATCTTATAAGTAATGAGGTATTTTAATTCCACAATCATTTAAAAACAATTTTAATTTACACATGCAACATGATTTTCTTGGAAAGTAACTATAGAAAACATAACAATAGCCATCTTTCGAATTTAACAGTTATTCACCACACAATTTTGGAACAGCTGAACAGATCGGATGCAATTTAGCAAAGAAATAGATTATAGTCTAGAATAGCACATGGGCTATGTGGCTATGACATGTAACAACACAGGGCACAGCTAGTACTATTCATAAAAAAAAACTTTTATAGATTATTATGAATGTTTTACCTTTTTGAAAAAAAACTGATAGCATTAAATGCTATCAGTTCATAATAATAATATATTATAATGTTGAATTAAATAGAAAAGAACAGTTTTAAATCTTTAGAAAATGAAGCAACCATAAAATGTTTATATCTGCGAATGCAACACATTACACAGTAATGATAATTATTTCTTGACAACTTTCGTCCTCTTTTTGATTGTGCCTTCTACACTGGAACTACTTTCCTCAATGCTTTTAGTAACTTTGTCTTTAGGAGATTTTCTTTTTATTGGTGACTTTTTGATGTTTTCAGGTTTTTCAACTGCAGTTTTTAGTAACTTAGTATTGAGGTTTTGTGTTTTGTTCCGAGTCAGTCTGGGACTTATTGCTTTTGGTTTCATTTTTGTTACTTCCGAATTTACTTCATCAATTTCAGCTATTTTGGAAGTGCCTTGTTCCATTTGTACCTGCAAAATGGTAGCTAGAGTTTTTTCAATATTTTCCAAACGTGAATCTATTTCTTGTTTATTATCTTTTGCTAATTTCTTAGGTGCTGTGTTCTTCTTAGGTCTAGATAGCTTTTCAGTATTATTAGGTTCAATGTTTAGGACATTGGAAGTTTTAAAATCATCCATTTCATTTTCTGGATCAACTGTTACTATGTTCTCTTTCTTAGGAGTAACTTTCCTCTTTCTTGGTGGCTTTGATTCTGTAACTTCATCTTCTATTGGATCTTTTTCAATTTGGATTGGAGATTTTTTGGTGGTTTTTTTTTGTTTTGGGTTAACATTTAGGAAATTTGTAGGTTTAAAATCATTTCCATAGTCTAGACCCATTTGCGTCTTTAATTTGAGAGTAACTTTGTTCGTTATTGATGACTGGGACTCTTCATTTTTAATTTCAAGTGTATCTTGTTCAATTTTAAATGGAGATTTCTTAGGAGATTTTCTTGCAAGACCTTTGGATGGGCAAATATCATTGTTCAAGCATTCCTGACAGTTTGGACCAATTGGAAGACAGATTGTTTGGCCGAAGCCAACCATAAGATGGTTCACCTCACTCCACAGTTCAAAAGGAAGCCAGCTTTGCAAAGCTTTCCTGGTTTCTTCAGGAGTGGATGTGGGTTTCTTTACCCATCCTATTCTATTGCTTATTCTGTGTACATGGGTATCTACACCTGTAACAGAGAACATTCACACTGGTCACTGAATAGATATGAGTAGGTATTTAAGTCACCCAGCTAAGTTCATAATTTTGTTGAAAAATAGCTTTTACCACAATAATGAAAATGCAAAACTATTATATTCGATGATTTAACTGGCTGATTGACAAGACAATCAGAGGCCTGCCAACAGACTCACAGTAAAAGAGTAAGCCTAGTCACAACTGTTATTACTACTCTCTTAACTTTATAGTTGAGACAGAGAGAGAGAGAGTGAGAGAACTTACCAATTCCAGTAACTTTATCCCAAGCCACCTTCATACAGATGTGTGCCATCTTAGGGCCAACCCCAGTTAGCTTGCATAGTTTCTCAGCAGAGTCGGGAATGTCACCATTGTATTGATCCCTCAGTGTTTGTGTGGTTTTCTTTATGTATTTTACTTTTGTCTGCGACAAGAATAACATTTGTATTACTGTACTAAAAAATAGTTCATAACATATCAAGTTGCTCTGAAGATTTTCCATGTACATCCAGACTATTATTAAATTGAATGTAGCTCTGTACTTTGTGTCTGTTTGTAGGCTTTTCATGGCTAAACAACTGAACGGATCATGATGAAGTTTCACAAGGTATTTCACAAGAAAGGTTTTTGGATACTAGTTTCTAAATAAATGTGAATGAAGACACAGGTAACAACTAGTGGGAAATAGCTGATTGTGGATTGGATAGGAATTGATTTTCATTAAATCTATTTAATGGAGCAAAGAGTACTATGGCCAATTAGCCTTTTACAATCTTGTTTCTGCGGTTCTGCCCAGTATTATATTGTCTATTTTTCTTGTTTTTATTTAGTTAGTCTCCTATAACAAGTATGTAATGTGTTATTCTATATGCATGCAAAACTGCAATTCAAATAGCATTGTACCTATTTGAAATTGCATGATAAGAGATGGATCTCACCTTCCAAAATCCTACTGGATAGATCAGTTTCCCAAGTTCTTCATCATCCATCTCTATGATATTTTCTACAGTCAGGCCCCGAGCCCTGAGGCGCTCCATGGCTGCAAATGTTACTTGGTCCTTCGTCTGACTTGACAACATCAGTGATACAAGACACTGGTATCTGTAAACCTGCCAATTTTATAAATGGATATCAGTTCCTAATTCCTAGCCATAACAGAACAGTGGTTGTAATGGTTTGTACCAGGTCAAACAGACAAACAAATACACAAGTAGTTGTGAACTGTATCATAACAACTATCAGTTGACTTTGTAATGCACATTACATTTATCAGTACTTCTGCTAAGTCTAAAAAAAGTTGTCTTTTTTTTCGCATTATAAATATTTTGTCTTTGGATACCTCTGGTGGTGCATTTTGGTCCATGCTCATGTGACAACCCATGGAATCAACCGGAGCATCATTGTTAGCCCTCATGTTTCTCAAGTTCACGAGAAATTCACGCCAGTTTGAAGGTTCCCATAGCCCTTTACCCTCCTGGAAAAATATTACACTTTTCATACAAATCTTTCAGCATGACCATTATTAATTTATAGATTTGAGAGGGAGCCACCATCTTATTTTCTGAACAAAATGATTTACAACTTCCTGTAGAAAATCTCAGTTCTGTTGTTTGCTACTTCTACAGCTAAGTTGGTTGCAATGTACCTAAGCTCTTGCAAATCAACATTAATGGAATGAGCTTGAGTTTATATGGGAAAAGGTACTTACTTCTTTTACTGGAGAAGCTTTTTCAAACTCAATTTTTACAGGCCTTTTTTCAAATTTGAATTTGTTTAAATCAAGCACACACTTGTTTGGACTTGATTTCATATACTCTAGCTGTTCCGTTTTTACTTCTGCATTTCTAGGATTATCAGTTTCTTTGGCAATATTTAGGTTTTCACCAGCTTTCTTTGATATTTTCCTACCCTCGGCCTGGCAAGATTTCGTTTTAGGCAGAGGCATTTTGCAAATAGTTTTTAGAAGATGTAGAATTATTTCTTTGCACCACAGTTTACGATTTAAAATCTATCTATATAAAATAGATTTAGAATCTAGATCCATTTTTCGTTAAAACTTTTAGAATCGTTTTGAAAATATTTTTTTTTAATATTTACTTTTTTTCATAACATGACCATGGATACAATACAAAATAAACTACAAAGTCATATAGAAAATAAATTGGGGCCTCTACGATTGGGGACTGATTGGGGCAGTACCCAGTGGCCCTATTCGGAGATTTGAGATTTTCATCTCACCTTTTTTCGTCCTTTTTGCTCTCGTTTGAAACGCCATAGGTGTAAGAGTGAGCAAGATAAAATTTCATCTCATCTCACGAGTAAGAATAGTCCTACAGGTTTAAAAAAAACTGGCAAATTAACAAACACGAAAGTGTGTCAATGCGACTGTCAAGCCGCTTTTTTTGTCAGTTGTCATAAACATTAAACTTGTCAATGTCATAGTCAGCGAACGTGAAAAACGAAAATCGTGAAATTCGTGTCGTGAACAGCGAAATAGACGTGAAATTAATTTTTGGGGTTTTTATCCAAGTTGGTTTTGGGAAAATTATTAAGGTTACATTTGTAAATATTTATGGATATTGAAGTTGTATCTAAACCAAAAAACCATGGCTGAGCTTTTACTGGATCCCAATATTCGTTTATGGGTGTTCTTACCAATAGTCATCATCACCTTCTTGGTTGGGATCGTGCGGCACTATGTTTCCATCATTTTGTCTTCTCAGAAGAAGGTGGAACTCCTGCAAATGCAGGACAGGTATTTAACTTCACTATACTTCAGTCTGAACCCTATCATTAATAAAAAACAAATACGAATTTTACTGTTCTTAGCAGAGGGTTCTTCTAACTGCTTGTTCTCATCTATTAATTACTATTCCTTACAGTAATTTCCATAAAACTAAAGATATCGTTGCGCTGCTCTTTTACCAAAACACGTATTTTACTATTTAAAATTTATAATTGTTTTCCTTATAAATTCACAGTCAAGTGATGATCCGAGCTAGGCTACTGAGAGAAAATGGCAAGTATCTGCCGCGACAGTCGTTCGCGATGCGTCGCCACTGGTTCAACAATGAAGAGACTGGATACTTCAAGGTGCAAAAGAGAGCTGCAGCCACTCCAGTAAGTAATAGAAATGGTTACATTTTTAGGTTTCAGGTTGGTAGGAGAAGTAAATAAGCAGGTTTTGAACTTACATATGACTATTGACACAATTTTGGAACATCATAAGCTGTCCATCTTCATACCTTTCATCTAAAGATTTTATAGTAATCAAAGTTAGTTGAACCCTGGAAAGTTAAGAATGCACATTTAAAGCAAAGCTCTTCTATGTTCTTATTGGCAAGAGAAATGAAATGTATCAGATTTCATACAGTACTAATAACAACCTATTCTTTTTTAACAGAACCCTATGACAGACCCGGGTATGATGACAGACATGCTGAAAGGCAATGTGACCAATGTGCTACCCATGATAGTCATTGGAGGCTGGATCAACTGGATGTTCAGCGGTTTCCTTACTAGTAAGTATCTGTTTGACAATGGATGTAATATTGCTATTATACTAGAAACTAGCTGCACCCCTCGGTTTCACCTGCGATCCCACAGAAGCTGTAAATTTTCTCAGGATAAAAAGTACCCTATGTCCTGCTCTGTACCCCTGACAACATGCATACAAAATTTCATGATGATTAGTTGAGTAGTTAAGGTGTGAAAGTGTATTAAATAAATGAACAACTATACACACTTTTGGATTAGTTAGGATTAGGATTAATAGAACAGTTTCACCAGGGCTGTAGCTAGGAGGGTCAATGCCCTACCTAAAAAAAATACCAGCAAAGTACACACTGTAAAACTAAGTCAAGATGGAAAATAAACTAGCATATCATGACATCTAGGCAAGTATATTGCATTGAGTATGTGTAATTCAATCTTTTTGAACAAACTTACAGAATCACACATTTTTGCGATCACGTAACAAGGACCACAAAGGAGTTTGTGCTGTGTCATGTCACACCCACAAACTAGTCTAAAATAGTCCGCCGACTGCAGATACCCAACGTCACTGAGCATCTTGAAATATCTGGCAGTTGGAATTTTGAATGGAAACTTGAGAAAACCTTTAATTAGATCCAGAAATAATTTTAGGGTGCTTTTTTCGTCACAAAATATAATTTCCGAAACTATGGCATCATATTGTCCTAGTACCTCAGGTCTGCCAACGCGCGAAATTAGCAAAAATTTGCGAAAATCTAAGCTCAAAGGCGACCGACGCACGATCGTCAAGCACTGGGTTGATCGCTTGTCTCGCGGTAGTCGAGGCGGGGACCGCGAGTGCCGTGAGCAGGGTTTTTTTGAGATTTGTTTTTATTGCATAGTAGTATGAGAGATGAATATTTAATATCAAAAAATTTTGGAAATTGAATTAAAAAAAATTTAAATACTTATGGCTTATCTTATTTACTTCCCTTCCAGCTAAAGTGCCATTCCCCCTGACCCTACGCTTCAAGCCCATGCTGCAGCGAGGAGTGGAACTGGCATACTTGGATGCGTCTTGGGTGTCTTCAGCCTCCTGGTACTTCCTCAATGTGTTCGGACTGCGGACCATCTACTCTTTGGTGTTGGGAGAGAATAATGGTAATAAGCATAGATTTACATATCCAGCAAATGGGTGTTGTCTCCTGTGTAAAATTACTAAAACTTCCTTAAGTTATCGAAGAAGCTCAACATTTAGTTTAGATTTGACATACATATCGCAAACCTAGAACAACACTGAGCTATGTCAAAAAATTACTTTTTTCAGGAGAGATGAAAAAATATTGCCTATCAATACCTTACTTAACACACTTAGTGTAACGAATTTAATGAGAATCAGTATGATACAGGTTGTTAATTAGCGTCAATAAGCGAGTATTTAATTTTTTTTAATGAATTCACTATTGTCCAATTATTTAATGAAATAAAAATTATTGATTTGAATAGGCGATTAGTATCGAAACGCAAAATCAAAAAAGTCATCAACACTGACTTAGAACTAGGGAATGCAATCTCGAGACGAGATCTCTAAGTCGAGATCTCGAGGGATCAGGGACCCTATTCGGAGATTTGAGATTTTCATCTCACTTTTTTTCGTCCTTGTTGCTCTCATTTGAAACGTCATAGGTGTGAAAGTGACCAAGGTAAAATCTCATCTCATCTCACACGTAGGAATAGCCCCCCAGAAATTAGATCTCGCCTCATTTTTCGAGACCAATCTCGAAGCACAAAATGACGAGACGAGATCGAGCGGCGACGCACGACACGTGTTCTCTGCGCGCGATTCGGACTGAACAATCATCGCAATAAGATGTCACGGTTGGGCCCAGGTGTAGTTTGATTATGTATTTTTTGCCTGTTACTTGTGGCATGTGTACCTGTAGATTATAAGCTACCTCATAACTGAATCTTATCCAGTTGTTTATAAACACTGCATAAATAAAAGGTTTTATGCCATGTCTGTTGTGTTTCGAATGTTTGACGTAATAATTTTGTCATCAGCGGCCGACCAGTCCAAAATAATGCAAGAACAGATGTCCGGAGCGGCCATGGCGATGCCGCCCGACCCGAAGGCCGCCTTCAAGGCCGAGTGGGAGGCCCTAGAGATCACGGAGCACAAATGGGCCCTCGCTACAGTCGAGGCAGACTTGCTCGCCTCTCAGCCCCAGCTATCTTGAAAATCATTAAATGAATGTGGGTGTGTGAATGTACTATGGAAATAAATATAGAACAGTATTTATTTGATAGTGCTAGTTTTATTTAACGTTGCTATGCGTTTTTGAAAAATTCTTACCAAGCAAATTAAAATGGCTCAGAGAATTGCTGAGGTTTTTATAAATACAAATATATGTGATGTCATACACATAGTTTGTCTCTGTACCAAACTATGACAAAACCTAACAAGGGAAAGTAAATTTATACATATTTAAAAGCTCAGGCAGGCATTTAATAAATTTATTTCATATTGCTTAAAATCCTGTACAAACATACATATCAATAACAACTACGCCAGCTCCACGTGTTGGTCCCAAAGCCACTCGTCCAATGTGTGGATATAGAAAATAGCATTGGCCCAACATTGGAGCTAGCGTTTTCCTAGATTCACACGCTGCAAGAGTGGCGTTGAGACCAACGTGTGTAGCCGGCGTTATATTTCGTTCCAATCTCAGACAATTACAGTAATGTCAATGGTGTCAACTATAGTACCATTTTGTATTAGACAGACAGCTTCTTACTCCCAGTATTTCCTTTCTTTTCTCACATATTAAAATAGGAAAGGATGCAGAAAATTTTAGTCCCCTGCTTAGTTTAGAGTTCAACAGCGTCATTATTTTTCATCTCAAACTGCACAATCACAAGTAATACAGTACACGAAAAGCTATAATGGTTACATGAAAAGGTCGTACAAAATAATCAAAAGTAGTCTTTATTGACATTATTTGCTTCACTTAAGATTGAAACGAAGTATATACGGCTTACAATCACATTAGATTATATCCTAGTAAACAAAGTATTAAGGTTAGGGAGGAGGTACCACACACTGCGACATTTCGACTACAACTCTTGGTTTAAAGTTCTTGTGAAGGTGTGGAACCGGAACGAACATGTGGAGCCTGCTTTAAAATTTAATAATTAAATTAAGCAATTAGTTCAAACTTTATCTATTTAATTATACAAGGTTATAGGTAACTCACCAAAAACCTCTTAAGGGTTCATTTTACGCATCAATATGAACAACTTTTACTATGAAGCCAATCCTGAAATCGCAAAAAAAAAACACAGCTGTTCCATACAAAAAGTTCAATCACCTGAGACAAAATGTATGGAACAGCTGATTTTTTTTTCGAGATTTCGGTGTTCGCCCCATAGTAAAAGTTATTCATATTGATGAGTACAATGAACCCTTAAGAGGTTTTTGGTTAGGTACCTATAACCCTGTAGAATCCTTTTATGCATAGACACTCTTTAAGCTATTCTGTGCAAGATCTGTGCTGTAAAGTCTGACAACTTCTTCCCAACGAGAACTGTCACGGAAGTAATTTATAGAGAAAGAATTAGCTGTCTAATGTTTATGCATATGAGGCAATAGTGTACACAAAAGCAATAAGCATAACCGTAATAAAATAATTCAAAATGTTATTCCAGAACATATCGTCACGCCTTTCCCCCGAGTGGGCTGGCAGAGGTGTAATACAACACCCACATTTCGCCGGACGATGTTTAGTCCCAAATGTGACAGGGGGCGAGCCTGTCGCCATACACCGGCCTCCAGTCATGTAGCAGATGACATACAATACGCACATATGTTCACACAATGAACAAATTGGTGCGTGCTGTCGGCTGGGTTCGAACCCACTCCCTCTGGCTTGAGAGGCGGCCCTTCTCCCAACTAGGCTGCCAACGCTTTTAAAAATATAAATGTTATTCCATGTGCTTTTAACAGGACGTTTTTTGTTATAAATAGGAATAAAACCAGTCTAGCATCAAAGTTGGGAATTTAATGGCGCGTACACAAAATCACCTATAATAAAAGTTGTATAACCTCAGAATAGTTAAAAGAGTTTTACCCTTTTCTTTCTTTAATGTTTTTAACTGGGATGAAAAAGACAAAACACCGTACTTAGCTATGCCCCGAGGCCAACATTAATTAGTAAGGAGGAAAATGTGTACAATATCTATTTACATTGAAACATATCTTGGTGTATATTAATTAGACTATATTACTTACGCCGTAAGATTTAGAATCAAACTGAGTTGCGCGGAGCTAGTATTGACATGCTAATTTATTCTTAAACTCTAAATAAATTAAATTTCAATGAGTCTATTTTGAGTTTTTTTTAACGTTAGACATTTCAGCCTAGCCTAGCTCCACACCACTCCAGAGGCCCTGTTCTGATGCGTGAGATGTTGTCTTGGTCATTATCAGTCTCGTTTAAAAAGTCATAGTGTGAGAGTGACCAAATAATATCTTACGCGTAATTATCTCACTCCTATAGCAGTAGTTGGACGCTAATAGTGGACCACTGGTTCAACAGACGATTTGACTGAACTTGAATGAAACTACAGAAATCAAAGCTAGTCACTATGTAACAATTCTGAATTTCCATGTAAATAGTGGGATCAACCCAGTTAACAATTTTCATGGTCGAAAGGCACTATCTGACCATAGTTCTGACGACCCAGAGGGTTAAGTTCAAACCTGCACATGGTTCAAAATGGAACTTTTCAAATTAAAGAAAAAATATGTAACTAATTTTGTATTAGTGTACATTTCCTTTACACAATTTAAAAATCTGTAATTTAGAAATGCTCATATTTAATGCTTGTGCACATTTTTAGAGCTAACCCCTCTGTATTTAAATGTAAACAGTGGGACTTTATCAACCAGACTATCTATCTAGTTAGACACCGCGAGTGCCCCAACTTAGCGTGTCAATGTCCGATCATAAGTACACAGAAATCGCGTCTGGCGCTGGCGTGGCGTGGCGTTTCTTACCGTTGTATTCTAATTTTATACCTTAGTCATTAGAAACAAAGCGCAATTTGAAATACATACACTGGATTGGGCGGATCTGTTTAGGCGTGTTTGGGCGGGATGATCTTTCAAGCCCGCACACATCAGCGCCAGACGTCATTTCTGAGTACTTTGCGTCTTAGCGACCAATAGAGCTCCACTTAATTTAGTCTGCTTTCTTTCGTGACGTCATAGATAAACTATTCTTCACACCAGAAATCACAAACACATAAGAAAAAGTGAATCGCTTAAAACTAGTGTAATAACTGGCAGCCTTATCATAAGGTATTCAAAATTTGGCAAGCTCATGTTTTTTTTTTTATTTTTTATGTAGAATAGGTCGGCGTTTGACCACCAACTAGTCTGATGTTAAGCGACGTTGTGGTCTAAGATGGAGCACGACGACCTATAAGGTACTTATTCACTCTAGCCTTGAAGTTTTGTAGAGTGAAGAAGTACAAAGACGGCAGTTGAGTGAGGCGCTAAAAGTGCGCTACTGCTCAGACCCGTCTTCGGAACGGTTACGGTTTTTATACAAATTGACGTGCGTCTAACGAGATAAAAGTCTGTGGGATCAATCCAGCAATCAGTTATCAGTATATCAGTTTGTCTTCGTCGCAGCGCACCATCCGTCCCCAACCTATATAACGCATATAAGAAACGGCCACCAACTGAGTTTTGATTGTGGCTTCTGATTGGTCTATTAAAATCTACCACAGATCGTGAGGATAAATATTTGAGTATTGGATTTAAATTCCACCTTCAGTTGCACCACAGCAGCACAGTTATCATTTCCAAACTCAATTGGTAAATTTTGTAGACAAAGTCTACTATGAGAGTTTAAGGCTGCATTTCCACGATAGACATGCTAGGATGCTTTAGCGAAGGATGTGTTTGTTAACAACCAATAGAATAGCTTCATTTACATAGCCTCACTCAGATGAAGGGATTCTATTGGTCCCGTTGAGTGGGACGTTAGCCAGCGGTCAGCGGATATCGAACTTGCAAAAATCAATCTCCGCTTACGCAATGCAGAGTTCCATATCGCAAAATCTGATAGAACCTTGAATTTAAAGAAAACCACCTTATGTATGCAGCATAGTTACATTTCTCATGTCGTTCTTTAAGCAACAATGTGGCGCTTATCGCATTTAGTAGGGTAACAAACACATTCTCGCACATTTCTGATCGTAACGAAACCTAACGACCAATCAGAAGCCACGTTCAGCATAGGTATTAACAATCATTCGGAAACGATTGGATTCCAAAAATGTTAAACTCATTCGAATCTCAGTCCCAAGTCTCAGTCCTAAGTTTTCAAACTTAATTCATTCTTCCAACCGAATTCATATTCCAACATGTACAAAAGTAGACTGAGAGTCGAACAATTTGAGATTGAAATTTGTGAAATCCGATCGAAAACATTATCGAATGATTGTGAACACCTATACCAACGGAAACATTTCCGAATGCTTGTGAGCAGCACGGCTGACCTTGGCGGGACCCATAATAAAAAAAACAAGGTCCAGCATTCAGCAAACAAGGATCGTCATCGTCATTCGCATTCGAACTTGTTGTAAATGACTCGCTTCGGTCTTGCTCAAGCATCGATCGACGTGACTACGTGTTGCTGGACGCTGTCCTGGCGGAGTGCAGTATGACAGTAGTGCTACTTCTTGATGAGCTGCACGACGTCCTCGTCGGCCACGGTGTGCGCGACGCCGACGCGCTGCGGCGAGTACTTGGTGCTGGTGCCCCACACCAGCGCGTACTTGAGCTGCGCCGCCAGCGTGCGGTGGATGGAGTGGCACACGTGCTCGATCGACACGCCCTGCAACGGACAAGCTCGGGTTAAGCGTCGTCGTACCACGGTTTTTCACCCACACACTCGTTTACTTAAGAGGGCCGCGACGTTATGAAATTTCCATACAAACACGCTACTAAAATTTCTTGAAAACCATTTGTCAGATTATGATGAAATTTAGCATGTACAATTAAATTTACAATTTCTCCGCCCCCATGTTCTTAGTTTTTTCAAAAAAACGGTCTCAAGCGAAAATAGAGGTATGAAAAATATCCGCATTTTTAAGGGGTCACTTTTGACTGATTTATTCAACAGATACACAAAGCAAATCATAAATTCCATTACATAGGGAGGTTGTCTACATCATTAGCTGTTAAATGAATACAAAATACAAGGGAAATTCTTAGTTACTTAAGAATGATTACAGAAGTGCAAAAGTCATAAAAAAAATTGAAATTGCACTTTGTCACTCTGTAGATAAGTTTAGAGGCTCGTCAGTATCATTACTCGCTCTCTTCGCTCGTCTTCTTCTTCGAGACGAAATGGCTATAGAATACCTTAAGCCAATGCGAAGTTAGTCTAGGTCGCCTAGGTCGAAGTTAGTTAGGTCGCCTGACTCTAAAGTCGCTCCGTTTAGAGTTGAAAATCGTAAGTCATATCTGAGGGTAAAATGAGATCGGCGCGTAAAATTACATTTTTTTGCCGTTTTTGATGGTATTTATTAATCGTGGCCTAGTCGGGAGAAGGCCCGCCTCTCAAGCCGGGAGCGGGTTCGAACCCAGCCGACGGCACGCACCAATTTGTTCATTGTGTGAGCAATTAGCGTATTGTACATACGGCCACACTTGGCCGGACGATATTCAGTCCCAAATGTGACAGCCGAGCCTGTCGCCATACACCGGGCTCCAGTCATGTAGCAAATGACATACGCACATAATAATTATGTTCACACCGTTCACACAATGAACAAATTGGTTCGTGCCGTCGGTTGGGTTTGAATCGGCTCCCTCTGGCTTGAGAGACGGGCCTTCTCCAACTAGGCTATCATCGCTTTAAAAAAAGAAAAATGTTTTATTGCAGTAACCAATTAAATTTTACAAAAACAGGTTGGGACCTTCTGGTAAGTAGTATTAAATACCTGTGTTAGAGAACCCGGCTCTTCTATATCTATATGATGTAGCATGCATGGTGGCTAAGTACTGACAGATTTTATTAACTTTACAGTACACAATACAAATACAAAATATTTATTTGGGTTAATACATTTACACAAAGTTAAATTAAAACCATATCTGCTGCCGTAGTGTGAGCTGTTTTGAGTGTACGTGAGTAATTCCCGTTTTTTAAAATTATGACCTCGCCTGGGTTAAATGACTCACCTTCCTCAAGATGAGTCCATCGTCGAAGTCCGGCGGCTGGCCCGGCTTCTTGGTGTACACCCTGATGAGGGAGAGGTACTCCCACAGCGTCTCCAGGAGGAAGTCCAGGTTCAGCTTCATGTTACAACTGAAACATTCAGCTGGTAAGCAATGTTATGTACTTTATACAGGTGGATAACGGCTCAATTACCCTCGATTCGTGTCCCTGCAGCGAGAACATATACGACTACTAGCTGTTTTGCCCGCGGCTTCGCTTGTTTTTATAACCTATATTACTCAAAAATAATGTAGCTTTCAAATGGTGAAGAGTTTTTTTAAATCGGATCAGTAGTTTTTGAATTGATTCGTTACAAACATACAAAAATACAAATATGTATTTCCTCTTTTATATTTTTTTAATACCCGACTGTTTTTCGAGCGTATGCAATGTTTTTATGACCTTACTTTGGCACAGGCTTAAGGAAAAACTGCTAAAATGTAGGTAGTGCACTTGCACTACCTACATTTTAGCAGTTGGGTTTGCAGTTTTGATATTTGTAAGAATACAGCTCCAAAGGGGAAAGTACTATGACCGAGTGTGGTGGAAATCTGGAAGATCTGGTGAGCATTGTCTGGAATTCGAACTGGCTTTTAAATGACAATAATAAGGTAAGGAGCATTTTGTCGCTTGGCTAAAGGGAGTGTACGCCGAGTTAGCATTATACATATATATCTACTCGCCAACTTTGCCGAGCGAGTGTAGTAAGCTAGTCGACCTTGCAATTAATGTGGTCCCAACACGCGTGCAGTGTAGTTGTGTACGGAGCGGCGCTGATTTACTGGAATCAGAGCGTGAACCTGGACGGAGGTAGATTAGAAATTCAGTAGTCTATGCTGCAGCAAACCTGCGGTCAGCCCACGGTAGGCAGTTCAATAAGTTGTGTAGCGTTTTTTGTTTGGATCAGCTTCTCTAGTACGCCAGTACATTCATCTCGTTGGTCGGTAGTTTTTCGCCGGCGGTCGGACGAGCGCCTCAGACTGACCTGACGACGACCGAATTGGGCTGGCGCGCTATCCTGTCGACCTCCTGTATGGAGATCTGGTCGATCTTGTTGTACACGTAGATGCAGGGCAGGTACACCCGGTTGCCGAGGATCACGTCGATCAGGTCGTCCGCGGAGCAGTCCTCGCGGAATAGCACCTGCGGGATAACAATAAAATTAAGTTTTTTTTTTACTACATATTTCCATTTTCCGTTTCGACAAGAGTGGAGAAACTGACTGTGGCAAAGTTGCTTTTTGACAGGGTAGGCGTTTGACCACACTGTGATGTGACGGTGTCGTCGAAGATGGCAAGCACGTACTATATTTCAAAACATGTGCAGCAGACCTAGTTTACGCAACGCGACAACGGTATGTCGAATTTTTATCGAGACAGATGTTCACATAGCCTTGTCACTTTCTCGCATGACAAAAAGTGACGAGAAGAATTTTGTCTCGCGTGCATGCTAGGGGTGCAGGTTGGAATTCCTGAAATGGCAATTGAATCTCGAGTGTGGCTGTTGGAACACTGCTTATATAAGCACTATGTAGCTAGCTTACTGAGTACTGAAAGGTACTCTACCACCCACATTGCTATGGTTAGCTTCATCAATGCTTATTCAACAGCTCAAGCTCTTTATTGAGATTTGAATCCACCCCGTGGCAAGCGATCTGAACACTACCCATTGCGCTACAATTGCAATGACTTACTTTCGGATTTGTAATATAAGAAACTAGCTCCCCCTGCCCCCCGATTTGACTCGCGGTTAAAAAGTATCCTAAGTGCTATTCCAGACTATAATCTATCTCTCTGCCAAATTTCATCCAGATCCATTCAACCGTTCTGGCGATATTGAGTAACAAGCAAACATTCATCCATCCAAATTTTCGCATTTATAATATTAGTGTGAAGTGTGACAGTGTGATATGATAAAGCTTACTTCAGCATTGAATATCTTGTATTCATGAAGTATGAGTTGCACCATTTTCTCGTCTACTTTTGTGAGTTGACACGTCGAGTTGAAAGACAGCCCGCCGCCTTTTTTTACCTGGAAGAAAATTGATCTATGAGCTACAAATAAAGGAATCGAATGACGAATCCAAAGCCATTCAGTTCATATGAGATATTCAGAGGAGTGTGACTGAAACTCCATCTGATAATCGTGGACATCATCCATGTTTGCTTTGTGCATGTAGCATATGCCAAGTCAAAGTCAAAGTCAAAGTCAAAATGTTTTTATTCAATTTAGGTATCAAAGATACACTTATGAACGTCAAAGTTATTTAAATAGACTCGACCGCCTTGTTCGGATAAAAAGCCTCTACTCAGAAGAACAGGCAAGAAACTGAGGGGCATTATTTTTTCAAATAATAAATAAATTAGTCTCACAAATTTTGGCTTACAACTAGGTAATATCTATAAATATTAGTGGCTACTTGGCGGAAGTGGAAGGCTCCAGACATCTTTATCTTCTAAATAATTCTTAACCTTATAATATCCTCTTTTCATTAATGTAGTTTTTACATGTGATTTGAATTTTCCCTCGGTGAGCCCTGTTATATTTTTCGGGATTTCGGGATGATCGGCCAACGACAATAGTTGCTGTTTTAAATATAGACTATAAACTGGCAGATATCCAGTACCCACATTCATAACCATTTGGAAACATTTTCAATCGGATTCCAAAATTTTAACTCAAATTGTTCGAATCTGTCTACTTTTATAAATTTTGAAATAGGAAATCGAGTATATATCGTATTGGAAGAATGAATTACGTAGAAAAACTTATAAATGCAGACTGAGATTCGAAGAATTTGAGTTTATTTTTTTTGGAATCTGAAAGAAAACAATTCCAAATTTGTGAATATGGGTGCTATCTGCCGGTTTTTACATGGTATAACTGTACCAAATATATTTATTTAACAAATACAAATAACTATTCCACATGGTGTTTTGCTCCATTCTTGACATAGTCTACTGGAACCTTACACTCTCTCATGTCCTATTTGAAATTTGAATATGCCTTGTGCTGTTTTTTTTTTTAATGTACATACAACATTTTGTCATATCTTTCCTCCGAAGGGGCTGGCACAGGTGTAATATAGCACAATATTCAGTCCCAAATGTGACAGAGGGCGAGCGTGTCGCCATACACCGGGCTCTAGTTATGTAGCAGATGACAAGCAAATAAATAATGAAATAATTTTTAAATTTAGCCATTGAAATATTTGCAGTTGTTGGGATACCTTGAAGTAAATGTTAGGCTTGGGCTTGTTGAGCCGGATGCCGACGCTCTCGAGCTCCCTCTCCAGCAGCTGGCGGTGAACGTAGGGCTTCGTGGCGTCCAGCATCATCAGCACTAGGTCTGCTGTCCGCGCCACCGCTATCACCTGGGCATTACATGGATATTGGGTATGAAGTAGAAGAATGCCTTTTAGTTGCTTGCCTGTTTTTCTTCTTTTTCCGAACAAGGTAGTCATTGAAGAGTTCATAAGTCAACATTTGATACCCAATTAAATAAAGACATTTGATTTGAAGACTATTATTATTGGTGTCACTAAAATGAGTCCTCGCCCACCCGTTACATAAGCGTGTAAGTTTGGCGTCAAAGGGGCTCGAGGCCACTATATTTTGGTACTTATATTAAAAAATAACCGAATGCTTGGATGTAGCAATTATGGGATAAATCTAACCACGCCGGTTTACAGCCGGACTTATGCTGAGTTGGGGCTGATTTGTGACTTTATAACCTGGTTTTGTTTTTTCTTATACTATATTTTCAATATGTTTGGTCACAAATAACTATTCCAAGCTCACCTGCCGTCCCCTACCCTTGCCCTGGGCGGCTCCCTCAATGATACCCGGCAAGTCCAGCAGCTGTATGTTGGCTCCTCGGTATTCTATCACCCCGGGGATGCATGTGAGGGTTGTGAACTCATAGCTCGCCGCTTCTGAGTGTGTGTGGGTGAGGGTTGAGAGTAAGGTTGACTGAAAAATGCGATTTTTTTACACTAAAGACTTTACATTACATATTTACATTACGAGGCTATACAACATTTATTGCTAAGAGTGATAAGGTATATTTTTGAATATTAGCTAATTTGATTGATTTTAGCTAACTTAATCACTGTTAGTCACATGTAGGCGCCTTCCAAGACTTGCTATTCATTTTAATGCCCGTGTATATCGTTTTAGTCACTGCATTTAATAAATAAAGCTTTATAGGTAGAAAAAACATTGTCTTACCTTTCCCACAGATGGGAATCCAATAAGAGCCACTCGGGCATCACCAGACTTGAGTACATCAAACCCTTCTCCTTTATCACCACCTTTTTTAGAAGGTTCCAGAAGTTGAGACCGGTATTTTGCTAATTTTGCCTTGAGCAGACCCAAATGATATTCAGTCGCTGGAAAGAAACAAAATGATATTAATGATTGATTAGACACTGATTAATAATAGTTTCACAAGAAAGAATTTCTCATTTTTTCTTTGGATTTTACAAAATATTGCTATAGAATATACCTACAAAGATAGACAAAGATTTTATTTTCTAAAGATCTTTGATGTTGATGGATATTTAATAGGTACAGAATGCAGTTTTATAATTATAATAATATTTCTGGCTCTATAATTGCTTATTACTGATCACAATAATTAAAACAATAACAACAATTGTTACAGTTGACAGCATTTGATAAAGCATGCTGATAGTACAGTTACTTCCTTTTACAGAAATGCACATTTACTGACAGATTTTACTAGGTAATCACCTACCTTTATTTTTTTGTGTTCTAGCTATTTCTTTTTCAATTTCAGATATTTTCTCTAGAATTCCCATTTTTCAAAACAAGTTTAAGAACTTGCACTCCACGTAACCAACACTTTTTTAAAACTTTAGTGCACTTAAAATCTATTGACTATTTATTTACAATCATAGCGTTAGATGAAACAAAATAAGTGCCACTGAATACGAATAGAACAATTAACTACACAAATCCTAGTTATTTTTCGGTAAATACGTAAATCAAATCACGAATACGAGCGACAGACCGACCGACGATTCCGACGAACAACAAAAGTCAAAAAACCAAAAGTTAGGTTAGTAATGTTCCACGTCCATTTCTTTCAATCATTTATTTTTAGCATGACATAAACGGAACCGGATTGTTTTGTTTGACCGGAAACCACGCATTGTACGTCTCTTTCTTAAGGGTAGGACATTTCTTTACCTCTTTGAATAGAGTTTTTACTTTACGTTTTGCTATTTGGTTTTTTACTTAGCGCCTCCTTGATTTATTCCTACTTTAAACAATCAAACGTATTTTCCGTGATATCCGGTGACGAAAAAAACTATCTTGATATCAAGGTGCGATTATTTGAAATTGTAGTACCCACGTAAAGTATTCGTATTCGTGTACGTACGTACTTTTTCAGTAAGCACTTTAAGATTATTTACGGTATTGATTTCCAAGCCAACTTGATTAAATAAACCATAAGTGACAGAATCACTAATATTTGCCATTTTAATCTAACGTGAAGACATTTAATTTTAGCCTTAACGATGTTGTTTTCTGAATGTTTCATTTATATACTAATAGCTAATCAGTACGTGTTCGTAAAAATAATCCCTAGAAACTCTTATTTCCAGATTGAATTTACAAATACATACTTGTATAATTCTTCAGACAGAGGGTTTAACGTCTATTTACGGAGCTTAATCAAAATTGGACAATTAGTAGTTTTTCATAAAATAATAGGTTTAATTGAAAATTTTAAAATAGTTTATGTTTGGAGGAGCTCTTCTGTCTCAACTATTACTAATTTTGTGTTTTTATAATACATACTTAGACTATTTTTTGCAGAATATTGTTGTGTCACGCGTACCAGGAATTTGATTCAAAAGAATTCACAAAAACTATCGAGGAAATGGCTATTGATTACGAAGATGATAAAAATTCAATGATTGCTATAACTGAAAAGGGTAATATGTAAGAAAAAGTAATTGAATGAAAAAATATTTTAGTTTGATTGCTCAAAGAAGGTTGTTTCAATAATAGCTAGGTCCTTGAATTGAGACATTAAATTGGTACCTTGGTAGCTTGTTTTTTCTTCATTTCAGATGATCCACATATGTATGACGATTTTTATGAAGAATTGGATAATAGAATCAGGATTGAACAATCATTAAACATGATATTCTTTGGACCACCAAACTCCTTCATGAGACTAGATTCGGAAACAATATTGCATATCCTGAGCCATACCAAAAAATATTTAATACCAATTACTAGAGCGCTACTAGCATGGGATATTGTAACTGGTTTGTTAACATAATTTGTTTTTATCTATTGGAAAATTTGCGAATGATCATTACCAGTACACACTTTTCTTCACCTCACCGTAATTTAACATCAGGGGGCTTACCGCAAATTGTTATAGTTAACGTAAACTTTTTCGTTTTTATTTGGCTCCATACATTTAATCTAGTTCCTTGACCTTGCCACCAGATGCACTTTATTGAAATGTATGGATCCAAACGAAAACGAAAAAAGTTTTCGTAACTATCAAAACTCATACTAAGGGTACAGGTGAGTTCTGGTCAAATATCTGGTTTGTCAACCATTAAAAAATAGATAAGCGTCTGGCGATAATCGGTTTAGCATTGAGTAATTTTGTACCTACTCCATACCCACATCAAGCTATTAAATTCATCAACTAATTTTAGATGGAAAAACAGCTGCTTATTTGCAAGGTCGTGAATATTTAGCGTTTGGTTCACTTTTGAACGTAGTACCTGAAGAAGATCTTTACTATGTAAACTTTGGAGATCCGTCTGTTTTGAAATATTTTTCAAACCATGTCACTAAGTTAGAGAAACGGAAGGTTTGTTTTATACCTAACTATTGAAAATCTTAGTAGCGTTTGCTAAGGTAGTTTAGTCACAGGTCAAGATAGTCAAGAGACTGAGACGAGTGGCGGCGTACGAGAAAAAGCCTTTGCTCAGTAGTGGGCGATTACGGGCTGATGAAGATTATGATGATAAAGGTAGTTTTAGTGTTTTATTTTTCAGTTTGGTGTTCTGATCGCTGCATACAGGCGATATTTTGGAGATTCCTGGTTGAATAATAGTACGTACATTAACGAGTTAGGACATTTACTGTGTGGGTTCCCGTCATCAGACCTTGAACGAATAACTCCGTCTATGTTCAAAGAATTGAATGTCGATGCATTTACCAAATTATCCAAATGCGATGCTAACCAGACGAAGGTAAATTAAATAATGTACTTCAAGCTTTCTTTTTCATTTTGTTCTATTAAGACTACGATTTATGGGCTATTTTTTTTTAGAAGGCTAAAATAACACATTTTCAAAAATCAGTTGTAATAGAATACAATAATTTTAAAAAATAATTAACATGTCCATAATTGAATTTTGTTTTTAGACTCTTTACAATATAGCGACACACCCAGATGCGTATGGTGAGCCTTACGAGTGGACATCTCATGATGTATATAAACTTGGTGCTCTTTTTTCGTGTAAGTATTGAAAATGAGAACATAAATTTCAAATATCGGAGAAATAATTTAAAAAAATTATACCTCTTAAATTTTGAAAAATTACCAAAACCTGACTTGGGAAAAAACTATAAATATCGATGCTGCTCACAAAATTTCATGAGAATCAGTTTAGAAATGCCACCTGTAGAGGAAGACAGACGCCGGTTGCAAGGTTTCGCTGAACCACTAGTAAAGTTGCTTGAGTGATAAAATTTTTTTGATCACCAATTAATTTTCAGGCATTCCTGCAAATAAGATTAGCGCCATACAACTAGAAGCTGTAACCACTCTTTCTCAAAGTGTGATAAGGAGTATAAATCAAGACAAGCTAGAATATTTTTCGAAACAACAGATATTAAGGATGAATCGGAGAGCTAGACACACATACATTTTACGGATGCTGCTTAGAAATAGCTTAGACATGAGTCAACTCACTAAGCAAAACGTTGCAACCAAATCTCAAGTCTCTTTGCCGATTACAAACATTCTACTATTTGTCTACGAATTATTAAGAGGACTAAAATAAACGTGGAAATTTCACCATAATCATTTACTAAAAACTTTTTTATGTAAAAATTAAACCGCCTAAACAAATATAAAGCAAAAAACAATTAATTTAACCTTAAATACTAAGTTCTTAAACTAACGTAAGTATACCTAAGTAACTTTGAGTCGGTGCCAAACTTAGGTAGGTATACTTACGACGCCGCTGCGCATCAATCATGCTTTACGTAATTCATTAATTTGCTTGTTTGGCGCCGTAAATAAAGTTAAGGTTAACTTAGTAAATAAGGTTATTTTATGCTTTTTAGATTTTTAGGCGGTTTTTTATTTTATATTTTTTAGGGCTTTAATAACTATGTGCTTAATTTTTCACTACTTTTAAAATTGCTACCAACTGACCCTAGAGACCCAAGATACTGACAGATCTTACTCAGCATTATAATCTGTGTATTTATATCACCCCTATTCGATTCTTACTTTTCTCACCCTTAGGGTAGATTTTTTTAGATTTATGGGACCAAATTCGAGGTATGCTATCCAATAAAAAAAGAATTATCAAAAGCGGCCCACTCTGTAAAAAGTTATGCGTTATAATACATAAGAAAAAAATATTCGGGCTGACCTGGAAACCTCCTTCGTTTCGTCGATTAAAAAAAATTGATTCGTTCGAGTACTATACAAAAATAAAATAGATTACTCTACCGTGCTTTGAGCAGCTAGAGCAATTTCCTACTCTAGCTGCTATGCTCTAGCTGAAGGTGCCTGCCCTTAAATCAACAGATCTATTTTCGACTTTACCAAAACTTTTTGGTAAAGCACTTCCGGTTTTAAGAAAAATAATTTGTATTGTTTCCGTTATGTTTATAGTTATATTACACTAAAGATTGGTAGATAACGACAGTAATAATTTAGATGGTAGAAATAATTTTGTTTAAAATTTGTTGTACTTTCGATTAAGCTATTAAGTATAAAAAAAACACGGGCGCAAATTTAAAAGTTGTGCCGTACTCATAGAGATAGAGCGCCATTTTGCATGCATTTTCGATCTTCAATCATCTCTTTCCTGTATGTTTTTTATCTCTTTTTGTTTTCTTTTCTTTTTTTGAAAACCACGGGGAGAGAGCAATTGTGTTGTGGAATATTTTCATAATTTATTGTTTAAGTCGTAATTTATATTGGCTAAAATGCCTCCTGTTAAGCATTATTCGTCTAGTGAAGTGAATCAGTATGAATTATCAACGAGATTATTGTCTTTAACTGAAAATAACACATCGTATACTTTGACACAAATCAACGGGCAAAGAATCTACAGGAAAGCTCCTCATGCTTGGAGCGGACCGGAGCCATCAAGGAATTGTGAGGTAAGAACCTAGAAACGTGATTTATCCCGGAGATCATCATCTCATTCCATCACGAACTTCAGAGTCAGACTTTATTAATTTCTGTCAATACTCTCAGTCAAGACTGCTGACTCTGAGTCAACTATAACTACACGCATAGTGCCTACTCGTAAGTATACGGTGTGCCTCGAGTTCGGGCCAAAATGGTATGCCAGTACCTATAGCACAATAATGTTTTGTCCATCCCAAGCATTATTTCGCCATCGGCATCAATTCCCTGTCATGCCATTTTCGCAGCCGGGTATTGTACACTAAACCTACACCAATCATCGAAATAGACCTACGCTCTCTGGTTACCCGAGGTAGGTACTTAATACGGTACTAAGATTCGGAGGATTACGCTTGAAATCTAGGTGAAATTTAGACAGTAGGTAATTAAAACATTTGTAAACTGATAAATCTTACTAGGCCGAAGCTGTTAAGTAGGCAGTCAAAACTACAAGACAAGCGAAAAACGGTGTTAGTTCACCTTGCCAGTCACTCGACGCCAAGTCGCCCCAGGGGCCCTAGGTATTCGGAGTTTTGAGATTTTCATCTCACGTTTTTTCGTCCTTGTTGCTCTCGTTTGGTAGGTACGTCATACCTAGTTGTGAGAGTGACTAAGGTAAAATCTCATCTCGTCTCACGCACAGGAATAACCCTATTCCTACGCGCCAGGAGAGCTATTCCTACTCGAGAGATGAGATGGGATTTTATCTTGGTTATCGTTTCAAACGAGAGCAACAAGGACGAAAAAATGTGAGATGAAAATCTCAAATCTCCAAATAGGTAGGTACCCAGACTTCGTTACTTCGCTTTTCGCTCGATAGTTTGCGACGCAGAAACAGCAAAAGGCAGCGCGAGCTCATTTGTCGCTTCATATTTCATAGCGGTAGGTCCTACCTACCTACTGAAGGCTCATTTGCACTAGTCTACCTAGGTATTCTGTAAAAAGTCGCGTAACTTCCGTGGAATTCTCGCGAATTTCTATGGATTCCCCTAGCGACTGACAGCGCTGTCTGTGGAATCCGCGGAAAGTCGCGGGGAAGCGGCGAAGAGGGAATCGTAGTGCTGTAGTCGCGGGAATAGGTACCTAGGTACCTACCTACTCGAGCATTCCCGCGAATTCAGGCGCCTCCTCGCGTGACGATGCGAAATTGACGCTTCCGTCCGTTCCATTCCATTCCGCGGCTACGTAAATTTATCCTTAGGCACAAAATAGATGTAACCTAATGAGTAGTTACATTGCAACGGATATAGGTATCACCTTAGTAGGTACTTACGTAACCTTGCCACATACCTATCACGACAAAGTAACGAGAACATCTTCACAGCACACACATATTATTTAAAATAGCAGGAGTTATGGTAGGTGTGTGTGTAGAAAATGTGGCATAACTAAATAGGTAGGTAGGTTAGGTACCTACCTACCTATTGAACCGTCAGACTCGAAAAAATGTGTAAACATGCACAGTAGCCACCACATCCTGCCTACCGTACCTAGCACCTAGGCAAAGCGACTTTAGGAGGCGTTCGAGCTTCGTGCACTAGGAGTCTTAGTACCTACCTACTCGGACTGCGAAATGCACGTCGAAAACAAAATAAAAACTACCTATTCGGCGGACGGGCGTAGGTACCTACATTATCACTGAGGCGCGTTCTTTGTCTTCTTCGGCGGTAGTTGCCCGAAGCCTCGCGGACTCGGGCATTGCGCGCTGAGCCTTGCAAAAAGTTCACGGGAATCCGGAAGAAAACGTAATTAACGTTGGTAGGTAGGTACGTGTCAAGAAAATAGTTGTGGTGCTTGCTAGCTGCCCGTGTCCATCTCAGATCAACCTACATAGATGATCTGAGGTGTCCATGTGTATTTAAAATGGTATTCATGATACGAGACGGGACTAATAAACAACTTTCTGCTAGGATGTAGAGAGCTTGCTTTTTGTAAAGCGCAATTTGTATCACTTAATAGTTTGCGAGACGTCACGTGTCGTCGCGCCCGTTATCGTGCGCGCTGGCAATCATATTCATACCATTGAGGTCTAAGTGTTAAATGCTAGAAAAGCTGTTCAAAACAAAAAAAAAACTTTTTAAAGTTTACGACTACAGGTTTGCCTTAGCATTAAAACATTCACTAAGTCGTCCGACCAAACTATCAAAACATGCAGCGCTAGATCGTAGTTTTCTCGCTCCGTACACAACAACGGCGTGCGTGTTGAAGCCACTCTGATGTAAGGTGTACGGATTGCAGTACAGTGCAATGGAAGAAAGTCAATGTTCGGATGCTGAAATCTAGTACGTAGTACATTATAAATCGACGATTCATACTCATTCGTTTTCAGGTGTTCATCGGGCGCATTCCTCACGACTGCTTCGAAGACACGCTGGTGCCGCTGTTCCGGCAGGCGGGCGAGCTCTTCGAGTTCCGGCTCATGATCAACTTCTCCGGGTGGAATAGAGGGTGGGTTCGCAGTTTATTGCATTTTTAGAACTAGAAGAATAAACGCATGGCCGCAGCGATTTGATGTTGACCAGAGCCGCGACACGGGATAGGTGGAGTTTTTTCAAGTGACAAGACCCGCCGTAGAATGTACAAACTTCGCTAGCTAGGCCTGCCAGAGCGGGCGTCTAGAACTGTTTGAGTTTACGCAGCTTTATGGCCCTTCTTCACGATTGGCGAACATAGGCGGTTACCCGCGAGGGCGATGATGTGGAGGGCTCACTTATCTGTAATCGTCGATCATTTTCTATGTTCGCGCCGTTAATTGTGTGATCGCCGATCACACGATTAACGATCATAGCCGATTAAGAAAGAAGAGGGGACTTCACCTACGCTTTAAGCTCAGCGATGATGGCGTCTGTGATACACATGACTCATCTGACGCATCCCGGCCTGATCGGCACAGGCTCCTGATGAGTACATTTCCTACCCTCCTTATTTTTGTACATCAACACTGCCTACCACATATTCAATACTGCTATAAGATTCCAAAAAGGTTTTTTTATTCGTCTAGATACGCTTTCGCAATGTACACCAACGACGCGGAAGCAGCCAATGCGATCCGCTTGTTCAACAATTACATGATCAGGCCTTCCTGGCAATTGGGTAAGCCCTTTTTCAACTTATTTTTTGCATTTTTTATTTCACTTTGCCTATTTGAACATATTCGTCTCTAGTAGAATGTTACTACGCCATGGATGATGATGACTATAATGCGTCTTGATTATTACCTACACAACAGATTTTTTTGAAATCAAAATTGAAGGGCTTTTTCCCGAACATGAGTATGCCGCCATCGTATTTAAAACACTCGCTCGGCATGCTCGCCAACTCACTGAGCGAGTGTTTTACGTACGTTTTTTCTTTCTACTACCCCATCGCCTGCTGTCGTACAACTCCCTTAATTAAAAACTGTATGTCTATCTTGTTGATTCCCTTTGCATCATATTGGTTACAAATGAAATCGATCTGGGATATGATTCAAATCAAAATCAAATGTCTTTATTCAATTGGGTATCATAGATACATTTATGAACGTCAAAGCTACAAAAATTACTCTCACCACCATATTCGGGAAAAATGCCACTACTGAGAAGAACAGACAAGAAACTGAGGAGCTTTTTCAAAAATTCCCAATAACTGTGACCCCCCAGGAGTGTGCCCCTCGATCAACAACTGTCGCATCTTCATCTCCCGCATCCCGCCGTCCACGCCGTCCGCTGAGATCGTGCGGCTGCTGTATGCTCTCACAGACGAGGTGCAGGAGGTTCGCATCCGACGCTCGATCGCCTCGTGCGCCGCTATTGTCGAGTATAAGGTCAGTTTTACAGATGGGTGAGCGGGATAAGAACGCACTTTTTTTAGCTGGCGGGGTTTTGAACTAAGTTTTATACAATATACAAAGTGAAACAAGCATAAAGAAAATATTAAAATAAAGTATCATTCGGCAGTATAAAGGCGGCCTTATCGCCTAAAGCGATTTCTTCCAGGCAACCTTTGGATGGACAGGACAGAACGAATTATGACATGATTTTATGAGTTTTGGGTGGTGCTGCTATTGCGTTTGAGCAAGAGCGACACTTTTCATCGGATGACGGATTTTAGCTCAAAACCATTCGTTTATAAGATGCCTAATGTGATGTAAAACTAATTTATAAGCTTTTCCCAATGAACAACCCAATGAAACAAACAACTTGCTCAATACCTGATAGCCGATCACAGTCTTCTAAGCAAATGAATACGTTGAGAGGGTTGGTAGCCTTGCTAGATACGACGACATTGTAATTTTGTTGATGTTTAGTATTGTTCTCAAGTGAGTGATATGTAATGTCTTTATTTAAATAAATGTCTTTAAACCTTAAACCTCAATGAATTAAACTAAAACTACATATAATCTTGTCCCTGTTCGATTTAACTGCCCTGCTCTGCAAGTAGCTCTGGAAGCGTCGTCTTCATATTCCTGTCCCATTACTTAGCCTGGGGCTTTTTACACTGGAACAGCTATTGATGTAAGCTAGGAAGTAAGTAATGTTTGTCATGAGGATATTTTTATTTATTAAAATTAGAAAAAAATATTTTATTCGTAGTTTGATTTTCATTAAGAACACAATTTTGAGCAGTGCTTAAAAGCAGCAGATTGTGTGCAAAATGACGCGTGTTGTTCCCAGTCTCACCGCGGCGCCGCGATGGCTCGCAAGGCGCTGGTGGCGGTGGCGGCCGCGGCCTGGGGCTCGGGCGCGCGGCCCGCCGTCGACTGGTCGCTGCCGCAGTCGCCGCAGCTGCTCAAACAGTACCGAGAGGTACGACTACATGCTGGACTAGTTGGAGGATTTGTTTTGTTACAGATGGGCTAGAATTAGATGGAATAGCGTGGTCGAAGCCTTAGATTGGGATCATGGGTGGTCTGTTATTAGAATGTTTGACTATCATTGCTTTAGGATTTAGATAGCATAGAAGTTAGGTTCATAATAGGAAGACGAACGATAGAATGCTACAAAAAAAGGTTCATGTGGGTGGAATAGAATAATGAGAATTTGCCTGATATTAAAGCCTGATGATGTTACACCATTCCATGAGAGATTAACTATTAAAATTTGCCATTTATTTATTTATTTATATTAAGGAAAATCAACAGCTGAAATATCTTACTAATAACTTATAGCATTGGAGAGCTAATTATAGATTTTCACGATATTCACGCCATAAATGATATGATGACGAGACATCTTTTCAAAGATAGCTTCTGTGGTTCGAATCATTGAAACTGTTTAGTTATGTCTTCTAAAGCTCTGCATGATTTCTAAATCTAGGCTGTGTGTGTATCAGATCGGTCGCTGGTCCCCGGAGCGCGGCGTGGAGCTGTCCCGCGCGGCCGAGGAGCCGGCCGGCGCCTCCCCGCCGCCCGCCGCGCCCTCCTACACGCTGGAGCCCTGGAGCCAGGCGCGCCGGCTGCGCATGATCCACGAGGCGCAGCGCCAGGCCGCCGCCGCCGCAGAGTGAGTACGCACTCGGTATACAGAGGAGCCCGCCGGCGCCTCCCCGCCCTCGCTGTAACAGCCGCTGGTCCGCAGGTGGTCCCGCGCGGCGCTGGACCCGCTGGGCGCGTCGCTGGGCGCGCTGCAGCTGGGCGCGCTGGGCGCGGGCGAGCGCGCCGTGTGGGCGCCGCCCGGCCCGCCGCCGCCGCCGCCGCCGCGGGACCCACACCCGCGGGACTTCAACCCCTGGACGGCGCGACACCCGCTGCACGAGTTCATCTCGCACGGGAAGGAACAGTGAGTCGCACGGGGACCTTTACCGCGGGTTGGGTGAGAGGGGACGGGTGAGGGTGTGTTTACTGGGTGGATTGTGTTGTTGTACGGGGGAGACTTGCTTGTGTTGGTAATAACAGTTTGCTTGTATTGTTAGAGTAGTGGTGTTGTTGGGAAAAAGAGGAAGTGGGATCGTATTGTTGTGCTGTTGGTACTGACTACTGGATGTTTTCACTTATGTGAGCGAGTGAAGGCATACTTGCTTTGAGTCATTGTAACTGCTGGGTAAGGTACACTTGGGTTGTAGGTAGGGAGAGGAATTTGTGCTAATGTGGTAGAGGACAGATAAAATAGTGTGTACATGTTTAAAACATGTAATTAACCCTGTTTTTCTACACTGTCCCTGCCATGTCTGCCATACCATCTGGCATGCAGTGTATTGTCATCTGATTTACTATCCAACCAATGATGCCTGGCTACTTGCATCCTTATTTGATAGTGAAAAATATTTTATATCACTATTGAGTCGACGCCTGCTATTTCCGCACCATCCATCGACACAAGCAAGGTTTGCTCGCCCCCGTACAGCTGCACAGCGCTGCTCACATTACGTGGAATTTGATTTGATTTTTGTTGTTTAATTTATTGCATGGATTAGTTAAGGTTTACGCACATTACGTTTGTGCGACGCACGCGCGTGTGCTGGTTTTTTTTGGGAGTGCAAGATTTTATTTTGCATGTAATAATTAATGGTTTCCAAGAGTATTTTCGAGAAACTTTTGTTTCATTGTTTTAAAGTTAACCATCCGGACAGATTCACCATCTTTTATTATTAGGTTTTTTGCGACTTACTTAGATAGACCTGTTAGTTTTACAGTGGCAAAATTGTGTTTTGATCAAATATTGAACGTTCGATTCCTTAATAAAATATTTAAAACTTTTCTATCTACAACTCAAAATGATAATAATTTACTTAACTCAAGTTATATCGCATGTTATCGTATTAATTGTCCCTATTTTATAAAACTTCTATTCAATGTATTCTAACTCCTAATTTATCTAACTAGGTTTTTTAGGCGTAATATTTTTAATTATTGAAAAAAAAAATATCTCGAAAATGCACTCGCAAAACTATTGCTTGTTTAAGATTCGTTGGTGAAACGGTTTACTTTTATCCTCAATCGTAAATGTTGAGTCTTTTTCTTTGAAAATGCCATTTACATTGCGACCAATTTTTCTGCTAAAGTGCCTAAAGACGACAACCAGTTTTGTATGGAAAAACGACAGTGGCGCCGTTTTCAACTTTGCAGTCAAATCGGTTTCACTGTAGGCTGTTTCCAAGGTGATTCTAGTTTTTTATCAAGCCACCAACGAATTTGCTTGCATTTATATATTGTGTTGTGTACTAACTTTACTTAAATGCTAGGATTTGGGAATGTCTTACTTGTGTTGGTTTTATTTTTAACTGAACATCATGTAGGGTGAAATGTACAGCTGCGGTATAGGCAAAGCTCTTTATTTGATGGTTACGTTTTCGTAAGGCGCTAACACTGAAAGTTGTTTTATTTAGGCAAAGAATCGCTTTCAAGTTGCAAGTTGCAAGTTGGTGTACAATGAAGCGGTCCCAATTTCTCCCTAATATTTTTTACAGTAGCTAAGTAGTACTTACTTCTTCTTCTTCTTCTATATGTTGTCCGAAATTGTTTATAAAGGCTAAAAATGTTATGATGACGGTACTATACTCTGTTAATTTCCTTATAGCGCAATTCAGCACAAAATATTACCTATTTCGAAACGAGAATGCAGTATGCACAAATCATTTTTTTTTCACGTGAAGAAAAACTGAGATATGTGAAAAAATTAGAGGGCGAGAATACGAAGACGGAGCGTCACTTTCCATTGAACACACAGTGCGAGTTGCCAATTCACTGTTTACATTATTGGACAATTTCGAAGACAACTATGTTACGCTGTAGAATGTCAAATATCCAAAATGTTCTATAACGACCATCAATTAGCACCCGATTTGCTCAATATAGACGCGGTGAAAGCGCACACGCAAATAAAGAGCTTTGACTATGCGCATATTTTTACCAATCAACTTGAGCTGCATCTCTCTGTCATGGTGTCGATTATCAAACCAATTACAAGCTTCACTGATTCACCAAAATTTGACAAGCCGATTCAATTTTTAACCAACCGTTTTTGTCAACTATTCAATGAGTTAATAGATGGTTAATCAGGTATTCGCCAGGTTGAATTTTGGTGGACATGAGCCTCTTCTAAGTAGATATATTGCTCGTTCGCTCTTGCACTCCTCATAGCGCATAAGAGAGGTAAATTTAGATTTTAATTTTAGACACTAATTTTAATTCAATCCTAAATATATTTAATTAAGAATGAATCCAATTGAATGGCACTATTGTTTATGTATTAAATTCGAAGCTTTTATAAGCCAGCATCGGTATATTTAAGCATCAGTGTTGGATTTAGTTTTGAATGTTAATATGAATTAAGGGTAACTGCAGGGCGCGACCGCGCCGCGGCTGCGGTCGCGGCGCGGCGCCGCTCGGATTACTGGCACCGGCTTGATCAGCTTTTTTTGATGTTTTTTCAACGAAATAATAATATTCATGTTGTTGTTACTTTACTATTTCTGTGTATGAATAAGTCTATTTAAAATCAGGTTATAAGTAAATCAATTTGGATCTGTTTTCTCAGCAATGGATAAACTCTGCATTATGAAATTATCTACCTTAATTTACTGATTTGAACTAAATCTACGAACATTTTGTGGCGAGACAATATGAATTTATCTCTCGGCTGTTTATGATATTTTTAAAGGTAGTATTGCATGCCAGTATTGATTAATAAATTTAAGTATAAGGGTTTAATGTCTATGGTGTTTTATTTACGCTTCCGTTCGGTTTGTGCTGCTCAGTTTTATCGGCATGGGTTTTTACTGCACTGTCTGCTAACGCCATAACATTATGGCTTATGGCGCGCGCGCACTTACCAAGTTAAATGCGCTTACGCAATAGGTGTGGTTGTAAAAATGCCGCGCAGCTCGCAACTTGTTTATGTACTTATTAATAAGGCTATCGCGCAAAATTATTGCTTAGCGAGTAGTGACGAGAAAACTAGTAAAACTAGGCCAGTTTAAAGGTAGGTTTAAAATTAAAAGCATCATGATTATAGCCTCAAATGATAAAAATGATCATTGCATTCTTTAGCCTGTACATGATACTGTTTTTACACATGCCTGCAAAAATAGGAAATAATCACGTTGTATTTTTGGCGTCTTTTAAGAAAATTATATGAGTAGGTACACCACTAATGTACCTGCAGTATGTACACTCAACACCAACAGCACTCAATAGATTAGTTCCTCGTAAGATTTCTCCAAACGCTTTAAAGATGACTACCACAAGGCGTTAACTCGCTCACCGCTCACCGCTCGCTTACCATCTATGCGCCGTTCTTAGAATCCTTCAATGTCACGCCGACCGCAGCTGGTAAGTTTGCATCAAACAAAACTCTGCGCTCGTTCCACGCAGTCGTCTGCCGAGGCAATATTATGTCACCGTCGTGCTGTAACTCGTAGTGCAGTGTTGTGGTGAACAGTGGGGAAACGATATCGCCATGCTCTTCGACAAGTGGGTCGGCCTCAAGATAGTGGAATTCGTGAGTAGATTGCACCATAACATTTGTGTCGAAGCTGGTTTGGTAATGTATTGGTGTTTGGTTAGCTGGCCAATAGTTTGTTATTGAACTAAACTGCCTGTATTCAACTTATGGTTCTGAATCAATTTGATTCTGATTTGATAACTTAGCATCATAATATTAGCGCTGCTTAATACTAGTGTACTAATTAATCGTAGAGTGATAAGTGAAGACTAAGCTTTGAATTCTGCGCCTAAACCATTCAATGTCCTAACACCAATGACCCAAAGACTTGGCAATTTCAAATTTTCTGAATCAAAAATGATCTCTAAGTTCTAGGGAGTAAACGTTATCTAACCGTGAATCCTATTTCATACTCACAAATCATTAAACCGTTTGGCATTACTAAGTTGCAAAGTCCCAAGTTAAGCATATTAAAGTTTTTAATTTGGCAATTTTTTACTGGTTGCAGTAAAGGTCACATTGAATTGAAAAGCTTAATTAATTGCAACACGACGTTGAGTTGTTTATTAGTGGCGATCGGGGTATGATGCAGTGTTTATAGATTTTAAGGAAGCTCTGTTACTAGAATATCTTTATCGCAGTCAACGATGCGCTGCTAAGGCGTTTGCTTCAGCTAACGTAAACAGCGTTTACAATGCATTAGTATGCCATGCTGTTCTTGATAATGTATGAATGCCACACAATATACATTGTAACAAGACCAGCGAGGACATTTAGCATGACAAAAATATCACCAGCATCTTAGATGCTAAACCAGTAAACTTCATTTCCGCAATATTGTATTTTTTCTTACTATTCAGGAAATTTCATTGTTATTTAAATATAACTAGTCTTCTTAAAATTATGAGTAAGTTGTATTTAGGTTGAAATAGTCTTCAAAATTTCAAAGTCGAAACTCGCATAGAACTTTGCGAGGTTCTTAAATAATGGTTTAACTAAAGCCAGACAATTCTTAATCGAAATAAGTAGCTAATAAACTTGTTTGTATGTTGACTATAAAAAACTTAGTTATGACGACAAAATATTGAAATACCGTCCTCCGCATCAACACAATGGCCATTTAGCGGCCAACGCCTCCACAGTTTTCTTACACGTCGGTACGTTTCAGCAGACAGTAGCGGATTCAGAGGGATTAACTACACTTACTGAGCTCAATTTAGCATTAGCCTGAAAACACCAGTTTTTCTGAACGGATACTTACGCATCACTGTACAAAACTGGTGTTTTCTATGGGCTAAAGCTAAACTGAGCTAAATATGAGTAGGCGTAGTTCTTTAGGGGCTCAAGCCGCTCACAAAAGCAACTGAGTCCAACCTTATTAAATTTCAGATTAAACTAAATAATTTTCTACTTTCAAGGGACTATCCTACGGGCAGTACAATTTTCGTCACTTTTTAATGTAGGTACGTAGATACCAAAATGGGATCTTCCTCGTGGTCAAACTGGATAGTCCAATAGGGAAAAAGTCCTTGTGTTCAAATTGTGCTCGGATTAAAAAGATGGTTGTACTTATTACGTACGTATTTTGGTACATATTTGTACGTATTTTCATTGACCAAGTCCCTCATCTGGGCAAAGCCCTTCTGGGAATCGTGATCCCAAATCGTTATCATGCAAACCCTGGATCCGCCACTGAGCTGATACAAATAGGTACCTATGCTGAAACCATAACATTGAAACATAGTTTGATAGTATAGATCGGACATTAGTCATTCATGTGCTAATTTCGCTTCTCCATCTTTGAGATGACATGACATTGGTTTAGAATGCCGTAGCATAATGCCTGCCTGTCTGCTTGAATGTGTTCGTGTTCCTTATTTTAAAATCTCTTATATCTGATGCCTATACCTTTTACATATCGTAATTTTCTTATCAATCAAGCTGTGGATGGTAATGAAAATATTGGAAATTTTCACCACTTATCATCATGATTGCCCTAGGAACATCTAAAACAGATTATTTGTTTACTAACGACCGATCGGTTGCATCTGCGGTCTTGGCTAAATAAACTAATACGGGGAAATAGTCAAACCATTGTCATATATTCAAGTAATTTCCAATGAAATAATAGTTCCCAATGAAAGCCCGCCTCTCAAGCCAGAGGGAGCGGGTTCGAAACCAGCCAAAGCACGCACCAATTTGTTCATTGTGTGAACATAATATGTGCGTATTGTGTGTCATCTGCTACATGACTGGAGCCCGGTGTATGGCGACAGGCTCGCCCCCTGTCACATTTGGGACTGAATATCGTCCGGCGAAGTGTGGGTGTTGTATTACACCTCTGCCAGCCCCTCTCGGGGGAAAGGCGTGACGATATGTTATGTTAGTAATAATAATTAAAAAAATATATATTTGAATCAAAATATTACAGCAAATGTTATCTTATTTAGTTTTAGTTTCAAACATGCAAAAGACAAAAAAATATATAAATAAATATTAATTTCCTATTAATTTCTTACGCTATGGGATCATGTCTTATAGTAAGAACTACCGAAATCAGCTTGTATAATTTTTTTGTTTTGGATATTTGTGTCGATAGCGTCTATACGAGTACACTAACAGTGTGCGGAGAAAGACTAATCTGCATATTATGTCGTAAGAGTTTTCTAATACCGTGAAGATTTGTGAGCTGAGGTATTCCGCTTCTGCGCTCTAATTTGAAACCACAGAGACACTTGTCACGGCCGTGTTGTGGACTAAATTTGATACGATCATTTACTTAGTACTTACCACATTGCTTTGTAATGAATGTGTCTATAGGCATCATAAACTAGTTCATCTGCCTGCGGATTCACTTGTGTTCCATAGCCTGTGGCACTCGGTAATAGTGTAGCAGTTAATTTTTTTTTTAATGGACTAGCCAGTAGTTCCAGATATTATTCCTAGAAACTTACAAACTACCTCTCTACAAATGATAGAGTAGACCACAGACCTAAGATATTTTTGCGCTACATCCGATACATATATCTGTGGAGTAGACTTATACTAGAGTAGGTATACCTATAGGTTGTTATCAATATAATAACAACGTCATTTACACTGATAAATTATATTATAAAGTGGAAAGATTTATATTTTTTATGTTTGTAACGAATAAACTCAAAAACTGCTGCTCTGATTTTAAAAACTTATTTACCGTTAAAAAGCTACGTTATCCCTGAGTGACACGAGCGAAGCCGCGGGCAGAACAGCTAGAATTTAATATTATGAATGCGAAAGTTTGGATGGTTCACGCTAGAACGGCTGAACGGATCTGGATGAAATTTGCTACAGACATAGATTGTAGTCTGGAATAACACATAGGCAGGCTACATTTTTTACCGCGGGTAACATCACGGGGCGTAGCTTGTTCGTAATATGACTGTACAATGTACATATATACTAGAAATAGGGATTGTTCAGAAGTAATTATTGAGTCATCGTGATGATAGTCGACGCAAGTAATTAAGCCGTGATTAGACATTACGCTTGATTGCGAACAATAGTTCACTTGTCAAGCGGGTCACTGTCAGACGAGGATCATTTGCGTGACTAATTTTTAACTTGAACTTGGCAATTGGACATCGGAATCCAAAAATTCGTGTCCGTAACTTCAGCTTCCTCATAGGTGATAGAATAATTTTACCTATGCCAATATTTAAAGCATAATAGCTGCAATCAAATATCCCAGTCTTAGTTTAGCTGCCACAAGAACTTCGTTAATATGAGCCATTTACTATGTGTCAGCTGGAGTGACACAACCTCAGCTCGCACATCCAGTACAGGCAAACCAGTGAGGTTAGGGTTTTGGACAATAGCTAGAAAATTAAAGCATAATAGCTGCACAAGGTAGGAAAAATCTGAACGATGCTACTCAAAACATGTAGAAGCTATGATCAAAAAACTGTGTGTAAGCTGGTGTTGTGTCACTTCAGCTACTCATCTCATATCTTCCAAACGAAAGAAGGTATGATTATGCATTTTAGCTCAAATTTTAAAGCATAATTGCTGCCATTGGCAGCAAAATTTTCAAGTCTCTGGGTTGTATACTTTCCGAGTTATAAGCTAATACCTATGTGTAAGCTGAAGTTGCGTCACTTCAGCTGACACATGTTGAATCGACGAAACTATCAAACGTAGAGTTTTCATTTAAAAGGCAAAAATTAAAGCATAATTGCTGCACTAGGCAGCAAAATTTTCAGATTCCTAGACCTCGTAGTTTCCACGTAATAATCAAAAAACAGTTTTCGCGCCAAAAAATTCAAATTTTTGCTTAAAAGCGGCGTTGCCGTTCCGTGCGGTACATTATTGCAATTCAATTTGATCTTAGCGCGCATAGTGTTAAAAGTCATTTTAACTTGTGTTCAAAATTCTTTTAGTTTTGTTTAGACTGAGAGCCCCTGAACCATATGGAACTAAGAATGCACCTGTAAAATTTGAAGGCAGATTCTTATGACCTTAAACAACGACGAAGGTTATTGGTTTTGGCGTGGCTTGTTCTCTGTAATTTGGCTAACAAAAGACGTCGCGCGACAGATAATGGCTGCTTGACGTCACAGGCGCGAGGTAGACAGTGGCATGGCGAACCAGTTTTTTTGCCCCACCACCCCGCTACACCCTTCGCGTGCAATCTAGTACATTTACTAATTTAAAAATTAAAAAATTAAAATAAAGAAGAAAGACAAACCACTGTATAGTAAAGAAGATAAATTTGTTACTTGGACAATATCTAGTGGAAGTAAGTAGTGTAGGTGTTTAACAAGTTTGAAGATGAACTTCCGCAAAGTAACGCCTGATTCAATCAAGAAGATAAATGTTTAATGTGTGGGTAAGAGATAGTAAAATGTATTTTAATAGTCTGTAAGTACTTTGATTTTATGATACGGGAATTACTCGTATTCCGACTATTGTTTCAACCGCATAAGTAAGTGATTCCCGTTACATAAAATCATAATGTGTGAAAACCACGTCAGTTTCCATAGCCTGTAAGTAGGTAAGTATCTGTATTCGATAACTACTTCAGTGTTATTTCAGTTGTTCCATGAAGAATCAGAAGACCAGGGAGCTCCTAGTCTAGTTATCTCGTCTTCTAAGTTCATAAGAATCTATCTTTAAAATAACATACATACCTAGTTTCATATAGTTCAGCGGCTCTCAGTCGTTTTTTGTTAGCCAAATTACAGAGAACAAGCCACGCCAAAACCAATAACCTTCGTCGTTGTTTAAGGTCATAAGAATCTGCCTTCAAATTTTACAGGTGCATTCTTAGTTCCATATGGTTCAGGGGCTCTCAGTCTAAACAAAACTAAAAGAATTTTGAACACAAGTTAAAATGACTTTTAACACTATGCGCGCTAAGATCAAATTGAATTGCAATAATGTACCGCACGGAACGGCAACGCCGCTTTTAAGCAAAAATTTGAATTTTTTGGCGCGAAAACTGTTTTTTGATTATTACGTGGAAACTACGAGGTCTAGGAATCTGAAAATTTTGCTGCCTAGTGCAGCAATTATGCTTTAATTTTTGCCTTTTAAATGAAAACTCTACGTTTGATAGTTTCGTCGATTCAACATGTGTCAGCTGAAGTGACGCAACTTCAGCTTACACATAGGTATTAGCTTATAACTCGGAAAGTATACAACCCAGAGACTTGAAAATTTTGCTGCCAATGGCAGCAATTATGCTTTAAAATTTGAGCTAAAATGCATAATCATACCTTCTTTCGTTTGGAAGATATGAGATGAGTAGCTGAAGTGACACAACACCAGCTTACACACAGTTTTTTGATCATAGCTTCTACATGTTTTGAGTAGCATCGTTCAGATTTTTCCTACCTTGTGCAGCTATTATGCTTTAATTTTCTAGCTATTGTCCAAAACCCTAACCTCACTGGTTTGCCTGTACTGGATGTGCGAGCTGAGGTTGTGTCACTCCAGCTGACACATAGTAAATGGCTCATATTAACGAAGTTCTTGTGGCAGCTAAACTAAGACTAGGATATTTGATTGCAGCTATTATGCTTTAAATATTGGCATAGGTAAAACTATTCTATCACCTATGAGGAAGCTGAAGTTACGCACACCAAAAATTCACAGATTCAATTACTAACACGCAAAGTAAAATGTGTGGTTAGGTATTTACGCAAACTTGACAACAGGTAAAGTTGTTTCCATTAAAGATAGGCTGCTTTTTTACTACACAATACACAAGGGACTTTCCCTAGAAGAAAACTATTTTCCTCTTATTGCTACTCGCTAGAATTTAATTATTTTTTTAGAAATAGGTTGAGTCTTAACAAATTACATTTCAATAACTTTTTATAATAGCATTGCAGATTGGCATTCTTATATACCTATATTTAATTTTATGGCTATGGTTTTTATGTAATTTCTGTCCACCTTTACTTTTGGTATTGTGCACCTGTCGCTTTTGTATTTTTATGTAGGCACGCACGCCTGCCTGGTCACTTATGTTCTTATATGAACCTAAGGTCATTATTTTATTTACGCACATATTTCCTGACATTCTTCACCATGAACACCTAATAAGTTTAACCCATGCACCACACGAATGCTCCATGTGTCAGTGTTAGATAATGAAGCCACAGTCGTGTCTCCAATGTCGCTCCCACGCTTATGACGCGGCGCGGCGGCGAGATGGTAGGTGGTAGACCGGTGAAGGACCGCCAATACTGCCATTGTCGGCCACAATGTAAAAACTACTCTGGGGACAATGGCGGTGTTTCCCGGGACGGACAAGGTCTGCGGGCTTTTTGTGCTTGCTTGGTGAAGAGGCGCAGCTAAGGTTTGTCACTTTGCATTTTTATGGTTTGCATTTTTGCACGAAGCTAATTTATAAATGGTACTAATTTTTGTTAATTACTTACTAATTTGTCATTAACAGCGGTTTTGTTCATATTAGATTCTGGTTTACCATGATACTTGGGAAATTATTATGAAATCCCTTCTCAAGTTTTATTTAATAATTATTGTAACAACTTCTTTCTTAAAAATTGGTCTATCAAATCTCAGGTTAAAATGTATGAATTTTACTATTGCACAGTAAAACTTTGTTCAGATCATGTTTAGGTAAGTATGTATCTAATCTAGCAAGATCACTAAAATAACTTCTCAGTACAGTAGTTATCATCTGAAGTGTAAAATAGATAAATCTAGGTTCCACAAATACTTCTATCTTAAAAATGTTGATACCAGCGATAAGTACATTCTTTTGCTATGCTCTCGACGTTATCAATGCTACAGGCCTACAGATTTCTTAATAGTTGCTGTAAATGAAACAGTTGGTGTGCGTGGCGTGTCTGGTCGCGAAACGCGTGTCGCAAGATGACGAGGCGCGGCTGGCGCTGTTGCTGCAGAAGCTGTCGCGCGAGTGGTCGCTGCTCACTTCAGTCACATGGGACTCCGTTGGGGGCGCCTTCGCTGATGCTATCTATGGGGGTATGTGATTTCCTATCCTTTTTTTCTATCTCCATAGTATAATAAAGTCGCTTTCTCCGCCCATCTATGGATTTTGGAGGATTTTGATGGAGTTTTCCCTATTTTAGGTAATTTCTTCCGGATTAAAGGTGCCGTGTGAAATGGGGGTGGGATGCTAGTGGTTATTCCGCTAGTGTCGGTTTTTTTAATAATTATAAATTGTTGCCAGGTACTTTATTACAAAATTCTGACAACAATGGATCTCGGGTCAGCATTCATAAATAGTAACACATCGTAACGCCTTTCCCCCGAAGGAGCAGGCAGAGATGTATTACAACACCTACACTACACTTCGCCTTAAAATATTTAGTCCCAAAGGTGTAAGGGAGCGAGCCTATCGCCATACACCGGTTATGTAGCAGGTGATACGCACACAAAAATACAAAAAAAAAAATTAGGTAAATTTGTTCACAAATTGGTGCGTGCGTTGCCTGCCCTCGGCTGGGATCAAACCCGCTTCCTCGGGCCAAAGAGGCAAGCCTTCTCCAACTAGGCTTTCATCGCCATTTTTAACCGAAAAAGTTTTAAGCGAAGCTTGAGAAATAGTCGGACAAAAGAAAATTAATCAATTTCCATGTTCTTGGCCATAGTAACATAAAATAGTTACAAAACCAACTATAACACTGTGTGTCGACAAGCGCGTGTCACAAAATGCAAGGCGCGAATAGAAGCCCTATTCTGGCATAAGCGATACAATCTTGGTCACTTTCTCGCTCGTTAAAAAAGTTAAGAGAGTGAGAGTAAGGTAAGTACCGATATTCACTGCATCTGAGCAGATTTGGCACACAATAGCATAATAAGGTCTGCCCTCGTTTGGCCGCTGCGTGCAATTAACCTTTGGCCCTTAGGCGAGCTCTCGAAATGGCTCGCAGTAACCTTGCCTGTTATGAAGTAAGTTGATGTAACTTATGTACTTACTGTCTTTCTTTTAGGCGAAAGATATTGCGCTCGCAAAATATATGAATCGAACTTTATAGCTTGCATTTACATTTTCCGCTTTCCAAAAGTAACTATAATTTAAAAACAAAAAAATTGCTAAGCGAAAGTCAGTGTGTACGTTTTTACGTCTTCATACTGAAATAGCTCAACATTATTTGATACCTTGGATTAACATGGTTATTTTTTATCTCGCTAAACTCCACAATTCCTACGAGTATATCCACCTTCCTGTAGGACAGCGGGAGAAATTGCAGAGCGCTGTTGTTAGTAACAAACTTTTGACAATAATGATAGTACTTATCAATTACCCACCAAAATACTTACAGGCGTTTCTTCGACTAGTTTGGTAGCTATGAAGTATATTTAAATGTTTTTCTAATGAAAAAAATACCAATACTTTTTTTTTATTATATTTATTTCGTAAAAAATATACATTTTAAACACGAAGTATTGAAAAACTTAACAGTTTGTATCAATATCCTTATCGCTACACGCTACAATTCTTAATGCAAACTAAACCACCTTAAAAAACTTCCTAACCTTACAACTACTACCATCTATAAATTATTGACCTTATACTAATTATTAGGTAGTAATTTATTTATTTCTATATCTACACGAGTAAGCATCTATTCATCGCAGTTCATTATTCTACCTCAACTACTGTATTTTACCTACCTCAATATACACTAGCTGTTATCAAATGTTATTTGTGGTGCAGGTTACGTGATAATAACGTTCGTGCTGGTGGTGGGGCGAGTGGTGCAGGAGATCCCGCGCGGCCGCCGCGTGCTGGAGGGCTGCTTCCTCGGCTTCGGGATGCTCTTCTTCCTTATATTAGGTAAGTCTGATTGAAATCCATTTTAGTTACATATATTTTATAGGTAACCGGAAATACTTCACCCGCGCTGTACAGTCAGCGCTAGCGGTTTTGGAAGCGGGTATTTTTTGATTTTTTGAACATCATAAAAAATTAATAGGTAAAAAAAAACAGGAAAAAGAAGACCTTTTTATCCGGTGCCAATTTCGAAATGTTAACTCTTCTCCAAACCAGGAAGCGCCAGTGGCGTCAAGATTTTGACAGCAGTGTGAAAATGTAGTTTTAAACAAAATTTATGACCGCTCGGAAATGTGGTAAGTTTAGCCCTGTCTGTAGTCTAATCCCCAGTGCGTTATTTTATGCTCGGAACAGCTATTCAGATTTATGAGAGAGATCTATGGTATTTATGACAATTTGCTGATTTATGAGGCTGAAAAGCCGCTGCTGTCATAATATGACAGCATGCAGGCAGCAGCAGCATGCAGGCCTGCCTGCATGCTGCAGTGTGCTCAGTCAGTGGCATTTAGGCACACCTGCCCTTACTCTGAATTATGTGTTCATCCAAGCCGTCGCACGCTTCTTTCATTCGTATGATTCGTTGTATAACAGTTTGTTTACTTATACGTACACGCTAGCGACAATTTTTTTTCTAAGATAGGATACTCATTACTCATCCAACGACAAACAACAGTCATACTATGCAACTCCTAGGCGTGACTTCGTACGTCTACCTCGTGTCAGTTCATAGCATAGACATGGAAAACTCCATATAAAATAATTGGAAAGCCAGGCAACTAGGTCGAATGGTTCGGAAGCTAAGGCACGCCCTTTCTACACACCTCTTTGACGTAACCGTGTAAAAACACGCGTGCTGGCTATCAGTAAGTGCCTATTACATTTTGGCACGGTATTGGACAGGTTTTAGGGCAGTATTATCTCGTATTGTTTGCTTTTAAGTACTTTCCTTGAAGTAATTGAAAGTATTAAAGCGTGGACATTTTATGTGTGTGTGTTTTTCGGAACAGTATTTCTTTTTTTATAAGAAGAGTGGCAAACAAGACGGCTCGCCTGATGGTTATGGGTAACCGCTGCCTGTGGACACCTGCAACACTGCTGTTGATGTGTTGCTAACCCGGAAATATATTTTGTAGACATCCTTTTAGTATTCTTAATGACGATCATCACAATGTTGTTGTTTGCTCGATCAGATTTCGAGACCTTAAAATAACTTACTACTTATACTTCAATTTTTGTCTCTATCTAGTCGGAATTTGAAACATGGTTTATTCGAAGCATGCTTCAAAGAAATCGCAACAACTAGAAATAGAGCAACTGGAAATCGCAACTTTAAAAGTAAACTCGTAGGAAATAAACTCGCGAAAAACAGCACAAACAAAACAAAGGCACTAGTAAATGTATTAATAAAATTAATTTGCTGTATTTTTCTGCAGGCGGTCTCGAGCTGGCGTCTCTAGACTCGGTCCCTCGCAACCTGGTGGTGAACGCCTCCGTGCTCGGCAGCCTGTCTCTCTTCGTGGCCGCGCTGTTCCTCATCGACCTCATGGGCCCCAGGATCTACACCTCCGCCTCGCAGTCTCAAACGGACCCCATCACCTCTCCCAAAGCCGAGAAGAAAGTCTCCATCGCTTCTCCACCCACCGCGAACACACAAGCCAACGGCCACACAAATGGTGTCATCCTAAACGGTCAGCAAAATGGACTCAAGAAGGATAGACCGAAAGATTTAGATCTCGAAAAGAACAAAGACAAAGAAGCCAAAAAAGAAATGAAGTTGCTAGAAACTTCGATAGATGCAATAGATGGCGAAACGAAACTGGACATTGAGGACGGACTGGAAAAGAGCAAGTTTGGGTCTCTAAGGAGCGGTATAGAAGGAGGCAACTACGTTCGACTTTCCGATCCCTTATCGGAGCCAGACCGGTTGCACTACGAACGCGAGCTAGCCAAGTTTCACGACAGATACTTCAAAGAGTTTCTCGACAACTTCGCGGGAAGGCTGCCTGTGAAAGAGAACTACCTGCCGGAGCTCCAAACGCCAGTCTTCTCGAAAGTTAAGACCGGACGCTTGAAGAATTTGTATGACGAGGAACCGCCGAGTTACGAGCATAAGAAATCGCCTTCCAAAGCGAAGACTGTGCCTTCACCGACTCTGCAGCAGTTGGAGGATTACTTGCGAGGGCCGAACAGGTCGAGGAGAGCTGACACGCCGGCTCTGTTCCCCATGGAGCCTATTGAAGAGAAGGATAACACGGATACTGAAGGACGGGCGTCCGGGACACCCACCGACCCAGGGTTCGTGCAGTACACGGCCGGGCGGTGGCCGGACAAAGCGCGAGAACTCAGAACGCCACGACACAGCCCTACTTAAACCTTAAGGATAGAAAATTGTGTGAAAAACGTGAACACTAGAACCAAATCTCATATCAACGAACAATGACGAACGAATCCACCTAGTGTGTGTCTGTGAAGCCATCTATATAAGATAAGTGTAGGTACTAATATATTTTTTGCATATAAATATGTTATTAAACGAATTTAACTCCCATGTCTGGTTTTTAATGAATCCTCAAATTCAATTAGCTGCTAAGTTTTTTTGTCTTTTTTCTCACATAAAAATTGTTTGGAAACAAAAGAATTAACAGGCGAGGTAAATAAGTACGTAAATACTTCATGGAATATCTTAAATGTAGGAAGTTCGTTGCTCCAACACATTAAGTGGGAGATTAGAGTTAATTTTGAAATAATGATCGTGTGACACATAGACGAATACCGGAGTATCCTTGCTACGATAAGTACCGCACTTGGACTTAAACATGTAATGGCTAGTAGATGCTGGAGCTTGTATTAATTATGTTAACTACGTAGAAAATCTCTGCTGGCACGTAATTTATGTTGTTTACTTGTTTTAAATCTATTTGTTCAGCTGAGTTGAATTAGAAGTAGGTATGTTGTTCTTACTGAGTCCTAATCAAAACAGCTATTCAAGATTATTATTTTCTTCTGTTAAAGACATACCTACTTAATATGGCTGAGGTAGGTATCTAATACAAAGCAAAAGGCAAATAGGTACATGGTACATAGGTACATTTTCCCTAATAAAACTGCATCAAATAGTTGATGCAGTTTTATTCGGAGTTTATAGGGAATGATGGGAATTGTAATCATGATTTTACAGTTTCGTCATACTCATACTTTCCCATAGGTAATTCTAAGGCAATATTTCTGGGTATAGTTACACTATCTCTTTACCAAAACTCGTTCAAATCCATCACAATCTATCACAATGAACTACTCATTGTGTGATAGAAGTGATCAAATGTCTCTTATCGCTTCTTTATTGTTAAAAGCACTTCCAAAGCAAATGGTTTTACCTAGACGACCATCACCACCACTCATCCATGCATCACACCCTCACAAAAAGTTGCAATTGTGTTTTCCAAGTTTCATGACTCGACATCAAATTAAAAGGTACACAAACATCCGTGTTCAAGTATTAATTACCCTAGTCACCTGTAATTACTTTTAAAGCTTGAGAAGATCGTATAGCTATCAGTGAATCAATCTTTGAAAACACTCAAAAAAGGTTTATATCAATGCTACTCAAACGCCTAAAGCTACTGGCAAATTACTCGGTACCGTGCTAATTCAATGTTACCCTTGGTTCATTCAAGAGTAATTTCGCAATGTTTCTTATTAAAACAACGCCGTCATTGAAAGCCGTGATAATAGGCTAGACCTTAGCCGGGCATGCTTCATTGATTGCCTTTACTTTGAGGGCAGTGTAGCTAGCGAGTTAGCGGGTGTCAAGAACGACAATAAAGACTATCCACAAACGCAGCGTGTTAGCAGTATAGCAACTTGACCGCGGGCCCGCGTGGTTGGTAATATGGCCAGCAACTGCTGCTGTCTTAATATCTTATCCTTCTAATATTCTAATTAATTATTTAGAATAGGATAAGATATTAAAACAGCAGGTAATTTAGCAGGTTAATTAAGTAATTAATTAATCTTCAAATATTATACGTACGTTCTCTGTCTGTAGGCTTTGTACGGCTGAACGGATCTTGATAAAATTTCATAATTAGTTACAGTATATCAAGAGAATGATATTTTCTGAATAAACGCGAATTAAGTCGCTTGTAACAGCTAGTTCTATATAATGTTCTGTTCTACCTGACATACGGACATGAATTCAGTCTGCAGAAGCTTACAATCTTATTTAGCACCTAATAATGTGGTGTGATATGTTACATCCACTCACTATAGGATGGTTGTCCCACAGTCACATTGTGAACTTTCACTTAGTAGGAAACTAGAGTATCTAACTTCATTGTTAGTCTCACGTCTATCTTTTAGATTAGAATTTGATAAATCGGTTTTCAGGGTTTTCAGGCAAGCAAATAAAATATGAGCGCTGCGTCCAGGGTCGGACTGAGCTGGAAGGGCCCAGGTGGCTCCCCACAAGCCAGGGGCCCGAGATGGGGTGTAGCCCCCAACCTACCTACCGTCTAAGTTCCAGGGGGGCCCGCGCCGGCCGTGGCCTGGCTGGCAAATGCCACTCTGACTATATGGCCAGTCTGACCCTGGCTGCCTCTACTAGACGAGACAATGTGGTTACATTTTACAGATTTACAATATGACTCACATCTATTCCTGTAACAAAATTGAAAAACAGCTAAGTGTAATACCTAGATCTTATTCAATTTTATGTTCAGTCATTGGGGCACTTTTCATCGCAGAACAGTGTATTCACCTGGCGTGCTAAAGCTCAGTGAGTCAGAAGTTCTCATAAAATGTAAATTAATTATTATGATATATTTTCATAGTGTGACTCGTTCTCACGCTTAACTACCGTAGCGGCCTCGGGGGGACGTGTCAAGTCAATACTAATTACAGAATTGCCGGAAAATAGCAGCCAGTATCTACGGATCTAAGAAGAAACAATTGTGGCTTGGCGCAGCTATGAAGTGTTTTTTTTGGACTTCTGAGATTTGGTTTGACAAGGAAGTCAAGAGTTGAAGTTAAGAGTTAGGAAAAGCTTAGTTCTTGATAAATTAATGCTTTTGATCTAGTATCTATTATGTTCAGTAATATTGTATAATTTTTTAAATTTGATTCTAGTATTGACTAAAATAACTTAAATAATTTTAATATACTAAAATTTAGATTATAACTACATATATTAATTTTAAAATATACACATGTCAGGTTATCTGACAAATAGGCAGAACTAAAAAAATATATAGAAGAACTGTATGTACTTACCCTATTTAGGCGAATAAATATTTTCATTTTGACTTGACTTTATCCTAATCCTAATTGATAGTAGTGTAGTACTTAATATTTAATTGAGAGTAGACATCGCGGGCGATGTTTGTCCTCTACAGGTCGTATTCCTTAATCGATTCTCGTGAAGTTTTGTGAGCAGGCTCAATAGTTACAACATTTTTTGGCGAGACAGTTTTTGGATTTTTTCAATATGGAGGAGATATGTTTTTTTAAACAATCATATCTTGAACAATTTCCAACAACTGACTCGGCAAAAAAAATACGGTAAAAAACTATTTTGTTTAAATGTGCGCCTCATTTTTTAAATCCAGCAGAGTTAGTAAGTCCTTAATTATCCGCGCGCTTAATAGGTTTTATTTTTGGTTATGTAGGTACAATTTTTTTCGATATGTAGATATAGGTACATATCGAAAAAAATTGTCGATACCAGATACCAGTACTACTCTATCAGATAACAATTACGATAGCAGAAACGGGTTTATCCCTCCCTCCCTAGCAGGGTTTATCTCTCGCGACCCATGATCACACTTTTTGAATGTAGAGTGAAATAACTCATCTCCATCGTATAGGTATCTGGGTATCGACAAATGTAATTTTCAAAAAAGGCGAGAATGGTATGAAAATAAGAACTAAGTAGTAAGTAAAATAAAGGAAATATTTATTAACGTAGATACTTCAAAGCTTTTTAAAAAACAATAATACCTAAGTAGGTACCTACCCAGTATCTTAGGGTAGGAGACATTTTGTATGTTTATGTTGCGAGCCCCAAACACTGCTCAGCCTGTCTCTTGGGGCCCATGTTACTTATTACTACGTATTATATTATTTTCGTACTATTTAAGCCAAAAATATCCTCAGAGTCGGACTTTTTTTATTCTTAAATTATCCACTTTCGAACTATGACAACAGCCTCATAAAGTTCACTGTTCGTGCAGAGCGTATTGAAAAAATGTGTAGGCACTTAAGCTATTAACTAGGTATATGGGACATGACTATATATTATAGCCAAATATAGCTACCTACTAGTTGCTAACATATTGCTATAGTTGCTGTACGACAAATCGTTTGTCTCTGTAAAAGGATGCCAATTGCAGACTATTGCGAAACTCCTATCCAAGTGAGGGGTTTTCCCCAATTTCCTCAAACGAGTGTCCATTTAGCATGCATTGTGTGGAGGGTCGTCGTCGGTGGTCACAAAGGACAGTTTTTGACGTGGGAAGCGGCGCGAGGCCTTCGCATCCACGACGCGCGGCGTCGCCAGGGTTACCACTAAAGTTGCATTTGAGAATTTATCTTTAATAAATAACTAGAGTTACTTACTTAAGTTTAACATTTAAACGCTGGGTTAATTAACTCAAGAGTTAAAATGTTATAAATGTCACTCTAATAATGTGTTAACTCAAGGTTAGTTTGTAACTCTTGGGGTCACTTGCAGTAGCCCGCGTTATCTTTAAAATGCGTAGTTAAAAAGATAACTTGCTGATCAAAGGTTAAGGTGTTAAATCGTCTTGCCAAGAGTTAGAAGCTAACCTTGAGTTAACACAATACTAAAGTGACATTTATAACATTTTAACTTTAAGGTAGTTAACCCATCGTTTGAAAATTTAGCTCCGAATCGACTGCGAGTGGGCCTTGATAGCGCAATTTAACACCTCTGATTAGCAGTAATTCGGAGTTATAAGATCGAGAAAAGGACGGTACGACTGTGCCTTTGTAAGCTAGACTTGGCGGGGCACTGCCGTGCCCCCGGATAGCATAACCCGAACTTATGCAAGTGGCCCTTAGTTTGCTGAAGTTTTTACTATTGATGTCCTTGTCTAATAGACATACTTACCAAACATACCAAAGACAGCTATTTTTAGTAAGTTTAGATCTGTAATAAATTTTCTTAAATAAATAATAATTAATAATATTCGGGACACTTACACACACGATCATCTGACCCCAAACTAAGCAAAGCTTGTACTATGGCGGCCAGATACTGATATACAAACATTTATATTTTTAAATACATACTTAAATAGAAAAATCACACCCAGACATAGAAAAAACACAAATGTTAATCACATTAATGTTTGCCCTAGGTGGGAATCGAACCCACGCCCCCTAGCTCAGAAGGCAGGTTCACTACCAATTGAGCCACCGAGGCAGTCAGTCCTAATTGGGTATTATTATTATCTCACCAAATTAAAAAAAAACACGTTTAAAATATGTATAATTTTATTCATATCTACATGGAATATTTTTCGATTAATTATTATAATACAACAATCAGAATATTTCATTTAAAGTACAATAATATGACTCCGACCATCAGGTCTTTGAATATCTATTAAAATCTATTCATTTCATAAAATAAACAAGAATAAGTACAAATACTAATTTTAAATAGCACCTCTAAGAATTCCGATACCTTGCCGAGGATGATAAGGCTGGGTACATAATATAGCGAATTCATATCTCATAACCAATATGGAAATTACAATACTATTTAAAACATAATACGAATTCCATAATTAAATCATTTCTTGTGTACTGCAATCTTACACTATCTCAGCTATATTTTCGGTAATTGCTTACTTAATTATAATTATAATAAAAAACATTAAAAATGTAAATCTTGGTAAATGTGGTGCTATTTTCGTGTGTTCAGAAGCATTACATTTCATTAAGTACTAACATTTTGTGAGTAAAAATACACCTTTTGGTACTGAAATTAAGTAACACATTGGAATGTTCTTATTGGGTTGTATCTTTGAGATTTACCTTATCCAAACTAAGTTACAGTAAATGACTAAAATGAAAATAGAAGTACATTGCTTATAGTTTGTGCCCTAAGTCCTATTGTCATTTTAATCGAGTTAACAATTTACAGAAATGTCAGATCTTGTGAGGACGGAATCGTGTGAATTGAGGTATACGTATACTAAGTATATTATGCTAATCGTTATAATATCTACACTGCACATAATATATCCAGTCTGTTCAGAACCTTATTCACAATCTTCTCAGGGACTGTACGCCGCTGTAACAAAAAAAAAATGTTAGTAAATGGAGTGTTGAGTACATTACCACTTACAATCTGTGGACTGGCATGGAAGTCTGTCTGCTACATAGATGTCAAAGTCAAAGTTATTTACTGATATTGATTTACACGTCAAATTGTTTAGAAAAACCCTGTTATATGCGATGATGTTGTGTCTTATTGAAAATCACGCTTCTGCATTGGCAACGCATCGACAATTCTCGTTCTATTCAAAATAATCTAAATATGTATTATATTTCTATTATTTATATATCAAAGTATTTGCTAAAATGTTTTTTAGCACATTTAGACGCCGTGGCACTGACATTTTCACAGAACGACTGACAGCGAAACAAGGCTTACACTTGTTTTGAAGCCTTGTTTTCAAAGTGCAATTTTTCGTAATGAGACAAGACATCTATGTATATCTGATCGAAGGTATGCTACGACGAGGTATGTTTTCTGACTTAAGTGTTAGGCGTTGTAGCTGCTCGGATTCAGTTCGGATTCTGCTATAGTGTCAGGCTCACCCGGCTAGTCACGCGCTGTACTATGCTATAGTGCAGGCTCACCCGGCTCGTGCCGCTGGTCCCGCTGCAGCGCCACGTACTGTCGCACGAGGCGCGCCACCTCGTGCGCTTGCTCAGCCTGCAGCCGCGTCACGCGCTGCTGCAGGAGCGAGCCGCACTTCACGTCCAGGAACAGCGTGCCGTCTTCTGACCGGACCTGGGGTACAATGGAAAGTGTTTTAGTGAAAAATTTATGCAGGAGACATAGGCAGTGAAATAGGAGTAACCTCACTGGTCTAAATGTTATGGGTGTTCGACAGTGTGTCACTAGAATTTGTACTCACTTAAGTTACAACAAATTAGATGATCTTAGATCTATGTGCCAAGTGACATTGTGATATGATGGTAAAGGACATAATAATATTAGTAAATTGCTACAAGCTTCACATGTTCGCAATGTAGCGCACACTAAGATACCCGGCCGTGTACCCGTGTAGTGTGTTCGTCTCACCTTCCTAGTGGAGATGAGGTCAGCGTAGGGCCAGTGCGTGTCGGTCTCGTGCGTGGCGGGGTGCAGCAGGTGCGCGCCGCGCCGGTTCAGCGCCAGCACGTGCTCGCGCCACTCGCCGCCGCCCGCGCCGGCGCCCGACACGCGCCGCACCGCGAAGAACGACGACCCGAATAGCGGCCATCGGGATAACACCTGCGAATGTTCATGCAGATTTAGTATCGGATGGAAGCCAATCATACCGACTTGGACTAGCTGCAGACGTATAAGTAAGTTAATAAGTAACGAATGGGGACTGCGTGCACCGGGATAACATTTACATACATTTATTAACAAATACAAATAAGTGCCAAAAAATAAATTATACAGAACCCTAAGATTGTTTTATTGTTTATTTGCTCGAATACATAATCATTATTTAAAAAAACATTGTAAAATAGGCTCTCACTGAAACTGTTCAAAAATACATACCACTTTGGTGTTGGTGTCAATTAATATATTTCTATTTATTAGTATCTTGTTTAGATATAGTTGGGCACACTGCTATGTGCAATTCGTTAGTTCTTACTCTTTGTAAGGACGGTAAAAGATTTTTAAGTACATATGTATTTAAGTATTTATGTCTCTGGTATAGTACAAATTTGGGTTTAGATGACATACAACATTTTGTCACGCATTCCCCCAAAAAACCATGTCAGGGTGTATTACACCCACACTTCGCCGGACGGTATTCAGTCAAAATTTTGTGACAGTGGCGGTGCGGCCCGACTGTGGCCGGCGACTGGGCGAGCCTGTCGCCCATAGACCGGGTTGAGATGAACAAATACAAAAACGATGTAGAATGAGGGTACCTGCAGAACTTTGGCCTTGGCGGCGGCGGGCGTGAGCGTGCGCGCGAGCGGCCACTCGGCGGCGACCCAGGCGGCCCACTTGGCGGGGCGCGGCTCGCGCAGCGCCAGCAGCGGCTTGGGCAGCAGGTACTTGAGGTCGCGCGCCGCCGCCGGCTCGGCCAGCCCGGCGGCGCGGTGCAGCAGCGCCGCCACCAGCGCCGCCTCGCGCAGCGCCGCGCCCGCCGGCGCCGCGCCGCCCGGCAGCACCAGCAGCAGCCCCTCCAGGTAGTCGGGGGCCACCTGCCACGAGTCAAACACATTTATTGCTAAGCTTTAAGGGGCATGGTAGGGCTTGCCAGCTGTCTCGCTCGCTCGCGACCCTATTACGAGTATTTCTTCTCTAAAATTCTCTAACGTCAGCTAGTCAGATATAAAATTATAGAATGTATTTTGATGATGACTTGAAAACAGTGTTACAAAGTACTCAGAACAATTTTCATGTTTCATGCGATATGAAGTCAGCGGAAAATGCAGCTAGCTTCATGTCGCTCGCTGCGGAACGCATCTCATACATATACCTAGATACAAAAGGAAGTGTCTTCGTCTGTTGCTACCGACTGCGGTCAACAAAATCAGTTCACTAAAAAATAAATAATTATTTGCTAAATATTTGTACTTATAATAATATTTCTTTATAATAACTTTCTTACACCCATTCTTGTCATTCTCACCTGGTTGAAGAGCACTTCGGTATAGAGCGGCGGCGCGTCGGTCCTGAGCGGGTGGTGCCACACGGAGCGGCAGAAGATGAGGTAGAAGGGGTGGTGGGCTCGCTGCAGCTCCGTCGTCACGTCCAGCACGTACTCGTCGCTGGCCAGCGGCATGGTGAGCGCGTCGCCGGCCACGATGCAGTACAGGGAGAACTCGGCGCGCTCGGCCTCCGTTGATACTCCGATCTGTAGGAAACGAGACGCGATTGATGGTTGACTGATGGTCACTTGAGATTGGGCTTCATGAAAGATTTGGACTTACTGGACAAGTCTGGAAGACCCTGAATAACTTTATTTTAATTTTTAATTTTACATTTGTTGGAGAATTTACAGCCAATTGATTATAAAAATAATAATGTTGAACCTAATTTACAAGGCCAATTAAAAATTCCCGCCAATAGACCAAAACTTAGAAAGGAGCATAGCAGCAATGTGCTGGGTAATAAGTAATGGTATACTTGAGCTTAGGATCAGAGTTTGCAAATAAATTATCCCATTTTATCTTGACTGCCGAAGCTAGTACAATGTAGTGACATAAATGTACCTACTGTTATACACATGGTCATACGGGTCGTTGCATGATCTAGTTCTAGCAGCACCTTGAGTTGTGAAGCTCGAGAAATGTGCTCGTCGCGGTACAGCCGACCACAAGTTCGTTTGTAAAATGACTCGTCCGCGGCAACACCGACCCGCCGTCACCTGTCCTCGTCTAGCGGGAGTGTGTAGAGTGAGAGGCACTGACCAGGTCGCAGAGCTCGTTGACGATGTCCTGCACGACGGTGGCGCAGCGCGTGTTGACGACGCGCTCGGCGCCGCCCGGCAGGCGGTACAGCTGGCGCCGCGCGGACCGACCCGCCGACACCGCCGTCACCTGACACACACACATTTTGTTTCAATTCACTGACCAACAGAAGAACATATAGATTTCTCGAATGAACACAAATATAGAAGACATGTATGAATGTAAGGCTATTGATAAAATCTGACGAGTGATCATAAAACACAATTTGAAAATATACAGCGACTTTTGGGGACAAAAATTGGAAGGCAAATTTATTTTCAATGGGTGTCAATAAGTGTTTACCTCTTCAACGCTGGGTACATTCTTCCGTCCGCCGCAGCGCAACGTCTTCCTCAAGTTGGCGAGGCAGACGGCGGCGGTGCCCTGGCACGGCCGCCGTCGGTCCGCCGCTGCTGCTGAGAGGTATTCCACTAGGAACGGCCTGGAGAACAGACGTGGGCTTTAGCTATATGGCATAAGATTGGGAAGACCGGCTTGAGCACTACTGCACTAGAAAGCGCCTGGGACACAGATATGGACTACACATAAGTGTATTAAATGAAATCTGGTTGAGTGGCGTGGTTAACACGGTTGAGTTGAGTGGTGGTGGTGGTACAATGAGTTGAGTGGTGGTGGCACAATGGAGTAACGAATTCGACTAAATAAAACGCTTTCCGTGGTTCGCAGAACCACCTTGAGACCACGAACGGCGGACACATCACACTCGAAGTCCACGCCTTTGCTATTCCTTATATTATATTAGAAGCTGACGTCGGCAGTAATTCACGGCAGTAGTGATACGTATTTTGAAAAGTTTATCAGCCCCATTTATGAAGCAGAGTTTTTGATACTAACCAGTTTCACAACAAAGTACAAAAAGATACATTGTATTATCACCGAAAATACACTTAAAATGTTTAAGCTAAGTTAATAAGGCTAAGTAAGTTTAGGCAGCAAAGGGGCGTCATTATCGTGTTTTTTTAAATTATTTTACAACAACAGACGGCTGCTAGGAGATAAATAGACATTTAAAAACAAGTCAAAAAGAAGTTTTCACTTTTAGAAACTTAATTAATGAACAAGTAAAAATACCCTCTAGAATTATAATAGAATTATTTTTCGGATGTTTAGTCCATACCTGAGTGTATCGGAGCAGGTGAAGTAGGCGGCCAGTATGGACATGAGCCGCCAGGCGCGCTGGCAGGAGTCGGCGCCGCCCGACCGGTTCGAGGTGGTCTGCTTCATCAGCTGGCAGTACACCTCGTCGCGGAGCTCGGGGACCGAGTGGCAGTGCTGGGGGGGAATATGAGGCTTAATATAGTGACAGTGGGTATGTTATCGATCGCACTTTTACTATGGAGTTTGAGGACTGAGTGGCAGTTCTGGGGGATGGGAAATTAACATTAAACACTTGTCGTAGACACTGCCCAGAAGTGCTAGCACCACTCTTAGTCGATCGTTATCCTGACATTTCAAATTTGTATGGACCATAGACAACGTAGATAAACGTGATTGAACGCCAGTTTATCGATCTGTAAAAGTTCCGTGCTTACGCTAGTCCAGGCTTGAAGAAGCCTGTTTAAAAGTGAAGACCAATAAATATGCGTTGCATCCTTCCCACCGCTTTCAACTACAGGAGGGATATTCTTGACCCGTGAGATGAGATCTGGTCACTTTCACTACTAAGACTTTTCAAACAAGAAAGACAAAGACCAGAGAATCCCAATCATAATAATCTACCTGTAGTTGATGACAGATTAAATCAAGGATTTGAAGAAGAAGAACAACAACAGCGCACTCACCATCAAGACAGTGTAGACACACTTGACCTCAGTCAGGTCTTGGTGCACGGTGCGCTCGCTGGGCTGCAGGTCGCCGCAGTACGCGCGGATGCAGGTGAAGCACTCGAGCGCGGGCGGCGCCAGCGCAGGCGGGAGGCGCAGCAGCGGCGCCCGCAGCGGCGTCGCCTGCCACTTCACCACGTCGGTCTGCGCTTTCCACGTCCATTCGTTGCGTTTCGCTTTGCTCTTCAGTGAGGAATCCGCTTTCAGGATTTCCAATCTGAAAAAAGGAGAAGTTGCATTCAGAACTTAGGCAAGTTATTTGAAAAGATTGACACAATCTGTAAAACTGTTTATACAGTTAGAAGAATGTGTATGGGTATATTTGCTTGGGTATCTTTTGTCTTAAGAGGGGCCTTAACAGCCCGTCTTTCATTAACGCGAGCACGGTCAAAAATCAATTGCACGAAGCTAAACTATTTTCATACAAGTACTCTAGTCTATTTTTTTTATAGAAAATTTTGACAATTTTTGATCAGACCTGACTATATGCAAGCTAACAAAAAATGAAAATAATTGGAACCTTGTTTATATTGCAGTAGGATTTCTTTTACCAGTTTCTAACACAAAAACCATGTTAATTAAGATTTCAAAACACTCTTTCAATAACCTTTCAATTATGAACAAAAATATCACATTGTTATCTAATGATCAAGTACTCGACATTTCAACAATGAAATAATCAAAAATGCAATTCACGGTATTACTAAATGACATCGTAATATGCATAAATCTAATTAACAATAAATGAAAACCACCGATTACCCTATATATACCGCGTTACAAAAACTGCTTGGTCAGTGCCATTTATAATTCTGATTTTATAATGATCATGTGAACGTGTAGTGAAAGGTTTGCTGTAGATTTCGTTGATATGACAAAATGTGTTTTGCAACATGCAATTTAAGCCCACGTATCAATCAAGATGTAATTTATTGTTAACAGTAAAACATAAAGTGCGTATCAAGATTCAAAGATATGAATTAACTAACTAACTTGGTCCATAAGTTCACTTGGACAAACTCGGGATATATTTTAACTCGCGGGTTAGGGAACGCACCCATACTACGTGACCATTTCTTACAATTTTTAACCCCCTTCCCCTCCCTCTCGGTCAACATCTGTACTCTATACTACTCTATTCTAAGACCTCCTCCCTCCTACTCTAGTTTTACGTAGTAATTCATAGTTGAATCGTTTTTTGCAAACAAAACATTAAAAAATCGTATCCCCCCCCCCTAAATGAGTCACGTAGTATGGGTACGTTCCCTTAACTACTAAGAGGTTAAACTAACGACTGTTAAACATCGTCTTGCGCCTCCGTTAAGTCTAACCTTGAGTTAATATAATATTAGAATGACATTTATAATATTTTACTAGAGTTAATTAACTCTGCGTTATGAATTTAACTCCGTATCATTAGCAAGTGGGCTCTAGTTGACGTTAACCATGATCAAAAAAACATGGTCTAGCATACCGGAAGCCAACACGTAATGACATCACTTGTCAACTTCATCCGTCTCTTTCGAATTATTATTGATTTATGGAATGCTTTACCTGGCGGAGTATATTGTTATACCATGACCAAAACTACATCCTGACCTCCGATACTGAGATCGGCATTCTTATCCGCCTCAAATAAGTTCATGACAAGTACAGCTATAAATATTATGTTAAATAAAATTAAGTTATTTTTATGCATGTTTAAGATGAATGAGATTGGACACTGTTTATTATGCAGATATTTTTTGTTGGATAACTTAACGTCGTAGGGAAAACCAGTTTCATAGTACACATACCACATATTATATACCTATGGTACGTAGGACCAGAATAAATTAAGTTTTTTTTTTGTATTTGAAAGTGTTGCTATGACTTGTGGCAATAAATCAAGTTATGATTATACAGTAGTTTAGGTACATATGACCACACCTAAAGAAGGTAAAGGAAACCAGGGTCCGCGAAAGTACTCCATGACGGGGGGAAGCCAAAAATTTTTGGTCACCCCTTCTTTCAATCTCTAGCCCCAGCGTAGTACGTACTAGGTAGTACAATTAGGAGGAGGCACGGCTGCCCCTTTATTTTTTTGCACTAAATAAAAGAATTGCCTAACAAGTCCTTGCTTAACTAGTTTAAAGTACTTCTAGCTAGCTAGTACCTAAATTTTCTTGCATGAACCTTTAGCCATTTCGTAGGAGACTCTTATTTTTATGTCGCCGATAAGTCAATATTTCGCTAGGAGTAGTTTAAAATAGTTTTGCAAGGACTTTGGCAATTCCAATATTCAGTGTAAGTGGGCATTTGTTGCACAAAGAAAGTACCTATATAGCTATATTTAAGTAAACTCAATGTAAAATTGAGTAAACATTTAAAGTAATGATTCGTAGCTCTATTCGTGATAAAAGGATTTCAATGAAAAGCTTAGCTTTTCCGATCATGGTAGGATCGGATTAGTAAAAGGAATAATGTTCAATGTTTACTTTACTTTAAGAGTCCGGATACCACTAACTAACTAGACTAACTTCGCACTGGCTTAAAGTTTCTTTTGCCACTTCGTCTAGAAGAAGACGACGAGCGAAGAGAGCAAGTAAAGATACTGACGAGCCTTTAAAGTTACCTACAGAGTGACAAAGTGCATTTTTTTTAAATCACTTTTGCACTTCTCTAATCATTCTTAAATAACTAAGAATTTCCCTTGTATTATCGATTCATTTAAAAGCCAATGATGTAGACAACCTCCCTATGTAAAGGGATTTTTGATTTGCTTTGTCTATCTATTGAATAAATCAGTCAAAAGTGACCCCTTACAAATGCGGATATTTTTCATAGCTCTATTTTAGCTTGAGGACGTTTTCTAAAAAAAACCTAGAACATAGGGGCATTTCATCATAATCTGACAAATGGTTTCCAAGAAATTTGAAAAGCGCGTTTGTATGGAAATTCCAGAGCGTCGCGGGACTCTTAATCTACATTCGTATTGGAGACCTAACTATTATTAATTCGACTAATGACTATGCATTAAACAAGACAACAAACCCCTTCAGCAATAATCGTTGTAAGGCCTCGGAATAAATATACTTACCGTCTTTTTAACCGACTTCCAAAAATTAGGAGGTTCTTAATTCGACCGTTTGTTTTTTTCTTGTTACGCGATTATTCAGCTAATTGTAAATAGATTTTAATGATTCTTTTTTTGTTAGGTAGATCATACTTTAGAGTTGGTCATATGGGTATTGACCGAATTTTGATAATTTTTTTTTTATCAAAATTGATAAAAAAAAATTTTTATCAAATCTGTCAAGCAGTTTTTAAAAATTTCAAACAAAGTCTAAAAAATGTTTACATATACATTTCACGAATAACAAGATGAAAGCCGGTTTTTTAGGCTTTGCTTTTTTTTTTCAAAATTCTACTCAACGCAATCGTTTCTACAGAAAAGATACTTGTGTGTATTACTGTGTATAAACGTTGTACGCGTACCTACAACTTGAACTTTTAAGACTTGTTTTTGCTAGCGTTCGCGCTAGCAATTCTTTGGAAAGTATCACCTACGATGTTCTGGCATGTCAGCCGCCATTGTGCTGAACACAGACCGGAAGTAACAACTCGTAACACCATTGGCGGCGCATTCGATGCAAATGATATTGTGCTCGACTCAGCAAACGGTTGGTTTAAAACAACAATACTCGTCCTAGGGCTGCCTATAACTGTGCAAACATGGTACTTTACATTCGAAACGGCACAATCGAATCGGTAAACTGTGCTTTTTATCGATAAAAAAATAGATGTAAAATGACTGCAATTTCAAAGATAATATTTAAGTTTTATGATCTATTGATCGAATTTGATGATCAATTCATTAAATTTAAATAAGCGATTGAAAAATTGAATTATTCGAAACCCAAGTCACCAAAGAGAGTGTTGGTTTTTTGTAAGTTTGTAGGTAGAAATACTGAGGTGCCTCACGTAGAGTTGACCTCAACTTTTAATATGATACGAGTATATTATACAGCGCGTGCTGTGATCAGCCTTCAGCAGTAAAGATCCGGTGAAATATGTGCATTATTTTGCATAGAGCCGTGAAATACAAAAATGAATGTAAAACTCACAATGATCTCACTGTTCCTACATCGATGTAGGATCCGGTCCGTTGGTATCCCGAAGAATAAATCCTAGAAAGCTTAGGCCTCAATATGGTCATAGGACTCAGAACGTCTGATTGTTTGAGTCTGAATGAAGACATTTTCAAAACACGTTACTTAGAACTTGTTTGATTTTGCTGGAATATCTTTGAATTCGTTCAATATCGCTTCTAACTCGTAACCAACAACTTCACAGACGAACACTGCTAGGTTTCTAAAACTTCTCCAAAATTGACTTGAATAAAGTTCGACTTAGAGTCATTCGATTTATTGGTTTTATTTCATTGCTCAAACAAAATACAACTTCAACTGCACTTTTGGAAGTATCTTTTCACCATCTAACATTAGAATTTTAATTCAATTATCGATTATATTAGGCAAATAATAAATCGATGATTGACAAGCAATAAATCGATTAAAATAATCGAGAGCAGCCCTATGCCTCCGACGGTATGGAGCGGCGAGCGGTCACCACCCGTGACCAATTACTGTTTGCGCGGAGGCACCTCCTCCCAGCTCTCACCTGGGTTACATGGCCGGAAGGCGCTTCCTGCGCCTCCTCGGTTACATACAATGCTGTGCCGTGGTAATCTTCACACGTAACTATGTAAGTGTAATCTACTTGGTCTGTTAGTTAGATAGCTAGTAGTACCTACCCAACTAACAGATAATTACATGTTGAAGTTAATGGGTGAGGCGTAGCTGCAATGTAAGATAGTATCGTTACTAAGTGGCGAGTGCTGCTGTTAGGTGGAGACTGCACAGGCAGGTGGTTTGCTAAGCATCTAAAAACCAAGCAAGTTTTGATTGTCTACTTTGTTATAGAATAAAATGCTCTTAAACACTCAGGCAATACGTACTTACTAAATTATCTCGATAGTTGCGGTTTGCAACTATCGAGAATTAATATAGATCAAGGTTCATGGCCAGGCTCTACTTTAGATCTAAATAGGTACAGTCTTATCTAAAAAGCTTAATTAATCAAGAAAACACGTTACGAAAATATTTATCCCGGGAAATGTTGTAAGCCTGCCAATCGCGCATGATTCAACGAAGCGCAGCTGATAGCACCTAATTATAAAAATCGGAAGAAAATTACAAAAGGTCATCGACTACGACCACTCATTAACCCATGGAGAAGGTACCGACGACACGACGCGACATAGTTTTCTATTTCAAAACGTGGAGTTCCAAGTTTCCTACATATTATTCAATTGTTGCATAAGCACGATTCGGTTTAGTTCACACACTAACCGTGGCCACAATGTTCGTATGGTTTTACACAAATGCACATTAACTTTAACTGAGGCATTAGTGATTTTTTTTACTAAGTAAAAGTGTAAAAAAGCTGGGTAAAAGTTTAGAAAGTGAGTTAAGGGTTTATTCAGATGTATCGTTGCTGAATCAGCTGTCTCATCGTAATTAATCAGTTAACGTTTATATTTTGTGCGCAATGTCGACGGTTTTCTTAAGAATATTTTTAAACTAAAGTTATAGACATATAGGGCGTGTTCTGTGAACACGCCCACAGTAAACTTAACCCACATAACCCACATAATATTTACTGTGTGTTACAGTAAATATTATGAATTTTGAAGCTATTAAATTTGAATTTCGAGCACGGAGTCCAACGGAATAATAAACCATGTGGAATGGTATGAATCAACACCATTGTGTGATAATGTTGGAATGTTGGAACCATAAACACATTTTTGAATTATATCTGCAAAATGTAGGGTTGGGTTTAGGTATAGCTGATAGAATAGATAGGCAGTAATTACCTATGTATAAAGGTACTTACCTATAATAACATGGAGTGAATTGATTCAAACTAGAGATGCATGCATAAATGAATGAACAGATTTTTCCCTATTCAGTTAATAATGCAACTCCCACATCAAGACACCGTAAAGTACCTTGGTATGCACTTGGATCGGAGACTAACCTGGCACAAACATGTAAAAACAAAAAGAGATGAGATTAATCTAAAGTACAAATGTCTTCATTGGCTTATGGGAAGAAATTCAAAACTGGCTACGGACAATAAGATTCTTGTCTACAAAACCATGCTAAAGCCAATCTGGACCTATGGCATACAACTATGGGGCGCTGCAAGTACCACCAATCTTATGATTATCCAAAGGGTGCAGAACAATATACTGAGACAGACATCAAATGCACCATGGTTTCTCAAAACAACAGAGCTTCACGAAATCCTCGATATGCCAACAGTTAAAGAAGAAGTCGCTTCTTATGGCCAAGATTATAAAACAAGACTGCTAAAGCATCCAAATCAACTTGCGGGGCAATTAACATTCCCAGAAATTACTCGTCGGCTAAAAAAGAGACGAGACATCTTTGACCAGGATAGCCAGCATACAGACTGACTACAAAATTAAAAGGGCTGTACTCCACTGGGAGTAGCTCCCTACTCATAAACCACCACCATCACATCTGCTTATAGCCAGAAGGGCTGATCGCAAGATTAAAACTTAAAAAAAAAAAAAAAAAAAAAAAATTCAGTTAATAATAGTGATGTACTTATCTAAAGTTATCTAATGTTTTTATGTCCATCTAGCTTTCAAGATTACTGTGATGAGAACCTAAAATTAAAAGGTTTTGAAAACATCCGTCCGCAGAAACACCAGGAAACGTAAAACAAAACTTTGTAGGCATGACTGTACGTATGTGGAAATCATTCCTTAGACGGGAAATCCTCGCTTTCTAAATAAATATCAATGAAAATATTAATACAAAGTAGACTTTTTGTTGCTTATAACAGGCGTTAATCACAAATCACTTCAAAAAGACACTGCAACTTTAAAAAAATAAGTTCGCGCCAAAACAAACAATAACACCGGCACTACATCAGTGCATCACACTTGACTACACTTGAAAAGAATATATGTAAAAAAAAAAAGAAATCTCACAAGATAAAATTGTCGCTGTCATCGCTGAGCTCCGCGGCGCACAGACTGTCACCCGACATGTCCGACATTGCGACCGCACTCAGCCCCGAACTAAACGCAACTCACTATCGACATTCGAAAGCGATCGAACCTGCGAACTGTGAGGAAGCATTTTTTCTGAATTATTTATCATACATTTTCGGCTTTCAAATGTTTACCTCACGCGTTTACGTAGACATTACGCGCATACGATTATGCTAACTTCATTCCTTCCGTTTTCGTGCTGTGGATAATTCGTAGGGTACCTACTGTCTATCTGCATCTAGAATTTCGATGAACTCATTATCTTACATAACGCATGCAACTCTCCACTAAGCTATAAGTAAATATCGAAAGAGTCCATCCAATTACTAATTTAATTATACCGAAGTGCGACGGTCCATTGAACGTGGAATTCACTAAAGGAAATCTGAAACACCGGTAAACCGTTGCCGATCGAATGGTATTACTAATCCGTGTAATTAAGGCACCAGTTACTATTGACACACCATTTGATTAACAAACGAAACATAGACAAACAAAACATAACCCTTGACCATTTTATAAAACTTGTAAGTACACTCTAAAACTGGCAAATCTAAATGAAAGTAATAAATAAAAAGCCTAATGGGAGAGGTAAACAAATAAAATATTCTGTTTAAGAATACACAATTGAAAAACTTTTAAAACTTTTCTAATCGCACAATGAACATAAAAACTAAAAAAGACATTACATCAAAGTGAAACCTCGAAAATAGGTTCACAAATAAAACACAAAATAACAACACGCGAAAAGCGTTTTTTGACATAAGCCACAGAGAAAACAATAGACTAAATTAAAGAAAGCACATTCGGATTCGACATTTAAATGAAAACCATAAAGCTTTTTCCGGTCCATGAAAAACTCATTCGGTACTCGAATCAAAAACGCGCGAAACAAAAACACATTCGATACAGTGTGACAACTATAAAAACGATGGAAACCACGCACGAAATGCTCTACCGAAGAGGTTCGATACTTGCATTCGATACTTGAGTCGCGATGCAGCTGCACACGGCATGGTCGAAGGTTACGCGTCGTCTGCGATAGCGCGACCTCTGTGCGTTCCGCGCGACCGACAACCGTCAACTAACTAGGGTTGCTCCACTTCTTTTCCGAACTCTTTTTATGGTGCATTGTTTTTGCTGTCTGACAAAAGTGTTGGTTGCGAGAATCTCATTGCGAAAAAAGATTTGTGGCTTATTTGGGAGGCTTGAGTTACCAGATTAGCAAAGATGAGATCTTCACGTTTGTTAGACGGGTTTGCTTTAGGTTTCATGAAAATCAAAATAAATTTGCCCACTTTTTGGTAAATGGTCTTAATGTATAATTTGTACTTAATATAAAATGCACTCTGCGGTTTAACTAATTTCCAATTATTCCCATTTTCTGCGATGCGTCTGTACTTTCCTAATGCATGCCTTCATTGCATATTGCAACAATTATTCGGTGCAATCGATTTCTAGCTAAAAGTTATTTAAGAAACGGACAATTTATTTCGCATAAATATGTGTGATTATGTATCCTATGCTTTAGCTTTATCTCTTTAGCTTTAGCTTTAGCTCCATCTGCAAGAAAACTTCCGCAAGAAATGACCGACAGCCTGTCCGATACCAACTTGCAAGCGTAAGCTCCGTAGCTTCATGCTTCTGTCGAACAGGTTGACGGACATTTCTCGCAGGTATTTACTTGCAGGTGAAAACACGACCTACGAAAAGCTTAAAACTGTAGACAAGAAACTATCTTGCCATATTTTATTCACCGACATTATTTCAAGTTTATCCAGACACTATAGTAAAAATGCGTCGCGAAGATATGCATGACTGTACTTGGAACCAGCAAACAATCAAAGTGAAACATAGGCATTGTTGCGTGGAAATAAGGCCAGTCTTATTGTTTATGCCCATATTTCGGTTAACAAACACCAGATACAAAGAAGATACCGCCCGCCGCTGTCAACAGTAGCATTTCAACATAACGTACAACAAAGTTCAAATTATATAACGCTTTACAACTTACATCTCAATTAAAAACCTTTTTTTAATTTCCTCATTAAGAGCAATAACTTTTTTATGCAATATTTTTTGGTGCTGGCAACCATGATGACGTCGATAGAGATGGGGTAAAAACTAGCCCATAATTCCTCGCATAGGAATCCTTCATTCAATGTTAAACAGAAACCCACGGTTTTTAAAAGCATTGTGCGCTGCGGAAATAAAACAACGTTGTAATTAAAGTGATTAGAAGATAATTAAATTGTTAAGTTTATTGACTTCTGTGTTTGTTGGAAAGGCTAAATGATGGGACCGACTTTTCTGTAGAGGTGGTAAAATGTAGAAACTAAAATATCGCTACGGGTGTCTGGTAGTTCTGGATAGTAAACGCGACGGTGGCTCCCTCTCAAGTCATTCAATGCTATAGATAAGTTATTCGCAGTGTAAGTAGGATACAGCACGGTTTATTTTCGGACCATCAAATTAACTGTTTCTTGAGATATTTTCAGGCAAGAAAGTAAGTATAAGTAGTAGATAGTGATCGCTGTATCAAACAATGTATTTTAATTGGTTGCTTTACTACCCAGCGCTAAACTGATTACTCATAATAATACACTTGGATATCTAAGTAGGTACAGTTTTTTATTATTTTACAGCTAATTTACATGGCCTTAGATACCCAGGTAATTTAGGTCAAAAATCAGGTCCTTTAATATTTTCTAGCTATGATGTACTAGAAAAGAAGTCTTTACTAAACAGTGAAGGAGGTAGGCATTGATAATGTTGGTCTTTTAAATGAACACAAAATAAACAAAGGTACCAGTACAGATACAAACTAATTAAAGAAAAATCATCAAATCTAGCGATGAACAGTTTGGACCCTCACTCAATGGCCATAAAATATATAACAAATTGCCTAATAAATTTAAAGACTTCAATAACTAAGACACCTTCATAAAAAAAAAACTTTTTGACAACTACTAATCTTGACGAATTTTTTGCAGTTAATTTTGATGACATAGAATAAATCGTTCCGTACAAATTGTTGCCACACCCTAACAGGGTCATATTACTATGTTTACTTACATTACTTACATATCTTATATCTTTAAATGAGCAATTCTTGTATATATATATATAATTAGAATCTCGGAATCAGCTCCAACGATTTTCATACAATTTAGTATATAGGGGGTTTCGGGGGCGATAAATCGATCTAGCTAGGAATCATTTTTAGAAAATGTCATTTTATTCGTGTTTTATCGATAATCAACTTAAACATAAATTTGGAAGAAAAATAACAAAAAGGAGGCGTTTGAGTAGTCTCAACTGAAAAATATGACTCTTCCTGACATCTATTGGCGAATAATAATACTATTTTTTGTGAGCAACTAATTGCTTTATCGACACAACAGCAGATGGCGTTGTTAAGTAACACTAAGTCAATGAGTGTTTGCTTTGAGGTTAGATTAAAATCAATTGTTTATTTTCCAAAAAACACAATTAAAAAAAAAAAAAAAATACCGAGCAAAGCTCGGTCATCCAGGTACTTACATGTTTATAAGACCTGCATGACTACATAACTAATATGAGCAATAAATACTTGAGTATTGAGTATTGATCAGTTTGACTCAAAACATTCTAATATTGACGAAAATGAGAAAAAAATCATTTTTTATTCGAGCCAAAGTTACCATCTTGAGCTAAAGTAACCCGACCGTACTGTAACGATTTTTTTGCTGTTTAATTTTCTAAATCAAAAATCTACTAGAAATTCTAGTTGTGCGCACTTTTTGCGTTTTAAAAACATTCGACCAGTATACCTATATCAAAGCGGTTTGTTGCCACGGTCCGGTGCCCTTTTGGCGTTGCTCTAAAGAACAGCACACATTGGATATCGTTGCAGATTTTGCAGTAGTGTTGTGAGCAAAATTAGATGAGCATTACATTGAAATCAGAAATCAGAAATATTTATTGACCATAATAAACATTCAATGTCACTGGCAAGTCATTTTTACAATAATATCTTAAAATTAGGTAAACAGTTAAAAATAAAAAGTAAAATACTAGTAATTGTTAAGAAGAAGGTTAATAAATTATTATGTCAAAAAAAATTTATGTCAAAATTTGCTCCGTTTGATTTCGGTACAAAAATGAGGATTCCGAGAACTCAAATGACATATATTCACATAAATTGTAAAACGGGTTGCTTTCAAAGAAATGTTTTAGCGTCTGTCTAAATTGGTTATTATCTAGTTCGGTTATACGATTTGGTAATTTATTGTACATTAAAATTTTAGCATGGCGGCCCTGCTTCTTAACTTTAACTAACCTAGTCCACGGTACAATTAGCTTATCTTTATTTCTTAAGTTGTGTGGACATTTATCTTTAATTTTTGGTAAATTAGCATCATGAATTTCTAATAAACTATTATAGATGTAAAGAGATATTACTGTCATTATTTTGTTATTTTTGAAGTATTTCTTCGCTGAACTACGTTTCTTTAAGCTGTTAATTATTCTAATTGATCTCTTTTGACATCTTAAAACTCTTACAATATTTCCAGCGTTCCCCCAGATTGTAACAGCATATCTTATAACAGAATGTATATACGCATAATATACTGATATAAGAGTTTCTTTATCTAATAAGGGCTTGAGTTTGAACAAGGCGTAATTTCCGCTTGCAAGTTTCTTACATATATTATCGATATGAGCAGTGTGACTAATTGTACTGTCTATGTGATACCCTAAAAAGACATTTTCCTTACGTGTTGAATTACCGTATAAACCTAATCTCGACTGATATTGCATTACAATGCTTTTATTTGCGTTGACATAGAGCGACACCTGAGTCATACTGACTGATGAGCATACGATCTTGAAAATAAGAGTTAGGTATTTAATTATGTTTAATAGGTTAATAAATAAATAAAATGTTTGATGTTGCTCAACACATTTCGCCTCTTGATGGAATTATTCGTCATTTTTGAACCAATATCTTACTCCGGCATTTTTTATGTAGCCCTAACATTACAGATTAAGGATAATTTGTTCGCTAAATAATTTGTTCGATAATTTGTACGCGTTTTGTTGCACAAAACGCGTACTTCGTAGTTGTAACATTCCAAGATTGCTCACTATGAGACGTTCTGACTGATGTGAAGCTTTGTTCTCGCGATCGTGACGCATAACGCTGCAGTATGCGGAGTCAGAAACATGAAAAACGTCTAGAATTGTCTCTCGTTCCGTCGCAGTACGTGTCAGCGGTGAAGGGCAAGTCGCGACGCTGCGTTAGAGTTTCGACGCTGCGTTAGAGTAGCGGCGCTGCGTTAGAGTCGCGGCGCTGCGTTAGAGTAGCAGTGCTGCGTTAGAGTAGCGGCCGGCGCTGCGATAAGAGTCGCGACGCTGCTTTAGAGTAGCGACGCTGCGTTAGAGTAGCAGTGCTGCGTTAGAGTAGTGGCCGGCGCTGCGATAAGAGTCGCGACGCTGCTTTAGAGTAGCGACGCTGCGTTAGAGTCGAGAGTCGTGACACTAACGCAGCGTTGTGCGTTACGATCGCGAGAGAGCTTAGTGCTCAATTTCGCTATTACCTTACAATGCTCCCAGTATGTACTCCCCTTTATAGAGAGCGTTGAATGCGCAGCTACATAATATGCACATACATCACCTAATGTAGAACAAGCGTTACACATGCATAACTAGTATTGCTTGTCGTAATTCTGATTTTATTATAGTAAGTAGGTATTAGCTGTAAATACAGCTTCGGTTAGTGATCAATTAATTATTCAGGCTGTTCTGGAACGCTCGAGATTATCTCGGTTTTTTTACTCTTGAGTCACTTTATAATGAAAAAGATAATGACATACAAAAATAATCTCTAACGTTTCAATTCACGTTCAATTATACCCCTCCCGCTCCCCCCTGTACTTTCAGGACTTTATTTGTGTTAAATTGTGTGAGTGTAAATGAAAATATACCTACATAACCATCCGCAACAATTAAAATAAGAGTGCGTGCATAACCAAAAAAAATTAAAAGGTACAACTAACTTTGTTACACCTTTATAACATTATCTCCTAGTAAACAACGACCAACGCTTTTTCTTTCAATAATGTTTTCTCATTCTAGGCTGACCTCATTTCCGCAGCGATAACTGCTAGAAAATCTAGTGTAAAAGAAACGGGAGTTAAAACAATGTTATCGGTGTTTAAGCCGTAAAAACTAAATTGATTTACTATTTTAAGGGTTATTATAGACACTAAATATGAGCAGCGTAGGGCATGTTAGTTTTGACGCCGGTGTACATTTACATGACATTACACTACGTGATGTTATTTGCTGTTCAAGTTTTTTTTTGCTCTAGGTGGGGTCCAGGGGAATTTGGCGTAGCACGTTTTGTGCATTTGCCAGTGTGAAGTTAATATATTTTTGTGACAGATGATGGAGTGATGATTATAAGGTGATGAAGAGGATGATGAATACCTCCGCTTTCCCCATTTTAGTAGATTGATGGATACTTTAATTGGAGTTTTGTAAAGAACACGAAAAGTCACGTTTCGCAATGTTTGTATCATTTGCACACACTCGTGCACGTTAACGAACCAATAAAGGTTAACCCACCATTAGTACACTTTAACACTCGAAAAAACACAAGAATTAGAAAATAATACGAAATTACGCCAACACCTTTTCGGTTCCCGCCAAAAGCTCGCTCTACGAGTTAGTAACTTCCTACTTCGAGTACCTACTAAAACATACATCTGGCAAGTTGCACGGAAAAAAAAACATATTTACAAGAAGAGGTGTCATGTCCATCTGACATCGTAGGTTGGAGTTATGTATTGTATGTATATTATTATACATGGAGTTTACACGGGTGACTAAAGCCGCACGATTATTGGCGCGCGGCTAAAATCGACCGTCTAAATTAGGATAGGTTGCAAGTGACTAAAGCCAAATGATAGATCGAAAGTGATTTGTGAAGTGACAAACCGCAGGGCGAAAATCGACAAAAGTTTATAATTATCTGTAGTAGACCCCATTCGTTGCTCTAACTCACCCAAAAAAGGTTTTTACTCTAGCAGTTTCTATGCGACTAAAGTCTAAATTCTGTGGCGTTTAAGTTAGATATTTGAATGACATGAAAATTTGTGTGAAATAGTAATGGTACTCACTCGGGACTCTGTCTGAAGTGGTCCACAGCAAACTGTAACAAGGGATGTCTGCCGTCGTGCTGGGGCGTCGACTGCTCTCTTCTATCGTCGCGCATCTCCCTATCTCTGTCTCTGTCCCGCTCTCGTTCTCTCTCTCTCGGAATTGGTGACGTTCTCCTCTCGATATGTTCTCTATCAATCTCGTCTCTGGACTCACGAGATTCTCGTGATTCTCGTGACTCTCGTGATTCTCGCATCTCTCGGATTTCTCGCGAGTCTCTCGTTTCGCGTGAGTCTCTCATTTCTCGTGAGTCTCTTGTTTCTCGCGAATCTCTCGTGTCTCGTGAATCTCTCGTTTCTCGCGAGTCTCGTGTCTCGCGAGACTCTCTCGCCTCGCGGCTGTCTCGTTCTGGGATTCGGTCCTTAGCGACTCCATTTGTGGTAGGTTTTTGTTGGACCTGTAACAACAAAATAACATTTGTTAGTTTTAATATGACAACTTTTTAATGAGATGAGTACTAGGTAGTTTATAAATTTTTTTTTGATCAGAGATGAATCAACAGGACGGAGTAGTGAGTTTAGAATTTGGTTTGGATTTGAATGAAAAAAATAAAAATAAACCTAGACGTTTATCATCTACAGCCTTTTTATCCCGCTTCTGGAACTCTATTCTGACGCGTGAGTGATCTTGGTCACTTTCACTCTTATGACTTTTAAACGAGAGAGACAATGACCAAGATAATATCTCGCGCGTAAGAGTCCCAATTCTTACGCGTGAGATATTACCTTGATAAAGTATCTCTAACTGAGATACAGTTTCATCTGGAACGCTATTCCTACAACTCGAGATATTTTCTTGTCTTTTACTCTCTCGTTTGAAAAGTCACAGGATTGAAAGTGACCAGATCTCACGCGTCAAAAATAAGGGGCCTGCCTCGGTCCTGGCCCCTTATTCTGACGCTTGAGATGTTTTTTTTTCACTCTTACTCCTATGACTTTTCAAACGAGAGAGACAATGGCCAAGATAATATCTCACGCGTAAGAATAAGCCCCTCCACCAATCAAGTTCAAGTTCGACCCGCAAACTATTGTACCATAAACGTTACGACATAATATATTTACTATATAAAATCATGCTTTATCTGATAAACCTGCGTGCAAGATATGAAAATTTATTAGAACAATTAAACCGCGTGCTCACGGAGACATCGCTGGGGATCGGGAAAGCGTGAATCCGTGCCACACGTAATTACTAACATTTATAACGTTGCTTCTTAATTTTACTATTTTTTGTGACGTAGTTTTGTCAAAATGCGCTTTATTAATATAGCATAAGATAAAATAAATTTGGAAATTTTATACATTTCCTCTGTGATGGTACTCCTAATGGCGTTGGTTTTAGGTAGGTATGTTGGAAATGAAAAAGATAAACAAAATCTTTAAAAATTGGGAGAAAACGATGTAGTTGCAGTGAATAGTAAAAAGTATGTATGTTCATTGCGAAGTATGGTGAATGTTACATGAGCTCACAAGGTCTTAAAGAATATAATTTAGATATGTCATAATGGACCCTATTAGAGTATTGCAAATATTGCAATGTCGTTTGTGGAGTGGGCCGGCTTATTCTTTAATAACTAGGTTTTTATCTTTGAGATATTCTTCTAATGTATACGATGATGTGATGATGATGTGTACGAGTATGCATATACGCTAAATATAATAATAAATGCTACATTGAAATTACAGAACAACCGCGATCTTGAAGAGTTGAAATCTTACTGAGATCAAGGTTCTATTGATATTCAAAGATACGCATTCTGAGCTTGTTCGCCATCTCGCCTAATGTAGAGCAACAATACGGTGCATGATCAGGCACCCTATTCTTCTTTCTATTCTTGACGCGTGAAATATTTTTTGGTCACTCTCAAACCTATGACGTTTGAAACGAGAGAGACGATGACAAAAAATATCTCAACTTGTAAGAATATCCTTTCAGTGCGATGGAGAACACTGGTCACTTTTACTCTTATGACTTTTCAAACAAGAAAGACAAAGACCAGAAAATATCTCGAAAAGCAGGAATAGGGTCCCAGTACGATGGAGCACACTTACATAGAACAAATGCGCCAAAAAGCCACACCTTCGTATAGAATCGTATACTTAGCTATTAGCTCAAACACACTTTTTAATTAATTCTAAGCCTGGACCTACTGAATACAATTTTCAACATGTAGCGTGATTTTCTTGAATAAAGAATAGAACATTGCCACACATTATTTGTACTTTGGTACACCTATCCTTGCGTGCTGCAATTTAGCCCAGTTTTTGCGTAACTATTGAATACTGCAAACAATCAGCTATAATTTTACAAAGAAAGTGTCACACGAAGATTTATGACATTGGAATGTTGTTAATTAAGAGAATGTAGAGAGTGATGATGTGTTGTGCTGCGAGTGTTGGATTGGGGAGTGATTGTTTATGGATAACCAGCTGTGTCACGGGGTTTTATTTGCTGTTAAAAAGTACCCTATGTCCTTTTCTGGATGGAGATGAGATTTTATCTTGGTCACTCTCACACCTTTGATGTTTCAAACGAGAGCAACAAAGACGAAACCCTAAGATGAAAATCTCAAATCTCCGAATAGGGCCACTGTATATACAACTGTATATATAACCTGACAAGGTGTATGCAAAGTGTCATGATGATCGGTTGAGTAGTTAATGCGTGAAAACGTAAAACAGACAAACGCACAAACTCACTTTGGCATTCAAAATATTTGTTAGGATTAGAATTAAGATTATTGTATGCTGTTTGCATGTGTGTAAATGGTATTACGATTCATTCGATCAACAAAGTAATTATAAAGATCAGTTCAGTAACTTGGTCAATTCAAAAAAAGTTCAAAATTTTGGTAGAGCAAGTTCGTATTATAGTAAGTAATGAAATTGTTGAGTGTGTGTTTAATATTGTTAATAATTATTGAGTATGGGAATTAGTCTTATAAGCACCTTATCCTTTCGCTTCAAGGTCTTCCTGCTCAGTGTCCTGATAACTCCGTAGAAGTTCTCCATCGTACAGGCACTTGAAGCGTTATCACTCTAATCTTATCGGCAAAACATTATTCGTAACGGAAATTGATCTTTATGATCTTCGATATCGACACTTTCACTTCACTCATAAGACTTTTTCCCCAAACTTTTTTTGCATCAATATTTTTACTCCAACTACGTTTTATTTACTATTTTGAGCAAGAGATCGGAAATAAGGTTTTTTTTCCGAAAACAAAAGTCGCACTAGCCGGTAACAATTATGAAAAGACTACCAAAGAGTTTAATGCTCTATTTTTTACTATAGGCCTGTAATTTTTTACGTAAGTACAGGACTTTTGGGAAGGGCAAGGTTAAGAGATCACTTAATAACTTATATTCCCATGTAATGTACTAATTATTTTACTTTACAAGATGTAAGCGCGGTATTGCACCGGAGTGCAGTGGCGATGTGCGCGCGCGAAGGCACGCGACGCGCCATCTTTATAAATATTGATGCAATCTGGATATTGCTCTTCGCTCCGATTAATCGCTGTTTTCTTTCGTAATTCGAATTCTTTAGTGGTTCTAACGGTTAGTAATAAAACTTTAATCAATATCTATAAAAGATATAATTATTATGTACCTACGTACAAAACAAGTTTATGAAAGGAGGTCCTTAGCAGTTCAGCTTAAATCCTTTTTTCATAAAATTTTTAAATTCAACCAATTTTTAATTTATTTTTTTCAAAAAAAAAAAAAAAATACTTACCTACATTTAATTGACTTACCAGTATTGAATACAGTATGAAACATTGTGTATAAATTTACTTATCATAATTCCAATGATTTCTTGAATTATAATTTTGAATGTCAATTAATGTGAAGAAAAGACTTCAACGCGATCGAACGCTCTTTTAACTTTTATCTTATTTTTCTTACAATTTCTACTCGTACTGCAATTAAGAACTATTGTAAATTTTAATTAACTAATTTACTAAAACTAATTTCGACCTTAAGAGATCACTTCGAAATTAGTTCAGCTTATTTAGTGCTTTCTCGTTTTTATGCATTAACAGTAACATTTTTTTAGATAATTATGTAAGAATGGTATTGTAGGTAAATATTATTTTATGGTATCCTTTCCAAGTTATAGCGATACCATATACTGTACAAATTACGATACAAAAGTTTAACTTTAAGTTTAATTTTAAATAATGCGATTGCAGCGCCGCTTCTGGGGGACACGTGAATTTGAACTAAGCACACATTGTTTAGGTCGCAGTGGCGCCCATTTCTCTGTAGCGGTTGCTTTGTGAACTAACCAAAGCAACAGACACGACGTTGGTCTCGATAGATAGAAAGTAAAAAATGTATCGATACATGTAATTCTACGCATGGCACAGAGATGGCGCTGTGTAAACACGAAGAAAAATAAATGAAAAATTATTTAATCGAATGGCAGTATCCGTCCATACTCTATAGTAATACTATAAAATCGAAAGTAAGCCTGTCTGTCTGTTTGTAGAATTTTCACAGCTAAACGGCTTAACAGATCTTGATGAAATTTGTTAATTATTTCACGACGAAGGTTTAGGATACTATTTTCTGAATAAACGCGAACGCAGTCGCAGCAACAGCTAGTCTTTAATAAAATTAAACTACAGTACTACAGTCAGCGACGTAAAGAAATATTTTTAGCTCATCTATCTGTCAGCAAGAAGTTGAGAAAGCACTTTAGAGCTAAGATTAATCGATCATCTGTTAATAAGTTATTAAACGATTTGTTACCTATTTTATTCTATTTTCGCTCAAATAAATTGATGAAGAATTGTATTATGTTGATTACCTGTTTATCCATAATACATCTGATACATAAAAACAGAACATTCAGTTTTATAAAGTATCTTTACCCTGACTTTCTCTACTCCCAACGCTCATCTCTTTCACTACTGGTTAACAATTAGCCAGCTCCTAATAATTTGCATCGATTAGGGCGCTGTAAACTCATCAACGGTTAACGAGCGGTTACGACGCGATTACTTAATTATGCGTAACTGTGCATGACAGCGAGCGTATCGAATGCGTTGCGTACATTGCGTGCTCGATCACGCGTGGAATACAGTTACACAGTCATGTGATGACTGATGAGTTGGTAAGAATTAATTTAGCATACGGTGTTATTTTAAAATATTTACTGCCATTGTCATATCATAAGCAATTCTTTAGTAGGTATTAAGTTATTCTTATAATTTTATTCCAACTATTGACCTACTGAGTCCGATGATTCTAAAGTAAAAGATAAAAAGTAAAAGATAAGTAAAATTTGAAGATATTTTTTAGTTATAATGTTAGCTATAATAATTATAATGTTAGTAAGTTAATGTAAGCTAAGAAAGAGTTTTAGAAACTTCTTTTCGGTCTGCTAAAATTGTAAAAAAATTAACCGCAATGGTCAGCAAACCGAAGTTGTCATGTCGCCATTAGCCGCACGTAATGCGTGACGCATGGTGCTGGTCGAGAAAGTATGGAAATAGCCTTCCTTTGCGCATTTCCCTGAGGAAGACATCGGTAATGCCGCAGGAAGGTAGGTTAGGTAATAAGTTAATGGAGGCTTTCTTTGTTATGCTTATGAATGAGAAGGTACAAATGATTGCTAAAATGATTACTAGATACTTTCTAAATTTATCGTTATTTGCATATTTTTGAGGTTAACGTGGCGTTTGTGATCTTCTTTTTTTTAATTCGATACCAAAAGGAATTCATAGACAATATTATTTATTTTAAAATACTATGTTCCACAACACAGAAATACAGCAAATCTTTTGACCTAGAACATTTGATTATCGTCTGATTAACACTTACGACATGGCTTACATGGCCTTACCACAAATCTTCAGTGTATAATTAGTAACGTTCTTTTTCAGTCACACTTTAGGAAATTTTCAATGCTGTCTCCTTCGTTTTAAAGCACGACCAAATATCATATAGAAAAGTAGGAGAGCTACTAGTGTATTTTTAAAACAGAACTCATAGGATACTCTGGAAAAGTAGCAGTATTTACCCACTTAGTCACTTCAATAGATACATTTTTCGCTGTTTAAGATAAATGTCCACGATGTGTGTGATTATGCTGACAAGTTAAATAGCTCCTGAAAAGTGCAAGTAAGCAAAGTAAAGCAGGCTTGTCGAACGTGCCGAGTACCGTTTCAGTTATGCGACCTAGATAGGTATGAAATTGTATAGTTCGCTAAATAGTTGTGTGTGCAATTAGTATACTTAGAAGGATGTTACTGGTCAGTTGTACTGTTAATTACTTAGTCATGTCATGTCATAACATGCCTCCTTAATAATGAACTGTAATACAGTGTTTTGTCTTTTTCTTTCTTCAAAATTTGTAGCTCGATCGAAAAAGACAAAACACTGTAAAACTATGCTGAGGCCATATAACGTTTATTAGTAAGGGGTTAGATAGAGTGTTTCAAAACTCGAGAGAATCGCTTCCTCCGAGACAAGCGTGCTCACCTGGCAGTATTGCTAACAAGCCTGATGGCAGCCAAGCACAAGCTTATTATTAAATTTAAAAAAAAAAATTACCTAAATAAGTTTTGCTTTAAAACTATAAGCAAATATTAGTTTGGTTTTATTAAAAATTTTATGTAAGTATTTTAGTAGGTGCACTGGTATGGAAGAAGGTCGTAAACGTACTGGGTATGAGGTACTTAACTATCATATTTTATGGTTTACCTTGTGTTGAATAAAGACATAAACCGTAGGAAAGTGAAACTGTTTCTAACATTGAGAACAGGTTAGGACTACCTGATATGTAAGGAAGTTCCGCGTGTCCAGCTTTACGAGCAATGAATGCTTCTGGGCTCTCTGATGTATGGTTACGGTACGGTTATAATCATAACATGATAGCCATGATGTACAGCTTTATAGTAGCGCTTGGCTTAATATATAATGAGTTGGCTTACAAACTAGCATTATTATTTTTAGATTTATGGTACTGGCTGGTCGGTCATACTACCCATACTACTAATAAAACTGTTCAACAGGTGCCAGAGCCCCTCGCCCCGTTTGTAGAAATTAAGCTTCCATTGAGACATTTACTAGAGTGAGACTATTTATATGAAAATGATGATCTGTGTTTCGGCTGGATGTCTCGGCTGGTATAGTACTTTTACGCTATGAAAATCATTAAAAAATACTACCTAAAAGCATACCAAAGCGTAATAGTTACGCTTTGGTTAGGTATTATAATTAAAATTATAATTAAAGTTAGTTGGTGCAACTCGAATCTTAGTGTTGAAGTTTTCGACTGATTTATTTATTTATAAGATCGACAACATTCGATAAGGTGTTTTTAATGCTTTTGCTAAAATCTCTGTGGGCTAAACAAAATAACGTCAATTTTGCCTGTCTGTTTGTTCATAACACGATATTTTACTTTAATAATGATGTAGTTAAAAGACAAAACACGCTTTTCACGACCTGTCTTTAACAACAGATCAGCTTCGAAATACCAAGTTATCTATAGTTTTGTCAAACGAACTACCTATACATTTATAAATATACAAAGCTTTTTGAACAAAGTTTCATTTGGTTAAGAAAGAAAGACAATCAGAAGTAAGTCAAAATTGACTTAATTTTTTTTTAATTGTTTGTTAGTTAACACAAGTACAAGTAAAACTACTTTTAAAAGCGTGTTAAAATTGTATATAATGTATTGTAACCTCGCTCATATTTATGTATCTCTCATCTAACTCAGCTTTTTGATGGACCGTTAATTCATCGGTAATAATTTGCATGATTGATCGATTAAATATTAATTTTGTGTCAATTGTGTAGCTATCATTATTTGAATTAACATAAGGTTATTTGTAAATAACCAATTAGGCAAACTTCAGGGTTGCATAGAATACATAAACTAAATACCTAGACACTTGTCCGTCGCTTCTTCGACGGACTATCGACTATAGGTTTTGGGGTCAGGTTAGAATAAAATTTTATTTTGTCGCTATGCTTGTGGTACTCGTAGATCTCGTCTAAAGAAAAGAGACATATACAAGGTGCTAGTTTTGGGTTTGGTAATCTACCCGTTAAAGTGAACAACTTTTAGAACACAAGTTTACAAAATTCGAGAAGCTTAGTCTTCATGATAAGTTATTTTGTACGGAGACTTGTTTTATTTTTACGAATTTTGCAAACTTATGTTTAATAAGTTGTTCACTTTGACTGGTAGAACACACCCTTAAGTATTACAACACTCAAAACCAGCAAATTGTATATTAATAGTTGATCGCTGACTGTTCACGTTGCCGGCGATGACTTGCTCTACTAGCTATTTGTAGATAATACTCGCTCGGCGTAAACTCACTATAACCCAGCGACAAAACTATCGGAACTATACACTTGCTTCTCGCTGGTCGCAAACTCGTTTCTAGTTTCTGGTTCTAATCGCTACTCAGTCATCGCCGGCGGTGAGATAAGCGTTGCATCTCAGTAGGTAATCTGTTAATTTAATGCCCAGATACGGCACAACAACATAATCTAGATAAAATATGAATACACGAGGTTATGAAGGCCATGATGTAACCGAAGCTATAAAACATATTGAGATTTCTAACCAGAATGTCCGGTGTACACCAAAGCTAAGATGAGCGGCTGATAATGAAAAATACAAAACAAAATGGAAGTTTTTGTGTAACAAAATTTTAAATTATCTCCCTGAATATTTCACTCCGGAACCGTGGTCCAACAACTCTAGCTACTTGTAGTGAAGTCCAATAAAAAGTGTACTAGGTAGTACCACGAAAAAGATTTGCCCCATCATTGCATCAGTGGCATAACGCAGTGGGACTACGTCTCCGGAGTGGAATATTTAGTCTCCCCGTGTTTATAACATTACTATAGTATAGGATCCCGATATAAAACGACCTTCACCGAGATGCTTATCTAATGAAATGTATTTTATATTTAATTTAATATTATGTCAATAAATATATTGCATATGGGTTGTCTAACAAATTTCAGTCCATTATATGATTAATTAATAATTAAAATAATTTTTTTTTTAACATTTCACCGGTTTGATTATTAGACAAATTATATACCAATCGAAAGTCTGAAGTCCATAGAATATGCAAACGTTGGGTTGCCTATTCTTTTCCGGTCACAACTCTCGGGTAGCCAGGTACAAACAGGTAAATCTATACTAGCATTTTGCACCAGTCTGATTATTGAATTAAAATTATCCTATCCAGCTATCCTATCCTTATTTCTAGTGTTATTATTGTGATAGTCACAGTTAAATTTAAATTTATGTAGATATTTGCGAACGTACATAGTATTTTCAAAGATATACCAAGAAGGTAAAGTTAATATATTTATTTCTTTAAATAAATCTCTCAAAGATTCGTGGGGGCCCATCCCGTAGATAGCGCGGATCGCTCGGTTTTGCAAAATAAAAATGGCGAGTAAATAAAAAAATAATAAATACTATGAGCGCTCGAATACACAGGGTAGACAAAATGTATGGCAGCTGTCATGTCAATTGTACCAATGTATTGTAACCCATGCTATAATAATATACTCCGCCAGGTATACCATTCCGAGTCGAAAATTGTCACGTGGGCAACACGTAGTGACGCCAATCGATGCTTAAGCAAGACCGAAATCTGTCATTACAAATAGTTGGAAAGAGACGATGACGATGACGAGTGACGTCATTACGTGTTTGCTCCCGAAATGCTGGACCTTGTTTTTAAGATCATGATGTAACCATTGACATCCTTAGACATCTATGAATGTAACCGACATTTTAGTTCACGTCACGACTGGCTCTACGCTACGCCGGCCGTACGTACTAGAGTACCTACGCCGGACATAGGGCACGTTTAACCCTAGAAACATGTGCTAAAGCTAGAAAATTAGTAAAACCTTGGGTTGTTGCTCGTAATAGTTTTCTCAGCACACCGGCAGCGTTTATCCACGATGAAGCCGTTAAGGTGTTTTTATCTTCTTGCTAATAGGCACTTTCACCGAGTAATGAGCACTCAGACAGATATGTGACAAAAACTTTGAATTAGGTGTGAATACTAAGGCTATACTCGTATTAGATTGAATCGTTTAGATTTATTTTGTATTTGGTGTCAATAAAGAGTTTTTGTATTGTATTGTATGTCATAGTGCTTTAAATTATGGATGGTTCGTTTGAAATAGATACTATGCACTCGTGTGCGAGCTTTGATCGTTGCCAACAAACAGACAGAGTCACAGACAAAACGATCTCACAAGGGTTAGTTGTTTCACTACGGAACCCTAAGAATGTAAAATAGTGCCGTGTTGCTGACTTTTTGATGTTTTGATCTTTCGTCTGAAATTTTTTGTGTAGTTGAAAACTGTATTGAAGTACAAACGCGCCCTTACAGTTCTTTATTAATTATTAAAAAAAAAACAAATAAATAAAACATAATAGGTAGTATAAAACAAAGGTCACTTCTCGCTTCTGTCTGTCCGTATGTCTGCATATACATATAACATACCCCCAGCTCCTTTTGTACCACGCAACGGATTTAAATCCGATTTTAACCATCAGTTCAATATTTTATTTCACGGAAGGTGTATATGTACCTCTCGAAGTCAGGGCGGGTCGCTAGTTTAGATTTAAAATAACAATATCCTTGAACTTTTAACTAGGATAGCAGTAAAATCATAGTTATTATCCACCGGCGAGCTAGTAAGGCCGTGGTGGCGGCATTTAGATGCAATTTGTTAAATAGGTGTCTTCCGCTTCGCAGGACATAAGGTAGGTAAGATTTTCCATGACATGGGAAAATTAGCTGATTTAATGTCAGCACGCAACGTCGTCTGTGATTCATCTTGATATGAGAATTAACATCAAAGACAAACATCTGAAGAAAAAATGGTTTTGTTTGATTCCAATGGAGTATTTTTTGGGATGTTACTCGTGGTCACACTACCTTATATTTATTTATAATTTTACTATGGGTATTTTATTTTTCTTCCTAAAAGTTTTTTTAAATATGTTTTACAGCATACGTGGCAGCATAACTCTATTTTTAACGTGGGAGATATATGTCTTTGATGACTCTCACTCTTGAGTTTTTAAACAAGGACGACAATGACCAGGATAATGTCTCAGTTATCTCACGCATCAGAATAGAGCCCCTGATACAAGTGATTATGTAGCTTTATAATGAATTTAAAGCACGTTTCCGTTCTTGTAAACCTCGATATTACATCTTGTTGTCAGAACAATATCTAGGTTAATTATTTTTAGCGACGACGATCACTTAGTTATTTGAATTTAAATTTTAAATTATGTTATCATATCAGCGACAATATAATAAATCTTTTTTGTTGATAATAAAGTTCTTAAAATCTTTGACGTCATATTGTAAATTTTGGAGTTTTAGATGATAAGGTTTAAAGTTGAAACGATAGGGACAAAATAGGCCTGGCTTTAAAGATTAAAATGTAGAGAGCTGTTCTATAGAGGTAGAAAAATGTCATGACACGACACGACACTTTCAAAATGTATGGACAGCTGTTTTTTTCACGATCAGGGTTGGGTTGGTAAAAGTTATTTAGAATGATGATTACCTACTTACACCTGTTTTCGGCTTAGTATACTTAATAACCCTGTTTAAGTAAAAATGTAGATCAAACTGTTGGACGATATTAAACTCTTACTTTCGCACATTTTCCGTGAACGTCTCACACGTTCACTGTCCAAAATAACTTATTGCTAACGTAGCCATTTTATGAGGAGAGAGTGGTAATGGTCATGCTCTCTTTGCTCCAACTCCATCGCAATTAGTTCAGCTAATATTGACGATTAATAGACCCCCCGATGGGAAAAGGCCGGTCGAGAATAATTATGAACTACAATCTACATGTTAATGGGCTTTATTAAATGTGTAAGTCATTGGCGTTATCTTGCCGCGTTTCATATATCCATGACACTCACCCCCTTACTAATAAACGTATAGCCTCGGATAGTTTTACAGTGTTTTACCTTCTTCGTTCTTTTAAATTTTTCAACTCGATCGGACTTTTCCGGTCGAGTTCAAAAACACGGAACTCAACAAGACAGAACACTGTATAAGTGTTTCGAGGCTTTACAACGTAAGGCAGTTAGTGATAGTGTTGCTTTTTATTAGTAAAATATTTTTTTAATCGGACTAGTATTCATTGACACTTTCTTTACACATTGACACATTCTTTAGGTACCTCTTTATAATTAGGATTTAGAATAATTAGTATATATCAAGCAAAAACTGAAGATAGTAACGGAACGCTTTGCTCTGAAGTAAGTAAACTGAAATTGTTAACGTACAGATAAACGAAGACAGTACGAAATAAAAGCAATGATCATTATCAATTAATGATGAATCTAAAACACTTTAAAAATACTTACAATAAAAAAATATCAAGTACGCAATTCTTTGTGCCATCATCAACAAAAGCCGACCTTGGCACGGGTTCTAATCGATGTCATGGGATCTACAGACTAACTACACAATCCATGCCAGTGGCCAAATCATGGAACTAACATTTTAACGCGAGGCTACCAATTTTGCCTAGAAAACACGATAGTGCTTCCCTCATTAAACTCTACAGATACATTGGTCGGGCTGTTTCACAAAAAGCCTTTTTTTTAACGATCGAAGTTTGGCTACGGTTTGTTATTCATTCTGTGAGTACAGGAAGCACGGGCCAGTGCGCAGCACCCCTGCCCACAATGAAAGGTGTCATCAATGTTTTGACATGGTTTCATATGAAAACCACTTCTATTACGAGTAGGATAAGGGATAGAATGAAATAAAAGGGCAAGTTGTAGTTTTCTTGAACGGAAGGGTCTTAAAGTTAACGGCCTTTGAAATTTGAGAACGTTTTCTTCTTCTTTTAATATTATAAATTTATGTAATCAAAAGTATGATGAAAAAGGGAAAAGAAACATTTCTAATTTACAGTAAAAGAAAATTAGATTATGATTATAACACAGATGTATTTCATCCCTATTTTATAATTTCATAATTAATATTACAAAACCGAATGTAACTCTGTCTGTCTGTGTCTGACTTTACACGGCTAAGTGGTAGAACAGATCTTGATTAAATTTAATAGTTCGTTACAGTATATCACGAGAAAGGTTTATATAAATTACTATATAGCTGTGCCCCGCGGTTTCACCCGCGGTCTCATAGGAACCGTTAATTTTTTCGGGATAAAAATCGCCCTATGTCCTTTTCCGTACTCCCGACAACGTGTATGAAAAATTTCAAGATGATCGGTTGAATACATACTCGTAGTTGAGACGTGAAAGCATTACAAACAAACAAACAAACAAACTCACTTTCGCATTTATACTATTAGTTAGGATTAGGATTATATGAATAACTAGTTGCGCCCCGCGGTTTCACCCGCGGTTAAAAAGTATCCTATGTGCTATTCTAGACTATAATCTATCTCTGTTCCAAATTTCATCCAGATCTGTTCAGCCGTTCTGGTGTGAAAGAGTAACAAACATCCATCCATACAAACTTTCGCGTTTTTATATTAGTAGGATAAAACGCGAACGAAGTCGCGGGCAACAGCCAATTAAAAATAAAGTAACTTTAAATGTTATTTTATGTTACGACCAGCTTATGTAACCACAAATAAATTGGATTCATTTAATTAAGGTTACATCCTGCCAACAAAACAGTTTTTTATTGACGAGTTCTTAATAATGTCTATGCAATTTTATTCAAAATAACGGATGCTTAACTGCACAAGTTTTTTGGTTTCCTGTATTTGAAAGCTAGGTTTGCATTGACTTAGCGCTCAAATGCTAACAACTACATACATATGTCTCACAAACAGACCGGGTACTCTGCATTACATAGGGCAGTCTAACATACCAAAAATAAATGTTAGCTGTCGGGCGGCCTAATAATTTGGACAAGGACTAGCCAGGATTTAACAATATTAACTTTTTCGCTTATTGACTTATTGACCATATCATATCGTCACGCCTTTCCCCCTAAGGAGGTGGCAGAGATGTAATACAACACCCACACTTCACCAGACGATATTCAGTCAAAAATGAGACAGGGGGCGAGCCTGTCGCCATACACCGGGCTCCAGTCATATAGCAGATGACATACAATACGCCGAAAATAATAATAGTTCACACAACAAACAAATTGGTGCGTGCCGTCGGCTGGGCTCGAACCCGCTCTCTCTGGCTTGAGAGGCGAGCCTGCTTCAACTAGGCTATCATCGCTTTATTATTTTATTGACTTATTGAAATGCTATCAAAAAATGTTATAATAAGGAATAGAATTGGATTATAGTTTTGCGTTTGTCACGAGAGCATATTGTGTAGAAATTCTGATGCAAAATGTCGTGTTGAACGGCGATAATTATAATTATTAACCGAACATGATTTAGTAAGCAATTTCTTATTATTACGATATTAAAGATTTTGCACTTTGTTTTTTGTGGAAAAAATATTGAGTACAAAATCTATAATTTCAAAATGCAGCTATTTCTCTTGCGGCACAATAAAACTACTGCATCCGAAGCCGTTACATCGATTAGGAACGATCCCGATGGCGGTAATCGATGTGCTTCTGTCACTGACCGACTCGTATTCGCAAGATTCGTGTCAATACGCGCATTACGATACCAATATGTTGACGGCACGAGTATTGTACTCGATTTTCTCTTTAATCGAGTGATAATTAGCGAGTCGCCTGCGGGCTGCGGTTTCATTTGTAGCTGCATGTATTTCAGAATAAAGTTTTTCAGATTGGAAAGAAAGAAAGAAAAATATTTTTTTGGCTTACATTACATACATATTTGGATTACATACAGCCTAGCCTTTCATTTCACCATAGGCGTTGGGGCCATTTTTTAACCCCTGTCAAGTGTTGTACAACAAAGGATCGTCAATCAACAATGGATCATCTTTACTCTTTCTTTATCTTTATCTTTTGGATGGGACTATAGCACACCAAAACAAGTTGCTCGCCCTAAACTATTGACTTTATGTTTTCATTCTTTATGTTTACATCTTCGCAACTCTCCGACCAATTTAGCTCATTTTCAAAATGTTAAAGTAACTGAGCCTCTGAATGTTTTTTTTTTAACTTTAAGCGATAAACGACTGAACTGATCTTGATATTTGGCAAGGAAATACTGTGCATGCTGTGCATCATGACGACGGACATATTATCTTTAATCTTTTTTATCTTTTAATTTAGGAAACATGTAAGAAAATGATTTAGCAGGGGTTATTTTATGAAGAGGTCTTGAGGCTCAGTTGGTTTACTATCGATTGTAACGTTATCGAATACGTATAATTATAATAGTGAAGAAGAATCAAGGTCATGACAACCAACAGATGGTATCTGGATGGTATTCTCACGGTGTTGCCAATATGACAATATGACGCGACGCATTCGGAAGCGGAAGTGCGCTCCGGTTGGCAGCATTGTCAGGCCTCTGGACATCGCAGGGCGAACGATATTACGAGCGTGTAGCTGTGGTATTACGAGTAATATTATGGTTTTTGACACACATTTAATGTAACCATTTGTCAGAATTTAACACTAAGCTTGAGGTAAAAAAATCTACATCTATCGATCGGGCAAAAATACTTTTGAGCCGTACTTACGAATTCTTACGTTTGTGAATTTCTTACGTAAATGCTCAATACGTGAGCAGCGCAGTTCAACTCTTGGTTTATGGCAGAGTTGCCATAAGCCTTGAGCTGAAGTTGAATTCAAAGCTTGTTAAGCTCTACATCGTTAACATGCATTTAATAAATTATTTATCAATAACATTGCAAGTCATGGAAAAAAGATAGTGTCATCAGTACAGCAACTCAGCAAATGAATGAATCTACTGCAAAAATCAATCACAGCATCATCAGCTGCTTAAAATTTCATGGACGATTAGCTACGTCAGTAACTATTGAATTAAAAAACAATGTCTTTTGACAAGGCCTTTGTGAAGTCGGACGCGTGACTGGCCACAGTTGCAAGTAGGATGTAAGCACGTATACATTTGTACATAGAAATATAGAAAAAACGACATCACGAAATGGCATATTCAAATACGCTCATAAGCCACTGACATATGTCTGTTATTATTAGCTATTTCTTATTACTACTGCGTTAGGTTAGGCTAGATAACTATTTACCCCGCTCTGCGCAGTTTTCTCGTTTCGGAGTTGTTTCAGTTTTTGTTCGTGCTTAGCTCCTCCATTCATAATAATACTTTCTTGAAGCATTTCTGGGAGATTTGTAGTATGTAATTTATTATGCGGCGTAAGTATGACATCTTTATGGTCAGACTCGAGTATATAAGGCTTAGGAGAAATCAGAGGACTTATTAAGTAGAACCGCGCCGGTTAGTTATTTGAGGCGTGGTCCACTCTAAATAACACTTCAAATAAATGTCGTCTACGTTTTTTAACTAGGAGTTTAAAAAAAAATACTGTTAAATTTCCAAACCTCAATAATAGGAAAGTTATGTTTTCAGAGATAATGTGCCTAAGTTTTTTTTATGATTGAAAGTGCTTACGTTTAACCGCAACTCACCTGATGGAAAGTATGTGTCTATTTTTACGTGTTCCTGAATTTATTTAGTCCATCAAGCTCTTACAAACATATGTAGCGATTTCTTTTGTATTGTCGCTATGCCATAGACATGTTTAACTAGACTACAAAATAGACTAGAATAACAACGCCAGACAACAAAATAATTTTTCCATAGAAAACTATAATATTAAGATCTTAAAAGACCGCCAAATGCGGTTGAAACGATACGATTTCGTTGGAACACTTACGATTAAGTCGGAATAACCGACTTAATCGTACGTGAGTATTTCCCGTATCATAAAATCATAACGTGTGAAAACCATGTCAGTTACCATAATAAAATTAAGAATAAAATTAATGAGAAACCCTACTGCTGCATGCATTCGAGTCGAACGTCGGGCTCGAGGTGCATCGTTAGTGGCCCACTAATAATGGTGAAAACCACTTTTCAACCACCATTAAGGGACGTCCGTAATAACCCGCAATTTGAACACAATTGACAAGTGTAGATACGCCTATTCCGCGTATAAGTATAGTTAGACGTAAGTATAAGTAGCCATGACTTTCCCTTACGATCCGGCAGCCATCGTGACGGCTTTTTCACTTTTCCAGTTAATTATTTTTGTAGTCTTTTTTATATTGCCTTATTAGCAGAATATAATAAAATATCATTAATTTTATCATACAGTAACATTCGTCATAATTTCACGAACAATAAAAATACTCTAATAAGCTCAATTCAAATTAATTATAACCGTTTATTGGTATTATGTCTCCTTCAAAAAACGACGAGTAACAAATAACATTATTTTGAAAGAAAAACAAAAACCCGGCTTGCAATTTGTACATATTGACATAGGGTACACCCTATGTCAATTCCACTATCAAGACGATTCAAATGATACCTCACATGTCGAAATCCATCATGCTGTTTAAGCTGTAGGGCGTGCAAAAGAAACCCCATACATACCCATTTACTCGTACATACATACTTACATATACTCGAAAAAAATAACCCTCTTTCTTGCACAGTCGGGTAAAAATGGCGTTATGAATGATGATGCACAAGCGCTTACAGTGGAAGGAAGAAAGGCAGTAGATAAGATAGCACAGGAACGGAGAGAATGGAGTTATAATAATAAAGAGATCTACTTTTACTCAACAGTGGGTGGAACATAGTTTACGAAGATTACAATGCACTTACGAACCTACGTGTGACCAAAATAAAAGGTTGTTTATTTAGATTTAATTACACTTAAAATTATAAAACGGAGTATATAATGGATGTGTGGATGTTTGGTACTGAATCACGCTAGAACGGCTGAACGGATCTGGACGAAATTTGGCGTAGAGATAGATTATTGTCTGGAAAAGCGCATAGCATATTTTTAACCGCGGTCAACACAGCGAAGCGCAGCGAGTCGACTATAACGTATCTTCAATGTGTAGGTAACAATTACATGTTACTAAAGCAATAGTTATACCTAAGTGCTATTCGACTGCACTTGCTCGCCTTGACTCGCGAAGGGTTGACATGCCGATACTGTGAGATAACTTACAATTATGTACATCTACATTCTTATACATAATATATTTGTGGCCAGTAAATAATGATACGAGACAGCTGGTTATGCAACTGTTTCCATCGGTAAAGGTCATAGCGATGATTTGCAGCATTTTGTAGATGATGTAGGAAGAGGAAATGTTGTGTCAAAGTCATTAGAAGAACCATGTCAAATTAATATTAGGAATTTACTTGTAGATAGTATATTTAGTAATCCTTTAAGTAAAACTTAATAACAGTAAGTTCTTAAATTGATAGGTAAATAAAAAAATAGACAGAAATCAAGTGCGTATGTAACACTGGAGATGCAATATTTTACAAATGATTTGAGATTTCAAAATACGAGTAAATTGATGTTTCAGTGACCAATCTTAGCAGTACCTACTATAATATATTCTGTGGAAGAACTCACATTGTACTGGCGACAAAATAAAAGAATGAAAATGTTGGAAAGCGAATGATGGTCACGACACAAGCGAGACGAATAATAAAAATAAGAATGTTGAATTCAATATAACTGCATATTCTTCTGTAGAAAAAGTTGAGTTTAATAACTAAACTTTTTACAAGACTTTGGCCAAAGTTCACCAAAGCATTAACTTTTTAATCGACTGTTTGACAGCTCTTCATTAAGTTAAATGTCAACAGTATACAGTTAAATATGTAATCGCCCAATTAAAGTTCAGTGAACATGGCCTTTTGGTGAAGAAAAACTGGGCAAGTATCCCTTTTCTTTTGATACTTAAATGTTTTAAGACGAAAATTCAAAATACCCTTTTTTGACATGTATATAAGTACATAGTTTCTAAAAAGATCTGCATGTAAATTGAGAAGAAAGTTTCAAGGGCGTTCATAACGAAAGTTTGCATATTCAACGCTCTTATTCTGACCAGCTAAGGCCTAAAAGTCGGTCGGCGTAGTAATGTAATTAATTTAATCACGTCTTACTTTAATAGAACGTAAATACGAAAGTGAAGTGTGCTAGATAGTAAGCGAATTTGATGAACATACTGGTAGAGACAAATGAAGTTGTAATCGTTTTCCGCGTAGTAAGAAAGATATTTCAAAATAGTGACCGAGCCTTGGTAAAGACAATGGCAAACAGTCCATAATATTCCTAATAAACTACTTTCTGTCGTTCGCTTAGAGATATTTCCTTTTGACCGAGTTTTGACAAAGATTCCAATTATGATAAACGATTTGTTTGCAGCCAGAGGCTTATTTCAATGTCAGTAACTTTAATATAAGTAAACATAACTGTAATGTTAGGCTAATGTATTTTTGGGAAACTGTACTCTTCTCATTTAGAGAAAAATTGGATGCGTAGTTTCCAAGAACATTTACTAGTAAGTCTACATGGGAAAGGTCAATATTTAGGTTGCGACAACCCAAGCTTAATAATTTCGAGCGCATTAAACTCATGAATAGTTCGATCACATTATACAAAGATCATAAACTCATTGGAAAGTGCGCTCGCACGCCGACAAGAACTCACTCGATTTGCAATTATCACGTTTTCATCATCGACGCATATTTTGAAACGTATTCAAACATGCGACAATTGACTAAACCTTTCACATGACATACCCAACAATAGCATTGCGAAAACGCTGCGTTTACAAAAAATAATTAGACTATCACCACACTGACCTGGGTGTCGGTCTTTTCCGTCAAATTTTCGAATCGCGCTAATATCTCCTTTACGGACACTTTGGGCTCAGTGGACTCTTCATGTATTGTCTCCATGTGGCCACTCGATGAGGACGAGTAGCTCTGAGGGCACTTTTTGCTTCTGTCAGTGGTTTTTCTTCTCGGCAGGTCGGGGTCGTGTCGCGTGTCAGCGCCGGAGTCCGAGTCTTCAGGGGCGGAGGCGTCCGCGCTGGACAAGGCGCCTTCCGACGAGTTGATGAGGGAATCGAGGCTCGGGGCGCGCCGGGGAGGGAACTCGTCTTCGAACTCGAGGCCGTAGACGCGCTGCAGGTGGCGCCAGTTGTCACGCATGGCGGAGGAGAGGCGCGGGCGCTGCATGGTGCGCGCGAGAGCGCGGCTGCGGCCGGACTGCGCGCGCCGGCCGCCGCCCGCGCCGCCGCGAGCGCGCCGCTCATGGTGCACCCATTGACATTTTTTATTAAAGCCCAACATAGAGCTTAAGAAGAATGTGGGTAAGGCCTAAGCAGGGAAAAGTGTCACTATTTGAAGGTAGGCTCGTTGGAGGTAACACGACGTAGGCAAATGCAACGTATAGGTTGAGTGGCTAGCATTAGCGTTATTTTGAAGCCTTTGATACGATTATTACTTTGGAATATCTACGTAAAACTTAGGTACGTAAAAAAACGTACGTTAAAAGGTAAGCTTAGGCGGCAACTCACCAAATTAAAAACTCACCAATGTAATAGGTAAGTCGACCACTCCATTAATTCGGTAGGGTACTCAGCTAGTCAGCCCGTCTTTGGTTGTATAATCACTATCTATTTTCAAGAAAGACTAGAATCTTATTATGATAACTGACGTGGTTTTCACACATTATGATTTTATATAGTCGGAATAATCGACTTGATCGTACGTGAGTAATTCCCATACTATTAAAACATACAAATTAGAATCTCTAGTCACAATTTTATTCAGACCATCGATTAAGATTTTCCTCCACGGTTCCGCGTTATAAATGAACGAAGAAATAAGATGTAATCCGGGCAATAAAGATAGCTTTTCTAAGCGCTAGTCATCATTTACCGTTTCCTTTCACGGCTTGAAAATACCGGATATGTGATATAAATGATCTAGACGGGCTTCAGTTTCTTGTGAGAACGATATATCAACATCACATACTCGTACATCGGCTATATGTACTTAGAAACAACGACAGAAATTGACAAACACGACATCTTAGTGTACAAGTTTAAATTAAAAATTAAAAAACCTCGACACCGTTTTTTTTCAACACCGATTTTTATAAAAACAGTACCTGGATGGCCGAGCTTTGCTCGGTATTTTTTTTTATTTTTTAATTGTGTTTATTGGATAATAAACAATTGATTTTAGTCTAACCTCAAAGCAAACACTCATTGACTTCGTGTTACTTAACAACGCCATCTGCTGTTGTGTCGTTAAAGCAATTAGTTGCTCACAAAAAATAGTATTATTATTCGCCAATAGATGTCAGGAAGAGTCATATTTTTCAGTTGAGATTGATTATCGATAAAACACGAATAAAATGACATATTCTAAAAATAATTCCTAGCTAGATCATTTATCGCCCCCGAAACCCCTATATACTAAATTGTATGAAAATCGTAATTATAAATCCAATCCAATTATATATATATATATATATATATATATATATATATATATATATATATATTATTATATATATATATATATATATATAATTGGAATCTCGGAATCGGCTCCAACGATTTTCATACAATTTAGTATATAGGGGTTTCGGGGGCGATAAATGATCTAGCTAGGAATTATTTTTAGAATATGTCATTTTATTGTATTGTATTTGTATTTGGTGGGTGTACGTACATTTTATTTGTATGTCATGTCATTATGAAAATCGTAATTATAAATCCAATCCAATTATATATATATATAATTGGAATCTCGGAATCGGCTCCAACGATTTTCATACAATTTAGTATATAGGGGTTTCGGGGGCGATAAATGATCTAGCTAGGAATTATTTTTAGAATATGTCATTTTATATTTTATATATATATATATATATATATATATATATATATATACAAGAATTGCTCATTTAAAGATATAAGATAACACAGAACACTCCCGACTAAATCACCTTTCAAACAAAAAAAAACATAATCAAAATCGGTTCATCCTTTAGGGAGCTACGATGCCACAGATAGACACACAGGCACACACACACCCTTCCATCGTTTTTGCGTCAAGTGTAAAAAAAATAAGATAAGTACTAAAAAATTGTCAAACTTTACGAAAGTTGAACAAAACTGCTGTGTAGGATAGCAAAATTCCATAAATAAACAATAAACTGTATTTAAATTAGGTACTGTACTTACCTACAATATACAGCAGAATGTTTGATACTTAAGACTTAGAGACAGTCATCAGTTCAAACTAATTTCAAGTTTTTTGTTCAAACTCCACACATAAGTACTAAAAAATTGTCAAACTTTACGAAAGTTGAACAAAACTGCTGTGTAGGATAGCAAAATTCCATAAATAAACAATAAACTGTATTTAAATTAGGTACTGTACTTACCTACAATATATAGCAGAATGTTTGATACTTAAGACTTAGAGACAGTCATCAGTTCAAACTAATTTAAAGTTTTTTGTTCAAACTTTACATCCCTGCTTGAGAGATCAGCTTGATGGTACCATAGTGGATTATCACTGAACTTACATATGTATGCCACATTTTAATCGGATAGTAGCAAAAAGTTGAAAAATGGTTTGCAAATTTTGTAACTTACCACTTACATACACACGAACATCGCCATATAGTTAAACTAGCTGCGTCCCGCGGTTTCACCCGCGGTTCTGGGATAAAATCACCTTATGTCTTTTTATGTGCCCTTGACAACGTGTATGGAAAATTTAATTATGATCGGTTGAGTATTTAATGCCTGATAGCTTAACAAACAAGCGAACAATCTCACTTTCGCATTTACAATGTTAGTTAAGAAGTTAGGACAACAGCTTGCTATCTTTAAAGTTACAGCAATATACCACAATTCTAGAGTCGTTTGCATAAGCCATGTGTTAACCTATATTGTTGTATTACACCTCTGCCAGCCCGTTCGGGGAAAAGGCGAGACGATATGTATAAATGTATGTGTTACCCTATCTGATAATGAATGCAGCTTGTGTTAGATAAGTAACATTCCGGACTAGAAACTGGAAATTATGATCTAAAGCAGCTGTCGTTCGCTGGCAGACATAGCGGCACCGGACGCCATCCGGTGTTGGTGTCATAGATCGCTTGTATCGCGCAAAAAAATATCTTAACACTATAAATAAGTGTACCTAATCTACTTAACTAATTGGCAAAGGTAGGCAACGAATCAATTGAATAAATAATCAATATTGGTACGTACATTTTTTTTTTATTTCTCTATAAAAAACCAAAGCCAAAATTACATGTTTTCGAAAACCTAATCTCAAAACTAAATAACATGCATTCAAATACACTAATTTATTTATAGGTTTTAACTACAGTTTTAACTACTGTAGAACATCTTTCTATTCGTCAATTTCATAGCACACTTATTTCTTCTTTTTGTCTGTCACTCTCATATAGAGCATCTTTCCATCCGTCAATCTCAGAACATTGACGTTTATATCTCCAAGATTTCTTTACTCAAGTTCTTAAAGCCATTTTATTTGCTATCCATGTCGACCCCCAATAGCGGAACTGCACGGCGGGCGTAATGCCACCACCCGCGTGGATTAACGGACTCTCAGTAACGGGTGCTCTTTTAATGTGGGTTGACGGTATTAGGATGCACTGCATTGCAAGGCTGGCTTGGAATAAATCACACTAATATGTACTGTAAATGTTAATATAAATGGAACTCTGCTACATTTTCATAACAAAACGTGTGACTGATGTCGACAAAGTTCAGCAAGAAAGTAATGGGATTTTTTTGGTAAGGTTTTAGGTTTAAGGTTTTAGTTGGTTCCCTAAGTAACATTACAGTACAAGCAACTCTAACCTAGGTATTTATTTGATTTTTATGAATATCATATCAATACATTAAGCTCCTACCTACTTTACAAAGATAATTGTCATCCCATATTTTTTTGGGAACCGCGAACGGAAGGTCGCTTAGTCAGTAGATTTATTAAAAATGTATATATAGTATCTTCTCTACACTTTATAAAACAAAGTCACTCTCCGAGCTTGTCTGTCTCTCTGTCTGTACATCTACTAACTCCTCCTAAACCACGCAATTGATTTCGGTGCGGGTTTCACCACCACCATTTTTCACGAAAGGTTTAAGGTACTGTGCGAAGCCGGGCGGGTCGCCAGTTATGTATAATTTTAAAGATCGTTCTAGCTAATAATTTATTTATAATTTAGTGCTAGTCATAGGAAAAATACAGCATGAATAAGCAGTGACAGCGCAACTAATTTGATGCACCGAACTCAATAAAAGTGAAATCTCTAGAATAAATAATAAACTTCAGCATTCGAAAAATGTAACTAGAACGGATGACAAAGAATGCATAATAAACATATTTTAGCTTTATATCTTCATTGATAATAATCTACAGTTTTTTAGGCATTTTTTTTTTTTATTTAAGTAAAAATTAATTATAAGTAACCCTTAATTTATTTTTTCGCGATTTTAGTATGTTAACTGGAAATTAGATTAGTTCTTTACTCTACTATACGCAAGTGAATTAACATTCATTTTAGACCATAAGCAACTGCCAGAATAGCCGTTATTGGTCTTTGATAACAGCACTGATCGATGCGTCTCTTATACAACATTGGATAACAACAATTACGATACAATTTTGTAATGTGGAAACCTGTAAAACCGACAACATACTTGTACAAGAGGGATCGGCTTTCTCGTCATAATTTTCTACAGCAATGCAGCTGGATATGCCTGGAATTCTTCCCCCGAGATCGAAAAATAATCCTAAGGGATCGTAAAATACAAGGGCGCGGGTACATATAAATCTCGGTAAATGTCTCAGTTCCGTTTTGATTTGATAAATTAAGTGTCCGAAGAAATAAGATTTCATCAAACGCTATTAAACTTAAAAAACCTACTTCAAAACTGTAGTTAGTCTCATTAGCTTCGGAAGAAATTTAAAAGACTACACGATTATAATAAAAACAAACAAGGCACGCTAGGTAGGTACAATGAGTAAGCTAGCGGTACTAATTACTAGTTCATTAAGAAAGCTCATTAACTTGCAAATGGTTTTGCACTACGATCTCTAGTGGCCACTGGCTGGCAGGCTATCGAACTGCGGATGTAAGTAGTCTAAGCGTAACTAAGTTTTATTTTTAAATATTAAACCATCAAAAAGTTTTATTAGCTTAGGAAACTTCGAAGTCAAGGAAACCCGGTAGTAGTGAGGATGTAAATTAAAGGTTTACGTTAGTAGCCCTCACCCGATTCAATATGACAACGAGCAAATAAAGAAAATAAACCATGACCGTTTTTTTTGCTTCTAAAAATTCTCACCACGTCGTTGATTAAGACACCCCAACATCAATCCTCAATACTCCACCCAATCTTCTTTGGAAAGTAATCATTGAAACCAACAAACTAACTACTGAACTAAGTAGAACAGGGGCGATTGAAATGGCGACTCCGTACAGATGATATTTAAGAAAAGTAATATAAAGTAAATGAAGATCGGCAGTTAGATCGGTACCCCACGTACCATATTATTATTTAGTACCTACAAAGGCAACAGCGAAACATCAGTATCAACAACATACAAGGTAGAGTAAAATTATAAAAAGTTTCATCACCGATATGATTTTAAACTGTCTGCCATGAATTTGTATGACATCATTTAGATTATGTCGGCTCAACCGCAAGGCCGCAGCGGATCTCCTGATTTGCCTTGTTCAAATCGATGGTATAGTAAATGCAACTAACATATAGCTCATTTAATCTAGGGTTACTACTCGCCCGGATTTTATTAAACATATAAGTTTAAATAAGCCCAGGTAGGTAATTTAAAAGGACTTTCTTTCCGGCCTTATTATCTGCTTTTTTATGAGGAAACTTTTCGCTTTTGCTCGCGCCTTATTACGGCTATGCGTAGGGAATAAACTCCAGACTCCTAGCTGGCTGGCCAGCTTTTGTCTTTTTTTTCGGCTGCCCTTAAAGATTTACTAGAGAACCAGTTTGCCAGTCCACGCAGAGGTCGCCGCGCGAAAGTGACGGATGTCCGTTGATGAAAAAGTTGCAGATGAAGGTCTTCATCTGCACGATCCCGAAAATAGTAAAATCGTCATTATTCATGTATATTTTTACGTAAGTACTAGCCGGTATTAAAAAAATCATCCTATCCTACAAATTTTATAAACACGAAAGCTTGTAAGAACGGATGGATGGATGTTTGTTACTGTTTCACGCCGATCTGGATGAAATTTGACACAGAAATAGATTATAGTCTAGAATAGCATATAGGATACTTTTTAACAGCGGGTGAAACAGCGGGGCGCAGCTAGTACTGTATAAAGCTTTTTGATTGTATGTATGTATGTATGTTTGTCTGTTTCTTTCTGACCTCTTGTGGCCTAAACAACTTGACAAATTTTGGAGTGCGAGATGTCGTTAGATTAGTTTTTTATGTCCGAAGTGCAATCTGCACACGTACAGCCCTTTTTCTTTTTTGTTATATTTTTTAATAATATGTTATACCTACTAACTTCTTACGAATTGGTAACCCTGATTTAGCCACAACTTTTTTAGCGATGATGTGCCTTTATGCACACGTCTTTCTCAATCGAACGGTTTATGTTCTGTTCTCTTCAATTACATCATCGTCCGTCTTTTAATCGCATTGATATTAAAATAAACGCATTGATAAAATGTACTAAAGTTTAATTCATAAAAGTTTTGTTGTAAGTGGATGTGACATTACATTTGACTCGATAAAACATATCCCTTAATTAAATATCAAAAGAAAGACCTTAAGTACTTAAACAGTCATCCAAAGGGACTTCTTAATATTTACTTAATATGTTTTGTTGCAAAATTACTTTACAGAAGTATATCATTCACGTGATTAGGTCATGAATGACTTAAGATTTAAAGTCAGCATTAAAAGTGAAGATGAGCTGAACACCGAACGGGTCTTTTTCTTGATTTATAAATAGTGACGATGGAATATTAACCCAAAACACAAATCTTCACTATTGTAGTCAAAACGTCATCATAGAGCCGCATTATTACGATTACACTGAAATAATACTCCGTAAAACGAAATATTGTAAGTTTAAAAAAAACTTTTGAATCTTTCTGTCGCCATTCCCTTTCGTTGTCTACTCTCACAAACTCAAGTATCGGTAAACATTAAGTAAGAAGAATTGAGCAATTTCGGAAGTGTACCAACTGGTTATTGACTCGTCATTTTACTTTTAAAAAATAAGTGCCGATTCATGTGGTGCGGCAACCGAGAGAATTACAATAAGTGATGATTATAGGATTATGACACTCGTGTTCAATTTCACGAGCGGTGCTTATTTAATCATCCAGATTGTATGATTAAGTTATGCATGCAAATTGATGCTGGGATTCGTCAATAAATTACGATGGATTTAAGCACTAGTAAAATCTACCTGTAGTTCTTTAGTGAATTTAGGGGATTCGTAGTTCTTTATGTAATTCTAGATCGAATCGAATTCTAAAAGATGGTGATAATTAGATGCGGAGAAGAGAAAAGTATTCAACTATTTTATAGCCACATTCGTGTGATTTATTCATCGATAAGTGTACGTAACAAAACCTGTTTAACAAATTTATAATAATGTAGGTAAAGTTAGGTGTAGGTAAGTAAATACTCGTTTTTTTTAGCTGAAAATAATAAAAGTCGTGTGCGAGTTCAGTTGCATTCACCATTGCCCCGAAAAGACGATCCCTTTCAGAGGTGATTTGTGTGCTACTTATTCACTCTAGCCTTGAAGTTTTGTAGAGTGAAGAAGTACAAAGACAGCAGTTGAGTGAGGCGCTACAAGTGCGCCACTGCTCAGACCCGTCTTCGGATCGGTTACTCCGGACTACATCCCGAAACACGACTAGATCATTTCACGGCATGGCTTAGTCCGGTGGGTGGTAACAAGCCACGGCCGAAGCCTCCCACCAGAAAAAAGTAAGTAAAAACTCGATGTTTTAAACTGGAAAACGATAAAAGTCGTGTGCGAGTCCAGTTTCATTAACCATTGCCACGAGAAGACGATCCCTTTCCGAGTGCTACGACCTTAAGGAGTTTGGTTTGACAGGTCCGTGCAGTGTGGCGATCTAACGTGCGTCTGCACTGATATATCTTTTCTTTTTATAACTTAATAGGCTTGCGTTTGGCCGCCAACATGTCTGATGATAAGCAGTGATGTGGCCTATACGATGGAGCACGCTTGGCTAGAAAAAACCGATTCACTCGAGACTTGAAGACACCCAGATTATAAGTGTCAGGGAACACACACTCTGGCAGAGTTTTATACAATCACATCCTATTGATTCAGGTTAAATTGGTTCAGGTCAAGGTTAAGGTCGGATTAAACTGATTAGTTTTTCAATACTTTGTGTTTTGAAATGTATTTTATACGAAATGAATAAAAAAAAGTTAAGTTAAGGTCCCGTCTTACACGAAATCACCAATTACAAGTTTTTTGCGCCTAGTTTGTTACGGAGAATTAAGATGATCAGGTGTAAAAAATACAGCATTTGGGAAAAAAAACCACAAAAAGTATCATCTTAAAAAAACAATCGGAACGTAGTTCTCTAAATTTTCTGGGATTACACCACTTTTTTTTCGTCTATTAAATAGCTAAATTAGTTCTCTAAAGTTTAACTGAGCAACTTATTCTTATTCTTATTTGTGTTCTTAATACGACTAATACCAACAAAAACGGCAAAAAAAATTATTTCTAGGCGCCGATCTCATTTTACCATCAAATATGATTAACGATTTTCAACTCTAAATAAAGCGGATTACGTAAAGGTATGAGTGGGTAAATAATCGTGGAATGACGGAGCCTAAACGAATTTTGTCAATTGTGGCGAATATAGGCCCCACTTAGAACGCTAAATTGCTAAATCTAAACGAACTAAAAGTATTGCTGTCCTTGTCTAATACGCAGCAATAACAAAGACAGGTCTACGCTCAGTCTTGAATCTCGATTTAAGAGGGCCGCGACGCTCTGAAATTTTCATACAAACGCGCTACTCAAATTTCTTGAAAACCATTTGTCAGATTATGATGAAATTAAGCATGTACAATTAAATTAATAATATCTCCGCCCCTATGTTCTTGGTTTTTTTAAAAACGTTCTCAAGCGAAAATAGAGGTATGAAAAATATCCGCATTTTTTTGACTGATTTATTTAATAGACAAACAAAGCAAATCATAAATTCCATTACATAGGGAGCTTGTCTACATCATTAGCTGTTAAATGAATCCATAATACAAGGGAAATTCTTAGTTACTTAAGAATGATTACAGAAGTGCAAAAGCCGTAAAAAAAAATTGAAATTGCACTTTGTCACTCTGTAGGTAAGTTTAGAGGCTCGTCAGTATCATTACTTGCTCTCTTCTAGGTCGCCTAGGTCGAAGTTAGTTAGGTCGCCGGACTTTTAAAACTGGTTTTACCATAAATAAAAACAGTTTTAAATCGAGATCATGACTGAGTGTCGTTTTAGCAGACGGGCCTAAATGAAGCGGCTTGGGTAAACGTGTGTGTCTGTAAAAAATCGTGCTATGTCGGCGCCTTAAGTTATAATATCAGCTGCAGTTGGTAGTGGAGTAGGACTAACCTGTGCAATGAGCGCGGCGTGGTGCGCTATGAGCGCGTGCGCGTGGTGCGCGAGCGGCGCGTGCAGCGTGAGCGGGGCCTCGCGCGCCGGGGACAGCTGCAGCGAGTGCGGCGCGGGGGACGACGCGCGCAGCCCCGCCAGCGGGACCGAGCGCCGGATCGTCAGCCCCGTCGGACCTGCCACAACCAACGTGCCACTCAACATTCAACGGCTATTGAAGCTGATCACCAACGCAATCTACGTAACTTGGTCAAAATGTCTGGGTGTTGAAAACCCAAGTTTTGAGAGTTAGTTTCCTTTCTTTTGACTGCCTCGGTGGCTCAGTTGGTAGTGATCCTGTGAACCTGCCTTCGGAGCTTGGAGGCGTGGGTTCGATTCCCACCTAGGACAAACATTAATGTGATGAACATTTGTGTTTGTTCTATGTCTAGGTGTTAATATCTATTTATGGTCAAAGTATGGATTAAAAAAAATATGTATGTATATCAGACGACGCGCGCAGCCACGCCGGCGGGACCGAGCGCCGGATCGTCAGCCCCGTCGGACCTGCCACAACCAACGTGCCACTCAACATTGAACTTCTATTGAAGCCTTCGATCTGAATCTGTATCTGTCTGGATCGAAGGTTGAAGCTGACCACCAATATACTATCGACGCGATATCGTGGTCGAAATATCAACATTGCTAATTAATTTTGTTTCAGAATTAACTGCCTAGCTGGGTGTTGGAATCCCGATTCTTGAGAATTAGTTTCCTTTCATTTGATTGATCAAGCAAACAAGTTCGTATAGGCCGAGTAGCCAGCCCTGATGTCAAAGTATCTAGACGGCTTCTGACATGGCTTCACGATTGCTGTCATAGAACCAACAACCGGGGCACTTCTTTTGATTCATGACCTCGGTGTGTACATTTAGTTTTGTTTTACAGATGAAATATAAATTAGTATTAATAAGTAAGTCAATATTGCTATAGGCGATAAGGCCTCCCTTGTACTGCCAAATGTTATATTATTATTTTTTCTTTATGTTTGGTTTATATTGTATTGTATCTCCTCAGTATCACTCAAACGCTACTTCCAAGTTCCATAACACACCAAGACCAAGTATCCTAAAAGTATGTCCTCCAATTAAATAATAATTAATGATTATTGTTAACAAAAGTCACGGTCCCCGGAGTCCGTGGAGTGTAATTTTTAAATAAAATAAAAAGTATGTCCTGTGATAAGATTGAGTTGCTAACTACCTTTGACTCCAATAGTGACAGCGTTGTGCGACACCGCGAGCACAGCGTTCTCCCCCGGCGGCACTCGCGCCGCGAACAGCCGCGCGAAGTAGAAGGGCCAGCCGCGCGCCATCTCCACAGCCTGTCGCTTCACCTGCGCCCGCGCCGGGGCCGAGCCCTGCGCTCGGAGGAAGGCGGCGCCCGCGCGTTTCTCGCTCGTGCTTAGACGTAGGGAGGGCGTGGTGGAGTTGATGTCGTGCACGATCTTGGGGTAGGAAGAATGTAGGATTGTAGGCGCCATGTTATAGTTCGCGTCATGTAAAAATAACGCTAGAAGAAAGTGGACATGGTGTGTTTGCGCATGGGTACACTCGCGCACGTAAGTACTACACCTATAGTTTTATTTTTGAATAAGCCTTTCGCCTGCAGGCTTTGTATATTGGTTATTGATACCACTAAATAGACCAATAAATCGGCTTATGCACATTTTACATTATTGTTTTTTAATGTAATCTTATGCAAAGAGATGCGTTAGACAAATTGCAATAGCTTTAAAGCGATTCTATTTGGCCCACATTTGGCCAATCGCTAACGCTAGATCGCCGTTAGCTACCAATTCTACGAGTTGACAATATGATCACGTGACATTTAAATAGCTTGTATTTGGTGCAATCAGCAGCTGACGTTCCGAGTGTTAGCGATTGTAGAAATATAATCTTTGAAAACAAATGCAAGTTGTCTAGGGACCCAGAAATTAGACTTAACTCACTCTCACTGTTTCAACTGTTTCTTTTGTGTTGTTGAACCAAAAGCTAAAAGGAATCAAGTAAAATTCTACCATGCGTTGACGGACTAGTTTACCTAATTTTTGATTCTAGTAAAACTTTTGCTTTGGTATTAGTTGTGTTATTTAGTTGAGCTGGACAGATCTGAATGATTGTGCTTTTACGAATTATAATTTAAAATATGACTATCAACACGAACTGAAAAGTGCACCTAATAATGTATCCAACCAGTAAAACTCACCTGTGCGTATATAAGATCGAGCACAGCAGGATCGTTGTACGTCTCTTGAGGAGAGAACAGCTCCTTGCGTACGCGCAGCTTCCACGGCACGCGGCCGTACGTCACGAACGGACGGTCCGAGGGGAGCAGTGCGGCCGGGGCGGGGACGTCGCCTAGGAAAACAAGCTTTAGTTACTAGTTCATGGAGTTAAAAATTGTTTGGATTAAACTTTAAGCTTTTGGTCTAAGAATGATGCAACATTAGTGTGAACACTTACGTTCAATGTGTTCAGTTTTGTCCGTAACGTGCGTCGACACGGAATTCCGCCTTTCCGCTTCGATCTTTCTGTCTCTCTCCTTCTGCTGCATGTGGGTCTTAAAAGTGGCGCGTTTGGAAGTATCCGTGTTTTCCCCAGGATACCCTGCGTCTGAACGGGGACTGTCCCTAGCTCTGCCGACTAGCATATCACGAGAGTTCTTCCTCCCATCGAATCTTTCAAAGTCATCGTAGAAAGGCGATCTCTTTCTTTCGAAATCGTCTATGCCGTTTTCTTCTTTTCTCCGGTCGTCTCTCGTCGGGTGGATCTCGTAGATCTCCGACGCTTCTCGGCCAGAATAGTTGTCTCTGTCTCGTCTATCTACCCCCGATTCGGAGTCCCATTCGTCGCGACCGTTGTGTCCTCCATCGTTGTAGCTGGACTCGTCGCCCCAATCGTCACGGACTTGATTTGATTCGACTCGACGATCGGAGGTCAAGAATCGAGTGGCCATATCGGCCGGAGGTTCGGAATCGTCACGGCGACGGGAGTTCCAGTTCGCAAGGAAATTGTGACGTTCGTCTGCTTCTCGGTTTTGGTGGACGCCGAACGTGTCTCGGTCGCGGCGGAGTTGGGCGAAGGAAGAGTGGTCGGGGGCGGGCGGGGGTGGGGCGGGCTTGTCTGGAGGAGCCGGGGGAGATTGTGGGGGCGGAGGGGCAGGGCCTGGTGGTGCGGGGGGAAGGGGCGGCGGAGGAGCGTCCCACCTTTGTCCACCTCCTAACTGTCTTTCCAACATCAATTTCCTAGTATCTTCTAACTTGTTAATTGTCCTCGGAGTCTCGGCAGCTGATGACGTGCTCCTCACTGAATGGTTTGCGGTGACGCGCTCCAGTCGCTGTCTCATTTCCGAACTGAGCTTCAGTTTCCCCACACTACCAGGCGAGGGCCGTTGGGCGCCAATTTCGAAGCTCCGTCTAGTAGTTCTTGAACTCGGTGGCTCTCTATCTTTAGGTATCGGCGACGTTAGCCCATCTACTTCGAATTCCTCCCATTCTATACTTGGATTCACTTCGGATTTAGACCGAGTTCTCGGAGGTTCGATTTCCAACGAGCCATTTGTCTGAGCTTGAGGCGTGTGTCTTCTTTGAATTTGGCGCATTTTGAACTTTGTGAAGTCTTGGGTGGGGTCGGCACCGACGGCGTCTTTCGGAGGAGGCCATCTCCATTTGCCTATTCGTACGGTCTTCGCTCGACCGTACGGATCCATGAAGCCACGAATTTCGGAGGGATCTGACGAGTGTAATGGAGGGGGCATCGGCGGCGGAGGTGGTGGGGGAGCTCCAGTCGATGAGCTTTCGTTTGACTCCCGTCGAGCTTTCACCGCGTTTCTTGGAGGGGAATGGACTTGAGCGTGAACGACCGTGGACGCTCTCACTGGCGATGTTGGCTCTGACTCACCCGGCTCCACGACCTGTCCAGCTAAAAGCGTCTGCAGCGCTTGATTTTGCGCTAACAGCTGCTGCTGAATCTGAAGATTTTGCGCCATTGCGCTTTGTAAGAATGCTCGCTGCAGATTCTGATGGTACGCGTTGATGTCTACCGTTCCAGGGGGTGGCAAGTGGAGACCTAAAGCCGCTGCAAGCGCTTCGGGCGTCGCTGGCATCGTAGGAGGGAGGGGCATCGCCCCGAAACTTAACGAAGTATTGGCGGAAGCCGCTCTCGGGGTAGCTCCACCACCTTTTATGGCACCTGACAAACCTTCTCCGTCCGTCAACCGTTTCAAACTATCATTCATGAAGATAGGGTCGAAGAGATTAGTGATATAATCATCGACAGAGTCCACACTGGACTCCTTCCTGGACTTTGGCTTTTCTTTATCACCACCTCCTTTGATGAGACGCTCAACGTCTGGGTTGTTTAAAGTTTGAAGTTGTTCATTGTAATCGCAGTCGAGAACGCTGTCGATGAAAGCGCTATAATCCATTCCTCGATCTCCTTTAGCTGTGAAAGATCTAGAATCAGATAGCTTCATCCCTTTTCCTCCTTTGATGCTGGCTGCGAGGGACCTAGCATCAGACATTTCATCGATGTTGGGGTCTAGGACAGGTGAGAACAGATCGTCTAAGAACTGGTCGACGTCGGAGGCCTGGCTCGGCACGCGGACTCGACGCACGTGAGACGCGAGGCTCGGGGCTTCGGAAGTATCGGACATGGCTGAGGACCTAAGGAATTAAATAAATATTCAGTAATCTTTCACTACAAAATAAAATAGAAACTAGACAGTTATGAAGAACACGATTGTGTTTGTTATCGATCCTTTTGATGAACCAATAAAAAAACACAGTTTACACAGTTATGATGAAAAACTTTTTTTTACTGTAGGAAATCTCAGAATTTGACAACAGACCCCACTGAACAAAATATTTTGTTTATTAGTTATCCAAAACTAGTAAAAATTAAGTTACATTCTTTATAAAAGTAAGTCAAAGTCCACAGACAACAGACAATAATCCACATGGTTTCGAAGATATACTTAAAATGTCAAAAACTCGTCAAAGAAGGTCAAAGAATAAAGTGACTACATTAATATTACCTGACGCCTCCAAACTCTGAGCTCTTCTCAATATAAGCCCGACTAGACTGCGAGCCGGCCGGCGCCTTCTTCCCTGTATACTGACTCTTGATATACCGCGACTGCACCGCCCGGGACCCGGTTCCGTACTCCATATCTATCGCACCTTTACTGCTCGTAACACTCGGAGCACCTCCTAATCTCTCCACTGAGTGATACCTATCGTTCAATCGGGATTGGGACAACCCTAGGTCAGCCAAATTCTTAGGCTGAGGCGCAGGGTTGTCTCCCAACAAATTGTCTAGAGATCGACTCCGAACTTTGTCGGAAGTCTGCTCGAAGTAACGCTCGTTTAGCGCAGATTCGCGGGATAGAACATCGTGGGATGTCTTTCTTGAGTATTCGTTGTGTTTGGTAGAATATTCGTTGTGTTTGGTAGGATATTCCTTGTTTTTGGTAGAGTATTCGTTGTGTTTGGTATTATATTCGTTGTGTTTGTTGGAATATTCGGTGGTTTTGGTAGAATATTCGTTGTGTTTAGATGAGTATTCGTTGTGTTTTGAGCCAGTATATTCGTTGTGCTTGGGCGGCGAGTAATCCTCGTGTTTTGGTGAGTATTCGTGTTTGTTAGATGAATATTCGTGTTTGTTCGGTGAATACTCTTGCTTTGGCGAATATTCGTGCTTGTTTGGTGAATATTCGTGTTTCGGTGAATATTCGTGCTTGTTCATGGAGTATTCGGTGCCGTGTTTGTTCAGCGTGTGCGACTCTTCGCGCTCAATCTTCCAATTGTACTCTGAGAGTCCTTCGTCGATGGACTCCTGTAACATGCGCGGTATGCTCGGGGAACGGGACTTTGGCGGTTCTGGAGGTGGCACCTGTAGAAATAATCATTGTGTAAGAATAATATTTAACAAGATAATAAAACAAAAACGATAAAAAAAAAATTCTGAACTTTTTAGGCGTTAGAGTTGTATACAGTTGCTATTTTTTTTGCAATTATATCTCGAATATACTCGTATTATAAGTTCAAGCTCTCTGTCTTTTTGTTGGGCAATTCAAAACGGCTAGTTTTGCTCACTATCTAAAAATTAGTAGTTTGTGGTTGCTTCTGAAAGTTAGCTCTATGTAACTTCTATATTTTAATAGTTTTTTTTTAATAGTTTATTTTACCAAAAATATTACATTGAACCTTAAAAACTAAACTTATAAATAAATCAAAACAAACTACATTAGAGAATGTTTATAAGGTCAGCAGAGTGCTTGAGAGTACCGCACTAGGCGGACCTGTATCGCAGGAATCTCGACGGCTGCGTTTAATGATATATATATATTTATAGAACTAGATATGGTGCGGAAATGGTACATAGAGCAATTAGTAAAAATGATTATACAGAATTCACAAGTGAAAATTATATTAAAACGAATAATTAATAATTTATTATACGCAGTCGTAACAGCGCGTGTGTGAGGTGTGAGAAATTGAATGTTGAGTGAAGTATGTGTCTGTAGTATGTCTTTCTTAGTGGTGTGTCCTGGTACCTGCGGCCGGCTAGTGTTGGGTGCGAGCGTGTCGGCGGCGCGCGGCGGCGGCGCGGGCGGCGTGTGGCGGCCCGAGGCGCCGCGCAGCGCCTCCGGCCGCGCGCTCGGCAGCGCCGCCCACGTCTCGATCTCTCCTATTGTGTCTAGCACGTACTCGCAGCCCGCCCATTCTGACAAAAACAGAGAAGAGACTACAAGATATTCTTTTAAGACTTTTTTCTTTTGAGCATTTTCGAAAGTATACAATTACTGAAGGTAGTTATGAAAACCGCATAGATTCTTAGGTGAAGTGGTGCGTTCCAGTTTGCTGATAATATCGTTCTGAATGCCGAATCTGAGGGTATCAACTACAACTCGTGCATACGTAAGTCGCGTGCGTCCGCCGCTTGTCACAGGTGTTAACAAGTAACATTATTAAAAGAAAAACAAAAAATCCTATTTCAAAATGTAGTACCCTATGTCACTTCTACTATCAAGACGATTCAAATGACACCTCACATGTCGAAATCTATGACGCTGTTTAGGCTGTAAGGCGTACCAAAGAAACCTTATACGAACATATCCACATACATACTTAAACACACTCGAAAAACATAACCTTCTTTCTTGCGCAGTCAGGTAAAAACCATAGCACGCGCGGGCCAGTTAGTGCCGCTCGTATACATTCATAGTTTCACGTCAGTTCAATCAGTGCGCCTCAGAAGACGTAAAAGCTGTTATGTAACGTACCAGTGAGCTGTCCGTTGTGCTCCATGGTGAGCGACCAGCCGGCGGCGGCCGGCGCGAGCCCGGCGGCGGAGAGCGCGGCCGCCGCCGCCGCCTCGCACGACGTCCATGACTCCACGCACACGTGCTGCACCGACTCTGTGGGGAGACACGTGTACCATGTGTATGGATATGTATGTACATATGTATTAATTTGCACGCCTTACGGCTATTAATGGATGGACGTATTACTTAAGACCATGAACCACTAATATGCAAATAAAGATTTTGACTTTGAAACTATTTCTGAAGGGACGGTATTCAAAACCACCTTAATGTAAATGTAAACAACGAATACTTCTAATAATCCAAACCATGTACAATATGTGGCTAATTTTAGTATGAATCGAATGGAAACCAAGAAAAACAATACGAGGTCCGTCCTTTTCCGTGCTCCAGCGAAAGTGCCCGTTGGGCGGGCGGGGCGACTCAGGCGCTACCCCACTGACATTTCTTTGACATTTCGCTCGGAAAACGTCACACAGCAGAGCATAGACTGCATGTTTTTGTATGTGTTGCCAACACATGCTTTATTAATATGCTTCGCCAGGTATAGCATTGCGGTCACGTGGGCAACATGAAGTGACGTCAATCGATGCATAAGCAAAACCGAAATATGTCATTTACAAATAGATCGAAAGAGACGATTGACGAGTGACGTCATTACGTGTTTCTTCCCGGAGTGCTAGACCTTGTTTTTTTGGATCATGAGGTACTCGTATATGTTGTGAGTTGTGGGGAGGTGTTAGGGAGAGATGGATCAATCGCTTTTCGACTGGTCGCGATCAGAAAGTTATGTGAATTTGAACATTCGCGATATGGACTCATTGCTACTTTGACCGATCGCGATGTTGACGGTTTTTCAGTGACTTGACAATTTGACCATTCGCGATGAAACGGTGGCACCGTCCCACGGGTCACATCTCAAGGCTCTTTTCTTGTCATGCGGATTCCCGCCCGCGTGCGTGTGAAAGCACGAGCTTAGCATTATAGGAAACATGAATGAAATGATAGGATGTGCGAAATCTTCTTGCGGGCGGCAGATTGCATGACAGGAAAAGAGTTTCTAAATGAAGGAGCACTAATTTCACTAATATTATAAATAAACATTTACAACAACAATTAGTGACAATGTTTAAATAGTGTTTAAATGTTTGGATGTTTGTTACTCTCGTAAAAAAGGCTGCAAATTTTCTTATTGAAATTTGGTTCAAAAGTAGCGTATAGCAAGTCAATAAATCTGTCAAGCAAGCAGCCAGTTCCCTCTGACCGTAAGCCAAAGTCGAGCAAGTCAATAAATCTGGCAAGCAAGCAGCCAGTTCCCTCTGACCGTAAGCCAAAGTCGAGCAAGTCAATAAATCTGGCAAGCGAGCAGCCAGTTCCCTCTGACCGTAAGCCAAAGTCGAGCAAGTCAATAAATCTGGCAAGCAAGCAGCCAGTTCCCTCTGACCGTAAGCCAAAGTCGAGCAAGTCAATAAATCTGGCAAGCAAGCAGCCAGTTCCCTCTGACCGTAAGCCAAAGTCGAGCAAGTCACTAAATCTGTCAAGCAAGCAGCCAGTTCCCTCTGACCGTAAGCCAAAGTCGAGCAAGTCAATAAATCTGTCAGCCAGTTCCCTCTGGCCGTAAGCCAAAGTCGAGCAAGACAATAAATCTGGCAAGCAAGCAGCCAGTTCCCTCTGACCGTAAGCCAAAGTCGAGCAAGTCAATAAATCTGTCAGCCAGTTCCCTCTGACCGTAAGCCAAAGTCGAGCAAGTCAATAAATCTGGCAAGCAAGCAGCCAGTTCCCCCTCACCGTCATAGAGGCGCAGCGGCAGCGCGGGCCTGGTGTCGGAGCGCGCGGCGCGCCACTCGAGCAGCGTGGGCGGGCAGCGCCGCGCCACGCCCGACGTGCGCGCCGCGCCGGCCTCGCTGTGGCACAGCAGCCGCAGCAGCAGCGCCCGCAGGTTGGCCGGCGCGCGCTCCGACACGAACCGGACTAGGTACCTGGGGAGTACCAGACAGAACTTGAACACTACATGGGGAACATGGAGCTTGTCAATCAATGGCACGTTTTCTAAATGAAATTTAGTTTTTATGACAATTCCATTTCTTATAGGTTTAGGTGCCAATATACAGCACCATGTCAAATTAATGTAATATTATATACATAAAAATGTAAATTAATGGTTTATGTTATTGTTAGTTAGGACATATTCAATAGAATATGACGATCTTAATGTAAATTAATGACGATTCGTAAGATATAGCTCATAGTATTGTAAGTAGCTAACTGAATGCTAATTGATGTTATTATCTTATGAAAATAAAATTATTCTATTCTATTCTATTCTATACCTAACTTCTTGTTATTTTTGACGTGACAACGTCTAATAAATCGATGAACGCCGGCTGCACGCCAAAGAGGATGACTCATTGTCCCGTTACGCTCGGTCGATCGGAGCGAGAGCGTTACACGAGCGAGCGTAAGGCACGATTGGCTTAAGCGTTCGGCTTGCGCCGCAGCTATCTCTCTTTCACTCGATTGACTAACGTCCGAGGAGAAGATTGCATCAATGTTTTGTTATGATTAAAGTATCGTCCGTAAACCGACTTTCCAGATACGAGTAACCATTTTTTTAGCGAAGTGAATAGGTGTCCGTCCACCAGCCCACTCAGCGCTGGACCGGCGCTCAATTAGCTCCTGATCAACGCCACCTCACGGTCAACGCTGGGCCTATCGAGTTCTGGCCTACTGATGGATAGGCATACTCAGGCCTCAATGTAAAAGACATCAAGACGAATTGATGACAGCCTGGATGGATCGCCTGGTTCACCGCCTGCACTAAGACGTCGTCGCGCAGGCCGCGGGACGAGAGACAATAACAGTAGAGTCGAGTTGCTTACTTGTGTAGCGGCGGGCCCGGCGGGAAAGTGGCGAGGCAGTGCGCCAGCAGCAGCCACACTCGCTCGCCCGCGTCCGCGCCGCTGGCCTGGTTCACCACCTGCACTAACACCTCGTCGCGCAGGCCTCGGGACGAGAGCCCGCGGGAGGCTATGTAGTCTGCTAGCACCTGGGAATTACAGAACGTCACGTGACTCTCTAACAGGTGGCTTGGGCCTATAACCAGCAGTAGGATATGCAAGGCTGCGGATCTACTGATCTGCAGGCCTTGCATGCCGAACGTGACAAAAGTATGTCGAATCTTTTTATCGAGACAGACGTTGTTTACACATAGCCTTGTCACGTTCTCGCATGACAATAAGTGAAGACAAGAATTTTGTCGCACGTGCATGCTAGGGGTGCAATTTTAAAAATGTCTTCACTAAGTATCAAGATAACAGAAAGTTACACAATCACTTAGTACCATAGGCTTTAAAATCAAATGCGCGGGCAGATGATTAATTGGGTGGTAACTACAAGTACGAGTTTATTTTACAAAATTTGCAACGACGTTTAACTTTTGATCTTGGTGAAATGCTTTGCCAGTTTTCGATTTCTCACCTTCTGCCTCGCTTCATTTCCGGCGGCCGATTCATCGCACCATCTCAATATCAGCTTGAAAGTTGCCACTGCATCGTTGAAGTCTTGATCTCTGCAAACGAAATGCTATTAGATCTTTACATGGAGACGATTTAAGAATAGAGTAGTTCCGAGGACTGGTTTTTAGGAATGGATTTGGAGGAATGAATTTAAGAGAGTAAGTGCAATGCAAATGATCAATATGGTCATTGTCTACCATCCTGTTCCCGCCAACTTACTCAGCCATAAAAGCGAGCGTAAGGACACACGAAGACCTTTGTCACCATTCTCACACAATAAAGTGTTAGAAATAGAATCGCTGGCAACTTGCTCTATTTCTACAGACGCTCAAACGTTTACTGCTGATTAGACGAGCTGATATGTCACGTGGTATTCCGTGTTGTTCGTACCTGACGGCAGCTTTGGCGAGGAAGGGCCGTGTGACGGGGTGTCGGCGCGGGCTGAGCTGGCCGCCGTCCGCGAAGTACACGGAGCTGAACTTGCTGAACGCGAACTGCTGCAGGTCGCGCGGGAGCTGCACGCGGCCCTCGCTGGCCTGCACTGAGCCTGACACCTGGAGGCGAAAACGAGGTGAAGACAGAAACAGATCATCACGCGTTTCTTTGTTAAATCTAGCTACTATCAATAGTGGAATTCTATTATGGAAACTAACGTGGATTTCACGTATTATGATTTTATGAGATGCGCCCGCGCGCGCGCGCTCGCCTTGATAAAGATCGTCGAATGCGGTTGAAACTATAGTCGGAATAACCGACTAAATCGTACGTGAGTAGTTCACGTTTCATAAAATCATAAATAGAGGAATTCGTTTACTGCAGAATTTAATCATCTGGGCTTTGCTTGGATGGGGCAGATCAGTTAAGCTCAGGTGGAAAAGTTCAGTTAGGTTAGGAGCTAATAAAAGAAATATATGCTAAAGTAGCGCTACACAAATTAGACTCACTATCCCAAGATGTTCCTAACTATTGTTGTTACCTTAGCCAGGTTCCGGTCAGTGTGCGGCGGCTGCCAGTCGTCCAGCTTGGTGAGAATGTAGGCGAGCTCGGCCGGCACCTCCAACACCTGCAGGCTCTCGGCTGTAGCCTTGTTCTGGGCCTGGGCTTGGGCTTGCGCCTGCGCTTGCGCCGCTACGTGGGCTTTTTGTTCGGCGGCGCGACGCCTGTAGATAAACGGTTCATTTTAATAAAGCCTAGACCTGCATCTTACTGCGATAATACGGTGGCAAAGGTAATCATGCTGAGTTGGGACCGGTTTGTGGCAAAAACTGTGTTTATAACTGTGTAATTTTTATTTTATTTTGTATCTTTTTGTTTTTGCTACAAATAAATATTTTTCTTTTGTTTATCATGTCCGCTCTTGCTGGTACGATGTAAGTCGCCGTGAGCGAATGACACACTATAACCATTGCCATCACTCTTACACAATGTAAAACCCCTGCTGAACAACCAAGGATAGTTAAAAAGTGACTTGAAAACTTGATATGTTCGTAGGTAGTCTCAGTTTCAGCAATCATAAATTATGAACTCATAAATGTATGAACTGAAGATATTGTCAAAATAGTTTAGCACAGGACTGAAGCAGGTTGATACATAACATAATAATAATAATAATAATAATAATATTTATTTCCTAAAAAGTGTACAATTAATCTTATATAATATTACTATGGCTAGCTTAATGAGTTTTGGTCAAAGTCTACTGTTGCCGAACTAGGCTTTATGCCTGTGTTTCGGCGTACAGTGCCCTCCCCACAGGGATTGTGGTCACCATTATTAGCCTATTCAGTTTTACATTTTTTTTAACTTAACAATAGGAAATAAACTTATACAAAAATCTACTAATTTAACAGGTGAGTATAATGTTCCTCTTTGTGTATAAAATGTTTGTGTAAGGTGTGTTTAGCGTGTGTATGTGTACGTGGCATCGTAGCATATATCCGTTTATGTCTAACAGGCTGGGTCGCGGTGATGCCTACATCTGTGTGTTTTTGAATGTGTATGTATTTATGCGCATGAATGTGTGTAAGAGGGTGTGTATCATGAGTTACTCTTATTTACAACTAAGTAAATTATATTTGAGTTTGTTTATTATTTAATCACTTCTATTAATTTCTCCGTTTCTTCGCTAGTTAGCGATTTTAGCCATCTCGTGGTTTTACATTTAACTTCGTGTTTAGATAGATTATATATATTTTGAGATTTGTTTATTTTATTATATAAATAAGGACCAAGAAAAACTAAAAATCTTTTAATGAACGCTGTGTTTATTCTATAAGGAAGTCTGCAGACATCGTGCTTTCGGCGATTAGTTTGTTTCTGTAGATCATAAACAAGAAGAGAATGTTGTTTTAAAATAATGCTAACTATAAATAATTGACGTACCGTGAGGACATCACAGGATTTATACAAAAGTGCGGTATCAAACAAAATTGGTCTACCAGTACTTATTTTCAGAACAGCACGCTGAGCAATCTCAATAGGGCGCAAGTTCGTTTTGGGAGCTCCTCCCCAAGATGATATGCAGTACGTTATTAAGGACTGACAGAGAGCAAAATATATTTGTTTGATTATTTCTGGTTTAGCAATTAGTCTCAGTCTTTTAAAAACAAAAAAGGTTTTACGTATTCGTTTACTTAGAGTCAAAATGTAATGTTTGAAATTTAGATTGTTATCGATAATGATTCCTAAATATTTTATAAAAACGGTTGATTCTAGAATTTTGCAATCACAAGTTCCTGAATTTGTAGAGAGACATAATTTAGTATGAGCAGCTATGTTGTGATCATTTCCACGTCGAAAGTTAGTAATGGAGAAAGTGAGATATTTTGTTTTTTCTGTATTTAAGGACAGAACGTTATCATTCAGCCATGTAGTAACCTTGTCAAGGCCAACTTGAGCAGCTTCATAAGCCCCTTGCCATGTATTTCCAGTAAACATTAATACTGTGTCATCTGCATATGAGATAAGTTCACCGTTATAAAAATTAAAGGAACATAAATCATTTAGATAAATTAAAAATAATGTAGGTCCCAAAATACTTCCTTGAGGAACTCCGTGCGTGACTGGTAGCCTGTCACTAATATAGTCTCCAACCTTAACACTCTGAAATCTGTCAGTTACGTAGTCCCTAAAAAGTGCAAGTTGATTATCTCTTATGCCAATCTTCTCAAGCTTGGAAACAAGAATACGGACAGAGACCGTATCAAATGCTTTAGCCAGATCTAAGAAAATTGCAATGCATTTTTTTCTGTTGTCTAAGCTTTCCGATAAATAACTAGTTAATTTATGTACCGCATCATCCGTTGATTTACCACGACGGAAGCCAAATTGATTACTGGACAAAATGTTATTCTGTTCTAAGTACTTAATTAACCTATTATTCATTAAACGTTCTAATATTTTGGAAATAGAAGGTAAAATTGAAATTGGCCTGTAGTTGTTAATACAGTCTCTGTCCCCATTTTTGTGTATAGGTATAATGATAGATCTTTTAAGGTCTTTAGGAAATATGCCCAACTCAAAACTAAGGTTAAAAATGTAAGTAAGAGGAGGGACAAGAAATTCTCTAAATTCTTTCAGAAACTTGTTAGATATTCCATCCCATCCAATCGAACACTCATTTTTTAATCCTAATATAAGCCTTTCTACTTCCTCTGGATCGGTGTCTAGGAGGACAAAAGACTTTGAGTCGCTTATCATACACCGATCTTCTGTTAGATTAGTAGTAACTGGAATTATACTCTCTGCTAGGTTTTTAGCAACATTTACAAAGAATTCATTAATTATATTGACTGATAAATTTGGAGAATTTCCGATATTTAATAGCTCTTTCGGATATTCATGTACAATATTTGTACCTGATATTTCCCGAACTGCAGACCATATTTTTTTTGGATTATTACCAGCTTTTTCTAGTTTATCTTTATCGTATGCTATTTTCGTTTTCTTTATGAGTGAGTTACAGAAGTTTCTGTAACGAGTGTAAGTCAATTTTAAAATGTCATTGTTTGGAGAGTTTCTGATTTTTTTATGCAATTGGTCTCTGTTACGAATACATCTAAGTAATCCTGTTGTCATCCATGGTTTAATAATTTTTTTGCGTCTAGAAAAAGTAATAATTTTTGTATTCTGTTTTATTGTAGTTTTTATCTGTTCTATCAAGTAGGACAAAGCGAAATCCGGATCTTTTGATTTGAATAAAGGACATAAATCTATATTTAGAACATCTTCTTTTAGTTTCATGGTGTCAATTTTAGAGTAAGTAGTTTTTGAATAATTCCTAGTTATGTTACAATCTAAGCATAATAAAGTAGGTCTATGATCTGTAATATTTGTAAGTGGTACTAGAGTAATTGCAGGAAAATTGGTTTTTACAATTACGTGGTCTAAGCAAGTGCCACTTTCTTCACGTGTCACAAAAGAGTGTGCCGGAAAGAGTCCATGGTATGCCAATAAATCCAGGTAAAAACCACTTTCCTCGCTATTTTTCTCTTGGTTTATAGATATATTAACATCCCCAGTAATTATGATATTTTTTATTGAAGATAGTTTTTTGAGTACGTTATCTAATGATCTTATAAATTTGTCAATCTTTTTAAAGGAAGGAGATCGGTATATTGCTAAAATAACAGTATCTGCATCAAGTTTAATCATTAGGCAGTTGCCTTCCTCAAATGATGGTTCATCATAGGAAAAGCTTAGCTCCTGCTTCACATACACTACTACACCATCATTCCTATTGATGTTTATTTTTGAGTCAATTGATCTATATCCACTCAAAGTCGGCACGACAGGCAAACATTGAAGCCAGCATTCCGTCAAAACAAGTATATCGCAGTTTATTTTAAGTCTAGTTAAAAGTATTTCAAATTTGCTAATGTTGCATCCAAGACTTCGTATGTTTTGAGCCAAAATAGAAAGATTTGATTTAGAATGGGGAAGAAATTTCATGCATTGTTCTATGTCACATTCATATGCTCTCGACACTTCTGTGTCAAGTTCATCTGTTAGTTGGGTCGTGGTACCCATAATGAGAGTAGAGTTAGATCGATCGTGCTAGGAGTTGGAGTTTTGATACGGAGCTTATCGGAGAGATTATATAGCAATGTTTTTTCTGTCTGTATAAGTTTGTAATTGTGTGTTGTATCTCTGGTGTTTACGCATTTAAGCTGTGAGTAAGTAAGGTGTGTAATATGATAGTTTTTGTTTGTATCTAGACCTAATGATATTTTACATAATAAATAACTTAATACAATTGAATTGTTGACCAAAGCTAATATGCTTTTCCCAGTCACATGGTTAACTTCTTGATTCATTTTAGCCATGATTTGCACAATATCTAGTCATTGTAGTTTTCGTAAGTTTTCTAGATCCGCATTGCATTCTATCTTGATTTGTGGTAAATTGTCATCTTTACGTAAGTAAACCATGCCACGCGAGGTCCAACAGTATTTATATCCTACAGTTTTTTGGAAGTTGCGAGCCAAAAAGAATAATCTCTGCATTTTTTGCGTCAGGGTTTCTGACACAAAGATTGGCTTAGCTGGTATTTTAAAAAGCAGGTGAGTTGTATTGAGTTTGTCACCTTTAATCTTATTTTTGTTGAAGCTCTTTACAGCTGTTATTAATTTTTCTTTTAGTAAGGTAGTGGTAAATTCAGTAATTACCGGCCGTTGTGTAGAATCAGCTGAATGCGTTCGATACACATCTTTTATGTCTGACATTCCAATCTCTATGTTTAACGACTTTCCCAGATGTCTGACGATATCACAAAGGTCTTCCTTGGATTCAATTTTTTTATCATTCTTAGGGATATTTCTTATCTCGATACCCGTCGATCTCGACCATCTTTCTGTCCTTTCCAGTTTATCCTCTAGTTGAGCAATATATTTAGATTTTTCTTGCACCATTTTTTCTAGATGTTGAATTTTTTTGATAAACTCATCATTTTTATGGGATAATAGTTCAACCGTCTTAGTCAAATCATCATTTTGATCTTTAACAGAGCAAACAATGCTCTTTATTTCATTGAATTGTTCATCTTGTTTCTTAGACAGCGCTTCCAACGATTCTTTGATGGAAGCTGCTATTCCAGTGTCCTGGCCGTCGTGCTTCCTTTTCTTGTTGCGTGCTAAACGCAAGTCTGGTTCTGAATCATAGTGCACGCTGTCCTCAATAGATGTAGCCATGCGGGCGCCGGAATGCACTGGCTTATTATCTTTCGTTTTAAGTGGTTCTTCTCGTGACTTAATTGCCGGAGTAGAAGGTGGGGTACGTTTTAGAGGCATCTTGTACCAGGAGATCAGCAATCAAAAAGGTTAAAGACGGATCCAAAAATTTAAATATGAAGTTGAAATAAAAAAATAATAATAATAATATTTGTTTCTTCCAAATGTATCAGGAACCCAAGGTAGCGAAAAGGTATCCAAAAATAAATCAACTGGTGGTTGTCATTCGTTTCCGCGCTGGTAGTCTTAATTATACTCGAAGTCTTCTAAGGTTTTCGTCTAAAAGTACCAGGATCTCAGAGTTGCGTGAAGCTATGCGATGTACTCGTAGTTCAACAGGTGGTTGTTATTTAGTCACGCGCAGTGGGAGTGTTCAATGTATGAACATATCAACAGGTGGTTGTCATTCGTTCACGCGCTGTGGTAGTCTTAATTATACCCGAAGTCTTCTAAAGTTTTCGTCTAAAAGTACCAGGATCTCAGAGTTGCGTGAAGCTATGCGATGTAGTTCAACAGGTGGTAGTTGTTTGGTCACGCGCAGTGGGAGTATTCAATGTATGGACATATCAGCACACTTGCACATACCTCGTAGGTACAGCCACTTGTTGCGTCCCAGCGTCTCCAATGCGTGCGAGTGAGCAAGAGCATCGGCGCGTACGCACCTTGTCTAGCCCGCGAAGTTGCAACCTGCTATACTCTTCTGCACTCCTATTTTTTGTACTTGTATTTTTTTCCGGAATTATATAAAAACAAATGTTTTAAAAATAAATTGACAATAATTTTGCGCACGTCTACTCAGTGGCGAGGTCCAAGGGGGAGAGAGAAAACATAAAAGAAGGCTGTTCATGATGGTAAGAGCAGTTTTTCTTAAATATGGGTCTGTATTTGTTTTTATTTTTTCTTGTGTTCTGATAACATCTCCATCTACATTTGTATGTTTGTAACCAAATGAACTCAAAAACTACAATTCCGATTTAGTAAAATCTTTCACCATTCGAAAGCTATATTTATCCTGAGTGGCATAGGCTCTAAAACGCGAGCCAAACAGCTAGTAAAAAATAAAGTTATCACGATGATGATGAGGTATTAAGACAATACTGACTTTGCAGCCGCTTGCTGCGCCTCTGCCTTCCTCTTGTGTTGTTCCCTCAGCAGTGCGACTCTCTTCCTGGCCCTGCGACCGCGGACTAAGGCTTGCGTTCGCACGACTCCGTTCCGTGCGATCAGGTAACGACGTCGCGCGACTCGGCCGCGCCACCACGACTGCAGCTTCACGGTGGAATAGCGCATTTGGCTGTAGCGTTTTCTGAAAAAGATATGAAAGTTAGTAATTTTCGACGTCTTTAATAATGCGAATCTTACATATCATTGGTCATCTGGGGCAAATGCGTCTGTGGAGCAATTGCGTTTTCTAACTTCATATACAGTTCATAAAAAGAACAAGGATAAACTAAAAAGGTAGTTAAAATCCACTTTCGAACAAATTGCATCAAAATTTTGCTTTTACTTGGGAACTTTCGCGGGCGTGAGTCGGATTCTGTCGAGTGTATGAGGTAGTAACATTTACAAACTTAGTTAGAAGTTTTGAGATACACGGTGTGTTTCAAAGAAGAAGTACGGAGTGTAAGCTGACCTGGCGAGGTATCCTCTAACTTGCGCCTGCAGTCTCGTGGCGGCGGCTCTGAGCTTGTCTGCGCGCGCGCGCTCCAGCGCCCGGTGCAGGGCTTCTCTGAGGAACACGCGGGCTGCGCCGAGCTGGTAGTCGGCTCCAACTGTAGACAACGTATTTTAAAGATAATATAAAAAGGAAAGCTTAAGAACCGACTTCCCATACTGTAATTCGGCATTACATGGACGCCGATTTTTATACTTTGGTTGATATTTTAAAAACTCCTTGACCGATATCGGTGAAATGTATATGGGACCACCTCTAAAGTATGCTTTACCAAACAAATGAAGAATCATTAAAATCGATTCACAAGTGGCGGAGTAATAGCGTAACATACAGTCAAATTGAGAACCTCCTCCTTTTTGGAAGTCGGTTAAAATATGAGAAAAGCATAGGTTTAAAAAATGCACATCACACACTACACGGATAGCTGCTAATTGGTAAAAAAAAATATCGACCGAGCGAGCCTTAGTTAGTGAAGCGTTTCTGCTTCAGCTTTGACAAAAATGCTTTCGTATGTACGAATTCTGTCCGGAACTTTGTCTTCCTCCAAATTTTCTCAATGATTCTGTATAGTTATCGAACCTGATCACGAAATTGCACGAGCATCGGTTGAGAAATGCGACCTGTAGACAGACGTCGGACGCGAGGTCTCCAGCTCACAGGTTTATAGGTCCTGCGCTGCTAGTATGCACTGAGACTTCCGCGGCTCTCACTCATTTATTTACTGATTTCCGATTTAATAGGTATTTACTTAGGTACTATTTATAGTTTGATTATGTGACAGTTATCACATCACACTAATATTATGAATGTAAAAAGTTTGGATGTATGGATGGATGAAATTTGGAATAGAGAGCCTACCATGACATCTTATTGCCATGTTGGCTACGTTTTGTTTTCGACGCTGAGCGACCGCGAATCGTTTCGCAGCGCAATAAGGTTCACGGTCGCACAGCATTAGTATTAGTAGGCCCCCAAGGATAGGATAGATTTTATTTATATACTCGTAGTCTGGAATAGCACATAGGCTACTTTGAAACCGCGGGTGAAACCGCGGGGCGCAGCTAGTATGTTATGTTCATTTGTATAATTTTTTTTAACTTGAAACTATAAACTAAATGACTAGCGGCGCCCCGCGGTTTCACCCGCGGTTAAAAAGTATCCTATGTACTATTCTAGACTATTATCTATCTCTGTGCCAAATTTCATCCAGATCTGTTCAGCCGTTCTGGCGTGAAAGAGTAACAATTAAACATCCATCCATACATGCAAACTTTCGCGTTTATAATATTAAAGTAGGATTTGATTTTAAGGGCGCGAGAGAGGTAATCACATATTCTACAAAACACCAACTAAATTAGCATTAAGTATGTGTGTCGCGTACTTAGTTAATGCATTTACCACAGCTAAAATAGAAGTTATCATCAGGATTGCATGCGCACAGCGCACCAAAAGAGGAGGTAGTTACCTGCCTTAAATGCGTAGCCTGGATTACTTACTTAGGCATTCCGATCAATGGCACATAGGTAAATTGTGAATTATTTTTTTACTACGAAGCAAACAGACTAACATAGAAACTTCTCCTTGGAGTCTGTTATAAAGTGACGTGGTAGTGCCGTGGCATTACATTGGTTCAACCTTGGGTCCATGCTTGGCTTCAAATGAAAATTGCCAATATTGAACCTACCGCGGCCTGCTGTGGCGGCCAATGCGCCGCCAATGCAAAAGTCCATTGGCTGCCACCGCAAGCCGCGTCTGTCTGGTAGACGCCTTATTACTGGGTGACACATTGACTTCAATAACAACTAGGTATCCAAAGGCTGACACACATTGGTGTTTTGTCGCCCAAGACCTAGATTTGTGCAAATGTGACCAAACCTAAAAACACATTTACAAAATAGAGCTATGAAAAACATCCGCATTTGTAAGGGGTCACTTTTGACTGATTTATTCATAGATAGACAAAGCAAGTCATAAATCCTTTTCCATAGGGAGGTTGTCTACATCGTTAGCTTTTAAACTAATCCATAATACAAGAGAAGTTCCTAGTTATTTAAGAATGATTAGAGGAGTGCAAAAGTCATCAAAAAATATATTGCATTTTGTCACTCTGTAGATAACTTTAGAGGCTTATCTGTATTACTTGCTCTCTTCGCTCGAGAAAGAGGTTTTTTTACTGCCATTTCTGGCAATAAAAAAACCTTTAGCCAATGCGAAGTTAGTCTAAGGTGTTCGCCGGACCATTCAGTAAAGAAATCAAATACACAAGCATACCTGCGATACCTACACTATTTTGATAACTTTTGTACTTAATGTAAGTTTCCGCCACGAAACACTAGATGTCGCTGCCTGACCTACGGTACATTTTTATATTAACTTTTGGCCATAATGTAACCTTCCGCCGAGAACCACTAGATGTCGCTACTGCTTGTATTGAAGAGTCTTAGAACGCGCTAACGTTGTGTTCATGAATTTCGTGGGGCTAGCCGCTTGTCAAACTATCACTATGTTTAAACTCGAAATGAGAAGTTAAAACTGTAACTTTGGTGGTATGGTAATCATGTTTTTGTAACGACTCCGAAAGTTGACTGCTGACGGAGCGTAGAATAATTAATTCAGTAGCGAGAACTCGCTATGTCCGAGCGAGCTGTTAGAATGATGTTCCATTCTAATAATGATACAAACTACGAAGCAGGGAGCGGAGCTCCTGAATTACAAGAACGATTATTATACACTTTCCTTTAGCAATAAAATAAAAGAGTTTAACTATTTTTTTTAAAAGAAGTTATAAGTAATACTGCAAAACTCTTTCGAGGTTATAGAACGTTTATTGCTTAGTGGTATATTGTTTAGAAGAGCTATCATTTTTAACTACCTACCATTCTACTAGTAAATCTGCGTAAGTTAGAACCTACTCACATAAAACCATAGCCTTCAGTAGATGACTGCGTTTTTTCACTATTTTCCACATTTTCTTCACACATTTACACTACACACACTACACTACACACAACTCATCCAACACTATCTATACACAACCTTTTTTCTTTTTCCATCACACAGCCATGCTCTAGAAACCTTACGTGTCTGAATTAAGTTCCTTATCAGTCAAATATCTCGGTTACATGCCGTTAATTGCATTTATATTGTAAGAAAGTCTTTGGGACAACCTTAATGGAGCAAGCCATTAGAAGATTTGAATGATTTGACTAGGGTTGTCGCGCACTTGCAGGTCGATCGCATCCTAAGTGTGAACAAGCACCTAGAGCCTTGAGCAAACCTAGTTTTAATCTCACTTACTTTATTTTCTTCTTTCCTATGTCAATCTATTTTAATCTCTATTTTACTATTCTAGTTTGCCATAGTCTATTATTACGTACTTATGCATACGTCTTAAAAAAATAATAATTTATGAATTTTGCAATCAAGGCAATCAGAAATACCCGCGTGGCACTTCATCTTGCTCGCTTACCTAATCTTTACATTATGTTCAGGTTTGTAGTGTTTATGTCACAGCCAACTAGATTAATAAGCCATTCAATTAACTGCCTAGCCTTTTTACTAAACGGCGCTGTTCAACTACTTTCCTGATAACATTTAGCCCTTCAATCAAACGGCTATTTTTGGTCGACAACATTGACTAGCCTAGCCCAGTAATTTAAGTAGTAGAGGGGTTGTTATAAAAAAATACCAATCATGCTAACACAAGAGCTCCGCTTCACTTCACCCCCGCCTTAGCCTTCTAAACTAACCAATCACAGTCGGATTTGCTTTGAGGTGAGGTTGCTTGAGGTGAGGTAGGAGAAGAGGTCTTAGGTTATCATGTCTATCAAAATTGTATTTCGTTTCTTTGGTTTTCAGAATTTATTTTTATCATATTAATTCAAAACACATTTCTTCCGTCAAAAATAGTATTTTTGTCAAATAATCACCCTATATAAGAGTGGCCTAAGCATTAGCCAGCAAGTTTAAATGTTGTAATAAACGCTACGGCTGAATATCATTCAGAAAGCTAGTTGCACAGCGCCGTTTAGTAAAATGGCTAGGCTGTTAATTGAACGGCTGATTTGGCAAGGTGGCTGCGACATTTAAACCATGCATATTAGTTAGTTGATTGAATCAGGCGTTACTTTGCGGAAGTTGATCTTCGAAACCGTTACTTGAACTAATCTCTAGTGTGTTAAAGTGGAAATACACTAGAGATTGGTTCAAGCAAGTTTTTATGCCTATTAGCGCATGATACAGTGCACGATCACCCTTAACGATTAGCTGATAAGATAAGAGAATTCTAATCTTAATACCGAGAATACTTAAGACTACGTAGATGAAAGGTCGATTAAAAATGATGATATTTTTTATGGTACTTACTATTTCTTTATGTCGTATCAAGATCAGGGGCTCGTGTGAGATATTACATCGGTCACTGTCTCTCTCGTCAGCACAGCTCGTCAGAGAAGTCGTGAGATTAAAAGTGATCAATATAATTTATAGTTTACGCCACTATAGAGCTTTTTCGTCCGTCACCGACCACATTATGTACCTTTACTTCTTTTCGTACTAGTTAATATTATAATGTGGTGACATTTTTTATTGCCTCGATGGCTCAGTCGGTACTGAACCTGCCTTCTGAGCTAGAAGGCGTGGGTTCGACTCCCACCTCGGGCAAACATTCATGTGATAAACATTTGTGTCTGTTCTATGTCTGGGTGTTAATTATCTATTTAAGTATGTATTTAAAAATATCCATGTATGTATATCAGTCTCTGGCCGCGTTAACACAAGCTTTGCTTAGTTTGGGGTCAGATAACCATGTGTGCAAATGTCCCGAATATAATTAATATATTATTATTTTTAATTAGTTTGTAGGGGGTAATCCCCGAAATTACTGAAAGCTGCATTACCTACGAGTGCCATAGGCTATGAAACGCGAGCGAAGTGACGAGAAAAAGAGCTAGTTAGAAGTACTAAGTAAACTAAGCTAATATGCTAATTGCATTAGTTACTCACCCGCGCCTGTGGGCGGCATCTCGGCCAGTATTGAATTGCAAATCTCTCGGTACGGTGTCGAGCGGGTCGGCGTTGACTTCAGGAGATACCTGCGGAGTTTAACATAAGTTACTAGTTGCTAGTAAGTGAAGTATGTATGAGCAAGCACTACAGTCCGCGTCCCACGAAACTGTTAGACCGGTTTGCACAAACTAGTAAAGCCGCTCCTTTAACTTTGTACTAATATTACAAAATCGAATATAAGTCTGTCTGTCTGTTTGAACGCTTTTCACGGCTAAACGGCTGAACGAATCTTGATGAAATTTAATACCTACTTACAGGAAAGCGCGGAAGGTTTTTGGATACTATTTTCTGAACGAACGCGAACTTAGTCGCCGGCAACAGCTAGTTAACTATAATCTACTTAAAATTTTATCCCAGAAACATATATTTTTTTAATCAATAAATAGTAACCAGCCATAATAAGTCTTCTAAGCAAGCAAGTTAAAACTTCGATCACGTTGTTGCTTCTGATAAGGAGCGGATCCAGGGCTAAAGGAAGCCCCTCAAAAATCGTATCTAATCCCACACTCCAGAACAGTCGTCGTCTCTTTCGAACTATTTTTAAAGGACATATTTCGGTCTTGCTCATGCATCGATTGACGTCACTACGTGTTGCCCATGTGACCGTTTTTGACTCGGCATGCTATCTTACCCTAAACTGTGTCGAGATCGACTAACACAAAAACCGGAATACGCCACTACCTCCCAATGCAGATAGTGATCAAACGCATGCCTAGTCTGTTGTAAAAAAAAGCCCTAGTCACAACGCACCTGTATCTATCAACAAAGTTCTGGAAGGGTATCCGTATAGGGTAGCCAGTCTGTCGTATCTTGATGGTGTCCAGCATGCCGGTGTACCGCAGCTGGGCCAGCACGCACGGCATGTCGAACTTCATGGGAGACTTGTCCGTGTTGGGCTTGATGCAGCGCACGAACCACGGCGTGCAGCGCGACATGGACTCCAGGAGCTGGTGGAGGCTGTCCGAGAACCTGCCGTGAGATAGTACGGTTCAAGCATAAGGTAAAATACACGTAACAGAGCCAACAGTGTGTGAAAAACCTGTACATCCAAATCGCAAGATTGAAATGGACCTTCTTTAAGCTTTTTTAAAGTCTGACTGCGAGAAGGGAGGTTTTGTTTTTCGCACTGATCTGTTGCAAAGCAAAAACAATTTTAGGTCTGTGGGTTTTCGAGCGTTTCTAAATATACATGGTTATCAGGAAAGGGTGCACTAAGTCGAAAGGGGGTCACTATGCTCATCATTGTAAACAACTTTTACTATGGAGCCAACATTGAAATTGCGAAGAAAGAATCAGCTGTTTCATACATTTTATTAATGATCAATGGAACTTTTTATATATTTGGAATAGCTAATTTTGTTTTCCGGAATTTCTTAGTTGGCTTTTTAGCAAACTTTGTTCATAATGATGAGTACAATGACCTCCTTTGGGCTTAGTACACCCTTTCCTGGGTGTATGAGCTTTCATTGGCATGTCTTAAGTCAATTTTTTTTTCTTGCTATAATGATACTTGTTAGCAGTGCCTGACGAGTGAAGTTCGCAAAAGAACGGGATTTAATTACTACTTTTTTACTTTGAACTTTAACCCATGGGGTTAAGTTCCGTTTTTATACGAACTTAGAACCTAGAGGAAGAAGTCAGTACCTGGCAGCCACAGTAGGGGTCCTTGGCTTCATCGTCACAAATCTACCATTTGCGCCTCTCGGTAGCGTCTTATTCGCGTCATGTTGCGCGCGCAGTTGCGTCGACATCTCCGCGACCAGCGGCACTTCGCTGCTGCAGAGCAGTTCCAAGACATCAGCTCGCAGGGCGTCTCGGTTCTTGTCGAGGAAGCCGTCTACGTTGTACCATACTTGGCCTGCATAGTGTTTTATCTGGAAAGAATTGAAGGTAGTTTTGAGTTTGGGCCGTTTTTAAAGTGGTTTCACTTTGGACCCTTATAATATGGCCTAAGTCACCATCCAGTAAATGCTTGATCACTAAAGCTTTTCTCAGAAGTGGGATAACTGCCAGGAAGAACAATACTTACTCCAAACTCGCTAGCTCCCAGCCTCGGTCTGGAGTACAGTTCATTGAGCGCGTGGTTGTAATGACATTTCTCAAGGAAAGAGGCGTCGGATGCGCGAGGAAAATTGCTCTCGTCATCCAGCAGGTGCAGGATACCCACTGGTTTCTTGCTCAGAAGCTGGATTACTGAAAACATCAGAAAAAGCAATAAATAAAGAATCTGACTTTGGCAATCTAAAAAAGTGTAAAAGCTACTCAAATAGTTCTTTGCGTTTACAGAATAAAGTACCAATATGAGATACCTGGAGAATTATCGTTCCATGTGAGATTCGACCATTCCAATCGTTCCTTTTGATACTCCTGCTGTTCTAATTTGAAAATATGTTTATTGAAGTAATGTTGCAAAGTTTCGTTCGCGTAGTTAATGCAAAGCTGCTCAAAAGAATTCTCTTCCAAGTCTTCAAATCCAAAGATGTCGAGGAGAGATATCCTGTGAGCATCGTGGAGTCCAGCGCGGTGGACGATGGAGTTTATACGGAGAACCAACCAGTTGAACAATGAAGAGTACAGGGCTTTAGCGAAGGCGTCTCGCGCGTCAAGCGCCTGGTCTATTGGCAGAGGGGACCGCATCCTCTCAGCCCTAGCAGCTGTGACCCTAGTCGTCAAAGCTCGAACCAAAGCTTCTGCGGGGACTTTCAACAAATGAGCTGCCCAGCGCACCTCCGCACCTCCTCCTAACTGCACGCCTTCCTGACCGTGTTTCAGCTGTCTTCTATGAAAGTACACGTTGCCCAAATGCAGCACGGCTGCTAACACTCTGATAATGTCTTCTCTCTCAGCGTCACCGATGCCAAGGACCTGCATAGCGCCGCACAGCGCCGACCAGTCGGCTCCCGCACCTGCACCGCCCGAATCACCTCCTTGGTTCAGATAAAAATAATGTTCCGCCGATAATAATCCTCGAGCTTTCCTCTGCTCCTCATCTAATCCCGCCAATAACTCGTAAAACACGTGATAGTTCCTCTCTCCGGGTGACTGAGTAACTATTCGCGATTTCTCGAGTAGATAATGTGCTACTCTGGCTCCAGCCAACGCGCCATCCTTGAAGTATAATTCTAAGAGTTTGCCGAAGCGACTAGAGTTGTGGTTTTTTGGTGTCCTCGCGTTTCCGAAGGCTTCTAGAAGAGGGGCTGCTTCTAAGATTTGTTCGGAGACAGGGGCGCGGCCGGGGGGTGCGGGAGCGACTGCCGCTAAAAACTGCACGGCGAGTTTAGTGGATTCGGTCTTGCCCGCGCCTGACTCTCCCGAGATAAGAATGGCTTGAGGCTGCGGAAGGGACGACCGGGCCGCCGCCGCGATGGCGAACAGGTGTGGCGGCAGGTCACCGAGAGCTTCCGCTGCATGGTATCTGAAAAGCAGATATGAGGGCAGATAAAATAATTGTACTGGGCAAACTGGCTTTAAAAATACAGTCATTGCCAAAGAAATGCGGGTTTTCTTAATTTATTAAGTTGGAGATGCTCTTTAATGATTCATGACATTTGATATCATACTTAGTACCTACTTGTAACTCAAAAAGATAATAATACATAATTCACTGTCGCAGTAAGTACCTACCGAAATAGGTATGAGGTGTAAGTAGGTGGCACAAAACAATAGCACGTAAATCAACAATAGAACCGTAGAGACTCACCTTCTAGCAGTCTGTAGTCCATACAAAGCATCTACAGGCCGGTACGGGTTGACCGCCACTAATATCGACCCTGCGTACGTGTAAATAAGGCCCTGCTCGTATCTGAGCTTCAGGTTCCAGAGTAAGGCAGCTTCGTGGAGGTCGTGGAGACGGGTCATGTCGTCCACGCCTGAGGGACCGAGCTCCTCTCGAGGCCATACTGGGTCGCCCTCGTCTTCTGCGGTGCCCATCTGTAGGGCGAATGTTTGTGGCTGAAAGGTGAGAAAAAAGGTTTTAGATTTGGTTGTGATGTCGTTTTTCGATTGGAAAAGTAAAGTTTCAGTAAAAGTGATTGGTAATTGGACCACAAGAACCAGATATTTCGACGTGTATGGGGATTCGATCAACTTTTACCCGACTGCGCAAGAAGGAGCGCTTTTACTATTGTACACTTGTACGAGTTTCTATTCCCTGAAACATATTTTATTCTATTTCGTCATAGAGCAAGTACGACTAGATTTGGCAATCTTAACACGTTTTCTGTCGTACTTAAATAAAGAGAGATACCAACCAAGATATATTCCTCTAAAATCTTCTTATAATTCTTCTAGATCTTTATGTATACTTAGGTTAAATATTTCAAATATTTTTAGGAAAACGTGTTTCACGTCAAGCGCTGTGGAGTCAAACGAAATCTCATCAAGCATTTAAGAAAAAATGCCAGTTCATTGAGATGAATCTAAAAATAGACAGCCCATGCTCATAATAGATGGTCAAAAAATGTCAATAAAAAATCCAAGATGACTAAGATGGCCAAACGGCTTATGAGCCGACAAACATTGGTCTTCGCACATCACCTCGCGCGTCACTCACACCGGACTCGTGACTTACAAATTACATAATTATTATAATCGCCTCACTTGCGCATTATTTCCCACTGACTTACATCTGAAAGGAATAACGAAACCGGCACAAATAGCAACCAGACGGAAAATTGTAAACTTCCATAAACTGTGACATAACTCGTTCACAACTCAGAATGCACCGAGCAACTTAGTTGTAGAGTTGGCTAAATGATGTAACTATTTTATTCTACGGAAGATTCTTAGTGTTGCTTAGGAATTACGATGGTGGTTCCCCCATTGAATTCCACAGACAAGTCGCTAAGCATTTGTTGCGACCTCCTTAACGAGACGCATTTCGCTGTCGAGATCACTGAATAGCAACGATTCAACGCTCGCTGACTCAGCACCTTCCCAACTGCTAATAGGTAGAAAGAGCAATGGACTACCGATGACACTGATTACGTCGTATCATTTAATGTTGTAATGAAAGATGGTACGATTTGCATAGCCGTTGTACGGTCGAGTAGCTGCACCTGATGAGCTCGGTTGATTAGCAATATATACTGTTAACTGACCCGCTTCGTTCGCACATTAGCAAACAAAAATAGACAGCTGCGTGATCGTGAGCGAAATATTTATTGGCTGTTGACATTTGCATACATAATCGAGGCGATGATTCGACCAATAAGATTACTGTTGGATCGGTATGTTAATCTTTCAAGTAGCTGCGTAGTTTAAACTGAGATTTTCCAGATTTTATTCACTTGATTTAATATAGCAGCCTCCTCATTAAAATCAAAACGTTTCATCCTTACATATTATCGTCACGCCTTTCATCAGAGGGGGCTGGCAGAGGTGTAATACAACACTCACACTTTGCCGGACAATTTTCAGTCCCAAATGTGACAGGGTCGAGCCTGTCGCCATACACTGGGTTCCAGTCATATAGCAGATGACATACAATAATTTTATCCTTATCTTAAAAAAATATTACAATGAGGTAGACAAAATATAGAGTAATTACATGGCTAACGAGTAAGTTCAAACACAAGTCCTTCAGCGTCGGAACTGGCACTCCTCGACGTTTCGTCTTCCTTTCGGGTGTTCTCGCACTTGCAGACCTCAAAACTGGTTTTACTTTGGCAGTTGACATGACAGGTGCTGAATGTCTTTTCCTTTGCCGACGGATCAGTCTACACGAAGAAGTAGAGTCACAGGAACATGACGAATGGAAAGATCCCAAGGAGCTACAAGGAGTCGGAGCGAAATGTACTTTTCGCCACATCAACTGGTTCTACTTTAGTACCGCGTTCTTTCCATATCTTTATTACTGATCGCACATGCACCCTTTATTTCAATAGCGTCTAGGGTCAAGCGTGGTCATTGAATTTCCCGTTCATGTTAATCAGGAATCATAAACATTGACCCTCATAGCGTTTCATAGAGACGACTTCGCAAAACAACTTGCAAAACGTTATACCGCAAAACGTCTGGATTCCAAAATCTGATCTTTAAGAGGTCTGGTATTATCAGTCATCTCATTACTCATCACTATGCGATACAGCCCTTTTCCAAGACACTCATACAACATTTAACTTTTCGCTTTCTTCTCTGCCTTAATTATAAAACAAGTAATTTTCAACACTTCCTTATTTTGGACCACATCAGTCAATCGCTAAATAGGCGTCTTTATAAGCTCGTCTAAGCCAGTTCCATCTTTAAATCTTCATTTTCATTCGCTACCAACCAACTGTGACACTTTTGACCACTGTTGTTTTTGGCACTGCATCAATATCCCGCTTCTAAAACCGCAAGTTGCAAGAATTTTGCGTTGCGTAGCGCGTGGTCCGCAAGGTACGGCTAACTGGAGACCGCATGCCATTACCCTGCGATTGGTAAGAACTGTTAGCTAGGATAACGGAGCTGGACGGGACAGGGTACTATATTACCTGCCTAGTTGATGCTTATGACGTTTAAGTGGACAGTCGAGTCGGTTGAATTAGGTTGTAAAGAGATTTAACCGCAGTTTAATAAGCAAGACAAGAAATGGGTAAAATAGCTTGCCTATAGCTGTGTCGCAAAATTAAAACTCAAAGTGAGTTTTCTGTTTGTTATCTATCAAAAGCAAAGCAAAGAGCTGAACCCTGCTGCAAATATTTTTCGAAGCGTATCTACCTACTTCAGCTTTGACAAAAATGTTTTCGTATGACCGATTCCTGTCCGGATCTCTGTCCGGATCTTTGTCTGTCTCTACAGATCGCATTTCTTAACCCATTTTCTTAATCGCCATTTTGAGAAATTTGCAAAAACTGCCTCGACAAAAAAACGAGATAATTATTGAACTTGCTCAAAATTCCACGAGAATCGGTTGAGGAATGAGGAGAACAAACGTCGGCCGCGAGGTCTACACCTCACAGAACCACTATAAATATATATACTAATCTATATAAAATAGGACAACGCCTGTTGCAGTTAGATTCTTGAGTTTATTATAAAAAAATTAGAAATTTACGTATAGGTACATTTTCACTTTATAATAATTTGTAAGTAGAAAGTTGCAAATTAAATCGCGCTACATTTCGGTTTCACACATAAATATGTAAGACTAAGTTTGAGTGTTGCAAACGAATAAATCCATTTATCCATATTAGCTAAATGATTAGGCACGCCGAGAACGCGGCCAGACCAGGCAGCCGAACCCTAGAAACCTAGAAATCGGTTACTCAATATATTCTACCAATCAACTGTGAAGTTGGCCAAATTATAGAACTAGCAAAATTCTACAGATAGCTGTTTGTTTCTTTTAAAAATACGATGGTGGCTCCGAGTATCAAGTTTGTATTTAAGTCAGTGGTGACACAGTTCCTGCGGCGCGCTTGCCGGGAAGTGGCTAATTGGCCCTCTTATTATAAAATGAGCCGTAAATAATCACCGACGAGGTCTATTGGACCTCTATACACGATTATCTACGCTGTTTTAGATCAACCTGCGTAATTATTATGCGTAAATATTACTTGAGTTAAGTGGAGGCGCCACCATGGTATTCTCATCGACTATTATCAGTGTGCACTAACTAAGCTGTAGAGGTCAGAGACATAATTATAATTTGTATTTCATACGTACGTATGTATTTCTTTTCTAGATGGTAGCCAAATAAGGAAAGTAAAATGTTCAACATGAGTTCAAACTACACTATAGTAGCACTTGATAGTGAAAACTTCAAAAGGTCGGAAATCAATTTGGAAAATTTAAATCTAAATAATCGTGAGATACTAGGCGTGCATATTAAGAAGTGGTAGCGCTGAGTCAACTCTCTATCGGCATTCCATCGACGGCCTTGCGATCAGCCGGCGCGGGCGCGAATGCCATGCCATGCCAGTTACCTACCACTCTTGGAACGTAACGACTAGGCTCTTTAGACTGCGCTACCTAGTACTGACATTCGGGCGGGACTTAAAAATTCTGAAGTTCAATCTCAGTAATCAGTAAAGTTTACTTTCACGATATAGCACAGCGTTAGCGGTTATGTCAGCATCCACAAAAAGTCATAGGCCTCTGGGCGACCTAAACAAACTATTATTTTTTAGAGGCTACGTCAGTTTTCATACCAAACACGTGAGCAATATTGTCATGTTATAAAGCTGACATGTCATGTTATAAAGCTGACATCGTCAACACAAAAAAAAAGTTTATAATTTATTCTACACATTACAGCGTAGTCTGAAAAGCCTACAAGTTCCTTTACCTCCTTTGTTGTGGCTTTGGTTATTTACAAATGACGTGAATCGAAACGACTTTGAAGTTGAACGGATAAACACTTTTTCTAAGAATTCTCACGAATGTGGCAACCTCGGTCACCGATGCAATATGCAATGCAAAATTAACAATTCATTAAGACAATACTGTAATGACTGTTATGTTAATGATTTACCAACATACTTTAAGTACGACACGTCCTTTTCTGGCATTGTCGAGTTTGCCTCTGTCTCTTTCAATCTCACGGCAAGTCTAGTTAAAGCGACAGAGACAGGAGAACTCGATCGCGCCAGAAAGGTCTTGTTGTTCTTTATGATTACAGTGCATGCTTAGAGGTCAGGCGAGTCACCTCAGCCTTGGATCGTCTAATGACACAACGAATAATTAATTTGTACTCTGGCAAATCTGTGGGTACCATTTCAATGTGTGGCCCTAATTATGGAAAGCCAGAGAATTCACCCAAAACATAGCATAAAAATCCAAGGCACTAAAAATCTCTGATTAACAAGTGACCTCTACATATAACTTTCCTTTGCAGCAGCTCCCCTGCCTATTCTAATGTCTAAAAAAATTTGAGCGACTAGCTAGACACTATACTTAGACCTCTTGAGGCATCCAAAAACCAGGTAGTCATTATTCCAGAATCGACATTAGAACCTCAAGGACCCTATACTGAAATATACGAGTATATCCCGGGCATTGTCTCTCTTATTGGAAAGTCATGAAAATGAGAGTGACCAAAAAATATCGCATGTACTAGAGTAGTTCTGCAAAGATTGATGACAGTGAATAGTGATACCTTCAAATCTCAGCAGTTTCATCAAAAGACGGCAACTATGGTTTTAGAAAACATCATTACTGACCACGCGAGAGCCGATACGTGCCTAAATGCCTCTCATTTGGTTATGTAACTACAATAACTGAATTATAGCACGTAATCGCGATACGCCTCATAAATATACCGTAACGTATCATTTGCTGACATTCCACACATTCTAAAGCTCGATGGGCGAAACACATCCGTGTGCTAATGGTTTTATGGCTCAAAGATCTTTAAATTTAAATGTAAGTTGGCGTTGGTACGATTAGACAGATCTCACCTGTTCGTATAGCGTGTCTAAACTCTACAAGGTAAGAAAGTCAACTACTAAACTTCTAAAGGATCCGTGACCTATCGTTATTCATCTTTCCGTGAATTGCTGTTTTACTAGTTTTAACCACATAGTGACTCCGTTCTTTTCAATTTTGTTCTTGTTCCTGCTAACTAAGGAGAGTTTAATCATACACCCTCTTAATCCTCTCACGCTCTTCTTCTGCATCAGGAACCCCTCTCAGGTGTAGCTCTCCTCTAAGGTTTGCCATCTCTCTCTGTCCGAGTTATTTAGATTAAATGTAGACCCGCGATTTTTTTGATATCAATTCTTTTTGAAAATAGTGCTCCAACGAACGAATAAGGCTGGTTATGCATGTGTTCGTTTTCTTCCGATTGCTCCACAAGTCTTGTGGAACACCCACAAGTGCAAGTGTGGACTGTGTGGTTGTCGAAGAGGCGTGCTGCACTCTTTTGAGTGATCTCACCTGTCCTCCAACTAGTGCTCCGACGAGCAGCACGCGCGCCGCTCGGTGCACCTCGAGCAGCTCTCCCGGCAGCGGGGCGGGGGCGCCGGGGGGCTGGAACCACACCGCCGCCCCCTCCGACCACTCCGCGAGCCCCCCCGAGCCCGCCATCCTGGAACAACATAGGGATCTGTTTGAAATTGTCTTATTTCTCAGTCATAATTGTCTTAAGGAAGTAGGTAGGTTTATAGGATTTCAGAAGCCTAATAGCTTTTCGGAAAGCAGTTAAATGATAAGAGTCCGGCGACCACTTTAGACTAACTTCGCATTGGCTTAAGGTATTCTATAGCCATTTCGTATAGAAGAAGACTACGAGCGCGTGCTTCGATCGTAGTCTTCTCCACGGATTACGACCAAGAAATGATACTGACGAGCCTCTAAAGTTACCTACAGAGTGACAAAGTGCAATTTCAATTTTTTTTATGACTTTTGCACTTCTGTAATCATTTTTAAATAACTAAAAATTTCCCTTGTATTATGGATTCATTTAACAGCTAATGATGTAGACAACCTCCCTATGTAATGGAATTTTTTATTTGCTTTGTCTACCTATTGAATAAATCAGTCAAAAGTGACCCCTTTAAAAAATGTGAATATTTTTCATAGCTCTCTTTTCATAACGTTCTCAAGCTAAAATAGCTTGAGAACGTTTAAAAAAAAAAACAAGAACATAGGGGTGAAGATATTGTTAATTTAATTGTACATGCTAAATTTCATCACAATCTGACAAATGGTTTTCAAGAAATTTGAGTAGCGCGTTTTTATGGAAATTTCAGAGCGTCACAGCCCTCTTAAAAGGAATTTGGAGGTACGAAACCCCTAAAACAAAAGTAATTGCTGTACTTAATCGAATTTAAGTAATTCGACTGTTTGTCTGTAGTACATTGAATACAAAACTGTGCCGCTAAGAACTTCCAATAAATCAAACCTACCTACAAGATCTAATAAAATGAAGTGAAATGTGCAGACAAATGACACGTTTGTTGCTATGAATATTGCATGGTCAGAAAGGAAAGGTCACAACACTAGCAAGGCTGCCGATCTTGATACCAATTAGGTCTTATCTGATCACGCTCGAGCTGTCAAACGTTAAGTAATGTAAACAAAATATATGTACACGGTACGTTATTACACCTTTCAATTTTACTGTGAGAATATTGGAAGGAGACGATAAGTTTAAGCAATGCATTGCAAAAATTATAATTAACTTTCGTTACGAAATCAAACACACCAATTAATTTCACAAAATTTATTTTCTTCTTATCAGCTAAATTACAAATGTATTAATACTTATCATACATAAATACCGCATAAGCAGTTATCCACTCTACCCTTATATCACAAGTATATGGGAGAAGGGAAGGATAAGCCGCAACCGCAAGGGGGTGCAGGAGCCGCCTGGAAGCAGATAGGAGGAGGAGGCGCCGCCTGGATGCAGAACGGTTCTGGTGGGGGAGGCTGGACGCACATGGGCGGCGGCGGCGGCGGCTGGACACACACTGGCGGTAGACCAGGCGGCTGGACAGTGATGGGCGCTGGTGGCGGAGGCTGGACCATTATCGGCGACGGGCATGGCGGCTGCAGGGTAATCGGCGCCGGCGGTGGAATCTGCACAGTGATGGGAGGCGGACACGGCGGCTGCACCATCATCGGCGGAGGCGGAGGAGGCTGCACCGAAATCGCCGGCAACGGTGGTGGTTGCACCATCATCTGACCTAGCGGCGGCGGCTGAACGACTATCGGAGGCAGCTCGATTACAATAGGACCCGGCAGAGGCAGATCTAGAATCATTGGCGGTGGGCAAGGAGGATTCACGTACATTGGCGGCGGAGCAGGCGGATTAATGCACATGGGCGGCAATGGAGGGGGATTCACGCATATAGGAGGCGACGACGGTGGTGTTACGGTTATCGGCGGCAATGGCGCAGGAGTGACCATGAGGGGTGGCGACGGTGGGGGCGTTATAGTGAGTGGCGGAGGACAAGGCAGCTCCAACATTATAGGGGGCAAAGGAGGCGGCTGCACGCTTATAGGCGCTGGAGTAGGTAACGTTACGTATATTGGTGAAGCAGGTGGAGCGGGGAGAGAAAGGGGAGCGGCGCAGGGGCAACCAGGAGAACATGCGTATGGATCCAGGCCAGGTAATGCGTAAGGGGACAGGGCGTAAGGCGAGACTGGTGGTAAGGCGTAGGGCGATGCCACTGGTGGAAGGGCATAAGGTGACGCCACTGGTGGTAGGGCGTAAGGAGAAGCGGCGTAAGGGCACGACGAGTATGGTGACAGGGCATAGTACTGCCCATTCACTGCACTCTGTAATGGAAAAGAAAAAACAGTTAGAATGGTAAAATGTCAGTAAAAAAATGCAAACTTGCATTTGGAAGTTTTATTTTTTGCTTGCAATTAATTAAAATAAATAATTAACACTTACCAAAGCTGCTAATATCAGGAAGATCATTTTCGTTCCCACCTCCAACGGTGGTAGATTCACAACTTGCCCTACCTCCAAAAAAACCCTCGATTTATACTAACTTATTACCCCATATATTATTGCATTTCCGTTATCAAAGTGCATTTCTATAATATCGATAGTTATTGACAAACATTAGATAACTTTTCAACAGAGTTTCACCTAACACAGAAAAGAAAACATGTAACAGAAATTATTAAAATGATAGAACATGAACCCGACTTGCGTAAAGATAAAAGATAAGTAACAAGTGCACTGCTATACAATAACCATTGCATACTGATTTTTAACTTGAATTAATTATCCAAGTTGCTGAGTTGGGAAAATTTGGGCGTGATTCATTTTATTTGAGAAATGGAAACAATGCCATTATGAACTTTGGTGAATTGTGTGCAATATAAGACGAACTTGTAGTTTCAGATTGAGATTGTTTACTTATTACCGTACAGTATATGATGTTACAAATAACACAATATTGTATTAGGTATTTATTTTCCTAAGTTTGTTGGACCCAGTCGGGCGTTGGGAAGACGGAAGGACGGTCGAAAGTATATTTTTGGGGTTCCGAACTTCAAAGGGAAAAACCGGAACCCTTTTAGGATCACTTTGTTGTCCGTCTGTCTAACTGTCAAGACCCTTTCTCAGGAACGCGTGGAGGTATCGAGCTGACTCATATTAAATACTCAGGACTACTTGCCCCTTGGAGCTGTGAAAAAAACCCAACTTCTAAGCCTACGAAATTAAAAGACACAGCTGTTTACGCTGCAAATTTTAGACAATCGCAAGGGAATTAAAACCTACGGGAAGTACCCTACTTCCCGTGTGCTCAAAATCTTGAAATTTGGTACGAAGCAACGTCTTATAGCAAAGATAAAGAAAAAATTAAGCAAAGCCATAATTTTTAGTTTCATCATTTAATAAATATATTTTTAATCATTTTAAACTTACTACAATACTAGCAACTTACTAGAGATTTATTATTGTCGTCAAGCCAAGTTTTTATTAGTTAATAGCTAATAAAAACTTGCCTTGACGACAATAATAAATCTTCAAAAACTCTCACTACACCATCTAAAAACGGCGTAACTAGTTAATCGACGTCCAATTTAAATGCTAATCGCTAATTTCATATTCTGCTAAATAGAAAACATTCAATAACGAGATGCGACTCGTAAATCGCTCTCAATTTCATCAGTCGCACAATATGTAAAACTACATAACTGTCGAGAAACTCTCGCAACTAGTCCCTCACATAACGAGTCCGTAGTTTGACGGACGAATGGGAAGCGACAGTTTTCACTTTCCACGGTCATACTTTGGGGGAATGCGTGATTGGTTTATTGCCATTTACAGTTATAATCAATAAAGTAATAAAACTGAAACGAGACTGATTATTTCATAAGACACTTTTATGTACCTAAGTAAGTTCTATCAGTGATTTTCTAGGGAATTCCTTAGGGTGTTCCTGGTGTTCCCTTAAATGCTAATTCACAAAAAAATCCTTTTTTATATTGAATTTAACTCACAATTATTTAAGCCAACAGAAAATTTGTGTCTATTACATTGAGGCCCTCAACTCCGAATTCTTTAAATGAGATTGATCTATGAAATGCTAATCTTATTGCCACTGGCCTACCGTAAAAACCTTGAACTTAAACTGAGGAATTGTGATTTTGTGGAAGAGTCTTATTTCCCAATGAGATAAATATGCTTATGTGGTAAGAAAATACTTCATGCTAAACCTTGAACTTAGAAACGAGATACATCTCCATTAAAATGATGAGTCATTTGAAGCTATCCATCGATCTATTTGTTAGAGCTTCGAGCGGCTAAAATTTTAGAGTAACCTATAAATTTTTTCAAACTGTTTTCTAATAGAGTCGCTGTTTTGTACTCGTAATAAGTACTGCACTTTTGTATCAGGTCTTTTAATACTTTGAACCAGGAATATGTTATACAATACAATACAAAAACTCTTTATTGACACCAAATACAAAATAAATCTAAACTAAACATTAAAAAAATGTAGGCGCAATAGGCGGTCTTATCGCTTAAGAGCGATCTCTTCCAGACAACCTTTGGATGGAATAAAAACATTATGATTAAGCATGGACGGTGGTGTGTGCTAAAGAAAAATAAATAAATAATAATAATTAAGCAATGTACTTACAAATTTGAGAATTATAATAAACATACATACTAATACCTACATAAATAATTACTAAATATACAAATAAACTACCCAGTTATAAACATACACAAGTACCTAATATACACACAAATATAGTAATATATCCATACATTGAAATATGACAGATAGTAAAAAGGAATCAAGTCTACCTTTAATGAGCCAGTTTGGAAAGGTAGAATACTTTGACTTGCGTTTATATTAGATTATATAATCAGACTGGAAGCTATAAGCCCCTGCCACTCCTGTGACCCGCATAGGGTTCAATGAATCCGGGAAACAATGACACTTCCGGCTCTAAAGAGCTAAAGACATGGAAACCGAACATCGCATGCATACTGATGGACGGAACCCGGCGGAATGTGAAAGTCACCATTTCTCCACGAGTGATGATGATGACGATGGTACTGAAGTTGGTCGGGTTATGTGTTCGTATTCTGGGCCCGACCTAGAGGTGCGCTAGAGGCTTTCTCGAACGCATCCAGCTTCAGTAATTAAGTAGTTAATCTTTTTGGTGTCAAGTGTCAAGAGAAATTTACGATAAATTATGAACTCGGAATTTGCAAGTGGAAAAAAAAAACATCTGCTAAAGTTTTTAATGAAAGATAAAACTACCAAAACACTAAGACAGTTAAATCTAAATATTCAATAGATTCAAGTTAGGTGAAGAATGTTTCTCTAACAAGATAATACTCTCAGGTACAAAAGTAAGCATTAGAAATAACAACTAATAGAGAATATTGTAATGACATCACAAACACCATTAATGAACCAGTGTGAGAGAAAACTTAAGACAGCTATAAAGAGTTAGAAAGCTGCCATCTTGATGCCCATTTAATTTATATTGACTTGATCGCGTAACCATAAAGGGCGATGTATGTTTGCGTATAGTCAATAAAGGAAAGTAAATAAATTATATAGTAAACGATTTAATAGTTGTAAAAATAAAAGAGTTGATGTATATCAGGAAGACGACGGAATTACAATCTATGTTGATTTATTTGATGTTTCTTTAAGTATAAATACGATAATTAATGTAATAGACCAAGTGATTAGAATAATCTGAAGACAAAAACTGACTTCCTGGTTAACTTATTTGTGATTTATAAAATGTGTATGTTAGACTTATATTAGAGAATACAAACGCAATAATAGCGAAAAAATATATTGTACACTTTCATATATTACGCTCATTAAAATTTTACCTAATAGGTTGATTTCGTTTTTCATAAGACAAGGTCATTACCTTCTATTTCAAACTTCTTGCGTTCAACGTGTTCTACATTCATGAAAATCGGAACAAGTAATTTCAGAGCTAATCTGGCTAATAATGACACTATAATCTGAACATTCTCAACAATGCAAAATTATAATTTGTAATCAGTTGCTCCGCTTGGTTGCTTTTCGGATCCAACTAATAGCAGCTGCTATAGAACTCATTATGTTTTTGTACACTTTAGTATGAATTTGTATCACTGGTTTATAACTACTGGCCTGTTAACATGCTTTGTAAACTGTACACTCTACATTTAGGTTTCTTCGTGATGAGATCATATTCGGTTATAACTTTTCATTTAGTATTTTTTTCTTTCTTTAGAAACGAAGCCATTTGTAAGCAAAATTATGTGTCTACCTCACGATTAACGTTAGTTTATGGTGTGGATTGTGTTATACCGTTTTCTGAACTAATCTGACAACATTAACTATATGAGCATCACTTTTTATTTCAGCCATATCTATCGAGAGCGTAACAAACTTTGGAAATAATGTCAAATTTTAGAAAACGTTGAAATTAGATAAGACCGTCATTTTCATTGCCACCCCTGCTTGTACCATTGATAATAAAAGTTTCAAAATAACGTTATGTAAGTAAGCATCTTTAAAAGATAAACCTATTTTTGATTGTCTCAAAAATTCCAGTCACCAACCAAATATTTGCTAGTCACAAAAAAAATTTAAGAGCGTAATCTACTTGAACACAAGTCGACACATTACTTTAACCACATCGCCTAATAGGCTCTTGACAGACCGAAAACTTTCAACGAACCTGCGGTTTAATAAAAAGTTTAGTGTCAAATGTTTGAAACTAAGATTACAAATATTATAGACGGGCAACGTCACATCGACTGGCCTCAAGTTTGAAACCGTTACTCCGGTCGAATTGTGACACATTGACGCCCCAGGCCAGACCAGCCAGGCCATTCAACGCAGACCATTCAACTGTCATAACTGCTTGTGCTGTTATAGGTACTTTAACTATTAGTCTCGTATTCGTACCTACTGAGTTACTCTACAAAAGCATTGTTTCTTGGAATTGTTGTTATTGTGTATGCAAGATTTTCTTCCTAGAATTTTCACGAGGAAACCTAGTATGCAAGAGACATTTCAAAAATTTGAGCGAAATATGTGTTAAGCTAAAAATTTAATATCATTGATCTAGAATAGTCTATATCTTCCAAACAAAAAATGGAAAGCTTATAATTCCATTGTTAATGGAGTAAGCGATGATTTAGATAGGAAAACTACTAGCTACCAAATCCCAATCTCATGATAATCGAAGTGAAGCTTTCTTAACTACCAAATTAACTTTATGGATATATTCAATCATCGGAATTCGGTATCGTTAACAAACCTGACTCAACCGGCATAATAATTAGAAAACTATTTGCGAGGAATCAAAAGGCGGACAAAACGATTTCGACTAATTAAACGTTACCCAACTTCATGCCGATTACGAGTATTATCGAACAGTAATAAACAAATTAGGTGTTGTTACATCAACTATTATCCACATTTACGTAAACCTTAATTTTAACCAAAGAGATGATATTAAAATGCCATGATAAGCGTGAAATGCCAAAGTATTGCGACAAGACAATAGCGGTGAGTAGAGGCGTGCGACAAATAGAGATTTAATGTTCCATTATGAACTACTAGAGGTAGGGAATGTAAGTGAGACAAATGGCGAGATATCCTTCTTCAACTAAAGATTTATTATGGACCTACTATGCTATGACACAAAATCTTGAAGACAGGTAAAAAATCTACCATCTCAAAAATTAAATGCTGTCTATGATTATTCAAAGGTTAATTAACAAAGGCTATATATAATCGTAATATTTTTATCAAAAGCAGTTCATATTACTATCTATTCTGTGATATAAGAATCTAGATGACCTTCACCTTCGCCAACTTGTCTTCGATAGAAATAACACAAAGTTTGCCATCAATGTAAGAAATCACCAATATGTATATTTTTCTCGAAATCGATGCTATAATAAGTATAAAATTGCGAACAAAATTAAACTATAACTTTCAAGAAAGTTTTGTTATTTAACGCTTTGCGAATGGCGATACTGTTTCAAATAAATTAGATTGTACTATTTGAATCATCTTAGTCTAAAGCGTTAAATTTCATAAATGTGTACCTCATTTTCAATTCTTTATTTTATTTTCATTTCTTTAGCTCTTCATTTCATTAGAACGCCTTCATCATAATTCACTTGAAGAACAAGGAATTTAAAAGAAATCTGCACGGAATCTGCGCTCAGCGTGTTCTGCCAAATTAAATCCCCGGAGCGTAAATTAAAAAGTGCATCATACGTAATTAATGTTTAAACGTCGTATCTGATTTTGACGTTGCATAAGCGGGGGCTTCAGTGTGGGATCGAGGTCGGCGGGGCTGCGCGGGCGCAAGTGTGTCAGTGGAACAATAGTCGCTTGTTCTAGAGGGAGGTGCCGATGATAATGGTGAATGATTTTCTCCTGACTTAGGTCTCTTAGCTCAGATAGACAAAGTAAATTAGGGCCTATAGTAAATAAGAAATATCTTGCTTCGATTAGATATCATATTTAAAAACCCAAGAACAAAAATTTTTTTTTGACACCCCAGAGAGAAAAGCGAACACTTCTTAATGTAAGTTATTTTTATTCTGGATGGCGACTTTTGATTATAAAGCGCGGTAAACAATTAGACATACAAATATGCTCTCTAAAAACTTTACCCTCTTTCGGCACGGGTAAAAAAGCTCATGAATACAGTAGATCTAACTCAAAGAATGAAGAAAAAAACGACAGTCAATCATCGATCAAATAATACCGTCAACTGAACAAGTCATTCAAAAAATTATAAATTTCATCATTGTCTATAATATGTAGATATAGGATATAAGGTCAAAGATGATAAATTATGTATTTAATAGGTCATAGCTAAGAACAATATTGATTAAACTGGCTTTGTAATAAATAATTGATTTGTAAAAATAAATGGTAAGTACTTTAGAAGATCAATTTAATAATAAGTTTATCTAAATTGATGTTCTAGTTATGGAGACATATTATATACTTACTGACACATAAACTTACTAGGTTTTTGCGCTAAAGGTCGTTGAGAATCATAATAAGCTTTTAAGATTTATAGAACTCAAGAGATACTAGCTCGGTTAATCGTGTAAATTAATGCACTAATTTCACTCAGTGAAATATTCACTATTCACTCAAAGAAAGTTGTATGAACACACGTAAGAACGTCTGATCCACTGTAATTAATTTTAATGATGCACTATAAAAACGTTCGCAATCTATGAATTATGAACGAATTTACGACGGAAGCATCTACTTTATATATTAAAAGCCATTACAAAAAAAACAGCTAAACAAGAAAGTATGTGATTCTGTTTCAAAACAAACGTTATAGAATGTCTAGCTAATTAAAATATTGAAGGACAAACTGGTTGGAACTGGAACCAAAATAGCGGCTGTAGAAGCTGTTAGTCCTGAACATATTTCATAATTTCAAGTTAATCAAGTCACCGGACTTGTTGGACAACGTAGCGATCGACTTGCACTCATTGCGATAGCAGTGCTTATGAAATGAGCCAGCATAGCGATTATAATGATCATAGTAATGATTGCCATGGTGAGCAATGTTTTATACTAAGTACTTACATTGTTTTGTATATAGTCTATAATAGTATGGTACGTGGGATGAGGAATGAAGTAATAAAAATAAAGAATTGAAACATTAAAAATGAAACGATTATTTACGAAATGCAACAATCATAACATAAATTAAGTACGCACAAGAAATTGATTCATGATGTCTTCATGGAACTAGGTGTCTAATCGTGAGCGATGGAAGAAATGGAATCTGTTAATGATGTAACTGTTCCAAGAAAACGACTTGATGAAAGCCAAGATAGAGTTTTTACCATGTTGTAAACTAAATAAAGGTGTACGCGAAAGACACCATGCAATAAATTCATTACGCAACTTAATGACGTTTGTAGGCGTAAAAATTAATGTGTTCACTAAAAGACAATAGGCTGTGGGACGAACATGAATTCAGCCCTAAACAATTTACAATGGCAAGCTTGATGTCGATGCGCGAGAAGCAACTTAAGCAACAATAATAAACCTTGCACCTCTGACAATAAAGTTTTCATAGATGTTGTTAAAAACCAGTGCAACGAGACCCGAGACAAGTAATCGAATACCTCATTGAAGACTGTTTTCCGAAGCATGACAATACGTGCAAAAGGTCAAGTTATACTGGAGGTGCAAGTTTAAAAGTCAACAGTCAAGACAATGACTAATTGGCGAAGCTTCGTCGGTAATCTTTTAAAGGTGGCAAAGAGTAGTCATTAACAATCGTGGTAAGAAATAAAGGCTAGATTTAATTATAATATAAAAGCGGTAGCATCATTTCAATGATTCAAATGTCTTAGTTACTGATAGACTGCACTGTTTATGTGCAAAAATATATCAACGTAACGAAGCGAGAAAGAAGGAAAAGCGTGTCAAATGCTCGAGTCAAAAACACACGCGACATTAAGATATCGTGATAATGATTATGCATTGGATAGCGATTATGACAATCTTTTGATTAACTGCCAGTAATAAGAGATATTACTGATCTAAACCATAACTCATCGGATATTAATGATAACATATGCGTGTCAATAATAACACAGTCAGCTAAGAATGTTAAATTACTGCGAAACAGAGACACATTCTGCAAAACGCGCGACTAGAACACGCATTACTGTTGTCAACGAAATCGATGCTGAATTTACTGAAATTGACGAAACCGATGATGAAGTGACCTTGCGTAAAACGTTAGCACTTTTCTAAACGAACAATAACTCGTAAATACGCAATAATCGTACAAAAACAGGACAGGGTCGATTCCAAGTGTGAGAACATTTCTGATAGCCAAAAATGCTATTAATTTGATCAAAGATTTGACTTCTAACAACAAATTAGTAAAGCGAAATTGCAAAAAGGACGATTTTGATGAGTGTCAATTTTTATAATTATAACGTAGAAATAGGACAACTGAAGAATGTATAATGATGAGTCTTCATCATACATTCTTCGATTCCTCGATACATGCCATCAATGATGAGAGATATCTTAAGATTTAATAAAAAGTATTCAATGTGGTGAAAAATATTCCATAAAACGAAAGAAAGATACAAAATATACAGTGGTTACCTAGTTCTCAATTACCGTAATAGCTTAATTCTCGTATTTTCACATCCTCAAGCACATAAAAGTGAGTAATAGTGAGCTAATGCACACCTTCCATAGAATTTTCTGTTGTTAGTGCGTAACAACAGGCCGGTTTGTTTAGAAAAGAAATTTCCCCTTCAAAGAAAGTTAGCACTTTTGTGTGATGTTGACTCAAATAGCCATCAATTGACCAGCTCCATACCTACAGCTGTCGCTTGAGAATTATATAAAAAAGCGTAAGTACTTTTTATGATTAAGTATACATATAATAAATATTAAATACTACTTCAGACTGTTTTAAAGTTTTTAAACGTTATAGAAAAACTTGTCCGGCTATCAATTGGTTAATTACTTTCTAATTCGTAATTTTTGATACTCTTCTTATTTGTTGGAAAATTTCTTAGTAATACCATGTTATTGAATTAATCCATGTCGTTACCGCGCCTTTTTGAATAATTTATAGCATATCGTTGCCCAAAAAATGTTTTAATAAAAACAACATGTTTTCGTTTATACCAGATAGAAAATGTACGGATCAAAAGACATTATAAATGATTATGACAAGTTAAATTAAAAAATTAGAAAACATAGGTAAGAACACTGCCGACTAATTCACCTTTCTAACGAAAAAACTAAATCAAAATCGGGTCATCCGTTCGGGAGCTACGATACCACAGACATAAGCACACACACAGACACGTCAAACTTATAACACCCTGTCGTTTTTGCATCGCATTGTTTTAAAAACAAAAATCGAGAGCAACATGTACTCTTAAGAACCTTATGACATTCAGGATCCGAAAAATAATCTATAAACATAAGCAACAAACAGCAATAACATTACATAATATATATATATACAGCGTGCCCGTTTTACCCCCAACAATATTTTGACAGCCGATGCCAACACTGATGTGGACTTCATCTCCGAAGGTTTGATTCACCTCAGCATGTTAGATTACCAGATAATACGAATCAAAGTTTGATGTAAAATTGACCAGCTGCAACCCTAACATACGAACAGCTGACAAACGACCTTGTCTATCAAAGACTAAATTTTGCGCAGAAAGATTTTTTTATTACCTAATTCTAAACTGTGAACGAAATAAACATAAATTAAATACCTTACTGAGAATTAAATGCTCTAAAACAACAATCGCTAGATTCGATAAAACATGTTGAAGTCATATCGGGCGGTTTAAAACTCCGACACTAGGGCTAGCCACTTGGCTTACATGACTAAAGTAGAAGAAGCCTAGAATAAGTACTGCGGTATAAAAAGCTTGCCTATAAGTTCCAAGCAACCCCACGTACATCGTAGACCTACGTCTAGCGTCATTTATCACTGGAAATAGGCACCTAAGCTTTTGTTTTTTAATTTATTGTGATAGTATCGTACAAAAATGTACTATCATTTCATTACTTCGACATATTTCGTATAACTTCAAACTAATTGACGCCTCTAGTCTAGTTTTATTCTGTGCCAAGTACGGAAGTCCACGTGCACTTGTCGGCAACAGTCAAACAGAGCAAAGGTTAGCGCCTCCCGCTTATTGGGCAGCGGTATTTTACAAATACTGGCGCGGACCAATAAGCTCAACGCGCGAACGCGTAAAAGCCGAAAGGAGAATAAGAAAGCGCCAAAATCTGCGAAATTTAATAGTTGAGGGTTCCGTCATAAATATTTTATTATTTTCGGGTCCCGTGTTCGATTCCCTGCCGGGTCCATATTTGAATGATGAATTCGAATATCTTCTCTGGGTCTTAGTTTTAGTTGTACTTGTGCGTTCGACACAAAATAAATAAATAAAATGACCGAGTGGGCAGCTATGAGTGTGAGGCGTATTTATTTATTTTACAAAACTAGTGTTTTTAGTGTTAATATGTAAATACTTTTTTTAAAATAAAAGAGCGGCAAATAAGCAGTCTGTTCGCCTGATGGTAAGCAATACAGCCGCCTATGGACATCTGCAACACTGTCGCCGCTGTGTTACCGGCTAGGTGCTGACGATAAAACTTCATAGGATTTTCAAGTCACAGTCAAGTACCACAAACCCCTTTACTGAGGGTTTTTTACCCGACTGCGAAGAAGGAGGGTTATGTTTTTCGAGAGTATGTTTGTATGTATGTATGAGGTTTCGTTGTCACCCTCTACTCTACAGCCTAAACGGCCCGATAGATTTCGAGGTGTCATATAAATCGTCTTCATAATGCGAGTGACATAGGGTACTTTTTTTTTTTAATGCAGTCTAGTTTTTTTTTAAATAATTTTATTATGATATTGAGTTGCGCCTGATGTAAAATGGTGGTGACTGTAAAGTACCTACATAAAAATTATAATTTTAATGTGAAATGTTCAGTGTTCATACTAGTATTATAAAAGTGAAAGTTTGTGTGTTTGTTTGTATGTTTGTTACTTCTTCACGCTCAAATGGCTGGACCAATTTTTATGAAATTTAGTATGGAGGTAGCTGATACTCTGGATTAACACATAGGCTACTTTTCATCATCATCATCACCGTTTTTCATCATCTCGCGGGTAAAACCGTAAGCGCAGCTAATATGAAATAATTATTAAAATCGTGTAATGTTTGGGAATAGAAATTAGTTTTTTCTTGTTTTATGGACAAAGGTATGGTAAATAGTTCTCTTAAAGACGTCAGCTTGGCACACTCCGATATCTAGTAATAAAGTAAGCAATTTTACACGACCTTATGTAGCATGGGGTTTTTAAAGTGCGGAACCCTAATGGTCCTCAAAATATTTTCTAAAGAATTGCAATTTTTTAAAAGATTTTGAGTTGAAAGTTCACTCGCATTAGATCATTTCAAGTGTGAGGTTGTGTTGTTGTCTTATTCACCGCTCTTATCTACGATGTCATCACAGTCATCCCAGTATACGAATTCGGAATATTACGACATGATTTTATGTGTTGGAGCTGCGGGTGGAAGTTGTCATGGAGCACGAGAAGTTTACCGGCAACGATTTATTGACGGAAGGCCGCTTTCGGAACAACGGACGCTTCCTTCGTATTCCTGTTTTCGAGGGCTTTGTCTCCGTCTGCACAGCACGGGAAGCGTTCACCCACCACGAAACGAAGGACGTCCCAGTACGCACATCGGATCGAGATTGGAAACGCAGATTCTTCAACATTTCGCTGAAAATCCGCGCACCAGTACACGTCGTGCTGGCGCAACATTCCAAGTGGATCACAGAGTAATATGGAGAACTCTTCATGATGACGGCCAACATCCGTACCATTTTCGTCGCACTCAAGAGCTGCTTTCGTCGGATTTCAGTGCTCGTGTAGTTTTTTGCCAGTGGTTAGAAGGTCGAATTTCTGCCGATTCATCTTTCGCAGAAACGGTGTTGTGGACTGACGAGGCGACATTTACTCGCAGTGGCCTTGCAAATTTACACAATGAACACGTGTGGGCGCACGTCAACCCTCGAGTATCTACTGAAAGCAGTTTTCAGCACCAATGGCGGATCAACGTGTGGGCAGGCATATTCGGAGATCGCTTAATCGGCCCCAAGATTTTGCCAGCCAGCATGAATGGCGCAAGCTATTTAGAGCTGCTCACAGGCGAGCTGGAAGAGGAGCTGGAGAGCTTGCCGTTGGCCGCGTACCGCAGGATGTGGTTCCAGCACGACGGAGCACCGTCGCACTTCGCGCGCAGTGTCCGCGAGTACCTCGACGCACGCTTTCCCGGCCAATGGATCGGCCGTGCAGGCCCGACGGCTTGGCCACCTCGTTCGCCGGACTTAACGCCATTAGACTTTTTTCTGTGGGGTTACATTAAAAATGTGGTTTATTCCGAGCCGTGTAATACCAGGGAGGAAATGATACCGCGTATTACAGCGGCATTTAACCAAGTAACCCCACAAATGCTTAGAAACGTAATGGCGTCAATTTCTCGTCGTGCTCGGCTATGTATCGAGAAGGGCGGCCAGCACTTCGAGCCTTTTTTGTGATGTGTTGTGTCTTGTGTTGTGTGTGGCCGAAGAAATGCCAATGTTACAGTTTAGTACCTAATTCGCATCACTTAAAATAAGAACGTAGATGCTGATTATGGATTCATATTAATGTAATATTAAAAGGTTAATGAATATTACAGCCAAAAATTAGTAGGTATTGTATCTTCCGTACTCATTAAATGGGTTTAAACTATTGTTTTTTATTAAAAATTTTGTTTGTTTGACATTTGTAATTGCATTTATCTGATAAATACCTACCTAATTTTAATTTTTCAATTGTGACATTTATAACTTATTCATTACTACAATCTTATTTGTAGTATGTCTCTGATTTGTCGCGTGTAACCATTGATTATCAATAAATGATGTATTCCTGCCTACCATTCCGTGTAAAATGAAATTAAAATATTAAAAATACTTTTCGTTTTATTTCTTTGCACTGTAAATTGAAAAATGTGCACCTATAGGAAACAAAACATGGATAGATAGGTAGGTAGGTACTTTACATTTGAACACAATGCTCGGGATTAGAAAGCCAGGCTTACTACCTATGTAGGTCTAATAAAATGAGATGCCAGGTTCAATATGTAATAGCAGTTAAGAGCTTCCACACCTAATCTTTGTTACCCGTTCGATTGCCATGCTATGTAGGTAAGGTACCTATTTGTTCGAGTGCGCGGCGGCGCGCGTCGTGGGGACACGACGGGAGCGGGGGGTGAAGCATCACACGCGCCGCCGCCGCCGCGCCGCCGCGCGCGCGCGTGCGTTTGTTGTGGCGCGCTCGTCAGGGTTGTCAAATAAAAAACCAAATAATGAATTTTTAACTTTGTATGGAAAAAAAAATGTCATGGTTTCACGTTTAATGTTTGCTTGTTTGATTCGAAATTTAATGCAGATTAACTACTATAAATATTGTTGGACCTTTCTGCAGCACGTTGTATATTCGCTTGTAAGCGATAAGAACCCTCTTTGCAACTATACTTCCATTTTTAGTTTAGTTTTATATTTTATTTGGTGTCATTAAGAATTTTGTACACACAATACAGAATCAATCAAGCCGTTTAGTTGGTATAGGAGGTCACATAGACACAGACAGGTACAATACTCTCATTTTGAGTCACGTAAAAACAAGGAAAAAACTACAAAAAAACTGCTTGTATACTCGTTAAACAATTGATATTCTCATCTTGTACTTAGGCACTGGCATCACACACGAGACATCCGTAACTTTCTTGCGCTTCCGTGAAACGAGACGCGCCGATTGATGGAAAGTTGTCGGCGCGCCCTGCGATACCGTTGCTACCAGATTGCACCATCCATCACCAAGAAACACTCTCGTACGATGCTCGTACGTACTTCTTATTAGGTAACTGACCTTTACACAAGTTTTTTACTTGACATACACGCTTGTTAAATAGTACCAGTTGAGAAATTCGTTGGGGTGCCTCAGGGATGATTCTTGGGAATGGGTTTATTTTTATGCGACACTAAAGTTTGAAAATTTTGCCAGAAAAACAACTTCGTGATTTAAATAAAATTATGTGCTTGTGTGTGTGTGTGCTTAAAATTGATTTACTCTGCAGCTGTAAAGGTCTACCTTCACATTATCAATCATCAAATAACAAAAAACTCTCGTCCGAATAAGAAAATTACGCCAGATGTTCGCATAAACTTTCTAACTGGCGGTCGCTAACTGCGTAACCATTTCCCTATTATACTATAACGACTGCATTACGTACAGTGATATAGATAGACATTCACATAATTGAAAATCAAATGCAGGTGATTTGTAACTGACAAAATTTAATATAGAGTCAATCGATAACGTACTTTGTTCACACGTCAAATACCTGCTGATGAAGATAGTTTTGGAAGTTCATTTAGAAAAGTTAATAGATATTTTGAATTGGTAAAAATAGGTAGTAGGTTTTAAATAGGTTTTCCATAAATATAAAATTCCAAAACAAAATATAAAAAGTCCTAGAGTTCTAGGATATTAACACCGCCGTCATGGTTCACGTCATGAGAACATCGTACGGGCGAAACAGATTTCCTACCGCACCACACCGATCCAACATTAGAGAAAAGACGATACAAAACCAAAACCAATTTTTAATTATCCTTGGTTTAATTATTCTTAGTTATTCTTTCAAACTATGTATCAGCAGCAAAAAACGGACTGCACTATTGTAGATTCTGTCATATTCCGAGAACTCTCTCGCCAACAAGAATTTCGTAAACCATTCGCACCACACACCTCAAGTGTTTACTGCCTGTGCGTGTTCACAGCAATAATAACCCAGTCAGTAAAATTACAGACAGAACTGAAGACATGAAATTTTGTATATACTTGTTAGACGGGAATGTAAAGCGAACTAGATAATCAGACGTTGAAACTATCTAGTCAGAAATTATGTTAATGATGCTGAAACATTTTAATGAATTTGGCGCAAAGATTGAATTATTAAGTTGATGATAAGTTGGAAGTTGCTGCAGATAGATTACTTGTACATAAGATAAATAATGTTTATTTTGAACGCTTTAGCCGATATAAACATTGATTCCAGTCTTATTAGATTACTCTTAATAATATTTGGGGACACCAATATTGCGGGGGATTCATGGTAATTTTAGTTTCAAAATTTTATATTGTTTCATTGTGACGTCTAATGCTTTATTATCAGCTCAACTTTTACTTCTGCGGTGCTATTCACAATCATACGTAAACGTTTCCGATCGGATCCCAGAAATTTCAAACTCAGATTGTTCGAATCTCAGTCAACTTTAAACATTTTGGAATAGGGAATCAATCCGATCGGAAGAATTAATCACATTAAAAACTTATGAATATAGACTGAGATTCGAATAAATTCAGGCTTAAAATTTTTGCAAAGCTAACGGAAACGTCTCCGAATGGTTGTGAATAGCCCTGCTGGTGATTTCTTTCGAGCGCTTTTGCCAATACGACGATTTTAGGTACATATGTACAACCGAAGGCCGTATTACGACATGGAGAGAACCATGGAAGAGAGTAAAGCAAATATTGCCCACTGAGCCCACTGCGGCACGGGTGTGGCGGCAACCGGCGCTTTCTTTTAAACTCCTCAATTTTTAATGCCATTTCGTCTGGCATTTTCTTCGCAATTACGAGTAACATTCGGAGCGGTGGCATTTTTCGCGTGCCACGGAACTTTAGCATTTCGAAAATAATACACTAGAATTGAGATAACAGATTGGATTGGTTGGATGGATTTGTCGCGTTTTCTTTTTACTACAATGTTCTTTGTCAATATTCGTCAATTCATTTTACAGAGCCAATGAGCAGAAAATACTTTAAGGACATAAGAAAAGGTAGTAAATGCAGAGATAACAGCTGAGACCCGACTTATTGTGGTAACGAGTCAGCAACTCAGCAACTTTAGACTAGGATTGTCATAACAAAAAAGCTAAAAGCTTAGAAGGGAACAACAAAATACTAGTTGCAATTACGAGAACCAAAATTAGGGTAGAATAAATTGAGGGCACCAAATTTATGACCTAATTGGCTAGTAGGCCATATAGCCCACATATTGTTACTTATACAGTGGTGCCACCGATCCACGGAACATAACTCGAGACTAAATCACCAGCATTGTACAAATTACAGCCTTCTTGTCACATAATCCCATAATGATAGCGTAGTCTACGATGGGTGTAATCCCATGGATGTCGTTAGACGGCTCTTTCTACCGACATAACCGTAGTATACTTGTTCTCTTCAGAATGTGCTATAAAAGCACAGAATTTTCACTGTTTCATATGGACACAATACAAGTTGATTTGCCCGTGTGTGACCGATTTCTTTATACCTAGCTACTATCGGGCTATCGGTTGGGGTCATATTTGACCTTAAAATTGTAATTACACAAATACTTTCTGTATGCAAAGGAACTGCACAGAAATATCGGACACTGAAATTCAATGCAAATTGAGCTAAACATCTTGTTATTATTTACAATATGGAAACATCCGCGAAAGGCTTATAAAGTTAAAACCTCTGCAAACTCTATAAGAAGGCTTCTTTATAGCTTAGTCTGTTGACGCCTCATGCACATTGACATGGATTTGCCTGGCCTGAGTGTGGTGCTAATGATAGATTGTAGCCAATAATGATTGGAGAAGCCATCACGTGTGACGTTGAAATTATGGGGGACACCGGGCAGGAACCGTGCGGGCCATGGATGACGAAAGATGATCTATAATGTGTATTTATTAGAAAAGTTAATTTATTAAGTAAATTCGTATTGATAAAATGGCTAGCCCTGGGTCCGTACGTTTAATTGCCTTGATGGATACCTACGTTTCCGACGCTGCGCGATCATGAACCTTATTGCGCGGCGATACGATTCGCGGTCGTGCAGCATCGGAAACGAAACGTTACGTTACGTTAGAATAAAGATGTCAAGAAATAAGATATCATCTTTTAGGCCGTCTTAACATAGTCTCAAGGTCTCTCTCATTGCTTGACAGAAAGCAGTCGGAAGCGGAAATCACTGTTGCTCTTTTTTCATTACGCTCGTACTATCGCGCGAATGAGATGACACGAAAGCCTTGCTTCCACTTCTGCCAGAAAGTCAGACTGCCACACCTGTGATCAGACGTCAGATCATCCCATGTGTAGAGACCTTTACCTGCCGTCACAGTCCATGGTCACCTTGACCGCACCCGCGGCCGCGGTCAGACCGCTGCACGTACAAGTGTACCGTGTGAATACGTATTAGGTGCCGATGCAATTGATATTGGAAAGCTGTGGAGTGTGGAATTTAGATCGCTCTCATTGTCAATGCGCTAAGCGACCGCATCAAACACTGAGCTACCTACCTATCTATCAATTTAGCTATCTTAGATCTTAGCTTCCAAATTTTTTTTATTAGCCCCGAAAAATTAAAGGGGGTGGATGTTCCTACCTAAGTTTACTGAACCTAAGTTTACTAAGTATCTGCTATGGCATCGTAACTCTCTAACGATAAACGGAATTTGATTTAAAGTTTGTTTGTGTGGATGTTAACTTAGTTGAGTGTTCTTTGCTAAGATTGCCAATTTTTTGTTTGTTTTTAATTTAACATATCGTCACGCCTTTCCCCCGAAGGGGCTGGCAGAGGTGTAATACAACACCCACACTTCGCCGGACGATATTCAGTCCCAAATGTGTCAGGGGGCGAGCCTGTCGCCATACACCGGGCTCTAATTATGTAGCAGATGACATACCTACAATACGCACATATATATATACATATATGCTCATACAATGAACAAATTGGTGCGTGCCGTCGGCTGGGTTCGAACCCGCTCTCTCTGGCATGAAAAGCGCGGCGCTCTCCCAACTAGGCTGTCATCGCTTTTTTCCAACTAGGTTGCCAGCGTTTTTAATTTAGCGTACAAAATACCCATTAACTGTACATATTACTATTGTGACGACTTATATATATATACGGTGTATTTGTATGAACAAATACACCGCATGATACCTACCATAAATAGCCACAGAAGAGGTAGGTACAGCTACAAGGCCTAATGCAAGCATTCCTCGACCTTCAGTCCTGTACAAAAACCGTCAACAAAGCCCGTCCTAATCGGGGCCGGTGTTGTGAATGGAAGCTGCGTACGAGAAAGCGACGACCACAGCTCCAACAACAGTAAGTATATTGGTAAGGTAGCCCGGGTCACAGAATAAATAATAGTACAAACCAGCCGTTCGCGGCTTGTCCTTTCGCACAGTGTTCTCTGTAGAACAAGCCAGGTGGACAAAAATATATTTTCATTGTTTCGGAACCATGAAAATATATTATAATAATATAAAATAAAATAAATAAAAAATACATAGTTTTATGTATAAGAAAAAAATATTTTATATTTACACTATTATAAAACAGAAAAAAATACTGAAATAATAATACAATTACCTTAATCTCTACAAATATTACCGCTAATTATATGTACAACCTTAGACTATTACATTATTTACAAAAATTACAAATACTAACACTAAAAGGTAATATAATACACTACAGGTACATTAAAACTAATTGTCAATATCAGAATCATCGGATTCTGTATCGGATGATTCCGATACAAGATAGTCTTCCTGACTTTGTGGAGGTCTTAGTTGCTGTGGAAGTCGAGGCTCTATAGTAGGAGCTATAATGAGCTTTAGGACCTCCGCACACAATTTATTCGACTTTTTTTGGAACTTCCCGCAGGCTGTTGATCAGAGGATCAGATGTTATAATCAACATATTGAGCAAATCTCTTTCGTGGCTTGACGCGAGCACTTTCTCGTGTTGTGCTCTCTGAATCTTTATTTATTTGGTCGATAACATCGTCGATGATGGACGAGGATTTTGCGAGATGATATTGTTAGCTTCGTCGATTAACCTAAGAGGAACAAACGAATAAACAAAAAGGAACTCATCAGTGTCTTCGCTGTTCTCAAATCTCTGTGTGTAAGCACTATGACCGGAACTCCCGTCACAACCCCATTTACTTAAAAGAGTAAATGATGAATTGGGGAACACACTTGTGACAACTTCTTTCTGAGCTTCTATTAACCGTTCCGCTGTTTTGTTGAGTAAAACTTGTAACTCAATTTCTGCTCGAGATGGTGTCACAACAATGTGCTCCTTTTGTGCTTTTTATGATTTAACAATGCAATTATATGATGGAAACACATGGTGCCCGACCTTCATAGTCCATTTCCTAGTCTGTTTATAGGAGTGAGTGGTCGACTTCGAGTCGAGTCTATATAGTAGGCTAATGCCTCGTCACTACTTAGTGGTCTATTATTCTGCACAGCACTGGGTTGTTGAAGGCTAATGCATACACTCGCAGAACTCGGATTTTTGCCAATGTCCTTTATAGCCCTGGCAACGTCCTTTTTGGACACGTTTTTGTGTCCAGTAGATCGTGCAGCTACTTCTGCAGCAGTCATCAATTCGCCAACACTCCGCGAGTAAACTAATTCTTCAAGTCTACGTTTTTTAGTTTTGAAAGACGAATCTTCGAAGTCTTTTTTGGGTCTTCCGGGTCGAGAGTGGTCAGTGGATGAGGTAGAAGGTTGCGGTTGAATTGACCGCACGCAGAACTCTAACTCTTCGCCTTCTAGCCACAACTTATTCTTGATAAGAAAACGCTCCCTTGACTTTCCTGAAGAAACCTATTTGGAAGCGATTTTTGAAGAAATACTGGCTAACTTCATCTTAATGTCTCTTTGACTATCTTCAGAAATTTCAGAAAACTCAAACTTAGACGAAATAAATTCAAATAGACGATCATTTCTTTCGTATTTTTCGTGTCTAAGCCATTCTTCGAAAAACTCTATTTTATTAATAGAGTGAAGCTTTTCTGCAAAAAAGAGAAAAAAAAATAGTTGTACTCATTTGTGCTACGTAAAATATATGTCACAATAATCTATAGTCATGCAGCTAAAACATATAAAAAAATTAGCCTGGATACAAGAGGATACATGCTTTTCCCATACTCGATAAGTTTGAAATCAAAGAAAAAATATGTTTTTTTTTGTGTTTTCGTTGATAATCTACTCTAATGATTTTTAAGGCTCATTAAAAGATTCTAATAATAAAATATTAATATACATACCTTCAGAATTGAAATCCATCACTAAACTTTCCACAAAATTAAAAACTGCCACAATGAGGTGTTAGTGAAAGTGTCGCTAAAATGCAACTGACCTATATTTAAAATTGCATTAACCTCATTAGCTCACTTTGATAAACAATGACTCATTAGTATGGAATGTTAGACATAAATAGTTCTTGGAATTGGGGGTTTGGGGGTTTTGTTTACAGGTACATAGTACTCATTTCCGGGAATTTGATAACGACTTTTGTCCACCTGGCTTGTTCTACAGCGCACACTGTGTTTCGTTTGGCATTTCGTCAACGTACGTGACGGCGCGCCTTTACTGTTTCGTAGGTATGGTAGGACTCCACGTTAGGTCTTCGTACCCACAAAATTAGGTCGAATTTCAGACAAATAAAAGTACCTACCTATATCTAGTTAGCGGCTAAAATTCTTAAACCTACCCTTCCCAGTAGTAGGTCATTCTAAGGGTTAAATCAAACTTTAGCAAAAACATGTCCTACTGCTAGGTAAGTGAGAAAGACCACACCCAGAGCAAAAATAACTTTTGGTAGGTAGGTACCTATGTAACTAGGTAGTACGAGTATGTTCTCAGCCGGGTATTTCGTATTTAGATACCTATGAGTAATTTTAGTAACATTTTATATTTTATACACCTACTAGCTGCGCCCCGCGGTTTCACCCGCTGTTAAAAAGTATCCTATGTGCTATTCTAGACTATAATCTATCTCTGTGCCAAATTTCATCCAGATCCATTCAGCCGTTCTGGCGTGAAAGAGTAACAAACATCCATACATCCATTCTTACAAACTTTCGCGTTTATAATATTAGTAGGAGTAGGACAGGATTAACATTTTATAAAGTAGGTAGGTACTAAGGTGCAAAGTCAAAATTAAGCTAGGTAGGTACTATGTACTAATTCTAATTTGTTGGCGTCTACAATAATGCCATCAATAACATAATACAGGACAGCAATACAACAGTCGTCGGCAGGTATGATCTCACATGTCACGATGTCCTAAAATTTGTAGTGACCATCGAATGTGATTTTTGAGGACACTGACCTCTTACAATGACTGACATATCGGTAGTTGGTAACTAATCCTATCTTATAAAGTACAGTAATTAGTTTTCATGTTAAAAACATTTTGTGAATTGCATTGCTTGAACTTGGTGAGACATGACGAGCGGCACTAGCCGATACCTACAACAGCTGTTTTGGGTGAGCGCGCGCGCGATGTACGAAATAATCATCATCATCAATCATCAATTGTTTCTTTAAGTATTTATATTTAGTTAGTTTCTTTAAGTATTTATATTTTTATTTTATTCTTTAAGTATTTATATTATTACATAATATGGCATATTTAAGCTAAATAAGGGTAAGAACTGTTTGTCCTAGACAAACCGCATTGGTTTTAGGGGCATGTTTAGTTTAAGCTGTAGTTGTATTTAAGTTAACAATAATAAAAAAAAAAAAAAAAAATTACGAATATAATAACGGAATTGACTAATAAATTATTAAGTACATACCTACATACTCAAAATACCTGGTATTGCTTGTGATACATAACGTAGGCTTATTTTCAGATTACTCCAAGAAAAGGTTTCAATTTAATCCACGAAAAAAATATGAAAATAATTAATAATAATTTTGGTTTCATTTTGCTCCATGGCATTCTCAAAGTACTACACGCTACTGGTTTCGTAAAATTAAATAAGCCATACATTCATTCTCAATCAACTCCACGCATTTTTTATTTCATTTAGAAATACTGTTTTTAGGTTTCGTTTGACTCCAAAAATCTGCCGTACAGTCAGATGCAAAATGTCTTTTTTTTATTTGCAATAAAATTCTATGTTTAACTATGAGGAAAACCTTAAAAATAAAATACAGTTAGTTATTATAAATATTTTTTAGTAAAAAGATTTAGGACCTAAAAAAAATTTAAACCACTTAAAAACGTAAATTATTAGACTAGAATAGTAAATAATTGTAAAAATCAGACTCTGGATTTCTGAACTTTAAACCCCCTAATAATTAAAAACAAATATTGATAAAATATGTAAATCAAAATGATAATTAAAAATTAAACTTTAACAATCATCATAACCCTTTCAGACCTGACGCTAAACGGCAAGGTATTTAAAAATGAAAGTTTCTGTTTCTAGCTAATTTGGGGTCGCTGAAAAATAAAATGGTTCTGAAAAAAATCTAGGGAAACTGAAAATCGATTTTTCAGAATACTCACGATTGTGAGGGATCGGGCCAAGTCTTGGTACACTCACAATCGTGAGTGAACAAATAAAATAGACACACACAAATAAATAAGACCATTAGTACATGAAATTAAACTTTAATCAGCATAAAAACACAAAATTATCATAAAATTACGAGTATTAATTATTTGACTTAGACTTAATTAACAAAATTATTATTACTTAGGAACATTTTTTTCAGTCTTAATTGTAATTTTCCTTTTGGACACAACCTCAACCAATTTTTAATCAGTTTAATCTTCTAACCACTGTTTTTACGTCTATTTCATAATAAAAAATAAGGACCTTATGTTTCATTATGAAATACATAAAAACAGTGATTATCTCTGGTATTACAAAGATAAACATTGCACTTGGTGCACCTGACTTTCGTGCATCGTGGCGCTTTTATCGTGTCGACTATAGGCCAGTGATTATAGCCATCTAGTCTTTTGTCTACTGTAGAAATCATGGCTAATCTGTAAGTAGCGGATTCAGGCATTTTAGCCAAATCATCAGTGGACTCACGCTGCCTCTTTCTGGTTGTTCCACTAAGCAAAAAATCGGACACCGCCGATTTTGAGTTTTCTCTTGAGCTGTAACAGCTGCCTTGTCAATGATGTGTAAATTGGTCCTAATCAGAAAGAACCTATCCCTCGTCAGTGCGTCTGCAATATACCGCAACCTAAATCGCTGCAGCCACGCCATTTTGATCCTGGGATATTTTACACAGCCAAGAATACCAGTAATACCAAAGAACTTCTTTACATATCACCTGCAAGGATCGGTTGTTTCAGCACTTCGTTTTTAGTTGTTTGGTAGTATATATTGGTGTACAGTGCGAATTTTTCGAACAATACCTGCTGAATACTTTGAGAAGTATTTCACGGAAGAGCCGTGAAATACTTCTCAAAGTATTCAGCAGGCGACTGTACCTCTTCCACAACAGAAGTAACTGAAGGCCGTAGGTTTCCCACGAAACATCCGTCTGGTCCAGGTATTTCTAGCAGCTGGTGCTGCCACAACAGAGGCCCTGTCGTCTTCCTCCTGATCATCATCTGTAGGGCTGTCGGGCTCTTCCCCTGGGGTCATCCAGTTTTCATGGTCATCGGAGTCGCTACCGAAGTCCGAATCGTTAATTGCTTCCAAAACAGCATTGTCGTCTAATGGCAAATTTCGTCTACTCATAGTAATTGTTTCACGTTGAAATAATACCTAAAACAAAGCACGAAACAGTTTTTTCTTTGTATGAAAATACTTACAAATTTTAAAGTTCAAACCGAGCCCTCACAATCGTAAGGTTTATTTTCGCGGCACCAGAATCCATGGAACTTAAGTAGTAATTCACTATTTTAGGTTTAAAGGCTATTTTCTACTCATTCTTAACACAATAATTCAAAAACAAACACTTAAAATGCTTACCAGAATGAAAAGAGCAGCTAACACAGTGACAAGTCGCGACACGTCCACCCCGCGTGATCTCGGGCGCACACTGAACCGACAGACATGCAATAACACGCCGCGAAAAATTATGTAGATAAAAAAGACTAACCGCACAACCGCGCGAGCTCGCCCCCGTGCTTTTACCTATCCTGAGTAGGCGTTTAAAAAATCGTAAAGTCACACTCACAAAATTGAGTATAGGGTCCGAAAGGGATAAACAAATAAAAATCATACATCATCATCATTAACTTACAAACCTAACCTGAAACACTAAAAAATAACAAATAATAAAATCAGCTAGCCCTTTCTAACCTTCTACCTATTAGTCAGAGTATCATGTATAAATCATCTGATATTAGATCATAACTAATCTTACTAAACTAACTATCAAAAACACAAAAATTTAAAAAGTGGCTTATTTCACGTAAGGCTTGACGCAGAGGTATTTTTTTTTCTTTGAATTGTTTGACAATCAGTCTCAATTTCAGGTCCCTGTTAATAGACTGTCGGCTTCTGTTTCCGGTGGAACGGTAGCGTTCAAAATTACTAACAACGTTAACATTGCCGAAAATTCTAAAAACTGCAGCTTTCTATGTTCCCAGTAAATGTATGATAAGTAGGATAGTGATAGTTATAATTTTGTTACTCAGTATTTCTTAATTACTAGCTAATACTGTGACTGACTGTACCCCTCGACATCTTGTGGAGTCGAATGAAACCTTGTTTTATTAAAATAAAATGTCTATTGTTTTCGATGGAGTAGTTTGAGGATAGATCCTGAAGTACTTAAAAATGATCCCAGATAGCCGTGGAGTAAAACGAAACATGAAAACAGCATTTTAAAATAAAATATTTTTAATAATAATTCTGTGGAGTAATTTGCGAATGAAAGTATGAAAATCTTATCTTTTTTAAACAAAAGAATGGAGTACGGGTACTAGGATAATTTGATTTTAAAATTATGGGCATATGTTTATTGAATTATTATTTAATTGCCATCTTCATGTAATTGCCTCACAGTCTGACATTATGAAATACGTGCTATTTTGTGGGACATTTTGATTTTGTACGCACGATGTCAAGGTTAAAAGTAATTGTGCATACTTGAACAATTTTGAAACAGTTATAAACGAATAAAACGGATGAATTAACTTATGATGCTTTAAAAATTTACGACAGACGTCATGCCGACCTCAAACTTGACTGTTACGATTTCGTATAATTTGATGATCGCTGTTTCAAAACGAAATAGTTCGAATAAGTATGTTATTAAATTAGATTACTTATTTTAATAGCTTGATTGAATGTTAAAGACATTTATAAATACTAAAATAAATGAAGCTGCCAAAGTTACCATTTGCCATCATCTCATTCCAACTATTTATCTCGCCCTAAACGTGACGGTGATGCTATATTGACAAGATAGACAAGATAGTTTGACAACTTAATATATTTACGAGTTTTAGTAAAAATTAAAACGTGGCAGCGGACAATACTGTGATCTTTAGGATGGAGACAGGAAACTATTAACAGGGCCGGGCACTCAGGCACGTAAGCAGAGCTGTCATAGCATAGCACCCATAGATCACAGTCGCACGGCATGCGAAGTGTGTGATTGTGAAACGTCTTTTGCGCGTCTCTTCAGCTATCCGCGGTATGTGGTGGCGAAACCGGTCGGTGTAGTGGTATTTATTGCAGATACACATGCTGATCGTCTGTTTAGGACTCGAAGACAAGCTGTTTCAAGCTCTTTCCGCCGTTTACTGTTACGTTAGTGGGAGTGGTTTACTAATTCACCTGCTTTGAAACAGTTAAGAATTTGTGGCACAGATGAATTATGATAATAGCCAAGCAGGCCATTCAATAGTCAGGGTGAAATGTACGAACGAAGCTATTCAGTGGTTTAAATCTTAAATCCAAATGATTGATTGGTTAAATTAATATTTAGGTCCAATCAGAAAATACTTAAATAACGTTATGTGCCCTGATCTCTATAGCCTCAAAAGCTTGTCTACATATAATAGCCAGCAGCTATGTGGTCAAGGGTGAAATACAAAGACAAATATAAGCAATAACGTATAAATAAAGCCGTCCTTGAGACCTGTCTGTATGCCAGAAAACTAGGAAACCGGCTGAGCGCTCGTTTTAAGGAATCGTTGCCAGATAATAGCGGGATTTAGTTAATTGCACATGCGTGTGTGGCTTCAATTCAGGAGTTGTTAGTTGTCAGTCTGTCGAGCGAGAATATCGGTGAAATCCGTTAGAATCCATCGTCGATTAGAGACAAGCCAATGCGCTTTCTCCGGCAATCGTTCGGCACGAGACCGCGTGAATTACTTAACCGTGTAAGATGTGTTCATCAATTCATATCGTAATCGTTAGCTCTTGCTCACGTAGGGAGAGGAAATTTTCGAATGTTGAAATCCTAGGCTATTTTGACCCCAAAGGGATTATTAGTTCGCTACTTATTATTTAGGATACAGATTATTTTCTCATTTTACTTTCGGTATTTCGGTAATTTTACTTTCCTATTTTAGCGGTTTTCAAGCTGCAGCCCAGAAATAGCAAAGCCTTGGGTACTTATATCTATTTTATATTCTTCTTATTAACTCTAAGATACAACAGAAGCAAAGTAAATATGCTTAAATAAGATATTCTGCCAAAAGTTAAAATAGTATTTTACAACAATTAAGATCTCTCTGAGATCATGCAATAAGTTTATGTACCTACTCAAGTCTATAGTATAGAAGGCATGATTAAAATATTACCTTCACATCATTCATTGCCATACTTGTCGTTTAACATCTAACTGAGAAAAGAAATAAATTGGCATCATTAGAGAGCATTGAATAGCTGAAACTCTTGAAATGAGCGTTGACAGGATATCGCAACGGGTCGTCAAAAGATGAATTTAAAGTTATATTATCTATATGTATTTATACTATACATAGCCTTCTTTTATGCAAGGCGCCAGCCTTCGTGACGAATTTTAAAACAAAAAAAATGTTTTAGAAATAAAATTCATTAGCTTTTAGATAACATACAAAAAACAGTAAATTAATTAATGCAAATATTGCAGCGTATCTAAGCCCTGAACTTTATATCAGCTGCTGATGACAAATAGTTCAAAAAATGTACATTGTAAATAAAATAAACAATATAGAATTCGAACTTGCACGACTACAGAGTACATCAAGGAACAAGTTAAACGTGAATAAAAAACGTGACTTGACGTCATCGATGCAATCTAAGATCTTCAAGTAAACTAAGCTTGAGGTGTCGTCATTCTTGAGTATAAAAACGGTATTTACTTCATTTGTTGCTTACTCATCCGTACAATCCCCTATCGATATAGTATTTCTACCACCAATTAGAATAATGCTTCTCTAGAATTATATTTAGATTTTAGAATTAAATTTAGAGCTATTCTGTCGAATATTGAAATTCTGATCATATCGATCCTATCTGATTACGCAAAAACGTTTCATTTGATCACGATATTATACTTTACTTAGATGGTTTATGTTAGAGCTGAAGCACTGGCTCATGAAATGTAAATATTCATGACGTTTTACAGAGTTTATTTTAGGTCTCTATGCATGAAAGACTAACTAAAAATGGGGATAATACGTGTTTTAAATTGTCTTTTAAAACAAAGTACTTATATTTATCTAAATGCGTAGCGAACCAGCTTTTAGAAAACGGCATTTCAAGCCTGAATGTTAAATATGTATTTTCTCCATTTGAGTCAATTAAAGAAGATTGTGCTTATGCTAAGAGTGAATTGCTAAATTAATGAAATCGCACGGATTTGTGGAGTTCATCGTAAAAAGTGGTTTGTCTACATTAGGCTAAACAAATGTTATATGGTAGGTTTTTGGAAAAGACAGTTATCTTAGCTTACCTGTGTTGATTTTACTAACTTCCTATTACCTACTTATAAGAAAGTTATTCGCAGTAAATTCAGAAACTCTTTGATAAATTGTTTATGTGAAAATTATTCCACTCTGACGTGATATACATATAAGCTCTTTTATTAATAATAACTTCTCTAATTAGACATCAACAGGTTTTAAGAGTTGATTTGAATAGTCGACTTTCGAGTCTACTTGCTCTAAGGGCATTTCTTGAAACTAGTTGGAGGTGTTCAGCCGCTTTTGTTGGCGGAACCACTTTACGAACATGGACTATTGCCTTCTCGTAGCTTTGTTTCCTTGTCCTCATTCTTTATACTTAGATAAATACACACACCTTTTGTAAAGTACACAACTGAAAGGTGTATATGGTAGTAAAATATTGAGGCTGTAAATGTATGCTTAGCTGGTTTAGAGAAACTTTTGTTGTCTAACTATTACATGCTTTTTACTTAACGTGGTAATATTTTACTATTATTTATTTATTCTGCCGTAATCCCAACAAAGTAATATCATAAATGCAAAAGTAAGTTTGTTCGTTTGTATATTTTTTGTTACGCTTTTAGTTTTGTAAGCTCACAAAAGTATGCAAAATTCTAATTAATTACAAGCTTGAAATAAAACCTTTCTAATTTATCAGAATTCGCTAACTACCGTGATGCTTTTAGCATTACCATTTCAGAAATCAAGTAAAGCTACATGACGTATCTATATTTACGTAAGTAAATTTATCACAAACATTAAAAACATAAAATAAATAAAAACTACGTAGGTACTTACCTACAAACCGTGAGAGATAAATATTTGCGATGACTAAAACTTGACCTATGAACGCACCTACATATTTAAGGTAGAGTTCTTATTTTTTTCTGAAGTAGGTAAAAGTAATGGATCTACTTAGATTTAGTTTTTTCAGGTTTATTCTTAATGTTAAGGTCATTGACCGAGGTCACAAGGTCACAGATGTCAAATCTCTCAGATGGAGTTTCCATTCGCAAACTTGACATCTTCGTTGGTACTTTATAGAAGACTGTCCTAAAATTTACGATGTGATGGTCACTCTATATTTTAGGTCGGTAGTTAAAATCGTACAATAGTTAGTACGTGACCAGCTAATTAATTTACGAGTAGGTAAGAATCTAGAGTTGATTTGTCGTGTTTTAGTCTTATTTATGTACCTACCTAAGCTAAGTTACCAACCTAGGTAGGTACCTACCTTCTTACTGATAAGAAAATGCCTACCAACCTATCCAACACAGTTAAAAAGACTTAGACATCGAACCGAAGGCTATACAATGCGAAATCAACGTCACCCAGACACGTAGAGCCTCCACAACCCGACTTACAGGTAAATACTCGACGAAACACCAGAATTCCTTGTAAACTCTCGTCAACTTTCTCCGAACTTCATAACACAAGTTTTGAACACATCATTCACTGGTAGATAACTTAAAATCACTCAAAACAACAGTTTACACACATTATTCAGTAAACGTAAGTTGGAAAGTTACGCGGCGAGTACAACACTCAGTGCGACGAACGAAACGAAATGACTGGCTGGCCCGCGAGGTTCGCTTGCGCAGCCCGCATTCCTTTTGCTGATCGAGAGAACAGAAGCACGTCTCCCTCTGTCACGTGCGAGCTTCGCAAGCGCGAAGGAGAAGGAGCGAAAGCTCAGGCTACAGGTATGGGTAGGTAGGCCCGTTAGTCACACAAAGGTAAGCGCGGCATTATTAAAAAATAATAAAATAGATAGCAGTTCGTACTTTGTAGGTGCTTATTCCTGTGGTGTTGACAAAGGTTATTTATCATGAATGTGGCAGGTGGAGGAATCCCATAAAAATTAAATAATTATAATGCCAAAACACTATCAATACCTATATTACTAGAGGATCAACTAGGAACTGGCTCTGTAAGCAGTAGACATCGCGGCCGACGTTTGACCTCCTCAACAAGTCGCTTTCTTCAACCGATTCTCGTGAAATTTTGTGCGCAGGTTCGATAATTAAGTGTACCGATTGTTTTTTGGCTAGGCAGTTTCTGGATATTTAAAAAAATGGAGGAGAGTTATTTTTTTTAAGGAACCAAACATTCGAATCGGTTAAGAAATGCGACCTGAAGAGGAAGACAAAGATCCGGACAGAAATCGGACATACCTACGAAAGTATTTTTGTCAAAGCTGAAGCAGAGACGCTTCGTTAAAACTAACGTTTGCTCGGTCGACTATCTAGGTATCAAGAGAGGTAGAGGTAAGTACGGACTTACAGTGCCCACTCGTAGTTACATGTACCTATAAAGTAAAAATACAAATACAAACAGTACCTACAAAATTACATCTCCCAAACTTCCCGATCGAATTCCAAAAATTTTAAGCTCTAGTTATTCGTATCTCGGACCGTATTCATAAGTTTTTAAAGGTGATTAATTTTTCGTGGGATCCAATCGGACACGTTTCCGAATGAGTGTGAATAGCACCGCAGATCTCATCTCACGCGTCTGGAATAGGGGTCCTGCCTTAGATTATAGTTAAAGTTATTATTCTGAGGGTCCTGCATCCAAAAATTGCTGACAGAAAATTGAATTTGATTGAATTTTTTTATAATTTATTCATGACCATGGATACTCGTCCTTCAGTCGGATTCTTAGTAATAATTTTTCCTTCAGTAACAGATGATGGGATGATGATGATGAGGTGATGATGATGAAGACGATGAATCCCTCCCCTTTTCCCATTCCAGTAAAGTTATGGATACTTTACTGAAACTTTAAGTGAAGTTTTGTAGAGAACACGAAAAATCGCGTTTCGCGATGTTTGTATCATTTGCCCACACTCGTGCACGTTGACGAACCGGTAAACGTTAATAATCCACCATTATTACTGTTTAACACTCGAAGAATCACAAGTTTTAGAAAATAATACAAAAACACGACACCATCTTTTCGGTTCCCGCCAAAACTCTCAATTTGATTGAAATATATCATAAGTAGCCAAAACTAAAAAAAAAAGGTTTCTTTCTTAAACTGTCAATGTTTCATCAGTTAAAATGCCAATGTCTTGATCAGAACTGACACTTGCGGTAGCCAGTAGCGTTGCCGAACTATCGAAAGTTGCTAATCGATGGTTTCGAAATTCTAATGCTGGACAATACTATTGATAACCACCAAAATCATCGTTATCATTGTTGTATCGAGACTATTGATAGTATTACTAGCTATCAATAATAATGTTAGTTTTATCAATTTTTCCAGTATGAGGAATTTTCATCGTCAAGAGATAGCACTCGTGTAACTTTCTGAATTATGGCAGACAAGAACTTCGTCCAGCCAACGTAAATAGTTAAAAAATACTGTAAAATTGTATAATAATTAATTTATAATTGTGATAGTTACGTATTTAGAAATATTTACGTACATTGTTTTCCATCCAACCAAACTTTTAATTCAGTTTTTCTGATATTCTTTTTTTTTAATAACATGAGTTATAAAAAAAAACCAATAACAGGGACCCTATTCGAAGATTTGAGATTCTCATCTCACCATTTTGCGTCCTTGTTGCTCTAGTTTAAAATGTCATAGGTGTGAGAGTGACCAAGATAAAATCTCATCTCATCTCACGCTCAGGAATAGCCCCCCTGAAGGTTGGCTACCAAGTCACGTCATAGACACTTCAAACAAAAAGAAGGATATAATAAAGTGAATTTATAGAACTCTGTTTATGAAGAAAACAAAACATGAAGCACAATTCCCCATAAACAAGGGAAAATAGTGGCTTACCACACTCTATTTTTGAAACTGTTGACAACGCCATCTAGCATCAGATAAATAATGAAAAAACTTAACTTGAAAAACTCTTCACTGGGTCCGTATCGAAAGTCTATCGATATTGGGACTATCGATCGCAACACTAGTGCTTAGTAGCTTGCTGTCAGATAGTGACAAACAGAACTTGACAGACACTTCACTGCTTCTAAAAACAACCGTTTCAACCAACATTGCCAGATGTACGATTTAAATCGTATTCGTACAAATTTTTGCCCGTGTTACTAATGGATGTTCGCGTCAGCGAAATCGTACATAATTGTCCAACTTTTTTGTTATGTACTATAAAGTACCAATAAATCTTGAGGAAGTTGCAATCGGATCAATATTATCCAACCAATTTCAGAATACGGTGCTAGTTTAAGAACAGAGATAATGCGGTAGATAAAGCTTAGAAAGTTTGCTTCTGTGGTTACGTACCCTTCGCTTGGGCTATTTCCAGCAGTGCAGTGTCAAACCAATGTCAATTTGTCAATTATTATAAATTATAATAGGTTTTTTAAAACTCTGCAAGTGAAAAATAAACGTTAACGAATACTTTTCTCCGGTCCAGCGTACTATCGGTCTCAAAAACATCTGGCAACACTGGTTCCAACTTCAGTCAATCAATCAAAATAAACTGTGATGATTTTTGCAAGCAAGCAAAAAGCAAAACAAGCGTCGTGTGATTTTTCTCCATAATTAATACCGTGTTTAATTTTCCGGCTTTTCATCAATAATGCCGAAAGTGCGTCGTAGTCGTAAACCACCCCCAGAAGGATGGGAATTGATTGAACCTACTCTCGAAGAACTAGAACAGAAAATGCGTGAAGGTACATTAACCTAATTTTATGTATCCCAAACTAAACATTTCACTAGTAAAAAAATTGAATAAGCGAATTATATACTTATTAATTACAGCTGAAACGGAACCACACGAAGGGAAACGAAAACAAGAGTCCCTCTGGCCTATATTCAAGATCCACCATCAGAAGTCACGGTACATCTACGACTTGTTCTTCAGACGCAAGGCTATCAGCAGAGAACTCTACCAGTACTGTCTCAACGAAAAAATTGCTGACGCTAATCTCATAGCTAAGTGGAAGAAGACTGGATATGAAAACTTGTGTTGTCTTCGTTGCATTCAGACTAGGGATACAAATTTTGCCACAAACTGTATTTGTCGCGTTCCAAAAAGTAAATTAGAGGAAGGCAGGATTGTAGAGTGTGTGCATTGCGGCTGCAGGGGTTGCTCAGGGTAAGATAGGTAATATAATTGTTAAGTTTAGTTGGTAGGTCTAGAACCACTTGCTGATACAAGCAAGCTTTGCACAGTAGCCGACACAATGACTAAATTTATGTTACATACAATGGGAATGTTTAAGTTTTGTGATCACTTGTACTTTTACTGAGCAGAATTACATTTTAAGATATAACTTGGACATGCATTATCCTGCTATGGACAGTTTTCATCACACTAATTATAAATTTATGTGTCCGAGTACTATCTATGTTCAATACTTTTCTACTATAAAGCAGCTCAATCATTTTGAGTGAAATTTTGTAAGAAAGGAGAAAACTTACCACAGGCTACTTTTTAGGCTGGTTAAAGTAACAGATCCTGCAGTAACATACCGCAACTTGTTTCAAATAAATCTATTGTCATTTATAATATCTGTAAAGGATTTTTTTCAGGTTTCATTCTGTTCCTTTCTTCCTAGCACATAATATTAGGGAGCACTTACTGAAATATAGGGATGAGTAAAAATATATAGTACTGAATTAACCCAGATCCCTTTATTCTCAAGCTGTTCCCATTATAACTGCAGTTTGTTGTCAATTTTTTAAATTGTTTAGCAACTATTGTATCTAGCCGTTTCCATTAGATTGCGGCGACATTTTATCGCAACAGAAGTTGCTTTGTAGTTTGCACATCAATAGCAAGCTACAACTCTAGTCGCCTCTATGTTGTCTTGGGGATAAGTAGTGTGTTTATGCTTGTGAGTACAATGGATGAAGATGAAATTTTATCAAAGTATTAGGTACTTTATTAAAAGATACGATAGTCACAACAACACATGATTTGCCGTCACGACTAAATCATGACGGAATGACGGAAATTGTATTTTTTATCATTTTACGACTGTTGTGCTAACCTTTCCCACTGTAATGACAATCCTGTACTTAATTCACCTGAGTTTAATCACCTAGGTGCATTATAACTGTCGTCATATAAATGTAAACATATGTGTGTACACGATTAACAGTCGTCACGACGAAGTGGAACGCACCCCTAAGGAATAACCCAACTCATACCTACGTGAATATTTTAAGCTAATAAAGTTGTAAATTTCACAAAATAAAGCCGACATTTTGTAAAAAAGAAAATTTTATTGAAATAATTCGAAGAGATCCTTAAAATTCACACTGGTACTTAAAATAGTATGAAAGTAACTATCAAAGCAGTGTTTAGTAATTAGGTCCCGATATTAATACAGGAAAATATAAACCTTTGATAAATAAAACTAAACATTAAACATGAAAAAACTTAACCACAAATTAGGTACTTTGAATTTAGGAACAATGGTAAACTCTTATAAGTTTAAATAACTTTAAAAATTATGAGAAGTTGACAAAAAATAATAAACAAAATATAATTTTATTGTTGATAAAAATTCTTTATGAAATTTTACCTCCAATTTGAAAATGTGGAACAGATATATTTTTTTTTTTTAGAAAATAGCATTTTTTTACTTGATGGGCACGGCACGGCGGCTGCACCGGTGGGAGTGAATGCCGTTGCTAGTAAGTAGTTTATTTAATTTTTAAACATTTTTGCTTCCTCAGCTGCCGTGCCATTGAGAGTGGAAAACTGCCATGTGTTGTTAGGAAGAATTTTATCTTGCAGTAAGATAATTAATGCACACATCAATATCAATTAACAATCAATATACTGTAACATTTTATAATAATAAGAAAATTAAAAACAAAAAGTAACTTTATACTTATCAATTTGAAAACAGTTTCTTTCATAGTGAAAGGACCACAATAAATGGCAATAAATGCTATCTAATTATGAGCAGTTTTAATTAAACAAATACTTCTCAATTAATCAGTCAAACAATACTTTTGTATTGTACATTTGCTTAGTTAAGATTTTTTTCATAACTTTCCATGAACCATAACAAAGTCTTAAAATCCCAATTTTCATTAGGAAATAAGGAAAAGCTCTTAGGGTACCCAAGAGTGGTTAAAAGGGTACCCATAACGAAAGTTGGTGCTAAGTGAGAGATATTATAAAACAAATGAAGGCAAAATATGAACCATGGTGCATAAGAAGTTGAAAAGCAGGACTTTTTTCTTCTTCTTTTGCATCTTTAAGGCCAGGTTTAATATAAAGAGAGTAAATATATTACTTTTGTAATCTATAGTAATTGAGCAGTAATCAGTCTGAATAACAATATTATACCATAGTCTAGAAATACCTATACTATGATTATCCCAAGGCATTGCGATTGATTGTTTTAAAATAAGGAGTGAAACTTCACAAATACACACTTTAAGTCATTAATGACTTTCTACAAGCATTAATTAAATTAGAAAAGTAGTTTAGAAAACCAGTAGGATTTCTTCTATTTTAATAACTCTTGTACCAGACAAGTTCAAAACTAAGTTTATTATTATCATACAAATTATTGTTGTGAAATGACTGGTAGTGTCACAACAATCATGAAGTGTGATAATTTTGTAGTGTTTCATCCCTAACAGTTTTAAACTATGAAATACTTAAACCATAGGCTTCTTGTCCTCCAACTCCTTTGATAGCTCAATGACAAGTTCTTTGAAAATCAATGGGTTCATATTCTTGCCCAGCAAGTATAGAATGAACCAATCACCGTAACCAAAATTCCTAACAATACGAGTAACAGTACTCCTCTTTACATACCGGAGTTGTCCCATAATCATCAGTGTACGCAATGGGCGTAAGGAAATCACCATAATACGGAACAGAACAGCTAAAGTTGACACAAATGTCAGAAGTAACAGCCAAAACCATAGTATTACAAAGATCTTCTCATTAACTATGTTTAAGGGAAGGACGCAGAGCCTGTCTTTAATCTGAATTGTGCCAGATGGTCCATAGTCTCTGAGCCAACATTTGGTGAGCTTTGGGAAGTACTGGTCCATAGGGTTGACTGTTCCAAAGCTGGTCATGTCTGAGGGGATGCGAGCGACGTGGGTGAATGCTGCCACAGCGGCGCCATACTTCCTAAATGCTCCATCGAGGAATATGTCTAAGAGAAATATTTGGCCCACCTGCAAAAAAGGGTTAAATAATTTAAGCCTTTATTTTTTTCTTATCTCTAATCTAAGATGGAGATTTGCAAAAGTCAATTATTATGACATCAGGGGAGCAGAAATACAGCCTGTCATTAAAAAAACATCATATCTACTTACAACATTAACAAGGTTCAATATCTCGCAGAAGACATATCGTAGAGCATACATGTTGTGTGTGTGGATGTTGGTGAAGCTTAGGTAGGAGATGAGCTCCCCACGGCGGAACTCTGACCAGTCTTTGGAGACTATTGGGCTGGCTGGAATAGTTGAGAATGGTTTTAATTTAGTTTATTTCTTCTTATCCTTTAAATATTAATTAATAAAAGCACAAATTTTAGAATAAATTTAAGCATTTGTCTATGGTAAGTGATCAAATGAGTCTCAGTTAAGTTTAAAAAATACAACACACTGCACTTTCTATAGCAATCTTCAAAATAAAAGTTATTGCCAGGGCACTGAGCAAAAAATCATAAAAATAAAATCACAGTAATTATTAACTATTTCATGTTCCCTAATACAAAAATAATGATGATTTATCTACATATGGCCACAAATTGATAATTCTCAATAAATAGAAAATAGGTAAGTATTACTATTATTGCTCAGAAGTTATTGTTAGGGGTTCTTTTAAACAGAATTGTGCTTGAATTGTAATCACATAACAGTAAGCAAATTTGTTTCATTTCATCCCAGTCAGTTTGTTCAGAAAGAGACCTACCTATTGTGGCGAAAACGGGAACTGACATCACACACAAAATTAAATCAAGGATTTTCACAGCGGCACCCTCAAGTCACACAAAGTTCTTCTAGTCTTTCTAAACAGACTATCCCCAGTGAGCAGCTATGATTGAAAGTAACTATTAAGTAAGAGATACCTAAGTCTGCTGCCAGCACCTTCAGTCGTCCTCCTTCCCACATCTTCCACAAATACCGTGGAGCATAGAACATCACCGCTTGTCCGAGCAACACAAAACACACCCACTGGTAGTATGTATGCTTGATCTGCTCATCATTGTAGCCTCTAGAGGGACCAATGCCGAGGTATGCCATGTTCTTTCCCTCTACACCTAAAATCCATACAGGAAATATTTAGTAAATTTTTGAAATATCAATAATAGGCTTACTTGTATTTAATCCCAAACCGACACAAATCTTCACATGACAGGGGGGCTATTCCTGCGCGTGAGATGAGATGAGATTTTATCATGGTCACTCTCACACCTATGACGTTTCAAACTAGAGCAACAAGGACGCAAAATGGTGAGATGAGAATCTCAAATCTCCGAATAGGGTCCCAGGTAATTTACAGAGTAAGCTCTGGCTTAGGATTGTGGTAGTTTTGATGCTAAGAGATAATCCCTTGCTCAAGAGTGGGATAAACAAAGCTGTAGATGATGATGATGACATGGTAAGTAGGTAAATACTAAATCGTGTGCAGTGAACTTTCTGTCAGGCAATTTACACGTGCTTTTCGACTTGTCGAACGTATCAAACGAGAATGCTAAATATGAGAGGGTGCACTCACCATTGAGATTGCTCTTTAACGTATAAGTTCCATAGATCCAGCAGTAACTATTCACGGCGTCCTTGTCTTTGTCTCCATCGCCCATACAATGGATGGGCTCGCCGAAGAACTGCTTCGAAGTCACCATCAACGTAAATACAAGCAACATGATCACAGTCACTTTGTAATGCATGCGAAACACATTGTTGTCAGTGCACACGTTTTCGAACTTCAGAAACGAACGAAAGGGCATAAATAGGTCTATCATGGTGGAATATTGCGATGCAGAACACTGGGAAGCCTCTTGACGATTGCACTTTGTTGCAGTTTTATATTTTTAACTACCCGCGCCTGCGTTTACTTAAATCCCTCAAACCAAATGCAACGATTATCGACCGTCCGTCGAAGCAAGTCGAAGCGTCAACGTAGAGAGAGGGAAATCCAGAAAAAGAAAATGACACTACTTACAGTGAGTTTCTGATAGTAATGTCAGAAAATATGATATTACCGGAAGTCATGATGTTACCTATTTCAACAAAAATAACTTTTCACTTTACACTGCACTGTGGGCAGTTGCAGACAACTACATTAACTAATTGAACTAAATAAAAATCATACTATGATAGTAATAAAAACTTTATTCACATTTAAAATTATTGTTGTTAGTTAGTTATAATAAGGTTCTTCATTGTCTATAAACGTTCGAACTAAAGGAATGTTTGAGATTTTTTTGTAATAACCAGAAAACAGACACCTTTCATTATAGTACATTTTAGTTCTGAAATAAAAATTGAGCAATCATAAAATAGAAACAAGATTTTATTTATTAATATAGCTTGTCTATCCTAATTAAAAATATAAATTAAAATCATAACATAATTTTCACAAATTTGCATACACAGATAAAATAAATCAATATTATAGGGTTATACTACAGTACTTGCACAATTAATCAAATAATCATCATCAACCATTTTCCATCCACCACTAGGCATAGGTTTTATTATTATCGCGTCATCTTTTCATAAAATAAATACTAGAAATACTTGGTAGTGAAAATGTGCTCTGAACACTTTTACATTGGTAAATTTTACAAAAGTTGGAAAAATCTTTGGTTTTTTAAAAAGAGTATGGAATAAAAACTACAACCAACGTGAAAATGAAGTAAGGTAATTAAAATGCAGCAAAAACTTTAAAGTGGGCTGCACTGCTAAGTGCAAATATATATATATATATATATATATATATATATATATATTTTTTTAAGTTGCCATTGTCTAGTGAAATTATTTGCAGGTACACTGAAAGGCACTGCTTTTACAAAGTACAAATTTAAAACTAATATTATTATGGCTGTTAAATATTAGGACTAGTCATAACCCTATGAAACACTTAAAATATCACTGCTTTTTATAAGCCATTTTACTAAATTATCACCTTATCTTACACGCACTCAAAAAACATAATTATAGTTTACGTACCTATCCTTAATAAAATTTACAGACATCGCATAAAATCATGGCATGAAAACGAATAACATTTTTTATTGAACATTATTTGGTTCACAACAGCCACCCTACGAAAAATAAACTTACAACAGGTATAAAACAAAAAAAAAAAGGTATAAGTACTAACTAAAATAATAATTAACAGAAACTAATATTATGGTAACATAATATTCTGACCGGAAATATAACCTAAATCTAAAGCATTAAAACTACTGTTATGAACACCATAATCATTAGGATGTACTCTAAAAAAAGGGCTGTTGCTATCTTTAGGGTGTTTAAATTGATGTAGGTTAAATAATAATTGATACGACACGAATTCATTTAGACTTGTTCGAAAAAAAATAACAAATGTATCCTAAATACCACTCATTCTGCAAATACATAACTTTATTTTATAGTTTGCTTTTGGCTATAACAATATCACGATTTATTTGGCTCTCTTGTCCCTCTTCAAATGCCATGTTTCCAAGAGCAAATATGTTGTCTGGGTCTAAGGCTCTTTTAGCTGCTAATAAAAGCTGTCGTCCCGGCTCGCTCACTGTTTCAGTGTACCACTTCTTGCGCAGTTTGCCAACACCGTGATGATGTGAAATAGAACCTGTGAAATTTAAAAGAAATTTACTCACTATGACTCAACTGTTTTTCAAGCAGAATTAAATCCATTTTTGAAAGAAAATAAAACAATTGTGGATGCCCACTAATCCACTTCCACCACTGTGTAAAATTAATAATAATGATACGGAAATGAACTGACTTTTGCGTTTCATATTTCCAGTCATGTCAACATTACAAATTAAAAAATAAAAAGCAATCAAAAACACAATTTTTTAATTTTATGAACATGGAACACGTTTTTGTTCAATAGATCAACCAAATGTTGAATCTATTGTGTTTATTCAAAATAATAATGCAAGTGCAGCGCCTTTAGGACAAATGAAATTATTTAAAACAAATAAATCTTGTCTTTAACAAAACCGGAAATATTTCAGGATGTACCTACTACATTGTTTTTTTATCAGACTGTGATGCGATCAGAGGATATGTCGGAGCGCACCCAAGGTGCAACTACGCCGTTCAACACTAATGTTGGCGGCGAAGTTGGACTGTAGGTGCGCTCCGACCGTTCTCTGAACGCAACATCAACAATGTCAAAAAACCCGCCAAACCAACAAAACGCCAACAGAAACTTAGCCCTAAAGAAAAAAGTTTGACGAAAAAAAAAACAAAACAAAAAGTTTCTATACCTCCAGAGGCGATGATTTCGTTTCTCGCTGCTTCTTCGATTTCTTCGTATGTGGCCACAGGGTCCTTGCAGTTAGCTGCGTTGTGAGCGAAGTAGAAGTAAATGCAGCAGCCGGCGTCGTAACTAAACAAAGTAAACAGAGCTTATTTAAACCATTTAGATCTCTAGATATATTTCTTAACATAACATATTTATATATTTTTTTTACAACAGACTAGGCATGCGTTTGACCACTGACTCGCCTGATGGGAAGAGTTGACGTGATCGAAGGTGTAACACGCTTGCCTAGGAGATACCTATTCACTTTACTCTTAAACACCCCCGGATTATCGGATATCGTCACGCCTTTCCCACAAGGGGGCTGGCAGAGGTGTAATACAACACCCACACTTCGCCGGACGATATTCAGTCCCAAATGTGACAGAGGGCGAGCCTGTCGCCATACACCGGGCTCCAGTCATGTAGCAGATGACATATAATAATAATAATAATAGATATAATATGTATTTCGATGAAATAAAACAAAACCTTCTAGAATTCACGGATTAGGTATACGACCTAAATCCGTGAATTCTATTTCGCATATCTTAACCTAAAACTCTAAACAAAGTATGGTGCCTGAAGTCTCTCAACTCAGAAAAAAATACGAATAAAGTCGCTAGGGTAAACAAAAACTGTATAACAAACTTCGAAAGTCAGAGGTATTATAATTTGTTGGTTTCTGATATGTGATAAAAGTACTTAATAAACAACGCTTCTCACTCAGCTCCCCACTAATAGGATTCTCCCTGAGTCGAGAATGCACGCAAAGACAGACATGTAACCACCCTGGCCCAGAATAGGAACAGATTTAAATTCGTCTCTCACAGATGTCCAGCCGGACATTAAATAACCCTTTTTAAGGGCAGACGCGCTACACAACTAAATCGGAAGGCTCGTCACTCGCCAGACATAATGATAGTATGTAAACGCTAGGAGCCATCGATGTAGAATGTGTACAGGGTTATTGGTACCTAATCAAAAACCTCTTAAGGGTTCATTGTACTTATCAATATGAACAACTTTTACTATGAAGCCAATCCTGTAATCGCGAAAAAAAACAGCTGTTCAATACAAAAAGTTCAATCACCTGAGACAAAATGTATGAAACAGCTGATTTTTTTATCGCGATTTTGGAGTTCGCCCCATAGTAAAATTTGTTCATATTGATGAGTACAATGAACCCTTAAGAGGTTTTTGATTAGGTACCTATAACGCTGTATATGTATTTGTATACCTATGTATTACGTACTAGATTTCATCACCATCCATTGCACTGTACTGCAATCTGTACAATTTACATTAGTGTAACATCGACACGCACGCAGTGTGGTTGTGTACGGAGCGATCTAGCGCTGCATGTCATAATAGTTTGGTTGGACGATATAACTAACGTTCCGCACTTGTCCCGCACGCGCTGCTTCACGTTACCACCGTCAGACATATGTAGTGTGTAAACACTAGGGCCACATAGACTCACGTCTGCGTCAGCCGGCACGAGATGAGGTAGTGCGTGATGCCACGCGCGGCGCACTCGTCCCGCACGCGCTGCTTCACGTTTCGGCAGAGGGATAGCGTGCGGTCCCACGGGACTGACGTCTCGAACGATTCCGCAACCACGTCGTATTCCATCGCGACGTCCTGGAAATTAAAAGCATGCCTTAGCTGTCTTAGATAGTAAAGTTAACAAAATGAAAATAAAACGAACGAGGATTGTGACTGAACGCTGTATGAATGTCTGAAGCATAGAAAATGGTCTCAACGAAATTATTACGTAAGTGTCCTCTCATTAATTACGTTGCAACGCCTTGATTTTTAGTATGGCCAAAATGAAAGTGGCTTTGCTTGTGTGTTAGTAAATTTTAGGCGTTTCGTTGCTGGGATTCGTATACCAGCATCTATTCTATTTATATCTAGTCTAGACTATTTGCGACCGTTTTTTTTTTTCGTTTTATGGGATTTGGGATTCACTAGCCAGAATGTAAAACTAGAAGAAATCTTTTTGTACAAATAAATCAATGCACTCACAAAAATTAAATATTTACCCGGCCTCACTCTGAGAAATAAGAACACAGTAATTTGGTCAGCTCAAAGGACCAAAGATTTATGTACCTTATAAATCTTTGGTCCTTCGAGCTGACCAAGTCTATTCAACACTCCAACTCACCCTCAAATAAGCGATGACGAACGTCAGCGTGTACCCGTTCTCGCCGTTGGTGGCCCCCGCGGGGACTCCCCCGTACTGAGCCGCGATCGCGTTCAGCTTCTTCTCCCTGTCAGCCACGGCCTCCGCCGAGCCTTCCATCAGAAGAGTCACGACGCACAGCTTGCGGGGGTCGAACCCTTTGATGCGGGTGATGTAGAAGCGCTTGAGCCCGTCGAGAAGGATTCCGCCCCATGAGTTCTCTACTTTCAAGGCTTGGCCAAAGCGGAACTGTGGACGACATGGAGATTTTAATATTGTATCAATGAATGAAATTTATTTATTATTGATTTTGAATTTTAATTGACATATATGTTACTATTATTATTGATAAGATTTAATTGTTGTAATTAAGAAGTCCCCATTTTTTATTTTATGTATTACCTACAATTTTATTTTAATTAATTAATCAAATGTAATGTTACCTAATTTAAACAATGTGTGCTATAATGATGGGTGTCATGCCTAAAATAAATTAATTTTGAATTTGTATTTTGAATGTAATGTTGTAAGCCAAAATTTGTGAGAGTTATTTAATTACTTATTTTTTGAAAAAAAAAAAAAATGATCCTCAGTTTCTTGCCTATTCTTCTGAGTAATTGCTCTTTTTCCAAACAACGCGGTCGAGTCAATTATAAAACTTTGACGTTCATAAGTGTATCTCTGATACCCAATTGAATAAAAACACTTTGACTTTGGCTTTAAATATTATTCAGAAACACGTAAGTACAACTAGCTTGTTTCTATTGTATTGCTGTTGGTTGGACTTGTTTTGCGAGGGTAAAAGCTAGCACCTGCAACTTTATTAATAGGGCCTAGGTACCTCCATACCTAAATAAGATTTGAAATTGTTGAACCCGCAAAGTACCGCCATTTTTAGAATTGCACCGCAACGCATCGTACCGAGTTACGGGACGTAGATGTTGGATATATCACCTTACTTGAAATTGCCTACAGGCTTATGAAATATGCTTCACTAAGTACCTATCTTGAAATTACTGGGCACAAAGTTGTTATAAATACCTAATATTTCAAGATGACGAGCGCAGTGAAATGCTACGTAAGATTTTTATGATCAAGGTGGCATTGAACCGTTATTGGCAAGCGTGACGCTCACCATCAGGAAAGTGACGTGATCACCTCGTAAGTCGTAAGTAAGCCTTTAACTTTTTTTAAAGGTAAAATGCCCTGACACTGCCCTTCCGCTGCAGGGGCGACGGAAGAGGACGTGTGGGACACGAACCCACTAAAATGGCAATTCTACGCGGGGGTGGGGTCGCGCTAGGATACACCATCTCGCCCCACCGGTGACCCGGGGCTAGTGGGGTTCCTTAACCCCCAACCAACCTGTTCATTGTCCATAAGCCGTATGCTGGACGGCTGCAGGCGCTGGCGAGCCACCTCGCGCTCGAACCAGAAGCCCGACTCCCAGTCCGGGAACACCAGCGACCCGTACCGAGTCACGGGGGGCAGAGGCCGGATTTTTATTGTAACCTTAGGGAAAAAACATCTAACATCATCATCTAGTAAAAAAAACAAATTTTGGCAGAAAATAATCCTACTACTATTATAAACGCGAAAGTTTGCAAGAATGGATGGATGTATGTTTGTTATTCTTTCACGCCAGAACGGCTGATCAGATCTAGATGAAATTTGGCACAGAGATAGATCATAGTCTAGAATAGCATAGTCATAGGATACTTTTTAACCGCGGGTGAAACCGCGGGGCGCAGCTTGTTTGCTAATAATCTTCCCCCCACATTTCTTTAATTTCATATTTTCCTCATAACTTCCTCTTCTAATTTCACATGGGGTTGTTTTTGGCCGTCCTTACTTTTCATCTCCACTTATTCGCTCTATCCTAGACATCTTCTTCAAAAACCTAACAACCATTGAATCTGGAATTGAATTGTAAAATGTAAAATCTTCTTCCTTTTCTTGTTTAATAAGTCCCTACATTAAAACTTTCGTCTATAAAAAGATTGACTAAAATATGATTTGAATAAAAATAAAATAAAAATATGACTTGAATTGAAACCCTAACGAGTAAGCCGATGGCAGATTTGAGTAAGACTTTTTATAAATCATCATCATCTTCCTGCTATTAGTTTTTCACGCTCCATAGGGGCTGAATAGCAAGACTTTCATAAAAAATAGATGAAATGTCCTGTATATAGTTAAATAATATACTTTATTCCTATATTTCTGCAAATAAATGAATTCGAATCTTAATCTAACTCAAGTGAGGTCGAAGCAGTATTATACAATTTCTCCTCTCGTCTCTATCACTTCTCATTTCAAAGTTTAGCCTTCAACACTTGCAGTGCTGATGACCCTTTTTAATGTCGTAGCTCGGCGGGAAGACCTTCGGGGGAAAGTCACTCCACATTATGCAAGTACCCAGCAAGAGGAACGACCAAAGCGGACAATAAGAGAGGTCCTAGCTTGCAGGATGTGGGAACGAGTTCTAGACGGCGACAGAAAGTGCGGAAACTAATATTGAACCAGTTACCTCAGTGACAACTCCAAAGGAGCCCTCCGAGCCCATGATGACATGCTCCCACTCCGGCCCGCACGATATCCGCGGCACTCGGCAGCTCTTCTCGAACACTCCTCGCGGCGTCACCACCTTGATAATATCAAAAGCGAAGCTTAAAAAACCGACTTCCCGTCATATAAAAAGAATATAAAAATAATGTAAATATTTTTTTGACTTTTGTTGATATTTTAAAAGCTGCGTGACCGGTTTCGATAAAATTTCTAAGGGACATTAAAAGTATGATCTACCAAACAAAAAAAGAACCATTCAAATCGGGTAACATTTAGAGAACCTCCTCCTTTTTAAGTCGGTTAAAAATCGAGCACACTCGTGAACATAGGGGTTGCTCCTAGACTGGCCAATTTTTTACAGCAATACTGGCAATTTTGCCGACTGTAGTCCGGCCATCATCAGCCATGCTAGAAAAGTATGACAATGCGGCCGGGCCACACTTAAAATGTTGCTGGGCCATACTGAAAACATTGCTGGGCCTATTGCAGTTAAAATATGGCCCGTCAAAGAGCGCCCTAAGGCATAAAGCTATTGCTGCAATAAATAATTAGTAAGAAAAAGTAAGATCGTATAGGCCCAGTAGTGTTAGAGTTTTTACTAAAATTGAGAACCGCTTTAAATTAGGAATCATTATTACGATTATTAATATAACTTCTTATAAAGACTCTATCGTTTACAACAGAAATCGCAAACAAAAGGAATATAATGCTTAAAAACTAGTCCAACTATTGACGGTCTTATCGCTACTACCAGCGACCATTTTTAGATTCAGTGTAAATTCAAAAGATATATCGATTGAAAAGATATATGACTGGTTTATCTATTTATTCAGTTTTAGAGAAATTATCGACTTACTAAGTCATACCTATATACCTACATAGGAAATGAGAATAGATAATTAGAAAAGTCATTATAAGAAATTTCCACTGGTATAGTGATTCCAGGTAGTGCTAAGAACCGCAATTTGCATTTTTAATTCAATAAAGTGAATTAAAATTTAGATTTGAATTAGAACTTTCATGCGCTACCTATAGGTACATAGTCGAGACTCAACGACAATAGTCTCGTGTTGCAATCTTGCAAACTAACCATCGGTCAACAGGCGACGGCCGCTTGCTATGAAGACGCTGTCAGGGATCGCGGAATTACACGATGAGGGGAGGGGAGAGTTGACTTCTTTGGTTCTTTAAACTTCATCCCCTCTTTCAAAGTCTGTGGGGCTATTCCTACGCGTGAGATGAGATGAGATTTTATCATGGTCACTTTCACACCTATGACGTTTCAAACGAGAGCAACAAGGACCAAAAAAGGTGAGATGAAAATCTGAAATCTCCGAATAGGGTCCCTGGTGGCCTACAATGACACCTTATTACCATGATGGCTATACGTTTTGTTTCCGACGCAGCGCGACCATAGATCTTATAGCGCGGCGATACGTTTTGCGGTCGCGCAGTGTTGAAAACAAAATGCAATGGTAGGCCCCAGGTGCTGGCTTAGTACGTAGGTAGATAGTAAAATTGAAAGGGGTGCGGCCCCCAGTGGGATCCTAGGATGATCCAGAAGGATCCAATCATTTCATGAGTATTTGGTCCCGTCTGCCCCCGCTTTCGCGGCTACTGGACGCTGTCTAGGTACCAATTCTCTCTCTTGTACGAGGCATCTTGACTATGTATGAACATGGTGGTGGGTCAGCCTTCTTCACTTTTCTGATCCACTTCGCTCAATCCTTGACATCGTCTTCTGAAACCTCACAGCCTCACACTTAAGCGCTTTCGACCAATCGACGTACCTATGTGGGTACGTCTGAGAGTGGCCGATAGACCAGAGGGCCTACCATGACATCTTATTGCTATGATGGTTATGTTTTGTCGTCGACGCTACAGACAGTAGTTACAGACGCTACAGTTTTTGGGGGCTGAGCTACTCACGTCCGTAGGAGTGTACTCTACTCTGATTCCCTACACGTGGTCCCCGGGTAGTGCTAACCGGGTAGCAAATTCTGGTGGCTTCGGCCGTGGCTAGTTACCACCCACCGGACCAAGCCATGCTGTGAAATGACCTAGGCGTGTTTCGGGATGTAGTCCGGTGTAACCGTTCCGAAGATGGGTCTGAGCAGTAGCGCACTTGTAGCGCCTCACTTAACTGCCGTCTTTGTACTTCTTCACTCTACAAAACTTCAAGGTTAGAGTGAATGAGTACCTTATGGGTCGTCGTGGTCCATCTTAAACCATAACGTCGCTTAACATCAGGCGAGTTGGTGGTCAAACGCCCGACCTCTATACTACATAAAAAAAAGACCGCTAATAGTTTATATCGCAGCACAATAAGGTCCATAGTCGCGCAGCGTCGAAAACAAAACGTAACTATCATTGCAATTAGATGACATGGTAGGCCCCCTGCCACGTCGGTCCGAAATTTGCACTGAACAAATATTAAGCGCAAGTTCTAAGAACATATTCTTGGCACGTCATTTCAAAATCTTCATGCAAGTGTTTAAATTTATACGCAAACGAGCCAAAGCACTGTCAGACCTATATCAGCAGAAATCACAATAATACAATTCAATTAAAAATTTATTTTAAAAAAAGCAAATTACGGTACCTTCCCAAAATATAAGCTTTATTTTTAAAGTAAGGTAATTAATGCCTAGTGGGTACAATAATAATTGAGGGTCTTAAATAAAACTCCAACAATACTTAGGTACCTTACTGTAGGTATACAAACGGTATACAAAAACATACAAACACTAACAGGTAATAAAATTAAAAATAGCAACAAAAACCTAAACTTCTGTAGGTAGTGTACAACTGTACATAGCATTAGTTATTATGTTATATCGCACGCACACATGATAATATCACAACTTATTATTATATCAGTTACACTTGTTCGCAGTTAGAGCTACGTGTTTTTTTACGAATATTGTTCATTTGCGGCGAATATAGGCCCCACTCAGAACGCTAAATTGCTAAATCTAAACGACAATAAATGCAATCGTTTTTGCATCAATAAATAATTTGAATTTGAATTAAGCACTCTCCTTTTTAGATATCGGTTAAACACATGCAGCAATATTGTAGAGATTATCATCATCATCATTTCAGCCCGGGAGACGATCCCCCGTGATGTCCACATAACCTGTGGTAATGCGCTGCTTGCATCCGGCGGCTTTCCGCGACCCTCACCAGCCTTAACATGCGCGCGCGACAAAATTCTTCTCGTCACTTTTTGTCGTGCGAGAACGTGACAAGGCTATGTCTAAACATACGTCTGTCTCGATAGAAAAAGTCGACATACCGTGCATGCTAGGCTTGCAGGATTGGTGGTTCTTCTTCCCCATCCGCCGCCGATTTTGCGACCCATGTCTTGCCCACTGCCACTTCAATTCGGCAATTCTCCAAATTCTTGCAATAGATGTACCTAGACCTACATCTCAATAGTAACACAGTCTCACCTTAGTCTGTACAATCAGGTCCTCGATATTGCCGTAGGTGTTCTTCTTCATGCCGCTGGCCCTGGTGGCGACCCAGCCGCCAAGCGTCGAGAACTCGTACGAGTCTGGCTCGTGGCCGACCGTGAAGCCTCGCGCGCGCATCTCCCGCTCCAAGTCTTGGCCGACTATACCCGCCTGTGGTGTTAAAGAAATTATGACAGCTAGAATGTATTAAATAGCTAGCTGTTACCTACGTTACCCATAGCTGTTCCTTCATCAAGATCCGTTCATCCGCTTAGCCGTGAAAAGGCTATAAACTCACAGATAGAGTTACTTTCGATTTTATAATATTAGTATGGATAATAAATATAAGGGAGACTAGCACACACGATCGTCTGACCACAAACTAAGCAAAGCTTGCACTATGGCTGCCAGAGACTGATATACATACATAATTTACATTTGTATAAATTAAATACATACTTAAATACGAGTAGATATTAACACCCAATCGTAAAACAAACACAAATGTTCATCACAAAGATGTTTTCTCTAGTTGGGAATCGAACCTACGCCCACAAGTTCAGAAGGCAGGTTCACTACCAACTGAGCTACCGAGGCAGTCAAGGTACGACGTCTCTAAATTCAAAATTGAGTAATTAATCGAAATATCTCGAAATTGAGTAGTTTTGCCAGAACGACGGTTGCCGCTGTAATGACGGGTTTATACGGGTGACTGAAGCCGCACGATTATTGCTACGCGGCTAAAATTGTCCGTTTTAATGTCAATTCGTCGCATGTGACTAAAGATAGATAGATAGATAAACTCTTTATTGTTCACACCACAGATAACAAAACAATAAGAGAAAAATAATGATAAAACTTATTAACTAGTGTAACAACTGGCGGCCTTATCACTAAAAGCGATCTCTTCCAGGCAACTCTTCTAAAGCCAAGTGATAGGTCGCAATTGATTTGTGAAGCGACTAGCCGCACGGCGAAATCGACCCGTGTGAACCCCTCATAAGCGGCAAGCCAGACAGAAAAGCCATCTCAAGACGAATACGAGATGCGGACGGGGAGCAGACGCAGACGCGGCGTCCCTTCAATGTACTTTTATTCAAAATGTATAGAAGAGAGAAGACGCGACGCAACACATACAAAGAAGACGGGTCGCGGATGCCACGCTTCTCGTTTTGTATAAAAGTGTCATATCCGTGTGTAGTCCTCGTCGTTCCTATTTTCTGTCTGGTCAGCGCCTAAGATATTAATTATCACGGTATTGAAAACCTAGTTATTTAACCCATGCCAGCGACGACCTCTTAGCGAGACATGCTGAGAGGTCGTTAGGTATGAGTAAGTAGGTAGTCTTAAGTAGGTGTGTTGTATTGTAGCGAGTTTTTTTTTAAATTATTCCGATCTAAAAGAGCACACCAAATGTTTTGCAAAAGCAATGAGGCAACAAGGTGACGAAATTTGGTCTAAAGCAAACAAAAACATGTCATAACGACTTACTAATCCTACTATTTATCTCCAAATATATTTTTTTAATAGTCCGTCCTCATAACATAACATATCGTAACGCCTTTCCCCCGAGGGGGCTGGCAGAGGTGTAATACAACACCCATACTTCGTTGGACGATATTCAGTTCCAAATGTGACAGGGGGCGAGCCTGTCGCCATACACCGGGCTCCAGTCATGTAGCAGGTTACATACAATACGCACATATGTTCACATAATGACCAAATTGCTGTGTGCCGTCGGCTGGGTTTGAACCCACTCCTTTTGGCTTGAGAGGCGGGCCTTCTCCAGCTAGGCCATCTACAAAGCAAATAATATCTCACGACTCAGAATAATAATAGAGGGCAGGGCCCCCTATTCTTGCCGCGTGAAATAGATCCGGTCACTTTTACTCCTATGAATTTTCAAACGCGAGAGACAAGGACCAGAAAATATCTCGAATTGTAGGAATAGCCTTCCTGATCATGACCGTGAACTGAAACAGCTAATGAACCCTAAATACATAATTAACATTTCTACTTTGGTCAGCCGTAACTAGAAACATAATTGTGTCATAAACACGATCCCACGTCACGGCTCACGATTTTACGTCATGTGCATTATTTTAAATGCAAATCATTAAAAATACGAGTAATTAGTTCAAACATGGCCCTGAAATGTTTAAAGCTATTGTCAAATCGAAATTAACCACTCATTGACATTTAATTACTTGTGTAACACCTTTTGGAAATTTATATTGGAATTTTTTAATTGCAGTGTTTTACGTCATATAAGTATTTAGAATAATTATTTTCGTCCTGCTTCGATTCCATAACGCAAACAGCGGTGTGCTATTCAAAATCATTCGGAAACGTTTCTAGGGCCCTATTCGGAGATTTGAGACTTTCATCTCACATTTTTTCGTCCTTGTTGCTCTCGTTTGAAACGTCATAGGTGTGAGAGTGACCAAGATAAAATCTCATCTCATCTCACGCGCAGGAATAGCCCCCCTGATCGGATTCCACAAATTTCAAACTCAAATTGTTCGAATCCCAGTCTACTTTAAAAATTTTACGACTTACTTATTTGTATATGACCCTAGGTCCCTAATTAGAATTCATTCAGAATCACAAAACCGTGACGGTATTCCATTGGCCCAGCAACTAAGCCAATCACGATGGGCCCACATCTGGGGGGCCAACCTTACTTCGGGGACGACCTGAAGGCAGCTAATCTAACACTATTATTAAAAGTGTTGTACTGACCTGTATCCTGGCCAACAGCTGCTCTCTGTCCAGCCACAGTATACCGTTCATGTCAGTAGTGTCCAGCACCACGATGGGTCTCGGTTCGTTGGATGGGCACGTAACGGCACCAGACACGCATGTTCCACCCCCAAATGGAATGACGACGAATTTGTGCCGAGATGCGCATTGGACGATTTGCTCCACCTGGCATGGAGGTTGTAAACTTCAAACGACATATTTGGCATATAATAATATAGTTTGGCACTAACGTGAGATCGCATGATATGGAGTCATCCCTCTACTCTGACAGGCAGTTTAAAGTATGGGTAGGATAAGGATAAGGATAAAGTTCAAATGTTTCCACGTTCTTCGGTTCTAAGTGTCGATGTATTAGTAGAGGAAGGGAACGTCTACTTATATTTGCACATATCATTTGCTTGACTGCAACTTCTATACAAATGTTTACACGTAGGTACTAATTACCTTGGAGATCTTAAGGTTAAAACAAATCGTCGCACCTTTGTCGTCTTTATAGGCATCATTTGTGATCATGAAATGGCTATTGGCTTCTGATCAAGTGATTTGAAGTACGTATCGTTAATATGTTGTCTTAGTTTAAATTATAATTAATACTTCAAACTAATGATTTCCTGAGGTGTTCGGTTTCTACTGTAGTTTAAATGTATTATTTTACTACCAAAAATGCATAAGTAACGTTCTAAACCACATGTAAAAGTTTTCAGTTGCAGAATTTAAAAAATCTACACAAATTTATTTTCAACGTTGCATAATTTTACGATTAGTAGTAAGTAAAGGTAAAACTATATCCTACCATTAAAGCGAAAAACGAAAAAAAAAATGTTGAAATTTAATTAGGAAGATGGTACAACTGAATACGACGTCATTGCCATACCTGTTCATGGCTCTGTGGCCAGATGATGGCATCAGGTATCCTCGGGAATGAGTTCTTCCTGACATTCTCCATATCCTTCAACGTCTGACCGTGTGCTCTCATCAGTCTGTCCATTCCGTCCACGCTCACCAGCGCTATGGCCTCCAATTCTTCCTTGACGTTCTCCGGCAATCTGCTTTCGGCGAACTTCGTTGGTGTCTCGGGGATCTTCGGATCTGTAGCTGGATCTAGCCCGAAATTTTCTTTTGCCCAGTCCGCTAATAGGGTCATCTTTTTTCCTCCAATGGAGTATCTGAAAGAGGACATCTGGATGACACTGTGTAGGTAGGCTTTTTAAGGGCTGACAGCTGACAGGGGCTCGTATGGCGTAAGGCTGTGCCAGAATGGTAGCCGAGACAACCTTGTATCGGTGCACAGGTGCACGAATAACTGACCAAAAGTTGACTCAATCAGTTACTTTGCGGAAGTTCATCTTCCAAACTATATTTTAACCCCCAATCCGAAAAGGACGGGGTGTTATAAGTTTGACGTATCTGTGTTTGCGTGTGTCTGTCGGTGGCATCGTAGCTCCACTACGCTTTTTTTGTTTGAAGGGTGAATTATTTGGGTGTGTTTTTAGCTATATATTTCATGAAAATCGGTGTTAATGAAAATCGGTTTTGATGAAAAAGGGTGTCGGGGGTTTTTTCAATTTTAAATTTATACTTTATCAACATAACTCTAGTGTATTTCCACTTTAACGTACGCAATAAGTACACCAAGGAAAAAAGGAAGGCAGGAAGGTCTTTGATGCACTTATTGCAACGTTAAAGTGGAAATACCCTAGAGACCCTAGAGTTTTGTTGAAGAATAACTAGTCAAAATGTCAAATAAATATTTGTCTTTTGTCTAAAATGTTGATTATTCATTCCTAGGCTAGAAGGGTTCGTCAATATTGTGACTTAGACTAGTGTATTACACTTAGACCCCATACAATAGGCATAAACCATAGGGTAATGATATAAAGGTAAGCTATACTTAGCAGTATCAAAAAATTCTCGACACTAATAATGATTAAGTTTTTTGTAACTTACTATGAATTATCCATCGGACGATATTAATCAGATAGATGGAGTATCAAAAAAAAGAAGAACTGTTTAAGTTTCCTGACGTGTGAAACTAATGATTCAAAGCAAGTTATTTAACACACATTAAAAAAACAACAAATAAAACAAATATTGGTCTACGGTAAAATTAAACAATAACATATCGTATTTGATGAGTTCGTAGTTGCGAATGACAAATATGCAAACACGTTTGTATTTTTATGAGTAAGTAATAATATCTATTGAGTGTAATGTCGCGTTTGTACGATCTTTTTTAAATTTGGATTTGGATTTTAAAAAACCGGCTAAGTGCAAGTCGGACTCGCGCATGAAGGGTTCCGTATCATTATCTATAAAAACGGCAAAAAAATCATGTCTGTTGTATAGGAGCCCCCTTAAGTATTTATTTTACTCTGCTTTTTTTTTGTTATAGCGGCAACAGACATACATCATCGGTAAAAAATTCAACTGTCTAACTATCACAGTTCATGAGATACAGTCTGGTGACAGACGGACAGATAGACAGGCAGACGGACGGACAGCGGAGTCTTAGTAAGTAATAGGGTCCCGTTTTACCATTTGGGTACGGAACTCTAGAAACTATTGATACAATGGCCCAAAATGTCTCTGGTAACCGAAACTAAAAGATGCCTTGACTGTTCCAGAATATTGGACCCACTGCTTTGTTCCACTAGAATTTTGAAGTCATGGTCGTATCAACGATGGGCTAAGGTGGGGCATCAGCCTCACCCTGGTCCCTAACTCGAAGCCCAAAATGTAGGTTTTTCAAGTAAAAAAAGTAGTTAAGTACATTTACTTCTACCCCACTCCTAACAAAAAATCTCCACCCAAAAACAAGTCTGAGTACGCCCATGTACCCCACAGTTTGACATTGGTGGACTATTACGATTTTTGAATACTGTTGTCTCCACCTGTGGCCCTATTCGGAGATTTGAGATTTTCATCTCACCTTTTTTCGTCCTTGTTGCTCTCGTTTGAAACGTCATAGGTGTGAGAGTGACCAATATAAAATCTCATCTCACGCGCAGGAATAGCCCCCCTGGTTCTACTAATGGAAACATCATCCACACCATGACAAGGACGTCAACCGTTACATCATGGAATCATCAGATGATTTGGAAAATACTCAAACATTGACACAAACGCTTACCACGTTTTAGCTTATCCATTGAACGGATCGCGTCTCGTTTGGAAGCGGTCTTGGGGTTCGACAATATTGACATGATTTGTATCCATTAGCTGATGCCGCTGTTTGTACTTTGACGTGCAATGTTGACAAGGGTGTAGGTAACTATTGCGCCGTCGTAATATTTACCCAAGATCTGTGTATAAAGCTTGGGCAAATGTGTTCAGTTTTAGAAGTACCCGTAAATAAACCTTCGATAGACTTTATTGTTGTTGCAACACGTTCCGTTCTTACGTTGGCAGGGCGTCCATTAATTAAGAGTCCGGCGACCGTTTTAGACTAACTTCGCAATGGCTAAAGGTTTTCTATTGCCATTTCGTCTAGAAGAAGACGACGAGCGAAGAGACTAAGTAAAGGTACTGACGAGCCTCTAAAGTTATCTACACATCTCACTAACCGGATGGGGGGTTGAATAATCACTTAAATTGCCTCACATAAATGGACGTTAAGGGTCCCGCGACGCTCTGAAATTTCCATATAAACGCGCTTCTCAAATTTCTTGATAACCATTTGTCAGATTATGATGAAATTTAGCATGTACAATTAAAATAGATAGACAAAGCAAATCAAAAATCCCTTTACATAGGGAGGTTGTCTACATCATTAGCTTAAATGAATCCATAATACAAGGGAAATTCTTAGTTATTTAAGAATGATTAGAGAAGTGCAAAAGTCATTAAAAAAAACCACTTTGTCACTCTGTAGGTAAGGCTCGTCAGTATTTTTACTTGCTCTCTTCGCTCGTCATCTGCTTCTTGACGAAATGGCTATGGAAAACTTTACGCCAATGCGAAGTTAGTCTAAAGTGGTCGCCGGACTCTTAAATAAAATGTGAGGTAGTTTACGATATTGTATACCTTTACTCTGTTGTGTGTTGGATACTTGGATATTCCTTCAAACTACGTGATTAATTGAGTTGGAGTGTTGTGATTGTGAATGTTTCTTTCTGTGGGTATGCAAAACGTAAATTTTCGAAATCTGTAGAGAGAGACTAATAACATCGGTATCAAAAGCTTTATTTAGCTAGTAAGTTCACACACAATTGCGTGTGTACAAAAACGACATGTACGTGTAGTGTCTGTGTATAATAATAGGTAGTTAGAACGCGGCTTTTGTATGGAGATTTAGTCGAGTGTCCGGGGTGTGGAACATTAACCCAGGGACATTAGGCGCGCCAATAATAGACAAAACTAAGCATAATTAACTATTTATGATTGATGAACTTTGCAATTTCAGAGACATTTACATGACATTTATATTTATAAGCCATTCATACGACATTACTTAAATAATTGACACGAAGTTTTCAGGAATTTCGGTTAGTAGCTTTTTAAATTAACTGCATCCGTTTTTGTTTTCGTAGTTCTTCGAGGCCAAACAATTGGCAGTTTGGTATGTAAGCGCCATTTATTTACTTACTATTTATTTTTCAGTTTATTTTCATATTTTTTTCAGTTTATATTTCATTCAGTTTTTTACACTATCATAATGTTACTACATGAGTGGCCTACCAGCATACCACTCATGTACCCTACTAATTTTGTAAAAATTAACTCTGTCTGTCTGTCTGCTTGTAGGCTTTTAACGGCTAAACGGCTGAACGGATTTTAATGAAATTTGATAATCAGTCACAGTATATCACGAGCAAGGTTTTTGAATACTATTTTCTGAATAAACGCGAACGAAGTCTCGGGTAATTGCAAGCAAATATAAATAAATATATGAGATTATTGTCTTAGCACACAAATGTGTTCTGTAATAGTGCAAATTTCTATTGTTGCACAGACCCAAACGCTAGATTAATTTACTTTACGACTATTGGAAACCATTGTCGTGGTCGGTATATAAATTAGACAACACATTACGAGTACTATAGCATACTTCAACTCTATTGACATGTTAGAATCCTTGGTTACGGACTGATGTTTGCTGTTCGCCATCATAATGTGGTGGTTTTATGGAATTGGCTTTGACGTAATGGCGAGCATTGGGGGCCATTGCAGAAACTAGGGTTATCTTCTTTACTCGGGTTTTACTCAGAGGTAAAACTGATAAATCGAACATTGAAAATAGGCCGGTAAAATAGAATTTGACCTCGCACTAAATTACCGATCCCATTTTTTTTTATTATAAGGTTTAGGGTCACTTACTGAGCGTAAAGGAACAAAATTTTGACAAATCCAGATGAAGCTTGAAGCTTTAAGCGCCATCTTGAATATTTTTTTTTTTGCCGATATCTCGGAAACTATGCACTAAGGCAAAAGTTATTGAAATCATTATTGTAGAGCAGCGGTCGGCAACCCGCGGCCCGCGGGCCACATGCGGCCCTCGGCCCTCTCTGCGGCCCGGGAGTGTTTTGTAAATAAATAAAAAAATCGGGACATTTTGATCACATGGCCGTCTGACCCCAAACTAAACAAGGCTTTCACTATAGCTGCCAGAGACAGATAAACATTGATTTTTAGAGATCAGATAATACCTACATAAATAAATAGATACCTATGGTAAAATATGTAAAATAAAGAAACCTATAGTACATTTTTTTAACAAGTGCGGCCCATCACTTGCTTATTTTGGCACTGTACGGCCCTTGCATACCAAAAGGTTGTCGACCGCTGTTATAGAGAATAAAATGTCACATCTTTTATTTCCTGTAAACGTTTTTGTCAGTGTTTCAATAACTTTTGCCCTAAAGTGCATAGTTTCCGAGATATCGGCCAAAAACTTTTTTTCAAGATGACGCTTGAAGCTCCACCCGGATCTATCAGCATTTTGTGATTTTAAGCTCAGTAAGTGATCCTACACATTATAAAAAAGTGGATCGGAAATTTAGTGCGAGGTTTACCAAATAAAGGCTATTTTTACTAGCCTCTAAAGAATAAGAAGCTAACCATATTAGAGTGGCATTTAAAACAATAACTAAAGTACTAAATATAAAAAATAAATAAAAAACATGACTATTTAGCTTTGAGTTAATGAACCATGCGTATAAAAATTTAACTTCGTTTCTTTTGGGCCTAAGAGACTGGAGAGAATCCTAGCGCATTTTTTTAGTCCAGACCTATCTTTAGACCTATCTACGGCCTACGGTTTAAGAAAACGAGTGAATGTGTCCCTATATGAATAGAATAGAAGAATATGAGATGAATATGATAATATAGATAGAATATGAGTAGCTAAAACAGCTGTGAAAACGACCTAAGCTCAACAAGTCAACTATATAGCTATCCAGACAATTGTCACATCAGAGCAGATGACATAATCAAATGCCACGTAATCCACGTGGTTGCGAATTAAGAGGACACATCAATTTAGCCACCGCCCACTGACATCAGCTCCGTGATACGATGCCCGCAGGTCGGGAATGCCAGTCAACACCAGACCAGTCTCGATAGCACCACTTTCTTTCTCATGTTAGGGCTGATCTAATCTGACCACAGATTATACAGCGTTATAGGTACCTCATCAAAAACCTCTTAAGGGTTAATTGTACTCATTAATATGAACAACTTTTACTATCGGGCGAACACAGAAATCTCGAAAAAAAATATCAGCTGTTCCATACATTTTGTCTCGGGTGATTGAACTTTGTATGAAACAGCTGTTTTTTTTATTGCGATTACAGGATTCGCTTCACAGTAAAAGTTGTTCATTTGATGAGTACAATGAACCCTTAAGAGGTTTTTGGTGAGTTACCTATAACCTTGTATACTGTGAAAATCGAGAAAAGATTTTAATGAGTACCTGTTCCCAGTGAAATAAGCTCCATCTCCCTCTAGCTTGAACATGGAGTCTTTGTAGCCCCAGCCGTACCATTTCAACAGCTCCTGTCTGAAAAAAGAGAAATAAGTACAGAATTATATTTCCACAACTATCTTAGAGACTAAAGTCCCGCAGTGAAAGAGAAACCTGTTGACGATGTCGATAGTAATCTTTAAAATAAACTTAGATAGAGACTGATTTATTTACGTATACTTAATGTCATTTGCTCCGAAACTGGAGCCCGGTGTATGGCGACAGGCTCGCCCTATCACTGGACTGGTCACTGTCTCCTGGACTGAATATCGTCCGGTGAAGTATGGGTGTTGTACACCTTTCACCCTTCGGGGGAAAGGCGTGACGATGTGTATATATTATGTACTTTTTATCTCGGAAAAATAACTGAAGCTTTATATTGAATCCGGGAGGAGCTATCTTCATTTTAAATATCACGCTAAAATCTGTTAAACCGTTTCCGAGTACACAAGAAGTAAAAAATAACACCTTCGCTCACTCTCAAACATTTGAATTTTTATTATTGTAATGGCAAAAAATCTCATTGCTGATTCGTAGGCGCGTCGTAGCAAGCGTAGCGCTTTAAAAGAACTTAGTTGCGGGTTACGACGTAACCCAAAGTAGATATTGGTTTTCTATCGTATTTTTATCTGTGTACGGCTTAACTATAGTATAGACTATGGATAAATCCCATTTTCTATACTTTATTAAGGCCTATATTAGCCCTATTTTGTGCCCTTTTGGGCGTTGTCTGTAGACCATAGTAAAGGTCTACGACAACGCTTGGAATGTCTACGACCAAAGGCTGGCCCCCTCTTCCTGACGCTCGAGATGTTTCTTGCTCACTCTCACTCCTATGACTTTTCAAACGAGAGAGACAAGGACCAAAAAATATCTCGACTCTGGTAGGAATAAGGCTAATGGAGCCCAATCCCCAATGGAACCAAATTCAGGTGCAGTCTGTGTGCATTTCGGTCCGGTTTGTACGGAACAGCCTAGTAAAGTATGAGATTATATGGAATAGTGTCATTTTTATGGAGGAAAAGCCTTTTAGGATATGATACTGTTACCCTGTGATTTAAAAACAGAGTTGAGGCTTTACAATTATATGAGCGAGTGTTACCATAATTTTTACATGCAGGGGGGCTATTCCTGCGCGTGAGATGAGATGAGATTTTATCTTGGTCACTCTCACACCTATGACGTTTCAAACGAGAGCAACAAGGACAAAAAATAGTGAGATTGAATCTCACTCCTTCAGAATAGCCCTACAGGTCTTCTAGGATGTGAACTACAGTGATAACACTGTGTAAGTGTGTGTTTAGTAAAATCTACGGATTTTGGATCTGAATTAAAGATTGTCATTATTTTTACGTAGGTACATAGTGTATAAAAATCTTCAGACTCATCAGAGTTCTATTTATTTCTGTACCTATCACTAATAAACGGCTTACATTATTCCAGTCCAGCAATCAAATCCAGCGCTGGAATGCAACTGGAATAATGTAAGCCGCCACTGGAATGGTGCTCACTGGATCCAGTGCATTCCAGTGGCGGTTTACATTATTCCAGTCGCATTCCAGACCATGGATTCCATCGCTGGACTGGAATAATGTAAACGGGGTATAAGTCGGCACTTTTCAGTATGTTTAAACTGTACACAACTACAATGTTTATATTACAAGTGGCAAGCCGTGAGCTATTCTTGGATTTACACAACACCACTCGGTGTGAAATAATGAACCGCGTATTTTAATATCGCATGTACATATTGTACGTTGGTAAATGTACCGGTCATAAATACTTTTTTGTGACTGAGAAAATTCTTCGAAAGATACCTGTCTGCGTTGGTGTACATACACCCGGGTTACATGGATAAGCATTAAAATGATAAAAAATCTACATTCTATACAGCTTCACATAAGCCACGCCTTATTCCGGCTTTTTCCCGCGGTTACCACTTCTCTACACTTGCTACGACCCTGGCACACAAATTTCGCTCCTTCTACTTCCATGAGTCTTTTCGTGCTCGTCAGTTACGGGTAGGTACTCTTGACCTGGCCTTTCTTCAAAACGTCTTGAATTAATCCTAGTACATTATTTTTCGTCAACTGTTTTATTTTATTTTATTTATTTAAACAAAATCCACAGCTCACAATAATGACATGAAATAAACTTACAGATAAACTTACAGCTAATTATGGATTTACATTTTATTTACAAAATAATAAAAACAATCACTAAATAAACAATGACTGTTACAATCACTGTTACCAATTTAGATTGTATAATGATGGGCATAAGGGATTATACTCGTTAAACATTCCTCGGTGGTCAGCCTCTGCGCTCTCTGAATTTTCCATTCAAACGCACTTGTTAAATTTCTTGTAAAACATTTGTCAGATTATGATGATATTTGGCATATACAATTAAATGAACTATATCACCGCCCCAATGTCTTGGTTTAAAAAAAAAACGTCCACAAGAGAAAATAGAGCTATGAAAAATATCCGCATTTGTAAGGGGTCACTTTTAACCGATTAATTTAAGACATAAACAAAGCAAATCAAAAATCCCTTTACATAGGGAGGTTACTCTAATACAGGTATAGTGAGGTTAGTCTAATGTGGTCCCTTAAAGTACTCTACCCTTTGATCATGTGGTCTAAGACTCTACATATCATAAATAGTGCGCTTAAGGCCTTAACCGCACTTGTATACGATATGTAGAGTCTATCATATCATATGAACACTTAAGTTAGTCTAACTTCGCATTGGCTAAAGATTTTCTATTGCCATTTCGTTTAGAAGGAGACGACGAGCGAAAAGAGCAAGTTAATATACTGAAGAGCCTCTAAAGTTATCCACAGTGACAAATAACAATTACAAATTGCAAACTTCAAAAATTTTCTTTTATGAATCGTACTTGTTCTTTTCTTAAATAACTAAGAATTGTCTTTGTGTTGAGGATTAATTCTAGGTGTAAACAAACGCCCGAAGAGACGGCAATTTTTTTAATTTACTTTGTCTGTTATCTATTAAATAAATCAGTCCGAAGTGACCTCTTACAAATGCGGATGTTTTTTATAGCTCAATTTTCTCTTGAGCACGTTTTTCAAACCCGATACAAAAACGACATGGTGTTATAAGTTTGACGTGTCTGTGTGAGCGTGTGTGTGTGGCATCGAAGCTCCCGAACGGATAAACCGATTTTTTTTTTTTTTTTGTTCACTTCCACACACGGTCGCCTGACCCCAAACTACGCAAAGCTTGTACTATGGCTGCCAGAGACTGATATACATACTTAAATATTTTTAAATACATACTGAAATATATATTAACACCCAGACATAGAACAAACACAAATGTTCATCACATAAAAGGTTTGCCCTAGGTGGGAATCGAACCCACGCCCCCCAGCTCAGAAGGCAGGTTCACTACCGACTGAGACACCGAGGCAGTCATTTGAAAGGTGACTTAGTCGGGAGTGTTCTTATGCTTGATGATAATCGGTGTTTTTGTTTTGTAATGTTTGTACTTATGCTTTTGATTTTGTTAGTTCTGGGGGGCTATTCCTGCGCGTGAGATGAGATGAGATTTTACCTTGGTCACTCTCACACCTATGATATACGACAGTAGCGTAGTTTTTGGATGGTTTTTGGCTTCACTTAGATCATACGCCGTGCGCCATCTTATTCTCTAGGTTGATCTGAGAGCCGGATTACAGTCGGCAATATTGCCAGTATTGTCGGGTCAGTATTGCAGTTAAACTATGGCCCATCTAATAGCGCCCTTTACTCACGCCAGGGACCCTATTCGGAGATTTGAGATTTTCATCTCACTTTTTCTCGTCCTTGTTGCTCTCGTTTGAAACGTCATAGGTGTGAGAGTGACCAAGATAAAATCTCATCTCATCTCACGCGCAGGAATAGCCTCCCTGAACGGCTGTACGGATCTGAATTTTTAACTACGGGTAACACCGCCGAGGTTAGCTAGTTATAAATATATTAGTATGCAGCTAATTTATTATGTTAAGAAGCTATGATGTTTTTATATTTTATTGCTTACCTAAAACAATAGGTACCTGCTCCGGGTGTGGGCGCTGACCTAATCGAATCATTTTTCCATAAAATTAATATGTTTTTAATACAATTGTTTTTATTCATACGAAATTCGTACCTACTCATAATACAATCAGTACTTTTTGTATTTAAGATTCCGACTGCAGATTTGTTCACAAGATGTAACGACTGATTTATAATTTAGAAAATAATTTAATGATTACTGGGTAGTAGTTCGCCTCGAACGGAGATCTCGTATATCTCCGTAACTTCTCGTCCGATTTTGCTCATAATGAAATTAAAAATTGTACTCGCATGAACTACTTGCCTGCAAAATTTCGTGAAGATTGGAACTACGATACTCAAGTTATCGTGGAACAAACAAATACCGAGATGTCCCAGTATCCACGCAACGCTTACACGAATTCACCAAAAACAAGTATTTTGTTTGCACCTGATGGCAGCCTAGTTGGGAGAAGGTCCGCCTCTTAAGCCAGAGGGAGCGGGTTCGAACCCAGCCGACGGCACGCACCAATTTGTTCATTGTGTGAACATATGAGCGTATTGTATGTCATCTGCTACATGACTGGAGCCCGGTGTATGGCGACAGGCTCGCCCCCTGTCACATTTGGGACTGAATATCGTCCGGCGAAATGTGGGTGTTGTATTACACCTCTGCCAGCCCCCTCAGGGGAAAGGCGTGACGATATGTGTTTGCACCTATTTTGAAATAAAGAATTATGATCATCAGGTGCAAAAAAATACAGCTGGTAGTAGAAACAACCAACTAAAATTTAACCGAAGAACAATTTTGAAAATCAGACACAAAAAGTCTCTTCTTAGAAAAACTATCGGTTCTCTAAATTTTCAGGGATTTCACCACGATTTTTTTCGATTTTTCTACAGCCAGATTAGTTCTGTAAAGTTTAACCAAGCAACTAATTCTTATTTGTGCCCTTCTTACGATTAATACCATTAAAAACGACAAAAAAAAATTACGCGCCGATCTATTTTACGCTCAATATTGATTTACGATTTTCAACTAAATGACGCAACGTAAGTAATCGTGTGTGTGTGGATAAAAAATCGTGCTATGACGGCGCCTTAATACGATTCTGACCATCAGTTAGCATATTTTCACTGAAGGTTATAAGTACTTATACCGTGCGAAGCCAGGGTGCGAAGCCGGGGAAGCCGGGGCGGGTCACTAGTACAATTATAAAACTATAATCATTTAATATTTATTTCAATTTCGTGTGCCTTGATTAAGCTTAAACCTCATCGATAGGATTTTTTTCTTTTTTTCTTAGGCTGGAAAATTCAGTTAACTATAACACCGAGTATTATAACTGTAAAGAGTTCTTACAGTTAAATTTTTATATTCTCTATAAATTATTTACATTTTTCTTGATTTTCACAATAATATCTAAAGTAATTGCTGCGCCCCGCGGTTAAAAAAAATCCTATGCTATCCGCTATTCCAGACTGTAATCTATCTCTGTGCCAAACTTCATCCAGATTCGTTGAGCCGTTCTGGCGTGTTTGAGTAACAAACATCCAGACATCCATCCAAACTTTCGCATTTATAATATTATAGTGAGATTAGGATGAGATAGATAGATAGATAAACACTTTATTGTTCACACCAGACATAACAAAAGAACAGAAAAATCTTAAACTGTAGTGTCAACTAACCTTATCACTAAGAGCGATCTCTTCCAGGCAACAATAATAGAGATATTTAAAAAAACCAGACATCTAATTGTTAACGAAATTCTATTCCATGACAAAATAAATTTAAATTAATTTCCTTGTTTCCAAATGACGAATTATCTGTCTGGTAATCGTAATTAAAAATAGTTTCGTGTGATTAATAACTTTCAGCTCGTTGCTATTACGCTACAGGATATGATTCATAACATAATTTAAATAAACTACATAGGTGTGTAGTAAATAAATGGGTCACAAAAATTGTATTGCCGCTTATCGCATATAACCCTCTGCGACTGACGTGCGCTAGTTTTTACAATTCCACTGACGTGGTAGTCTACCAGACACCATTTTGACAGCCTATATCTTTTTTATTTTGAAGACAAGGCCTATGGTATTAATTATTACCTATTTATTGACGGTTTATCTTGTATCATAAAAGTAATAGAATACCAAAATTAAAGTGCACGTAGATTTAAATAATTTTTATTCATATTACTAGAATCAGCCTTCAAAATCAGATATCTATACTCTAAAGTGAAAAAAATAATCAACATTGACTTTTTTTTTTATAAATGCTATACTTAAATTGTAGTTAACGCTTATACTAATTAGACTCCTTAAATTGAAAAACATTCATTGGTTCAATAAAAAATAATCACATCTTCAAAATCACACTTTTTTTTTGGCAATCTTCACAAAGTGACTTGGAGCATTGTAGGCAAATCGGCTTCGAACAATCACAGCAACGATATTTTGATACTCTTTTTATTTTTGGTGGACAGATTGAACACAGCTTCCTTGCACTCGGAGGAACAGATCGATATTTCATGGCCAGTACCATCAGTGGCAAATATTATGCGCAGATCGGAGTCATTACACTTGAATACCGACGAGTAGTAGAGAAGGCCTAAAATCGCTTTCATTTCAGTAACATCTTTATCCAAAAGTTCCACCTTAGTATTTTGTTTGAACCGGGTTCGATATGTATTGAGTTTTTGATTTGTGTATGCCACTAAACCTTCCAACAATGAATCGTCAATAAGCTTGGATCAAAATTCGAAATAGCCTTCAAAATTCTAAGCATTTTGGCGGCCTGGCAATTTATAATATTGTGAGCTGCAATTCGTGATGTTTTGGGGCACTCTTGTTTATTCCAAATAAACCCATTTTTACCTTTATGGTATTCAGACCGGTCTGTAACAAGTTGCTCTTCTGCACATGGTTCTTCTTGATCCTCTGCCTCAACTGATTTGATTGATTTCATCATCTTCGATGTGCTGAACTTCTGGTAGGTATAAAATCCGGGTCATCGCCAACATTGTCTACATCGTTGAACTCATGCTCGCTTTCCTCTTCTAACCTCTGTAAAATTTGCTCGTCGTGACTCCGAAAAACTCCATAAGATGATCTTTTAGAGCTACATGCCTCTTGGTTATAACTTGAGTGAGCCATCTAAAACACAAAAAACAAACTGAACTAAAATAAACATAGTTACTGATATGTTGTTTAGGAAACACTATGAATGTATAACAATTAAACTGACGTGGTTGTTTAGTAGACACATACCTTAACGCTGACGTGGTTGACTCGTAGACACTCTCCCTCGGTACACGATGCGTGGGCGTGCTGCGACAGCACCCGGCTCACTAATGCACGCACGAGACCGCGACAGGAAGGTACTGTGAGTGCGGGGTTCCCCTTTTGAAAAATACCGATGCTGGAGATGTTTTTCGATTATGCGGTGTCTGTCATACTACCACGTCAGCTCCAGAAGGATAATATCATACGACTGATAAGATAACGTTTACTTACGCCTATATGTATCCGATATAATACCAAATCACTCTTTCACCCAAGGATTAAGGTTCAATGTACAATAACCATAAAATAAAAAAAAATCGGTACATCTTGGAAAGATATCCACAATTATATGTAAAAAATCGATAAAACTGCTTGCATGCATTTCTCACACGTCGCCAACGAAAGTTTAAAAGTGCCAACATTTTCCTCGCCTAGTAACTTTTTAGCAAACTGTGGTAAAGCTTACTGAAAAGTACTGCTGTAAATAGTATATTTCATATTTTTGGCGCGAAACTTTAAAACTAATAACTCTGCTATTTGTTAACATGAAGCTAATCTTCTATTGCGATTCCTGGATTATTTTTAGAGCCGCTACTGTTAATTATATCCAGAAAACTGGAGCAGCTGCACGGTCGCATTTATTAATTGAACTAAGCATTTTCTTTTCTTGTTTTCACTCTGATTTGAAAGTTAAATAATAAAGTAATTTATTAGTTAGAAAAGTTAGTGTTAAAATTGCAATTTTTATTTAAAAATCGATAAAAAGCTTACCTTTTTCTGGGTATAGCACTTTTCACTTTGATAATCGTGTTGCTAGTTCCATTGGAATCGCTGTTACTTTTATCACAGTGAGTTTTCATCTTTCTTAAACTATTTGTTCTTTCATCTATGTTTTTCACGTTTTGTTTCGTATTATCCGAGCTGCATCCTTTTGCAGCTGACATTTTCACAATGGGCGATTATGGATTTCTGGCGGACGGCATTTGGTACGATTTTTATAAATCGCGCAGCCTGGCGCGCATGCAGTGACAGCTACTCCGTCGGTTAAGTAGCTGGGTTATTTTAACAGTGACATCTGGTTTTTCCATCTGAAACTACTATGAACAACTATGACTGGCATTGGCACTGGACATTTTGAACTAAAAACGTAGTTTACAAATGTTTTCGTAACGGCACGATAGATGGCGCACTGTGTACGAAAATATCGAAATAGTGAAAATGTAGAGCTTATTGTAATAGTGCCTACCTAATTGATACCTATTTAGGATAGCTCAGTAGAGACAGACAAAGGGATATAGGAAAATAAGGTAATTAAGTAAATGTTAAAATATTCTTTGAAGGTATTTATTGATCTATTCTTACGTTGTACAAAATTATAAAGGTACAAATTTTACTTACACAATTAGGATGCCTAAAATATCGAACAATGTTCTAGACAGAGCTACAAAAAGAATTAAGATAGCTAAGCGACTTTAGGTACTTATTCTAATAAATGCGAAAAAAATAATTTAAGAAAAATCAAATAATAAAACATATCTGATAAATATCTGGAATTTATACAAGATATTTTGTTTCCAAATGCAAAAAATCAAATTAAGGATTCGACTTGTGATGCGTAAAGCTAGTTACAGACGATATGCAGTTTCTAGCGTATGTGTGTGCCAGTGCGCCACCCCCAAGAGACTCGCAGAGATTTCAGCGGTATTTAGAAAGGGTGGCATTATAACGCGTAGACCCATTTTTATAACGAAATTTTTGTTTCAACTTTTAATTCAGATTGATGAAGAAAGTGGAAGCGGAGACTGAGGCAATAAAGATTTACATCGGCAATTTAAGGTTAACCTCACTAATTAAACAATGAAAGTAAGGTATATCAAAGGTGTGTTAATGCATGTGTTTTGACTGATGTGTACTTTCGTATCGCGTAAAAAAAATAGGGGGAAGTCCGTGCATACAAATCACGTTTATCTAAGAAAAATCTAAGTACTGAGCATAAAAATTAAATCTAGAATAATACAGTGCTAATGTTATTCTTATCCCTATGAAGATAACATTATCAATAGGTACATATCTAATTACATAGTTTACGCCATCGCTAGATATGTAAAAGGTAATAATTTAAATTCGTTATGCAGTCTTAATTAAATATATACCAACTACTTAAGCACCTAATACTTAAACTAATTAAGTATTATTTACAATAACGAACACGTCGACATAGCTTGTAATAATAATTATGAGAATACATGGTATATATGATTAGTCATATAGTACATAATATTTATAAGTTATAAGGTGTTGAAAGCTTCGCCATCAAAGACTTGCTGACGTCGTACGTCGTACACAACGAGCAATGCAACATTGATACTGAGCAACGAAAACATAGTTGATATTGATGTTTACTTGAAAACTTCATTACCTATAGGGTCAACTGGGGCAATTGTGTCTTTCGAGAAATACTGACAATCCCTTCACAAATTAGGTGCCACCTATTTTTTCTGTCTATCTTTAGTTGCAATAATCTGTACAAGATCTGGATGTTAGTTTCCTAGTTTTGTCAGTAATTGTCGAAAGACGCAATTGCCCACAGACGCATTTGCCCGTGTTGACCCTACATGGAAAATAAAGTATTTTTTAAAGTAAATTAATATAAACACTGTCTATTTTCCTCCTAACTTATTTGTTTTCGATAAAATATGTCCAGACTTCTTCTTTAGACTCTTCAGACCAATTTGTCGTGTTTAGTAACAATTGATCGCATCGTCTGGTGTATAATATGAAGGTACAAATAAGTATGCGTTTATTTTGTTTCATGCTTTATAGCACTTGTGCGTGAAATCTGTCGACTATTGTTTTTTCGAACGAACAACTAATATTTCGCTTCGTAGCAAGGGTGTAGTTTAAGGGCGTAGCATATATGAAGATAACACATTGTGAACGTTGCATTGCATTGCACGTTGCATTCAAACATTGTGTTTACATCTGTACGCGGCCTTATTGAAACCGTAATAGATAAAGAAGAAAATAGGTAAATACATAATAGTATATTTAGGTAGTCTTATTTTACATTTCTAGCGTACTCTACGTTAATATAATGCTCTATATCAATGTAGAGTAAGCTGTTTGCATCTCAAATTCTTGGATTGGAGACTTCTTGGCCTGTTGGTTTTTACGGCTCATTAGTTTTTCATGCTTTGCTTAATGAGCTGGTGGTTTTTGACATTTGTTGTGTCTTATTTGGAACTTTACTTTTGATCGTAAAGTTTTCTGTTACTTAGGTAGAACCTAATACCTTTATGGAATTTAAACAAGTTGATTGTAACTTTTTTAGTAATTTTGATAGGTAATGCTAACTAGGTAGCTCGCCAGATTAGCATTTTTCACTGGTTTTGATACTTCCCAATTTCTTTAATTATTTTTAGCATATACCTAAATACCTTCCTATAACAGAAATCTAGATTCATTTAGAGTATTTTAGAGGTTATTGGTGCCTTCTTATCAACAAATAGGGAACCCAGATTACCTAAAATAGTTATAATGAATCCCTCCGAATGTTGTAATTGTAACCAAATGGTTTGCAGGTAGTTTAAATATACTTCTCCAAGATCACATTCAATTGCTACTCTAATTAAGGCAACAACTTATGATACTCCGCGGTCTTCTTATTCTTCTCTAACACGTAAAAAGACTTCGGCTTTCCATTGCCAGAGAAGTACTTTCTGAATGAGGTCTTCTTTGCGGGCACGTAGTACGCCAGCGCATCTAAAGAGTTCGGGTGGTTGTTGACGCCCTTAGGCCAAGTTGGCGTGCTTTCAACGTCTACTACGTCATCGTCGAATCTCGCTTGAGGCCGGTTCTTGGCGAATTTCTGCAGAACTGGTATGTTCCAGTGGTAGACTCGGGCGGGCTTCCCGTTGCTCGTCATCTGGAGGGGAAGGGTCCTGGCGGCGGCGGGAGCTGCCTCTGGACGCGTGTAGTATGAGGTGTTGGGAGGCAGCTTAATGACGTACATTCTAGAATCACCTGGAATGATAAAAACAGTTGGTTAAGATGAGGACACCGTTTTTCGTTCTCCTACTCGCACATTCAATTTTTAATGTCATATAATTCTTGAGCGGTGTTGTAACTGAAGATTACATTGAAATGTAATTGTAAATGTTAGTTTTGCAGCTTATTACGAGTATAAGATTTAGAATGAGCAAGCTTTATGGTCGCCTTCCACTGCAATCGTCTATTTTAGGGTGGCGGTTGAGTGGTTGGTCCTGAAGTTTACCAACCAACCATAATAAACCAATAAGTAGTGGTTCTGTGAGTTGTAGACCTCACGGCTAAACAGACTCAGGCTAACTACAGGTCGCAATCCTCAACCGATTTTCGAGAAATATTGTGGGCAAGTTCGATAATTAAGTACACAGCTTTTTTTTGCCGAGTTTGTTTATTTCGATACTTTAATTATTTAACGAGTTTTTTTTTCAAAAAAAAAATGCTAAAACGGACCTGAAAAAAATTGTACATGGTTATTGAACCTACTCACAAAATTTTAAAAGAATCGGGTAATAAATCCAACCTCTCGAGGAACAAAGACCTCCGGACAGAAATCCAGACAGGATTCGAACATGCGAAATGCTGAAGACTTTGTAGATTAATCAAATCAAATCTTCATATTTATCAAATTTTGATAGTCTCTATTCAATTGGGTATCGAAGATTTTACACTTATAAACGTCAAAGTTATAAAAATGACCTAGTTTGAAAAAAGAGCCACTACAACCTGAAGAACAGGCCACAAACTGAGAAGCATATTTTATACGAAAGCCATTTTTTACTACTTTGGTAGGATAGAAGTAGGTGAAGTATACCTGTAGCATGCCGCCTGCCCTGTTCCGAAAACCTCTTCCTATGATGGGCGGCTGGTATCCTCAGCTTCTTCAAGCCCAGTGAACTGAGCAGCTCGTGTGTAGAAGGTTCCTTCTTGTCAACGGTGAGGTTGTCTTCTCTCGTAGCAGCGTAGACCACTGTCAACGCGAAAAGCAGGATGGATAGCCTGGAACAATTGAGAGGCTGGTTCGTTTGACCTGTTTCACAAGATAACAAGTACGTTTGGGCTGAGTGCATTAGATCAGTAGCTATGAGCGGCGTATCGCCGCGCAATAAGGTTCATGGTGATGGTCATAAAAATGATCGCAATTAGATGTCAGGGTGGCCCTAGTGTCAGAATTTTTAGGCTGCCTAAAGGAAGGCACTTGGCTTGGCGGTTGTCAGATAGGACAGATAACGGCGTCTATAGCTAACTTGCATTCGCTTCCAAGCTACTCTATGAATACAATCCCTAACGCTCGGACATTAGCTGCTACTAGGTTCTCGTACTTTATGCCTCCGCTGCTGCGTTCGTACGAGTAATCTGCAAAACGCAGCTATAATGGTTAATTTGTTTAAATTATTTTCTTTAGGCTGACCAACTTACCTGTAGAGGCGGCTGAATAAGGAAGCTAACACTTTCAATGGAGCTACATAGCTTTTGTTCATATAATACTATGGTGAGTCTTGTAACAAACTAAGAGTTAAGTTTGTGGCAATCTATAACTTTTCAGAGTTATGACTTGGTAGGTTATTTCCTACGACATAGGACCCTATGAACCTAGTTCTGGGTCTTTGAGTCTTGTGGATATAAATAATTTTAATTTGCATTTTTGTATAAATGTTGAAGTGAAATTGTCAGGTACGCCATTGTTGCATAGGTACCATGGTCGTAGCTTTGAATATATTTCCGAGAACTGCAGCAACTGTAGGAAACAATATGTCGTTTGCTTGGATGTGTGTGTGAGTCATTTGTAAGTTGTGAATATTTTTGCATAGATTTTAATCTATGTGTGCTATGCTCGTTACAATGAAACGAGGTAGGGTTAAATGCGGGAATGTTACAAGAGGTTTGAAGTATAAAGTAAGTAAGTAAGTATGTATACATTTTTTTAAACTTATTTACACCCCCAAGCTTATAGCAGCTTGGGTTGAAAATAAGCTGAAAACATGCACCTAACCTGCACATAGTTTTAAAAAACTTTTATTAATAACCAACCCTGAAATCGCGAAACAAATCAACAGTTCCATATTGGATAATATTTTAACGAGTGTCAATGACATTTGTAAAACAGCTTGTTTTTTCGCTATTTCGGGGTTGGGCTTTAGTGAAATAGTTTATTAGGTTTTGTCTTCCGACTAGGTGAACCGACGATCTGGTGGGGGTCGCGCAAGACCAGTCGTCGTGGAGATCTTTTTGGGGAGAGGCCTTTGTCTAGCAGTGGACGTCTTCCGTCTGAGATGAAACACGATACATGTTTTCAGTTTAGTAACCTTAAAATAATAACCCTGTATACTATAATGTTCGTATAGTTCGCACATTGCGCACGATTCGCACGACCGCCTCTAACATCCGAACATCGACTAAGTCGAAATGATTCCATACAAAAGTCAGCTTTACGATTGGTATCGGCAAACTTAGCCTTTTACAGTTTCTGCCGAGGTTTAAGTACCTAAACGATTATATGACTATGTGGTTTAGATTTTGTGGTTTTAACTGCATCTTACGAAAAAATAACCTACAACTGAACCAAGGAAAATAAATAAGTAGAGTTCATTTGCGGGCGCGGGCAGAGAAAACAGTAGTCTTGCTAGCAATGACACGTAAATGGCTATTTGATTTTTGGAAAATCAAGTATCAATAAAATCTAAAGAGGAAAAAAAAAAAGAAATCTGCAAGCGTGCTACATCATTAAAGCCGCATTGCTGATCATCGGGCGAGATGGCGGCCAAACACAAGCCTATTAACGAATAAAAAAACTGTCCACGGTGGTTCTCAGTTTTAAATGCAACCCGCGGTCACCCATCCTAGGACTGGCCGCAACGTCCGTTGTTTAACATCGGTGATCGATTTCGAACACCTAGCCGAGCTACACTGTGAGCGCTACTACAGTCTTATAATTTAATGTCACTCTAATATTGTGTTTACTCAAGGCTGGCTTAATGAGCAGTCAACTCCGAGTTTAAAAGGTAGCCCAAGCTTCTGCAAGGGGCCCTAAGTAGAAGAGCCTCTTAACTAAAGCTCTACTGTACTGTACTGTATGTATGTATGCACTGTACTACATAACATAATACAGTAAATATCTTTCATAACAAGAAACCAGAGTTAACCTGTCGGTAGGTAGTTGATTAAAGATTCCAAGCACACCTAGCCAAAGTGGGCCATCCTAGCGCTACTACGAGTTATCCTGGAATACTAAATTCCGTGTTACCGTATCCGCCATTCCAGTTTCGGATCCAGTACTGGCCTGTACCGGATAGGACTTGCCTAGTCTACTGGGTCGATTGGACCTACCTTAGAGAAATGTTGCTTGATTTTTAGAATCGTGCCAAAAAAACACGGTTTGTGGGATTTGAACCTACATCTCTCAGCAGCAATATTTATTTTGCTTAGCTGTCACTGTCAGTTTTGATAGACCGGGACCTCGCTTTCAGTCGGTCAATAATTCGATATCGTGACATTATGCTCATGCGCATGGCGTAAGTGCGAGCGACCACGATTACGATTGATAGCTAACACAGGTTATGGTCAACCCAAGGTGTTTTACCAATTAAAGTTATGATTACCTCAACCACTAGCTTCGAATTAACCAACTGTGGAAGAAAGTTAAGTACATAGGATATATAACTGGACTGTGACGTCTGTAATTGGAACGGGACGGGAAAAATTAGGTACTAAATGGGACACGAAGAAAGCACTTCTGGTGGTGACTGTCAGTATATTTTTTCTGAAAATATCTGTGTCTAAAGCAAACTTTTAGAGGTTCGCGGAGTAATATCGCGCTAGAGCCTTTGTTAGTAGGTATTTTCTTTTTGAGTATGTATGACTGCCTCGATGGCTTAGTAGTGAACCTGCCTTCTGCGCTTTGGGGTGTGGGTTCGATTTCCAGTAAGGCCAACATTTGTATTTATTCGGTGTTTTTATTTGTAGGTAAGTATGTATATACCTACATGTACAAGCTTTGCTTAGTTTGCGGTCAGGCGACCGACTGTGCAAAAAAGTCCTGCATATTTATTTATCATTTATTTTCACATATATAACCGTGGAAACACCAAGCTACCTGCCGCTATGAGCGTATTAAACAGAACTACAGACGAACATGGAAGCAGTAATCACTCGGATTACATCACCCGCGATGATTGCCAAATGATTACTGTGATACGGTAATAACATGGCGATGTCGCAGGCTCAGAGCAAATAGAGCTGAAATAGATATATTTGCAGAGAAATGTGATATTAAAATAATTGTGTAGAATCTGAGGATATGAAAAATCTATTAAACTCAGACCACCATGTATTTTAACTACTTTCATCATCACGAATTTACAGGTTATAAAGAGCCATATCAAATACCTAATAATTTACTTACTCACTAATTTATTTACTTATTAAATACATAAACGTATAACTATATTTTAATCTAAAAGACCGTTGGTAGAGGGAAAGGTGCCCAGAATGCTGGCAGCATTGCCACGCTGGATGGCAATGCTCAATTTCTGGTCGAAATAAATGCCAGCATTCTGAACACCTGATGCCTCCAGCAACCGTTTAGCCAGATCCATGTAGATAGATGTAGATAGGGCCACTGGGCCCCACGGACCTAAAATTTCCACCGCAAACGGCACAAAGATGTAGCCACGGTCTAATCGCGAATATTTGTGCCGTTTGAGGTTCTCGGCCTTGGCAGCGGCGGCGCCGGCTTGGACAGTGGTCCCCGGGAGGTGAGACGGAGCTAGTGGGTCAACACAAGTGGCATCCCACACTAAGGGGCATCCCACCTTCCAAGGGATCAGTGTCATCCCGTCGGGTCTTTTACCGTCGTCTCGCATCAGTCCACTAGGTCCTACGACTGATGGGACGCCGGCAGTAACTTACTTGCTTCCTCTTTTGGAAATATGTTCTTAGAAATAGTATGACGGTGTTTTTTTCCAACTTCCACTACTTTTTAGAGGACTACATATGTAATGCGTAAACAGCGGCCGAAAAGGCTTTTTTCTGAAGTGAAATATGCAAAACTAAACAGCAACGTCGCATTGTGCAACGCGCTGTTTAATGAATTAAAAGCGGAAAAAAACAAAAAGTACAATTTTATTGCCTGTTGCGGGATCCTACAAGGCCTAAAATTATGCTGGATCCCGTTGGTTTGCGGGATCCCTATCCACTTTCAATACAAGTACTCGCGTCAAAAAACAATTTTGCAGCCTTGCAAAGCAAATAACTATTAATTCTATAGTAGGAACCTACATAGGTACGTACTCCTTCGTAAATCATACATTCATGACTACTGTAGGTAGAGTCTGAATGTTAAATGGTGTAGCGAAACATGTAATATTCCGCAATAAAAACCTATAAAAGTGTCTGGCTGCAGAATTAATAACCGCGCCTGCACTAGCCTTCGGCTAAAATTTAGCTTTTTTAAACCACGGAAAATTATGGAAAATTAGCAACGAGCCAACGGATATGAGATAATAATAATAATGTAAGTATATTTTTAAATCTTGGTATTTAGCTCATGCGGTTTTATTTGTTTATTAAAGTATAGGGTTGGACGAGTTGAGATACCAAGGTAGGATCTTTAACACGAATTGAAATTTTGATCTTCATTTTACTAATATTAAAAAAAGGAAATAATGAATAGAAACTCATTGGAAATAATTCCTTAAGGTTTTTCTTCACTAGTTTTATTTTTTATTAAATTTGACTACACGCGTTCATCTACTGTAACTATCCACATAAGTACGTAGAACCTCTGTTACTTGTGCCAAATGCTCTGGTGTGACAAACTTTTAGTTTGTTCGTCGCAAAATTTAAACTCTCATTTCTAGATTACAATTCGTAATGTTGTCGTAGTGAATTTCTCACGCCTCGGATTGCATTGCATGTCGTGTCCAATTGAAACCGAGTGCAGTACATTAGAACGCGTGACAGATTAATTTCAATTGATTGCTCGTGTGACCGCTAACGCTATGGTATTGTATAGGCATAGAGTGTAGAGCAAGTAGTCTTGGTAGGTATGCTTATACCAAAAAAGCATTTTGATAAACTAGGTACATCAGCCAGTTTTTTTTTTTGGTTTTAAATGAAGATTATGTTTACGTTCAAGTTAAAATTCCACCACAGTAAAATGGTCAAATAAAGAAAAACATACCTTCCACAGTCATAATAAACCAAGCTAGACTGAAAATGCACACAAAGTTTCGTTTATGATAGCACACAAGAGTCGGTGCCAAGTTCTACGCCTGCCAACTCTTGCAAATAAAAAAAAAACACTGGCCATATAAAACCTCCATGCTAAGCTCACCACAGACTTCATATACATCATAAACGCTTTTATAATCACAATGGTTTGTGCAACAGAATACCATTATAAATCTTGGCTCTGGCATTCGCGTGCTTACAACTACCTAACACAGCAAGAAGCTTGCACTAGCTAGTTAGAAATTCTAGTCCAACACAATGTTGCCAGACGTTTTAATCCAGCAATAATTTATGGTTTGAGCTTTACATTGTCCAATGTCCATTTTTGTTACTTAAAGATGCAGTCTGAAATATTACACTTTTGAAAAATGACAGATACAATTTTAAAAGTAACATGATAAACGAGTACGTGCATGAAAAATAAAAAGTACGAGTTTATGACGATTTATTTACTATAATAGACGCTAGTGTTACTTATAGTGTTCGATTGATGATGCATATAAGCAAGAATGTAGATAACAGTGCCGTTGGGTAGGCCTATAATTTTAAGTACAAGTTTCGTACTCAGACAACCTTTAAAGCTGTAAAGATGGAAACTTAACGAATGGCTAACAAAACCTGACTAATGGTAAAAGCCAACGGTTTCTTGTAGACACGTAAATATCTAAGCTTGTATTGGAGCTTAAAAAGTTATTGTCTATTGCCTATTGTACCATCGACTACTGATTTATTGTTCGAATTCCTTCATGTACTACCCGTACCGTAATAATTTACCAATAATCATGTTATAGGTCAGACATCCTCGTCTACGATCTTGATGCCAATTCAAAGTCCCGTTTAGAGTATATTCCCACAATAAGTCAGATCAGTATTGCCAGTACCTGCTTAGGCACTGATCCTAATGAATATATTAGATGTTTTCGGTTCGTTTGTCCTCATTCGCGTTAAAATATAGAATTAGACAAAAATCTAAGGTTGAAGCAGGTGATTGTGCATACTGGACATATCTACCTACAAGAAGAACTAGCTTATAGCCGTGTGTACTAATCTTATCTACGCTATGGCTGTGTTGCCAGAGCTAGTAGGTAATGGTTAAAGGCCTAGGGCTATAGTGCGCGGCGTGTGGGCGGGCCCTAACACCGGTGACCGCTTGCCCCCGACTCCCGGGTCAGGCGCGCCGGTCAACGCACCGCAACGCGCGTGCGCTGCATTTTGTCGCCAGCTTTCGTACGCTTGACAGACCGCAGCCATCTTGGGTTTTTGAATCTGAGAATAAGCATGTGTGACGTAACAGCTTTGTTTGATTTTGCAAGAAATGTGCTTTGCACACTTGTACAGTCTTTTGTTGCAATTTTTAACACATTTTTTTAGAGGCAATACCTTTGTCGGGTTTTAATTTTGGCTACGCACGATTTTATATTTTTTCGACGGTGACGTTGTAGGTGGGTCATGGCAGGTATATCTGATCGAAGTAGGTATCTTGTCTTACAACAGAGATTTATTAAGAAAAACGTTTAAATGGGGCACAACAATACAAGTGGAAATACTTAGTGTACCCACAAGACGCAACCAACCACTTGTCTCTGCCGTAAAAAATAATATTCTAACGATTTAGTGAAGCAAAATTAATTTCCCGGCTTTAATTCCACCTAGAGCTTTATAAATAGGTGCAATAAATTAGTTGAAGACAATTATTTAACGCGGCTTAAGTTATATTAAAAGTAGAGGTTTGTATTATTGCGTTTATAGCAATTATTCATAATTTTATCTACTTTTTTATAACAGTGCTTCCAGTAAGACTGCATTCCTACACTAACTGCGGTTGTTTCGATGTTTAATAGCTAAGTCGTAAATTATTCTTTAATAAAAAGTCGGTAGCCGAATGCTGTTTAATAAAGTATCATTTTATTTTGATCGACCAATGAGCTGTTATTACCAATGATTTATGAACTGTACGCATTTTGATTATAGTTGTCAATGATGTGCTTAGAGTTTTATCGCTTTGATAATGCCGATTTAAAAAAGTTAAATGTCAAACAACTCTTTTTAGATTTTTTATTTTTATTTTAAGAAGGTTGAAGTATATTTATAAATAAGATAGATATACCATGTTTAGTACTCATTACAAATTTTCGTGATTAGCTTTGTGCTTATTTCTTTTTTTCTTAACCACATCGACGGTCAACGTTCCGCGCCGACCGCAGGTTCTTAATTTGCTTCATTCTTCTCCACTATAATGTAAATAGCTTAAATATGTGAGTTTGTTGTAATTTGCGGTACTGTGTTTGGTATTTTTTATTTAGACCATAATCACATGAACACTTATCCTGTAAATGAAGAATGTGCGGTGTGTGTACGTAATACATTTTTTATTCTGTATGTAGAGAAATAATTGAGAGTAAACCTACAAAACTATTAGTCATTGGTTGGGGTAGATACATTCAGGATTTAATTAACTTAAAAGAAAAAAAATATCCTAATAAAAACCCAATCTAATAGATTACGTACACCACTTACATTATAGGGTACATTAATTGACTGGGAAGTCAAAAGTTCGTAAAAAAAGGTTGAAAATAGAAGGTTAGTGTCTGAAATACTAATGCATTGTCTATGCCAATTGCCAACTTACCTAGAATTTAATCAAGAAATTTAGTCTTTGGTAATACAACATTTTCACATATGGCAATGATAAGTTTGTATTTGTTTCTAAGTCCATTTTCTGCGAATTTCAGTACTTTCTTCCTTGCATCACTTAGATTACAAAGTTGTAACTTTCTTTGCACCTTTCATATCAACTAATGTAGCATTTACGTCTAATTTAAAGATTTTATTACAAAGATAAAGCTCATACAGAACCAATTACGTACTAATCTGCTTTTTACCAGACATGCCTAGTTAATTAAAATGAACATTCAATTAACGTGATTAAAACACTATTACATGAATGGAAATCTCCATTACATGGATGGAAATCGTTTTATCCGGCCGTGTGCCGTCTATTTATACAATGACAGTTTTTTCAATATCAAAGTAGGTGAGCCGAACATGCTACATTGCTAATTTTCTCTTCGTATAAGCATGTATAAGTACGTTTATATGTTAATGAAAATCTTGTTTTTATTCGTAAATACAATGTTTGAGTCTGACAGCACGGCGATCACGCGAGGACATTAACCAACTTATGTGTATTTGCTAGGTCTTGAAACGACTAAAATTAATTTATTTTGCAGGGCAAATCAAATCAAATCAAATAATTTATTTTACAAAATATGGGTTACAGATAGTTCTTTTTAATAAAATTAGTTCGCCATAGCAGCAACAGTTAGTGAAGTTTCAGTGGGACACTTTGTCTAGATCTAGCTAGATCACGGTTATGTAGAGCATTTTATAAATAAGTACGAGTAGATTCTTACTTAGTATTTTTAGTTACTTCTAACTTAGCTGCCCCCTCCTTAGATCTTCTGATTACGGCCCTGTTTTTTTTTTGAGAAATTACACTCCACGGACTCCGGGGACCGTGACTTTTGTTAACTGGTATCTTAATTATTATTATTTAAGGGGAATAAAAATTAATTATTTAATGATAAATTAATAAATTATTAATTAATTTTAGTTAATTAAGGGGTTGGTTGTTTATTAAGGCCCTGTTTGTAGTCACTCAACTAAGTATTTTTCTTACCCTATCGTCACCAACTCATTTTCAGAATTACATAAAACTATCTTACAAAAAAAAAACCCATGGCAAATACACAATTAAAAAAAAAACAAAGTTAAACTCTATTCTAAATACAAACGAGGTGCGATGGCGCGAAAGAGCGCGGCACCTCGCTAGGCGCCAGTACCAATTAGGTATTTATCTCTGCTTATTTAGCCTGAGAGACACCGGGTGAATAATAGGCCCTCAGCTTGTAATGCTATTTATACGCGTCTGGTTGGCGTAATTAATTTTGCTAGGTGCTTTTAGACTTGGAAGTTATGTGATTGTCGACATCCCAACTACTTTTTTTCCTTTTTTTTTTACGCTAAACTTAAAAAAAAAAACTAATTAAGTGTTCGGTTTTATACGTGACTAGCTGCGCCCTACGGTGTAACCCGCGGTTAAAAAGTAGCCTGTGTTAATCCAGAGTCTAAGCCATATCAAATTTTATCAAAATCCGTATAGTCACTGTTTGAGGTCGAAGAAGTAATAAACAAACACACATACAAATCTTTGCCTTGATAATATAGGTAGAATGATGACATTGATATTTTCGAGTTAAAGAATTAACATATCCTCACGCCTTGCCCCGAGGGGGCTGGCAGAGGTGTAATAAAACATCCACACTTCGCCGGACGATATTCAGTTCCAAATGTGATAAGGGGCGAGCCTGTCGCCATACACCGGGCTCCAGTCATGTAGCAGATGACACACAATTAAAGAATTACCTTCCATTATTGTTGCTAAACGTTTTTTAATTAAAACTTCTAGCTACCGGATCCCGTTTTCAATTTCTTTATCGGCAATCTTGAAGCGTCAAAAACCTGATTCGAATGAGCACAATTCGGTTGCAATTGCTCTACAATCTGAACCGGTGATTCTTAATTAAATATGATAATAAGTCCGCAGGAAGTGCGCTCGCTTATCGATTTATCGTTCGATTATCGATTATCGATTTAGTATCGAGTCGTAGAAGTCGAGCAATCGCCGAGATCATAAAATCTAGGTGCGCCTTTTATGAAACGTTCAGGAAACCGAAATGGCAATGTCTGTCAGATTGGATTGTCAGTTCTATTTTCTATTCTAGTAAATGGAGCGAGTTGCCTTATTTGTTTGGAAATCGAACGAGGTTTGGTTGGTTTAGACAAGTTGACGGACGTGTTGATTGGCCAGTTGAGAGATTGAGATGTTTTACAAGATCTGTAAAGATTGGTATTACATACAAGCTTTGAGACGCTGACTCCGTAATAAATAGCTCTATCTTGGATGTTGCATGATTAATTCAACGTGTCTTCAGTCTTGAGTCGCATCTATCGCGCTATCTGTAATAAGTGCATTTATAACTTCGTTTAATCTCTTTTATAATTTATTTCATGGTTATATGGTATCTGTATCATTCATTCACTGTCAACTGCAAAATTGCATCTTTATCTCACGTGACTTAGGAGTTGATACTATTATTAAACACTAGCTGCACCCCGCGGTGTTGTCAGCGGTTAAAAATTAGCCTATGTGTTAATTAAGCCTATGGGTATGAGCTATCTCCGTACCAAATTTCATCAAAACCCGTCCAACCGTTCGAGCTTTAAGTAGTAACTAACAGACACACAAACTTATATTTTCGCCTTTATCCTACTAATATTATAAACGCGAAAGTTTGTAAGATTATAGTCTAGAATAGCACATATAATTTTAAATTAATTACTATAATTTATCTCTGTGCTAAATTTCATCCAGATGTGTTCAGCCATTCTGGCGTGAAAGAGTAACAAACATCCATCCATCCATTCTTACAAACTGTCGCGTTTATAAATTAGTAGAATTATAGTCTAGAATAGTACAGATACTTTTTAAACGCGGGTGACACCAGCGGGGCGCAGCTAGTTTATAATATTTATGGATAAGTTAGATCAATCATCGGTGCAATGCCTTGACAAATAACAAATAAAAAAAAAATACAGATAGGTAAAGCATGGTGTTATCGTTGTTACATAGTCCTAAAATATTCCTAGGCATTCGACGTTGACCCTCTAACACAGGGTCGGAACAAGTTCGTCAAAGCAAACACTTTCGTGTCACGGCGGGAATTTAAATAAAACTGCGATAGAACTTCGCACGGCTCCATTTATCGCGTGGCTAGGTGCCAATTAGCACTCCATCTCTCACACCGCCCACTGCAACTCGTATTCAAATCGAATCTAGATTAACGAGAACATTTTAAAAATAATTGTACCACTGACTCTAGTGGGCGGAGATACTTCTTTAATTGAACTATGTCATGGATAATAAATGTTTTTTATGAGAAAGCTAAAAAGATCTGAGATAAAAAAATAGCAATTTAACTGAGTTAAATTAAAATAACTGCAACCCTTAACGTAATCTTCACATAACATAAGATTAAAATGTTTCTAAGATTAAAAAAATTGATTGCCCCAATCGTCAATCCTTAACACAACTCTGGCAGACAGAACACAAAAAGGTGGAACCAGCTCTGGAAATTTTAATTACAATCCTGTAATATTTAAATAGTCTTGCTTGTTAATTTTATTTCTTTGGGCTTTTAGCGAGGTTAAAGCACCTAGGAATCCTAGAATAGCTTGAATGGTATAAACGTCAGAATGATACTGACAAAGTGAATTACGTTCCTAACAGTCCTTTCAAAGTGGGTATCCATTACAACCACTTTAGCGTTTAATGTCGAGAGTAAATTGACAATGGCTCGAGTTTCCGAGAATTGAGCTGAGAAATGGCAAAATTGTAAAGTGTTGTACTCAAAAAAATGCTTTTAGTGCATTATTTGACTGCCTCTGTGGCTCAGTTGGTAATGAACTTGCCTTCTGAGCTTGGGGGCGTGGGTTCGATTCCCACCTAGGGCAAACATTTATGTGATGAACATTTGTGTTTGTTCTATGTCTGGGTGTTAATATGTATTTAAGTACGTATTTAAAAATATCTAAGTATGTATATCATATATCTCTGGCAGCCATAGTACAAGCTTTGCTTAGTTTGGGGTCAGGCGACCGTGTGTGGAAATGTCCCGAATTTATTTTTATTATTTAACTGTATGTATTAAACTGTAGAAAAATGCTTTCTATGTTCGATTAGACGAACAAAGTTCGCCTTCGTTCTAGAGCAAGCCAATCAAAGCACAAGAAAAAATAGCACTTATATGAACTAGTGGCTCTATGAGCTGTAGACCTCGCGGCCGACTTCTGTCCTCCTCTACAGGTAGCATTCTGCAACCAATTCTCGTGAAATTTTGTTAACAGGTTCGATAATTATACTTTTTTTTGGCGAGGAAAAAAATTTCCAAAAGTTGACTCGACAAAAAAGTACATTTCATTAATGAAGCTACTTACAAGTTTTCTAAAGAATCAGCTTCGAAATGCGACCTGTAGATGAAGATAGAAAACCGGACAGAATTCTGACAAACGAAAACATTTTTGTCGAAGCTAAAGCATATAGACGCTGAGCTCGCTAACGCTCGTTCAGTCTTATATTTAAACACTTATGATTTATATAAATTTCATTATGTTACCCTTAAATCATGCATACTTATTACAAATAATAACACAAAGTAAAAAAAATAAGTGTGACTTCTAGCGTATCTGTAATTAAAACAGTCAATTTATTTATTATATTTTTGCCCCCGCCTCCGCCTTGAATGCCTGCCTGTACCAGATTCTGAAGAAGTAGGAGACACTGCATAAAATAATTGACAGGTGCATAACCATAAACCTGTTTCTCGGCAAAACTAAAGATATGCAGATATTTTAATGATCCATCTATCATGTCGCGCTCAATTTCATACGAATATCTTCGCCTTCGACGAATCTTTTTAAAGCGCATTGGATTCCCGTTGAACAGCTCTAATTGGGTAATAAATAAGTTTATAAAGTTTACACTTCTTGTAAATGGGCCTCGATTAATGTTTTAAACAGCAATATTAGTAGTTTAATATTTTTATTACGTCAATCTACAATGGAAAATTTCACCACGATGTAGAAGAAATTTAGTGGAAATTGAGTACTTTTTGGGCTACAGAATAAATATTAATGAAACAACTTTTACTTAACTAAGTAAATAAGTTAGTTATATGACCGTTATAATTATAATAACATTATTAAACTTACTATGAGTTTTGATAGTTAACGTAAACTTTTTTAGTTTATTTTGGCTCCATAAATTTACTTACTTATTTCAGAGGCGTTTTATTGAAATGTATAGAGCCAATCGAAAACGAAAAAAGTTTACAAAACAATTAAAACTCATTGTAAAGGTCCAATTCTGAAGTAATACCTAGCTAGTTCTTAAAAAAATGGCAATTTGAATCCTGCAACCAATGCAACTAAAGACTGACTTAACACTTCACTTTCATTCTCAACTACCCGAAGAACAATGAACTGACGATATCACGATATACGTTTTTCATTTTCACGCTTCGAGAAATATCTCGACGTGTCCACGATTAAACCCAAAAACTAGCCGTTTTTCTCAATTTTTTCATCTTTTGAATGATTCAACACTATTCGATAGGATTGGGTTGCCAGGTTCTAATAGCTTGTAGCCAGACAAAATTTTTTTATCAGTTCAAAAATGACATGTACTCGATGCATGTACCTACTTTTTTGAATTTTTTGTCGCATAAGTAAACCTGGGGGGCTATTCCTGCGCGTGAGATGAGATGAGATTTTATCATGGTCACTCTCACACCTATGACGTTTCTAAACGAGAGCAACAAAGATAAAAAAAAGTGAGATGAAAATCTTAAATCTCCGAATAGGGCCCCTGATAAATGTCTAATGGACTCTATTGCCCTACGTAATTCGAGTCCAGTGTATGGTGACAGGCTCGCCCCCTCTCACATTCGGGATTGAATATCGTCCGGCAAAGTGTGGGTGTTGTATTACCTTTGGGTTTTGGGGCTATTTTGCCATTTTTTTAGTTACCAATAAGCAATAAAAAAGTCGAAGTACCTATAAAAAGATGACAAATGAAAAAAAAGGTTGGATACTTTAATTCTGTGTGGTAATTATGTCCAATAGCTCAGCGACTAAACGAAAGCGAACCATTTCGATTGTAGAATTAGGCGAAACATTCTGCACGCTATTATTACAGTACTTGATCACTGGAGTAATTGGATTAGTGAACAATTACCGTAATTTAGTAATTAGGGTGTAATTTACGATGGCATGTTTTACAGCGGACGGCTTAAAGATACGATATGATTTGAACGTTCACGCTGAATAAATTAACCTTCTCATAGACAAATTACAGGTGAGTATTGTTTATTTTTTATTTTTAACACGTTTTTATTAGCTTGACTTGTAACTAATAGAGAATATAACAATCTTAGAAGTAAATTTTAATTTACTCCTAATAATTTTATTGTCGTATCGCAGTGCTACTTTGTGTACAAAACTAGATATAATTTGGTATTTCGGAGCTGATCAATTTCATGATTAAATAATATTGGAAAAAAATATTTATTTCATTAGTAAGTAGCAATTGTAAAAATTACTTTTATTTTTTATGGTCCATTACGGTCAATTCCATAATCAAATATTTTTTTATATTTTTAACAAGCTGCGCCCCGCGGTTTCACCCGCGGTTAAAAAGTCCTGTGTGCTATTCTAGACTATAATCTATCTCTGTGCCAAATTTCATCCAGATCTGCTCAGCCGTTCTGGCGTGAAAGAGTAACAAACATCCATCCATCCATTCTTACAAACTTTCGCGATTATAATATTATTTTACCTACTTAGTAGGATTTATAATTTTTTATTTATTACTAAGAAGTTGCTACTGTAAATTGTGTGAAACGTTTATGTTCTTTTCTGTATTTTACTTTTGGAAAATCCTTTATGGAAACAACAGGCCTAGGGGCGGGCAGAGTAGTTATGTGGGACACCCGCCGCTGGCAGACTACCCACTAAACACCTTGTTTCAAGAATTGCCTAAGTCCTTGTTGAACTAGTTTGAAAATACTCCTAGCGAAATATTCGCTTTTTGGGCAAATAAAGTTAAGATTCTCCCAAGGAGTGGCTGTAAAAAAATGTATGTACCTAGGAGCTAACTAATCCTAACTAATATAATAAATGTAAAAGTGAATTTGTTTGTTGCACTTTTACTAAGGAGTAAAAGTGTAACAAACAAATTCACTTTTAGTTTTAGTTAAGGAACTATCAAACCGCGTCATGAAATTTTGCTACACGTTGTCAAGGGTTCAGAAAAGGACATGGGGTACCTTTTATCCCGACACAACAACCTTGCCTATGAGATCGCGGGTGATACCGCGAAACACAGCTAGTAGTTAATAAGACAAATGATTACGCAGTAGACGCCCTAATTCGTGTTTAGCTCACATTTATCTGAGATTGATGTCAGGAAACGCTTCGGATCGTTCCGATGTTCGAAAATGTGAAGAAGCAATTATTTATTTTTACGCCGGAATTTGGAGTGAAATCAACGCTCTTAGATTGACAATGCGCAGTGATTGGATTAATTTTATGGTCGTTTGCGAGCTGGTATTTCGAGAATGATTCGCGTTTTGGTAACTGTTCGAATTTCAAAGTAGTTCAAAATGACGGGTTGAATAATAATTTTGTTGGAAAGAGAATAAAAGTATAAAACCTCTTTAGACCTTGTCTCGCAAAAGAGGTTTTTGCCTGGAACCGAAAAGATGGTGTCGTGATTTTGTATTATTTTCTAAAACTTGTGATTCTTCGAGTGTTAAAGTGTAATAGTTGTGGATTAACCTTTGCCGATTCGTGAACGTGCACGAGTGTGGGCAAATGATACAAACATTAGGAAATGCTACTTTTCGTGTTCTCTACAAAACTCAACTCAAAGTTTCAGTAAAGTATCCACGGCATTACTGAAATGGGAAAAGGGGAGGGATTCGTCTCATCATTCATCACCCTCTCCTCTATCATCTTCATCTTAGATTTAGCACTCATGTACAAAAAATAAAACGGATGACAAGGCGTGATGGCTATGGCCATGATGGCTTTAGCCTGCCCTACGGGCAAAACAAAAACAAATAAATTGTCTCGCGAAAAAAATAGTTCTGTGGACCTTGTACACTTTTTTTTCTTTAAAAACTTCATTGGAAGTGTGGAAGTGTCCCGAATTCATTTTTATTTATTTATTATTACAACCGTCATTTACTGCGTTTCATTGCATTGGGTGGTATTCTATTTATTTATTGGTATTGGGCGGTGCGGGTGACATAACACAAATTATTTACTTTCCACCATTGCTTTTTAGTTTTCACCCTTGAAATTACAAACGTGACTTAAAACTTCAGCAGCACGCTAAATTCCACAACACTTATAAATACGGCTGTCATCCACACCATGCTACACTAAACGAAGTATCTACGGAAAATACTTTTTAACGCAACTTTTTTGTTCCACAGGTAATTAATAACATAACATATCGTCAAGCCTTTCCTTCGAAGGGGCTGGCAGAGGCTTACAACACCCACACTTCAGCGGGAGATATTCAGTCCCAAATGAGACAGGGGGCGAGCCTGTCGCCATACACCGGGCTCCAGTAGTTAGGTACGTAGCAGATGATATTAAATACACACATATGCTAACACAATGAACAAATTCCAAATTGGTGCGTGTCTTCGGCTGGGTCCGAACCCGCTCCCTCTGGTATGACAGGCGAGTCTTCTCTGACTAGGCTATCATCGCTAATTTAAACATCACTTACTTTTAAATAACCACAAACTACATTTAAATAATCACAAACTTATCTACATAATTATGATCTCAATTCTTCCTTATTGATAAAATATGATTTTAAATTGATATTAATACTTTATATGAATATGGAAAAAATGCAATGGAATTACTTTTCCAGTAATCCATATTCTGATCAGACACCTTCCATTTTCTAGAGTTACTCGTCCAGTGCGACTATTTTAATCACAGAGTTGGGTAGGGGGGAGCTACGATCGCATTTCTTCGGAAAAATCGAGACCATCCCGTTTGAAAATGTTAGTTCCATCATTTGACCACATTTCAAATAAATTGGTTACACTGGATAAATTATGTCTGGATAGATCTTGAACTCATTTTAAAACCTGAATAAGATATCACAAACGAATAAGTAAGTGCTACGAAGTACTCGTAATTGGAAATTCTTTGAAAAATTGAGAATTAATCGTTTAGCGTATTATAACTTTTATGATCGGGGCGTAGTAACTTTTATGTCTTAGCTGGCTAATAGAATGCAAGCCATGACAATAGCATTAAATGCAAATTAAACTTTCATAAAATATTTTTCTTTTTTACTAAAATAAATTTTATAGATTCGACCTCTATAGTTTCTAAAACTAAACTTATTGAAAGCATCGGATATTACTTTTGAAACTATTGTTTGCTAGATTTTGTTGTTTCAGCCGAGATTGCAAATAAAATGACGCATTTCTTATTGAGCTATTTGTATAACGTGCTAGAGATGACATCGCAATACATCTACGTTACTATGTCCCATGTAATAGTAGAGAGTGCCACATTTCATTCTGTCGCTAAACAAAAAAAAACTTATTTGTAGGTACTTAGCTTATTTGTAAGTTAGGCAAGCGTAATAGGTACAGTTTTTGATTTATTTGTGCTGATCATATTTACAACAGAACAATGACCGTGTAGCGTGTCTACAAAGTGACTAATTAGTTGAGTAAGGCGATTAATCTGGTTTCAGTTTCTACCTAACCGAATGTTTTTAAATTGTTAAGGAATAGCCTACTTTTCACACTTTTGGCATACAAAAAGTGTCGACTTTAGGCACTTATTTTTTTTAATTTTAACATCTATTGCCTTGGAAGAATTGAGGCTCAAAAATATCCTATCATTGATTGTTGCGAAGTGTGGTGCCATCAAAGTCAAAGTCAAAATGTTTTCATTCAATTTAGGTATCAAAGATACACTTATGAAGGTCAAAGTTTTTTAAATAGACTCGACCGCCTTGTTCGGATAAAGAGCCTCTACTCAGAAGAACAGGCAACCATCTCAAGTATGAACCACATAGTTACTCAACTCAAAGTTAATTCTGTAGTACGAATTATTTACCTACATGTACCGAATTCTCCACACCTTTGCTGTCCGCAGTTGACCTAATTCCAAAATCATGTTTTATAGTTATTTAAAGCCAGACCGGTCTGTATGATAATGCACGTAGCGGCGGATGCTGAGTAAAAACATCAAAAACGGTTGTTTTGGTGATGTATGGACTCGCACACCCCGGGGTCGACGGCCGGTCTAACCACTCACTATGCCACTTAGCATGTTAATGTGTGCTCACCACTCGAATGTCTACTGCTAAGGTTCGGGAAGGTTCGCTAAGTGTAAGGTTCTAGAAATCTAGACAAATGAGAAACAGACTAGCTGCGAACCGCGGTTTCATGCCCGATCACAGGGGAACCGTTATTGTTTCAGGATGAAAGGTATCCTACGTCTTTTTCTGTATTTCGGACAATTAGTATGCAAAATTTCATGATGACCTGCGTAGTACCGTAGAACGGCGTAGGTGAGCAAGTACTCAGTGAAAGCGTAAAAAAAAAACAAAACGAACAAACTCACTTTAAAATTTAATAATAATAATAAAAACTTTATTTGAGCAAAAAATTTTACAGAGTTTAAATGTGGACCCTGAGTCCCACACTAGGAGGTCCTGTGCTGTGGAACTCAGTCCTGTCCCATCTTAGGCTACTTAGTTTAGCTGAGCTGTAGGTAGACATTATAATAGTTACTAAATAATAATTAGTAATATTATAATAATTTTAATAATGGTAAGGATTAGGATAGAATTAGATTAGTTAGGAATTAAGTTAGGATTAAGGTTAAGATACGTGTTTTCGGTTCAGAAGATACACCTCTATATACGCCCTAAGCTTACAACCTACAAATGACTAATGCTATTAATTTTGTAATTTTCTAGGTACTCAATACGCATACTAAAACTCCAGTTAGCTATTTTAAAAGAACCGCTAATTTCAGAGAAAGTTATGATTATCGGATGTGAATGTGAATTCTTAATACCATACTTCTGAATCATGTTAATAAGGGCAAGACATCCTCAATCCTCAGAATTACCATTCACAGTTTCCTTGAGCCACGCCGTAAACTTGCATGACTAACGAAATAAATATGAAAATTGACACGCGAATACCAACCAAATGCGATCGAAACTATATGAGTAGTATCGTGTTTTAAGCAAACAGTTAAATATTATCATGGATAACACACTAATTAAATTATTGATTACTAATTACTATTGATTGGTGGGGTGGTGTTTCGTGCAGTTTCAGTGTATTACGCTAGGAGTCGAACTTCCGTGAATCACGGTTCAGTTATGTCGCCCTTTTTTTTGCACTTCCTTTCAGTGTCTGAAATAGAAGTAGAAATTGTTTTAAAATTTAAAAGTCCCATTTCGGCCACAGTGTCTGAAAAAATTGTGTCCCAACTCAGTTTTAAGACGTAGTAGGTCAGAATGAATAGGTATGTCTGCCTTCTAAGAGGATGGGTTACACCTATGTGCCTACTTACTTTAAAATCGACCCGGCTAATTATTAAATCAATACAGTAAACGGTTTCTCAGATAAGTTTTCACTTGCCTTTCAAACTGCATCATCCTACTGGCTTAGGGATACTTACAGAACGAAACGAAAATGAAAACGTTTTCGTTTCGTTTCGTTTTCGAAAACGAAAACGTTTTCGTTAACTATCCAAAGTCGTGGTAAGCCCCCTGAGTGAATTAACTCTGTTTAAGATTTAACTGCGTATTTTCTGCAAGTGGGCGTTCATTGAAAACCCTGCGACAATCCAGTGTGAAGATTCAAAGTTCTAAAAATCCTCTTTTGCGTCCCCTTTCAACCTTTCACTGGAAAATCATTTTTGTGTTGGGAATCATCATTCCTAAGTTTTCATCATAATTATTTCTGCATGGCTGTCGTGCATGTGCATCCATATCTAGAATATTCAATCATGTGCAACGGTAGGGGAAACCGTGACCCCATGAATCATACGAGCGTTGAATGTAACTTAGATTTTCTATTTGTAGCCGCCAGGAGTTGACGTTCCTACTTACTTATGTAATAGATGAGAGTTGAGTTAGGAAATGGTACTGGTGTATTCACGAGATTCAACAAAGAAGTAGTCAATATTCACTAGTAAGATAAGTTTTTACATAACATATCGTCACGCCAGAGGTGTAATACAACACTCACACTTCGCCGATATTCAGTCCCAAATGTGACAGGGGCGAGCCTGTCGCAATACACCGGGCTCCAGTCATGTAGCGGATGACATACAATACGCACATAATTATGTTCACACAATGAACAAATTGGTGCGTGCCGTCGGCTGGGTTCGAACCCGCTCCCTCTGGCTTGAGAGGCGGGCCTTCTCCTAACTAGGCTGCCATCGTTTAGTTTTTAACAAGCTTTTATTAGCTTCACTTGTAACTAACTTACTAAACAAAGTAGTAGAAGTCAATTTTAGCCAAAATACTTCATATTGACGTATCCAAATGAAACTTAAATGTTATCAAATTCGGATGACAAGACTACAATTTGGTATATCGGAGCTGATCTGATGATGGAGCCAGGAGGTGTGAAGACGTGTGTTTTTAACAGCTATTTTTTTGTTTTATATCGTAGCTTTTTTTTTGTTTCTCACTCATAGCTCCCCACTAGGTTTCCCTGTGTAGGGGATGCCATAGAACACACACAAAGACATAGACAACTACCACCCATCCGACTAACTCTTGAACCAGTGAACATGCCGCTCATAAGCCACTGAGCATACTTACCCCTCTGCACTAGTTACTCACCCCACCTTACGCACCCTGAGCGATCATGTCGGAGTTGTTCATCGACATGAGAAAAAATGGGTTTATAACTAGTCTGGCCATAAATATTGTTACAATACACTCCTTCGTTGATTTTTTTTCTGCATTTAAATTTGGAATGCGATTATGTCGAAAACTACACAATCAATTTCCCGCCATTTCACATATGCATATTTTCCGTGATTATTATCAAATTTACATAATGGAATGGGGTGTTAAAGAAAACAGGATTGCAGTGATTGCGTTGCACAAAGTGGGCATGGAACTGTCAGTCAATTTTCAAGACTCTTCAAAATCTTGTAAAAAATCGTGCAAAAAAAAATGCATTTTCATTTATAACAGAACTTATGGTTATACTAGCTGTGTATAGAGTTGTTAAACAGTATCTCGTATACTGATAAACTCTGTATAGCCTCGGAATAGTTAGACAGAGTTTTATCTTATTTCTTTCTTTTGAATTTTTAACTCGATAGAAAAAGGCAAAACACTGCCCCGCTAAAAAACAATAAACGTTGTATAATCTCGGAATAGCTAGACAGTCTTTTGTCTTTCTCGATCGAGTTAAAAAAATGAAAAGAAAGAAGTAGACAAAACACATAACTATTCCGAGGCCACACAACTTTTATTTCTAAGTGAGTGTAAGTTTAAATAGGTATTCCGAGGCTAATTGAAGATATACAACGTATATAAGTAAAATTATTTCTGATCACGCTAGACCTTTAGTCTTGTTCTATCTTAGTAAAAGTTTAACCAGACCTGTGTAATGTTGGTCATTACGACGACTAATCGTGATCACGCCCCAGTACAGTTTTCGTTTTGATTAAACGCGTCTTAATTAAGGCGTTTAGAGCATTTATCGAGAGACATTACTCTGTAACTGGTCATAAGAAGCTTTCATAGTACGCTACTATAACATTTTAATTTATTGATCTCAACTACATGGGGTTCTTTAAAAAAGGCTGTCAATAGTTAAGGGTTGGCAACGTATTTGTGATTCCCTTGGTAATCCATCAGGCGGCCCTTACAAAACGTAAGAAAGGAACGAGAGGAAGTAATCGTATTCATTGCTTATTAGAAACCAATCCAGAAATAACAAACCTAATCTCAAGATTTTTTCAGTTATTTACATTTATTATGAAACAATTAAATGTAAGACGTAACCAGTTGTGAATAGATAATTAAAAAAAAAACAAAAACTGAATCGACTTTTTTTAAATTTAATTCGAACCTGCTCACAAAATTTCACGAGAATTGGTTGAGAAACGCGGACAGAAGGTACAATAGGCAGAACAGTCGAGCGAGCAGACGCTTGTCTGTTGGACGGATATACGAAAGCATTTTTGCCGAAGCTGAAGCAGTGACGCTTCGCTCGCTAACGCTCATATAATAATAGCTAATAATAATATAAATAATAATATAACGCTTAATAGGTAAAGAGTAGGTATAGTCGTCGCATGTAGGTGTAACCAGTTAGTTTAGAGTACTTTAGCTATTAAGGTATGTATATTACTAGCTGCGCCCCACGGTTTCACCCACGGTCCTATAGCAACCGTTAATTTTTTCGGGATAAAAAGTGCCCTATGTTTTTTCTCTACCTCTGACAACGTGTACACAAAATTTCATTATGATCAGTCAAGCAGTTAAGGCTTAGCAAAGAAATGAAAAAACAAACTAACAAACTCACTTTTGCATTTCTAGTTAGGAGAGGTAGATAAGATGTATGTACATACATATATTAAGACAGTACTGGTGAGGGACGCAATAAAGCATACTCTGAAAGCTCCATAATAAGCGAAACTAGACCACGTCCGACGGCGACATTAACTTTCGCTGACATTGAAGTCAATTGCTTCCAACATGAGCGCAGATTGATCTAGATTCTAGATATATCATAGTATCTAATGAAGCTTGCAGAGATACCATAAATTAGATGAAGAAATTGCTTCAAAAACTTTTCGATGTTTATTCACTAGGTAAGTTATGAAAATAGACCTGAAATTTAAAACTTTCTTTCTGTTTCATCTAAAGATATTAATTTAGGCTACCTGTAAGGCTATAGTTTTTTTTTTTACTAAAGTTACAATGTTTTCAGTAAAACATGCAAAATAAAATAAAGATAGGAATAATAGTCTTAGTTCTCAAATCATAGAGTTGAGTCGAAGATATCATTAATCATCATATCAGCTGGAAGAGTTCACTGCTGGATAGAGGCCACCCCCAGTGATCTCCACAATGACCAGTCTTGCGCTGCCCGCATCCTGGGGCTTCCCGCAGCGCTCACCAACAGGGCTAGCACGGGCTGGAGACAAGTTGTCTTTAGAACATTTTTATCCGCGCTTAGATGTGACAAAGCTAGAATACAGATAGTTTTGTCCCTTTCTCGCGAGATAAAAACGGTGGAAAGACATTTTGTCTCCTAGACCTGCAGCAGGGCTAGCTCGGGCCGGAGAATGTTATTTTCAGCGTTTTTATTCCCACTTAGATGTGACAAAGCTAGAATGCAGATATATTTGTCTCTTTCTCGCGAGATAAAAACTACAAAGACAATTTGTCTCTAGCCCGGCTAGCCCTGTAGGAGTCTTATTTTCTAAGCGTAAAGACAATTGTCAATGCGTGTCACCCCGCTCGCACCAACTACTCGCGTAATACGAGAGAGCGTGAGGGCAGACGGTGTCCATTGCCATTACTCTTACAAAAGACTCACGGCAGATCTACTCTACATATAGCCGGTGGTATACTCGTATGTAAGAAAGTAAAACAGTCACAAAGTCGAATGAATCACAAACTAAAATGGAAATAGAAATGCACTTATTCCAAGAATCAGTCGATCGCATGGTAGACATTAATTACGATCATCAAATACCGAGTTCATGGGAATGGAAAGAGAAAACTGAATTAGTTCCACCAATAAATTGTACAAAGTAAGCTACGATTAAGTGAAAACATTGTGTGAATGACTACGTGACTTAACTTCACCGTGTTATTACAAAAAAACGAAAACGCGAAATAGATACGTGAATACTTTGTCCGTAAATAGGTATGTGAAGTCAGTGAAAACATTCTAACCGGAAGTTTACGATTTTGATCTCCAAATTATAGTACCAACTTAACAATTAAATAAAGAAATTAAATCATTTTCAGGGTGTTGTTGATGTTTGTCTGTACCAACAGGGTTAAAGGTAACTCATGCACGGACCTCTTATGGGGGCACTGTACTCATCAAAATGAACCCTAAAAACGCAATAAAAAAATTGATCTACTTCATACTAAATGGTTTTACAGGTAATGTAAATCATTATCGGTTTAAGCACTTCACAAACGGCAGCTTTATTGTTAAGATAAATGTAAATTATAAAGCACGATACATTTCAATAGGTACATATTTCCATAGAAAGCATCACAGGACCACACACGACGGCTATTTAGCTTTTTTTTTTAAGATCCCGAGATTTAATGAACATTAATGTACATATATTATAGACAGCTATAATATATGGTATAGGTTTAGTTAAAGGTTTAAGGCGAGCCTGGCCAGAAAACGTCTAGCAAGAATCAACTTTCCTCCAAGATAAACCATGGTTTTTACTGTGTAAAAAAAAATATGTTATTCTTAAGCATGTTTTTAAGTGGAATCATAAATCTGATACATGTAATGAATAACTTCACTCGATAGAAAAAAAATCCAAAGTCACCTCTATTTGGTATTTTAAACACGATTTGCGACTTAATTTTTACAAATCATATTGCTTTTTTATTTTTTTTACGAATTATAACGCAATAAAAAAATGGAATCATAAATAAAAATGTTAAAAAGTTAACATGGTAATTTTATATGATTTTTTTATCACGAATTCATGGTAAAAAGGCACGTTTGCGTGACCGCCAGTCCGCCCGCAGACCCCGTCGACGTCGGACGTGTGCCAAATTTTTGTGATCTCCGCAGTGCCGCACACACCAACACCAACCAAGCATTTAATTTTGCCATAATGGGTAACAAACATAATAAACGAAAAAAATGCTCAAGTCTGGCTTTTAGAAAATCGTACGAGTCAAGGAGCAAACGTCGGTAAGTAGATAAACTTCTACTAGATTAAATTGGTAATCATTGTTTTTATTTACTAGAATCGACATTTCTTGCATTGCTTTTTGTAGTCAGATGATGTATCAACAAATCTATTAGTACCTACTTATATTCGTTTTAGTGTTTTCAAATATCATACTCATCATCATAGATACTTTTTTGTCTCGTTACGTGTATTCACGATGTAAATACCCGGCCTAGTGGTATACCTACTAGTGATATTTATGTAGTAATACCTACCTACAGTTACAGTTTTTTTTTGCAGAAGACTACTACGTAACAAACTCCAATGACTTTGGAATTGACGAAACGTAAGTACCTATCTACCTTTTGTACCAAGCAGGGAGGCGGGTGTTCTGCGAAGTTTTGACTATGTCGGTCACCATTTATTATTTCACCCAGACAACTTGTGAGATACGGATACGGAGCGACGTTCATACTTTCATTTTTCCTGAGCATTCTAAACTGCACAACGAGTAAATACCCGCCCTAGTGGCATACCAGTGATATTTATATTTATATAGTTATACCTACTTACACGAATACCTATCTTACAGTTTTGTTTTTTTTTTTCAGAAGAGTACTACAACCAAATTTAATAAACTCCGATGACATTGGAATTGACGAAACGTAAGTACCTACCTACCTTTTGTAAAATGCAGGGCTGCGGATCTTCGCTAAGTTTTGACTATATATATGTAGGATGTTAGGTGAGATACGGGACGACGTTCATACTTTCATTTTTACTGAGCAATCTGAACTGCACAACGAGTAAATACCCGACCTAGTGGCATACCAGTGATATTTATATTTATATAGTTATACCTACTTACACGAATACCTATCTTACAGTTTTTTTTTTTTTTTTCAGAAGAGTACTACAACCAAATGTAATAAACTCCGATGACATTGGAATTGACGAAACGTAAGTACCTACCTACCTTTTGTAACATGCAGGGCGGCGGATCTTCGCTAAGTTTTAACTATACAGGATGTTAGGTAAGATACGGGACGACGTTCATCTTTCATTTTTACTGAGCAATCTGAACTGCACAACGAGTAAATACCCGGCCTAGTGGTATATCTAGTAGTGATATTTACGTAGTTATACTTACCTACATGAATACTTATCTTCGTTTTTTTTTTTGCAGAAGAGTACTTCAAGAGAATGTAATAAACTCTGATGACATTGCAATTGACGAAACGTAAGTACCTACCTTCTTTTTGTAACATGCAGGTGGCGGATCTTCGCTAAGTTTTGACTGTACTGTGTGTATGTAAATTATATAGGGTGTTAGGTGAGATAGGGGACGTCGTTCATACTTTCATTTTTGACTGAGCAATCTGTACTACACGAGTGTTTGGTAGCGTTTGAGTTATAGCCGTATGATTTGAACACATCTAGGCCTGATTAGTACTGCATCGTGATTTTGGCTGTTTTGAAGAAAACTCGTAAAGTTGTATATTCGTTTTTAACGATTAGCGAAAATCGAGCATTTCGGTAAATCTTGTAAGTACGGCTTTTATAAACCTACGACTGGTATGTTGATGTGTTCGTCGTTGCCTTTGAAATTCGAAACTGTCGGTTGTAAGAAGCGATAGCGGGGACAGGCGAAGCTATGTATATACGTCACAAAGATGGCCGCCGACCGTTGTAGATTATTGCTTATATCTCGAGTTCTATCTCATCAAATCAGTTGTTTGAGGTGTCATTTGAAAGCTCATTTATTTAAAATGTAGTTGTTATATAATTATGTACATACATACCAACAAGCTTGAACGACAGCTTCCGTGCGCGAGTCCGACTCGAACTTGGTCGGTTTTTTAGAATTTTTATATTTTGAACTTTTGGACATCATACTTATACATATTTATTTTTATTTTGTTTTAGGCACGTGGATGACATTGACCCTGTTTCACTCAGCGTGGTCATCATCCTGCGTCAGTCATGGTTTGGTGGGGGGTATCCTATCACGGCGTCACAAAGCTTAGTTTTTGTGAAAAGGGGGTTAAAACTTCTGCCAAAGTGTATCAAGAGACCGTCTTATATGGTGTTGTACAACCCCTTAGCAATACACTTTTTAAAAATCTACCGTGGAGTTTCCAACTAGACTCTGCACATGGTCACAAGGCGCGAACTACCCAAGCCTGGCTGGAAGCCAATGTTCCGGACTTTATAAGGGCTGAAGACTGGCCCTCCTCTAGCCCAGATCAAAACCCCCTGGACTACAAATTATGGTCAGGTTTAGAGGACATGGCCTGCTCGAAACGACACGCCGACATAGAGTCACTTAAGAAATCTTTGAAGCAAGCAGTGGCTAAATTTCCCATGGAAACAGTCCGTAAATCCATAGATTATTGGCCAGACCGACTAAAGGCCTCTATCAAGGCCAAATGTGGTAATTTTGAGTAAAATAATATATTTTTGTTAAGACTTCAATACATATGTAAATATAATAACTTTTATTAACATTACATTACTGTATAAAAAAATAAATGCATTTTCATTTGTAACAGAACTTATGGCTAGACATGCATACATTTCGTCACGCTTTTCCCCGAGGGGGCTGGCAGAGGTGTAATACAACACCCACATTTCACCGGACGATATTCAGTCCCAAATGTGACACGGGGCGAGCCTGTCGCCATACACCGGGCTCCAGTTATGTAGCAGATGACACACAATACGCACATATGTTCACATAATGAACAAATTGGTGCGTGCCGTCGGCTGGGTTCGAACCCAGCAGAGCAAAATTGCCACTCCCAACTAGGCTGCCATCGATTCTACAACTATATCACAGAACAAATAATAATACTATTTACCTATAGCTCAATCATCATCATCATACTACTATAAAGTTAAATTACCACTGACTCACTGACTGACTCACTGACATAGAGAAATAGAAAGGGTATACGCAGGGGTGGTGGGGGAAAAGTGAGTATAGGGTCGTGTAGGGGATGGTTCAGAGGGCCCGGGAAAAATCCGAAATTGGAACTTCTCCCTACCCTGATGGTGGTATGCCCTCGTATCTCGGAAACGGTGCATATTTTTACTAAAGCACTTGAACTAATTTTTGAATAAACCTTGGGAATTTTCAGAAGAAATAAAAAAAAAACATGGCCGCCATACAAAAAAAAAAATTCCATACAAAATTGAAACGTGAATAACTCGGAAACGGTTAAAGTTTTAGATAGTCTGCTTGAATAAAAGTCATAGGGAATCGGGGGGGCTACCAGGTGGGGGTCATAAAAATCCAAGATGGCGGATTCAAAATGGCGGCCAAATTTCAAAATGGTCCGAGGATTCTGATTTTTTGCATCCGGGGGTTTTTGGGGTATCTGATTCCATTTCTGAAATAAAATTTTGTAAAAGTGTTTTTTTTAATATGGCTGCCATACATTCAAATTTTTCCATACACGGCGAAACCTAAAGGGTACAAGGGGGGGTGGGGAGGGAAAAGTGAATATAGGGTCGTATAAGGGGTGTCTCACAGCCTCCGAAGAAAATCCGAAATTGGAACAAATACCTACTCTGATGGTGGTATGCCCTGGTATCTCAGAAACGGTGCTTATTTTTGGTAAAGCGCTTGAATTAATATTTTAGCAACTCTTGGGACCTTTCAGGAGAAATAAGAAAAAACATGACTCCCATACAAAAAAAAATTCTCCATACAAAATTGATACGTGAATAACTCGGAAACGTTAAGTTTTATAGGGAGTGCATTTGAACAAATGTCATAGGGAATTGGAAGGGCTACGTGGTGGGGGTAAAAAAAATCCAAGATGGTGGATTCAAAATGGCGGCCAAATTTCAAAATGGTCCGGGAAATCTGATTTTTTGCATCCGGGAGTTTTTGGAGACCCCGATTCCATTTTTGAAAAAATATTTTGAAAAAGTTTTTTTTTTAATATGGCTGCCATACAATGGTTTTTTTTCAGATACAGAGAAACCTAAATAGTACAAGGGGGGTGGGGGGGGGGGGGGGAGAAAGTGAATACAGGGTCGTGTAGAAGTTGGTTCAGAGGGCCCGGGAAAATTCCGAAATTGGCGAAAAGTCAAACCCTGATGGTGGTATGCCCTCGTATCTCGGAAACCAAAAAAATTTTTAGGGAAGCACTTGAACTAAAAATGAAGGCAATCTTGGGAGTTTTCAGAAGAAATAAAAAAAAAGATGGCCGCCATACAAAAAAAAATCCATACAAAATCGAAACGTGAATAACTTGGAAAACTATATTTGAAGTCGGGATAGGACACATTAGCGAGGCCGAAGGCCGAGCCCCCAATCGCGAGGCCGCAGGCCGAGCCCACCGATGCGAGGCCGTAGGCCGAGCCCCAGCTGCGAGGCCGAAGGCCGAGCAGCAGCACTCGAACGGTGCAAGGCGAGGCCGAAGGCCGAGCCTTGCAGCGTTCGAGTACAACTATATTTGAAGTCGAATAGGTCACATTAGCGAGGCCGAAGGCCGAGCCCCCAACCGCGAGGCCGCAGGCCGAGCTTACCGATGCGAGGCCGGAGGCCGAGACCCAGCTGCGAGGCCGAAGGCCGAGCAGTAGTACTCGAACGGTGCAAGGCGAGTCCGAAGGCCGAGCCTTGCAGCGGTCGAGTACAACCAGACACAATCAAAGTCGGACAGATCACATTAGCGAGGACGAAGGCCGAGCCCCCAACCGCGAGGCCGAAGGCCGAGCTCACTAATGCGAGGCCGACCTACTCGTACTGACGCAGACGAATTTCATGCGGAATCGAAACGTAGGGCACTCCAAAGTCCGAGCACCCCGACTTCAGGGCACCCCGTTTTAAGGGCACCCCGACTTCAGGGCACCCCGACTTCAGGGCACCCACAAACGCGGGCCGCTTGCGGCCCGCGCACCGCCCAAAATACTAGTTGTATATATAAATGTAAATATTGTGAATGTATATTTTTGTATTGGATGTCTTGTTAGTACTAGCAGAATGTCCGCCACTTCGTACCCAGGGTATGTATACCTATACATCCGGTATAAGTTTACTCGATTCTTTCATAATTAATGTTCAAAATTATATCTGAATCGTGTAGTTTTTTAACTTTGTATCATTTAACAAACCATACAATATTATTAGTACGCACCTAATGGTAAAGTAAGGTAATTAAAATTGTTATTACCATTGTTATACAATATACCCAAAAATAATGAAATTTACTATGTTGTATTATTTAATGAATACCGGTAGTTACACAATCATTCCAACACCCTGTATAAATATTTGTCCTAAGCTAACTCCGTTCCAAATATGATCCTCATCCGTCTAGCCGTTTAGGTGTGAATAAGTGAAATACGAGTAAGTACCTAACTTCCACACACAATCGCAATCTTTTGTATTTATGAGTGTGAAGTGTGATAAAATGGAAATATGACACTACCGGTAAAATGAAACTAATGCCACGACTGCTCACACATGAGTACAATGACGGACGGATTATTTTATCGATTTCCTAAAAATGCGTGTTTAGGTACTCGATACCATAACGTGACTGACGGGTGAAAGACGTGCGCGCGGCGCATCGCACACAACTTTTGTGTCGCGTGAATGAATACGTCGCGCTCCCAAAAAGTGCGGCCTGAGGTAGAGTAAAATACCTAAAGTTCTGGGAAAGCCTCGCCTTAAGCACCCTTACAGAATAATTTTCCTAGCATGACTTTGTTTAAAATAACGTCATAGAAACATTTGAATGAAAAATTAGATAGATAGATAGATAAACACTTTATTGTTCACACCAGAAATAATAAAAACAAAAGAACAGAAAAATCTTAAACTGTAGTGTGACTGGCGGCCTTATCACTAAGAGCGATCTCTTCCAGGCAACCTTAGGATGGACAGGATACTAATGAAAGAGTATGGGACATGGGTGTGCAAAAATTAACAAAAATAAGAGTGTTGATACACCTACTTAAACTATTTGAATTATATTTACATAAACATATAGGTCATAATAATATAATACATTCTAATACTAAGGTTAGGTGTGAAAAATGCAGTGTCTTTTCACGCCCAATAGGAGCATTGTCCAATTTCTTTTTATTTTAATCTGTAATCCTTCTAAAATTTTTGAGAAATGTTGTGCTAGCGGGAAATACATGCGCGTTTTAGTATTGCATGAGCTAAATCGACGAAAAATATGTGCACCTACTTGTAATTTTCAGCTCTTAAACTACAATTAATCTTAACTTGTCACTCGATCACGCAAAACACTAATTTAAATTAATTGAATATTAATAAAATCACTTGACAATATGCAGCAGATGCAAAATGCATTTGAAGTTATTCAAAATGGCAGTTTGAGCATTTTTGCGCTGCGTTTCGAAATTTTAGAACATGTATACCTAACGAGTGCGTGTACTTACTAACGAGCTGAAAATGTGAAACTAACATATACATATATATAAGTAGGTATTTATATCTTATTTTTTGGTGACGTGAGTAAATCTGCAAAAGGTACCCGGCCTTACACACTTTAATCAAGACGGGTGGAGCAAAAGCTCCCGCGATGAAGTCTTGGGAGACCAGTGCTGTCGGGGCCGCGGAAGAGTGCAGCAGCGTTCCCATAGTCTCGACCAATGGCGCAAAGGTGGAGCACCCCCAGGGTTTTTAGTGGGTAAGCCACCACAAGGGCGGAGACTCCCACATAACCAGCCTGCCCCCCCGAGGCGGGGGGGGGGGGGGGCAGGTAAGGTTACGAGTATAAGGTTAAGGGCAGCTATAAAAGGTTTTCCCTGGGCAACCAAAAAAAAAGAAAAGTTTATGGAATTAATAAAGACTGTTATCCATATTCATATTTACCTAGCGGCTTACCGCGAGTTTTAAACTCCATACATTTAACCTAGTTTCTTAACGTCCGCCAGGGTTGCTTTTTTAAATTGTATGGAGTCACGACAACGAAAAAAGTTTTCGTAATCATCAATACCCATGGTAAGGGTTTTGATAGTAATTTAGTTCGGTAATTTAAAAGACGCATATTTGACAGTATATCTAAGAGGAAATTAATACAGCGGTTGCCATTTGCGCCCAACGCACTAATAGGAAACTGCTTTCAGACTAAAAAAAGTCTCCATCTGCCCACTTGCGACCTTTCTACTTCGTAAAGTTTGTTTTTGCCCATGCGCATTTGTCATATAAGGCATTAAAAACCTATCTAGTAAAGCAATAAACTCATAGGTAGTTGTCGAATAAATTGATTTCTCGAACATGATATGAAATGTAGACATTGGAATAACTTACGAAATATAATACTGAAAACTGATCATAGCCGTTTTATCTGTACAATAAGGTCGTTCCTAGTCTAACAGAAGTGCGATCGACGGACAAGTTATCCATAATTGCCCGTTGATCCCGCCCACGTGATACTTTTTGTTGTTGTTGTTTTTTTTGTTGTTGTTAAAAGCGCTATGATCAGGGTAAAGTATAGTGACAAATTGATATTGTGGTGATATAGATTACGTAAGTAAAAACATTCATATTTATATTCTGTTGTTGAACTTAAGACATTGGATCATTTTACAACGTTACGGTCTCTTACGCTGTAGGAAAAACATCGTGAGCAAACCTACATGCCCTAGAATTAATATTTCGAAAGACTTGGGACATCCACCAAACCGCACTGAGCCAGTGTGGTGGATGACGGCTCCATCACCCTCGATATAGGGTAGGCCGGTGTCCCTGGAGTGGGACGTAAAAGACTGCAATGATGATCATGGTACAGTTGGGTTATATATGATTGTGATTGCGTAAATCCCCCTTCGTGACCTGTTTCTGTGCCTCATGTTTTCACGGAGAGCTCCGGGATCTCTATAGGAATGCACCGGTACCTTGCTTGAATATTGCTTGAGGCAACACTCTCGGGAAATACTGTGATCATTTTCTATTATTCCCTCTAAAACGACACGGACCACAAGCATGATTATACTCATCTTATCTACTATGTAAGAGAAATTAGTTCATTGCTACTATTTGACTGAGCTAAATGTACTAAGAAACTAAACTAAGTATAATACTGAACATTGCTACAAACGAGCTGCATTACAAGCAGTTAAATGAAATAATGCAATTACGTACGGAAGTGCACGCCCACTCCTTGCGCGCACGCAACGGCGTAGGCGACGTCTAGTTACTCGTAGCTCGGATGACGTATGGCTACTGTTTCAAATTTAGAAGCATTGATTTATTTTTTAATTAATCCAGCACTGTTAACGAAATGTTAATTTACTATTGATTGCATAGTACTGTAGTAGAGATAATTTAGTTTATCAGTGGTTCTACTAATAATATTAATATCTGTGGAAGTATTTAAAGAAATAAAAAAAAACCCGGCTGCGAAATATTGTACCATACGTCACTTCCACTATCTAGACGATTCAAATGACACCTCACATGTCGAAGTCTATCAAGTTATTTAGGCTATAGGGCGTGCAAAAGTATAATAAGTACGTAAACTTGAAAAACATAACCCTCCTTTAAAATAATCCGGGAAAAATAATCTCCCGCGGTACTATCAATAGATCAATTTTGACATCTTACTTCGCTGTGTAGTATTTTGTCGAAATAGTTTTTAATTGTACGTTTTTACCACACCTATGCAAAATCTTACTTATCAGAAAATACTGACAGACAAGTTATTAAACTAAACAAGTAGGATCCAGGTTCTTCGCCGCAAGAATTCGTATTATGATACCGTGATTACTAACTATACGTTTGATCGGCTCTGGGACCTTATTCTGATCCAACGCAATATTACAAGCGATAAATGATAAATAATTTTATCGAAGCTCAATTCTGGTGCATTCGATATATTTATTGACCTCACTCTAATGACTTTTCTGCCGAGAGAGATAGTTAGCGAAATAACATAGCGTGATAGCTAGCCCAGAATTTGGGCCCTGAATTATGTCCCGAAATACAGAAGTACAGACACATTATTATTGTCTTTTTCATGACAAGGTATTCATGTAATTAGGTGATCATTCATGGTAAAACAAGAATTGCATATTAAAATAATGTACAAAAAACTATACCTGCCTTAGATACCAGCACAAAACAGAGACTAAAACTAAAATATGAGTTACCTGTCACGATACCAGTCCTATCGCGGTCGATATTAACTACAAATAATAAGAAAATTAATTACTGTACGTCGCGAGAATAAGCTCGTACCCCGGAGCAATGATCAGCTCCTTCCTTCTAGGCTAGGCCTATAATCCTATAAAGCCTTAATCAGTGTTTTCTATACTAACTACTTTACTAACTAAATAGGTTGTAGAACTAGTTTTTGTACTAACAAACGTCTTTAAGCAAAAGCGGGCTCACATTCGCGTGAGACCACGCCGCGAATTTCTGCCGCGATTCGCGCATGTATTATGCGAAAGAAAGATTACGTGTCTTCGCAATGGTTATTAGCACTTTGTAAACTGAGTTTGAACGTGTACGAGTATTTTCGAACAAAATCGACATGGATTTTGAAACTTGAAGATCCGAGAGCCACGAATTTAGCTAGAGTCCGTTTTCAGTTCTTTCAGGAACTGAAAACGTATACCAATATTAGGAAGACAAAAGTTTGTATGTAGTGGATAATCTCTAAAACTAGTGGTCCGATTAAAAAACCACTAATAGTATACACAATCACTGAGTGAGTACATTACGCTATTAAGAAATGTGCGTAGCTAGGTAAAGCTGCGGGCAGATACGAAGTATTTTTTTAGTTCTCTACACAAGTAGATTCTATGAAGTCAAAAACGTAAAGTTTTAAACAATAGCGTTAATTAATAAAACAATTCAATGCTTCAACTTCATTCTTATGAAATTAACCAAATAACTTCGAACTCTTTACCGTTATCAGTTCCAATATAACATATTACTTCTTCTATGAAAGGCCGATGAATGAATATAAATTTCAATATAGACTAACATATTCACCGAGATAGTATTTCAGTCAGTGCTTTGTCAAAATAAGTTGCATGCCATACAAATCAAATTTCTCAATTTATTTGGGTTTCATAGATATACTTATGGACGTCAAAGTTATGAAACTGACTACCACCTTCTTCGGAAAAAGAGCCATTAGCCACTACCCAGAAGAACAAGCAAAAAACTGAGGGACAATTTTTTCTAATATAATTACCTATGACGACAAAGTCCTTCACACGCAACTTTGTTTATGTCATTACTGTAAGTGCTACAGCTTTTTATAAGACACAGTACCTGGATGGCCGAGCTTTGCTCGGTATTTTTTTTTATTTTTTAATTGTATTTTTTGGATAATAAACAATTGATTTTAGTCTAACCTCAAAGCAAACACTCATTGACTTCGTGTTACTTAACAACGCCATCTGCTGTTGTGTCGTTAAAGCAATTAGTTGCTCACAAAAAATAGTAGTATTATTATTCGCCAATAGATGTCAGGAAGAGTCATATTTTTCAGTTGAGATTGATTATCGATAAAACACGAATAAAATGATATTTTCTAAAAATGATTCCTAGGTAGATCGATTTATCGCCCCCGAAACCCCCTATATACTAATTTGTATGAAAATCGTTGGAGCCGATTCCGAGATTCCAATTATATATATATATATACACAAGAATTGCTCATTTAAAGGTATAAGATAGATACTAGTCAAGCAAGTAAAAAACTCTAAGGGTGCTTTTCCATCACAAGAAGGGCGGTGCGAGCATGTGTTGTAAGGAAAAATTCACTAATAAAATCGCTGAAGACACTGACATAAATAAAATAGATGAATGAAGTGATTTTAATGAGGATTTTTTTTCTTCGCTACACATTCTCGTACCCGCTAATCTTTTGGTGGAAAAGTTACCCTAAAACCAGGGCAGGCCATAAGTCTTTTATATTTTGGACTTATGTTACTTACCAATAGTAAAGTGAGCCTTAAAAAATAAATGTATTGGAAATTAGAATTCATGTCACTCTTAAAGAAAACCAACAAAATACTAATGAGACGGGTTCTCGTGATAACGACCCGTTTACAGTTGGTTAGGTAATATAATTTGTTAAATTCTAGAAAAAATGCGAGCGAGATTGGCATCGGGCAATCCAGTTTAACAGTTATTTTGAATTGATTATATAAATATGTGGTAATTTAGTTTTATTTACCTACCTTTATCTATGCTTGCGGTTGTATCTGCGGTTTTTCTTAAGCCATATTTTTTTAAAATGCTTATTACTAAGTATTTTTTACATATTTTTGCTAGTTTCCTAGTGATACTTATTTTTACTTAATAAGTGTAGTAGTTACTATTAATTAGGCCCATGTTCACTGAACTTTAATTGGGCGATTATTTACTTTTCACTGTTGACATTTAACTTATTGAAGAGCTGTCAAAAACAGTTGGTTAAAATTCTTGGTGAACTTTGGCCTTAGTAAGTTACTTATAAAGTGTGGTAATTACTCACTACTTAGTGAAATATGGAAGTTATTGTAGTTAGATATGTTGTTAAAATTTTTAGACATTAGTTAAGTCTTCTGCATATATATGTATTCACAATAGTTCGGAAATGCTTAGAAATAAAATAGTTCGGATTCCAAAAATTTTAATCTCAAATTATTTGAATCTCAGTCTATATTTATAAGTTTTTAAACGTAATTCATTGTTTCGATCAGGTTTATACTTACTCGTTTTATACAGGGTTATAGGTATTTCACCAGAAACCTCTTAAGGGTTCATTGTACTCATCAATATGAAGAACTTTTACTATGAAGCCAATCCTGAAATCGCGAAAAAAAAAACAGCTGTTTCATACAAACAGTTCATTGGCCTGAGACAAAATGTATGGAACAGCTGATTTTATTTCGTGATTTCAGAGTTCGCTCCATAGTAAAAGTTATTCATATTGATGAGTACAATGAATCCTTAAGAGGTTTTTAGTGAGTTACCTATAACCTTGTATTAGTAGAATGAGATTCGAACAATTTGAATTTGAAATTTCTGGGATCCGATCGGAAACGTTTCCGAATGATTGCGAATAGCAGCACAGGTCTCATAAACACTAAAACCACGAATTGAACTTTTAAAGAATCAAACGTCTTTTTTTTAATTTCAGTGCTGAAGCAAAAGAAAATATTGGGTTCTACCTATTAACCTACTAAGTCTTTAAATTTAATATAAGTTATTATTTTGTGGCCTAACCGACACAATTTTCAATTCTAGCTAACGAAGTAAACTATTTTTGTAACATTATGTTTGAGCTCACTAATACACACTTACAGCGAATGATGCTTACTCATGTGACCAAATGGTCGCATTCAAGGAATTAAATTCGACTTTTTACAAGTAACAAAAACTTCAATTCAACGGACTGATTCAGACGGTTCAGAGCTACTTTCTTCGTCCGCCTACATGTTTGACAAACGCAAAAAACCGGCCAAAAGCGAGTCGGACTCGCGCACGTGAGGTTCCGTACCATTATCTGTAAAAACAGCAAAAAAATCATATCCGTTGAATGGGAAGCTTCCTTAAATTGTTTTTTAATTCTGTTTTTAGTATTTGTTGTTATAGCGGCAATGGAAATACATCATCTGTGAAAATTTCAATTGTCTAACCGTGATAGTTAGACAATTGAAATATTCACAGATGATGTAGTTCATGCTCACTATCGAAGGCGACTTCTTGCGGCGGCGTTGTATGTCAGGTCGTACTCTTCCCTCAAATATGGTTGAGGAGAGCGATGGCTGGCACATGCGTCATACTCGTGATCGGGTGCTGCTTGCGGGTCGCTGGTCTGCTCGTGGGGTACTCACAATGTAATGAGTAAATCTGATAACCTTTTACCTAACCTTAAATTAAGACTTAACAACTAACCCCCTCTACCTGTATTCCCTTAAATAATAAGTACCTGGATGTCCGAGCTTTGCTCGGTATTTTTTTTTTATTGTGTTTTTTGGAAAATAAACAATTGATTTTAGTCTAACCTCAAAGCAAACACTCATTGACTTCGTGTTACTTAACAACGCCATCTGCTGTTGTGTCGTTAAAGCAATTAGTTGCTTTGCTCACAAAAAATAGTATTATTATTCGCCAATAGATGCCAGGAAGAGTCATATTCAAACACTCATTGACTTCGTGTTACTTAACAACGCCATCTGCTGTTGTGTCGTTAAAGCAATTAGTTGCTTTGCTGACAGACAGACAGACAGATAAACGAACGGACAGACAGCGGAGTCTTAGTAGTAGGGTCTCGTTTTACCCTTTTTGTACGGAACCCTAAAAACAAACATAATTTGCTTTTGCTCATTCGGTCATTGCTTCCTTGACACAAATATATCACTCAAAATCAACACTTGGCTAATAAAATAAAACTGTCGTATAAGTATGCAAATAAAATGGACAAGCCATCATCGCGTGATCAATTCGAGGAAAGCTTAAACTTGATATGCTCGGATTGTCCGGAATAAGAGTCTACACGGTTTTGCACGGTCTAAATATAACGAAATAAGCATAGCACTTAAATAATTCAAACACATCGCGTTTTATGCTCTAATTAATGCTCATAAGACACATTTTGCGCTAAGTTACTCAAATGGTCAAGCTGTGTGGTTACGATTTAAAAAATAATTTTAATCTGCACTAAAAATTTTGATTTTTAGATAACATTTTGATGGTTTTTTGTAGAAATCAACGAGATCGAAAATGATTCTGAAACTAAACTGACATAAGCTAAACGAAGACTACCAGTGTGATCTACTCGATCTACACTCTAAGCGAAACTACGTTTTGCGTTAAATTACAATAGCAGTTTCTTTACCAAATCGCTAGTGTATTTCTTGTCTAACGATTTCGTTAGAGCGGAAGTATACTAGAGATTTTTGAAGATGAACTTCCGGAAAGTAGAGCCTTAGTATTCAATCGTTTCGTGTGTGTATTTTTTACATTAAATCAACTAGGTTTCGATTAGCTTAATTAAACAACGACTCGGTGTGCTATCATCGACAATACATTTTTTTTTGCTCAATTTAATTCTAGAGCTCTAAAATTGGCTTTAGTTACCGAGATCATTTTTTTTTTGCTCAAAATAATTCTAGAGCTGTAAAATTTGCTTTAATTACCGAGATTTTTTTTTGCTCAATATAATTCTAGAGCTGTTAAATTTGCTTTAATTTGGAAACAATTAAAGCATGAACTTCTAATTGAAGCTCAACTTGTTTTAAACTTTTTACCGCCGTTAATATTAAGTTTGAAGACGGTCGACGAATTACAAATTCTCTACGCTTGTAATTGATCATCAGGCTCGCTGAAGAAGCCTCAATGGTCATTCACGTCCATTTGAGTTAATCTGCCTAATGAACCGATTCACCAAACACTCTGTTTTAATTTAACGAGTCGTTAAAATAATTAGTTGCTCTTCTTCTCTCTCTTTCTTTCTATCTGTACCTTTTATACTCTTATACTCTTTAAAGGTGATGCTGGAGTGTAAATAATGTTAGTGTGATTTAAAATGTGATGGTGTTTTCTCATTATGCTGTAACTTTTTACTAAGTTTTATTACTTATTCGTAATAAAACATTGAGCATTCGTTATTTTCTAAATTTGTTGAACTACAACTGATCAAGTTAAGTCAAAGTCAAACTCAATACGACTTTTGCTTATCATTATCGCATTTGCGATAATGATAGCAAAAAGTATTTATTTAAATACTTTTTGCCTTTTTTTTTTAAAGTATTTCTTTAAATACTTTTTGCTTCTTAAAAATATATTCTTTTAAAAGATCATGACTAAAAAAAAGGCGTTTTTTTTTGCGTATTTGTTGCACAAATACCTACGCAAATACACGAATACTCACAAAAGGGTACAAGTCTGTAAACAAAGTTCAAAGCATTTTTTTTAAATTCAGTGAATTATCTAGTGAATTTTACATAATACAGGGTTATTTGTACCTAATCAAAAACCTCTTAAGGGTTCATTGTACTCATCAGTACGAACTACTTTTACTATGAAGCCAATTCTGTAATCGCGAAAAAAAACAGCTGTTCCATACAAAAAGTTCAATCACCTTTGACAAAATGTATGGAACAGCTGATTTTTTTTTCGCGATTTCGGAGTTCGCCCCATAGTAAAAGTTGTTCATATTGATGAGTACAATGAACCCTGAAGAGGTTTCTGGTAAGTTACAAATAAACATGTATAGAGTCACGCCTTTACCCGAAGAGGCTGGCAGAGGTGTAAGACACCCACACTTCGCCGGACGATATTCAGTCCCAAATGTGACAGGGGGTGAGCCTGTCACCATACACCGGACTCCAGTTACCTAGCAGTTGACATTAAACACGCACATATGTTCACACAATGAACAAATTGGAGCGAGCCTTCGGCTGGGTCCGAACCCGCTCCCTCTGGCTTGAGAGGCGAGTCTTTTCCGACTAAGCTATCATCGCTCAATCGTCAATTTTAGTCCACCAAAATGTCGTATCCACTGTCGTGTAATCATGTAACGTGTAAATGTTCAATTTCCATTACATGTGTAAATAATAAGGTTAATCAGAACCTACGAGTGTATCATCGCGCTTATTGTTTGAGCAAAGATAACTTTCTTCATAAAATTTCGCAGGCAAGTAGTTTATGCAAATACAATTATTATGTTCAACCCAGCCTACGCCCGGCGGTTTTACCCGCGGTTAAAAAGTAGCAAATGTGCAGATGTGTTATGTTAATCCAGGGTAAAAGCTATACTCGTACTCCATACCAAGAGACATCAAAGCCGTCCATTCGTTTGAGCGTGAATAAGTAACAAACACACTTACACACTTTCACACCTACACACACACTCACAAACTTTAGCCTTTATAATAACAGTGTGATGATGTGATGATATGAGCGAAATCAGATGAGAAGTTATGGAGATAAGCAAGATGACCGTTCGAAGCGAACCTAGCTAGTATGAGGTAAGTAAATGAATGGAATGCTGTCCACAAAGCAACAAGCTAAGTTACATTTTTCCTGGAACTCGCTAGTAGGCTAAGCAACTCAAGAAAAGGAAAGCTCAGATTTCTACAAACACCAATTAAGGGGTTACTTCTTTTTATCTACTTTTTATTTCATATCGCGATAATAGCCTAGTTGGAGAAAACCCGCCTCTCAAGCCAGAGGGAGCGGGTTCGAACCCAGCTGACGGCACGCTGGCATCTGTATTGTATGTCATCTGCTACATGACTGGAGCCCGGTGTATGGCGACAGGCTCGCCCCCTGTCACATTTGGGACTGAATATCGTGCGGCGAAGTGTGGCTGTTGTATTACACCTCTGCCAGCCCCCTCGGGGGAAAGGCGTGACGATATGTTATCATAAGTGCAAAAGTAACTTTTTCGGTCTCTCGTTTGTAACTTTTCAGAACTAAACGGCTGCATTGAAATTCATGAAATTAGGCAAGACAATAACGTACGTCCTAAGGATAGAGATAGAATACTCAAGGATGAAGATAGGATATTTTTTTTAAGGATTTAATTATGTGAGTATTTAATATCCTATACTACATTACTGAAGCCCGGTGTACGGCGGCAGGCTCGCCCCCTGTCGTATTTGGGACTGTAAATCGTCCGACGAAGTATTAGTGTTGTAATACACCTGCCAGACCCTTCGGGGAAAAGATGTTACCAAATGAAAATGCGGGAAACTGGAAAATATCGGGTCAAATCGCAAACGAGCCTGTTATTCATAAATTACCGTTACGATAAAATAAAACTGACAGGAGCACGACCGGTTACTCTCTTCTCTTTGCATCAAAGTATCGAGTAGTGACTTCTATTTATTCTGTGTTACCAGCCCATCACGTCAAGGTCGATGTATTTTTGATTATGCAACGATGGAAACCAGTTTATGATAGACATGACTCGGCTCATCGGAAACTAGCGCCACCGCTATTGTCTGTGCGTTTTATAGTGGCGCTTCTTAACTGTCGTAAATATGGTATTGTTATATCTGTCTTGTTAGATGTTGATTGCAACGTTTAGTTACATTTTCAGTGGCGCATCCAAAGTGTTTGTTGAGGAGGCTTGACAGTTGAGGGTGCAATTTGGCTTTGATTGATAAATCAAAGCACTTTTCGTTAATAAACTCTCTCTAGACATATAGGTATAGAGAGAGAGTATTCTTAATACCTACCCTCTTTGAGTTGAGTACCGTAGAGTTGAGGGTAGGTTTGAAGAAGGTAATTACAAAACCTATCGGGCCGAACCCGAACAAGATTGGGACAGGACCGGGATAAGTGGCGTAAGAGAAAAGAGGCCTAGAGGGCCAGAAGGCGAATACGGTCTGAAGATGATGATGACAAAGCCTCTAAAAATCCAAACAGAACCAGAAACAGAATTTGAGTTGACCTGTAATTATGGTTCTGGGCTTAAGCCGTTTAGAACTCCCTAGATCCGCTACTTGCTACTGTCCATGTTTATACTAAGGTATTAACCATCCCCTAGCAATAAATGTTGTATAGCTTCGTAATAGTTTTAAAATGTTTTGTCTTTTCTTTCTTTTATATTTAAAACTCAATTGTTTATTGCTAAGCTAAGGGATATAACCACTAATAAATGAGTAAAAAATATGTACCAACTTACATGATTTACACCTTAGTGTTTACTTTAATCCTGAAAAACAAACGTGTCCTAAATACCGATAAAGCCACAAGGCGTGGCTAGTCAGATAATAAAATAAGTTCCATTCCGCTTTCCGTGAATTTTACAGTTGAACCATGTGAGTTACTGCCGTGTACTGTAATCATGGTACAGTAGGTCGTAAGTCTCGGGCTTCGAGCCATGAATCAGCAGAGTTACAACTCTAGGCCTCGTGTTTGGCAGCCCGTTGACTAGTTTCCCGATAAATCAAATACCTAGTTTATTGTACAGGGGCCTTTTTTTCCGATAAATCAAATACCTAGTTTATTGTACATTCTTGAAGCGTGGCGTTTTTGTTGCATTTCTTTCCTGCGGCTGGTGTTGCGTTTGGACACGATCGCGTTTTTGACCAGCGGCCTTGTCGTTTTGTTTCATTATTGTTTTTACTAAATGACAATGACAAAACAATAAACGGATCGAATGATCGGAATGGGCCTCATTTTGACACTTGGAGCTGATTCTGAACACCAGTCGGTTGGACAATAAGGCCGCTGATGTTGCTTGATTCTTTGAATAAACGCATTTTTTGTTGCGGAAAAAAGAAAAAAGAAAAGTTTCTCTATAAAATATCGGCGTAGTTAATAAGGTGTAGTTAAGGATTGATCGGTTTCTCCAACCGAAGATGAGATAGAACTTTTTTAGTAGGGTTACCGCCGCACCAAAGATTTGTTAATGATTACTTAGAGCTCCATCGCACTAGCGATTCGCAAGCGATTTAAAAGCTAGGCGATTGCGTGATTGCTGCGAGCTTGCAACGAGCGCACGGTGATGACACCGCGATCGCGAAGCCACAGATTACTATATAAGTTGCTAAGTCACAGCATTAGTCAAATCACGGTGTCATTGCAGCGTCATCGCCGTGGGCTCGCTACGAGCTCGCAACGATCACGCCTAGCTTTAAAATCGCTCACAAATCGTTAGTGTGATGACGTAGTAAAGACTTCCTATGGAAATGCACCCTTAGTAAGGGTTAAATTAAATCATTAACGTCTCTAAGTGTAAGTAGATTAATATAATTGTGGTAGTTCGTTTGTATTTGTTTCCGTTAATTATAGTTTCTTTAGAAACCAATATCGTAAATACAAGCTCTTAAACTAAGCACAGCAATATTCAAATTATAGTACTGAAAGAGTAATTAACTAATGGCTTACTAAGTTTAATTTAGATAGTAAAATACCGGTAAATAGTGCTTTTGCAGAACACAGGAAACCGTCAACCTTATTCGAATGACCATTAAACAGAGCTGTGTGTTGCGACACGGACGTAACTCGGACTAGATTAGGGTTACCATTATTTGTGTATTAATCCGGATTAGGACGGATAAGTTTAACTTCTGACCATTTAAATAAAAATAAATAAATAAAAATGTATTTATTGCAAACCAAAAATTGAACTTGAATTTAATTGCCTAAAATTTAGTAGTAAAACATACGTAATAACTTCTAAGTTTTATTTACTAAGAAATATGTACCGTTTCTATAGGATAAAAATAGTAAGTATTTGTAATTAGTAGTCAGTAAAATATTTAGTAAGTATACTTACTTAATATTAAATTAACACACACCAATATTATTTTTTGTGATAATATATTAATTTGGTAACTAATTATTCTTATGTCCCATGGTCCATAATCTTTAAAAATATGTACCTAATTGTAGTTATTGTTTAGGGAGCTTGTAAAATTGGTACCTTTTACAACAAGCGCTATCTGGCAACCCTATCCAAGACCTCTACGGCACCACGCACACTACGCTCGTTCAAAAGGATGTGGGATCTAGGTGCCAATCAAAAAAGCAATTTGTCGTTAGTAAGAGATATCTTAACTGCTTGATTCCTTACAGAGAGGCGGTCGGTGCAATGATACCGTAGCATTCCGACTGCCCAGATAAGATGACAGGCCAGCCGCCCTTTCCATGTGCGATTAATGTTAAACAAGCGATGACTGCATCCGACTTCAGGGGCCCTATTCGGAGGTTTGAGATTTTCATCTCACCTTTTTCGTACTTGTTGCTCTCGTATGAAACGTCATAGGTGTGAGAGTGACCAAGATAAAATTTCATCTCATCTCACGCGTAGGAATACAGACTTCGTCAGACTTCACTATCTAGAGATTAGGTCCTAAACTAAGTAATAAACGTGGTATAGCCTCGGAATAGATGAATGTCCACTTGCACTAAGTATAGGAATCGCTTAGGCAATTCCTACTTTAATTTAGCTACTCCTAGCGAAATATTCGCTCATCACAGACATAAAGTTAAGATTCTCCTTGGAAATGGTTAAGGTTCGTGTAAAAATGTGGGCAGGAGCTAGCTAGGAGTAGATTTAAACTAGTTGAGCAAGGACTTAAGCAATTCTTATATTTAGTTATATTTAGTGAAATCTGCCATTAGCGTTTTATCTTTTTTTTTTCCTACAATTTTTTTATTAATAAGGGGTACTCAAATAACTACATAACCAGATTCGGTAAAAAAATTATTAAGCAGGACCCAGAAGAAAACGGATATGCTGGATCAACAAGTTGACTACTTGTTTAAAATTTATTTATAAACATACTACATACTACCTATTTTTAAAGCGATCAAGTTAGAGAAAACAACGGAAAATCCGGTTGCGCGACATACATTGACGTGTAGCATAGAACACTAAGTTAAGATTTATGGTTTAGTGACCAACCCAATCCTGTAATGTAACTACAGAAAATACTAGGTACTAATACGTGGTTACAGCAAGAAAATGCCATTTTTCATTTGTTACCAGTAGTTACAAAACCACTTGTCAACAATCAGAAATGCGAGTCAATGACCACAAAGAGTCAAAATATCTTCAGTAATACCTACCCAAAAATAAATACTTAACAGGTACTTCCCTAACGGAAAATAAAATAAATATAATGACACTGAAATAAATAAAACGCTCACATGCGTAACCTATCCTAGACTAGCTTCTAGGCTAAGGTATCTTTTGAATCGTCGTAATCTTTTCTCCTTTATGGAATTTGAAATCGTTGCAATAAACTTAGACATAAATGTTTACAACAGGCTCTTAGAAGAACAGTTTTACGGGACCTTATACAAACAAACATCAATAACTTGACCCGTGGTACCGTTGGGTGTCAACAGGCCTGCCCACTGCCCAGTCCAGTTAAGCTATAACTTGAAGTTAAGTTTGGAATAAAAAAGCAAACCTAAGTTAAGTTAAGGGACCTAGCGGGTCCAGGATTTTGGTTTAGAAAGCTCTTTCAAGGAAGGTAAACTTAAAATACTAAAAGCAAACGTTTTAGGCTGTTGTGAAGTATGAATTTATGAGCTTGAGGACGTGGGTTAGATTCCCACCTATGGCAAACATTCATGTTATGAGCATTTGTGTTTGTTCTATGTCTGGGTGAGTATGTATTAAAAATGTATTTGTATGTATATCAATCCCTGCCATAGCCTTCCAACACAAGCTTTGCTTAGTTTGGGGTCAGGCGAACGTGTGTGAAAAATACCTACCTTTTTTATCTTGAGAATTTAGCCACCCCCCTGGATCCGCTAGTGTTTATTACAAATACCATTTCAAAATAAAAAAAATATGTACACACGAGCATAGAACCTTCTTGTTTTTGGAAGTCGGTTAAAAACGACAACCACCTTTTCCAAGACACGTATCATTATCAGTCCGTAATCTGCTGAGCATATGCCTCTCTTGTATCCCGGTTCTACGCCATACCTACTTATCTTGATATCAGTGAGATATTCCGTTCGTGATTCTGATCGTGATAGGGATAATAAAAGATAATAAAAGTGCGAGCGGGAGCGCGTATAGTGCAAGTATATTGGCGCGAACGGGACAGAATGCTTTCACTATCACAACTGTAGGTATAATGATCAACTTTATAATCGGACCCCCAGGGTTCCCAATATTTTTCTTATACATGTAAGATGCACCGATTTATAACGGTACTGAGCGTATACCTGGCGATTGCTAAATTTATTTAAAAAGGTAGATCTAGGCGAAATTTTCAGAAACCTGTAAAATCCCATCCAATATTTATAGCTACAAATCATACAAACTTGACTGCGTTCGTGTGATAAACCAGCAATTTCAAATGAATCGTTCAATTGAACACTATTTACTCTGTGAATCGCGTACGTGATCCGTCTACGTGATTTCTTTGTTACTTGATTTGTCTGACTATGCAGCGGGCTAAGGCTGCGTACCCATGCAAAGGAGAAATGCGAGGGAGATGTGTGTCAGGAAAAAATCACCAATAGGTGATCTTTTGGTGGTTTTTTGGTGTGTTTGCAAATGAAGTGAGCGTATTGGTGTATCTCAAGCATCGCTCATTTTCCACGAGCACCTATCTGACTCGATAACATTCCGTTGTAACGTATCGTGTTCGCGTACCTATCTTGTAAGCTAACAGTTCGGTAGTTGGCACGAGCCTTGATACATCATACGGCGCTCGCAGCGACCGTCTCTCCGCGAACATCTTAATACGAAGCTTGCAGCGAGCGCGCTTCAAAGAGTTCGCGAAAAGCCGACAGGTTCGCATGCTCGCAGCGAGCTGCTCAGGTTTATAATTGATGCGGCGAACTGTCACAGGGAAAACGATACGCGTACTCGATACGTCACGAGGTTCAGCTTCAGTCAGTTCTCTGCCTTAACAGTAAACGTGTCCGCCTATTGAACCGACTTTAATGGAGTCTTTCAACTTGGTGCCCATCATACCTTTAATAGACTTACGTATCTGTCTTTTACCAGTTGTAAGGTTTAATATTTTCAGTCTTTTAGAAAACTTTTTGACCTTAATTTCTATGGGTTCTAATTCGTAGGTTCTTTTAGTAAAGACTTTCGATAGTGTTTGGTTTCACTGATTCTTGTAAAAAATAAATAAATTGATGATCCAAAATATCATTTAAATCATACTAGTATTACAATATAAATGCGAAAGTTTGGATGGATGTCTGTTACTCAATCACGCAAGAACGGATGAAGCGATCTGGACGAAAGACACCTAAACTTATTACATTACAGTCTGAATTTCACAAGCCTACTTTTTAACTACGGGTAACACCTCGAGGTGCTGTGTAATATTTCGCTAGCAAAAACGTGAATGGAAGTTGATAACCGCTGATAACCGCGGGCGCTCGTAGCAAATAAACCTCCTCAAGTACAATACAGTTAGGCCATGACACTGAGATATTATAACAATCGGTCGTCAGCTCAGATATTCCCAAATCTGTGAACTGTGACTCAGAGCGCCACCGTTACTTGTTTGCTCGCGTAATGTAGGTCGCTGTCATAGAATTATTACTGCGAAGTTCTAAAATATAAGTTATGATTCTCGTTTGAACCAAAATTATGTCTCGAAGCTCGATTTGCTGTAACTTTTTATGCATTTATTTTGTTTCCTTTTTTACTGATATCACCCTTCTAATACAAAAAAAGTAATACCAATGGTATTTGTTTATTGTCGTAATAAAGTTTCTATACCTAACGAATACCGAATTTAAAATATCTATATGAAGTACCAATTTTGTTCACAAAGAATACCATACAGTCACACTGTCACTGTAATGATATCAACTAAGAAGCCAACTACTGTACTGTACTGAAGTGATGTTTCACCCCTTGAAATGTATTTTTTGTTTTACCGAAAGTTTTTCTAGGGACCGTTTACACTGTGCCAGTAGCCAATTTGCCAGCAAAATCTGCACCTACCAGATCATATTTGTACATTGACTCGCTGCTATGAATAAAACTAGCCAGTATTTCGCCTTGAACGGAGGCCTTGCAAATCTCTATAACTACTCGAACGATTTCGAACAAACAACTTTAAAACTATATTTTCATGAGCAACTTGGCTGTAAAATTTCGTGAAATTTGGAACAATGATACTTAGTTATCGTCGAACAAACAAATGCCGAGATGTCTTAGTAGACTCTAACACCTCGCTTCGCTAAGTCTTAGACCTAGGTCTTATTTACATAGGATATAGGATGATTAGACCTTCAGTAGGTCTAATCATCAATATCCATTATCCATAGACTTTCTCATCAAAGAGGCCTTCCTTGTCCATCTTGATAGGGTTCTTGTTCACGATTTGTGACAACAAAAAGTGGGAATTAATGGCGTCACATCTTCCGGATCTTTAGTTACAATGGGAGTACCACAAGGTTCTATCTTAGGCCCGTTCTTATTTTTGGCGTATATAAATGATTTGCCGTATATGGTTAAGGACCTTACAGACATAGTTCTATTTGCTGATGATACATCTCTTATTTTTAGAACAGATAGGAAAGATAGTGAACTTGTGCATGTGAACAACGTACTGACTATTATTTCGAGATGGTTCGCTGCGAACAATTTGTTACTAAATGCAAAAAAAACTAAGTGTTTAAAGTTTTCCATGCCTAATGTTAGATATATAGAACCAAACGTAATGCTTGAGGGCGATAAAGTTAACATAGACAAGGCGACGGTGTTCCTGGGTATAAGCATTGATTCCAAACTGCAATGGGGTCCACATATTAGTGCTCTGTCTGGGAGACTTAGTTCTGCTGCTTATGCGGTTCGTAAGATTAGGCAACTGACGGATATAGCTACAGCTCGGATGGTTTACTTTGCTTACTTTCACAGCATAATGTCATATGGCATTTTGCTGTGGGGATCAGCTGCTGAAGTGGAGGCCATTTTTATTTTGCAAAAGCGAGCGATCCGCGCTATCTACGGAATGGGTCCCCGTGAATCATTGAGAGATTTATTTAAAGAAATAAATATATTAACTTTACCTTCTTTGAAAATATTATGCACGTTCGCAAAAATCTACATAAATTTAAATTGAACAGTGACTATCACAATTATAACACTAGAAATAAGGATAGGATAGCTGTACAGAGATTTAGACTGACTAAGTCAAGAAAGTCATTTTTAGGCAACTGCGTTCGTTTTTACAATAAAATCCCGAAAAATATAACAGGGCTCACCAAGGGAAAATTCAAATCACATGTAAAAACTACATTATTGAAAAGAGGATATTATAAGGTTAAGAATTATTTAGAAGATAAAGATGTCTGGAGCTTTCCACTTCCGCCAAGTAGCCACTAGTATTTATAGATATTACCTAGTTGTAAGCCAAAATTTGTGAGACTGTAATTTATTTATTATTTGAAAAAAATAATGCCCCTCAGTTTCTTGCCTGTTCTTCTGAGTAGAGGCTTTTTATCCGAACAAGGCGGTCGAGTCTATTTAAATAACTTTGACGTTCATAAGTGTATCTTTGATACCTAAATTGAATAAAAACATTTTGACTTTGACTTTGACTTTGATTCTAGCAATGTCTTCAACCAGTCTAACGATAAATACATTTATAAAAACTTTTCAAAGATTTTCAAATCAATTTAGTAGCAAAAGTTCGCTAAATTTTAAATCAACTCCATTCACTGCTAAACCCAGAAGATAGCTTCATTCGAGAAATACAGCCGGAAACATTAGTTAGTAACTCTTGAAAGTTCTAAACATTACATCAGCCGCGCCAGACACAGGGCGTCTGCGATTTCAGAAACTTCGCCCTCCGAAACTGGCTATTGAAATCCTACGTCGAGTTTAATAAGCTGGGCATTTAAATAAACAATGTATCGGATTTCCTCAGAGCTACGAGGGGGAGCCTTCCAGGCTTATTGAGAGGATCTAAACTTCTATTGAAGCTTACAAGCGAGTTGAAAGGTAGGAAATTGCTGAAATAAAGCTGCAGGTACCATAACATCATCATAACAGTCTTTTACGTCCAACTGCAGGGACACCGACCTACTCTAAGTATCTATCTTCGAAGGTAATTGAACCGTTATCCGCCACGTTGGCTCAGTGCGGGTTGGTGGAAGTCACAATTCTTTCGAATTATTAATTCTGGGACATGGCTGTTTCCTCACGATGTTTTCCTTAAATTCAAGAGCACGTCTCATAATTAAACGCACATAAACATTCTACGAGAAAAAAAAATTTGGTGCATGGCCAGAAATCAGAATTTATTGATAACTCCTATACTTACACGTCACAGCTGATTATTTATAATTAAAAACGAATGTCAGAACAATAATAATAGATAATTATGTCAAATATAAGAATAATTCATTAATGTCATTATTATTTAAAGCTATTATAATATAAAATAATAATAAGTAGTTCAAAAATCTCTTATTTTAAAATAAGCTTCAATGTCATAAAATATATAGTAACCAAGCTCTCAGCTTGGTTTTGAATCCAGGATCGAATTCATGACCTCCGAATCGGAAGGCGAGGTTCATCCCTAATATTTAACCAATTTATTCTTAGTTTAGGAGCGTTGCTCTTTTCGGTGGAGTAATTGTACGGGCATGGCGGTCTTGGGCTAGCGTTTTCACGTTCTTCTTACTAATTATTGTAATCTAGGGGTAGTAGGCTATTAATGAATTGACGATAACAACGAACTGTATGCCTGTGTTTCGCATGTAAGTATGTTATAACTTCGGATTTGATTTACATTTTATTCTAGAAAGTGTTGAAAAGTGTAGTTGTCATTACTATTACAAATTTTATTACATTTGTAGCGGCCTTTAGTACCAGTTAAACAAACTGCGACACACAGTTTCGGACTAGTTTGGTAGCTTCTGCAATCAAAACAATAGATGTTGACTTAAGTTGTTTAACATGTCCAAACTAGCTGCGCCTATATATTCCGAACTATAATGTATCTATCCCTGTGCAAAAATGATTTGTATTCAACAAAAATCTATCTGAGCTCATAACCTTCGGTCAGAAGTCACAAAACCATGCAACCAAGAACATAAATCCAGCCCCGCTACGCAAGGCACCGTTTAAATAATTAATAATCAGTCTAATTGGTCGTGATCTCTAAGACGGCTGCATCAATTTAGATGCAAGCCGATACTCCAGCTGTCATTAGATGGGAGATAATTTGCCGCTGAGAACAATACTTGTGCTCCGAGAGACGGATGACGCTTTCTGAGAGGTCCATTACCATTAAGCCAGACTTCTAATTCTAAGTTCTAGATAAGGTACTTTCACCCATTGATTGGATGGTAAAGTGTGTTTGATATGAGTAGATAAGTAGTAGTTTCATTAGATAAGACTGTGTTTTGTAGAGCACTTAGATTATCGTTAGTTTGTCATTGGGTGGAAATTAAATAAAACGAGTGACATTGCATTTCACATACTTATTGAGGCTAAATGTAAACTTACAAATGTGACTTTGTAGTTATTATCTATATTGTTTTACTGTCGCAAATAACAATAAAAGTTTAAAAATGTTAAGGTAGGCTAGTAAGTAGTTTATTAATCCATTTTTTTCTTATAATTTTTAATTAGCACCTTAGCCGCAAGGTTGATTAGCTCTTGATCTACAAACAAGAGTTTTTTCAGGCCAATTTGCTTACCGTTAAAGCTGGAAGCAAGTAAATAGGATGAGAGTTTTTTCACGATATTATTTTTACCTGATAAAGAAAAGACGTTTAGAAAGCTTTGTCAAGTTGATTGTCCTCGGTGAACTATGCCAGTAACTTAGCTGATCTATTACTGACTATTTGGATATACATAGTATAATGTATAGTACTATATCCATATAGTCAGTAATAGATCAGCCAAGTTACCGACCGAAGTAATATGTATAGTGCAAGATTTGAAAGTATGATTCATGGTAGCGACTTCCAAATCTTTTCCAAAAAAAAACTTTTTTAAATATTCGAGCACAAAATCGAATGACAGCGCACGCGGTAATATTTCAAGAGTCTAAAAGTAAGAAACACCCTATTTCTACTCGCATTTCATTCGCATTCAACTCTGGCTTGAGAGACAGGCCTTTTGCGACTGGATTACGAGTATCATCGCTATGTTTTCTGAGTGTTTGTATGTATGTATGTATGTATGAGGTTTCTATAGCACGCCCTGCAGCCTAAATAGCTTGATGAATCGACATGTGAGGTGCCATTTGAATCATCTTGATAGTGGAAGTGACATAGGGTACAACATTTTGCAGCCGGGTTTTTGGTTTTCTTTTGATAATGTTACTTGTTCGCTTTTTTGTTATAGGTACATAAAATGTAACATGTCCTGGGAAGTAAATTATTTGTATTTTTGTAAAAACGATTTGATTGCGTAAGCAGCTTAGAGGAAGGGTCTGTATACTCACCTACTCTTTATATTGATCTTTAGCTAATCTTTATTTTATGCACGCGGAGTTAAACGCAAATGACGCACTCTTTTTACCTTGAACGTATTTTTACGTTTATCTAGTTTTTATTTTAGGTTGTCGACCTCTACGAATTTTATTTGTATTTTCCAATGTTACTTGAATCCATTTTCAACATTTTGTACTAGATAAAGAATGTTGTCTGTCAACCTCCACAGTGCGCAGTCGAAGACGCGAGAAGTGAGGTGTTGCAATCTTGCACGATATGTTATTGTTAACATTGAGCATTTATACATTTTTTACGCATTTCGGAGTAAAAGATCGGTAATAACGTTCATGTACCAAAAAATATATATTAGTGTAGAAAGCAAGGGTTTAATTTCACTGTTTTTTGTTAGGTACCCTAAACCTAAGGAAAAAATAAATTAAATGAAAAACGCTTCTCACTACAAATATGGCATTCCTCAGGGTACTACCAATGCCTATGCTATTAGGACCTCCCTTATTCGTATTTCAAAATCAAATTACAAATGATCTACCGAGCATAGTCTCTCAGAAATAAATCCTCTTTGCAGATTTTTTTTCTAAGTACATAGGTCGGCGTTTGACCATCAACTCGCCTGGTGTTAAGCGACGTTGTGGTCTAACATGGAGCACGACGACCTATATGGTACTCACTTATTCACACTAGCCTTGAAGTTTTGTAGAGTGAAGAAGTACAAAGACGACAGTTGAGTGAGTTGATGATATAACTATAATGTATTATTATTCGAAAACAAAAGAATATCGATTTTGAACGTAGTATTAACGAAATAACTACGACTAATAGTAGATTGGTTGAACAGAAATAACTTAAAAATCAATATTTCTAAAACAAAGTTCAGAGTTCCATTTGTCGGGCATGCTAAGCAATACACAAACTAACTTGCAAGTATTTCACTAATGTCTATTTCTTCAGTTTACCGAACAATTTAGCAAACCACGTGTAAGTAATGGCTTGCTAAGCGAACCGACCTAAAGAAAAGAGCAGGGATAGGTAATAGCAAGCATTAGGTTAGCTGCCCGCAGCAAGTACCGTAAACGATGCATAGTGAACACGCTGTATCACTTACCCTCTGTTAGCATGAATTAGCTGACACGAGGGAATCAATGCCAGGGCTTATCTGCAGGGTAACGTGAAGCCGGTGTAGACTGTAGATAGCTATTATTAAGCTCAAGAATAGCTTGAGAATTGTGAACGGCATTTACTATGGGAACTAAATACAACGTGTTGCTTTGCATTCCCGCAGAATTTGTATAGGGACGTATACTCCATTAGCAGAGCACGTATATACGATAGGGCAACCTTAAAATCGAGAAAAAAAATTGCTGTTCCATACCCGGTAGTTGGACCACTGGTAGATATACGAGTATATACCAGCGCGCGCGGCGGAGACTATTGGTATATCCAATATTATACATTATATATTATAATGTAAATTATGTATGTATTGTATTATATTTTAATTATACATTATACAAATAGCATACAAAGATCTGACAAAAATCCAGTGGTCCAACTACCGGATACAAAAAGTTCGTTGATCGACTTTGAACAACGTTTCGTTCAACAACTGCTTTTATCGATTTCAAGGTTTACCTACAGTTTATTCGTGCTCTGCTAGTGGAGTATACCTACCTCTATAAATTCTGCGGGAATGCAAAACAACACGTTGTACATTAGCTGTTCTCATACGCTAATAGTTCTCTTTCATTGTAGGTATATAACTTTGTTTTGTGAGACACTTTTTACTATCGGTTGCTTCATATTGCCATTGATACATTTGGCGGTAGAATTAAGTGGTCGTACACAGGTGTGTGTTTACAATTACATTTTTAATAAATAGAAAATCAGAAAAGCTGATTCTTTCCTTATTTCACTCAGATCAACCTAGAGAATAAGATGGCGCACGGCGTATGAACTAAGTGAAGCCAAAGACTATCCAAAAACTACGTTACTGTCGTATAGGCACACAACATTCATATATTGACGCAAACAACTACGCTACTCGCTTGGTCATTCTTACCTAGGCATTATGTACATTGGTTTATGGTATAATTTCGTATACTTTCATAATGCACTATGTATATTTATAGTGCATTATGAAAGTGTGGCCAGGACTACATTTGAGGTTCTTTTTAAAAACTGTAACTGCACAGTTTTTAACAATTTTGAAAAGGCCGTAACATTAAACTCTTAGAAATATGTGCAGTTTAAAAATATTAAATCTCCTAAGGTTGTATATTGGAACGGAAATGGCTAACGTAGAGTTTGTGAATTAATATTAGTTTTCGTGCAATTGTAAATGTTTTTCATGGCAACATTACCACGCACACACAATGAAAAAGAAGTGGCTTCAGCGAGATATTAACGCAGTGTTCCATCTTTTTCTCTAGATTGATCTGAGTTATTTGATTGATTTTGTTGTTGGTTTCGACTCTCGTAACTCCCATAATAAAAGTTGGTTCTAATTAGGAGTGGGGTGCTCCTAGACGGACCATATTTTAGCTGCAATACTGACCGGCAATACTGGCTATATTGCCAAAGGTGACTGCCATCATCAGCCATGCTAGAAATGTATGCCGGTAAGGCCGGGCCACACTCAAAATATTGTCGCTATATTGTGGGGCCAGTATTGCAGTAAAAATAGCCCGTCTGGGAGCATCCAAATTTGCACTCGCTTAGTCATCACCTCATGCAATTCTCCTGACACAGTTCACAAGACTTGTAGATTTCGAAAAAACGGGACTTAAGGAATCCTGTGCCGCTATTCAAATGACTTACTGTACTTAAAGGTAAGTCGCATTGTACCTGCCTTAGTATTACCTTGATTCAATTTTCTTAAGGCACTGACGCATAATTATAGCTCGCAAGGATGCAGTGTTTTGTAATTTGCACATTTGGTCTCCTAAACGTTGTTTAGTCTCGGAATAGTTATACAGTGTAGTGTCCTTTTCGGTCGAGTTAAATTTTATTTAAAGAAAGAAAAAGACAATAGATTGTATACCTATTCCTAGTCTATACAACGTTTATTAGTAAGGGGTTGATAAAGACGAGTTGATTATGAAAGAGTTCGAGATTTTCATTATTTTTAGTTTAGTTTATTTTCTTTTGGCAACTTAAAAAAAAAGGAGGAGGTTTTAGGTTCGGATTTAAAACTACTACTAATATTATAAACGCGAAAGTTTGTAAGAATGTATAGATAAATTGTTACTCTTTCACGCCAGAATGGCTAAACAGATCTGGATGAAATTTGGCACAGAGATAGATTATAGTCTTGAATAGCATATAGGATACTGTCTTTAATAAGTACTAAATAAAAGTGTCATGTCCTCAAATAAGGGTAGTTCGAGAATAAGCAGTCTGGTGCTGTGAATCTAGCTAGTAAGTGTGTGTAATAAGTTTTTCAGGAAATAAGTGCGAATATAATAAAAAGTATTATTAGTTAAAAAACATAACTCATCTCAGCTACTCAGTTTTTAATAATTTAACTTAAACCTACTTATGTACTGAAATGTTTTTAAAGTGGTAAAGAAAGAACGAAATGTTGCTCAATGCCCACGAGCGTGTCTGAAACTTTTGGCAAAAAAAATGACAGAATATGCGCTCTTTTTATTTAGAAATTATATTCTCAACCACAAAAGATGAAGCCTTGAAAATCCGCATTAGGAATAAACTTCAGGTTAAATGGCATATAAACACACTTGCCGTGTACCGCTATATTTGTGGAAGCTTTTATGACTAACAAGTTTTCCAGTACGTAGGCAACTAATGTTTGTGGTCTACTTATTTTAAATAACTACGGCCCATGTGGGCGTGTGACTCATTAAGGACTCGTTTAGTTCTAGAGCATATAATTACAGAAATAAGAAGGTAAAGAAGTACTTTGTGCGTCAAATTGCTTTCCAAGTCCATGCAACGCTCTTCAACGTCGGTTAGCAACATTTTAGTTGCTGTTAAGTCATTTTCGTTTTTAAACGAGTGATCTGGTAGGACCTACGTTCTTTTTTTGAACCGTAAAGAAGTATTTATATAATTAGGTAGCTACCTAGATGTGTCCCATCCGATCACGCAACACTGTCTCATCGTGTCGCGTGATCCCTATAATTGTATGTGCTCATTCCTTTAAAAGTATCGACGGATCAGCGTTAGCGGGAGAAGCGTCTATGCTTAAGCTTTGACAAAAATGCTTTGGTATGTCCGAATTCTGTCTGGTTCTCTGTCCGGATCTTTGTCTAACTACAGATCGCATTCCTCAACCGATTCAGGTGAAATTTTGTGAGGAGGTTCGTTTTTTTTTTGCTAAGTAATTTTTTGGAAATTGTTTAAAATTGCGTATGTGTGATTTTTTAAAACAATATCTCCACCATTTTGATAAATTTTCAAAAACTATCTCGATCTAAAATTGCCATTAAAAAAAAAAAACAAGAACTAGAGTCGGTATCTCCGCCATTTTGAAAATTTTCTAAAAACTGTATCGACCTAAATTGCCTTTTTTAAATAAAACAAGAACTAGAATCGCAGATATAGTTCATTTAATAGTACAGGACAAATTTCATCATAATCTGACAAAAAATGGTTTCCAAGAAATTTAACAAGAGCGTTTGTATATAAAATTCAGAACGTCGGGGAACCCTTAATAGACCTCACTAACATACCTTGAACAAGATAAGTTGCAAATTAGCTTCATAAAATAAAACAATCCAATTCGTACAAGGAAAATAACTTAAGACAAATTACATTCGTATAAGAAAAAGACACATTAAACACGTAATAACCCCTTTGAATGACAATAAAATTGTTTCGTAATTTTCTGGCTTTGCCATGCATTTACAAGTGTCTAAAAAATGTTAAAATCGTAACGTTTAGGTTCAAACTAAATGTGAGTTAGGGTTTGTGTGATATGCTTAGTTTAACCTTTTTAAAACGGGTCATTTTTGGCTTCGCGTGCGTGTAATACACTAATGACACATATGTACACGTCATTTGTCACTTCAGACGTCAATCTTGGTTTTTAGATTTCCCGGAACCCCATGATTGGTCTGCCTTGACAAACAATAAAAACGCGCCAAAACACATGCGCAGATTATACAATACAACAGATATAACTTTGAAATGACTATGTCTGTAAAGAAATAGATTTGATGAGATAAGCCTTAGAGCTTTTTTAACCCCCTACGCAAAAACGATGGGGTGTTATAAGTTTGACGTGTCTGTGTGTGGCATCGTAGCTCCCGAACGGATGTATTGATTTTGATGTTGTTTGAAAGGTGAATTAGTTGATGGAAATCGGTGTTGATGAAAATTGGTGTAGGAAGTTTTTTTTTTCTCGTTTCACACAATTTTAAAGGTTTCGACATGTAAGCGACTTGAAAAATATTTAGACATGGGACAAAGGGCCTAGATTTTCGGTCGACACAGACAATTAAAATTGGCAAAATAGGTTTTTGTTGACGTTATTTGTCAAACATGACGTTTAGGATAAATTGATTTTGTTAAAAAACGGAGGATCGATATAGTACCGTACATAATTACACTGATGTTCAGTAGCTGTTCTTTTCTATTGTCTGTAACCTGTACCTAAGTATCGTGTCTCAGCGCGGTCTTTTGTTTTGAGACACATGATGGCATTAACTTGGACAAGTTGGTCAATCGATTTGTCAACTGACGCAACTGCGTTGAACAAATTGAAGGGTTGATGAGTCAGCTTTTCCTGTTGCGTAAGGTCTTATTTTAGACACGAAGAAAATATAATCTGTATAAAGTTGTGTGACATTTAGAAATCCCCCTTAGTATTAAACGTTGTATAGGCTTGAAATAGTTATTTAGCGTTGTTTTTTATTGTAAGAGGTTGGTTCAAGAAACAGTTTTATTTATTGTTGTTTTTTTCGATCGAGTTTAAAAAACTTTTTTTATGTTTAAATGAAATGGGAAAGTTTCGAGATTTCATAAAAGTTGAACAAAATACTTGCTCTATTACATTTCTCTATGTATAGATTAAACCTCTCCGAAACAGTTACATTGTTTATGTGATATAACGCCCCCTACACTTTTTTTTGGGTTCCGCACCGAAAGGGTAAAACAAGGCCCTATTACTAAGAGTCCGCTGTCCGTCTGTAACTAGGCTGTATCTTATAAACCGTTAAAGTTACACTTGAAATTTTCACAGAATAGGTATATCTGTTACCGCTATAACAACATATATGTACGTTCGAGAACTACTATGTCACAGAACACACACACACACAAACAGACACGTCAAACTTATAACACCGCGTCATTTTTGCGTCGGGGGTTGAAAACAGAATAAAATAAATATTTAAGGGGCCCAATGTGACAACAAACGTGACCTTTTTGCTGTTTTTATAGATAAATTGGTACTCGACGAACCCTTCGTCCGCAAGTCCGACTCGCACTTGGCTGATTTTTTAAATTTAACCAAAGTTTTAACAAGGAACACCCGAAAGATTCGATTAGAAGGAAGGTCCGATAACTCCAGTACATCAGCTTACCGGGTCCAAACGTATAATTTGGTGTTCTTAAATAACAGTGTTCCAAGCTTCTACATAACGATTTCTTTAACACGATAAATCTTGGCTGGCGGCAGTACGCGTTTTAAACACCGTATAAATGTTTTACAGCGGTTTTTCATTTAACAATAATTACATACTTTGATGTGCTATCGATGGCTTGACGTGTAATATTGATTGATGAATATCTTCGAAAACGAAATACTTTGACATACATATCATCACGCCTTCCCCCGAAAAATAAATAAATGTATAAATAGTCCTAAATGTGACAGGGGGCGAGCCTGTCGCCATACACCGGGCTCCAGTCATGTAGCAGATGACATACAATACGCACATATGTTCACACAATGAACAAATTGGTGCGTGCCGTCGGCTGGGTTCGAACCCGCTCCCTCTGGCTTGAGAAGCGGGCCTCCTCCCAACTAGGCTGCTATCGATTCCCAATACTATTATTACTTTGACATGTTGACAAAATAGGAATCAGTATATAAATAATAACGTGGAACTTACATAGGTAATCAATTAATAAAATAAAATAAAAAATAAATTTGTATAAGTACTATAGCTGCAGTTCTCGGTGTTACCCGCGGTTAAAAAGTATCCTATCTCTCAAGTTGGATCGAACTGCACATGGTGTGCGAATTTTATTATAATCGGTTAAGTGGTTTAGGAGTTCATTGAGGACAAACATTGTGACACGAGATTTATATATATTATAGCTGCTCCCCGCGGTTTCACCCGCGGTTAAAAAGTAGCCTATGTGCTATTCCAGACTATAATCTATCTCTGTGCCAAATTACATCCATATCCGTTCAGCCGCTCTGGCGTGACTGAGTAACAAACACCCATCCATCTAAACTTATGCATTTAATGTGATCAAATCAAATTAATTATAAAATTATAGCACGAACCAATCATTATAACTCATTTGAATTGTATAATAAACGAATCCAAATCGTATCGACATTTTGATCTATACTTCCATGTCTATACCCTAAGGCTACCTTTCCACCAGAAGATAACGGTGCCAGGATGTATAGCGAAGAAAAACCACAAATACAAATACAAAACAGAGCTACAAGAAACACGACCATCTGGGTTAAGTTAATATTTAATGATAATTAAGCTATTACTCATCTGCGCTTTTGTGCTTGTATAATGCTAAAATACTACTAATAGTACTAATATACTAATAATCTTATATCTTTAAATGAGCCATTCTTGTAATATATATATAATATATAATTGGAATCTCGGAATCGGCTGCAACGATTTTCATACAATTTAGTATATAGGGGGTTTCGAGGGCGATAAATCGATCTAGCTAGGAATCATTTTTAGAAAATGTCATTTTATTCGTGTTTTATCGATAATCAACTTAAACATAAACTTGGAAGAAAAATAACAAAAAGGAGGCGTTTGAGTAGTCTCAACTGAAAAATATGACTCTTCCTGACATCTATTGGCGAATAATTTCATAATAATTGTTGTTCATTTACCTCTTTTTTTTTTAAACTCCTCTGCATGTTATGTTACTACCAAGTTTTATAATTTATGTGTATTTTTCTTATGTGTAGTATGTATATTGCAGCTAATAAACATTTTCATTTTCATTTTTTTCATTTTCATAATAATACTATTTTTTGTGAGCAACTAATTGCTTTAACGACACAACAGCAGATGGCGTTGTTAAGTAACACGAAGTCAATGAGTGTTTGCTTTGAGGTTAGACTAAAATCGTAATTGATTGATAAACTGTAAAAAATTAAGTATTTGTTTCTAATTTTCTAATATAAGATTAAACTAATTGCACTCATGATTTTTTTCTTTAAATAACCAGTTCATATTCTTTTATTATTCTATCGGTAAGATCGAAAAATATTATTCATATTTCATCATTTTATTAGTAATTCGTACTTAAATATAATTTCCAAAAAACACAATTAAAAAAAAAAAAACCGAGCAAAGCTCGGTCATCCAGGTACTACTAATATTAGGTCCTTACGTATGAAATTAGCGTTTTGTCGTACTGATCAATTTGATCTGAAATATCTCCTCTTTGGTTAAGAATTCGAAATTCAAATTAATAAATTCATTTAGCTGGTTTTTTTTTCTTTGGAATACAGTCATTCATTTGTTATTTTCCTCATTATTTTTTCTTTGGCGTCGCTTATTACCGCGCGCCGGAAAACATGAAATATCGGTATATTTACGAGTACGAGTTCTACCGTAGCACCAGTGCTGCAGAAACAGCTCGAAGAATTAATGATGTGTACGGCGCTGGTGTCGCTAAAGACAGCATGGTACGTTTTTGGTTTCAACGTTTTCGTTCTGGAAATTTCGACCTTAAGAACCAACCCCGTGGACGGCCGGAGATCAAAGTGAAAAACGAAGAATTAAAGGCTATTGTGGAAGCGGATCCATCACAAAGCACTTCAGAGATAGCAGCAGGCTTCGGGGTAAGTGACAAAACTGTATTAATCCACTTGAAGCAAATCGGGAAAGTAAAAAAACTCGAACGATGGGTACCTCATGAATTGAGTGAATCGAACTTGCAAACACGGGTCGCCTGCTGTGTTACTTTGCTCAACCGACACAATAATGAAGGGATTTTAAATCGAATCATTACTTGTGATGAAAAGTGGATATTGTACGATAATCGAAAGCGCTCATCGCAATGGCTGAACCCTGGAGACCCAGCCAAATCCTGCCCTAAACGAAAATTGACTTAGAAAAAGTTACTTGTAAGTGTTTGGTGGACTAGCGCCGGTGTCGTTCACTACAGCTTTCTTAAATCTGGCCAAACGATTACGGCAGATATCTATTGTCAGCAACTGCAAACCATGAAGGAAGAACTAGCTGTTAAACAACCGAGATTGGTCAATCGCTCTAGGCCACTGCTGCTTCACTACAACGCAAGACCACACACTGCACAACAAACAACCACTAAGTTAGCTGAGCTACAATTGGAATGTCTGCGATATCCACCGTACTCCCCGGACCTTGCTCCAACAGATTACCATTTCTTCCGGAATTTGGACAACTTCTTACAAGGAAAAAAATTCCACTCCCATGCAGCAGTCCAAACCGCCTTCAAAGAGTTTATTGATTCTCGCCCCCATGGTTTTTATAGTAAAGGGATCAATGAACTACCCATAAGATGGCAAAAGTGCATAGATAACAACGGTGCATACTTTGATTAATTAAATATATTTTACAAAAAAAAATCGACTTTTTATTCCTCCCGTACAAAACGCCAATTTCATACGTAAGGACCTAATAATACGAATACTTATAGGAGTAATAGAGTAATGTTAACGACGGAATACGCACAGACACCCTTTTTTGTTTAGCACTCGAGCCCCAAGTGACAAGCCTCGGGCTGAGTTTGGGGCTCACCGTCATAGCCGTGTCTTACACAAAAATCTGTCATATTCCAAAAATAGTTTTGAGCATCTGTAATTCCTGTGTAAATTTCTTTTCGATTAATAAATTATCTTTATCTTCAAAAAAATAAAATCACATCATTTACACACCAATGTGGTCCTATTCGTTGTTTTTTTTACCCGACTGCGCAATAAGGAGGGTTATGTTTTTCGAGTGTATGTATGTGGGTATGTATGTATGAGGTTTCTTTGGCACGCCCTACAGCCTAAACAGCTTGATGGATTTCGACATGTGAGGTGTAATTTGGATCGTCTTGATAGTAGAAGTGACTTAAGGTACAATATTTTGCAGCCAGTTTTATTGATTTTCTTTTAATAATGTTACTTGTTTTTTCTCGATACACATACTCGGACCTCTCCTCCTCTAATGAACGGTAGCCTGAAACCCTCACACCTTTCTACACTGTATTCTGAAACTTAAGCCAGACAGATAGACAAAACAAAAGCTATTACAGAATTATCCAAGAACTCCAAGACAGCAACAAGCGCGTTGTTTATGTAATTGAATCTCCCACTTTCCTGCAAATATGAAACTCTCAGGTAACAATACTTTTCCGTTAACGTGTAATGTCCTTCCAGAAATATCACCAGACACTTTACGTCAAGTCTTCTTGTTTATTACCGTCTGATAACAAAACAGCATGGAGTTTATTTTAATGGGAGTTGAGCTCTACGATGAATTAAATTTAGGTTTATCGCCATGACAAACCTTTTTGTTTTGTACCAGTGAAATATAGAATGAAAGCTAATGAGGGCTTTTGTTTTATGGTTTGGGTTTTCTTTAGATTATTTGCAATAAGAAGTTAACATGAAGCGATGGCAGCCTAGTTGGGAGAAAGCCCGCTTCTCAAGCCAGAGGGAGCGGGTTCGAATCCAGCCGACGGCATGCACCAATTTTGTTCATTGTGTGAACATATGTGCGTATTGTATGTCATCTGCTACATGACTGGAGCCCGGTGTATGGCGACAGGCTCGCCCCCTGTCACATTTGGGACTGAATATCGTGCGGCGAAGTGTGGGTGTTGTATTACATCTCAGCCAGCCCTCACGGGGAAAGGCGTGACGATATGTTATGTAAGAAGTTAACAAATGGTTCCTATATTTCAAAATGTATTTTAAAAGCTAGAGCTCGGTTATACCGAGTACTAATCCATGATTAGTTTTAACACTGACTGTTTCAAACAAAGTAGCACGATCTCTGATTAACCTCAAACGTACTCGTAGTAAGCTTTTTATAACGGGGTAAATATCCGAAAAGATTTCTTAGATGTTTTGATTAGTAGTTCGCCGCGAACGGAGATTCGCATGTCTTCATAAATCCTCCGCTGATTTGGCTCAAATTTGAATTTAAAAATTGTATAAGCATAAACTATGTACTAGGCAGTACTAGCATGCAATATTTGATGAAGATCGGATCCATGATACTTATTTTATCGTCGGTTAAATAAACCGTCGGTTAAATATATTGCTAAGATGTCCTAATAGATCCCCTGAGACCAATATTCGCTCAATTGTTATTCATAGGCCATACTCGTATATTTATCACTAGCTGTTACACGTGACTTCATTCGCGTTTATTTAGAAAAAAATCTTCTAATAACCTTACTAGTGATACACTGTAACTAATTCTCAAATTTCATCAAGATCTGTTTAGCCGTTTAGCCGTGAAAAGCCTACAAACAGACAGACAGAGTTACTTTAGATTTTTATAATATTACTAAGTACAGATTAGTATAGATTATCACAAAATCCTATTATTTTTAACCGACTTCCAAAAAGGAGGAGGTTATTAATTCGACTGGACACTTATTGTTATTATATTATCCAAAAACTTTTCCAATTACCTAGTGCCCTAAAACTTTCTTGCCTGAAAAAACAAAAGCACGACAAGAACTTACTCGTACATATAGACAAAACTAGTTCTAAACACATTAAAAAAAACAATTTCTTTTTAAACTACGATTAGTTAGTAAACTAGACCGCAATGCGTCAGTTAGTCCCGAAGGGTTCATTAAGCCTAGTCTTCACACGCATTTTATACTGCATCCTATCACTGTGGGAAATCTGTCGGATCACCATTGTTTTTGCAGTGGGGCGCCGCTGGTATGAGGTCAACTCACATATATTATTTATGAATAAGTACTTACTTTTAATGGTTTTTGACATTAACTTTGGCTTTTGACATTTTTGTGAGCGCCAAAGTTTTGTAAGCTCATAAGCTGCTTATAATAGGTGTGCGCAAATGCGTAGCAAACAGGAACTGGATTCTACTAAGCAATTGTTTTTAAATTGTTAATGAATTGTCTAATTTTGACACTTCTAGCATATAAAAAGTGTCAATTTGAGGCAGTTCATTAAAAATTTAAAAAAAAAGTAGAATTAGCAGGCAGGTGTAAGATCGTACGCGTATGTATAATGATATACATTATTTTCTATTATTGACAATAAATTTAGAGGGTAAAAAAGTAATTTAAATAAATATCTTTTTTGAACCAATTTATGAAAATTTTTTACTATGGTCACTTCTAGTAAAACAACACAATTAACTTTTAAAAACGGTACAGTAAATATATTAGACGTGCAAGAAGTTCATAATTAGCTAATTACGGTTTAAAAGAACGAACTCAATGTTACTTAGCTCTGTATAAAAGAGTTCTTTATTTAAAAGTTAATTAACGCTTCCGTAAAATTTAAAGACCGCATTTATTGTAAACTTAGACGTCGAGTGCAATAACCTAGGTTATGGAGTGTAACCCTCGGTCAAGGGTATAAATTAACGATAAATCGACTGCGACTTACTAATGAGCATACAGTACTAATCGCTGGTTAAAACTTACCGTAACGTGTTCCACATTTTGACGATCTGGCTGCTTATAAAAAAGAAAAATAAACGTCACTGAGTTTTAAAGTTCGATTTTTAAAAACACTCGAGATCGCGCGGTTGGCAATGACGCTCGTTCGCTTGGCGCGTGCGTTCGATACGGAGGCAGCGACTGTAGTGAACTGTTCTTGAACTTGCCAGTTTGCTTGCATAGCTGCATTTTCGACAAAAGCCTGAACAATGCCTTCCAAGTCATACCCTTTGATGTCTGACGGCGGCGTCTGACAGCCAATATCTCGGGAGGGGAAGAGTAAACATTTTAATGGTCTGTAAATGTACTCTTACGTACAGGTATAGAGAATGGGGAAGGAATGCGCGTCTAGTCGTTAGAGAGTTACTTTTCACAAGGCATCCTCGGGACATGCTTATTCATTGATGAGAGTTGATTTTCAGGGAAAAAGATATAAGCTTGTCTTTAAAAGCATCAAATAAACGTTTCTTTTGCTTTTCAAACTAGTCTGCGAAATCTGGCTCTCTAAACAATTTTATTCACATAAGAACAGTAATACTACACATTTCTGTACTTATTAGATAATGTTTACATATATTCAACCCTCTAGTCGTATTTATTATTCACTAGCTACGCCCCGCGGTTTCCCACACGAACTGTGACATTTTTCGGGATGAAACTTACCTTATGTGGATACAAAATGTTACCTAACTTACTTACCCAACGTGCACCTGTATGCAAAATTTTAGGATATTCAAAGAAAGTGTAACAAATAAACGAACAAACTCACTTACGCAATTATCGAGCACGCGAAGCGTCTCTGTTTCAGCTTTGACAAAAATGCTGTTTCGTATGTCCGATTTCTGTTCCGATCTGTCTTCATTACAAGTCGCATTTCTTAACCGATTCTCTTGAAAATTTGTGGGTAGGTTCGATAATTATTACTATCCAAGTTATTTTGTCGAGTCAGTTTTTTAATTTTTTTAATATTGCGGACATATGAGTATATTCTTATCTTCATCGAAAATTTCACAAGAATCGGTTGAAGAATGCGACCTGCAGCGGAGGACAGACGCCGGCCGTGAGGTCTCTATAGCTCACAGAACCTCTAGTAATATTAGTTTTGTAAGATTAGTATTATTATCATGGTTTTTTGCGTTGCCTTTGTCGGTAGAGTTGTTTTCAAGCCTGCGGTCTGCTTACTATTCTACGGCTACCTTCATATTAATAATTTTCATAAATTACGTTGAGCGCATCAAATCCATTCTATTGATGGCTATCATAATAATAAAACATAATGTCTGTAAAAATACCGTTCTATGAGTACAAAACGTATTAATACACCCATAAGATAATGTATATTATTAGAGTAAGCCAATTTCACAGCATTAAGAGGAATAAGTGCGCATGTAGCCTAACGGGCAACATTGCCCGAAATGTTTTTATTATGCAATTATTTCTGCATTAACATACTTAAGTAGTTATTTTCACACTTTTATGAACGCCCGCCGTTTAAGCGAAAGTTAGTTTTTTTTTTGTGGCATAGCGCAGTAACTTGCCTTTTAAGCTGCACTTTCTCATTAAGTTAATACGGTAATTACGCTAATTATAATTTACTGAAATTATAAATCTTCGGGTAACGTGCAGATTAAATATTATCTTTTTATGACTGAATAACTAGCTGCTTTCTGCGACTGGACTCGGAACAGATTTGCGGAAAATGTTGTGTAACAAGCAACATAATATATATATCCTATATAAAATACATTATGTTGCTTGCTACATAACATTTTGTATCTATAAACCACGGAGTCACGCCTTTCCCCCGAGAGCAGAGGCATAGGTGTAATACAACACCCACACTTCGCCGGACGGTATCAGTCCCAAATTTGACAGGGGGCGAGCCTGTCTCCATCCACCTGGCTCCAGTCATGTAGCAGATAACATACGATACGCACATATGTTCACACAATGAACCAATGGGTGCGTGCCGTTGGTTGGGTTTTCCTCTATACTTTGAGAATGCTTCTCAAAGTATAGAGGCCTTCTCCAACTAGGCTATCATCGCTTAATTGTTAAATGAATTATCTAATTTTGATTCTGGCGTACAAAAAAAAAGAATTTTCAAAATCGGACTACTCTATAAAAGTTATGCGTGATCATATAAAATATATATTCATTTAAATATACGCGTCGACTTGTAAACCTCCTCCGAGAGTCAATTTGAGGCAGTTCATTAACAATTCATAAACAATTGCTAAGTTTAATCAAGGACCTACAGGTCTGAGAGGTCTGAGGTAAGAGGTCTGCCCGACTACTGCTTTCCATTCCGCAACCAACATTTTGGTGGCTTGAACTGCTGTGGTCCACAGTCTGTCTTTCCTTCTATAGCCAAGTGTCTAACAAAAATCCTAATGCTAATAGTTAACTTTTAATCATTGAATTAGGGCTTTCTCTAGTCTGAGCTTTTTTAACATTATGAATGCGAAAGTGAGTTTATTTGCTTGTGACGCTTTCACGCCTATACACAAGATCGTCATGAAATTTTGCATTTACACGTTGTCAGGGGTACAGAAAAGCACTAATACTTTTTAGCCGCGGGTAACACCGCGGGTTGCGGCCAGCAATAAATATTAAATACTAGCTGCGCGCCGCGGTTTTACCCGCGGTTAAAAGCTATTCTGGACTATAATCTATCTCTGTGACAAATTTCATCCAGATCTGTTCAGCCGTTCTGGCGTGAAAGAGTAACAAACATCCATCCACCCGTTCTTACAAACTTTCGCGTTTATAATATTTGTGGGATTAGATAATAACAGTACTTACACGCTATGTAAGTAGCGACTATTTCTTCCGCCTGAGGCTCTACGGAGTTGGTAGATACCTACACGAATTCGAGGCACTTCCAAAGTCATCGGTGCGTGACAGTAAACATCCGTTTACATGAGAAAGTGACAGGTCATTATAACGATCACCGATCAAAAATTCTGTATGTCTGTCTGTGTTACCGCCCGGCAGCTTTTCAACCGACTTCAATAAAGAGAAGTTTGTCTTTGACTTTAATTATGACGACGAACTAAATTCTCAATATTTGCGCCAGTAGTTCCAACTCCAAATCTTCCTGGATTGAGCAACTAATTGCGTCGCATTAAAGACGTTAGCACACTGGCGTTTTGAGATCACCTGAAAGGGCGATTAGATTACATGCTCCTAGTCGTGAGTGTTTGTGGCTCGCCATAACAGATCGGTAAGCATTTTTTGCAGCAAGCTTGTTACCTACCCTTGCTAGATATGATTTAAATTCGCTACTATGCTAACGCTTACTTTTCCTGTATTAAAACTAGATTAAATGCCTAATGCTAAGTATATTCTCACGTCAGTACAACGTTACCGATCAACAAGTAAACACGATTACGAATCGCTACTGCGATAGCGTCAGAGCAGAAATCAATCAATAGCACCACCTTGTAAACAAGCCAACCTTAAATCGGTCATGCATACCCAACTACCAATGCTGCGATCACTGATCGCTGAGCCATACACCCGTAAACCACCAGTGTACTATCAGCCTTAATTAAACGAAATGGTCCAACTGGCAGCGTATTGGAAACGAGCCAGCCTAATACCTAGGACACATACTCGTAAGTATATCCTAGCGCTTCCTGTTGGCAGCCTGCTCGGGGTCTAAATAGGTGATTGCAGGGACAGGCTGCCTTAGCAAACAGGACTAGCCTTGAGAAGCCAACCTACTTGTTCAATAAAGTTGTAATTAGGTATAACGATACGTATTCGTACGTTATAGTATGTCGCATGATGTCAGTGGTTGGAGAACGGCGAGTATGGATTTTTATCCATATTTGGATGAATGGATGGAACGCAAGGATGAACAGCGTAAAAACCAACGTGAATAAGAAGGGATTTAATTCGGATATGACGAGTGATAGACACGAAAGCATGCAAATGTACATACCATACCAGCCACAGAGATAACACCATTTTCAGACGAAAGCTGGTATGCGGTAACGTAGTGATACTAGACAGAGATGTAGTTATAGGGAAATCACAGTCAAATAGAGAGAGATAGAACATAGTATCACTAAATTACCGCGGTTCACCGCGTCATAGTGGAATCAGCCTAAGGGTAGGAAGGAAGATTGGGTAGTGGCGAAGATGTAGTCAAGAACAGATGGAGATTTTTGGACACATCTTAATTTACATAGACTTTGTAGTGTTGGTAAAATGGCATAGGCAAGCGAACTCTTTGCCAATTGTCAACTCGCTGGCTCAACCCCATCAGGGCCAAAATATGAACCTCGCAGGGCCATGTCATGGTGCCGATGGCAATCGTGTGTGCCTGCACACACGATTGCCACGCTTGCTCGTATGACGTGAGTACGTCAGGTCGCTCTTGTACTACCGAATAAATTTACCTACCTATATTCGTTTTTAAGGTTTTCCATTGCAGTTTTAGGTGTTTTTTTTCATTTATTTTTTATTGCTTTTAATAGGCTTGCGTTGGCCGTCAACATGCCTGATGATAAGCAGTAATGTGGCCTACGATGGAGCACGCTTGCCTAGAAGAAACCGATTCACTCGAGACTTGATGACACCCAGATTATAAGTGTCAGGAAAAACACTCTCGCAGAGTATTCCACAATGCAATATATTTATATTATTTTGCCTCAGGCACAGATTTTAGTCTCAGAACAGATAATGACGTTACTTCAATTTCTTTTCAGAAAACCTAGCTAGGTACCCAGTAAGATTCTATTGTAGGTTGTAGCTAAATTACTTTTCTCCACACTAAGACTTTCCAACGTTGCTTGCATTTCTAATAACTTGTCATTTCCTTTCTCTCTGCATGTGGCACCGGAACATGTGCTTCCGACGCAGGTATCTATTCACCGTCTCACCGAGTGCACCCAATAAATTCATCATGGCGCATTAGTGTCAATGTCGGCATAGAAAGTGAACAGCTCGGCCTAATCGACTATCGAATTCTTTTTCAATATTCATTTGAGAATTCTTTGACAGTCGAAGCACAGATCTCGCACGATACCTTAATGTGGTAGAGGAATTAGTTGATATCGATAGTATTCGGATTCATGTTCACTGTATGACCTCATTCCTGCGGAGCATCACATCTTTTTTTTTTTATGTAGGTCGGCGTTTGACCACCAACTCGCCTCATGTTAAGCGGCGTTGTGGTCTAAGATGGAGCACGACGACCTATAAGGCACTTATTCACTCTAGCCTTGAAGTTTTGTAGAGTGAAGAAGTACAAAGACGGCAGTTGAGTGAGGCGCTACAAGTGCGCTACTGCTCAGACCCGTCTTCGGAACGGGGGAAACGAAAGAAACGAACCTTTCCCCCGAGGGGGCTGGCAGAGGTGTAATACAACATCCCCATATTACCGGACGATATTGAGTCCTAAATGTGACAGTGGGCGAGCCTGTCGCCATACACCGGGCTCCAGTCATGTATCAGATGACATACATTCCGCACAAATGTTCACACAATGAACAAATTGATGCGTGGCGTCTGCTGGGCTTGAACCCGCTCCCTCTGACTTGAGAGGCGGGCCTTCTCCAACTAGTCTATCTCATAGGCTAGCTCATTCCTATTTACATCCTGCAAGCTTCAACCTTCCATATTTAATTTGTCCGCTTTTGCCGGTCTACCTTACCACGTATTGCAGAATGTGGAATGATCTATCCCCGAAGGTCTTTTCGTCGAGACATGGAGCGTTTTAAAAAGGGTAACATACTCTTCCCGGGCTGGCAGCGCATCAACAGCACCGCTAGTGTTGCAGGCGTCCATATATAAGCGGCAGTTACCGCTTACCATCAAGGCATCCGCTTGTTTGCCACTCTTCTTAAATAAAATAAGTATTATTTAAAAATTAAAAAAACCTGACACCCATTTTCTTCAAACATAGCAAATCTTTTATTTACTTACTTAGGCATCTAATCAAGTTTTGTAGGATTTCAAAACAGCCAAGTATCTATTTATAATTAGCACTTAGGATCTACAGTACTTACGTCTGCGCTATAATTATATTGATGATTGCAAGGTACCCCTAGCATAAACACTATTGAGAAAAGCTTCGTTACGTATTTTATTAGAAAATGTTAAAATGATATAGGGAAAATGGAATAAAGGAAACGCCCGGGAAATCGGGCGTTTAGGCGTTTTTTAACAAACTTTAAAAAAGAGGAAGTTCTCGAGATCGTAACTGATGCTTGTGGAGTTTTTTGGCCGCCTGTAGCGTCTTTGAAGCTCTGACGTAGCTTGGAATTTTCTAATGAACAATTCCTATTACTATTACTACCTAATTCCAGATATTTTCAGGTCTTTGTCTCTCTCGTCTGAAAAGTCATAGGAGTGAAAGTGACCAGCGCAGGGCTAATTCACAACCATTCGGAAACGTTTCCGTTCGGATTTCAAAAATTGTAAGCCTAAATTATTCGAATCTCAGTCTATATGTATAAGTTTTTAAACGTGATTAATTTTTCCTATCGGCGGATATACATAGTCTAGCCATAAATATTGTTACAATACAAACTTCTTCGTTTATTTTTTTTTCTGCATTTAAATTTGGAATGCGTTTATTATGTTGAAAACTACAATCAATTTCCCGCCATTTCACATATATTTTTCGTGATTATTACTAAATTTACAACATGGAATGGGGTGTCAAAGATAACAGGATTGCAGTGATTGCGTTGCACGAAAGGGGTATGGAACCGTCGGTCATTTTCAAGACTCTTCAAAATCTTGGTATCAGCCGTATGTTCGTATATCGTAGTATCGACAGATATACTGACTCTTCCTCTGTTGAAAACCATAAAAGATCGGGGCGGCCGCGTGCGATGAGGACTACTAAGGCTGTTAATGCTGTTAAAGCCAGAATTCCCAAAAAACCCAATGAGGAAACAAAAAATCTTATCGCGAGAAATGAAGATACCCGCTAGGACTCTATCGCGTATAATAAAACAAGACCTGAAGCTTGGTGCTTATCATCGATATACAGGACATGCCCTTAATCAATCGCTGCAGTTAAAGAGAGTGGATAGATCAAAACGTCATCTATCCCGGTACGCAGGTGAAAGTTACAGAAATATTATTTTTACCGACGAAAAAATTTTCACGATAGAAGTGCACTACAACAAGCAAAACGACAAAGTGTACGCTCACAGCTCTAAAGAAGCTACGGACGTGGTTGGAAAGGTACAGCGTGGTCATCATCCTGCGTCAGTCATGGTTTTGTAGAGGGTATCCTTTCACGGCGTCACAAAGCTTCATTTTTGTGAAAAAGGGGTGAAAACTTTAGCCAAAGTGTATCAAGAGACCGTCTTAGATGGTGTTGTAAAACCCCTTAGCAATACACTTTTTAAAAATCCACCGTGGAGTTTCCAACAAGACTCTGTACCTGGTCACAAGGCGCGAACTACCCAAGCCTGGCTGGAAGCCAATGTTCCGGACTTTATAAGGGCTGAAGACTGGCCCTCCTCTAGCCCAGATCTAAACCCCCTGGACTACAAATTATGGTCAGTTTTAGAGGGCATGGCCTGCTCTAAACGACACGCCGACACATAGAGTCACTTAAGAAATCTTTGAAGCAAGCAGTGGCTAAATTTCCCATGGAAACAGTCCGTAAATCCATAGATTCATGGCCATACCGACTAAAGGGCTGTATCAAAGCCAAAGGTGGTAATTTTGAATAAAATAATAGTTATATTTTTGTTAAGACTTCAATACATGTGTACATATAATTTTTATTAACATTACATTACTGTATAAAAAAATAAATGCATTTTCATTTGTAACAGAACTTATGGCTAGACTAGGTATACTTGATTCCCTATAGCAAAATGTATAAAAGTAGACTGAGAATCGAACAATTTGAGTTTGAAATTTCTGGGATCCGAACGGAAAGGTTTCCGAATGGTTGTGAATAGCCCTGTAGATCTCATTTCACTCGTCAAGAAAAAGGATACTGACTAAGTATTAGTATATACCTACTTAGTCAGTATCCTATAGTCGATAGAACTTGTGCTAGGCGCCCAGTTCCGCTGCCCGGCATTCGTAATTGATTGCGCTGAACCTGACTCCCGGTTCGTTAATCAATGCCTTATTGATGCTGAGCTCAACTAATAACGAAGTTATTTAATCAAAGGTTAGCTAACAAACCCCTAATACGAGAAGATAGATAGTTACTATACGACAAACTGTTCTTTCAACGAATCTCTAGTGTTTATTTCCACTTCAACGTCGCAATAAGTACACCAAGGATTGCAATATCTTATTGTGACGTTGAAGCGGAAATACATTAGATTTGTCGAAAAACAGTTTTATAGATGTACTTCCGCAAAGTAACGCTTGGTGATGATGGTTACGTTTTGTTTTCGACGCTGCGCCACCTTGGACCATATCGCGCGGCGATACGATTCCCGGTCGCGCAGCGTCGAAAACAAAACTTAGATGTCTAAGATATCTAAGATGTCATGATAGTTTTGTATTCGACTGATCCATTCAACTTTACATACCTCAGTTACCATACATATTATTCTTAATAGCAATACGAGGAGCTATGATGGCTCGCCTCTCAAGCCAGAGCGGGTTTGATCCCAGCCGAAGGCACGTGTGTGTGTGTGTGTGTGTGTCTGCAGGCATTGCATTGTGCATTTAATTTGCTATATTACGAGTCCGGTGTATGGCGACAGACTCGCTCCCTGTCACATTTGGGACTGAATATCGTCCGTAAAATCTCATCTCATCTCACGCGTAGGAATAGCCCTACAAATGTCTTACGGTGCGTAAGTCTGCTTAAGAAATGACATGCGAAAAGCAACTCTATTTCCCATTCATAAGGTCGATCTTTTTGTTTGTGAAATTCAATGTCAATTCTTGGGAAATGCGATAAATAACGCTGCATTGCTTAAGTTATGTCTTCAAAATTCGCTGTAATATAGGTAGGTACAAGTAGTGCTCGTAGAACTCCACCACTTTAATAGAGCCTACAACTAACGTAAGAAATTATAGCGCCTTTCGATTTGTTCTGGCAACGCTCAATCAAGAATAGTTCTCATCCAAAAGTTTACGTAGGATTGTTCCATACCCTATAGTCGAGATATTTTTTGTCATTGACTCTCTCGTTTCAAACGTCATAGGAGTGAGAGCGACCAAAAATATCTCGAGCGTCAAGAATAAAGGCTAGGGGTTCCGGGTCTTAGGCTGCGTTTCCACCAGAGATTTTGCGAGATGCGAAGCGATGGTTGCGTTTTTTTAGAACCAATACAATCGCTTCATTTGAGCGAGGCTAGGTAAATGAAGCGATAGGTTTCAAACATATCTCTCGTTACGCATCCTCGCATGAGCGTACACAGACTTTTTTGGTTGGGCAGAGGTAAAGATTTTTTGTTAGCGATGGGGCAGAAGTAAATGTAAGCGCCTACTAAAACCTAAATGTTTTGCTTCGAGTTAGGGACCAGTGGGGCAGATGCTCCACTCTGCCTCACCGTGGGTACACCCATGCATCCCGTACATATCTGGTGAAAACGCAGCCTTACAGGGGGGCTATTCCTGCGCGTGAGATGAGATGAGATTTTATCTTGGTCACTCTCACACCTATGACGTTTCAAACGAGAGCAACAAAGATGAAAAAAAGTGAGATGAAAATCTCAAATCTCCGAATAGGGTCCCAGGTCTAATGTACATTGTACGGCAACTACATTGTACATTTTTACTATTACTCGTAGCTAAAAAGATTAACCCGTATTGTTCATTAAAGAAATAACAAAACAAAACAACAACGCTTTTAAGTAGTTTAAAAACTGGCGACCTTATCGTTCGCTTATTATATAACTAACTATATTACTTATTGCTTACTATATATTTAGTTACACGGACGTAATTTTAACTAATTTGATAATTTTAATACATTTAATCGTAAAAAAATAAAAATTCTTACTGTTTTGTAATGTGAATAAGTCTAATTGATCTTGTTTCTTCTCCACAGTTACAGACCGTTAAATTAACGTTAAGCGGATTACATTTAAAACTAATCAAAAACATCGCGACGGAATCGATAAACAACGAAATTGATGTACCTACCTAGTCAGAGTCGTAGAAGACACGGAAAATCAACTCTACAGTCTTGATTATAAAAGACACATTAGAGTTGTAAGTGGGAAACGTGGCAATGCCAAGAGAGCCAGAATTGTTTGTCATCAGAACAATCATTCGGAAACGATTGCTCAGTTTCTCCGAGTCGCATAGGTTGGAGTACCGTGTGAGGCAGGGGGTTATCATCTCCAAAGCTCTTCAACTTAAACATAAACTTAAATAGTCGAGTTCAGCAGCACGCGTGTAGAATAATAATAATAATAATAATAAGCCCCCCAAATCAACCACTCGTCCTGATCGACCATCTGATCACGTGGGGGGCGGACAACGCAATGAGAAATTACTGGTGCGGCCAACGTGGCTCTGGAGGGGAGGTAAGAGAGAGAAGAAGCATGAGAGAGGAGAAGTAAGTAAGTAAGAAAGCAGGAGGAAGTATGTAAGTTAAAGAAGGAAGAAGAAGGGAAGAGCAGGAGTAAACAAGCAAGGAAAAGCATGAGGAGTAAGGTAGTAGGGATGACTAGGATTAAGTAAACAAGAGTAGGAAGAGTTAGAAGAAGTCTCTTTTATGACCACTTTGAGGCTCTTAGGTGATCACGCCTTATGAGGCTTAAGTGGTACAGCCAACGTCAATGCAGGACGGTGGCTTAGGGTGGTGGCGGAAGAGTAGCTTATGCTTATACCAACGGCAGCATCCACAGGCTTAGTTAGATAGTCTACTGCATGCTCACACGTTCCGGACTAGCGTCGTGAGTTAACAATAAGTTCGATATAACAAACATGAATAGAAAAACTTTACAATGTCCCCAAGTGCCCGGCGGCTCCAGGGGTGATTCTTATGACAGTAGGGAGGAACCCACTGTGGCCAGGGGCGAGGTGAATCCCCGGGTGAGATCGATTAACTGTCAAACGACCAATGCAAGCCAAATGGACTCCGATTATAACCTTTCGTCACCGGCTGAGGATGTTGTGCAGGAGGCAAGCGCCAATAATACTGCACCCGCCAAAGCCGTATCTCGTATGCGCAGGAGATGGACCGAAGATATGAACACCTTTATAATGCGCACGTACTTCATTATAACCATACTTGAAACTGAAACCAAATCGTACCTCGCAGAATTGCACAAACAATTTTCCGAACAATATCCAGAAATGCAGAGCAGCCGACAAAGAGTAGGCGACCAAAGGAGAGCTATTGTAAACAAAAACCTATTGTCGACTGATAAATTAGATGCGATACGTAAAGAAGCTGAAGTCATATTACACTCTACAACTACCGGACTGAACTCTACACAAACAACTTACACACAAACTACAGGCCAAAAGATGAGGTGGTCAAACGCGATGAACGAGACTATTATGCGTGCCTATTACAGGATTACTCTTTTGAATACTAACAAAACGGCTTATAGACAGCCGTTACACCGTGCTTTTACCGATCAGTACCCACATCTCTCTCACATCTCTGAGCAAAGAATTGCAGACCAACGCCGCGTCATTGAAAATAATAAGCTCATCACGGATGAACGGCTACAGCAAATACGTGATGAAACCTCAACGGAATTAGAAACACAAACACAAAATTCACATCTCACAAATTCTTTAAACATCATAAACATAACACAAAACTTACAATTACAAGATAGTTTATCAGACACACAACACGCAACAAACAACAGTCTTAGCGAAACGCTATCAACTAATGACGTATCTCTCGCAACACCGGACAACACACAATCATCCCGTATAACACATGTAGAATCAAACACAAGAAACCAAACTCAAACTGAAACAATGAATAATATTTCGTTAGAGCAACAAGAAAAAACAGAAGAAACATATTTAAAGACCTTCGAAATGTTTCAAACCACTGAACCAATTTTAAGACCTTCATTACCCAGACAAAAACCGTCTAGAAAGCTTGCGTCAATAGTTCACTTCATTAACAATACCATACTACCCAAATACGTAACGCCAGAGTCAAGTTTTAATCACACGCAAACATCGATCTACTGCGCTGCATATACTGCTGTCTTACATAATGGTGGTAAGATTAAAGACAGTAGTAGCACAGCTGATACACAACTTAGGATGGGAAATCAAAATTATAGAGACCGCATACCGGCTTGGCAAAAGAGATTAGAAACACGGATACAAGATATTAGGGGAAACATAGCTAGGCTCTCTGAATTCATAAAAGGTAATAGAAGTGACAGACTAAAAAAGATAGTAGATAACATAAAAACACGATACAAAATACACTCACAGCATGAAGGAGAAAATTTCAATTTAACACATTTCTTAGACACATTAAAACAGAAACTGAGCGCCCTAGCAAGTCGGCTACGGCGATATAAACTCACTACAAAAAGAAAGGCTCAAAATTTACAGTTCAATAACAATGAAAAGCTATTTTATAGGTCTCTAGGAGAAGAACAAAGTGCCAATTTGTCTTCAGAAACTCCTGAACCTACAGCCCTAAAACAGTTCTGGTCAAACATCTGGTCCGTCCCTAAAGAGCATGTACAGGCCGAATGGATAGATAACGATAAAGAAAGACTCCAAGACTTACCTGATATGGATTTTGAAGAAATCAATCTAGACATACTAAAACACGTAATTGGTAAACTACATAACTGGAAAGCCACGGGTTCAGACAACATCCACAACTTTTGGTACAAAAAGTTTACTTATCTCCACCCAATAATACTTAACCACATCAATAACTTCATAAAATCACCGGAATCCATGCCAAAATATATTAGCCTTGGTACCACGTATATGCTAGCTAAAGACAAAACAGACACCAAGAACCCCGCGAAATATCGACCTATAACATGTCTGCAGAATATCTATAAAATTATCACTTCATGTATAAACGAACTCCTCTACAGACACACTAACACACACAATATATTAGCAGAACAGCAAAAGGGATGTAGGAGATATAGTCAAGGTTGCAAGGAACAACTGACGATCGACGCAGTAACTTCCAAACAGGCGTTGGTCAAAAAACGAAATATATACACCATGTATATCGACTACAAAAAAGCCTTTGACTCAGTACCACACACCTGGCTTTTGTACATCTTAAAACACTACAAAATACACCCCACAATCATACAATTCTTAGAAAACACAATGCGCCAATGGAATACAGTGCTTAAATTAAAACAAGGTGACACATATTTAGAAACTGACCCTATACCAATCCGCAGAGGTATTTTCCAGGGAGACTCACTCAGCCCACTCTGGTTTTGTCTGGCTTTGAACCCTTTATCTAACATTTTAAATAATAGCAACAATGGCTTTAAACTCAAATACGGAAACACACATTACACACTCTCACATTTAATGTACATGGATGATATCAAATTGTATGGCAGCAGCTTAGAAGAAATAGAACACCTTGCAGACATCACTCAATCATTCTCTTCAGACATTCATATGGAATTTGGCATAGATAAATGTAAAATACTTTCAGTAAGACGAGGAAAAATAGAAGAAAATACATATCAACTTAGTAATGACGAGCAGATAGAACCTGTAGATGTAGAAAGTGGTTATAAATATCTCGGATACCAACAAACTAAACAAATACACCAAAAACAAACAAAATCCACAATAGAACAGAAATTCAAAACACGACTGCACAAAATTCTTAATACACATCTGAATGCCAAAAACACTATCAAAGCCATTAACACTTTTGCCATACCTATCTTAACTTACTCATTCGGAATCATACACTGGTCAAAGTCAAACCTTTTAAAATTACAGCGAATGATCAACACCCACTTGACCAAATATCGGAAACATCACCCGCGTGCATGCTTCGAGAGACTTACGCTCCCGAACATAGAAGGAGGAAGAGGCCTCATAGATATTCAAAATCTACACAATAAACAAATCACAACTCTTCGCAATTATTTTCATGACCGAGTTCAAAAATCTATACTCCATGAAGCAACAGTTCAGGCAGATGTAAAATGTACACCCCTAAATTTAAGCAACTACAGCACCCAAAAGAATGAACACATCACTACAGACCCACAAAAACTCAATTCTTGGCTACAGAAATCCCTCCATGGGAGACACCGCCGTGACTTGCTAGACCCAAATGTCGACAAAATAGCGTCGAACGCGTGGCTCAAGTCGGGTGAACTTTTCCCAGAGACGGAGGGATTTATGCTAGCCATACAGGACCAAATAATAGACACACGAAATTATAGGAAGCACATTATTCGCGACAACACATTACAATCTGATTTATGTCGACACTGCCATAGTAATTCTGAAACGATCCAACATATAACCGGAGCCTGTAGAACTATAACTCAAACAGATTATAAGCACCGCCACGACCAAGTTGCCGCCATAATCCACCAGTACTTAGCCTACAAATACAAATTCATCCAGGAAAAAACTCCTTATTACAAATACACACCTGAAATAATACACGACTCACCTAACTACAAACTCTACTGGGACAGAACTATAATAACAGACAAAACCATTCATTTTAATAGACCAGACATCACTCTTCAAGACAAACGAAATAAAATAGTTTACCTTATAGACATAGCCATTCCTAACACACACAATCTCACTTCTACGCACTCCGAAAAAATTACAAAATACACTGACTTAGCAATAGAGATTAAAACACAGTGGAAAGTAGATACGGTAAGGACCGTCCCTATCATACTATCCACTACAGGCGTCATACCTTACACTCTACTCACCGGTCTGGAAACACTGAACATTCACAGAGCCACATACACACAATTTGCAAAAGGCAGCAATATTAAACACCTGTCGCATTGTCCGGAAGTTTTTGTCTCTTTCTTCTTAAATAATAAAATTGAAATAACAGCCTTTCGCTTGGCCAAAAGCCCGTGAAAGGTGTTGCTTCCTCGCCTGGCGAGAGAAAAATAAAATGAACCATTTAAATAATAATAATAATAATAAATTCGGGAAAATAAATAAATAAATAAATAAATAATAAAGAATGCCGGGTGGGGGTGTTAGTGTCATAACATCAGTTACGTGGACGACATGGTGCTGCTGAGTCCGACTGCGGGGGCTCTCGGGAACTTGTTAAAAACATGTGAGGCGCTGCGTCGCACGGCCTTACACCCAAAGTAAAAAAAAGTACATGGTTTTAAGTCTGTAAGTGTCCAGAATACGGCCCACCCATTACTCTAATGGTTTAAACGTGAATAGGGTACGTCAATTTTATTTAAATACGAGTATAAAGGACATTTTCTTATCGACGATGTAGACATAGAAAAGGAACGTAGGGCGGCGATTCGCGGTAACATGCTCGTAGATTTGCACGCTGTACAGACCAGTCAAAATTACGTTCTTTAGCCATGAACGTAGAAAAAAAGTTTCTACGTTCTACGTTCATGTCTTTAGCGTAATTAATTGAGCGTATTGTCAGGGTCTGTACACGGGCAGTCTATGGATGGCGTATACCAAGAGATCCCCTAATACATACTCTTTGAAAAGATCGTTGGATACCCTTTGTATCCAATACAATAATATTTTTTCGGGATGATGTTGCTTCTTCCCCGCTTTTGCAGTGCCCTCTGACTCTGACATGTTTGCTCAGACGCAACCTGACAGCTTTCAGGCCGTCATTTTCAAGAAAATTCAAGACGGGTTCATCATCATCATCATTACTCCTTCATTTGTAAAAAGTATATCAACTTGACACTGGCAAATGCATGATGCGGCGCCAAACTCCCTTGGGGATGGGGAAATAAAATAACAACTGTCTGTATGTTTCTAGGCTTTTCACGGCTAAATGGCAGAATGGATCTTGATACAAATTTTTTTTGAAAACTTGGGTTTTTGAAAACTATTTTCTGAAAAACGCGAACGAAGTCGCGAGTATAATTATTTTCTGAATTTTTTTTTTTTTTTTTTAATTTTTCATGACCATGGATACTCGTCCTTCAGTCGGATTCTTAGTAATATTTTTTTCTTCAGTAACAGATGATGAGATGATGATGATGAGGTGATGATGAAGACGATGAATCCCTCCCCTTTCCCCATTCCAGTAAAGTTATGGATACTTTACTGAAACTTTAAGTGAAGTTTTGTAGAGAACACGAAAAATCGCGTTTCGCGATGTTTGTATCATTTGCCCACACTCGTGCACGTTGACGAACCGGTAAACGTTAATAATCCACCATTATTACACTTTAACACTCGAAGAATCACAAGTTTTAGAAAATAATACAAAAACACGACACCATCTTTTCGGTTCCCGCCAAAACTCTCCTATTTTCTGAATTTTTTTTTTTTTTAATTAATTTTTCATGACCATGGATACTCGTCCTTCAGTCGGATTCTTAGTAATATTTTTTCCTTCAGTAACAGATGATGGGATGATGATGATGAGGTGATGATGATGAAGACGATGAATCCCTCCCCTTTTCCCATTCCAGTAAAGTTATGGATACTTTACTGAAATTTTAAGTGAAGTTTTGTAGAGAACACGAAAAATCGCGTTTCGCGATGTTTGTATCATTTGCCCACACTCGTGCACGTTGACGAACCGGTAAACGTTAATAATCCACCATTATTACAATTTAACACTCGAAGAATCACAAGTTTTAGAAAATAATACAAAAACACGACACCATCTTTTCGGTTCCCGCCAAAAACTCCTATTTTCTGAATAGCTATTTAGTGTTGCCAGTAGATCAATTAGTTTTTTCCAATAAGACCTGATGTCCAAATATTTTTTGGATCCGCTACCAATAAAAACAAATGATCACGGTGATCATGTAGTATTTTATAAAAACAATAATTTACCCCATGAAAAGTTTTTGTAAAAACTCAAAATATTTTTAAATATTGGTAATATTTTCAATGAGACTAGGAAATCGATCGCCTCGTTAATGACCATCCTAAATCGATTTGACAGACAAATCTTTGTGCTTCTTCTACGCCATCTAATAAATTGACACGAATTATTTAAAAAAAATTACTCATATTTTCTCATTTAGCATTTTACTACAATAAACGTACTAGAAAATAGTGAAACGTGTTGCACTATTCTTAAATTATTGTATCCTTTTAGAAAATTTTGATGAAAGTTCCTTGTGATTATGGCAATAATTATGATATTGCATGGCACGATATTGCATAGGGATTATTTTGCCGTACATTATTTATCTGTGTCGTGCATTATTGGCTCCCGGATTGTTGATCTTTGGTTTGGTTGACACCTTGCCGAACTAGTAGAATTTAGAAAATTAAGAAATTGAAATATAAACATAGTTGTGAGTTTTAGTAATTAAAGCATTTGCAAAATGTCGTCAACAGAACCGTCCCAGAATAAAACCTGGGAACTTTCCCTTTATGAACTGCACCGGACCCCTCAAGAAGTGATTACAGATGCGACAGAAATCGCCGTGTCTCCTCGAAGCTTGCACAGTGAATTGATGTGCCCTATTTGTTTAGACATGCTCAAGAAGACAATGACCACGAAGGAATGCTTGCACAGGTTCTGCAATGACTGTATAATCACGGCCCTGCGCTCCGGTAACAAAGAATGTCCAACTTGTCGGAAAAAATTGGTGTCAAAAAGATCGCTTCGACCCGACCCAAACTTCGATTTGCTCATATCTAAAATTTATCCTAGTCGCGATGAATACGAAGCGCATCAAGAGCGAGTGCTGCAGAAGATAAGCATGTCGCATTCACAGGCCTCACTGGTGAACTCCATCACTGAAGGCATTAAACTGCAGTCGCAAAATAGGCCTCAAAGATCTCGAAAGAATCAAGAAGAGTCCAATTCTAATTCGAATTCTAACGCATCCAATTCTAATGGTAATGCAGAGCCAGTTCAAAATGGACCAACTCAGAATGGCAGTAGCACATCTGTGCCTAAAGATGGTACTCCTGCTCCTAATATTAGTAATCCAGCACCGTCTGGGCAGTCGACGTCGAATCCAGCGTCAGTTCGGAGCACTCCCTCCCCGGTGCCATCCAATATCAGTTCCATTTCCAAAAACACAAGCACAACTAAAAGAGCCAAGTCTATTTTGACATCGGAGCGAAGTGAGGAGAGTGAATCTAGTGATGGCAGGTGAGTTAGTCCATTCAAGTTAAACTACATTTGAAACCATCTGCCTGTGGCTTTGCTTACATGTCATATGAGACATAATGATTGAGGAACATTCTATGTATTTTTTCTAAGGCTATTATTTTGAGAAACTACCTCCTTACTGACAAATAAACTTTACTTTCTAAAAAAAATTGTAGATTACTAGCTACTAAGCATTAATTATTACCAATATGTAAGTAGCTGAGTAGCTAGTTTCAGTGTCAGATTTCAAGCCAGCTAGTCACATGATAAACAATAGGCATCTTCATATTTCATAAGTAATCTAATCCTTGGCTTTTAAAGACTTACTACTTGTCACATTCCACTTGAAAATTAGTTTATTTGCTATTATCTACTAATACTGGCTATTTTGAGCTACCCATAAGCATTACCATTTTCTTGTAGTAATCCTTTTAATTTGAATAATTCCTGATGGTTAATACAATATCCAGAACAGAAGGCGAAAACTCAATGGACACAGAGGGCGAGGGCGAGCCGCTGAACCCGAATGAGATGGAGCTGGTGTTCAAGCCGCACCCCACCGAGATGGTTGGGGATACCCAGCTCATGCGTGCTTTGAGAGACAGCTCTGTGCGGTATCTGAAGACCACAGCTAATGCTTCTGGTTAGTTGAACATTTCTTTTTACCGAAAAACAGTACAGAACATTTGTGGTCTTTGTGTAGCCAGATGTTAAACATGTGGATCTGATAAAAAAATCACTACAAAGTCGACTGCACACCTACCCTAGGACACTTGGGCTTTGCTCAACAATAGGACAAAATCAGCTAACAAATTAATAATAATGTGTTGTTTCTGTGACCTATTTAAATGATTTGATCAATTTAGGATTGCAAGATGTTGCTATGTTTATCTTTATCTCTGAAAAATCAAAGTCTCCATTTTGAAATTTTCAACTAACTTTTTTTTAATAATATTTGGTGTTTCTTAGACCACACACGATTCTTACTAGGTTTCTTACCGGGACACAGTTTGGGTTGCCGCACTTACAAAGTCAGTTTAACAACACCTACTTGTAATGAATTCTTGTTAATTTCAGTGGACCACCTAAGCAAGTACCTAGCGATGCGACTGACTCTAGACCTTGATGCTGAGCTGCCTGATGCGTACAGAATGCTCAACTTCTGCATCTATGTGGCGCCAGCGCCTGGGCAGTTTGTGCCACTTGCGGGGACGCAGACGCTCAGGCAGATTAATGACAAGTTTTGGAAGGTAAACGTAAGCATAATGGGTTTTATCAATGACTGTAGATATTGTAGAAGGTTAGATGGAAGTTGGAATGGTTACCTAGAAGGAACTCATGTCACTCATCATTAACGTGACCAACATACTCATAGTAAGTTGCAATTTGAAGACAATAATTCTGCATGTGCCATCTGTCTTTATATAAAGTGTTTGAAAGAACATAGTTTTGTGCTACGGGATCAACACTTCATTGATTCGATCAGATTCTTCGTAACAAACAAAAATCTTCATAATCCTAACTCACTACAGTTAGGAAAGTTAGCTAGGTAATTTTGATTGTTTGATTGTTACGCTTTCACACCTCATCTACACATCTGATCTTCAGGAAATTTTGCATACAAGTTGTACAAAGTACAAAAAAAGACATAAAATAATTTTTATCCTGAAAAACTTAAAATTTTATGTAAAACCACAGGGTGCAACAGCTAGTTAGAAATAAAAATCAGTTGTATGTTACACTTTTTTTATTTTTTTCAATGTATACATATGTAATTACAGCTTAAACATAAAATTCCTTTAAAAACCAATATGGTTTGTCTAGGACAAACAATAAACTAACTTAAGTAGCTAAATCAGTTAATTTAAAACCACAATTTAAAAAACAAAATGATTAAATCAAGATTTCTTTTTTTAGGTCAACAAGCCATTGGAAATGTACTACTCTTGGAAGAAAACATAGAAGTAAACTTTCATTTTAGTTATGTCACCAGCATGACTAAAATGGATTGGTGAAGTGATATTCTTAATTAGTATGAAAATAATTAAACATATGAATGTTTTTTTCACACAAAATTAGTACTTATGATAATGCAAAGATATGTACCAGCAGTGTTCTTAGTGGATCGGTAAATTGACGTTAAAACTTGTAAAAGTCGTGGATTTTGTTTATGGCTAGAACAAACTGGCTTGGTGGCTCAATTGGTAGTGTAGTGAACCTTCTGATCTTGGGGGTGTGTGTTCGATTCCCACCTAGGGCAAACATTTATGTGATGAACATTTGTGTTTGTTCTATGTCTGGGTGTTAATATCTATTTAAGTATGTATTCAAAAATATATTTATTTGTACATATATCAGCCTCCGGCAGCCATAGTACAGGTTTTGCAATACAAGTGTTCCGGATATTTATTTTATTATTTAGTCCATTTGAAACATCAGTTTATCGATCGACTAAAAACAGTGCTAGCACTGCTGGCTATGCTATTGGTTTGTTTAAACACAAACTTAAACATTTTGTTGCCAGTTCTACCTTCATTTTATCGGAAATAACCCTAAATATGTTTTCAAGTTTCATTTCGGAGAGTTGTTATTTTATTTGTATTTATTTATTTGGTACAATGCCAAGTACTAGTTTAGTGTGAAAATTACATCTCAAAAGCAAATTTTATTCGAGAAATGGACTCTTTATATGAAATTATAAGAAAAACGAAATTGATATACTGTAAAATAATTGTGAAAGTTGTATGTAGCTACATAGTGTTTTTATCTCGAATATTCGCATAGATTGCTGGTACATTTGTGTAGTTTAGTAATATGTAAACTGGGTTTTTTTAATACCCAAAGAAAGCCCAAAGCAGAAGATAGATTAAGGGCCCACTTGTAGACGGGTTATCTTTTAACTCGGAGTTAAGTGCTCATCAGAGGTTAAACTGATAGAGTGACATTTCTAACATTATTAACTCTGTTACCCGTAACTCCGTATTATCAACCAGTGGGCTCTTACCATTTTAATAAAGAAAAATAACCATAAGAGTTACTTAAGAGTAAGGAAGTTTTCACAAACTTATGACAATTGTATAAAAACCAACCTACCACATGTGTTACAGTTAGACTATCAGTTGTGACTTTAGCAATAAGCTGTAATGTAAGTATAGTATATTTTATATGTGGGGATGCTAGTTGGTCAAGTAGTTAAGACATTTATTTTGGCAGCAGGAGTGCGGGGTGCAGACCGGAAGCCCAGCTAACATAGTTTAGGTTAGCTCGAATAGCTGATGCAGTTTTCTTTACATGGAGTAACGAAAACCCTGTAAGATATTTGTTGGGAAGGTACACTTAAAAGTATTCATGAAAAAAAAAATGTACGTTAAAAATAGCAAGAGTTATGACCGGTTTAAGAATGCAAGAAAAAAAAGAAATTTCATAGAAATTTTAACATATCTGTATCATATGTTGGCGGCTTTTATTTAAGAAAGTAGCGGCACGACGCGAATAGTTTACAAATAAAACCGTCGCGATTAGTGTCTGCGTTCGCGCTTTTAGGAGGGCGCGATGTGTGTTAAAAAAAATTAAGTCAATATTTAATTTACAGTAACATAATTGCATCCTCCAGTCGATACTGGATGCACACCTCGCTGATACAACAAGGTTTCTGTAACACCCTGTATGTGTTAAGCTAACACATACATGGTGTTTGCGGTCTGCATACATTTTTTTTTTTATGTACAATAGGTCGTCGTTTGACCACCAACTCGCCTGATGGTAAGCGACGTTGTGGTCTAAGATGGAGCACGACGACCTATAAGGTACTTATTCACTCTAGCCTTGAAGTTTTGTAGAGTGAAGAAGTACAAAGACGGCAGTTGAGTGAGGCGCTACAAGTGCGCTACTGCTTAGACACGTCTTCGGAACGGTTACACCGGACTACATCCCGAAACACGACTAGGTCATTTCACGGCATGGCATGGCATTATAGAAAACTGCGTCAGCTATGCCGAGCTAAGTTAGCTTTCGGTCTGCACCCTGCTTATAGGTCGGTGGGCAGGGCTTCGTGTACAGATGATCAAGACATTATCAAACACTTCGGTTTAAATGGTTTCATGGCTCGTCTAAAAAGTTTGCCGGTGTATCACTGCAATACTTTGGTTTTAAAAACCGACAAACCTGGCTCGTGGCTCGTCAATATCAAATATTTAAAAAAAAATAGATATACTTGGAACATTTTTGCAAACTAAGCAAATCTTGTACTAAGTATTGATTTATTTTTCACTCGGCTTCTCACGAAACATTGTTTTAAAGCCATTGAGCCGCGTAAAACCTTATTTCTTAAAACCACGGTATACGGTTCGTGCGTAGATTACACGTAACGTGTTTTATACAAAAATCTAAGGTGGATTCTAAACTATAGATACTTTAAATCTATGTACTAGATTATTTTATTACGAAAACTGACGTGGTTTTCACACATTATGATTTATGAAAATGGGAATCATTATGTACGACGCATTCAGCAGCCTTTATCGAGGCGAGTGCAGCCGCGCGCGCGCACTCGTCTTGATAAAGACCGCGGAACGGTCGAAACTAGAGTCGGAATAATCGACTAAATCGTACGTGAGTAATTCCTGTTTTCATAAATCATAAGATTATTATTCGGATCTCCATCTCTAGATATTTACCTTGATGGTATTATAGAACTGGAGGTCGGTATATGGCGACAGGCTCGCCCCCTGTCACATTTGGGACTGAATATCGTTTGGCGAAGTGTGGGTGTTGTAAAGCACTTCTGCCATTCCCTTCGGAGGAAAGGCGTAACGATATGTATATTATGGTATATACTTATTATAGAAAGTTTCTATGCTTGACTGGCCTGCAGCGATACCTATGCAGCTCAAGTTTCATCCTATTCGATTGTGTAGGTTATTATGTACGATATAGTATTACAAATAAATACCTATGATAAAATAAAGTGTAAAAAGTAATTAATTGATTCGGAACAAACAGATATCATCTTATATATTAGGGAGCGCTTTGAAATAGGCCAACAGCACTTACGCTTTTCACACTTCGTTTGTTCAAAACAGCGGTGTTGGTGGAAAAAAAGTGCCCAGTCTGACGACAATCATCAATTTTATTCACCATAGTTTAACATTTAGCCTGGATTTAGTGTTACACGGAAGTCCTTCCGGAGCTATCGTCGCAATAAATTTAGTAGAAGTACTATCGCATACCTAGTAATCAACATGGTGTAATAATATACTCCGCCAGGTATAGCATTTCGGTCACGTTAGCAACACGTAGTGACGTCAATCGATGCTTAGCAAGACCGAATTATGTCATTAACAAATAGTTCGAATGAGACTGATGACGATGACGAGTGTCGTCATTACGTGTTTGCTCCCGAAATGCTAGAACTTGGTAATTAACTACATACTTACTACTTACCTATTACTTTGGAGCGCACGGCCCGCGCAGCGATACGATAGCTCCGGACGACGGACGTCCGCACGGACACAGGCCGTCCGGGTAGCACTAAAGTGCTACATTTGGCTGAATTTAGTCATCTTAATTCAGTTATCACTGAATTTAGTCCAGCAGCTAAGCAGAAGAAAGCCAGTATCCTAAATTCAGACGCAAGGATGGCTTGTGACTGACTGAATCATTTATTTATTTATTCATAACACACATGACAGAAATTAATAAAATACTTAGTACAAAAAATTTGTAAACTTAAAACAGATCTATAATTATAATTTTTCCAATATTATGTGTGTCTAGGAGCCTTTTAATAACAAGTTAATTAATTACTAGCGAGCATAAAACAACAGAATTAAATTAAGTAATGAGTTGAAATTTAAACATTGTGATTTTACATTTAATGGTAAATTATCATCGATAAAGTAAGTAATTAAATGAAATATGAGAAACAAAACAATAAATTTAGAACAGTGGTTAAAAGTTAAAGCCTTTATTTATATAAAGAGTATTTCGTAGTCCAAATACTCTCTATATTTAGAAACTTCTGAATTTAGGTGACTAAATTCAGCCAAGTGTAATAAGCGCTAAAGGCGGACTAGCACCAGCTGACTCGGCTCAAAAATCTTTGGTTTGCCACTAGAAATTTTACAGCTGGTTACGCTTTGGTAATTTTTTTTACGATAACCAAAGCGCTGAAAACCTAACAAGTCGTAACATCTCTGGTAAACTAGTAGAGATTTTTGTCTCAGTTAAGGTTAAATTTTGGTGCAACTCAGCTTATAGTCAGGCTTACGGCAATATATAAAAATAAACCGCGCCTTGCGGTTTTCAATATAGACATTAATTGTCTAACGAAATTTAAGTTCTTATGCAATTAATACTGACGTCACTTTAAACAGCGTTTATTATTACGGCAGTTAAATTTCTGATACTAAGTAGTAATGTCGTTATAGAAGAATATTTGTATAGATGTAGAAGAATGTTGTTTGTGCAACTTTATTAATATGAAAATTATAATTTGCCTATTAATAATGGTGTTTGTTGTAATAAAATAAAAATCTGACAACAATCATTTATTCAAGTAAAAAGCGTTCCTGCAACATGCAGTTGTTTTACAAGTTTTACAAAATAATATTTTAGCGTGTATGTTATTTGTTTCCTTTTTTCCTTAGGAAATTTATAGAATCAGCCTGTGCAATTTAAATTAAAAAAACTATTCTTCAAAAGCGCCTTTTATAATTGCGTAGAATTGCAACACTGAAATCGTATGCATTGGCGCGAAGTTTTAAAAACACGTCCAAAATTCAGGCACTGTGTGTAGGCAAATTTGTCATCACTTGGGTATAAAATGCCTTCTAAAGGCATTGTATTCTCTTCTAAGTGCTTTGGTTGCTTCTACTTTTAACATTTTTAGTGCTTCTTCAATTCCTTCGTGATCTTCAGAATCCCGGGCTACAGTGACTCGTTCCATTGTGGCAAAATCTAGTTCGTCAATTCTCTCGGCTTCATCTATAAGACGATCTATGTCCCTGAGATAACTTCGAAAGGAAACACTTTCGGCATCTTCTCTATAATTTAGAAGTCTCTCTATGTGCTCCCAGAAGTCCAATGTGCGACGTCCGTCTCGTAACTTGCAGGTAAACATAAAATTCCGAAAGTGTTTCCTGCCTTTTTCGTCGTTAAGTACATTTTCTATTTTGTCCGTAAACCTGTCTAAGTCAGACTTTGAGACTTCGAAGTCGTCACAGCCGCAGGCCACGAAACATTTATCCATCTTACAATCATTTGTCTGACATATTGACCTTTCCTTCTTCTTTATCGATTTTGTTTACTTTTTTAAGGAGCACAAACTTACATTGTCCCACGTAATATTTTTATTCAGCACTTTCTTGAAAGCTGTTTGATCAATGTTATTAAACCTGCTCAACTTGACAATAACACGCAACAGTCATTAACTCCGTGATTCACCTTTCGAGGTAAGGAAGTGAGGTTATCTTCAAAAATAGCTGAACGGTGAACCGATTCTATGCAACCGTGTAAATAAACTGACTGCGCGCGCCTCTCGCGACTCGCAAGTCTTCCAATCCAATATTCTTATCTATGGCATTGATTCGTTTAACTGCGCATGCTCCAGTTATTCCACAGTGTTCTTCATTTAAACTTTCCCGCCACACTTCCCACAATCTACAATATCTTAGAACAAACCTAGGTACAAAACTTCACAAAAAACTTTTTAGAAACAACTTAGCGCAGCCCATTTTACGGAGAATGTGACTTGGATTAAAAACACGGAGGTATTACATCACGACAGGTAAAAAACGTGTCGTGACCTCGGTTGAATGCGCGATTCATTCATGGGAAATAATATCATTGAGGTACCTCGCTACTTGGCCAAGACAATGGTAATTTTTTATAGCATGCGGCCCGTGCTGCGCCTCTTCGAATGAGGACTTGAGGGGTTCATTCAATGTCTTTCAGGTTCATAAAATCTCAAAAGACTATTTCGAAAATTATAACATCATGAAATAAATTTCTTCCTTTTAACAAAAATAAATAGTGATAAAACAAGAAGTGTTAGCCTTTGTTTTTAAAACGAATTCTAAAGTAAAAATGAAATACAAGTGTAGGTACATACGATACACACAAATTGTTACATTTGAAGATTAATTTTCATAACAGCTGCGCTCCTTTGCAGGGCTTCTCATTTTCATTGTTTCTGCATTTTTATGGATAATACAAATTTCTCTCTTATAAAAGAGATGAGAAAAACAAAGGTAAGGACGAATAAAAACGTACCATTCAGTGTGACGTCACGTGGCATGGCATGTTGTAGTTTTTTTTTTTAATTGATCGTTTTGTTCTCTACTTTAATTATTATGGCAGCATCGTTTCAGAACTGCCAACATACACAAAAACTGACGTTTATGTCGGCCATTTTGCAGTTTTCACGGTAACTGCAGTACACGTGTTCTGTAGGTTAATTTATAAAATTTAGCGGAAAGTCGGTTATTTGCACTGTTATACTGTGTCTAATTTAACGAAATATATTTCAGGTTGCCAAGATGGCAGTTGCAAAAAAACCCGCGCCCAAAAAGGCCCAGTTACATCAAAAGACTGGCAAGAAGGGAGTCAAGGGAGGCAAAATCCGCGGCAAGGGTCAGAAGAGGAAAATTAACCTGAAGTTTACTATTGACTGCACACATCCCGCTGAGGACAGCATTCTGGATGTAGCAAACTTTGAAAAATACCTCAAGGAACACGTCAAAGTTGAGGGCAAAACAAATAACCTAGGCAATCACGTTGTCATTGCCCGGGACAAGACGAAAGTTGCTATCAACTCAGGTAAGTCTTGACTGAATATAATAATCCAAAAATAGCATATAACAACTCCATACATCTGTATTTCGCGTTTACATTTGTGCAACATGACCGACCTAAAATCCACTTGCATGAGAAAATTCACTAAAAAGTGCTCCTAGTCGGGCCATATTTTTACTGCAATACTGGTCCAGAAACCTGGCAATGTGCCGACTTTAGCCTGGCCATCATCCATGCTTGCCATGCCAGGCCAGGCTAGGCCATGCTAGAAATGTATGACAAATACAAATATTACTAAGCCACTAAAAATTTTGTCGCAATATTGCCGGGCTATTATTGTAGTTTAAATATGGCCCGTCTAGGAGCGTCCTAATGCAGGTTAAGTGCAAGGTAGGTTGCTCCAGCCAGTACTTTATTCCCCATAAGAGTTACACTCTTGCAAAATAAACTATAAAATTTACTAATGCTTAGTTATTCTAGTGCTACATAGTGAAAGGACAGACCCTTACCTTGAGCAAAGGCATAGGTCAACTATAATGCGTGACAGATTTTTAAGCAATGTAGGCAAGGGTCGCATTGACATGATATGTCAGAGCGACTTCCACACTCCGGGTGGAGTGCAATTTCGCCATATAACACTGATTTTTTGAATGGCATAGCCAGAACTTTCACGCCAGAACGGCTGAACAGATCTGGATGAAATTTGGCACAGAGATAGGTTATAGTCTAGAATAGCACATAGGATACTTTTTTACCGCGGGTGAAACCGTGGGGCGCAGCTAGTCTATAACATAGATAGGTTAACTCGTTAATAGTTACACCAGAAATTACAAAATCCAAAGGCTTATAACAGCCAACCTTATCACTGAGACCAATCCCTTCCAGGCAATATAGGGTATTCAGTGCATTGCGGGCTTATTAACTTTGCATAAAAACTATAGCATGCACCCAGTCTGTTGATCTGATCCCTCCTGCCTAACTACTACACAGTATCACCCGCTGCAGACTGCCTATAGTTTTCATCAAAATCACTTCATCCATTTTGGAGTCCATAGGGATGCACATACACAGAAAGATTTTTATAGGTACAGATACATTGATGTTTTTTACTTTTCTTCAGACATTCCGTTCTCCAAGAGGTACCTCAAGTACCTGACGAAGCGCTACCTGAAGAAGAACAACCTTCGCGACTGGCTGAGAGTTGTCGCCTCCGCACACGACGCGTACGAGCTCCGCTACTTCAACATCAACGCTGACTCCGATAACGAGGACAATGACGATTAGGCAGGCGTAATAAATATAGTTTTACACTATTTGATTGTTTTATTACTAACTATAGACCTACCCTGGGTATATCAATATCTGCAAATTGTGTAGGTAGGTAAATATATTTTTTTAAGAGCATTGATAGTACCATCACTGATGTCTGTATGCCCATCTGGCACAACATGATATAGCACCCAAAAATAGAACCTTCACTTATTATATTGAAACCCCTTTTGTAACCATGTTCTATTATAAAAACGATCGTTGTAATTTGAGCGATGGCAGCCTAGTTGGGAGAAGGCCGGCCTCAGGCCAGAGGGAGCGGGTTCGAACCTAGCCGACGGCACGCACCATTGTATGTCATCTGCTACACGACTGAAACCCGGTGTATGGCGATAGGCTCGCCCCCTGTCTCATTTGAGACTGAATATCGTCCAGCGAAGTGTGGGTGTTGTATTACACCTCTGCCAGCCCCCTCGAGGGAAAGCCGTGACGATGTTATGTAATTTGAGTAAATAGCTTATGTGGGTATTCAATTCACAATCATTCGGACGTTTCCGATCGGATTTCATACATTTTAACCAGTCCCTATTCGTAAGTTTTTCAACGTGATCTATACTCTATTCTAAATATTATTCAGTGGACTGAGATTCAAACAATTTGAAATTTGTAGGATCCGATCAGAAATGTTTCCAAAAATCTAGAATCGCACATACGATAGGTACTTTTAAACCACGAGGCGCATATTATAAATGCGAAAGTTTGTATGGATGTTTGTTAGTCAATCACGTCTGTAGTAGCACATAGCATAATATTAGGCTACTTTTTAACTGCAGGTAACACAGGTGCAGCTATTTTAATACTACTTCAGAGCAGTCTACTGGATAGTCCATTGGTAAGTATCTAGTAAAGAGTAAGGCAGAGGTAACTTCGTTTTTTTGGTGGCGCTAATGCATTTTGCATAATATGCGTATTCTGTTTCTAGAGCAGTTATAGGATATATTCATGAAAATACTGAATTGGCTCATTAAAATTTAAACCATTGTTTATGGATTTCTCAAACATCTGCTTGTTTTGGCACAGTGTGAAAATAAAGAGCCAATATTTCAAAATCATCAATATTTTCTTAAATTGTTGGCATACAAGTATTCGATGCCACTCTTAATTCAAGGGTAACAAAATCACTGTTGACCAGTGAAATGATGCTGCAAGGCTAGAGACAAAATCATGTGACATTAGAAGTATCAACTACATGATAATGTGGCAGATAGGCAACAAAATTAAATTATCAAGAGACTAGCGGCGCCGTGCGATGTCATTTCCATCACTGGCTATTGGTCTCGAGTAACCAAAACAATAGTTATTTTCACGTCAAGCTTGGAAAGATTCTATTTGTCATTCGAAATCTAAGTGCAAAAGTGCATTTTATGTGCTAGCGTGGCAACCGCACAAGCCAGCACGAATGCATGAAAAAAGAATCATTTTCGTCGCTGTTGTGAGGTGAAAAGTTGTGTTTCACTCGGCTCGTACTTTGGAAACCCTCGCTACGCTCAGGATTCTATATTCTAACCACGAGCGAAACAACTTTGCAGCCTTGCAGAACAATATTTACTTGTTATGCAAGAGAAGGAATTTAGGACAAATGAACACGAGCAGAGCGAGTAGAAATCTGAGCGTAGCGAGGGTTGGAAAAGTTCGACCCTCTAAATAACTTTGCTGCCGAGCGAAACACACAACTTTTTTCACCTCACTACAGCGAGGAAAATTACGTGTATTTTTCATACAGTCGTGCTGGCCAGTTCCATTATTCTAAGGTTAAAATTATAAAAACTCTTTCCACACAGCAGATAAAATGCATTTAGCAATCGGCAGGCCTATACACAATCATTCGGAAACGTTTCCGTTCGGATTTCAAAAATAACTTATTCGAATCTCAGTCTATATTCATGAGCTTTCATACATGATTAATTCTTCTGATCAGATTTATACTTGATTCCCTATTCCAAAATTTATAAAAGTAGACTGAGATTTGAACAATTTGAGTTTGAAATTTCTGGGATCCGATCGGAAACGTTTCCGAATGATTGTGAATAGCACCGCAGATTTCGAATAATGGAGACTCTTTTAGAGCTTGTGAGGTAAAAAATAATTTAATGCGGCTTTGTGAATACAATGAATGTTCAATTAATTGCGCTGATAGGTAGGTACCTACTTCCGCTTAGAAATCGACGCTACCTTAGTATTTTTATAATTTGAACCGCCGCCGGCGCCGAGACGAAATACTAAGGCTGTAAATGTGCCGCGAAAAGAAAACGTTTGGGAAATCCTCCACCATTTATAATGCATTGACTTGAAAGAATAGGAACAATAAAACAAATTCAACGTTTTTTAGTAACTTGTATTGAGTTGGTAAATACTATTTACATAAACAAAAAAATAATAAATTGATTGCCAATTCATTAAATTTGAAGACTGAAAAATTTGAATTTGACCTTAAAAACTATTTTAAAACTTCATCTACATTTACTACACTATTATAGTAAGATTCATCACCGACTCGTATTGTCCTGAGAAAATGCGCTAACATAATACATTTGAACTAAACTGGTAACATTTAGCTTGCACCGGAGTTAAGCCTACTTTACAAATTTCCTAAATACACTGTATTTATCCATCTACAAAAGTAAAATGAGTAAACACTAAGTACATTACCTAAATACTATATTGAAAATTTTCGATTGTAACAATTTCTTGCAGTAGACAGTAGTTTCTACAGAAAGCCAATACTTGCAACACTAGCTGCAAGCGGCAAAAATATATAAAAACTACCTAAGTTGGCAGGGCCATAGCACAACTTTAAAATCTATTCCTACTTTGATTTTATTAAACAAATAAATTAGGAATTTAAAAATCTCTGTACAAATAAACTAGCTGAAATAGCCACCGCCAACAGTAATCTAACATCTTATTCTCAAACGTTCCCTATGCTATCTGTGCTATAATGCGCTCTACGAACAGACAAAAGCACATTGTAGTAAAACAGGCCATTGGGCGTTATTGAACAAGAGTTAACATTGGTGCGTTTACGTACATTCACTAGACAAAAAAAAAAACTATTAAAGTTAGGTTTAGCTGTCAAATTCAGTTTACATCAAACGTCAAACTCAATATGAAAAAAAAAAAAACTTAAGCCATCGGTCGTCCGAAAACAAAAGTTTTATTTGGCCATATTTTTTGACTTGAGGTTACTGTAAACGTCAAATTTTTATGTATGACGTGTAGTTTACAGTATAATTTTTATCTTACTGAATCGCCGTAAACGCACTCCAGTACAAGTTAATGCGACCGTCTTCAGTGTTGCTCGCTACACTATTTCCCTACAAGTGGGGTAATCGTTGCGCAAGTGTGTTCACTTGCCCGCGGCGAGTTCCTTCATCCTGTTGAGCGCGGAGCCGGCCCTGAACCAGCCGATCTGTTGTTCGTTGAGTGAGTGATTGAGCATGATGCGTTCCGATTTGCCGTCTTTGTGCTTGATCTCGCATTCGACGGGCTGAGAATGAAGAAGATAATTTCACTGCATATACAAAAAGAAACACACACACACACACACACACACACACACACACACACACACACTGACGCACACATAGTACATACGCCTACACTTTGTAAAAAAAATGAAGGAATGTAGTCACATATAGCACAAGAATATTTATGTTCTTAGTGTAGGTGCTACAAGACAAATTTAATTAAGGTTTATCTGTAAGTAAAATTTGTAAGCTTTTCATAAATATAATTTGATTTGATTTGAAAAAAAAAATCAATTTTTATAGAAGAAGTTCAATAAAACTTAAGGGGCTATTACACCTTGCGATCTATGGTATGCGATTGATAGTCTGGCTTTCTAACCCCCACGCGTTTTTTAGGGGGCCGGTAGTGGATTACTGCCTTCTCTCTCTCTTATTTCTGCTCTCTTATTACACTAAACTGCCTAGTTAAATGGCATGGTGTAATAGCCGCTTTGGAGTTTAGTAAACTACTGCTTGGTGGTTAAATAACTGACAAAGGTGTAATTCACGTGGTCCCCGGGTAGTGCTAACCGGGTAGCAAACTCTGGTGGGAGGCTTCGGCCGTGGCTAGTTACCACCTACTGGACCAAGCCATGCCGTGAAATGACCTAGTCGTGTTTCGGGATGTAGTCCGGTGTAACCGTTCCGAAGACGGGTCTGAGCAGTGGCGCACTTGTAGCGCCTCACTCAACTGCCGTCTTTGTACTTCTTCACTCTACAAAACTTCAAGGCTAGAGAGAATAAGTGCCTCATGGGTCGTCGTGCTCCATCTTAGACCACAACGTCGCTTAACATCAGGCGAATTGGTGGTCAAACGCCGACCTATTCTAAATAAAAAAAAAAAAAAATCCCCTGGCGTACCTTGTTATTATGTGAATTCAAAAAAGGACGAGGTTATCAATTCGGTTGTATTTTTGTATGAGTGTGTTGTGTTTCATACGTAACACATAACATAGCTCCGTTATCTAGGAACCGATTAGGAAAACTATTTTTACATTTGAAATTTTAAAATAGGTACCTTACAGATTGGTCTCGTTCTTATCAAGAACCAGAACATTAACAAAAAGAGATAATTCTACATTTTTCATGGACCCGTTGTTGTCGCCCATATTATGTATGCATTTTAGGTACCTAGCTAAGTGTTTTATATATTTTTTTTATCCTACCTTTCCTGGCGCGAGGTTCTTGAGTCCGAGCAGCGACAGCTTGTCGTCGGGTCGGATCTTGTCGTAGTCGGCGGCGCTGGCGAACGTCAGCGGCAGCATGCCTTGCTTCTTCAAGTTCGTCTCATGGATTCTGAACAAATACATCAGAAAAGTTACAATTAGAAAAAATAAACAACATAACAACACATCATCCCGCCTTTCCGCCGAAGAAGCTGGCAGAGGTATATTACAACACCCACACTTCGCTGGACGATATTCAGAAATTAATAACAGTAAAATTGACTTGATATGATTGAGTTGCAAGCTATTATGGCTTTTGATTTTGCTGCAACCCTACGGAGAGTCGCATAGGATGATGGATACTAATCTTATAGAATAAAATGATGTTCCTCTACTTTCCCCGCTTCACGTTAGCTGGCCAGCGATTTGACAACAAACTCCTAGACTTTCTTCAGCCCACGTTAACTAATGAATGACTTGACTGTGTTCCTATGTTTTCGCCAGCCAATTTTACCTGGCATAAGTTTTACTATGTTAACCCTTCCGTTCCGTCTGTTCTGCTGATTCGCCCGCATCGCAGACGGCAGTAGCAGGCGACGTGTTGCGACGACACTGCTGCTTCCGTCTGCTGTCTGGCGCGGAATGGTATCTTAAAGAATGAACTCCCTAAGGTTTTCCCCGGTGTATGGTACCTAGCGACTCTTCAATGATCTCCCTAGGTTGCCCCAGGTTACGTTACCTCCGCAGTGGAGTGCAGTAGCGCACCCGTAGTGTCGACCAATGGCGCAAAGATGGAGCACCCCCAGGGTTTTTAGTAGGTACGCCGCCACAGAGCGGAGACTCCCACATAACCACCCTGCCCCCCCTCGAGGAGGGGTGGTACCTATAAAAGGTTTTCCCTGGGCAACCAAAGCCACGTTACCTGGCGAAGGACTTGACGATGATGGCCCTTCCCGTAGTTCTCGTCCCCCACCACGCACCAGCGCGCGCCGGCCGCCTTGTAAGAGCTACGTTCCTAGCGACTCTACAATGACCTCCCTAGGTTGCCCCGGGCCATGTTACCTGGCGAAGGACTTGACGATGATGGCCCGGCCGCCCAGGTGCCGGGGCTCGAGCGCGGCGTGCTCCCGGGAGGAGCCCTCCCCGTAGTTCTCGTCCCCCACCACGCACCAGCGCGCGCCGGCCGCCTTGTACGCGCGCGCGGTGGCCGGCACGGGGCCGTACGAGCCCGTCAGCTGGTTCAGGACCTTGTTCAGTTCGCCGTTCTCGGCGTTTGTTGCACTGGGGAATTAGAGGGAAGACGCGTTTACATCTAAGGCTGAGTCCTAAGTACAGTAGTACTCCTAAGTAGAGGGAAGAAGCGTTTACATCTAAGGCTGAGTCCTAAGTACAGTAGTACTCCTAAGTAGAGGGAAGAAGCGTTTACATCTAAGACATTTGAGTTGGGGCTGGTTTGTGACAAAATATATTTTTTTTGTTTTTATTGATTTTCTGCTACAAAGTCAAAGTAAAAATGGTTTTACTCAATTAACTCAATCAAAGATACACTTTTGAACGTCAAAGCTTTTTAAAATACTCGACCGCCTTGTTCCGAAAAAGAGCCACTACTCAGAAGAACAGACAGGGAAATAAATAAATTAGTGTTTCACAAATGTTGGCTTACAACTAGGTGATATCTATTAGTAGTACTAGTGGCTACTAGGCGGAAGTGGAAAGCTCCAGACATCTTTATCTTCTAAATAACTGTTAACATTAAAATATCCTCTCTTCATTAATTTTATGTACAAATAAATTATTGTCTGTATTTTGAATAGCGAATCATTCGACTTTTGAACAGGTTCGTGATCCGTTTAACAGCTGTTCCCAAAGCCGCACCCAAGAAATTTGTATAAGGAGTCAAAGGTGCTGTAAAAGTATTGGAAATTTCATTGATGTCAACCTGGACATTTGATTTTATATTTTATTTACATAACTACAACTCATACTCACAAATATTGTATATAGATAAAAAAGCCTCTTTACAGCTGCAAAATTGACAAGGCCTTATCCTATATCCTTTATTGTATAGTTTCATTTAATTTTAAATTAATAATATTATGTAATATGTAAATGACGTTGTCAAGTGTATAGCAGTGTACCTATGACCAGAATAAATGAATGGAATTGATTATATACTCACGTGATGAACATGTTGTTAGAGATGTTGTCCAAATGTCCGCGGTACTTCAGCCAGGGTCCGGCGGCCGAGATGTGGTCGGTGGTGCACTTGCCTTTCACCTTCACAAATAAAACGAGAAATGTTTACTGCCACACTGTGTAATCCATACTTACTTACAATGTAAAATCGGAAGTAATTCTGTCTGTCTGTTTGTAGGCTTTTTAACGGCTGAACGGCTGAAAGGATCTGGATCAATTTGATAATTAGGTCCAGTATTGAACGAGAAGGATTTTTGGATCCTATTTTCTGAATAAATGCAAAGAAAGTCGCGGGTACCAGCTAGTGCAGTATAAAAATAAAATTAAAAAAAAACCCTTGACAATAAATGCTTGCGCTAATAAATTTATCCTAAGACCACATTCGATAAAGTCGCCTTTCAGTTAAAACAAATCTAAATCAAATTAGGTCCATCCGTTCGGGAGTTATGATGCCACAGGCAGACAAACACGTTGACTTTAACATCGGGGTTAGGTCCTAATTATGTGTAAACGCGCTCGAGTTTCTTAGGGTATAGTTTGTAAGATGTTGACATGACATTCGAACTACCAAGTATACAAAATTTAGACTTTCACATCCGGGTATATTTTGGAGCTCGTAATTTAGTATTCCTTACCAAAAAATCTAGCCAATCACAGTCAAGCCATCGCGTTGTCCCCTAATTCTACTAACAAATTGTTAATGAATTGCCCAAAACTGACACTGACACTTTTTGTATGTCAGAAGTGTCAAAAATAGACAACTCAATAATAATATTTCAAAAACAATAGCTCAGTAGAAGCGGGGGGGTAGCTCAGATACATTTTAGAGAGGTCACATAATGAACTTAAGCTTCAAAGTATACCCAACCTCAGTGAGGTCTGTGACGTCATCGGCGTCTTCACAATTAATAGTTTGTAAATACACGTACCTTCAAGAGGATGGTGAGGTCCTCCAGGTCCTTGCCGTCCCACTTGTCGAAAGGCTCCAGAAGTTGCAGACGGTCCGAAGTCGGGGACACGTCTACTCGCACCTCTGGAATTAAAAACAGCAGAATTAAAAAATGAAATGAAAACTAGTGGGTATTATAAAAAAAATCAAAAATTCGACATCCCACGTAACAAGAGGCATGCTGGCTGAGTGAGACCAGCACGGACCGCGCCTTCTGATCCGGAGGTCATGGGTTCAATCCTGGCCGTGCATTAATGTACTTTTCTCTTGTAGCTAAAAGCTTTTGCACGTGCACTAACGGTGTAACGGTAACACGTCTTACAATTTAAAATTCAAAGACATGTGACATCCGCAAACCCGCACTGAACCAGCGTGGTGGATAACGGCTCAAACACGAAAGAAACTTTTTCGATAGTATTTACGAAATTGCTGCGACCTCACATTGGTTCAACTTTGGTTCCAAGCTTGGCTTCAATTTGAAATGGCCAATATTTAATTTGAACTTTACTACTGCGTGACACATTGGCTTCAAAATCAACTTTTTGTCCAAAGACTGATACACACATAAGTGTCTTGGCCCCAAGACCTAGATCCATATAACAAAAACCAATATCAACAATAAACCAAATTTGACCAATGTGTGCAATCAACATAAGCAAACTGGAACTTGAAAAATTGTATAAAACAAATAAAATTGTATGATATTTTGTATGAGAGTGTACGTACTGCTGCCATCAGCGGGAGGATGTTCGTACGTGTCCTGGCCGGGGTCGAATCCCTTGGAAGGCAGTTCGTCTCCGAACGGATTGGACAGTTTGAACGGCTTCCCGTCCGAACCGGTCAGAGTGTCGGTCAGAGGGTTGAAGTCCAGACGACCTGCGGAAGAAACACTCTTGATAACACACATAAAATAGACTCAATTCTGTATTTAGTTGACAGGAGTTAATTAACAGATCCATCCTTGGTAAAATATAACTGTTATTGTTAATGCTCCGTCTGGTTTTGTCCGGCGAAGAGTGGGTGTTGATAATACACCTCTGCCAGCCCCTTCGGGGAAAAGACGTGACGATATGTTATGTTAATGCTGTGTAACATAAATTACAACAAGCTACCTTCTTTAAGAGTATTATTGTATCTTAAGTAATTTTTATTTTTCCTATGTTTAATTGGCTTGTATCTATGCAATAAAGATTATTATTATTATTATTTTAGCAACATTAAATATGTCAATAAAACCTTCAGAATTCGCTTGACAATAAGTACTAACAAAATAGAATCAGAAGATCGCCCATGCAGTGAAAATCACTTTATATAATGATTTATAAGGACAATTAGAAAGTTCAATTTTGGATTTATGACTGACACGACATAGCCAGTAATTTATTTGCGGCAAATGTGTACAGTACGAAATTATAATCAAAAACAGAGTGAAAATAAAAATTTAAGAAAAATTTGATTGGGCTGATTAAAATTTCTTCGAGGAGTAGGACAGCTAGTAAAGTCGTGGGGCGCTGCTAGTGACATTTCTTTTGAAGATTTCGAATGCTTCCTAAATATTTATCAAAAGTTTATTTAGTATTATCATATTTTAGGTTTTTAGGGTTCCTTCCCAAAACGATAAAAAGGAAACCTTATGGTGACACTCCGATGTCTGTCTGTGCCGATTATCTCAAAAACTATAAAAAGTAGCGATTTGAAATTTGGCACAGATCTAGATAACGTTAGCGGGTACAAGGTTTATAGGTATAAAAAAAACTTTTTTTTTTAATTTAACGTTTTTCTAATGTAAATGGGGTCTGTAAGAATTATTTAGAGGACAAAGATGTCTGGAGCCTTCCACCAAGTAGCCACTAGTATTTATAGATATTACCTAGTTGTAAGCCAAAATATGTGAGACTAATTTATTTATTCTTTAAAAAAATAATGCCCCTCAGTTTCTTGCCTGTTCTTCCGAGTAGAGGCTCTTTATCCGAACAAGGCGGTCGAGTCTATTTATAAAAAACTTTGACGTTCATATGTGATACCAATCTTTGATACCTAAATTGAATAAAAAAAAATTACTTTGACTTGACTTGGGCTAAAAAATAAAGCCTCGCCATAGAGATAAGTAAGGTATCATTTAAAAGGTATTTATTCTTACCTGCTAGCGAAAGCGCCGTGACAATCTCAGGGCTGGTGACGAAGCAGTGGGTGGCCGGGTTGGCGTCGTTACGGCCAGTGAAGTTGCGGTTGTACGACGTCACGATGGTGTTCTTCTCTCCCTTCTTGACGTCCTTGCGGTCCCATTGGCCGATGCAGGGTCCGCACGCGTTCGCGAGAACCTGTCGATGTAAAACAACAATAATGATTAAGACACTTAAGAAATAAATAACAATGTTTTTAAAAGCATACATATTTTTGAAGCGTTGGCCCCAACGTGTGGAACCGCGGTGAAACAAGTATTCGTCATGCTAAATATTGGTAAACATACAAGTCTTGGTTAAAAATGCAATTATCGCCATCATAGCGTTTAATTACATTTTGATAAGATATGTTTGATTGATCGTAGCTACATATTGGGTGGGGTCTCTTATAATCAAACCGAAATCGCTTTGTTGGTAGTCATAAGTTTTATTGTTTTTCAACGCTAAGTGTCGATGCGGTGCCACTGCCACGGATTTTACATACATACATATCGTCACGCCTTTCCCCCGACGGGGCTGGCAGAGATGTCATGCAACACCCGCACTTCGCCGGACGATATTCAATCCCAAATGTGACAGGGGGCGAGCCTGCCGCCATACACCGGGCTCCAGTCATGTAGCAGATGACATACAATAAGCACATGCTCACACAATGAACAAAGTGAGTGCCGTCGGCTGGGTTAGAACCAGCTCCCTCTGGCTTGAGAGGAAGGCCTTCTCTCAACTAGGCTGCCCTCGCTTCGCTGATGGTTGATGGGACTTGAAACCTATGTATATCTGATCGAAAGTTGTAGATCTAGTATAACTACAACAGTATATATACATTATATAACAGTATATATGTATTAGGTCCTTACGTATGAAATTGGCGTTTTGTCGTACTGATCAATTTGATCTGAAATATCTCCTCTTTGGTTAAGAATTCGAAATTCAAATTAATAAATTCATTTAGCTGGTTTTTTTTTCTTTGGAATACAGTCATTCATTTGTTATTTTCCTCATTATTTTTTCTTTGGCGTCGCTTATTACCGCGCAATGGAAAACATGAAATATCGGTATATTTACGAGTACGAGTTCTACCGTGGCACCAGTGCTGCAAAAACAGCTCGAAGAATTAATGATGTGTACGGCGCTGGTGTCGCTAAAGATAGCATGGTACGTTTTTGGTTTCAACGTTTTCGTTCTGGAAATTTCGACCTTAAGAACCAACCCCGTGGACGGCCGGAGATCAAAGTGAAAAACGAAGAATTAAAGGCTATAGCGTAAGCGGATCCATCACAAAGCACTTCAGAGATAGCAGCAGGCTTCGGGGTAAGTGACAAAACTGTATTAATCCACTTGAAGCAAATCGGGAAAGTAAAAAAACTCGAACGATGGGTACCTCATGAATTGAGTGAATCGAACTTGCAAACACGGGTCGCCTGTTGTGTTACTTTGCTCAACCGACACAATAATGAAGGGATTTTAAATCGAATCATTACTTGTGATGAAAAGTGGATATTGTACGATAATCGAAAGCGCTCATCGCAATGGCTGAACCCTGGAGACCCAGCCAAATCCTGCCCTAAACGAAAATTGACTCAGAAAAAGTTACTTGTAAGTGTTTGGTGGACTAGCGCCGGTGTCGTTCACTACAGCTTTCTTAAATCTGGCCAAACGATTACGGCAGATATCTATTGTCAGCAACTGCAAACCATAAAGGAAGAATTAGCTGTTAAACAACCGAGATTGGTCAATCGCTCTAGGCCACTGCTGCTTCACGACAACGCAAGACCACACACTGCATAACAAACAACCACTAAGTTAGCTGAGCTACAATTGGAATGTCTGCGACATCCACCGTACTCCCCGGACCTTGCTCCAACAGATTACCATTTCTTCCGGAATTTGGACAACTTCTTACAAGGAAAAAAATTCCACTCCGATGCAGCAGTCCAAACCGCCTTCAAAGAGTTTATTGATTCTCGCCCCCATGGTTTTTATAGTAAAGGGATCAATGAACTACCCATAAGATGGCAAAAGTGCATAGATTTAACGACGAACGACTTTTTATTCCTCCCGTACAAAACGCCAATTTCATACGTAAGGACCTAATACATATAACAGTATATATACTCACGGTGCCCCCGAAGTCCCTGAGCGTCTGCGCGATGCCGTCGCGCTCGATGGTGGCGCGGACCTGCTCCGAGCCGGGCGTCACGTTGAACGGGATCTTGGACTTGACGCCGTGCTTCAGGGCCTACGATCACAAACACGGCTTATGAACAAAAGGTCTAATTACGTTGAGGATGTTTTTTGTAACAGACTTGTTCCTTGTTCCACTTTTTTTTAAAATTTTTTTTATGTAGAATAGGTCGGCGTTTGACCACCAACTCGCCTGATGTTAAGCGACGTTGTAGTCTAAGATGGAGCACGACGACCTATAAGGTACTTATTCACTCTAGCCTTGAAGTTTTGTAGAGTGAAGAAGTACAAAGACAGCAGTTGAGTGAGGCGCTACAAGTGCGCTACTGCTCAGACCCGTCTTTGGAACGGTTACACCGGACTACATCCCGAAACACGACTAGGTCATTTCACGGCATGGCTTGGTCCGGTGGGTGGTAACTAGCCACGAGCGAAGCCTCCCACCAGAGTTTGCTACCCGGTTAGCACTACCCGGGGACCACGTGTAGGGAATCAGAATAGAGTAACTCCTACGGACGTGGGTAGCTCAGCCCCCCACTTAAAATAAAGTGATTGCATTGATAGTTTTTCTGGCACGATGCTAATTCTCCCGGCACATTTCCGTTAGGAAGACAACCTAAATGCTGAAGCACACCAAATGCCCAACAGCCCGCGTCCATTCCGGTTCGGTTTGCAAGGGCAGAAGAAATTGTCTGAATGACATTACACTGGAAGCAGTCCGTTACAGTAGCTGTACGTTACTGTTGTTCGTTGACAACGACTGATAGCACGCATACAGAACGGACTGCAACTGGATTTGGTATTTTATATAAGGGGATATCAGGTTAATTTTTCGTCCATTTACGCCTTCCATTCGAAATGAAACATCTGAATACAAAATGAAACTAAAGTGTGGAATTAATTAATTCAAGATCCAATGATGTTGGATTTCGGCATTCGCATCTTTCACGCCATGTACTCGTATTAGACAAGCTGCACCCCGCGGTTAAAAAGTGTTCTATGTGCTATTCTAGACTATAGTCTATCTCTGTGCCAAGTTTCATCCAGATCTGATCAGCCGTTCTGGCGTGAAAGAGTAACAAACATCCATCCATCCATCCATTCTTACAAACTTTCGCGTTTATAATATTAGTAGGATAATAGTTACTCCGCTCGCTCTCCGAATGAACGTAAAATGAAACGTCTGAACACAGAGAGAACGTTCATTCGGCTTTAGCCACAACATCGATGTACCCCATGTTGAAAGAATAGAACAAGTGAATGTTCATTATGTTATTCTAGCTAAGCCGAGTGAACATGGAAAGTAAGAACAAGTAACATTATAAAAAGATAAACAAAAAATACTCGACTGCAAAATGTACTAGTCTGACACTCCGGATAACTGTAACTAAAATGTTGTACCCTATGTCACTTCCACTATCAAGACGATTCAAATGGCACCTCACATGTTGAAATCCATCAAGCTTATACCTGTTAGGCTGTAGGGTTTGCCAGAGAAACCTCATACATACACTCGAAAAACAATCCTCCTTCTGCGCAGTCGGGTAAAAACGAACCAGTCACTCGAGTCAACGATCATTCGTGAACCGTCTGATATCCCCCTTAGTGTCGTGTTTCCTACCTCCCTGACGATGCTGGCGCAGCGTCCCATGTCCTCGTAGCTGGAGTTGGTGCAGGAGCCAATGAGGCCGACCTTGATGTCGAGCGGCCAGTCGTTCTTCTTGGCCACGCTGCCCAGTTTAGAGATCGGGCTGGCGAGGTCGGGCGTGAAGGGGCCGTTCACGTGGGGTTCCAGAGTTGAGAGGTTGATCTCGATTAGCTGGGGAGAATCGTGGCTATATTTGTACCGAGCCGAATCAAGGTCTTAGCTAAGTCAAGGGAACAAATCGCGTTTAAACTATGTGTTTATAGCCCGTATATATGCTCAGTCATGAATCTCGAATTTAAACTGGCTTTACCATTTATAAAAACAACTTTAAATCGAGATTCATGACTGAGCGTTGTTTTAGCATACGGGTCTAAACGTGTCTACGATTACTTAACTGTATCTCAAAGGTATTACGGTATACTTAATATTGTTAATCAGGTTTTTGTATACTGTTTTTGTATACTTAATATTGTTAATCAGCCTTTTGTATACTGAAACAAAAGGCTGTCTTCTTGGCCGCAGTGGTCCCATTATGGCAGTACACCAAAGTCGCCAATATCTGTTGACCATGTGTCGGTGGCTTTATTTCGTTATGGTTACGAGTTGAATCACCCGTCTACAGTGTTCTCGAACATTACCACTAGCTCACAGATCATTGTTTGTATGATCTGTGCACTAGCTGGTACCTGTTGTAATCTATGTGCTTTACTCAACACTACAATGTTTCTGATTCTGAATAATAGTACCTTCATAATTGATATTCAGTTATCGAATTGTGTGAATAGCTAAGAAAATTATTTCAAGTTTTTAAGGCTACATACATAATATTTCTACATTTTTATCATACTAGTTATGAATACTATTGTAGTTATTTTTACACAAAAACTGTGGTTTAATTCGATTTAATTTTCGGTTGACAATTACTTCAATTGTTAACTAATGTGATTATAATTTAACTAATGAAACAAAAAAAAAATGCCAATAAATTCTGCGTGAATAACAATTTACAAAACAAAAATATACAAACTTACGTAGATATTTTCATTTCTCATTCAATCAAAATTTCGTCAATGAAACTTACGTTAACGTATATCTGTAATTGATAAACGAACTTTTTAGCTAATGTTGCTGTTGCATATTTTGTCCTTGAAAATGATATGTAGCTAACATATTATGGGAGCGTGAAGCCATTGCAACTCAGTTTATTGGAACTTTATGAACTGTTTCTGGACTGAAACTGTATGGAAGGTTTTGGCACATTATAATAGCATCACTCCAATCCAACAGTTATCTTGTCATTGAAATTGAGCATTAAATCGTGTGCCGCAAAATACATTTTACAATGACAATATAAAATGCCAACGGCAGACACAAAGTGCGTTTGCCGCTTCCAGACAACTCGTCTACTTTTCCTCTGCGACATATATCGACGGTATAGTGAAAAAATAGGCATTGTTTAAAGAAACCTGATCACTATTTAGTGAAATACAGGGTTATCGGTATAGGGCGTACTAAGCTAATAGAATATAAAATTAATAGCTAATAAAATTGTATATGTAAATTAACGTAAATCTGTAAAATAATGTACCTAATTGATAAAAAAAAAAAAAAAAATGTTCCCAGGAAGTTTACTAGCTACCGCTACTCAGGGTATCCTACCGCGGTGGCTAGTGACCCTAATTAAAATTTCCTTTTTATTTGTAATTTTTTTAAAATGATTGTAATGTGTATTCAATGTAGCCAGAAATAAATTATCTTAAAAAATTCTTAAAATTAAGCCGAAAAGGGGTCATTGTAAAGTTTTTTTTAGCAATTTTCATTAAATTAATTTAAAACATTCAAAATAAAAAATAGAATAAAAAAATCACATTCCTTGATGTACTTAATGCGACGTTAAAGCGGAAATACACTAGATTTCAGTTCAAGTAACAATTTTGAAGATGAACTTCCGCAAAGTAGCGCCTGGTTCAATCAACTACCGGGCCTTAAGTTTGTATCAGCCTGTACTAAGCTAGGGGTACCGACCTCGTCGTAAGGCGCCGAAGAGTCCGGAGTGAGCAGGTGCTTGCTCTTGTTGGCGGCGGCGGCGATGTCGTGTCGGCCGGTCGACTTGAGGTAGGCTTCCATGCGGCTATTGTACGGGAACAACTGCCGAACACAATGGATAACAATATAAGCACTGAGAAATATTAAATCTAAACATGTAGACACTCAAAATGACTCAACACGAAATCTAGCAATTGTATGTACTTGAACTCTAAAGCTGAAATCCTACTAATATTATAAACGCGAAAGTTTGTAAGAATGGATGGATGGATGTTTGTTACTCTTTCACGCCAGAACGGCTGAACAGATCTGGATGAAATTTGGCACAGAGATAGATACTTTTTTAGATAGGATACTTTTTAACCGCAGGTGAAACCGTGGGGCGCAGCTAGTTTAATAATAATATTCGGGACACTTGCACACACGATCGTCTGACCCCAAACTAAGCAAAGCTTGTACTATGGTGACCAGAGAGTGATATAGATACATATATATTTTTAAATACATGCTTAAGTAGATAATTAACACCCAGACATAGAACAAACACAACTGTTCATCACATAAATGTTTGCACTAGGTGGGAATCGAACCCATGCCCCCTAGCTCAGACGGCAGGTTCACTATCAACTGAGCTACCGAGGCAGTTTTTTTAAAAATGTAGAATAGGTCGTCGTTTGGCCACCAACTCGCCTGATGTTATGCGACGTTGTGGTCTAAGATGGAGCACGACGACCTATAAGGCACTTATTCACTCTAGTCGTAAAGTTTTGTAGAGTGAAGAAGTACAAAGACGGCAGTTGAGTGAGGCACTAAAAGTGCGCTACTGCTCAGACCCGTCTTCGGAATGGTTACACCGGACTACATCCCGAAACACGACTAAGTTATTTCACGGCATGGCTTGCTCCGGTGGTGGCAGTCAAATTTGTAGTCGATACTAATATTACTAGTGGCTCTATGAACTGAAGAGCGCGGCCTGTGGAGGACAGACGCGGCCGACGTCTGTCCTCCACAGGTCGCATTTCTCAACCGATTCTCGTGAAACTTTGTGAGCAGGTTCGATAATTATACAGATTTTATTTGGCAAATCAGTTTTTTTTTTAATAGCTGATATATATGTTTTTCCTTCCAAAACAAAACAGCCGGTTAGAGATCCGGACAGAAGGACATATGGAAGCGTTTTTGCCGAAGCTGAAGCATAGACGATTGGCTTGCGCTCGCTCGGTCGAAGATACTTACACTGGTGGTGGCGCCGATCTCAGCACCCATGTTACAAATACTTACACTGGTGGTGGCGCCGATCTCAGCACCCATGTTGCAAATACTTACACTGGTGGTGGCCCCGATCTCAGCACTCATGTTACAAATACTTACACTGGTGGTGGCGCCGATCTCAGCACCCATGTTGCAAATACTTACACTGGTGGTGGCGCCGATCTCAGCACCCATGTTGTAAATACTTACACTGGTGGTGGCCCCGATCTCAGCACTCATGTTGCAAATACTTACACTGGTGGTGGCGCCGATCTCAGCACCCATGTTGCAAATACTTACACTGGTGGTGGCGCCGATCTCAGCACTCATGTTGCAAATACTTACACTGGTGGTGGCGCCGATCTCAGCACCCATGTTGCAAATACTTACACTGGTGGTGGCGCCGATCTCAGCACTCATGTTGCAAATACTTACACTGGTGGTGGCGCCGATCTCAGCACCCATGTTGCAAATACTTACACTGGTGGTGGCGCCGATCTCAGCACCCATGTTGCAAATACTTACACTGGTGGTGGCGCCGATCTCAGCACCCATGCTGCAAATACTTACACTGGTGGTGGCGCCGATCTCAGCACCCATGTTGCAAATACTTACACTGGTGGTGGCGCCGATCTCAGCATCCATGTTGCAAATACTTACACTGGTGGTGGCGCCGATCTCAGCACTCATGTTGCAAATACTTACACTGGTGGTGGCGCCGATCTCAGCACCCATGTTGCAAATACTTACACTAGTGGTGGCGCCGATCTCAGCACCCATGTTGCAAATACTTACACTGGTGGTGGCGCCGATCTCAGCACCCATGTTGCAAATACTTACACTGTAGTGGCGCCGATCTCAGCACCCATTTTGCAAATACTTACACTGGTGGTGGCGCCGATCTCAGCACCCATGTTGCAGATGGTGGCCATGCCGGTGCACGAGATGGAGTCGACGCCCTCGCCGATGTACTCAACAATGGCGCCCGTGCCGCCCTTCACGGTCAGGATGCCGGCCACTTTCAGGATCACGTCTTTGGGGGAGGTCCAGCCGCTCAGTTTACCTGGAGAATAGAACAGAATTCATTGTCAAATGTGTTTTCCTCGTGTGTCCCAATGTGTGTGTGAGAGGGGGCGAGCCTGTCTAAGCGACAGGCTCGCCCCCTCGCACATTCTGAATATCGTTCGCAGAAGTGCGGGTGTTGTAATACACCAGCCTCTTCGGGGTAAAACCGTGACGATATGTATGTTATGCTTCGGCCAATGTATATCTGATCTAAGAAGCTATGTGTTTCTGAGTATTTCGGTCACGTAGCCAGGAAACAAGACAAGCTGGAGAAGTTGATGGTGACAGGGAAAGTCGACGGCAAGAGGTCACGAGGCTGCAGCCCGATACGTTGATCCGATCAGATTCACACAGCTCTTGATACCTCAATCTATGAAGCGTGTCATGTTGCCGAAGATAGAGTATTTGAAGAAGATAGAGAGTTTTTGCAGAATTGGTTATAAGGGCGTCCGCTAAAATTTGTGCGGACGTACGTCACATGTGTCCACGCCACCGTGCCGATAAGTCGTCATTAGTCCTGTCGCTCGCGCGCTGCTCTCAGTATCTTACGCGTGGGCAAGATTTGCACAGAACAGGAAACATGAGCGCAAGGGAGGCGGAGGTTTAAAAAAATCTTTGTCATCATACTTCACTAATATTATAAATGCGAAAGTTTGGTTAGACGTATGGATGGAAGTTGGTTACTCAGTCACGCCAAAATGGTTGAACGGATCTGAATGAAATTTGGCACATCACATAGGTTACTTAATAACCACTGGTAAAGTTCCAGTACGCAACTATTTTTAACTAGCTGCGCCCCTCGGTTTCACCCGCGGTTATAAAGTATCCTATGTGCTATTCTAGACTACAATCTATCTCTGTGCCAAATTTCATCCAGATCTGTTCAGCCGTTCTGGCGTGAAAGAGTAACAAACATCCATCCATCTATCCTAACAAACTTTCAGGTTTATAATATTAGTAGGATATGAATAAAAAAGACCTCACAAATTTAACACTAGATGCCGAGGTCTACAGCTCACACTGTTGACCTCGCGGCCGGCATTTGTCCTCTGCTACAGGTCGCATTCCTCAACCGATTTTCGTAAAATTTTGTGAGGGTTCGATATAATCATACAGATTTGTTTTTTGCTGAGTCAGCTTTTGGAAATTTACTCACAACATTTCAAGAGTTCTTGAAAGTTTTCGGTTAAGTAATGCGCCCTGAAGAGTGAGACAAAGGTCCGGACAGAAATCCAGACAGAATTGTGACATACGGAAACATTTTTGTCAAAACTGAAGCAGAGACGCTTCGCTCATTAACGCTCGCTCATTTGATAAAAATTAAAATAAAAGGTCAAATATGTATGTCGTAAGGTAAAAATAATCAAATGTGTTGCAATCTAAAATGAGTAATTGCGTTAAGATATCGAAATATCTAAGAAGATTAATAGCAGCGTTTTACCTGAAATAAAACGCATATTAAAATACTTACCTAACTGGAAGCTATATATATGAGAGTGCATTTCCGTTTCCGTCGAAAGTACCAGCGTTTTCGTACTTTTAATGCCTTTTAACCGGAAATACTAGGTGGCGCCACCTCTGCATTCGCGCTTTGTGAAAATATCGGGCGCCATTTGTCATCATTGGCTTAATTTTCCGAATTTCCACCAGGCAGAAATTAAAGTGATAGCTTCCAGTTAGGTAAGTATTTTAATATGCGTTTTATTTCAGGTAAAACGCTGCTATTAAATAACTTGACCGTAACTGGAAGCTATATATATGAGAGTCTGTTTGGTATTGCCTGGTGGTGCCACCTACAGTAGGACTATTAACCTTATTGTTAAAAGAAACGCCAATGTGAGCTATAAATAATATTAATAATGATTAAATATCTAATCAAAAATGTTGTTGTAAAAACAACTTGAATGTAAGGTTTTTCTTTAGGACTTTCAAGTGTAGTAAATTAAAAATTTTTACTATATTAGTGCATGACATCAAGGCTTTTCCCAAAACTCAATTACCGCCGTAAGTAAAACGGCAAAGCTAAGGGCAAAGATGGTAAAAGCAATATCAGCAATAGGTATATTTTGTTTACATATATAAAATTAAACCGGTAACAAGGCATTATGTTATTTCTGATCTATTGGTCTGAAACAATTACGTATATTAAAATAGTAAATTTTACATCTGTAAAATGTATGTCACCAGCATCTGTATAATATCGTATTGTATAGAATGCTTTGGGCATCCATTCCATTGAATTTCTGACACGTTAAGGCAATATATAAATACACATATTTATGTCATACTTTGCCTTTGCATTAAGTTTGTATACAAAAGCATACATATTATGTAAGTGGTTAAAAATGGTTATAAAAATCAACAATGGGTCGTTGATCGAATGATTTTTGTACTATCGCAGGCGACCGCCAACAAACTACTTCTTGGACATACAGCGATACCATTCTTTCTATAGATAGTGTTTAACTAGCCAACCATAACTAAGTGGGGTGACAATTTAAGTGACAGGTAAATGTCCGGATCGATAGATATATCTTTCAACCAGACCGACTCTGGTAATCGGCATTTGTTTTAAAATGGCAAAATAAACTTTAGTGTTTACGTAAACAATTGTATTAAGCTACCGTAACTCATGTGAGTAAGAGATAAATTCGTAAGGCTTAGAACAGTTAAGTATATTACGCATATTTAACGAAAACCAAGAATATTTATTTTTCGAAAAAACTTTACTGACTTGACAAATCAGTTATACGTGGTAGACAGCTAATATATGTATGTAGAATTAATATAATGTCCAAAGACCATTAGGGTTTTCAATATGCCTGTTTTTAGACTAAAAATCGAATTCATCAAGTTTTAGACAGCTTATGCCAATGCTAACGTTTATATTGAACATTAGGCTTACTTTCACATCTCTTAACTTCAATAGGGATGGTACTGAATTTTTGATAGTGAGTGTCCCAGTCAATGCATTAATCATCAGTGTGATGATTTTGTAAAATATAACATGAAAATCACGTCAGACTTTCAAAGACGACGTAATTTTACCATAAACGTCGTCTGATAAATAATCTATCACTTTAATAACACTATTTTGTTATGAATTACCGTTAACAAATGCAATATAGGAAGGATTTCAGCTCCGATACCTATTGCCCTAAGAAAATTTGGTAGTTCAGTTAAGCAACTTACGATAAGCCAGAAATCAGAATTATTGATAACTATAATAGTTACGCGTCACAGTTCGCAGTGCAAGTCTTTATACTGTAAGATAAGATAAGAAACACCATTCGAAGAAGGTAGGTAATCAAAAAGAATGGGCGATGGTACTTGCGAGGTACCATCTTTATTTACTGCAAACATTTTATAGGTAGGTAGGTTTTATGGCAATTTGAAACATACAATTTTCTAATGATCAAGTCCAAATCGTGCAAAAATAATTGATACAAGCGCCCGACCCTACTATTTATTATTTGATTGTATAAATATTTAACTAATTTCATATTTTAAATACTTATAATTGTGTTATTCTGAAACGTTGCTTACGAGGAGGGAGCAAACGAGGTTGCTAGTGTCAGTGCGATAGCGCACTTAGTATGACAGACAATGGGCCACACATTCACATATTACGAGGCTGTTCCAAAAGAAATAATTAAAGCACAACATTCGTTCTCGTCACATTATGCGTAACAGAATGTCATTTTTAGAGTGACCTAAATTGCAAGAATCGAAAAGACATCGTTTTAAACCAAGTAGCAGGCATCTCCGTTGTGATTGGAGTCGCAGGAAATACTGCATGAACTCCTAAAGGTTATTGTGCTCGTCGAGCACTTTTGTCGTATGCCAGAATAAACAAGTAAGAGGCAAGACTCCCTTCGAAATTTTGAAAGAACATGTTTCACTTTGCAAGTGATTCAATACTATGCAACCCACCTTGAGGTGGTGACTTTACTTCAAATTAAATTAACGTTACACAGGGAACATAATAAGAACATAACGAAAACTTCTCATTCAGACTGATTTCAGACTGGCCTGAAGCCGCGCTTACAATTTCATTGTTCTGATAAGACGTTCCCGCGAGGGTAGTTTTTGCATGAGGTATATTTTTATTTTACCTTGAAAAGGTAGTTTGTTACAAGCTAGTGTATCTATGTTTATAGTTTCATGAAGAGTAAAAGACAGATTAGGCATTACAACAACAATAAAATACGTTTGAAATATTTCATCCAGCTTTAAAACTAGGTTTTAAGAATATTAGCCCGCAAAAAAGATACTTATCCAGCGATGGTTGTTTGTTATGAACATACAACATTATTAAGATCAAAAAATCACCCTGTCAGGATGGTTTGTAATAAGCCTACGATACTTACTTGATACAATGAAATATTGTATTTTCAAAGAAATACTCATCGAGTGAGGATGGTTTGTTACAACCAAACAAGTTTGTGCTACGTTTATCATGCAATTGATATTTTGCAAATATCATTTGCGCAACTATCGTTCAAGTTTTGCAAATAGGGTGGTTTATTTATTACAAACATACATTGTATGTTGTATTAATTGCTTAATACTATGAAATATGATATTTGCAAAAAAGGTACTCACTTATATATATTAAAATACATTGTGTTAAAACGCTTATAGCAATGTAATATTTGTCAAGAGATTCACCCTGCGAGGGCGTATCGTTACAAGCATACTAAATAATAGTGTATATATGGATCGCTTGATTCAATAATATGTGAAGTGACATTTGCAAATAGGTAGCCTCCCTGCGAGGGTGGCTTTTGCAAAGGATTACCTACCCTGCGAGGGTGGTTTATTACAAGCATACAATGATGTATGATGTATTGATTGCTTAAAGCAATGTAATATGATATTTGCAAAGAGATTCACCCTGCGAGGGCGTATCGTTACAAGCATACTAAATAATAGTGTATGTATGGATAGCTTGATTCAATATTTTGTGAAGTGACATTTGCAAATAGGTAGCCTCCCTGCGAGGGTGGCTTTTGCAAAAGATTACCTACCCTGCGAGGGTGGTTTATTACAAGCATACAATGATGTATGATGTATTGATTGCTTAAAGCAATGTAATATGATATTTGCAAAGAGATTCACCCTGCGAGGGCGTATCGTTACAAGCATACTAAATAATAGTGGATCGCTTGATTCAATATTTTGTGAAGTGACATTTGCAAATAGGTAGCCTCCCTGCGAGGGTGGCTTTTGCAAAAGATTACCTACCCTGCGAGGGTGGTTTATTACAAGCATACAATGATGTATGATGTATTGATTGCTTAAAGCAATGTAATATGATATTTGCAAAGAGATTCACCCTGCGAGGGCGTATCGTTACAAGCATTTCAGAGTATGCTGTATTGATTACATAATTCAATGTAAGGAGGTACAGGTATTCCCGTATCTCCCTATTATAACCATGCGAATGCATGTTGAACTGATTGTTTGCATAACAATATAGTAAAAGGGAATAAAATCAAAATAAAATACTTGTTTCTCTAAACTCAAACGCAATGTCAAAAGATCAAGTCCACAATTTGAAAAACAATTTCAAAAGAAGGTTAAGAAAGCCTTCTTGCCTTTAAATGCATTTAAATAATTAAAAGTCTTCAGCAAATAGCTAGGTGACGTAAGATATTATATTTTTTCCCCCACTATTGTTTGTTCCCAGGTCTGTGACACCTGGATTATGATTTCTTACGTCCACAATAATAAGCATTACCTAGCCGCTAAAAACATGTAATCAAAAAATTTGGCATGGTGTATCAAAAATATATAGTGACTTAAAGCGAACGAACAGATAGATCGCTAGATAAGGTCGAGTTATTTTTACGACTCGTAGTTAAGCAATTGATACACTGTTGCAACATTTGAAATCCATTGTCTTTATAAAAAGAATTTTTCACTCACCAAATTTCTTCAATTATCGGCCAGCACGTCAACCAATATCGATGAACTAGTAGAATCGCAAAAGCACGCTGTTACGCACCTTTCACTGAACCACGGTCGCGGCCCGTGCTTTGCCACTTGGGCGGCAAACTTTTATACGTTTCTGGAAGCAAAACTATGTTAAAAACTGGTAATAAACTTACATATTATCTGAAAAACACTTATGAGGCGTCGTTTGACCGCCATTTTGTAAGCCACAAATGTTAAAAAACATTTAGGCACACTAAAATTTTTAAATATCAATTTAATCGAACGGTAAAACCGTTAAAATGAATTCTAATCACTCATTTCGAACAAATGAATTGAAGAAATGAAATATAATGTGGTACTTACTGCGTAAAATGTATACTTAACACCGAGTTATTTTTGGGAAATAACTACATTTCAGTATTTTACCACATAATTATTAACAAATTATCACTTTGTATTAACTAATTATGCAACACGACGCAAGCTGCTAGGGCTGCGGCGATGTTACTTCGACGAAAATTAAAACGCCAATGATGACAAATGGCGCCCGATATTTTCACAAAGCGCGAATGCAGAGGTGGCGCCACCTAGTATTTCCGGTTAAAAGGCATTAAAAGTACGAAAACGCTGGTACTTTCGACGGAAACGGAAATGCACTCTCATATATATAGCTTCCAGTTACGGTCAAGTTATTTAATATTATGTTTGCATTGAGAAAGGATGTTTACATTCATGCATCAGTACCTACCTATGTTTCTTTTTATTTCTTAATCACAGCCTTAATTTTATCAAAACGAATCTGATAACAGATCACTTACGCATTATTTTTACAAAACGAAATGATGTATTTGGAAAGTAGGTATATTTTTAGGTACATATATTTTTTTAACCTAATCAGTTCATTTCAATTTGACTGAGATTGCATATTTTCGTCTCACATCAATTCCAGGCCCTAGATTTTAACTTTTTTTTTTTAAGAAAAACCATTTTTATACTATGCAATTACTATTGTTACTAAAAAATACAAAAAATGTCAAAAGTGTCAATTTTGAGGTACTGCAATCGCAATTTCAAAGCAATTGGTTCAGAAGAATCGAGGCCCAGATTAGAAAGACAAGCAATTTGAGTATCTAATAGTAAACGTATTTATTCATTGTGTAGCTAAATCAATTTAATCTCATTACTATTCTATACTAGCTGTGCCCCGCGGTTTCACCCGCGTCCCGCAGGAATCGTTATTTTTTTCGGGATAATACCTTAATTTTTTCTTTCATAAGGATCCTTTTCCTGACAATAATTAGAACAACAAAAAAAAAAACTAGCGAAAATGTTCCATCTGTTCACGCGTTATGCGATGACCAAGGGAAATAGAGATTCATTTTTATATAATATAGAGAAGAAGACTGCAGGCCCGGATGTGCGGCCTTGCTCTCAGTTCGGCTATATGAAGAAGTGGCAGGTGGTGGTGGGGCCCTTTTCCAAAAGTTGTTTTGAAGTTTCAAATAAGTTGCCCCAACGTCATGGAGACCTTCCGCGGTCCCTGTGGGTTTCTTTGCCACTTAAACTGTTAAACCAATTGGACTGATATTGGGATGGCCTAAGTTTACTTCTATTTTATATTCCGGAAAAATATGGTTCCAATCACACCATCTACATAAGAGTAACATTGTAAAGAGAAAAGATTTGTATTTTTGTAACGAATTAACTCAAAATCTACTGGTCTGATTTCAAAAATTCTTTCACCATTAGAAAGCTACATTAGCTTCCTGAGTGGGAAAGGCTATAAGACACGAGCGACTCCGCGGGCAAAACAGCTAGTAAACCATATAGTGTGTGAAGTCGTGACGTAGTTACTGAAATATAAATCAAAGATTTTAATTATTTGAAGCATCCGAACTACGAATAGCGAACATTTGCTTGTTCATTAGTCTATTGCGCGGTAGCGTTAATATTCACGAATATGTCACATGATTTGTGTAGAGTAGAATTGTCCAATGACACAGTAATTCAACATGTCAGTGTCACACTATCATACCGTCTTAGGTACGAAAGTTTGTGAATGAGTATGTGTGTGTTTGTGTTATGTTTGTTTGCTATTTTTACGCGGAAACATATATAAGTACATTTATAACATATCGTCACGCCTTTCCCCCGAGGGGGCTGGCAGAGGTGTAATACAACACCCTACAACTGATTTGGATGAACAAATAAGGCAGGCCGCAAAGATTTAAGAAATCGAGATTGAATAACCTTTTTAAAAACTCCAATTGAAAAATAGTATTTTTATATCACTTTTTGTATTATTTTGTCCTATCTATTGTAGCTCAGAGATGGTGCGCACTACGAAGCCTAAAACGTAAACTTCCTTACTGTTTAAAGATTGTTCTGTGTACTGCCATCGGATTCGCGCAATACGAAGCCTACAACTTTTATTTTCTTACTATACGTACATTCTTCACATACATATATGTACATATACTGTGTGTACTATCTGTATAGGGAAGCCAACACTCCATCTTGGCCTCATTAGAACCAATTTGCGAGATGAAAATGATACCGTTCGCACTTTGTCTGACCTAACGAGACGGGAAAATACTAACACTTGGAGATATCCATTATCTAGTACCTATGTTTAATGATAAATGGACGACTGCGTATCATTCTAGTCGCATTAGATACTAGCTACTCTGCCTGCGGCTTCGCTCGCGTTTAATAGCCTATTTCACCTAACCGACTATTGCTACTTGTACTGTGTGCAGTATTCATTATTCTGTGCTATTATACATATACAATGACTTAGACTGTAGAATGCCAATAACATATGAATGAATATGGCACACAGCGATTGTATAGCTTACTAGCTGCACCCCACGGTTTCACTCGCGGCTAAAAAGTCTATCTCTATCTCTGCGCCAAATATCGTCCAGATCTGTTCAGTTGTTCTGGCGTAAATTAGTAACAAACATCCATCCATCCATTCTTACAAACTTTCGCGTTTATAATATTACTAAGTAGGAAGTAGGATAGTAGGATTAGTATAATGACTTTTAAAATCTGACCAGTAGGGTAGGGTAAGTATGAGTTTTGGTACATAACGTAAACTTTTTACCCGACTGCGCAAGGAGGGTTATGTTTTTCGAGTGTATGTATGAAGTTTCTTTGGAACGCCCTACAGCCTTAACAACATAATGGATTCCGACATGTGAGGTGTCATTTGAATCGTCATGATAGTGGAAGTGACATAGGGCACAACATTTTGCAGCCGGGTTCAATTGTTTTTCTTTTAATTATGTCACTTGTTTTTGTTTCCGTTTTTGTTGCTTTATTTGACTTCACACATTTAATTCAGTTCCTTAACGTTTCCGACAAGGGTGCAGGGTGCTTTATTGAAATGTATGGAGCCAAAAAGAAAAGTTTACGTACCTATCAAAACTCATACTAATCTTACAGTGGTTTTTAAAATTACCAAACGCAAAACTTTATTACCTCTTTATAATATTGTAGAATAGATTGAACATCTAAATTAATATTTGATTGAAAGAGATGCGATAAGATTGCCACGTCTGTGACACGTGTTTGTAAGGTACTTAAGACTAATTCTGTGTAAGTATAACGCTGATTGTACTGCATGCATGCAGTCATGTGTATCTCATTTTTCTATCTCACATTTATTTATCTTAAAAGTTGAAAGATACCTATAAGATCCGCTTCCATTCAAGCAGCGATACCAAACCACTTCGTACCAGTTATCTCAAACACAAGGTCAAAACAATCAGTAGAGAAATAAATTCGATATCTGTTGCGCTGAATTGCGCTGCGCAGACTTAGCAGACGAAAGCACTGCGTCTCTTTCATTTCAATTGAATTGAAACGAGAGGCGGCGCGTTCGATTGTATAGGTATGTCTGTCTCTTATTCTGCAGATACTATTTAGTGATACGTATATATTTGTGACGCATTTACACGCTGATACCAATTTGGGGGCTTGTTTATCTGCGTATTTATATGCCAATGTACGTAGTAGGTGTTGGTTATTTTTGCTGCTAGTGTAAACATTTCACAGTTTTTGTTTATCTTTTGTAGTAAATAATCTCTTTAGAAAATATCTGTGATATTTACAGAAATATTACTAAGAATGTAATTTAAAAAGCGTCATAGAAATCAAATAAATACTTCTACTACTATTAGCTACTAGTCACACAGCGCGCAACCTTAAGTTCAGAGTTCGGTGTTCATAGTAAATGTATACAATGTCTTGGGTTCCCATAAAATCGATCAGACCGTGATGATCTCCGAATCGACTTGCGAGAACAGCTGGACTAGCTCGCGCCGCTAGAAAATCTTTCCGATGCTTTGCGTAGAGCGAGAACGTGACAAGACTATAAAAATGAGTATACACCCTGTCTCAATGACAAGTGGACAAAATTTTGTTGCAGCGTGTACAGTAACGAGCAAAACTCAGAACACAAAACCGCTCGCTATGTGACCGGCCTCCTGACCTGAAGCGTTACAGTGTAAGCGTAGTGGCAATGGTCGTCACGTGCCATTCCTTTCGTGCCAACTTACTCTCGCGTCAGACAAGTGAGCGGAAGCCGATGGCAAAAGAGAAGGAAGGAAGGCATCGCTATATGTCTTACATAAGTAGGTTTCAGGGCTCCAATTTTCGTCTGATAAAGAAATCACTCAATCCCATCCTTTCTATGCACCGTCATTCGTCTTAGACAGAAGCATGCAAATGATCTACCCAAACCTATATGCACATTGACTGGTCGCTGGCGCCGCGCCCGCTCCGTGCACGAAATATCGGGTTATTTTTATACACTTTTATAAACACGTTTACCTATTTATACATTGTAGATGCAATTGGCAGTTAAGTCACTACACTGTTGAAAGTATTATAAGATTGGTCGTGAAGAAGAAACGTGTTGAAATACTAAGACATTAAAAAAATACAGTTTTTTAATCAAAGTACCTACCGCAATTTTTTCAGTAATGAGGCTGACCACCTAAGGAGAAAAAGAGGAGGAAGAGTTTCCTTTTGACGACATACTTTCGCGTTCCTTTACCGCGTGGGAAGACACATTGGTTTAACTTTGGGCTCGAGCTTGGCTTAAATTTGAAATGACCAATATTGAACCTTATTACTGCGTGACACGTTGGTTTCAATATCAACGGTGTCCAATGACATACACACATTAGTATCTTGGCCCTAGATCTATATTGGTGCAAATATGACCAACTTGTAGCCGCAGCATAAGTGATATCACTATAGTGTTTGTGAGATTTGACTTACCAGTTAGCTTGACACCGATGACCTTCGGGCACTTCAGCTCCCACGGGATGTCTGCCATTACGTCTACGGCGTCGGCTCCACCCACACCTGAACACAACACTCATTTTAATTCGAAAAACTTTAAATCGCCTTTCGATAAGCCTTTTGTAAATCCTGAAAACTCTGACATTAAGACTGGGTAGAGCAGTATACATGAACTTAGTTTTATCTATGTAATCTATAACTCTATAATCTAATTCTATGTATCTATAAGGAAGTTACAGAGGGGTTGAAAGTGGCCTGAATGGCTTGGCGTTCCATCCTTTGCTCGCAAAGGATGGAACGGCTGTGCCTTTGCTGGACTTGGCGGGGGCACTACCGTAACCCAGAACAGCCTTTATCTATCAATTACTTGGTATATGCCATATCACTCATTTTTTACTTCTTAACAACGCTACTCCCTGCATATCAAGACTCGCATCAACAATCGGGACTTTCCAGTGGTCCTGAATTTTCCGGGAAACAGCATACTTTTTACAACGTATTTTTTCATGAACCTTTACTTGTGTGACGATAAAATAATCAGTAAATGGAGAAGTCAAGTTAAAAAAAAACCCGTTTTTTTTTCATGATTAAAAATGGGCCTACGTTTGACCACAACTGAACTGATGGTAAGTGACAATGCGATTTGTGATGGAGCACGCTTGCCCATGCATATTCACTCTTGTCTTGAAGAGATCCAGTTTGTAACTATTACTGGGGAACATCGAGGCAGGAACTGCGTTCTACTCCTTAGCAGTTCTCATTAAGAAGTTGTTCTGAAATCGTTTCAATGTTGCAGTAAAATGCAGACACTTACCAATGCAGAGTCCGCCCAGGCCGCCTCCGTTGGGCGTGTGCGAGTCTGTTCCAATCATGAGCAGGCCAGGGAAGGCGTAGTTCTCCAAAATGATCTGATGGATGATACCGGAGCCCGGTTTCCAGAATCCTACGCCGTATTTAGCTCCAGCGGTTTCCAAGAACTTGTATACTTCTTGATTGATGTCCTGGTATGATATGTCAAATGTTAGTATGTACCTGGCTTAATGGCGCATGTGCGCGCGACAATATTCTTCTTGTCATTTTTTGTCGTGTGAGAGCGTGACAAGGCTATGTGTAAACATACGTCTGTCTCGATAAAAAAAAATTGACATACCGTTGGCGCGTTCCGTTTGCTAGGTCTGCTAAGCTGGTCTAAAAATGATTTGACAGCTGCATAACATTGTGTAAATGAAAGCATTTGAAAGAAAAAACGTACATAACGACCAGCAGCTGCTTTTTTTTAAATTCTATTTCAGGCTTGTTTTTGACAGTCATCCTAAGAGGGAATAAGGACTTCAGGGATTTCTACTTTAAAATAAAATCCATTCTCAAGGATTATAGAGACAAAAGTAGAATAAGCATGCAGCAGCTATTATAGGCACCAACCTTATTCTTTGAATTGAAAACGACCATATGTAAAACCAAGAATCAAGATGCGATGAAAACTATATCTCATACATGTTCACATTCAATTTTGGATTTTTCGTCAATTTATTTAAAGCTTGGGAAGCAGCGTTGGGCCGTGGAAAGGCCTACTTCAAGGTGGACTGACGTTCTGGTGAGGGTAGCAGGAAGCCGTGGATACGGGCAGCGCAAGTCGTTGTGGAGATAATTCGGAGAGGCTTTTGTCCAGCAGTGGAAGTCTGTGGCTGATAAAGATTGAAAGCTTACCTTAGCTCTGGCAAGATCCTTGTCCCCGCCGATCTGTGCTTCGATCAAGTGGTCGCAGTGGATGGTGGAGGGTACAGCGACGCGCGGCAAGCCGGACGAGATGAACTGCAGCATGGCCATCTGAGCAGTCGCGTCCTGCATGGCCACGCGGTCGGGCCGGAGGCGCAGGTATGACGTGCCGCGCTCGATTTCCTAATTGAGAGAACTTAAATTAATTTCCTATCGAGAATTTTAGTATGAACTATACAATTTATGTGTGGTTTTATGTCATACAAAATTCCGTTTAAAAATACAACCTAAGGGCCGTTTGCTAAAAGCGCAGTTATGAATCTCGGTTTAAATTGGTTAAACCAGTTTTAAATCGAGATTCATGACTGATCGTCGTTTTAGCATGCGGCCCTAAGGCTAAGCTCGCACTAAGATATTAATGCGGATAATATTCGCCAATTTGTGAACTCTACTATTATATTACAATTCTTTGCACTGCCAATTCTAATATTTATTCGGTTAAACAAATATTGTTGGTTACAATTAAGTTTCGTAATTTTGACAACAATTGAAGTCATAGTGCGGTGCTTAGCCTAAAGTCTAGGAACGCAGGAACTAGGTCTGCAAATTATACTGTTTGCAATTTTACTCAAGTTTTCCGTGATAAAAACTGTAGTTTTAATCCATTTAACTGCACACTAATTTCTTGCCGTTCATCATGATTATTTCTAAGATATATAGATAAACTCGTTTTTGCTGATACTATAAAATATATACAAGGAAAAGGATAATGAATTTGAAACAGCTTACAAGATTTAGATGAACTTTAGTTCAGAGGTAGTTTTTAGATTAAATTAGATAGAGATTAGCATATAGGCCACTTGTTACTCTGAAAAAATACAGAAATCCTCCAGGATAAGGGTCAACATTGCAGTTCATAATTCATAGCTGACATAGTAGTACAAATAATTCAAAACAAATACTATAAAGAGATAATAATGTAGTTACATGGTCATTGACTACAAATATGATCAATGCGGCCACTTAACTCATAATACAAATAGTGAAAAAAACATGACTGTGTCAAAAGATAAACAAGTTCAATATACCTATACGCAAGGTTACACAGAACAATGGAGCTAATTTGAAAGGAATCAATTGTACTAAACATTTTCAACAACTACTTTATAGGACCAATCCTGAAATCATAACAAAAGACCAGCTGTTACATATAAAATCATACATAAATCATACAAAAGTCACAACTTCATAAAATGGAAAGACAGCTCCACTCAGCTAGAATAGCTCAATCAATGAAATCAGCTTTATATCAGTCCTGTAAGCCTTGTCCCAGACAGACAGTCCCAAACCTACCGTGGCAGCAAATTGATTTTTGCATTGGTGGCCACTGGCGGCACACTAGCCACCACCGCAGGCCGCATTTGTCTGGGAGATGCCTAAGTCAGTAGTAGTCAGTCAGTAAGACATTAAATAACAGTTTTTTTACAACATAAGTTGTTTAAAGTGATATTTACTTCTTTCAACATAGTACCACTGTTATGTGTAACCCAGTATTGTACTGGCATTGTACTACTGTTTTGGAACTTGCTATTTGTTTACATTAAATCTTCATGCCTCATAAGAGCTCATTTACATTCATTTATTGATAACCAAGGTGTTATGGAAAATTGAATTGAATTGAAAATTATAGGGTTCTGTCCAAAAATAAGAATTCTTACTAAAAAACAAAGTTAAGTTTAGGCCGCAGGTTTAATTTCTAGTTTGGATAAGAACATGAATTATGCTATATTAAGCATAATATTGCAATAGTTATAAATCTGTTATTTTTTAAATTTTGAAACTTAGTATGATTAAAGATCGCTTAAACAAGTTGTTTTCATAAAAGATTAAACAAATATTTGTACAAGATATCTCTGCAAAAATTCCACTTACACATCCTTTTAAAGGTCACACCATTTTATTGTTGTTGAAGGTTGAATACAATAATTATCCTTAAAATGTCCGTAATACGACTTACCTGTGCATTAGGGTCATCAAGGTGGGAGTACAGCACTTTCTCGGACAAGGTCATGCCACGACCTAACCTCTTCTTGACAACTTCCAAATTCTTGGACAGCTTCGCATAGGGAAGAGGAGCCGGGTCGAACTTCGACATAGCGACCTACGAAACACCATAATGCAGTTAAAAACCGAAAAATTTCAAAGTTTTGACACTCAGATGGTTACATAACAAGTTTGGTTTATCACTGAAATCACTTTGAAAATCACTTTTTAGGGGTTGGATATACCTGGCCCGCTGCGGCTGTGAGCGGGGACACGCTGAAGCATCTTTGCTGGATCTCCAATAGCACAGATTTCGTCCTGCCACCCTGAAATTCAAAATTTTGTGACGCATATTTTTTTTCGCACAATTCCTTTGTATCATCGAAAATTTAACCCCAAATGAGTAGAAACGGCGCCAATATCAATGTAGATACCAATGAATAACCCTGGTGACCCCGTGTAATTTATTTAACATGACCCGACCCCTTCATTGAAGACTTATCGGCAATTCGCAAACGATTACAGGATTGATAATATAGTAAATAAATACCACCTATTATCATGAGAATGGTATAAACTATATATTTTAAGTGATTGGATAATCCATACGTTATTCAACGTGGAATAATCAAGAACTTACTTGGCCATGCAAAACTCTAATACAGTGAGCCATGGTTGCTGGACTTCAGTACACCAAATACGTAGTAAACAATATTTTTTAAATTATTTAAATAAAGGCAACATGGATTTAACGAATAATACGTCGTTTTATAATAACTACCGACACGAACTCGCAACGATTTTAGGGATCGAACCCGCACCCACCGATACTGTCTTTGGTTGGTTTCTGTCAGATGATTTGGGATTTCCAATTTTGACAGCTTGTGCTTAAAGTTGCCACACTTTAAATACTTCACCGAAAGCCAGAGAAATATTGTTCACACACCATCCAATGAACGAATATAACACTATTTTTTCATGTCCACTTGAGGCCTGCTTTTATTATCTAGAAGTGAGTGTGCTATGCATTTAATTTTACATCACATGTTTTTGTTGCATTTAGTTATGCATGGTATAATTTTATTATTTATTTTAATTTAAAAATAAAGACAGGAAAACTAGCTTAAGAATCTGGTAGCCCCATGATAAACCGGCTGTAAGACATAGTATCCATGGTCATGAAATCGTTAATTAATGACAGGTTTCAGTTCATGTACAACAATGAGGAAGTAAAAGTGATGTACAAAAACTTGAAAAAAAGCCTGGAAATTTAAATGTCACTGTCGTAGAAGAAAACAATTTGTCAACTTCAAAGGATTGGTTCATTTTCTCTGGGCGCAGTCCGAATTATACCAATAGTGATAAATAACTCAGATTGGCATGGTTTTCATTAATGATTCATTAAAACTATGCCAGTCAGATTAATTATTAATCTAATTGATGTAGGAACCAACAAATTTCATAGTGTAGTTGGCAATCACGTTGCGTCAGCCAAGCCGATTTTTAATTATTTTATTAATAATTTTATAATAAAATTTAATAATAATTGTAATAAATGTAATTGACGGAGTTATGTTTCGGACTATACTAAAATTGAATCAAAAATATTTAGCGTAAAATATTCGTATTTCTACAAATGCGATTTACAAAATCTAAAATCTGCGGAGGTGCGGTAAAATAGTTCTACACATTTATAAGAGAGTATTCTGTATTCTACACATACATTACCTACATATTTTCTCACCAAATTCTATGGATTCAAAGCATACTAAAATCACAAAATGAATGCTACTATACAGGTAAACTCCCACTTTCATATTTTCATTTACATTGTATATTTTCATGCGGTTTCAGTATACCAATAAGCTAAGGAATTTTTCTTCATCCAACTAACGTAATAAGTCACCCAACACTTGCATCTTTGATAACCTAGTACTGTGACTTAAATTCTTGTAGGAAATCGAAGGAATAGACGACTACTGGGGGCCGGCATTCCGATCGGTGTACGAAGGTGAAGGTCATGAAGCCTTTGTGCAGCAACTCGACGAACGAATCAAGCAGCATGATAAGGAAATCGAGAAGCTGTGCAACTTTCATTATCAGGTGACTAAACACTTCCACTACAAATCAAACTCATTCAGTGAAGTTGGCAGGAAGTGGGGTAACCGAATCAATGGCAATGAACGAAGAGTGATGATCCATCTACTTCTTTGGAACTGCATTGCCTATATCGCTGTATTCAAATGTACTCTATTGTGCACATAGTTCTTTTAATTCAATTCTAGTCGAAGCCTATACAATTGGCTGTAAATCATTTGAACAAACAGTCAAATTGCATGGCTGAGTGCACAAATTCACAATGAAAAATTTAATTGGTAGTGTTCCGTCTGGCCTGGTGGCCTTGCCTAGTCACCAAGCCATTTGCATGTTAACTAGACCAGACCTTTTTTTTTTTCTTCACCTTGGGAAAATCCTTTATGGATACCACCAACAGCCCCGGGTGCGGGCACAGAGTGGTTATGTGGGAATCCCGCCACTGACGGCCTACCCACTAAAAACCCAAGGGTGTTCCACCTCGGCGCAAAATAGACCAGACCAGGCCAGATGGAACCGAGTCAATTGATTGAATAATTTTCACATGTGAATATAGCAATTAATTATATGTGCAAGTTTTTTTTTTTTTATTTATTTATTTCGTAAAATATATACATTTTAAGACACAAAGTATTGAAAAACTTAATAGTTTGTATCAATACCCTTATCGCTACACACTACAATTCTTAATGCAAACTAAACTACCTTAAAAAACTTCCTAACCTTACAACTACTACCTTCTATAAATTATTGACCTTATATAAACTAACTAATTATTAGGTAGTAATTTGTAGTTTGTAGTTGTGGCTAGTTAAGACTGTTTAATATCATAGTTCATGTTTTTTCAGGGTTTCATAGATTCTATTCGTGAATTGTTGGCGGTACGATCACATGCTGAAGAGTTGCATGCTGAGATTTCCAATGTAGATGCTAACGTCAAAGACAGCACCGATGGTCAGTATGAGTAAAAACAAACAGTTTTTAAGAAAACTCAAAATGTTGGGCTAATTTCTAAATCATTAACACACTTGGAAAATGGCTTTTACAGCCGAGCACTACTGTGGGTTGGTTACTACATTAAGGCCAAAGTTCACTAAAACTTAAACAAACAGTTAAATTTTAGACCAGACAGTAGACAGGTTTGCAATAAAATACATGTCAACAACGGACAGTTGAATTAAATTTTAATTTTGACAGAAAAAATTAGAAACACTATTTATATTGGGAGAGGACTCTGGTTTCTGTAGCACAGTTTTTTAATACTTTGGAGACCTAGTAGGATTTACAATTTGTACTATATCAAATAAATAAAATGATTGATTAATTGATTGAAATTAATATTCGTCTAATTAAAGTTCAGTGAACATGGGCCTAAATTGTTAGCCCTGGTTGCTTGTTGTATAACAATGCCCACAGAGTAATTTCTAAAGTCTTTGGGTGACCTAAAAACTTCCAAACGAGAGCTAATTGGCCCACATAAACCTAAAAGTAAACTAAAGATAAAAATACCATTTAATTATAAATTATCTAGCTCACTACAATTTTAAAACTAAATTCTACCAATTCAGCCTGTAACACCAGCACCAGTTTCAAAATCAAGTTGTCCTCTGGACTTTGGCCTCTTCTAGAAGTCACCACTCTTTATTTTGGGCTATTCTACACCATCACTTTAGTAGACCATCCTTCCACTTTCTCGGTGGTCGTCCTCTTGATGCAAACTTACTTGAAAAACATCATTTCAAACATTATAACATGATAAAAAACTCAACTTCCAGGTCTTTGTGTAAAAGCGGAAGAGCTGATAAGGGCGCGGCGCGTGGAGCTTAATATTGCAGCTACCATAGAGAAGATGGAACTATGCTTGCCGCTGCTCACTACATACTCAAAGCTCAAGTCCCAAGTTGAAGCTAAGAGGTCTGATTTAAGATACCTACATTACCCAGACAATATGCATAGTTGCCTAAGAAAAAAAGTTGCGCGACATGTTAAAAGAAAGGTCGGCTTAGAAATCCGATATCTGGCCGGTCACCCACTCAATGGGATAAATTTAAGCTGCTGGAGTTTGTTTCACTTTTTTGTTAAAAATAATCTGAGAGTCAAAGTGAAAGAAATAATAGAATGAATGAATGCGCGTTAGAATCGGACATAACCTTTTTTTGCAAAATTGAGGTAAAGTACACAGAGAGAATTTAAACCTTGGTTGTTTCTATTTTGGTTGGTGTGTAAGAATGTCTTACCTCATATTTTCTACCAGACAAACCCTCCCGAAAAGGATCTAATTCACCGACAAAAGTCGCCGTAACCAAAATTTTACCCCCCCCCCCCCTTTTTAGCCCCCTCCCCCTTTAAACTAATATTTAATTGAGACAGCGTTGGAAGCTAGATCGGTCCGTATTGTATTGTAGTGTGTTAGTTCGCGAAGTCGTGACCATCGGTTGGCCACCGCGCGTCCGTTCAGTCCTCAACGGTGCCTGCGCAGCGTAGATGTATGAACACGAATCTTTCCAGATACTATCCCGCTCTGAAGACCCTAGAGCAGTTAGAGCATGTGCTGTTACCCCGCGTGGGTCCTTACAAGTGGTGCGCGACCATATCCGGGGACATCCCGCGCCTGCGGCAGGCCATCAGGGACGCCTCCATGGCTGACCTGAGGGACTTCCTCGAGAACATCAGGAAGCTCAGCCCGCAGGTAACAGTTATGCTTTTAGTAATTCTCAGTTTCTTGCCTGTTCTTTTGGGGTAGTTGCTCTTTTTCCGAACAGGTGGTAGAGATTCACATCTTGAATACTTGATTAAACCCATTTGATTTGATCGGAGTAGTCATTAATAAGAGATCCATCACACTGGCGATTTGCGAGCGATTTCAAAGCGAGGCGACGAGCTCGCTGCGAAATCGCTACGAGTGGCGGTGATCCGCGATGTGTGTGTGTGAGTGGCCGCGATGGCGCTGCGGGCGCGCAGCTGGATATTATTAGATGTTACCTCAGCATGCAACATAGCAAAAACATGTTTGCAAGTTTTGCACTATTGTAACTTTAGCTTGTTCTCAACAGGTTGGTGCCATGGCATTGAAGCAAACTCAGGATTTGTTGGGCAGGAACTTGGCTGCTATTGTCAACAACAAAAAAGGTAAAGGATAATGCTTGTCTTTTTTTCAAGAAACATTTTTTTTGCCATCAATAGAACTGAGACAGTATTTGCGTACCATAACATCACGTCACGCCTTTCCTCCGAGGGGGCTGGCATAGGTAATACAACACCCACATTTCGCCGGACGATATTCAGTCCCAAATATGACAGGGGTCGAGCCTTTCGCCATACACCGGGCTCTAGTCATGTAGTAGATGACAAAAAATACGCACATATGTTGACACAATTAACAAATTGGTTCGTGCCATCGGCTGGGTTCGAACCCGCTCCCTCTGGCTTGAGAGGCGGACCTTCTCCCAACTAGGCTGCCATCGCTCACGATTATTTGCATTTGTTGTAAAAGTTTTTTGTGGTTGTTTGTTAGTCTTAATCGGCTAGACCAATTTTGTTGCTGTTTCTTATCGGAAAAAGATTACATTTTAATGGATTTACAGAAAATCGAGAAAAAAACAGCTTTTCCACACATTTTGTCGATGATCAAATAACCTTTTCCATGAAACAGCATTTTTTTTTCTTGCTTAATAGGTCTTGCTTAATATTAAAAAATATGATCATAATGTGGAGTACAATGATGTCCTAGAATATGTCCGTAGTTCAAAGAAACAGCCGGCAGCCTTATTTCTTCTGTTAGCAACACATACAGAAAAATGCAGTCTATGCTCTGCTTTGTGACGTTTTCCGAGCGAAATGTCAAAATGTCAGTGGAGTAGCCTGAGTCGCCCGCCCCGCCAACCGCTAACCAAAGAGAATATAAGCTACGCTAGAAGAGACGGGACTTCAAACAAAAAAAAAAAAAACACGAATGTATGAAACGTGCACGTTGGGCTCATACCAACATAATAAAAAATCAGCCAACTGGGCTGCGTTCAGAGGTACATCGGACCGCACCCTCGCCGTCCTAAACCAATCATTTGAACGACGAAATTACTCTCCGGTTCTATCGTCTGAACGCAGCCGATTTCACGACAGTGGTGCCAACATGAGCAACAAAATAGGGTGGTGCTTAGTGGGGCTTCAGATTTTTATCGATAGTTTTGAATGATAGGCTTACCGTCCTGTACTATTTAAAATTCATAAACAAAGGTAGGTATATATGATAAGTCTTTATTTAGTTTATTAAAATAAAGTACAGTACATATTTAAAACCTGACTAGTGACTATTAAGACAGAAAACGGTAGATTAGTAATGTTAATAGTGATAATTTTTACAAACAAACAAACAAAACCATAAACGGGGAATCAATATCATAAAACGTAAATCAGAATAACCAAATTGATCCAGAACAATAGTTCCAATTCTCACATTCTCTTTGTGTTCCAATCCTGGGGACGGCAGTCCAATTCTTGGACCAGAGCCCATGAATTAATAATTAATGAAAACTAGGAAAAATGAATTACCGAATGCGTCAGTCATTCATTTTTCCTAGTTTTTATTACTACATAAATTACTTATTAAACTAAATTAAAAACTATTAAAATTAAACGTAATAAACAAAATGTGTCCCTAAGTACCACTTGATACGTTTGAAGTGATTCAAGTAGAGCATTTTCTTCCATTGAACCGAAATAATTTGTCTCACAGAAACGATAATTAGCTAAGAAAATTAATCACTTAGTATTAAAATAATTCACTTTAAAATAACTCTCTGTGGGTTAAATTGAACACATACATATAGTCTGGCCTATAAGTCAATCAACAACATTTACTACATAAATTACATATTAAACTTAAATTAAATTATTTGGCCTTCGCTTGTTGTTGTGCCTTTTTTAAAATGTCTGCAGATGATTCTTCTGCGATAGCAAATGACCGATTTGTTATTTGACAATCATTTCTAATTAATAAATGACTCAGGCGGCGCAAAAGCAACTCAGACATATTATTTCTATGGTCACCACACATCCAGGACATATCACATTGTGCCATCATTATAGTTACACAGTAATCACTTAAATTTTTCCTAAACAGTTGAGTGCGCACATCACGCTCAAACACTTTTGTTACAGTATCAACTGTTTCACATAGAATGCTAGGGTATGTGAGGGAAGATTGATCACTCCACCATTCTCGTAGAGCGATATAATTATATATTGTATTATGTTTCGGATCTGCGACTTTTATTGTTTTAAAACATTCTGGGCATTTTTGGCCCTTTAAGATAACCTTGGCCAAATAACCACTGACATATACAGTTGGCTGCTTGTCAAACATTTTAAATAGTTCTTCCATCTGCTCGTTGGGTTCTGTCTCTTCATCGCCTTCACCAATGTGTAAAACAGGCAGATCATCATTTGATGTCAGTAAATCATTTGTGGAGGAACATGGCACTTCATTTTCGCTTCTATTTACCTTGGCTGATGTATTGTCTTGAAAAACAATGTCATGAAAATCAAACAATATTTTATTGGCATCGTTTTCACAATTTGAACCTCTATTTATGTATGAACTTAAGCGAGTTATAACTGAAGACTTCAGAGCTGATTCAAAATGATGGCATGTAGGGTTTTTATTTGTGGGGCTGTGTTGTCTTATTAATCCAAAAAGGTTTTCAAGAGAGTCCTGATTAAGCTGTCGCAAATTGAGATATTTAATATTCTTGCACTTTACATAGTTCCAAATATCTTGAAGAGACGCTATGGTTATAAGATATCCGTTGACACATCTTACATTTTTCAATCTGAGATGACTGTCTGATTTAAAAAAACTAATGGTTTTTAATTTTTTTTTATACTCTATCCAGAGTCTATGGTGAAAGCTGTTTTCCTTTACGTTTTCTCTGATGTGTCTTTTGATATCTTTAGCAGATGAGGGCCCGTTTGTGCAGTCAAAAAGTCGGTCTAAGTCTTCAATGACTTCAGCGGTTTCTAAAATTTCCATGCTGTTTCCTTGATTGTCTACACTTTGAGAAAGCAATTTTAAAACAGCAGCGACTGTGTTGCTCAGTATTTGTGCAGCAAGCTTGACCTTCATTTTTGAACGAAATTTTGGCTCTACGTGTAGTTTTGTGACTTTTTTAAAATGGAGTGTGCTCCTGTTCCGTTTTTCTAACTCAATTAAATGACACCATTTTGCCGTTTTGCTGTCCATTATCATTTCGCCACCTTGTAAAAAATTGTTCCTTATTGATTTAAAAAGATGTGGAACATCATATATGATGTATACTTTGTCGTTATCTATCTTATAAAAATTGGAATTAACTGGATTGCCACAGAAGTGCTTAAGCAAATTTAAAGCTCCGACATTAGTTGGGCCTTGATCACACACTGTTGAAATTATAGTAAATCCAGCTAGCTTGACTGCTCGAAAAACATTTGCTATGAGTGAAGCTAATTTTTGGCTAGATATCGTACCTTTCACAAAGAATGCGCAATTGGCTGCTTAAATTTTTTTCTTATACCTTGAAGCATAAATACTAAGGCATGGTCAGCTACTTCCCCCGTTCTACCCTCTTCACCTCCAATATCCACGTAACCATCAACTTTATCTGCAGCTACATTATAAATTAGTCGTTTCTTAAGTGTTATTTCGTCAAACATGAGAACACATATTTTATTGGCTTCCGACATTTTTTCTCCTTCCTTTTTCAGATGAGCCATAACAGAAGGGTTTATTCCAGGATTCATTTTGACGTTTTGAATAATGGTTTGCAGAGTTCTCACACTTGGCATTGGGAACAATTGGTTAATATATCTGTAAGCTTTTGGCGACTTTTTGTAGATGGCAAGTGCCAAGCTTTTGTCTACTTTGGTCCAGCGTTTACCGTGTGACTTACGGTTTTGGTTTTTAACTGTAGCAACAATTAGATTTTTCAACATTGGTGAATTAATTTTGTCGATCAGTGCAACTCTTTTAAGAAGAGTTTTTATTTTTTTTTAATTTCTTCAGTAGCTTTCTCTTGCGAGGTGTTATTTCCAAGTTTGATTTTGATGTTGAAGGTACTGCAAAACAACGTACATACAATTTAGTTTATGACTATTATTTTTCAAAATTAATGACCATCATATTTATTATCCAAAACTATTGGCAATTATTTTAAATTGAAGCATTAGTATGCTTCATTTTGAAATAGACTATTACTTGACTGAAAAAATTAACAGTAAAAAAATACTTACTAGGAGTGCATGATCTTTTCCTCTTAACATCTACTGGGCCAATCTTCGAAGCTGATGTTGAAGGTACTGCAATAAAAATATAACGATTTAAGTTATGAATGGTATTTCTTAAAATTAATGTCAATCATCTATTATCGACCAAGCGAGTGTTAGCGAGCAAAGCGTCCAAGCTGCAGCTTCGACAAAAATGCTTTCGTATGTCTGAAGTTCGAACCCTGTATGGACATCTGTCTTTACAGGTCGCATTTCTTAACCGATTTTCTTGAAATTTTGTAAGTTCCATTATTTAATTTCGAAAAACTGACTCAGCAAAAAAAAAACTGTATAATTATAAAACCTTCTCACTAATTTTCGCGAGAATCGGTTGAGAAATGCAACCTGTAGAGGAGAACAAACTCAACTTTAAAATAAAACACTCAATTAACTAGGGCCTGGGCCAGATTGGCTCAGTAGATGTTAATAGGAAAAGATACATGATCTTTTCCTATTAACATCTACTGAGCCAATCTGTTAGTAGATGTTAGTAGAGTAGATGTTAATAGGAAAAGATACATGATCTTTTCCTATTAACATCTACTGGGCCAATCTCCGAAGTTGATGTTAAAGGTACTGCAATACAAAATACATACAATTTAGATTAAGAATGATTTTTTTTCAATTAATGCCAATCATCTTTTATTCAAAATTATTTGCAATTATTTCAAAGTGAGGCATGCTATTACTTGATTGAAAAGTTCGATAGTATAATAAAATACTCACTAGGGCTGCATGATCTTCTCTTAACGGCTACTAGGCCAGCTTCCGAAGTTGATGTTGAAGGTACTGCAATACAAAAAACATACAATTTAGGTTATGACTGTTTTTTTAATTAATGCCAATCATTTTTTATTTAAAATTATTGTCAACTAGCTGCGCCCTGCGGTTTCACCCGCGGTTAAAAAGTATGCTATGTGCTATTCTAGACTATAATCTATCTCTGTGCCAAATTTCATCCAGATCTGTTCAGCCGTTCTGGCGTGAAAGACTACCAAACATCCAACCATCCATTCTTACAAACTTTGCGTTTATAATATTAGTAGAATTATTTCAAAGTGAGGCATGCTATTACTTGATTGAAAAGGTCAATCGTAAAATAAAATACTCACTAGGGCTACATGATCTTTTCCTCTTAATGTCTACTAGGCCAGCTTCCGAAGTTGATGTTGAAGGTACTGCAAAACAAAACACATACAATTTGGGTTGTTAATGTTTTTTTTAAATTAATGCCATTAACATTTTATTTAAAATTATTGTCAACTAGCTGCGCCCTGTGGTTTCACCCGCGGTTAATAAGTATCCTATGTGCTATTATAGACTATAATCTATCTCTGTGCCAAATTTCATCCAGATCTGTTCAGCCGTTCTGGCGTGAAAGAGTAACAAACATCCAACCATCCATTCTTACAAACTTTACGTCTATAATATTAGTAGGATTATTTCAAAGTGAGACATGCTATTACTTGATTGAAAAGTTCAATAGTAAAATAAAACACTCACTAGGGCTGCATGATCTTTTCCTCTTAACATCTACTGGGCCAGTGTCCTGAGCTCTTGCTGAAGGAACTGTAAAGAAACAAAAAAATGATTCGTCATTGTAATCATCATCATTTCACACGTGGGACATCTACTGCTGGACATGGCCCTTTTCCCATCGATTTCCAAAAGAATATAACCATGAGTGTATAATTATGAATTAAATTATCACTTACTTGATTTGCAATAATTATGTTCCGTAGTTATAACGGACACTGTAAAAAGAAAACATAGTATGTATTTAGAAATATGCATTCATTTATATTAATTCAGTTTTAAATCAAACAAAATATGAGTAGATATACAATGAACTTACCAATATTGGAGTATTGGGATGTTGGAGGTTCATTGTCTAGTAATGAATGTTTATCCGTTTCATCATTTTTAAATATATGAAAAGGAAAACCGATCAACAATTCATCTGGTAAAGGTTGACAAGTGATATTGATAGATGGGATGGCATTTTTTTTTAGTTGAGTTTTTTTTTCTTGAAATCCTTGGGTTTGAAATGTTTCCCACAAATGTATTTTAGCTGATGCAGCTTTTCTATGGGTATGTACACCAAATCCTCCTTTCCAGCTAATTTTACCCACTGTTTACATCTGCAAAAAATTATGTGATGGTTTATTCAATGGGCAATAATAATTATCGATATCGCTATGCAGGTAATTGTATAGACAGCACTATTGTTTACTTTTATAAATATTATTTACATCGAAAATGTACACAAGAATGGCTTTGAAATAGAAACAGTCATTTATTAACAGTTATTCGTACTTACCGATCTTCATCGAGTGGAAATTTAGCCATAAATGTTCGTTTTAGATTGTCCACCCGGCGTGTTTTCAATCCACATATTTCACATGTTATTCGTGAACTCATCTTAACTTTTAACGTGTTTCACTCATCATCACTTCACATCACAAATCCTTTAAAAGTCAGTCAAATGATTGCACACACAAGATAATAAATTAATTTTGAAAAAACGAATATTTTAGTTTTGGCACTCACTCAACAAACAAAATAGATCGAAGAGATATTAAAAAGAGAAGTTGCGAGTTGCGACAGAGACAGATGACACATATTTTTTTTTTTTTTTTTTTTTTTTATGTAGAATAGGTCGGCGTTTGACCACCAACTCGCCTGATGTTAAGCGACGGTGTGGTCTAAGATGGAGCACGACGACCCATAAGGCACTAATTCACCCTAGCCTTGAAGTTTGTAGAGTGAAGAAGTACAAAGACGGTAGTTGAGTGAGGCGCTACAAGTGAGCTACTGCTCAGACCCGTCTTCGGAACGGTTACACCGGACTACATCCCGAAACACGACTAGGTCATTTCACGGCATGGCTTGGTCCGGTGGGTGGTAACTAGCCACGGCCGAAGCCTCCCACCAGAGTTTGCTACCCGGTTAGCACTACCCGGGGACCACGTGTAGGGAATCGGAATAGAGTACACTCCTACGGACGTGGGTAGCTCAGCCCCCAAAAACCGCCTGGATATGACAAGCACCGAGTACCATATTAATTGTATTGTTAATGCCTTCTTCCAGATTCAGACGGATTATACCGCACTACTGCCGCCATTAATCAGGCAGCACGTTTCATACAACTTTTTTTTCTTAGGAAGTTGCGGCAGCCTGCCGCTAACTGGCACTTTGCGCTGGAGCACGGAAGAGGACGGATCTCGTATTGTTTTTCTTTGGCGTGTTTCTGTAGTATTGATTTGGGTGGCCATTTGATTCTTACTGAAATTACCCACATATTGTACATGGTTTTTGATTATTAGAAGTATTAGTTGTTTACATTAACATTAAGGTGGTTTTGAGTACGGTCCCTTCAGAAATTGTTTACACTGTTTAACTTTAATTTGTAATAATGAGACTAGATTTGAACCGTTTTCCTAAGTTTAAGCTTGATAATATAAAATTGTTCTTAAAATATATAGTATTAGAGAACATTTCTTTGTGAGCAAAAAGCACCCGAAACACGATCTGCCATGACCTGGCATCTGATATCGGTGTCACGTCCGTCCCGACATACTTATTTTATTGTTGATCAGCTGTTCGTTTGCCTAGAAATAAATAAGATAAGGTTATGACCATTAAATATAACAAGTTTTATTAATTGATACAAACTTTCAGATAAAGCAACACTAGGCATTACAGCCAAGGAGCCAACGGGCCCGCAGTGTCCGCACGAGCTGGTCGACTTCAGTCCGCTGCATCGCTGCCTGCACATACACAGTGTCTTGGGAGCTAAGAATGACTTTATACAGTACTATAGGTGAGTTTCTTGCTTTTCAGGGTTTCATACCCCAAGGGTAAAACGGGACCCCATTACTAAGACTCCCCTGTCCATCCGCCTGTCACCAGGCTGTATCTCATGAACCGTGATAGTTAGACAGTTAAAATTTTCACAGATGATTTATTTCTGTTGCCGCTAAAACAAAAAATACTAAAAAACGATAAACTAAAAGTGCAAGGGAGCATACATTGAACGTAATATTTTTTCCGTTTTGATAGATAATAGTACGATACCTTATGCCACGGCCACACATTGGCCACATTTTGGGCCAAGACGCCAATGTGTGTATCAGTCTTTGCACACAAAGTAGATATTGTAGCCAATGTCATAAAGTAATAAGGTTCAATATTGACCATTTGAAATTGAAGCTAAGCATGTACCCAAAGTTAAACCAATGTGAAGACGTGGCGTTACACAGTAGAATCATAAGATAAAGATCTTTTCAAATAAAACATATCCATCTATTTCCAGAGCCCAACGCAAGCAGCAGGCCCGGCTGGTGCTCATCCCAGCGTCTGCGAACCTCCACGACTCCATCCAGGGCGTCAAAAACTACCTGAACGGTGTACTGGGCTTCTTCATACTGGAGGAGCATCTCTTGTGCGCTGGAGCCGGACTGGTCTCTAAGGTATATACAAGAAAAGACAACATACAGACACATAAGAGTCTCACCATAAGGGTTTAATCATTTTGGTACGGAACCCTAAAAATAGTAACACTTTACACTTGTAGCTCCGCTAGGTTTTCCCTGTATCGGGGATGCTATGGTAAACACAAGGATATAGACAACTAACGCTGAACGCGAACTAGAACACATCTTTAAATTTATTATTCAAACATGTGCTCGGGAACGAAACTAGATGGCGCTTTTCACAATGTTTTTTTCTTTTATTAAGAGGGTGTCCTTACAATCAGAGCGCACCGTGAACTGCATGTGGTCCACAGCAAAATACTAATTCACACCAATTTAATAAAGTCAGAAGTAATTCTGTTTGTCTGCTAGGCTTTACACGGCTACACGGCTGAACAGATCTTGATAAAATCTGATAATTAGTTACAGTACATCACGAGGAAGGTTTTTGGATACTATTCTTTGAATAAACGCGAACGAAGTCGCGGGTAACAGTTAGTTTATCATATATTTTCAGGACTGGTTGCTAGAAACGTGGAGTATGTCTATCACGAAGGTGGCGTCCACACTGCGCACCAACACCTCCCTGATCACAGACCCCACTCTCATGCTGAGCATCAAGCACCAGATCATGCTGTTCATTAACACACTCAAGTAAGTGTTTGGTTTTGTTCTACATACTTTTAAATTGAACTGTGACTATCATAACAATAACTCTAGAAATAAGTACAGGATAGCTGTACCTAGATTTAGACTGACTGAGTCAAATAAGTCCTTTTTAGGCAACTGCGTACGTTTTTACAATAAAATCCCCCAATAACAAGGCTCACTAAAGGCAAATTCAAATCACATGTAAAAACCACATTAATGAAAGGATGATATAATAAGGTTAACAATTATTTAGAAGACAAAGATGTCTGGGGCCTTCCACTTCCGCCAAGTAGCCACTAGTACATAGATATAATATGATATTACCAAGTGGTAAGCTAAAATTTGTGAGACAGTTATTTTTTTTTTTGAAAAAAAAAGTTCAGTTTGACTGTTCTTCCCAGTAGTGACTTCTGAGAGTACAAAATCATTTTTTTTTATCAATGTATCTTTTAGCGTTTTAGTAAATTTATTTTGTGTGTAGACTTGATGTTCTTTTTAAACTACACTTCGTCTACAATTTTGCGTGCCATCCGAATCACGGAAGCGCTCAGTTGTTACTATTTTTAATTTTTAGGTGTTACGGGCTGCCCACCGATCCTTTGCCGTTGCTGCTACAAGAAATGGCGGAGCACTACACCGAGGTGCTAATGCAGAGATGGGTGGTCGTCTTCAGGGATATACTGGACAACGCCACCTTCACACCTATTGAGGTGAACAAGTGTATTTAAAAAAACCGGCCAAGTGCGAGTCACGACACGCATAAAGAGTTCCCAACCATCCCAACTTAATATTATAAATGCGAAAGTGAGTTTGTTTATTTGTTTGTTTGTAACGCTTTCACGTCTCAACTACCTGAGTAGTTCCGATCATCTTGAAATTTTGCATACACGTGGTCTGGAGTACAGAAAAGGACATAGGGTACTTTTTATCCCAAAGAAATTAACTGTTCCTGTGGGACCGCGGGTGAAGCCGCAGGGCGCAGCTAGTTATTTATAAAAATGGCAAAAAATCGCGTCTGTTGCATAAGAGCCCCTTAAATGTTTATTTTGTTCTGTTTTTTAGTATTTGTTGTTATAATAGCAACAGAAATACATCGTCTGTGAAAATTTCAACTGTGTAACTATCACGGTACTTACATGAGAGAAAGACGGACAAGGTCTTAGTAATAGGGTCCAGTTTTACCCTTTGGGTACGGAACCCTAAAAACTAGCTATGCCCAGCGGTTTCAACCGCAGTTAAAAGTCTGGAATAGCCTATGTGTTATTCCAGATTAAAATGTGTCTGTGCCAAATTTCATTCAGGTCCGTTCAGACGTTCTGGCGTGATTGAGTAACAAAATCCATCCATCAAAAATTTCGCATTTATAATAATCAATATTCGTTCAAAATTTAAGTGTTGCTCTTGCTGGTTGAGTTATGGGTCTGGCGGTGCTTTCAGCACTGGCAGAGGCTTCCTTATACGATATGAGTTCTGCCTTCTTCTTCATGGGGTCTAGGAACGTTTGTCTCGATTTTCCTGTTTCCTTCTAACTTTCCCTCTATAATTATGTTCAATAGTCTGGCATGTCGTACAAGGTAGCCAAACATCTTGCCTCAGCAGTTTTCAATGTTAGTGTAATATGTAATTTGTTCCCGTAGATCAAACAACTATGTTATTTTCTACCAGGTTGAGAATCAGGAGCAATTCGACGGTGTCATGGACACGTACCCCTACGACGGAGACGAGCTCGAAACGCAACCTTTCCCGAGAACGTGAGTCGAATCGTCTTTCTATCCTCAACCCACTTATGTGAAGTCGGTGCAGTCGATACCACCCTCCATGCTTAATAACGTTTTTATTCTATCCAAAGGATGGAAGAGATCGCTCTTAAGCGATAAGACCGCCGATTGCGCCCTTATTTTTGAGTGTTTAGTTTAGATTTACGTTTTTTGTATTTGGTGTTAATAAAGAGTTTTTGTATTGTATTGTTTAGTTTGCATGTTACCTCTATTTGTCTTAACCCGTCGAGGGGCACCATAGCGCGAGGTCCGCGAAAATCGAATTTCCAAAAACCGACTACGCTTACGCAATGCAGCGTTGCTAATTGCATGTCCGGAAAATGACCATACATTTAAAAAATCTAAAAAGTTCGACCTTATGCATGCAGCGTAGAGTTGCTTTTCGCGTGTTGTTCCTAAAGCACACTTGCTGTGCGTAAGGCACTCTGCAGTATTCAATCATCATTCTAATCTCCCTAAAAAAACAAGAAAACAAAGACATGTTAAGCATACAGACCAAAGCATACGAAGGCCAACCATATGCTGCATCCCGTTTTATTTTATTGAAACGAAACGGGACGCAGCGCATTCTTTGGCATTCGTTGGCTTGGTCTGTATCCTTGAAATAATTTACAAATATGTACAACCTCCTTTTTACTCGTATCTGTCGTTTTTCATGTAGAGTATCCATAATTTCTTCGGTCGCCCCGACGACGTCCCCGACCCATGTGTGTTATCTTGTTTATTATAATTTACCTTTTAAGTACTTTTCATGCAAACTTATTGTTTTTTTTTTAGGTTTCCGTTCTCTTCAGTAGTGCCAGCGGTGTACGTTCAAGTGAAGGAATTTATCTATGCCTGGCTGAAATACTCTACAGGTGACATATAACATCTTTTTCTTTATTTTTTTAGTTTACGTAGCACGACAGGAAAGGATGTTTTTCGAGGACAACATTTTTTAAACCTGATTTCAATGAAGTATGTACTGCTATTCCTTTATTTTAACACGGATAGACCAAATGTCTCACGTGATAACTTTGAGTGCTGTTGCACGTCCCTTCATTCCCCGGGATGTTATGCCACAGGACTCTTGAAAGAACGCTCGCCGAAGCGTGCCGTGCCGTGACTAGCGCTTACAGTGTCTGATTCTATGGAGTGACGTCACTACGAGCTCATTGGTGGTTAAAATTGCATTCCGTTTTACGTTATTATTTATATATAAACTAGTTGTTATGCGCGATTGTGTTCGTTTTTTTTTTCCAGAAAATAGTATCCAAAAACCTTCCTCGTGAAATACTGTAGCTAATTTACAAGTGTCATCAAAATCCGTTCAGCCGTTTAGCCGCGAAAAGCCTACAAATAGACAGACAGAGTTACTTTCGATTTAATAATATTTTATAAAATATATTAGTATGGATTAGAATTGCCAAAAACATAGATATAGTTATCGAGCCTACTCACAAAATTTCTTGAGAACCGGTTGAGGAATGTGACATGTAGAGGAGGACAAACGTCGGCCGCGAGGTCTTCAGCTCACAGGGCTTTTAGTTATACTACTTGTCCCGCGCAGTACCTCGTCGGCCGTCTCACTGGCACCCTTACGTGCGCGAGTAAACCAGCGCAGTCGACGCCATCTTGATGGTTCTAGTTATGTGGCCCGTACCGTAAACGTATCTGTTGACCGCAGACCTATTACACCGACACTACACACATGTCATTTTTGTACACGCGCAATTGTGTGTGTAAAGTCTAATGTTGCCACCGTATGAATAATTATTGTATTTAGGTATATGAAGCTTTTGATACTGGTTTTATAGATTTCGTAAATTTACGTTTCGCAATCCTACAGAAACATTCACAATCACAACACTCACAACTCAGTTAATCACGTTGTTTGAAGGAATATCCAAGTATCCAACACACAACCGAGTATAGGTATATATCATTAACTACCTCACATTTCACATCATCACTTCTCGTAAACATGCTCGTATAAAAACAATCATGAAATGTGCCGTGTCAGTTGTGTGTCAATGTCAAGTCAAACGTAGGTTTCGTCCAGCAACAAACGTCAACTTTAAAATACAGCTGTCACGCTGCGTCGTCGCGCCCTGCGCGTGATGCGCGTCCCGTGCTCAAGTCGGCTCCTCGACAGCTCTGAATCGATAGCGGGGTGAGGAAGCCCCGATTGGTCGGGGGGTAACAGTAGCCATTCTGTACGTAGTTTATATATTATATGTTCTGTGCCGCAGGGCTGGGCATGGCGGGCGGGCGGCGCGCGGCGGCGGCGCGGCACTCGGCCAGCCTGCTGCTGAGCCGCTCCTTCACCGGCTGCCTCGAGGCGCTGTTCCGCCGCCCGCTGCCGCTCATGCAACTTGTGCAGGTACTCTACAGTCTTACAGGCTAGAGTGTATGCCACACTATATGCATGTTACACTATGCCATGCGTGACCTCAACGCGTTCATTTGTATGTATCCGGACTGTGACATTCTTAGCGATAAGTAGCTTCGCATAGTAAATTTATTGTTGACATTTTGCGAATCTTATATACCGTAATTTGTATTTATGTGCTTGTGTGTATTATTATTTAAAAATTTATTTGACATTTTGTAATTATATTAATTATGTTTTGACATTTCTACTAATAATTTTAGATTATGTGTATTATAGTATGTGAAATCTGACTCTAATTCTGAAATTTTGATATGTATAATTGCTTAAATGCGTTCATATTACTTAATAAATAAATAAATAAATAAATAACTGTTAAATTATCTGTATGTGCGTTAGGTCTAATCCACTTGCACACTACTATTTTTTTAAAACAGTAAGATCGTTAAAAATGGATTTTTGGTTTCAGATCATCGTAGACACGAAGTATTTAGAAGACGCGACGATTTGCCTCTACGAGTTTATTAGCAACATCACCGGCTCAGAACTAGTCACCACGCAAGTAAGTCACTTAGTAAAATCATGCAGTGTATCAAAAATATTATTATAGAAATTTGACCACTGGAAATCTTGTATCAAGTTCCTTAAATAACTTTGGCTAAGCGATGATAGCCTAGTCGGAGAAGGCTCGCCTCTCAAGCCAGAGGGAGCGGGTTCGGACCCAGTCGAAGGCACTCCCTAATTTGTTCATTGCGTGAACAGTGCGTATTTAATGTCATCCGCTACAAAACTAAAGCCCGGTGTATGGCGACAGGGTCGCCCTTTGTCCGGCGAAGTGTGGGTACTTGCACTGAATTTAAGAATTGCCTAAGTCTTTTCTTATCTAGGGGGGCTATCCCTACGCGTGAGATGAGATGAGATTTTACCTAGGTAACTCTCACACCTATGATATTCAAACGAGAGCAACAAGGACGAAAAAATTGTGAGATTGAATTTCACTCCGTAAGAGTAGCCCTCCAGTTTAAACTACTCCCATGTAGCTTTTACCTAAATTTTTGTGCACGAACCTTTAGCCATTCCTTAGGAGACTCTTAACTTTATGTGCTCGATAAGCATTTTGCTAGGAGTAATTTAAAATATTTAAGCAAAAACTTAGGCAGTTCTTATATTCAGTGCAAAGTGGGTATGTATCTCTTAAGACTTTACTAACGCGAGAGACAGTGAACTAGATAATATCACAAGCGTCAAAATAAGATTCCTGATACATTATACAGGTGTTAAAATTAACCTGCCTTCTAAATACTTGTGTTAAAGTTTATTTTCCATTACTCAGGCCGCCGGCAGCATGTTCCAAGCGGCGCGCGACGACGCCGAGCAACAGATCTGCGAGAATCTAGAGAAGAAAGTCGACGAGTTTCTCGACCTCGAGAACTATGATTGGCTTCTGGGTAAGACAATTTCTCATCGCATTCTAAAAATTAAGCATGCCGTTTTATGCCTACTTTTGACTCTTAGGGCGTTTGTGCACTATAAGTAATTTTACTGTCCGGCATTCCGATTTTCTTACGGTCCGGGGTGGCATGAAAAAAACGGACGATTGGCTAGTGCACTCCAAGGAAATTTACCGTCCGGCAGTCCGAAATTTTTATTTGTATGAAATGAGCGAGGCGTGCGTCGTGGGCGCAAGAGGTAGGAGGCTAGTTAGGGGGAGCCCCACGCCCGCTCATGAAAATCGCGGACGCATTGCACAAGCTTAGACGCGTTTTTCATTGCTGTCATCTCGGACCGGAAAAGAAACGGCCCGGAATGGGGAAAAGTAAAATGTTAAATTACGGACGGTTAAATTACGTGTAGTGCACAAGCTAGTATATTGACAAACTAGTGTATTGACAAACTCATTCGTATGTAACCTCATGATGCTTCGTTGTAACCACAATATAATGTAATTATGAAATGAGAGTATATTTCTGCCTACAAACTGCTACGCAGTTTGGCAGAGTTGTATTTTAATACATATATGTATTAAAATATGTATTAAAATATGTATGTTATTAACTTAGATAAATAAATAAAAAAATTAAAAAAATTCATGGCGTGCCATATCGGACCGTAAAAAATCGGACTGCCGGACAGTAAAAATACTTGTAGTGCACAAACGCCCTTACGGTCAATGGGGCAGAAAGATTCTCGAGTTGCGACCTATCACCGTAAAGCTAGTATCACGTAGCAAGCGTGTAAAGGTGTCCCACAACAAGGTGGACCGACGATCTGGTGAGGATCTCGGGAAGCAGCAGGATGCCAGCAGATCGGTCGATGTGGAGATCATTTGGGGGGACAGCCGTCCAACAGTGGACGTCTCCCGGACTGACATGATGCTTTTGAATGCTGAATAAATGAACTGAGAAACGTACTGATTTTTGAATGAACGATTGTATGTATGATTGAATTAGTTGAGCAGTGGGAAAGAAGCGATTAATGAATATAGGTATCAATGAACGAATGAATGAATGTCGGTTGTGTTTTTGTTGTCTTATCTGCTGTTATTGTTTCAGTGGAGCCCACGGGGCAAGCGTCGTCGTTTGTGACGGACATGATCAGCTATTTAAAAGGAGTACTTACTTCACTGGAACAGCTGCCGGAGCGGGCCAGGTAACACACTCATGCGCAGTTGCACACACACATTTCACACTGATGTAGAAAATCAGCGGCCTAGAAACTCTGACATCAGGGCTAGTCGCTCGGCCTATACGAACTTGCTTGCTTCAATGTGAAATACCTACCAACTACGCAGTATTCTTGATGTCAACTCCTGTTTGGTAACTTTTCTACGACTAAAGCTGAACTGATCAAATTTGCCACTGCTTCATAATTACTTCACAGATAATAAACGCACACTTTTTACAAGATAGGTTTTTTTTAATTCGCGGTAAAGAAACAAGATTTTTTTCCTTCAGGGTGGCAGCAGTGCGAGCGGCGACCAATCGCATCGCGACCCGCCTCCGCAACTTGCTGCTAGATCCAGCTGTGAAGCAGATATCCTCCGGAGCTCTCTACCAGCTGGACCTGGACGTGATACAGTGCGAGCAGTTCGCGGCGGGGGAGCCGGTCCCGGGGCTCAGGGAGGGCGAGCTGCTGGAGCACTTCGCCAGCTTACGGTGAGCTATGGAGTTGTGGAGTTTGGTAGATAGGGGAGGTCTAATTATGTTAGGCCGCTTTTTTACTTCCAGTTTAAAGTGACCTTCGGTTGTGTAGGTCTAGTTATGCTGGATTATTATGGAAGCTTCGATGCTGTGGTGTTTGGTAGACTGGGTAGGTCTAGGATATCGTCCGGAGCTCTCTACCAGCTGGACCTGGATGTGACATAGTGCCAGCATATTGGGTTCTAGCTTTCTAGTTATATTGGGTCATTTGGAAACTTCCAGCTTAAGGTGAGCTTCAGTTCTCTATTTGATAGATTGTCTAGGTATCTCAATCCAGAGGGTGCGGGTTGGATTCCAGCCGAGGGCAAGCACTAACTTGTTCATTTGTGAATATTTTCTCATCTATATAATAAAAGTGAAAAACCAGAACGAGATAAAAACGCAAGATGGAGTGAGATGGCGCTCTACAAAACTTCCTTGACATGTTTCTCCCAAACAACTACCTGTTTTTCGGGAATTTGCATGTAATTCGATTCCTTGACCTTCTGGAATCGCGTAAAACTTAATAATTATGGTTTTGGGTGTGTAATTTTTTGTAAGCAGAATAAAATCGCAAGTTCAAATTTCGAGCCAATAGAGATTATATTAGAGAGAATCGCCGGCTTGCTCGAGGGGGCCTATTCCTGCGCGTGAGATGAGATGAAATTTTATCTCGGTCAGAGTGACCGAGATAAAATTTCATGAAATACAAATCCCACCTATGAAGTTTCAAACGAGAGCAACAAGGACGACAAAAGGTGAGATGAAAATCTCAAATCTCCGAATAGGGCCAGAGGTCGGGGTCGGGGTCGCGTTCAGAGGATAGGCTCTCAGCGCACCCCGTGTGCAACTCTGCCGTTCAAAACATAAGTGTAAAAATTATTAAATTACATTGAATAAATTTAAACTGTATTACAACTGAAAAAAAACATATTTTCAAGCAAAGTTATAGAACAACTTAGTCGTTTCGTAAGGCGAATGAAACAACGGAGCCGTTAGAAAACAACGGAGAAACAGGTTTCTATCCTTTGCATAGAACGCACCCGTCTAGAACGTCTATATCAGTGTTGCACGTTATTGCTCTATCTGCCTCAAAATGGGCAAATGTTATGCAAATTTACAAAAAAAGTCGTATCTTAGTGGATTTATTTAAGCCAGTGGCATGTCAAGTATTTTGATAGTCACAATCAAAGTTGAGTGATCGAAGTCATAGTCTAGCAAAGAGGTAAAATTTAAAGTAGAATAATCGGGATGCTGAAATATTAGTTTGAGAATATTAAATTACTTTTAGGAAAACAATAATTTCTTTTTGTACAGTTTTGTACGTGTTTGTTTCATCAAACAGTGTACTTTTGTCGCTAAACTGTGGGTATATTAATGAAGACAGCACTGCGTTTTCGAAAATATGATGTGGCAACACTTTTTAGAGAAACAAAAAACAATGTCGATGTTGGTTTTGAATTTTGATTTATTATGTCAAATTATGAGAATTATTATGTTACCAAAAAATTTAGGTACTTAAGTAATAAAAGAAGGTCTATGTAACGGTACCAGACTTTTCGCAATTGAAATGGAAGATATCAACCAATTATTCAACTTACAGGTAGATAATATTTTAACCACCTAACCACATTATGTTTGCGTCTATGTGCGTGAAAAGGCAAATAAACACAACACACTTAGCGAATTTGTGGCTTGCATATTGAGGTGTTATTTGGAAACCTAACATCTCTATGTAGTCTTTGTAAGCTACTGATAATTGTGAAATAAACAAAACATAACATAGCGTCACGCCTTGCCCTCGAAGGGGCTAGAAGAGGTGTAATACAACATCCACACTTCGCCGGACGACATTTAGTCTCAAATGTAAAAGGGGGCGAGCCTGTCGCCATACACCGGGCTCAATTTATGTAGAAGATGACATAGTTCAATACGCACATATGTTCACACAATGAACACATTGGTGCGTGTCATCGGCTGAGTTTGAACCCGCTCCCTCTGGCTTGAGAGGCGGACCTTCTCCAACTAGGCTATCAATATATTTTAATTTATTAATTATATTTTATAATTTATATATTGTGTTCTTATTCGTTTCTTATATGTATTTGTATCATTTTAATAATAAAATAATAAACACTTATGTTTACTTATTTGGTTTTGCTAAACATCTTATTATTTACATCACTGTACGTATATTATAATATAGTAGGTAACTTCGTTGCTCAACCACTAAAACTATTGAATGGATTTACATAATAGGTAATTAATTGCTGTGCAATAGATTTCACGCGGGCAGAGCCGCGGGCAAACGCTAGTCTACTATATAACTTGAGCCCGGTGTATGAAGACAAACTCGGCATCTATCACATTTGGGACTGAATACCGCCCGGCGAAATGTGGATGTTGTAATAAACCTCCGCCAACCCCTTCGGACGAAAGGCGTGGCGCTGTGTTATGTTTGTAAGCATTGATATGTGTTTAGTTTATTGATGAAAATTGTTTTAGCGAAAACTCATTTTCTTCCAGGCAACTTCTGGACCTCATAACTGGCTGGGATTGGTCGTCCTACCTCCACGATGTGGGTATAGAGGGCGGTAAGTACGCACTAGTGACGCCGCGCGACGCCGCCTCCCTCCTCGAGAAGTTCAAAGAAGCCGAGCAGAAGGCTTCCGTCTTCTCCGTCCTGAAGAAGAACGAGAGGGACAGAAGAAAGCTGCTGGATACGGTGTTGAAGCAGCTGAAGCAGTTGCATAATCAGGATGGGTCGTAAGAGTAAGCGATATTTGTTTTATGATAGACATATCGTCACAGGGGGCTGGCAGAGGTGTAATTCTATACCCACACTTCGCCGGACGATATTCAGTCCCAAATGTGACAGGGGGCGAGCCTGTCGCCATACACCGGGCTCCAGTCATGTAGCAGATGACATTCAATACACACATATGTTCACACAATTAACAAATTGGTGCGTGCCGTTGGCTGGGTTTGAATCCGCTCCCTCTGGCTTAAGAGGCGGGCCTTCTCCAACTAGGCTATCATCGCATGATAGGACTGGAAAGAATGGCGCTAAGGCTTCGTCCTGACTAAGCAAACAGTGAACGGCTGACTGGTTGTCTCCAGTTAGCCGTTTTATGATTAAATTAAACACTTCGTTAGTTTTCTCGTATATTTTATTTTGTTAACTGAGCACATGCACGACATAGTTGAGGCTATAAACTGAGGTTAGGAAAAGAGCGCGTGTTCTCTCCCGCATTGACAGGTCTTTGACACATGACATTATAATTTCAATAATGAAAAGCAATGATAGCCTAGTCGGAGAAAGCCCGCCTCTCAAGCCAGAGGGAACGGGTTCGTACCCAGCCGACGGCACGCACCAATTTGTTCATTAGTCCAGTCGAGGCAGACATTTAAATAGAAAAAAATCCGGGGAGCGATTTTTTTTTAAAGTCGGGGGGGGGGGTGTTGGGGGGTTGGTAGGAAGTATAAATCTCGATTTTCTAACTAATCCCGGTACAGCATTCACCGCCATCATGTTTAAAAAATAAAATTCCACCCATTACGATTTTTTCGATAAATTTGGTAGTATAACTCTGCAAATATTGATCCTAGCGTAAAAATGATAATGACCAAACTTGTGGGAAATTAGATTTCCAACAACTTTGGATAGGACCATTTTTGCTCTAAAGTTGAAAATTAACGAGTTATTTCAGAAAAACGAAAAAATTGAACTTTAAAACAAGATGGCGGCGAATGCTTTACCGGGATTAGTTAGAAAATCGAGATTTATTCCCATCCACCCCAACCGACGTTTAAAAAAAAAATCACTCTCCGGATTTTTTTTCTATTTCAGGCTAGTTTTATGGTTTACCTCGACTGGACTACATTATAAGAGTATAATTATGTCATCTGTTACATAATTGGACACCAGTGTACGGCGACAGGCTCACCCCCTGTCACATTTGGGACTGAATATTGTCCGACGAAGTGTGGGTGTTGTATTACACCTCTGCAAGCCCCCTCGGGAGAAAGACTTGAAGGTATATGAAAACTGGGCTTAGATCAAGTGAAAGCCTTGTTTCGCTGTCATGCGTCGGTGTTACGATGCCTAAATGTGCTAAAACTAAAGCCATTGTCATCAATGATTTTGCGGAATTATATGGCTTAGACTCAAATGAAGTTAATTAATAGAACTTAATAGAACGCTAAGTGTCGATGCGGTGCTACCATAGAAGCCTGATTTTTAATGATATACGACATCTATGTGTATCTTATCGAAGACTCGAAGATAGAAGAATGACGCTCATTTTTAAGGCATATCTCCGGTGGATAAGCAACCTACATGTTTATTTGTTGCTTGGTAAAATGTACAGCAACATTTCTCAAATTATTTTCTTTTGCAACAAAAAAGACAAAATTGTATGTCGGTCATTAAGATAGCGATAATCTGCTGTAATGCACATTTAATTATGCAATTAATCAAGTTTATAGGCTGCATGCTTAAATATTTAATTTTGTTTATTACACTCATTAGTTCGTTTCGCTACTTATTTTGCAATTTATTTTTACTTTTATATTAATCTCTGTGGATTATCTTGATCAAAATTTTACTTCTTTTTATTATGCTTATAAATACCACATTAACAATAAAAGTTGTACTCAGAATCGTTCTACCATGTTTTGTCTATTTCTTTCTTTTACATTTTGAACTCGATAGAAAAGGACAAAACACTGTAAGACTATTCAGAGGCTATGCAACGTTTAAAAGAAAAGGGATATGTGTGTAATATTTTATTTATAGGTATAGTTACAATAATGAATACTTTGGTATTAAAATGCAGGATTGGATAGTTGGGCATACTTATTATGTGTAGTTATATTTTAATGTCATCTCCTACATGACTGGAGTCCAGTGTATGGCGACAGGCTCGCCCCCTGTCACATTTGGAACTGAATATCGGCCGGCGAAGTGTGGGTGTTGTACACCTTTGCCAACCCCTTGGGTGGAAAGGCGTGACGATATGTTACGTTATGTAGGTATATTTTTCATTTGTTTTACAGTAGGTAAATCAAAAGCATTAAACAGTAAAACGGCTTTTCAGCACGACTTAAGCTAGCTAAAGATAAACGATTGATTTTGGTTTTGTTTAGTAAGAGACATACAAGCGAAATTATCTAACGCATACTACGTTATTTACTTAGTGATAAGGCCAATTCAAACTTGGATAAGCGTAGTAGGATTTCAATATAAATGATATGTAGTCTGTATCTTCAAACGACGGACATAATGATATTTTAGGATATTATTGGATTCATTATTATGACCAACTTTTACTACGGGCCAGCCCTGAAATCCCGAAAAAAAATTAGCTGTTCCATACAAAAAGCTTACTGATCGTCGACATTTTTATTTGATTTTAGGGTTGGCGCCTTCGTAAAAGTTGGTCAAAATAATGAACAAGTACAATGATGTCCTAGAATATGTCCGTTGTTTTACCTGATTTATACAAAAGTAACAGGAAATTATTTTTCGTATTAGGGTGAACTGGTACAAATGCGCCTGTGAGGCAATAGCGTCTTTCAAAAATTACTGACAAACCTTTCACAAATTAGGCAACTAACGCCATCTAGTACAGACTATTGTAACTGGAGATAGGCGCCACCTACATCCATTTTTCTATCTCCAGTTACAATAGTCTGTACTAGATGGCGTTAGTTGCCTAATTTGTGAAGGGTTTGTCAGTAATTCTCGAAAGACGCTATTGCCCTACAGACGCATTTGTACCAGTTGACTATATCTTTAATCGACTTCTAAAAAGAAGGTGGTTCCCAATTTGAGTGTATGTTATTTTTGTATGTTTGTTATTTTTTGTACGAATCGTTTTGTAAAAAAGCCTATCAAAATTTAAGCTGCGCTAGATGTGAATCGAGCCATAAAAGCATTTATAGCTAGAATAGTTATAGTTGTAGATTTAGATCGAAGAGTATGTAATACAGTTATTTATTTTAGAAATAAAATCATAAGAAAATATATTTTTAATCAAACTACTCTGAGTTTTATTTATCTCCAAGTATGTACTATATTTTATAATATTTATAAAATTTACAAGTATGTAATGGGATATAGTAGTTTTGATTATTCCTACCTTATGTATTACACATCTGCCAGCTCCTGCGGGGAAAAGGCCTGACGATATGTTATGTTATGTGAAAAAAACATGAAATGCGTATTTCTACTCGAGAGCTAAAAACGGAAGCCGTTTTTCTCGTGTATATAAGTAGGTATGTACTCGTATATATGTCACCTCATAATTATATGGCTTCCTACCGCCTATACGGCTTGACCGATTTTGAATAGCCAGCTGTATAGATTCGTCTTTGTATCTGAAGTGTTAGCCACTTTTTGCAGTCGGTTTTATTTGTTTTTGTAAAATCTTGAACAGTTTTTTTAACTACTTCCACTAAACCGATTTTTATAAAACTGGACACACATTTAGTTTCCGTGACAATACAACATTATAAGATTATAATTAATTAATTTAACCGTTTATCTTAAAAGTTTTTTTTTTTGTGGAAAGCTTATTTTTTTAAATCTTGTCGTCAGCTCACGTCAACATGATTTTGAACAAATTAAAACAGTCACAGACTAAACAATATTTACTGCGTAGTTAAGTACCCGTTTATCACATTTTGAAATAGTTTACGATGTGACACCGCCCGTTAAGGGCAAGTGACCACATTTCCCACTTACCTACTTGCACTAAGAAATGTATCTCGCTCAATGCTAAACGTATAAAAAATAGTCGTTGAGCGTGTTTGTGACTCACTGAAATTGAACTTGTAAATTATACGTTAATTGCTGCTGAGAAATGGAATTAAGATTCGGAATAAGGAAAATACGAGTAGCTGAATCTGTTCTGATTTCTGTCGTGTTAGTTTGCAGAGAAATTGAAGATTGAACAGGCTGTATCTATATTATTGATAGTAACAGACTGGGTGACTGACTATAAATAATTGATCGAAGGACTATAATTATGAACACATCTTACATCGCTAATTATTTATTTAACACACATGGAACAAGTAGAATGTATATCTAAATAAAGAGATTCAAGTAAAAGGAGAAAATAAAACTAGAGTACCCTAGATTTCGCGACAAAGGTCCGCCTAGCGCGAACTCTACCCTACTCCAGTACCCTAGATTTACACATTGACTTGACAGCAAGATGTCATCTTGGTCACTCCTATAACTTTTTAGATAAAAAGAGAGAGACAATGACCAAGAATATCTCGACTTGTAAGAATAGGGCCCCTGCTCAGCAATAGAAATACCTATCTCTCCATCTCTCTAGGCGTGACTGGTCCTAGCTACCTGCCAGCAAATGGCACTCTTTAGCCAACGTGCGGTCCAAGGCCAATCTGATAACATTCGACCGAACCATTTGTCAAAAGCTTGGCCACGTTTGTCATAGGTTTGTCATAGCAAAGCGATACAAATTGTGAAATTGTGACAACGAAGTTAAAGTTTCCACTAGAAGTGACATCTATTTTGTACTTTTGACTATTTGCGACTCTTTCTTTCTTTGCGCTTTGGTCATTAGGCCCTAATAAGAATGCTAAATTGCTATATCTGAACAAGCTAAAAATATACCTGTCTTTCAAGCCAGCTTTCTCTCAAGCCAGAGGGAGCGGGTTCGGACCCAGCCGAAAGCACGCAAAAATGTGCGCATTGTATGTCATCTGCTACATGACTGGAGCCCGGCGTATAGCTACACGCTCACCCCTGTGACATTTGGGACTGAATATCGTCCGGCGAAGTATGGATGTTGTACACCTCTGCCAGCCCCCTCGGGGGAATGACGTGACGATATGTTATGTTACTCCTTTACCGTTTTTAAGTCTTAACTGAGTAGGTAAGTGGTAGGTATTCGTAGCATGGCGTAAATCCGCGTTCGACAATTCTAGTTCGACATGTCACTTCCAGTGTAAACATTAGTTTTGCTGTGGGTATGTGGCCATTGTTCTGAAGCTCTGATTAGGACTATTGAGCCGTGCTAGTATCAGTTTGACTGATGAATGCAGTCTAAGGTCCGTCGTAAACAACGGCGTGGCCTTAGTCGTGGTAGAACTCATTGGACATTTTTGCGTGAATGAATCACGCGTGTGTTTGAAGTGAAAGCAGATAAGATAAGGTAATGTGTAGAAGATGTTTATAGATATTTTTTGTTTTAGTTGATAATGACAACATAGTAACTGAATAGATAAGATGTTAGCACGTATTGTGTCAATTAAAACCGGGTTACCTGCGCGTGTTTTCGAAATTTTACAGATCTATATCACCGACGACAATTTTAGTACAGTTGATCAGTGGCCCTATTCGGAGATTTGAGATTTTCATCTCACTCTTTTTCGTCCTTGTTGCTCTCGTATGAAACGTCGTAAGTGTGAGAGTGACCAAGATAAAATCTCATCTCATCTCACGCGCAGGAATAGCCCCCCTGATTCTGAATTCTGTAGGCTGTTTGTTGTTGATTCTAATACAAGTTTTAAGTTCTATTATGAGCGAAATCAAGCGGTGGCCGTTTGTGGAGACATGACGGTCGCGTCATCCAACTACCAACAACACGCACGAAACGCTGTGGTTCCTCATTTCTTATATGGACCGCTAGAGTGTAGAATACTCTGCACAGAGTGTGTGTTCCCTGGCACTTATAATCTGTGGCCCTATTCGGAGATTTCAGATTTTCATCTCACTTTTCTTCGTCCTTGTTGCTCTCGTTCGAAAAGTCATAGGTGTGAGAGTGACCAAGATAAAATCTCATATCATTTCACGCTCAGGAATAGCCCCTCTGGGTGTCTTCAAATCTCGAGTGAATTGGTTTCTAGGCAAGCGTGTTCCATTGTAGGCCGCATCACTGCTTATCATCAGGCATGTTGGCAACCAAAAGCAAGCCTATTAAGCAATAAAAAAAAACATGATTGGTTTCATCTAGCCAGGCGTGATCGACTGTAGACAAAATTTCATGATGTTCGGTTGAGCAGTCTACGGCGTGAAAACGTAACAAACAAACGAGCAAAAAGTATCCTATGTGCTATTCTAGACTATAATCTATTTCTGTGCCTAATCTCATCAAGATCTGTTGAGCCGTTCTGGCGTGAAAGAGTAACAAACAAACATCCATCCATCCATCCATTCTTACAAACTTTTGCGTTTATAATATTATTAGGATGTTAATTATGAAATTAGTTACTAAAAAACTACTTGCTAAGTTACTTTTGAGCTGGTAAATCATTTAAATCGCGACATGACCTGGGCCCGCCAAAGCTGTAAGGTCACAGCCTCGTCGTCGCACGCGCACCGATAAGCTTACACCAGATACGATCGCTGATCTAGATGCCAAGCGAGATTACGCAACCAGTAATGTAAACGTATTGATTGTATCAACACACTAGCGACGCCTCGCGGTTTCACCCGCTGTCTCACAAACACCTTATTGATGTAGGTACTTGTGTATGTTTATGACTGGGTAGTTTATTTGTATACCTATTTAGTAATTATTTATGTAGGTATTAGTATGTAGTTTATTATAATTCTCAAATTAGTAAGTTTATTTGACCTCAATAATTATTATTTTTCTTTAGCACACACCACCGTCCATGCTAAATCATAATGTTTTTATTCCATCCAAAGGTTGTCTGGAAGAGATCGCTCTTAAGCGATAAGACCGCCCATTGCGCCTAAATTTTTGAATGTTTAGTTTAGATTTATTTTGTATTTGGTGTCAATAAAGAGTTTTTGTATTGTATTGTATTGTATTGTACTTGTGTATGTTTATGACTGGGTAGTTTATTTGTATACCTATTTAGTAATTATTTATGTAGGTATTAGTATGTAGTTTATTATAATTCTCAAATTAGTAAGTTTATTTAACCTCAATAATTATTATTTTTCTTTAGCACACACCACCGTCCATGCTAAATCATAATGTTTTTATTCCATCCAAAGGTTGTCTGGAAAAGATCGCTCTTAAGCGATAAGACCGCCTGTTGCGCATTTCTTTTTGAGTGTTTAGTTTAGATTTATTTGTATTTGGTGTCAATAAAGAGTTTTTGTATTGTATTGTACTGTATTGTAAACACCGTTATGATTTTCGAAATAAAAGGTTAAGGCCTATCTGTTAATACAGAGTATAAGCTACCTCCTTATCAAATTTCATAAAAATCCGCTCAGCCGTTTGAGCGTGACGACGTAACAAACGAACACACACATTCACAAGCTTTCGCGTTGAAAATATTAGTGTAATTATGTAGGCGCCTGTTGACAACTCATATGAAGGACTACAGCATTTTTGTGTATGAAATTTTACATACATAAACATTACTATGTGAGTAATAGATTGGTGTATCGGTTATTGAAATTTAACAATCCGCTTAGATAGTTCTCTTCTCAGCACAAAAATCTTCACAGGTAATATGTAAAAGACTACTGATTCTGAGCTACAGGCCTCGAAAGTCGTGTCTCTGGCACTTGGAAAAAATTCCAAAATTTGTATTGAAAAAAAAATTAATAAAATTGCTTATTGAAATAATTACATGAATCGGTTGAGAAATTAGACCTGTTGAGGGGAACAGCCAAAACTCCGCCGTACATCCGGACATACGCATGCATTTTTGCCCAAACTGATCGGAGCTCTCAATATCTAATTTTTCGAAAATGTTTCGTATACTAAAGACGTGAATATAATCCTATCCTACTTCCTACTATCCTACTATCCTTTCTACTTCTTAGTAATATTATAAACGCGAAAGTTTGTAAGAATGGATGGATGTTTGTGACTCTTTCACGCCAGAACGGCTGAACAGATCTGGATGAAATTTGGCACAGAGATAGATTATAGTCTAGAATAGCTCGTTGGATACTTTTTAAGTATGCGCGGGTGAAACCGGGGCGCAGGTAGTCAAAGCATATGGCATAAAAGTTGTGCTAGTGTCAGACGAATCGTGTTGGAACGCTCAAGCTCATTGTGAAGTTTTATAAACCCAGCTGACTGCACAGCGGCGGTCTACTTGTTCTCTTGTGTGGCTACACTATCACTAAGCTAGAAAATATCGTTCCAAATCGCCTAATCAAAGTTAGCTTAAGTTAAACTATGACTTAACCGACATATTTTAAATGTCAGCGCAAATTATCCATAGCGATGCGTGTAAAAACTATTTCAGGAAATAATGATGATTGCATATTTATTACACATGTCCCTATATTATGTACCTATTTCAATATGCCAGATCAGCAAATCAAATGATATTATTTTGTCGAATCGATATAGAATGCCAGTGTTTTTTATTCAAGTTGTACTATTCACTAACAATAGGCCCAGATTTCACGGACACATTTGTAAAAGAATGCTTAATCTATTTTTTGTGCTACAGTTTATAGTTGAAGATTATCTCAGCAGCAGGTCAAAGTAGGAAGTAGACTTTGAAGTATGAATTATTTTACTGTAACTCATACTCTAAAAAGCAGACTCTTGTGTGTACATCTGTATGTGAAGAAGTAGAAGAAAAAACAGGATTAAATGAAGATAAATTAATCGTCATCATAATTTATTTCCATTTTTAACCGACTTCAAAAAAGGAGGAGGTTTTCAAGTCGTCTGTTTGCTTTTTTTTGTATGTAAGATAAGCGATTACTCCGCCAACTAAAGTCTATGTATGACGGGAAGTCGATTTTTACTTGACTGCGCAAGTAGGAGGGTTATGTTATTGAGTGTATGTATGTATGTATGTGGGTATAGTATGTATGAGGTTTCTTTGGCACGCCCTACAGCCTAAACAGCTTGTTGTATTTCGACGTGTGAGGTGTCATTTGAATCGTCTTGATGGTGGAAGTGACATACCTAAGTAGTGTACAACATTTTAGTTACAATTATCATGAGTGTCAGATTACATTTTGCAGTCGGGTTCATTTGTTTTCTAACCTACAATATAAAAAGACAATATGGGACAACAATATAAAAATCAAGGCTAAAACAAGTAATTTTTGAAGTTCATTTGTTTTCTTTTAATTACCTACTTATTAAAAGAAAATTAATAATTAAAAGAAAACAAATGAACTTGAAAAATTACTTGTTTTAGCCTTGCTTTTTATATTGTTGTCCCATAATATTGTCTTTTTATATTGTAGGTTTAGCATATTGTAAAGCTTCTCTTGAGTTGTGCTATTTGCGTTGCGCACTCACCGACCGAGCACACCTTGCGTGGTACACTCGGTCAGTGGGGACTTAGCTATTCGGGTTTAGGTAGTTGACATGGCTGACAGACAACCTGACCAAACTGGTTGCCATTAAATTATTATTGTTTGCTATATAAATTTCATTTAAGAATAGTATTGTTTGATAAAAATAGCGTGTAAGTTAAAAAGGTCAGCGAATAAAGGCTTTATTATTATTATTATTATAGTTGACATGGCAAATAAACCTCTAAACCGTAGATCTAGTGATAGGGCAAGGAAGGCTGCTTCCGGGACACAATTCTAAGTGATAGTAGGCTTAGTTGGTAGTAAACCTGCCTTCTGAGCTCGAGGCGCAGATTCGATTCCCACCTAGGAATCGAATCATGCGATGAACATTTGTGTTTGTTCTATACTATGAGTGTTGATCTATTTTAGCACATCTATTTAAAAATATATTATTAAGTAAATATGCATCTACATGCCTCTGGCCATAGTCGAAATTTTGCTTAGTTTGGGGTCAGACGACCGTGTGTGCAAAATATCACGGATAACTTATTTAATAAGTTAGATCCTATTTCGCACATCATAAAGTCAGCCAAGCGAAATGTTTCGCGCACTACGCTAGTACAGCCGCCAAGGTTTGCCCGCCCACGTCTGCCTTGGGTTCGGCCGCCGTGAGAACTATTGTTATAATATAGAGTACCGTGAAGTATGGTGAGGTTATCGTGCTCTAGGATAAAGAAATTGTAAGATGAATAGTATATAACTAGAATAGGTATCTGTCTATTTGGAATAGGTAGAATAATAGGCTACCAATGAGTTGCATTTAATCCTACTTCCTATCCTACTCCTACTAATATTATAAACGCGAAAGTTTGTAAGAATGGATGGATGGATGTTTGTTACTCTTTCACGCCAGAATGGCTGAACAGATCTGGATGAAATTTGGCACAGAGATAGATTATAGTCTAGAATAGCACATAGGATTAGGATAGGATAGTTTTAAACCGCGGGTGAAACCGCGGGGCGCAGCTAGTAGATTCATATATTTAAATAGGCATTGAACACAAACTTCCGTCCACTCCAGTGCACTGAAATCCTTGCACCTTGCATTAGTGTGGTACCGACACGCGTGTAGTGTGGTTGTGTACGGAGCGGCGCTAAATAACTGGAATCAAAGTGTGAACCTAGACGGACGTAAATTAGCAAATCAGTAGTCAACGCTGCAGCCCCCCCCCCACTTCATTAAGTTGCGTAACGTTTTTTGTTTGGATCAGCTCCTCTAAGACGTAGTACATTATCGAAGTACATTAATCTCGTTGCATTTATCTAATTCTGTACTGTCCGACCAAACCAGCTACTCAAAATAAGGGAGCGCGACCCTGACAACTAATTATCTGTTTTACTGCAATTTCGCATATTCTAATACTAATTGCGCTAATAGTTTTGCCTTGCTGTAATATCATACTAGGTATTATGTATTTTGGCTTACTGTTAGCATACATAAGTAAACGATAGTTTTGATTTCATTGTTTTTAATAATGCGTGAGGCAAGCGTTCTGTACAAGCTTAGTTCATGCAATAAAAATATTCTATTCTATTCTGTCTTGTTCCGGACTTCTGGTCTGAACTGGCACCCGCTAAGTGTGCGACTACCCCTAACTATATAGTGAATCTATGACAACATATAGGTATGTTATCGTAGGTTATATGCTAATGTGATAGAATTAAAGACAGGTAGTTTTGATGGATGGGCCGTGTCAGACAGGTCTTATTGATAGAGTTTTGTTATGCTTTAATAATTATTATATTGCTGGACGGAAAGCTCTATGTCCATTTAACAGGGTTTTTTTTCAACGACGGACATTATTTAGGATATCATTGTACTCATCATTATGACTACCTTTGTTATGGAACCAACAATTAAATTGCGAAAAAAACAGCTGTTCCATAAAAAATATAATTTAACCTTGATAGATAGATAGATAAACTCTTTATTGTTCACACCACAGATAACAAAACAACAAGAGAAAAATAATGATAAAACTTGCAACTTGCTACAAGCAATGGCTGTAGCCAGATTAATCAGTGGGGCTTGACAGTAAATTTGAAGATCGTCTGCATAAAGGTGACCTTGACGAAATATATGGAGCAGCTGATTTCTTTTTCACGATTATTGTGGTGGTCCCTTAATAAAAGTTGATCATATTAATAAGTACAATGATTTCCTACAACATGTCCGTCGTTCATAGATACGCTAAGTACTCGTATATCTGAAACTTTAAACTTTATTGTGAAATGTTTAGGTTTGTATAATATGTATGGTAAGCCTGTATGACGGAATAAATATAGTATTTAGCATAATATAATAATATACTCCGCCAGGTATAGCATTTAGGTCACGTGGGCAACACGTAGTGACGTCAATCTATGCTTAAGCAAGACAGCAATAAGTCATTTACAAATAGTGCGAAAGAGACGGATGACGATGACGTCATACGTGTTTACTCCTGGAATAATAATAATAATAATAAATGTAAAATTTATTTGACACGAAATAATTTTGTACAGTGTTTGATAGCCCCTAGCTACCACGGTATGATACCCTGTGTTGTGGTAGCTAGTACTCTTTCAGTTGTTGCACTATATTTGCAATTCTACATCATTTGGACACTATACTACACATAATATAATTAACACATGAATTTATTAAATTATTACAATCGTATTTTGAAATTTTGAATGCCAGACCTTGTTTTTTTTTTAATCATGGTATATAGAATATTCGATTTGTGGGCAGAAAGTTTTACACATATAATAATAATAATAAATAAATAAATTCGGGACACTTCCACACACGGTCGCCTGACCCCAAACTAAGCAAAGCTTGTACTATGGCTGCCAGAGACTGATACATACTTAGATATTTTTTAATACATACTTAAATACATATTAACACCCAGACATAGAACAAACACAAATGTTCATCACATAAATGTTTGCCCTAGGTGGGAATCGAACTCACGCCCCCAAGCTCAGAAGGCAGGTTCACTACCAACTGCGCCACCGAGGCAGTCAATATGATGATGTTATAAGTTTTGCCGTCCACAGTCATATCCTAATTTCTATAAAGTAGCCTATAACCTTGGCTCTTTGCCGCGGGCACAATATGGTTGAGCAGCCAGCTGCACTATCCAAATAACAATAAATAATTATTTAAAAGAATTCTATTGACGCGTTTTTTTTATTAGATCAGTAATTTAGAGAAAAGATTATTCTTTCGTAAACAAAAACGGAGCATCATCGTTTGCATAACTTATCAATAAAAAATCAATTAAATTTCGGCTGACGAAATAATTAATACTTTTCTTATGTGTATTAAACTATTGTGAAGTAATCTGGGAGTCTATTCTTGCACACTTGGTACTATCGGGGTCGCTTTCACTCTCATGAGAAATATAGCCAGAGGGAAAGTGACAGAGCTAATCTCGAGCGGCTCAGAATGCGGGCCCCCTGATCTGGTTCTTATGTGTAGGTGGTGGGCTACTTAATAAAGTGGTCTTATAAGCTATCGAAGGTCGCGGTAGATTGTAGTTAAATTTTAATTTATCGATGCTATGTTATGTATTTACCACAAGGTGTACTTGTTTTTACTTTGTAGTTTGAACTATAAAATACTAGCTGCGCCCTGCGGTCTCACCCGCGGTTAAAAAGTATCCTATGTGCTATTCTAGACTATAATCTATCTCTGTGCCAAATTTCATCCAGATCTGTTCAGCCGTTCTGGCGTGAAAGAGTAACAAACATCCATACATCCATTCTTACAAACTTTCGCGTTTATAATATTAGTAGGATGGTTCTGGGCCGTTTTTTCTAGTTGATATCATCAATGTCAAGCGATGGCAGCCTAGTTGGGAGAAGGCCCGCCTCTCAAGCCAAAGGGAGCGGGTTCGAACCCAGCCGACAGCACGCACCAATTTGTTCATTGTGTGAGCATATGTACGTATTGTATGTCATTTGCTACATGACTGGAGCCCGGTGTATGGCGACAGGCTCGCCCCTTGTCACATTTGGGACTAAAAATCGTCCGGCGAAGTGTGGGTGTTGTATTACACCTCTGCCAGCCCCCTCAGGGGAAAGGCGTGACGATATAGGTTTAGGTTTAAAGACATTTATTCTCATTAAAGATTATTACATCACTTACATGAGAATACATCGTATTAAGTAAATTAGGTAGTTCGTCGTCGCACATAATGTTAAATATAGGTAAAAACAATTTAGTAAACAAAACAACACAATACAATTCTTAACAACAAAAACAGTGTATGAACACCAAACAAGCATATAGTTTAAGAAACGAAAAATTAGGAAATACGTTTTTAACTTCCTGGCTACCATCATCAAGTCAGCTCCCATGTATCCTCCTATGATATGTTGTCATCAATGTCGATTGGTAGGTTGTTTGTTCAATTTAGGTGGAGGATACAGATTATCTTTCCTTATAAAGATTTTAATCTCGAATTAAGCTATAATCACATCTACAAATCATGTTATTTCTAAGGGTTAAAATCTACCTAGTTATTCTATGACGATACACAAACAGCACATATTTTAGAAATAAACAAATTAATATTTAACCCACTGATCCTGGGATCCGCAACTACAAGAAATAAAATACAAGTATAAATTAAAAAATATTCATAAAGTATTTTAAAATCACTAGCTGCGCCCCGCGGTTTCACCTGTGGTTAAAAATTATCCTATGTGCTATTCTAGACTACAATATATCTTTGTGCCAAATTTCATGCAGATCTGTTCAGCAGTTCTGGCGTGTAAGAGTAACAAACATCCATTCATCCATCCATTCTTACAAACTTTAGCGTTTATAATATTAGTCGGATATAAAATCACTAACTGCGACTTGCGGTTTCATCTGTGTTTAAAAAGTATTATATGGGCAATTCTAAACTATAATCTACCTCTGTGCCAAATTTTATCCCGATCTGTTCAGCCGTTCTGGCGTGAAAGAGTAACAAACATCCATCCATCTATCCATTCTTAAAAACTTTCGCGTTTATAATATTAGTCGGATTTGTTAGTCTTGGCATAAAGCGTATTGATCTTATTCAGCATAGTGCTGGGCGAGGCGGCGCTTGCGCAGAAACAAAAGGTGCGCTGGCGACCTTCTCTCGTAATTTGTAGTTGCTCTAATTGCTTTGACTATTAATACGTAGATTAGCTTAATCTAGTGCTGCGGTGTAGGTAAGGAGACGGGGGCGTTGTCGTTAGGCTATTGAGTCACTTTTGAAGCCTTTGTGCATAATTCTTAAGACAATAATAGGAGGTATAATTAGACGCGGTAGCGTATCAAGCCAAGTTCAAGCTAACAGAACTGGCCTCAAAGAAACCTCATACATACATACACTTAAAAAAACATAACCCTCCTTCTTGCGCAGTCGGGTAAGTCGGGTAAAAAAGCCCCGACCACACTAGCTAGAACCATCTCATTCACATCAGTTTTCAAACAGAGAAAACCGCTCCTAAATCTGTCCATTCCTTTTGGAATTTTGATGCCACAGACAGGCAGACAGATACACACTTTTTTTTTTTATTACTTAATAGGCTTGCGTTTGGCCGCCAACATGCCTAATGATAAGCAGTGATGCGGCCTACGATGGAGCACGCTTGCCTAGAAGAAACCGATTCACTCGAGACTTGAAGACACCCAGATTATAAGTGTCAGGGACACGTCTAACTTATAACACCCCTCATTCTGTCGTCGAGGTTTAAAAAAAGCGTTTAATATCTGCATTGGACAATATCACTTGTAAATGACTAACTTTTGCTTGCCTCAGGGTTAGCGCTTTTGCCGGCGAGGATGGACACTGTAGGGGTTTAGTCGGTATGGGTGTCCTTCTGGCACCGAGTCCGACATACCCCGCTCCGCCTCGCCCGTTGCGTAGCGGGGATGTGTAAAGGTTACCCCAAGAAAAAAAGAAAAGGGTTAGCAAAAGAAATTTACTGATTTTGCATACACGCAATAAGGTCCTTCGGTAAAAGGGCCACATATCACTGTCCTTCTTAATTTGGGCCACATACGTACCTCCCCAAACCGGCCAGCTCTGGAACACCGGTTCTTACCTAAGCGTTCCACTTTAGGTGACAAGATCAGTTCTATGCTTTATCCAGAACAGAGACGCTATGGAGCAGCTCGTACTTCTAAATATCTCTACGTAGCAACGTCATAGGGTGTGTTCTCTGACACTTATAGTCTGGGTGTCTTCAAGTCTCGAGTGAATCAGTATCTTCTAGGCAAGCGTGTTTCATACAATGCTGCATCACTGCTTATCATTGGGCGTGATAGTGGGCAAACGCAAGCATATCAAACTTTAAAAAAGCATTTATTGTGTCTGTGCAAAACTTAAAATCACAGAACTGAGGAGACAACGAGTTCTGGACCGTATCCTTTTCCCCTAGGTTTATAAATTCGGTTTTCACTAATAATAGCTAAAGAGCCACCAATAGTCGTGGGTCATCATTAAGATTTGATATAAACTTAATATACGAGTATATTTGCTACACTACCTAATATTTGTTACGAGTAGTTAGAATTAGCTCACTATTAAATTTGGTCCTAATTATTGTAATTTCGTTTAACACGTACTATGTCACCGACAAGCCTTTTAAAATTGATTACCGTGTCACCGACACACATGGAATTCAAAGTGATAAGCGGATCGAACGCGTTTTGTTAGGCGGCAGCATCCGTTTAGCCATTATAAAAATCTTATTGTTATTGAACGCTGTTATCCACAGAAAACTTCCCCAGCAAACCGACTCTACTCCATTTTCTTTGGTGTCACTACAAAAATATGCAAGAAATTCATACCTCGCGAACATTGCACCATAACTGGACTAACGTCGTCCCATACACGGCGTCGAAGCATTACGTTATACGTCTGGCATGTGATAACAATGAGAATAGCCCGTGCGGTCACCGGGCGGCATCTGGCCGCTGTTGCCATGAATAGTTCCGGTTTTTCTAGGGTTTCCGTGAGAAATTTTCTTTCTCAAGGAAAATTTTGTCTGACCGAACGAAGTTAGTGAGTGAAACTAACTACACTAACTTTAACACGGCGCTAAATTTATTTGAGATGTGGGGTTCGGTAATATGGTTACATTACAATTATTTTGTCACAGAAAAATTACATACTAAAAATTAGGATCGAAAGATCCAACTAACCCCTGGGACCCTATTCGGAGATTTGAGATTTTCATCTAACTTTATCTCGTCCTTGTTGCTCTCGTTTGAAACGTTTAGGTGTGAGAGTGACCAAGATAAAATCTCATCTCATCTCACTCGCAGGAATAGCCCCCCAGTATGATATCCCTATCTCGATGACCTAGACAGCCTATTATTCAGCATAGGTATTCACAATAATTCGGAAAAGTTTCCGATCGGATTCCGAAAATTTTAAACTCGAAAAAATTATTCGAATATCAGTCCGTATTTAACGTAAGTAATTCATTCTTCCGATCAACAGTTCCGATTCGATTCGACAATTTGAGTTTTAAAATTTGTGGGATCCGCAGGTCTTTTCCAAAAGTTTTCAAACTTGCACTTTCAAACAGTACTTACTCGTAGTTGCAGAGGATATCATAGTGAATTGGCCACCCATTTGAAAATACTTATAGGTAATACTTATATGCGAAAGTATGGATAAATGTCTGGATGGATATTTGTTAGTTAATCACGCCAGAACGGCTGAACGGATCTGGTAAAAATTTGGCACAGAGATAGATTATAGTTCGGAATAGCACATACGCTCCTTTTGAACTGCAGGTAGGTAATACCGCGGGCACAACGTACCTATGCATTATAACATAACATACTCTAGGTACCTATTTAGTTTCATATTTATCAGAAGTGTTTTTTTTCATTCTTGCGCTCACAGCATAATTCAATATCAAGTAAACAATCCAAATATAAATCTGAAAGCTGTCTGCAAGCTTTGTCAAAACCCCACCGTCCTTAAAACTCCTTCACCTTTAAACATCCTGCTCAAGTGATTCAAAGATCTTGCACCACTCTCGTAACTCCGATATGAATCACGGCGTGCTTCCGGGAACGGTAATCGGAGCATATTTGCAACTTATTGCCTTAACATGCAAATAGAGCGGTTAAAGTACGACCAGCTTACTTTTGCAGGTGGACAAACTGGGTGACTAAACAGGTTGAACGGGTAGATGTCAGTTTTGTTGAGATATTGCGATGGTGTCTCTATTAGTCAACTGTTTAGATATGTTGGGAGAATATTGGTTATTTGTAACTAGACAATTGAAATTTAAATAGTGCGATTAGACGATAATTTTGAGACGTGTTTAAACTTATACCTACCTAAATCTATTAGTAACTTAAGTACTTCTAAAACTTACTGATGATTTCTGATACTTAACTGATCTTCTGTTTGTACGCAATTAAAAGAATGATTAACTGGTTCTGTATAAGTTTTAATGGGGCATTAAATTAGTGGTCACTACACGAGTCTACACGTCAGCGTATTGACTCATAAGCCTTTGAGTATTTCCCATTTTCATTGTCTTTTGTCATACTCTGTGCGATATGATAATTATGTCTTACTAGCGAACTGCCCCGGCTTCGCACGGTACATACATCCTTTCGTGAAAAATTATGTAACTGATGGGTGAAAACTGCATTTTAATCCGTTGCGTGATTTGAGAGGAGTAAGCTGATATATGTACATGCAGATTGACACAGAAAGCGACTTTGTAGAGATACTATATGTAGAGATATGTATGAGTTAGGGAGAGATAAGATAAAGATCCCTATCTCGATTTTTTTCTATCTATATATGTATAAGAGAAGATGTTTGGTTTATTTAGGTATAGGTTTAGGTATAGGTACACTCTCAGTCTGGTAGGTAGGTATCGTCTTTTAACCGTCCTTAATTATTTTTAATTTTATAGTTATGATAATTTGCGGTTTTTTAAATAAATTCTAATCCTATATCTTCGTATCTTGTCTTATGTTCGCTTGACGACTTGTACTTAGCTGCTACTTAAAGGTCAGTTATGTTAATTGTACTCAGAATTACCTAGTACCCAAATAAATGCCGAATTAAAACCCTATGGCGTTTAGTATCCGTAAATATTTTGGCACAGGCGCGAAATTACGCGTAATTATTTACTTAGTTCACTTATCTATTCTTTATAATCTGACACTCGTGATTTATTTCCATGAGTCATATTAATGACGACAATAATCGAACGGCTGCCGGCTGGAGGCTTAATGTGACCATAACAGTGGTATTTACTACAGTATCCAAGTCCGACGGTTATTCAGACGTTTAATTTGTAACTGCTATGAAATCACTAAGCGTATTCTATTTATAAAAAAAAAAAACAATTAAGTACAAAAAGTTTTTAGTTGGTTAGTTGGTAAATATGTACATGGCATCGGTTCAGTTGTATTGTCCTACTTCCCGTCACTTATTAATGTGATTAGACTTAATTTATTTATCTATGGGTGTTAATAAATATTTATGTATGCGTTTAAAAACAAATATAAATAATAAAATTATATCAGTCTCTGGCAGCCATAGTATACAAGCTTTGCTTAGTTTGAGGTCAGGCGTGTGTGAAAATGTCCCAAATTGATTTATTATCTGCAACTGTTGTTAACCCCAGAAGCAAAAACGATGGTGTGCTATAAGTTTGACGTGTCTGTGCGTGTGTGTGTGTGTGTGTGTGTGTGTGTGTGTGTGTGTGTGTATATATATATGTGTGTGAGTGTCTGTGGCATCGTATCTCCCGAATGGATGTACCGATTTTGTGTTTTTTTTTGTTTTTTAAGTTGAATTAGTCGGGAGTGTTCTTGGCTATGTTTAATGAAAATCGGTGTTGATGAAAATTGATGTCGGGGTTTTTTTTTAAATTTGTAATTATTATTATTTTTTATTCGGGACATTGACACACACGGTCGCCTGACCCAAAACTAAGCAAAGCTTGTACTATGGCTGCCAGAGACTTATATACGTACATATTATATATTTTAAATACATACATAAATAGATATTCACACCCAGACATAGAACAAACAGAAATGTTCATCACATGAATGTTTGCCCTAGGTGGGAATCGAACCCACACCCCCAAGCTCAGAAGGCAGGTTCACTACCGACTGAGCCACCGAGGCAGTCAGTCAGTCAATTATTCGAACATGTGACAAACGGATGCCAACAATTGTGCAGTACAATTTTTAGTTTAAAAAAATTATAGGTACGAGTACTTACATATTACTACTACATCGAAATTTCAGTCATTGTTTATATGCCACCAGCCCACCATCTAATTCCAAAAATAAAAAAGCTGCCACATGGCTCCTCTCTCACACTGCTCTATGCCACGGTGGCCAGTCATTTTAAACGAACTTAACTTAGTTTTTACTTTAGTGCAGTTAAATTTTCTCAATTATTACGATATATGACACACAAGGCCTAAAACGTTGTTGAAAAATGTTAACACCATAAGTGATGGCTCTACGCTCTTTTGTGAAGCTTACCTTATGCATATTGCAGAATAACGTATGACTAATTACCTAAAACCTTCATTTTGACACACTTACTCGTATTGATTCAAAATATTGGCAATAACATAACACTTTTGCTATTGCAAAATGGCAAAATGAAACATGTGTTTAAACATCTTACTGTCCCCAAAGTGACAAATAAGTATAAACGCTACCTTCACAGTTATAAGAATGTACATAATTCTTTAAAAACTTCATGTCGAGAAGCAAATCACGGGCCTAATAGTAAACAATATGCTTGCATTGCAATTGCAACAGTTGCAATGCCACCCAACATTTTGAACTTCAGCAGTTGAAACTGCGTAGCAAAGCAATTAATGCACTGCACAGGCCGCCGCGCCGCCCTGCGATATTACCTGTTAAATCTCATATCCCTTTTAATCATGTCACTTCCAAAAAGTACCTTACCTACATACCTGTACCTGAACCTCGCTAAGTGGATATACTCATGTATGTTGTAAATACTACAGTAAAATGCGTAAAGAAAATGTTTTCATTCAGCTTTTTGCAGTGTCATTAAAAGCGTAGGTAAGTTATAACGTTTCTTAGCGCTCCTCCGGTCTATCTTAATATTTATAAATCTCGTGTCACAATGTTTGTCCTCAATGAACTCCTAAAGCACTTAACCGATTACTTATAATAAAATTCGCACACCATGTGCAGTTCGATCCAACTTGAGAGATAGGATAGTTTAAAAAACGCGAGCGAAGCCGCGGGCAAAAGTACTAGTATAATATACGTATCTACTTCCCAGCAAACTTTAAAAGTAGGTACCAGTACAAATGTAAGTATTGTAAAATATTGCACATCAAGAAAATTTCACTTATCTCCGCACCTGTCCAACGTAGCTTGACCTTATCTTCGACATTACATAATATGTGTAAGGTAGGTGAGGAAAGGTCGTGTAGTCCGGTAGTCCTTACTAATTTCTGGCATTTACTACAAGATCAGTGAATCCTTTGAAAACTATTCAGATACCTACTTCTTTCTTTTATCAATTACTTCCTCCTTGATTTATAGAGACCAAGCAAATTGAGGTCTCAGAGTCTGCAAAAGGGCAAGACAGACAGAAAGGACATAAGACGCGGACGAGACACGGACGAAGCGGAGACTAGTCACCTTCATACAAAGCGAAAAGCGTCGCGTCCGCGCCCCGTCTTCTCTGTATGTATTGTGTCGCTTCATTTCTATACATTTTGTATGAAAGTATGGATATTGAAGGAACGCCGCGTCTGCCTCCCGTCCGTGTCTCGTCCTTGTCTTGTCTAACGTCCTTTCTGTCTGGCTTATCGCTTAGACAAATCAGCATTAGTTTGTCCGACGCTATAAAACTTGAGTACCGTTAATTCGATCTTCATTCAATTTTACAGACAAGTAATATTCTCTATCGATCGGCATATCTGAGTTTACTGGCTTCTTATACACGTCGTCTTTCACTCAGTTCATCCATACTTTCTTAAATCTACTACCGCTATAACGACTCGGCTCATAGCTTCACAGCAAATATCACATGTCTTCAGCAACAACTTATAAATCTGTCCTAATACTACGGCAGACAGAACTTCAATTATTTATTCATGCCACTGATTATTTTGACGCAACTGTATGAATAAGAATGAAAGATAATTGCATTACCGACAGATTAAGAGCACCTATCACTGCATTAATACTTCTGCGACCTGTTTCAACAGCTCTGGTTAAAGTTAAACAAGTCTGGTTAAAGTTGGGCTAGCATGGACCGTGGTCAAATTGTCATTCCACAGTTGTTATCCCGCGAGAAAGTGACAAACATATCCGTATTCTAGTTTTGTCACATCTAAACACGGGTAAAAAAAAAGCGGTGAAAAGACAATTTGTGCCCTGCCTGTGCTCTAGCCCTACAGGTGACAAAAGTTGTGTTAAGTTTTTAAAATGATGTTCAAATCAACGTGTGTCATACACACATGTGTCATGGCGATTACAGTTGTTCTGAAGATTTCCTAGGTGTTTTTAAGAGCGTATTTTTAATTTTTCGCACATTTTTTGTTGTGTGAAAATCTATATCCGTCTTCTTTATACTTATCTTTACCAAGTTTCACGAAGGTTACGCTATTTAGTCATGAAATGGTAACAAAAGAACAGAAACAGTTGTTTTAAGAATTTACGTGCTAAGTCTTAAAGGTCTCAGTTTTTAAATGTCTAAAATGTAAAATCATTTTTTATTTTGGATAAAAAAGAACTTGGGACAGAGTTAATTTTGTCAACTATTAGTTTAAATGAAATCTTACAGCAATTCTGTTTAAATGGCTTAGAAATTACCTACGAGTATCTATGTCTTGTGTCGGATTTAAATCAGTGCTTATGTAAAGTATATGTCAAAAGTACGTCATGGTGAAACACTGCCCTAATTTATTTAAATTTAAACCATAATGAAATGTAGAGTACACATTACTTCACACCTAATACAAGTCGAGCATATTATCACTGCAAGTACTTTGAGTAATTAAAACCAAAGTTCAGTTGAAGCGTAATGCAAGAATATTGATTTACATTTGCGCCCAGAAATTTGGGTCAGCGCACGTTTTCGAAAGTAGTCCATCCAGATTCCGAGACAGAAAAAAAACATAAAGGCCATTATTCTGGCCACTGGGTACAGTGAGGGAGAGAAGTGGTTATTGGTAACCTTTGACCAGATTGGTCGACTTTAGTAAGTACATTTTCACCTCACAAGCTCGGAAAGATTCTGTTTATCATTGGAAATCTGAGTGCAAAAGTACATTTTATCCGCTAGCGTGGAAAGAGTTTTTAAAATTCGAATTTTAGAATAATGACACTGGCCAGCACGAAAGTGTGAAAAAAAAGCACATCATTTGAAATGAATGAATGAATTTGTGAAGGTGAAAAGTTGTGTTTCACTCGGTAGTAAAGTAATTTGGCGTCTCGTACTTTTAAAACCTTCGCTTCGCTCAGTATAAAATGCGCTTTTGCACTCAGATTTTGAATGTCAAACTGAATCTTGCCGAGATTGTGACTATTTGTGCCTGTGTGTGTACCTATCACATAGTTTTACTGATAGCGTAACGGGAAATTATTTTTGAAAGTTTAGGCTGTGCGTTGTCTGTCCGCTAGACGCTACAATTTATTTTTAGTGAATTATTTGTATTCTAGAAAAGAAAAATCTGGAAAGAAAATAAATATTAGGTAGATGAGAGGTAGAGGTGACTGCTCACCTCTACCTCTCAGCTCCCTATCTGTAGGCATGCTTGATAAAACAACTATTCAATAGTTTTATTTCTTCCATCCTATACATTTGTGTTTTTTTTGTGTCTTCTGTGTTTTTAGTGGGTGTGTGGAAGTGTCTTTACAAAAAACGATTTTAAACAGTTTTTAACATGATTGTACTTACGGCATTGCAGTCACATCGGCAAGAGATCACCTGCTCGGCGACACGCAAGCTTTAATAGTTAATGAGTAAAATTCAATCAGGATTTTATTATGCAGGATTGCGAATGCTTTGTAGAATTGGGCCCAAGTTTATTTCATAGAATACTTACTTAATTACTCAATTTTCTGAGTAAATACGCAGATATACTGAGAGTTCATGGAAACGCTTAATTCAAAATACAAGGCTTAGTACAGAAGAATGACTAAAAACAGACGATAGTTTTACTAAGTGTTTCAGAGGTTTTAATCGATGTTTGAATGGATGGAATCGACCCATCGCAACGAATTATGATGACTTTATGACAATCAGTGATCAATCAGTGTTTACATAGTGTATTAAAGTGTTTACAATCGGTAAACAACACTGACTGATCACTGATTGTCCTAACGTCATTTTAATTCATTGCGTTGGTCGGTTTTTACATTTACATTAGTGTAGTATAGTATTTACAATCGGTGATCGTAGGCGTATTAGATTATTACCCGCTACTACGATTGTGTGGACGGCTTACTCATCTGTAATCGTCGATCGATGTTGTTTCTATGCTCGCCGATTGTGAAAAGGGGGCTTTACAATTTCAACTAATGTTTGACGTTTATTTTTTTCATGGTTCGAACAGTCGAATACGGATTGTTGGTTGATAGTTTAAATAATAAATAAATAAATAATACTAGCTGCGCCACGCGGTTTCACCCGCGGTTAAAAAGTAAAGTATGTGCTATTTTAGACCGTAATCTATATCTTTGCTAAATTTCATCTAAATTGTTCAGCCGTTCTGGCGTGAAAGAGTAACAAACATCCATCCATTCATCCACCCATCCATTCTTACAAACTTTCGCGCTTATAATATTAGCAGGATTAAGTAGGAAGTAGGATTATGCTGTGAAATCTTGCTGTGCTATGTAACCCAATAAATAAGTTTTTACATGCCGTTTTCAGATCTTTTTATTTATTTTACATCTATTTTAAGATAGATCGAGTTTACACTAGCCACGTCTCTTGATTTTTCCTGCATCTGCTCAGAGCATTTTTCTCTGCCTTTGACAGCCTGTCGCCGGTTGTCAGGAGCGTAAACTTTTTTCTTTTTCGTTTGGCTCCACAAATTTAACATACTTCCTTAACGTTTTCCGCCAGGTGCGCTTTAATAAAATGTATGGAGCCAAACCATCAGAACTCATGGTAAGGGTGGTGTACTTTGATTATCTGTTTATTTGTTGGCATATAATACTTTATACGTGACCGACAAAACGAATTCTAAGGATGACAAGCCCAAAGGTATTAAAGTATTTTATTGTTGTACCTACGTTTTATTTCTATATACCTACCTACGTCTTCGATAAAAATATTGCAAGTATGTAAACATTTCCGTCAGTCAAGGGCATCAGCAGATGCTTACGAAGCATTATCAAGCAAAAAGAAGAGCGATATGCTTAAGTACCTAAAACCACTAATAACAAAGTTGTCACTGTCATGGTATAATAATCTACTCTGCCAGGTATAGCATTCAGCAACACGTAGTGACGTCAATCGATGCTTAAGCAAGACCGAAGTAAGTAATTTATAACAAGTTCGAAAGAGACGGATGATGTTTAGGATTTGGTGTAGTATTATGAAAATCCGTAGTTGCTAAGCTCAGCAGTCTATACTCCAGGCACTACTCAGACTGCTTCGGTGGCTCAGTTGGTAGTGAACCTTCCTTCTGAGCCTGGGGGCGTGGGTTCGATTCTCACCTAGGGCAAACATTAATGTGGTGAACATTTATGTTTGTTCTATGTCTGGGTGTTATCTATTTAAGTATGTATTCAAAAATATATATGTATGTACATCAGTCTCTGGCAGCCATAGTACAAGTTTTGCTTAGTTTAGGGCCAGGCGACCGTGTGTGGAAATGTTCCGAATTTATTATTATTTATTTATACTGTAACATTACAATCTGAACTGACTCATACTGTTTTTATGCTATTTCATTTGCATATGCTATAACATACAAGCTGCGGCCCGCGGTTTTGCCTGTGTTTGGCCTATTCAGGGTATAAACTATCTCCATATCAAACATCGAAATGGTCTAGCAATTAGAGTGTGAAGTAGTAACTATAAAACAACACACACAGACACACACACAAACATTTGCCTTTATAATGTTTACTAGCTGTGCCTCGCGGTTTCACCCGCGATCCCATAGGAACCGTTTAGTTTTTCGAGATAAAAAGTACCCTATGTCGTTTTCTGTATTGGTGCGATTGCATTAGATTGGTTTACTAAATGTTCAACAGCCATTACTCCATTTAATTTTAGCACGCTAACTCACCTAGCGTATTGCAAATTGGATGTAATGCTTGCTTAAATGTCGGGGCTACGGGGACGTTGGCAACCCAGACAGCTCGCCAACACTAACCTGCTTTAGTAGGCTTTTTTTTTCAAAATATTACCAAAGTTTGAGCGTCAAAATCATACTAGCTGCGCCAAATTATTTGCATCTGTTTCTTCAGTTACTTGCTATTGTGACCTCAAGCATTATTAAAAAGTTCTCCACGCGACTGGTCTGACGATTAATCGTCTGATCCGTAAACTGGTCGCGACAATGCCCTGCGCAGACGCAGATTGTGATCGTAAACGGGCTGATTGCAATCATTATGCTCATTAATCTTATTACTGCTTGTTGATCTTGTTGTGATAAATATTGTTCAATTCGGGAGTGTATAGATCTCTTGTTGTGCCATCTGCCTCGGTTTCTATTTGTCATCTCATCAATTTGCTTAGCTTAAGGCGTTTTTAGACGGTCTCTTCAAGTCTCGAATGAATCGGTTTCTTCTAGGCAAGCGTGCTCCATCGGATTCCGCATCACTGTTTATCATCATGCATGTTGGCGGCCAAACGCAAGCCTGTTAAGTATGAAAAAAAGATGGCTATATTTTTACTGAAAGAAAGAAAGAAACAATTAACAAACAAAGAACAAAAAAAAAAAAAAACAAAATACACAATAAAACATTAACAGACAAAAATATAATAACTTCTACTGCAATACTGGACTAGCAATACTAGCCCGGCAATATTTTGAGTGTGGCCCGACCGTAAAATAGTCATATATTTCTAGCATGGCAGGGCTACCAGTCGGCAATATTGCCAGTTTGTCGGGCCAGTAGTGCAGTTAAACTATGGCCTGTCTAGGAGAGCTCTTAGACCACTTTTTTTAAATTAGAAAATAGACTTGCTTTTGGTCGCCATTTCGCTTGATGTGAAGAGCGTCTACGAATCCTACGATGTAGCACGTTTGCGTAGAAGGAACCGATTCACGCAAGGCTTGAAGACACCCATGTTACGTATACCTAACTATCAAGGAACAATCACTCAGACATTAGTCCACACTAGGCAGTTCACAAATACTTATCTTATTTTCTTATTTGGCACCGTAATATTTTCATATGTCTGTGTGTATGTTCGTATGTCACATGAATATGTAAATTAAGCTTATTTAGTTACGCAATTTGGACTACGTATCGAGATCAACGAAATAGAACCTAAAGTGCTACCATCAGTAATCCACTATTAGGCTTGATTCACATCGACTACTTCGGGTCTCGTTCCCGGGCGGACTTTGATAATAAAATTGTAATTATGAGCTTTCTGTAGAAGAAGTTTCAGCGAAGTTCCCAAGTCCACTTGCTTAAAAAATTGACTTTTCGTCATCCGAATTGGATTTTGGAAACAATTTTTCGACTTTTGTTGTTTTTTTTAAAACTGCTTGACTGATTTTGATACAATTTTCCATTTCTTCTCCATCCTTTTTTTAAATCGGTTAAAAAATAAACAGTTTGTTTGGCTACGAGATAAAATAAAGTGAACATTTCGTTAGAGCCTTAATTACAAACGTTGCTTATTTTTGTAAGTTACTTACTGAGTAACTGAGTTAATTAAAAAGCTAAATTATGTTGACTTTCGGTTATTTTTTAAAAGCAGAATTTTTCATTCGAAATTGGCACCTAAGTGGTGTGTTGTAGAGCTCAACTCACAGTTGAATTCAAGTTACCGTTTGTTTGGCCCTGGAAGGCTATTCTTACAAGTCGAGATATATTTTTGTCATTGTCTCTCTCGTTTCAAACGTCATAGGAGGAGAGTGCCCAAAAAACATCTCGCGTGTCAAGAATACGAGTATCTTAGTCCTCCTCCTGCAGGCCTAGCATGCGCAACGCAACAAAGGTATGTCGACTCTTTTTATCGAGACAGACGTATGTTTACACATAGCCTTGTCACGTTCTCTCATGACAAAAAGTGACGAGAAGAATTTAGCCGCGCGCGCATGCTAGGGATGATAGACGACTGTTGGTGGTGTGAATCAAGCTTTACCTTCTATGGTCAGGTCTTTGGCCGCACCTTTACCACTTAGGCGATAACGTATGTGTAAATTGGTCCTATTTATTCATTTACAACACATTTTACTGTCGATTGTATTGTGAATATTCTAATATTCAGTTTTCGAAATGAAACTAAATTGTTCCACATATCAATATGAGTATAATGCATAATACCTAGCTAACATCTAAAGCGACCATAGGCGAAATTTACAGACCGCAATTCGACTTTACTTTGATGTAAAGTTTAAGAATCTCGCCCGAAAAATTCAAATCACACATAAAAACTACATTAATGAAAAGAGGAAATTATAAAGTTAACGATTCTTTAGAAGACAAAGATGTCTGGGACCCTATTCGGAGATTTGAGATTTCATCTCACCTTCATTCGTCCTTGTTGCTCACTTTTGAAACGTCATAGGTCTGAGAGTGACCAAGCTAAAATCTCATCTCATCTCACGCGCAGGAATAGCCCCCCTGGAGCCTTCCACTTCCGCCTAGTAGCCACTAGTATCTACATATGTAGATATTAGATAGATAGATGCATGAACACTTTATTGTTCACACCAGAATTAACAAAACAAAATAACAAAAAAATATTAAACTGTAGTGTAACAACTGGCGGCCTTATCACTAAGAGCGATCTCTTCCAGGCAACCTTAGGATGGAGAGGATACGTTTGAAAGAGTATGGGACAGGGTGTGCCAAAGTTAACAAAACAAAAAAATATATATCACTAACAAAAATAAGAGTTTTACATAAATCTACTTAAACTATTTGAATTATTCTTACATGAACATACAACATCCTATCCTACTAATATTATAAATGCGAAAGTTTGTAAGAATGGATGTATGGATGTTTGTTACTCTTTCACGCCAGAACGGCTGAATGGATCTGGATGAAATTTGGCACAGAGATAGATTATAGTCTAGAATAGCACATAGGATACTTTTTAACAGCGGGTGAAACCGCGGGGCGCAGCTAGTACTAATATAGTACATTCTAATACTTAAATTACCTAAAGTTAATAAAATTTACTATTTTTTTTTTTTTTTGTTTTTTTTTTTTTTTTTTTTTTTTTTTTTTTTTTTTTTTAACACACGGTCGTCTGACCCCAAACTAAGCAAAGCTTGTACTATGGCTGCCAGAGACTGATATACATACTTAGATATTTTTAAATACATACTTAAATAGATAATAACACCCAGACATAGAACAAACACAAATGTTCACCACATAAATGTTTGCCCTAGGTGGGAATCGAACCCACGCCCCCAAGCTCAGAAGGCAGGTTCACTACCAACTGAGCCACCGAGGCAGTCAAATGATATCACTAAAATAAAGTAACATACTTATTAGATAAGATCAATAAATAAATTAACAAGGCAATTTTGATAAATACAATTTCACAGCATCCTTAAAATTAGGAAGCGAGGGACCATTTCTGGCAGCAACAGGCAGCTTGTTCCACAATTAGACCGCCTGAAATGCAAACGACTTACCATAGAACGTTTTATAATGAGCAGTGGGATAGAGTATCTTTGGATCTAAGAGAATGGGGATGAGAGTAGTACAGAAAAGAAAAGAGATCTTTTAAATAGCGCGAGGAGGAAGGATTAAAAAGAGTGCTGTAGAGAAGAGAAAGGATGTGAGCATTCCGTCGAAGTCGAATAGGGAGCCACTTCAGCTTATAGCCCGAAAAACAAGATGATACTTCCGAAAGCCAAAAATGAATCTAATGCAGTAATTCTGAAGGTGTTGTAGGTATTCTAATTATTGTAAGCAAAAATTTGTTAGACAATAATTTATTTATTTATTTTATAAAAATAATGCCTTTTAGTTTCTTGCCTTTTCTTCTAAGTAGGCCCTTTTTCCGAACAAGGCGGGTACTATTATAAAACTTTGACGTTTATAATTGTATCTTTGATACCTCATTGAATAAAAACATTTTGACTTTGACTTTACTTTGACTTTGGACTGAAAAAACCATTGCACGGGCCAGAAAAATAACATCCAACTACTAAGTTCTAAATGAACGAAACGTATGACGCAACCCTAGTAAAAGACGTACCTGTCATGCACACTAGTATAAAAAAGTTGGCCTGTCACTTTTCGTTCATAAACAGTACGGAACTCTCTCAAGACATATAAGGTACTAATAGGTCGTCTTTAAATGCATTTAATTTAGTTCGATGCAAAGCACTAAAGATCATAGATAATATAGATCATAGACCGTCGATAATGCAGACAATAGAGGGTGTTGTCTTATGCTAAACCGTAGATGAAGTAATTATGCTAAACTCGGCGACTGGTGGCATGTTTATTTATTAGTTGATTGTTTTGAACACCTGTTGTAATTTTTGAGTGTGCTGATTCTGGTGAAATGCCATACATACCTACTTATATTAAAGTATATGTTGTGAGCTTGGGGTTATGGGGTCGATTGAAAGAATGGGTTCAGACTCCGATGATTTATTCACGTACATACATATCAACTCATACTCAACATTTTCAAGTTTAATAACCAACAAATGAAATCAATCAAATCTTCGTATAAATATCAACATCTTTAGGGTTCCATACCCAAAGGGTTAAACGGGACCCTATTACTAAGACTACTGTTCCTCCGTCTGTCTATCCAGTCCAGTCCAGGGGGCTATTCCTGCGCGTGAGATGAGATGAGATTTTATCTTGGTCACTCTCACACCTATGACGTTTCAAATGAGAGCAACAAGGACGAAAAAAAGTGAGATGAAAATCTCAAATCTCCCAATAGGGCCACAGGCTGTAGGTATCTCATGAACCGTGATAGTTAGACAGTTGAAATTTTCACAGATGATGTATTTCTGTTGCTGCTGTAACAACAAATACTAACGGAATAAAATAAATATTTATGGGGCCCCTACACAATTATCGTGATTATTTTTTGCCGTTTTTATAGAAAATAGTACGGAACCCCTCGTGCGCGAGTCCGACTTGCACTTGGGCGGTATTTATGCTCTCTATCAATTTGTTATGTAGATAGGTAAGTATGTCAAAATATCAAAATAATCATCATAATGATATTATATCATACGAGTAACAATAAGTAACATCAATAAATTGTCATAGCGATGCTTTCGTTTGTCGGTCCGGCGGAAGGCTGTCTTCCTCTACAGGCGCGTTTTACTTCTATTTGATATTAAACGTAGCGGCTAACATTATAGGCATGGTCGAGGATGGATCCATACGCTGAACCAATTTTGATACTGTTATCAGTAAGTACACATATAGTTGCATCATGCCAGGTTGCGGTTTCCTTATCACTGATAACAGAGGCGATGTACTCATTTTTAATTTACATACATATACTTACTTGTCTGTATGTTTGCTCAAGATAAATACAATGATAAAAACAGTACTTTGTGTTTTTTTATTAAGATGCTCGAGTTCAATCTAGTACCAGCCAGTACACAGAGGAGATACATTATTTCGTTACATTTGGAATAAAAAGTTTAGAAAACTCATCCATAACCATTTACACATTAACGTAAGTAAACCTACAATATACAGTATGTACGTTCACGTAACGTAAGCAAATAATTATTGAGTACGTCATACCTATCCTTATCCTTATCCTTACTAATTATAAAATCGAAATTAACTCTGTCTGTCGGTCTGTTTGTAGGCTTTTCACGGCTAAACCGCTGAACACATCTTGATGAAATTTGATAAATAGTTGTAGTATCTCACAAGGAAGGTTTTTTGTTACTTTTTTCTGAATAAATAAATCTTTTTGTCATGAAATTCTGTAAATTAATCAAAAAAAACACACCGCTTATCAAATGCGTCAGACAACATCACAGAATAGTACGTAGTTGGTACTAAAATAACAACTGACAACTACAATTAAAACTCCGCTCAAAACCAGCCAGTTTTTTTTTATGTTGGACTCTGATCTCTTTGGTAACGGATTCTTATTTATAATTTAATTAATAGTTACAGTATATATTAAGTAGGAGGGTTTATGGATACTATTTTCTGAATAAACGCGAACAAAGTTGCGGGCAACAGCTATTATTATTACATATACCTTGAGGTATATGTAATAATAATAGTAAATTATATATATATATATATATATATAATAAAATAAAAATAAAAAAGCTTTTTATTTCACACCAAAATTTTACACATTTTTTACAATTAGTTTATTATCAAATACTATTTTTCTTCACTTTAATCAATAAATATTATATTTTTTTGTATTACATAGATTTCTTTACATTTCAATTTTTATTATGTTCAAATTTTTTAATTAATTAATTTTTAAGTTAAATCAAAATATTATACTTACTATAATTTCATACTATATTTTTATTACTATATTTTACTATTTATTTAAGTATATGTATATTTTATTTTTATTTTTTTAATTAGCGTGAATCCCTCATTTGAGGGCAAGACCTAGAAGCAGATGGGTTGACGATATTGAAGGGACGGCTGGAAAACGGTGGAAAGAAAACGCCGCATATAGAGAATCCTGGACATCTTTGGAGGAGGCCTTCACCCTCAAATATATATAATAGTATATTTAATTATTATTAACGTGAATTATTTACAAAAACCTATTAGAATGACTTTACTATTATTTCATTTATTTTACTTACTCCATAAAAACAGAAAAAGTAAAAATAAAAATCATAATTTCAAATTTAAATAGTTTTATTACGAAAAATTATGAGTAAGTTTAAAAATAAAGAGTATTTTGTCAGGTTTATTTACGAGCACATGTACACTATATCTACCTAAAAAAAAGTAGGAAACTTACAAATTTAAATCACATAGGTACATACATAACTTTAATAGAAACTTAAATTTAAGGATTTTTAAGTTCTTAGTTCCAGAAATCATGAGTAAATATTAGAAAGGTGATAATTATATCACTAATATTATACAAGCTCTGAAAAAATAACCACAAACTGCTTAGGTCTTATTTACACTTAAAATTAAAAAAAAAACGTACTTACCCAATCATATCAATACAAAAATCGATAATGATTATCAAAGGTATACTTACTTAAGCGTAAATATATGTAATTTTTTATACTAATATGTTATTTCTTTACGATAACAGTAACATTGATTAGTGTTCAATTTCACAACATCTTATAAAATGACGACATCTTGACAGTTAAGAATGTCAAAGTATTAGCTTTTCAAGAAAATACATACTCAACAAAAAAAATAAAATATCATGTTTCTTTAAATACCTAATTATTACGTTAACTTATTACGAGTACAATTCATTTCGTGTCACAAAACATTGCTTTCACAATAAAATTATACATTTACACCGCGGTTAGACATTGGCTGGTCTTTTCTTTACCAGTCATCCATCATTTTGCGTTATTATACCATCCATCGCATCGCATTCGTAATTAACCTATTCTCTCTAAATTAATTATTTAATATCTCTAAATTTAGTAATTATATGTCTTCTCTGCTGCCTTAGATGTAGGGAAGTCTATGACATTCATACATGACCAGTTTTGTAGGTCTATGACCGGTCCGATAAATGTATGTATGTCTGACTAGGTTTGATATATCTATATATCTGACTTGATCTGAACTATATCTGACCAGGATGCATTCAATAGAAGAAAAATCTTCATTTTTCTCCCTCTGGATCATATTACCCCATAATCAATGGGATATGTTAAAGGTTGTAGCTTTCGCTACCATTTGATTCCATATCACTCGATAAGTTCATAGTGTACTACTGCTGGTTCATTCATTCCTGGTATAGTTACGATCTGGAACAATTAAGTTTATTTTTAGTAATCCAAATACGTATACGTGCATTTAGGTTTATAGGGTGTTGTATATTTAAACGACGGATCTATTCTAGGATAACACACAAAACATTTTTATTGATCGTCGACAAAATATACGGAATACTTAGCTGCTTTTTTTTTGCGATTTTAGAGTTGACCCATAGTAAAAGTTGGTCAAACACTCAAATCAAACGAAAATAAAAACTTAGTGTACCGCACCACCCCAGTAATCAGTAACAAATAGGTGGCCCGTGCGATACAGGTATCCTAGTGCAGGGACCACAAGCAAAACTAATATAGCTTAGGGTAATTTGAAAATATTTAAGAATAAGTTATTTGTGTTGGATAATGTACATTTTTGGTAATTAAATTATTGCATTGTATTGTTTAGCGTCTGCTTGAAGCGTTATTGCCGTCTGCTTGTTAGCCACTCTTCTTATAAAAAAATCTAATGATTATTCACCATTTTGTTGGAGTTTCCAAATTCGCGTCGGAAGTGTGCCACTCTACCGTCCGTGTGTTTGATTACCTGGTTCAGAACATCGTCGCCTTCAAGTGTGTACGTAACTTTTATCTAAAACAATAAAAAAAATCATTAGGTGTCAATAAAAACAATTCGAAAAGTACCTATTTCTATTTTTAGGTTTTAAGGCATGATTCCGTAGCCGAATGCAGTGTGGCAGCAGCAGGCGGCGTGTCCCCGCGACACTACTGGTTCGGTGGCGCAATCTTCGGTGCAATAATGGACTACTGGACTGCGGTCGCCGGACTACGTGTCGCTTGCGTGTATAGCTACAGAAGCCAGCGACACGTTGAAATACCTTCCGTACCTAGCGAGCTACGGAAGGTTTCTGTGACATCTTAGAAACCAGTAGTGTTGCGATGACACGCTGCCTGCTGCTGCCGCCTGCATTTGACTACGGAATCATACATTTAATCTGTTAATCAGACTCGCCCCGTGTCACATTTGGGACTAAATATCGTGCGGCGAAACGAGGGTGTTTTAATTGAAGATTTTTCTTACCTTAGTGCCATTATGTTTCTCCATCTCGAACTCCTCTCCAAGCCTAAACTTGTGCGACATGATCTTCTCCTGGAGGATCAGCTTGAAGATGAACGTCTTCTCATCGAGCCTAATGAAGGAGAAGACAGGGGCGCTGCTCATCAGGATGTTGATCGTTTGAGGACTCGCTTCTGAAAACCACAACCATATTCTTTGAAATCTCTCTCTTTCCTAGGCTATGATTATAAAGGTACATGGTGCTGGGGTCAGCTTTATTTGGAATCTACTTAATTGATACGATTGGGAAAGATGTCTACCGTGTCCTGTATAGTTTGGTAGATCAGTTAGCTTTTAGTTTTATAAGCTTTATCGACCGAGGGAGCATTAGTGAGCGATGCGTCTATGCTTCAGCTTCGACAAAAATGCTTTCGTACGTCCGGATTTCTGTCTTCCTGTACAGGTCGCATTTCTTTGTAATTTCGTATAATTATCGAACCAGCTCACAAAGTTTCATGAGAATCGGTTGAGAAATGCGAACTGTAGAAGAGGACAGACACCGGCCGCGACGTCTTCAGCTCACAAAACCTAGTTAATAATATTTGATATCACTAGAAATAGTACTAAGTAGTACTTACGTGTATTTTTTTGTTAAAGAAATAATCAAATAAATATTGCATACAATTTTTCATACAAGGGCACACTTCCATCTACGCCACTGGAGTAACCATGCTAGGGACCTAAAACCTCATTCAGATTTTTCAAGGAGTTGGGTTAGCTCGGGTAGGTTAGTTAGGTAGGGTAGATAGGGAGAAATGCACAATACACCCCAAGTGGGACGTCAGTGCAGGACTTATAGCCCTCCTCCCGAATAAGAATAAGAGGAATTATAATAGTTTAAAATACAAATTATTTAAATTTCTAATTGACAAATGTTATTTTAATGTAGATGACGTTTTAAAAGACAAAATTTATGTACTTACCCATGACCTAAAATGATTAATTTTAATTACTAAAACATTTGGACACCTGATAAGGTAGAATATTTGATACTACTATTATTGTACTACACCTTAAGACAATATTCTTCCAAATAAAATGATTTTGATTTGATTTGATTTTGGAATAAAGGCCTCTGATTTTTCTTATTTTGCCTTCTGTGCGAAGGCTGAATTCTGTGTCCCACGTTTCAGCCTATATACCCACAACTCACAATTTAATTCTAAAGAACTGGATAAGTTTCTCCAAAACAATAAGTTATTTACACACACACTATATTTAACTTCCACAGCCCAAATTAAATCACACAAAGTATTACGACACACATTTCTATTCACATAAACACATCACAAACAAAAAAAAACACTCACTTGTATGCCTCAACATTTCGTGAACGTTAATACACCGCGTGCGTCTAAATTTTTTCCCAGAAAAAGACATTTTTCGCATTATAAGCTTGTTACAACCGTGCTAACAGTAAAGTCACAACACTAGTGCCAGTTTCCAGGCAGGTGTTGATATCGGACCGGCTGATAAGATTTAGCGCGCACGTCGTATCAACATATCACTGAATTATCTTTGCTTACACTGATGGAAATGGTTGTGTTGATGTGTGTGTACGTTTGCTGACATCTGGACTTTGAACACGTGGATTTAGACAATAGATTTTTTGTCTTTAGGTACTTCACTATTTCGTAATCATTTGTAAAATCACTTCAATAACAAACACATTGAAAGAAACGCGGGCGTGTTTCCGAGAGACTGTTTACTTTACGGACGTCACGTTTTTCAGATGTGCACAATCATTATTATTGAAGCAGGACAGTAGGTGCAAATATAACTTGATCATTACATGATTACTACTGACAAATTGGGCACACAAATAAACCATTCACACTCTGGACTCCCAGTCACGGATCAGAGAAGCCGCGCAATTCTAGTGCCTACCTACATAAGTAGGTAATATGTAAAATATGATAAGGCCTGATAAACGTCATACGATCATTAATGTAAAGTCATCGAGGGTATTGGATATTTTTGCCTTGTAATGCTTCTATTTAGAATTTTGGGCATTCCCGTTTGATTATGCCTGAAGCTCGTTTATTGTGATCCTATGAAGGGACTGGTTACCCCCAGAACGGTATTCTAAATTACCTACGTCCGCGAACTTCACACCGTACCCACGCGTCAATTAAACTGCACAAAGTTATGCTCTCCTGGTAGTTTGTTTTGCACAAAACTTGTTGCGCTTGGTGCGTTTAGGGGAAAACCGACCCTGCGTCGAACGAATAACACTTGATTGAATAATGAACGGCCATTCACAAGCCGCGGGGCGGAGTCAGACAAATCAATCAGTCTTTTGTTTTCTCTAGGAAATCGTCATAGCCTTCTGAGTTAGCTAAACATTGTAGAAGGTAGTCCTGATAGAATTCGATCTACCTTAAAAAAACAGTTGCTTTGAAGTGAATTGTTTCCGATTTTCGGATTTAGCTTCATTAGGAATTTAGGATGGAATTGGATTAAAAAAAAAGCAAATCGAAATTTTACCAGAAATTACTTTAATGTAGGCGTTTTTACCCGACTGCGCAAGGAGGGTTATGTTTATTGAATGTAAGTATGTATGTTCGTGGGTATGTGTCCGTAGGGTATGTGTGTATGTATGAGGTTTCTTTGGCACGGCCTACACCCTTAACAGCTTGATGGATTTCGACATGTGAGGTGTCATTTAAATTGTCTTGATAGTGGTAGTGACATAGGGTACAATATTTTGCACCCGGGTTTTTTTTCTTTTATCAATGTTACTTGTTACATTAATTTTGTCGCAAATTGATAAAGCTAAACTTCAGTGAAGTCAATGATTGCTTTAACGTTTCGTCATTCAGTTAAGTTTTTTTAAATTAATTTGGAGAAACTGTTACATGTTAACTATAATTTTGAGTATTATGCCAATCCTCTGAAGAAATCTTAGACCAAAGGACGAGCGTCATATGAGCATTCCCCTCTGCCAAGGTACAAGACTTACGAATCTACCGCATTTATAAAAACTACTTAATCGATTATAACTGTATAAATAAGTATCGGTGTCACGCTTAGACTATTCAAGTAGAAATACATCAGAACAAACAAACATACGTAAAAACTTTCACATACACACACATACGTATATAATTTGAAAACCCTGTCCTTAAACAACATATAAAACTCGCAAAATCAAAAGTCACGAAAGCTCGGAGTCACGAGACAAAGAACAAGAAATTAAATAAAGAAACGGCTTCATCACGCCATATGCTCTGTTCTTTTATGTTGTGATGTAACGTCGATTTACAAACTGTGGCGACGCAGTACAATAAAACCTTTGCGCGTCAAACCTTTTTATTTTATAGATTTTATAACCCATAACTTTTTTTGGATTTCAAAATTTACTCAAAAGATTCTAAAACCACATTATTAACTACGAGTACCTTAGAATATTTTTATAAGCTTACTACATTTATCTTAAACTTTTTTTGTTGTTAGGACTCATCACCTATTGCAAACTAGATTTAAATCCATTACGATCAAAATAATTCCCATACATTGACTCTTTACATCAACTATTCTCGGCATCCGTTTCTTCAACAACTATGTTTTCCTAGTACTTTTCTCGACCGCAACCTGTTGGAGCGTCGTTTTAATAACTAGGAGCGAGCCCTCGGTCGGTACAAAATGCATTCAGTTGACATCAAGTTATGTTTTCCTGGTAGTTTCTATGTCAATCCACCTGTTGTGTGAAAAGTTTGACGATAAGCGTTGGGTTCGATGTTCTCAACTTATCAGTTTGTTTTATTTGCTGTAACTGGTTTATGAGAGCCTGGTAATTTAGGGCGTGCATCACCTGTTGAATTGCTTGCTCGCCGCTTCTTCGCCGGCTACCACTTGAGCAACCTGTTGAAATTTTGAATGAAGTTGTATCGTAGTATCGCTGTTCTACTTGTTTATACAGTATGTGCTCCTAGTACTGTATGTAGTGATCCACTTGTTGATTGATGTTAGTAGATAATTTCGTTGGTATTTTGTTTATATCAATATTTAAAACATATGGACGTGATTTCGAAGTATTGTAATTTGAAATACACTTCTTAAAGGCCCGGCCACACGCTCAATCTTTCTTGCACAAATTCCAATTTGCACAAGCAAACATGTGCGTTAAGACGGCAAAACGGTATACCGTACCAATGGCTTCACCGTCACAAAACGCTAATTCACACAAACTTATGCACGAATTGTTTGCGCATGCAATACGCTGCATGTAGTCGGACTGGAAGCTCGCTATATTGTATTGCGCGAACACTTTGCGCTGCCAATCCAAATCGCTGCCGTGTAGATACTGCACAAGTGCACCATGCTATTTGCACCAACTCTTGTGCAAATTGTTTGCGCATGCAAGTGGCTACGTGTAGCCGGGCCTTTGGCCGTAAAGCACACTACACCGGAGACCGCTCCGGTGTGCGGTGATGCGGATTTTTAGTTTGACTGTAAAATCTCAATTTGTATACAAAAACCGCAGGGTATAACACACTGACACCGCGTCTCCTTGCGGAGAAGCGCCATGTGCATTTCCGTCGTCCGTGTCATCACTCTTCTCACCGCAGCCGCTGCGAGATGCGTAGGCAGTGTGATATCGGCTTTAGTCAGCATTTGTGCAACCTGTTGAATTTCTGAATGACGTTGAATCGTAGTACCTAACGCTGTTCTACTTTTCTACGTAGTATGAGCTCCTGGTACTTTTTGTAGTGAAACACTTGTTGATGTTGATATTTTGCGTGTTAGGATATGTAGGATTTATAATATAATATAGGTACTTACTTGTATTTAAAACATGTGATTTGGAGTTTTGGCGGGAACCGAAAAGATGGTGTCGTGATTTTGTATTATTTTCTAAAACTTGTGATTCTTCGAGTGTTAAAGTGTAATGATGGTGGATTATAAACGTTTACTGGTTTGTCAAAGTGCACGAGTGTAGGCAAATGATACAAACATTGCGAAACGCGGCTTTTTGTGTTCTCTGCAAAACTTTACTTAAAGTTTCAGTAAAGTATCCATAACTTTACTAAAATGGGGAAAGGGGAGGGATTCATCATCTTCATTATCACCTCATCATAATCATCCTACCATCTGTGAAAACGAATGATTAGCACTTGACACTGGCAAATGCACATGACGTGCGACGCCAAATTCCCCTTAATGGGGGAGAAAGAAAAAAAAAACGTGATTTCGATGAAGGTACACTTATTGTTATCTGCGATGCATTTTCTATGCTTATTCTAACTATCTTGAGACAATGTGCTCAAGTTAGATAATTTTAATAATTTAATCATTGGCTAAGTAAGTCTTACAACCTGGCTGACATCCTACTAATATTATAAACGCGAAAGTTTGTAAGAATGGATGGATATTTGTTACTCTTTCACGCCACAACGGCTGAACAGATCTAGATGAAATTTGGTACAGAGATAGATTGTAGTCTAGAATAGCACATAGGATTTTTTTAACCACGGGTAAAACCGCGGGGCGCAGCTAGTACTTAATAATTATGAGCGGAATCTATTTCAAACGATCAATTTATGATCCATTGAACGTAAGTTACTACTAAAATATAATACTAAACTGTATTGAAGTGGACGTAATATCACATCACGTTAATGTCAGGGACAAGACGGTCGGTTCAAGCGGAACCTAGATTTTTAGGGTTCCGTACACAAAGGGTAAAACGGGACCCTTTTACTAAGACTTCGCTGTCCGTCCGTCTGTGCGTCTGTCACCAGGCTGTATCTCATGAACCGTGATAGACAGTTGAAATTCTCATCGATTATGTATTTCTGTTGCCGCTATAACAACTTATGTATACTAAAAACGGAATAAAATAAAATTTTAGGGGGCTGCCATACAACAAACGTGATTTTTTTGCCGTTTTTATAGATAATCTGAATCGGAATACGGAACTGTTCGTGCGCGAGTCCGTCTCGCACTTGGCCGGTTTTTTGCACATGCCTGTAGTTATGTAGGTACTTAAATATTGTTTACCTCTCAGTAATGTAGACCACTTGTATTTAAAAGGAGATACAGTTGATCAAACTGGAAACCAAAATGACATATGTGGGCGTGATGTAAATGCCTACTGTGTCATTTATCTCAATTTATAAACAAGCAATTTAATAAAGTTAATTAAAATTAAGTGCTTTGGTATTGTGACGGTAGTTGTACTTATAATTAACTAGCTGAGCTTCGCGGTTTCAACCCTACCCTCAGAAGCCGTAAAATTGTTTGGGATCAAAGGTACCCTATGTTCTTTTCGGTAGGTACCCATGACAATGTGTAAGCAAAATTTATTTCACGATGATCGAGTGAGTAGTTAGGGCGTGAAAGCGCAACAAAGAAACAAATAAGCAAACAAACTCACTTTCACATTTATTTGACCGAGGAAGCGTTAGCGAGCGAAGTGTCTATGCTTCGGCTTCAGCAAATTTGCATCCGGATGTCCTGATGATGGATGATCTCAACGGGTTGCATTACTCGACCAATTCTCTTGAAAGTTTGTGAGTAGAATCAAGAAGGTGTATCTCTGGAACTTTGTAAAATTTTACAAAAACTGACTCGACAAAAAAGCTGTATACTTTCTTACCTACTTAATTAGGTAATTAAGGAGTACCCGTAACCGACGAGCGTCTATGAAAAGACTCATGAAGAAACTAAAATAAGAAGAAGAAGCTAAAAATATGTACCAGGATCATAGCAAGTGGAGAGGAGTGGTCTCTGCATACCCCTATGGGAAAGAGACGTGATTATAATTATGTAACGATACGCAATAAGCAACTCCGCATTGCATCCAGAATGTCGACAGAGAGTTTATAGATTCAAGATCTAATTTTGGGACGTGTGATAAGCAACGTTGAATTTTGGAAATTCGATATCAGCTGACCGTTACACACACCTAAAGCGTCAAAATAAAAGAATGGCAGCCGCGTATCTGCCACCCACTTTCCGCGTTGCTGACACACAGATTTTGTGCAGCGCTGTTAGCACCACAACCAATTATTTATGAGATTAATTACTGAGCATGTAAAGTAACGAATCGAACCCCTTAATACTTGAAAGTGCACATTGAGAAACTTTTATTAATAATACGCATTGAACAAGTATAAATTAAGAAATGTAAAAACCCTGACACTGATTTTCATCAAACAGTCGTAGCTAAGAACAATCCCGACTAATTCACCTTTGAAATAAAAAAAAAAACAAAATCATAATCGTTTCAAAAAAAAAAAAAAACCGTTCGGGAGCTACGATGCCACAGACTCAACACACACAACGCTGTGACTGTTTTCACACACATTATTTTTATATTTTTCTATGGAATAAGTGTATTTATATTTATTTTGATATGCTAAAGGCCGGTTGCAGAAGCTAGTATTTTGACTTTAACAAATTTGCGAGATTTTAAACTCATAAACCTTCTTGCGCCACGAAGAGTTAAATTGGAAACTAACCTTGGGTAAACACAATACTGAAGTGACATTTACAACTTTTTAACTCGAGTTAGTAAACCCTGCGTATAAGAATTTTACTCTGTATCTTCTGCAAGTGGGCCTAAAGTTAAGATTATTGTCATTGATTTAAGACGTGCCAATGTCAATTAAAATCGACACCGCCTTCATGGGCTTCTGACATCTTAGTGTCAAAATGACAGCACGGTGGTGCAACCTTCGTCCATTACTTTAATTCTGCAGCGAAACGGTGAACATTTGGCGATAGTTGCCGCGCAGCTTCGCAGACCCAATGCTACAGAAATGCCACATATGAAACTCGGCTATAACAACCTAGTAATGTATGTAACATTGCTTGTTAACACCGCCCCGGACATCGAGCAGTTTTCGTAAAAATGTACGTTAACATTTTCAGAGACGAGAAGTACACGGATTCTGATAAAACTTGGACTTTACGCATTCGAATTGATAATATATCGCTTGTCACGTCAGAGTTTGAGCTAATAATTGTCTTTTCAAATTTTTTTTTTTTTTTTTTTGTGAATGACTAATGCTGTTGGGCACTGAGGCCTCTACAGCGTACCGGACGTAAGGCAAGCGCGGAGGGCGCAGGACCTTAATAGAGTTTAATTATTTAAAGCTAAGGGCGACTGGCACAAGGGCACGGGGGGGGGAGTCGATTTGCCCAGACAACCCAGAGGGGGTTTGCGCTTGAGCCCTATTAGGTTTAACTGATAACCTTATCAAGCATTAGTAGGTACTAAGTACTTGTATATTACGATTTCAGTAGTAGCCAGTGTTTTTAAAATTACGCGTCATATAATACGGACGAGCAGCTTCTGTAAAGTTGAACTAAACTACTTAGCCAGTTCGTGTGAAAATGACCTCTATCCGTCGCACCATTAACCTGTTACAATTGTCGACCTGAGGCGGTGAGCGTGACCTTGGTACCTCCAACGCTAGGGCGGGGGATTCGACTTGCGCTGGAGTCGACGGAGGCTGCGGCACTCGTACTGCGCTTGCGACGACACACGCGCGCAGAGCATGCAAGCGCTGTAGACATGTGGGGTTGTTTGTTATTACTGGCCGGCGCGGCCGCGGTCGCGGAGAGTGCAGGCGCGGGCGCAGCCCGGCTGGCCTGCTACGTGGAGGGTGCGGCGGCGGACCTGCAGGAGTGTACGCACGTCGTGTACGCGGGCGACGCGAGGGGAGACAAGCTCGACTCCCTGTTGAAGGAGTACAGGAGATATAACCCGAGGGCCAAGATTGTGCTGCGGGTCGGGGAAGTGGATAAGGTGAGTTTGTTTTGTTTTTTTTTGTACTGTGAGTTTTGGCGTAGAGTCTACGGCGAATTTCGTAGTTGAAACAGCTACGGCGTAGAGGGTAAGGGAAGGGTTGATTGTTGGCAAGGGGTCGGAAAAGCGCTGAGTTTTGTTGTTTATTTTTTTTGGCGTTAAAATAATATTTTATTGGCTTATCTAATTGACCTATGTCGGATTTTTACGTAGTATTTTTTTTATCATAATTTATAATTACTGAAACACGTATAAGGAAAATTTTTTTAGAACTTTTGTAGGTTTGTTTCCTAGGAAACTATTTTTCAACTTAATTATCACATTTTTTTAACTCGTACGTTCTTAACTTTAAGCTCATAAATGCTTTATCTACGTAAACTCTTAATTTGACACTAGAAAAATGTGAATCAATTAATCATTGCTATTGCTTACGCATCGAAAATTAGCTCCATCAAAAATCCATAATTATTAATCACCTAAATATTCGGGATACTTGCACACACGGTCGTCGGTCCCAAACTAAGCAAAGCTTGTACTATTTCAGCCAGAGACTGATATACACACACATTTTAAAATTTGAAAACATACTTAATTACATATTAACACCCAGACATAAAAAAACACAAATATATAAATGTTTGCCCTAGACGGGAATCGAACCCACGCCCCAAGCTCAAAAGGCAGGTTCACTACCAACTAAACCACAGAGGCAGTCAACCTATAAGTAGTTATGGAAAAAAGTAATTAATTAAACTTATTTTCTTGACCTAAATATATTCGTTAGATCTACGCCGCTAATTACAATGTTCTGTGATAAGAAAATTCAACTCCATCCGTCTAACATTACATAACACAGTTTTCCGGCGGACGCGCTATGCATACAAAAGAAAAGAACTTACGTATTCTTTTGTATAAATTTCCAGACTAAAGAGGGTATTTTGACAGTAATGCGGCGTTGAAAGTAAAGGCATTACTAACACTAATTACTATCTTACCAATTTGTCTGAAGAGTTGGCTAAATGATTGAACTAAAAAAAATCTACGAACAGCAGGCAGCTTTGTTGAGAAAATGCGACAGTGGCTCCTTCTTTCATCTTTATAGAAAAGTTGGTCTCTGTTCAGTTGTTACGTTTCAAATTCGCAAAGATTATAAAATAAGCAATAAAACGAGTTACGATAAAAATTACGCGTTTAAAGATCTTAAATTCTTACAAATGTTGCGAAAAGCTTGTACTTACTCAACTATTTAAAGGAAGAAAAAAATGACCCAAATATTTTGAATGCTTTCACCAAGGTCGAATAGACAGGTTTTTTAATGAGTGTCAGTTTGTCGAAGATAGTAAGGTATGTCGGACAGCCCTTGATTACATCAAAAGGAACCCAATTGGACAGTCTACCATACTTCATTTTTAAGACCTATCAAGTGTGTGTGATCTCGCAAGAGCAGGATTCCGTATCTAATTAGTAACTTACGTTGAATAGTAAATAGAAGCTTTATCAAAACTTAGCAAGTTAGTATATTATTTCAAAATAATGTTAAAGAAGTATGTCTTACTTTTACGCCATAAGCCAAAAAAAAAATTGGCTTAATAACTTCCGTTGAACAAGTAATAAATTAACAAAATGGGTTATTTTGCATGTACACATATTTAGATCGTCAATCAACTCGCCCGCGACCGTGTTTTGTTTTTTCTTCCTCTTAAATTTTTGAATTGATCGAAAAAAGACAAAACATGGAATAATGTTTTCCGCGGGCGAGTTGACTATGGACTATTAGGTAACTAAGCAAGTTGATACAAAATGCCATGCAAAGGTGCCATTCCGCTTAAGAAGGTATAATTTCACTTTACTTTAAACTAGATCAAGATTCAATTAAAGAACGATTTGTTTGATAAGTATGTTAGCCAGAGTGGTAGTCTTGTCTTGCCTTGTCTTGTCTAGTCTTGTCTTGAAACAGGGCAGTAAGTTTGCGACATTTTTAGGCAGTCCATGTTTTATTTAGTTCTTGTTACCTCACTGGGCAAACCATAATAAAATTTCCGTCCTCTTACGGTAGAATTTAACATGGCTCTGTGACATAAACCCACGCTAACCCACAATGATTGTTTTAGGGTCCAGTAGGCAGCTTTATTTTTTACAAACACAGCTTTCATTTCATCAGGCGACCTTCTTTACCACCTGTGGCATTACTATGTTTTTAATTAACATGCTTACTTATCTGATTTTATAAATGAAATTGAGTTGCAATAACATTCGATCGGGTCACGTTATGCATGGCAAGCGATCATCGCTGTGTTTAGGCAATTGTACTGCACTAGTAATTTTAGTTTTTCCCAGCCGGTTGCATGCCACTTCTGGAGCCCTATTCGGAGATTTGAGATTTTCATCTCACCTTTTTTCGTCCTTGTTGCTTTAGTTTGAAACGTTATAGGTGTGAGAGTGACCAAAATAAAATCTCGTCTCATCTCACGCGTAGGAATAGCCTTCCTGAAAGTCTTTTCTGACGCTCGAGATGGTGACTCTCGCTCTTATGACTTTTTAAACGAAAGGGACGATGACCAAGATATCTCACAAATGATATCTTACGCATCAGAATAGAGTCCCTAGGGGCCTTCCATGGCAACTTATTGCCATGATGGTTCCGTTTTGTTTTCGACTCTGTGCAACCGCGAATCGTATCGCCGAGCAATAAGGTCCATGGTCGCGCAGCGTCGAAAACAAAACGTTACTATCACGGCCTTAAGATGTCATGGCAGGCCCCCTGGATAGAGACGGTCAAAGGCCTATTTAATTGACTGCCTTGGTGGCTCAGTTGGAAGTGAACCTGCCTTCTGAGTCTGGGGGCGTGGGTTCGATTCCCACTTAGGGCAAACATTCATGTGATGAACATTTGTGTTTGTTCTATGTCTGGGTGTTAATTATCTATTTATATATGTATTTAAAAATATATATGTATGTATATCAGTATCTGGCCACCATAGTGCAAACTTTGCTTAGTTTGGGGTCAGACGACCGTGTGTACAAGTGTCCCGAACATTATTAAATTATTATTATTACTATAAAAACGAAACGAAATTGTCTCAAATTTAAAACACATACCTACATTGTAACCTAATTAGTTACCGTTTTTTGTAGCACATTGAAGTCAAGTTCAAGCAACACAGAGCTTACTTAAGTTTTCAAGTTCATTACGTAAGCCCGTGTTGTGGTTGCGAGCGCTCGTTAATCCTAAATTACATGTAATTCAACGCTTGTCTTTATTATTTGTGAGTTGACTTTATTTATGGCTTCAGAATCAGTAAGTGTTAAAAGCAGTTGCTTGTGTTAGTAAATTTAATTAAAAGATTTATTTTGTGCTATAAAATTAATGTGCAGCAACATAATTCTTAGTGTACTGAACATATTATGTGCGTATTTGATATCTTCTGTTACATTAATGGAGCCCGGTTTATGGCGACAGGCTGGCCCCCTGTCATATTTGGGACTGAATATCGTTCGGCGAAGTGTGTGTGTTGCACACGTCTGTCAGCTCCTTCGGGGGAAAGGCGTGACGATTTTTTATGAAAACCGACTTTTAACATATTACTACTCACGTAGTGCATTATTGTTGAGTACGAGTAGTAGGCCTAAAGTATACAGGCCCGGACGTAAGCCATGGATGTGGCGCGGTAAGTTTCAGGCACGGTACTGCTTCTAAACGTGTACTAAAATGTATGAAAGTGACGTGTTTTGAGTTGCGACGCAGCGCTTACAATTTTCCTTTACCGCTTTACAATTTTTATTCCAGGAGGGCTATTTTTACGGAATGAGATTCAATCTCACCATTTTTCGTCCTTATTACTGTCGTTTGAATAGTTATAGGTGTGAGAGTGACCAAGATAAAAGTCTCGTCTCATCTCACGCGTAGGAATAGCCCCCGTGAATCGTTTCCGCGCCGTATCCTTCTCTTACGCTGTATCCCCATCACCTAACGTCCGGCCTGTATATTCCAGGCCTTACAATAGCATATCCAATAGCAATATGTATCTTTACGTAGATAGTTATTTGATAGATAGTTAGATTCAAGTGCAAACAATACGACGACACCCACAAACAAACGACGAGCAAACTACGTTGAAAAAAAATCCCGAATTATAAATAAAATTAAACGAAAATCGATTTTCCTTCGAAAATCCTTGACTTTGTTAAAATTATCAAAACCATTTTCTGAAAACCTTATCACAACCAATAATAATCAAGGAATTATGCAAATGTTCTTCATGTACTTAAATTTGACGGCTTTTATTTCGTCTTAGTATCTACTTAGCGGAATTAAGCTAAATTGTTCGCCATAAATGATATCACCACACCAATACTCGAGCCAACGTATAAAGCAGCGTGTACACCGGAGGTGTGCGATGGAAATGAGCGGGACGCGAGGAAAAAAAACTAGCACTTAATTGGCCGAGTGAAAGCGAGGTTTAGAGTCAACTGGGACAAATCGGGATTTGTTTTTCTAAAGATAGCTTTAATACCGTTGATCTGATCTTGAATGAAATTGTGAAAACAAATAGTTCATGCAACTTTTTTAAAAGTTTTGAAATGTGTTAAAAAACGCACTAAGCGTTTCAAGTCGACTTTTCTTGTAAGAACTGTAGAGGTGTGGAACTCGTTGCCTGCGTCTGTCTTTCCACCTAAATACAATCAATAAAAGTGTTTAAGAGTAAAGTGAATAGGTATCTTGTAGGCAAGCGTGTTACACCTTCGATCACGTCGACGCTTCCCATCAGGCGAGTCAGTGGTCAAACGTATGCCTAGTTTAATGTAAAAAAAAAGTAAAACAATTCTCGTTCTACGGCTATATGAGATGAGGGGTTATGGAGATATGCAAGGTCTCTATTCTACTAGTACTTTACGTATTGAAATTATCCTCTGGAATCAAATTTGAAATTGTCACATGTTTTTATAGCCAAATAAATTATTTGTATCCTATTAGTGAATTTTTTAATCACTACACAAGCGAGGAAAAATCTACCAATAGGATCACATATCGAAGAATAAATCCACATGCCTTAGTAGTAATCCTTACACCGTTCATCAGATGTTCGAGAATGCGTAGCGAGGGATGTATTTGTTAAGGGGTTAAGATGCGCCAATGACATTTGGCATTCGGCGCTCAGCTGGTTTTAGCGCCTCTAGTGATCAACGCTCGAAGCTTTTGAACATTGAGCTAGCATTTCTCAAAGACAAACAAATTCAGACGAAACACCGTGAAAAAAATATTTTTGCCTAAAAATGAAAGCCCTCTGTGATGTTATGCTTTATTGTAATGTTTGCGTTTTAAAGTTGAGCCTTATAAGCAGCATGAGCGCGGTAGTTTGTTTATAAGTATAGGTAGATTAAGTATGTACTCACAAATATCCCGCATCTAAAGGTTTTGATTCCCTTTGGTCGTGCGTGTAAAATCTAAAAAAAACAATCGTAGACCACGGACTCTCTGAAGTGTGAGATATTATCTTGGTCCCTCTCACTTTTATGATTTTTCAAACGAGAGAGACATTGACCAAAAAATATCTCGTGCGTAGGAATAGGGGAAATAATATAATATCGTAAGAATGGCCCTGGAGGGCTATTCTTGACGCGTGAGATGTTTCTTGGTCACTCTCACTATGATTTTTAAAACGAGAGAGACATTGATCAGAAAATATATTTCGTAAGAATAGGGCTCCTGATGGGCATCCTAAGAACTCCGGTACCAGGGATAAATTACTCAACCTATCCTAAACCAATGCTTACAACATTTAAAAAATCTCATAACAAAAAACATATTTACTAGGACTAGCAGAGCTGTTCAATCGACGGCCCGCTTAAAAAATGTATTCTACGAGTTGGTAGTATTAATCTGTTTTACATAGGTAGTATAAAAATGACTAAAATGATTCAAAACATAGTGGACCTAGAACTTACAACCTCATTATTATCTCGATAGTTTCTTGCCTGATTTTGCTGATAATTATGTTCCTACTCGAAGTTAAAAACGCGTTTGTGTTTAATATCTTTTTCATCACTCTCACTCGTAAAAAGGACTTTATTACATCAGTTTTAGCTTATAATCCGAGCTATTAAGCACGTGTGCTGTTACTTTACCATTATCGCACTAGTAACTAAACTAGACTTTTTTTAAAATAAATCAACAAGAGTTTTTTTTTACTTTTCTTAAATTCTTGATTTAAAGTATCATAACTACGTAATAACAGTAAATAAACATTATTTTTTTTATCAAAATATTGACAATTAATTAGGTATGATAATTTAAACAAAGTACTCGCTTTATTATTATGCCTAGTAAAATTTTGATAAGTGGAAAAGCAGCAAAATGCGCATACATTTTCAGAAAAATGTATTGACTAATGCAAGTCTGTGTTTTTTCCCCTCGCATGTGTGATGAAAAACGTCACATGAAACGCGTGTGCGTTAATAATTTACACTATTGGCTCCATTAGTGTGCTCGCATACGGCTCGCGCTATAATACCGCCTCGAGTGTAATGATCTTAGCACAGAAGTGTCATAATTTACGATATAAAAAACTACACTTTGACTTAATTTTGTTTACTTAATTTTTTTAGTAAACTGATTTTCAATAAAAGTCAAGTTAGAAGATGTTTTAAGTGATCATTGTAACAAAATTAAAGCGACTTCCAAACCACAAATAAGCACTAATATTAATTAATATAATTATTATAAGCGCTACCCATCTATTTGAAGTCGGTGCCAGCCAAGTCTTATAGGTAGAAGAAGAAGGATACTACTTACAAGTATCTACCTAATTACTACATATACATAGTATCTATATACTACCTACTTGGCTTGGCTGGTTCCGAGTAGTAGGTAATTCCTACTAAACATTCAGACTGAAATATTTGGCATAGTACGAGTAACTCCTAGTACTTCTACCTATTACCAACAAGTATATAATTAACCTACTTACTACACAAATTGTAACTATCTACTCCATATTAGACTTGGCTACCTATTAGATTTAGCTTGGAGGCCGAGTTAACGGCTTACCTACCCGCTACCCTTGCCATAGACACCTGTCTGAGCGTGACGTTTTAATCGGACAGTGCCAGCCAAACCCAGTATAAAGACAATTGCCAATGCCAACTAGATAACTGTTGCCCGTACCATGGTCTGGCAATATGATGATGGTAGAGAGAAGGGTGCAGGTTCGAAGTGGGACCTGTGAATGACAAATACAAGAAACTAACGGAACGAGCTTTTTTTTATCTACGCGTACGAAATCGTGAGCAACAGCTAGTAGTTAATATAGTAAAAAAATCCTCTCTAGCTGGACTAAAGGGGTCTTAGATTGGATATTGAAAAACCTTTTGTAGCTGAAATACATGTATAGTGCTTAGATTTTAGCAAACACCAAAAAAATAATCAAAATAAACCCAGAAACAAAAAATATCAATAAATCAAATGCTTTGAAGGCAGTAATCGCTCAGATTAACACATCCTTAATCTAACACATGAAAATCAAATGTTAGTTTTATAGATGAAACATAAATTCGAGCGAAGCTTGCAGTTGGGAGTTTCCAAGCAAAGAGATTAACATTGAATGAAAACTCAAAATAAGCACTGTAAGAAGAGTTTATTTGAAAATTGAACTAGCTACCAAGAAAAAAATACGAGCACGTGCTCCACGAGCTGCACGAAATTTAAAATAAAAGACTGTACCTTACTAGTACCTTTTTATTAGTTATGAGAGAGTATAATATTAGACAGTATTTTTAGAAGAGGATTCGCTTCTAGGATAAAGCAGTGTTTTTGTCTTGGGCGGCTTGAACCCCTCGCTGCCCTCAGGACTCATCTTCCCTTGCTGCGCTCGGGAGTTAACTCTAGATTCCCTCGTTACGCTCAAGGTACAATAAGCCGCCCGCGACGTAAGGCACTGCTTTGTGCCCTCGGTACATAATTTACTATTGTTACTCTTTATTCACAAAAAGGTGAATTTAGAAGCAAGACCTGTTTGCTTTTCTCCAATCAAGTCTATCGATTGTTTGGCGCAACCAAATCCATTGTGTCTTGATATTTCCTTAAATTTTACGAAGAAGAAGCTAATGTTATAATACGCCAATAACTTTTGTCTTTCTGTTCTTGTTCTGCTTCTTCTTCGACGATGAGATTCGGCAATGAAGACTGATATTGTTGTTCCTAAAAACAATATTAAATAATAATTAATTTGCAACCATACTAAGTCCCAACGCTCGTATCAATAATTTATTTATGTACATTGTGTACACAAAAAAAAATGATTACCAGTTTATTCGAAGGTGAAAAAGTCCCTGTTCCTCGGATGCTCTGATAACCTTCGGATGATTTTGAACTAGGCATCTGTAGATAAAAATATAGGATAAGTTTTTAGTACTGAAACGGAAGTTCTTCACTCGCGCTTCGCGCTCGCTAAGTGAATGTCACGCATGCCCATAGCAGTTCAGCGCCACTCTGATTATAAGTAGTGGCTCTATGAGCAACGTCTCACAAATTACATATCTCCGCTATTTTAAATAAAACCTAAATTTACAAAATTTCACAAATATCGGTTGAGAAATGCGATCTGTAGAGGAAAACAATCGGACATCCGTGCAATCAGACGCTGGACGCCGGACATACGATAACTTTAGCAATAGCATTTCCACTTGGCATAGCTCTGACTATGCACTATGCTTATCACCCTAATAATATAAGATGTTAAATGTCTTTTAACTCACCTTAGTTCAGTACTCGCATTTTTTGTTGGCTGAACGCTTGTGTTTAAACTTTGATAATTTCGTTGATCTCTGTTTCTGAAAAAATGAAATAGAGCAATTTAAAGATATTAATTACACAATATTCATATTACTCAAAGCGTCTCGTTTGTCTCTTTCTATGATACCATAAAATATAAAACAATTACCAATTTATAATCCCAGTTTAAAATATATTACTATTCTAGTCTTCATGCAATAGAGACTAGATTAAAATAACTATTAAGACTAGATGCAGGTTGGTATCAGTTACCAAAGAAATTGTTGTATTTAATAAATATAAATAAATAACAATACATACAATAGTGACTCTGTGAGCTGGAGATCTCGTGACCGATGTCTGTCCGATTAGAAATTGTCACATGTATTTTATACCCAAATAAATTATTTGTATTTGTATTTGTCCTCCTCTACAGGTCACACTCCTCAACCGATTCTCGTGAAATTTTGTGAGCAGGTTTGACAATTATATAAATTTTTGTTTTGACTCGGATCAAAAAGTTTTTTGGAAATTTTCCAATTATGCAGATATATCCTTTTTTAAATCACATCTCTGCCATATTGAAAAATTTCCAATAACCGCCTAGACAAGAAAATTCTTTTTAAATATCGGACTTACTCACAAAGTTTCAAGAGAATAGGTTAAGAAATGCGACCTGTAGATTAAGACAGGTCTGGGCAAAGATCCGGACAGAAATCCAGACGGAATTCGGAAATACGAAAGCATTTTCGTCGAATCTGAAGCATAGACGCTTCGCTCGCTAACGATCTCTCGCTCGGTTATTGTTGTAAGAAAATGTAATAACTTTTCTTTCGAATTCAATGGCCATAACTCGGAACACTACTTTCTGAATGCAAATGCTTGAATTTTTGTATTAAATACTATTTTTTACAAAAAAATACTTTATTCAAAGTGACTGATCAGAGTGTTAGTAAGCATATTCTTTCAAATAAAAAATAAATGACGAAGTTATGCTGCAACAAACATTTAGTAAAATTTATACAATGTAATAATTGAGTGCGTCCTAATTTTTGAAGTCGGTTAACAAACCAGGATAAGTTAGAAAAATATGCTCACTACACTGCTAAAAATAATAATGTATTGCGGACCGTGGTTGGTCAGCTATAACATAAAAATGTGATTGTTTCTAGTTTAGGTAGGTTAGTTTAGGAAATCTGCTATACCAAAAACAAAAAATAGTATTAGTCATTTACACCGTTCGCACGCAACGACCGCTTTCTGATATTGACATCGTAAGTACACATAATAATTATCATTATTTTATTTTTACCCGATTGTTCAAGAAGGATTATTTATTATTATTAACTATAGAATACTTCCCATTTCTATGTTATTAACTAGGTGTTGGGGCATCAGCAAGTATGCCACAGCTTCAATTTGAAATGGCTTAGGTATATTGACCTTAGTATAATTTTTGTGAATAATTGAATCAAATGAAATCACGAGAAAAAAAACAGCTGTTTCATACAAAAAGCTCATCGATCGTCGACAAAATGTAAGCAGATGCTTTTTTCCCCGATTTAATTTACAAATAAAAAAGTTTAAAAAGTAATCGTTGTTTATCATGAAGAGTACAATGACCCCCGTTTGGCTTAGTACACCCTATACCGATAACCCTGTGCAATGTACTAATATGACACATATAGGTACATTTGTACATAACAAGAAAAAAAACACAGTTCTGACAAGTCTTGCACTTGGATAATTATCATGAGCAACATGTACAATGGGGCCCGTGCCGTGGCGTGATGATTGTAGTACAGCACGACGCTGCGCGACCGCGGCTCGTATCACAGCAAAATAAGGTTCATGGTCGCACAGCGTCGGCGGGTAAATCCAACAATCATCGCAATAAGGTGTAATGGACGGTGAAGCCCTGAGAGTTAACATAGGTCGGAGGACACGTCTGTAGTTTTCTATTAAGTATTTTTATCAGGAAAACAAACGTCAGACCGAATCATATGCCACTAAAAACTCAGACACTAGGGTTAGTCACTTCAGTCTACACAATAAGAACAAACGGGTAAAAATATTTATGTGGTAATTAAATATTAATAGGTAGGTAGGTACCTACCACTTAGCTACCTAGTTGGAGTCCAATTTTTTTGTTACGCCTAGCTGCCTTGGTGACATCTCCCATTTTCATCGGATCAACCTTCTGTACCCTCTACTCACAACGCGATCAATTATTGTCCAAATATTTTCACTAGTAGTAAAGTCACTAAAAACTTATCAAATGTCTTGAAAAACTACTTTTTTTGATTGGCTCTGGATAATTAAGCACTGTTTAATTGATGATTTACGTGCAAATAGAAAAAAAATGCGAAAATATTTTTCGGCAAGGCGAGTACGTCCTTCCTTCGTGAGGCGCTGGCGCCGACTGGCCCGTCCCCCGCAAAGGAGCTCGCGGGTGTCAGTGGTCACGTGATCTGACGAAATACTTCAAAATAACACAAAATATTACTAAACTAACTCAATTTTAGCTCTAAAAATATGGTAAAAGAACGATCAATCATATTTTTAATTTCCTATCCGAAGGTGTAAAAATATATAGTAACGTAATCTCCGTAAGCACGGTATTGCACGCCATGAGAACGAAAACAACGTTCATTTAATATTTTTTTACTCGCAATCTAGTAAGTAATATAATATTTTAATTAGACTAATTAATAGGTAACAGAATGATCTTATTGGTGATATTTTTTTCATATCGGTAGGGTCCGTAGCTTCTTCACTATTACGAGTTGAATAGACGCATTTGGCGAATATTCAAGGCTTAAGAACCAATAGAATCGCTTCATTTACTTAGCCTCGCTCAGATGAAGCGATTGTATTGGTTCTTACACATCGCTCACTACGCATCCTCGAACATCTGATGAGCGATATGAAGTTGTGTAGCAGATAATAAATACACGCACAAACAAATCCCGATTTGTCCCAGTTGACTCTAAGACAAAGACATATCTCGGTACGCATCCTAGCTTGTCGTTGGTGGAAACCCAGCCTTACTGCGGTGTTACTACATAACGAGGTCCAGGCTACTGGGGCAGGCAGAGGCGAGGCCGATCGCCGATCGTGCGAACTGGTTCGGTGACGTCACCCGTTACGCTCATTATACCCACATTACACTTGCACTGTGGCAACACTCGCAATTTCACAGAAAAAATTGGGGCTGACAGTACCATCTGCGTTGCTTGACGCACTCTTCTCACCACAGACTATATGTAACCGTAAGACAGATCGCTAATCTTCTTCCACGAAAATAATAGACTAGATATCCGTTAGTGCGAAATGTTATACTATATTTTATTTAATATGTATTTATTGCACCACAAAAAAACAATACATTTAATCTATTAAATACTTGAAATATTTGGTAGTACAAGGACTGCTACTTAGCTGTCCTGTACTTAAAGCAATTTCTTTCTGTCATGCAACCTTTTTTAGATTAACGGGACATTGTATAATAATATATTGCGCCAGGTAAGGTATAGCATTCAGCAACACATAGAGACGTCAATCGATGCTTAAGCAAGATCGAAATAAGTAATTAAAACAAGTTCGAAAGAGACGGATTACGATGACGTCACTACGTGTTCGCTGAATGCTAGACCTTGTCTTTTTGGATCATGAACGGGACTAAAAGACATTTGAGTACGGTCAGACGGTAATGCCTATTTACGTAACTATAACTTCTACCTGAACCTTGTCTATACAGTTTTTAGGGTTCCATGGTGAAACAAGAAATCCTTAGCATGGGTTTTATCTATCCTTAAAGGATATTACTCAATTTTCCAAAACACGCAATACAGACAAGTTAAAAATAGGCAGCTCTCTCCGAGGGAAACCCGCGATTTTGTAACACTATGTAACATTGCACCTAATTAGAGTTACACGGGATGACTAATTGTAGGTGCTGAGCTGAATGAGAATGTAGCACGACTGTTGAATATATCTTGTGCTTAGAGCTCTAGATTCGTAATTGTGTTTTCTAGTACTTACCTAATTAAATGATCCACACGATTGCAAGGTGAAACATTACATGTATTTAAACCGCGAAGCCATGTCAGAGGTCTTCCTCCAAAATTTATCTCCCATCATTACAAGCACAATAAAATAAAAATCTGAAAAAAATAATCATAGATGATGAAATAAAATAACAGAAATATGAAAAAATTGAGGTGAAATGGAAGATGAAAATCAGATCAGTTTTTTTTTAATTACTTAATAGGCTTGCGTTTGGCCGCCAACATGCCTGATGATAAACAGTAATGAGGCCTACGATGTAGCACGCTTGCCGAAGAAACCGATTCACTCGAGAGTTGAAGACACCCAGATTATAAGTGTCAGAGAACACACACTCTGGCAGAGTATTCCACACTCTAGCGGTCCTTATGAGAAATGAGGAACCAAAGCCTTTCGTGCGTGTTGTAGGTATGTCGACCATAAAACGATGCCGCTTTTTTGTACTCTTAGTTCCTTTATAGATTATAATATGTTAAAACATGACACGGCGTGATGTCATCTTAGTGCTTTTTATCAATTATGTATATGTTACCGGAAATGTATGTAGTCATTGTATACAATTCCTAGGAATTGTATGCAATACCTAAAATCGCCCGGAAATGTGTAAAACAAATTATATTAGACACATTTCCAAGATTTCATACATTTCATTCAAATCTGAGAAAATCGAAAGAATTTGAGTAAATCTTTCGACGCATTCATTTCTTATGGTTTAGTTTTTTGGGGTTCCAATGTTACGGTTATAATTAGAGTCCGTACTAGTCTATTTCCGCGTACGCTGCGAAAGTGTTTCTATTGGTTGCTGATAGGCTTTTTTACCAATAGGAGAGGCGGATCAGCGCTCTCAATACGGGCTTAATTATATTATGGAAAATATAATTTCCTACTGTTAAAATTGGTTACTCTGTGAGCTGTGACCTCGCGGCCGACGTTTGTCCTCATCAGGTCGCATTCCTCAACCGATTTTCGAGAAATATTGTGAGCAGGTACGATAATTATATAGAAATTTTATTGCCGAGTCAGTTTTTGGATTTTTTCAAGAGAATCGGCTAAGAAATGCGATCTGTAAAGGGAGACAAAGATCCGAACAGAGATCCAAACAGAATTCGGACATGCAAAAGCATTTTGTCGATGCTGAAGCATAGACGTTTCGCTCGTTAACGCTCGCTTGGTCGATACTAGTATTAACACAGTATGACGTCACTCAGAACAGTGCAATATAGTTCACACGCGCGGCCTCGCCCGCTGGCTAGCCCGCGGTGCGGCGACTTGTATGGAAGCTTGCCACCGCCCTATAGGGATCAACACCAATTGCGCAAAGACTATGTAGGTGGCAACTGTCATGTGTAGTTTACGAGTACAAGGAAATAATTGTTTTTTTTTTCAAAACCCATACTTGGTCATAATAACTTTGGAGAAAGAAAGACAAACTTTAGTGTTCACTTTAGTGAGCTGTAGACCCTACTAATATCATAAAAGCAAAAGTTTGTAAGAATGGATGGATGGATGAGTGTTTGTTACACTTTCACGCCAGAACGGCTGAACAGATCTGGATGAAATTTGGCACAGAAATAGATTATAGTCTAAAATAGTACATAGGATACTTTTTAACAGCGGGTGAAACCGTGGGGCGCAACTAGTGTAGATATATAACAGGGTATCAAAAACTTATCTCTCATTAGCTTACAGCTAAGTAGACTATTTTAGATTAACCCTCAACTTCGACAAAAAACATTTTAGCGTCTCACGCTCTTCTGTATATTTTGCACGAAATATTAAAAGCTTCCGCGAATCACTTCCGCAAACCATCACCGATCATCACAGCGGAAGTGGCGCTAATGAGCTGAATTTCATGTACTTACTTAGGAAGAGCATATACACATTATAAACGATCTATTTAATCATGGTCAAAACATGTAACGATAAAATTAGGAGGCTGACATCTTCATAGTTCTCTTTACTTTTATTGTAAATCGGTTCAAATGTATTGAAAGAAGAATGAGCATTTTTGAAATGAATTTTATTGAACAACTAGCTGTTGCTTGCAACTTCGTTCGCGTTTCGAAGTCAAAGTCAAAAGTCAAAATGTTTTTATTCAATTTAAGTTTCAAAGATACACTTATGAACGTCAAAGTTTTATTATTTATTATATATATATTATTTATTTAGAAAATAGTATCCATTACGACGTTATTCATTACGAAAATGTATCCATTTCGGACGATATACTGTTACTATTTATCAAATTATGAATAATAATCCATTACCAAAGACATCAGAGTCCAACATTAAAAAAAAAAAAAAAAGAATGCTGGCTGGTTTTGAACATAGTTTTAATTTTAGTTGTCAGTTGTTATTTCAGTACCAACTACGAACTATTAAGTGATGTAGTCTGACGCATTTGGTAAGCGGCGTGTTACTTTTTAATAATTTACAGAATTTCCTGACAAAAAGATTTATTTATTCAGAAAAACGTGTTCAAAAACCTTCTTTGTGACATACTGTAACTATTTATAAAATTTCATCAAGATATACTTACTTACGATTATACTATTAGTAAGGATAAAATTTGTGCGAAAAATGTTAAAGCCCCAGACAGACGGTGGAAGGGTTAATTAACTTTTGTCCCAATCTACAATTAGGCTCTAAAGCGGTCCCAATAAGCGGAATAAGAATAAAGTCAATGAACTTTTTTCTCAATCCATATGAACCGAACTACTAACAGTACGCACCGAGTGCAAATGGCATGAGGTTCAACAATGGTAGCTAGAAAGTGCTGATATAACTTTTAATAGTAAAGTTTTCGTAAACTTATCTCCTTTCATCTGTGGTCACCGCCCTTTCCATTTCATTGCACTAAGAATAACGTGTTATCAACACCATCGAATTAGAACTATGCAATCATTGTTACATATCTATATGTAACTGTATTTGTTAACTTTTATGTAACGTACATTCTTGATTTTTTTTCGTCTCAAGTTTGCTTAAAGTAAACGTAACGTAGTAGTACGTTACGTAGTTTGTATATCATCTGCTACATGACTGGACCCCGGCGTATGGCGACAGGGTCGCCCCCTGTCACATTTGGGACTAAATATTGTCCGGTGAAGTGTGGGTATTGTATTACACCTCTGCCAGCTCCCTGGGGGGAAAGGCGTGACGATATGTATGCTCTAGTTTGCTATAAATGGGTAGGTACAGTTCGACAAGAGTCTTAATGAGCGTTGTAGTAATGAGGAGTACCTACAAGCTAAAGAGTAGTTTAGGAAAACGCAATAATACATACATTTTTGGAATATAAACAAAATTGGTGAATGGGTTTTGAGGATTAAGATGCGATATTTAAGGGCCGGAAGGTCACAGATAGAGGCGAAAAACTAGTAGATTGAGGGAAATTAAGCTCGAGCTTAACTTCTCTCTTTCTAAAAAATAAATAAATAGTGATCATGTTCCAAAAAAACAAGGTCTAGCATTCAGCAACACATAATGACGTCATCGTTATCCGTCTCTTTCGAACTCGTTGTAAATGACTAATTTCGGTCTTGCTTAGGCATCGATTGACGTCACTACGTGTTTCTGAATGCTATAGCTGGCGGAGTATATTATTATACCATGATTGTAATGAACTACAGTACGGCCGTCGTATCTTTGTCGTCGTTTCTTTGTATCTTTGTGAGTTTGAACTTCGCGAAGAAGATTGCGCTGTAAACTTTTTGAAGTGTAAAGATGTCCGGTATGTCCCAACGCTCTATACAGCGGATGTTTCTCTGGTAAAAAGTTTTCTTCACGAGATTATCTACAGGTGCTTAAGTTCGTAGACTCTACGTCGGCCAGTACGGCCGACGTAGAGTCTGCGAACTCATATTTTGAACTGTGTCTGCAAAATTTTATGAAGATCGGATTCACGGTGCTCAAAATTATCTTCTCGGTCGGAATAACAGATTAACATACACAAATGCAATAAAGAGTGGTCGCAGTAAGACTGTAGATTCTGAAATCGAGGCTTCTCTTCGGTCAATTAGTAGGTATGATCGTATTTGTGGAATTACGTCATGCTACAGTTGTTAATATCATATTTAAGTAAGTATAGGGTTCATTGGGGCAAATGCGTCTGCGGGGCCATTGCGTCTTTCGAGAATAATAATAATAATATTCGGGACACTTGCACACATGGTCGTCTGACCCCAAACTAAGCAAAGCTTGTACTATGGCGGAAAGAGACTGATAAACATACATATAGAAATATTTTAAAGTATATTCCTAATTAGATAATTAACACCCAGACATAGAACAAACAACACCACCTATTCACATGAATATTTGCCCTAGGTGGGAACCGAACCCACGCCCCCTAGCTCAGAAGCCAGGTTCTCTACCAACTGAGCCACCGAGGCAGTCAAAACTGACAAACCCTTTACAAATTAGGCAACTAACGCCATCTTGTACAGATTATTGAAACTAAAGATGGAAAAAAGATGTAGGTACCGCCTAATTTGTGAAGGGTTTGTCAGTAAATCTCGACAGACAAAATTGCCCTACAGATGCATTTGCCCCAGTTGACCCTACCTACTTAATCTGTAGTAGGCGGTTCACTTGACTGCTCAATGTCTGTGTGTCTGTCTGTCCAGAGACGTGGGTGAGGTATGTGGGAAACTTTGCGACATATCGCTTACAAGAATCTTAAAAGAGCGGGAGAATTACTTAACTAACACAATAATGATTGTTATGTAAGCTAATAAAAACTGTGTTAGATAAATTTTGTGTTAGAGTTATTAGACCGTCCGAAGTCCGAATTGCTACTTACAATTTAATGTACTTATCATAACACGGTAACATTTTGTTTATGAGTACTTACTCATATATGTCTAGTTCTAGCTATGCCCTATATAACCCTAGTAAAAGATTTACCTGTCACGCACACTAGTATAAAAAGTTGACCTGTCACTTTTCGTTCTTAAACAGTAGGTATGGTACTCTCTCTAGAGAGTATGGTGTTCTACAGAGTACCATAACGATTTTGAACGAAACGATTGAACGAAAAGTGACAGGTCAATTATTTATACTAGTGTGTGTGACAGGTAAGTCTTTTACAAGGGTTGCGTCATACATTTTGTTCATTTAGAACCTAATAGTTGGCTGTTATATTTTCCGTGGAATGTGTTTTTGGTCCATCTGGACATTTCATTTATTAAAGCATTTTGTAAATTGCTACTCGCGGTCATATATTCAAAAAATAGATCATCCGTTACTTAGCATGACTAATTTGGTTTGATTTGATTGTAAGGTTATTAAAACAATCGAAGGTTACTTTCAAGATAATGCTCTCAGCGATAAGACTGCCTTTTGTAACTACATTTTTTGTTTTCCTTTTTATAAATACTTATTATATTTTTTTATTTTTTGATATTGGCTAGTACGCTACTCTCTCTACAAACGCTACAGTACGCAACTAGTAAATAATTTCATAGCTTTTTAAATATTAACATTTATAAATAATTTCATAGCTGACTAGTTGCGCCCCGCAGTTTCTCCCGTGGTTCCACAGAAACCGTTGAATTTTTCGGGTTGACGTTATACTCTGTTTCCTTTTTTGTACCCCTAACAACACGTATGCGAAATTTCAAGATGCTCGTTTGAGCAGTTAAGGGCCTGAAAGCGTAACAAAGAAACCTACTTTCGCATTTATAATATACTAGCTGCACTCCGCGGTTTCACCGGCAGTTAAAATATATCCTATATGCTATTCTAGACTATAATCTATCTCTGTACTAAATTTCATTCAGCTCTGTTTAGCCGTTCTGGCGTGAAAGAGTAACAAACATCCATCCATCCATTCATTCTTACAAACTTTCGCGTTTATAATTATTAGTAGGATTAGTTATGATAGGATTCGTTTAACAATCAAAATAGAGGTAAGTAGTAAAGTAAAAGTACAATATTAAAAAAAAAAAAACAAAATGACCTAGGACCCTATTCAGAGATTTGAGATTCTCATCTCACCATTTTTCGTCCTTGTTGCTCTCATTTAAAACGTCATAGGTGTGAGAGTGACCAAGATAAAATCTCATCTCATCTCACGTGTAAGAATAGCCCCCCTAAAGCAGCGGTCGGCAACCTTTTGGCAGGCAAGGGCCGCACAGTGCCAAAATAAGCAAGTGACAAGCCGCACTTGTTCAAATCATTTTACTATAGGTTTCTATATACATTATTTACCATAGGTATCTATTTATTTATGTTGGAATTATCTGTTCTCTAAATATCAATGTTTATATGTCTCTGGCAGCTATAGTAAAAGCCTTGCTTAGTTTGGGGCCAGACGACCGTGCAAAATGTCCCGATTTTTTTTATTTATTTACCGCTGACCTAAGGCATACATACATACTCGTAGTTAAAATTTGAAGATTTATTAGAGATACTTTTCTTTAGCTTTCTAAAACAAAAGCTCCGCATTGTATTTAAGCCTATGTTTACCGAACTTTAATTGGGCGGTTATTTGTTTAACTGTCCAGTGTTGGCGTTTAAGTTATTATAGAGCTTTCTAAGACCTTAAAAAATTGATATTTTTAAAAATTAAATCGTTTGCTTAAGTTATGGTGAACTTTGGCCTTATTCTCTGATCTTCTTCTTAGAAAGTAAGAAAGAAGAAAGATACATCTATTTTGACACACAAGACACTAAAGAGACGGTGACAATACTTAATACCAATACACAAATTAAATAAAACAGAGCTATCACTGAAGTGTCCAGTGCGTCAAAAAAGGTCAATGCTCAGCTATAATGCTGAAAAATTATTTTCAGCGCTGATTTTCAGCATTGACCTCAAGAAACGAACGGGACCACAATGTACAATTAAAATAATATAATACAAAAAAGGAAAGGTAAAACACAAATAAAAATAAAATGTAAATATTAGAAATTAGAAATCAGAATTTATTCATAACTCCTATAGTTACACATCACAGTTGAATATTTATAATTAAAAACGAATGTAAGAACACTAATAATTAATAATTATGTCAAATATAAAAATAATTCAGTAATGCCATAATACAGTTAAGTACAGTAAAATAGTTAAATATTATGTATAGCTATTATTTTACAAAATAATAAAAGTTAAAAAATCTCTTATTTTAAAATAAGCTCCAATGTCATAAAACATAATTATCTAGTAACCAAGCTCTCAGCTTGGTTTTGAAGCACGCGGTAGAAGGCGCATCCCGAACGGAAGTTGGTATACGGTTATAGACCGCTGGCCCTAAAATATGCACTGACCTCGACGACTTGACGAGACGATGTGAGGGGGTTACTAGTTGGTCCTTTTTTTATTACTACGTAAACTGAACGTACTATGAACGACGTTGAATAGAAAAGAAAGAAATAATATAATAGTACAATAAAAAGGACAATAAAATAATCTTCTTACTCCTTCTCTTCTTCTTTACATTATAAATAACTAAGTTGCTCTCCGTGTCTGTTCCTCTTTCTATCTGTATATTCGCTAACTCCTAAAACACGCAATAGACTTTGATGCGGTTTTCACCATCAGGTAGATAATTTTTCACGGAAAGTTTATAGGTACCGTGCGAAGCTGGAGCAGGTCACTAGTAAATAATAAAATAGATGATTACTCAAACTATTCACTCCACTATGATTCTATATGACTCACTCACTCTACATCCTTTACATAGCTACAGAACATGTACAGTGCTCATGCTTTCAACGGTCGATCTTGACCTTGCATTTGACAGGTCATATCAAGGCCGCCTGATTGTGCTATTGTCAATTTTGACAGCTGCTTTGCTGTGTGCATTATAGTGTACTTAATTCCTTGGAATGCGCTCGAGCATTCATTTAGCTGTCATTGCTGTACTGAACAAATACTCTGTTGTGATTGGTTAACTAATGTGGCCATCAATCTTTTGTGTTCTCGTTGGTATTGTTTTTTGCTTTTAATGATTGAGAGATTTAAAGCGATAGGTGATTAATAATAAGTAATAACCGACGGCTAACCTTTAACCTTGCAAACAATATTGAAAATGAAGTTTCAATTTTACTCGTTTAATTTTGAGGGCGTTTTGAAGTCTGATTATATTTCTATAGTAGGCATATTTATAGTTATCATCATTCTATGCTTAATATCATAAAATGGAAGGTAACTCTGTCTGTCTGTCTGTTTATAGACGTTTTATGGCTAAACTGCTAAACGGATCCTAATGAAATTTCATAATTAGCTACAGTAAATCACGAGGAAGGTTTTGGATATTATTATCTGAATAAACGCGAACAAAGTCGCGAGAACAGCTAGTTAAATTTTATTATTAATATTTTAATAAACACGGAAATCGAATTAGCAAAACGTACTATTTAGGATTTTTTCGTGAATTTCTTATTCAATTTTCATGTTATCTGATTTCTTTGAATACATTGGAATTATAAACAACAACCTTAACCTTAACCTTGTTAACTTTGAAATGAAACTGATCATTGATTTCTATATAATATATATTTCTTTAAGACATCAAAAATTAAAAAAAAAAAATACAACCTACAAGTAGAACAATAGGTAAATGCAAAGAACAAGAAACATAAAAAGAATTATGTTATTGAATTACTGGCAGTTTTTAATCGGTTTATAGTTAAACTTCGACTCATGTATTTTTTTTAATTCAAATATAGGTCACAGATCAAACAAAACTAATAAAACATGCCTTACGATGCCGTCCTTAGTGTCAAGTGCGATTCGTGACCGGTCTGCCGCGGCCTTTCACTGCTCCATGCGTTTTGGGCTATCGCTCGAGTATCTCTGCATTTACATAATCTGTGGGTGTAGTGTTGTAACTAACTCATTCATTGATAATTATTACATTTATCAAGACCTTAGTCTTGCGACTTATAACTCACTTAAATTAAAGTAGTTGTACGCGCCGAAGTTAAACCTCGTGACTACTAAATCTTTGCAAGACCTTGACATTTTGTATAAATTTTTATATTCCTATGTTTTTAATTACGTCAATGCTACTCTGTACCATTATCAATGTCATTATTTCTCACTACACCATTTTCCAGCCACTAGTGAATATCTTCACTTTAGCATGCCATCCTTTCCGGTTCTGTTTCCGTCTCTATACAATTTTGAATTTGTACTTTTCTAGTAATTCAACTAACCTAGCCAATGCTTAAACCAACGTCAATGTATCACGTTTGACACATTGACGTTGCGTTAGCCTTTAAAAACGGGCGAAGAACGGCTCAGTATCACGTAATTTTTCACAAGTAAACGTGTCACCAGTGACGTTTGTGAGACATTAGTGATACTATACCGTTTCCCGTTCGTTATTTACGACAAACGCAACGTCAACGGTTCAGTTTAAACATCGGCTTTGATTAGCTAAATTGCCCCCTAATAGAGACCTTCTTGCTTCCATTATATTGCGACGAACGCGCGCGAAAACTCCAATACGCTGTTCTTATTTCGCCTACCGACCGAGAACAGACTTCCCGTCATCCAAATAGGATTTTATAAAAATTTTAGACTTTTATCGATATTTTAAAAACCGCATTACCGATTTCATTAAAATTTAGATTGGACCAGCTCTGAAGTATGATCTACCAACCAAAAAAATCGATTCATAATTGGCGGAAAGATCCCGTAACATACTCGTACATATCGTCACGCCTTTTCCCCGAGGGGGCTAGCAGAGGTGTACAACACCCACTCTTCGCCGGACGATTTTAAGTTGGGAACCTTTTTTAAAGTCGGTTAAAAAGTCATGAAAACCAATAGTAACACTTTCGCGGACGTTCGCAGGAATAGTCTGGCACTGGCTTAACATACGTCTCACATCCTGAAAACGCTCAAAAACATGACTTCAACCCACGCATGCTCCACTTTGTCCACGTCCCGCTAACAATGCATTAATATGCACGTTCATAAATCACGAACGTACAGAACTCATAACTCAGCCCGAGATCTGTGCGTGTTAAATCGAATGCATGTAGTCAGAGTACTATAAAATAAAGGGTTGACCACGCCCGACCAAGTGCCCTTTAAATAGTGCATGCAAATTTAACCACATTCTTTACGGGCAATTTAGAGTAAATGATTAACATATAGATTAACTAGATACGCCCGTGGTTTTAGCCCGTGGTTTTAGTAAGACTAGCCTTTGTGCTATTCTAGACTATTAATCTACTTATTTCTGTGCCAAATTTCATCCTGTCCGTTCAGCCATTCTGGCGTGATAGAGTTACAAACATCCGAATATCCATCTAAACTTCAACATCTATAATATTAGTGTGATGTGTTGTATATGATTATTATAGTACCTACATACAATTGCATGTTATTTGAAAAGAAATGTTTATGTGTTTAAGGAGCAAAGCGAAATGCGGGTATGCGGGTAATTTTGTTCCACATTGATTTAGATGCGTATACATAACATAACATAATTATATCGTCACGCCTTTCCCCCGAGGGTGCTGGCAGAGGTGTAATACAACACCCGCATTTTGCCGGACGATATTCAATCCCAAATGTGAAAGGGGACGAGCCTGTCGCCATACACCGGGCTCCAGCCATGTAGCAGATAACATATGTATGTTCACACAATTAACAAATTGATGCGTGCTGTCGGCTGGGTTCGAACCCGCTCCCTCTGGCTTGAGAGGCGGACCTTCTCCCAACTAGGCTGCCATCGCTATATGCGTATAACCAAGCCTATAATTAACTAATCACACAAGACTGGAACTCCCTGCCAGATTTTTTTGTTTTCTGGGGACTAACAATGTTCGCGTTTTAAGAGCCATGGCTGATCTAGAGAAGTGGCTACTTCTAGATCTACGATACTAACTGCCGCATTCAGAGTCATTAAATACACTTGTCTAAACTACTAGCTGTTTCGTGGTATTTTTGCTTTTTCTGTAGGTTAGATAGAATTTTTGCAATTTCGTTTTTGTTTTGTGGCCTCACGGACATTTTCGCGGCCAAATGAAGAACGTTTGAATGTGGTCGTCTGATTACATAAACTGTGGCTAAGTAAAGATTTCCTATGAAAGTGTAGCCCTTAGTGATAATTTAATTAATCATTAACGTCTCTTAATGCGGCAGATAGACTTTCTATACTGTGCAATATTATGTGTGTTTAGCAATATACCCCTTAGCAATAAGGTTGTACCTATAGTCTCAGAATAGTTTTACAGTGTTTTGTCTTTTTGATCGAGTGAAATAAATTTAAAGAAAGAAAAATCCGAAATACTGTACAACTCTAAACAAGGTTTATTATTGCAAAGGGTGAGTATCAAAATCAAAGTCAAAGTAAAAATGTTTTATTCAATTTAGCTATCAAAGATACACTTATGAATGTCAAAGTTTTTTTTAAATATACTCACAGGCATATTAAAATATACTAACTTACGTTTTTTAGAACGTAAGTTAGTATTACGTTTTTTTTTAAATATACTAACAGGCAAGAAAGTATGTTTTATAGAACACGCAGACACTGTACAATATGTGCATACTTTATTTTGTTTGTCTCAGATAAACCTAGAGAGTAAGATGGCGCACGGCGTATGATTTAGGTGAAGCCTAAACCATCCAAAAATTACGCTACTGTCGTATATGTATACAACACGCACACATTGACGCAAAAAAACTGCGCTACTCGCTTGGTCATTCTTACCTCGACGTTATCCGCATTGGTTTATGGTATAATTTCATGTACATAAATTTACAAAATGCAGTATAAAAGTGTGGCCAGGACTACATTTTGAGGTTCTTTTTTAAAAACTTTGCAGTTTTTTCACGAAAACGCCGTAACATTAAACTCTTACAAATTTGTGCAGTTTTAGAATATTAAATCTACTAAGGTTGTATATTGGAACGGAAATGGCTAACGTAGAGTTTGGGAATTAATGTTAGTTTTCGTGCAATTGTAAATGTTTTTCATGGCAACATTACCACGTGCACACGTTTAAAAAGAAGTAGCTTCAGCGAGATATAACGCAGTGTTCCATCTTTTCCTCTAGGTTGATCTGAGGGCTGTATCTCTAAATACAGTCGTTTTTATAGGACTTATACAGATCAACTACAAAATTAAACTAATAAAATGAACTAATTTAATATCCTTTCAGTCGGTATTTAAATTATAGCCCTACATATAGGATAGGCCCTAAATCTAACTCGCTTGACATGCTAATCTAATAGCTCTGCCGTCACATTTGCACCTAATATTATGCACATAAATTACACATTACCTTTATTTATGCACGCTGGTTGAAGTGTAACGTGTTGCGTAAGTAATAAGGGCTAAAATGCGTCTAAAAGGCGTGAAGTTTAATTAGGCTTTCGTGTGTAATGTAATGCTGTATGAATGTTGTAATTAATTTGTGTTGTTTATGATATCATGCGTAGTTATGTAATGACAAGTTATCCCATGTTTACATCATGGTATAAAACATGTATTATAAACTTAAGAAATGTTTACTTTTGGTAATCTAATGGGACTGTCATGTTTGTAAAAGTCCGAAACAAAATAATGAAAAAAACTACATACATTTATATTTCTACACACTTGGAAAGACTCGAATTAATATATCGGAACGCGCTCATATGCCACTGATTATGTATTTTATTTATATTACATTAAATACTCATACATATTTATGTATAAAAAATTAAAATAGCACTGTATCCGCTATTTCTAATATTATTTTGTTGTGCACCTATTCAAATATAGAAATAGTACCTTTCCATTGTTAAGTGTACGTAGTCTTCGGAAGGCACTGGCTGCTGCAACACAGCTCACGCTACGGCAGCAGACAGGGCCCTAATTTAACATTGTGTAAATGTATAGATACAAATAAATATTTTGTATTTTGTTTATTATGCCCTTACACTATAGCGCTTACTGTTTGGCGAAGCCTTAAGGGATTAAGATGCGCCAATGACATTTGGCATTCGGCGCTCAGCTGGTTTTAGCGCCTCTAGTGATCAACGCTCGAAGCTTTTGAACATTGAGCTAGCATTTCTCAAAGACAAACAAATTCAGACGAAACACCGTGAAAAAAATATTTTTGCCTAAAAATGAAAGCCCTCTGTGATGTTATGCTTTATTGTAATGTTTTTTTACTAAATTATTTGAAGCCAACGGCGTTTTAAAGTTGAGCCTTATAAGCAGCATGAGCGCGGTAGTTTGTTTATAAGTATAGGTAGGTAGATTAAGTATGTACTCACAAATATCCCGCATCTAAAGGTTTTGATTCCCTTTGGTCGTGCGTGTAAAATCTAAAAAAAACAATCGTAGACCACGGACTCTCTGAAGTGTGAGATATTATCTTGGTCCCTCTCACTTTTATGATTTTTCAAACGAGAGAGACATTGACCAAAAAATATCTCGTGCGTAGGAATAGGGGAAATAATATAATATCGTAAGAATGGCCCTGGAGGGCTATTCTTGACGCGTGAGATGTTTCTTGGTCACTCTCACTATGATTTTTAAAACGAGAGAGACATTGATCAGAAAATATCTTTCGTAAGAATAGGGCTCCTGATGGGCATCCTAAGAACTCCGGTACCAGGGATAAATTACTCAACCTATCCTAAACCAATGCTTACAACATTTCAAAAATCTCATAACAAAAAACATATTTACTAGGACTAGCAGAGCTGTTCAATCGACGGCCCGCTTAAAAAATGTATTCTACGAGTTGGTAGTACTAATCTGTTTTACATAATCAGCAGGTAGTATAAAAATTACTAAAATGATTGAAAACATAGTGGACCTAGAACTTACAACCTCATTATTATCTCGATAGTTTCTTGCCTGATTTTGCTGATAATTATGTTCCTACTCGAAGTTAAAAACGCGTTTGTGTTTAATATCTTTTTCATCACTTTCACTCGTAAAAAGGACTTTATTACATCAGTTTTAGCTCATAATCCGAGCTATTAAGCACGTGTGCTGTTACTTTACCATTATCGCACTAGTAACTAAACTAGACTTTTTTTTAAATAAATCAACAAGAGTTTTTTTTTACTTTTCTTAAATTCTTGATTTAAAGTATCATAACTACGTAATAACAGTAAATAAACATTATTTTTTTTATCAAAATATTGACAATTAATTAGGTATGATAATTTAAACAAAGTACTCGCTTTATTATTATGCCTAGGAAAATTTTGATAAGTGGAAAAGCAGCAAAATGCGCATACATTTTCAGAAAAATGTATTGACTAATGCAAGTCTGTGTTTTTTCCCCTCGCATGTGTGATGAAAAACGTCACATGAAACGCGTGTGCGTTAATAATTTACACTATTGGCTCCATTAGTGTGCTCGCATCCGGCTCGCGCTATAATACCGCCTCGAGTGTAATGATCTTAGCACAAAAGTGTCATAATTTACGATATAAAAAACTACACTTTGACTTAATTTTGTTTAATTAATTTTTTTAGTAAACTGATTTTCAATAAAAGTCAAGTTAGAAGATGTTTTAAGTGATCATTGTAACAAAATTAAAGCGACTTCCAAACCACAAATAAGCACTAATATTAATTAATATAATTATTATAAGCGCTACCCATCTATTTGAAGTCGGTGCCAGCCAAGTCTTATAGGTAGAAGAAGATGGATACTACTTACAATGGATCTACCTAATTACTACATATAAATAGTATCTATATACTACCTACTTGGCTTGGCTGGTTCCGAGTAGTAGGTAATTCCTACTAAACATTCAGACTGAAATATTTGGCATAGTACGAGTAACTCCTAGTACTTCTACCTATTACCAACAAGTATATAACCTACTTACTACACAAATTGTAACTATCTACTCCATATTAGACTTGGCTACCTATTAGATTTAGCTTGGAGGCCGAGTCACCTGTCTGAGCGTGACGTTTTAATCGGACAGTGCCAGCCAAACCCAGTATAAAGACAATTGCCAATGCCAACTAGATAACTGTTGCCCGTACCATGGTCTGGCAATATGATGATGGTAGAGAGAAGGGGGCAGGTTCGAAGTGGGACCTGTGAATGACAAATACAAGAAACTAACGGAACGAGCTTTTTTTTATCTACGCGTACGAAATCGTGAGCAACAGCTAGTAGTTAATATAGTAAAAAAATCCTCTCTAGCTGGACTAAAGGGGTCTTAGATTGGATATTGAAAAACCTTTTGTAGCTGAAATACATGTATAGTGCTTAGATTTTAGCAAACACCAAAAAAATAATCAAAATAAACCGAGAATCAAAAAATATCAATAAATCAAATGCTTTGAAGGCAGTAATCGCTCAGATTAACACATCCTTAATCTAACACATGAAAATCAAATGTTGGTTTTATAGATGAAACATAAATTCGAGCGAAGCTTGCAGTTGGGAGTTTCCAAGCAAAGAGATTAACATTGAATGAAAACTCAAAATAAGCACTGTAAGAAGAGTTTATTTGAAAATTGAACTAGCTACCAAGAAAAAAATACGAGCACGTGCTCCACGAGCTGCACGAAATTTAAAATAAAAGACTGTACCTTACTAGTACCTTTTTATTAGTTATGAGAGAGTATAATATTAGACAGTATTTTTAGAAGAGGATTCGCTTCTAGGATAAAGCAGTGTTTTTGTCTTGGGCGGCTTGAACCCCTCGCTGCCCTCAGGACTCATCTTCCCTTGCTGCGCTCGGGAGTTAACTCTAGATTCCCTCGTTACGCTCAAGGTACAATAAGCCGCCCGCGACGTAAGGCACTGCTTTGTGCCCTCGGTACATAATTTACTATTGTTACTCTTTATTCACAAAAAGGTGAATTTAGAAGCAAGACCTGTTTGCTTTTCTCCAATCAAGTCTATCGATTGTTTGGCGCAACCAAATCCATTGTGTCTTGATATTTCCTTAAATTTTACGAAGAAGAAGCTAATGTTATAATACGCCAATAACTTTTGTCTTTCTGTTCTTGTTCTGCTTCTTCTTCGACGATGAGATTCGGCAATGAAGACTGATATTGTTGTTCCTAAAAACAATATTAAATAATAATTAATTTGCAACCATACTAAGTCCCAACGCTCGTATCAATAATTTATTTATGTACATTGTGTACACAAAAAAAAATGATTACCAGTTTATTCGAAGGTGAAAAAGTCCCTGTTCCTCGGATGCTCTGATAACCTTCGGATGATTTTGGACTAGGCATCTGTAGATAAAAATATAGGATAAGTTTTTAGTACTGAAACGGAAGTTCTGCACTCGCGCTTCGCGCTCGCTAAGTGAATGTCACGCATGCCCATAGCAGTTCAGCGCCACTCTGATTATAAGTAGTGGCTCTATGAGCAACGTCTCACAAATTACATATCTCCGCTATTTTAAATAAAACCTAAATTTACAAAATTTCACAAATATCGGTTGAGAAATGCGATCTGTAGAGGAAAACAATCGGACATCCGTGCAATCAGACGATGGACGCCGGACATACGATAACTTCAACAATAGCATTTCCATTTGGCATAGCTCTGACTATGCACTATGCTTGTCACCCTAATAATATAAGATGTTAAATGTCTTTTAGCTCACCTTAGTTCAGTACTCGCATTTGTTGTTGGCTGAACGCTTGTGTTTAAACTTTGATAATTTCGTTGATCTCTGTTTCTGAAAAAATGAAATAGAGCAATTTAAAGATATTAATTACACAATATTCGTATTACTCAAAGCGTCTCGTTTGTCTCTTTCCATGATACCATAAAATATAAAACAATTACCAATCTATAATCCCAGTTTAAAATATATTATTATTCTAGTCATGCAATAGAGACTAGATTAAAATAACTATTAAGACTGGATGCAGGTTGGTATCAGTTACCAAAGAAATTGTTGTATTTAATAAATATAAATAAATAACAATACATACAATAGTGACTCTGTGAGCTGGAGATCTCGTGACCGATGTCTGTCCGATTTGAAATTGTCACATGTATTTTATACCCAAATAAATTATTTGTATTTGTATTTGTCCTCCTCTACAGGTCACACTCCTCAACCGATTCTCGTGAAATTTTGTGAGCAGGTTTGACAATTATATCAATTTTTGTTTTGACTCGGATCAAAAAGTTTTTTGGAAATTTTCCAATTATGCAGATATATCCTTTTTTAAATCACATCTCTGCCATATTGAAAAATTTCCAATAACCGCCTAGACAAGAAAATTCTTTTTAAATATCGGACTTACTCACAAAGATTCAAGAGAATAGGTTAAAAAATGCGACCTGTAGATTAAGACAGGTCTGGGCAAAGATCCGGACAGAAATCCAGACGGAATTCGGAAATACGAAAGCATTTTCGTCGAATCTGAAGCATAGACGCTTCGCTCGCTAACGATCTCTCCCTGGGTTATTGTTGTAAGAAAATGTAATAACTTTTCTTTCGAATTCAATGGCCATAACTCGGAACACTACTTTCTGAATGCAAATGCTTGAATTTTTGTATTAAATACTATTTTTTACAAAAAAATACTTTATTTTGATCAAAGTGACTGATCAGAGTGTTAGTAAGCATATTCTTTCAAGTAAAAAATAAATGACGAAGTTATGCTGCAACAAACATTTAGTAAAATTTATACAATGTAATTGAGTGCGTCCTAATTTTTGAAGTCGGTTAACAAACCAGGATAAGTTAGAAAAATATGCTCACTACACTGCTAAAAATAATAATGTATTGCGGACCGTGGTTGGTCAGCTATAACATAAAAATGTGATTGTTTCTAGTTTAGGTAGGTTAGTATAGGAAATGTGCTATACCAAAAACAAAAATTAGTATTAGTCATTTACACCGTTCGCAGTTCGCACGCAACGACCGCTTTCCGATATTGACATCGTAAGTACACATAATAATTATCATTATTTTATTTTTACCCGATTGTTCAAGAAGGATTATTTATTATTATTAACTATAGAATACTCCCCATTTCTATGTTATTAACTAGGTGTTGGGGCATCAGCAAGTATGCCATAGCTTCAATTTGAAATGGCTTAGGTATATTGACCTTAGTATAATTTTTGTGAATAATTGAATCAAATGAAATCACGAGAAAAAAAACAGCTGTTTCATACAAAAAGCTCATCGATCGTCGACAAAATGTAAGCAGATGCTTTTTTCCCCGATTTATATTACAAATAAAAAAGTTTAAAAAGTAATCGTTGTTTATAATGAAGAGTACAATGACCCCCGTTTGGCTTAGTACACCCTATACCGATAACCCTGTGCAATGTACTAATATGACACATATAGGTACATTTGTACATAACAAGAAAAAAAACACAGTTCTGACAAGTCTTGCACTTGGATAATTATCATGAGCAACATGTACAATGGGGCCCGTGCCTTGGCGTGATGATTGTAGTACAGCACGACGCTGCGCGACCGCGGCTCGTATCACAGCAAAATAAGCTTAGGTTCATGGTCGCACAGCGTCGGCGGGTAAATCCAACAATCATCGCAATAAGGTGTAATGGACGGTGAAGCCCTGAGAGTTAACATAGGTCGGAGGACACGTCTGTAGTTTTCTATTAAGTATTTTTATCAGGAAAACAAACGTCAGACCGAATCATATGCCACTAAAAACTCAGACACTAGGGTTAGTCACTTCAGTCTACACAATAAGAACAAACGGGTAAAAATATTTATGTGGTAATTAAATATTAATAGGTAGGTAGGTACTTACCACTTAGCTACCTAGTTGGAGTCCAATTTTTTTGTTACGCCTAGCTGCCTTGGTGACATCTCCCATTTTCATCGGATCAACCTTCTGTACCCTCTACTCACAACGCGATCAATTATTGTCCAAATATTTTCACTAGTAGTAAAGTCACTAAAAACTTATCAAATGTCTTGAAAAACTACTTTTTTTGATTGGCTCTGGATAATTAAGCACTGTTTAATTGATGATTTACGTACAAATAGAAAAAAAATGCGAAAATATTTTTCGGCAAGGCGAGTACGTCCTTCCTTCGTGAGGCGCTGGCGCCGACTGGCCCGTCCCCCGCAAAGGAGCTCGCGGGTGTCAGTGGTCACGTGATCTGACGAAATACTTCAAAATAACACAAAATATTACTAAACTAACTCAATTTTAGCTCTAAAAATATGGTAAAAGAACGATCAATCATATTTTTAATTTCCTATCCGAAGGTGTAAAAATATATAGTAACGTAATCTCCGTAAGCACGGTATTGCACGCCATGAGAACGAAAACAACGTTCATTTAATATTTTTTTACTCGCAATCTAGTAAGTAATATAATATTTTAATTAGACTAATTAATAGGTAACAGAATGATCTTATTGGTGATATTTTTTTCATATCGGTAGGGTCCGTAGCTTCTTCACTATTACGAGTTGAATAGACGCATTTGGCGAATATTCAAGGCTTAAGGGGTTAAGATGCGCCAATGACATTTGGCATTCGGCGCTCAGCTGGTTTTAGCGCCTCTAGTGATCAACGCTCGAAGCTTTTGAACATTGAGCTAGCATTTCTCAAAGACAAACAAATTCAGACGAAACACCGTGAAAAAAATATTTTTGCCTAAAAATGAAAGCCCTCTGTGATGTTATGCTTTATTGTAATGTTTTTTTACTAAATTATTTGAAGCCAACGGCGTTTTAAAGTTGAGCCTTATAAGCAGCATGAGCGCGGTAGTTTGTTTATAAGTATAGGTAGATTAAGTATGTACTCACAAATATCCCGCATCTAAAGGTTTTGATTCCCTTTGGTCGTGCGTGTAAAATCTAAAAAAAACAATCGTAGACCACGGACTCTCTGAAGTGTGAGATATTATCTTGGTCCCTCTCACTTTTATGATTTTTCAAACGAGAGAGACATTGACCAAAAAATATCTCGTGCGTAGGAATAGGGGAAATAATATAATATCGTAAGAATGGCCCTGGAGGGCTATTCTTGACGCGTGAGATGTTTCTTGGTCACTCTCACTATGATTTTTAAAACGAGAGAGACATTGATCAGAAAATATCTTTCGTAAGAATAGGGCTCCTGATGGGCATCCTAAGAACTCCGGTACCAGGGATAAATTACTCAACCTATCCTAAACCAATGCTTACAACATTTCAAAAATCTCATAACAAAAAACATATTTACTAGGACTAGCAGAGCTGTTCAATCGACGGCCCGCTTAAAAAATGTATTCTACGAGTTGGTAGTACTAATCTGTTTTACATAATCAGCAGGTAGTATAAAAATGACTAAAATGATTCAAAACATAGTGGACCTAGAACTTACAACCTCATTATTATCTCGATAGTTTCTTGCCTGATTTTGCTGATAATTATGTTCCTACTCGAAGTTAAAAACGCGTTTGTGTTTAATATCTTTTTCATCACTCTCACTCGTAAAAAGGACTTTATTACATCAGTTTTAGCTCATAATCCGAGCTATTAAGCACGTGTGCTGTTACTTTACCATTATCGCACTAGTAACTAAACTAGACTTTTTTTAAAATAAATCAACAAGAGTTTTTTTTTACTTTTCTTAAATTCTTGATTTAAAGTATCATAACTACGTAATAACAGTAAATAAACATTATTTTTTTTATCAAATGTAAACTATTTCTGAAGAGACGGTATTCAAAACCACCTTAACGTAAATGTAAACAACTAATACTTCTAATAATCCAAACCATGTACAATATGTAGGTAATTCCACTATGAATCTAATGGACACCAAGATCAATACTACAGAAAGACACCCAAGTAAAACACTACTAGGTCCGTCCTCTTCCGTGCCCCAGCGAGAAGTGCCGGTTGGACGGGGCGGGCGACTCAGGCGCTACTCCTTCATTCCTTACGCTACATTCATTCATTCATTCAATACATTCCTTTGACAGTTCGCTCGCAAAACGTCACACAGCAGACCATAGACTGCATTCTTTTGTATGTGTTGCTAACACAAAATATTGACAATTAATTAGGTATGATAATTTAAACAAAGTACTCGCTTTATTATTATGCCTAGTAAAATTTTGATAAGTGGAAAAGCAGCAAAATGCGCATACATTTTCAGAAAAATGTATTGACTAATGCAAGTCTGTGTTTTTTCCCCTCGCATGTGTGATGAAAAACGTCACATGAAACGCGTGTGCGTTAATAATTTACACTATTGGCTCCATTAGTGTGCTCGCATACGGCTCGCGCTATAATACCGCCTCGAGTGTAATGATCTTAGCACAAAAGTGTCATAATTTACGATATAAAAAACTACACTTTGACTTAATTTTGTTTACTTAATTATTTTTAGTAAACTGATTTTCAATAAAAGTCAAGTTAGAAGATGTTTTAAGTGATCATTGTAACAAAATTAAAGCGACTTCCAAACCACAAATAAGCACTAATATTAATTAATATAATTATTATAAGCGCTACCCATCTATTTGAAGTCGGTGCCAGCCAAGTCTTATAGGTAGAAGAAGAAGGATACTACTTACAAGTATCTACCTAATTACTACATATACATAGTATCTATATACTACCTACTTGGCTTGGCTGGTTCCGAGTAGTAGGTAATTCCTACTAAACATTCAGACTGAAATATTTGGCATAGTACGAGTAACTCCTAGTACTTCTACCTATTACCAACAAGTATATAACCTACTTACTACACAAATTGTAACTATCTACTCCATATTAGACTTGGCTACCTATTAGATTTAGCTTGGAGGCCGAGTTAACGGCTTACCTACCCGCTACCCTTGCCATAGACACCTGTCTGAGCGTGACGTTTTAATCGGTCAGTGCCAGCCAAACCCAGTATAAAGACAATTGCCAATGCCAACTAGATAACTGTTGCCCGTACCATGGTCTGGCAATATGATGATGGTAGAGAGAAGGGTGCAGGTTCGAAGTGGGACCTGTGAATGACAAATACAAGAAACTAACGGAACGAGCTTTTTTTTATCTACGCGTACGAAATCGTGAGCAACAGCTAGTAGTTAATATAGTAAAAAAATCCTCTCTAGCTGGACTAAAGGGGTCTTAGATTGGATATTGAAAAACCTTTTGTAGCTGAAATACATGTATAGTGCTTAGATTTTAGCAAACACCAAAAAAATAATCAAAATAAACCGAGAATCAAAAAATATCAATAAATCAAATGCTTTGAAGGCAGTAATCGCTCAGATTAACACATCCTTAATCTGAATGAATCTAAACACATGAAAATCAAATGTTGGTTTTATAGATGAAACATAAATTCGAGCGAAGCTTGCAGTTGGGAGTTTCCAAGCAAAGAGATTAACATTGAATGAAAACTCAAAATAAGCACTGTAAGAAGAGTTTATTTGAAAATTGAACTAGCTACCAAGAAAAAAATACGAGCACGTGCTCCACGAGCTGCACGAAATTTAAAATAAAAGACTGTACCTTACTAGTACCTTTTTATTAGTTATGAGAGAGTATAATATTAGACAGTATTTTTAGAAGAGGATTCGCTTCTAGGATAAAGCAGTGTTTTTGTCTTGGGCGGCTTGAACCCCTCGCTGCCCTCAGGACTCATCTTCCCTTGCTGCGCTCGGGAGTTAACTCTAGATTCCCTCGTTACGCTCAAGGTACAATAAGCCGCCCGCGACGTAAAGCACTGCTTTGTGCCCTCGGTACATAATTTACTATTGTTACTCTTTATTCACGAAAAGGTGAATTTAGAAGCAAGACCTGTTTGCTTTTCTCCAATCAAGTCTATCGATTGTTTGGCGCAACCAAATCCATTGTGTCTTGATATTTCCTGAAATTTTACGAAGAAGAAGCTAATTTATAATACGAGAGAATTTATAATACGCCAATAACTTTTGTCTTTCTGTTCTTGTTCTGCTTCTTCTTCGACGATGAGATTCGGCAATGAAGACTGATATTGTTGTTCCTAAAAACAATATTAAATAATAATTAATTTGCAACCATACTAAGTCCCAACGCTCGTATCAATAATTTATTTATGTACATTGTGTACACAAAAAAAAATGATTACCAGTTTATTCGAAGGTGAAAAAGTCCCTGTTCCTCGGATGCTCTGATAACCTTCGGATGATTTTGAACTAGGCATCTGTAGATAAAAATATAGGATAAGTTTTTAGTACTGAAACGGAAGTTCTTCACTCGCGCTTCGCGCTCGCTAAGTGAATGTCACGCATGCCCATAGCAGTTCAGCGCCACTCTGATTATAAGTAGTGGCTCTATGAGCAACGTCTCACAAATTACATATCTCCGCTATTTTAAATAAAACCTAAATTTACAAAATTTCACAAATATCGGTTGAGAAATGCGATCTGTAGAGGAAAACAATCGGACATCCGTGCAATCAGACGCTGGACGCCGGACATACGATAACTTTAGCAATAGCATTTCCACTTGGCATAGCTCTGACTATGCACTATGCTTGTCACCCTAATAATATAAGATGTTAAATGTCTTTTAACTCACCTTAGTTCAGTACTCGCATTTTTTGTTGGCTGAACGCTTGTGTTTAAACTTTGATAATTTCGTTGATCTCTGTTTCTGAAAAAATGAAATAGAGCAATTTAAAGATATTAATTACACAATATTCATATTACTCAAAGCGTCTCGTTTGTCTCTTTCCATGATACCATAAAATATAAAACAATTACCAATTTATAATCCCAATTTAAAATATATTACTATTCTAGTCTTCATGCAATAGAGACTAGATTAAAATAACTATTAAGACTAGATGCAGTTTGGTATCAGTTACCAAAGAAATTGTTGTATTTAATAAATATAAATAAATAACAATACATACAATAGTGACTCTTTGAGCTGGAGATCTCGTGACCGATGTCTGTCCGATTTGAAATTGTCACATGTATTTTATACCCAAATAAATTATTTGTATTTGTATTTGTCCTCCTCTACAGGTCACACTCCTCAACCGATTCTCGTGAAATTTTGTGAGCAGGTTTGACAATTATATCAATTTTTGTTTTGACTCGGATCAAAAAGTTTTTTGGAAATTTTCCAATTATGCAGATATATCCTTTTTTAAATCACATCTCTGCCATATTGAAAAATTTCCAATAACCGCCTAGGCAAGAAAATTCTTTTTAAATATCGGACTTACTCACAAAGTTTCAAGAGAATAGGTTAAGAAATGCGACCTGTAGATTAAGACAGGTCTGGGCAAAGATCCGGACAGAAATCCAGACGGAATTCGGAAATACGAAAGCATTTTCGTCGAATCTGAAGCATAGACGCTACGCTCGCTAACGATCTCTCGCTCGGTTATTGTTGTAAGAAAATGTAATAACTTTTCTTTCGAATTCAATGGCCATAACTCGGAACACTACTTTCTGAATGCAAATGCTTGAATTTTTGTATTAAATACTATTTTTTACAAAAAAATACTTTATTCAAAGTGACTGATCAGAGTGTTAGTAAGCATATTCTTTCAAATAAAAAATAAATGACGAAGTTATGCTGCAACAAACATTTAGTAAAATTTATACAATGTAATAATTGAGTGCGTCCTAATTTTTGAAGTCGGTTAACAAACCAGGATAAGTTAGAAAAATATGCTCACTACACTGCTAAAAATAATAATGTATTGCGGACCGTGGTTGGTCAGCTATAACATAAAAATGTGATTGTTTCTAGTTTAGGTAGGTTAGTTTAGGAAATGTGCTATACCAAAAACAAAAAATAGTATTAGTCATTTACACCGTTCGCACGCAACGACCGCTTTCTGATATTGACATCGTAAGTACACATAATAATTATCATTATTTTATTTTTACCCGATTGTTCAAGAAGGATTATTTATTATTATTAACTATAGAATACTCCCCATTTCCATGTTATTAACTAGGTGTTGGGGCATCAGCAAGTATGCCACAGCTTCAATTTGAAATGGCTTAGGTATATTGACCTTAGTATAATTTTTGTGAATAATTGAATCAAATGAAATCACGAGAAAAAAAACAGCTGTTTCATACAAAAAGCTCATCGATCGTCGACAAAATGTAAGCAGATGCTTTTTTCCCCGATTTAATTTACAAATAAAAAAGTTTAAAAAGTAATCGTTGTTTATAATGAAGAGTACAATGACCCCCGTTTGGCTTAGTACACCCTATACCGATAACCCTGTGCAATGTACTAATATGACACATATAGGTACATTTGTATATAACAAGAAAAAAAACACAGTTCTGACAAGTCTTGCACTTGGATAATTATCATGAGCAACATGTACAATGGGGCCCGTGCCGTGGCGTGATGATTGTAGTACAGCACGACGCTGCGCGACCGCGGCTCGTATCACAGCAAAATAAGGTTCATGGTCGCACAGCGTCGGCGGCTAAATCCAACAATCATCGCAATAAGGTGTAATGGACGGTGAAGCCCTGAGAGTTAACATAGGTCGGAGGACACGTCTGTAGTTTTCTATTAAGTATTTTTATCAGGAAAACAAACGTCAGACCGAATCATATGCCACTAAAAACTCAGACACTAGGGTTAGTCACTTCAGTCTACACAATAAGAACAAACGGGTAAAAATATTTATGTGGTAATTAAATATTAATAGGTAGGTAGGTACTTACCACTTAGCTACCTAGTTGGAGTCCAATTTTTTTGTTACGCCTAGCTGCCTTGGTGACATCTCCCATTTTCATCGGATCAACCTTCTGTACCCTCTACTCACAACGCGATCAATTATTGTCCAAATATTTTCACTAGTAGTAAAGTCACTAAAAACTTATCAAATGTCTTGAAAAACTACTTTTTTTGATTGGCTCTGGATAATTAAGCACTGTTTAATTGATGATTTACGTACAAATAGAAAAAAAATGCGAAAATATTTTTCGGCAAGGCGAGTACGTCCTTCCTTCGTGAGGCGCTGGCGCCGACTGGCCCGTCCCCCGCAAAGGAGCTCGCGGGTGTCAGTGGTCACGTGATCTGACGAAATACTTCAAAATAACACAAAATATTACTAAACTAACTCAATTTTAGCTCTAAAAATATGGTAAAAGAACGATCAATCATATTTTTAATTTCCTATCCGAAGGTGTAAAAATATATAGTAACGTAATCTCCGTAAGCACGGTATTGCACGCCATGAGAACGAAAACAACGTTCATTTAATATTTTTTTACTCGCAATCTAGTAAGTAATATAATATTTTAATTAGACTAATTAATAGGTAACAGAATGATCTTATTGGTGATATTTTTTTCATATCGGTAGGGTCCGTAGCTTCTTCACTATTACGAGTTGAATAGACGCATTTGGCGAATATTCAAGGCTTAAGATTTTTATATGCATGTATTATTGTACGCGATGATAACGTAGTTGAAAGAAGGCTCGCCTCTCAAGCTAGAGAGAGTAGGTTCAATCCCACCCGAAGGCACGCACCTATTTTTTTATATGTGCGTACCTATTTAATGTCATCATCATGATATTTTAATCATCATTTGTGCCCGGATCATGGTGACAGGCTTCCCCGTTATATGACGATATGTTATACCTACATTAATCACACCTAACACACACAGTTTAGCTTAGTAATAGTGCCTATTTGCTACAAAAAGCAGGTTTAACCCTTTATCTAAGAGTTATTTCCAGCCATTGATTACTTTTTTACAATCTGATAACGCAATGAATCACTGAGTTGAATCATAATGAGATCGCTGATAGAGCATAACTAGGCTATTTTTATCTTATGAGGTTAGTACTCTTAGGTCAAGATACAATATAATTAGGTGTCTACAGCACGGAGTAAATATAACTTAGTATAGCGCAATGATTACGGTTTATCTGTGGTATAGCGTGATAGAACGTCAAAATATTAATCCTACTTCACACTCTAATATTATTAATGCGAAAGATTGGTTGGATGAATGGATATTTGAATACTCACGCCAAAACGGCCGAACGGAAGTGGATGAAATCCCTACCTAGGGTTAACATTTATGTGATGCAAATTTGTGTTTGTTTTATGTCTGGGTGTTGATATGTATTTGAAAATATAAATGTACTTATGTTTATTAGTCTCTGGCCATCATAGTACAAGCTATGCTTAGTTTAGTTACTTTGCTCAGTGACGTCAATCGATGCTTAAGCAAGACCGAAATGTCTCATTTACAAATAGTTTGAAAGAGACGTGACGAAAGTGACGTCATAACGTGTTGGCTCCTGAATTGCCAGACCTATGTTCATCCTAAAAAAGCGAAATTATCAGTAAAACTGTAGCACGGCGCCAGGTCAACCAGACTTTGCACAAGTGCATAAGCAATAAATTTACGTAAGCACACGTGGCCGGAGATAAGCCTCGGCTTAGCAATTAAGCAACTCGAATAAGTGCACATGTCCAGTTCTGTCGCAAACCTTGAGATTTAGACAGTTAGATTTACAGGCAGGTCGGGCTAAGTAACTAAACTTGTTAACTTGTTAAGCGCAGAAGATACGGAGCTAAATCTTTGAAGGCAACGTCAATTAACTCAAGAGTTAAAATGTCATAAATGTCACTTTAATATTGTGCTAACTCAAGGCTAGTTTCTCAGTCTTGGAGGCGTAACAAATCTTTAATCTGTGACTAGAGTTAAAAAGATAACCCGAGCTTTTGCAAGTTACCCTACGTGTGGGTACTAACCAGGGCGTATTCAGCTTGAGTCAAACGACAATAGAACGAGACACATTGCCCACAGTGCACTACATGCACTACGAGTCATATGAGAATTGCCTAAGTCCTAGCTTAACTAGTTTAATTTACCTCTAGCTAGCTCGAATTTAGTGAATTTGAAAATAATTCGCTAAAAGTTCGAATATTCATCAGAATTATTTTAGCGAGATACTTGCTCACGTATCACAGCCTATGATAACCAATGATTGTGTAGTATTGTTTTTGTGAAACAAAAGTTTGTTTTAAAGTCGGACAAGTCGTTCAAGAGAAAACATCTCCTTACCTCATCCCCCTCCTCCCCATTCCAAACTCAGGATTGGGGTGCCTTTGGTTGCCTTTCCACCAAAAGATGAGCGGTGCGAAGATCTGTAGCGTAGAAAAAATTTACCAATAGCATAATTTAATTTATCATCTTTATATATTATTTTATTTACTTCAATGATCTTATTGGTGGATTTTTTCCTCGCTATACATTCTCTCACCTTTTATATTTTGATGTGATACACCCTAACGTTAGCAGTACATCTATAAGTAACTCGCAGACTAGCTATAGAACACAGAAAAGACATTCACGTGCCTCCTCTACGCTTCCACGAAGGTTATTAGAACGAACTCCAAAAATCTTCTGGAAAAGAACTTACTTAGTACTAGCTGCGCCCAGCGGGTTCACCCGCTGTTCCACAAGGAACTGTCATTTTGGGATGAAAGATGAAGGTAAAGACCTTTTCTGTACCCCTGACAACGTGTACGTAAAATTTCATGGTGATCGGCTAAGTTAGAGCGGGAAAGCGTATCAAACAAACAAACAAACTCACCTACGATTTTAATATCAAAGTGAAGATTACTAACAATTATTTCAAGACAGGTAAATTTAGAGAAAACTCCTAGTTGAAACTAGTCGTTCTTTTCTACATAGTAAAAGACATAAACGCGCCCTCCTCTACGCTTCTACGAAGTCTACGAAAGCAGGTAAAAAAAAATAAAATGTTTTATTGTTTTCAAACATAAACAAACGTTTACACAAATGTAAATAAGAGCCTAGAAATAAACGTAATAATGTGCGTATTTATTGTAATTTGCTATGTAAGTGGAGCCCGGTGAATAGCTACTGGCTCGCTCACACATTTGGGACTGAATACCGTCCTGCAAAGTGTGGGTGTTGAAATATATCTCTGACAATCCTTTACTGGGAAATGTATGACGACATAATATGTGCTATGTACTCGTATATGTAGAAACAAACGTTGTTTACAGACTTTTGCTAACAAAAAATGTGGTCAAAAACTTGACAAGTAAACTGCAGCTACTGACAAGCGCATTGTGCCGCCGAAGCCGTCTCCCGTCATCTAGAGCCATTTACTAGCGTTCACTAAACAATGGATGAATGGCCACTACGGCCAGTGTTCCCCATCATAAATCAGCGGCGATCTTCCGTAATACGACTCCATTAATCGTATTGTAACGTCTCCAGTTTCCTTCTGCGGTAAAATACGGTAGGCACTAGTTAACGTTTGGCGGGGATCAAAGATAATAAAACTAATTGAACACGCACGAAAATTAAAAAAAATGTCTGACTGCGTTGAGCGTCGGATGAGATAATTCGTTTACTGTGCTTACGGTTGGGGTAAAATGCTGGCTAGGAATTGACTCATGCAATATTAAAATATAACATATCGTCACGCCTTTCCTCCGTGGGAGCTGGCAGAGGTGTACAACACCCACACTTCGCCGTACGATATTCAGTCCCAAATTTGACAGGGGGCGACGCCATATATCCGGTTCCAGTCATGTAGCAGATGACATATACTACGCACATTTGTTTACACAATGAACAAATTGGTGCGTGCCGCCGGCTGGGTTTGAATCCGCTCCCTCTGGCTTGAGCGGGCCATTTCCAGCTAGGCTATCATCGTGACTAAAAATATAAGGTTATGATTCGTCGACTCGCAATTGTAAATAATAATGTAGACGATCCGATTGACGAGTTTATGCTATTTTCGGTGCAATGTTTTTGTAATAGAGAAATGTATGCAGTACGAGCTGTCTATTAGTTTTCTGGTCTAGGAATAAGACGCTTTATTACACGAATCGTCGGAAATTGAGACGGTTGAATTCTATTGCAGATTTTTTTGAGTTTATTTTGTTCTGTACATCTAATTACTTACATGTTTATGCTAGTCCCATGGTGATTAACATCAGTCAGAATAGGAAGTGTACTTTAAAATGAATTAATATCTAAAACAATCAGAACATCTCAGGGTGAAGGAAACCATGGGACTTCCTGCCAGAAAAACAATGGGATCCCATACGCGAATTCCATCGGTACACAGCTCAAGGTAGCCCTTGGTGAGAGATACGCCCTAACCGTGTTCCTCGTTTAAATGAGGTGATACAATGATACATAAATTATTCTATGAATTAATTCGTTAGATTTTTAGATAGAAGTTCAGTGTGTCTTAAAATAAGTCAAGCAACCTTTTTGGAAGGATTTATCTATTACCGTTTTGGTAGGCTTAGTTTGGTTTCTATTTCCGACTGAAACATCAATATAGTTATTAGGCATTTTATTACTAAAAAAAATCATTTGGGTTGTTTTAACTTTTAATTTTGTACGTCCATAGTAAAATCTTCAAGTAAGATGGTCACCATCATGATGGTCATGCTGAGTGTTATTGATCGTTTTAAGGTTCCATGTTACGTGTATTCGGAACCAGCGAGTATTTGTTAATTGGTGGATTTATTAAACTAGTATTTATTTAGTCCGAACCATTTCTTCTTGACATCCAATCATTGCCTTCACAACCCTTCGAGCTTTTCTTTTTTTTTGGAACGTATTGTCTTGTACCTATCAAAATAGAGTCTACCCGCGAGCAGATAAAATTAATAAATATAATAATTTATACCTACTCAATTGACTATTTTTGTACTAGCTTTTCGTCCGCGGACTTCATAGCCTATGATATTCTAGGATATCTATGTACTCATGATTGTGACCAACTTATATTATGGTCCCAACCCTGAAAAAAACAGCTATCCCCATACATTTTGTCTACGATCAATAAACGTTTTGTATGGAACAGCCAATTTTTTTGCAATTTCAGAGTTAGTTCCATAGCAAAAGTTACGCTGCATCGCCTAAAGTGGACACTCCCGGTATCTGAGGAAATGTATACTCTAGAAATGGTGTATCATGTTACATAGATGGCCGAGTAATGTGATGCGTGTTCCTTGATGACGACGAGTGATGATATAATTGTTACCTACGTAGGTATCGAGTTAATGAAGTTCTTAGGTAATTAATTATGTAGTGGAAGTTACAATGTTACGAGTTAGGTAGGTCAGTTAAATAGTTTTACTTTTATATGTTAGGTTAGATCAAATTCTATAAAATTTGGAGTGTTTTTTTTTTAAATAATAATAATATATTTATTGACAATAATGAAAGTATACATACAAAAACACAATATTCAAATACATGACACTTAACACTCACTTCGAGTACTCAAAATGAACTACAGTGGGTGCCAAACTAGGCGACGCCTGTATTTTGGGCACCCAGTGATAGTGTTTACTAAATACAATATCCGTGCTTGTTAGTGGGCACATTTACGCATTCGACTATTTATAATATATAATTATCTACATTATTTAGGAAACTAAATTTTTAACACTATAATATGAAAATATAAGTTTACTTTTGTACTAACTGTAATTAGGGATGTTTAATAACTTTCGACAAAAAAAAAATATTTGCCTCACTAGTTTTCTTAAATCAGTAAAAATTGCGACTGCAGTTTCTCTAGGAGATGAAATTATTTGAACTAAACGAAATATAAAGTGTGTTACAATTTACTAATTATTCAGCAAGTAAAACTTATTTTGTGGTTTAGTAGCTCACTAATCAGGGCACCAGCAGGATATAGTTTCAATAATATTTATAAATACACCATTTGAGTTAACTAACAGCAACTGGCAGGATGTAGCTTAAACTTGTTAATACTCAGTCGTGCCCTGATAAAGGCTCGTTACGATCTATCAACGAGTTTAAAGTTATTTTGAAATATCGTATCTGAAATATTGGTCTGGTTAGCTATTAGACCAACCGACGTTAAGTGCTCTACATACGCAAGAGAATCAGTCGCGAATTTTGACCGATTCGCAGGTGCAATATTCTCCTGCGAATCGTTTTGAAGTCGCACCGAGTCACGGACCTCTGTAGATTTCATTTAACATATGGTTAGTTAGTATAGTTTACCAATAACATACCTTAAAAAATAAGCAATGTTTCACAGGTTTTTTAAACGTATCTGTTGTCATTATGGATCAAAAATAACAGAGTGGGAACGCTGTGAAGGCAAAGCCTTTAACTTTAAGAGAGATGCCACGCGGGTGCTGCCGCTGCGCTACGTCTTCGCTGCGACGTCGCAGCGTTGACGCTCCGTAGTATGTCGTCGCAGTGGCTCGTGTGGCACTCATTGCGTTGAAGTCACAGCGTTGCGTCTTCGCAGCGCAGCGGCAGCGCCCGTGTGGCATCTCTCTATCTTGTACCGCGGTCGTCGGGGTCTTTTGTGTATATACTAGGTAGAAAGAACGAATAGCAGAATGCGTAATATGCGTTCTATGCCTATAACTACAATGTCTGTAATTCTAAGAATAGTCTGATAAAAGGATTGTCTCGGAAGCACGTAGGATTGAACTTCTAACATTTACTGGCCTAAATTTAATTAAAAAAAAACAAAAGCACAAAGTAAATAATAGTACTTCCTAAGACAAATGTCGAAACTTAAAAAGTTTGCATCTACGGCATACGCATAAACACGATTGCATCTACGAACCTCTCCACAGAAAACATGAAAGCCGTTTACGCTAGCCATCCACATACTCGTACCTAATTTACGCGTTTGCCCTAACCGACCAGTGCCGTGGATCTCAATTAACCCAAGACCATTTTTGGAATACTATGCCATGATGCACCTGTTTAGTGCAGTGACCCGAGACCTTGTTATTTTTTACTGCTCCAGCCGTGACTGGTGGTTTCGACTTACTAATTAAGTAGGTTACTAATGGCTAGTTGATTATGGCACGAAGAAGTGGTCCTTAAGGTCCTTTTATGGAGCGGCCGATTTATCTGCGGATTTGAGTGAAGGAGCCACTGTTGTGTTTCCGAAACAAAATTGATTGACATCTTTAAAAAATATTAGTTCCATCATTTGGTCACTGGTACAAATAATTTGGACGTAAAGTAATTGAGTGTAAGCCAGTTGTGGTACAGCATTAGGAATTTTTGTGGTTAGATATTAATACTGCACTTAATGCTGATCGTGATATGAAATCACGTTCAGTTAATTTGGCTGAAGGCGTTTGTTTTGGTTTAATGCAAATATAATCACTATCATTTGCGTATGAACATTTTCCTTCATAAAGCTCTTGAGGGTTGCTTTAAAGTGAATCTGCTTGCCGAAACACAGTAGGCGCTTGGCAACGGTAGTCTCTACAGGTCTGAGTGTAGTATTTAGATTTAGGACTGTATTCAGAAACGGCGTTTGGTCTTGAGTCTCGGTTTAAAACCACAATGTATGGTAAAACCATTTTTAAATCGAGATTCAAGACTTGAGCGTGGTTTTAGCATGCGGGCCTTAAAGCACTATAACGTCTAGAACTCTCTTTAAGTAGTTTTATGTACATGTAAACCTATCTTCATGTTGAAGATAGAACCTAAAAATTTATTAATTAAAAGTTTTCCAACTCTAAAAATACATAACAACAAACATATCTGAAACACAAATAACAAGTCTATTACATATAAATTGATACAAACCGCTGTCTTTCCTCACTTACCTTTTAATACTGAATTACCCATAGATATTTAAAGGTATAAAAACACGCGAAAAGTAAGAAGTTTTGTTGGCGCTACGAGCCAAACCAAGTCTTGGCCTCCAATACTAAGATGTGCCACTCTTCTCTTCTCTTTTCTTCTCTGTTCCCAGCATCAGAGCGCCAATATTAACGTAACTCTTTCATTCCAGGATCTCCGCACGTTGCTGAAATCGAAACACGTGCAAGGTCTCGAGCTGCACGATGTCCACAAGACCCTCAACCGAACCAAGGCTCTGGAGGTTGTGGAGGCCGCCCGATCAGCGTTGACCACCGCTGGCGGAGGCCCTCTGTTCCTCACTCTCCCCGCGCACCCTGAACTGCTAGCAAAGTACTACGATTTGAGAGCGCTGATGAAGAAAGTTGACCTGATGGTGGTGGAGACTCATGACTTGGGGGCGTCGAAGAAGATGACGTACCATCCGAGCAGGCTGAGTGGGCTTTGGGATATGATGAACACTGTGAGTTATTTTTTTCTCTCTCATTAATACAAGTGTCTGAAATATAGGGTTCCTAACAGTCACGTCAGATCAGCTTTGATGAGTCATGTGACCCATTGATTATTTTTCCCCTTCAAGTCAAACTTTTAAGTTATAAGTTGCAACTTTTTTTAGCAATAGGTTCTATTCAAATCGCTAAATTGCTAAATCCAAACGCTACAGTGATTGCTAAAGTATATTTTTAGTTTGTCAAAATTTAGCAATGTGAATAGTGAGTAGGGTTTAATAGATACGTTTCGTAGTTTTCTAATTATTAGCCGAGTGTTCTAGGACAACTAGCATCATGTGTTTCAGTTGATAAAATGTAAATAGATTGATAAATATAAGTAGATCAATTTACCTCGCCGCGAAAAGAATTGACAGACAGCTTTTCTTTTGCATTCAAAAAATTATGGTACCATAGAATTGAAACTTCATAGCATAATTATAGTAGAATTAATGTTCAATTATTGTACAGGTTTTATGTATTAGTTCTTTTCAAGTCCTAAAAATTTACTAAGGGTGCTTCTAGAGCCGCCACATTTTTTTCGTTATAATATTGCATTGAAAACATGACCCTTAGGAAAACGATTAGAGCGTCCTACAATCACAAAAAAAGTAAATCTCAAGTATATCTTATTAACCAACAGACAGACTTCTCAGTGGGAACTCTTAGGCAATGCAAACATGTTTTCACTTACACACTTCATCTGGCATATTCTGACCGAGAAATAAGCCAGTTTGTCATGTCAGTCTAGATCAACCGATAAGATCTAAGCCATGATATAAAACAATGTCACAGGAAAGTAACACAATACAGTAGCAGGTAACTTGACACCGACACAGAATAAACAGTAGTAATTTGCCGCTTAGGCGATTATCACACTACTCCGCGGCAAGCGTCATGACACGGTGCATAGAATGACAAGCTAAATTTCCCGCGCGGAGTCGTCAGTGTACTGTACCGCGCGTGTTTTATACAGGGCCATTGGTAACTTATAAGGGCTACTTCAGTACATCAAGACAAACTTTGTTCTAATAAGACGTATGTCATACACCATTGTGAGGCGCGCGCATCGCATTTTGATACTGACTTTATGTCGAGTTCAAGAAGAAACCCCTGGCCTCGCCTACGACGCCGCTACCTCTTCCTCTGATTTGGCACCTATAACTACGGTGCAAACGACTTGATTTTGCGTAGAAATGAAATTATTTGGAACTGTAGACTTTTTGTTTGGGGAAAAAAAACATTGAATTAGCAAACTTCATAGAACTAATTCTTTATCTTGATGTACTAAAATAGCCCTTAAGAGCTTGTGTGTACTTACGCAACATTACTATTAACCCTGTATACAAACTGACTGAGATACTTCGGTATGTTATGACGACATTAAAAATATGCTGTCGATCGTCATGTTGTAGTGTGATAATTGCCTAAGATACTAGAATATCTGAATGTTGTGACACCTACCGTTTTGTAGCAAGACACAAGCTTGCGAGTAATATGAGAAGCTTTTAAAATTACAAATAATTGGCTTTAAAAACATTGGTCTATTTTTAAGTCTTTTAATTAACTTTTATGATACAAATTAGAATCGTCAATAAAAATGCTTACGATTATTTCAAATTGCTAATTTATGCCAGTCAGTTAATGTAATATTGCTTCAATTACATGTATCACACATATTATTATATCGTCGACTAATATTGGCCAATATTTTTGTAATATTAACAAGGACATTTCCCCGGGCTAAGTGTTCATTTATTTTCCTCATTCTCGATATGGTTGCAAAAGTCCTAAAAATTCTCGACCTCCATAGAGAGCTATGAAAAAACAGATGGTTGGTTTGTTGGTATTCACACCACAGCTTGCAACACCAACCTTAGGTTTGGATTATGGCCAAAATGGTCATACTGGTCTAAGAGACCGTTAAATTAGAATAAATAAACAACCTGGTTCTCTCGTCAGTTATTTAAGTATGAGAAAACTTCAGCATATTTTCCTCACCAGAATTTCTGTTGAATGATAACGTAATACAGTGGATTACATTTATTACGATCTTGGTGGTAGCGACCATTAAGCTATGTACATACCTATGTATAAGATTTCGTTCTGATTCAGCAAACTTTGAGCGGCTGACTGTCCGCTGGCTGATTCTAAGTCGCGTATTAGGCAAACTCAATTTCGAGAAAGCAGCGAACTGTAGCAAACAATCAGTACGCGTGGTTCTGACACTCCATGTAAAAAAATATTTAAAAACCCCCCGACACCGACTTTCATCAACACCGATCCTCACGAAACATAGCTAAGAACACTCCCGACTAATTCACCATTCAAAAAAAAAAACATAATCAAAATCAGTTCATCCGGTCGGGAGCTATGATGCTACAGACAGACACACACACATGAACTGGAGATAAACAGCCAGGCGCTCAAAGTTTTCTCAGTTAGGGCGAAGCCTAAGTTATAAACCTATCTATACTTAGTGGTTAGCTAACAAAAACAACAGCACTATAAAGCAACATGGTTAGGTTATAAAGTCTACAATTTAGAATTCGATTTCGTGTGGTGTTAATACTTGGCAATTTATAGTACTTATACCAACCTAGCTATTTAAAATAATTTAAAGACTAGTTTATATTTCTTAATTAACTATTATAAATATTACGAGTAATCTAGTCTCGTTGCAATCTCAATAATTAGGAACCACTCCGCGTCCGATCACGTATCAACCAAGTTAACGTGCAAGGTGATCTAGTATCACATCCATCTAGTACTAAGAAAATTACGTGCCTAACGTGCCTACTTACATAACTCTATTGCCAAGGATATAAGGTCCATTTACAGTTATTTAAATGTTAATTTTAATGGTAAATAAGCAACAGGTGCATCGTTGAAATTGGCAATAGATGAATTGGTTGGATTGATGGCGATATTATTCAATGGTTTGCGAAATTCCTTGAATGGCAGGCGGTCGCTTTGATCAACGCTATGGTATATGGTTGTAGAATGATTATAGGTGACACACAGGTAGGAGACTGGTGTAAAGTAAATATCTTTTTTACACCATCTGCTCGAAAATTACCAATTACCTATCATGTAATCTCAACGTAAAGCAAAGCATTACCTCAGGGGGGCTATTCCTGCGCGTGAGATGAGATGAGATTTTATATTGGTCACTCTCACACCTATGACGTTTCAAACGAGAGCAACAAGGACGAAAAAAGGTGAGATGTAAATCTCAAATCTCCGAATAGGGCCCCTGGCCCTATTCTGAGATTTGCGATTCTGCTTGCGATTGGCTCAGTTGGTAGTGAACCTACCTTCGGAGCTGGGGGACGTGGGTTCGATTCCCACCTAGGGCAAACATTTGTGTGATGAACATTTGTGTTTGTTCTATGTCTGGGTGTTAGTATCTATTTAAGTATGTATTTAAAAATATTTAAGTATGTATATCAGTCTCTGGCAGCCATAGTACAAGCTTTGCTTAGTTTGGGGTCAGACGACCGTGTGTGGAAGTGTCCCGAATTTATTTATTTATTTATTTATTAAGGTTACTTATGAGAACCCACTACATAATACATATAAAGTCTTATCTTGAAACATCATATAAGTAATACTATCTCAGTAGAAATATATGGATTTTTGTAAATATCTAATACTAGCTGCGCTACGCGGTTTCACCCGCGGTCCCACAGGAACCGTTTATTTTTTCGGGATAAAAAGTATATACCCTATGTCTTTTTCTGTACCCCAGACAACATATATGCAAAATTTCAAGACGATTGGTTGAGTAGTTGAGACGTGAAAGCGTTACAAAAAAACAAACAAACAAACGAACAAACTCACTTTCGCATTTATAATAATAATTATTAATTATGATTAGGATTTCTGATCGAAGATCTAACAGGCCCTTTTCAGAACGCTAAATTGCTAAATCCAAACAAGCTAAAAATGTACCTGTCTTTGTAATTGCTTCGTATTTAACAAGAACATCGATACTTTTAACTGGTTTAGATTTAGCAATTTAGCGTTCTGAATAGGGTATAGTGCGTGGTGGATAACGACTCAATCACCCTCGATGTAGCGTAGGTCGGTGTCCTTGCAGTGAGACTTAAAAGACTGTAAGAATAATGATGACCAACACACTCTGCTAAATGTCTCTAAACCTCTAAACTGAACTTCTCATCTCTCAGGACTCCGTAGTCGACCTGGTAGTGGGTCTCGGTGTCCCAGCCTCCAAGATCGTGATCACGCTGCCAGCCTCGGCGCAGCAGTTCCAGCTTCAGAACGAGACCCTCAGTACTCCTGGGAGCCCCACCCTCGACGACCCTAAGGAGATAGGCCAGGCAGAGCTGTGCAGGCTGCTGCAGAAGGGAAGATGGACGCTGGAGAGAGATCAGGACCTGTCCGCGCCTTATGCTTTTAAGTAAGCGATATATGATAATAATTGATAAAAAAAATTGCGTCAGGGCTATTCACAGGCCTTTAAATAAAATAAATAACTACTTACCTACTCCTTATCCTAACTACCTTGTCCTACTCGTGAGCTAGGAGCAGTTCCTTTTGTCGAGGATCCCATGTCTCAAATACAATGACAACTCACAACCAAACTCCTGATATCCAAATTCATCGTTCAGACATCTGCACGGTCGGGAATCGAGCCACGAGAGATCAGGCTCTGACAGGGATTTTAAAATTCTTTGGCCAAAAAGGCGTTGGCGTAGTATTCTTGGGCAAAAAATGAAATGGTTTTACAGAGTATGAATATTTATTTACACTTTTTTTGTTTATAGAGACAAAACCTGGATCTCATTCGAAGACGCATCCTCAGTAGACGTAAAGGGCAAGTACGCCCGAGTGCGGGGCCTGGCCGGCCTAGCGCTGTACCGAGCCGAGCGCGACGAGGACACGCCCTGCGGCCCCACCCTGCGGACGACCCTGGCTAAGGTGCTCAACCAGCAGAGCAGGGCCCCGAGAGCAGCAGTACTCAGGTAACTAATGTGTTAAAAATTAAATTTCAATTGGGGGTTAGATAAATATTTAGAATAGTGTTTAGATTACATCTAAATATATCGTCACGTCTTTTCCCCGAGTGGGCTGGCAGAGGTGTAATACAACACCCACACTTCGCCGAACGAGAGATTTAGTCCCACATGTGACAGGTACATAAGTGCGTATTGTATGTCATCTGCTATATGGCTGGAACCCGCCGTATGGGGACAGGCTCGTCCTCTGTCACATTTTGATCTTGAAACATTGATCAGGTATTCCGTATAGGTAGAGGTACCACAGTATACTTTCTATTAAACGAATTCGCATCATACTCTAATGTAACTTGTGTTCCAGGTCTCTGGAGCAGGAGATCCTCTCAGCCCCAAGCCACGCTAGAGCCCTGGACGCTCTGCAAGTGTCTCCCTACCGCATCACCCAGGTCGTGGACTCAGATGGCGTCATACACTCCATCAGAGAGGTGAGAGACAAACTAAAGTGGCTAACGATGCCATTTCGTATTTAATCCGTTGATTCAATTTGATTTCATCTGTGATACAAATAATTTTCTTGTATTTTTTATACTTTTTTTTATTTTTAATTTTTTTAATTAATTTAAGTAACTAGAAACTTTTTACAAAATTGATATTTGAATCTAATTTTAAACGTTATACAATTAGATATTTCAACTAACGAATTTAACAGACCTAATTTAGTGAAATCTACTAAAAAAAAAACTAAAAAACTTTATACAATTTGATATATGAAGCTAATTCAGTAAGGATTTAACAGAAATATTTTTTATCGAAAAATGAATACAATTAAAATTTAAAAAAAATATTTAAAAAAAAAACAATAAAATATCCCTATTCTTCGAGCATTTCGTCGACAGGTGTTTCGCCTCTCCACGAGGCATCCTCAGGACAAATCCAAATTGTATAAAGTGTTTTAGTAGATTTCATTAAGCACATAGGCTACTTTTTGACTGCATGCCCCAGCCAGTTCTATTATTAGTGGATCTGTAAGCTGCAAACCTCGCGGCCGACGTTTGTCCTGACTACAGGTCGCATTTATTAACCGATTCTTAACGAGAAAGAAGAAAGCTCCGGACAGAGATCCGGACAGAAATCGCACATACGAAAGCATTTTTGTCGAAGTTAAAGCAGAGAAGCTTCGCTTGATTCCTGTAATTTAGGAGCTCTACTTTGTACCATTGTTATAATGCTAGGTAAAAATCAGGAGGGCTATTCCTATGCGTGAGATGAGATGAGATTTTATCTTGGTCACTGTCACACCTATGACGTTTCAAACGAGAGCAACGAGAAAGAAAAAAGGTGAGATGAAATCTCAAATCTTCGAAATCTTCGGGCCCTAGGGTTTGTTCGAAAATAGATATTTTTCCACGCTCCGTAAGCTGTCAACTTTCGGAGTCATTGCCAAAACATGATTTTGCCATTGTATTTATTCTATGGTGTTCCAAAGATTGTTGGACAAGCGGCTAGCCCCACAAAATCCGTGAACACAACGTTAGCGCGTTTTAAGACTCGTCAATAAAAGCAGTAGCGACATCTAGTGGTTCTCGGCGGAAGCGGGCTAAAGTTGATTAAATAAAGTATGGTAGGTCAGGCAGCGACATTTAGCGTTACGAACTTACATTAGGGGTCCGGCGACCACTTTTGACTAACTTCGCATTGGCTAAAGATTGTCTGTTGCCATTTTGTCTATAGGTAGACGAGCGAGCAAGTAAAGATATTTACGAGCCTCTGAAGTTACAGAGTAACAAAGTCCAATTTCCATATTTTTTTAGGACTTTTACACTTCTCTTATCATTGTTAAATATCTTTAAAAAATCTTGTATTATGGTATAATTTAAAAGCTAATGATGTAGACAACCTCCCTATGTTAAGAGATTTTTGGTTTGTTTTATCTATCCATTATATAAATTAGTCAAAAGTGACCCCTCACAAACGCGGATATTTTTCATAGCTCCGTTTTCTCTCAAGGACATTTTTTATTTAAAAAAAAACATTAATTTATCACATTCAAAATCAAAATTTGACAAGCTCGTTTGTATGGAAAAATCACAGCATCACCGAACCCTTAAGACGCGGTCATACCACGATTTTCCACCCGCACACACGTTTACATAAGCCGGTTTCATTTAGAGTTGAACATCGTATCAGGGGGGCTATTCCTGTGCGTGAGATGAGATGAGATTTTATCTTGGTCACTCTCACACCTATGAGGTTTCAAACGAGAGCAACAAGGACGAAAAAAAGTGAGATGAAAATCTCAAATCTCCGAATAGGGTCCCAGGGGGCTATTCCTGCGCGTGAGATGAGATGAGATTTTATCTTGGTCTCTCTCACACCTATGACGTTTCAAACTAGAGCAACAAGGACGAAAAAAAGTGAGAGGAAAATCTCAAATCTCCGAATAGGGTCCCAGATATTTGATGTTAAAATGAGATCGGCGCCTAGAATTACATTTTCTTGCTGTTTTTGTAAAAAAATAAAAAAGTAAAGTTATAAAAACCTTATCATAACTTACTAAAGTTGTAACAATTTTATAATTCTACTCCTCATAAACTTACCTACTTTTTCTAATGAGTTTAAATCATCGACCTGTTTTTTTTTTGTAAATTAATACTATAAAGTGACTAGTCAAGTGAGGATTAAAAGAAATTTCCTTAATTTTTACTGGCTGCACCTCGCGGTTTCACCGACGGTTAAAAAGCAATTGGCAATAAAACATTTTTTTTTTGTATATTATTTAAGTTCTATTCCAAACTAATCTACCCCTGTCACCCTTGTGTCAAATTACATCCAAATTCCTTTAGCCATCCATCCAATCTACCCATCCAAACTTTAGCATTTATAATATTAGTGTGATTTAATGTAATAGGCTTTAATTTGCCCACCTCACCATGCTAAGCATGGAGCATACACGATGGAGCACGCTTGCTTAGAAGAAACGGATTCACTCGAGTCAATAAAGTCAATGATTGTATAATTGTGTATTTCCAGGACACGCGCACGGAGTTCTCGTGCTCCCGACAAGGCTACTTCGTGCACCCGCGCTCCTGTGCACGGTTCTACCGCTGCGTCAAGTTCGACCAGCTCTCCCCCGAATATACCGTGAGTACTCCCTGTATTAAGTACTACGCAAATTTCTGATGTCGGATTTTGTAACAGCATTTTATCCTGCTAAGCGATGATAGCCAAGTCGGAGAACGCCCACCTCTTAAGCCAAAGGGAGCGGGTTCGGACACAGCCGAAGGCACGCACCAATTTGTTCATTGTGTGAATATGAGAGCGTATTTATTGTCATCTGCTACACAACTGGAGCCCGGTGTATGGCGACAGGCTCACCCCCTGTTACATTTGGGGCTAAATATCGTCCGGCGAAGTGTGGGTGTTGTACACCCATGCCAATCCCTTCGGGGGAAAGGCGTGATGATATTTTATCCTGCACCCTTACCATGAGTCTTAATAGTTACGAAAACTTTTTTCGTTTTCGTTTGGCTCCATACATTTTAATAAAGCGCCCCTGGCAGAAACGTTAAGGAATTAGCTTAAATGTACGGAGTCAAAAGTTTTCGTTAACTGTCAAAACTCGTAGTAAGCCTGTCCAGAGTCTGTTAAAGCAAAAATATTTTATACAAACTTGTGAAGCTGCTTTGACGGACTATATTTTTACTTTGGTACTGGCTTGGTATTTCGATTATGATTTTCAAATTGCTTTTCATCTTATCTCTATCTATCTATCTATATGTCTATATATGTATCTATATATCTTCTGCAGGTGTTCGAATTCGACTGCCCAGCGGGCCTGGCGTTCGACTCCCGCTACGAAGTGTGCGTGTGGCCGGGCTCGCTCCCGCACTCACAGGCCTGCCCCGGCTCCTCCGAGATCGCGCCCGTGCCCAGAACTAGGTTCATCTGCCCTGATCACGAAGGTAAGATAAAAGTAGTGTAAATTCTGAAGAAAATTGCTATCTAATAAGAAAGGCCCTGCGCCACCTGCAGGGACTGCAGGCCTTGCATACGCAACGCGACAACGGTACGTCTACTCTTTGTACCAAGGCAGACGTATAAGGTACATTCAGCAAACACATAATGACGTCATCGTCATCCGTCTCTTTCGAACTCGTTGTAAATGACTTATTTCGGTCTTGCTTAAGCATCGATTGACGTCACTATGTGTTTCAGAATGCTATACCTATAAACCATGGCTTGCACATAGCTTTGTCACGTTCTTGCACGAATAAAAGTAACTGGAAACATTTTGTTGCGTGCGCATGCCATTAGGGCTGTGGCTTTAGCAATCGTTTCTGTTTCGAGAATCACTAATGGTCGAATGCTGATGATTGAACGAGTTGACAATACGATCACGTGACATTGCATACCTCGTATATCATCCAATCAGAAGCTGCGTTCAAGCGTTTGTGATTCTAGAAACAGAAACGCTTGGAAGCGATTACAGCTAGCTCCTGCGCTTGCCTGACGTTCGGAATGCTAATGCTGGTGGCCACTGAGGCCTCTAACGCTTACAGGCTTCAGTGGCCACCAGCAATAGCATAACTAGCATTAGATTCAATAGCAATTTTATTTTATTTTTACTTTATTTACTTCCATTACATCGGCCTTTAGCCGTAAAAATCAACTTCAAAATGAGTAAAACTTTTACTGTAATTTTTTTGTTGTTCACGATGAAGGTGCTTAAATGAAAAAATTCGTGCATTATTTCGTGTGCAACAACTACAAAACATTTATTCCTATCCACCCCCAGGTTACTACGCGGACCCCGAGAACTGCCGCTGGTTCTTCGCGTGCCTCGACCACGGCAAGGCTCCCCTGACGGCCTACGAGTTTCGCTGCCCGTTCGGGCTCGGCTTCGACGCGGCGCGGCTCAAGTGCGACTGGCCCTGGCTCGTCCCGGCTTGCGGGAACATCGCTAGATACGAAGCGGAGGCTCATGGCTACTCTGCTGCCACACTCACAGGTAAGAAGTTCAGAATAAGGTAATCATAGCCGAAACTGAACCAGCTGGATTACCAGTGACACGTTTGTGAGATATTAGTGATACTGGAGGGCTATAACTACGCGTGAGATGAGATGACATTTTATCTTGGTCACTCTCACATCTATGACGTTTCAAACGAGAGCAACAAGGATGAAAAAAGTGAGATGAAAATCTCTGATCTCCCAATAGTCACTGAGCCGTTTTCCGTTCGTTTTTTAAGGCTAACGCCACGTTACCGGTTTAGTTATGCTTAGGCTATAGTTAGTAAAATTGCTCCCAGATGACGCCTTAATCGTACACTGACAAACAAAGTTTGATAAATAAAGTTACACTTTATTTATCAAACATATTTTAGTTACATTTTTAGGGTTCCGGAAATACCTTTAAGGACTCTACCCACTACAACGTATCATACCATGACCGTGCTATGAACGTATCAGACACGACAAGCAACACGATACGCTCTACTATGCCCACTAGAGCGTATCAATAACGTATCAAAGTCTAATGTATCGGTGTGGCAACGTCGCGTGTCATGCACAGAGCGTATCGCCACCGGCAAAATATTCTCGCCGACAATACTTGCCGCTCCGTGCATGGCACGCTGCGGTGCTGGTCGGTAACGGAACGGGCTAGTGGGCATGGTCTCATACTTTTTAATACAGTGAATATTTTTTTGTCTGACACGTTCATAGCACGGTCATAGTATGATACTGTGTAGTGGGCAGAGACCTTAAGGGTTCCGCGACGCTCTGAATTTTTCATACAAACAGCGCTTGTCAAATTGATTGGAAATCATATATCAGATTATGATAAAATTTGGCATGTACAGTTAAATAAACAATATCTCCGCCCCTATGTTTTTTAAACGTTCTCTAGAGAAAATAGAGTGTTGAAAAATATCCGCATTTGTAAGGGGTCACTTTAGACTGATTTATTTAATAGATAGGTAAAGCAAATCAAAAATCCCTTTACATATGGAAGTTGTCATTTGCTTTTAAATTAATCCATGATACACAGGGAATTTTTAGTTGTTTAAGAATGATTAGAGAAGTGCTAAAGTTATAAAAATGATTGAAATTACACTTTGTCACTCTGTAGATAACTTTAGAGGCTTGTCAGTATCTTTACTTGCTCTCTTCGCTCGTCGCCTTTTTTTAGACGAAACCTTGTGCTAATGCGAAATTAGTCTAAAGCGATCGCCGTACCCTAATTCCTTGTTTCCCTCTGACAATTAGTTTAAGTTTTCTTAAAACTTTTTTTTTTAAGGCGCAGCAGGCTTTTATGGACAAACAGCCGACTCAGTGAACATTGCTGGTCACCAGAGCCTGGCTTCAGGCGCTGCCCTCGACAACCTTGTAGGCATCCAGGGCGGATTCCTCTCGCAACAAGACGCTTTGGACTCCAACTTCATCGCGTCACAAGAACTAGCCAACGGAGGTTACCAAGCTGGTCTTATTAATCAAGGTTTTTCAGACTTGTCCCAAGGTGCTTTAGATCTCACTCAAGCCTCTGGTCTAGTCCAAGTTGATGCAAGTCAAACTGGAAACATAGGCCTAGTCCAACCAACGACGTACAACAATAACAAGAAATACACGAGTGGTTCTCTTATTTTAGACGATTATAGGTTACCTACTAAGAAAACTGACGGTGGTTTGAATGGTAACGCTCAAGGAGTAGCTCAGGGTGTTGTGTCGCCATTAGGTTTTAACGTTTATTCTTCAGGCCAATCTAAATCTACCGGCTACTCTGGTCAAGCTGCTGAAGGTTACAACGGTTATTCAACTTCATCTTTCTCAGAAAATCTTGGACAACAATCTGTGTACCAAAGCAGCCCAGACGCTGACAATTCTGGAGCGTACGTGCATGACCCTACAGGGGATTACGCAGAACCTTACAGACATGACGATTCGCCTGCTGTGCCCTACATTCATAATAGTGCAGGCTACAAAGCGTCAAGTGACTACTATGATTACAACAGATACAAGGGAAGCGATTACGACGGCAAATATGTTGATAACAGCGGACAGTACAATCAGGATAATTCTGGAGCATATGTTGATTCTTCAGCTGGATACAAGGCAACCTCTGGGGCTTATGACGCCTCAGCAGGATACAAAGCGACGTCTAACGCCTATAGAACAGATTATTCAGACAATTATAATGCCAATTACAACGCTTATAAAAGCACAGCTCAAAGCGAATTTGAAGGTGGATACGTAGACGATAACAGCGGGCAGTACGTAGGAGATAATTCTGGTGCGTATGTTGAATCAAACGCTGGGATCCAAAATTCTAATGGATATAGAGCAGATTATTCAGGGTCTTACAAACAAGACAATTCTGGTCAGTATGAAGGAGTTTACCGAGCTGATGGACATATTGGTGAAACCGCTAAAGCTACTAGTAATGTGAACGTTCAAAGCTACAGTCAAGCGAATGCCGGAAACTATATCAGTGATTCAAAGGCTTACACTGGGTCTTCTCACACATTAACCGCCGGAGCGATAAATGTTGGATTAGTTGGTAAGACGACTTTGGTTGACGCTAGTTACGCTGATCAGGGTAGGTACCAAGCACAGGCCGGATACACTCAAAGTGTTTCTCAAACATTACACCCTGGCCATGTAGCTTTCGTATCACAACCTGCAGTTTCTATTAATCATGTCGGAACTGACGAGGGCAATTTAGATGGCTACGGATACGTCACTACCCCAACGTCTTCTGGCATTCCTACGACTGCCACCCCCTTCGCTGTCACCACAGCTTTGCCAACAGTTACCACGTTTAAGACTACATTTGTGCCTGAAGCGCCCAAGTCAAACATCAAGCAGATATTCGGATACACTCAACCAGCCGTCACATTTGTTCAACCAACTGAGGTTGCTGTAAAGCAGCAATACGTCACTCCTAAAATAGAAGTAGCCAATCAGGGACTTACTTATCAATTCGAAAGCAAAGGTTATTCTTCTGGCCGTTACAATGGTCAACAATCTTTGAACTACAATAGTCAGGGATCAGTCAAATCGGAATCTTCTGGATACGACTATTCCAAACCAAGCATCAAATTTGAAGATGGCGTTTCGTACACAACTGCAGCTCCAGCAGTAGTTTCTACTTACAAGCCACAAGAGTTTGCCCACAGTCAACAAACTCTTCACAAAGTAGAATCAGTAGGTTTTGATTACTCTACCGCAGTACCAGTTACCGAACAACCATTTAGAAAAGCATTTGCTTACACCACTGGACCTGCTGTCACTTCATTTGCTCAACCCACTATCTCCACTTACTCTCCCCAAGCTTTCAGTCATCAGACCATTCACAAAGTAGAAGCTAACAATGTTGAACTTGGAGCTACCGGATATTCTGAAATATCCTATGAAGCACCAAAAACGGTATTCCAGTACACTACACCTCAACCTGCCATTGCGGTCCAGCCTGTAGTTTCGACTTACCAGCCCCAAGTTTTTAGCCAACAAACGTTGCACAAAGTAGAAGCTGAGCGAGTAAATACCTACTCCCAAGATTCTGGGTACAAATATGAGAAGCCTGCTGTCAAATTTGAAGAAAGTGCCAAAACTGCTTTTACTTACTCGACTGCAGCACCTACAGTTGTTCAGTATTCAACTCCTGCTCCAGCAGTACTGTCGACCTACAGACCTCAAGCTTACAGTCACCAAACTCTTCACAAGTATGAGTCCAAACCACTCGTGACAGTTTCTTCTACTCCTCTTCCTGTAGTTCAGTACGAATATCAGTCAACTCCCGTCACAGTTTATCAGAACCCATTCTTGAAATATACTCAACCGAAAGTCACTCCGATTACTTACGTCCAACCCACTTATAAGCCTCAAGCTTTCAGCCAGCAGACGATCCATAAAGTCGAAAATAGCAAGTCTTATTCAGCTGGCAACACTGGTTATGAATTTTCGAAGTCAATTGCGTACGAACAGCCACAGACAGTAGTTCAATACACGACACCACAACCAATTTCGGTACAACCTGTTGTATCTACTTATCAACCTCAGGTTTTCAGTCAACAAACTCTACATAAGGTAGACGCTAGCCAAGTAAATACTTATGATACTGAATCAGGTTACCAGTATTCAAAGCCAGCAGTCAAGTTCGAGGAAGCTCCGAAGACTGTTTTTACGTACTCTACTCCTACACCAGTAGTTTCTACTTACAAACCTCAGGCGTACAGCCAGCAAACGATTCACAAAGTAGAGACACAGAAATTCTTGCCTGTGTCAACTGTCGCTCCTGCGGTAGACCTTACCTATCAGACTGCCAGCGTGTCAACCTATGACAACCCTATCATCAAATATACCAAGAAGGTGACCCCCATAACTTATGTGAAACCAACTGAAACTGTCTTCACACAGACTTACCAACCAATCGTGCAGCAGCATGAAGTCAGCCACGTTCAAACCGGTCAATATGAAGGATCGCAGCAATCTTATGAACAGAGCTTACAATTTAATCAAGAAGGATATTCCTACAGCCAGCCTGAAATTCAAAGAAACGTCGAGACTGCAAGAAAAGCGTACTCTGACGCCAGCGTCGTTTCTCAACAGACCTTCCATTTGGGCAATGTTAAAAGCGAATCTGATTCTGGTAAGAACGTCGTTTTCGTATCGACTACACCTGCAACTTTGGCTTACGAGGAACATTATTCTGAGGTAGCCCCGAAAATAGAATACAAAGCGCCTGAATATATCCCACCAAAGAAAGAATACCAGCAATCTTTCTCAGTCGTTTCTTCTGCCGCTCCTGTAGTTCAAGAAAGCTACATCCAAACCCAAGAACAATACGTCAAACCTGTTGAATATTCTCAACAGTACGAAACCGTCCAAAATACTGCACAACAAGTTGCTTTCAGTACCTCTCACGTTTCACAACCAAAGAGGATAGAATCATATCACATCTCATCTTTCCCCGGTACGAAAGTTACTACTAAATACCAACAAGCTACTTACGATACCCCAGAAGTTCAGGTCGGTTACAAGGCCGAAGAGTACCTCCCACCGGTTGTGTCGTCACCTGTAGTAACCACAACCTACAGACCTCGTACATACTCTACGACAACAAGGGAATATCTTCCCCCAACAACTGCTTCCACGACAAGGGAGTACCTTCCTCCAGCAGAACCTGAATACAATGCTCCCGAATACTTACCACCATCATCAACTTATAGACCAAGAGTAAAATCTACTACTCCTACGTTCAAATACACTGAATCAACTACGGCCTATAAAGCATCCGAGTATTTACCTCCCGTAGAACAAGGAATTAACGTAGTAAACTTCGAAAGCTTTGGATTTGATAATATTGAAGCCACGGCTGCTCCGAAAATCAGATACAACCCGTATCAAGAGACAAGGCAAGAAGTTACAGCTAAACCGGTCTACAGAAGACCAAATATAGTCGTTGAGACAGCAAAGTCTAATTTGTTAGGTTTTGGTACGGTTGGTCCCGATGCTGGCTTAGTTTCTCCCGTCACTTACACAACAGCTGCACCACCGGTATCCTCAACTTATACTTACAGACCTTTTGTAAAATCTACTACCCAAGCACCCATTTACGTCGAATCTACATCTTACAAGGCTCCTGAATATTTGCCTCCATTGGACGAAACAGAGTTGAATATCGAAAGCTATGGAGCCAAGAGTGCACAAAGATCAAGAGGAAGATACCAAGAAAACATTGTATCGACATCAGCGCCTGGCAGAAAACAGAACATAGTTGTCCAAACTGCTAAGGCTAACCAGTTCGCCATTAACGCTGGTGCAGATGCTGGTTTTGCACAAACATATACTGCCTCTACTCCCGTAGTTATCTCAAGCACTGAGTCTTACACAATAGCTCCTCAAAGAGTGACTTCAACGTACGCTCAAGAAGAACAAGGCATCTTTGAAGTGTCTCCACCTCCAGCGCCAAGACGACGAGTCAAGCCTAAGGTAGCTGTTGTGACTAAGATAAATGATTTTAACCCATTACTTGTCCGTAAGTTAGGCGCGGTCTGCAGTTGTCAGTCTCCTGTCTTAGTCCTGAAAGGAAAACGACCAAATGTGCCAGCCCCACAAGATTTCGATGATTATACTAATGAATATGATGATTCAAGCCGTGGAGATGTCAGTGACGACGAATGGGCCCAAAAATCTGCCAGAATACAATCACCCACCGTCACTACCACCCCTATCGTAACGTCAACATTCAACCCCATTATCGTACCCGAGGATTCGTACTACCAAGAATACCAACCCAGCAACTATGAAGTCGCCGTAACTCCTAAAGCTCAAGTAGTTGTATCGAGCACACCAGCTGTTACGTCGACTCAAAGACTGGTCAGAATTAGGCCCCGTGTTAAGGCTGTGACCGTTGCTCCTACGTACAAAACCGTGTTGTTAAACCAGGAAGTGGCTCCATCGGTTGAAACTGACGCAGTTGCAAACCACAACGCCGCAGTTTCCTCATTAGATTCGCAATCTTTTGACAGATATGGTCCTGGTGGTTGGAGAAGCAGAGACGAAACTCTACAAGGGTCCGTAGACTGTCAAAGAGCGGGTCTTTTCCGTCATCCCAAGCAATGTAACAAGTTCTACGCTTGTCGATGGGACTGTACTAAACAAAGGTTCACTCTTCACGTTTTCAACTGCCCAGTTCAACTAAGCTTCGACCCGAGCCTTGGTGCTTGCAACTGGCCCAGCCAAGGCCCAGCCTGTCAGGGCGATACACTACTCACCAATGCGCTATAAGCCCTTGAGCGTCGCCCATCTCAAAGTGCCATCGAATCGAAATTGTGATAGAAACTTGTGATCACGAATTTTTACGTCTTTTTTCAGCTTCAGTAATAGTGTAGACAGATTTGTACCTTATCCCATTCACAAATAAGTGAATGAATCCTTAAATAATTTTGTTAATTTTATGTTTTCATATTCATTACAATGACCCCACCTTTGTCCATTCTTGGACGAAAGGCAACTCCGCTCAGTCCGATCATCAGCTTTCCGCTTCCAGTCACCACCTTTTTTTATATCGTACTCGATTTAACAAGGTACAAACATTTCTACTTAGTGCTACATCTATACATTTGATGTCTCTCTCTCTTTCGTTTAAGAAGCTTATTTATTTGTTTCATCTTGTTAATGTTATATCGTACTTAGTTACCTATTTATTAATCATATCACTCAGCTTACTTGCCAAGCATGTTGCGTTTTATCGGTTAAATTGAAGTTACCATTCTAGTTCATAAAGCATGTTACTTTGTAAAAATAGTCATTTTTTACTTTTGTAAATTTAAGAAATAATATGCGGTAATTTGTAAATATATAATTTTATTCAATTATGAGTTTTATTCATGTCAAATGCATTAAAAAAATTAAACTTAATAGCTAAGCATCAGCAAACAATTTCGCGAAACTTAAATGGTTAAGGCGACTGGTTTTTCAACGGCATCCAGCATGCCAGCATATTTAGAAACGATTGGTTCTACTTCTTCTTCAATGAATTCCGTCACTTGTTCTGGTGCTCTTCCAATAAAAGTAGAAGCATCCAGAATCTTGTCCAACTGATCAATAATTTGGGCGAAGTACTTGTCTTTTTTGACGCGTTCAATCAAATCGTTATCTTTGCCATGCTGCTTAACCTGAGCTCCTGCTTCATGAGACAAGACTCTAATTTTTTCATGGCAAACTTGACGGTCGCCCCCAGCTTGGACCATAGCCATGATAATGTTCTCCGTAGCCATAAACGGCAACTCTTGAGCTATATGACGCTCAATTACTTTAGGGTAGACGACCAACCCTTGGCAAATGTTTAGCAAAGTCAGCAGAGTCGCATCAGCTGTGAGGAACGCTTCAGCGAGAGTCAAGCGACGATTGGCAGAGTCATCTAGAGTCCTCTCCAGCCATTGCACAGCGTGAGTATTAGCTGCGTTCGCGTGTAGAGTGATCAAATGACGGGCAAGAGCGCAGCAGCGTTCAGACCTCATAGGGTTTCTTTTATAGGGCATAGCACTAGACCCAATTTGAGAGGCCTCGAACGGTTCCTCGACCTCCTTCCTAGACGCAAGTAAACGAATATCAGAGCACATTTTGTGGACGGTAGCTCCAAGGCCAGATAGAGCTGCGACGACTTCTAAGTCTACCTTTCTGGAATAGGTCTGACCAGTGACGAGGTAGCGCTTGTCGAAGCCAGCCAGTTCGGAGACGCGCTGGTCGAGAGCCTTCACTTTTCCGCCGTCGCCGTTGAAGAGTTGTAGGAAAGAGGCCTGAGTGCCGGTGGTACCTTTGAAAAAGAAATTCATTCGTTTTACGTTGAGGCAGTTGTAGAACAGTGAAGAGAGATAAAAATGATTGACTTGGAGTCGCGACAGTGAGAGCGGGAGGGTGTTTTGGGTAAATTTTATTACTCAACGTTGCCTTTTTATGACGCATATTTGCTTTTATGTGGACGTAACAAGTAACTCATAGAATTTGCCATAGCACCAGACCAACATCACTATTACTGCAAAGAGCTCGTTAGTTGTGTATCTACAAAGAATTTTCGTTCATCCATGATAGACTCCTACTGAGAGGGTAAAAGGTAGAGATGGTGCCTAAGATTGGGTGGAATTTGAAACTTTTTCATGCTCTGTTCAAAATTTACCTTTGACTCCTCGGAAGCGCAGGTCGTCCTTAGCCCGGGAGAGCGCTCGCTCGTCCATCAGCAAGTCGCTGAGCCAGAGCGAGGCTCGCTTGCCCACTGTCGTCAGCTGTGCTGGCTGGAGGTGCGTGAAGCCGAGGATTGGGAGAGACCTGGAATTTTATGGAAGTTTATTAGTAGTAAATTATGTTAGGTTATATTAAATTATGTTAGTTAGGTTTATTAGTAGTAATTAGTAAATAGTAATTTACGATGTAGGTAAATCAACCTTGGAGTAGGTTGTACTAAAATGATTGCTGGCTGTTTATAATTTTTATTTGTACTAATTTACTGTTGCTTGACTTGTAAATAGACTCGCTTACTAATAAACGTTGAATAGTCTCGGAATAGTTATTCAGTGTTTAGTCTTTTTAGATCGAGTTCAAAGATTTAAAAGAAAGAAAAAGACAAAACACTGTAAAACTATTCAGAGGCTATCTAACGTTTCTAAGTAAGGGGTAAGTATTTGCTAATAAGTTCACCGAGTGGCTAACTAAGTGTTCTGGCAGCCTCACTTGAGAGGCAGATCCCATTCCAGGTTAAGCGAAATAAAGAAGCGTTAAGAAGTTATAGCGTGCTTCAACCACGCCATAACTCAAAACCAGGTATGGCAACTGCTTAACCTTTCAGTGCTTAAGAGAAGTGCACTTTAATTCTACTGCAGAAGCGTAAAAAAATAGACGACAACAAAACTATTAGCTACGATGTATCTACTAGACATACTGTAAGACCTTGCGTTCACCGGCAATTTTCGCGAGAAATGTCAGACAGTCTGCCCACGTCTGTAGTAAACGCAGCCTTAGAAGCAGTAGTAGTAGATGTAACTTGTAGGAAGTTACCATAATGCTATCAAAAGGGGGTCGTCAACAATGACAACTTAAGTAGGTATCGAATGCATTAACCGAGGTCTTCAAACATAACATAATGACCGACAGCTAAACGGTTATTGCTGATTGTATGCTAAACAACAAGGCTAGGACAGTTGAAAAGCGATTTTGATTGATTTTGGTAGGTACACAAGTAAGTATGAATAATTTGTCAGCGCAGAGGACGAATTTTTTTCATACATTTATGCTCTATAAACGGGCTGCTTTTTTGAAATGTGGACATATTGTACGATATCATTGTACTGATCATTACGACCATCATTATGCAACCAACCCCGAAACATAAAAAAATCTGCTGTTCCATACAAAAACAAACAAAAAATCCAATACAAAATTAAAATTAAATCTTTGACATAATGTATGGATTTTCAGGAAATAGGGATTCGGTAATGAGACTGTATTGTGCAGGTTCGACAAAACTGACGTTGACCACGACCATGGATCTAGAGCTATGGTCACGCCTATGCGTAAGTATCAATATTTGAAAAAAATGTGAGATTAAAATGCAAAAGAAAGAGAGTCAGAGAAAAGTTTGCGAAAGCCCATTTACATTCTATTTCATCATCAAAATTGAGAATAACTGGGCATAATTAGAGTATGAGATTATTACACCGAGGCGAGGGGACAAAACAACGTCTTACGTCGCGGCCAGCTTATTGAACCCTGAGCGTAACGAGGGACTCTAGAGTTAGGTTACTTCCGAGCGTAACAAGGGAATTATGTAGAGTCCTAAGTAAAGTAAAGTCCAGAGGTTCAAGCCGTCCAAGACAAAGACACTGCTTTATCCTAGACCTGAATACTCTACTTTTCACACGTTTTGCGAGGCAACAAAAAGGAACTGTGAAAATATTATGTTACACCCTTGTTACACCAAACACCGTCTTTTGTTTTAAATTTCGTGGAGGTCATGGTCCAGCTGCGTTCTTTTTATTTCTTGGTGGCCAGTTCCATTTTCGAATAAACTCATCTTACAGTGCCCGTATGCTGCTCTTGCAGTGCCGTAGTGCTCCTATGAGCAAAGAGGTTAAAATTGAACCAGAACTCAAAACTATAAACCCCTAACTAAGCGTTAATACAATACTTCTTTACTGCACACCAAAAAAACAGACAAAGAAAAAAAACATTCTCGTTTGATTTGCTCGAATCTACGAAGTCGAGTAAGTATTTTTTATTTTGGAACGCTGGTTCTAAAAAAAAAACAAAACCAAGGACAACGTACTTGTAGTCATTAGCAAACTGCGCCAGACGGCTGATGACGGCCGCCAGCCTCGGCAGCAACAGCTCCAAGCCGTGCTTGATCACGATCAGATCGGTGTTGTCTCCCACGTAGCATGACGTAGCGCCGAGGTGGATGATCGGCGCTGCTTTAGGGCATCTGGAGAACGGGAAGTAAGCCAGTGAAGTTAAGTGAACAGAGAATAATGAGATCTAGCAATTATTGTAGAAATCGAGAAGGGGTGTTTTGTGAACAGTGTGTGGAAGTAAGCAATACTTTTTCACTTATTAGTCGCTTTTAGAAGCCCAACATTACTGTAAGGTGGAAGGGAGGGCTTCTAAACGGCAGAGCACTTGTTTAAGCAAGGATACTTACCATGTAGCAAAGAACTTGCTCTCTAACTTATAACATACTAGCTGCTACCCGCAACTTCGATCGAGTTAATTCAGAAAATATATTTAAAAACCTTCCTCGTGATTTATTGTAACTATAATCATCAAAATTCGTCAAGACCTGTTCAATCGCTTAGCTTTGAAAAGCCTACAAACAGACCGAGTTAAAGAGTGATATTGCTGGACGTCTATAAAAGCCACAGATCAAGCTTGTCAGTAAAATATATAGAGAAGATGATATTGTTATTGAAGAAAATTTCAAAAATATGACCAAGACTCTGGTCAGTCTTGGTCAAGTTTTTGAAACTTTTCTTTCTTTGTTTGTTCAACACCAGTTTGAGTTTCTTCCCTCTTGGGAGTAGTGTTATGTCCAGTAATGGATGAAAAAGACTGATAAAGATGAAGTTCCACAAACCTAGTAGCGAGCGTGTGAACATGGGCCATCACGTCATGTCTGACTTTCTTCTCGTGTTCCGCCGCGGCTGCGAAGTCGATGTCGTGGATAGCGGACTCCAGCTCAGAGATCTGCTCCTGTGTGATGTCCAGACCGAGCTCCTGGAAGGATATAAACAAAAATATTAGGTATTACACCCAACAACAGGTAGGTCGGTTCGGTGCACTTCCTAACTTGGTCCATTTCCAACGTTGTCCACTTCTTAATTTCGTTCATTTCCTAAGGAGGCGTCTAATTTGTGAAGGGTTTGTCAGTAATTCTCGAAAGACGCAAATGCCCCACAGACACATTTGCCCCAGTTGACCCTATATGACCAACGACTCAACTAAAGGTAAAAAAATACCGACGTCTAAAATAGAATGGCTAACTCATCAATGGTAATGCGCTCACATTAACGGCGGTACTGGGTACACAACTGTGACCCAGTGTCCCACATACAGGGCTTTTGTAGTCACTCATCAGAGGTGCGAGTACCTTCTAGGGAAGGGCAACGAAAGTGTCACGTCAAATGTTGAGTTAAATGATGGCGTAAATGTTACGCAGGTACATACTTATCGAGCGAGGAAGCGTTAGCGAAGCGTGCGAAAAGTCTGCTTCAGTTTTGACAAGAATGCTTTCGTATGTCCGATGTCCCATTACTTAAGAGTCCGGCGACTTAACTAATTTCGACCTGGGGTGTAGTAGCTTGCAGGGGTAAGCTGGTCTGATTAGCCGATTTTAGCGTAGATTTAAACCTCTGCAAGTTGTTTTCTCTCACCAGTGGCTCCAAGTAGCTGTTATACACGCAGCGGCCACACCCCGGTAACCACGTCGGCTCGTGGGCTAAACCTGGTAGAGGGGGGACTTCTTTTATGAGTCCTGAACGGTTACTCCCCGTCTAGTGTATGAAAGTCTGTCTCGGTGACGAAAGCACGTTAAAGCTGATAAGCACTCAATGTTGGTGGAGTCGGCGAGGCAGCAAGGCATTGTGGAAGGCCTAAGGAAGCGGTAGGAGTCAGTGTAGTTACCGTTGGCTAGAAACTGCATCCAGTTCTCTCCCAATTGTAGCGGGTTACCGTTCCATTGGGGTTAAGAGAATACGGACGAGAGAGTGCATCTGTGTGTGCGCGAACACTTATGCACTTAAATATATCCTGCGCAAATGACCTGTTTCTGTTCACTGGATTCTGAAACTGAAGTCCTGTGGCGATAGACAAAGGTAGAGAGGTCCGACAATGATGCCTGTCGGGCTTTGTCTGATGTCTGCACACAGGCGGCATAGGGAGAGTGGTCGCTTCCGTATCGGGCAGGAGCAACGATGCAATTCGGCAGCACACTATGCGACGAAGCAGCTCTATTTAGAGAAGCACTGCTTCCCCCACCCAGCCGGGTAAGGGTCTAGAAAAGGTGCCTTAAAAAATGCTTGTTCCGAAATTACTGGGGAGGTAGCAACCACGGCTGCCTGTGCATCCCAATAACGTGGTCGACGAAACAATAAGAAAATAAAAACTAAACCAATGATTTTCGGCGCATGGAATGTGCGCACACTATTGGATCGCCCTAACAATCTATGCCCTGAACGTAAGACTGCCATTGTCGCTCGTGAGTTGCAGCGCTATAGTGTTGACATAGCTGCCTTAAGTGAAACCCATTTAGCTGAAGAAGGTGAACTTGTTGAGCACGGTGGTGGTTATACGTTTTACTGGAAGGGAACGTCTGTTAATGATCCAAGGCGCTCTGGCGTAGGGTTTGCTGTTAAGACCGAAATAGCAAATAAACTAGATGAATTTCCTGTGTATATATCTGACCGAGTAATATCCCTGCGCAGTCATTTAGGTGATGGAAATTATATAAATATTATCAGCGTTTATGCGCCAACAATGGATAACACAGACGAAATTAAGGATAAGTTTTATGAGGAAGTTACCCAGGTTCTAATAAAAATTAAGCCTAAGGAACAAATTCTATTACTGGGTGATTTCAATGCTAGAGTCGGGCGTGACTTTGAAGCATGGCCACAAGTTTTAGGTAGGCATGGTATTGGAAGCATGAACAGCAATGGGCAAATGCTGCTCGACCTCTGTTCTCAGTTCCAATTAGCGATAACCAACACCATGTTCAGGTTGCCTGCAAAGCATAAAGCCACATGGATGCACCCGAGGTCTAAACACTGGCATCTCATTGACTACGCTATCGTACGTCAAAGGGACATTTCTCAAGTTCATTTGACTCGTGTGATGCGTGGAGCTCACTGTTGGTCGGACCACAGATTAATCGTCTGTAAGTTGCAGATACGACTTCATCCGTCTCGTCGGTTTTGTAGATCCAAGGTCACTCGCGTGTACTTGGATAAGCTGCAAGATAACGAGGTAAAGGAATTATACAAGCAAGGCATTAGTAGCTACGCATCACAAATGGACGTTGAGAATGGTGATTTACGACAAAAATGGCAGGAGCTCACTAGTCACATAATTCAAACTGCTTCTGACACGCTTGGCTTGCAAAAGCGAGTCAATGAAGACTGGTTTGATGACAATAATAAGATCCTTGTTGACGCCATTTCTAAACACCGGGAGCTCTTGCAAAGACAGAGTTTCACGTTTGATAATAGTACCCAAAAAAATGAAGTTAAGGAGAGTGCAGTGAAGTTGAGAAAGCTTATACGAGCTAAAAAGGATAAGTGGTGGCAAGAGAAAGCCGATCGCATGCAAATGCTTTCTGATACAAACCAACTTGGTCTCTTTTTTGGTGAAGTGAGGAGGCTCATTGGGCCACAGTATAGGGTTAATGTACCCCTGAAAGCTGCTGATGGATGCTTGATATCTGATAAAAGCGAAACTTTGCAGCGGTGGGCAGAACACTTCCAATGTCTACTGAACATTGATCGATCAGTCGATCTTGCCTATATTACTTTACTACCGAATTGCCCTCAAGTTCCTGAGTTAGATAGTGAGCCTTCATTGTCAGAAGTAGTGGTTGCTATAAGACAGCAACGGAATAAAAAAGCAGTAGGTCTTGATGGTATCGCAGGAGAGCTTATAAAATATGGTGGCGATGAGTTGCATGAAGTACTGTGGAAGTTCTTTAAGCGAATGTGGGTGGAAGAACGCGTGCCTCAGGCGTTCGTGACATCAAACATCTGCGCTCTTTATAAAAACAAAGGCGATCGTGCTGATTGCAACTCATACAGGGGTATATCACTTCTTTCTGTACCTGGAAAAATATTTGCCAGAGTTCTATTGAATCGCCTTGTCGAGCTCTCTGAGACAATACTGCCTGAGACTCAATTTGGGTTTCGACCCGGTAGAGGAACCTGCGAAGCCATTTTCTCTGTCCGACAACTGCAAGAAAAAGCAGAGAGCAAGATCAGCCGCTCTTTCTTTGTTTTGTGGACTTGGAGAAGGCTTTTGACAGTGTTCCTCGTGAGGCTCTATGGGTCATTCTGCAAAAATTGATGATATGGACTGCTGTGTTTCAGCCAATGGGAATCAATCGAGCTTTTTCTCTGTAAGTTGCGGAGTAAAACAGGGATGTGTTGTGGCACCCGTTCTGTTCGTGCTATACTTTGCTGTAGTTGTGAGGGAAGCTCTGCGAAATTCCGCACATGGTATTCACGTGCGCTTCAGAACTGATGGCAAGCTTTTTAACTTAGCTAGATTTAAAGCTCGCACCAAATGTTCATTCGACACCATCAAGGAAATTATGTTTGCTGATGATCTCTGTTTTGTGGCAGGAAGCCCAGATGGTCTGAAAGAGCTTGTAGAAAGCCTTGATGAGTCGTGTTTGAGATTTGGCTTAAAGATCAGCGTGACTAAGACCGAAGTGATGGCAATAGATCGCAAAAAGCTGGATATCCCACTCGGTACTCACGTTCTGAAGCAGGTAGACAAATTTAAATACCTTGGCAGTACGATAACCTCAAAAGGTGACTTGGATCCAGAAATAAGCAGCAGGATTGGTGCTGCCGCTGCTGCTTTTGGAAAACTCCGAGTAAAAGTGTTTCGATCTCACGACCTATCGTTAAACACAAAAATTAAAGTCTACATGGCGATCGTTTTGCCAAATCTGCTATACTCTTCAGAGACATGGTGTTTGTACCGTAAGCACATACGCGTCTTGGATAGGTTTCACCTCAAATATCTCCGAGACATTCTGAACATATCGTGGTCAGATCGGGTCCGAAATACGGAGGTTTTGAGAAGAGCCAATGTTGGTGGAGTGGAGGCCTATCTAATTCGGCGTCAACTGCGCTGGTGCGGCCATGTCTCGAGGATGTCCAACGAGAGGGTAGCAAAGCGGATCTTTTATTCTGAACTCCGAGATGGTAAGCGAAAAAGCGGTGGCCAATTCTTAAGGTACAAAGATGTTCAGAAGCGACATATGAAGAGATGCAATATTGAACCTTCTCGCTGGGAAACATTAGCTCAAAATCGTGCCGAGTGGCGGCGTTTGGTGCAGCAGAATGTGTACTCTTTTGAAGATGATAGAAGGCGCGAACTCGACTCCAGACGAGACGACCTTAAAAATAGACCGCCTTCAAGTATTGTCTACAATTTTATTAACGGTACCCTAACGTGTAGCATATGTTTGCGCACTTTTAAAGCTAAGATAGGGTACCACAGTCACATGAAGGCACATGAACGAAGCCTTCCTCTACCATAGCAGAGACTGGTCGCCGTAGCCGAAATCGGCGAGGAACCATATATATATAATTTCGACCTACGCGACCTAGGCTAACTTCGCATTGGCTTAAGGTATTCTATCGCCGTTTCGTCTAGAAGAAGAAGACGAGTGAAGAGAGCGAGTAATGATACTGACGAGCCTCTAAACGTACCTACAGAGTGACAAAGTGCGATTTTTTTTTTATGACTTTTGCACTACTGTAATCATTCTTAAGTAACTAAGAATTTCCCTTGTATTATTGATTCATTTAACAGCTAATGATGTAGACAACCTCCCTATGTAATGGAATTTTTGATTTGCTTTGTCTACCTATTGAATAAATCAGTCAAAAGTGACCCCTTAAAATGCGGATATTTTTCATAGCTCTATTTTCGCTTGAGAACGTTTTTAAAAAAAACCAAGAACATAGGGGCGAAGATATTGTTAATTGAATTGTACATGCTAAATTTCATCATAATCTGACAAACGGTTTTCAAGAAATTTTAGTAGTGCGTTTGTATGGAAATTTCAGAACGTCGCGGCCCTCTTAAGCGATTCTCTTGAAATGATGTGAGTAGGTTCGATAATTATATTTTATTTGTGGAGTGGAGTGGAGTTTTTGGATTTTTTTTATATTTGGAGATATGACTTTTTTGGAAAACATAATTATGCAATTTAATTACTACCTATTTGTATGTTATGTAGTTTACTATAAGTTATCATTTACTATCATATTATAGTCTCTTCGTCCGCGTACGAAATTTTATTTAGCACTAGCACTATATGTACTACGCTTCGTAAGCTACTGAAAGCGCCCAATCATTCGCCTAATGTACTGCTGTTTACTTATATGTACGTAGTTCATACTCGTATAGGTAAATAACAATATAAGAGAAAGTAGGATTTAAGAAACTACATAACATATTTTATGGCTTTGTAGTTTCTTAAAAAATGCTATGTTAGCCTAGTCGGAGAAGACTCGCCTCTCAAGCCAGAGGGAACGAGTTCGGTCCCACCCGAAGGCACGCACCAATTTGTTCATTGTGAGGCACGCACCAATTTATTCATATGTTCAATATGTGCGTATTGTATGTCATCTGCTACATGACTGGAGCCCGGTGTATGGCGACAGGCTCGCCCCCTGCCACATTTGGGACTGAATATCGTCCGGCGAAGTATGGGTGTTGTATTACACCTCTGCTAGCCCCCTCAGGGGAAAGGCGTGACGATATTTGTTTGTGTGGAATGCTTCGATTGAATTAGTTTACAGCAGTTTCACCACAGTTACGTACAGAAACCAAGACTTAATTACGAATAAAAAGCATTGTAATTTTCTAAAAATACTAAGATGACTTAAGAAAATAACAACTCTCTAACCGCAAAATGTATAAGAAAATAATCACTTGTCATTCAATGAATTGCTGCAAGTAGGTATGGAAGATGACCCAATTAAGTGAGGTCATTAATGAAGTGTAACGAAACTAATGAAAAATTTAAAATTACTGGGATCAGTAAAATGTAGTAAAATGATCTTTTGTAAGACATATTTTCGCTTTTAGAATAATTATGTGGAACAATGTTTCAAGCATATTACTTTCTATTTTAGATTGAGTAGGTTTCTTCCTCATTTTTTGCTCTGCAAATTTATTTCATGATTTTTTTATTTGTTTTTATATTCCACAGAAGAAAACTCCCTACGATTACTTCAATTGAGAATCGTAGGGAGTATTCTGTGTTGAGAATAATATTATTTGTTCAATATTATCTTAATATATATAAATTACGCGTCACGTTGTTTGTCTGCTATAGACTCCTAAACTACTTAACCGATTTCAATCAAATTTGCACACCGTGTGCAGTTCGATCTAACTTAACAGATAGTATAGCTCACATATATATGACGGCGCGAGATATCATTGGATAAAGAAAATCAGTTTATTTTGAGAGTTGTTAATCGATAGTATTATTGTTCTGTTATTTTTGACGATTAATCGATTTGTTTATGGTCATTTAGAGCGGTTAACACCGAATGGAGTTGCGTTTGGGATTTCGGGCGAACGTCATGTCTGTCAGTCAGTGTTTGACAGGACTGGGCTGAAAGCGGTCGCACGCGATGGTCATTCGTAAACCCATTACTCTAAATCGCCAATTATCTTTGTGATCATTCATTAACCAAGTAGTCTGAGTGACTGTATAATTAAAATAGTGAAAAGCCTACATTGCTGTCCCCTTATTTCAACGTTCCTGAAGTTTGACGCCGACCATAAATGATAGCGAGTTCACGGATGAGAAATCAGACACAACACCTCGGCCTACTAGATTTTCCCCGTCATCAAAAGTGGAAGGTCACAGCGCAGCGGCCTTTCCTATGTTTCTCCGACATCAATGGGATCAGATGCGACGGCGTGGCTCCTCTTTCCTACATTACCCCGATATCAGGAGTGAGATGTGAAGGCTCGGCTTCCTATTTCTCTATGTTTCCCCGACATCAGAAGTGGGATGAGAGATACTTCGGCTTCCTTTCCCTGATTTCTCCGACATCAGAATTGGGATAAGAATAACGTCCACAGCAACAAGATATGGCTCCGTCTTTGGCTACAATTGTGCAATGATCTGGAAGCGAAGTGGCATAGCAACAGATGGCTGATAGGGTCGCCCCTACGTGCTATTATTGTGGAGGATGCGGACTGTTTCTTCGTGGTGCATGAAGGGCAGCAGGGCGGCAATGAGAGAGTGAGCATCGAGTAGACGTCTGCATTATCTAGACGGCGTTTGATTACACCTAGTCTATGCTATGTGACGCAACTAACAAACAACGAGAGACGAAGGATAGCAGTGTACCGAACAAAACGTCGACGCCTACGTGTTACTACTGCAACGAGGTTACATCGCCACTCGTTGATCGAAAAAGGGCACCAAAATTAGCAGCAGCAACGTGCGAGATCCGGTCAATGCCTGGAGGGCTATTCTTACAACTCGAGATTCCATCATACCTCAAAAAAAATGCCTTAATTCGAGATGCCTTATTCTAATCGCTCGAGATCGAGATAATCTCGATGGCTGGGGCGCGAGATGTCTCGAGTAGTCGGAGGCAGTGGAGACTTCAAGGAATCGAGATAGACATGAGATGAAGATCTCCTATCTCCGAATTGGGCCCCTGCACTATGAAGCAGCCATTGGTCACCTACGAGTAGCAATTGAATCCGGTGAGAAGTTTTCATTTTGTTTGATATTCGTACACGGTGTATGTCAGAGTGCTATTTTCTATTGGAGTTGCTTAGAGTTTGAAAATACCCACAAACAGTTTAGTCATACTGCCGCTTGCGGCACATGTGAGTCATGCAGTTAATAGATAACTTACTAAGTGTCAATGCTTTTGGTAAAACTAAGCCTGAAGGGCAGTAGCCGGTAGGACAGTAGCCTGTGTAGTAATAGCCTGTGTGGCAATAGCCTGTGTGGCACTAGCCTGTGTGGCACTAATCTACATGGTACTATCCTATGTGGCTCAAGCCTGTGTGGCAAACCGGTGTAGCAAGCCTGTGTGGCAAGCCTGTGTGGCAAGCCTGTGTGGCAAGCGTGTGTGGCAAGCCTGTGTGACAAGCCTGTGTGGCAATCCAGTGTGGCAAGTCTTTGTTGCAACCCTACTTTTGTTGAATTATAGTATGAGTGACGACCTAGCCTGTGTGGTCAGCCTATGTAGTAAACTCCTCCCGGTGTAACATTAAAGTATGAGTAAAATTTTGACTCTCGTACTATCTAAAGTTATAGTTGCACTACACAAATCCCTATTAGCAATTCTCCATACAATTGTGTTGTTATTGTTAAATTTCATGAAATTGTATTTACACCCATTACATAACAAACAGTCTTTCCCTTTTTGTGATTTTATGAAATTCATTATTATTTAGTGAAAGAAATCAACGCTATTTGCATTTTAGGGTTGTCAAGCTGACATACTTTAAATATGCCAGTAAGACCAAGGAGTTTAAGAACGCAATAGCACCTTTATCATAGAGTTTCAATGAGACAATTGCGAAAGTAGCATTTCGAGAAAAGTAAAGTGCACTACACTCGAGTATGAATTGTTTGTTAGTTTGTTGATATACTACATTCTAATGAAGTCGTACAAAGGACATAAACGAATGAAAGTACAGTCTTCAGCAGTTATTTAAAAAAAAGGTCGACAATACGCGTTGTCGTTTCAGGAAGATCTCAGTTTTGGCGATTGTCAATTTAGGTAGTTGACGACTTAGGATGTTGTCATTTTCGAAAGTTGTCGTTTTCGAAAGTTGTCGTTTTCGGAAGTTGTCAATCTAGGAAGTTGTCACCCTGGGAAGTGGTCGTTGTCACCCTGAGGGACCTAGCCTGTGTGGCAAGTCTAAGTGACAACTTTAATGGCATGTTATTCGTTTGAAATTGGACACAGCAGTTTACATAAGTCCGAACCGCGTATGTGTTTGGATTTTCAATGTGGCTTGATTAAATTCTTGGAACATTGGTTGTATGATTAATAAGTTAGTTTTAGCCTCGATTATTCGATTGGTCCCAATACAATTTATTTCACTAAAAGTCAAGTTGCTTTTTTCAAATATCATGACAATTTATGGGGATAGGTAACGAATATGAAGTTACTGTTGGAAGAGTCGATTATACTCTGGTACGATGTTTATGGTTGGTAGAATTGGGTTTAACTGTGTTTTGTGTTATCCCATAACTGTGTTCGCTTTCTGTGAAATTGTGGAGGTAGATTTGAGACGGTCAGAATGACCGAGCGTTAAGTGGTTACTTGAGCACTTTTATGATTGTCCACAGATGATGAGATGAACTTTACTATTCACCCGAGGACGTGTGAAAATGCAGGATGGCCGTGACGGCGCGAGATATCATTGGATAAAGAAAATCAGTTTATTTTGAGAGTTGTTAATCGATAGTATTATTGTTCTGTTATTTTTGACGATTAATCGATTTGTTTATGGTCATTTAGAGCGGTTAACACCGAATGGAGTTGCGTTTGGGATTTCGGGCGAACGTCATGTCTGTCAGTCAGTGTTTGACAGGACTGGGCTGAAAGCGGTCGCACGCGATGGTCATTCGTAAACCCATTACTCTAAATCGCCAATTATCTTTGTGATCATTCATTAACCAAGTAGTCTGAGTGACTGTATAATTAAAATAGTGAAAAGCCTACATTGCTGTCCCCTTATTTCAACGTTCCTGAAGTTTGACGCCGACCATAAATGATAGCGAGTTCACGGATGAGAAATCAGACACAACACCTCGGCCTACTAGATTTTCCCCGTCATCAAAAGTGGAAGGTCACAGCGCAGCGGCCTTTCCTATGTTTCTCCGACATCAATGGGATCAGATGCGACGGCGTGGCTCCTCTTTCCTACATTACCCCGATATCAGGAGTGAGATGTGAAGGCTCGGCTTCCTATTTCTCTATGTTTCCCCGACATCAGAAGTGGGATGAGAGATACTTCGGCTTCCTTTCCCTGATTTCTCCGACATATATATATATATATAAATAATAAACGCGAACGAAGTCGCGGGGTGACAGCTAGTTTAGATATAAAGATATAGTTGTTTTGGTATTAAGACTGTCTACTTTACCTACTCACAAATGTGCAGGTAAGAACGACTAAGTAAGTAGATAAAAGATATACATACATGCACATTTTGTTTAAGAAAATTGCTAAATAACTAAATACAATAGTCAGTGGATTTCCCAAGATTTTCCAATAACTATGACGATTGAATTCAATATTTGTTCTGACCTCAATACACTTATTTAGGTTACAGCTAAACAAGCAAAACCAAATAAAATAGTAGCTCTAAATAAAGATAGCATTTTGATCAAACATATTATAGTCGACTTACAAACATCCACTCTTATTCCAAGTGAAGTAGAGTTCAAAATGGTGAAGATAAAGAAAATTCCTAATATTGCAACCTGCCCTACTAATTCGCTGAAAAGATAAGATTAGGAGCTTGAACGATGCTGATAAAGCGATACAAAAAAGATAAATGAAGTCATCCAGTGACGAATAAAGTGTTAGCGAAAACGGACATAAAGACAAAAGAAATAATAAAACTGTTAAAACAGTGTTTTTACGAAAAAAAGTGTAAAAGAAACAGTGAAAATGGTGTCTGTGCAGACTATAGCAACGATTGTGGTCAAAACCTTCAAACTTGTAAGTTTTTTTTTGTTTTTTGGCTTCGGCCGTTTTGTGGAAAGTGTGACTGAACGACAATGGCGAATGATACGCTTCGGTACGTGCCAGCGATACGCCTTCGCTTAAATACCGATCGATTGACGAATGAAAGAATATTTAAAATATGTTTAATTTTGTATTAGTAGGTAATCAGGCTAGTATTGGAATCGATGTTAAACCATAAACTAATTAAGAGCTAGGTATGCACATTTTTGATCCCGGATGTTTTTCTTGAAAAATAATTATTAGACCATATCAGAAATCTAGATATTTAGAACTGCTCTAAACTTTCGAAACACTGGCAAGTCCCCCAGTCATTACGAAATGATTTTTGTAAACTAGACGCCCAAACATGAATATGTTTTAACCCAACAATTAAATGAGTTCATAAGTAGATTTCTATTAATTCCAACATAACTATTGAACGATTGGACTGCTGATGCGAGTGGTATCGTAATCCGTAGCTATACCAACTTAGTACCTACTCGAAGGGAAGCCGTCTCTACCTATTTAACATTCAGATGTTATAATTCAATAATTATGAGGTCCTCGGGGAGATAATTGTCCGTGGACCGTGAATAATACGTGTGACTCACAATAATACGTGTACTTTGGCTTATACCGAACGAAGCTAGGCGGCCTACTATTACATCTCATTGCCATAATGTTCTCGTTTTGTTTTTGACTCGGCGCGTACCGGCGGGCGGCGATACGATTTACGGTCGGGCAGTGTCTACAAACGCAACAATCATGTCAATAAGATGCCTTGGTAGGCCCCCAGATATTAAAGTCTACTTGGATATCTCGGCATTTGCTTGTTCGACGATAGCATGAGTATCGTTGATCTAATGTTTATGAAACTTTGCAGGCAAGTAGTTCATACAAATCCAAAAATGTTTGTTTACACACTAGCTGCACCCCGCGGTTTCACCCGCGGTTAAAAAGTATCCTATGTGCTATTTCAGGCTATAATCTATCTCAGTGCCAAATTTCATCCAGATCTGCACAGCCGTTCTGGCGTGAGAGAGTAACAAACATCCATCCATCCATCCATTCTTACAAACTTTCGCGTTTTTAATATTTACAGTTATGTAGGATTTACACAATATTACATGAGGACCCTGTCTGCTGCCGTAGCACGAGCTGTGTTGCAACAGCCGGTGCCTTCCCAAAACTAGGTATACCTAACAATGTACTGGTACTATTTCTATAATTGAATTTGAGGTGCAAAACAAAAGAGTATTAAACAGTTTTCATACAATAAAATTTTTAAGTTCAAATATGAGCGAAATTAAACGAGAAGATATGGAGATAATCGAGGTCTCGACCGTTCAAAGCGAACTGCTAGCTAGTTTACATGACCTGACTACTGGACCATGGCTGATGGAAGCCGACACAGTAGTCTCATGTATTTGTGGTTGGTAGGGAGTAGGTACCAACAAAAAAGGGAGTAGGTACGGACTACGAAACGAATACGAAATACATATTTGAGTAATTATCCTAATGTTCATCTCAAGAAACAATTATTGTAAATTTCGCAATGTCATGTAACAAGATAAATAGTACAAGTTTAGTGAACTAATTCCAATCAAAGTACTTCTCCTTCTTGAGCAGCCGGGTACGAATTAAACCGACACAAAAAAAAAGGATTTTGTTGCTTTTACAAAAAATAAAGTAAGTACTTACTTACTTAATCTGTTTCTTTTTTTTAACAAGAATACCTTCATACTTGCTAAACTCTGTGTTATGGCCTCCTCAGGTAGAGTCCATGCAACAGAAAATTACAAACAAAAAAAAAATTGTCCAAAATTGTATATAGTGTTATGGTCGTTTTTAATTACATATAAAGTTATTTAAAACTTTAACTACCTATAACTATAACTGCCTCGGTGGCTCTGTCAGTAGTTAACCTGCCTTCTGAGCTAGGGGGCGTGGGTTCGATTCCCACCTAGGACAAACATTCATGTGATGAATATTTGTGTTTGTTCTATGTCTGGGTGTTAATATCTATTTAAGTATAAATTTAACAGTATATAAGTATGTATATCAGTCTCTGGCTGCCATAGTACAAGCTTTGCTTAGTTTGGGGTCAGACGACCGTGTGTTCAAGTGTCCCGAATATTTATTTATTAAAAAAAAACTACGGACACTACGGGTCTATCGCTTAGAAAAGTGATCTATACTTACTTACTTTTACAATATTCATTCCCAAAACATTTTTCACATTTCCCAATAATTTTCACCCATTTCCCGCCATAATTTTTGGTTTCACAAATTAACCACTGAAAGCGTAAACAAGGTGTAATTCAGCGTTGAGGTTACATTTTCAGATAGGTATACGTCCTCGTTCCCTATCACGCTGATAACGCCGCACCTCGTTGATACAACGCCAGTGTTTAATGAATACCGTTTTAAAGAACCTCAATGATTTCATAATAACTATAATTTTATTGATAAACCTAAAGAAATAGTTAAAAATTAGTGTGCTAATAAATATAAAGGTTTGTTCCTTACTCAACTCTGGTAAACTAATTCTCTTTTAAAAAAAATCTTAACTCATCCCGAATCAGTATTCGTAACTCTGAATTATTGTAATTTATTATTCTACTCATCCCAAATGTATTCTTTAACTAAGTACCTACTTACTTTATTTTTCTCAATTTTTTTTTGACTTAAGTACTTATTAAGATTTTCGTATAACATATTTTTTGTCTAAGCCGATAAATTTAAGAAAAATAAGTTAGGTTTTAGGCATACAACCATACAACAAATCATTACGAATTTCAACACCATGAATTATTCAAACAAGTGACAACTTATGCAAAATTAGTCGCACGCCGCCGCACCGCCTTCCAAAAACCGATTGGATACGTCACCAAAATGACAAAAGAGGTTTTCATGCCCTTCTACATATAAAGTTACCCAACGAGAGTAAGAACGCCCTTCCTCTACATTGCTAAACGACGTAGAACAAACAGTCGTTATCAGATAGCTGTATTACTCACCTACTATGGACGCCTGCGGTTAGGACACAATGGCAACTGTTAGCTGAGTAATGTGGTGTAGTGACTGACTAACTGAATTACTGAAGCTATGGTCACGGTGGTACTTAGAACAGATTGGACCCGGCGGGTTAGATGTTTCTTTGACCGTCGACATAGAACAGCTATTTTTTTTTTGTTTTTAGAGTTGGTCCCTTAGTAAAAGTTGGTTATAATGATCAGTAGAATGATATCCTAGAATATGTTCGTTGTTTAAACACTGTGCATCATAACGTTAATATTTTATGATACACAGTGTATAGACGCAGTTTTTACTATTTACGTTAAAGTATCTATCAAATCATCTAAATCGATCACGTACAATATACATAATGCTGCTGTACATAATAGGCGTACCCAAGGTAAATAGACAATCCGTCGCCTAGAGGATATAAATATAATGCGCACGCGCCGGCAATGAAGATCTGCGCAGGACCATGACGATCTGAGTCAAATATCAAATGTAGCAGCTAGAGCTGTATCGTAGAGCTGTTATCGATTAGTTTCGCCCTGTTTTATACGCTATTTAAGATTTTAAGTTTTTAGCATTTTTGAGATAGAAAGTATGTTAGAATATATTACTTTTTTTTTTAATTCATGTAAAAATAATTTAGGGATTTTTGCCAATACTGACATGCTAATACCATCATACCCTACAATATACATTTCAACGAAAATACATATATTACTTAATATAATATAAATTATTACTTAAAATATATTTTGTAATATATGTATTACTTGAGACCAGCAACGTGAAATATAAATGAACCCGAGTAAATTTTGAATCGATATGTGTTTACATTTATTTATGTCAAAGTTTATGTAGATATCAGATATAAATCAGATCACTATCACTGATACCAGACCGACGCGGCGGTACGCGGTAACGTAGCGAATCGGTTTAGAAAACGCGTATTATATCCTCAAAATTTTTATATAGACGTCGAATAGGTAAGAACCTCCTTTTACGAAATTGACCAAAAGGAGTTTTTGCTCAATAAAAATAGCGGTGGGTTATCGCACTTGGCCACTTGAGTGGGCCATTGTTCGTGAAGTCTACCTCTCTACCTCTCCTCTTACTCCAACCAGCCCAGGCGCTTCCAGAAGGTTAGCAGCCTTTTGATTGAAGGATCCAACTTCAACCAACCTATTGGGTATTCAAAACACCTATTTCGCAAACTATACTTTCCCACGGCGCAAAAGTCTAGCAAAGCAACGCAAATCTGCAAACAATCAAAACAGAGGATGTTACTCTGTAATTGTTTAAATCATCGTTTCCTGCTGAAGCGACAATTACACCCGTTATTATCAGCTGCCGAGCGTAGAGCAGGGAAAGTTAGAGATTACAATGGATAAATGATACTGTATGACAGTTGTTTATGTCCCAACCCACCTGTTCACTCAAGCGTATGTCTCTGTTTTTATTTTATCATAATCTGATAAAGTAAAATAATGGATAAGTTTTATAAATATTTTAGTTATATGAATAATTGGTTATTTTGGCCATATATTTTAAATTGCCTGAATTATGTTTTTTTTTTACGCGACTATTAAAAAGGAGAGTTATATTTTTCGGATGTATGTATGTAAGTTCAAAAAAGTTGTTGTTTCAGTGCATGTGACCAATTGCTAAAACTACTTACTCCACCGAATTTAGATTGCAATGTGTTGAAATATACGTCTTTATATCCGGAGTATCATAGGCAATTAAAAAAATATATTTAATACAACATGAGTCCCGAGGTTTCAACTGCGTTAAAAGATCTGTTAAAAGATCCTGTTTGCTATTGCAGACTATAATCAATCTCTGTGCCAAATTTCATCCAGATCAGTTAAGCCGTTCTGGCGTGATTGAGTAATAAACATCCATAACTTTAGTGAGATGTACAAAAAAAATGTACAAAAAAAGACTGACATTTTATACCAATTTTAGAAGCAGAGTTATTATAATCAATTTGAATCAAACACATAATTAATGCACACTAAACTAAATTATGCCTGTAATACAAAATTAACGAGTAGAAACTGAAAATTACCAACACTTTTTGATTTCGCTATTAATTTAAAATAATGTATGGGCAATTCGGACCAAGGTTAGAACTATAGTTAGAAATCTAAATTAGCTAAGTTAGAAACAAAAAGATTTTTAACCAGCGTTTATAATGTCTAAATTACTAGTTCAGGCGTTGCGTTCAGGAAATGCGTGTTTGAAATATATTTGTCTTAATTCCGCCACGATTCCGCCACTAATAGTACGTAAACGTTAAATTTTATCGATATTCCAATTACTTACTGTTCACAGTTAGTAACTTAAATTGAATATTCGTAGCAGATAGCATTTCAAATTCAAATTCAAAATTATTTATTTCAAATTAGGTAGTACATTATTTTTAATTCGCCACTAACCAACAAACTGGGTGTTCAAAAACCCGTGTCTTGGTAGGTAGTTAGTCCTTCCAATTGTAAAATTGTTAAATTCCAATTTACATGTAGGTACTAGGTATTTTAGGTAGGTATCTTAGTCATATTAATCCCCGAAAATAATATTTTACAATTTTGATTAGGGACTAACCTAACCTTACAACCATGTCATATCAGGTTTTTACCAAAACCGTGCACGGAAAAAAATGCCACTACAAAATTGCTTAGATCAAAAATAAGATTATTCTCAAAAATATTGTTTAAATATGAGACAATATTATCTTAATTTGAAACATTATTATAAACCCAAGAAATGCAGAAGTCTTACAATAAAAATAAATTATTCTCATAATTGATACTAAAACTAAGAATAACATACTTGATTCAATACTTTGTGGTATTAATTCAAGAACTATGAATGTTTTAACCAAAGAAAAGATTGAATTTTCCAATCAAGAGCAGTTTTTTTTCATTCAAAAATATTAGATACTTGATTTAAATCAAATTATTTAGTGTTCGTTGAAAACAACATTATTCTTTATGCTAGAAATAATTTATATGGAGATATTAATACCAAGAATTATAGTTTCTCGGTTAGGAAGCATATAGATTATCTTCTATTGAGAAAATTATTCTTCGGTAGAGAACTTTGAGACACTCAATTTCGAAACAGTGAATGTGTTGACCAAAGAAAAGATTGAATTTTCCAATCAAGAGCAGGTTTTTTTCATTCAAAAATATTAGATACTTGGTTTAAATCCAATTATTTAGTGTTCGTTGAAGACATCATTGTTCTTTATGCTAGAAATAATTTATATGGAGATATTTATACCAAGAATTATAGTTTCTCTGTAAGGAAGCACAAAGATTATCTTCTATTTAGAAGAGTATTCTTCGGTAGAGTATTTTGAGATACCTACCTACTCAATTTCGAAACTGAAACACATTCAGTTTCGAATTGAGTAGGTATTAACACTAACCAAAGATAGGATTACACTTTCCATTCAAAAACATTTTTTAAAAGTACTTTACCACTCTTCCCGATTAATTAAAAAAATATCAATCGCACGATAAAAACTATTGGCACTAAAGTTGTAGAGAATCTAATTTACAACCACTTAGGTTCTTAGTGTTATTGTTGCAAAGTTGAAAATGACTGAGATATTGAGCAAAAACCATTCCTTGACAAAAAATAAGATAACAGACAAGGTGACATATGACTTAACAACTTTAACCGCTAACCGCCCGAAATTGGACGGTTATTGTTATCGTTATTTGTGATGTCATTTTAACCATTGCTAAAATGATGGAACCCATTTTTTTACGGCCAGTTACTCTTTGGTTATCGTTTTGTCAAAATTACCTAGTTGGTGGAACTCACTCTTAGGGTTACGCCCACTAAAGATTCCGGCAATAAAAAATACTGTACTCGTAAAATTACTGACGGGAATTAATGCAAGGTCAAATGCTAACCCGACTAGGCCACAGAATAAACAGTACAAGTACAGAAAATTCACCCCGTGATAGCAAACATGCGAATTCAATCCTATTCACAATTTATCTAACGCCTATAATTCGAGATGTTTTTTTTACCATTTTTAACTTGGTGATACGTGGTGACGATTAAAGAGCAAAAAAAAACACGTGTTAGGTATTTTAGTAGGTCGAGTCGAGGCGCGCGAGGACTTCGTTCGTTGCCAGGCAACAGTTAGTCAAAATCCCACTAGCTAGGTAGGTAGGTACAAGCCGCTTTTCAGTTTAGAAATTTGACGAAAAAATAAATACACGTGATATGTACGTGTAAACCCCCTCTTCCTCTTTCTGGCCTCACGTGATTAATGAACGGCCCCTAAGTAGTTATTTTAAGCCTGTGACAATGCGATTAATAGGTACCTTAGCTGCTTTTGTTCAGTAGGTAATGAAAGTTCATAAATTATTACTTACAAGCTGCGCCCCGCGTTTTCACCCGCGGTTAAAAAATATCCTATGTGCTATTCTAGACTATAATCTATCTCTGTGCCAAATTTCATCCAGATCTGTTCAGCTGTTCTGGCGTGAAAGAGTAACAAACATCCATCCATCCATCCATTCTCACAAACTTTCGCGTTTATAATATTAGTAGGAAGTAGGATCTAGGTAAGTATAGTAATAAACGGTCAACGAACAATAATAGAAATGGATCCCGTACGCGAAATTAATTGCATTTTGATAAGTATACTTATTTATAATACCTAATCATGTTATTTTATTGTTAAAAGCTGGAAACACATAGTATATTGTATATCGTATACCTACCAGAAAGTTAAATGGTTCGTGCCATGTGAGACAAGGGTTAGTGTTTGTACCTACTGATGTATTTAGCATTTATTAATTTGATTGAACTAAGTAGGTATATAAACTTCAAAAATAATGGTTCTTAAATTCAAGAAAATTATTCTTGGCTCATACACTTGATATTGCCACATTATAAAATTACACCAATATTTAGCAGTTTCACAAAAACGCATAGGCGGCCAAACGCATCGAGATTGAACGTGTAGGTACGGACCGCTATAGAAACTACTTCTAAAATATTCAAAAATAATGGTACGGAAAATTAATGCTACTGAATTCAGTGAAGTGTTCAATTCAATTCAATTTATTTATTCGAACCATAGGATATTTCAAACACTTGGTAACGTCACTGTTTACAATGGTGTAATAGCATTTAGTAAGTTAGGATATCGTTAGGATACTAAATTCAGAAGCAAGGGTGGTTTCTGACTGACTGAATCATTTAGAAATTTTTGAATTTTGAACTTGCTTCTGAATTTAATCTACTAAATTTAGCCAAGTGTAATATGATATGATGATGATGAGATGAATATGATAATACCTGAATTTAATCTACTAAATTTAGCTAAGTGTAAACCTACTTGAAACTAAAACAAGTGCGAGTCCGACTCGCGCACCAAGGGTTCCGTACATACCTACTAATAATAATTATAGTCAACAAAAAATATTAAAATCAGTAAAAGTTAGTTAGTTTAGAAAACAATTTTCATTTGTAGTTGATATGTATGGTCTTCAATACGATCGAACTACAAACTAACTTTGTATTGGTTTTTTTTCGTCAAATATTTATAAATTCGCAATTTTCGGAATTTTTCATTTGGTTGTGTTATAAGACCTTGCTTCATGCCAAATTTCATGATTCTAGGTCAACGGGAAGTACCCTGTAGGTTTTTGAGTTGCGCGTTTTCCTTTGAAAATGCCAAAATTAGCAGCAAAAACAGCTGTATCTTTTGATTGGGTTGACATGAAGACCATGGACTTGAGTATGTCATATAAATTTCAGCTCCATACCTTCACGCGTTCTTGAGAAAAAGGGTCTTGACAGACAGACAGACAGACGGGCAACGAAGTGATCCTATAAGGGTTCCGTTTTTTCCTTTTGAGGTACGGAACGCTAAAAGCTGACTGGAAATGTGACCTATCTATGACAGTGGAGGGTAATAATATTGTTATTCAAATGTGTGACCGCAGGTAAAACCGCGGGGCGCAGCTAGTATACCATAAATGCACACAGGTTAGTATAGACCGAGTGGCTAGGTTTGGTTATGTTTCTTGCCACCCAACCCAAGGGCCTCTGACACAGCTTGACGATTGTTGTTATGCTCAGTTGTGAATGCCACCCGCGGTCATCTATACGAAGATTGACCGTGTCGTCCGTTGCTTAACATCCGTGATCAGTGGTTAGAGCACCTAGTCTAGTAATTTTCAAGTAAATCTAAGTAATTTCAAGGAATTCTAAGTCATTTTCAATATTAAGGTTCAAAAATACAAATTTTAATAAGTTGAGACGGACGGACGGGCAGAACAAATTTAACGGGTTCCTTGTAACCCAAAAAATTTAAGTAGGTTTTTTTACCATGGTTCCGGCGACTTTTTAGCGCTCTTTGCGGAATCAGTATTGGCAACACTGCGAATGAAGTTCGCTCGGTGGCCGCCGCCCACGCCGCCATTACATCTAACAGGTTAACATCGTGTGTGCGCGCAAGTTATTATTTTACAATACAAGTGATTAATAAGAGGTTCTTTGACTGTTTTTTAATTTGAATGAAAGTGATTGGGTCCTACGTAGTTGTTTTATCATCTTTCGTTAGTGAGTGTTCGTAGTTATTTGGTGACCAAGATATTATGTAGCTACCTACTTAACCTAAGTTACGTTAGGTAAAAACACAAGGGATTACTACATTAATACAGTAATTAAGATCCCTATAACGGAGAAAATGGAAGAATTGCTCACCAGTTGGAATATTCCCCCGGACATCATTGAACAATTTAGTGGTAAGTAAGTAACTGTATTCTTAACCCGAGAGACGGATGTTTTAACCTTGCTATGAAGATAATTTTATTGTTGGATTAAAACTTGTGATTCTTCATTTCAGGTAATTGAATAACTCTCGACCAAGAAGTTAAAGGAGATCTTCTGAAAGAGTTGTGTCCGACTATAGGAACACGTATTAAATTAAAGAACAAAATCGAAGAATATTTGACATCGTTGACGACGGTATGTACAGTCAGATTCGATTGAACTTTTGCATTTTGCATACACGGTGTCCGGGGTACAGAGAAGGACATGACTGCTTTTATCCCGGAGAAGTTACCATTTCCTATGAAACTACGGGTCGAACCCACCCCACCCCTGTAGTAGTGTAAGCTATCAATAAATTAAAATGCACTAATCAATTTTCTGTACTCGGAGTAATACTGAGTAATACCTATTTATTAAAAATTCTGAAATATTTTAAGAAACTGGGTAGAGGAAGTGGCCTATACTCATGTACTAAAAACACAAAGATAAAATTTTTATTTATTTTTCAGACCGAGAATATCACCATTACCACAGCTGACATATCGGATTTATGTGCGGACGTAGACCATATAGAAAATCTGTTTCCGAACGCACCTAGCTTACCAGAGTTTGACTGACCTGAAAACACTGCTTACGACATCTCCATATGGAAAATCAATTTTGAAGTAATACGAAACCAACAACTAAAACAAAAACATGAAAATACTTCTGGATATATGTAATATTGTTTTCTAGTAAATTAAGTTGGCAGATTTATCAAAAGTATGTTCAATTATTTTTAATCTCATAAAATGGTGTATCGAGTAAGTAAGACCATGCCAAGACATTTATTTCTATTATTATTAGAAACAAAACTCGGCAATTTAGCTCGGCTAGTAGGTTTTTAACTTTGTGCCTAATAATTTTGTATGTTTTTCTTTGATAGTAATAATTTTTTTGTTTATTTTACCTGATCAATAGAGATTAATTTCTTGTATTTCAGTGAATTTATTAATTGCATAACATGTTTTGTATCTTAAAAAATGCTAATGTCAGTAATTGTTTCTGTATCTATATAACATACTCTAAAACATTTTCTGCCATTCAGGTGCACCACAGATGACGGCGTGGACCAGGCCAGGCCGGTCAATTTCACCGCGATCGATAGAACAAAGGGTATACTGCCAACCCACACGGTGACGCGGGCACTGGCGGCGCGACCAGCCACGGTCTTTTTGACCACGTGTGGGTTGGCAGTATACCCTTTGTTCTATCGATCGCGGTGAAATTGACCGGCCTGGCCTGGTCCACGCCGTCGTCTGCGGTGCGCCTAAGAATAGTACGTTTTATAATGAGAATTTGATTCTATCACTAAAACACAAGCTTACTTTGATACAAGAAATTATATTCTCAAAAAGAAAACCAAAAAACCCTTAGTTTAAGAATAAATTATTAAAACATCATCTCAATTCAATAGTATAGGTCTTCTTCGATTGAAATAAAGTTGTTTTTGTAAGAAGACATGGTATTTTTAAAATAAAAATACATTTCAACTCAAATCTAGAATTCATAGTTATTAATCTGAGAATAATATTAATTTGGAATCAAAATACATGACGGCTTATATCTAGAATTCATAGTTATTAATCTGAGAATAATATTGTTTTGAAATAAAAATACATGACACCTCAAATCTAGAATTCATAGTTATTAATCTGAGAATAATATTAATTTGAAACAAAAATACATGTTAACTCAAATCTAGAATTCATAGTTATTAATCTGAGAATAATATTAATTTGAAACAAAAATACATGTTAATTAAAATCTAGAATTCATAGTTATTAATCTGAGAATAATATTAATTTGGAATAAAAATATATGCTACCTCAGATCTAGAATTAATAGTTATTAATCTGAGAATAATATTGATTTGAATTAAAAATACATGTCTTAATTTAAGACAGTCAATTTAAAACAATAATATGCTAATGTCAAGAATTCATTGTTTAGGCCATATATAAATCATTATTATTCTTGGCCAATAAATATTGTCTTAATAGGAGAATAGTTTTTTTTCTGTGTGGTATAATAATATACTCGGCCAGATATATCATTCCGGTCACGTGGGCAACACGTAGTGAAGTCAATCGATGCTTGAGCAAGACCGAAATAAGTCGTTTACAAATAGTTCGAAAGAGACGGATGACTATGACGGGTGACGTCATTACGTGTTTGCTCCCAGATTGCTGGACCTTGTCTTTTTTTTATCATGACCAAAACTAAGTTATTTAACTAAATCCTAACTAAGAAATAGAAAGTAATTTAGCAGGCTTTTTAACCTTCCTAAATCCCAAAGAACTTATTGTGAAATTTCTGTCACGCACTACTCTGCACAGAGCTCCTTGATTATGTTGACTCCTGACCTGCGCCTGGGCAGATATAATCACATTTGGAAGGATGCCAGCTTCATCATCAGCTAATTGCTGTTCTCCTGTTATTTCAGGGTATAAGCAGAAAGTTAAGCTAACTTAGTTAGGAAGACGGATTTTTAGTTAACTGTCTTTAAATGACGTATTTACTAGATACTTCCCGTGGTTAAAACCTATGTGCTATTCCAGACTATATCTATCTATTTCTGTGCCAAATTTCATCCAGATCTGTTTAGCCGTTCTGGCGTGATAGTGCAGCAAACATCCATACATCCAGCCAAACTTTCGCAATTTTATAATTGCAGGTATGTATGGCATTGGATGTATGGATTATTTGAGTCATTTGGAGTCATTTGAGGTCGAAACAATCACACTATTATTATTAATACTGTGATTGTTTCGACCTCAAATGACTGACACGAAAAGTCGTAAATGCGGATAACCAACATAAGTCGTAACTTAAGTAAATAACATAAGTCCTAGGTACCTAACCAAAACTGATACAAAACACGTAAACAATATTATGCCTCAATGACTAAACGGAAAGGAATCTACATTTTGCCCATAACTTGGATTAATAAGGGCCATTTACCATTACGGACTAAAGTAACAGTAGGTACGTAGGCACCTAGTTAAGCTCTGTAGTAAAGTTATGCGTATAGTATGGGTGGTCTTGTTGATTCATGTCTGGAGACAACCCACAATCCATGATCTATGAACTAAGAGAAACGTAGTTATGTGTATCTTTTGGCGTAGTTTGAGAACAATGACATTCCATACACATGTCATTGTTTGAGAAACGTAGTTATGTTAGTTTATTAAGCGATAAAGCGATGGCAGCCTAGTTGGGAGAACACCTGCCTCTCAAGCCAGAGGGAGCGGGTTCGAACCTGGCCGACGGCACGCACCAATTTGTTCATTGTGTGATCATATGTGCTTATTGTATGTCATCTGCTACATGACTGAAGCCCGGTGTATGGCGACAGGCTCGCCCCCTGTCTTATTTGGGACTAAATATCGTGCGGCGAAGTGTGGGTGTCTCACACCTCTGCCAGCCCCCTCGGGGTAAAGGCGTGACGATATTGCAGTCGATATTTTATTTTATTTGTCATGGGTGTTCTTCAATACAGCATGTTACAAAAACTACACACACAAGTATTCATGTGAAATAAAAAACAAAAAATGCACGGTCAAAAAAAAAAGAAAATTTAGCAAAAATGTTAACAAATAATAATAAAGTCAATTTATTTTTTTAAACTAGCATAATTTCATTCTCCAGTCGATACTGCATGCGCACCTCGCGGATTTAACAGGGTTTTTGTAACACCCTGTATTAGAAATAAGCAATTAGAATGAATAATATCCTCGGAATAGTTACACAGTGTTTTTTCTTTTTCAACCGGGTTCAAAAATGTTCCAGAAAGAAAAAGACAAAACACTGTACAACTATTCCGTGGCTATACAACGTTTATTGCTAAGGGGTTTGGCTAAGGGGGTATATGTATACCTCGAATTCCACGATGATACAGACTCGAGACATTCGAGAGTCAGCGGGTTGTTGGCACAAAAACCCATGCTCGATTTTATTGTTTTGACCTGTCATTTTGGTTAAGCTGTCGGATCCACTGCTTGCTTTAGTGGTTCCATTTGTGTTTTTTTTAATTACACTCCACGGACTCCGGGGTCCGTGACCTTTGTTAACATAAATCTTAATTATTGATTAAGGGGAATACAGGTAGAGGGGGGTTAGTTATTAAGTCTTAATTAATCTAAGGTTAGGTTAAGGGTTATCAGATTTACTTATTACATGGTGAGTACACCACGAGCAGACCAGCGACCCGCAAGCAGCACCCAATCACGAGTATGACGCATGTGCCATTAGTGGTTTTTTTATGGCGTTAGACTGTACGTGATAGGTATTGACTTGTCTGTATCCCTCTCTCTGTAGTTTTATCGGCTAGTAACCATAGGTAGCGTTGTTCTCAATACGGTTGTATTTTTTTTACTGACTCTTACTTCAGTACTCCTTTGATGAGTCCATTGATGAAAAAAAAGAATTTTCCCTATCAGTTGATAAGGAAAATTCTTTTTATTTTTAAACATACTTTCAGATTGGTCCTGTTTTATCAAAATCTAGTTCCAATGATTTTGAAATCGGGTTTATAAATTTTAATTTTATAATTTATTTGACTGAATTTTAAATTTAATGTTCTCAAGTAGAAAATTAAACTTATATTCACTGCTGAGAGGAACAAATCACCATCAGTCACGTAGGAACAGTTCTACGAGTTTTTATAGAATGTTCGGTTACTTTGTCAGTTTTGTCCCGAGGCATTGACGTGGTTTCGTTCAATGCCAAGATGATTGAAGTGAGACAATTTCGTCGATGACAATAATGTGAATTCGTTAAAGTTTTGAATGGAGCTAAGCTTGTTGAAATCTTTGTTCGTCTTTGCTTGAATCATCACACTTCCAATTTATATTTATGTTGGTAATTAGTTCTGTGTGTTTTAACATGGTGACTTAACTAATTTGAAAATCTGAACATCTCAATGGATTGCTTGTTTTAACGGTTTTGTTTAGCTTCTCAGATCAACCTAGAGAATTAGATGGCGCATGGCGGATGATTTAGGTGAAGCCAAAAACCATACAAAAACTAAGCTGCTGTCGTATATAATTAAAAACTGTGCAGTTTTTTTACAAGTCAATATTGAAAAAGCCGTAACATTAAACTCTTACAAATATGTGCAGTTTTAGTATATTAAATCTACTATGGTTGTATATTGGAACGGAAATGGCTAACGTAGAGTTTGGGAATTAATATTAGTTTTCGTGCAATTGTAAATGTTTTTCGAGGCAACATTACCACTCGCACACGTTCCTCAGTCCTTGGCCTCGCAGGTTTTCGACGAACAAAATCTGTTCAGCCATTCTAAACTGAAGCGCTGACGAACAAACGGCATTAAATTTTTATTATAGGCATTGAAAAATGTCTTCAAACACGTAATCGTCCACAAACAGAAAGCAGTTATTGAAACAGCCGATCTTATCTCCAATTCTAAGCGATGTCCGATAACTTATCAGGCCTCAATGAGGGCTAAACCCCACAATATAGTACACAAGTGAGCAGGTGACGTCCTTTTAGTTCCGGATGCATAGATCCAGTTCCTCGTAAAATGTTATCTAAATGAGTCAACCGAAATAAATGGTGGCAAACAGATAATCATAGATGCAGGAAGCCATCAAGCTATGACTAATTTAGGTACCGAAAACAGGAAACGGTTAGAATTTTTCGTTAATTTTCTTAGAAAATGGATAAGATACGTAATGTTATTATTACTTACCACCAAGAATTATAGTTACAATAAAATTTTCTCAAAGTATATTCTCAAGAATACATAATCATAGTAAAACTGAAAAGTGTTATTGATTAGAGAAAAGACGAAATTGGCTGACAAATTAGGATATGCGAGATTGTTGTAATAAGACATACCAGAACAGAGTTATTCTGGTAAACCATTCATTCATTTAAAGTGAATGATTATGTGTGTGTATATTGTGCTCAGAATATATCATAGTCAGAATAACATTTTTAAACTTAACGTTTTCACTTTTCAGGTCCTTAACATTGTGATTCTCGTCCTGTACCGCACGGGGTACAATGGAGAGTTCCTCGGAGTGGGCGGCACATGGAACCTCAACGAGGAGAAGAACCCGGACGCCGAGATCGTGGCCTCGGGAGTCATCGTCGGCTACCTCATCTACACCCTCGTTCAGATCGTCACCTTCCTGTTTGGTACTACTGAGCACAAGAGGTAGGTGCTGGCTGACAAAAGTCAAAAGATTTATCAATTTAAAGGACAATGAGCAAAACCTATGGGTTCTACTATTTGTCAATGGGTATCTTATTTCTCTGAGAAATATAGGAAAACCCATTGACATACCAAAAGGTTAGGACAAGTTTACTTAACCAGTAACAAATATGGCAACGTTTGAGGTTTTGTACAAAAAATACTAAGTGCACACAATTCGCGAAAAAATCAAATGCGCAAGACATACACCAAACTAACCGACAGTCCTGTTTCGTTCTTGTGACAAAATCTTGTCATGTAGCGGCTGGCGCATCTTAATCCAACAAGGTGTTAGTAATTAAAGCTTTTAAGCCAGGGTATATACTTTCTCTAAGACAATAGTCAAACCTAAACAGGTCATCAACACCAGGATACCAGGTCCCTAGCCGATTAATCGTGCCATATTATTTTGGAACAGCGAACTGAGCAAATGATTTCTGTCTTCCAGAGCCATGTCAGAGATCGTGATGAACTTTGTGGGTGTATTCATGTGGATCGCCGTGGGAGCAGTCGCGCTGCACTACTGGGGAGGGTACCAGGGAGAGCACCAGTACCAGTTCGTATTCGCTGAGAAACAGGTGAGAGTTTTGGGAAATGGAAGGTGTTTATTTATACATTGCGAGTCGATCCTGGACGAGATTAGCACAGAACCGGATGAGTGGCGTGGCGTACAAGAGATACCTATTCTCAAGAGTGCGGCATTACGAACTGATAATGATAAAGGTGTCTGAGAGATGTTTTAGCAAATTACAAGGAGATATCGAAAAACAAGAACCTTTGAATTTACTAGGAAAGATTCTCACATTTTGACTAAAAAAGCTCGGATGTACTGCGTGATAGAGGCTGGTAAGAAATGAGTGAATGTGTTGATGGTTGATAGAACAATGGAGAAGGAATATACTGTGCCAACTCAACTATGGGGTATGTGTAGAGAAATGCAATAGGCGAATTGGAGAACATAAAAAATAGAAAAATGACAAATATTGTTTTGAGATTTGAGTATGTTGCCAAAGTTAACAGTTTGACAGAAACAAGTCGAAAGAAAAGAGTGAACTAGAGCGTAAGATTGTCTTCAGGCTACATTAGCCAGGAGACAATCTAACGATCAGATTTCAAATGGTTTATGGAGCAATTCTCACGTAATTTAAACCACTATTAATTTAAGAATTACGTATTTTTCAGGTGGGTCTCGCAGTCGGCGCTCTCTGCGTCATCCAAGGCGCAGTCTACCTTCTGGACACGGTGCTATCCGTCATACACTTCACGAAAGAAATGTAAACTTACTTAACTAAACTATTTGATAAATATACTTTATTTTAATTGTAGTTAAGGTAAGCACTTTCAACGTTAGGATAAGACTTTTACAGTATCATGAAATCATATACTTAATTACTTACATAGAATTTAGTAGAATTTTATTTTGATACATGTTTTAATTTTTGTCAACTTTTCTTCATAGTCAAGCATCATTTCAAGGCAGACTTGACTGGTCTAGGCTGAACCAATTTGCCTTACAGTTCGACCAACCTATCTGTAGTTGGTTGGGAGAGCCACAATAGCATTTTCTGAACAAAATTAACAGCTACGCGTTCAAAATTTTGAGGTACCGTCATTTGGTCAACTCTACAGATTGGTTGGTCGCACTGCATGGCAAACCCTATTGTATGATTTTACGGACACCTTTTTTTGTCTAAGCCTAAGTAGATCCTTAGTAAAGTTTGTATTACTTAATTAAACTTAATGTAATATTGCTTTTAATCTTGCATTTCTTGTTTCATAACACAAAGCTCTCCTATAAATTCATTTTCTAAACTATTTTCCCACCTCTGTATTATTTAGTTAATTTATATTAGAGCTTCTTTTGTATGACAGTTTTATTTAATTGTTACAGTTTCGAATTACATATTAAACTAACGATGTAGTTTTATTCAGTTTTTGTGGCGAGTATTTATATATTTTTTTTAATAAGGATTTGTGTACAATTTTTAATTAAGAAAATACATACAAGCGAACTTAGAACCTTACCTTTTTTGATGTCAATTAATAATATTAGATTGACTATCACTTTTAAGTACTATATTATGTATGAAACTTTAGCACGGAACTCATTGTAGATTTACCTCTGCGCATACGCAGAATTTACGCACAATCGCCAAGGAATTTCACTGGCATGCCAATGACGTCATCGGTTACGGTGAAAGGGTTACAATTCTGATAACTAAGCAAATAGGCAAGTTCTGATAAGGCACTTCAGATCCAGTGTGTTCACGTGACGATGTTACTGAAATTACTTTACTTACCTATTTTATTTATTAACACACTTTGTTAAAAAAAGATAATATACTGTTACGAGCGGTTCAATCTAGAACATTCGGACAGTACAAAAGATTCCAATAAACACCCTATTAATAAATAGATAAAAACATCACAAAAACGGTGCACAACATTTGCTTTCTGGAAAAATCTCTTTTGTTGCGGATTTTAACAATGAGACGCGCGACTCGAGCCGCTACTACTGTGTAATCTGCGTTACCTATCGTTAGTTGTAAACATCGCCACAGATTAGCGTATAGTTTCTTCATCGGTTGCGACTAGCAGTTGTAAAGATTTGAACCTAACTCATCCAGAACTCAAAAAGTCACTTACATTGAATTTTTGGAAATGCAGAAAGAGACAGACGGACGTACGAAACCGCGTACCTAAGAGTTCCGAAGTTTACTAAGGGTCCCTAATAGGACTAGTGGCTCTGTAAGCTGGAGACCTCGCGACGGACGTCTGTCCTCCTCCACAGGTCGCATTTCTCAACCGATTCTCGTGAAATTTTGTAAGCAGGTTCAAACACAAAATTTCAAGAGAATCAGTTAAGAAATACGATCTGTAGACGGAGACAGAGGTTCTGACGGAATTCGGACAGAAATCCGGACATACGAAAGTATTGGGTCGAAGCTGAAGTAGAGACGCTTCGCTCACTACCGCTCGCTCGGTCGAAGAGGCACTATCTTCTACTGTATGGTTTACTATGAAAATATTGATTAAATTACGTTACGTACATAACATTGTAAATTAAACTCTATTAAAAAAAAAAAAACTTGAAAACAGATCATTTTAGCAGTGTTCGTTAAAGATAATATTATACATAGCAGCAATAGATACAGCCTGGGTCTCTTCAAGACAAGAGTGTATACGGCATCTCATGGGCAAGCCTGCTCCATCTTAGACCGCATCGTCACTTTCCATCAGGTGTATTGTGGTCAAACGTGGGCCCATTCAATCATAAAAAAAAACATATTCGCCGCTAATGTCAATTAAAACTTAAAACCAAGTGAAAGCAAGACGAAATCCAATTAATTATCGCGAATAAACCGGATGGGAACAACTAAACCTAAATGACATAATTGAGGGTCAATGCAGGAGTCACATTACTCAGCACAGGTCAGGTCCTGGGTTAAATGAGCTGTGACGTCCAGAAATACGTCTTGAGAACTTTGAATGGTCAGAACTGTGATAGATATGAGAAAAGGCGTACCTGTCTAGTTAGTTCCTACTTAGCTTATTGCAAAATCGAAATCGCGAAAGTTCTATGCTTACGTGATACTGCAGTTTTGAGTAGTTTTTTGGTGCTTCAAAAATTTCGATATAATACGTGCTGTTGTTACTAATTAGGTATCCAAAAAGACACAGTTACAATAGAGATCTAAGTGGTAATTTTTTGTTGAAAGATCGTAAAACTGGCTTGTCAAAAGTTTTGATCGATTTTTTTATGATTCGATTGTGAATGTTTTAAGAATTGAACAAAACAACAAAATTTTGGTTGAATTTTTGACGCGATTTATCAAGTTACAAAATTAAATGTGGATGGTCGGAAATTCTGTATGAATAATATCTTTATAAATAACACAATAATATCTTTGATTGATTTTTTAACCGATTTTGAGGATAAAAGATTGTAATCGAGTTAATTTAGCTCAAAGTTTTTAAAGCGTTTTTAGTGTACTTACCTATTTCTGCAAACCCAGTATTACCCAGTGATTACAATAACATCGATCGATTTTTACCGGTTTTAGGACAAGATTGGAATCGAATAATTTTGAACCGATGTTTTAACGAGTCACGAAAGTGGATATCCTAAATTCTCCATCGTTTTTGACGATATCGCCGACGCTTAAGGATTTCCTGAGCGACCTGGATATAGAAGACGTCAAGATTGCTCCTCTCACAGATACCGTAAGTAGAATTTACTTATCTGCATGTAATATGAGTACTGAGTAGCCATTTTTTGCGAGGCAAATTAAATCGATAGCAGAACACGAAAAGTTGTTTCTCTTTTCACTTCCGCCAAGTAGCCACTAGTATTTATAGGTATTACCTAGTTGTAAGCCAAAATTTGTGAGACTATAATTCATTTATTCTTAAAAAAATGCCCCTCATTTTCTTGCCTGTTCTTCTGAGCAGAGGCTCTTTATCCGAACAAGGCGATCGAGTTTTTTTAATGTATTTTTACGTTTTACGGACTGTCATCCTAACTTAGTAAGGCCAACTATATATGAGAAATGACAAAGTGAGTTCGTTCGTTTGTTTATTACGCTATCACGCCTCTACTAGTCAAATCAAATGTCTTTATTCAATTGGGCATCAAAGATACACTTATGAAAGTCAAAGTTATAAAAATACTCTAGCACCTTCTTCGGAAAAAGAGCCACTACACAGAAGAACAGGCTAGACCGCGATCATCGTGAAATTTTGGTTCCAAGTTGTGAGGAGTAGAGAAAAGGAACCAGAATCCCGTTCATCCTTTCCTCCCGAAAAATCAGGAGAGCAGGATGAAATGGTTCTTCTATTGGTGAAACCGCGGCGTAGCGTGAATAAATATTATGGTCATATTTTAAACATGTTTTCTCTTAAATACATAACATGAGTTTTTTCTTTATGAAATTCCCTTCTTTCCATATAAAATGTACTAGCATAATGAAAAATGAAACAGTATCAGCTATCAAGCGTAAATGAAAACTATATATTTCATAAATCGTCCTTAGAAGACTATTCGAAAGTGTTTATGTTAGGGATACGTTTATAAAGCGAGGAGTGTCACGCATTAGTCGCTTCGACGCACGAACTCCATGTCCCATTGTACCAAGGTACACCTTCACAAACTGTTCAAACATCTGCTCTACCTTCACAAGCAATACTTGCTCTTATATCTGTACACTAAAACCCTAAATAGCTTGAAAGTATTACGTCACGATGGCGAAACACAAGTGGTTGGCTGTAGAAATGTTGACCTGATTAAAATGTTTAATAAAACATGTCTTTCTTTAACGTGGAAGGGTGAAAAACCTTTTGTTAGTATCCATACGGAACTCCCGTTTGTATGGTTTCCTTGGCCTATATCTGCTGCTTTACGTCCTTATTACAACTGCACTTAGTAACAGTTAGAGCTGGAGGCGTATATCTGTAACGTGTGCGTCTCTACGCTACGACTATTGCAGTTGAAGGAAAGCTTGTGGAAGCTTATTTAGCTGTTTAGACTTAACTTAGGAAGTATGAAAGTGCATGGTGTGGTCATATTTAATGTAACAATAATTTTTCGACCGAGCAAGCGTTAACAAGCGAAGCGTATATGCTTCATTTTCGTCAAAAATGCGTCTGTCTTCGGCGTGAGAGTAACAAACATCCATACATCCAGCCAAACTTTCGCATTTATAACATTAGTATGATGAGAAGGTTCATTAACTAAGGTATGTGAGTAGCTTAACTACCTGCTACTCTAACGGACCCAATAGAGCTGCGCGTGCACACTACATTAACCGTAGGTTAGCGAAGGGACGACATTTGCATAAAAAGTAGGCACACACGAACGTGCGAGCTTCATGATAAGTAACCACTAAGAAGGTATGCACTCATTTACGTAGTTTGTCATTTGGGTAACTTCATTATTCCATTGAAAAGGTTAGTTAACTTTCACCTGTTGGAAATTTCCCTAAGTTAGGAAAGAGAGAAGTATTGTATGTCTTAACATGCTTATATTAAGTAATAGAGCCGTGTTATTTATCTATTTTTTCGCTCTCTGATCAAAAAACAGCACCTGTAGCAAAAACTCTTTTCTTTTACACATCATTTAATTTAATAAGAAGACACCAGGTACCCTAGGGACCTGGTCTCCTGGGCACCCAAAAAGCAATGGAGAGGGCTATGCTCGGAGTTTCCATGCGAGATCCAATCAGAAACGACGAAGTTAACAGGCGAACCAAAGTAACCGACATAGTCCGAAGAACTGTCAAATTGCAATGGCAGTGCATACGATATATCGCTCGTAGAACCGACGGCCGATGGAGCAGATTCTCAAGTGGCGACCACGAAACGAAAGATGCAGTGGGAAGGCCTCCCTCCCCCACAAGATGGACTGACGATCGGGTGAGGGTCGCGGGAAGCCGCTGGATGCGGGCAGCGCAAGACCGGTCCTTGTAAAGATCATTGGGGAGGCCTTTATCCAGCAATGGACGTCTCCCGGGCTGATATGATGATGAGCATTTCATTTTGTACTTCCTTTCATGGTGGCAGCAATGTAGTAACTATTTTGCAACAACACGTCTTCTACATTTTTTGGACGCGAATTACCTATAATATGCTGCCTCCACAATGTTGATATTATTCGCATATTGTTTACAAACAGAAGGAAATTACATTATTTATTTAGCCCTTAATCGGGCCCCTTCCCTTCCACCCTATACGTTGTTGTTTTACACACGCCAAACAGAGTATCACAATTTAGGTCAGAGCGAGAAAAGCCTTCGTTAGCGAAGAGACCAATTTTAATATGTAGAGTTGATTGGGGGCGCTACTATAGCATATTCTGTAGAAAACTGATAGCTTTACGTGAGAAATTCTAGTTCCCGCATTTGACCACCACTACAGATGGGCATGTAGAAGCACCCCAATGGCACAGAACTTTGGCGCCAAAACTGGCGTCACCATGGCGGCGCGACGGCGCGGCGGCGGGAGACGCACCGATCAATTTTATAGGTCACTAGAACTAGAATGTAACGTAGGGGTAGTTACTTTGTTTTCTGCGTGTTGTTAAATCAGAGTGCATTAATTTTAGTCTGTGGTATTTTAATAATATGTGGTGTATTTTTATTTTTTTCTATTACGGTTTTTTTGGCTTGACAAGAGGCGTTTAAGCTGATAAGGCCTAGTGGCGTTGTCAGCCTTACGCTTGTTTATATTTAACGCAACGCTTATTTTGTAAAAAAAAACATGACTTACGTCCAGTCCAACAATGTAAAGTGTCCTAAGACGTCCAGTATCAAAAGTTCACTTCTAAAAACGTGTCTCAAAATTTCTAGTCCAACATTGTCTAGGATGTAAATAACATTAAACTAGCCTCGTATTAGAGTAAGTAGGTATATAACCATAGGTAGGTAACCATAACATTGTTAATAACTCACATTTGCCTTTTTTTTTTAATTTGACTGCACGCGATTGCAAACAAAGGAGGTTATTCAATATTTAGTCTACAGGAAAAAGAAACCAGTCCTTTGATTTTATACCTCACCTGATTTACATGCAGAAATAAAATTACATAATAATGTTTTTATTCGCACACGCCATTGCATGCATACCTCGTGTAAATTGAGACTTTAGCACTAACAAGGGCTCGATCGCGTGTTGTTGGTAATAGCTTCTGAACAATGGTCCATAGCGCGTAGCACCTTCTATAGCAAGCAGGATTTACATAGGATATAGGATACTAGCTGACCCCGCGAACCGCCTAACAGTCGATTCTTAAATTTTTTTTGGCAATATTTTAATTTTTTTCTCTGCATAAAAACCATACTCGTACTTCAAGGAATATTCTAAAAAAAGAATTAGTGAAATCGGTTTAGCTGTTCTCGAGATTTGCGCTTAACAACACATTCACCGATTCCTTTTTATGTTTTAGAAGAAGATTTAGTAGTAGGCGTATTGGTCAACTCGCCTGCGACCGCGTTTTGTCTTTTTCGATCAAGTCAAAAATTAAAAAAAAAAGAAGAAAAAACATCGTCGCAAGCGAATTGACCAATAAGCCACCCCTACAGTACCTATCTGAGTACTATAAAATACTAGTTAATAACAACTGCGGTGTTATCCGCGGCTAAACAGAAGTCTATGTGTTTTCATGGGTAGAAAGCTACGTCCATACAATTTTCGTCAAAAACCGTCCAGTCGTTTGAGCGCGAAGAAGTAACAAACACACATAGGTACACTAAACTTTCGCCTTTTAATATAGGTAGGATTAGAAACATTTACTAAAATTGAGGCGTCATTTTTGACAATTTAAAAAACAAATCTTTCTCGACAACCAACATTTATACGAGAATAGAAATTCTCATTGCGAAATCGCCTCGCTTTGAAATCGCTCGCAAATCGCCAGTATGAAAGACCGCTTACTGATTTTCCAATGTAAAGCATACTGCGTGGTATAAGGACGTCAATACACTAGCACACCTCATTGTTTAAAGTCACAGTGACACAGAATAAATAACAGTGTGTACCTACGGATATAAAACATTTATACGGTCTAATGTTACGTTTTGTATGCGTTTAGTGTATGACGTTATGGAGAACTTCTCAGGGACGTAAATCATTTGTTTAAGAATTGTTGGATAACATTTTAGTGCATATGTAAATACACGAGTTCTTTTATGGCTTAGGAAGAAATACAAGGTAAGGTAAGAACCAAATTATTTAGAGCTCTACGCAGCAGGCCTAGAAGCATGCGCGCCGCAACAATATCTTCTCGTCAGTTTTTGTCGTGTGAGAACGTGACAAAGCTACCTACGTATACATCTGTCTCGATAAAAACAGCCGACAAAGTTATGTCATGGCGTGCATGCCAGACTTGCAGGCCTAGCATGCACTTGAAACTTGACACACGCGTGAGACGAGATCTGGTCACTTTCACTCCTATGAATTTTCAAACGAGAGAGACAAAGACTGTTCTAAAATATAAACTGCTCGACAAAGACTTCCCTGGGGCTCTCCACAATGGCCGACCATACGCTATGCAAATAAAATTGGGAAACGCTACATTGTAGGCCCCGGTTAGTTGTATTATTATGAATGAATATGAATAACCATTAGGCCAATTCAAAGGAATTCCAGCTGCCTAGATACTATAACACCTAGATAATCGGCCTACACGACCTAACTTATTTAAGGTAACCATTCACCATCCTGTCTTGCAGTCCGCTGTGCAGGACTGCCGGTTCATGAAGGATGGTGAATGTTGTCGCAGTCCGCATCACGTCAGGCAACGACGTGCAGGATGCTAGGCAGGATGGTGTGTGAGCTACATCCTGCTTGGCGGCCTGCCTGCAAGGCAGGATGGTGAAGGGTTACCTTTACCTACTTAATATTTAGCTGCGGAAATAACGCCGGTGACAATGTCATGTCCATGTAATATTGTCATAATGTTGGTATCACCATAGCCTTGTTAGAATCACCGCTGGACAAGGTCGGCGGTCAGCGCATGGTCAATGAACAACAGAGGTATCAGTGCAAAAACATGCTTCCGGAGAATTAATTTATTTTCAAACTGAATTATTGTGAGCGTAGAATCGTAGATACTTTGATTTAGTTTCAAAACGTCTCTTTCCCAAAATGTCCCTACGCGCCCCTTTTTTAATATTAGCAAATTTTATTGATCAATTTTTAAATTAAGTATTTTAAGTTTGGATAATTTGTTCAGACAAGCCAAACTATTTTTAATCAACAAAAGTCGGTATATGAATAGGGGGCTTTTCTGTGGAGTAGGTCCCTAAAGCGGTGATTTGATTGTAATCAAAATCAGCCAGAATTAAGTTATTGCACTTACTTACGTTTACTACTGTGTACAATAATAGATGGTAGGATTTAATGCGCATAATGCGCATTAAATTCGTAAACTATGAACAATAAATTAGTCAGTAATTATTTATGCTATGATAATAGTCTGGCGCCACAGACGGGTCTATCTTAGTCACCAACAATAACCACAACAGCTTCATGACCTTAATGCTCAATTACTCATAATTAAATGACGAAATACCTACTCTTAAATGATTTCAACATAAAATATAACAACAATTTTGCAGAATCACGAATCTTTTGTTGACGTTTCAAACCTAAGGAAAATTCACTGAAAATATTACTTACCTATTATATTTCCCGCTGAATAACCTGATTCATATAAATGACCTACTGAATGCGTGAATGAATGTAGGAATCAGGGTTCGGGGAATATGGGAGTGCGCACGTCAGAAATACTACAAAAGGTTTATGTACGTGACAGAAATTATCCCTACGTAAGAGGAAATCGAGCAAAAACGTTTGGCGCTTGTTTGGCGGGAACCGCGGGAACATGAAAAATCATTGTGACATGTAATTTGCCAAAAATGTCAAAAGCTTTTTTTTATTTCGTGGCCAAAAGCAGGCTTGGTATAGGATTACAAAAAAACCGAAACTTATTCCATTTTCATATTGCAAGCTTGCAACCAATAACAGCAACAGACTAACTTATTTTAATGATTATCGATAACCTATTAGAGTGTGACATATTACACCGAGAGGTCTGAACAAACCGATTACAGGTAAGGCATAAAATACTTATAAAACAAACTGAACTCTTGCTAAGTCCAATTAATTAAAAAAAAATGTCTTAAATGGTAGCTTTGTCCAGTTCTAAGTTTTTTTAGCTTATTTTCATTTTTGTATATTGTCTAATCCGGAATAGATGACGCGCCAAAGCGGAAATCTATAATTTTGAATAGAAAGACACAAATCTATGGATACATCTAGAAAATCTATCTATGGACAGAGAGTATGCACGTTCAACCACGTACGCAGTAATGCGCGTGCGTCGGCGACGGTTGTAGACCGGAAAACGCTAGAAAGTGGCTTTTCAATTCACGAATAGCTACATAATAAGCCGCTACTACTCTGGCTACTTGGCCAGATTGATTTATAGACGGCCACTAGACGGGATATTAATTTAGATTGGATATTAATTGCTTCTCTATATGTGGGAATCGGGTTGGATTTTTACAGGTTCGAAATTGGAATGCTCGAATTTTAAATTACGTATCTTTATGTGTGATGTATGATTGTAGTATACTAGCTGCGCTCTCAGATGTTACATAGGCGATGTAAGGCGTGAAAGCTTTACAATCAAAGTCACTTTTTCTTTTATCGACAAAGCAGAGAAGCGTCTCTGCTTCAGCTTCGACAAAAATGCATTCGTATGTCCGAATACCGGTCCGGCCCGCATCTTTGTCTTCCTCTAAAAGCGAATTTCTTAACCGACTCAGAAATGGGAGTAGATTTTTTTTGGAAAAAAAATCAAATCTCCGCAATTTTGAAAGATTTTCAAAACTGACTCGGCAAAAAAACTGTATAATTATTGAAACTGCTCACAAAATTTCACGAGAATCGTTGACTTTGACTTTGAGTTTGAGTAAGGATTACGATTGTTTGGCTGTGCCAAAAAGTAATAACAATGATTTACAAAACTATGATACCTAAAGGAACACGAATGAGCAAAGTTTGTTACAGTTTGCTCAAATTAACTGTCCCACAGCTTTTTTGGAAATTAATCTATCGTCTTTGTGTTTGTGTCTTTACTTAAATAGTAAAAATGTTATTAAACTTTTTTACTATTTATGTAAAAAAAACAAAAAAACTTAACTAAAGTGTGAGTAGTTTGAATCGATTTACTGTCCTTGACCATTTTTTTAATTTATTCATTGTCCTTTAAAAAATACATGATAATATTTACGTGTTGCATCCACCAAATAGTTTGTCTTAAACAAGAACTTAGCAATTCGTAAAGAAAATATTTTGAAACTGATAACGCTAAGGTTAGGTACTTACTGAAAGTTACATCAACAATTTTCCAATTTTAAACTACAAAAACTCATAGATCAAATAGATAAGACAGTACACTGAAAGAAAACAGCCTACCACTATAACAGTAAACCGAACTGTTCCGTTCCATTACAATATGTATTAAATCTTTCGCAATAAGTGATTTGAATGGTTTAATTCGCGTTGATGGTCAATCAGGGCAGTGCAGTTTAAAAATATAACCCGTACAGTATAAAAGGGAACCGTTATCGCTTGAAATGTACGCAGTTTGGCTGGCAATCGAGACTCTAAAATAAAAACTCTATAGTAGTGCCAAAAAAGCTCTTTTGAAGGTACTGGCTGAAATTTTTTAATTTTTTTCTGGTTTTTTTTTCTTGCTATGGTTTTATGTATGTTACTTATTTTTCGGCAAAGATCTGTAATAATACTTTGTGATTTTCTATTTATTATTGGCATTTGTAAGAATTCGAATGACATAGTTAAAATTTAACAAAATGTTAATTATTGACGTAAACTAATGGAACTTTTAAACAAACGAAATCTGTTTACTCATAAGCTACGCACTACTACGCCACCGGTTCTACGCTAGTACGGCCAATTTCGAAAGAGCTCCTATTCCTCCCGTATTGGAACAATATGGGAGACAAAGGAGGAGAGTTCTTTAGTTATCAGAGGGCTATAATAATTTGTCGAATGAGGCATAGAGGACCGCCGACTTTGCGACGGACGCCAGTCGCGCCGAGCGATAAATCGAACGCACTTGTGTCTCTAGCTTTGTAAGCGCAACGCGGAAAATCGCGCGCTAATTTACTTTTTTAAATTATTATTAAGTGCCAGTGTTTTTTGGATTAAGGCTTTTTTGTTCCTGAAAAGGAACTGTGAATTTTATTGGTAAGTTGATGATCTATTTTGTTTCTTTGTTAGATCTTTGTTTTATGAACAATAAAGCGGTCCGACGTGTGTTTGCTGAAATAAAATTACCGTAACTTTGTATAGTGTGTAAGTTTACGATGTAATTACTAAATACATAGGTAATTATGTGGAACTTTTCATACTCAATTTATTTAACTACTTTTTTTTTAAATAAATGTTTATTGCGTAATAACTAGTGAGTGCTGGTGTCTTTTGTCTTGCCTGTACTCAAAGCGTAAATCGATTTGCTAGTTAATATTTCGAAGCGTGGATTATTTGTTAAGTTAACGATTTGAAAAAGAGTTAATTTTTTTGCCAGTAATAAAGGACAATTGTTTGGGTGTACTAAACACTATTTTGATAAAATCCAATATGGGCATATATAAGTGATTTAAAATTTTTAAAAATCTTTTTTTTTATTGAGATTTTGTCAACAACTAATCAAAAATAGGAAAGCTTGAGACTTAGAATAAAATAATGGAAGAGAGTTACATATTGGTAGGCAGCTTATTTTTTTTTCATGAACTAATAAAAATTCAGCAAGTGAACCTAAATTAACCCTAAATTAAATGAAATAAAATGTCTTTATTCAATTTTGTTTCGAAGATACGCTTAGGAACGTCAAAGTTATACAAATGACCATATCATCTTGTTCGGAAAAAAGGCACTACTCAAAAGAACAGGCAAGAAAACAAGGTGTTTTTTTTTAACTTTTTATTTTTCACAAATCAATTGTTTTTAAATTAATTTTATTTTCAACTTCGCTTCGTTAAATAGCAGCAACTAACCAAATAACTGGGACTGGACAAATAGGTTGCCGTATAAAGTCAAATTAAAGAAGAAACGAAGTAAGCCAAACAGACTACAACTCATAGCTGGCCGTCAAGAAAAAAAGCTACGCATTCCATTTTCGAGTTTCCCTCGCAAACCCGCGCAATATTCATGCTATTTTTCCACGTCGTCGATCCGTCCAGATAGAAAGTACTGCGTGCAAGCCCGTTCCGTACGAATGATTGGCATTTACACACCCGATGCTTTATGTATCGAATTATACGCGTAACCACACATTTCTAATGTTTAATTGTTGGTCTGATTTTATTTGTTGTTTTGGCGGGATGTGGCGAAAGGGATGTGAAAATTAGCATAGCCGGATGCGCGATTTATAAACTAACGGGTGCAGTTGTCTTATGTCTTGATAATGAAAATTGTTTATAGAAATTGCAGTGCAAATTGCACAACACAAAAATAAGGTGCGTAGTATGAACTAATGTTACTTTTCAGTTATCATAACCCAAATTCAAATTTTCAAATTCACATTCCAAATTTATTTATTCTTTAGACATAATTGTATGTGTTTAGAATCGTCAGCTTTTCGCAACAAGTTCATTTATCATTAAATTCCAATGAACTTTTTTTAATACTTAGATCTCTTTTTACAAAATGAATAAATTGGGTATTTCGGAGAGCAAAATGGTATAAGTACATACACCTATGTAGATCTATGTCATGTTGGGCTTTTAAAATTGCACTCAATGTACAGACCAAAATCTATAAAAAATAAGAGATTTGATAGTTAAAGAAAACTTTTTTTCTTTCGTTTGGCTCCATACATTTAACATAGTTCCTTAACGTTTCCGCCAGGGGCGATTTATTGAAACGTTAAATGATGATGATATTGTAATGATTTAGTCTCAATTTAGCCTTGGTTAATCAATCAAAACCAAGGTGTTTGTAAGCTCTACCTCAGAAATACTCTACTTACATAGACAATTCTTGTCTACTTTACAAAATGACAAAACGGCCTTTTAATTCGACATGTTCGAATGCTCGTAGCATGCAAGAAGGACACACAATAATTGAACAGGTGCTCATACTTAGTTGGTGTACATAAACGGGTAATTGCTGTGGAATTAGGCTTATCAAGTCTATGAATCTGTTCGAGTTATTATGGACGAAAATGTGCTGGTCAAAATGAATAAGTACAGATCAATATTTTTTTTATAAATAGTGTTATTATTTATTACACTACACACGCACATAAATCGCTTGAGTATTGTGAATGATCGATTTTTTTTTTATTTAAATTGGAAAAAAAAAAATTTTTATGTATTATTGTTTTGAAAACTATCTGTTTGCAAAAACATATTTTTCGGCTGAATTAGAATTCATCGTTGATCTTGTGTAGTTTGTGTGTAGTCGTGCAACGAATCCAAGTTTCACAAAATCCATTAAGTACTTACATACAAAAATCACACGTTTGTGTGTTGTCGTGCAACGAATCCAAGTTTTACAAAATCCAATAAGTACTTACATACAAAAATCACACAAGTTTAGGTCCCAAATTATTCCTGCGAATAATGCATTCGTTGGAATAATTTGAAATCCTTTCAACTCAGACGTTGATGTTGGTAAAAATAAAGCTATCTAATAATATGAAAAAAAATAATAATAATAATATGAAAGCATAAAATTTGGGATTATTAGAAAAAGTTGCTAAAAATTGCATAACATGAGCCCAACTTTCTTGCCAAGACAATAAAGTTTAATTTCCTTCCTCAGGTGTCTGAGTACGGCGGCGGAGCGCGGGTAGTTTGGGCCATGTCGGCGGGCGACAGGGAGGCGGAGGCTCAGGCCAAGAAGGGCGACGAAAGCTCCTCTAACGACCGGGACAGTAGAGCCGCGGCGGCCTTGAAGCAGCACTGGTGCGTGGCTCTACGGGCGTTGGAACTGGTGAGCATTTCTTCTAGATTTTTCTAGAGAATAGAAGGAAGACTTTCAACGACCGGGACAGTAGAGCCGCGGCAGCCTTGAATCAGCACTGGTGTGTGGGTCTACATTGGAACTGGTGAGCTTTCCTTTGCATTGTTCTAGAATCTACAGCTTAGAACAGAACAGACATCTTCTCAGGACTAGACAAGTACTGCTGTGGAGGTCTCTTCTTCTCTTAGTCATTGTCTTTCAAAATGACACTTTTTGTCTTCTTTTGTGTGTTTCTATGTTTGATTCGGAAGCATTTGAGTTTATTGGAGAGTTCTATAAAAGTTTCGTACGATACCACCGTCAGGTGTTTAATCAAACGATCATAGAATCTACTATAAGGAAAATTAACCTGCTAATATATAGGTATAGAATAAATAGAGCCTAACAGATCAAAGTGAAAGGTAAACATATAAAAGTTAAAATGATGATCAATACTTAAGCAATTATGCAAAACACTGAAGACAAAATTATACTATGTATCGTTGAAGCAAGCCAGCTGTCAACAATTGAAGTGAATATAGGAACTGGAAAGACTGAATAAAGCAGGTTCTACACAATTATTCTAGGCAATCTACATAACTACATACATATATTATCTACTAACTGTTACCCGCGACTTCGTTCGCGTTTGTTCAGAAAATAGTATCAAAAAACTTTCGTAATATACTGTCACTAATTATTAAAATTCGTCAAGATCCGTTCTGCTGTCTAGCCGTGAAAAGCCTACAAACAGACAGAGATACTTACGATTTTATAATATTAGTATGGATATACTCGTATACTCTCTGAACAACGGGCATATTCTAGGATATCATTGTACTTACTTACCATTAAGACCAACTTTCAACTTTTACTATGGGGGCGTCTTTGAAATCGGGAAAAAAAACTCAGATGTTGCATACATAAAGTTCATTGATCATCGAAAAATGTGTGGAACAGCCGTTGTTTTTTTTTAAATTTTATATTAGGTTTGGCTCCATAGTACAAGTTGGTCATAATGTTAAGTACAATGCTATCCTAGAATACGTCCGCCGTTTAAAGATACACTCCGTTTAAGCAGAATTCTATAGAAAACTAACCGTGGAAGAACCGTGAAAAGATATACGCTGTAGTTACTAAAAGGAAAAACCTTTAGGTAGAAAACACAAGTAACAGAAACAGACATTGACTCTAACTAATACTTTGTTGCTAACTTTCCCGTCGTTCAACCAAATTTAAAAAAAAATGTTGAATAGAGAAAAATCAAAAGTGTTCCAATATTTAGTTCCTTTTTTCTCGGGTTTTCTCGTTTTCTCGAAATCTCTTGCAGTTTAGTTGTCAGTAAGAGCAAACATAAAAATATAACTAATAAGCATTTATTATGAGAAAGAGGGCGGGGGGAACGCGTCGTCGCAAAGTGAACTTACTGCACCTACAACTATACAACGTGTTGTTTGCATTCCCGCAGAATTTTTAAAGGTAGTTACTTCACTAGCAGAACGAATAAGCGATGAGGCAACCTTTTTGGTTTTTTCTCGATTTCAAGATTGCCTCATAGTTTATTCGTGCTTTGCTATAGACTACTGGAGTAGTACCTCTACAAATTCTGCGGGAATGCAAAACAACACGTTGTATAATCAAAGCTGATAAAGCTAAGTATGCTATGCGTAATTCTCTGCAACTCTATAATTTCTGCTACAGTTAATTACAAGTTACATAGACAACAGAGTATAGAATACGCTTCTTCAGACAATGCCCTTGAATTCTCAGTTCCCTGCAATTATCGACGATTAGCAACGGTATGGTAAAACAGCTTTGTTTTATATTGTGGGGATGGATGATTCATAGCGGATTGGAGGAAGTGGAGCGTCTATACTATTAGTGCTCTATGGATGCATGGATTCTCGATTTTAGTAGTCGCAATAGGACAAGCTACTCTAGTTACAAGTACTCGTAGTTGACTACCTCGGTGGGTCAGTACGTAGTGAACCTGCCTTCTGAGCTTGGGGGTGTGGGTTCGATTCCCATCTAGGGCAAACATTTATGTGATGAACATTCGTGTTTGTTCTATGTCTGGGTGTTGATATGTATTTCAGTATGTATTTAAAATTATATATGTATTTGTGTATATCAGTTTCTAGCCGCGCTAGTACAAGCTTTGCTTAGTTTGGGGTTAGACGATCGTGTCGTCCACCAATATTTATTTATATTACTAAGTAAGTATAATAATATATACCTACTGTTTTGTAATAAGCATAAAGTTTTACATATTTATATTTTGTAGTTTTTTCAATATGTTAAATTATATGTACCTTATAATGAGTTGTCTTTTTAGATCGGAGTTAAACAAATAAAAAGACAAAACACTCTCCCCCTTAGTAATAAACTTTGTATAGCATCGGAAACGAAATAGTTATACAGGGTGACTGGTTGAACACTTTAGATATTCTAGGTTATCATAGTACTCATTATGAACTACTTTTATTATGGGACTAACCCAGATACGCGAAAAAAAAAACAGCTGTTCCATACATTTTGTCGAGTGTCATTGACATTTTTCTATGGAACAGCTGTTTTTTTTTCGCGAATTCCGCGTTGGTCCCATAATAAAAGTTGTTCATAATGATGAGTACTATGATAATCCAGAATATCTAAAGTGTTCAACCAGTCACCCTGTATAGTGTTTTGTCTTTTACCTTCTTGTACATTTTTAAACTTGAACGAGAAAGACAAAAGACTGTGAAACTATAACTAACGAGGCGATATACGTTTATTGGTAAGGGGGTAAGTATTTATTAAAATGATTATGTGGTTTACCTGTTACAATGAAAAGTGCATAAAAGTGAAAAGCATCAAGTACATTGGAAAGAAAACAGCCACCTCATTGGAAAACATCAGTTTGCGGTGTACAAGAGAAAATGAATATTCGACGTTCACTTACAAGTAAAGACTTTCACTGGATGCCTCAACATTGGATCATTGATTGAATAAGCAAAAAATATAATTGAATCAAGACGTAATATAAGATTGAAATTGGTTTTGCTAACAAAACCATTTTGCTGACTAAGTAACTAACATTTTTGTTAGTAAATGTACTTACTTATGTACTCGGGTGCATGTGCAACGCAACAGCGGTATGTCGACTCTTTTTATCGAGACAGACGTATGTTCACACATAGCCTTGTCACCCTCTCGCACGACAAAAAGTGATGAGAAAAATTTTGTCGCGCGCGCATGCTAGTTGATGCTAGTGGATGTTGGTTAGCCATTATGATGTAGGGTCGCTGCAGTCGGTTAATGAAGTCTATTCCGATTACCAGATAGCTATTTAATTAGGCAGGTGTAGCGTGGTCCTATAAAACGTGAACGACAGTGAATTGATAGTGAAAAGCTAAAGATCATCTGAAACGGTCAACTTAAAAACAACCTACGATAAATACAAATACAGAATACAAATATAAAATATTTATTTGTATCAATACATTTAAACAATGTTAAACTAGAACCCTGTCTGCTGCCGTAGCGTGAGCTGTGTTGCAGCAGCCAGTATCTTCCCAAGATTACGTACACTTAACAATGTAAAGGTACTATTTCTACAATTGAACAGGTGCAAAACAAAAGAGTATTAAAAATAGCAGATACAGTGCTATTTTCATTTTTAAATATATGTTTAAAATTATTGATTTGTATAGTTATTTATTTAGGGTGTAGTTTAGGTGTGTTGTGAGTGAGGTTGTATGATAAATGTATGTACGTGAGTTTGGTTGTATGTATGAATCCCTGGTTGACTTTAGTTCACTTTCATTAACATGGTTTCTAAAGATTTGTATTAAATGCGCCTGACGTAAGGCAAACGATGTCTAGTTTGCTTATAGGTTTCTGAATTATACTGTCAACTACAAGGAGTTTGTCTGTTTTGGGTCTGAGTGCTAGCGGTCTTTGTGAGTATTTCAATTCATCTCTAACACAGGAAAACCTAGACATGCGTGTTTGTATCGTTTTGTAGAAAGTAGAAACTCTGCTCAGTGATAAAAGACTTCTAAAAATTGCCTTAATCCTTGCTTAGCTAGTTTGATCTACTCCAAGCTAAGTAGTTCCTACCTATTTTTTTACACGAATTAATTTAACTTTATGTGCCCGATAGGCGAATATTTCGCTAGGAGTAGGTCGTTTAAAACCAGTTAAGCAAGGACATAAGCAATTCTTAAATTTAGTGTAAGTAGCCATAAGTAAGTCTGTGATTTGGGGAGTTACAACCACGCGTAAAACAACTGCACGCAACTAGTCTACTTGTACCATTTGCAATAAGCAACCTGTAACAAAAGTTGTCTGAAACAGACAAATTGACAACAATGACGACGAATATTTTACCTACAAGTGATTTTCGTAAATGGTTTTTAAATTTGTGTGAAATTAGCATCTTTGTAATACTAAGTTTGCAGAGAATAATCATAAATGGATTGGCTCCGTTTTTTAAGTCAACTGAAAAGTTTTACATTTTCTAACATTTTAAATATTAGTACTTGGTCAATTTTCTTGACATTTAATTTCTTATCTTAGGCAAAAGAAACAAACCGATTTTGTTAGAGAACAGATAAATACAGATTTACTTGAGTTGAGACTATCGGTGTCTCAACAAATGTTGGAAATATGCGATTAAGTAAGCGCGGGAAATTTAAACCCTTGAGTTGTTGGTTTCCCGCCAAAACTCCCTAAAAGTAGTGTGGTGTTACCAAGTATGGTTAGCACTATTTTCCCCATTTAGGGGAGTTCGATGCTGCATATTTCCTTAGAGAATAAGAATAGCTAATAATAGCTAAAACAAAACCCAAAATTAAAAAAAAGGAAAAACCTAAGTACATTTAATTGACTTTTTTTTCAGTTCTTTTTTCTGCGCTGCGGTTTTCCTCGTTTTCCCCTTAAGGGGTGGAACTTTCTGCCTCCTGTTAAATGGCTCATCCAGCCCTAGGGGCCTACCATGGCATTTTACTGCCATGATGGTTACGTTTTGTTTCCGACGCCGAGTGACCGCGAATCGTATCGCCGCGCAATAAGGTCCATGGTCGCACAGCGTCGAAAACCAAACTTGACCATTATAAAACCATTATTATAAGATGTGTCATGATATATATAGTGTATATCGGATGTTATTCTCCAGCTGATTATAGTGAATGTTTGCAGGTGCTCTCGATTATCGCAATCGGGCTGGTGGTGGGAGCGCTCACGGCGCCGCAAGTCGTGCAGAGCGACCATCGGCACATAGCACTCATCTACTCCGCTTACTCCAGTGAGTATCTTCTTAAGCTTACAACTACCTACTTCAGAATGTAGAGAGAGAGAGAATGTTCAATATGAGAGCTACCGTACTTCAGAAGACAGCAGGGCTCGCACGGGCCGAAAATAAATTGTCTTCAACCGTGTTAATTCCGCGAGAAAGAGACAAACATATGTGGAATGATAATTTGTCTCCAGCCCAAACTAGCCGGGTAGGTTGAACCTTATCTTCTAGAAGAGGTTTCAAAGCGTTTCAAGCCAACTTTTCTTGTAAGAACTGCAAAGGTGTGGAACTCGTTGCCTGCGTCTTTCCACCTAAATACAATCTGGGGGTGTTTATGAGTAAAGTGAATAGGTATATCCTAGGCAAGCTTGTTACACCTTCGATCACGTCGACGCTTCCCATCAGGCGAGTCAGTGGTCAAACGCATACCTAGTCTGTTGTAAAAAAAAAGAGCAATAAAGGGGTGGCGTGTGGCCACCCACCCTTTACAACACTTTTACGATTTTGAAATTTTTTTTACGATAGAGGTCTTACAGTTGAATGATTCGATTTAGAGTTGTCAAAGATTTTCAGGGGACGTGAAAAATATAGCTTCACAACATAGAAGAGTTGTACAATGCTTTGTGTTTGAACTCTACACCTGCAGTTAGTGCAAATGTTCAAGTTTTCAGATCCGTTTTTAGCGCAACAGACTAAACGAAACTTAAGTCACATTTTGTCGGGACAGTATTTCTTCCAGTTTTTGTCATTAAAAGGTATAGGTACGGCTTGTCTTCACATTTAGATCAATTTGTTAATCGAGTAGCCTCCGTAAGCGCTGTTCCGTGAAACTTGCCTGAATCGATTCTTAACAATTGTCCGCAAATTGAATGATTAGTACCAACACCATTGAAGCAATCAGGTCAGGGCTTCGAACTACTCTTGGCAACATTTGGTAATTTTTTACAAGTTTTAAGGCTAAGCCTACAGTTTTTCAAAGGATCTATCATAAAAAAATATTCAAATTAACTTAAGAAAATGCAATTAATTATCTATGGCGTATTCAAAGTTGTATTGCATGACAATGGAGATGAGTTTTTGAAAACAGCTGCCAACATAACTTTATTATGTTTTATCGAATTCATTCGTCACTGCTTGCTGAGTCACATTATAACGAGATCAGCCTATAGCAGTGACAAACACTTTGGTCATTAAACAATAGGACGGTTTTTTGCTAATTAATTCTTTATTCTAACGAGTAGTCGATTTGCGGTGGGCAGTAGCAAATCATCTAACTACGCATAAACGAATAAGTACCCGAGATTGGTAAATGCTAAAGAAGTAGGTTCGTCACATCATGTAAAGTTAAATATTATATTAGTAAGTAAAAAGCAGGGGGCCTATTCCTGCGCGTGAGATGAGATGAGATTTTATCTTGGTCACTCTCACACCTATGATGTTTCAAACGAGAGCAACAAGGATGAAGAAAGATGAGATGAAAATCTCAAATCTCCGAATAGGGTCCCAGGCCGGTGAGAAAAACATTAAAACAACTTCAATAACTTTTTTTTGCTTTTTATGACCTTACTAGTATTATTATTAATATTATGTGAGACTAATCTCACAACAGAAACATTACAAAGGAACATAACGAAAGAGTTATTGCGCAGTCACGTAAAAAAGAGGTGATAGGAAGATATTTTTTATTTTTTGGGTTTCGCAAATAAGGCTAAGAAGCAAAATTATAACAAAACTAGCTGTCACCCCGCGACTTCGTTCGCGTTTAATTAGCAATAAATTAAAATTGCGACTATAATTTGAGATTTAAACTATTATATCTCTCAAGTTGGATCGAACTGCACATGGTGTGCGAATTTTATTATAATCGGTTAAGTGGTTTAGGAGTTCATTGAGGACAAACATTGTGACACGAGATTTATATATATTAAGATGTGTTAAGATCTAAGCATAAAAATCGATTAAACATTAAGAACAGCCTTATGATAATTCGTCACCCACGTAACACAATTCAGTAAGACCGAGCAGTTAATTAGCAAAACCTAATTAATTAATCGTCATTGCCATTGACGATTCGGTTTTCACTCGATTACCGGAGTTACATTGAACTCGGATTGTGAAAGCAACTAGCTTCGCAAACGTCCACTGAGTATTGGCTATAGCTTCCTCTATAAAAGTCGAGGAAACGTCATCGTGGTCGTGCGTGAACAGGCATTGTTTGGTTTCCGGGCATTTCCTGTAGCTACGTAGCAAGTACGTTCTCGTTGTTCGATGACAGGGTTTTCTGAATATGTACGCTTGAAGATAAACATTATGTTTAGGGAAAAAACCTTGGTTTCCCAAAGACTAAGGTTACATGCCTACTACCGTACCGAACTTTACCTACCGTCTATTATGATGGTGACAGAGTGGCATTGTAGTAAATAAGGAAGGCTTCAGATGTCATGGTCGTGTCCATTTTCTGTTAGTTACCTGGGGCCCTATTCGGAGATTTGAGATTTTCATCTCACCATTTTTCGTCGTTGTTGCTCTCGTTTGAAACGTCGTAGGTGTGAGTGTGACCAAGATAAAATCTCATCTCTTCTCACCCGTAGGAATAGCCCTCCTGGGGTCCTATTTCTACAGTTCGAGAGATTTTTTGGGGCCTTTCCATGAGTTTTGATCGTTGCAAAAACTTTTTTCGTTTTCGTTTGGCTCCTTACGTTTCAATAAAGCGCCTCTGGCGAAAACATTAAGGAACTAGGTTAAATGTATGAATCCAATCGAAAACGAAAAAAGTTTTCGTTAACTATCAATACTGGCATTAAGCCTCCTGGTCCTTATCTCTCTCGTTCGAAAAGTCATAGGAGTGAAAGTGACCAGATCGCATCTCCCGCTTCAAGAATAGGGGGCCTGTTAGTGATAACACCTTTATTAGGGTCTGTCTCTCTCATTAGAAAAGCCATGAGTAAAAACGACCGAAATAATATTGCACGAATCATCGACTCATCGTCTTTGCAAATTCACCATCGAAATAAGAGATCATCACAAAGATGTTCTAACGATGACGGTGAATGATGTTCTTCATCTTTACAGGTTTCATAATCATCACCGGTGTGTTGCTCATCGCTCGTCTGTTCGGTGAAGCGGCCGGCTGGCGGACGTCTATCGGCTTCTCCGTACTCGGTGTGATCATGTTCACCGCTGCAGCTGCTGTCATTTTCTACGGTAAGTCTTCATCATTCATCATTATCAACTATGGCACGGTGGCCTTATTGACTCCAACTTTTTTTTATAGCTTCTGTGGTGTTGCCACAATTCTGACAATGTTCAGGCCGATAGGCCGAGTGGCTAGCCCTGATGTCAGAGTATTCCACCCGAGGGCCTTTGATATGGCTTGGGGATTGCTGTTATAGATGTCTAATTGTTTGGTAATCCGTTCGGAAATGACTTCAAATCAAATTAAACGTCTTCTTTCGATTGGGTATCGAAAGGTATGGCTAAGAACGTTAAAGTTATGAAAATGACTCTACGACCTTGTTCGGAAAAAGAGCCACTATCCAGAAGACAGGCAAGAAACTGAGATGCATAATTACATTTTAACCCTTAAATTAAGCTACAAATGTCAAAATAAACCCGATTACGATTGCCAGTAAGTTAGAAAAAAAGGCCATTCGAACACACACATGTACTGTTCTAGAAACATTTGGTCTAGATCTGGATCAGATATAAGATAACTGCGAATTGGACCATTTCCATCCAGAATCGTTTATTCAATAAGCCGTGAACAAATCTGAAACGTAATAGCCATCTAGTTACAGTGCAACAAACTTATCTGTAGATGTGGCCAAATTACGGAACCAACTTTTTGTCAAACTGACAGTCTCTCATAAGAGACTGTCAGTTTTGTTAAGAAAATACGACGGAGGCTCCCCACTCAACTGTAAGCGAATACACACTGACAGCCTACACTATTACGCGTACTAAATATTAGTTCCAATGGCATGTTGCTAGTGGCTGTGATTTTCTATTTATTTTTGCTATTATTATGCAAACGGCACTTCTAGGCCCGCTTGGCTGTATATGGTGACGCCCTGTGCCATGCTCAATTAAAATATGGATGGCTGTCTCTGGAGATTGGTGATAGGACTTCCGGTCGTTTCGCTTCCTTTTTGTTTTTCAAGCGTGTTTCAACGTTTGTTCGTTATTTTTAGTTTTTATTTTACTAGTTCGCTACATTGACTTTCATATCTGTATCTTCGATACCCAATTGAATAAAAACCTTTTTTACGTTGACTTTAACTACGAGTATATGTAAAGTTAATAAGTTATTTTGTTTAAAGCATATAATGTTGCCACTTCACAGTACATATATTTGCAATTATTTTCATTATTTAACATAATACATTTAAATGTATTAAATATATTATTGTTTATTTAATAAATTCATTTTAAATTTAAATAAGTAATCGTAATTTACCTATTACATTTTTGGAATCAACAAAATACACACAGACCTCTTTTGAAGTCTGTTAAAAACAAAATGAGTTTGACTAATAAGACAGATTTTTCTCATTTCAGATTGGCACAGATCGTACTACGCTAACATGCGTCCGAACAAGCTTTCTTACGACTTGCTCATCTCCTCAGGCGTGTTTTCGATCATCAACGCCGCCGTTTTCCTTGCTCACGCATTCATAACTTTCAGGAAAGAAGCTGATTATTAAACTTGTGTAAATTTCATTTAATCTTCACATTAAGAGCAAATAACTTTTGCAGGAGAAATAAACTTTGTACCCGTCAATCCCGCAAGTCATTAATCATTTTTAAATTTTCACAACTTTTTGCATTCATCACATCATTTTGCTACAACGAATTGGATAATTGGAAAATTTTGCAAAAAATATAAATTGTAAAAAATTACAAGAATGTACAATATTCTGAACAATTTATTTCTTCTGCAATACTCGCTTTTTAATTTAATTTAATATTTAATAATCTTATAAATTAGAAATAAGGTGTTTATTTATAAATTAGGCAAATATAGGTAAGAAAGTAGGTTTGATTTATATTTTAGAATATTTAGTAATTAAGTCTAAATAAGTGTTCCATTTCAAATTTATTAAGTATGATAGGTTATGTTTATTTTTTAATTTTATTTACTAGTTTAAAATTTTCGAGTTGCCCCTAGTAGTAGCTAAATACAATCAAGATTTAAAACTGGCTTTTTCGTATTGACAAACGAATCTTGGATTGCTTGTGATTAAGTGCAGCTAAATTTAAAAAAGTAAGATGCAATGAAATTTAAATAACAACCTTTATTAATAATTATTTAATTAATTATTATTATACCGCTAGTAGACACGAGTGCATGCAGCTTTTGGCAGTTAGTATCCAAATACAGTTTATTAAGGCAGCACAAATTAGTAATTATAATTATAATCACCTAAAAAATTGTGATTCTGGCAGCTAATTTAGATTTAATTTTTCTGATACAAGTAAAGTTTTGGCAGCATAATGCAGCTATTTTTAAACAAAATCATTAAGCAGCTATGATATATACGTTTACAATGTTACGTTATAAAACAATAATAATGTTTTTATCCGATTTGCCAGCGTAATAAAGCCATTAAAAAACTTTAAACATATAACGTTATTAAAATAATTAATCTATTTTGGCAACTTTTATTTTGTAACTTGTTAAAGATTTATGTCTTATTGGCAGTTTTACTTATAAAAATATTATTTTAACATAATTATAAAAGGCAACTAGTTAATTAAGTAATGTTTTGGCAGCTTAGTTCAATCGTATAAAATTATTTATTCTGCTATTTTACACATTGGGCAGCTACTTATTGCAACTATTATATACTTTCTCTTTAATTTGGTAACTATTTTCAGTATTATTTTGCAAAAGACAACTTTCCAAAATTCAAGCTAGTAAGTAATTTAGATTACGTTAGAGATACTCGTAATTACTGCTAAGATTTTAGAATACATAAAAACAATAGAAAAAAATGTTTAGGACATAATTTTAGGCAACTATTTTTTTGTACCATTGTAACTTCTGGCAACACTTTACATTTAACAATTCCAATAAGCTGAACAATAGGCAGCTATTTTTGTACCATTGTAACTTCTGGCAACATTTTACATTTAACAATCCCAGTAAGTCAAACAACAGGCAACTATTTTTGTACCATTGTAACTACTGGCAGCATTTTACATTCAACAATTCCAGTAAGCTAAACAATAGCAGCTATTTTTTGTATAATTGTAACTTCTGGCAGCATAGGCAGCCAGTCCCAAGTCCCAATCCCAGTAAGCTATACAATAGGCAACTATTTTTTTACCCTAGCAAGCTAAACAATAGGCAGCTTATTTTTGGACCATTGTAACTTCTGGCAACATTTTACATTTAACAATCCCAGTAGGCCAAACAACAGGCAACTATTTTTTGTAACATTGTAACTTCTGGCAGCATTTTACATTTAACAATTCCAGTAAGCTAGACAATAGCAGCTATTTTTTGTAAAATTGTAACTCCTGGCAACATTGTAACAGCCAGTCCCAAGTCCCAAACCCAGTAAGCTAAACAGTAGGCAACTATTTTTAACCCCAGCATTTTTTTAAAATCGAGACAGCTCCCTTGACAGCTTTGCAAACTTTTTACACAATTATCAAATAGTTTTTGAATAATTTAGAATAAATAATTATGCCCTCATCGAGCAGTTATAATAATAATCAGTTTCTTTTGGCCGAAAGTGCAAGTACGTACATAATGTTAATATAATAAATGATCCATTCATAGATAATAATATTATTCATAACGTAACCAAAATTTATTATAATAACTTATTGGAAACTATTTATTACGAACGAATCTAAATGGTTCTTTAGTTGTAAAAAATCTTAGGATATAAATTAAATAAGTAAAAATAAAAATGTGGCGGATATTATAGAGGTATTCATTGGCTTATTGTTAAGATTGTATCCTAGTTATTAAGTCCTTATATTTTATATTTTCCACTAGCTTATCAAGGCAAAGGTTATTTAACTGTAACTTTGTATTTATTTACTAAAACATTCCGCTGTAACCAAATCAACTAGGTTTAAAGTAATCATTTATAATAATGCAAAGCGTTTTAATTTGATTGAAAAAATTGTAGTTAATCACTTTTTGTATGAAGTACACAATGCTCTAATGCATATGTATTAATGTTTATACTTACTTTGTAAACAATTTTTAATGCAAGCTTTTTGGAAAATATTAATAAGTAAGTAGATAGTATTTTTGAGTTGCACTAACGAAATTACGAAAAAAAAAACCACCGCAACTTCTGCTTAGACTAAGCCTGATGGCTGATTACCAACGTTTTAGATCGTTAAATCAAGAACAATAATGTATTTATTTAACAGCAGATATTAAATAACTAATTTAAAGGTTGTTAAAATATCTGCTAGTTTTTAATTTCATTTAATGTACATTGATTTGGAACAATTGGAGCAAACAAAATTAACAAAACGACGCCCTCTCATAGATTGATTTCTAAATAATCATTTTGTGAGTAAAATAAGATCCTTTTACCGTTCCTACTGTAATTATCACCTGATTGTGACTATGTCATCAATTATGTTGTATCAATTACTGAACTAAACTGACAGATTTTTTTTTTTTTTGTGTTTGTTTATGTTCATTTTAATATGCGAGAAAAGCTTGGCAATGATTTAAACCTGTCAAAATTTCGCGTTTCCAATCAGATGATCTCTGCAGATTCAGAAACAACCAGTTATTTTTTTGTAGAGCTGTAAACTAAAAGTTTAAAGTTTTTAATATTATTTTAACGTATTTAAGTTACATTTTAAGTTAAAGGATAAACCAAAGCAGTAATCAGTATCCGTCCAGTGGTAGTTAAGCTTTTTTTCTCTTTCCTATCCAGTTTAAACCCTAGGCCAAGGCGAAACATATTATTTTCTATCACAACACTTTGACTTCAAGTTAATTTAAAATTTAAAGGCCTACATAAAATACTACCCTGTCCAAGATCTGATTAACTTTAATTTTCTAACTAATATTTCTATGAATAATTAATATTAGTTTTCAATTGTTAATTTTAATTAAGAAGTTTATTCGAAAAAAATAATTAATTGTAAAGTTTATCATTAATTATTATTTATCATTGTATTAGCTTTATTGTTTTTCTAAAATGATTATTTGGTTTATATAAACAAACTCATAGACACTATTTTTAAGTTGTTCGTAATTAAGTTTAGAAATGTAAATATAGTAATATAAATAACAACAGATGTACCCCGGCGCTAATGTTACCTTATTTATCCACAATACGCAACATTAACAATATAATCATAATCCAATAAAGAACAAAAGGTACCCGCGTCACAACAATCCCATGTAACATCACAATCCATGTCACTTATAATAGTAATATTAATTGTATAATTATTATCCAATGTAATCGTTGCATTATTTTATTAAATATTAATGATACCAAGTGTTGTATATTTTTCCATATAGACCGAAGCATCATTTGACAGATTTCCTTACGCTAATTTTAAGACGTTCTAGAACACAATTAAATTATATATGTCGCGCAGTAACGCGAGCGCCATCTAACGGTAAGCATAATTATATTTTAATACTGGCAACTCTAGTTAGAAGAAACGTTACACTACAAATGAAAGGAAAAAAATATGCTAGCTCGATAAAATTAACTCGCGGAGAGTGAACGATGGTATGTAGCCGGGGTTGTAAGGGATGGTTGTGAGAGACTAGATTAAGTAAACATACCTGGAGAAGGTAATTTGGAGGTCGGATGAGCCGACAAATGCCCAAGTATTTAAAAGTACGGCGTAGAAAATTGAGTCAACAACTTGATAATACCAAATGATTGTGTGTGAACCAAAACAGTGGGTTGATCGCGACCATTATCAACTTGAATTGGGCCCATGAGTTGGCAAACAGAAAGTAGTAGTATGTTATATTCGTGAGGCAGCTAGGCGCCGTTCTGCGCTGTACTAGCTCTCATAATGGTGTGCAGACATCAAAAGATCAAGGGGAAGGCCGAGTTTGGGAGGTCAATGCTACAGAAGTAGGGACCTTCTCGCCTAGGAATCGCGGCCTCTCGTGGAGGTAGCGGGCAGGCTATAAGGGGTGTGAGGAGGCCTGTCTCAAAGCCCTAATGATTCTGGGTCCTCTGAGAGGATAAACCGAATGCAACGGCCGGGAGATAGTCGGGAAGACGGACTATTTCGTGCCGGTCGGGTGATCGGGCAGGGTGTCCCTGCTGGTTTCCTATCTCAGGTCTTGGACATTCTGGTATTGCTTGGTGTCATGGTGCGATTCTTACCGTGTTGGTTACACTCAAGATCACTTAGATTTAGTATTTAGTTCATTAGTAGTTGTTCTCTAAACCAACTTGCAAGTACACAGCCTATTAAGTTAATTGTTCTAGCATTGGTGAAGTCATAGCGTTCAATTACGATTAATCCCTATAACATAGGAGGCGTACCACAAGGTAAGTAAGTACGTTGGTATTTTTACTACCCATATAAAAAAGGAAAGTTTGTAGTAGAAAATAGAGAAAAGTAGAGGAGACATCATGGATTTTATGATGATATCTGAATTATTAAGGAACATGATAGCAACACCGTATCTTTTAATTTAATATAGGAGTTTTTGGCGGGAACCGAAAAGATGGTGTCGTGTTTTTGTATTATTTTCTAAAACTTGTGATTCTTCGAGTGTTAAAGTGTAATAATGGTGGATTATTAACGTTTACCGGTTCGTCAACGTGCACGAGTGTGGGCAAATGATACAAACATCGCGAAACGCGATTTTTCGTGTTCTCTACAAAACTTCACTTAAAGTTTCAGTAAAGTATCCATAACTTTACTGGAATAGGGAAAGGGGAGGGATTCATCGTCTTCATCATCACCTCATCATCATCATCCCATCATCTGTTACTGAAGGAAAAAATTATTACTAAGAATCCGACTGAAGGACGAGTATCCATGGTCATGAAAAATTAAAAAAAAAATAATAATTTAATCTCGAAAGATGAAAAGCTCCAACGCAACAACCGAAAACACTTAGCAACCGAGGCGCGCATGCATGGAATTCGAAATATAACTTTTGAAATTTGCCGCCGTATTAGTTGTATCCATACACAACATAACTGATTTCCGGTTTCGTCATGCTAAAAATCTAATATTGTTCTCTTTCTCTCTTCAAGGTTTGCATGTTATCCTGCTGTCAAATTCTGTGACAGTTTCATGCTTTAACTTACCTAACCGTAAATAGAAAAGTGGAACATTATGAGATAAAAACAAATAACCTCTAAATCTAACTAAACAATAATAAATTAATATTTTAGAGAACTAAAATACGATAGAACTAATAGGTAGAGTTAGTTTAAATTTTAAGCTGAAATTGCTAAATCTACATTAACTATGGCAATGGGTCACGTAATAGGGAGAATTCTGTGCTTGCAATGGATAGCTAGGTATAATTATTATTATTCTTGCCAAGACCCCATGCAGTAGTACCTAAGCATTATGTGTCTAAAACTTACCTTTTCAGCTTTTGCAAGGTAAATCCACAGCTTTCTCCATGTCGAAAACTTTTTTTGGTCGCTGAAGTTGTATTGCATTTCCTTCGAAGCATATCTTGTGCTGAGCGGCGACCGGTAGTTACAAAACTCAGAACCTTGCAGTTCTTTTGGAGCGTCGATTGAGAACATTATTACACTTTTCTTTGATTTATTGACGATTTATTTCGCGGAAATTATTGCTGCTAGACGTCAAGCAATGTAAACAGCTGACAGATCATTAAATTAACAACGACCTATCAGAAGTAAGGTCAATGAAGGCGCGAGAATTCGAATTTGATAACAAGGTTATCGCTATCTGACGTAAGTTTTCATGCAAACACAACTTCTATTATTTCTTATTACTCCATAATTTTAACTGGAGCGCGTTTAGTTTGCTTGATTACGACATTATAAGTAAGGCAAGGGCATATTAGAAACTCTATGTTTTATTGTAAAGTTTAACTAAGTACCAATCAATCTCTTCTCTACATTTCTACTCTACCAGTGACCTGTTACCCTTACTTATCTTACATTCCATTATAGAAACATAATACAGTAGGTACTTACAGACCCCCTATGAGTAAACAAGATAATTTTATAACGTAACTAATGATGCAATGAGTTGTTGACTGATACATTGAAACTAGAGATCTGCGGTGCTATTCACAATCATTCAGAAACATTCAAATCGGATCCCACAAATTTAAAACTCAAATTATTCAAATCTCAGTCTACTTTAATAAATTTTGAAATAGGGAATCAAGTATAAGTCCGATCGAAAGACGCTTGAAAACTTATGAATATGGACTATGATTTAAATAATTTGAGTTTCTAATTTTTGGCATCCGAATGAAAATGTTTCTATGAATTATTGTAAATACCTATGCTGAATGTCAACACTATAGTAACTGCGCAAGCTGTTCAAACCCTTGCTCTGGTAGGTACTTTTCTACTTTGAGCAGGGTTGACTCGGGATAATATGAATAACACCATGTGGGACATTTAGGGTAGGAACATCTAATCTGCGATATCAGGTTTTAAGGATTTACATCTATATTTTGATCAACTTTATGAGCTACTAGCTCTTCTGCCTACGGCTTTGCTTGCGTTTCATAGCCTGTCACTCAGAGATAATGTAGCTTTCTTATGGTGATAGAATTTTTAAAATCGGACCAGTAGTTTTTGAGTTTATTCATTACAAACATACGAAAAATGCAAATCTTTCCTCTTTTTATTATTAGTGTATATATAAAAAACGATGGCTGTGTCCACTAATCTTAACCTTTAAGTACTCTATTGAAAACCCTTTTGAAGAACTCTATGTTGTAGTTACTCGGAAATACTGCAAGGGACCTCATTCCACAGATTACAGGTGTGCTGTAAAAAAGTGTAAGGAAAAATAATTATGAAACAAACTTTTTTATAAATAGCACTTTATTTACATTTCAAAAATATCAATTTCAATAGCATAATAATATTCAGGATTTACAAAAGTACTAGTTCTCAGTATAAAAATAGTGAATTTTATTTGGCAGTATATACTTTTAATACAGACACCAAACATTATTTATTTCATTTTTTTAGCTTAATTTTTTAATTTCCGACAAAGTTTTTGAGTAAAAAAGTATATTTCGAGAAAAAAACATTATGCTTAATAATACAAAGTTTTCAAAAATAAATTGACATAAAGTTGCTATTCAAAACTTCAAGAATTTTTCTCTTGTTTCTTTGTAAAATTGAATAAACAATTAGTGCTTTGGTCAAAAACATTTTAAACCAAATACATATAACATAAAACTACACACAACATACACCATCTGCGTCAAGGCTCAATTTCATTGGTTGTTACAGCCCATATTTGAAGTTTGTGCACCCGCATGTGAGAGCTGTTCTCATTAGTCATAGAGCCTAGGGCTATTGATCTAGGCCGCTTTTGGGCAATACCCGCAAGTTGTACATCGACCAAGTTCTAAGATCAGGAACTTTTATCAGTAGTTACCCCACATACGAGGAGTCCCTGGAATCTGGGCTAGCAACCAAGTTATGGACCAATAAAATTGAGCCATTATTATTACATAATATACAAATTGACAAAAAAAGGCTTAAAACTTTATTCATACACTTTGTGACAAATATGTTACAGAAACTTATTTTTAGGTAGTTTTTTTTAATACAAAAGAAAAGTTTTTTAATCGATTTTAAGCAATCCTGTACTTTGACTTTTGAAATAGTGCATTGTTTTTTTTTTTACAAATCTAACAGACTTTCGCTTTACTACATCCTGCTAGGATATTTTTGTGCGCTCGAGATTATCCGTCACTTTCTATCTCGTTAGAAATGTCTTTAGAGTAAGAGAGATCAAACAATCTGGAGCGCGTCAAGTTGAGCTCTGTTGCTGATGATGTTAAGCAATGACGTAGTAGAAAATAAACCTTTCGAACACCTCACACAAATACACTCTATTGCACTGGGACATAAAGGCTAATTTTGAACCTGCCTTAGGCCTTGCTTTTGAGCGATTTCATCATTTTTTCCAGCTTCATCGCCTTCTGGAGATCGCCGCTGATCTTAAGTTTGCCCATCATGAAGGCTGTGGTCGGCTTCAGCTTTCCTGTTGGATTAAAAGTGAGAGTTATTTATTTAATTTTCAATGAAAAGTCGAGTCACTATTCTCTCTCTATGTGATTTCTATCCTAACTAATATTATAGATGCGAAAGTGAGTTTGTTCGTTTGTTTGTAACGCTTTCACGCCCTAACTAACCAACCGATCATCATGAAATTTTGCATACACGTTGTCTGGGGTACAGAAAAGGACATAGGGTACTTTTTATGACGAAAAAATAAACTGTTCCTGTGGGACCGCGGGTGAAACCGCGGGGCGCAGCTAGTAAAGAGATAATTGTTTTAATGTTGTGTTTTAATTTTGAATATTTTTGAACTACTTCGAAGAAATGACTTTAAAAAATTGTCGAAATAAATGATAAGCCCGTGCCGCGACATCTTTTTGCGATGATTATCAGGTTCAGTTGCCGATGCTGCGCGACCATGAACCTTATTGCTAGGCGATACAATTCGCGGTCGCGCAGCGTCGGCGGCTAAACCTAAAAATAATAGTAAAAATCTGACCAAGGTACGCGCCCAGACTAGTGAAAAAAAAAATGATATCCTGATACCTACTCAATTACTCATGATAAATACTGAATTACCAGCTAATTATCTACTTTTAATAATTCATTTTGTTTTGAGCTCAGCTGCGGGTCTAAAATGACTGATTTAGCAATTCATCTGACAATGATTCATATAATGATTCCTAGCAGATTATTAGGAGTATAGTTTTTGTGAAACCTAATGTACCCAATACAATACCTTATCTTATATATTTAAATATGCAATTCTTGTATATATATATATAATTGGAATCTCGGAATCGGCTCCAACGATTTTCATACAATTTAGTATATAGGGGGTTTCGGGGGCGATAAATCGATCTAGCTAGGAATCATTTTTAGAAAATGTCATTTTATTCGTGTTTTATCGATAATCAACTTAAACATAAACTTGGAAGAAAAATAACAAAAAGTCAACTGAAAAATATGACTCTTCCTGACATCTATTGGCGAATAATAATACTATTTTTTGTGAGCAACTATTTGCCTTAACGACACAACAGCAGATGGCGTTGTTAAGTAACACGAAGTCAATGAGTGTTTGCTTTGAGGTTAGACTAAAATCAATTGTTTATTTTCAAAAAAACACAATTAAAAAAAAAAAATACCGAGCAAAGCTCGGTAATCCAGGTACTGTACCTAATACAACATTGTGTTTTGAAACATCGTGTATTGTACGGTTTAAGACAATACACAATCTGAATCCGATTATCGAAATCGGATTACTTTGTAAAAAGTTATATTTATATATAATTTACAATTTAATTTACAATTTGAAATCAATTGCCTCTATACAGCAAATATTTGTTAATGACGAAATATATTTAATCCGTGTATTTTAATTAATGCATGCTTTTTAAATATGTTAATAAATTATATTCTATTCTATTCTATGCATTATAATACATAAAAAACAAAATTACGCGTCAACTTGTAAACCTCCGTTTCGTCGGTTAAAAAGCGTCAATTTTAGAGCCATTGGGTAAAGCAGCAGTAAAATTTCCGCAGGTTATGAGCCCAATGCGGTGGTTACCAGCGAACATGTCGGCGAAGTGGTCGCAGTCCATGGTGAGAGTAGCGTCGGGCGCGGCGGGAGGGGCGCCCGCACCGCACGCGCCCGATCCGTTCTTCAGGTCGATGTGCCACACGCCCTCTTCTTTGCCTGCGATGGTAAATTTATTCATTTACTACATTGCCTGTGGATGTCATGCCAGGCAACATGATGCCTGTGCACCATTAACGCCGTAAAAAAACTGTATTTATCAAAATTGCCTTGTTGATTTATTTACCAATCTTATCTAATTTGTTACTTTATTTTAGTGATATATGTTTGTAATAATTAGTATATTTTATTATTTCATATGTATTTTAAGTATTAGAATTTTATCTATAAATTTGTCATTATTATATGTCAAAACATTAAATTAAATACAAAACAATACAATACAATGTAGTTTAGTCTCTCTTCCGAAAGTGCCTATTAAGCAAGAAAAAATCTATAATTATCGAACCTACTCACAAAATTTCAAGAGAATCGCTTTAGAAATGCGACTTGTAGAGGAAGAAAAAGATCCGAACAGAAATCGGACATAAGAAAGCATTTTTATCGAAGCTGAAGCAAAGACGCTTCGATCGTTAACGCTCGCTCGATTATAAATGCGAAAGTTTGGATAGAGGCTTGTTAATTACTCAATCACGCCAGAACGGATCTGTATAAAATTTGGCACGGTGATAGATATAGTATGAAATTATACGTAGTCTACTTTTTAACAGCGGGACGCAGCTAATATTTTGTCAATAATAGAACCATTTATGAATTTTATGAGCCTCGAGAAAAGAACTTTTTGAAGAGAGAGAAAGAGAGAGATATATAGAAAGAGAGAGAGAGAGGGAAAGAGAGAGAGAGAAAGAGAGAGAAATGTTCTACTATACTGCTTGTGCTCAATTATCAATTATTCTGCCACTTTGCCTGAAGTGTCCTTCTGGAGGGACATAGTGTAATGGGATTTGTGGGGGAAGTCTTAGTGGGTCCAAATCGCCTACAAAATTTAAAAGACCCCCATTATGTTCCACCAACCAGTAAGGCCACTTGGTGGGGGGAAATGGATGTACCCCAAATATGGGTAGATAATTCCCATAAGGTGATAAAACCCACGAGAAATCAATTATGGTAATTAATTCGTGTTCAATGCAACCAAGATTTTCACGATATCTTTCTGGATGCCTCCTACAAGAAGCGTTGGACACGCTAAACATCGAACCCATGTCACTGCAGGCCGTGCCAGCTGCCGTCCACTATCTACAAAGCCGCTAAGCCACAGGGGGTCGATTTTCACTTTTAAGTGTGATCTCATAGAGTTTAAAATTCTCTATCGATCTGTCTAAGAATCATGTTCCTATCTGTCATAGTTTCTGAGATAAAAATAGCCAAAACGCCGCTATGTGACATTTCTTTTCAACATTACACATCAATAAAGCCGTCATCTAACATTACCTAACTAACTTACCGCTATAATCCCATAACGATAGGAATATATTGAAAATTATCAAATAATTGCTTGCCTTTAAAGTCGTTAATTGTGTTTTGTATCCTAAAACACTGTTAAAGTACCTTAACTAGTTTTAAGTACAGGTTTGTGTTGTAATTATCGTGAAATTTCTTAACTTAAATGCAGTTTTCAGAAAATTCTTCGAATAAACGACGTTAAAGTCCCTTAACCGTTTTTTAGACAAGTATTCACCCTAATTTATTATATGATTTACTATTCTTACTCGCCGCCAATAGGAATTCTTAAATGAAATCAAAAAATATTTTATATGTTTCCTTCACTTAAAAAACGTTAACCATCATTCCTTCACTAAAACGCCGCTATCTGTACTCGCCCCGATGGCACAAACAACTCCTGGATAAGTCGTTTTGTATTTTTATTGCACTAATTATTATCACCATGGAATATACTAGATATAATAATCATTATCTAATAGTTGAGAGATTGCCTTGTGACTCCCGCGTTAATCTCAAAAAGACGTCTACGTGTTTTAGTGTTACTTTGTAATGGCAAGATCATGGTTTTATTGTATTTTATTGATTATGGTAAAAAAAAACACTGGTTTCAACGCAGTACCTAATTATTTAAGGTCCTCGCCAGTGTGCTTTCTGATGTTTGCTATCGTCGTATATTTATGCATGCATGGCGGTCCAGTCGGTAAGCTCAGTTTTCGGTGAGATATTTAGCGAAGAGCAGTGGCCCTATTCGGAGATTTAAGATTTTCATCTCACTTTTTTTCGCCCTTGTTGCTCTCGTTTGAAACGTCATAGATGTGAGAGTGACCAAGATAAAATCTCATCTCATCTCACGCGCAGGAATAGCCCCCCAGATCGTGTGGTTTTGCAAAACTTAGCTCAGTCTGCCTGATTACTAATAATTAAGTTATCAAGTCGTTGTATATAATATTATTAGTACTTATATTATGTATGTTTTACGAATTTCAAAAGATTACATTTTATTAGTTTTAATTCCACTATTATAATTATAATAATTTATAAATGTGAAAGTTTGTGTGTGTGTGTGCGAGTGTGCGAGTGTATGTGGGTGTGGGTGAAGTTACTGGAGATTATAATACTTGTGTAGAGTGGATGCAGCATCATGAAAGATATAAAAAAGCGAGAGAACTTTACCAGTCTCACAAAGGTGCCTCAGAATGAAACACAAATTTTCTTTAGTTCAGATTTAGAAAAAGTCATCATGTTACCCAGAATGGAGTCCTTCAAGACTGTGATTTTTTGTCCACGGCTTGTTGTATACAACCATACATTTGCTCCGGTTGGCAAAATAACAAATGACTGTAAGCCTCTTACAGCTATTTGGCATGATGCAATTTGCGGGCAGGAAGCAAGAAGACATCATGAGTGCATTCTACTCCTTCTTCCAAATCAAGTGTGATGTCAAAAACATCAACATTTGGCTTGATAACTGCAGCGCAAAAACAAAAACTGGCTATTATATTCATTGCTGGTCTACTTGGTGAACAGTAATTTGATCGCAGCCGAAATAATAACTCTTTATTATTTGGAACCCGTTCACACGTTTATGAGCTCCAACCAAGTCCATCACCAAGTGGAATTAGCAATGAAAAAAAAAGGCAAATTGTACGATTTTGTTGACTTCGCAGACGCAGTTGGCTCAATCAACAATTCTAAAGTACTTGTTAAGTCTTTGGCAGCACAGAACTTCATAAACGTGCCGAATTACATATCCGACAGGCGCATTCAGAACTCCAACCCTAAAGCATACCTGAAAAAAATGTCACAGGTTTGTTTTCAGCGAACCAATTACGATCTCGTGTATAAAATAACTTTAACGAAGAATACACAACACTGCGTTTTCTGAATGACAAATACTTAAAAAACCCAGCAATCATATGAAAGTCACTTTTCGTACATCGCCTAAAGGAATCGAGCCGGAAAGGAAAGTGGGTATTTTAGACAAACTATCCGGTGTTATACCAGCACACAAGTTGTTATTCTGGCAAAATTTACATACCACAAGTTTATTTCCAGTATAAAGTTTGCCAGAATAATAACTTGTTGGTATAATACAACTGTCGCGGTCAAAGGTAGCCAATGTGCTAACAACATGTGTGTAGGTAGGTAACTATAATTTATCTCTGTGCCAAAATTCATCCAATCCGTTCAGCCATTCTGGTATTATTGAGTAAACATTACTAACATCTTGTGTGATAAAGTGTGGACAATCAATCAGTAAACAATCTAAGTTTTACCCCAAATAATAGGAAAACAACTTAATTTATTCTAAATATAACAAGAATAGTTACTATTTTTGTAGCAATGTTATAAATAAGTTCATAAATTGTGAACTAATCTTTATTTAAAATAAGATGTGATTTATTTTATATAATACTGACTATTTAAGTGCCATAAAAACCATACTTAAAAAAGTTACTATTTTCCTAACAATATTTTAAATGCATGTTATACATAATCAGCCTTAGAAATAAAAAAATGCATAAACATCTGCTAAACCAATGTTCAGTTAGACATTGAGTAGTCAGTAAATAGCGCTACACAAACGTGTAACTATTGTTTGAGCAATAAAGTGTGAATCGGCATTGGGTATTTACACACATGCTTAACACTTTTTTCTTTTTCGTCTGGCAACTTTTGGTAAATTCGTTTAGAAACTTTTTCGTCCAAATAGTTTTTTAGTGATTATTTTTTAGGAAAGCTCCTTAATTTTTAATATTGCACGTACAATTTACGTTTTAGGAAAGTAATATTAATAAACTATGTTGTTTTTTGAATCTCTTGTCCAAAATTCGTCGTAATAAACTATTTTAGAGGAAAACATTTTCTTTTGGTTATAGTGGGAGGCTAACAACAAATTTCTGAACGGAACAATCAATGTCAACACTACAATGTGTCCTAATGTCACAATATCAATTAAAAACGTTTTTATTTTGACAATAGAAAAACATGACACAGTTTCTATCATAGTTACTGAGTGTAGATCAGCTGTTATAGTGAAATCCGCCATCTTGACCCCGTACACACCCGCTAAACAAGGGTACCTGGCCGTTTAACGAATGTTTATTTTCCTTTGATTTTGTTACATCTGTACACGAACTGTCAAAAATATTTTTATTTTTCAACTTTTGTGTTACACAATGTGTGTACACATGTTTTAAAACTTTATTTCTAAGGCTGATTAAGTGTACTTATATCTACTTTTGTTTAGTAAACTTAGTTATTTGCTATCTCATTTACCTTGTAGCTAAAAATGAGTCTGATAGAGTTAGAAATTATTAAGTTTCGTATGACTAAATTGTAGTTTAATTTTTGAAGTTAGCTTCAATTTGATTGATATTCTCAGTTAACAAGCAATAAATGCTTGACTAAAAAGGGGCTATGTAAAAATGTTTAATGTTTAACTGCATTAAAGATAAGTATTTTAGAGTAAATAACGGCTTAATTATTTTTTTCACGTAAGTTATTCATAATCCTTGTCAAGAATGTGGCTAAAATACAGTAACGGCATTTTAGCTATGGACAGATCACCACGAAGGAATATCTAATGTGTAACTATAATGGCGTTACAATTCTAAACGGCATTTTAGTTAAGTAATATAGGTTAATTTAATGACATATTAATTTCAACAGTCAGTTACCTACTAATACTACGCAAAAATGTCGTTAAGGTGAACTTAACCGCTTTTTACCGTTTGGTTTTTACTTTTATCCAAATATAAAGCTCAGCTATAAAGAAAAAAAGGTATTTTACATATATTTAAAAAGGTGTTTTAATTTGAAAGAACATCTATTTGAAAGAGCTATCAAAATTAAGTATTTTCTTGTCAAGAGATCTCCCATATGGTTCATGGTTATAAAGTAGCACTCATTTTAAATTTTTCGCACGTTTTTTGCTGATATCCACAAATTTGGTTTTGAGGCTTAACGGCTTTGTTGATAGTGGACGGCAGCCAGTAGCATCGAACGTGTTAAAACAGCACTTCCTACCTTTAACATTAAACTGGTAGACAGCCCCAGTCTTCTTCACGAGGTCAGCAGACAAAGTTTTACTGATAGCCGTGAACAGAGCCGGGATCTGACCCGCGGGCTCATCAGTCTGGAATATAATAAATAACTTTATTTGAGCAAAAAATTTTACAGAGTTTAAATGTGGACCCTTTTTTTTATGTAGAATAGGTCGGCGTTTGACCACCAACTCGCCTGATGTTAAGCGACGTTGTGGTCTAAGATGGAGCACGACAACCTGTAAGATACTTATTCACTCTAGCTGGAGTTTTGTAGAGTGAACAAGTACAAAGACGGCAGTTGAGTGAGGCGCTACAAGTGCGCTGCTGCTCAGACCCGTCTTCGGAACGGTTACACCGGACTACATCCCGAAACACGACTAGGTCATTTCACGGCATGGCTTGGTCCGGTGGGTGGTAACTAGCCACGGCCGAAGCCTCCCACCAGAGTTTGCTACCCGGTTAGCACTACCCGGGGACCACGTGTAGGGAAAGGGTGTGTGTATGTGACCCTGAGTACACTAGGAGGTCCTGTGCTGTGGAACTCAGTCCTGTCCCATCAAAGGCTACTTAGTTTAGTTGATCTGTAGACAATAGTAAATGTAGACAATAGTTACTAAACTTTATTTAGAGTTAACAATTAAAGTACATAGGTATAGATATAAAAGTTATGCATGTGTGTTTGTGTGTGTGTGTGTGTGCGTGACTGTTTTACATTATTTGATAATTTGAAGTATGTTTTCCTTAAGTGTGGTCTAGGGAACTTTTTGAGTGCACTCTTGGGAGCACACTTTGGGAACTCTTTGAGTGCCATACGTTCCCACTGCAGAGACACCGACCTACCCTCAAATAAGGGTTGTGGAGCCGTTACATTATCCTCCACGCTGACTCAAATAAAATCAAACAATCACAGAAGATAATTTCAGGCTTTTTTCCCCATGGTTCCTTGGTTGGCTTAGTTTGTATGTACAATTGTACACCATCGAAATAATATAAGGAAGAAGCGGCACGAGTCTAATTTCCAGTACGCAGCGAGTGCACCTAATATAACAAGCATACAGACACTACACAGTTCCGTTTACAGTATTATGTTACGTGTATCAATAACTAAAAAAGAGAGACGTACAAGAAGCTATAGCGAGAACTAGACAACAATAATTATCACTGTTGCTACTGGTTGCGTTTATTTGTGAATACGGTGAATTGTGTGCAGCACCTAATTTATGCGGTCCATTTTTAGGATTTCGTACCATTTCTCCTTTATATTTGATCGAAGAACTAACACCCAAGTTTTAGAAACCAAATGTATTAGATTGACCTTAATTAACATTACATGTTACAGGCAAGTCACTCTAAAGACCGATCCACATTATTGCCCGCGAAAGCCCTTATTCGCCGTTCCTATAGGCCGTTAAAGCTGGAACTAGGTTGTTGTCGCGAACCCCCGAGAAAGTGTTCCTATTGTTTGTTAAAAGCTTTTTGACCAATAGGAACGGCGTGTTGGCGCTTTCTCGGGCGTCCGCAGCAAATAGTTTTCGCGGGCGTTCGCGCTAATAAATTTTTTCGAGAAAAGGGTAAAAAAATAAATAAGCTGAAACTAATTGAATTAAGATAGATTCTCATTTTTTTGTGAATAAAGGGAATAGAACATACAATACATTATAATACACTCTTAGCAGACATTGATATCGCAAGGAATAGTAAGAGTGAAGCATAGACGAATACCAACATAGACACTGATCAGACCTTTTTAGCCGCCGTTTCAGGAGAGCCCGGTATCTCCAGGAAGAAATCGGGCATCAGGTTTTGTATATTACCTGGAAACAACACACAAGCCTTGCTACACAATAATACTATTTTTTTATATTTATTATGTTAAAAATTTGATGTAAAGAAAAAAAATTTTTTGAAGTTTTAAGTTCAGCATAAAAAAAAGAAAGCAGGCTGTGGATGATGATAATGATGATGATTCCAGTCGTATTTTTTAAATTAATTTTAACAATTTTGAATAGTTAGCCAAAGAACTACGATAACCTATTTTTGGAATTTCTATCTATGCTCCACTCCGGTATATATGTTTGCGATTTCCAATACTCATTTAAAGTAATTAAATTAATTGTCTCAGCATGCAGTTCTTAAACAAAATGTTTTGTGTACATTACATTCTATGATCCTATTAGGTTTTCTGTGTTAGGAACTGTAGCATCGCGTTAGTTACCATAATATTTTGTCTTTCAACATCTACAAACGTCTAAAGTCGTCCGCTAAAAGCTGAGCTACCCACGTCCGTCAAAGTCAAAGTCAAAGTCAAAGTCAAAATGTTTTTATTCAATTTAGGTATCAAAGATACACTTATGAACGTCAAAGTTATTTAAATAGACTCGACCGCCTTGTTCGGATAAAAAGCCTCTACTCAGAAGAACAGGCAAGAAACTGAGGGGCATTATTTTTTCAAATAATAAATAAATTAGTCTCACAAATTTTGGCTTACAACTAGGTAATATCTATAAATATTAGTGGCTACTTGGCGGAAGTGGAAGGCTCCAGACATCTTTATCTTCTAAATAATTCTTAACCTTATAATATCCTCTTTTCATTAATGTAGTTTTTACATGTGATTTGAATTTTCCCTCGGTGAGCCCTGTTATATTTTTCGGGATTTTATTGTAAAAACTAACGCAGTTGCCTAAAAATGACTTTCTTGACTTAGTCAGTCTAAATCTCTGTACAGCTATCCTATCCTTATTTCTAGTGTTATAATTGTGATAGTCACTGTTCAATTTAAATTTATGTAGATTTTTGCGAACGTGCATAATATTTTCAAAGATATATAAAGAAGGTAAAGTTAAAATATTTATTTCTTTAAATAAATCTCTCAATGATTCACGGGGACCCATTCCGTAGATAGCGCGGACCGCTCGCTTTTGCAAAATAAAAATGGCCTCCACTTCAGCAGCTGATCCCCACAGCAAAATGCCATATGACATTATGCTGTGGAAGTAAGCAAAGTAAACCATCCGAGCTGTAGCTATATCCGTCAGTTGCCTAATCTTGCGAACCGCATAAGCAGCAGAACTAAGTCTCCCAGACAGAGCACTAATATGTGGACCCCATTGCAGTTTGGAATCAATGCTTATACCCAGGAACACCGTCGCCTTGTCTATGTTAAGTTTATCGCCCTCAAGCATTACGTTTGGTTCTATATATCTAACATTAGGCATGGAAAACTTTAAACACTTAGTTTTTTTTGCATTTAGTAACAAATTGTTCGCAGCGAACCATCTCGAAATAATAGTCAGTACGTTGTTCACATGCACAAGTTCACTATCTTTCCTATCTGTTCTAAAAATAAGAGATGTATCATCAGCAAATAGAACTATGTCTGTAAGGTCCTTAACCATATACGGCAAATCATTTATATACGCCAAAAATAAGAACGGGCCTAAGATAGAACCTTGTGGTACTCCCATTGTAACTAAAGATCCGGAAGATGTGACGCCATTAATTCCCACTTTTTGTTGTCTATCAGTTAAATATGACTCGACAAGATCTAGAGCGATTCCACGAATTCCGTAGTGGTATAATTTACGGATCAAGGTGCGGTGTTCTACACAATCAAACGCTTTGGAAAGATCACAAAAGACACCGATGGCATCCTGTGAACTCTCCCAAGCTTCCATCACATGCGTAACTAATCGAACTCCCGCATCTGTTGTTGATCTACTTTTCGTGAAACCGAACTGATTTTCGTTTAATATACTGTGTATGTTAAAGTGACACAACAGTTGATTAAGTATAATCTTTTCAAATATTTTACTCAAAGCCGGAAGCACAGAGATGGGTCTGTAATTCGAGGGATCTGACTTACTACCCGATTTGAAGATAGGGGTAATTTTGCTGTTTTTCATTAAATCGGGAAATGTGCCTCTGTCAATACACATGTTAAATATGACCATGAGGTGTGGTGCAATAGTTTCTATTAAAGACTCTAACACTTTTACTGATAATCCCCATAAATCTTCACTAGATTTAACTCTTAAGCTTTTGAAAGTTTTGATAATTTCAGAGATGGAAGTGTATCTGAACCGAAAGTCTGGTATATCCCGCGAGAAGTGTTCTTTTAGAAAAGCACCTGCATCATCTGGAGACGAGTTAAGCGTTTTGGTGGCATCAAAGGGTATGCTAGAGAAGAAATGTTCAAAAGAGTTGGCTACCGATTTTGCATCAGAAACCGGCTGATTCTCAACTACCAGCGTAAATTCTGAATCCCTCGACTTACTTTTTCCCGTCTCTGTGTTGATGGTCTTCCAGACAGCTTTTATTTTATTATCGGATTTTTGAATTTTATCTTTTATAAACAAAGCTTTAGCGCGAATGCAAACCGACTTAAAAGTTTTCGAGTATTTTCTAACATAGTCATGAAAATCCTTACTAGATGTCAGAGATTTCTTGTTATATAAATCATACATAACATCTCTACTTTTTCGTATACCTCTGGTCGCCCAGTCACTAAACTGTATTTTTTGGTTGAATTGAATCTTCTTCTTTGGACAAATTTCATTAAATTCATTGCTAACTATTTTAAATAATTTTTCATAACTGTCATTAGGGTTATTGACAGAAAAATCAGTTAAAATAAGTTTCGACTCTATGCAATTATTTAGTCGTTTTAACCTACCTTTCGTTAATGGTCTACACTCAACTAAAGATGGTTTCTTTATTTTATCAATTTCAAATTTAATTGCAAGGCCCTTGTGATCTGACCTGACTCCGTTAAAAAGTGATAAATCTTTTGTTTTACAACTTGAGAAAATATTGTCTATGCAAGTAGATGAGGTCTCCGTTACTCTAGTTGGCTCGCAGAAAAGATAGTTTAAATTAAATGCTTTAAATAAAGAAATTAGATTAATTTTATCCGTAGAATTGACTAAAATATCTATATTGAAGTCTCCGCAAACCAAAATAGATCTATTTGATTTAGAAAGTTTCTTTAGTACGCACTCCATTGTTGACATAAAATGATTGAAGTTAGATGCTGGTGGTCGATAAACACATAATATTATGTGCCTGTCCATTTCCGCACAAGCAATTTCACAGACACGTTCAACAGAATAGCCCCTTATGTCAGAGCGCTCCTTATATTTCATGTTATTTTTAAAAAGAATAATACAGCCTCCTCCTTCAGCGGATACTCTGTTAAACGCACTGGCCACCTGAAAATTTGTAACATTAAATAGCATTTTATTTGATTTTAACCAAGTTTCAGTGAAACATAAAATATCAAAATTATACTTATCTAATAAAAGTTCTATTTCTAAAATTTTGCCAGAGAAGCGGTTTATGTTTTGATAAAAAAGTGAAATGTCCACACACTTCTCTGTTGTCTCACTTAAAAAGTCCGTAAGAAAAAAAAAAAAAACTCCGTAAAAACTCCGTAGGAGTGTACTCTATTCTGATTCCCTACACGTGGTCCCCGGGTAGTGCTAACCGGGTAGCAAACTCTGGTGGGAGGCTTCGGTCGTGGCTAGTTACCACCCACCGGACCAAGCCATGCCGTGAAATGACCTAGTCGTGTTTCGGGATGTAGTCCGGTGTAACCGTTCCGAAGACGGGTCTGAGCAGTAGCGCACTTGTAGCGCCTCACTCAACTGCCGTCTTTGTACTTCTTCACTCTACAAAACTTCAAGGCTAGAGTGAATAAGTACCTTATAGGTCGTCGTGCTCCATCTTAGACCACAACGTCGCTTAACATCAGGCGAGTTGGTGGTCAAACATCGACCTGTTCTACATAAAAAAAAAAAAAAAAAAACTAAAATGCGGGCCAGGTAAGCCTGTTAGCGATTAGCTTGGTTCAGTGCAGTGCGTAGTTTTGCACGGGCGATTTGCGAGCGATTTCAAAGCGCAACGAGCGCGCGGCGATCACGCCGCGATTTTCTGATTCTGCGACGTTGCAACTATTTAGTAATCCGTGGATGCGCGCCTGCGGCGTCACATTCGCGGAGAGCCAGCTGCTAGCTCGACTCGCTTTGAAATCGCTCGCAAATCGCCAGTTCGATAGTACTCTAAGAACTCACGGGTTTTTACCCGCTGTCGCAGTTTCAGGCCCGCGTCTATAGGAGAATGCCCATATGTATGTAAAAAATTGGAGCACGCAAAAATCTGCAGCGTCGTGAGTTTAAAAAAAAAAAAAACAGCGGTCCCACCGTCGCGTCGCGGCGGGTGCACACGAAAGCTGCTCCGTGAGTTCTTGGCCTTAAAAGTGCGCCGACCGCATCTCAATTTCTGCGTACACAACAGTATTCTCGCTCTGGCATCAAATAATGCCAATTGACAGACAGAGATAAAGATATTTTCAAGATCAATGCGACTGACGATCAGCACTGACCTGGGAAATATCTTTGGCTCTGTTTGTCAATTGGCATTATTTGATGCTAGAGCGAGAATTCGGTTGTGTATGCAGCGTAAGCAGAAATGCGGATGCGATCAGCGCGTACATTTATGTCTGTTCTGAAAATTGTATGAGCAACGCTAGCTGCCCCGCCCAATTTTTTAGCGAACGACATTAAAAAGAATAATCTAAAATTGTAAAACAGGTGACTACACGTAAAACGGCTGTAGTACCTTCTCCTTATAGCTGACGGCGCTCGTGTGGTAGCGCCTGACGGAGGCTGTAGTCACAGTGTGCGCGTGCGCAGCTAGAGCACCCTCGTCGTCCAGGAAACCGTCCAGCAATAGCTTATTGGCGTTCTCTGAGGCCAAAAGTTTAGTTTGAAGCGTTCGGATTACTCGCGGTGTCTTGCGAAGCCAAAAATGGCAGTAAGATGTAAGTTGATGTAGCAGAAATCTAGCTATGGATTTAGGTAAAGTCTTGGACTCCCTTTTTCTTATTCTTTTTTACTTGCAAAGGAGAGTTAAAAACCATTTTTTTTTAATCCATAAAAACGGGAAAAAAGTCATGTCTGTTGTACGGGATGTATAAACACAAATACAGATACTTTCTTTCCAAGAAGATAATTGCAATTTACCAAATAAAAGTTTTATGTGCTTACTTAAACAGAAATGTATTCTGTTTTTTAGTATGTGTTGTTATGCAGCAAAAGAAATGCATTGTCTGTGAAAATTTCAACTGTCTATCACGGTTCATGAGATACAGCCTGGTGACAGACGGACAGACAAAGTGACGGAGAGCGGAGTCTTAGTAATAGGGTACCGTTTTACCTTTTAGACACGGAGTTATAACTAATTTTTTTGAACTCTTTCGTCTATTTCCAGATTTCCAGTTCACACTTGACACTTGGTCGTCTAGCTAGCGCTATGAGAGTCTGTAATACGCCTAATAGCTCTTTAAAAAGATGTTTAATTCTTCAAACGATTGAAACGCAAAGATTTGCCATTTTAAATTTGGAAAATGATAATAATTATACCCTAGGCTTTTTTAGGAAGTCGTCCAAAAATAGGCTATCTGTTCTTATCGTTCTTTGAGGCCAAAACAGTTCAAAATTGCATATTTCCAATTTTAACGATAAGGAGAAAGCAGATTTACCAACACATTGATAAACTAGAACAACATGATCTATGTATAAGTTCGTTAAATATGGCTTGATTCGCGGGACAGCCGTCAAGATGATATTTTTGTAACTTTAATACAAGTTTGAAGCGTTTCACAATTTACAAACAAATGCTGCTTTAAGTTTTCACACACACACACACACACACACACACTATAAACTTATAACACCTCATCATTTTTACGTCGGCTGTTCAAAAAGTCAAAATGACATTTCATGTATGATAAATATGTCACCTTGACGGGTGTCCCGCGAATCAAGCTATGAATAACGAACTATAGTGATGCTCTAAGTAATCATTTAAGTCTATGAGCGCGGCGGTTAGACAGGGCAAACATATTCGTCTGCTTTTTAGGGTTTCAGTAGAGATGACTAAATATTGACTACGTTTTTTTCTCTCTTTATACCGGATTTTTGAGCACAGGCCCAAAATCTGTGTGATTGTAAATCTATGGCAGAAAGTGTGAATTGATGGATTGAATTAGATAGGATGGCTGTACTAGAACTAATGCAATAATTTACAGGGTGTATTTTGAATGTTGGATTATTAAAAAGGAGGTCTGAACTGCGACCAATACCGATTTTGGGGAAAAAAATAGTTCTTTTATAGACATATCATAGTTATTCGCAGACTACAAAACGTGACTGCTAAATTATTTTGCGCTTTTAGTTAGGGTATGTGCTATGAGTTCTCTTAATAACTATTTATTTGGTACTTTTGAGCTTCTTGAGGCCATAGTTAGGCCTTAATAAAGACAAAAACGTTTAATCGGTAGACATGGAAGTAATTCACTCAACTGCCACTCTTACCTATTCAAATACACCCTGTATTGTAAAATACATCCTGTATACAGCGTGCTGGTTTTAGGTAATACTTAAGGGTGTTGTACATAAATTGAACAACTTTTAAAACAATAGCTTCTAAAATTCGAAGAGAAAAAATTAAGTCCCATCCAAAATTGATCACGTGGTTATTTGTATAGACTCGATTATTTTACTTTCGAATTTTACAAACTTGTGTACTAAAAGTTGTTTACTTTGACGAGTAGAACAACACTTATGTATTTCTACAGCCAAAACCAGCACCTGTATAGTGGTAATAACTTACTGGGATCACAGGCGTATGGCGTGAGGTCCTTGACGCCGGCTGATTTGACAACATCATCGTCTATCGCAAAGTTGCCCGTGTAAGTTTTGGGATCTCTGAAAATGCAAGAAAAAAAGTTAGTCTTGAGCCGTTTTAATTTTTGACAACTTAAGTCATTTCAGTTTCTTTCATTTTAACTAGATGACGTCGCAATCTGCATACTTACAATATTATGAAAGGTGACTAATTCTACAACTACCTCTAGTTTGGTGGTAGTCGTACGGACAAAAAAAAAATGTTTCAACGATCTCCACTGGCGGCAGTTGGGATAAAACTAAAGCTATGTTCCAGCCACCCCCATTGACGACGGAAACTGAACCTAATGACGTACCTAAGCTGTCAATTGCGCATGAATCAGCATGCACGCCGCGATCAAATGTTTTCGACACTTTCGAGACAGACGTATATTTACACATAGCCTTGTCACGTTCTCACACGGCAAAAATTGGCAAACGCGGCATTTGTCGCGACGTTTTCTCATCACTCAAACTCACTTGCAAAGCATGACGTAAGCGGCATCGGAAACGATCTCCACCTTTCTGCTAGTTGAAATGTCTCCTGTTAGCATTTCGATGGCTGCCGTCGCGATACCTTCAAGTACGAATATTTATGTATATGTAGTAGGAAAACAAACAGCTGTTCAACAGTAAACTAAGTGCACAAACAAACTAAAGCAATTTAACATCAAATTCCCCTAGTGCTCGATTAAGTGTTATTTTCTCTGAACATTTTTTTTTTACTTTTTTGAATACAGCTCTGCCAGGCCCTTTGAGGGAAAGGCGTGGCGATATGTTGTTTTTTTTTTGTGGACCTGTCTTGATTTTCTTTTTTTTTCCTATAAAATGGGGGCTAAAGCTGAAAAGCATAGTAATGCAGCCAAGTGGGGTATCATATTATCAAAGGTCTTGATATAACTACTTTAAAAAAAAACATTTTTTCATTGACAGTTTTCTGTATTTATAAAAGAAAAAACCTTTTTTTCGTCTGGCCAGATGAAGCGAAGCCGTTTTTTACTGTTGATGATCTAATAGTCTCAAAAGATTATGGACATTTAATCAAATGTGAATTAATTAAGGCGACTCGGTACGGGTGACTCGGTCGGTAGTCTGGGTTTGTCTCTACCGATCCCGGGATCAGATTGAATTAGCCAGGGATCCCGGCGCGTTGTCTCCACCAATCCCGGGATCAGATTAAATTAGCCAGGGATCCCGGCGCGTTGTCTCCATCAATCCCGGGATCAGATTGAATTAGCCACGGATCCCGGCGCGTTGTCTCCACCAATCCCGGGATCAGATTGAATTAGCCAGGGATCCCGGCGCGTTGTCTCCACCAATCCCGGGATGAGATTGAATTAGCCACGGATCCCGGCGCTACTTAAAAAAAATGAAAAATAAATCGCATGTAGCGTCGCTAAATCCTCACCTGTCCTGGGCCAGAGCGCGTTGACTCCGATGTTGAAAGGCTTGAACTCCTCGCTCATACCCAACACACACATCGACATGCCGTATTTAGCCATCGTGTACGCCACGTGCACTGAAAACCTGCACACAGCATTATGAATTTAAACTAGTAGTTTGCTTCGAGCTGTGACCTCGCGACCCGTAAGTTTTCAAAACTTCTCGATCGATTTTGTTCATTTTAGAACTAATTTTTTTTACAACAATTGTCAAGCCATGTCAGAGGCCATTGGGCGACCTAGAAACTGACATCAGGGCTTACCACTCGGCCTATACGAGCTTACTTGCTTTACTATTTTTTTTTTGAGGAAAGCAAGTCGTTCACCTGATGGCAAGCGTCACGCCAATCAGAGTACAAAAAGCCAGCGCTGCAATGGACTGTGCTCGTCACACTGACATATTAGATGGATAACTATAGTATGAATTATCATTAAAATCGTCTATCCATAATACAATTTTGCAAGCGACTTAAACCTGCAAAATTTCACGATGATCGAATTGTCTACTGAAGTTTGTATGGGACAAACACACATACATAGCATAGATACAAATGTCGAGTTGTCCCCTAGTGAGGTGTCTGTGAATCTGAGACCTTGCTCCAAAAATGTATTTTGAAGTCTTTTAAAGTGAAATTTAAAACAATCTAAAAAAAACAGACTTCCCATCCTGTAATTCGTCATCCACATAAACAATTTTTAGACTTTTGTTGATATTTTAAAAAATGCTTGACCGATTCCGATAAAATTCATATGGGACCACCTCTAAAGTATGATCTCTCAAACAAAAAAGAATCATCAAAATCGATTCACCCAGTCAAAAGTTATGAGGTAACAAACATAAAAAAAAACATACAGTCGAATTGAGAACCTCCTCCTTTTTTGAAGTCGGTTAATGATTATTCTTACCAGTAGGGGTTCATGTTGAGAGGCGGTGAGAGATTGAGGATGTGCGCATGGTCGCTGCTTTTCAAAGCAGGCAGACACAACTTAGACCTGCAATAAACAATACATTTTGACTACATACATCACATCATCTTTAGACTTTGGGGCTCGTAACAAAAATCTGCAAGTATATTATTATGTCTTTGGTATAAATGCGTCTGTGAGGCAATTGCGTCTTTCGAGAATAACTGACAAACCCTTCACAAATTAAGCGCCACCTACATCTTTTTTCTATCTTTAGTTACAATAATCTGTACTAGATGGCGTTAGTTGCCTAATTTGTGAATGGTTTGTCAGTAATTCTCGAACAGACGCATTTGTACCAGGTGGGCCCTACTTTTTGGTTTTAATGTATTTAAATTTACTGATGTCATGTTTAGTAAACATGTCCTTACTTACTTTACTTATTCATTCTTTCATAAATACATTTACTTATGATTACCCTAGCTTCGTTAGGCAACTAAGAATATATTACAGTTGTACATATCAACAGGAAGGATATTGCATACTATCGAAGGTTATATTCCTACTTTATCCTACTAGTAATCGTGTAAGAAATAGCTATGCTAATTATAATATAAACAGGATGTTTTCGCTTCACGAGGAAATCTTTGTAGTTTGGTTGTGAGCCCTATTTGTTATTATAAGCACAGTTGTTTGATCAAAAACAACAAACGTCAAGCCATTTCAGAGGCCCTTCGGAGGCCTAGAAACTCTTAATAGGCTTGCGTTTAGCCGCCAACACGCCTGATGATAAGCAGTGATGCGGCCTACGATGGAGCACGCTTGCCTAGAAGAAACCGATTCACTCGAGACTTGATTATAAGTGTCAGGGAACACACACTCTGGCAGAGTATTCCACACTCTGACTGCAGGGGTAGCCACTAGACCTATACGTACTTTCTTTCTTTTTTTATTTGTTACTAGCTGCGCCCTGGGGTTTTACCCGCATTTCCACAGGAACAGTTACATTGTTCGGGATGAAAGGTAGCATAAGTCCTTTTCTGTACTCCAGACAACGTGTATACAAAATTATGATTTAAAACACAAGAATTACTCACGTACGATTCAGGCGATTATTCCGACAATTGATTGATTCAAATATCGATAATAGTCGATTGTATACATGTCATGATGATCGGTTGAATACATCAATTTATACTACGTACTAGATTTCATCATCCGAACACAAATTTTCGTCCACTCCAGTGCACTGAAATCCTTGCACTTTGTATTAGTGTCATCCCGACACGCGTGTAGTGTGGTTGTGTAAGGATCGAAGTGTGAACCTGGACGGACGTAAATTAGTAAAATAGTCAACGCTGCAGCAAACATGCGGTCTGCCCACGTCGGGCTGGCCCCCTTTTTTATTTGTTTGGATCAGCTGCTCGAGTATGTAGTACATTAATCTCGTTTGTTGAGTAGTTAAGACGTGAAAGCGTTACCAACATACAAACGGACAAACTCACTTTCGCATTTATAAGATTAGTTATGATTAGATAGTTTAGTTGTGTCTTATGAATACAACCTCATATCACGTTTACTACATTATTTGGAGGTGAATATCGCCATTTGAGATATATACCTAAAATGCAGTAATTACGTGTGTACTGTGTACTTTTATTTTATGGTTTCCATTGTATTCAAATAATGTATTTTTGATTATTGTAAGTTTATGCATTCTATTGTATTCAAATTATGCATTTTTGATCATTATAATTGTTCTTAGTATGTAGATCTTTACCTACAAATATTTCGGGAACATGAGACTTTAGGATACCATCCATACATACTATTATTATAAAATCAAAAATATCTATCTGTCTGTTCGTAGGGTTTTTACAGCTCTGTCTGTTCAAGGTGTATGGTATGGCACGGCAGCTGTCTCGCTCGCTCGCGAGTCTATTATACAAAATTACTAGCTGTCATCCCGCGACTTCGTTCGCTTTTATTATTTATATATATATATATGTGAGCTATCCTATCTGTAAGTTAGATCGAACTGCACACGGTGTGCAAATTTGATTGAAATCGGTTAACTAGACGGTTTAGGAGTCTATAGCGGACAAACAACGTGACACGTAATTTATATATATTAAGAATGAATGTATTTTGGTAAATTTGCCTCTATCAATGCATTGAAAACAGTATTACATAATATTCAGAATAATTTTCATTTTGATATTTATATGTCATCTGCTACATGACTGGAGCCCGGTGTGTGACAGGCTCGCCCCCAGTCACATTTGAGACCTAATATCGTCCGGCGAAGTGTGCTACCTCTGCCAGCCCCCTCGGGGGAAAGGCGTGACGATATATGTACCTAAATCATTACCATGTTCAAATTGCCGAACAGTCTCCTTAAGGGGTATGGTATGGAAAAATTATTAAAAACTAGCTGCGCCCCGCGGTTTCACCCGCGGTTAAAAAGTATCCTATGTGCTATTCTAGACTATAATCTATCTCTGTGCCAAATTTCATCCAGATTTGTTCAGCCGTTCTGGCGTGAAAGAGTAACAAACATCCATTCTTACAAACTTTCGCGTTTATAATATTAAGTAGGATACATTCTATGTTTTTATATATAATGTAATAGCGTCGTGAGCGAGGGAGACAGCTGCTAAGCCTTATCATACCTCTTAAGTGTTCCCGAACCCTTTAGCCGTGAAGCCGCAGAAGCTTTGAAAAAAAAATGTGGCAGCGGATGGATGTGCCAGCATCCAATAAAAAAAATTCCAACTCATTTGCATATTAGGTACTTACGCCAAGAAGGTTCCCCTAGTGTTGATATTGTGCATCAAGTCATATCTCTTCATGTCAGTCTCTGCAGTGCCCGTCAGAGATATGGCGGACGCGTTGTTGATGAGAATGTCGATGCCATTGAACTGAAAACATTATAGAATTACATTGATTTGAAGAGATTTACAGACACGTGGTTGGTTGAGTCTAGTACAAAAATCACGAAAATCAGACTAGTTTACATGTACAAGTATGGATAAATATCTTTGCTATGCGAGACGCAGCCGCGCGCGCGCTCTCGCCTTGATAGACCGCCGAATGCGGTTGAAACTATAGTCAGTATCGACTAAATCGTATGTTAGTAATTCCCGTTCCATAAAAGCAGTGTGTGAGAACCACGTCAGTTTCCGTACTAAAAATGTATGGCTATATTTTTTAATTTTATTTATTTAGCTAGAAAGACAGTACTTACAGACAGAAATAACAATCTACATTTTATAGACATCAAAAAAGAAAACACTAATATAGAATTCTGAAATGTAAACCTAATAGAGGTATTTATAACATTCAACTAATAAATGTCTAAGAACTGATTAAACAAAAAAAAAAAACATTATCCCACATAGGTAAGTGGGGTTAATACAGTATGTATGTTTCATCCATTCAAATCAAATTTATTCATGAAAATGCTTACAATTTCGATTTGCAGATAGACCTTAAAAATATAAGGGTAACATTTGTAAATTTGTCTTGTAGCAGCTACACTAAGAACATAAATATTCTTGTGCTGCAGGTGACTACATACCTTCATATTTCACAAAGTGTATTAATTACTATGTGTGCAAACTGTGAGTGCGTCAGTGTGTGTGTTTGTGGATGCGCGCGCGTGTGTGTGTGTTTCTTTATTATATATGCAGTGAAAATTAGTTTTATTTTAAAACTAGAAGTATTTATCATCTACCTATTCTTCATTTGTTCATACTAGCACTTGTCTATCAGTCACGCGATCTTGACGTTCATAAGTGTATCTATGATACCCAAATTGAATAAAACATTTTGACTTTGACTTTGATCTCAGAATTTACACCCATAAAAAAAATATCACACAAAGATTATAAATGTGAAAATTTGTGTGTTACTTTATTACTTTCAAAACGAAAATTCAGAACAGAGGTAGCTTATATTAACACAGACAGTTATTAACTACAGGTAATACCACACAATACTCCACACAGCGGAGCTAGTTTACAAAATAATATTACATAAGTATTTTAGGTGAAAATAAACAACTATAGAAAGAAGAAAACTAGTGCTATTTAAGAACTTTGAGAGATAAGTATCTTATTATTCTTGTTATCTTTATTTGGTGCAATAAACTGATATAACATGTTTTTTGGGGAAATTTGAGTACCTATTTCACCCCAGAATGGTTTACCTATCTAAAGTATTGAACTTTGATCACCACATTTTTAAAGATAACATTATCACTGGGGTTTAAGTTTTTGGATAATCTTAGAACCATTGGATGTTTTAGATAGATATTGTTTTGTTGTGAGTTGTAGCATTTAAGATTTGCTAGGGCATATTCTGCATAGAGCCTAAGGTGCGGAAGAGACAGGCTAGGTAAAGCGAGGATGCAGCACGAACACGGATCAGGCGTGAAAACTGTGAAGCGGCGTATTTGGGCCGCGTCGCTTGCGTATTATTTAAAACACATCGCTTTCATATGTTTCATGTTTAATTTTATGAACAAGTATTAAAGCAAGGTTTAAAGTTACGGTTAGTCGGTGTCCCTGCAGTAGGATGTGAAATACTGTAGTGATGAAGTTTTAAAGCAGCACCGCAATACAGATCCAGACAGTATTCAGACAAACGAAAGCAGTTTTGTCATAGCAAAGCATAGACACTTCGCTCGCTAACTAGTCAATAAACACTTACTACAAAACCCTTGAATTGAATAAAATTAAAACAATATTTTGTTTATTTTGTGATTCGATCTTGGAATTGGTAGTAATGAAACTTTATATATAACATATTTTAATCCAGTGCTATTCCGGACTACAATCTATCTCTGTGCTAAATTTCATTTTTATTCTTGATGTGTGAGATGAGATCTAGTCACTTTCTCTTTTATGACTTTTCAAACAAGGAGCAGAAATTATCTCAAATTGTAGGAATAGAGCCCTATATCCGTTGAGAAATTCTGGTGTGATTGAGTAACAAACATCATCCAACATAAACTTTCGCATTTATAATATTAGTGTGACATGACTATGTTTAATAGTTATCATACCTTTTTAATAGCATCATCAACTGCTTTCTGAACCTGTTTCTCATCTCGAACATCTACAATGCATGGCAGGGCTTTGCCCCCCAATGCTTCAACTGAAAATAAACATCAACTATTTCAGTAACTAGTGTTGTGTAATTCTAAAAATTATTCTGTTTAAAAGTATTCAGAGTTTTATAATTATGCACTTTCATGGCTTTTTGACCATGGAAACCTATTGGAGCTTTAAATGTGAAGCATTGTTTTTTACTATAACTTGTGCATTTATAATTTTATTCAACAAAATTGTTTTGTTTTTGTAACAGATGTTGCCCTTTGATACTTGGTCAACAGTTCATGACAGGTGCAAAGTCCAACTTCACTAAAAGTCTTTTTAATCACAAATAATGGATTACGAGACTATAGCAACATTACGTAGGCACTTCTAACGCACCATTGAAGGTTCAGTGAACTTTGAAAGATACGTACTTTCCTCAGCAGCTGTGTAGATAGTGCCAGGAAGTTTAGGATGGGGCTCAGCAGTTTTGGCGGCTATCACAACGTTGGCTCCATCTTTGGCTGCTTTCAATGCTATCGCCTTGCCAATACCTCGAGAAGCTCCAGTTATAAACAAAGTCCGGCCCGCAAGTTTTCTAATTTAAAAGATTAAAATTCAAATCAGCTAGTTCACCGAAATAATAACACAAGTTGTGGTTCAGTGTTTTCTTACCCTGTGTTCGCCACTAAACTCATTGTAGCAAGTTTTAAATCAAGCTATTTGTTACAAAATTGTGAATTCAAATAATTTTTAAATGGTGTAAATTAACAACAAACTATTCAAATCAACAAAATAACTGGAAATGAATCAAAAAGAAATAAAAACTTCAAAGGTAGCGCCTGCGTGACGTACACTTGACAAGATAACGTTATCAACATAAGCTGTCAAATTCAATTAATTTTTTTTGGTTTTGCCCCGTAGGGCAGGTTAGAGCCAACATAGCCACCGCATAGTCATCCGTGTGATATTCTTACATTAGTTGTTAAATTTATGATGAAGACGATAGAGGAGAGATGAGATGAATCCCTCCCCTTTTCCAATTTGGATACTTTACTGAAACTTTAAGTGAAGTTTTGTAGAGAACACGAAGAGTAGCATTTCCTAATGTGTGTATTACTTGCCTACACTCGAACACGTTAACGAACAGATGAAGGTTAATAATACACCATTATTCCACTTTAATACAATCACAAGTTTTAGAAATTGATACAAAATCACGACACCATTTTTCGGTTCCCGCCAAAAAGCCTCAAGAATTCAAAAATGTGAAAATAATATGTAACATTTTTGTTAACTTCTGTCGTGTCTTCTACTATTCTGTGTGTGCTGTCTAGTTTTTTTTTGTTTTACTCATAGAACAGGGTAAGCCGTTTTGACCTCGAAATCAGTATTTTGTTTTTAGCGAAGGAGATGATGATGAGGTCATGGTGATGATGACTCTTTTCCCTTTCTCTCTTTACCCACTTTAGCAAAGCAAGCTAGCATGTTCGTATAGGTCGAATAGAGAACCTTGATGCCAGAGTTCCTAAGCCGCCTGAAGACAATACAAGTTAAACACAAGACACATTAACGACGTCACCTTTTCGATTTCCCGCCAAAACTCCTTTAACTTTTAAATTGGCGCCAAATTTAGGTCAAGCTATTATTATTTAAGTACCTAGTTATATTTTATGTTGCCTCAATTAACACTTTGACTGCTGAGGTGTTTCCCGGAAAATGCCTAAGTAACGATAACAAATGATAATGATAATGCGTGCTCCATCGTAGGCCGCATCACTGCTTATCATCAGGCATGTTGGCGGCCAAACGCAAGCCTATTATCTTATACCTTTAAATGAGCAATTCTTGTATATATATATATATGTAATTGGAATCTCGGAATCGGCTCCAACGATTTTCATACAAATTAGTATATAGGGGGTTTCGGGGGCGATAAATCGATCTAGCTAGGAATCATTTTTAGAAAATATCATTTTATTCGTGTTTTATCGATAATCAATCTCAACTGAAAAATATGACTCTTCCTGACATCTATTGGCGAATAATAATACTACTATTTTTTGTGAGCAACTAATTGCTTTAACGACACAACAGCAGATGGCGTTGTTAAGTAACACGAAGTCAATGAGTGTTTGCTTTGAGGTTATACCAAAATCAATTGTTTATTATCCAAAAAACACAATTAAAAAATAAAAAAAAAAATACCGAGCAAAGCTCGGCCATCCAGGTACTGTAATAAAAAAAAAATAACAAAAAACAAACCATTCTGACTAACTCAGGTTTGCATTATTATTATTTTTTTTCAAGTTACAACAGTTTCGTTTCGTCATAAAACATAGGCTTTAGCCAGGTTTTGCCTCTAGCTTCTCATGGCGGTCCTAGACGGGCCATTTTGTTTCTGCAATATTTGCCCGGCCAATACGTCATACATTTCTAGCTGGCTGATGATGGACTGGCTACAGTCAGCAATATTGCCAGTGTGGCATTAAAAATATGGACCGTCTAGCTAGGAGATAGTACGAAGGTCTACGAAAAGGTAAAGAGGTATGCTGTTAGGAAAATACAAAAATAAACAATTTTCAATTAATATTATTATAATTGTGCATCACTTTAATAACCCACTTTTCTATTCTAATTTACAACACCGGACAGGGTGGATATAATATTTTATGACATTTACAGAATAAAATAAAATATTTATCATAAGACATTTAGTTAGGCATCATAAAAATTTAAAATCTCTCTTTCTGGCTCGCTTTGAGCTGGCTCGAATCATTTAATAAAACGTTAAAATCTCGTACCTACCTCAGTTCAGGAGGTTCAAAGGGTTTAAAACTTTTTCACACTTAGTTAAATATTTTCGTCTTTTGTACAATCAAATACCTATAGTTTAACTGTATGTACATATTAGGAATATTAAATTGATTAAAACAATAGGTGAAATACGAAATTCTTAGAAACGAATATAACGTTATGTGGATCTTTTTTTATTTCTGTATTCTTCGATCCTCATTTTACAATCGTATTGTACGAGTAAGTACATAACATTATAAGAGTATGAGTATCTATCTACACATGAAAAATAATTATAAAAAGTCACTGGGACCTATTTTTAAAGTTGAGATTTAGTACGCCATGAGACGCAACAACACGGTGCATACTGCGTATGTGCGAACTTTGTTCTAAAATGTTGGTAAGTAGGTAAGTACCTAAGGGCGCCCCTACACGTTCACTACAATACTGGCCTGGCAATATTTTGAGCGTGGCCAGGCCATTTAGTCAACCATTTCTAGCATGGCTGATGATGGCCAGGCAATAGCCGGGAAAATTGCCGGCTATTATTGCAGTAGAAAAAAAATGGTCCGTCTAGGAGCGCCCTAATATCAGTTAAAAAAAGGTAGGTTTTTTTATGGATTTCGTACTTCGTCCACTGCTTGTTAGGGCGAACATACAATAGTAATAATATTATAATCATGGATAATAATATGCCTATTCATGCATTGAAATTATGTAGGGTATGATCATTGTGATCTATTATAATCAGTGTGATCAATGTATTCATGCAAACTGATGTACTAAGCTATGAGTATTTTATTTCTTATTATAAACCGGGCTGACTTCAAAACATCTCGAAAAACTGCATTTTGGAATCACAAAGTAGGTAAGTAGGATACAAAATATTTTTTTAATAATTTGGCCGGAAATATCTTTAACTAAGTTATAATTAATTAAAGTAGGTTAAATTAATCTGTACCCTACTTAATTAGGTATTTACAAAACGATTACGTATGTTATAACAAACGAAAAATGTTACCTAAGTTCTTAGGTAGGTAATTACCTAAATACAAAATTAAAGAAAAAATCAGTACGCATGTCCATACTCCACACACATACCCTAATTTGAATTTTTTTTAAAAAGTACAGAATTAAAAAACCAATCCCTTATAATAAACATTGTATAGCCTCGGAATAGTAATACAGTGTTAGATCTTTTTCTTTCTTTTTAATATTTTTAAGCTTGATTGACAAAACACTGTATAAGTATTTCGACTATAACTGCTATTCGGCGTTTACAATTAAGAAGGTAAATCTCTGAGAGATTTTGAATTTTGTTGATAAATTCCATTTTTTGTTTTCAGAAACAGTTAAAAGACAGAACAATTAAAAGTTGAATTTAATTTAAAAATAAAAAGATTGATTTAAAATGTTTCAACCCTGTTCACCTCAGAGATATGGTTATATCAGTTTCTCGTTTAATTCATTCAAATTCCATTACAAATTTACTTCTACAGAGAAGAGAAAAACAAGTTTCGAAATTAAATTGCTATAGTTAGGATTAAAGACCTATTGCTTGCCTACGACATAGTTTTTAGGTCTACCTACATGAAACGACAAGATAAGAGTTAGAAATTGAACTATGTAGACAGGAAAAGCTATTACACACCTAATTTAATCTGTAGGCTCTAAAAAATATAAATTACTTTCAAAATAATCGAAAATAGACGTCAAGCGACAATATTTACAGTGAAAAAGCACCATAAATTCTGTTAATACACTCTATTATTACTCACAACTTTCACTTATCTATTTAAAGCATCAACATAATAAGAAATTGGCACCAAAAATGAAACTAGACAGTCTATAGTTTCAACAATAAAGTTCTATGAACGCGGATTAATAAAATAACCTGCATTTGCCATAACTTTTTTTTTAAATATACGCGGGTTGCTTGGCAGAATGTTGCAATGCTGCCAACACATCGTGTTTGAGCCTAACGTACAATCTTCCTTTTCTCCACGGATTTTGAAGTTGTAAAGGTCGGAAATCATCTCGAAGACATCTTTCCCGAGCGCCAATCACGGCTACGAGGCAAAAATCGTGTAGTTTTTCTGGTCCATAGACGGGGCCTGATTTTCCTTTGAGCACGGCGGCCATGTTGAGTTGTTTGACAACTAGGTCGATGACCTCGCGGGCGGAAGTTCTTGGAGTGACATGTAGTTTGAGAGAAGTACCCGCGGCTAGGCCAGTCTCGTAAGCGGCAAATACCTGGGTACAAAAAGGTTATGTCATGATTACAAGTTACAACATAACAAAAAAACACACACTTGGTGGGTACTTCCACAGAATACTCTTATCTATGGGTAAGTTTACATAATTATATTTTTTACTTTTAAAAGTGTGATTATTGCGTTAGTTGGGTGGGAAATCATCATCAGTCCTTATTAGCTGAGTTTACATCTAAACTTACCTATTTTGGTTCTCCTATGACAGCATTCATACCAAAATCATCCTAAATGTGAGCAGAACAAATTAACTTGCAATTGCAATATCCTCACCTGCAATATTCCAGGCTGGTCGGGCGTTCTTAGCTCCGGCGCTTTGATATGCTCTCTCTCCTCAGTCTTTGGAACTTTATTGTTGCACTCCACATCCTCATGAGTCTCCAACAACGGCTGCCTCTTCACGCTCAAGCTAGGCTTTGGAAACTGACCAGTATCACTGTACTCCACATCCGAAGCCTTGACATTGGTCAGGCTTTTCGATGGAATAACGTTACAGGGACTCCTGAAGTGTTGTGGACGGATTTTTAAAGGAACTGTTGTTAAAGGACAGCTCTGGCTTTCTGAGTCACTGGATAGACTTTGGACTGATTCAGAGACGTTCCCTTTAGAAGTTCTGACGCTTATCATGCTTCCAGGATAGTAACCTTTGACGGTCAGCAAGGGGCTGGACGTGGTTGATGACGCACAAGTAGTGTTGATACTGTGTGGACGTGGTTTTGGTTCCACGTTCTCGTTCTGTAAGACTAAAGTGTCTTCGCTTCTTGATGGAGGAAGACGGTTGCTCCCGATGCTTGTGTGAGATCCGTTCGACTTGATATCAAATTGAGAGTTGCTGCTCATGTAGTTATTGCTCGATTGGGTGTATTGAGAATCTGCGCTGTTTTTCCGCTTAATAATATCCGCGTTGAGGAATTGTGAGCTGCTTAGATTTATGGTTGAAATTGAAGTCTGTCGAGGTGCAAGGCTTAATTGCTGTTCTGACTTGCTGAACTCAGGGTGCAAATTTGCGTGGTTGCCATTCCCTGCTGGTCCAGGCCAAGATCCTCTTCCAGGAGATGATTTCGTCATCTTTCCGTCTCTTGGAGGTATCGTTAAGAAGTCTTTCAAGTTAGCCTCGTTTTCTTGATCCCCAATGTCAGGACCATCGGTTGATTGCGAGGGTGTCGTGTCTAAAACGTTTTTGAGCAATATTCCAGAACTTGGCGCCGCCTTGTCCTTGTCTCTCGCGAACCCAATGACGTCCATCAACCATCGTTCCGCTTTCCATATGGCGTTGAGATTGTTTTGGAGGTCTTCTAATTTAGTTAGTCTCTCTTTGGCTGTTTGTAGCTCACTACAGGAAAATGCCTCTCTATGCGAATGAGCTGCTAATGCTACATCTAGTTCTAGAACACAGCTTAATTTGGAGTATTTGTTCAAAAAATTTGTGTGGTACGTTTGGAGGTGGATCATTTCGAAGGCCTGTATGGGAAGGCTTAGTAAATCGCCTTTTTGGAGCAGGATTTCTTTCTGTCCGGGAACTGAGCAGGCCTGTTCCGCTGGAGGACATACCATGATGAAGCTGACGTCACTATTGAGTTCGATGACCTCGAGGTCGTATATTCGGTGGGCAATGACGCATTCTCCAGGTATCTCCATATCTTTGAACAGGCGGCGGGATGCTGAGGCAATTTGGTCTAGGAACATTTCTTGAGATTCTGAGGGCTTCTCGTGTCCTGAGACAAAGCTGTTGACGGATTCGTCTGATGGCTTGCCTGATTGGTTCTTGAGGTATTCCCACTCTTCTCTGTAAAAAATAAATAGTTTATTCGGCAAAAGTCGGGAAAAAGATTCTAAGAAAGTTTTTAGGGTGGGCTATTTAGTGTCAGAGTGATTTTTTGGTATGATCCTAGTCACACTGAAATAAGTGTTAGCAACACATACAAAAGAATGCAGTCTATGGTCTGCTGTGTGACGTTTGCGATCGAACTGTCAAAGGAATGTAGCGAATGAATGAATGAATTAATGTAGCGTAAGGAATGAAGGAGTAGCGCCTGAGTCGCCCGCCCCGTCCAACCGACACTTCTCGCTGGAGCACGGAAGAGGACGGACCTCGTAGTGTTTTTCTTGGGTGTCTTTCTGTAGTATTGATCTTGGTGTCCATTAGAGTCATATTGGAATTACCTACATATTGTACATGGTTTGGATTATTAGAAGTATTAGTTGTTTACGTTTACATTAAGGTAGTTTTGAATACCGTCTCTTCAGAAATAGTTTACATCAGAAGTGGGATGTAGTTTTCTCGCGCCATAAATGAAATAGAAATACATCGATAAAGGTATCAAGGCAAAAGATACCGGAATTATTTTTAGCAAATCGTGTAATGTTATTATGTCTGGCAACTAACTTCATTAGATTAGCAGTATTAGATGAAACGACAAGCGTGTATGAAAAGCCTCATGGAAGTAGAAGAAGCGAAAGATGTATGCCAGGATCTTAGCAAGTGAAGAGAAATGGTATCTGCCTACCCATATGGGAAATAGTCGTGACTATATATATGCAGATGACCTGAAAGGCGACTATAGGCACTCACCAGAATAGGAGTAGTGAGTTTTTTTTTTTTTTTTTTTTTTTATTTAAAATAGGTCGGCGTTTGACCATCAACTCGCCTGATGTTAAGCGACGTTGTGGTCTAAGATGAAGCACGACGACCTAAGGTACTTATTCACTCTAGCATTGAAGTTTTGTAGAGTGAAGAAGTCAAAGACGGCAGTTGAGTGAGGAGCTACAAGCGCGCTACTGCTCAGACCCGTCTTCAGAACGGTTACACCGGACTACATCCCGAAACACGACTAGGTCATTTCACGGCATGGCTTGGTCCGGTGGGTGGTAACTAGCCACGGCCGAAGCCTCCCACCAGAGTTTGCTACCCGGTTAGCACTACCCGGGGACCACGTGTAGGGAATCAGAATGGAGTACACTCCTACGGACGTGGGTAGCTCAGCCCCCAAAGCAGTTGAAGCAGTGACTTCCTAAGACTAAAGGAATGATCTGGACCAGGCACTACTTCGGATTAAGGGAGTGAGCTAAAATAGCTGAACAGTAAGTGAATTAGTAGCTGATAGATGACCTGAAAGGTTGCTATAGGCACTCGCCAGAATAGTGGTAGTGAGCTGAAGCAGTGACTTTGTAAGACTAAAGGAATGATCTGGACCAGGCACTACTTCGGATTAAGGGAGTGAGCTAAAATAACAGTCGTATAGGGAATTTCTAAGCCTAAATATATCAGCTTTGGTTTAGATGGTCAGTACTATTATAAAAAAAAAGATACATTGCAGAGAACTATTGAGAAACCTAAAAGACCTTTTTTTCGGTGTTATGATTGATGATGAAGTTAATGAATGAGATAACTAGTTACAAAGTGGTAGAAATTCCCAAGTCTAAAGGAATCAAATGATGAAAAGGTTGCAACTGAAGTTCTATCTATTTAGGACATCATGAGTCATGATAGGCCGAGCTTAAAGATTTTAACAGCCTTTGAAATCATGTGTGTGTTGACAGATACGTAATTCATGTGTAAAGTTGGAACTAATATAAGAAGCGTGCCTGAGGGCATGCACGGCGCAGGAGGGCCGTGTTAGCAACACATACAAAAGAATGCAGTCTATGGTCTGCTGTGTGACGTTTGCGATCGAACTGTCAAAGGAATGTAGCGAATGAATGAATGAATTAATGTAGCGTAAGGAATGAAGGAGTAGCGCCTGAGTCGCCCGCCCCGTCCAACCGACACTTCTCGCTGGAGCACGGAAGAAGACGGACCTCGTAGTGTTTTTCTTGGGTGTCTTTCTGTAGTATTGATCTTGGTGTCCATTAGAGTCATATTGGAATTACCTACATATTGTACATGGTTTGGATTATTAGAAGTATTAGTTGTTTACATTTACATTAAGGTAGTTTTGAATACCGTCTCTTCAGAAATAGTTTACATAAGGCTTCAAACCCTTCGATAAGGTATTAAAAATCGCTGTTCAGTCCAATCAAAATTCAACGATTTCAAAGATATATGATCAGAATTTTAACTCTTGATCAAACAAAAAAACCAGGATCATTATTCCATCTCTTTAGGATTTCTAGTAAGTTAGATATCAAGAAAATAAATCCTTATGCCGTGACTGAAAACATTATTCCAGTCCCCCAAGCTCCAAGATCCAAGATCCCAACTGCTACTGACTAAGTAGTATGTAGTAGTATGACTCACGCAGACACATGCGGGTTGTCCCGCACGCGCGTGTGCGGCGGCACGTTGGGCGTGCGCGCGGGCGCCACGATGCGCACCACCTCCACCGACGACTGCAGCTTCAGGTAGCCCAGGTACAGGCCGCGGGGGAGCTGCACGCGCGACACCTGGGGAGATAGACCAGGGTTCTTTGATTGACACTTGTCGTGTTGCAGTCTCACCACGCCCATACACAACACGTCTAGTGTCAAACTTTTTATTTTATGTTTCGCTTCCGTCTGGAATAATTCCATCTGTAGCAGATTTGTTGTAGGTGAAGAGAGCTATAACTTCAGTGAAGAACGCCAACATGCCATTTCAAATAATTTAGCCAATATTAAATATAATAATCACTGTTTCTCTAATCTACATATTTCTAAAAGTGCAGTACTAAAAGCTTTCAAAAGTATAGATATAAATAAAGGGGCCGGATCAGACGGTATACCCCCTATATTTATTAAAAAGTGTGCTTCGAGTCTCTCACTTCCTTTGTGTTTAATTTACAACAAATCTCTTCAATCAGGATTATTCCCGGATATTTGGAAAACAGCAAAAGTTGTTCCAGTATTTAAGAACGGAGATGAGAAAGTTGCTAGTAATTATAGGCCGATTTCAATTATTTCGACATTTGCAAAAATATTTGAATCTATTATTTTTCCTTACATAGATCAACATTTAAAACAGTTCATCACTGATCATCAACATGGCTTCATAAAACAAAGATCCACATGCACTAACTTAGTAACTTTTGTTGAGAATCTTGTAGAAGCAGTTGACAATAACAAGCAAGTTGACGTCGTATACACAGACTTCAGCAAAGCTTTTGACAAAGTTCCACACTCCGTGCTCATTTTTAAGCTTTCGGCCTATGGTTTCTCTGGTTCCATGCTAAATTGGATGCGATCATACTTGCACAACCGCGACTTTTATGTTGTAGCAGCTGGCTTTGCGTCGACTATGCAACCAGTAATAAGGTCTGGGGTTCCTCAAGGATCACACTTTGGTCCTCTTTTTTTTAATTACTTCAGTAATGACCTCCCCAATTGCCTAACTTATAGTACTCCATTTATGTTTGCCGATGACCTGAAAATTCTAAGGGTGATTAATTCATTTGAAGATACTACAAAGTTACAGAATGATCTAGAGAATCTAAATAAATGGTGTGTGATAAATGGAATGACACTAAATGTTGAAAAATGTAGTCAAATTACTTTTAGTAGGAAAGTTAAAAATATTAAAGTTAACTACAAAATAGGTACAAATGAGTTAAAGATTGTCTCAACAATAAAAGACCTAGGAGTGACGTTTGATGGAAAATTAACTTTTATCCCACATATCGATATAATTATTAAAAAGGCATCTAAAATGCTGGGATTTCTCATTCGAAATAGCAAAGAGTTCATTAAACCTAGTACTAAAATATTGTTATATAACTGTTTAATACGCAGTATCTTAGAATATGGCTCTCCCGTCTGGAGGCCACATTATGCCGTTCATAGCTTAAGACTAGAAAGAGTACAAAAAAGATTTCTGTGGCATTTGGCTTTTTCTGCTAGGATAGCAAAATCTGTAATTTCGTACAATAAAAGATTGAATTTTTTCAATATTCAAACGTTGTCAGATCGCCGCATTAAATTAGATCTAATTTTTCTTTACAAATTGATAAATAACAAAATTAACTGCCCAATTTTATTAGAAAAGTTTAAATTAAGAGTACCATTTAATTATCCCAGAAAACACATAACTCCATTTGCTCCTATCTATCGAAGGACAGTTTTAGGGGCCAACTCGCCTGTTCCTAGAATAAGCAGACTCATTAATGTATATCATAATAACAACTTAGATATTTTTGGGGACTCACTTGGTGCATTCAAAATTAATTTAAATTTAATTTTAAATATGAATACCTAAATCGTCGATGTTATGTTAATATTTATGCTTAATTAGAATAATATTTCTTTTAATATTAAAATTCATTTAGAATAACTTTTGCATGCTGTGCTTCCTTCAACAGACAGCACATTTAGTTTAATAAGATTAAATGAAAACAGAGTATTTATGAATGTAGCTGTAAATGTGAAGCCTTATTAAATAAATAAAAAAAAAAATAAAAAAAATAAAAAAATTATTTTTGTCGTGCAGAGCTGGTCTCCCATTGGAGATTTCTCTTCTATTGCCTTTGTTATGCGTTGTTGTTTGTTAATTGTCAAAGATGTTTCGTTTCTTGAGTCTTTTCGGGTAAATTGTCATAGCTAGTCGTGCTGCCAATTCATTTGGATGGTTTTCAAGTCTTCCCTTGTATGTTCTAGAATGATGCACTATTTTCTAGAATGTTGCCTTATTTAGTCCTAGTGTCCTACGTGTCCAAATTTAGAAACAAATATTTTGGACAATTGTCTGTAGCCCATTTACGTGATACCTGGCAACCTAGCAAGGCTAGCACGGGCAGGAGACAAATTGTCTTTTCACTGTTTTCATCCGCGTTTAGATGTGGCAAAGCTAGAATAAGTTTGTCTCTCTCTCGCGGAATCAAAACTGTGGTAAGGAAATTGGCCACGGCTAATGTTAGCCCTGCTGGAGGAGCATTGCCGAATTTTGAAAACAAAATTTACGAACAATTATTTAGATCTTAGACCATGCCAGACACTTTGAAGTGACATTACAGTTAACTTTCATGAAATTTCCATTCAATCTGACCAGGACAAAGCTGTCATCTTCATCAGTATTCTAGTACCAAGATTCTTACCTGATGATAAGCGATCTGCTCATGCACAGAAGCCATCAGCAGTTCCCCAATAGTGTTGTCCTCGCTCAGCACTCGCCGCCTCAGTCTTGAGACCGGCACCCAGCGGGAGTTGAGTGCGGACACTGACTTGGCAGACTTGACGCTGTTCACGCAAGACAGGACTACGGTCCCGCTGGAGTCCCGAAGTGGCTTGTGATAGAGTTGGCCTAGAAGGTAACAAGAAATTGATGGTTTATTCCTGCATTACAACCTCTTTGGCCGCCTACGAAACCGAAATCTGGTTACGAACTCGTAACCAGAAAAATCTTATATTTAATTAACATTCTGGTTTTATTTGTTTGCCATCGTCTGTCTAAATTAAACATGTTACTTCTTATTGTTGCTCAAGACAGAGATTTGCGCTTCTTAGTATGGCCAGGATAAAGTCTGGGTCGCTGCGCTGACAGATAGTCAGTAAGTCGGGTTTAATCATGCTTACAGACCTGTAGCAAAAGTAAAAGTAATGCTAACTGTAAAACTGTAAAAAAAAACGAAATTTGTCATTACCTAGATCCTGTATACAGAGTGCAGACTGCATCTGCGCGGCCGCCGTGAGCAGTTTGAGTCTAAAGTGGATGGAGGAAGACGTGTGCTTCTCCATGTCCGTGCGAAGAGCTTTGACATCGTCCCACGAACATGACACCTGCGTAAGAAATGGGAAAGGTCAAGAATGATTTCATATAAGCGTGGACCTGACTTGCACTGTGTTGTCTGTGCATAGGGATTGTACACGGCATATCAGTTTATTTTTTTATTTTTTTACAACAGACTAGGCATGCGTTTGACCACTGACTCACCTAATGGGAAGCGTCGACGTGATCGAAGGTTTAACACGCTTGCCTAGGAGATACCTATTCACTTTACTCTTAAACACCCCCGGATTGTATTTAGGTAGAAAGACAGACGCAGGCAACGGGTTCCACACCTCTGCAGTTTCATTACCATGTGGCAAACGTTTCTTCTTAAGGCGAGGCTTTCCCAGAACTTTAGGTATTTTACTCTACCTCAGGCCGCACTTTTTGGGAGCGCGACGTATTCATTCACGCGACACAAAAGTTGTGTGCGATGCGCCGCGCGCACGTCTTTCACCCGTCAGTCACGTTATGGTATCGAGTACCTAAACACCCATTTTAGGAAATCGATAAAATAATCCGTCCGTCATTGTACTCATCCATTTTATGAACATTTTTTTTGATGCCAAACAAAAAAAAATCTAAAAAATGCCGTTCAAGCCAATATAGGTACAACCAATCTCATGTCCACGAGTTGTTGTATTTTTGATGTGTGAGCAGTCGTGGCATTAGTTTCATTTTACCGGTAGTGTCATATTTCCATTTTATCACACTTCACATTCATAAATACAAAAGATTGCGATTGTGTGTGGAAGTTAGGTACTTACTCGTATTTCACTTATTCACACCTAAACGGCTAGACGGATGAGGATCATATTTGGAACGGAGTTAGCTTATGCCCTGGATTGACACATAGGCAACTTGTTATCCTTATTAGGACAAATATTTATACAGGGTGTTGGAATGATTGTGTAACTACCGGTATTCATTAAGTAATACAACATAGTAAATTTCATTATTTTTGGGTATATTGCATAACAATGGTAATAACAATTTTAATTACCTTACTTTACCATTAGGTGCGTACTAATAATATTGTATGGTTTGTTAAATGTTACAAAGTTAAAAAACTACACGATTCACAATTTTGAACAATAATTATGAAAGAATCGAGTAAACTTATACCGGATATATAGGTATACATACCCTGGGTACGAAGTGGCGGACATTCTGCTAGTACTAGCAAAACATCCAATACAAAAATATACATTCACAATATTTACATTTATATATACAATTGAGCTATAGGTACGTAGTATTATTATTTGTTCTGTGATATAGTTGTAGAATCGATGGCAGCCTAGTTGGGAGTGGCAATTTTGCTCTGCTGGGTTCGAACCCAGCCGACGGCACGCACCAATTTGTTCATTGTGTGAACATATATGCGTATTGTGTGTCATCTGCTACATAACTGAGTGCTTAGTGTGAGTTGCTCAAAGTAAATCGAATAACTTTACTACAGCGTAAACGAGTTTACGTCACACGGATCGACAATCGATAACGAGCGAGTGTGAGTGCCAATCGAGCTTGTCACTCGATTCGCGTAAATTCACCGTGAAAAAGTAAATTTTTCATGTCAATGTTAGCAGTAAACAAAAAACTCGCACTCACGAGTGCGGTTTCTCATTACTCCCACTAGGTGGCGCTTTTTAATTTTCATACAAATTGGAGTTACTTTTACGCGATCGAAAAGTAAGAAAAACTCACACTAAGCACACTGGAGCCCGGTGTATGGCGACAGGCTCGCCCCCTGTCACATTTGGGACTGAATATCGTCCGGCGAAATGTGGGTGTTGTATTACACCTCTGCCAGCCCCCTCGGGGAAAAGCGTGACGATATGTATGCATGTCTAGCCATAAGTTCTGTTACAAATGAAAATGCATTTATTTTTTTATACAGTAATGTAATGTTTATAAAAGTTATATTTACATATGTATTGAAGTCTTAACAAAAATATAACTATTATTTTATTCAAAATTACCACATTTGGCCTTGATAGAGGCCTTTAGTCGGTCTGGCCAAGAATCTATGGATTTACGGACTGTTTCCATGGGAAATTTAGCCACTGCTTGCTTCAAAGATTTCTTAAGTGACTCTATGTCGGCGTGTCGTTTAGAGCAGGCCATGCCCTCTAAACCTGACCATAATTTGTAGTCCAGGGGGTTTTGATCTGGGCTAGAGGAGGGCCAGTCTTCAGCCCTTATAAAGTCCGGAACATTGGCTTCCAGCCAGGCTTGGGTAGTTCGCGCCTTGTGACCATGTGCAGAGTCTAGTTGGAAACTCCACGGTAGATTTTTAAAAAGTGTATTGCTAAGGGGTTGTAAAACACCATATAAGACGGTGTCTTGATACACTTTGGCAGAAGTTTTAACCCCCTTTTCACAAAAACTAAGCTTTGTGACGCCGTGATAGGATACCCCCCACCAAACCATGACTGACGCAGGATGATGACCACGCTGAGTGAAACAGGGTCAATGTCATCCACGTGCCTAAAACAAAATAAAAATAAATATTTATAAGTATGATGTCCAAAAGTTCAAAATATAAAAATTCTAAAAAACCGACCAAGTTCGAGTCGGACTCGCGCACGGAAGCTGTCATTCAAGCTTGTTGATATGTATGTACATAATTATATAACAACTACATTATAAATAAATGAGCTTTCAAATGACACCTCAAACAACTGATTTGATGAGATAGAACTCGAGATATAAGCAATAATCTACAACGGTCGGCGGCCATCTTTGTGACGTATATACATAGCTTCGCCTGTCCCCGCTATCGCTTCTTACAACCGGCAGTTTCGAATTTCAAAGGCAACGACGAACACATCCATACCAGTCGTACTTACAAGATTTACCGAAATGCTCGATTTTCGCTAATCGTTAAAAACGAATATACAACTTTACGAGTTTTCTTCAAAACAGCCAAAATCACGTTGCAGTACTAATCAGGCCTAGATGTGTTCAAATCATACGGCTATAACTCAAACGCTACCAAACACTCGTGTAGTACAGATTGTTCAGTCAAAAATGAAAGTATGAACGACGTTCCCTATCTCACCTAACACCCTATATAATTTACATACATACAGTACAGTCAAAACTTAGCGAAGATCCGCCACCTTGCATGTTACAAAAAGAAGGTAGGTACTTACGTTTCGTCAATTGCAATGTCATCAGAGTTTATTACATTCTCTTGAAGTACTCTTCTGCAAAAAAAAAACGAAGATAAGTATTCATGTAGGTAAGTATAACTACGTAAATATCACTACTAGATATACCACTAGGCCGGGTATTTACTCGTTGTGCAGTTCAGATTGCTCAGTAAAAATGAAAGTATGAACGTCGTCCCGTATCTTACCTAACATCCTGTATAGTTAAAACTTAGCGAAGATCCGCCGCCCTGCATGTTACAAAAGGTAGGTAGGTACTTACGTTTCGTCAATTCCAATGTCATCGGAGTTTATTACATTTAGTTGTAGTACTCTTCTGAAAAAAAAAAAAAAAAAACTGTAAGATAGGTATTCGTGTAAGTAGGTATAACTATATAAATATAAATATCACTGGTATGCCACTAGGTCGGGTATTTACTCGTTGTGCAGTTCAGATTGCTCAGTAAAAATGAAAGTATGAACGTCGTCCCGTATCTCACCTAACATCCTACATACCTATATACATATAGTCAAAACTTAGCGAAGATCCGCAGCCCTGCATGTTACAAAAGGTAGGTAGGTACTTACGTTTCGTCAATTCCAATGTCATCGGAGTTTACTAAATTTAGTTGTAGTACTCTTCTGAAAAAAAAAACAAAACTGTAAGATAGGTATTCGTGTAAGTAGGTATAACTATATAAATATAAATATCACTGGTATGCCACTAGGGCGAGTATTTACTCGTTGTGCAGTTTAGAATGCTCAGGAAAAATGAAAGTATGAACGTCGCTCCGTATCCGTATCTCACAAGTTGTCTGGGTGAAATAATAAATGGTGACCGACATAGTCAAAACTTCGCAGAACACCCGCCTCCCTGCGTGGTACAAAAGGTAGGTAGGTACTTACGTTTCGTCAATTCCAAAGTCATTGGAGTTTGTTACGTAGTAGTCTTCTGCAAAAAAAAACTGTAACTGTAGGTAGGTATAACTACATAAATATCACTAGTAGGTATACCACTAGGCCGGGTATTTACATCGTGAATAACACGTAACGAGACAAAAAAGTATCTATGATGATGAGTATGATATTTGAAAACACTAAAACGAATATAAGTAGGTACTAATAGATTTGTTGATACATCATCTGACTACAAAAAGCAATGCAAGAAATGTCGATTCTAGTAAATAAAAACAATGATTACCAATTTAATCTAGTAGAAGTTTATCTACTTACCGACGTTTGCTCCTTGACTCGTACGATTTTCTAAAAGCCAGACTTGAGCATTTTTTTCGTTTATTATGTTTGTTACCCATTATGGCAAAACTAAATGCTTGGTTGGTGTTGGTGTGTGCGGCACTGCGGAGATCACAAAAATTTGGCACACGTCCGGCGTCGACGGGGTCTGCGGGCGGACTGGCGGTCACGCAAACGTGCCTTTTTACCATGAATTCGTGATAAAAAAATCATATAAAATTACCATGTTAACTTTTTAACATTTTTATTTATGATTCCATTTTTTTATTGCATTGTAATTCGTAAAAAAAATAAAAAAGCAATATGATTTGTAAAAATGAGGTCGCAAATCGTGTTTAAAATACCAAATAGAGGTGACTTTGGATTTTTTTTCTATCGAGTGAAGTTATTCATTACATGTATCAGATTTATGATTCCACTTAAAAACATGCTTAAGAATAACATATTTTTTTTTACACAGTAAAAACCATGGTTTATCTTAGAGGAAAGTTGATTCTTGCTAGACGTTTTCTGGCCAGGCTCGCCTTAAGCTAAATGCTTTTTTTGTTTAAAAGCTAAGCTATTTTTTAAAAGACACTGTGTACCTACTTTGATTAACCACGTTAATATTATAAAATTGAAAGTAACTCTGTCTGTCTGCTTGTAGGCTTTTCACGGCTAAACGGCTAAATGGTTTTTGATGAAATTTGATTATCAGTTCCTTACAGTATAACTACCACGATGAAGGCTTTTGAATAAGTACTATTTTCTGAATAAACGCGAACCAAGTATTTTAAAATAAAAAAATAATTTCGTCTCAATGTAAAATTTTCTTACACTTGTGTTATTTCGAGTGTTAATTTAATGTTATAATTAATTATTGTGTTGTGTAATTAAAAATCATGTCCATGGTCAAGAAGTAATATAATGGTACGTTTTGGCTATTTCTACGATCTGTGGTTTTGGCCATCATCCTTTTAGTTCATCGATATATAAATGTACACGTACCTAGTACATAAATATCAATGTTTTAGTAAGATTATTTTAAAATTAAAAATTAAATTAAATTAATTAAATTTAAATTAAATAAAAAAAACAATTAAATTAATTAAAAAAATATAAGCTTTGTTAGTTTTATTTCAAGCAATTTGGATGCCAGATATTGCTTTCCGGGTTTCCCTTTAAGTGTTCTGTAAAGCCTTCAATAATTTGTTAGGTACTGGTACCCTGCTTCTAGCTTGAAATCTTCATTAAGAAAAGCCCAATTCGCTCAAATATCACACTAATAACATGCGAAAGTTTGTATGGATGAATGTATGATGTCTGTTACCCAATCTCGCCAGAACGGCTAAACGGATCTGGACGAAATTTGGCACAGAGATAGATTATAGTCGAGAATAGCACATAAGATTAAAAAGTTTTGCCGCTTAGCCTAAGTTAGGTGAACCCGCAGGGAAGCGGTTATAAATGCTAGTATCGTATAAATCCTACTCTCTCCTATATTATACTTATTATCACTCTGAAAATTAGAACGAGATTTTAAAAAGTTGTAACCTTCATAAGCCAGTGGAAGTCAGTGTAGATGCAGGTGGGGTAGGTCTCGTCCACTTCTATGACCGGCAGGAACTCCTCGCTCGTCACCAGCACCTTGTCTTCGTGGTACAGGATGCAAGCCAAGTAGATCCCTCTGGAATATTTTATATAATAAATACAATATTATATTGACTGCCTCGTTGGCTCAGTTGGTAGTGAACCTGCCTTCTGAGTTTGGAGGCGTGGGTTCGATTCCCACCTATTTATGTGATGAACATTTGTGTTTGTTCTATATCTGGGTGTTAATATCTATTTAAGTATTTATTTAAAAATATCTAAGTATGTATATCAGTCCCTGGCAACCATAGTATAAGCTTTGCTTAGTTTGAGGTCAGGCGACCGTGTGTGGAAGTGTTTCGAATTTATACAGGTTACCGATTTTGAAAATTCGTTATGGAAAGTTGATTCTGCTACAAAATAATCATACTAAAATAATTAAATGCTAATTTGAGAACTTGCGTGTTAATTTGTAAATTTTCACGCTGATAAGGCCGAGTAAAATTTTGTATAAAAGAATTGCATTAAATGTATAACATAAAGGCATAAATATATTGTGAAAAATTCTGTGCAAGGATGTTTGTTATCCATACATGGGTACGAAAGGTCTTCAACTCGGAGAGCCACTTATCCTTATTAGCCCCAAAAGCATCCATGGCTAACCTTCGCAGATTCTTCTGAAATTTGCTAGCGGCGGTGAAGAGATGCCATATGGTGGTCGTTTTCTCCCGCGTAAGACGAGAAAGTTGCGCCTACGCCAATTGCCATTCTTGCAATTTGTGCGAAATATTCATTAGCCCCAAAACCACTTATTGTTAACCTTCTCAGATTCTTCTGTGTTTTGCTAGCAGTAGTGAACAGTTGTCGTATAGTGGCAATATTTTTCTGCGGAAGACAAGGAAGTTGCAAAATCACCCATTCTTAACCTTCTCAAATTATTTTGGAGCTTGCTAGCTACGGTGAACAGCTATCGTATAGTGGCCGACTTTCGTTGCGGAAGACGAGCAAGCTGCAAAAGCCCCCATTGCTAACCTTCTCAGATTCTTCTGGAATTTGCTAGCGGCGGTGAAGAGCTGCCGTATAGTAGTAGTATATTTCTGCGGAAGGCGAGGAAGCCGCAAAAGCACCCATTGCCAACCATCTCAAATTCTATTGGAGCTTGCTAGCAGCGGTGAACAGTTGTCATGTCGTGACTGTCTTTTTCTGCGGAAGACGAGGAAGCTGCAAAAGCACTCATTTCTAACCTTCTCAGATTCTTCTGGAACTTGCTGGCAGCGGTGAAGAGCTGTCGTATCGTGGCAGTCTTCTTCCGCGGCAGGCGCGGCGGCTGCGCCTGCGGGCGGGTGCGCGCGCCGGCCGCGGCGGCCGCCAGCGCCTCCAGCGCCGCCGCGCCGCCCGGCTCCCCGCGCGCCGCGCGCGACGACACGTCATGCCAGCCTGGGGACGCACAGAATACTCGCCTGTCACATACTGACAAATAGACAATCCAAGTCTCACCTTAAGGGTGAGAACCCTTATGGGTTAAGACTTCTGCCAGTGTGGAACCCTAAAAACGGCTAAAAAGCTTGTGAAGGTGTGACGTATTTCGACTCCAGGCTTTCTCCTATTCTGACGCGTGAAATGTTCGTTGTCTTGGTCACTGTCACTCCTATGACTATTCTAACGAGAAAGACAATAAAATACCTCACGCGTTAGAACAGGCCCCGAGCGCTGTAGTCTAACTAAATCAGGCAGCGGTGTTGATCAAATCCTTCCTGTAAATCTTTGATCATTAAAACGTTCATTAAAACATGAAGGATATCAATGTATTAGAGTACCGTCGTGCTAAGTCTATATCCCGCCAAGACCACGGATCTACTGTCACAGACGGACAGAACTTCTCTAGTTCCAAGTATGTACTTACTGCTAGGGACGACACTTCTCGGGACAGACACGGTGAAAGGCCCCCATCCCTTGATGTTCCCCGCGGCAGCCCTGAAGAAGTACCGGCGTCCCCTCGTGAGTCCGGCCGCTAAGACGCGCGTGCCGTTGGTTGTGCCCGACGCAGCCACCTCGCGACTGCCGCATACGTTGGAGAAGTCTGCTCGGGATGACCATTCCACTGCGGGAGGAAATTGTGTGAGTATCTTTGATATATTTATGTACTACGTGCAGTGCCGGATTAACCACGCAGCAAGAGTAGCAATTGCTACGGGCCCCGCGCGAAAAGAGGCCTCGCATATTTAAGCTCACTGATCTCTGCCTAAGCGTAATCTTTCTAGTCTAACTAAGATGTGGTATCAGTGCCGGATTAGCCACATAGCAAGACACAGCAAATGCTACGGGTTCCGCGAGAAAAACTAAAACTAAAAAATCCCTACACCCAATAACTTTTCTCAAAATAGACATGCGGCGCCAAATTACAGAAAATAGGCGGGAAAACGCTGACCATACTTGGGAACACTTCAATACTTTCAGGGAAAATGAGGTGTTTTGGTGGGAAACCAACTACTTAAGGGCCTCTTCACATTTGCTACGGGCCCCGTGTTCTTTTAATCCGGCACTGACTACATAGTACGAGTACATTAATTTCGTTGGGGAATATGATGATTGGTTTGTCATAATTTGTCGTGTGTTAGGACTTAGATTTAGGAACTTTGGGTCTATAGTATGAAGTTTTTTGGCACCTGAATATAATAGAATGGATAATAGCTAATTGAACAGTGACTATCACAATTATAACACTAGAAATAAGGATAGGATAGCTGTACCGAGATTTAGACTGACTAAGTCATAAAAGTCATTTTTAGGCAACTGCGTTCGTTTTTACAATAAAATCCCGAAAATATATAACAGGGCTCACCGAGGGAAAATTCAAATCACATGTAAAAACTACATTAATGAAAAGAGGATATTATAAGATTAAGAATTATTTAGAAGATAAAGATGTCTGGAGCCTTCCACTTCCGTCAAGTAGCCACTAGTATTTATAGATATTACCTAGTTGTAAGCCAAAATTTGTGAGACTGTTTTTTTATTTTTTATTTGAAAAAATAATGCCCCTCAGTATCTTGCCTGTTCTTCTGAGTAGAGGCTTTTTGTCCGAACAAGGCGGTCGAGTCTATTTAAATAACTTTGACGTTCATAAGTGTATCTTTGATACCTAAATTGAATAAAAACATTTTGATTTTGACTTTGACTTTGACTTTGAGCTACACCGTAATTTTAACTAGTAGTTTGCCTCGAACGGACACCTTACACATCTACGCAACTCAATATTGAGATAGTGATGATTACATGTCTGCAAAATTTCATGAATATCGAATCAATATTTCGGATATATCCGATCTTTATTTCGGACCATCAAATGCCGTATAACTGACCTTTGTATTTAGTAACGAGCGGCGCGTCATGGGCCGCTATGGAGCGTGTTTCACGCACGCGCGCTGTCACAGCGTGCGCGCCGCAAACTTCCAAGTCAGGTGCTGGAGGCGCGGGCGGCAGACGAATTTGTTGCCAGCCTAAGAAAAGCCGCCTGGAACATTAAATAGATATTTATTATCACTGAGAAATTAAAAAAAAAACAGCCGGATGTGTTGTAACTTCTAAAGTATTCGATCGTTGGTAGTAGCAAAGAGAAATTCGAATCTGTTTATGGAAGTCAATTTTTATCCAGTTTGTCTATGTCTAATCCTATAATGTCATCGATTACTAAAATAGCTGTTATCTGTACAACATTACGCGATCTCTTGGGCCCTGCCCGCAGGGACAGGATAGTGTAATAAGACACAGGGAGTCAGGGTCCTTAAATCGGACGACCGAGTGGTTACGACCTCCCTGCTTCAGGAAGGGAAACGATAGACAGGGCCCAAGAAATCAAGTAAAGTAATCGGAACTTTAGGATCACTTCCAGATGACCAGTCCGAGATTTTTGAATGTGCAAAAAAGTATACGATAATATGCACTTTGTCAATATATGTAAGTATTATAGCGTAAAACGCTAGATCATACTGTAAATAAAGAAATAGGTAAATAAAACTTACTTCAGCGTCCGCACTCTTCTCTCCCAGTGCTGCGCTTGCTTGTCCTTCTCGGAGCCAGTTCCGCCCGCGCAGCCCGTCGTACCGGCTTGGCCGCTCGCTGATGATCTGATATATTACAAAGTGCAAGATAAAAAAAATAGAAGATAACTTTAAAGGTACTGGAACAGTTCTGAAAGATATTAAAGCTTTCTTCTTCTTTTTGCTTCTTAAATATCTTGGGACGAAAGAACAAACTATTTTGAGCACCTAGTCAATATTTGATTCGACTCTTTATTATTCCACATTACGTGGACTTCAAAATGTACCGTAGTAATTAATGCACCTGATTTTTATCAACTGGATGCATTATGAACGTCAAGGTTGTAAATTAAATTGTGGAACCAAAAGGCTTCCAGCATTTTTAGCAACTAGATGGTGATGTAGGGTCAGAAACCCTCGCTCCCTCCTCGTACTCCTACTAAATACTCCAACTGATATGAGCACGGGGGGGACGCCCATGTTCTAGCGACAGATTTCTAACAAAGATGTATGATAAGGAAGTCTACCTGGTGTAAGCGTCGTCTCTACACGTCCTCTCCGGTGGACAGCCGATGGTCTCGTGAAGCTTCGCCTCCGCCTCTCGCGCCAGTCGACGCAGATGGGTGCCCAGAGCTTCAGAGGTTCTAACTGGAAAATAAAAATAATAGTAAGAATATTACTTGGAATTACCACAGACTTCCAATACAGCGAAAGGCTGTGGAATTTACCATCTTTTAATATTTAAAAGTACAAAAACCGGCTTCCCGTCATGCGAATTGGATTTTGTAAATGTTATAAAAGTAGGGACTTAACGTAATAAAATAATTGTACAACTGGGGCCAATCACCATTCATCTATAATTCAACAGTGGGGAAGTAGCGATCGTATTTCGTACGGAGTCTGTGCAAAACATGAATACTCAAACATGAATAAATTTAAAGACATGATTTTACAGTTTCCGACGACGTAACCATTTTATGCCTCTCGATGCGTTTGTCAATCATTGTTGGCTCGAAAAGTTTAGTTACGACGCGCGCACCAAATGATTCCCGAATCGCTGTAGGTAAGGCAAAATTTATTATAACGGATCTTACAACATTATTCTGGAATTTCATAATATTTTCTAATTATAACATATCGTCACGCCATACCCCGAAGGGGCTGGGAAAGGGAATACAACATACACATTTCGCCAGACGACATTCAGTCCCAAATGTGACAGGAGCGAGCCTGTCGCCATAAAGCGCCGGAGTGTTTTGTATGTCATCTGCATACATGTAGCAAATGACATACAATACGCACAGTCGCTCACACAATTAACAAATTGGTGCGTGCCGTGGGCTGGGTTCGAAATTCGAATCCACTCAAAGGTGGGCTTCCTCCAAGTAGGCTATCATCGCTTATTAAAAAAAATCAATTTACTTCATAACCTTTTTTGAGCAGACCAAAATAGCGTCTTGTTTTCTCACTGCTCTACAGAATAATACCCATAAGATGAATTACTACGCTCAGGTATTATGATTGTGAACTTTTTTATCAGTGAGGCAATAGGAATATTACGTAAGTACCTACCTAGATACCTAACTTTAATCACGTAAAATATCGGAACACCGAACATAAAGCTATCAGTAAAACAATACACTTGACTGATTTGATTTACCATATCTCAGTCATATCAACTGTTGATGAATCGCGGACTATTGACATCCACTTAAATATGATTTGAGCGATGACTGATTCTGTTTGATTATTACAAAAATGATTCAAAATCACCCTGATAAAGTTTTTAGAGGAATTGAATCGAAATGCGCAAGGTTTGAGTCACATATGATGAAATTCTATCACAATATTATTATGATACCAGGAAAGAGATTTTGCTCGTAGATATTTTAGACAGTTACATTTTGTCAAATTTCTTAGGTCGGAACAAAAAGTTTAAATGCCATAAAGTCCAGCGTGTGAACTCGGGTGAACCTAACTTTGAGCATCTGACTTCTTTCAAAGATACAGATAAACAATCTATACAAACGTTATCTAAATTGACTGCCTCGGTGGCTCAGTTGGTAGTGAACCTGCCTTCTGAGCTTGGGGGCGTAGGTTCGATTCCCACCGAGAGCAAACATTTATGTGATTAACATTTGTGTTTGTTCTATGTCTGGGTGTTAATATGTATTTAAGTATGTATTTAAAAATATCTAAGTGTGTTTATCAGTCTCTGGCAACCATAGTACAAGCTTTGCTTAGTTTGGGGTCAGGCGACCGTGAGTGAAAGTTTCCCGAATTCATTTTTATTATTATAAAATCGAAAACAACTCTGTCTCTGTGTCTGTTTAAAGGCTTTTCACTGCCAAACGGCTGAATGGATCTTAATGGAATTTGATAGTTAGATAAAGTACATCACGAGGAAGGTTTTTGGATAATATTAGCTGAATAAACGCAAACAAAGTCGCGGGTAGCAGCTATATAGTTATCAATAATGATAAACATTTATTTACAATAAACAAACGTAAAACAAAAGACTGTGTCATGCCAAAAGGCTATGTACATAGCCTTCTTTTGGAGATACTTACGTCCAGGAGAAGACTAACATGAAATAGCTTGTAAGCTGATAATGAAAATAAGCCAAATGCCCACTAAATACGCACACATTAAACCAACTACGAGTACGAGATTACCTATTTTAATGTCAGCCCCGTATCGTATGATTTACACGTAACGTACATCAAACAACACGAGGTAAAGTTAAATTTCAAGTTACGAAGTCTGACCAACTTCTTACTGATCAATTTCTTAGTCTACATAAGTTTACGTGTAATCCTAGTCGTGGTCAAGAACTTGTAATGAATGGTTTTATTTGAGAGATAAAAATTGTTATTTTCGTGGAAAAACTTTTAAATTTAGCTCAGCAAATACATACATGCATACATATCGTCACGCCTTTCTCCCGAGGGGGCTGTCAGAGGGTTAATACAACACCCATATTTCGCCGGACGATATTCCACATTTCGCCGGACGATATTCAGTCCCAAATTTTAATTATTTATTATACATGTGACAGGGCGAGCTTGTCGCCATACACCGGGCTCCAGTCATGTAGCAGATGACATACAACTCAGCAAATGTAGGAGCATGTAATAAGTAAATCTGATAACCTTTAACCTAACCTTAGGTTAAGACTTAATAACTTACCCCCTTTACCTGTATTCCCCTTAAATAATAATTAAGATTTTTGTTAACAAAGATCACGGTCCCCGGAGTAGTGGAATGTAATTTTTAAATAACAACATTTAGAAAAGTAGAAGACAGGGGCAGCGGCTATTACACGGCGTAGAGAGGCCCAGGATGCTAATCCACCTCTATTTTCACTTTGCTTTGTCCGGAAGAGCGATATAGCCATAATACATCCCATCCCTTGCTATATAGGTCATCCGAACCGAAACCGCCTCACATTGTCATTCAAACGGGTAGCCATAAAGCGTTTAACTCAATACTCAGACCAACCTAGAGAATAGATAGCGCACGGCGTATGATTTAGGTGAAGCCAAAAACCATCCAAAAACTACGCTACTGTCGTATATGTACACAACACGCACACATTGACGCAAAAAAAAACTACGCGAACTCTAATTAACGCTAACTCGCATAGTCATTTTTACCTCGACATTATGTGCATTGGTTTATGGTAAAATGTCGTGGACATAAATATACATCGTGCATTATAAAAGTGTGCCCATGACTACATTTTGAGGTTCTTTTTAAAAACTGTGCAGTTTTTTTACAAGTCAATTTCGAAAAGGCTGTAACATTAAACTCTTACAAATATGTGCAGTTTTAGAATATTAAATCTACTAAGGTTGTATTTTGGAACGGAAATGGTGTATGGTCTAACGTAGTGGTTTTCGTGCAATTGTAAATGTTTTTCATGGCAACATTACCACGCGCATCCGTTTAAAAAGAAGTGGCTTCAGCGCGATACAACGTAGTGTTCCATCTTTTCCTCTAGGTTGATCTGAGACTCAATAACGTTGAAAATTCACGTACCAGCTGCAGGTAAAGGTTATAGGTACCTACCCAGTAGCAATATTGTCTTTTCGTCATTGTTTCGAGCCTCAAACCAGTCCCTAGGGCCGTTAAATCGATAAACTTCCGGCCGAATTCCATCCCTTGAGGGTAATGCGGCGACGGACGAAGCCAACCATTTGTTCTTGTCATTGTATAGTGTATAGGCATATTTGTTTTGTTCTGAATTAGTTTCATGATTGTATCGAACTATTGGCCTACTAAAAATCGGTCAGAGATAAAGGTTTCGTTTTGGTAGCAAAAGTTATCATGAAAATAGTGTACAGTGGAGAAGTTTCTACATAGAGGATCGCCTTGCGTTATACCAGTGCTATTCTAGTCTACGATATAGCATTTTTTGGCTCAAAAAAGTAACCTGTAATGTCTGTCTTTTTGATATAGGTATTTCTATGCCTTGCCTGTCATCATATTCCACTTCAACTTCCGCCAAGTAGCCACTAGTATTTATAGATATTAAGTACCTAGTTGTAACCCAAATTTTGTGAGACTGTAATTTATTTATCATTTGAAAAAATAATGCCCGTCAGTTTCTTGCCTCTTCTTCTGAGTAGAGGCTCTTTATCCGAACAAGGCGGTCGAGTCTATTTAAAAAAACTTTGACGTTTACAAGTGTATCTTTGATACCTAAATTGAATAAAAGCGTTTTGACTTTGACTTTGATATTAGATTCTTACTTGCTTCGTTATACTCGTAGCTTACTTGTGTTGATGGGTAACAAGCAAAGTAAATTGTTACTTTCGTATATATTAGTGTGCAAAGTTCTCCACTTTACGTACTTTACGTTGTCTATACTTCGATGAGACGAAGTCAAACGTGACCAGAACGTGGTCAATAAAAGTAAAGATAATCTGAAGTGCTATGATGTCAAAAAAATAACTCCTCAAAACGTTGGTCAATGATGACAGTGTGATTTGCATAGATAAGAAGCATCAATCTTCGACCGATATGCAAGTTGATCACGGTTAAAAATCTTTTGTTTGGTTAGAAAATACGAGTATGTAAAGATAGAATCACACCTACTGCAGAGTTGTCGCACTATAGGTACATGACACAAATGATCTGAGAGTGTTTGTCTACATTATTTGATGTGTCATCTTCATTGAAATAAAGTTGAAATTACGTTAGGCATATTAAAATGACTAAAAAATGCTGATGCGTCAAATTGTACCCCTCAGTTTCTTGCGCTTTCTTCTGGTTAGTGGCTCTTTTTCTGATCAAGGTGGTAGAGTCATTTTTATAACTTTGACGTTCATGAGTGTATCTTTGACACCCAATTGATTGAAGACATTTGATTTGATTCGATTTAAATTAGCTAACTTCATAAGCTCATTGATTGAAAGTCAAAGTCAAAATATCTTTATTAAGAGTCCCGCGACGCTATGAAATTTCCATACAAAGGCGCTTCTCAAATTTCTTGGAAACCATTTGTCAGATTATGATGAAATTTAGCGTGTACAATTAAATTAACAACATATCCGCCCGACGTTCTAGGTTTTTTTTAAAAAACGTCATCAAGCGAAAATAAAGCTATGAAAAATATCCGCATTTGTGAGGGGTCACTTTTGACTGATTTATTCAATGGATAGACAAAGCAAATCAAAAATCCCTTTATATAGGAAGGTTGTCTACATCATTAGCTTTTAAATGAATCCATAATACAAGAGACATTCTTAGTTATTTAAGAATGATTAGAGAAGTCCGTAAAGTCATTAAAAAAATTAAATTGCACTTTTTTCACTCTGTAGGTAACTTTAACTTTAAAGGCTCGTCAGTATCTTTACTTGCTCTCTTCGCTCGTCATCTTCTTCTAGACGAAATGGCCATGGAAAACCTTAAGCCAATGCGAAGTTAGTCTAAAGTGGTCGCCGGACTCTTAATAATGCATTGCATTGTACAATGATTGTTTGTGATTAGGTTTAAAAGCTCTCGTGTATGCGATAGCTTTTAAATCAAGAGAGCCAAAACTGAAGTAAAAAATTGGTTGTCTGTAAAGTCGGTTTACTGACGATAGTTGAACGTGACAACGTGCTCACTCAAGTAGGAGAGAGACGGATGTCGAACGCTGCCGAACGCAAAGGCCGATTGTGCTTCTTTGTCGCTCGTTCCGCGCTCGCGCTTGCACTTGGAACACCTCAGAGCGAGGTAACGCCGCATGTTTTCGTGCGTGCAGCCGGCTCTATCGAATTATAAGACGTTGTCACGTCAAAAACAAAGAAACGAAGGAAAGTCAATGACTGAAGTAAGTTTAGAAATGTTTCTCTCTTGGCTTATCTATCATCTGAAGCCGGTTATGCGCAATGTCTCAAGCTGCTGTTTGTGTCTCGATGTAATCAACCTTTTGGTCTCTTGTACGATAACCACAAATCACGGCAAGGGGCGTGTGCGGACATGCGATTAGATAAACAATAGTGACATTAGGTCGTAGATTTATCGCGGAAATTCCGACAAAACGTAGGCGTGCTGAGTGCAGACTTGTCAAGAGTTAATCAAACGATATTATTGTTGAAAAAAAAACACAAAGTGTGCTTGATCTAGTTCTATTGTTTCTAGAATTCATTGTTGGCTTTGAAATGTCTTCGCGATTTCTATTATCATCACAACACAATTATTTTATTGTTATGAGACCCAAAATAATGTTAAAAGCGATGGCAGCTTAGTTGGGAGAAGGCCTGCATCTCAAGCCAGAGGGAGCGGGTTCGAACCCAGACGACGCACCAATTTGTTCATTGTATGAGCATATGTGCGTATTGTATGTCATCTGCTACATGATTAGAGCCCGGTGTATGGCGACAGGCTCGCCCCCTGTCATATTTGGGACTGAATATCGTCCGGCGAAGTGTGGGTGTTGTATTACACCTCTGCCAGCCCCCTCAGGGGAAAGGAGTGACGATATGTTATGTTATGAGACCCAAAGATGTTAAAAGGTTATTGATGAGACCAGGGTCGGACTGGCCATACAGTCAGGGTGGTATTTGCCAGCCGGGCCCCAGCCGGCGCGGCCACCCTCGAACTTGGCTTGCGGGGCTTGCCGCAAGCCTGACGATAGGTAGGTTGGGGGCAACACCCCGTCTCGGAACCCTGGCTTGTGGGGAGCCACCCGAGCCACCCGAGCCCTTCCAGCTCAGTCCGACCCTGGATGAGACCTGTTTCCACTTACTTCTAGAATAAATATTTTGAATTTTACACCGACTTTGTGCAAAACTGAGGGACGATATTGTAAAAATTTGATACAAGATTTACTTAGGAAGTACAGAGAAGGCTGCAGTCAGATATGCAACTTTATTCAATGCAATTAAATCACAAAAAAGCAATGCAAATAAATCACAATAGCCAATGCTGCTGGTTTTTATTAGAATTCAGATCGTTACCGTTTCCAAACATACGAGATCGTGACACGACTTTACATGGGTCCTGTTTCCCAATTCGTTAGTCAAAAGCTCTTGTTGCCAAGCTTTAACTGCACAAGTGAAACTGTTAATATTTTTTCTGTTTTGATTTATTGAACAAAAAATTACTAGTGGATCTGTTAGCTGGCCTCGGAGCTGGCGTCTGTCCTGTTCCACAGGTCGCATTCCTCAACCGATTTTCGTTAATTTTATTTCGATAAAAATACCTATAGTTTATTTTTTATTTTAGCAAATAAAAAAAAAACAAATCACCGCAATTTTGAAACACTTCCAGAACCTGACTCGGCAAAAAACAATCTATATAAGTAATTATCAAACCTACTCACAAAGTTTCAAGAGAATCAATTAAGAATGCGACATTATAGAGGAAGACAGAGATACGGACAGAAATCCAGAGAGACTTGGGACATACAAAAGCATTTTTGCTTAACGATGATAGCCTAGTTGGATAAGGCCCGCCTCTCAAGCCAGAAGGAGCGTGTTCAAACCCAGCCGACGGCACGCACCAATTTGTTCATTGTGTGAACATATGAGCGTATTGTATGTCATCTGGTACATGACTGGAGCCCGATATATGGCGACAGGCTCGCCACACCTGCTCGTCACATTTGGGACTGAATATCGTCCGGCGAAGTGTGAGTGTTGTATTACACCTCTTATCTGCCAGCCCTCTCGGGGGAAAGGCGTCACGATATATGTTATGAAATGATGATAAAATATCTAGTAAAGTTGCAATTTAGTAAAATCAGATTACAGCCGTCAGTTTCCTTACGTTCCTACGAACTCAATTTAAGTGCAAGGATGTGAGCTAATTGGTCATTAAAGTCAGACGCTCTCACGTCCAGATGCAGTATCTCTTCAGAATTACATCATAAATTCTTATATGAAAATTATGATAAATTAATTAATTCAAATTGTAGGCCAGTTTAAGTAGTTAGGTACTGCTGAAAGACGATTACTACAAGAAATTGTATGACGATAATGGAGCGCCTAAGCTTAGAGATCGAAAGATAAAAACAAGCTCTAAGATTCCATTTTAATAAAATGTAATCTCAAAGAACATCGCCTAATAAAGACGCTCGTTGGGTTGACGCTATTGCAAAACTCGTAAGACAAACTTAGACTACATTGGCAAGGAACTGTGATGAGGAAGAAGAATCACCTGTACCTACACAGCATTGCGATGTAAACGAGTTCAAACTAAACCGCATTGAAATAAGTGTGGTTTTAAAGTATGTTCTACACTCTATTCTACATTTACTCGTATGAGAATAATCCTTTGCCATGCTGTGGTCCAAACATGGCTTAGTATAAAGAAAAGATAATGCCAAAGAAGATTGCCAGCTGAATGGCTTATGTCAGCTACAATTCTGAAGAAAGAAGAAGTTCTTCTTAGTTTTAATCGGGCATTTCTGGCAGTGTGGTCGTGGTTGGTAAGATAGTGGTACACGGTGAGTCTTCAACATCGTCAGTTTCAAATGCTTCTTCATTTTAACTGGTTTGTCGCATTACGAAAAAACCGCTATTATGTACGTTGTTGTCGTCTTTTTGATGATATCAACAATTCTCGTCAAAAGAAAGAACGAGTAAGACCAAAAACGTGATGAGCTTAAGAACAGACCTCCCTCAAGCTTACGATACAACGACGTAAATTGAACTTTAGCTAATTAAAGCTTTTAATTGTTCGCAAACATTCACTGCAAAGATAGACTACATAAGCCATATGTGGGCACACCATCCACGCTCATACATTGGCTTACGGTCACAAAATACGTCAAGGACAAGGTGTTCGATCGGGAGTGCGAGTTTGAGTCCTATCTCACACATCTGCGGTTAGGTAAGGGATTTTAAACCGATTGATTGAATTTAACCTACCTACTACCTACGTCACCTACATCACCTACAGTTCTTGACAAATCTTCTTACAAATATTGAGCTAAAATTTTACAAGCTTGTAAGCTTGTACATCCGCATAAACTGTCCCTAAATCACCGTTCCACCGTTGTTTATCGAGGCATGTTTGGCGACCTTTGCTCAGTCAGCCGTCGTATGTCGACTGGTGAGTGGCAAGTGGCAGGCTTGCGCTGGATACCGGAAACATTTTCCGGCTGGCTTATCTGCTGAAGGACAATATTCAGGACGAATTGTGTCAAGTTATTGGCATCAGTTTTCTGTCTTCTTCTTCTTACCCTCATCTCACTCTGCAGGCCTAGCACGGAGTGGAGACAAAATGTCTTTCAACCGTTTTATCTACGCTTAGATGTGACAAAGCTATATAATATAATATAATATAAATTGACTGCCTCGGTGGCTCAGTCAGTAGTTAACCTGCCTGAGCTAGGGGGCGTGGGTTCGATTCCCACCTAGGGCAAACATTCATGTGATGAACATTTGTGTTTGTTCTATGTCTAGGTGTTAATATCTATATGTATGTATTTAAAAGTATATAAGTAGGTATATCAGTCTCTGGCCGCCATAGTACAAGCTTTGCTTAATTTGGGGTCAGACGACCGTGTGTTCAAGTGTCCCGAATATTTATTTATTTATTTATACGGATATGTTTGTCTCTTTTTCGCGGGAGAAAAACGGTGGAAAGACAATTTGTCTCTGGCCTGTGCTAGGCCTGCAGGTGGGGTCGGTATAGTACCTACGTTACCAGTGTCCTTATTTATTATTTTCAATTTAGTTCTCTCACTAGCATCATACTTACTGTAGAATATTTGGCTTAGGTTATACGACCGGCCGTCTGACACCAGTGGCCCTATTCGGAGATTTAAGATTTTCATCTCACTTTTTTCATCCTTGTTGCTCTCGTTTGAAACGTCCTAGGTGTGAGAGTGACCAAGATAAAATCTCATCTCATAATATAGCCTCCCAAGTCCCTTTGGATAATGTTACCAGTTTTCTGTCACGGGTTGAATAGCTATTGAAATGCGATCAGTGTTGATCGACTATAAAAAGCCTGACTCATTAAATTTTATGTAAAGCCTATTAAATATTATAAGTATATTAAAAATCTTTGCTATGCTAGTAAAACTAGAATCTGATAGTATAAGTAGGTATGCCTAATAATGCTGCCAGGCTAAATAAATAACTTACCGACTTGGGTCTTTTGAAATAAATGATCGATAGAAATACTTCAAACTTTTGGTCCGTTCTAATAACTTTACGCTTACCTAAAAATAACTTTAGGCTTTCATGAAAATTTAAAGTCGAGCGGTCGTCGGTCGGTCACTACGGGTCACTAACAATTTAAAGTTTGTATTTCGAATGTCTTTTAATATTCAAATCGCTCGAGGGTAACAATTGAAGGAATGTTTTGATTGAAATGAAAACCTTCTTGAGGGTGAAATCTACAAGATTTAAATAGGTAACTGCTGTTGCCCGCAACTTCGTTCGCGTTTTTTCAGAAAATACCTAGTATCCATAAACCGTCCTCGTGAAACGGATTACTACTGTAACGGATTTTTAAATTATCAATTATAATCCGTAACCAAAGAGATCAGAGTCCAACATAAAAAAAATACTGGCTGGTGTTGAGTGGAGTTTTAATTTTAGTTGTCAGTTGTCATTTTTGTACGTACTATTCTGTGATGTTGTTTGACACATTTGATAAGCGGCGCGTTAATTTTTATTAATTATCAGAATTTCATGACAAAAAGATTAATTTATTCAGATAAAAGTATCCAAAAACCTTCCTTGTGACATACTGCAAATATTTATCAAATTTAATCAAGATATATACGTTCAGCGGTTTAGCCGTGGAAAGCCAAACAGACAGACAGACAGACAGAGTTCCTTTCGATTTTATAATTAGTAAGGATAGTATGGATTTGCATTGAAATTAGACCCGATTCTGAAGAATTTTATGACAGATCTAATTACATACTTACTAAAATATAGCTGTCTTTGTTATTACTGTGTATTTGAGGAGTCTATTAATAATAATTTAAGCTAGTTCAGATAAGTCAATTAAGCTTCCAAAATAGGACTTAAAGCACTCCGTCCACTCACAAGCTCAGAGCCCGTTCGCTTCACAAAGGTATTTAATTAAAAACGAAAGTAAACTTTAATGCCATAAAGTCGTTTTAAGTTCGTTAGTTGGTAGAGCAGGCCGCGCGGGGTCAGCTCGCCAGCAGAGCAGCCAGTCGATCCAAAAAGAACTTTAAGCCACACAGTATAAGTTCGTAATTCATTTATACCACTGTGAAGCGGTCGAGCGTTGAGCTTGAAATGAAATGAAAGTTCTTTTGAGCTGCGAGATTTCTTAACCAAGAGGAATAGAGGAAGGTACTCACACTGCGTTCCCTCTTTAGCTCCAAACTCCATCAGCATCTTCACGAGAGGCCTGTTCGTGGCCAAAACAGCCACATCCAGCGGCGACAGCTTGTCTGCGTTGAGGCTAAAACAAATATAACATGCATAAAATTACAATATGAGGAAATAATGGAAGAAGTTTTGCATTAATCCAGAAGAGACTGGGCTTTTTCTGTTTTTTTTTTGGCTCTTACACTGTCTGTGTAAACAACACGCTGATTCTTTTGCATAAACCAACTCACACGAAAGCATCAGCAGCACATTTTTACAGCTATTTTAAGTAAGCACAACTTAAATTTCGAAAGTTTTCAACGGATCTAAAAGCCATGATATAATCGACATATTTTTCTACAACAAAATTCGACGATCAAAATTCTTTCTCTATTCGCTCTGACGAACATTTATTGGCATATCTCAAAGGGATCCATGTAAAGTGGTCTGAGTGTTTGTGGTTGGAACTTGTAAGCTAGATCGAGTCGGTCCTTCGGGACCAGCGAACGTCTAGGAATAAGCGAAATTCGACTTACATTGCTGGGACTTTCAAATAAAATATAAGAATTTATTAAATTGTTCAATACTTTGAAATCAGTGGTTCACAAAGTTGGTTGAGATACCAAAGTTATTAAAAAGGAACCGTGGTACCACTGGGGGTACGACTACCACGGATACCAAACGGACTGGACAGCGACTCATGTAACAAAAACTTCCAAATTCGGGACTCACTTAAGGATCACAAGAATTACTATTTTTGAAACCACCCCAATATTCGCACCTACCAACACCCATTAGTGCGTATATAGTGGCTCATAGTTTAGCAAATACTGATTTAGATAGACTGTAAAACTCTTTACTGTTCACATTAGAAACTATAATATTTGTTGTTGTAGTTTCAACAACAAATGTTGAGAAAGAATGTTAAAAACGTCGTCCTATCGTGTAGTCGTATATCTGACGTATATTACACGTGTAAGGCATTTTTTAAACATAAGATTAATCGTGTAGGGGCTAATGTTGCAGCGTCATGCTGCAGCTGAAAGGTGCTGCATTGGCGCTCGGCTTGATTAATGGCATGTTGCGTATAGAAGAAAAATAGGTAGGTAACTAATCTATACTATACGTTTTCGGAAGTGGTGTTTTCGACGTGGACGTTTTAGCAAACTAGACGTTTTCGGACACTGGACTTTGTCAGTCTGAACGTTATTTTATAGGGTGGAAAAGTTTGTACGTTTAGATGTAATTTATAAAATTATTTCTAACACCAAAGAATTCCAACGCTGAAGAATGTGTTATTGAGACATTGGCTATGAAACGCGAGCCAATTAAGCCGCGGGCGGATGAGTTAAGCCTAGTAGGTACATATTTTACAAAATAAAAAACAAGATATTATAAAGTAGAACATTACCTATTGACATCGACATCTGTGGACTCCAAGATGTTCCTCGCTTTTTCAAGGTAGCCATGTTCTACTGCCGCAAATAACGCTGAAACAAAGAAATTTGTGGATTAATTTAAAAAAACACATATGTGGATCGAACCGGAAAGTGAGAAAAGGGTATGTCCATAGATATGACATAATTATAAAAGTCTACAGTTCAAAAACCTAATTCCCTAAATAAAAAATACTTATTTAGTTCAATTATTTAAAAACAACCATTCAAAATAATAATAAAAAACTATCAAAATCAACAACGAAAACAAAGAAAGAAAAAAAGAAAAAATACCGTGCAAATGAATGTTAACTTGTGCGATTTTGTCTTGCTGCGCACGCGACTCCTTCTGTTGCCGACGTGTGGCTTTGTCTAGGGGAGGGGGGTGCGGGGCGCAGGCGCTCAGAGACGGCAGCTCGCCCCCGCAGCCCTCGAGGAGCGCGCCGTACTGGAGCTCTAGAGGAAAGGAGGGAAAAATAAAGAAAATAAATAAAAAGAAAATAAACGAGCAAAAGCTTAAATCAAAGTAAAAGAAATTACAAAAAAACAACAATCAGCAAAAAATTACTTAACAGTAGTCCTATAATAACGACGAGTTTTGTTACGTCGAGCTTTCGAATCTCGCTGTCACGAGCAACGCGATGAAGCACAAGTGAATTGGTAAAGAAAAAAATGCGTACTGATACCTAAATGTAGTATTTTACCTAGTGCAACGTAATTTATTTATTGGTAGAGAACAAGCTAATGCTTAACATAAATCTTTTTACAAAATTATTGTACGTAAATCATATTTCTTCGATTTATTATTATCTTCCTTTACACGCCTAAAACATTGAGATAGTTAGACTTTTCATGAGTGTAGTGAAAAATGAGGCCAAGGTCAAAAGACATTGAAAATAATAAGAAACATCATACTTAAGAAAAGGATTCATTTTCTATTTAATTAACTGCCTCCGCACATGGGGCGACACGCGTCTGCGACAGCTCGACGACTAAACGATTATTAATGATAAATTAACGATAATTCTCATCTCTAATAACATTTTTGTTCTGGCAGTCGTACGTAACTTGAACATCAAGGATTTGTGACACAGGTTAAATGAATAGTATCATTAAACTATATAGGTATATGTGTTCTACGTCATGCGGTATGGTCAAAGCGTACGCGGCCCGTCACACATCTAAACTTTATTTGAGCGTTAGGTACAATCTGACCGTGTACAATGACACCAGCATGAGAAGACGAGGAAAAATCACTGCCCGATTTCCCCGACCGCAAAATGATGATCATACCATGCGGTTTGCGTTCGCTTTGACAGGAGCACAGCAGGGCTATTCCTACGCGTGAGATGAGATGAGATTTTATCTTGGTCACTCTCACACTTACGACGTTTCAATCGAGAGCAACAAGGACGAAAAATGGTGAGATGAAAATCTCAAATCTCCGAATAGTGCCCCAGGACGCAGACCGCATCCAACATGACAAATCCTTCACCTTCAAGCTTTGTACATTTGACGATCGAGTTGCATCTGCGATAGTCCTCTAACTATCGCACTCACATGTCTCATAATGTGCGCAACCACTTCATGAACGATAATTTTGGTGTTTGTCTTCCTATAGGTACTTTTCGTAATTGATAAACTGCCGACCTACTCCTATTCAGCGCATACTGTTTATTTGTCTAATAACCAATCAATCAAAACCTACACGCAAAGGCTAACACTAGCTATTAGCTCAATGTCAAACGGATTGTGTGTTAATGATTTTGTACAGTTAGGTACACTCTTTGGAGACTGTCATTAGGAAGGTAATTAGTTTTGAAGGCTTTGTCACTTAGAGTTGTTGGCAGGTAGGTTTTAGGCGTATTGGCTTAGATCGATCGAAACACTGCTTTTGACATGGATAAGATTTTCTACTTGGCGACCTTTTTTGTCGTAAACTTGGCACCGTTAACAAATAACTACATTTGAGTTATTTGTTAAAGGTACCATTCGCCATCCATCATGTAGCTCACAGACCATCCTGCCTAGCATCGTGCACTTTCGTGTTCGTGTAGGACGATAGTCGTTGCAGGGCGCGATGCAGGATGCGACTCATTCACCATCCTGCATGAAGCGGTAATGACGTGCAGGATGAACACAGAATGGTGAACCTTTATTTGATATTTACATATCATAAACGAAGCCTAATGGTTTTTCTATTAAGAAAGAAAAGTCACGCTATGCTTAGGAGTTCCCCAAGTCAGACAGCGCAACGATGACGTCAAGGCAGACCCAGCAAAATTGAGGTGGCAAGAAACAGCACTGGGAAGCAACGAGTGAAAGGAGACAACAGATCTTAGTTGGAGTGAGAAGGAACCAAACTTGGCAAGTTTCATTTGCAAAACAACTCAAACAGTCCTTGGATCAGCTATTACACAAGTTATACTTAATTCATAAAACGACGCTATACAGAGTAGTTCCGAACTATAATTCGAGTCGACATTGAATCGAGTTCGACACTCGATTCATCAAGCAAGTGCAGTTCACCTTGTGAAAAATTTGTAATCGATACCGATGGTACAAGTCGCGCGATGCCTATAAAGGTTATTTAATGTTTATATGGCTTGAGGATATCATGACAAAAAAATACTCAGTCAGTGAGTGGCTGTCATTCTCTATTTTTAAATCACTTGGAAGTCTTCGAACCTGTACCCGATTGGCATGTTACCGAAACCGAAGATAATAGAAGAAATATAACAAAAGAAATATAACAAATATCGTCACGCCTTTCCCCTGAGGGGGCTGGCAGAGGTGTTATACAACACTCACACTTCACTGCACGATATTCAGTCCCAAATGCGACAGGGGGCGAGCCTGTCGCTATACACCGGGCTCCAGTCATGTAGCAGATGACATACAATACGCACATATGTATGTTCACACGATGAACAAATTGGTGCGTGCCGTTGGCTGGGTTCGAACCCGCTCCCTCTGGTTTGAGAGGCGGACCTTCTCTAACTAGGCTGTCATCGCTTTTTCAAAGAAATATAACCGAAGATAATAGATAGGCTTATATAAGCTGCGTCACTAAGAAACGAATAGAAACAAAACAGCGCTAACCATGTCTTCTCACTCGTTTTAGCAATATAGTGTGATTGTGCGAGTGAGATGACATGAATAGCTCCGCTTCTTTAGATTAGTTTCTTTTATGGATCAAGTTACATCCAGAAGTAGGAGAGGAGAGAGAAGTATTGTGATAATGAAAGTTTTATAATAGATAAATAAATAAAAAACTAATATTAAAGTATCTACTGAATAATACCGAAACGAGTAGCTCAGTAACTCACGACCAAGACGACAAGAAGTTGACAAGATTTAGGGCCTAAGCAACTTGCTTTGGACCTGCCTTTTGGAACCAAGATATTTTTATCTAGACAAGTGTTAGGGGCATACAATTTTAAGAGATAATCGAGTATTATGGTTGAAATGGAGTGACAAAACAATTGAAAGCGTCACTACACATGTTCCCACAGCGTAAGGTGAAAGGTGGACCCATTGTCTGATATAAAACATACCGTTTCGATCTTTCCAAGTGTTTGTCTGCACTATAAAAGGTATAAGGGCTGTGACTGTGTTAATGCTACTAGTATAAATAGGTATGTGTATAGGTAGGTAAGAACTTTTAAGCCGGATCAATTCACTGTTTTAAGTGATTCACTGGAAGAGCGAATGACCGACCGATCAGAATTTTACTAGTCTAAGAGTCCAAGGCAAAAAGTTTTCAGCACGATGAAATGTTTACCATTCTTCAATAAGTTAAATGTCACTAATGGACGGATAAATAAAATAATGCCATGTCTTTGTTGATCTATAGAGTTTTTTTGAGTACAAGTTGTCAATGTTTTAAAATTACTGCAGAGTGAGTAGAAATTAAAAGTTTTTCAATTTGTTTGAAGCTAGGATTAAAAGAACTGAGTTATATTTAAATTAGAATCGTTTCGTGTGAGATTTAAGGTCCGACCGATCCGACCTAGAATTATTTACCAATAATACTTTATAATTCTTGTTTGCTAAAACTAAATGCACTGTGCGTTTTAAACGATATTTTTTGCCGCACATCTGCAATCTGAATGAGCTCCCCTCCTGTCAAATTTCCAATTAAGTAAATACAACATGGGGTTCTACAAAAGGGCTGTTAATAGAGTCCTTTGGGGTTGGCAACGTATCTGTGATGCCCCTGGTATTACAGGTATCCATAGGCAACACTGATCGCGTAACATCAGGTGGTTAAATTGTTTGCCAATTAAGTATGGTTTAAAAAAAACTGTTTCTTTTGCTCAAATAATAAGTGAATATACATTTTACTCGAAGTGTTTTGGCTGACAACCTTTCATAGGATTCAACAAGTTCATGTAGAGAATAAGACTGCTCTGCTCTGCTGCAGCTGATGTTCTGCTTATGCTGTTTCCTACTTTTATTTTACAAATGTAGCGGTTACCCTATGATAATAACATCGCGTGCTGATAGTTACCCAACGGTAAAACACGAGCATGTTCGATATTGCCGATCGAAAGGAACAGTGTCTTAGTAGTACAATGTAATTTGTCTAATTGCCTATATCGGGCTGTACGGTAGAGCACAGTGTAAACACACATTTATGTGTATCTAGTAATTTTAGACGCATTTTTAAGGACGTAACTTTGTACAAGAATAGATTAGGAATATTATACTTAATTGGTAGGTACTTATAATGTTTTAAGCATTTTGTTAGCATTAGCTTCTATGTCCTATTTACATTGTGTGCTAAAAAAAGGCTTTTACAGTAATAATAATTATTTGGGACATTTTTTACACACAGTGGCTAGTTACCACCCACCGGACCAAGCCATGCCGTGAAATGACCTAGTCGTGTTTCGGGATGTAGTCCGGTGTAACCGTTCCGAAGACGGGTCTGAGCAGTGGCGCACTTGTAGCGCCTCACTCAACTGCCGTCTTTGTACTTGTTCACTCTACAAAACTTCAAGGCCAGAGTGAATAAGTACCTTATAGGTCGTCGTGCTCCATCTTAGACCACAACGTTGCTTAACATCAGGCGAGTTGGTGGTCAAACGCCGACCTATTCTCCATAAAAAAAAAAAAAAAAAAAAAACAGTCATCTGACCCCAAACTAAGCAAAGCTTGTACTATGGCTGCCAGAGACTGATACACATACATGTAATTTGTAATTAAAAGTACATACTTAGATAGATAATTAACACCCAGACATAGAGCAAATACAAATATTCATCACAATGCTTGCCCTTAGCCCTAGGTGGGAATCGAGACCACGCCCCAAGCTCAGAAAGCAGGGGGCCACCGAGGCAGTCAAAACAATACTTGCAGATCTTGTAAAATGAATTTGGGAGTCAGGCTTGCTAAAGCGGATACCACACTGCCGCCGCATCTCGCTGCGGTGTGAGGAGCAACGGAAATTCGCATGTGCTTCTCCGCACACAGACTCGGTGTCAGTGTGTAATACCCTGCGGTTTTTGTATACAATTCAAGATTTTATGAAGTTAAATTCTGCATCACCGCACACCGGTCCGGTCCGGTGTGTTTTGCATCTGAGCGTCTTGCATAGGTTAAATCATTGGAAGTTCTTGCTGGTTTAAACTCCAGTTAAGTAGAAGCGACATAGGGTACAATATTGTGCAGCCGGGTTTATGTTTTTCTTTTAATAATGTTAGTTGTTAGTGTTTTTCTTTGAAAAGCCTCAGCTGTGTCAACCCCTTCCCTACAAAAATTCGGGCTGAGCCACTAAACGAACAGGCACAAAAACTTGGTTTTCATTACATATTTATTACATTATATGCCAATTCATGTTTATAAACTGCATCATTGGATTATAAATCAAATCCAACGTTACACCCATGGAAAGCAACATATATAGCTTCCACGAACATATCTACACATGACACTCGTTTTGGCCGGAAGTTAGGTTCAATAATTGATTGCAGCACTAAATCACGCATCGCGTTCACACATGCCGGAAACTATATAAAATCACGAAAATTATGAACTTGAATTTATTTACATGCCATAGATAAAATGTATGAAAAATATTTAAAAAAACTATTATCAAAACTTCATTGAAATAAAAAAACTAGGCTTACCATAAACTAAATGAAATGAAACGCGTTGATCAAAACTGACAAATATAATAATTCATAAACTTTTTAAGTTAGAATTTAAAAAAAATAACTTCTAAACGTAACACTTGTACAAATCAAGGCTAAACGCACTAGTCATACAGAGCCAAAATAAACTAGACATTGACACAAGAGATTGCGTTTAAAATTAAGAACTGACCGCAGTTTAAGAAGTCCAGCATGTCGCTCAATTGCAGTATCATACTTGCAACTGAATGACTCGCACGGTTACTGAAGCTACGAAATGGCATTGTGTGCGCTATCTCGCCTCTTTTGTGTTGATCTAAGCTAAGACAGCTAGAACTTTAGTCCAGTAGTTCCCAAACTTGACTGGACCGCTACCCAGCTGGCTTAACAAGCGCCGTGACAAAATCTTCTCCTCAATTTTGGTCGTGTAAAAGCCTGTCTCGATATGAAGTATCTAAAATTTTATTGCGGCGTGCATGCTAAGCTTGCTGGATACCCACCAGCTACCCAGCTACCCACCTACACCATATAAAAACTTCCAAAATCGGGACTAACTGAAAGTACTTAAGTACAAGAAAGTTAGGGCGACAAGGAACTATTTTTAACGAGAAAAAGACAATGCATGCAGCATGCAATGCAGCGGATGATTTTTCAGGGCCCATGCATCCAATATTTGCTCGCAATCCACTGGTTTTATAGTTTGGGATACGCTGCTCTAGACTATAGATAGACCGTTAAGTTTTTATAAGAGGCTTCTGAAGTAAACAGTACACGGATGCCGGATGCAATATTCGGCTAAGATTGATCATTATGTCATTATCACCAATTACAAAGCATTCAACGTCCACCCACCATAAGTGACTGAATTATCGATACTTTGCTTCTGATGGAAGCTTTAATTATCCGTAGGTAGAATAGTTTATTTTTATTTTGTAGCTATATAGCTGACTGTTACGATTTTTACTAAGTACTTGTACTGTACACAGGTAAATATAATTAGGAAGGAAATGAGGCCTGTGTTCGGGCAAGTGATCCATGATTTATCGTTCAAACACGCTCCGGCAAACAACACTAGCTGGATAATGCATAGTGGCCGGATGAGGCCTCTCTATTTGGTATTGCAGCAGTGCCGTAATATAAAGATAGAAGTGCATTTTATACGTTGCAAATTATACAAGCCAGGAAGTAAGGAGTAACGTAAGGAGTGGATGTGGCACGGACAAGCTTCAGGTGCGGTGTCTCTTTTTAAAACTTGTTTCTAAAAAATGTATGAAATCGACGTGTTTTGAATGATGTACGAGTACATACAACCGACGCGACGCAGAACGCCTCTTTACAGTAAGTTACCCCCGACGCAAAACTGACGGGGTGTTATAAGTTTGACGTGTCTGTGTCTCTCTCTGTGTGTTTGTGTGTGTGCGTCTGTGTGTGCATCATAGCTCGCAAACGGATGAACCGATTAAGATTATTTTTTTTGCAAAGGTGAATTAGTCGGGAGTGTTCTTAGCTGTGTTTGATGAGAATCGATGTTGATGAAAAGTGGTGTCGGGGTTTTTTGTTAATTTTTAATTTAAACTTGTTGATTATACAGAAGACGCGGCGCAGACACGCCGCTTCACATTTTTAGTGTCTTCATTGTCATTGGCCTGTTTAATTTGCGCTTACGACTAATATACCTAACGGGGTTTTAAATTTCATTCGTTTTTAATTGTTTTAGTGTGGCCAAGGAAAAAATGAACTAGGTAACTAGGCATGTACGGAACCGCGGAAAAAAAAACAACAAAAAAAATTACAGAACAAAACATAAACATTATGCATTTAAACAGGACGAAAGTATCGTGTTGATGACGAACCGACGCATTAAGAAATTCATAAAATTTGCATCCCATCAACCGCTTACGAAAAACTTATTACCATTTTAAGATCGATAGAGTCAAATTAAACTCGTCCAAAATAGCCACTTTCGTTTACGACCGAATACATAACTTTAAACGAATTAAAACGATCGCAATCACCAAAATTGGTCTTGTAATTACAAAAATTACGTAACCCAAGAAAACCAGAGAATTTCTCTATAAATAGCTCAGTTCTGTGGCTTTACAAAGGTCAAAACACTTTCAACAAATTTCAACTAATCTCATTATTTTCTTTCGTAACTCTATGGAGGTACTCAGTAAATTGGGTGCAGTACCACTTTATCTAAAGAGATGGCCAAATCAAGGAACTAAAAGAAATCAAAGAACACTGCAAGTTTTGTTTAGAATTTGCGATAGTGACTCCCCAGCTCAGCTCCGGAGATAAGTTTGACGCACTTTGGTAAAATAATCACACAGAGAACAATAGATTTTTTAGGCTTACGTAAAGTGATGTCATGTCTAAGTAATTTTCAGAATTAGCATACCTCCATGTGAAATGGAAGAAAATTTTATTGTTTGTATGCAATTAACGGATTTATTCGGTAAGTAGGATTCCTTGCGGAACTTTGAATGAGAACGCGGTTTTTAAATGAGGATTTTTTGCTCACAATGGGCTGGTTTCAATTTCCATTGCGGAAATTTTCGAAACATTTCGTTGGGGGCTGAGCTACCCACGTCCGTAGGAGTGTACTCTATTCTGATTCCCTACACGTGGTCCCCGGGTAGTGCTAACCGGGTAGCAAACTCTGGTGGGAGGCTTCGGCCGTGGCTAGTTACCACCCACCGGACCAAGCCATGCCGTGAAATGACCTAGTCGTGTTTCGGGATGTAGTCCGGTGTAACCGTTCCGAAGACGGGTCTGAGCAGTGGCGCACTTATAGCGCCTCACTCAACTGCTGTCTTTGTACTTCTTCACTCTACAAAATTACAAGGCTAGAGTAAATTAGTATCTTATAGGTCGTCGTGCTCCATCTTAGACCACAACGTCGCTAAACATCAGGCGAGTTGGTGGTCAAACGACGACCTATTCTATATAAAAAAAAAAAAAAAAAAAAAAAAAAAAATTTGCTAATTACGAAATTAAGTTTCACTTTGTGTCTTTGTGTATAAGTTTGTGAGTTTTTTAATGTAGGTAAGTACAAAGCTCAGGAAGTCGAGAGTTGCCTTCATGTACAAAATTCAGGAAGTAAGTACCCAACGACATTGTTTGTCCGGCGGAAAACTTAGTCGGAAAAAATCGTCTCTTAGGCAGTTAAAAAGATAAAAATTACATTTTTATTTAATTTAAATTGATGGATTTCCTCATCATCTTACATCTTTTTAGAATTTTATACTTTTTACTGGGATGTTAAATACTCTAACCACATCTCACTTTATGTTAAGTCTGAGTGAAAATCGTAAGCTTAAAGCTTCTGCGAACAATTTAAACTAATTTCGCATTGGCTAAATGTTTTCTAATGCCATTTGAAATAGAAGAAAATGACGAAGAGCAAGATAAGATGCTGATGAGGCTCTAAAGTTATAATCAGAGTGACAAATTGCGATTTCAACCAATTGTTTTATGACTTTTGCACTTGTCTAATCATTCCTAAAGGACGTGGAATTTTCCTTGTATTATGTATTAATTTCAAAGCTATACAAACAAAAAACGTCTCTAGGGTAATAGGTTTTTGATCTACTTTGTGTATTTATTAAATATTGTTTGACGGCACGCACCAATAGTTCATTGTATGAACATATTATGTGCGTATTGTATGTCATCTGCTACATGACTAGAGGGTGTATGGCGACAGGCTCGCCCCCTGTCACATTTGGGACTGAATATCGTCCGGAGAAGTGTGGGTGTTTTATTAGACCTTTGCCAGCCCCCTCGGGGAAAGGCGTGACGATATATTATGTAAATGGCCGATTGATGATAAGTGGTCACCGTTGCCTATGGATACCTATAATACCAGGGGCGTCACAGAGACGTTGCCGTCCTTTAAGGACTCTATTGACCGACCTTTTGAAGAACCCCATGTTGTTATTCGATCGAGAAAGGACAAAACACTGTCACTATTCCGAGACTATAATAAGGGGGAATGTGTTAAGTTGTATCAAGAAATTAACACAATTAATGGCTTCATTTTCGCCACAGTCATAATTAAAGCAAATGAAGTAAACAGCGTTATTAACAGCAATGAATTTTAATGAATTCTGTCTAAATTTGAGCAAAAAGCGGATTAGCAAACACTTTTTGCTAATTTTATTCAGCAGGTTATGCTGGTGTTAAGGCGAGCCTGGCCAGAAAACGTCTAGCAAGAATCAACTTTCCTCTAAGATAAACCATGGTTTTTACTGTGTAAAAAAAAATATGTTATTCTTAAGCATGTTTTTAAGTGGAATCATAAATCTGATACATGTAATGAATAACTTCACTCGATAGAAAAAAAATCCAAAGTCACCTCTATTTGGTATTTTAAACACGATTTGCGACTTAATTTTTACAAATCATATTGCTTTTTTATTTTTTTTACGAATTACAATGCAATAAAAAAATGGAATCATAAATAAAAATGTTAAAAAGTTAACATGGTAATTTTATATGATTTTTTTATCACGAATTCATGGTAAAAAGGCACGTTTGCGTGACCGCCAGTCCGCCCGCAGACCCCGTCGACGTCGGACGTGTGTCAAATTTTTGTGATCTCCGCAGTGCCACACACACCAACACCAACCAAGCATTTAGTTTTGCCATAATGGGTAACAAACATAATAAACGAAAAAAATGCTCAAGTCTGGCTTTTAGAAAATCGTACGAGTCAAGGAGCAAACGTCGGTAAGTAGATAAACTTCTACTAGATTAAATTGGTAATCATTGTTTTTATTTACTAGAATCGACATTTCTTGCATTGCTTTTTGTAGTCAGATGATGTATCAACAAATCTATTAGTACCTACTTATATTCGTTTTAGTGTTTTCAAATATCATACTCATCATCATAGATACTTTTTTGTCTCGTTACGTGTATTCACGATGTAAATACCCGGCCTAGTGGTATACCTACTAGTGATATTTATGTAGTTATACCTACCTACAGTTACAGTTTTTTTTTGCAGAAGACTACTACGTAACAAACTCCAATGACTTTGGAATTGACGAAACGTAAGTACCTACCTACCTTTTGTACCACGCAGGGAGGCGGGTGTTCTGCGAAGTTTTGACTATGTCGGTCACCATTTATTATTTCACCCAGACAACTTGTGAGATACGGATACGGAGCGACGTTCATACTTTCATTTTTCCTGAGCATCCTAAACTGCACAACGAGTAAATACTCGCCCTAGTGGCATACCAGTGATATTTATATTTATATAGTTATACCTACTTACACGAATATCTATCTTACAGTTTGGTTTTTTTTTTCAGAAGAGTACTACAACCAAATTTAATAAACTCCGATGACATTGGAATTGACGAAACGTAAGTACCTACCTACCTTTTGTAACATGCAGGGCTGCGGATCTTCGCTAAGTTTTGACTATATAGGTATGTATGATGTTAGGTGAGATACGGGACGACGTTCATACTTTCATTTTTACTGAGCAATCTGAACTGCACAACGAGTAAATACCCGACCTAGTGGCATACCAGTGATATTTATATTTATATAGTTATACCTACTTACACGAATACCTATCTTACAGTTTTGTTTTTTTTTTCAGAAGAGTACTACAACTAAATGTAATAAACTCCGATGACATTGGAATTGACTAAACGTAAGTACCTACCTACCTTTTGTAACATGCAGGGCGGCGGATCTTCGCTAAGTTTTAACTATACAGGATGTTAGGTAAGATACGGGACGACGTTCATACTTTCATTTTTACTGAGCAATCTGAACTGCACAACGAGTAAATACCCGGCCTAGTGGTATATCTAGTAGTGATATTTACGTAGTTATACTTACCTACATGAATACTTACCTTCGTTTTTTTTTTTTGCAGAAGAGTACTTCAAGAGAATGTAATAAACTCTGATGACATTGCAATTGACGAAACGTAAGTACCTACCTTCTATTTGTAACATGCAAGGTGGCGGATCTTCGCTAAGTTTTGACTGTACTGTATGTATGTAAATTATATAGGGTGTTAGGTGAGATAGGGGACGTCGTTCATACTTTCATTTTTGACTGAACAATCTGTACTACACGAGTGTTTGGTAGCGTTTGAGTTATAGCCGTATGATTTGAACACATCTAGGCCTGATTAGTACTGCAACGTGATTTTGGCTGTTTTAAAAAAACTCGTAAAGTTGTATATTCGTTTTTAACGATTAGCGAAAATCGAGCATTTCGGTAAATCTTGTAAGTACGGCTTTAATAAACCTACGACTGGTATGGATGTGTTCGTCGTTGCCTTTGAAATTCGAAACTGCCGGTTGTAAGAAGCGATAGCGGGTACAGGCGAAGCTATGTATATACGTCACAAAGATGGCCGCCGACCGTTGTAGATTATTGCTTATATCTCGAGTTCTATCTCATCAAATCAGTTGTTTGAGGTGTCATTTGAAAGCTCATTTATTTATAATGTAGTTGTTATATAATTATGTACATACATATCAACAAGCTTGAACGACAGCTTCCGTGCGCGAGTCCGACTCGAACTTGGTCGGTTTTTTAGAATTTTTATATTTTGAACTTTTGGACATCATACTTATAAATATTTATTTTTATTTTGTTTTAGGCACGTGGATGACATTGACCCTGTTTCACTCAGCGTGGTCATCATCCTGCGTCAGTCATGGTTTGGTGGGGGGTATCCTATCACGGCGTTACAAAGCTTAGTTTTTGTGAAAAGGGGGTTAAAACTTCTGCCAAAGTGTATCAAGAGACCGTCTTATATGGTGTTGTACAACCCCTTAGCAATACACTTTTTAAAAATCTACCGTGGAGTTTCCAACTAGACTCTGCACATGGTCACAAGGCGCGAACTACCCAAGCCTGGCTGGAAGCCAATGTTCCGGACTTTATAAGGGCTGAAGACTGGCCCTCCTCTAGCCCAGATCAAAACCCCCTGGACTACAAATTATGGTCAGGTTTAGAGGACATGGCCTGCTCTAAACGACACGCCGACATAGAGTCACTTAAGAAATCTTTGAAACAAGCAGTGGCTAAATTTCCCATGGAAACAGTCCGTAAATCCATAGATTCTTGGCCAGACCGACTAAAGGCCTCTATCAAGGCCAAATGTGGTAATTTTGAATAAAATAATAGTTATATTTTTGTTAAGACTTCAATACATATGTAAATATAACTTTTATTAACATTACATTACTGTATAAAAAAATAAATGCATTTTCATTTGTAACAGAACTTATGGCTAGACATGCATACATATCGTCACGCTTTTCCCCGAGGGGGCTGGCAGAGGTGTAATACAACACCCACATTTCGCCGGACGATATTCAGTCCCAAATGTGACAGGGGGCGAGCCTGTCGCCATACACCGGGCTCCAGTTATGTAGCAGATGACACACAATACGCACATATGTTCACACAATGAACAAATTGGTGCGTGCCGTCGGCTGGGTTCGAACCCAGCAGAGCAAAATTGCCACTCCCAACTAGGCCGCCATCGATTCTACAACTATATCACAGAACAAATAATAATACTACGTACCTATAGCTCAATTGTATTTATAAATGTAAATATTGTGAATGTATATTTTTGTATTGGATGTTTTGTTAGTACTAGCAGAATGTCCGCCACTTCGTATCCAGGGTATGTATACCTATATATCCGGTATAAGTTTACTCGATTCTTTCATAATTATTGTTCAAAATTATATCTGAATCGTGTAGTTTTTTAACTTTGTAACATTTAACAAACCATACAATATTATTAGTACGCACCTAATGGTAAAGTAAGGTAATTAAAATTGTTATTACCATTGTTATACAATATACCCAAAAATAATGAAATTTATTTAATGAATACCGGTAGTTACACAATCATTCCAACACCCTGTATAAATATTTGTCCTAATAAGGATAACAAGTTGCCTATGTATCAATCCAGGGCATAAGCTAACTCCGTTCCAAATATGATCCTCATCCGTCTAGCCGTTTAGGTGTGAATAAGTGAAATACGAGTAAGTACCTAACTTCCACACACAATCGCAATCTTTTGTATTTATGAGTGTGAAGTGTGATAAAAGGGAAATATGACACTACCGGTAAAATTAAACTAATGCCACGACTGCTCACACATCAAAAATACAACAACTCGTGGACATGAGATTGGTTGTACCTATATTGGCTTGAACGGCATTTTTTAGATTTTTTTTTGTTTGGTACCAAATAAAAAATGTTCATAAAATGGATGAGTACAATGACGGACGGATTATTTTATCGATGTCCTAAAAATGGGTGTTTAGGTACTCGATACCATAACGTGACTGACGGGTGAAAGACGTGCGCGCGGCGCATCGCACACAACTTTTGTGTCGCGTGAATGAATACGTCGCGCTCCCAAAAAGTGCGGCCTGAGGTAGAGTAAAATACCTAAAGTTCTGGGAAAGCCTCGCCTTAAGTAAAGATCAAAAAAATTGAGTAAGCGCGGTTTGCAACATTGAATAATGGCGTTCAAAGAATTTCGGTTAAATAATTGATTTATTGTGCAGAAGCTACTTTATTGATGGGTGGTTACAGTTCAAATTATGTGCAGCTGCCTTCATCATTCGTTAGGTGCTTCCTCACCGGGAGCATTCGCGTGTAATGTAACAGTTCAAATTCGAGCATTACAGCAGTGAAGTAAAACTGAGTATTATAGACTGAAGTTCGCAACCTGCTTAATGAGACACTGTGTAACATTACAGTGTTAATTAAGTACGGAGAGTCGAAAGAAAACAAAATGTTCTATTACATTAGAATAGAATTGAAGGTTCGTCATTTTCAGACAGTTTTGTAACGCGTGTTCGAAATTGACTCTAGGTTTGATTACAGGTAAACGCTCCCGTTGAGGGCGCACCTTTAATACCTGTAAAGTGCTTCCCTCTTATGTCATTCACTTAATTATAAGCTTGTCGAACTATACATTGTAGGTTCGTAATAATCGTAATGGTTAGTTGGAATTCAATAGTGTGTATCGATTTAACAATACTTGGGTGAACATGAGCATGTTTTTGATCGTTGTACAAAAAGCACTTTAGAAGTTAGTTGATTAATAAGTAGTGGAAGGAAAGGAGGGAATAATGCTCTCTGTCAGGCCACCGAGGTGGTTTAAGTACGCGCAATTATACATAATCTAGCTGCACTGTATAAAGTCTAGTATCATTACAAGATCGTCAAAAATCCGGCCAAGTGCGAGTCGGACTCGCGCACGATTGTTTTCCTTATCATTCTATGAAAACTATAAAAAAAGATCTATAAAAACGGCAGAAAAATCATGTCTCTTGTATGGGAATTATGTATATTTGGGTATGTATATATGGGTATTTTATGGAAATCTTTAGAGGAGGCCTTTGTCGGAGGACAAGCTGCACCAGATAATTGACCGTTTGCCGATTTATATTTAAGAAATGAAAATTAGTACAATACAATTTAGGCATAAACGTTAATGTAAGCTTACATAGTATGTTAATCAAAAGCAGCAATAAAGGCTTTTTATTTTTATTTTATTTTTATTTTTATTTTTATTTTTATTTTTATTTTTATTTTTATTTTTATTTTTATTTTTATTTTTATTTTTATTTTTATTTTTATTTTTATTTTTATTTTTATTTTTATTTTTATTTTTATTTTTATTTTTATTTTTATTTTTATTTTTATTTTTATTTTTATTTTTATTTTTATTTTTATTTTTATTTTTATTTTTATTTTTATTTTTATTTTTATTTTTATTTTTATTTTTATTTTATTTTATTTTATTATATGGGTATTAAATAATTCTTTTATTCTGTTATTTAGTATTTGTGGTTGTAACGGCAACAGAAACACATCATCTGTGAAAATTTCAATTTAACTATCACGGTTCATGAGGACAGACAGACAGAAAGACAGACAGACGGGCGGACAGCGTAGTCTTGGTAATAGGGTCCCGTTTTACCCTTTGGGTAAACCTTAAAGAGAAGTTGCTCTACTTTGAGGTCCTTGAGTCGCCGCTAGGCAATAGGAAATTAGGAACGTATAATTTACTCGTAGGTACCTACGTAGTACTTAATTGGCACACATAACGAATAGTTTAGTTTCCTTCAATGTTGTTGTGTAACTTTAAATAAATGACTGGGTTTTTGTGACCTATTCCCATAACCGAGTCCTGTGTGATTTGTGTTCTGACATAACATTCGTTTTCGTTTTCCTTATGTGCTTTATTATTTGCATCAAAACTTCCTGTTGACAGAGTAGAGTGACTAACAAAGAAAACGATTCTGACTGTTTTATAAAAGAAACTAGCTGCGCCCCACGGTTTCACCCGCAGTTAAAAAGTATCCTATGTGCTATTCTAGACGATAATCTATCTCTGTGTCTAATTTCATACAGATCTGTTAAGCCGTTCTGGCGTAAAAGAGTAACAAACATCCATCCCTACATCCATCTATTCTTACAAACTTTCGCGTTTATAATATTAGTACTGACTGTTTTATAAAAGAAACTAGCTGCGCCCCGCGGTTTCACACGCGGTTAAAAAGTATCCTATGTGCTATTCTAGACTATACTCTATCTCTGTGCCAAATTTCATACATACAAACTTTCACGTTTATAATATTAGTAGGATATTAATAGGATTAGTAGGATAGTAGGATAGGATATAAAAATAATTCATTAATGTCATTATACAGTTAAGTATAGTAAAAATAGTTAAATATTATGTATAGCTATTAGTATACAAAATAATAACAGTTCAAAAATCTCTCCTCTAAACTAGAACATGTCCGTCGTTCAAAAAGACGCCTGATTTCGGATTTTCTGTATGAGTTTTATTTTTTAGTAAATTGGCATAGGACTAGGATGAGTGACGTAAACGAGAGGTCATTTCCTACCAGTAGCGATTTAGAGCTGATAATTATGATAATCAGATAAATGCAACACGGTAGTTTTACGGTATGTTCTAGGTACTTAAATTCATGTGCAAGGCTAGTCCAATTATCTCCAGCTTCATATCTTTATGCGCGCCTCAGGTGTTCCTCATAAAAGTTGTTTACTGAGTAAGTATAGGTTTATAAGTACGTAAATACATAAGTACATGAGTACATCGTAGTTAAATAAAAATATTAATGAGTCATCTGAAGTTTTTGGTGTTAATTTGCTAACTACCCAATAAACGTTGGCTTTGGTGAAAAATAGAGGGCCGCTTGTCGGATGCGGGCCTGAGATTGGGCTGATTTGAGTTAAAATTTGAGCTTAAAATTAGGTGTTAAAATCTTATGTACCTACCTAATTCTAGTTTCTGCTCTTTTCTGTCTTATTTTTTTCTCTCTCCTTTTTTACCCGACTACGCAAGAAGGAGGGTTATGTTTTTCGAGTGTATGTATGTAATTATGTATGTATGTGTGTACGTATGTTGATATTGTGGTTTCTTTGGCACGCCCTACAGCCTAAATAGCTTGATGTATTTCGACATGTGAGGTGTCATTTGAATCGTCTTGATAGTGGAAGTGACATAGGGTACATTACTCTGCAGCTGGGATTTGTTTTTATTTTAATAATGTTACTTGTTCTTATTATTTACATACAGCGAAAGGAAAATTTTAGCAATTTTATGTACCAAAGTTTGGTTTGAGTTTATCCGTGGGCCTCAACTATTCTCATCGTGGTTAAACAGAGATTTGAGATCGTTTACATACAGCCTTAAACAATCTACATAAGATAATATGAGTATGTTGCAATAATATTGTAAAATTACCAAACATTTGCAACCACCTCCAAGAACATTGAACTATGTTCGCTACCCATGTTTTTACTCGCGGTTAGACAGGAGCCGTAAAAATTTTCATTATACCTAATCTGCTGATTAGTTAATACGTGATACGTCACGTATTAACGTATCACGTATTATACGTTAATATTTCTTCAAAATATCGCTAAGAAAATCTTTATAAATCTCCTCAAAACATCATTGTAGTGTTCTCTACAATCAGCAATCAGATAGTCATAGTCAGAAAAGCGAAATAAAAAGATTACAAACGAGCAAAAAGACAGCTGATTCATCTTAAACGTCTCATTTTAATGTAGACGTTATTTGTAAAGGCTTTCACTGTAATTAGCGCTAGTACATCCTTTATTCGAGTCGTACTTAGCTGTACCTACCGACTCTACCGTACTACTTTTTTTTTTTTTTTTATTACATAATAGGCTTGCGTTTGGCCGCCAACATGCCTGATGATAAGCAGTAGTAAGTAAGTAGTACTTAGAGACACTGGCAAGATGATATTAACCACTTGCACTATTTATAACAATTGCCTATATGTGAGATTGCCTATTTATAACAAATGCCTTAGAGGGAGCGGGTTCGAACCCAGCCGACGGCACGCACCAATTCGTACATTGTGTGATCATATGTGCGTTGTATGTCATCTGCTACATGACTGGAGCCCGGCGTATAGCGACAGGCTCGCCCCCTGTCACATCTGGGACTGAATATCGTCCGGCGAAGTGTAGGTGTTGTATTACACCACTGCCAGCCCCCTCGGGAGAAAGGCGTTTGTTTAAAACTACTCCTAGCGAAATATTATTATAACACAACTGAAGCCCATTTTCACTGAATTTAAACTGATGATTTAATATTTAACAGATGATTAATTTATTGCCATTATGTATTTAGTTCAGGTTTGTTAGCAGCTGAAATAAACATTATTTTTGTTATTTAACCGTCTGCGTTGTTGACGTTTAACTTATGAAATCTTCGACATCCTAATGTACAATATGACATATTATGCTGTAATGTCACATGACATTTCGCAACACAACGTCACAGCTAAATTAATGCTAAATTATCTCGACTAAATAGAATTCAATGAATTCGTGACGTCCTGGTGTCTTATTCTGTCGCGATCGATGTCATTATCGGTCAGACTCACTCTCATAAGTTTTGTACCGAGAGAAACAGTGACAGAATTAATATCGCATGCGTTAGAATAGGGCCCGTTAAGTTCGTGACGTCCCGTCGAATCATAATGCGACGTTTATGGCTTGACCCAATTCGGCCAGGCCCAGATAAGTGTTGTTTTAAATCACTCCTTTTGTCAATGGAAATGAGCCTCCTATGTGCGTAAGAATAATTTTCCATTTGCACTGGCCTATTCATTGCACGTGATCGAAAAAACTGGAGTTTTTATCCCGTATTATGAAAAACTTTTCCTCAACTCAAACTCGGAATATGCTCTGATAGTTCCTTTCCTATCGACCGCATTAAAGGTTTTAGAAAATGTTTACATACTTTATTGAAGTAAGTATGTAAATGAATGACACAGCTATAAATGTTTGTATTCGTTTTAAAAAACACGGTTTTCGGATTGAGTTTACATCTAAGAAGGGAGATTTACTCATAATGAGGTTTTAAGTTCACAAAAGTAAGTTACAATTTGTTTTGTTAGCGGAAGTGTACTCAATTTACATTTCGTATGTTGTAATGGACATTAAAAGCTGATACTAGGACCGGCCTAGACACGTAGCTTATTCGAACTTACTTAATGGAAATTAGGGATGTACTGTCCCGGAAAGGATTGTTCGCCGCAAATATCTTGCAAAAGGTATTTTGGTGAGTTGAAAGAAAACAGGAAAAGAGGCAAATTCATAATACCGACTCGGTTCATTGGGCCCGGAATTGATCGACATTACATATAGGTACCTCTACATAACCACAACATACATGGTTACAAAATCTTTCACCTTACCTCCGAAAGGGTCTTCAAAAACAGTGTTACAAAATACTGTTTACAAGTTACAAAACTTAAAATAAAATGAATAGCTGATATTATTAGATGATACGTACTCAAGTAAGCCGATGGTGACAGCGGCATTTTCCTATCCTTCGGCGGCGTGCTGTACACAAACGCAGCGTTGACGCATCCCCGCGGCTGGTGAGGACACATATCACTCTCCGACCCTCTCCTCTCCCTCTTCTGCCCCACTAACTCACTCATAGACTTCGCAGACTCCGACTTTCCCATCACTTTCAATTTTTTCTTCCCCTTTTCCTTCTCAGGCGAGTAAATATGCAACAACGCTGCTGCTTTAGCTGGTATCCTTTCCGGCACTAACAGTTCTTTCGCAGACACACTCTTTTGCTTTTTATTAGTAAACAAGTCCGTAAACTTCGTCTTCTCGAGTTTCCTGGGCCGTTGAGGCTTCAAGTTCAGATCAATGTCCCCACTCTTCCGTCTCTGCTTGACGGGCTCCTGTTTCGGTTTCGCCATCGCTGGTGCTTTTGGCTTGTACGTTCCTTCGATTCCAGTGTACGCGACGTCAAAATCTTTCTCGCTCCAAATCTGCTTCGGGAACACAATGCTATTGTGCTTGATTTTGTCAATCTTGTCGTCATCGGGGTCTTCGTTGTTCGACCGCCAGCGGTGGCCGATCAATCGCAAGGAAGCTCTGACGGATCTGGTGCGGCGCAGGCCTCCTTGCTCTCTCTTGAACCTGTCGAGGAGGCTGTCCATAGCCCTGCGAGGGGTCGCGGGGCGCGCGGGGCCCTGGGCATTGCACGTCGCGAGCTACTACGCGTACTCTATTCACTGATAGTCACGCGAGCTGTTCACGACACGCGACGTTCACTCGGTGCGGTGCCGGTGCTTTGAATGCCTACAAAGGTACGTGTACGGACTCAGTGGAAGCGTGGGATGGTAGTGTGGTATAATGGTAGTAGCCGAGACCTCTGAGCCTGTGGCCCGCACGAGCGCGATCTCCTGATAAACTGTGCTCATTTGCACAATCATTTGATTTGATAAGATACGACTGTTTGGAATACGCATTTCACGACACTGTCGAGATTTGTTGTCGTGACGTCGTCGAGATAACGTTAAGGACGGTTACGAGTCGCGATTTAATACAGTATGTTGCTTTGTAAGGTGCGAATAAGAAGTTTCGTGAGTAACAAAAAAAATGATCCTGAAAATAATTTCTAATCAAATAAAGTATATTTACTACTCAGTGCATTAAATTATGAATTGTAAAGTAACATTTTTGTGTCTTTGACAGCTATAAAAGATCAGAGTATTTATGATAATTTATTTATCAATTTTTTTGGTCGACAATTTTGTACCTTATCGAGAATCACACTGTATGCTTCGTTTAATGGCTCGCTAAGTTCTCGCTAACGGGGAATTGTTACGGAATTGTATCGATTCTTTCACAACATTCGTGCGGAATGGAACTTAATTTGGTAACCACTTCATTGTAGAGCCACCATCGCATTTTCCGAATTAAACTAACTATGAATTTTTAGTTCCATTATTTTGCCAACTGTTTAAATAAGTTGGTCGGTCAGTGCAATGTAAAACGAGCCCGTTAGTGATCGATCAGGGCCTTAATTTAGTGGACACAGTTGAAGTGAGTACTTGATTGATTTGAGTAATCATGTGGCTCTTCCAGGTTTTATGAATGCATCGATTTTACGTGCCATGAGCTCAGTGAATATTGTGTCATAATTGAAGCAATTTGACAACTCATGTGGGTGAGAATTGTAGTGCTGCTCTGGGGCTCTATTCTGATGCGTGAGATATTGGTCCATGTCTCTCTCGTTAAAAGTCATAAGAGTGAGAGAGACCAAATTATATTTTACGCGTCAGAATAATCCCTAATCAACGCGCCAGAATTGCAACATAGACCTATAACATTTTAAGCTCTAAGGAGCCACAAATTAAAAAAAAAGCTCTGTATGATCACACTAATTGTCAGTTGTAAATTGACAAATTTGATATTTTTATTCTACAAAATTGTTGAAGGTTGAAAAAGGTTTATGTTAAAGAAAAATGTAAATTTAATCGATAGTTATAATACCGTATACTTGCAACTGTGACCTTGCTGTCTAACTGATTGGCATTAATTGGCAATCGGAATCGGGTTCATTTTGCCATTGGGAGCCATTTTGACACTTGTAATTGACTCCAAGTGTCAAAATGAAGTGTCAAGATCTGGTAGAGGCGTAACATGCGAGACATATCCTGCGTACAGACCAAAGGAAACGAAGGCCAACGATATGCTGCGTCTCTTTTTATTTTATTGAGACAAAACGGGATGCAGCATATTCTTTGGTATTCGTTGGCTTGGTCCGTACCCAGCATCACACGAATGTCTTGCTTGCGTACTATACGTAAATAGTTATAGATACCTAAGTATAAATAGGTAGCTTTCCTCTAACATACCTGTCATTTTGTGACGTCCAGGTGTTAATTGAGTATTTAGCGCAGCGCGAACTTCTTGGTCATAATCATGAATATTGTAAACTAGCTGCACATGCGGTTTCACCCGCTATCGTAGGACAAATCGTTAACTTTTCCCGGATACAAATAGCTAATTTGTTATTTTGGGATATAAGCTATCTCTGTTTCAAATTTGACTCAAATCCGTTAAGGCGTTTCAGCGTGAAGGATTAACAAACATACACACTCACAAACTTCAATATTAGTGTGAAGTTGCCATCTAATACTTCACACTTTCATTCTGCGATGTGATGAGTCGTTAATGTGGTTTATTCTGATGACCAAACATAAATATCTATAGTTACGTAAGCGAGGTACGAAATCTATCGATAGAATGTTAGAAACGTAACGTTATATACTCGTAGTAATTTGGAAGATGATTGCATTCGTGCTTGATGTTGACTCTCAATTAAACTTTCATATATGTATAGCTTTTAGTACCTAATGTAGTAAGTAGTTGGTCATCGAACATTAACGTAATAGGTTCATTTTTTAAATCGTTTAGGCGTAGGCGTTAGGTTTTAAGTCAAAATGACAAAGGTTACAAGATTATCATAGGTCATAGGAGCAAAACGTCCAAAGTCCAAACTATTTTAAAAATATCAACATTTTGTAAAACTAATCACTTACATTATTACATTATTTCTTACGTATTACATTGGTTAATGAAGGTGATTATGGAAGATTATCCTATGTGCCGTTCTGGCGTGAAAGAGTACAAACATCCATCCATCCATCCATTCTTATCAACTTTCGCGTTTATAATATTAGTAGGAAGGATATTGTCTAATTTACATACAGTTCGATAAAGGTAATGCTGTCAAATCTGATATACGCGACATCTGCAAAGGGAGCTAGGATGTAAAGGTGCATGATAATTCTGACGTTTCAAAATGACTGGGTTGAAAATTGGATGAACAAAATTAAAAAAAATTATATTGCGTTATTTACAAAGGACATGTAAACTTTTAGCGACAAATCTCACCATTATTCTAAAACCCGAAATCTTCTCTTTGCAAAGATTTACGCCAAAATTATATAGGAACATAAATTCCACCATTTGTTATGAAATAGAGTGACAATTGTCTAATACTGACTATTGTAATACCTTATCTCTTATTTACAAATGGGATTAGAAGTAAGAATCGTTCCTAATTAAAGAGGCCGTGGAAGTGTTGAATAATATCTATTCACTATTATTCGGTAGAATCTACGAGAGACTAGGTACTTAAAACAAGATATTTCGACTAAATAAACAGAACTGAACAAGAGATATTTCAGCTAAGCTTTCAAATCAAACCGGGGCGTGGAGCTTGGAAATTAAATCGGTTCGGAACAGTTTTTAAATTCTACAAACTCTACCAATAAAGTCTAGGAAACGTTCGATTCCGCAGAGGCGTCGAAACGAACCTTTTTTGTCTGTTCTCCATCCTACATATATGATACTGGCTGAAAACAGAAGTTGCCGTTGCCAAATTAGAAAACGCGAGCCAGCTTTTTGGCGCGCATGTTGTAGAGTTTGAAAATCGAACGAATTCGTCATTAAACACTTTCGATGCGACTCCAATTTTAAAAATGTCGTTTTCAGTGACGCAAAACTTTAACAATGCTTTTTAATTAAATACTATATTTTATTACCAACACTAATTTAGAAAAAATAAACTGGCTTATCTAATTGTTGAAGAGAATAAGTTATCCTAATTTATTCATAAAGTTAGTTTAGATTAAAGAGCTTTTGTAAAGCAAAAAAACGTACTGTTAAAGGTAAATAATTAACATTTCTAACGTATAAAATCCTTTTGAGGTACGTCAAAGGTCAGAATAAAGCCGATACTAAGAAAAGTCTTAACCTTTAACTGTGTAACAACCGCGAGTAGCAGTATTATTGATAGCTATTTTTAGAAACATTTACTTCCTTCTTCTTTCTTTGGGTTTCTTTTCAAGTGTAGCTTGCTTACTGGTTCGTCTATTTCTAATTTTAATTCCTAGATCAGAAGGATATCCTACTTATAATAAGCGAATAGGAAGTGATGATAGCCTAGTGGAAGAAGGCCCGCTTCTCAAGTCAGATGGAGCGGGTTCAAACCTAGCCGACGGCACGCACCAATTTGTTCATTGTGTGAACATATGTGCGTATTGTATGTCATCTGCTACATGACTGGAGCCTTGTGAGTGGCGACAGGCTCGTCCCTTGTCACATTTGGAAAGGCGTGACGATATATTTTATTACTAGCTGTCACCCCGCGACTTCGTTCGCGTTTATTATTTATATATATATATGTGAGCTATCCTATCTGTAAGTTAGATCGAACTGCACACGGTGTGCAAATTTGATTGAAATCGGTTAAGTAGTTTAGGAGTCTATAGCGGACAAACAACGTGACACGTAATTTATATATTTTAAGATATTATTATCCTACTTATACCAGTTAGGCATTTACTTTAGGTAAATCATATTACAAACTCTACCGATACAGATTTCTGGTTAGACTCTGCCGCGAACGCCCGCGAAAGTGTTTAATATTGTTGTCATAAATGGCTTTTGACCAAATAGGAGAGATGTATCGGCGCTTCCGCGGACCTTCGTGGCTACAGTCTGGTAAAAAAAAATGCAATAAATAAATACTTGTAAATGCGAAAGCTTGTAGGTGTTTGTGTGTATTTGTTCCTTCTTCGCTCTCAAACGGGTGGACGGATTTTAATGAGATTTGGTGTGGAGATAGCTTATTATATACCCTGAATTGGAACATAACTATTTTTAACAGCGGGCGAGACCACAGGCCCAGCTTGTAATTTCAAAGTTTTCAGAGAGCGGTCATTGGTAAACTATGTTTATAGTCCATAGAAAAATCAATACTTACAAAGAAAAATCCCCAAAAAAAACCGTTTAGCCGTTTAGCCATGAAAAGCCTACAAACAGACAGATAGACAGAGTTCCTTTGGATTTCAAAATATTAGTAGATGAATGCATAAATTCAGGTAGATATCAAGTATCAAGGCAATCTCATTAGAAAAACAAGAAAATCTAGCCTTTGGTAAAAATCGTTTATTTTACTATAAAAATATGAGTAAACATAATTCGAATCTTCCGAATCAGGTGTTACACTTATCAGTTAAGTACAAACTAAATTTAAGTAGGTAATGGTAAGTACATCAAAGATTAAAAATAATATTGGAACATTTTAATTCTCTTCTTTTAAATACTTAAGTAATCTCGCCACTGTACTTCTTGGCACATTCAAAGCTTCTGCTCGTTTTCTTAAAGATAACTCTGGTTTTTCGCGAAGAGATTCCTTCAACCTCTCCACGTTTTCGCTATACTGCTCTGATTTAGCGCGCACTGGCGCTTTGTCCAACGTCGAACCAGTTGCTTCAAATTTCTTTACCCAGTTCCTTATAGTTTCTGTGGTTGGAGCTTCATTCATATTACTCTTTTGCAAATTGTGATGAATGCAATATTTACGGCGGGCTGCAGCTAGAGACTTTGTTAAGTAAAATTCTCGCACGCACATCGCGCGGTTCGCTCCCGAGAAACGCTCCATGGCGACTGACTGAACCACAGATACAAAATATGACCCCCCTCCCCTCTAGCCTTCGTGTCCCGCGCCTGTCTGGCGCCGTATTTTTTTATTCACATTTTGCAAGGACACTGATATTTTTGACAGGATGTGTGTTGTGTACCTAGTACCTACCTAATTTAAAAATTCACGTTCTAAACACCAAACTATAACAAGTTAGAGAATTTATTGTACTATGCAGATACAATAATTTGTAAAAAAAAGTTATGACATGTTTAACAGACTTCAAAATGGAAGGTGTTCTCAATCCGGTTTTATAATTTTACTTCTTTTTTTTTACATTTGGTACCTACTACTTAGATAACTCTGAAACCGATTTCGAAAATTCTTTTTTTATTTGAAAGTTTAAATCTTTTAAGCTTATCTTTAAAGCTATTTTTATTGGCTAAGAGATGTGTTCCAGTTTTTACAAAATCCGATTGGTATGACGGAAAGTAAGTTTTTTATTTTAAAAGATTCCGTTTAAAATAATGTAGTGTGAGGAAACCACAACCTAAAAATACAGACTATTTTAAACGAAATCTTTTAAAATAGTCCATGATTTTTAGGTTGTGGGTCGCTCTCACTATACTTGTCATTTGTTTCACAGAAATAGGTAAGTACTCATAATAAACTGATTGGGGTTTTTCTTCGTGCATAGGCTGAATGAAACTAAAAAAAACATAGTAGTATACATTTTTTTTAGTTTCATTCAGCCCCTAGTCCTATTATACGGGTTACGATATAATCGATTCTTATTTTCAAGACTTTTTAAGAGAGGTATTATCACGTAGGCATAACACGGTTTTGCACGACAAAAAATGCCGGTAACATTTTGACGCGCATGCTAAACTAGATTCGGGCCGAAATAAGTAAAAACAAAAGAATCTGGAAGAAAAACCGTTTATTTTACGATAAGAATATGATTAATAAATTCGAATCTTCCGAATCAGGTGTTAAAACTTAAGTTACACTTATCAGATACAAACTAACTGAATATTAGTAATAGGTAATAAGTAGGTACTTATAAAATAAAAAATAATACAGGAACATTTTAGTTATTTTCTTTTAAATCCTTTAGTAATCTTGCCACTGTACTTCTTGGCGCATTCAAAGCTTCTGCTCGTTTTCTCAAAGACAGCTCTGGTTTCTCGCGAAGAGATTCCTTCAACCTCTCAATGTTTTCGATATACTGCTCTGACTTCGCGCGCACTGGCGCTTTGTCCAACGTCGAACCAGTTTCTTCAAATTTCTTTACCCAGTTCTTTATAGTTTGTGTGGTTGGAGCTTCTGTATTCCTTTTCAAATTATGATGAGTGCAATATCTACGGCGCGCTGCAGCTAAGGACGTTGTTTTGTAATATTCTCGCACGCAGAAAGCGCGGTCCGCTCCCGAGAAACGCTCCATGGCGACTGACTGAGCCACAAATAAGATGTATGACCCCTCTCCTCTCTAAGCTTTCGTGCCCCGCGCCTTTCTGGTGCCGTATTTATTTTACACTTTTTGCAAGGACACGGATATTTTTGACAGGATGTGTAGTATGTACCTACCTAATTAAAAAAATCACGTTCTAAACACCAGACTTTCTTTATTTCACTTACACAGATACAGACTTACAGACAGATTACACTACAGGGACCCTATTCGGAGATTTGAGATTTTCATCTCACCTATTCTCGTCCTTGTTGCTCTCGTTTGAAACGTCATAGGTGTGAGAGTGACCAAGATATAATCTCATCTCATCTCACGCGCAGGAATAGACGTCGGAGATGACGGAAAATAGGTTTTTAAATTTCAAAAGATTCCGTTTATAAGAGTCTGTGATTTTTAGGTTACGGGTCGCTTTCACTACTTATCATTTGATTCACAGAAATAGGTAAGTAAGTACTTAAAATAAACTGATTGGGGTTTTTTTGTGCAAAGATGCTGTATACTAGGTTATACCTACCATGGTTCTTTTTAGTTTCATTCTGCTCCTAGCCCTATTTTATGAGTACGGTTTTACGATATAGGTAATATCGACTTTATTTTTCAAGACTTTTTAAGAGAGTCATTCTCACGTAGGCTTATCACGTTTTTGCACGACAAAAAATGCCGAGAAGATTTGGACGCGCTAGGCTCGGGCCAAATAAGTAAAAACGAGATAAATTATCTAAATAAAACTTTTTTTTTGAACAAAAACTTATTTATATAGCAACACGGACGTGTGAATACACAACAGGGGGCCTACTATTACATCTTATTGCCATGATGGATACGCTTTGTTTTCAACGCTGCGCGACCTTGGACCTTATTGCACGGCGATACGATTAGCGGTCGCACAGTGTCGACAACCAAAACATAGGTAACCAAACCATCTAACAACAAGATGTTGCATGCCTATCATGCGCAACGCGACAACGGCATGTCGGCTCTTTTTATTGAGACAGATGTATGTTTACACGTAGCCTTGTCACGTTCTAGCACGACACAAAGTGACGAGAAGACATTTATTTTGTAGCGCGTGCATGATAGGCCCCCAGAGCAGGTAGCAGGTGCGGCACCCCTTATTTAAACGCGACCCACCTTTGTTCCACTTTTTGTTGCCTTAAAATGTTTTTTACGCATTTCATGCCCTCTTCGGTGTTATGGCTGTGTTCTTACGTTCTTTCTACCCCATTCTTTAGGATGATAAAGTTAAGAGGTTTATCGTTTTTAGGGTTTCGTAACTAAAGGGTGAAACGGGACCCTATTACTAGGACTCTACTGTATGTACGTTCGTCTGTCCGTCTGCCTGTCACCAAGCTGTATCTCATGAACCGTGATATTTAGACAGTTGAATTCTTTAAGGATCATGTATTTCTGTTGCCGCTATAACAACAAGTACTAAAATCCTATCCTACTAATATTATAAACGCGAAAGTTTGTAAGAATGGATGGATGGACGGGTGTTTGTTACTCTTTCACGCCACAACGGCTGAACAGATATGGATAAAATTTGGCACAGAGGTAGATTATAGTATAGCACAGCACATAGGATACTTTTTTACCGCGGGTGAAACCGCGGGGCGCAGCTAGTACAGAATAAAATAAATATTTCAGGGGGCTCCCATACAACAGATATGATTATTTTGCCGTTTTTGTAGATAATGGTACGGAACCCTGCGTGCGCGAGTCCGACTCGCACTTGGCGAGTTTTTAGGGTTTTATTTAGTTTCTTAGAAACGAAATAATGATGGTACGTTCTGTGACTCGATAACAATTTGTAGATTAGTAAAACAACACATATTAGTGTATACAGTACAATGTCCCGAATATAAAATATTTAATACCTACATAACACAAAATTAAAACGCCATACAAGTCAATTTTACACGTACAAAAAATAGAAACAAAGAACTTTGAACAAATTTGGGACATTGGAGTCGCTAGCGCGACCAAAAATAGTAGGACGATTCCGATAAGAGAGGAGTTAGCGGGGCGAAGTGAGGGCAGGAAGGAGGAGTAAGGGCAAGTACGAGTATGCTCATTTGCTCATCTGAGCGTGTCCAAGTATTTATTATTACCAATAGGTTACTAGTTAAAGATATCGCTTGTATCGTTTTTATTTTTATGCTCAAAGAACGGCGGAATTCCTACCAACGATTTCTCTCAATTTTTGAAGTTATACTTCTTTTGGCGCGAAAGAGAAAAATGATGAGAGTGAATTTTTACGATCCGCGCGCACACTGACACCTAAATTGTACACCGTGAAGTTAGTTCTAGGTGGCATGAAAATTGATAACTATGTTCAAGTTGTATATTCTAGAATTTTTATATTTAGAACACGTGTTTCGTAAGAGTATTAAACAGTGAATAAATAAATATTTTTTGGTGTTTTTATTAAATCAATTTCAAATACGACGGTGATAGTATTCACTAGTAATTTATAATTTATTAGTATATCTATATATATTGAATATTAGTGATAAAACTGATTTGAATAAACTGTTTTAAATGCATTTATAGATTTGAGGTTAAGAAGTATAACTTCTAACGCGTGTATTTATGTACACACACTCTTTTTCGAAAGGACAATGATTGGACGCTTTTTAAGAGTTCCATCTTATCTCTCAACATAACTCTATTTAGTAGTCTATCTGACTACAATCTCGTGTGAACAGAACATCATTGAAGTACAAACATCTCCTTTCACCCTTTGATTCAATGCAAATTGACTAGATTTCCACGACGCGGAATAAACATCAGTAAAACCATTAATATGCAAATTCGCTCCTGGTCTGATTACTCTTTGACATTTAGATGCTTTCGTTTAGACGGCTTGAAATATTACCCTTATCATGAAATGCTACAGAGTAACAACTTCAAAAAAAAAAAAAAACACAATAAGTTTAAGATTTCTGTAAAGAAAAATCATGACATTCTTTTAAGATTTTCTAGTATATCTCTCAAAGCCTCCAAGTAAAGTAATTAAAGCTTAACGTCAGCGTAATTGTTCTATTACAATTTCTTCTAGAAGGAAACGGCGTGAATAGAGCAAAAGATGACGCTGATGATAGAGGCATAGAGAAATAGAGCGACCAATTTAGTCGACCAAGTGAGAGAACTAATAGCGTATATATTTGTTCTAAGAACATGATTGTGAAACTTAATTAGTATTCGTATGGATTGACTGCGTGAAAGACAACACAAAATAGTAGGAAGTGAGTTCAAATAATATGATGGTTGATAGCGACGAATGGAGAAAACGTACTGACCACATAAATGAAATAGGGACAAGAGAATCCAATCGAAAATCTGTCTCTAAGCGCATTTTTGTTAACGTCAGTGTGTTTTGATGCAAAACTGTCACCCACTGTTAGTTCTTACGTCGTCCGTTCTTAGTCGATCGGTGAATTAACGTTTCAAATCGACTTTGTCCTGACAATAAACAAGGCCTACGATATTGTAGATTTGGAAAATCAGTTTCCCGATCCACTAGGAACGGTGCTAGCTCTGTGGGTAAGGCATCGACCAAAAATTTTCAAATCAAAGAAGTATGGTGAAACTACTATAGCTTTCAATACTGAATGTTGTCCTTCTGTCCCTTTCTCGTTAGTGCTTTTATCTTGACATTCTTGAAACAAACAGCTTTGAAATAGCGTATCTGTGTCAGAAAGATTGATGGAAAGAGTTTGAATTGTTTATCATTGCGTAAAACTGTCGCAATTTCGATTTTAGAGGTGATACGAGTACGTTGAAGGGTTTGTTGTTTATTAATTTTGTTCATTAGATTTATAAGATTTAAAGCTGTCTAGTTTGATGTTGTTTTAATTTACGCAACTTATTTGAGTAGTTTTGTGTTGGCTTTTCTTTAAATAATATTTGAGTGTTGTTAATTGGAATTAAATGACAAGAGAGGCAAGTCGTTCACCTGATGATAAGAGCCACGAGTTTACCCGCTTATGATAAATGCTATCCAGAAATAAGTGAATAGGTATCTCCTAGGCAAGCGTGTTACACCTTCGATCAAGTCGACGCTTCCCATCTGGTGAGTCAGTGGTCAAACGCATGCCTAGTCTGTTGTAAAAAAAAGTGTGGTAATGGTTGTAAGGACACTTGAAAAAGGAACTGCCTGACTGTCGGTGGACGTCATATCATTAGGCATTCGGTGACAGCGATGGTGAGGGTAAACATAATTTACTAGTAGCTCATTGAGCTGATGACCTTGCGGACGGGGTCTGTCCTATTCCACAGATCGCATTTTTCAACCGATTCTCTTGAAACTTTGGAAGCAGGTTCAATCATTATACAAGAGAATTGGTTAATAAAGCCATCCGACAGAGGTAGTAGAGAAAGACAGCCATCCAGATAGAAATCAAGCTGAAGCATACGCTATGCTCACTAACGCTCGGTCGATCAAAAACAGATGATGACGATGGTAAAAATGGATAATAAAATATAAAATAAAAAAATTAAAAGGTATTTATTGCCAAAACTAAAAAAATAAAAAGACAAATCACTAAACAAAAATAAATAACAAGCAACAATTTTAGTTTGACAACTGGTGTGCGTAACTTCAGCTTCCTCATAGGTGATAGAATAGTTTTACCTATGCCAATATTTAAAGCATAATAGCTGCAATCAAATATCCCAGTCTTAGTTTAGCTGCCACAAGAACTTCGTTAATATGAGCCATTTACTATGTGTCAGCTGGAGTGACACAACCTCAGCTCGCACATCCAGTACAGGCAAACCAGTGAGGTTAGGGTTTTGGACAATAGCTAGAAAATTAAAGCATAATAGCTGCACAAGGTAGGAAAAATCTGAACGATGCTACTCAAAACATGTAGAAGCTATGATCAAAAAACTGTGTGTAAGCTGGTGTTGTGTCACTTCAGCTACTCATCTCATATCTTCCAAACGAAAGAAGGTATGACTATGCATTTTAGCTCAAATTTTAAAGCATAATTGCTGCCATTGGCAGCAAAATTTTCAAGTCTCTGGGTTATATACTTTCCGAGTTATAAGCTAATACCTATGTGTAAGCTGAAGTTGCGTCACTTCAGCTGACACATGTTGAATCGACGAAACTATCAAACGTAGAGTTTTCATTTAAAGGGCAAAAATTAAAGCATAATTGCTGCCATAGGCAGCAAAATTTTCAGATTCCTAGACCTCGTAGTTTCCACGTAATAATCAAAAAACAGTTTTCGCGCCAAAAAATTCAAATTTTTGCTTAAAAGCGGCGTTGCCGTTCCGTGCGGTACATTATTGCAATTCAATTTGATCTTAGCGCGCATAGTGTTAAAAGTCATTTTAACTTGTGTTCAAAATTCTTTTAGTTTTGTTTAGACTGAGAGCCCCTGAACCATATGGAACTAAGAATGCACCTGTAAAATTTGAAGGCAGATTCTTATGACCTTAAACAACGACGAAGGTTATTGGTTTTGGCGTGGCTTGTTCTCTGTAATTTGGCTAACAAAAGACGTCGCGCGACAGATAATGGCTGCTTGACGTCACAGGCGCGAGGTAGACAGTGGCATGGCGAACCAGTTTTATTGCCCCACCACCCCGCTACACCCTTCGCGTGCCATCTAGTACATTTACTAATTTAAAAATTTAAAAAATAAAATAAAGAAGAAAGACAAACCACTGTATAGTAAAGAAGATAAATTTGTTACTTGGACAATATCTAGTGTAAGTAAGTAGTGTAGGTGTTTAACAAGTTTGAAGATGAACTTCCGCAAAGTAACGCCTGATTCAATCAAGAAGATAAATGTTTAATGTGTGGGTAAGAGATAGTAAAATGTATTTTAATAGTCTGTAAGTACTTTGATTTTATGATACGGGAATTACTCGTATTCCGACTATTGTTTCAACCGCATAAGTAAGTGATTCCCGTTACATAAAATCATAATGTGTGAAAACCACGTCAGTTTCCATAGCCTGTAAGTAGGTAAGTATCTGTATTCGATAACTACTTCAGTGTTATTTCAGTTGTTCCATGAAGAATCAGAAGACCAGGGAGCTCCTAGTCTAGTTATCTCGTCTTCTAAGTTCATAAGAATCTATCTTTAAAATAACATACATACCTAGTTTCATATAGTTCAGCGGCTCTCAGTCGTTTTTTGTTAGCCAAATTACAGAGAACAAGCCACGCCAAAACCAATAACCTTCGTCGTTGTTTAAGGTCATAAGAATCTGCCTTCAAATTTTACAGGTGCATTCTTAGTTCCATATGGTTCAGGGGCTCTCAGTCTAAACAAAACTAAAAGAATTTTGAACACAAGTTAAAATGACTTTTAACATTATGCGCGCTAAGATCAAATTGAATTGCAATAATGTACCGCACGGAACGGCAACGCCGCTTTTAAGCAAAAATTTGAATTTTTTGGCGCGAAAACTGTTTTTTGATTATTACGTGGAAACTACGAGGTCTAGGAATCTGAAAATTTTGCTGCCTATGGCAGCAATTATGCTTTAATTTTTGCCCTTTAAATGAAAACTCTACGTTTGATAGTTTCGTCGATTCAACATGTGTCAGCTGAAGTGACGCAACTTCAGCTTACACATAGGTATTAGCTTATAACTCGGAAAGTATATAACCCAGAGACTTGAAAATTTTGCTGCCAATGGCAGCAATTATGCTTTAAAATTTGAGCTAAAATGCATAGTCATACCTTCTTTCGTTTGGAAGATATGAGATGAGTAGCTGAAGTGACACAACACCAGCTTACACACAGTTTTTTGATCATAGCTTCTACATGTTTTGAGTAGCATCGTTCAGATTTTTCCTACCTTGTGCAGCTATTATGCTTTAATTTTCTAGCTATTGTCCAAAACCCTAACCTCACTGGTTTGCCTGTACTGGATGTGCGAGCTGAGGTTGTGTCACTCCAGCTGACACATAGTAAATGGCTCATATTAACGAAGTTCTTGTGGCAGCTAAACTAAGACTGGGATATTTGATTGCAGCTATTATGCTTTAAATATTGGCATAGGTAGAATTATTCTATCACCTATGAGGAAGCTGAAGTTACGGACACTGACAACTGGGATACTCTCATAATAAAAACTCGAGAATAGATGGCTTTAATGTTTTAAATCAATTTGTCTTTGAATTGTACTTGTTAACATTAATGAGGATACGGACAATGGGGACAACGGATGTTAGTAATAAAATATCAGCAATACCTCTAAAGCAGGGTTTGGGTCTTTCCTACTGACGAGTAAATTGTCCACCCTAGCTGTTGTTATGGACTTCTCGGTTTTCCTCAATCAAATTGGCTACTTTTAGCAATGGTTGCCGCTTTTGCAATTGATAGGGCTGTAAATTGCATCAGTACCTACAACAAACGTGCCTCAAAGTCAAAGTCAAAGTCAAAGTCAAAATGTTTTTATTCAATTTAGGTATCAAAGATACACTTATGAACGTCAAAGTTATTTAAATAGACTCGACCGCCTTGTTCGGATAAAAAGCCTCTACTCAGAAGGACAGGCAAGAAACTGAGGGGCATTATTTTTTCAAATAATAAATAAATTAGTCTCACAAATATTGGCTTACAACTAGGTAATATCTATAAATATTAGTGGCTACTTGGCGGAAGTGGAAGGCTCCAGACATCTTTATCTTCTAAATAATTCTTAACCTTATAATATCCTCTTTTCATTAATGTAGTTTTTACATGTGATTTGAATTTTCCCTCGGTGAGCCCTGTTATATTTTTCGGGATTTTATTGTAAAAACTAACGCAGTTGCCTAAAAATGACTTTCTTGACTTAGTCAGTCTAAATCTCTGTACAGCTATCCTATCCTTATTTCTAGTGTTATAATTGTGATAGTCACTGTTCAATTTAAATTTATGTAGATTTTTGCGAACGTGCATAATATTTTCAAAGATATATAAAGAAGGTAAAGTTAAAATATTTATTTCTTTAAATAAATCTCTCAATGATTCACGGGGACCCATTCCGTAGATAGCGCGGACCGCTCGCTTTTGCAAAATAAAAATGGCCTCCACTTCAGCAGCTGATCCCCACAGCAAAATGCCATATGACATTATGCTGTGGAAGTAAGCAAAGTAAACCATCCGAGCTGTAGCTATATCCGTCAGTTGCCTAATCTTGCGAACCGCATAAGCAGCAGAACTAAGTCTCCCAGACAGAGCACTAATATGTGGACCCCATTGCAGTTTGGAATCAATGCTTATACCCAGGAACACCGTCGCCTTGTCTATGTTAAGTTTATCGCCCTCAAGCATTACGTTTGGTTCTATATATCTAACATTAGGCATGGAAAACTTTAAACACTTAGTTTTTTTTGCATTTAGTAACAAATTGTTCGCAGCGAACCATCTCGAAATAATAGTCAGTACGTTGTTCACATGCACAAGTTCACTATCTTTCCTATCTGTTCTGTCCTCACTTCACGTTCCATCATTGGAAACATTCGCGTGTCCCGGTAAAAGTTCAGATTTGAGCGTTACAGCAGTAAGGACGAAGAACCGAGCATTACAGTAATTCGAAGTCAGCAACAAAACAATGTGTTCATTTTAGTGGAGAGGGAAGAGAGTCTAGAGAACCTAAAATCTTTCAATGGTACATAAGTTTACATGCAAATGCACGTCAGTGAGCGATACAGTTACGTTTTTGTTGCTTAAAATCGGACTTAGATTGTTGCGTTACAGGCGAATGCTGCTGATGAGGAAACATTTTTAGGAATTAGTGGAAATAGCTATGAAATTCACAATGAGCCCCACAAAATAGCGTTACTTTGTGGAGCTCATTGTGAATACTTTGTCTAATGGCCGCAAGAATCTCTGTCACAAATTGCTGTAGATTAGGACTTTAAAATTTGAGGAAAACAAATGCTCGGAGCTCAAGGCTTAAGGTAAGTAAGTACCTATCTGAATTTGAATATAGAATCCATTATTTGAAAAAATGGCAACAGAGGCTGAGAGATGGAAATATAAACTGTACGACTTAGACCTTGGGGCTTGCTATGGCCTAGTTTTAACAAATATTTTATAAAGAGTTGATTTTGCGTTAAGTTTTTCCAATTGTCATTTTTTACACATACGTCACTGACGTGATATTTCTTGGTTCTTTTGTTTTTATTTCGGAAGGAAGAACTAGAATGCGGTAAGAGAGGCCTTTGACCAATAATGGGACATACCAGGTTGATATCTTATACCTTTAAATGAGCAATTCTTGTATATATATATATATATATAATTAGAATCTCGGAATCGGCTCCAACGATTTTCATACAAATTAGTATATAGGGGGTTTCGGGGGCGATAAATCGATCTAGCTAGGAATCATTTTTAGAAAATATCATTTTATTCGTGTTTTATCGATAATCAATCTCAACTGAAAAATATGACTCTTCCTGACATCTATTGGCGAATAATAATACTACTATTTTTTGTGAGCAACTAATTGCTTTAACGACACAACAGCAGATGGCGTTGTTAAGTAACACGAAGTCAATGAGTGTTTGCTTTGAGGTTAGACTAAAATCAATTGTTTATTATCCAAAAAACACAATTAAAAAATAAAAAAAATACCGAGCAAAGCTCGGCCATCCAGGTACTAATAATAATAAAAGGAAGGAAAATATTCGAATGACTTAGTAGTCATCTACCGCCTACCGCCGCGCCAGTTGACGTACTCGTATGTGCTACAGTATATTATGTATTTTTAACAATGATTAGTAAAATTGTCTAAAGAGTAAGAAACCTACAGAAGTAAGTATGAGTAGTAGAAGTAGGCAAAGTAAATAAGTCACGCTTGATTATCCATTCTTGGTCAAACTTTTTTTAAAACTTCTATTAAAATGCTGCCATTATTGCACTAACTAAATGTTACTGTTATTAAAAATTAAGGATTTTGTGGTCCAACTTATAAAACATTATTATCCATTTGATACCTATTATGTAGTCATATATAGCCAAATAGGTCAATCCATTTTCTTGCCTTTGATCTTTTAAACTCATAATCTTAATTACAGTTCAAGTAATTTTGTCAAAACAATATTATCATTGCTGGTATGTCAACTGTGTAAAGATTTTCACCTTTATACCAAACAAGGTTAGTACTATAATTGCAAATAATTTCCTCTTGCTACTGTGATTAACTTCTGTGATTTTCAGACTTCATCTGAAAATCGTATTTTTTTTGTTTTTAATTTTAAAGAGTGTACCTAGTTAAGAAATTAATAAACTACCAACCTATTTAAAACTAACTGGAAGCACATTTAATTACGGTAGAACGACGCGAGAAGACAAGTTAATTGAAATTTTCACCGGATATTGCATCCGTTGATGAGTTCTTTTTTAAATACATAAGTACATATAATATATACCTACTTATAAAACAAGACTGGTTAAGTAGCTGTTATACCTGTTTTATATCTTTTTTTGTATCTAATAATGATTTATTTTAGCAAACCTTACTTACCTAGATAACGATTCAATGTGTTTACTTGTAGGGTTTTCATTATTGTCAATAAAAAGTTTTTTGGATTTGAGCTCAATAAGTTTTTTGTCTTAATTTTTTCATAAGACTTTGAACTTGATTGAGTTTGACCTACTTATCTAAAACTATTTTCTGCCATTTGTTTTTATGGCATAATTATAGGTAATTAAAGGTAAGACATAGGCAAGACGTTTTTGTTGTTGTTGTCTTTTGACACGTATAAGCATATTGTTGTATTGTTTTGTTAGAATTCGTTTTCGTCATTTTTACTAAAACGTTCTAGCTTTTCCTAGTTAAAGATCCGTGCGTCGTCTCTTTTAAAAGTAGTTTTAATTATGGCAAAACTAGTCTACTAGTTAAGGCCAAGTCAAGCTCAGCAATACCAAAACGGGGCAGCGACTGCAGGGTCAGACAAGTCACGACCAAGCTACCATCCCACAACCCTCCACTTACGGCATAATCACGGTTTATTACAGTTTATTAACCACTACAGACATAACCGAACAATTTCACCAGTTCAACTGTCAACATAACCGCACTTTCACACTTGCAACACTAAGTTCTAAAAACAAAAGAACAACGACACTGAAACGTTTTTAATAACATAAAAGTCGATAAAATTGTTCGTTCCATTGAAGAAACAGCTTTAATCGATTTTTGAAAATCGAACTGTTGTACACAAACCGTTCAAAACATAACTAACGTAACGTTTGTCATGTTCGAGATTGGAGTGACGGCTGCATCGTGAAGTTAGCTGCTGGGGTCAGTGGTGCCAACTGCCAAGATGGCGGCTTTTTACTACCAACATAACAAACATGGCCGCGGCCAACGGCCTTTGTAATGAATGGGGAACCTGTTTGGTCGACTCGCTGTCTGCGTATGCGCATGTAGATTGATCGGAAGCTCTCGACTACTCGTTTGAGATTTATGGTCACAAAAAATGTTTATACCTTATGGCTTTATGATTGTTTTAGCTTTGGTTAAGGCATTTCCCTTCCTTCTTTCTTACTTCAAAAGTATTTATAAAACTAGGTTTGCAAGGCTGGTGATAGATAGATAGGTGGTAAACTTCCATTGTTCAAACCAAAAATAACAATGAGACAAAATATATAACTTAGAACAATTAAAAACAAGAAGCTACCGTAATGACCTAATGATTCCAGGATCAGTCTTAAACATTCTTGAGAAAAGTTATTGTTAATAATGTGTACAATGGCCTCCTTTTGAGTTTCTGAAAATCAGTCTGTATAAGCAGATAATCAGCGTTATATTGTTTTTACGTACATCCTTACATTTAAAAAAATTACAACTTGGAAGCATTATATTAGTAGATTGGAGATGTGAAGTAAACTTTCCAAAATCACTACGGTATCCTGTCCATTTAAAAAAAAAAAAAACATTTTTTCCGACAAAATAAATGAATAAATAAATTCGGGACACTTCCACACACGGTCGCCTGGCACCAAACTAAGCAAAGCTTGTAATATGGCTGCCAGAGACTGATATACAGACATAGATATTTTTAAAAACTTACTTCAATAGATATTAACACCCAGACATAGAACAAACACTAATGTTCATCACATGAATATTTGCCCTAGGTGGGAATCGAACCCACGCCCCCACGCTGAGAAAGCAGGTTCACTACCAACTGAGCCACCGAGGCAGTCGAGCCTCCTAAAGAGGCCTCGAGAAAAACTAACCTAACTAACTGACCTAGCCTATTGTTAGTAGCAACTCTTTACAGGTTCTTAAAAAGGCGCTAACTAAAGTTGCTAGTCAGTATGCAACTAGTTGCTGTACTTTTGGAAACTTCTCGAATAAATTAGCCGAAGTTTAAGTTGTGCCCATTAATTGAAGCTGAGGATCAGACCGGCTAACTTGGAAGTTACGTTGCTAAACTTTAGCGGACTGCGGACGCTGAATACTTATACTACTAACTGCTAGTAAGAGCTACTAGTAAGTAGCTTAACAGCCATTTAGGCTGCATATCCTCTGGGGGTGTATACGAGGAAGATATTAACCTATACAGGGTTATCGGTATTAGGGTCTCTTAAGCCAAAAAGGGGTCATGTCACTGTACTCATCATTGTAAACCATTTTCAATATGGAGCCAACCCAAACTCACGAAACAGACCAAGATCAGGAGCCAACCCAAAATCGAGAAGAGAAGCTGTTCCATATAAAAAGAAAAGTTGATCGTCAACAAAATGTATGTAGAACAGCCATCGTTGGAACAACTTTTTTTTTTCGATTTCGGGTTTGGTTGATGCATAATTTCGAAGAATTTGTATGAAAATTTCTAAATCCTTGAATCAAACTTTAATGTAATAGATGAAACATATCAAATATTTTTTAATATTTTTTGAGACTTGGATGATGTGAAACAAGTGAGTAGTGAACATTTTCGTGTTCCAGGTCGGAGAAATTTTCGCGCGGAAAGTGCCCTTTTCGGCTTAATACACCATTTTCCGATAACCCTGTATAAGACCCTTGGTTTTCTTTGCACATCCCCGGTGGTTACGCTGCCTTATGAGGGGTAATTTAAAAGCTGCCAGTAGACCTGTAGAAAGTTAAATGCCACTCGCGGTTACGATCATCCGTAAAATCACAACTTCAATCCACAGTTAGAGGCGTCACAACTTTTCATTACCATATCGGCTAATTTAAAGACCTTTCTCTCTGCCCGCGGCTTCGTTCATGTAATCTATTAGCTACATAACCTACTAGCTGCACCCAGCGGTTTCGCCCGCGGTCCAGAGGAACCATTATTTTTTTCGGGTTAAGAGGTACCCTATGTCCTTTTATATAGCCCTGACAACGTGTACATGCAAAATTTCACGGTGATCTGTTGAAAGCGTAACAAAGTAACAAATATACAAACAAACTCTCTATTTTTTAATAATTCGTTAAGAAAGATGGCACTTAAAGGTCTCTAAATAATTGAAAGAATGTTTAAAATCGGACCAATAGTTTTATAAAACATAACATAACTTACATATCGTCACGCCCATACCCTGAAGGGGCTGGCCAAGATGTAAAACAACACCCACACTTCGCCTAACCATATTCAGTCCTAAATGTAACAGGAGGCGAGCCTGTCGCCATACACCGGGCTCCAGTCATCCAGCAGATATCATACAATACGCACATATGTTCACACAATGAACAAATTGGTGCGTGCCGTCGGCTGGATTCGAACCCGCTCCCTCTGGCTTGAAAGGCGGGCCTTTTTCAACCAGGCTTTCGCTTAGTTTCATAGAAATATAGCTATAAACATAGTTGTGCGAATGCGTTTACGTAAAGACCACTAAAAGCGCCACCACCGCATTTCCGAAATAAGCTGACATTCTTGTATGGAAAATTTTAGTTCCCGCGTTTGGCCACCCCTATCTGTAAACAGCTTACTGTCTCAACCGTATATTTTACAGATCTTTGCCCCTACACCGTTCGCACGTGCGTCGCGCTAGAGTAGGCCCGATAGTGAAAGTTGAATCTTGATAACAAGATTACGTAGGAAACTATTGTTAACTGATTAATTACTACGACGCGATGCTAAAAACTCGATGGGAAAGCATCCTAGTTCCGCGGGGCGTGAGTTTTGTGTTTTGTTGATTGTATTGTATTGTCTGTATAGTATATTAGTGGCAGCCATAGTACAAGCCGTGAGTGCAAAAGAATCCTGAAAAATTACTTACTACTTACTACTACTTAATACTTACTAGCTGCGCCCTGCGGTTAAAAAGTATCCTATGTGCTATTCTAGACTATAATCTATCTCTGCGCCAAATTTCATCCAGATCTATTCAGCCGTTCTGGCGTGAAGGAGTAACAAATATCCATCCATCCATCCATTCTTATAAACTTTCGCGGTTATAATACTCGTATTATAAGTAGGAAGTAGGATTCGTAATGTGACACTAGGTATCTAGCATCAAGCTAGATACTTAGATGTACGTATAACTAGTTATATTTTTACACCTTCACACTCTTCGTTTCTGTATCTGTCTTTTTTTTTTTAAAGAGAAAAAAAAAGGTTTAACGAAAATTAATTTTGATTAAACATACAAACTTCTAAATATGATTAACATACAAGTAACATTCCTCCTCCTCAAGTCGCATTCCTCATGTCTGAGGGTCGTGACCACCACCTCCAATTACTCTCTCTCTTACGATCTTCCGCCAAAGTTTTCTATCTTCCGCAACATGTAGCGCTTCGTACATTGAAGTGTCCAGAGCGGTGCGAATCTGGTCGGACCAACGTATCGGGCTGCGGCCTCGTGACCTCTTGCCGTCGACTTTCCCTGTCACCATCAACTTTTCCAGGTTGTCGCCTTGTTTTCTAGCAATGTGGCCGAAGTACTCAAGAACCCGTCTCAGACAGATGGTAGAGAGTCTAGTTGTGACCTTGAGTTGCTTCAATATGGATACGTTAGTCCGATGTGCTGTCCAAGGTATTCGGAGCATTTTTCTCCAGCACCACATCTCAAAAGCGTCGATGCGACTGCGATCCATCGCTTTCAGAGTCCATGTCTCAGCACCATAAAGAAAAATTGAGAAGACCAGGGTGCGGACTAGTCTCACTTTGGTTTTCAGCTTTATCCCCCTGTTCTTCCATATTTTATCAAGCTGTGACATAGCGTTTTTAGCCATTCCGATCCGTCTTCGCACATCAGTTTCACTGGAGCCATTGTTGCAGATGCTGGAGCCGAGATAGATAAATTCATCAACAGTCTGGAGATTCAGCACGCCGGTGTGGTTCAGTGTCCTTGCGCGATCCACCACCATGACTTTGGTCTTAGATCTGTTGATGGACAGACCCAAGCTCAAACTTATCTGCTCCATTTTACGCAGCAACGACGCCATTTCATCCGCGCTTCGTGCCAAGAGAGTTGTGTCATCGGCATATCGAAGGTTTGTAACTTTAACCCCGCCGATGCTCACGCCTCCATTCCAGCCATCACAAGTTTGTCGCATAATGTACTCTCCATAGGCATTGAACAGGATGGGCGAAACGATGCACCCTTGTCGGACACCCTTTTCGAAACAGAAAGGCAGGGAAGTCATTTCATCGATTCTGACAATACCGTGACTGCTATGGTACAACGATTGAAGTACCGCGGTTAAATGTTTAGGTACGCCCAGGCTATCCAGTACTCGCCATAAAGAGTCCCATCTAACGCAATCAAACGCTTTGCTGTAATCAACGAAACACATGACAACTGGAACGTTGTACTCATAGGCTTTCTCAATTAGTTGTCTTACGTTGAGGATTTGTTCACGCGTGCCCTTGCCCTTAACGAAACCAGCCTGTTCTTGCGGAATCTGCTGGTCTAGATAGTGACGGAGACGGTTGTTAAGTATGTGGAGTAGGATTTTACTTGCGTGTGATATGAGTGCCAGAGTGCGATAGTTATCACATTGCATTGTGGATCCTTTCTTATGCAATGGAAGGATTATGGACTCAGTCCAATCTTTTGGCCATTCTCCGGTAACCCATACTTTGTTGCAGATGGCGTGCAGAGTGTCGACGCCCCTCTCTCCCAAGGCTTTCAGAACTTCGGCCGTTATTATGTCAGGGCCGGGCGCCTTCTTGTTCTTGAGGGAATGTAACGCTGCTACTATCTCAGATCGAAGAATATCTGGTTCCCTGTCTAAGCCATTGCAGAACGCAAGCCCGTCGCGACTATTTTGCGTGTGGTCACAAGTCACATTAATAAAAGAAAAATAAAAAACCCAGCTGTAAAATATTGTACCCTATGTCACCTCTGCTATCAAGACGATTCAAATAATTCGCACAAGTAGGTCTGATAAGAAATCAAAAACCCGAATGCAATTGTTTTTAATTCGATTTTATAATCCCCTTTTCATTTCCTGTATTTTGATACCCTACTCGATAAGTAGGGTAAGTATATATTAGGTCATTACGTATGAAATTTGCGTTTTGTACGGGAGGAATAAAAAGTCGATTTTTTTTTGTAAAATATATTTAATGAATCAAAGTATGCACTGTTGTTATCTATGCACTTTTGCCATCTTATGGGTAGTTCATTGATCCCTTTACTGTAAAAACCATGGGGCGAGAATCAATAAACTCTTTGAAGGCGGTTTGGACTGCTGCATCGGAGTGGAATTTTTTTCCTTCTAAGAAGTTGTCCAAATTCCGGAAGAAATGGTAATCTGTTGGAACAAAGTCCGGGGAGTACGGTGGATGTCGCAGACATTCCAATTGTAGCTCAGCTAACTTAGTGGTTGTTTGTTGTGCAGTGTGTGGTCTTGCGTTGTCGTGAAGCAGCAGTGGCCTAGAGCGATTGACCAATCTCGGTTGTTTAACAGCTAGTTCTTCCTTCATGGTTTGCAGTTGCTGACAATAGATATCTGTCGTAATCGTTTGGCCAGATTTAAGAAAGCTGTAGTGAACGACACCGGCGCTAGTCCACCAAACACTTACAAGTAACTTTTTCTGAGTCAATTTTCGTTTAGGGCAGGATTTGGCTGGGTCTCCAGGGTTCAGCCATTGCGATGAGCGCTTTCGATTATCGTACAATATCCACTTTTCATCACAAGTAATGATTCGATTTAAAATCCCTTCATTATTGTGTCGGTTGAGCAAAGTAACACAGCAGGCGACCCGTGTTTGCAAGTTCGATTCACTCAATTCATGAGGTACCCATCGTTCGAGTTTTTTTACTTTCCCGATTTGCTTCAAGTGGATTAATACAGTTTTGTCACTTACCCCGAAGCCTGCTGCTATCTCTGAAGTGCTTTGTGATGGATCCGCTTCCACAATAGCCTTTAATTCTTCGTTTTTCACTTTGATCTCCGGCCGTCCACGGGGTTGGTTCTTAAGGTCGAAATTTCCAGAACGAAAACGTTGAAACCAAAAACGTACCATGCTGTCTTTAGCGACACCAGCGCCGTACACATCATTAATTCTTCGAGCTGTTTCTGCAGCACTGGTGCCACGGTAGAACTCGTACTCGTAAATATACCGATATTTCATGTTTTCCATTGCGCGGTTATAAGCGACGCCAAAGAAAAAATAATGAGGAAAATAACAAATGAATGACTGTATTCCAAAGAAAAAAAAACCAGCTAAATGAATTTATTAATTTGAATTTCGAATTCTTAACCAAAGAGGAGATATTTCAGATCAAATTGATCAGTACGACAAAACGCTAATTTCATACGTAAGGACCTATTTTAATTAACGTATTAAATCCGCTATTTTGTTCTGTTTTTCAAACACTCACCTACTTAAGGATACTTGGGATTTTAAGACGAATATAACCATAGCTGTCGAAATTTATCCAGCCGTGTATCGTTTGGAAGATACGAAGTAGGTAATAAAGAAATATACAAACATTAGTTTTTCCTACATACAAGATAGGCGTGAAAAACATTAACCGTAGAGCAATCGGTTAAAACGACAAAATTCTTAGCTGTAAAACTATTCTGAGGCTATACTACGTTAATTAGTAAGTAAAATCGATGATAGCTTAGCCGGAGAAGGCCCGCCTCTCAAGCCAGAGGGAGCGGGTCGGACCCAGCCGAAGACACGCACCAATTTGTTCGTTGTGTGAACATTATGTATGCGTACTATATGTCATCTGCTACATGACTGGAGCCCGGTGTATGGCGACAGGATCGCCCCTTGTCACATTTGGGACTGAATATCGTCCGGCGAAGTGTGGGTGTTGTACACCTCTGCCAGCCCCCACGGAGGAAAGGCGTGACGATATATTATTAGTAAATAAGAGCTAGTAATACTTAGCTGTACAACTATTCTGAGGCTATTCTACGTTTATTAGTAAGTTTAAGAGCTAGTAAATAAATCCAGACGCTCATTAATATCTGTAATCTCCCCCAGCGGGCTCCCTGTCCACTGGCTCTTCTAGCCCAGTGACCCCCGATATCTGCCGCAGAGTTGCTCCATTTCACCGGTGTCTCAAGAGACTCGATAAGGGTTACAGATGTCTAGGTCGTATGCTATATTACTAGCCACGTCCCGTGGTTTCACCCCCTACTCACAAAACAAAACCTACTTAAAAAAGAATCTTAAAGCAATTTCTAATTAGGTACTTCAGTAAAGTGTGCTCTAATATTATGAATTGCAAAAAAATATTTTTGCATCATGAAACGTAGGTATTTTTTTTTTCAAGATGAAACGTGTTCGCAAAATTTCGTGATTATTGGTTGATTATTTCGTGAAACGAAATACAAGCTCACATTAGCATTTTGTAACATTAAGTTTATTACAAAATGTTAATAAATATTAGGATTAGGAATTAATCTAGGATTGGGATTAGGTTTTTTTTTTTTTTTTTTTTAAGCAATGATTATTTATTAAGTTAATTTTTTGCCGTAGGTATTTATCGCCTGACAAACAGGACTACCTAGTTCAGGCAAAATTATTTTATTTTATTGTTTCTAAAAAAAATGTTTGCATCTGATAGTTTTATCATTACCATGTACTTTACAAAGGTTATGTGTGTATATTGTTTTTCTGAGTTTGAATTCTCTTTTTATGGTGTAAATACCGCTTATAAGTGTTACCTATTGTATTGTACACCAAAGTTTGTCATAAGAACGGTGCTTCCATTTTTTTTCTACACATTTAATCCGGTCTGTTTCTCTCCCCCACTTATTATCCCCACTAGGGGGCAAGAGGATTAAAACTTCTTCTTGTCCCCCACTTTTTACCCACTCGACGCCGAAGCGTCTAAATCTGAATAGATTTGAATAAGATCTGTTCAAATCTTTTGTTTAGCTTGTAGTCTAAATTAACACAGGCTACTTCTTATCTCGACTAAAACCGCAGGGAGCTGTAAACTTGTTTATCTCAGAGTCCGTAGGCCTACGACTGTTGTCTTAATTGCCCAACTTTTGTTTTAACAACATAAGCTAATTCGCGAATTGGTGGAAGCGATTAAATCGATTTAATTCGGTTTCGTTAGTCACATCAAATTCAAATCAAATCAAATTTATTTATTTAGCGAATAGTACAAATGCAAGTTGTATACGCTGAGGGCCCCAAACTCGGCGCAGCCGGTATCTTGGGGGCCGATCAAAGCATTACCAAAGAAGAGTGGTCGCGCGCTTATATCGCTACATTATATTATTTTAATTAAAATAAAACTAAATTAAATTAAAAAATAAATAGAATAAAAAAATAGACATAAATATTAATATTACATTTTACAAAAATTAAATTTATAAGTAATCAAAATTAAAATTAAATTGAACAAGAGGATAAATATTATTATCACAATCATAAAATAAAATTAATTGAAATAGTTACGTTACTAGTAATTAAAGTTACGTTTCTTTTTACCCCACTGCGCAAGAAGGAGGGTTATGTTTTTGAGTATGTATGTAAGTATGTATGTATGTTAGTATAAATGAAGTTTGATAGAGCCTAGTTGGAGGAAGCCCGCCTCTCAAGCCACAGAAATCGGATTCAAACCCAGGCGAAGGCACGCACCAATTTTTTCATTGTGTGAACACAATTACGTGCGTATTGTATCATCTGATACATGACTGGAGCCCGGTGTATGGCGACAGGCTCGCCCCCTATCACATTTGGGATATTTGTCACAATATCGTCCGGCGAAGTATGGGTGTTGTATTTTACCTCTGCCAGCCCCCTCAGGGGAAAGGCGTGACGATATGTATGAAGATTCTTTGGCACGCCCTACAGCCTAAACAGCTTGATCGATTCCGACATGTGAGGTGTCATTTGAATCGTCTTGATAGTGGAAGTGACATAGGGTACACCTACTACATTTTGCAGCGGGGTTTTTCGTTCCTCTTTCAATAATGTTACTCGTTTTCTTGGTATTTTGTGTTCGAATCATTAGAAATTCGGATTCTCGACTACGTAATTTGCTTTTTACGAGTATACAGTGTACATATTTATAAATCTTAATCTTTATCTCGGTACGTGCCAGTTAGACAGCTTGCAAAGTATTTTGTTTGGTTTGTCAAAAGTGATGTTTTGACAGGTACAAAAAAACACATAGATAAAGAAAAAACCCGCTTTTATCATGGCAAAACAATCTTAATATTGTATTTTAGGTTTCTAAAAACCACTAGTAATTTAAAAATCCTTAATTTTAAAGGCGAAAGTTTGTGTGTGTGTGTGTTTGTTTGTTACTTCTTTACGCTGAAAGGTCGTAGCATAAAGCACACACATCAACTCGGAAAAGGATTGTCACCGTATCACCTTACTTTACCAAGGTTAGGCGATTACGTTACGAGTCCGATTAGTCAGCATTGCAGAGCATTTCTGCGCGTGAGATGAGATGAGATTTTATCTTAGTCACTCTCACACCTATGACGTTTCAAACGAGAGCAACAAGGACGAAAAAAGGTGAGATGAAAATCTCAAATCTCCGAATAGGGGGGCCCTATTCGGAGATTTAAGATTTTTTTGTCAGTAATTATTTTTATTTTGCAGTATTAACTAACTACACGGAGAAAAACGGGTTTTTTGGCGGGAAGCGGCGAAAAGGTGCTGTCGTTATGTTGTGTTATTTTTAAATATTGTGATTCTACGAGTGTTAATAGTGGATTATTAACCTTTATTGGTTATTAAAGGTACACGAGTGGCAAATGATACAAACATTGCGAAACGTGACTTTTTGTATATTCTCTATAAAACGCCACTTAAAGTTTCAGTAAAATATTCGTCACTTTACTGAAATGGGGTAAAGGAAGGGATTTATCATCGTCATTATCACCTTTTCATCATCACTCTACCATCTGTAAAATACTATTTTAACTTGACACTGGCAAATGCACAAAACGTGCGACACCAAATTGTGACGAACCAAAAAAAATTGTACGCCTCGAGTTGATACGGTGACGATCCCTTTCCGAGTTGATATGTAAGCTACGATCTGGGGGGCTATTCCTACGCGTGAGATGAGGTGAGATTTTATCTTGGTCATTCTTACACCTATGGCTATTCAAGCGAGAGCAACAAGGACAAAAAAAGGTGAGACCAAAATCTCAAATCTCCGAATAGGGCCTCTGAAACGGGTGGACGTACGGGGTTTCGGTAAAATTTGTAATGGAGGTAAGTAGCTTATACCTTGGATTAACAGGGCTACAAACAAGCTACTTTTTTTCTTGAGATCATAAAATTATTGTTAAGAAATACTTTTTTTGTATTGATAAAAATATTTAAGCATCAAATTATCGTACTTAACTATCTGTAGATATAATCTTATTGGTCGTTAGTGATATCATCAATGGCGAGAAATTCTGAAAGCGCGAATAACAATGCTATTGAACCTGTTGCAAAATAATTTAAATTATACTTTATGAAATTACGCAATTTTAATAAAACTTTTATTTTTAAAATTACCAACTGAATCTGAATGAACAGTGTATTTCATACCTAATAGCATTAGTGAGTACCTTTGGTACTTACAATCAAGCTAAAGTATGTATTTTTTTGTAAATCCAAGTATTTTTATTTTTTGTTGTAAGTAATAATATGATTAAAAGATTTAAAAAAATAGTATTTTTTTCTATAACTTTACATTAGATGTGTTCTAACTTAGACACAATATTAGATGTTTATGGAACTTGCATTACGAGTATGTATGTCACAGATCTAACAAACCCACCTATAATACCTTCTTTAGTGTAAAAGGTATAGAAACCCTTAACACAATAGTCTGCTTGAAAGATTTAGAGTTCCGTAGAACCCTTAAATAGGTACCTACCTACTTATTTATAGGCAGGGCAGATAAAGTAGAAAGCTTTAATGTAGGTTACAGTAGGCTCGGCCTGTATCTCCGGCACACCAATATGTTCGAAGCATTATGGGTTTGAACAATTTCATAACATATCACCATGCCTTTCCCCCGAGGGGGCTGGCAGAGGTGTAATACAACACCCACACTTCGACGGACGATATTCAATCCCAAAATGTGACAGGGGGTGAGCCTGTCAATATTTTGGGACTTGCAACACTCATATATGTTCAGCAGATGACATACAACACTCATATATGTTCACACAATGAACAAACTGAGCTGCTTGAGAGGCAGGCCTTCTCCAACTTCGTTCAATGTAGTACCGCATAAAAAACCAGTTGTTGTTCCATCCAAAAAATTCGTTGATCGTCAAAAAAATGTATGGAATGCTTCTCTTTCGATTTCAAGGTTGCCCCATACTTTATTCGTGCTCTGCTGGTGGAGTATTACTCCTTCTAGAAATTCCGCGGGAATGCAAAACAAAAATGCTTCGCGTCTCCCAGAACTAGGCCTTAATTCTACGTTTTGTATTCAACAAAATTGTCCATACCTACCGTAATAATCTCAACAGCCACAAAATGTAATTGGCGCTTCAACTGTAGTGCTCTCCCGGCTCAATTCTAAAACGTCAAGCATCTTCATTCAAATAAAAACTACTTAGCAGAGATACGCTCTGTGAAAGGGAAACGAGCTGGCGCGGAGCCAAAACTGCTTATTTGCTATTTAGAGTGCTGAAAGGAGTTTTTACATGTCCTGTTGGGGAAGTAGAGGTCTCTGTCGAGGAGATATTTAATTATTTTTCGCAGTAAAAATTAAAATTCTAAATTATGTACCTAACTAATGGCCAGTTATAAAAAAATTTTTGCCTAGCTGGATTTAAACTAATCCGAGCAAAATTTTCGCATATAGGGCACATCATTGACTGCCCCGGTGGCTTAGTTAGTGTAGTGAACCTGCCTTCTGAGCTTGGGGGTGTGGGTTCGATTCCCACATAGAGTATACGTTTATGTGATGAACATTTGTGTTTGTTCGATGTCTAAGTGTTAAATATCTATATAAGTATGTATTTAAAAATATCTAAGTATGTAACTAGTCTAGCCATAAATATTGTTACAATACAAACTCCTACGTTTATTTTTTTTTCTGCATTTAAATATGGAAAGCGTTTATTATGTTGAAAACTACAATCAATTTCCCACCATTTGACATATATTTTTCGTGATTATTATTAAATTTACAACATGGAATGGGGTGTCAAAGATAACAGGATTGCAGTGATTGCGTTGCACAAAGTGGGTATGGAACCGTCGGTCATTTTCAAAACTCTTCAAAATCTTGGTATCAGTCGTATGTTCGTATATCGTAGTATCGACAGATATACCGACTCTTCCTCTGTTGAAAACCATAAAAGAGCGGGGCGGCCGCGTGCGATGAGAACTACTAAGACTGTTAATGCTGTTAAAGCCAGAATTCCCAAAAAACCCAATGAGGAAACAAACAATCTTATCGCGAGAAATGAAGATACCCGCTAGGACTCTATCGCGTATAATAAAACAAGACCTGAAGCTTGGTGTTTATCACCGATATACAGGACGTGCCCTTAACCAATCGCTGCAGTTAAAGACAGTGGATAGATCAGAACGTCATCTATCCCGGTACGCAGGTGAAAATTACAGAAATATCCTTTTTACCGACGAAAAATTTTTCACGATAGAAGAGCACTACAACAAGCAAAACGACAAAGTGTACGCTCACAGCTCTAAAGAAGCTACGGAAGTGGTTGGAAAGGTACAGCGTGGTCATCATCCTGCGTCAGTCATGGTTTGGTGGGGGGTATCCTATCACGGCGTCACAAAGCTTCATTTTTGTGAAAAAGGGGTGAAAACTTCAGCCAAAGTGTATCAAGAGACCGTCTTAGATGGTGTTGTAAAACCCCTTAGCAATGCACTTTTTAAAAATCTACCGTGGAGTTTCCAACAAGACTCTCACCCGGTCACAAGGCGCGAACTACCCAAGCCTGGCTGGAAGCCAATGTTCCGGACTTTATAAGGGCTGAAGACTGGCCCTCCTCTAGCCCAGATCTAAACCCCCTGGACTACAAATTATGGTCGGTTTTAGAGGGCATGGCCTGCTCTAAACGACACGCCGACATAAAGTCACTTAAGAAATCTTTGAAGCAAGCAGTGGCTAAATTTCCCATGGAAACAGTCCGTAAATCCATAGATTCTTGGCCAGACCGACTAAAGGCCTGAATCAAGGCCAAAGGTGGTAATTTTGAATAAAATAATAGTTATATTTTTGTTAAGACTTCAATACATGTGTACATATAACTTTTATTAACATTACATTACTGTATAAAAAAATAAATGCATTTTCATTTGTAACAGAACTTATGGCTAGACTAGGTATATCAGTTTTTGGCAGCCACAGTACAAGCTTTGCTTAGTTTGGGGTCAGGCGACCGTGTGTGGTAATGTCTCGAATTTATTTACTCGTATTTATTAAGTTAAGATTATCTTATGGAATGGCATAAGGTTCATGCATTTTTTTAGGTAGGAGCTAGTTAGATAGGGGTAAACTAAACGAGTTAAGCAATGACTTAGGCAAGTCATAAATTTAGTGCAAGTAGTCATAAGAAATATTTCATCCATGTTGTTCCTGGCACTAACCGCCAAACTGGGTGTTAAAACTCCTATGAGAAATGGACTTAAGAGGCTTACCACTCGATATTTGGTCTGTACTCTCGCCTAAACGTAAGTTTTTTACTTTGCAAGTTTGTGCTTCACACCCATCGAAAATATCGCCAACTACGAACTACGAACTTATATGGACTATATAAGTGCCACCTAGTGCTTACTACTTACAACTAGTGCCTACTACTCGCACGTACGAGTATATGTTACTAGTAGCTCTGTGAGTTGAGACCTCGCGGCCGACGTTTGTCCTCTACAGGTATGGCGGAGATATGATTAAAAAAAAATATATATCCGCCATTATTAAGAATTTCCAAAATGTCTCTCAGCAAAGAAACGTATATATATTTATTGAACCTGCTCACAAAATTTCAAGAGAATCGGTTAAGAAATGCAACCTGTAGAAGAAGACAAAAATCCGGACAGAGATTGGACATACGAAAGCATTTTTGCCGAAACTGAAGCAGAGATGCTTCGCTAGCTGACGCTCGCTTGGTCAACTATAAAAACTGACTTAATATTGACACATTTAGTCCTCAGTGGCCAATAGCATTCAGTCATTAATAAAAAAAAGCACATTTTGTATTAATTTATTTTATTTTAAATAGTTCCATGTATAAAAGGTACGCTGTAATTGTATAGTAAGTAGATTTTCTTCCTAAAATTACACGATTTTAAAGGAAGAGCAGATTTATACCCTGTCTTGGCGCGCTTGCAAAAATATTCAATCCTGTTCAAATATTTACAGGCGGGAAGCCTCTTAATGAATTTTCTATTAGACGTAATTAATCGAGCGCTTATTTTCACCTTTACGTGCTATTAGGGATTTAACTTTTTGTTTAATAATATACAACGTGCTGGTTTTGAGTGTAATAATACTTAAGATTGTTGGTCTACCCGTCAAAGTGAGTGAGTGAGACAAGAACACAAGTTTTCGAATTTCGGGAAAAAAAAACATTAAGTCTTCTTACAAAATTGATCACGTTGTTCTTTCGAATTTAGCAAGCTTATGTTCTAAAAGTTGTCCACTTTGACGGACAGAACAACATTGTTAAGTATTAATAATAATAATAATAATAATAATAATAATAATAAAGCCTTTTATTCGGATTACAGATATACAATTATGTTTCTTAAACTATTGCACTGTTTTTATTTCTACGTATATTTTACACAATTAAAATTGTTCGCGTATTTGGTGCTTCTTTACTTTCTGTAAATCCGTTTGCCAGTTGGCAAAGGCCTCCTCCAACCTACTCCATTCTGATCTCTCTCTGGCTACTCTACTCCATGTTATGCCTGCCACCTGCCTGATATCATCATCCCATCTTTTTTGTTGTCTACCCCTTTTCCTTTTACCTGCCCTTGGGTACCATTGTGTGATTATTTTGCTCCATTTGTCTTTTCCTCTAATCATATTCATTGTTAAGTATTACTACACCCAAAACCAGCACCTTGTATAGCTAAGTACTTGCATGGTGGTATTTTATATTTGTACGTTGTTTATCGGGATGTGGGTTAAAATAAATAAAATTATAGCTTCTAAAAATCTATATTGATGTAAAAGTAAAAGAATTCCATCGATATTATCAGAGTCTGTAGATTTATAGTTTTAGATATTTAAAAAAAGTTCCTCGCTCGAATCAAGCAGAACCTGCATTGAAATCAAATCCCCGATGAGAATATGTTAAGTCCTCTGCTATGCTATTTTGAACCTTCTCTTTTAGCTGATAAGAACTTTTCCAACTTTCCAATCGACCCCTTTTCCCACTGAAGACAGAGCGCAAAATGTTGTCGGCGGTAAAAGAATCTCTACTGAAGTCTTTTGGGAAATATTTTTCTTATGGTTTATTTTTTTTGCGCTTTCGCATTTTCTTCGAGTTTCATGAATAATGCGGAACTATTGTTCATTTAGATGGTGTCATACAGGGTTACAAGATTTTAATGTGCAACGTTTTCAAAATGTGAAATGGCACTCTAAAATATATTTAAAAAAAAAGCTTCTAGTGCATTTAGCTTTTAACGTTATGTGTTTACGGACGTATAAATACGGACGGACATAAACTTGAAATGGCAAAAAAAATTGTATCATTCATGTCATTGAATGTTAATGGCATTTTTATTTGGAAGGGCTGAATGTCCAGTCCAAGCTAATAATCCTGTAAATTATTTCAAAGACATAATACAGTGTTAATGTTTCCGTAGAGCTCATAACTTAGAAAACCATCTACTAAAGACATCGGGGCCACTGTAGAATTAACTCCTGTTTTACTTAAACGACTGAACGTTTAATACTGTGGCCATAATAAACATTTAACTGCAAAGCCAGAACCCAGTTAATAGACCAATTTAACCACTGCTTTAACTGCGTTATAACAGTTAAAGCTTTCCTCGTATTAAATACTGCAATGACAGCTAAGAGAAGCTTGATTATGTAGACAGTGCACTGGCATAAAGTGCAGTACTGCATTTAACTGAAACTGAGGACCTGTGGGACTATTCCTGCGTGTGAGATGAGATGAGATTTTATCTTGGTCACTCTCACACCTATGACGTTTCAAACAAGAGCAACTAGGACGAAAAAAGGTGAGATGAATATCTCAAATCTCCGAACTGTCACTGGGAACAAAAAAATGCAGATTCGTCGAATTTTGTTCTTGCATTTTCGGACGCGGATTTTACAATAATGATTTTTTTTTTTTTTTACGTACAATAGGTCGGCGTTTGACCACCAACTCGCCTGATGTTAAGCGACGTTGTGGTCTAAGATGGAGAACGACAACCTATAAGGTACTTATTCACTCTAGCCTTGAAGTTTTGTAGAGTGAAGAAGTACAAAGACGGCAGTTGAGTGAGGCGCTACAAGTGCGCCACTGCTCAGACCCGTCTTCGGAATGGTTACACCGGACTACATCCCGAAACACGACTAGGTCGTTTCACGGCATGGCTTGGTCCGGTGGGTGGTAACTAGCCACGGCCGAAGCCTCCCACCAGAGTTTGCTACCCGGTTAGCACTACCCGGGGACCACGTGTAGGGAATCAGAATAGAGTACACTCCTACGGACGTGGGTAGCTCAGCCCCCAAAAATTGATGATAAAATTGAAATGAAAATGATTTTGAATTCATTGGCATGCTTCCAGATTTTCATAGTACCTAGGTACTTATAATTACAAGTAATTTTCACTCTGGGCTAGCTCAGTTACCGTAAAAAAAAACAGATCTTCCATAGAAAAATGTCATTCACCCGACACAAAATGTATGGATAGCAGATTGTTTTTTCGTGTTAATAGTGTTGACCTCATAGTAAAAGTTACTTAAAATTATGAGTACAATGAAAATCGGGAAGCATGCCAATAACTTCAAAATGTATCTGACCAATGGACCAATGATTATCCTGTACAGTGTTGAATAGTTTGTCAAACAAAAACGGTTCAACACCGTACAAATTAGTAATCGAAAAGTGCGTTTTCATAGATCTGTCAGTTTTTGCCCTCTACTATTAAAATATGGTTTTTGGGACAAGTCTGTTTTTGTTTGCCAGCTTTCGCTACTGTTATAGTAGGTATATTCGCTACTGTTACATAGGTAGTACGCCTTTTTTCCCAAAGGACCTAACAGAGGTGTATTACAGCACCCCCACTTCGCCGGACGATATTCAATCCCGAATGTGACAGAGGGCGAGCCTGTCACCATACACCGGGCTCCAGTTGTGTAGCATAAGTTCACATTACATAAGTTCACGTAATAAACAAATTGGTGCGTGCTTCGGCTGGGATCTAACCCGCTCTCTCTGGCTTGAGTGGCGAGCCTTCTCCAACTAAGCTATCGCATTATCATATTTTACTATAGTAGGCATCTAGTAGAAACTACAAATAACCCTGTATACTTTAAATTTTGCCTCAAGCTTTAGCACCATTCGTTCTATAGCTTACCAATCTACGTTACATAAACCACAAATCGTGATATATTCGTAATATTCCAACAGATTGTGGAGCAAGCCACTTCCGTTAGGCGACCCGAAACGGTCAGCCGGAGAAAGCGATACATTTCACATCGTATACGGCACAGTGATGCCTAAATGGACGTATTGGGTCGTTAAATTATCATATGAGGGATAGAAAGTGTCCTTGCTATGGACCAGTATTTCCCAAAGTATGGACACTACACGTGCCAGTTGACCGCGAGAAACCTAAACTTTTTTTTCATGTCAATGGAACGTGAAAAAAAAAGTCTCACCGAGTGTGAGCGAGTATTTGGTAGGCCCTAAAAATTGCACCACTTCAATCTAGAAAATTGGCATTCGCTTCAAAGCTAGCCGTTCGGCCTATACGAACTTGCTTGCTTGCTATTCGCTTTCAAGCGATTTTATTTCTACAACCGCTAACTCTGTAACGTAAGCTGATTGGTCGAGTTATAAACTATAGAAATGATAGATAGATAAACACTTTATTGTTCACACCAGAAATAACAAAACAAAATAACAGAAAAAACTTGAACTATAGTGTAACAACTGGCGGCCTTATCACTAAGAGCGATGTCTTCCAGGCAACCTGAGGATGGAGAGGATACGTATGAAAGAGTATGGGACAAAATGTTGCATGATCTTATTGTCAACTTGTCCAAAATTAGCAGTTAACGTTTAAGCGATGTACAAGTTGGCTAGACCCACAATTTAAATTTTCGATTACACTTAGATGTGTTTTTTTCTTATTTGAACAGCCCATCATTAATATACCAAGTTATGTCCTATTTTCATTCATGACGAATTGACAGCCAAGAACCAGTCCCGAATTTAGAAGTTTGTTTAGATGGGTCACGGATATCACGGTCCAGCCAACTTTGGGAACCACTGAATTATAGAGTACTTCAGTATTGGTTTTGCAACGTATATTTTGTGTAACTTTTGTTGCTGTATTGGTATTTCGTGACACATATATAATGACTGAGTAGTGAGAACAAGAGTATATAGAACGAAACTTTGAAAACGAAGTATTTTGTATCTCCACTTTTTTATTGCCTTTTTAACCGCAAGGCGCATCTGACTTGATGATTGCTTGGTACTAGTATAAAATGTAATACCTACTCCCATAGTAATAATATTTATCATTGTATGCATGCATTCCTCTTACATACTCGTAAGGATGAAATCACGCGGTTGGAGCCCGAAACTGTATCCGAGGTGCATTCCTGTGCTCTTTGTGGTTTGAAAATAAGAAATACATCGAACTTACATCACACTATCACAACACAATGTTTCGAGCGAGCTAAACCAGGAGGATGAATAGATTTTTATTCATAAGACTATACGAATAAGAATATATTTATTGTAGTGGTATGTTTATTTTGTAGTGGTATATGAATACGTCTAGTGTGGAATACTCTGCCAGAGTGTGTGTTCCCTGACACTTATAATCTGGGTGTCTTCAAGTCTCGAGTAAATCGGTTTCTTCTAGGCAAGCGTGCTCCAGCGTAGGCCGCATCACTGCTTATCATCAGGCATGTTGGCGGCCAAAAAAAATCTATAATTGGACTGGTAGATTTGTGTAAAGTGATCTAATAATAGATAAGCTTTGATAATGTTAGATAACTACTTGTCTGCTAACTTGAAAATCGGATCAAAGATGCTCGAGTAATCCAATGATTACTCGATTACTGGCATGACAAAGAGAATGTATCAGACTATATTAGCAGAGTTCTTCATTCTTTATCACCATACTAATTATTATAAAGCTGTAATGTAAATATTATACATACTCGTATTTCTGAGTAAATACCAAAACATACTTGTCCCAGTAGTCTGACACCTTCGCTTCGTTAGGCCAAGAATCGGCTTTTTTGAAATTCTCAATTTGTTGTAAAGTATCAGGTAAATACGTTTTAAACAAAATACATATGTTTGAAACATTTGACTAATAGGTAAGGGACTTTACTATCATAAGCCGTAATAATTATTAAAGAAAAATAGTGCGTCGAGTCCCTCCGCGCGGAAGAAGTAAAACTTCTGTGTACCTTTCTTACTACGTGCATGCGTTTGAGTGTCACGCATTCACTTTCGCTCTGTCGTTAAAGCGTTAAACGTTTAACGCAACCTTGTTGGAAGTGGCATTAGAAGTTTCACTTCAAAAAAATTTAATGATAAGTATTTTTTTGTAACGGTAAAACGTTATAACGGAAATGATCACAACAGCTAATTCCGCAAACAAAAAGATTATAGGGGTAATATTTATATTCCCTGAACTGTTTTAGACAGAGGGACAATATGTGGGAATGGTTTAAATAATAAATTCCCAAAGTTCCGCGAGGCGAGCACGCCCCTGTTTCGGTCGAGCGAGCCAGCGAACATGTGGCGGTGGATGACGTGACATGTGCCATGAGGAATAAATTATCATTTAAGTTTAGCGGCTCGGCTATTTTATAAACTTATCTATCTATTACAAACATACATATAATCACGCTGCTTTCCCATAGGGGTAGGCAGAGACTACTTCTCTCCACTTGCTACGATCCTGGCATACATCTTTCGCTTCTTCCACTTTCATGAGTCTTTTCATACACGCTCGTCGGTTACGGGTACTCTTGATCTGGCCTTCTTTAAGACGTCATCAATTTGGTCGATCTATTATGTAAACATAACATAACATATCGTCACGCCTTTCCCCCGAGGGGATGGCCGAGATGTAATACAACACCTACACTTCGCCGGACGATATTCAGTCCCAAATGAGACAGGGGGCGAGCCTGTCGTCATACACCGGGCTCCAGTTATGTAGCAGATGACATACAATACGCACATATGTTCACTCTATGAACACATTGGTGCGAGCCGTCGGCTGGGTTTGAACCCGCTCCTTCTAGCTTGAGAGGAGCATTCTCCAACTAGGCTATCATTACTTTTCAACAGTGAGAGAAACACGTTATTCCAAAAAAATAATAAAAAATACCTGCTTACCTATAAACATGTCGACTTTACTGACAAATGATTTTATGTTACTAAGTGCATCTGTTTTAACCTGAAAAAAATAAGGTAGATAAGAACTTCAAAATAAACCGGCCTATTTCATGAAACCAAGCCAAAAAATCCGCCAAACCGCATTGCATGTGAAACCCAGCTGTAACACAGAAACATCACTTCGAAACCTTTTTCAGTTTCAAAGTAATACTAAGTATTACCAGTATCACAACTACATTTTTTTTACATATTATAAAGGCGGAAGTTTGTGTGTGTGATTGTTTGTAACTTCTTCATGCTCGAACGGATGAACCGATTTTAATGAAATTTGCTATGGGATTAGCTAATTTCTTATACACTGGACTAGCACATAGGCTACTTTTTAAACGGGGAGCGTAGCTATTATTTTTTTTAAGTGCCTATTTTTGTGTGTCTGTTTGTTAGATACTTCTTCACGCTCAAGCGGATGGACGGGTTTTAAGGAAATTTGGTATGGAGGTAGCTTATACCCTGGATTATTAGCACATATACTATTTAATGCAGCTAGTACATAATAAAACTGGTTGCTTTGTAAGCTGGAGTCCTCGCGGCTGACGTCTGTTCCCATTGCTCGCATTTCTCAAGTGGTCCTAGAAAAGCATTCGCTTTCAAAGTCAAAGTCAAAATGTTTTTATTCAATTTGGGTATCAAAGATACACTTATGAACGTCAAAGTTTTTTTTTAGATAGACTCGATCGCCTTGTTCGGATAAAGAGCCTCTACTCAGAAGAACAGGTAACAACAACAACTTTCAAACAATTAGGTATATTCCCAAATTCGCTAACCCTCAAAAGTCAGCTGCTGATTGCATGAGCTTAAAGATGTCACGTGGTCTCATTGTCTATTTATCTTCTCTAAACAGCTTAAATTCAATTGTAGTAATAGAATTGCTTGGGAACGATTCCTACATGTCCCCAGTAACGTTCGAGCGGTTTTTGAAATGGAACCAAATGCAACTTGTATAGGATTTTAAAAAAAACTTCGATCATTTTATGGGCAGAGCCTGCCTGCGTCGCCTGCCTGCTCACTGTGCGGAAGCTTGGAAGTTATCTCGCACCTCCTGCTGGAGTGTGAGCGGAGTGAGTCAATGAGAGCGCGTATGTTGAGTGAATATGGCATAGACCCCCGATATGTTGGCATGTTCCACGGCATCTTGGCTGTAGCCATGTGTATTGCGGCAAGGTTCTTGCATGCCATGGTTTCGGGAGTATTGGCATTAAGAAAGGACTCTAGTCCGTTTTGAATATACACATGTATTTTTATTATACAGCGTTATAGGTACCTAACCAAAAACCTCTTAAAAGTTCATTGTACTCATCAATTTGAACAACGTATACTATGGGGCGAACTCCGAAATCGCGAAAAAAATATCAGCTGTTCCATACATTTTGTCTCAGGTGATTGAATTTTTTGTATGGAACAGCTGTTTTTTTTTCTCGCTTACAGGATTGGCTTCATAGTAAAAGTTGTTCGTATTGATGAGTACAATAAACCCTTAAGAGGTTTTTGGTTAGTTACCTATAACCCTGTATAGTAGGAGGTAAGTATGTTAAGCTGTATAACCAGGCTGGCGTAATCCCACAGCGACTAAAGCCTCAAAAAAGTTAGATAAAAAAAACTTGTATACGGTATGGTCCCAGTACTACGTATTTTTCGACAGAAATTATTGCTATACTTAGTACTGTTTCTATTTATACAGCGGCTACATCCTTCACCCCTTTCCGGCCCTTGATCGTCCCGTAAATAACAGCTAAGTGCCTTAACTCATTCCTGGCATATGTGTATGTTTGCGCAAAACCCTGAGTAGGCCGCGACTTACATGAGAAATGAATGGTTCCTGTAGGTACCTATATGAATATCCAGGCTATACGAGTATACACCGTGTATCAAATACATAATAATAAATAAATTCGCGACACTTCCACACACGGTAGACCAGAGACTGATATACATAAAGTAAAGTAAAAATTTATTTAACATTGGACTAGTTTACATCAGATTAACAAGAAAAAAAAGACAAAAAGACGCTTAGATGTAGTATGCACCTGAGTATTTGTGTAGCGAGCCCCAAACTCGGCTGGGCCTGTCTCTTGGGGCCCAGATACATACTTAGATATTTTTAAATACATACTTAAATAGATATTAACACCCAGACATTGAACAATAACAAATGTTCATCATATAAATGTTTGCCCTAGGTGGGAATCGAAAGTCAAACCGATTGTACTCTAACTTGAAAAGCTTATCAATTATAATTACATTTAGTAGTAGCTAGTACGCTAGTAATAATAATATTTTTCATGACATGGTCATGAAAAATATTAATATTAAAAATTTATTAAAGAGTGGGGCTCGTAGGAGCCCCACTGGCGGTAGTTGAGCCAAAAATTAAAACTTTTTCCTAACGACCACCTCTGGTGGATGTTTTGCTGGTGGTCGTTGGGAGCAAGCCCACAAGTCGTATCTCTATTCTCCGATCAACCAGTAGCAACTTCCTTAACACCAGCGCTAATTCAACTGAACCTTCAAGAGGTCTCGATTTAACTGCCGTATTCGCATATCGTCAACTGTTTCCTGGAACACGCCCACAATTATAACTTGCTCTGGCTTTGCCTTATTCAGTAGAATACGCTAACGAAGGCATTGATGTTTGAACTGGCTTAGAACTTTATCGCAATGAGATATACTACAAATATGTATGAGTAGGTAAGTGTAAGTTCTTAGAAATCAGAACTATGTTTAACTTTACTAAGGTTCTTAAAATTGCCAAAGGACCGGATGTGTTGTGTGCAATACAATGGCCTCTCGTCAATGCATTCACAGAAGCGTAATTTGAGATTAAGAACAAAGTAAGTTAGTAATTCCCATAGGCAGAGGGACTAGCCCTGGTTTCAAAGTTTTCAGTCCACCTGAAAGCCTGAGAAAGTTGTATTTACAAGGCGAACTATCAGGCCTCCAATTTAACGTCTCAAACGAGCTACGGTAGCGCTTGCCGCTCAGTTGACACTTTTCATTGAAAACTCTTATTGTTTTTGATAGAGCAAGCTACGTCAGAGGACTTCAGAGACTTCAGGCGGCCTAAAAACTAACATCAGAGGGGCTACCATGATATCTTATCCCCATGATGGTTACGTTTTGTTTTCAACGCTGCGCGATCATGAACCTTATTGCGCGAAGATACGATGCTAGGTCCCCAGGACTAGCCACTCGTCTTATAGGTACCAACTGAATAACTAGTGAAGTCATCCTTTTTTTTTCGCCTACCCTTCTCCGGGTGTTAAACAGAAGGATGTTTGAAACCGATATTTATTTAGTTTTTTTTTTGTCAAGACTGTATTTAGCTGTTCGTCAAGTCTGTTTTAATAGTATGCGTAGATCTTCTAACCAAGTAGTAGTACAAAATTGACTCTGGATCTAAATCTAAATAAAAAGTTATTATTATTAGCTACAATTGTCGGGCGTTTTTAGTTAGACTTTATACTTTTTATTTATTAATTGTGTTCTGATTTAATACCATTTATTTCAATCTGCAGTTTAGATTGGAACCAATTTATTGTGACAGAGTTTTCGTTGGTATTTATGCGAACATTAAAATGCGCGACGCGACATCGCTGCCGGTGGCTACGCTACCAACATTACAATTGTAAAGTGGCATTTTTGTACAAGTGAAACTTGGTAGGAAAAATCAAATTATAGTATGGTAATGTACGGGTGAAACTCAGGCTATCGTTAGGTTAGTTGTCGTGTGTTTAGTGGAAAAGTTATACTTAACCGGTAACGGAAAACTCGTGAGGTAACCGACATGTCCTAGAACATCGTTAGACAATAAAATGTACTACGTACTAGATTTGATCATCCGAACACTGACTTTCGTTCACTGCATTGTACTGCAATCCGTACACCTTACATCAGTATGGTTAGGACTCGCACGCCGTGTGGTTGTGTACGGAGCGAGAAAACTGCGATCTAGCGCTGCATGTTTTGATAGTTTGGTTAGATGACATAACTAATGTTTCAGCGCTGCAGCAAACCTGTAGTCAATCCACGCTGGCAGGCCCCGCTGGTATCAAGTTGCGTAATGTTTTTTGTTTGGAACAGCTTCTCTAGATATATATCTTATAATTATCTCATGTATATCTATCTTTATTTTATATTATCTTATATACTCGTATATCTATCTTCTCTCTAGTACATATATCTCAATATCTACCAACCCGCACTGAGCCAGCGAGTTTAAAAACAGCTAAGTCCAATCCGGCGCCAGACGAAGTGTGGGCGTCAGCGACATTAGCATTGCGGATTTGCGGGGTCTCTTTAATTTTCCAGTCAGAAGGAAAATGTGGAATAAAATAACCTGAATTATATTACAATCATAATAGAAAGCAATTTGAAAAACCTTTTTGCGAAGCCCTATATACATATATAGGCGTGAGACCGACGATGGTTAAGTTACTACTGGCTAAGTTACCCTTGATGTAGGCTGTAGGATATAGGTAGGTGTCTTTGCATTGAGACGCTAAAGACTGTAATGAGATAATGAATCAATGTATATTATGGCCCGAATTAAAATAGATGAATGGAAAAAATCCTAATTGACCACACCTAAAATAACATAACAAAACATATTTTTTTTACGTAGAATAAATAGGTCGACGTTTGACCACCAACTCGCCTGTTGTTAAGCGACGTTGTAGTCTAAGATGGAGCACGACGACCTATAAGGTACTTATTCACTCTAGCCTTGAAGTTTTGTAGAGTGAAGAAGTACAAAGACGGCAGTTGAGTGAGGCGCTACAAGTGCGCCACTGCTCAGACCCGTCTTCGGAACGGTTACACCGGACTACATCCCGAAACACGACTAGGTCATTTCACGGCATGGCTTGGTCCGTTGGGTGGTAACTAGCCAAAAAAAGCTGACCAAAAGTTCTAGAGATTACCCCTTCCATTCAAAAACTTGCAATCTCTACTGTTTTACAAGTAACTTCATTCCTGTTTAGTCATAAAATAGTATCGATCCTTACGATAGTTCCTTGTGAAGTACTTTAGCTAATTGTCGAATTTCATCTAGATCCGTTCAGCAATTTAGGCGTGAAAAGCCTACAAACAGACAGGCAGACAGAGTTACTTTCTATTTTATAATATTAGTATGGATAAAAGTTTTTACCTATTATTATAAGTGTAAAAGTGTTATTTAAGTATTGTGGGTTTTGATAGATTAAGCACGCCTTTCCCCCGAGGGGGCTGGCAGAGGTATAATACAACACCCACACTTCGCCGGACGTTATTCAGTCCCAAATGAGACAGGGGACGAGCAGGGCTCCAGTCATGTAGCAGATGACATACAATACGCACATACGCTCACACAATGAACAAATTGGTGCGTGCCGTCGGCTGGGTTAAGAAAGGGTTTGGGAGTACTAAAAACAGACTATTTAAATACTTCACCGACGTTGCATGTGCATCGAAAATCGAAATGGATGTCGAAAACACTGTCCGACACATTGAGTAATCAAACAGCGTTCTACTTTCTTTGGGGCAATGCGATATTTTGAAACGATGCTATGTCTAATATTCCAATAGGGGCCATATAAACTAGTGTGCAATTTTAAACAGTTATACTAAAATAAATAATAAAATAAATTCGGGACACTTCCACACACGGTCGCCTGACCCCAAACTAAGCAAAGCTTGTACTATGGCTGCCAGAGAAAGATATACATACTTAGACATTTTTAAATACATACTTAAATGGATAGTACCTGGATGGCCGAGCTTTGCTCGGTATTTTTTTTATTTTTTAATTGTGTTTTTTGGATAATAAACAATTGATTTTAGTCTAACCTCAAAGCAAACACTCATTGACTTCGTGTTACTTAACAACGCTATCTGCTGTTGTGTCGTTAAAGCAATTACTCGTAGTTGCTCACAAAAAATTGTATTATTGTTCGCCAATAGATGTCAGGAAGAGTCATATTTTTCAGTTGAGATTGATTATCGATAAAACACGAATAAAATTACATTTTCTAAAAATGATTCCTAGCTAGATCGATTTATCGCCCCCGAAAGCCCCTATATACTAAATTGTATGAAAATCGTTGGAGCCGATTCCGAGATTCCAATTATATATATATATATATATATATACAAGAATTGCTCATTTAAAGATATAAGATTAGCACCCAGACATAGAAAAAACACTAATGTTTCATCACATAAATGTTTGTCCTAGGTGGGAATCGAACCCACGCCCCCAAGCTCAGAAGGCAGGGTCACTAGCAACTGAGCCAGCGAGGCAGTCATACTACAACTTGTAGAGTAACTGCTGACGACCCGCCCCGGCTTAGCGGAAAGCGAGTATGTTTTATACTATGTAGAGAAGATGGAGAAGAGATGTAGAGACACATAAAAGGTAGGTAATAATAGGTAGATAAAATATCGTAGAATGGCTATGTAACTGCTTTTTAATTGATAAACTAATTAAGTGACGTGCGTCATTTAAGAGTTGATACCAGAACCAGATACCAGAAGACAAGAGTGAATAGGCACCTCATGGGCAAGCGTGATCCATCTTAGACCACATCGTCACTTTCCATCAGGTTTGTTGTGGTTAAACGAAGGCCTATTTAATCATAAAAAAACCAGAAAAGTGTAAGTCGGACTGGCGCACGAAGGGTTCCGTACCATTATCTATAAAAAGGGCAAAAAAACATTGAGGGGTGAAATTTGGAAATATGAGTTGAAGATAGTCTTACTCTGGATTAACACTTAGGGTCAACTGGGGCAAATGCGTCTGTGAGGCAATTGCGTCTTTCGAGAATGACATAGACAAACCCTTCACAAATTAGGCAACTAACGCTATCTTATACAGATTATTGCAACTAAAAATAGAAAAAAGATGTAAGTGGTGACTAAGTTGTGAAGAGTTTGTCAGTAATTCTCGAAAGACGCAATTGCCCAACAGACGCATTTGCCCCAGTTGACCTTATTTGTTCGCTTTTTAAACGCGGTTAATGTCGCAGGATGTTGTTAGTAATAATCATAAATATAACATTACATCTCGAGTCCAGTGGTTAAGTGATGCGGTTCCGACGACCGACGTCTAGAGTTCAGTTACCGGGGCAAGGACGTGTATTTATAGATGTATACGTAATACAATAAAATAACATGGCATGTGTTTACGGACCGGTTTGTTTTAAAAAGTCAGAAGAGACAGACTCTTTGTTGTGAACATTATTATTTTTTACAAAAGAAAATATCTTAAAAACTGAACTCACTGGCTATTTGTTAGATTGGTCTCTTCCAGGCATCCGTTAGAAATTTGTGGATTAAAGCGTTCTTTGCTAAACTGTCACTTTTTTTTAAATAATATTTTGACTACGCAAAATGTAGAGCATTTTTTTTTGGGGGAGTAGGTTAGTACATTTGTTAAATGAGTCTACATACGATTATATGATTTTATTTGCATATTTAATTTCTAGCACACATAATGATTTCATACTTATGATTTTTTAAATAACTAGATACAGTCAAATTCAAATAAATAAGTAAGTTTTTGTAATAATTAGATAGATATAAACTCTTTATTGTTCACACCACAAATAACAAAACAACAAGAGAAAATAATGATAAAACTTATTAAATAGTGTAACAACTGGCGGCCTTATCACTAAAAGCGATCTCTTCCAGGCAACCTTAGGATGGAGAGGATACGACAAATGAGTATGGGACAGGGTGTGCAAAAATAACTAAAACAAAATAATTAAGTATTAAGTAAATATTAGTATTAATTAAATATTATCAGAACTTAATAATTAAGTTCTGATAATAAATAAGTTCTTGCCATCACTAGTTAATAATGTTCGTTTTTAAGATTTCATTTGATGGCTCTATTGTTTTGGGGGAAATATATCACAAACAATATCATACATTATGTCATATATGTCATATATCATATATTTTTATGTCATATGCTTTCGCTATAAATATGTCAACTTCAACTTACGCTTAAGCTTTATCTTGAGGCTGTTCTTAGGACTCCAAGTCGAAAACAACCCAGGCACACTAACACCACTCCGCACACCCATTTACTGACACAAACTCATATTTACACACACGCACACACGCACAAAACTAACTACAATATCCGTAAATCGTTAGCTTCTACTTTACAATTAAATTTCTACGTTTTTATTGTCCGCTGCACAAAAGAGCATGCGCTGGGCAACTGTCAAACGCTACTACACATTACCGCTACATGGCGCACGTGACGGGGAACGAGACAGATGTACGCATCACGTATGAAGGAAAGAGACAGCTGTAGTGTCACAGGTTAGGTAACAGGTTTTGGTTGAGCCTTAAAAGTCCAAAGCCTCCTGTTGGTACAGATTGCTAAATAGTTACTTCGTCTGTTGGCACGGTTCGAAACATAGTCGCGATTTGCTTTTGTTTTGGTATGGTAATGTTGTTTCCGCTGCGCAGACGCAAGTTAATTGTTATTTAGCTTGTTGGGAGGTTGGAAAGGAAATCGTGCTATGTTTGGACGAGCCTAGACGGACTGTCAGACGTAATGGGACTGAACGTTTGTTTTGTCAATTATGGCTCGCGACGATTTGCATAGGCGATGCTTAGTCATGAGAGTGCGGCTGTATTGTCTATTTTTGTGTTTTAAGAATGCAATTCACTAGTACTTATAGTTTAGTCACTAGTAGCTTTGCAAGTTGAAGACTTCGTGGCCGGCGTCTCTCCTCATCCATACCCAATGATATATCTCTACCATTTTGTAGAGGGAGAAGACAGACGTTTGAGGAAGACACCTATACAATATGAAAGCATTTTTGCGGAAACTGAAGCATAGACAAAACGGATGAACTAATTTAAATCGGAATTTCTTACTTATCCGGAAAAATCATTAATTTCTTTGATTAAATTATCGTACAATAAAAGTTGGCATGATTTTGCCAATTGACAAATAAAAGTATTTTCCTTTCTTTTTATTTGTGTATTGGCAATTTTGATCCCGTACGGCTTATAGACCGATGAAATATGTAGGAGATTTATGTAAAAGAATTTCCTTGGATTGTCATACAAACACACACAATATACTTTATTGTTTCTACAAAAAGTAAACACAAACACAGTTTACCCGTGTTTGTGTTTTCTTTTCGCGGTGTTATTATTACAAACTAGCTGCGCCCTGCGGTTTCACCCGCGGTTAAAAAGTATTCTATGTGCTATTCTAGACTATAATCTATCTCTGTGCCAAATTTCATCCAGATCTGTTCAGCCGTTCTGGCGTGAAAGAGTAACAAACATCCATCCATCCATTCTTACAAACTTTCGCGTTTATAATATTAGTAGGATAGGCTACACATGTACAAAGACATTAAAAGTTTAGCGTTAATTTTCTATTGTTGTTTAGAAATTACAATAAAGTACTTACCCTAATTATTATCGATGAAATTCTAATAAAAGAAAAAAATATTCAAATGAAAGTACTGACTTTTCATCATCAGTACTAAAACCCTAAACTGAAAGTATATACCTACCTATTTATGAATTAAAATAATATGAATGGTAAATAATTTTCCAAATCGGTTTATCTTGGGCTGCCTCGGTGGCTCAGTTGGTAGTGAACCCACCTTATGAGCTTGGGGGCGTGGGTTCAATTCCCACTTAGGGCAAACATTTATGTGATGAACATTTGTGTTTGTTCTATGTCTGGGTGATAATATCTATTTAAGTATGTATTTAAAAATATCGAAGTGTGTTTATCAGTCTCTGGCAACCATAGTACAAGCTTTGCTTAGTTTGGGGTCAGGCGACCGTGTGTGGAAGTGTTCCGAATTTATTTATTTATTTTATAAATAAACGACTAGGTATTTTGCCTGCGGCTTTGCTTGCGTTTTATAGCTCATGTCACTCAGGGATAATTTGGCTTTCTAATAGTGAAAGAATTTTTGAAGACCACCGGTATTCTAAATCAATCGGAAACGTTTCCGATCGGAATCTACAAATTTTAAACTCAAATTGTTCGAATCTCAGTCTGCTTTCATAATTTCGGAATAGAAAATCGAGTACAAATCTGATCGAAACAATAAATCACGTTTAAAAACTAACGAATCCGGCCAGAGATTCGAAAAATGTTAGCTTAAAGTTTTTGGAATCCGAACGGAAACGTTTCCGAATGAATTAGAATTTCGGTTGTATTTGGGCTTATTCGTTACAAACACACAAAAATACAAATCTTTTTTTTTTAAGAAGAATAGGTCGGCGTTTGACCACCAACTCGCCTGATGTTAAGCGACGTTGTGGTCTAAGATGGAGCACGACGACCTATAAGGTACTTATTCACTCTAGCCTTGAAGTTTTGTAGAGTGAAGAAGTACAAAGACGGCAGTTGAGTCAGACGCTACAAGAGCGCTACTGCTCAGACCCGTCTTCGGAACGGTTACACCGGACTACATCCCGAAACACGACTAGGTCATTTCACGGCATGGCAATCTTTCTTCTTTGTATTAGTGTAGGCGGAGTAATACAACTGAATAGTCAACCTCACCCTATTTTGAAGTCGGTTAATTAACTGTCTAAATCAATGAAGTTAGTTCGTTAAGACACTAACAGACTTAGCTCCTAGCTCCTAACTTACCACTTAACTCAATCTAATTTAGCGCTGCTACGAGTATGTCAGTGCGACCTAAAATGTACTTGGAAATTTCAAGATTTTCAAGCACGTAGCTCCGTCTAACTGACCAGTAAACGCTGAGACCTACCAAACTAGTATTAGAAGAATGCCAACTGTACAGTTAACAGAACACGTTATGGTCATTGAAACAGGGAAATAATACGTGTTATTTATGAGAGAACTACAGAACTTGTTTTCAAAAAAAGTTATAATGTTATAGTATTCTTTGATGGCTTATTTTAATCTTGAAATAAGTGACGGGATTTAATATATAAAAAAAGCTATAAAGTTAAATATGTTTTTCTTTTTATGGAGGTAGCTTTATTTAGGTACTTAATCTAGATTCATACTTAGAAACCTACTCTTTGTATTCCAAAAATAGTTATTTGCTATGCAAGGCTGAGGCGGGGCTGAGGTGGGGGCTGAGCTACCCACGTCCGTAGGAGTGTACTCCATTCTGATTCCCTACACGTGGTCCCCGGGTAGTGCTAACCGGGTAGCAAACTCTGGTGGGAGGCTTCGGCCGTGGCTAGTTACCACCCACCGGACCAAGCCATACCGTGAAATGACCTAGTCGTGTTTCGGGATGTAGTCCGGTGTAACCGTTCCGAAGACGGGTCTGAGCAGTAGCGCGCTTGTAGCTCCTCACTCAACTGCCGTCTTTGTACTTCTTCACTCTACAAAACTTCAATGCTAGAGTGAATAAGTACCCTATAGGTCGTCGTGCTCCATCTTAGACCACAACGTCGCTTAACATCAGGCGAGTTAGTGGTCAAACGCCGACCTATTTTACATAAAAAAAAAAAAAAAAAAAAAAAAAAGGCTGTAAAATTGTTTTTTGGCAAGATCACATGTATTGAAACTTCAGCAAGTGAAGAATTCTAAGATTGAGAGAACCACACACGAGTAGTTTGAAATATATAATGAATACTGAGCGTAGCGAGGGTATCAAAGGTACGAGACGCAGAATAACTTAATTGCCAACTCAGATCAACATAGAGGATAAGATGGCGCACGGCGTATGATTTACATAGGTGAAGCTAAAAACCATCTAAAAACTACGCTACTCGCTTGGTCATTCTTACCTCGACATTATCTGCCTTGGCTTATGGTATAATTTCGTGTACTTAAATAAACATAGTGCATTATAAAAGTGTGGCTAGAACTACATTTTAGGGTTCTTTTTAAAACTGTGCAGTTTTTTTACAAGTCAATTTTGAAAAAGCCGTATCATTTTAACTCTTACAAAAATGTGCAGTTTTAGAATATTAAATCTACTAAGGTTGTATATTGAATCGGAAATAGATAACGTAGAGTTTGGGAATTAGTATTAGTTTTCGTGGAATTGTAAATGTTTTTCATGGCAACATTACCACGCACACAAGTTTAAAAAGAAGTGGCTTCAGCGAGATATAACGCAGTGTTCCATCTTTTCCTCTAGGTTGATCTGAGACATCTGTTTACATTAATTAATTTCGAAATCTTCGAACCTAACACAATCACGCTGCGCAAACTAACTCTGTTTATATTATAACTGCTTCGTCGTTAGTTAATCTAATTGTATTCTGTATTTCTATAGAAATGTGTTTACATAAAACTTGGATGTAAATAGACCGTTGCTAAGGATTTATGTTATGTTAGTATCTACTTGTACAAATCTGTGAATATTTTCTTTTTAATATATTTAGTGCACCCGTTGATGTCTTTTATAGGAAACTGTCAATTTCTATAGCACGTTATTTTCAAAGCCTACCACGACATCTTATTTCCATGATGGTTTGGTTTGTTTTCGATGCTGAGCGACTGCGAATCGTATCTCTGCGCAATTAGGTTCATGGTCGCGCAGCGTCGAAAACAAAACGTAACTATCATCATTTCATGGCTATAACATGTCACGGTAGGCCCCCTGCAATGTGTTAGCAAGCGTTGTCTGTAACATATTTTTGGAGAAGCCTTGAGATAATCTCTATCTTCTCTACACTTTTTTCCCGAATTTTTGTCTGCCTCTTTGTTTGTACACGCAACGGATTTTGATTTGGTTTTCACCATCAGTTAGATAACATTTCAGGGAAGGTTTATACAATGTGTTGCTTTGCATTCCCGCAGAAATTGTAGCGGTACTTACCTCTATAGCTCTACTTCACTACAAAAAGTTTCATACAAAACGTTTGGAAATGCTGCTTTTTTTTCTAGATTCAAGGTTTCCCCATAGCTTATTCGTGATCTGCTAGTGAAGTAGACCTTTCTCTACAAATTCTGTAGGAATGCACAACAACACGTTGTACCGCGCGAAGCCGGGGTGGGTCTCTAGTAAACTATACATGAGAAAAACGGAACAGCAAAATGTAGCTTTACCACTTGGGATAGATAATGGAAGCATTCTATTTCTAATTTTAATTCAAAATATGTACTATAAGTACTTGCAGTAATATATTAGGTACATACAAGATAGTTGGTCATATATAAGAGTATATAAGAGATATTCAGCCCCTATGGAGCGTGCACAATTTAGGAAATAGTATGTTAGTATGTAGGCATTTAATGTGAAATGGTCAAAAAATATCATGTCACAGTTAGAATGTCAATCTTTGACATTCTAACAACACCATTCACATCAAAGTTGATCCAAGCGTTCAGGTTCCGGTACCGTGACTTCTTAATGCGATGATTTTTAGGTTCGTATTATTTTATTTTTCATTTGTACGTTTCCTTTACTTCCAGACCAGCATGGAAGTGTGGAAAAATATTTTAACTAGAAATGTCGATATCGATGAACAACCCTAGGTTATCGATAAAATTATCGACTACGTGTCACATTACGAATGTCATACACGTATTAGTCCGCACCACCTTCCCTCAAGCACTATCGCACTTTGCGAGGGGAGGCCCCCGCAAAGTGCGATAGAGCCAACTGCAGCTTGGACTGAAAATACCTATTAAAATTACAAAAAAATCGATTCGTAGTCCCCTGATTCCTTCTCCAAAACTTAACCGATTTAAGATTTTTTTTAATTAAACATTAAAATAGGGCTTGAACTGTGTTCCTATGTTTTAATTTTTTTATTTAGTCCAGTCAAATTTGTTTTCTGGGTGTTTGAATTCAGCGGAGAAACCGGCCATTTTTTTAAAGTTTTTGAACGTTTGTATTTTTTAAATAATTAATTTATGAAAAAAGGAAATCATAGGTACATGCTGATAGTAACCATAGATACTCAGAGAAAAATACATGACTCTACCGGTATTATCCAGTGAGAAAACATGGGACTATGTTTGTATGAAAAAACGGCCCTTGTGTTTCCTCTTAATACGATTTGCGGCCGCGCAGCGTCAGCGGCTGAACATAAAAATCAAGAATAAAGAAAGTTAAATCGAGTTGAAGAAAAGTTAAAAAAACTGCAATATAAATCCCCAGAACTCACCTCTCTCTACACAACACAGACACCCTTTGTTCACACTTCGTTTTTTGCTGTCGCGTAGCTAAAACGCCTGTGCCGTTTCGTATAGCAACTCCACGTTGTAACTCAACATCCGTAGCCGTAGGTACTTGTAGCTTTCAGGCGCTGTTACATCATGTTTCTTCCCTGTACCGTCTATCTCTAGCTGACAACAAAGCACACCGGTTTATATTGTGTCATAAACGTTAATGTTCTCGTAATCCAATACGAGTGTAGCTTAGTCATGCTCTTTACATCTTGGTGTAGGCGTTTTACTTAGTAAAATGGTAGTTTCGGTGAATACAAAGTAGATGTACAATGATTTACAAAAAATGCGTTTTGAACTAAGTTTTGTATGTTTCTACGAATTGGGAAATTTAGCAAGAGAAGTATTGACAAAACTGAGTGACATGGTCTAATATGGACGTTTTATACTTTGGTAATCTACTTCACCTCCGGAAACTGACTTGAGCTCTGTTTTTTCATAACTTGGCTGCGCAAGAAGGAGAGTTATGTTTTCCGAGTGTATGTATGTATGATATGAGGTTTCTTTGGCACGCCCGCCTACAGCCTAAACAGCTTGATAGATTGCGACATGTAAGGTGTAATTTAAATCGTCTTGATAGCAGAAGTGGCATAGGGTACAATATTTTGCAGCCGGGTTTTTATTTTGCTTTTAATAATGTTACTTGTTCACTTCTAATTTTACCTAAAAGTAATTGAAAGTTGGTAAAAGTAGCACCTAGTGGTTTCTATGAACGCATCGCATGACTAAATGTATTCAGACGGAAAGCTCAAAGAGAACGTACCTACTTTGAAGCATAACTTGCAGTACAAGTTGACAAGTTTTTCATCTAAGTTTCACCGCCATTCCTTTGGAAGTTAGGCTGGAACATGGCTAGAAATTTGCATTTTGGCGGTCTACAAAGTTAACGGTAAGAATTAATATTCCATAATAATCCTTAAGGGTCCGGCGACGATTTGAGGCTAACTTCGCATTGGAGAAAGGTTTTCTATTGCCGTTCGTCTAGTAAGCAAGACGACAAGCGAAGAGCAAGTAAATAAACTGATGAGCCTCTAAAGTTATCTATTGAGTGACAAATTACTAAAAATTTCCCTTGTATTTTGTATTAATTTGTAACGATGTAGACAACCTCCTTATGTAAAGGGATTTTTGATTTGCTCTTTCAATCTTTTAAATAAATCAGTCAAAAGTGACTCCTTACAAATGCGAATATTGTTCATAAGCCTACTTTATCTTGCCGACGTTTTTTTTAAAAAAATAAGAACATAAGGCCGGAGAAATAGTTAATTTTAAGTTTGACTGCCTCGGTCGCTAAGTTGGTAGTGAACCTGCCTTCTGAGCTTGGGGGCGTGGGTACGATTCCCATCTAGAGCAAACATTCATGTGATGAACATTTGTGATTGTTCTATGTCTGGGTGTTTATATCTATTTAAGTTTGTATTTAAAAATATATAATTATGTATTTATTTATATTAGTCTTTGGCAGCCATAGTACAAGCTTCGCTTAGTTTGGGGTCAGTCGACCGAGTCGAGTCGAGTTCGAGTCGTATGTAAACATGTCTCGAATTTATTTATTTATTTATTTAATTGTACATGCCAAATTTTATCACTATTTGACGAATAGTTTCTAAGAAATTTGACAAGCGCGTTTTGGAAAATTCAGAGCGTCGCGGAACCCTTCATAGAAATAGGTAACTATGGATGAAGTACATGATTTAGTTGTCGTAGTAATAAATTGTTGAAATAACATTTTCTCAGCAAAACATCGTGTCGTTAGAAAAATGACCGAAGTTTTTCATGATTATAATAAAAACTTTTAATGAGACACGAAATTAGCCGAGTTTGAGAGCACTCAATCTTCGAGACCAGTTTCATGTCGGGACTTTTTAGTAAAAGTTGGTATGGCGACAAAGGAGTCTTAAAATTATTTTGGGAAAGAAACACGTGGTTTTTAATTCAACTAAAATCTATCGCAGGCAGAATCCCTAACACATCAATATTATTTCAATGACAATTACAAAATAATTTTATGTTAATGCCAATTTTTTTTGGCGTTGCCTATTCCCTACATAATAATATAATATCAAATCCCTGGACTATAATTTACCATTCATGAACTTAGGGAACATACCCATACTACGTGACTCATTTAGGGGGGAATACGATTTCTTAATGTTTTGTTTGCAAAAAACGATTCAAAACTATGAATTACTACGTAAAACTAGAGTAGGAGGGAGGAGGTCTTAGAATAGAGTAGTATAGAGTACAGATGTTGACCGAGAGGGAGAGGAAGGGTGTTAAAAATTGTAAGAAATGGTCACGTAGTATGGGTACGTTCCCTTATCTAACTAAAAGCATTGTTTCAATGATTTTTAATAATTATACTTACTCTTTTTTAACACCCGACGCAATAATGACGGGGTGTTATAAGTTTGACGTGTCTGGGTGTGTGTGTGTGTGATTGTCTGTCTAGCTTCTTAGCTCCCGAACGGATGAACCGATTTTGATTATGTTTTTTTTTTGTTTCAAAGGTGAGTGTTCTCTGCTTTGTTACCTACATGAAAATCGGTGTCGAGGGTTTTTTTATCATACTTGTATTTTAAGTAGTATTTACATATGTTCTCCCAAAACAAAAACTTATTCAAATGAATGTTCTAAATGACAATAATGTCATTTGTTGTATTAAATATTTTTTTAGATAAAATGATAAATAAATGTCTTTATTAGACTGTTATTTTCATGATTTTTTATGAATTCTTAAACAGCATTATAAAAATGACAGAAAACAGACGATAGCTGCCAAACGGCAGGCAAGAAAACGAGGGCAGATGGAAAGCCGAAACTCCTTAAATAACAAGTAACATTAATAAAAGAAAAACAAAAAACCTGGCTGCAAATGCTGTACCCTATGTCACTCTTAACTTTCAAGACGATTCAAATGACACATCACATGTCAAAATCCATCAAGCTGTTTATGCGGCTGTAGGTCGTGCCAAAGAAACCTCAACCATACAAACATGCTTACATACATACACTCAAAAACATAACCCTCCTTCTTGCGCAGTCGGGTAAAAACATAGTGACGATTCAGTAAGTCCACAAGCCTCCTGTACAATATGCTGCGGTCTATGCCAATCAGGGTTAATGATAAAACATGTATAATTAATAGATCATAACTAAACTAGTGTCTCTAAGAGGTAAAACTCTAAACTTAAAAAAATATATGCGCCAAATGTGAAAAATTTCTAAAAACTCGATCGACAACAAAAGTTTAATATTAACAAATAAATAAGCCCTGAACATTTTTCACACACGGTCGCCTGACTCCAATTATCGAACCTGCTTGTAAATTTCACGAGAGTGCGACGCCTAGAAGAGAAAAGCCGGACAGACGCCCGCCGAACAGAAATACAAAAGCATTTTTCCGTAGCTGAACCGGAGGCTCTTCCCTTGCTAACGTACACTCGGCAAAAAATGGCAAGGAATTTATATATTTAAAAACATCAAAGCTACACGAACCCAAAAGTTTTTTGATATTTTTTATTTGAAAAAATAAATAAATTGTGAAACTAAAAAATGTAAAACTGCATTGCGGGTTTCTAAATAGACCTTCAACTATTATCTATTCTGCGTCAGGTCAGTGGTCGAGCCCTCATTAGTATATCAAAGGCGCCGCTCGTATTCATTTACCAACTGCTTTTTTTCCCTGCACTCCAATTTCTATTTTTAGAACGCAAAGAAACCGGACAACTAGGTTGGGCCTTGTGAAGAGACCTAAATGAGCCGCGAGCGGACAAAAAGCTTACTCAATTATAATATTTCCTGAGTAGACTCGGGGCACACCAGTGAGAGGCATTCTGGTGAAGGAGAACGTGGGATTATTCCCGTCTCTCTCATTACAAATGTTATGAGTGAAACAGGGATGGAAATAAAATAGAGTGCTACAGTACTGTGAAAATCAGTAGAAAAAAACCTTTTCACACCATCTGCTCGACAATGACTCATTACATATCACGTAGTCTCAACGCAAGGCATTGCCTCCTGAGGGAGATAAAGTTGTGTGAAACTCCCAAAGGAGTTTTCGAGCAAAGAGGTTATAATTAAATAGAAACTCAACCAAGGGGCGAGTTTTTTTAAAATCGAACTGGCCTCCACAAAAAAAAAAAGAAAATTTCATGAAATTTTATTTAATTTTTTTTTAAACTACCTACAAAGTCACGACGCCTCGTTTTTGCTTTTCGGTCAAAAAGTCTATGAAACGGAGTTTGATGTAAAATATATTTTCTATTTTTTGGCCTCGCAGAAGGTGTGCAAAGTAGAGTATTCACATCTGGGGTAAAGCAGTATCTTTGTCTTAGACGGCTTGAACCCCCTCGCTTCACTCAGGTCTCTACATAACTCCCTCGCTTTGCTCGGGCGTTATATTAAAACTCCCTTGAGTCCCTCGTTACGCTCTGTTCAATAAGCCCGCGACGTAACAAACTGCTTTAAGTCTCTCGGTACATAATCTACTATTCCTAACACATGTGGTTTATTTTAAAAATATGATTTGGCTTAAAAAAATTACTTGCGTTTTTAAACTTCTTATTTTAGTAAATAAAATAGGAAGAAAATACGAACGTCAAAATCAGAAATCAATAGCATCAATAATTATCCAAAAACAAGGTACGCTCCGGGAGTTGCATAACACCAAACTACTCGTATGTCACTCTTCGTCATCGTCCACGTCGTTCTTGAACTTGTCGTAAATTAACGACGACCCTCCTAACCTAGCTGGAGTTCCGCTTCTTCTTTCGAGGAACGCTCTGACATAAGGGGCTATTCTGTTGAACGTGTCTGTGAAATTGCTTGTGCGGAAATGGACAGGCATATAATATTATGTGTTTATCGACCACCAGCATCTAACTTCAATCATTTTATGTCAACAATGGAGTGCGTACTAAAGAAACTTACTAAATCAAATAAATCTATTTTGGTTTGCGGAGACTTCAATATAGATATTTTAGTCAATTCTACTGATAAAATTAATCTAATTTCTTTATTTAAAGCATTTAATTTAAACTATCTTTTCTGCGAGCCAACTAGAGTAACGGAGACCTCATCTACTTGCATAGACAATATTTTTTCAAGTTGTAAAACAAAAGATTTATCACTTTTTAACGGAGTCAGGTCAGATCACAAGGGCCTTGCAATTAAATTTGAAATTGATAAAATAAAGAAACCATCTTTAGTTGAGTGTAGACCATTAACGAAAGGTAGGTTAAAACGACTAAATAATTGCATAGAGTCGAAACTTATTTTAAAAGATTTTTCTGTCAATAACCCACATGACAGTTATGAAAAATTATTTAATATAGTTAGCAATGAATTTAATAAAATTTGTCCAAAGAAGAAGATTCAATTCAACCAAAAAATACAGTTTAGTGACTGGGCGACCAGAGGTATACGAAAAAGTAGAGATGTTATGTATGATTTATATAACAAGAAATCTCTGACATCTAGTAAGGATTTTCATGACTATGTTAGAAAATACTCGAAAACTTTTAAGTCGGTTTGCATTCGCGCTAAAGCTTTGTTTATAAAAGATAAAATTCAAAAATCCGATAATAAAATAAAAGCTGTCTGGAAGACCATCAACACAGAGACGGGAAAAAGTAAGTCGAGGGATTCAGAATTTACGCTGGTAGTTGAGAATCAGCCGGTTTCTGATGCAAAATCGGTAGCCAACTCTTTTGAACATTTCTTCTCTAGCATACCCTTTGATGCCACCAAAACGCTTAACTCGTCTCCAGATGATGCAGGTGTTTTTCCAAAAGAACACTTCTCGCGGGATATACCAGACTTTCGGTTCAGATACACTTCCATCTCTGAAATTATCAAAACTTTCAAAAGCTTAAGAGTTAAATCTAGTGAAGATTTATGGGGATTATCAGTAAAAGTGTTAGAGTCTTTAATAGAAACTATTGCACCACACCTCATGGTCATATTTAACATGTGTATTGACAGAGGCACATTTCCCGATTTAATGAAAAACAGCAAAATTACCCCTATCTTCAAATCGGGTAGTAAGTCAGATCCCTCGAATTACAGACCCATCTCTGTGCTTCCGGCTTTGAGTAAAATATTTGAAAAGATTATACTTAATCAACTGTTGTGTCACTTTAACATACACAGTATATTAAACGAAAATCAGTTCGGTTTCACGAAAAGTAGATCAACAACAGATGCGGGAGTTCGATTAGTTACGCATGTGATGGAAGCTTGGGAGAGTTCACAGGATGCCATCGGTGTCTTTTGTGATCTTTCCAAAGCGTTTGATTGTGTAGAACACCGCACCTTGATCCGTAAATTACACCACTACGGAATTCGTGGAATCGCTCTAGATCTTGTCGAGTCATATTTAACTGATAGACAACAAAAAGTGGGAATTAATGGCGTCACATCTTCCGGATCTTTAGTTACAATGGGAGTACCACAAGGTTCTATCTTAGGCCCGTTCTTATTTTTAGCGTATATAAATGATTTGCCGTATATGGTTAAGGACCTTACAGACATAGTTCTATTTGCTGATGATACATCTCTTATTTTTAGAACAGATAGGAAAGATAGTGAGCTTGTGCATGTGAACAACGTATTGACTATTATTTCGAGATGGTTCGCTGCAAACAATTTGTTACTAAATGCAAAAAAAACTAAGTGTTTAAAGTTTTCCATGCCTAATGTTAGATATATTATAGAACCAAACGTAATGCTTGAGGGCGATAAACTTAACATAGACAAGGCGACGGTGTTCCTGGGTATAAGCATTGATTCCAAACTGCAATGGGGTCCACATATTAGTGCTCTGTCTGGGAGACTTAGTTCTGCTGCTTATGCGGTTCGCAAGATTAGGCAACTGACGGATATAGCTACAGCTCGGATGGTTTACTTTGCTTACTTCCACAGCATAATGTCATATGGCATTTTGCTGTGGGGATCAGCTGCTGAAGTAGAGGCCATTTTTATTTTGCAAAAGCGAGCGGTCCGCGCTATCTACGGAATGGGTCCCCGTGAATCATTGAGAGATTTATTTAAAGAAATAAATATATTAACTTTACCTTCTTTGTATATCTTTGAAAATATTATGCACGTTCGCAAAAATCTACATAAATTTAAATTGAACAGTGACTATCACAATTATAACACTAGAAATAAGGATAAGATAGCTGTACAGAGATTTAGACTGACTAAGTCAAGAAAGTCATTTTTAGGCAACTGCGTTAATTTTTACAATAAAATCCCGAAAAATATAACAGGGCTCACCGAGGGAAAATTCAAATCACATGTAAAAACTACATTAATGAAAAGATGATATTATAAGGTTAAGAATTATTTAGAAGATAAAGATGTCTGGAGCCTTCCACTTCCGCCAAGTAGCCACTAGTATTTATAGATATTACCTAGTTGTAAGCCAAAATTTGTGAGACTGTAATTTATTTATTCTTTGAAAAAATAATGCCCCTCAGTTTCTTGCCTGTTCTTCTGAGTAGAGGCTTTTTGTCCGAACAAGGCGGTCGAGTCAATTTAATTAACTTTGACGTTCATAAGTGTATCTTTGATACCTAAATTGAATAAAAACATTTTGACTTTGACTTTGACTTTGACTTTGACTTTGACTTTGACTTTATAAGCAAAAGGTCATGGGTTCGATTCCCGGCCGGGCTGATGTTTGAATGATGAATTTAAATATTTGTTCTGGGTCTGGGTGTTAGTAGTCCATGTCTCTGTGTGTGTTCCATAGTATCCCCGGTCCTCGACATAGTTAGTCTTATTGGGGAGCTATGAGTGTGAAACGTTATATCTTGCCTATGCATCTGATTGACGTAACTACGTGTCACCCATGGGACATTTTAGTCTCAGGCCGCTATATCTGGCGGAGCATATTATAATACCATGGCATCAGTCAATAGACATAATAGTGAAGTTCTTGCATCAAGTTAGTGCCTTTATCTTTTTCATTTCCAAAGAAGAAGGTGTTCTCCAAAGAAGGTGTCCTCCAAAGAAGAAGGTGTCCTCCAAAGAAAAAGGTGTAGGTAATCCAAAGAAAATTGTGTACTCTAAAGAAAAAGGTGTAGGTACTCCAAAGAAAAAGATGTAGGTCCTCCAAAGAAAAAGGTGTACTCCAAAGAAGAAGGTGTACTCCAAAGAAATACTGGACTCACCAGCCTGCCCGCGCTGCGTCTTCGCCTTTCTATTGACGCCTGGCGATGCAAGACTGAAGGCTCGATCTGGTCGGAAGGGCAGCTGCAGGGTGTGCTGGCTGGGCTCGGAGTGGCGAGCGCAGATCGCCGCCTCCACCACCGAGTCGATACTGGCTGACCGGGGCAGCTGGCCGACTGACTCGCGTCTGAAAATAAGGTTTAAGAAAACACAAATTAGGTTTGTTAAGAATAAAAAAACCGGCCAAGTGCGAGATGGACTCGCGCACCGAGGGTTCCGTATAAGCATGATTATGAGGAAAGGGGTAGTAAGTTTAAAATTTTGAAAAATATTTTTATTAAATTATGTAACTAAAAATTTATGCTTTTCGCAATTTTTCCTATATCTCTGCTTATAAGCCTTTGCTTCGTACCAAATTTCAAGATTCTGAGTTCACGGGAATTACCCTGTAGGTTTTAATTCCTTTACGATTTGTTTTACTTGTTTAAAAAAAAAATTGTGGTTCAAAAGTATGTATCTCTAAATGTCTTGTAAACGTTTTTTTTTGAAACCTGCTTTGGATTGCTACGCAATCGCAACGGCAACTTCTGGTGTCGGAGGCCAAGATAGACCTTGGCCTCCGACTCCGACATTGGGTCGCTGTACTTTTTTTTTCATTTATTTTGTAGGGACATTTAGACCACAGGTCTACGTCAGTATTTGACTAAGTACTCGTAGGTTAAGTATACTTATTCGCATTCTCACTGTTAAACTACAACGTGTAGAAATATAACATAACGTCACGCCTTTCCCCGATGGGGCTGTCAGAAGTGTATTACAACACCCACACTTCAACGGAAGATATTCAGTCCCGAATGTTATAAAGGCCAGGCTGTTAAACATGGCTGATGACATTTAACGTGTGGAAAGTGTGCCGAAAATTCTGCACAATTGTGAAATCGTCATCGTCACGCCTTGCCCCTGAGGGTGCTGGCATAAGTGTAATAAAACACCCACATTTCGCCGGACGATATTCAGTCCCAAATGTGACAGGGGGCGAGCCTGTCGCCATACACCGGGCTCCAGTCATGTAGCAGATGGATGACATACAATACGCACATATGTTCACACAATAAACAAATTGGTGCGTGCCGTCGGCTGGGTTCGAACCTGCTCCCTCTGGCTTGAGAGGCGGGCCTTCTCCCAACTAGGCTGCCATCGCTTTTGTGAAATGCCCCTACAAAATAAGCTTCACTCAGTAAAATAACCTCACTTTAGCTTAGCTTAGTAAAAATCGCCGGCTAAACGGAGAAAGGGTGTTAAATAAATTTTACTACATCACTCAAGTCAGGCGCCGCCCGTCGCGACGCCTCCCTAAGTCGGTTTACCGCCCTATTTGCATTTTAATCGAACTAAAACTTCTTTCAATACGCTGCACCCACCATCTTTGAATAATGCTTTGCTTAGTATGTTGGCGTGTCATACCGACAGGAGACTTTACATAATACCTATTATTGCCACGGAATAAATAATAGTACTATTTGTATTGCTTATGTAGCAAAATGCTAATGTAGTATGAACTAGTCTAAGGCATATTATAGTACATATACGGGGTTATTGGTACCTAATCAAAAACCTCTTAAGGGTTCATTGTACTCATCAGTGCGAACTACTTTAAGCCAATCCTGTAATCGCGAAAAAAAAACAGCTGTTCCATACAAAAAGTTCAATCACCTTTGACAAAATGTATGGAACAGCTGATTTCTTTTTCGCGATTTCGGAATTCGCCCCATAATAAAAGTTGTTCATATTGATGAGTACAATGAACCCTTAAGAGGTTTCTGGTAAGTTACAAATAACCATGTATAACTAGTCTAGCATTGCCATACAACGTGGCAATGCTGCCAGCATTTTGGGAACGCTGCCCACTGGTAGCGATTAGGTTATTTTATTTTGAGTTTATTTTAGTTTTGTTTGGTTCTGTAGATAAGGAAATTGTGGTTGATAAACTTTTAATGCATTACTTAATAAAAATAAAAAAAAAAGTCTAAGGCAGGTATTCTGACTAGTGAGATATTTTCTTGGTCACGCTCACTCCTATGACTTTTTAAACGAGAGAGACAGTGACCAGAAAATCAGAGCCGGATTTAGAGAAGGGCAGGCGGGGCTACAGCCCCGGGGCCTCTACAAAGACAGGCCCCACAATAGAGATAATTCAGGAAAAAAAAACCTAATTGAGACGGACCACCAACATTTCCGTTTTTTTTTTTCTTTATTTTTTTTCCTATAAAATCATAAGATGTGAACGTTATCTGTTCATTTTATTCGGATAATAATTTGGGGCCTTCACTCCTTTGTTGCACTGAGCCCCCAGACCTCTAAATCTGGCCCTGCAGAATCACGCGTCAGAAATATATAAAAACTAACTGTGCCCGGTTTTACCCGCGTCCCACAAGAACCGTTATTTTTTCGGGATAATATCTTAACTTTTTTTCTATCATAAGATCCTTCTCCTGGCAATAATAAACAACACATTTTTATTTTTTGCGAAAATGTTTCATCTGAGTGCTTTGTGTGAGTTGCTCAAAGTAAATCGAATAACTTTACTACAGCGTAAACGAGTTTACGACAATCGAAACAAAGTTATCGACAATCGAAAACGAGCGAGTGTGAGTGCCAATCGAGCTTGTCACTCGATTCGCGTAAATTCACCGTGAAAAAGTAAATTTTTCATGTCAATGTCGGCAGTAAACAAAAAACTCGCACTTACGATTGCGGTTTCTCATTACTCCCACTAGGTGGCGCTTTTTAATTATCATACAAATTGGAGTTACTTTTACGCGATCGAAAAGTAAGAAAAACTCACACTAAGCACTCTGTTCACGTGTGATGCGATGACCAAGGGAAATAGTGATTAATTTTTATATTTAGAGATAGGCATATCGGCTCAACTTCTTAAGCAATTTACCTTATATTCGAACGTCAAAGTTGTATTGAACTTAAAGGCTTGGCCTGCATATTTCGTGAAGATTATAAACAAAGGCACTTAAGATTATCGCCAAACAAATATAATATAACGTACTCGTACATACGAATGCCGCGCTTTCCCAGTAAACTCTGAAATCTTCGCTTTGCCCGTTCACATTATAATTTGCCATACGTAAGCCGCGTTAGGGTGTCAGTCCACATGCAAACTCAGCACCTGAACCGCCTCGCAATGGTACGATTATTAATGAAAAACTAATTTAATAAAGTTGAGACATAAATTCTCTTTTAGATCAACTCGCTGCCGCCGAGCAGTGAATGCGGGTGACCCGACCCGCTCTTAAAGTGACTATCTAAAAGACTTTATAACATAACATATCGTCACGCCTTTCCCCCGAGGGGGCTGGCAGAGGCGTAATACAACACCTACACTTCGCCAGACGATATTCAGTCAAAAATGTGACAGGGGGCGAGCCTGTCGCCACTCGCCGTACACCGGGCTCCAGTCAAATGCAGATGACATAAAATACGCTCATATGTTCACACAATGGACAAATTGGTGCGTGCCGTCGGCTGGGTTTGAACCCGCTCCCTCTGACTTGAGAGGCGGGCCTTCTCCAATTGGGCTATCATCTTGGGACTTTATCACTTTATGGACTTTATGACATAAAGTATTAAGTTCATTTTTGAAGAATCCTATTGAGTCGGGTCTGAAGTTGCAGGTGGATACCCAATCTTCACAGAACCCAAACGCCTGTTAAAGATTATTGATTCACATTACACTCCTCACCGAAATTAATAATCTTTTGTCTAACTTATCACCAAAATCTGCACGCCATTGTGTCAAAGAAATGCCAATATCCGGCGCTTCCGCTTGAGGACAAACTCGGTCGTTTGCGCTCGTTCGCCAGATGTCGTTGTTGTGATGAGTGTAGGGAGGTATTGTTCGAAATCAATTTATTCCTAATTGAATGGGAACACAGATACATAAGTCAGTGAATTAAAGAACGGGAATTAACATAACATTTGAGTTTTGTAAGTCTTACAAAAACTAAAGTCTTACAAGACTAAAGTTACCTACACTTTTTAATTTATTGCATTTTTAACTCCCCACGTAAAAACGACGGGGTGTTATAAGTTTGGTGTGTGTGTGTGTGTGTGTGCGCGTGTGTGTGTGTGTCTGTGGCACCGTAGCTTCCGAACAGATTAACCTATTTTATTTCGTAAGCTTGTAGCAGGTTAGGGGCAGGCAGACGATAGAAGCAAATCCAAACGACACTTGCGTAGTAACTATTTGTATAATTCTCAGTATTAAACCGACAGTTGAACATTTTATATAATTAATATTATAGGAGACGCACACTGGACACTTCACAAATTAGAACAGTTCAAGGGCAACCACCGGACAGGGAAGAAGCAAAATCAATCATGGCCGAAAAAGTGTTGCCAACCATTTAAGGCGAGGCTTTCCCAGAACTTTAGGTATTTTACTCTACCTCAGGCCGCACTTTTTGGGAGCGCGACGTATTCATTCACGCGACACAAAAGTTGTGTGCGATGCGCCGCGCGCACGTCTTTCACCCGTCAGTCACTTTATGGTATCGAGTACCTAAACACCCATTTTTAGGAAATCGATAAAATAATCCGTCCGTCATTGTACTCATCCATTTTATGAACATTTTTTATTTAATGCCAACCAAAAAAAAACCTAAAAAATGCCGTTCAAGCCAATATAGGTACAACCAATCTCATGTCCACGAGTTGTTGTATTTTTGATGTGTGAGCAGTCGTGGCATTAGTTTCATTTTACCGGTAGTGTCATATTTCCATTTTATCACACTTCACACTCATAAATACAAAAGATTGCGAGTGTGTGTGGAAGTTAGGTACTTACTCGTATTTCACTTATTCACACCTAAACGGCTAGACGGATGAGGATCATATTTGGAACGGAGTTAGCTTATGCCCTGGATTGACACATAGGCTACTTGTTATCCTTATTAGGACAAATATTTATACAGGGTGTTGGAATGATTGTGTAACTACCGGTATTCATTAAATAATACAACATAGTAAATTTCATTATTTTTGGGTATATTGTACAACAATGGTAATAACAATTTTAATTACCTTAATTTACCATTAGGTGCGTACTAATAATATTGTATGGTTTGTTAAATGTTACAAAGTTAAAAAACTACACGATTCAGATATAATTTTGAACAATAATTATGAAAGAATCGAGTAAACTTATACCGGATATATACATACCCTGGGTACGAAGTGGCGGACATTCTGCTAGTACTAACAAAACATCCAATACAAAAATATACATTCACAATATTTACATTTATATATTATTATACAATTGAGCTATAGGTAGGTACTTAGTATTATTATCTGTTCTGTGATATAGTTGTAGAATCGATGGCAGCCTAGTTGGGAGTGGCAATTTTGCTCTGCTGGATTCGAACCCGCCGACGGCACGCACCAATTTGTTCATTGTGTGAACATATGTGCGTATTGTGTGTCATCTGCTACGTAACTGGAGCCCGGTGTATGGCGACAGGCTCGCCCCCTGTCACATTTGGGACTGAATATCGTCCGGCGAAATGTGGGTGTTCTATTACACCTCTGCCAGCCCCCTCGGGGAAAAGCGTGACGATATGTATGCATGTCTAGCCATAAGTTCTGTTACAAATGAAAATGCATTATTTTTATATACAGTAATGTAATGTTAATAAAAGTTATATTTACATATGTATTGAAGTCTTAACAAAAATATAACTATTATTTTATTCAAAAAACCACATTTGGCCTTGATAGAGGCCTTTAGTCGGTCTGGCCAAGAATCTATGGATTTACGGACTGTTTCCATGGGAAATTTAGCCACTGCTTGCTTCAAAGATTTCTTAAGTGACTCTATGTCGGCGTGTCGTTTAGAGCAGGCCATGCCCTCTGAACCTGACCATAATTTGTAGTCCAGGGGGTTTTGATCTGGGCTAGAGGAGGGCCAGTCTTCAGTCCTTATAAAGTCCGGAACATTGGCTTCCAGCCAGGCTTGGGTAGTTCGCGCCTTGTGACCATGTGCAGAGTCTAGTTGGAAACTCCACGGTAGATTTTTAAAAAGTGTATTGCTAAGGGGTTGTACAACACCATATAAGACGGTCTCTTGATACACTTTGGCAGAAGTTTTAACCCCCTTTTCACAAAAACTAAGCTTTGTGACGCCGTGATAGGATACCCCCCACCAAACAATGACTGACGCAGGATGATGACCACGCTGAGTGAAACAGGGTCAATGTCATCCACGTGCCTAAAACAAAATAAAAATAAATATTTATAAGTATGATGTCCAAAAGTTCAAAATATAAAAATTCTAAAAAACCGACCAAGTTCGAGTCGGACTCGCGCACGGAAGCTGTCGTTCAAGCTTGTTGGTATGTATGTACATAATTATATAACAACTACATTATAAATAAATGAGCTTTCAAATGACACCTCAAACAACTGATTTGATGAGATAGAACTCGAGATATAAGCAATAATCTACAACGGTCGGCGGCCATCTTTGTGACGTATATACATAGCATCGCCTGTCCCCGCTATTGCTTCTTACAACCGGCAGTTTCGAATTTTAAAGGCAACGACGAACACATCCATACCAGTCGTAGGTTTTTAAAGGCGTACTTACAAGATTTACCGAAATGCTCGATTTTCGCTAATCGTTAAAAACGAATATACAACTTTACGAGTTTTCTTCAAAACAGCCAAAATCACGTTGCAGTACTAATCAGGCCTAGATGTGTTCAAATCATACGGCTATAACTCAAACGCTACCAAACACTCGTGTAGTACAGATTGCTCAGTCAAAAATGAAAGTATGAACGACGTCCCCTATCTCACCTAACACCCTATATAATTTACATACATAAAGTACAGTCAAAACTTAGCGAAGATCCGCCACCTTGCATGTTACAAAAAGAAGGTAGGTACTTACGTTTCGTCAATTGCAATGTCATCAGAGTTTATTACATTCTCTTGAAGTACTCTTCTGCAAAAAAAAAACGAAGATAAGTATTCATGTAGGTAAGTATAACTACGTAAATATCACTACTAGATATACCACTAGGCCGGGTATTTACTCGTTGTGCAGTTCAGATTGCTCAGTAAAAATGAAAGTATGAACGTCGTCCCGTATCTTACCTAACATCCTGTATAGTTAAAACTTAGCGAAGATCCGCCGCCCTGCATGTTACAAAAGGTAGGTAGGTACTTACGTTTCATCAATTCCAATGTCATCGGAGTTTATTACATTTGGTTATAGTACTCTTCTGAAAAAAAAACAAAACTGTAAGATAGGTATTCGTGTAATTATGTATAACTATATAAAAATAAATATCACTGGTATGCCACTAGGTCGGGTATTTACTCGTTGTGCAGTTCAGATTGCTCAGTAAAAATGAAAGTATGAACGTCTTCCCGTATCTCACCTAACATCCTACATATATAGTCAAAACTTAGCGAAGATCCGCAGCCTGCATGTTACAAAAGGTAGGTAGGTACTTACGTTTCGTCAATTCCAATGTCATCGGAGTTTATTAAATTTGGTTATAGTACTCTTCTGAAAAAAAAAAACAAAACTGTAAGATAGGTATTCGTGTAAGTAGGTATAACTATATAAATATAAATATCACTGGTATGCCACTAGGGCGGGTATTTACTCGTTGTGCAGTTTAGAATGCTCAGGAAAAATGAAAGTATGAACGTCGCTCCGTATCCGTATCTCACAAGTTGTCTGGGTGAAATAATAAATGGTGACCGACATAGTCAAAACTTCGCAGAACACCCGCCTCCCTGCGTGATACAAAAGGTAGATAGGTACTTACGTTTCGTCAATTCCAAAGTCATTGGAGTTTGTTACGTAGTAGTCTTCTGCAAAAAAAAACTGTAACTGTAGGTAGGTATAACTACATAAATATCACTGGTAGGTATACCACTAGGCCGGGTATTTACATCGTGAATACACGTAAAGAGACAAAAAAGTATCTATGATAATGAGTATAATATTTGAAAACACTAAAACGAATATAAGTAGGTACTAATAGATTTGTTGATACATCATCTATCTGACTACAAAAAGCAATGCAAGAAATGTCGATTCTAGTAAATAAAAACAATGATTACCAATTTAATCTAGTAGAAGTTTATCTACTTACCGACGTTTGCTTTGCCTTGACTCGTACGATTTTCTAAAAGCCAGACTTGAGCATTTTTTTCGTTTATTATGTTTGTTACCCATTATGGCAAAACTAAATGCTTGGTTGGTGTTGGTGTGTGCGGCACTGCGGAGATCACAAAAATTTGGCACACGTCCGGCGTCGACGGGGTCTGCGGGCGGACTGGCGGTCACGCAAACGCGCCTTTTTACCATGAATTCGTGATAAAAAAATCATATAAAATTACCATGTTAACGTTTTAGCATTTTTATTTATGATTCCATTTTTTTATTGCGTTGTAATTCGTAAAAAAAATAAAAAAGCAATATGATTTGTAAAAATTAAGTCGCAAATCGCGTTTAAAATACCAAATAGAGGTGACTTTGGATTTTTTTTCTATCGAGTGAAGTTATTCATTACATGTATCAGATTTATGATTCCACTTAAAAACATGCTTAAGAATAACATATTTTTTTTTACACAGTAAAAACCATGGTTTATCTTAGAGGAAAGTTGATTCTTGCTAGACGTTTTCTGGCCAGGCTCGCCTTAAGTATAATAGAGAACATAATACAGATAATATATATTTTTACAAAGCTTTATTCGTAAAACCATTTTATTTTACACGTTTTGCTCTGGTACGGTGTTTCAGTCCTGTGGTAATTGTTCTATTATTTGTTCACCATTTCGAAAGTCGTTAGGTGCCAAACTCTGACATTAAGTTTGACCACTCAGCCTATTAACCTATTTTGATTTTGTTTGTTTTTGTTTGAAAGGTTAATTATTAGTCGGGAGGTTCTTAGCAATGTTTCATAAAAATCGGTGTTGTGTCGGGGGTCTTTAAATGTTCAATTTATATTATTCAAATACAGCTTTGATCTACGTTTGACTATCAACTCACGTAATGACGTATATTAGTATATTTATTGATGTAGGTACTTGTGTATGTTTATGACTGGGTTGTTTATTTGTATATCTTATATCTTTAAATGAGCAATTCTTGTATATATAAATATATATATATTAATATATATATATATATTTATATTAATATATATATATATATAATTGGAATATCGGAATCGGCTCCAACGATTTTCATACAATTTAGTATATAGGGGGTTTCGGGGGCGATAAATCGATCTAGCTAGGAATCATTTTTAGAAAATGTAATTTTATTCGTGTTTTATCGATAATAATCAATCTCAACTGAAAAATATGACTCTTCCTGACATCTATTGGCGAACAATAATACAATTTTTTGTGAGCAACTACGAGTAATTGCTTTAACGACACAACAGCAGATAGCGTTGTTATGTAACACGAAGTCAATGAGTGTTTGCTTTGAGGTTAGACTAAAATCAATTGTTTATTATCCAAAAAACACAATTAAAAAATAAAAAAAATACCGAGCAAAGCTCGGCCATCCAGGTACTTTAGTAATTATTTATGTAGGTATTAGTATGTACGAAAAATTTGTAAGTACATTACTTAATTATTATTATTTATTTATTTTCTTTAGCACACACCACCGTCCATGCTTAATTATAATGTTTTTATTCCATCCAAAGGTTGTCTGGAAGAGATCGCTCTTAAACGATGAGACCGCCCATTGCGCCTATATTTTTGAATGTTTAGTTTAGATTTATTTTGTATTTGGTATCAATAAAGAGTTGTTGTATTGTATTGTGATGTCAAGCGCCGTAGCGTGTGAACACGGAGTAGTTACGACGTCCGTAGACCTAGAACTAGGAGGAACCCAGTATTCTGTAAAGAAACCTTGGAACCCATAACGTGTTCCTAAAAAAAAAACTTTTTTTTTTCTTCACTGAGGGCCTATCTATAGCCATTAGGGATGCAAGCATTAACAATAAAACTGACGTTTTACTAAATCAACAAATTAGGGGGAAATGCACAATACACCCCAAGCGGGACGTCAGTGCAAGCGCCCCCACCTCGAAGAATGAATCAACAAATTTGTATGGAAATTACCACAGACAGTAATAAAGTAGCAGACCAAACATTAGGTAGCAGCGTCGTATGAAAACACACATAGATTCGTAGCTTAGTAGAGGGTCGCATTAAGGATGTTCATTGTTCCTTGTAGACGAGATTATATGACTGGTTATCTGTGAAGATTTTATATTCTCCAAGTAAGAATAGGTTTACTTGCCCACTGGTTTTCAGGCGGTTAAAGGGTTAAAAAGGGTAAACTGATCATCTTTATGTATAAAAATAACTAGCAATTAATATTTGGTCTGCTACTGTATTGTATGTCTGTATGAAAATTACCGATTTTGTCAATTTGAAACGTCAGTTAAATGTACGTGCTCGCACCCTAGGTCCGATAAGTCTTGTAATTTTTTTTTCCACTAAAATGTTACATTGTGAATGCTTGGATGGATAAATAGATGTATGTGTGTTACTCAACCACGCCAGAACGGCTGAACGGATCTAAATATAATTTGGCACAGAGATAAATAATAGCCTAGAATACAACATAGAATACTTTTTAACCACGGGTAATACCGCGGGGCGCAGCTAGTAGCATGATCTAAAAGAACAAGGTCTAGCATTCCGAAAGCAAACACGTTATGACGTCATCGTCATCGTCATCCGTCTCTTTCGAACTATTTGTAAATTACATATTTCGGTCTTGCTTATGCATCGATTGACGTCACTACGTGTTGCCCACGTGACCGGAATGCTATTCCTGGCGGAGTATATTATTATACCATGGTTATAAGTAAGATTTGTTTTCTATATAGCTACCCACAGTCGTAATCCACGCCAAATTAATTCCTCAAAAGAGATACAAAAATACGTTAAATAAAAAAGCTAAGTAAGAAAACCAATCCAAGTCAAATTAAAATCCTCGACGTAAACGTAGAAAATCGCTCATTCCCTCTTCACGTGAAATTTTCACGTAGTCACGTACACAATATACGTGTCACCAACTTATCTGTGCTGTTGGTCAAATGTAGGAACTAAACATCTCTACTGAGAGCTGTCAGTTTCGTTGTAAAAATGCGACGGTGGCTCCGCTGTTTGACTGTAAAGGTAATGGTTGCTCCAGTGTTGCCAACCGTAAATCTCATCTCGGCAGAGAGGGCAATTTCCCTCCGAATAAAAGAACACCTTTAGATAACGTGTTAATATCCGAAGGGCATTGATTTGGCGCTGGAGGCTTATCATTGTTACCTTATCTATGTCGAGAAGGATATCATTTTATTTTAGAAAAGAGAATCTATAAATATGCTCTTTAAGCTACTTAGTAGGTAAATATAGGGTAGGTTGATAGCTATTAAAATCATCTAAAATCATCAACCGTTTTCTACCTACTGCAACATATTTTGTTTTATGTGTATATTTAATGCAATCTGCAACTAGAGCCCGGTGTATGGCGACAGGCTCGCCCCTTGTCACATTTGGGACTGAACATCGTTCTCCCAACCCCTTTTGAGGAAAAAATATGATTGTGTAATGATGTGATTGTGTATGCAAAATTAGGTACTTCACAAAAAAAAAACAAGTTCATCAAGATCAAATGCTTATTTTTTACGTACTTCTAATTCCTTTTTTACTTCATTCCACACTTAGAATATTAGTGTCATTTTTCTAAGATTTCCCATAATTATAAACTACCCGGTTTTGTGTTATTCTTAAGCGTTTCTCAAAAGTAATTTCAAACTACATGCAGGAGACGGACTTTCAAAACTGGGAATAGCTTTTTAGGTGTAAAGTCTTGAAATTCAAGTTTGAGGTGCTTATTCTAAAAAGTATTTCAAATGCAGTGCTGCACCGTACTACAGTGACTGTTTTCGTTAAATAACAAAAGTCTGGAAAATTGAAAAAGTTTTGAAAATTCCTTCTTGCTATGCAAAAGACTATGACGCCAGAAGCATGGAACAGAGGCGTGGTGGTGTTGTTCTTCAAGAAAGGTGACAACACCTTATTGAAGAACTACAGACCCATCTCGCTCCTGAGCCATGTTTATAAGCTGTTTTCAAGGGTCATTACGAACCGTCTCGAACGCAGGCTTGATGAGTTCCAGCCTTCCGAACAAGCCGGTTTCCGAAAAGGCTACAGCACCGTAGACCACATCCATACGCTGCGGCAAGTTATACAGAAGACAGAAGAGTATAACTTGCCATTTTGCTTAGCGTTTGTGGACTATGAGAAAGCCTTTGATTCAGTCGAGACATGGGCTGTGCTGGAGTCTCTCCAACGATGCCGTATTGACTATCGGTACATCGAAGTGTTGAAGTGCTTGTATAATAACGCCACTATGTCGGTCCGAGTACAGGAAGAGAGCTCCAAGGCGATCCCTTTAAAAAGAGGCGTAAGACAGGGAGACGTAATATCTCCGAAACTGTTTACTGCCACCTTGGAGAACGCCTTCAAGCTCTTGGAATGGAAAGGATTCGGCATCAACATCAATGGCGAATACATCACTCACCTTCGGTTTGCTGACGATATCGTAGTCATGGCAAAATCGATGGAAGAGCTCAGCACGATGCTCGGAGACCTAAATCGAGTTTCTCAACAAGTGGGTCTGAGGATGAACATGGACAAGACGAAGGTCATGTGTAATTCCCTTGTTATACCCACTCCAATTTCTGTTGAGAGCTCGGTTCTTGAAGTTGTTGACTCGTACGTCTACCTAGGACAAGTAGTCCAGTTAGGTAGGTCCAACTTCAAGAAAGAGGTCAATCGCCGAATCCAACTCGGCTGGGCAGCTTTCGGAAAATTGCGTAGCATCTTCTCGTCCGACATACCTCAGTGCCTCAAGTCGAAAGTGTTCGACCAGTGTGTGTTACCAGTGATGACTTATGGCACTGAAACGTGGTCTCTTACTATGGGCCTTATTAATAAGCTCCTAGTAGCCCAACGAGCTATGGAGAGGGCTATGCTCGGAGTCTCTCTGCGAGATCGAATCAGGAATGAGGAGATCCGTAGACGAACCAAAGTTACCGACATAGCCCAGCGGATTGGCAAGTTGAAATGGCAGTGGGCAGGGCACATAGCACGAAGGACTGATGACCGATGGGGTCGAAAGGTCCTCGAATGGAGACCACGTTCCGGCAAGCGCAGCGTAGGACGTCCACCCACAAGGTGGACAGATGACCTTATCAAGACCGCAGGATCGCGCTGGATGCAGGCCGCTACCAACCGGTCTTATTGGAGGTCTATGGGGGAGGCCTATGTCCAGCAGTGGACGTCCTATGGCTGATGGATGGATGGATGGATGGATGCAAAAGACTAATAATTTAAAAACCAAATTTAAAGTTTGGAAAATTGTTAAACCGTCTCTTGCTAATTTTTTGCAACAAATTTTGACAGCTTAAAACAGCGAAAACGTCAAATCCAGTGAAGCCGAATTTTGTAAAGAGGTTTGTGTTGTGTTGAAAATTTGATTTTTATTTGCCAAGTACTTGGTTTTACAACATGAACGACGGCGACGTCGACCTTTAGCGGGCAACTATTATATGGATCATAATTAGAATCAAACGAATACGGTCGTATTCTTGCGCGTGAGCTAGTTTGCAGTCATTGTCTCTCTCGTTTGAAAAGTCATAGGAGCGAGAGTGACCCAGCTAACATCACACGGCTCAGAATAAGGGCCTGACCAACCAGACAACTTGTTAAACCTTATTAGTGTACCCCTAAAATTCAAATCGCATTTCACACATTAACAAACCTAATAGCAATTAAAAGCAAAATATTATCAGTTTAATCATTTAATGGAAACAATTTTCGCAATAACTCAAAATGGAAACCAATGTTATTCAGTCGGAAAACCTCTAACCACAGTACCCGGATAGTTCGTGCAGCCGTAAACTTCGATCAGTGACCTTATTCGGAGATTTGAGATTTACATCTCACTTTTTTTCGTCCTTGTTGCTCTCGATTGAAACGTCATAGGTGTGAGAGTGATGAAGATAAAATCTCATCTCATCTCACGCGTAGGAATAGCCCCACTGATATACATATTCGTATAAAACGTGTCTCATTAAAGATCTGGCCTCTATGGTGACACAGCATCGACACTTTTGTTTATGTGTTCACCAACGTTCTATTAAAATAGTTAAATAAGCATAACTTCATTTGAATCGACGCCTTATCATTACGCAATAGCGTTGATATTTGCTAAAATGTTTTGACACATTTAGGCATCGTGACACCGACGCGATCACTGAGCAACTGACAGTGAAACAAGGCTTACACTTGATCCGAGCCTTGTTTCCGAGGTCCCATTTTGCGTTTTGAGACTTTTCATCTATATATCTGTTCTTTTCATCCATGTATTATCTGTTGTTTGAAGCGATGATAGCCTAGTTGAAGTAGGCCCGCCTCTCAAGCCAGAGGGAGCGGGTTCGAACCCAGCCGAAGGCACGCACTAATATGTTGATTGTGTGAACATAAATGCGTATTTAATGTCATCTGCTACATAACTGGAGCCCGGTGTATGGCGACAGGCTCACCCCCTGCCACATGTGGGACTAAATGTTGAACACCTCTGCCAGCCCCTTCAGGGGAAGGCGTGACTATATGTTATGTTATGTTATTATCTGTTCGAAGGCCACGGAAGCATTTCCGGCTCGTTCTACCGGTAACCTGATCACTGGGTATCGGGTTTCGCTGGACAATGGCCATCTTTGAGCAAACAGGTTACACTAATGGCCTGACATAATAAGAATGCCTTCTTCAATCATCCCTGCCTTATCAGTTAATGGGTTTACAATAGATTATTAGATTAGGTAAGTAGATGAGTTTTTTTGACGAAGCGGCATCCGTAATATAAGGGTTCCGCGACGCTCTGAATTTTCCATACAAACGCGTTTGTCAAATGTCTTGGATACCATTTGTCAGATTATGATGAAATTTGTCATGTACAATTGAATAAACGATATTTTTGCCTAAACGTTCTCTAGAGAAAATAGAGCTATTTAAAATATTCGCATTTGTAAGGGGTCACCTTTGACTGATTTATTAAATAGATAAAGAGATAAAGATAAAGATAAAGATATTGAAATTGCACTTTGTCACTCTGTAGATAACTTTAAAGGCTCGTTGGTATCTTTACTTGCTCTCTTCGCTCGTCATCGTTCTTCTACTCGTAGACGAAATGGTAATAAAAACCTTTACCAAATCGAAGACAGTCTAAAGCGGTCGCCGGCCTCTTAATGTTGGATATCCCTTACATGATGGAAATGTGAAAAGCGTTTCAATTCCGTCTAGTGCCACTTCCATGGGTTCGATTCCCACCTAGGGCAAACATTTATGTGATGAACATTTGTGTTTGTTCTATGTCTGGGTGTTAATATGTATTTAAGTATGTATTTAAAAAAAAATATCTAAGTATGTATATCAGTCCCTGGCATCCATAGTACAAGCTTTGCTTAGTTTGGGGTCAGGCGACCGTGTGTGGAAGTGTCCCGAATTTATTTATTTATTTATTATTTTTATTATACATGTATTTTCAATTCAGACTGAGGATGTGTAATGTGCTTTTTTCCACTGGTAGGTATATGTTTTCCTTAAAAGTGCATAAGAATATGTAAAAGGTAGGAGTATATGTATGGTAGTAAAGGTATATGTATATGTGTGGTATAGGTATATGTAGGGTATATGTATATGTATAGTAGCAAGTATGCGAGTGTCATCAGATCCAGGGGTTTAAACTGAGCTGTGTACGGAAGTATTTGACGCATTATAAATTGTACGTTTATACTTATATAATACTAGCTCTTTTGCCCGCGGCTGTGCTCGCGTTGCATAGCCTATGCCGCTATGGCATAATGTAGCTTTGTAATGGTGAAAGAATTTTGAAATCGGACCAGTAGAGTTTGAGTTTATTCGTTTCAAACATACAAAAATACTTAGCAAAAATACAAATATTTCCTCTTTATCATATTAGTGTAGATTTGAAGATTATTATTGAAACCAGAAATATTTATTGACCATAATTAACATTATATTGCACTTACTCTTTTTGGTATGTTTTGTTTGACGCCGATTTTGTAATTTTTCATTGTTTAATATAAATTCAATTTTATTATTTGTATATTTTTAATTAATAATTTTTTTTTTGCTCTTAAGTCCTATGCATACCGTCTCTATTTATAATTATTGTGACATTTGTTTTTTTTTAAAGTAATATTTTATTGAGTTTCATAATGTTCTAGTGGAGACAATGTTAATGGAAAAATAAATAAATACATAAATTAAATGTTACTGGCAAATATTTTTTACAAAAAACATCTTAAAATTAGGTAAAAGTTAAAAATAAAAAGTGACACACCTGTTTATTGTATTGATCGATGTGTATTGATCGCTAATAAAGAAAGTTAGCAAAACGTGCTCCGTTTGATTTCGGTACAAAAATGAGGATTCCGAGAACTCTAATGACATAAATTCACTTAAATTGTAAAACGTTTAAATTGGTTATTGGTTACGTGTTCAAATGTCTGGTTATCGAAAGAGATGAGATATGATCTTGCGAACACTCGACGTGTGAGAATACCTAAACATTTCGCCAGAATAGTGCGAAAAGTGAGTTTCGGCGCTACTCCAAGTTAGAGTCAGCCAGGCGAGTAACTCGGATCGGCATTGCTGTCACATGCCGAGCACCATCTTGTTAGTGGATTATACACTCGCTGGTTTTACAACGGAGCTTCTACGAAATATGTAGGTCAAAACTTTCGATGGTGAAAACGGTTTTAGTAAAATACTTGCATGCGCCGTCATAGCGCGATATTTCACCAACACACGTTTACTTTAGAGTTGAAAATCATGTACTTATCATAATTGATGGTAAAATGAAATCGGCGCGTAAAATTACATCCTACTTCCTACTAATATTATAAACGCGAAAGTTTGTAAGAATGGATGGATGGAGGGATGTTTGTTACTCTTTCACGCCAGAACGGCCGAACAGATCTGGATGAAATTTGGCACAGAGATAGATTCTAGTCTAGAATAGCACATAGGATACTTTTCACCCGCAGGTGAAACCACGGGGCGCAGCTAGTAACATTAACATGGTAATGCTCGGTTAAACTTATCTTGCTACTTATCTGGCTATTTATGTGGCAAACATTTATGCAGTGAACGTTTATGTTTGTTCTATGTCTGGGTGTAAATATCTATTTATGCATGCATTTGTATGTGTAAATATTATATCAGTCTCTGGCAGCCATAATACAAGCTTTGCTTAGTTTGGGGTTAGGCGACCGTGTGTAAAAAATGTCCCGAATTTGTTTATTATTTTTTTGGCATTTAACTAATCACATACGAGTATATTACACTATACTACACCTCTACACATGGTTTCTTTCACTTCAAATCATTCACTTTCTACTTCATTCCTTTGTATATTTTTTCTTTTTTCTTACGTCCTTTAATTACAGCTCACCTGATGTAAGTGAGAGTGATTCAAGTATTCTGAACCGCTCGCCAATTAAGGCAGACCGAAAAGCTTTCATGGTCATGGCATCTTTGACGCTTTTGAAAGTAAAATTGTGATTTCTTTGATGATAATAAGATTTTAATGAGTTTCGTAGATGCGTGGGAGTCGGGAGAAGCGTCGGCGTCAAGACGAGTTTTACGTCTGGATGGGCCTTTTGTGACGTCAGTGTTGTCATGCTTGTATATTTTGCCTTGTTTCGTGTAATATAAAATACATATTTACCAAACATTATAAGTTAAATTATTATTAAACATTATTAGTAAAGCGATGATAGCCTAGTCGAAGACCCGCCTCTCAAGCCAGAGGGAGCGAGTTCGGATCCAGCCGACGGCACGTACCAATTTGTTCATTGTGTGAACATAATTGCGTATTGTATGTAATCTGCTTCGCAACTGGAGCCCGGTGTATGGCGACAGGCTCGCCCCCTGTCACATTTCGGACTGCATATCGTCCGGCGAAGTGTGGGTGTTGTACACCTCTGCCAGCCCCCTCGGGGGAAAGGCGTGACGATATGTTATTAGTTAAATTATTAAAGCTATTATTTAAAAATTGTACATGTAACTATTGTAGTTACATGTACAATAAAGTTGACATTGTGTCAACTTTATTGTGTTATTATGTTGAATTACAAATATTTGTTACAAATTGGTTTTGTTGTTAAACCTACTTCTAAAAGAAACTAGTCAACGTCAACGTATTAAGTAAAAAGTCTTAAATAAAACTGCCGGAGAAATTAAATTACCAAGTTTCTTCAGAAAACTTGTATTGCAATTGAAAAAGACTTGCGAATGAGAGTTGGCAGCTAGTAAATTAAATGTAGCTAGATAGCTTCTTATTTATTAGTTGTTTAAAAGTATTTAAAACTTACTTGCTCTCTTTAATCTTCATATATCGTCACGCCTTTCCCCCGAGGGGGCTGACAGAGGTGTAATACAACACCCTCACTTCGCTGGACGATATTCAGTCCCAAATGTGACAGGGGGCGAGCCCGTCGCTATACACCGGGCTCTAGTCATGTAGCAGATGACACACAATACGCACATGTGCTTCAATCACTATTAAATGTCAACAACTTATTTGTATCAACAGGTAACGACGCAGCAGATGAGCTGGCCAGAAGGAGATCGGAAAAAATAGTGTACGGACCGGAACCACTAATGCCTATACCCCTGGCCCAGGCAAAAACATGGCTGCGTCACAAATTTGAAGAAAACCACCTTACAGAATGGACAAACACGGAAGGCTGCAAACAAAACAAAAGATTTGCACGCAAACTCATCTGACTAAATAGGGACGAAACCCGCAAAATTATAGGCACTATAACAGGTCACTGCTCCCTAAACAAAGACCTATTTAACATTGGTGTGACCGACAGCCCTCTGTGCAGAGGATGCATGGAGGCAGAGGAAACGCCACGGCACGTGCTCATGGAGTGCAGGAGCGTGGCAGAACACCGGGCTCAGATTCTTCAATCCCCACTCCCGGAGGCCTGCAGCAGCCTGAAAAGGCTGCTGGACTTCTGGGAGCACCTGGGCTGGTTGGAATGAAGGGGAAGGAAAAATTATTAACCCCACGCACAATGGCCCAATCAAGTGACTAAGTGCGGAAAATTGCCCTGCCAAACAAACAAACAAACTTATTTTATTTATTTTTATTTTTTTTATGTAGAATAGGTCGGCGTTTGACCACCAACTCGCCTGATGTTAAGCGACGTTGTGGTCTAAGATGGAGCACGACGACCTATAAGGTACTTATTCACTCTAGCCTTGAAGTTTTGTAGAGTGAAGAAGTACAAAGACGGCAGTTGAGTGAGGCGCTACAAGTGCGCCACTGCTCAGACCCGTCTTCGGAACGGTTACACCGGACTACATCCCGAAACACGACTAGGTCATTTCATTTGTAGGTAGTTGAATTTTTTTAGATAGGCTTTTCAAACTGATTTTAAAAGAGAGAAAAAAATCAAAAGGTAATTATATACAGTACAGTATATGTAGTGACAAAAGTAATATTATTTGACGCTACTGCTTCTTCCCAGGATAATGAATTATTTAAAAATATATATACTTATATTGCGGTTACAAAAATCTCCCCGCGTCGTCGCAATTTATTACATTCGTTATCGTATTTCCATATTACATTAGATATTCCAGTTCAACGGCGTGAGCTCCGAATAAATTAAAACAAACCAGATTGTAATAGCCATGAACGTTTCATTAATTATTTATTAAAATTAATGTACATAATTGAATAATGAATAGATTAATACTCATTCCTCCCGAAGGTATGCGTCAGGGATACCATGGAAATGCCATCAAACACCCACCTGATTCTCGACCACCAGACCCAGAGTAGATTTTTAAATTAATTCACACCTTTTTTAGATCTGAAGATAGATTGGCTTTATTCTAGCCTTTATTTCAATCATGCTTAGGATCTCATTTGTTTAGCAGTTGTCTTTCACACTTCGCGGATTTTGACTGTTTCTACAAGCTTCTATCTCAGTCTAGAGCGTGTTAAGCTTAGCAGTGAGAGCAGGATAAAAACGGGCGTCGCTAGGCATGCACTGATTGCATTTTGCGTTGAATGCGTATGAATGCGTTGAATTCATAATTATGTTTTTACAAAGGTAAACACCGGGAGCGCGTTTGGAGCGCGTTGGGAGTACGTCGGGATCGTGTCGAGATCGCGCCGGTACCGCGTCAGGATCGCGTCAGTCACGCTTCCCGAGCGCTTAGTATAACTTTTCCCTTAGGCCGTCTATTGTAAGTAACGAAGTGCCAACTTGCTTAATTCATAACTTAGCCCCAAAGTGACACATCTAACGCTAACTTAACGAGTAAACAAGGCCCCGTTGAATTTAGTCCAACTAATCAACCAACGCGGTTTAAGTTTTGCAAGTTGTTAACTTTATAGAGTTGCCACACTTTGCTCAAGCCAAAGTTTTACGTGTGTGCGAAAGTTGAGCATAAAATACTTTTTGAAGCAATTGTACTCAATTTTTTCGCGAGTAATCGTGTTAATTTATTAAGTTGTTATTAGTATTGTTAAGACAATATTTATAATTTGTAAAACATATTTTGTACGAGCTAACGGGCCGCCTTATGATAAGCACCGTCGCCTTTGGATACCTGGAACCTCAGGGGCATCATAAATACTTTGCCGACCCTGGAGGAAACAACATTGCAATAAACAAAACAAACAATATCTATTGTGCAAACATTAATATCTATTATTTAGGCAAGTTTCTATTTTTAAACATAATAGAAAGGAAAGGACATGACGTTTTTTGTCAGCTTAATATTAGAGCTACAATACTCGTACATTACACACACTATTCACCGCAGACTCATACTTCACTCAACATTCAATTTCTCACACCTCACACATGCGCTGTTACGACTGTTTGCAACTTTGCTTACCGTATAATAAATGATTGATTATTAGTTTTAATATGATTCTTCACTTGTGAATTCTGTATAATCATTATTATTACCTAATTGCTTTATGTACCATTTCCGCACCATATCTAGTTTTTCACTTAACATTAAACGCAGCCGTCGAGAGTCCTGCGATACAGGTTCGCCTAGTGCAGTACTCTCAAGCACTCTGCTGACCTTATAAACATTCTCTAATGTAGCTCGTTTTTATTTATTTATAAGTTTAGTTTTTAAAGTTTAATGTAATATTTTTGGTAAATAAAACTATTTATTTATTTTGGTAAATATTTCTATTTCTATTTCAATTTTTTTCAGCCTCATAACCATGATCATCATGATGCCATGCTACAATACTCGTAGCATGGCATCCCTAACAACTTAGTTGTTCATTTGACGTGTCTTCGCAAGTTGAGTGGACAAGTTCTCGAGCGCTAACTATTGTGGCGAAACTTGCAAACTTGCCTTTCACAACGCGATTTATGAGTTGCCATTATATTGCTGCAAAGTTAGCTATCTTTTGAAAGCTTGTACACGTTGTCATTTTTTGTGATAAAGTTAGCTTTTGTCGGTGAATTTTGGGCGGATTTATTGCCAACAAGCTGCGCCCCTTGGTTTCACCAGCGATTAAAAAGTATCCTATGTGCTATTCTAGACTATAATCTATCTCTGTGCCAAATTTCATCCAGATCTATTTAGCCGTTCTGGCGTGAAAGAGTACCAAACATCCATCCATCCTGAATCATAATCGGAAAAAGTAAATCATGTATGTAAAGCGCATCCTACTAATATTAAAAACGCGATAATTTGTAAGAATGGATGGATGGATGGATGTTTGTTACTATTTCACGCCAGATCGGCTGAACAGATCTGGATGAAATTTGGCACAGAAATAGTTTATAGTCTAGAATATCACATTTGATACTTTTTCATCGCGGGTGAAACCGCAGGGCGCAGCTAGTAGTGCCATAAAACTCAAAATGGCAACCGCACAAACACGTCAAATTGCTACATATTCATTCTCATTTAAATAAAACACTAAATTAGCATACCACTAAAAAACCTACAGTCGAAATGAAACCATTAAAAACTCAATTTGCAAAAGCAAACTTTAAAAAATGCAACAAAAGTGTAAAACCTCGTTCGACAAAATGGACAAACATTTTTCACAGTGCAAGTTGAACAAGCACTTGCGCAAGAAAAATACATCGGAATTTTCCTTCTTGCTATATTCCGTAGAGGTCAGCTACGAATGTTGCCCATCTGTTTGCTACGAGGGGCTCTTGGACGAAACAAGAAACGGTGATCTTTAAAAAGAGCTATAATATTCTACAATAAGGTACTTGTAAAAGGTCTAAGTAAAGTAAATGCCAAAAACAACGAATATAAAAATGTCAGTCAATACAAATGTAGAGGATTGTTTAAGATCCTCTACGTTTTGTATTGTATAGAAGTGTCCTATAGTACCTTGTCTTGTCGGTGCGGCTACGTAGAGTATAGATGAATGGAAGTATAGCTACGCTGCTACAGCGCGTAGCGCTACAATGGCATGGCTACGTCGCTACAACGCTACGATGTGATAACTATTATTTTATCAATGCATACTATATATGACGGAGAAAGTAGAGTAGGAGCCAAGCCGTCACATCTCACTTCTGATGACAGGAAAAGACGGGTAGGCCAAGGTGTTGTATCTGATTTCTGATCCGTGAACTCGCTATCACGAGATTTATAAACAACAGAATAAAACTATCGATTAACAACTCTTAAACTGATTTTCATTATTTAATGATGTCACGCGTCGTCGTATATATTATTATATATTATAGTAGCAGGAACATAGTGTGAAGAAAGATGAAGGTACCGCTACGCTGCTACGGCGCTATAATGGCATGACTACAAAATTGCAACGCTCCGATAGGATGACTATTATTTAATATTGTCAATATTTTATAGCATATTTTATTACATTAGCAGTTACATAGGGTAACAAGTAACATTATTAAAAGAAAAACAAAGAACCCGGCTGCAAAATGTTGTACCCTTTGTCACTTACACTATCAAGACGATTCAAATGACACCTCACTTGTCGAAATCCATCCAGCTGTTTAGGCTGTAGGGCGGCCAAAGAAATCTCATACATACATACATACATATCCACATATATACATACATACATTCACTCGGAAAACATAACCCTCTTTCTTGCGCAGTCGGGTAAAATGTAGTCGGGTAATGAAGGTTACGAAGCCACACTGCTACGGCGCGCTACAATGGCATGACTATATGCTACGGTGATACAACGGCATTAGTCGCTATTTATATTACAGTGTTACAGGTTACGTAAGTTTAAATAAAAACAAATGACAACGTTGCTGCTACTTTTCAGACTCAACAAGAAAATAGGAAGCTTATAAATGTCCATGTTAAAGTTAAGGTATTTGGATGTCATTGCCAATATAAGCTATCTTTAGATCATTAAGTTCGACTTAATTTCCAAACTCAGTCCCTGTCCTCCTCCCGCCAAATTAGTCTCCAATCAACCTGCCGTTTCAACCTTCGTCAGTTTTCCCACAAATTGTCGCACAAATAGCTGGCGAGATTGGTCCCCGTGGAGCGACGGTTCACGCTTGACCGGGCGCTGTCCTGTGACTTGTAATAAATATGTTCCTGCCGGTTAGGGAGTGAACGAGACAGATGTAGTGTTAGTATAGTTAGGCTTATCGTTGATTTACAGAATCAGGTTTGAGTTCGAAACGGGTGCGTCATACTTGATCGAAATATTTTTGTCATATTTTCATTTCAATACCGCTCACTGCTAATAAAAGACATTTGACATATATACCGATCCATGTTAATAATTTTTATTTGACGTAAGTTTTTTTGTATCGAACAATTATCTGTTATACCAACGTTTGATATAATCTTCAGCTGAAATACGAGCGTAACGTCAGCTTACATACCATTATTTTGTCATACCACTCAGATTACACACAATTGTTTAATGTAATAATAAATAAACGGCCGGTAAGCGCTTAAGAGTGACTGTCATAAAAAACTGCGGCTATTTAGAACTGCGACAGCACATGGCGCGAGCCGAGCGACCGAAGCGAGCGTACCGCGGCAGTAGAGGCCGGCAAGCGCTAAAGAGTAATAGTAGTAGTAATAGTAGTAGTAGTAGTAATAGAGTATAATAGGTATTGTTTTTGAAATTCGATTAATTTTTTTTATTTTTTTTATTTTTTTTATGAATGACTAATGCTGTTGGCCACTGAGGCCTCTACAGCGTACCGGACGTAAGGCAAGCGCGGAGGGCGCAGGACCTTAATAGATTTTAGTTATTTAAAGCTAAGGGCGACTGGCACAAGGGCACCACTAAGGTACGGACCTCGGCTTGGACCGTCGCCGGGGGGGGGGGGGGGGGGGAGTCGATTTGCCCAGGCAACCCAGAGGGGGTTTGCGCTTGAGCCCTATTAGGTTTATCTATTTGAAAATTCGATTAAATTATGTCTGGTCTATTTAAGTTTATATATCGGTATGTCGTTTGCGAAATATACATTTTTTCTTTTATATTTAGTGAATAGTATTCTTAAGTTGCTATGTATTTCTATTATAAATCGGTATTTTGAATTGCGATGATATATTACTTACCCGTTCAAAAGTTTGGTTTGCTAGATGGCGTAATGGCAATGTTGCTGAAGTTACAGACAAAATTTTAAAAAATCGTCTAATTATGTGAGGCTTACCATCATCGAACACACACCACACTCCACATTTCACTTGTATCCTTGTTACTCTAAACTGAATCAAGACGTCTGAACTGGTTTTTTATTGGATTAGGCAATAGGCTGTCTATCTCGGCGGAGATACAGTTGAAGATGCAACGTACTTCCATAGGAAGTACCAATTCTTAAACATTGATAAATTAGAGAACATTTGATGCAGTCTCTGACTTCATTTTTTAGATTTTTTAAATGGGACTAATATGCTAAATGGCACAAATCCCTAATTTCTTAAAATATTCATAACTTTTCACACTGATAGCTCCCCATTAGGATTTCCTGTGTTTGCACCGTAGAACATACTCAAAGCAAAGGACAACTCTAACACCCAGACATAAAAACAGATATTTATATTCATCAATCAAACATCTGCCCGACCAGAATCGAACCTCGAACCTCCTGCTTAAAAACCAGTCGAACTCCGACAGGGCTAAGATCTTCTGGAGAATAAAAATAAAAGCTTCTTTATAAAATGGAGCTATAAAAAAACAATTTACCTTATCATTAAACGGCCATATAACGTCTCAAAGTCGTTCTAAGCCCCTGCTTAGTCCGAATAAAGTGGGAAAGAGTTTTAGCTCGGATTATCGCACGTGGATAAGACGGATTACTGCGATAGAACACAGTTACCGAACTACTGGGAAATAACAAAGCTATTTTCTTAATTAATATACCAGTTTCTTAGGAAACGGACTTGGTTTGGCCTCAGATTGTCTTCTGTATATGGCAATACGAAATATTATTTCCGATGAAAGGGTTGTGGGGAATATTGAAAGAAAGAAAGAAAGAAAGAAATAAATAAATTTATTTTGAAACCATACATAGAATTAATAATATAAACGATAAATAAAAGCAATAAAACAAAGTAGATCCTTCTTCTTCTTGGTCGCTACGCTCTTGACAGAGCGGTCGTGGTCGTCATGCAGTATTGTTATTGGCAGGGGCTGATGTAATGCGCCTCACAATATCTCGCCATGTCTCTCTGCTCGAGGTCATTCTTGTGCACTCATGCACGGGACCGCCCACAGCAGATTTGACCTGATCGGTCCATCGCATAGGTGACCTGCCGCGCGGTCTAATGCCTTCAACCTTGCCCTGGACGACAAGTCGCTCTATAGACTGGCTGTCTCGCCGAGATACGTGTCCGAAGAACGTGAGTATTCGGGATTGTACTACGGCAGATAGTAGATCCTTACTTAATAATAATTATAAAGTGTGAAAGCGTGGATGTTTGTTACGCTTTCACGCAAAAACTACTTGACTAATCATCATGAAACTTTGTGCACATATTCTGGGAGGTACTAGAAGTAACATAGGGTACTTTTTATTTAAAAAAATATTTTTTACAAAAAAAAATGTCAACAAATATCAACATTTTGCCACTTCAGCGCCACCTATCTATAATATTATAAACGTGAACGTTTGTAAGAATGGATGGATGGATGGATGTTTGTTACTCTTTCACGTCAGAACGGCTGAACAGATCTGGATGAAATTTGACACAGAGATAGATTATATTCTAAAATAGCACACAGGACAGACACTTTTTGACGACGGGCGAAGCCGCGGGGCGCAGCTAGTACTTATATAAATAATAAACAATAATTATAATTATGTATGTGTTTCAAAAAAGGCTCCACCTCATCATAAGCTGTTTAATCAACAGCGCTGATCTTCCAGTGGAGCCTTCAGTTGAATCACGCACGCACCTAATGGAGTCGATACGTAACCTATTAAAATAATTTAAAAAAAATTGTCTGATTAAAATGTGGTAAAACTTTGGGTTTAAATAAAATATACTACCATAAAACACTAAACATAAATATTCAACTATTAAAGACGATTAATGGGCATTCGAGGCAGGTGACACAAGGTAGGCTATTTATTTATTGCTCATTTTAAATGGCACTAGTGTCATGTTCTAAATTTTGCTGCTGCTTTTGATGGTTATGTAAAAATAATTTTAACATTTTTCTAAAATATTGTAAACTTTGCAACCAAGCTACCGGTGGTTAGGGCTGCAGAGTGAAGAACCTCCTGACAATACGACACGTTTCTTGAATCACTGCCTTTTGTATCTGGCCCTTGATCCAAACGTCTAACGCGAGCCTCTTGAGGTGTTGGTCGAGGCTCTTTGCTATGAAACCGTTTACCGTGACGACTATCGGGATAATGATCGTCGAGTCAACATCCCACATGGCGGTTACCTCGTGAGCCAAGTCAAGGTACCTACTTGCTTAGTTTGTTTTTCTCGGCTTTCACGAGGTTCTCGTCATGTGGGATGGTGATGTCAGCGAGCACTGCCCGGCGCTGGGACCGGTCGACCATCACGATATCAGTCTTATTGGCTACAATAGTCCTGTCCATTATGTTAGAGCGGTCCCAGTAGAGCAAAGCACGGCCATTCTGGCGCTAGACGGAGAAGCGGGCGGAGAGCTGGCGCTGGTGCGTACTTATAGTACGGCACCTCGGAGTCGACAAGACCGTATTGAAGGGTAATTTGCTGGTGGATTATCTTGGCTACTTGGTTGTGCCCGTGCAAGTATTGGCCGTTAGCAAGATGCAAACAACCGGAAATGATATGCCAGAGTGACTCTCCGGAACGGTGGCATGCCCGACAAATGTCGACCGTACCGTCCTTCAGGATATATTTCCGATAGTTGTTCGTCTTGATAACTTCATCTGCAATCGCAGAGGCAAAACCATCATTATTGTTACCACTATTACATTATTATTACATACATTATTATTACCATTATTAAAACCACCATGAAATGAAATGACACACGATGACCATTATTATTACGCTTATAAACGAGAATAGATGCTCTCGAAATGTGGTGCTGAAGAAGAATGCTGAGGGTGTCGTGGACTGAATTCAGAACCAATCAGTCTATTCTAAAGAAACTCAGAATCACACAGCGTCTATCCTCCGTTCTCCTTCCTCCTCTTCGCCACCTTCCTCCTCTTATCCACCTTCTTTGGGCACGTATCGCGACGCGGCGACGACTCCATAGAGCGCCTTGTGGGGACGAGACCACGCGGCAGATCAGCATTACAGTGGACCGACCAAATAAGGGCGGCACTTAACGGCTCCGTCAACATGTTTCAAATTGTGAAGCGAGCCACCACCCTGACCGATAACCATGACCACTCTGATAAGAGTATCAACGACGAAGAAGAAGAACACAATTCTCCACCAGGTTTCATTCAGGTCACCTCACTGTTCATAAGCAAACGCAACAAGTCGCAACAGTGACAGTTAATGTTGTCTCGTTCTCGCTACGGTCTCTTGGACGTCTTTCTATCTTGGTTATTGATACACGTAACAAAATACTGTCAAAGGTGCTGTGTAGGTGTGCGTTAGCTTATTTATTATGTATTTATTACGTATTTATTATGTATGTATGTACTTATTATGTATTTGGCCCACGTGCTGTGTGCTAGAAAGTATTGGCGTCATGCCGCTTCGAAGAATTATTTCGAAGCTGTACGGGTTTGGCCCGCGTTCTTTTACTGTCTAGTGTACCTACTCACCGTTCCCAGCTGAGTCTCCTTGGTGTATCGATGGTGATCTCCTCAGGAGTGCCCCTCACTCCTTGCGTGAGGAGTCGAGCGAGCCGCGACCCAGTGCTGGTGCTGCTGGTGCTGGAGACCGACCCGCGAGGCGTTGGCACTCTGTAACGAAACATCACTTTGTAAGCATTCGTAAGAAGGTAGGTTGGTAGAAAGGAAATTATGAAAAGGCAAGTAACTCCCCTCTGCAGTAAGAAGCAGAATCATTTAAATCAAAATGGTCATAGAATACTTTGTACTTAAATTTTAGGAAAATTGTAGGAAGAACAAGTAACATTATTAAAAAAAAAACAAAAAACCCGACTTCAAAATATTGTACCCTATGTCACTTACACTATAAAGACGATTCAAATGACACCTCATATGTAACCTCATACATACACACACACGTACATACGTACATACGTGACTGCGTCGGTGGCTCAGTTGGTAGTGAACCTGCCTTCTGAGTTTGGGGGCGTGGGTTCGATTCCCACTTAGGGCAAACATTTATGTGATGAACATTTGTGTTTGTTTTATGTCTGGGTGTTAATATCTATTTAAGAGGGCCGCGACGTTCTGAAATTTCCATACAAACGCACTACTCAAATTTCTTGAAAACCGTTTGTCAGATTATGATGAAATTTAGCATGTACAATTAAATTAACAATATCTTCGCCCCTATGTTCCTGGTTTTTTTTGAAAACGTTCTCAAGCGAAAATAGAGCTATGAAAAATATCCGCATTTTAAGGGGTCACTTTTGACTGATGTGTTCAATAGATAGACAAAGCAAATCAAAAATTCCATTACATAGGGAGGTTGTCTACATCATTAGCTGTTATATGAATCAATAATACAAGGGAAATTCTTAGTTACTTAAGAATGATTACAGTAGTGCAAAAGTCATAAAAAAAATTAAAATTGCACTTTGTCACTCTATAAGTAAGTTTAGAGGCTCGTCAGTATCATTACTCGCTTTCTTCACTCGTCTTCTTCTTCTAGACGAAATGTCGATAGAATACCTTACGCCAATGCGAAGTTAGTCTAGGTCGCCTAGGTTGAAATTAGTTAGGTCGCCGGACTCTTAAGAATGTGTTTAAAAATATCTAATTATGTATATCAGTCTCTGGCAGCCACAGTACAAGCTTTGCTTAGTTTGGCGTCAGGCGACCGTGTGTGGAAGTGTAAAAAAATAATAATAATAATACATACACTCGAAAAACATAACCCTCCTTCTTGCGTAGTCGGGTAAAAATAGCAGTAGCCGATTACCTTATACTCGTAGTTGAAAATATTATGTTGCTACTCGCAACCACAGAATGTTACAATTATGGAATGTCCGCTCTTGAAAGCCAGTCTTCATTCCAAGTGATTATCGTCATTTAACCTTTTTATGCTGTCCCCACTCTTGAGCGAATGTCTCCCTCATATTCATTGCCATTTTAGAATTCAACTAAGTTGCATGGAATGTGTCGAAGTCATCGTGCCACCGTTTTTTAATCATGATTCAACATTTTCTTCTTTTCTTTGAAAAGAAAGCCAAGACTTTCTTACAAGTCTTGCCTACTTTCATGAACGAAATATATATGTATACACGTACAACAGCTAGCATGAAATAATTCTTTATCGCATTTTTCATGAGTTCATTACAGTAACCTCTAATCGTGCACGTCGAACTAAGCCCTTTGATCCCGTCCTCAGATAATATGATAATAACATTTTATTACCGTCCGCCATTACAATTATATTATGGTGTCATCCCCTCACTAATTATAGGGGTTGAGGGTTAATCGCGCCTTTTCTACGCAATCTGAACGGTGAATACCCGGGTTTGTGTGACGTAATTTATGCGAGGAAGTCTCGGTAAGAGAGATGAGCTCGACGCTCAAAGGAACTGGCTTACCAAGGTATAGGCATGGCATGGCATGCAAGCCTGGTATGGACACAAGACTCTTTCAAAGTCCGGGACGCGAAAGTTTGTAAGAATGGATGGATAGTTGGGTGTTTGTTACTCTTTCACACCAGAACGGCTGAACAGATCTGGATGAAATTTGGCACAGAGATAGATTATAGTCTATAATAGCCGCTCGTGTTTCGCCTCCTCGTGCGCTCCTGCTACTTCGCGACCGTCCACAGTAACATCACGTACGGGTTAGAGCTATGGGGCCGTGCTGCCGATCGTAATAGGGCATTTGTCCTGCAGAAGCGAGCCATACGTGCCATATGCGGGGTTCAGGACGACCGACGTCTCATGCGTGCGGAGCTGTATCGGGGGCTTCAGATATTACCTCTGCCGTGTGAGCTCGTTTACCAGGTAGCCCTATTCACCCATGTAAACCTAGATATTTTTCAACGTAGGGGCGTCCATAGTACGTTCAATTTACGTAGTATTCAAAAAAAGAACCAACTAGTAACCCCCTCACATCGTCTCGTCAAGTCGAACAGGTCAGTGTATATTTTAGGGCCTGCGGTCTATAACCGTATACCAACTTCCGTTCGGGATGCGCCTTCTACCGCGTGCTTCAAAACCAAGCTGAGAGCTTGGTTACTAGATAATATGTTTTATGACATTGAAGCTTATTTTAAAATAAGAGATTTTTGAATTATTATTATTTTCTATAATAATAGCTATACATAATATTTAACTATTTTTACTATACTAAAACTGTATAATGATATTAATGAATTATTTTTAGATTTGACAAAATTATTATTATTCTGACATTTGTTTTTTGACTATAAATATTCAACTGTGACGTGTTACTATAGGAGTTATCAATAAATTCTGATTTCTGATAGCACATAGGATACTTTTTAACCGCGGGTGAAACCGTAGGGCGCAGCTTGTGCTTTCACATGTCCGGATCTGTGTCTTCATCTTCAGGTCGCATTTCTTAACCGATTCTCTTGAAACTTTATATTATTATCGAACGTACTCACAAAATTTCACTTCACGTTCTACACTTGTAGAGGTAGACAGGCCGCGAGGTGTCCATGATATAATATAAAATGTGAATGTAAACGTCAAAGTGGACGCCGCGAATCCCGCGATAGGGTTTTTCCCTAGTGTGGGTCCACATTTTTTGTACACTGTGCAAATGGATTGCTAATAAAGATACAATACAATACGAAAACTTTTTATTGACACCAAATACAAAATAAATCTAAACTAAACATTCAAAAATATAGGCGCAATGGGCGGTCTTATCGCTTAAGAGCGATCTCTTCCAGTGAGAAGAAAGATATCTGTATTGAAACGGAAGGATTAAGATGAATTTTAGTAGCTATGGAGGTATTCAAGGTAGCTTCTACTCTAGATTAACACAGGAAAAAAATCCTTTTTATACCAATAAAATAGCGTTTGCAAAAACGCATAAAATTGCGGGACTCAGCTATGCAATGATAATTAAAAACCTCGATAGCCAGTGCAATTAATAGGAAAGCAACTACAAACACTACCGCTCAGAAGTGACAATATTAAAGACTTTAACAGACGGTTCCGCTGAAAGGAAATTACTAGACAGAGACAATCTAGAACGGAGCTAACTGCGACGACTATAAAACGGAAAACCTAAATCAACTGAACGCTGTATTCAAGCCTTTTCATATTGAGCTACTATCTTTGATAAATGATATGTCTAAAACATCTAGATGGACATCTAAATTAACAATAAATAGTGCGTGGAGTCCCTCCGCGCGGAAGAAGTGAAACTTATGTGTATCTTTCTTACTACGCGCATGCGTTCGAGTGACACACATTCACTCTCGCTCTGTCTCTTCCTATTCCCCCTCCCGAGGAGCGTTAAACGTTTAACGCAACCTTGTTGGAAGTCGCATTAGAAGTTTCACTTCAAAAAGTATGGCGCAACACTAGGAAAGACGTACCTGTTGTACACTAGTATAAAAAGTTGGCTTGTTTCTTTTCGTTCTTAAACAGTACGAAACTCTGTCTAAACATATAAGACATATTTATTACCTCAATGAAAATAATATAATATGAGTGAAAGAGAGTTTAGAGATTTATGAACGAAAAGTGACAAGCCAACTTTTTTATAAAAGTGGACAAAACGTAACTTTTCACCCTTGAAAGTTGCCGCGATTTACAAATCATAAATTAAAACTTCAGCAGGACCCTAAATATCATTAACACTAAAATACGGAATCATCACTAACAGTAGTAAATTAAATTATAACCGCGAGCAAAATAAATAAATGCGGTTGTTACCCGCACAGTAAATAGAGAATAACATTTGAATTATGGCTTCGTAAATCACCTCGCACTGCCTTTTCTAGTAGATAACTAAACTTTTTATTGTTCTCACTGGCTAATCACGTTTAAAACTAGTGAAACAATTGATAGCCTAATCGCAAAGTGCGGTCTCTTTCAGTCGCTTAACTAGAGTAAGTACGTTTTCATCTCACTTTTTTATCATTAAGATCGCCGGAGTCAAGTGTGAACGTATCTATCTATTTTAATTGTATGGCTTAATTTTTGAATGGAATTTGATTAAGGCTTTTAGGGAGAGAGCGAAAAAGTCAAAAGGACAAAATTATAAAGTGAAAAATTGACGTATTTCATACGTATCTCTAGAGATCCTACGTAACTCAGATCAACCTAGAGGAAAAGATGGAACACTGCGTTATATCTCGCTGAAGCCACTTCTTTTTAAACGTGTGCGCGAAAACTAATATTAATTCCTAAACTCTACGTCAGCCATTTCCGTGCCAATATACAACCATAGTAGATTTAATATTCTAAAACTGCACATATTTGCAAGAGTTTAATGTTACGGCTTTTCCAAAATTGACTTGTAATAAAACTGCAAAGTTTTTAAAAAGAACCTCAAAATGTTATCTAGGCCACACTTTTATAATGCACTATGGATATTTATGTACACGAAATTATGCCATAAATCAATGCAGATAATGTCGAGGTAAGAATGACCAAGCGAGTAGCGTAATTTTTTTGCGTCAATGTGTGCGTGTTGTGTACACGACAGTAGCGTAGTTTTTGGATGGTTTTTGGCTTCACCTAAATCATACGCCGTGCGCCATCTTATTCTCTAGGTTGATCTGAGCTACGTAAGGAGAATTTATGTTATCACTCATTGGATCCACTCAGGAGCCCCTCGAGTCGTTGTCAACGGGTGGTCCACGGGTCGACGCAGCGAGGTCAACTTCGCGTGGTTAGCGAGTGAACGTCGCGTGGCCCACGAAATTTTGAACTAGTCTGTCAGCGATTGTCACTTGTCCTCGCGTGAATCACTCGCGGACGGCGGGTGGCCACCGTCTGCCACTCGCCGTCTGCGCGTTGACAGCTGACGCTGAGGTGAACCGGAATTGATGTAGTCAGCGCATATCTATAGAAGTTCTTATGTGGAGTACTAACCGCACGAGGCAAGGCGGTGCGGGTCGGGTCCCGGGTGGCTATAATGCTTGCTATGCTTTTTTGTTCTGGTACAGATAATTATCAGATGGAAATAAAAACGTACTAGTCAGTATGATAGATTTGATTTGCGTATTCAGAGCGTACAAAATATCTGTACCTTTTATTATTCCTACAAGTAATACTTAGTACAAGTTAAAGCGTAGTCTGAAAAAGATTTTATGGTAATACGAACGAAGTGATGTATTCAGCATTTAATTGAACTGTACCTACCTACTATACATTCGTTTTACTACCGCGGGACCTGGAACTGATGTTAAGCAAATATAATATGCCTAGTACCTAGCTAGTGATGAACTTACTTGGCTGTCATATTATGTCATAAAACACAATGTATTTAGACTGGTTTTACAGAAAATGACATTGTTTCAGTGAGAGCCTGGCATTCATTTATGTTGCTAATGAGGGTCACTATAGCTACCGCGGTGGGATACCCTGAGTGGCGGTACGAGTAGCTAGTAGTCTACCCAGTTTTGAGTTCTGTATTTCGCGTTCACTGTGAAGTATGCAATCGATTGGATGGACACACAACAGCAGTCAGACCACAGCGGTGTGTGTTATGCAGTGAACGCGGAATGCAAAGTTAGAACTCAGAACTCAAGACAGCTCGCAGGGCCGGGGCCTGTAGTCATTCCTATGTTCACATCGATTTCCACAAAATATCCATATGTATGAAGGCAGGTAGGTAGGCTATTGGCGGTATAGGAAGGCAGTGGATGATACTGGAATAAGCTGGCAAAGATGGCGCGCTAATAATCCATGTTCAGCAGTGGGTGGAATATGGATGCTAGTGATGATGATTATTTTCAAAAGCCAGAGTAATTATAAATTATGAATATAAATTTAATTAAATTTAATTGTAAATACAAATTTTGATTTTATAAAACGTCTTACTCACGTACGATTTGAGTTGGTTAGACTTTAGTTCCAATCGCATTCTGCGGCATTTATCAGAGAGAGACCGTTTTATACAATCGCATATCACATGTCATAACATAAAATATCGTCACGCGTTCCCCCCAAGGGGATGGCAGAGGTATAATACCACTCACACTTCGCCGGACGATATTCAGTCCCAAATGTGTCGCCATACACTGGGCTCCAGTTATATAGCATATGATGACATTAAAATCATGAGTGAAATCACGTCAGTTTCCACAATAAAATGTAAAATTGCTTTCTTCTACTTTCTTAAAAAATTGGAAAATTAAACAACAGAATCAAGGAAAAACACATTTTCCTTATTCGTTACAATTTCGCTGTCTCCGCGAAATAAACGATGATTGACATAAACCTAAAACTCGAGCTTGACTGGAAAATCTTTGTTATTAATTCAATCCTTCATAATAAAACCGGAATACGAAATAATTTGTGAAAGGTGAAACTGATTTGTAAACTTTATAATTTTGCTAAAGTATACATACATACAAATTACATACATATCGTCACACCTGTCTCCCGAAGGGACTGGCAGAGATGTACGATACCCATACTTCGCCAGACGATATTCAGTCCCAAGTATGACAGGGGCAAGCCTGTCCCCATATCATGTCCAGCTATGTAGCAGAAGACATAAATACGCACATAATATGTTCACAGAATGAACAAATTGGTGCGTGCCTTCGGCTGGGCCCGAACCCGCTCCCTGCTTCGACTAGGCTACTATCATTGCTTGAGCATAGCGTTGTAAAATAGGGGATATAAATTACTCTTCACACTCATAGCTCCCTAGTCCCTACTAGTATTCTCCGTGTCAGGGATGCGATGGTACACACGATGGACAATGGCATTGGCAATTAACACCCACTTATAGGACTGATATCGAAATAAATCATTTAAACAGCTAACAGCTGTGACCCCAGTATATGGCTAGCATGCATTACGAACACGGACGTAGAAAGCTTTTAACTTTTTTTTAATAAACGTTGTAAAGTAGTAGTAATTTTCTTCCATTTAAATTTTTTACTCGATCGAGAAACATAAATTCCGAGGCTATTAGAATATTTAATAGTAAAGGGTAAGTATGTATCTTTAATGAATTTGTAAGTAAGGTAATTTCCTGACAAGGTGATCAAAAAGATAATAAAGATAATAAAGCCAGAAGCTATTATCCATCCATCCATCAGCCATAGGACGTCCACTTCTGGACATAGGCCTTTCCCATATTTCTCCAATAAGACCGGTTGGTAGCGGCCTGCATCCAGCGCGATCCTGCGGTCTTGACAAGGTCATCCGTCCACCTTGTGGGTGCACGTCCTACGCTGCGCTTGCCGGTACGTGGTCTCCACTCGAGAACCTTTCGACCCCATCGGTCATCAGTCCTTCGTGCTATGTGCCCTGCCCACTGCCATTTCAACTTGCCAGTCCGCTGGGCTATGACGGTAACTTTGGTTCATCTACGGATCTCCTCACTCCTGATTCGACCTCGCAGAGAGACTCCGAGCATAGCCCTCTCCATAGCTTATGTATCTAACCAGCTGTAGAGGGAGACGGCCATTCGGACAGAAATCCGGACATGCATAAGATTTTTGTGGAAGCTGAAGCATAGACTCGCTAACGCTAACGCTTACTCGGTTGAAAAGCATTTTTAACTATATTGTCGTCTTCTAATTAATTATCCAATAAAAATGCTTAAAAACGGGGAAATCAGGCTTAAAGCCACGGAGCGTAGTTACTTCTTCCATAAAGTTAACTTTTATGATAATTTATGGGACATGGTCTCTACCACACCCCATAAAAGTGAATTTATGAGTTCCACAAAGTTACTAACTAAGCATATTATGGCTATAAAAATGTGTCAAAAACAAAGATTACTTTTCAGATTTAAAGCTTTAAGTCTAGACTTTTTTGTAGTAACATTTTGGAAAGCCTGCTGGCAGACTTCCTTAACACAGGTTTTATAATGGAGGAGATATTGCAACAGCAGATTTTTGTGTACTTTCTGTAATTTGCCTACATCCCAATAATTTAAAAAGCAATACTCTGATGTACCTGTCAGGCACACTAGTACAAAAATAATTTTACTAGGTATACGTCATACAATTTGTTCATTTAGAACCTAACAGTATGGGTTTGTTGGCCGGAACCGAAAAGGTGTTGTCGTAATTTTGTATTATTTTCTAAATCTTGTGATTCTTCGAGTGTTAAAGTATAATAACGGTGGATTATTAATCTTTATCGGTTCGTTAACGTGCAAGTGTGTAGAAAAATGATATAAAAATTGCGAAACGTGACTTTTCGTGTTCTCTACAAAACTCCATTTAAAGTTTTTTTTTTATGTAGAATTGGTCGACGTTTGATTACCAACTCGCATGATGTTAAGCGACGTTGTCGTCTAAGATAGAGCACGACGACCTAGAAAGTACTTATTCACTCTAGCCTTGAAGATACCCAGGTTGTAGTTAGTCAGGAATACAGATGATGGCAAGGTGTTTCATTCCCTAGCGGTTCGTATCAGAAAGTTTCAGTAAAGTATTCATCACTTTACTGAAATGGGGAAAGGGGAGGAATTCATTATCATCATCATCTTTCCATCATTTGTAAATTTTATTTTAAACTTTATTAACTTGACTTTGGCAAATACACAAGACGTGCGACGCCAAATTCCCCTGTAGAGAAGAAAGAAAAAAACTTAACAGTTGTCTTTTTTTTAGTCCGTGCAATGTTTTTTCAGTCCATCTGGACTGAAATGTCCAGATGAACTGAAAAAATATTTAGATATTTTATTTTGTCAAAGGTGAGGATGTAAATTTTGTTTGTAACTACCTTTTTTTACTACCTCGTATCTTCGAAACTACTGGATGTTTGAAATTATAAGATATATAAGAGATGTTTGAAAACAAAAAACAAAATGGCGGATTGAATAAAATTAATAGTAACTGCTCAGGTATTTGATTTTTAAACATGGATCTTTCTCTTCTGCCTTTTTCAAGAACTCTGTACAAAAGAGATTTATGTTGTCAAAATTAAAAAAAATTAGAATTTTTTTGAATTTTATATTTTCAATTTCATGTAAGTAGCTCGATGTTTATCAACTTACATCGACATCAGACGAACCAATAGACCAACAACCTGAATATTTATAATTTTTAACCAATAGACTGGCATTCAAAGGTTGCCTGGAACAGATTGCTGGCCGCCAGTAGTTTTATTCACTGTTTCGTAATATCTGGTACACTCTATGAAAACCTTAAAAGCACAACCTAGTACCAACATAACGAAATAAAATCTCTTTCTGCGCAAAAGAAAGACATTTTCTACTGCGAAAATGCTCCCAAGACAAAAGGCTACATTACCCTGCTTATTGCGGTCATAAGTCTGTACAATATAGACGAAATATACAGCATTTGTTATAGCCAATCAAGTTTTCTCGGTATATTCATAGTATGAAATGAAACTACTGGAAAAATACAATGGTGTAGAGATGGCCTTATTGACTCATCTGATGGGCTCATTGGTTAATAAAAAACCTTCCCTATCTCTATTTAGTTCAAGGTTTAGTATTCTGTACCTTTAGCCAACCTTTTTGCTTTTAATCTGTCTATATTTTTCTATTTCTATGATACACTAGCTGAGCCCCGCGGTTTCACCCGCGGTTAAAAAGTATCCTATGTGCTATTCTAGACTATTAAGTATAAATTATATTCTATCTATCTCTGTGCCAAATTTCAGATCTGTTCAACCGTTCTGGCATGAAAGAGTAACAAACATCCATCCATCCATTCTTACAAACTTTCGCGTTTATAATATTAGCAGGAAAAACGGATCGCTGAATGTGTTGCTTAGCGCAAATCTCGTGAATAGCTAAACCGATTTCGTTAATTCTTTTTTTAGAATATTCCTTTTAGTACGAGGATGGTTCTTACGCAGAGAAAATTAATAAAAAATGCCAAAAAAAATAATAATCAAAGATTTGACTGTTAGGCGGTACGAAGTTCGCAGGGTCACCTAGTTTTTAATAGAGATACCTGCTTGCTATAAAAATGTTTAAAAAAATTAAGCCGACTTCAAAAGTCGGCTTAATAATTTTAATTTTAATTTAAATTTTAAAATTTTAAATTTAAATTTAATTTTTTATAATTTTTTCTAGAAAACGGCACTAAAAAGTGGAAAATAACAAAAGCGCACTTATATATTTGAATTCGGTGCCATCTACACTAATATTATAAAGTTGAAAGTAACTTTGTCTGTTTGTAGGCTTTTCACGGCTAAACGGCTGAACGGATCTTAATGAAATTTGATAATTAGTTACAGTATGTCACGAGGAAGGTTTTTGGATACTATTTCCTGAATAAACACGAACGAAGTCGCGGGTAACAGCTAGTATCAAATAACATACATACAAAATACAAAACATACAACCACTTACCTATTGAATAAAAATCTTTAAATACCTTTAAATTTTATACATGTAATAATATATCATAAAGTTAGACATGTAAGAAGTAGATAATTTTAAGAATACTCTCTAAATTAAGATTTAGATTAAGCAAGTTAAATTTAAAATGTAAGCACCAATGTAAGTAAATTAAATAAACATGGATGGGCAAACGATGGGCAAACTGTTAAAACTCTGTACCACTAAATTAAGAACACTTTTTGAACACAGTTTATGCAATAAAAATTTATTATTCTACTAGCTGCGCCCCGCAGTTTCACCCGCGGTTAAAAAGTATCCTATGTGCTATTCTAGACTATAATCTATATCTGTGCCGAATTTCATCCAGATCTGTTCAGCCGTTCTGGCGTGAAAGAGTAACAAACATCCATACATCCATTCTTACAAACTTTCGCGTTTCTAATATTAGTAGGAAGGATTCTAAGATGTCAACTTATAGGTATACTCAACCGTGTTTTCAGCATACTGCTTACTAACCTATTACGCCATACAGGTTGACATCACCGCTTCTCAGACCGCTGGCCACCAAATTCTTCAAGTCAGCGCTTCGATTCTCCAAATCTCGCGAGTTTCACAATCTTTTATTCTCACCTCCTTCCTGGTGTTTAACCGATGGCTCCATCGGACATTGTATTCCTAACATCAGTTGTAATCACATTTTTTTTTATTTTATGTAGAATAGGTCGGCGTTTGACCACCAACACGCCTGATGTTAAACGACGTTGTGGTCTAAGATGGAGCACGACGACCTACGAGTATAAGGTACTTATTCTAGCCTTGAAGTTTTGTAGAGTGAAGAAGTACAAAGACGGCAGTTGAGTGAGGCGCTACAAGTGCGCTACTTCTCAGACCCGTCTTCGGAACGATTAGACCGGACCACATCCCGAAACACGACTAGGTCATTTCACGGCATGGCTTGGTCCGGTGGGTGGTAACTAGCCACGGCCGAAGCCTCCCACCAGAGAAAATGTGTATTACTTATTATATGTACCTAGTAGTATGTATTATTATATGTACCTAGTTGTAATTTCATTTTTACTTAATTAAATAATTATAGTTTTAAATTTGGTTTTCTTGGATCCTTCGGCTGCGGCCTACATAATTAACCTACACCCCAAACTCAACCTTGTAGTGTTATATTAAATAACACAGCTAACTTATGTAAAGCCCCATCGTAACCCATAACGAGTAGTTAATAGTTGGTCGATAGTTTTCAGAAACAACAGTAAACAAGGCTTAGTGTCCCTTCAAGACAGTAAATAGTGTGATAACAAGTTCATTGTCCGCGCCCCGAGCGGTTAACGATTAATAAATCAACAACACAAACAATATTAAGGCCTGGGGTTAAGGGTTCCGCGACGCTCTGATGTTCCATAGAAACGCGCTCGTCAACTTTCTTGGAAACCATTTGTCAAATTATGATGGAATTTGGCATGCGCAATTGAATGAACTATATTATCTCCGCCCCTACACCATCGCAGAATGGTGCACTTATCGCAGACCCAATAGAATATCTATAATAATTAATAATAATAATAATTTATTTGCTTATTAAAATAGTTAAACAATAACACGAGATTTCCTGTCTCCCAAACTAGGGTGATCCTGTGCTATAGTCTCATATAACAGTTAGTTTATTATATACAGGACTTCTAATTGCCAGTGTTAGGACAAGGACAGTGTAAGGTAACAGATAGGTAAAAAAAGGGAAGTCAGTGGTAGGGTGAAGGTTTTTAAGAATATGCACCAAAAACACAATTTAAAGTGAGAATCAGTCTAGTAAATTTTCGGTTTCATTATAATTTAGAGTTTGCAACCATGACTTTTACATCTTTTAACTTCAAATTTTGAAAGAGAGAAAATAATTAACTTTTAATTAAGCTTACTACTCGTATATATATGTATAGTATAGAACTAAGGGATTCATACTGTTTAGTATCTATAAAATATATAGTTATCCTACTTTATAAAGGCGCAAGTTTGTGTGTGTGTTTGTTTGTTACTTCTTTACTCTCCAACGGGTGAATGGATTTTGGTGAAATTTGAGGTTAGCTTATATCCCGGATCCGTAAGACGCACACACGCTGTCACATTTGAACTTTTTAAAATTTATTACCTGCTTGAATAAATTCATCGTTTTGTATTTGGCTACTTACCATAACTTTTTTCTGATTTCCTCCCTTCTAAAATCAAATCAGTACCTATATACCTATTACCTTTTTGGGTCAAAATAACAACCTTAAAGTAAAGCTGTCGCTCGTCCCGAAACTATCCGCAAAACGAAATAGACGCGAATCTCGGTCCCAATATCTGTGATACTCGTGTGCTTCACAACCGATTTTCATATACAGAATGATTTAATTTTATTTTTAAGTCTTGTAACGTTATTTTTGTTAGCACTCAAGGACTCTAGGTATGTTATCCTATCTAATATTATGAATCCGAAAATTTGTTCCTTTGTTTGTTTGTTTGTAACACTTTCACGTCTCAACTACTTAACCAATCCTCTTGAAATTTTACGTACATGTTGTCTGGGGTACAGAAAAGGACATAGGATACTTTTTATCCCGAAAAAATAAACGGTTCCTGTGGGACCGCGGGAGAAATCACGGGGCGCAGCTAGTTTGTTTATAAATTTCTGCCCGTATAGGTTGCTTGGAAGAGATCGCTTTGAACGATAAGGCCGCCCATTTAAAGATTGGTTTAGTTATGTTTTATTGTAATTATTTTATGCACCTTTAGATTTTAATAGACTTCTTGTATTGTATTGTATTATTGATAACTTATTGCAGAAAATACAAATTTTGTTCACACAATCAATCACTCAATTTTGACAGTTTGGATGGATGCATGGATGGATGGATGTTTGTTACTCATTCACGTCAGAACGGCTTAACGAAACTGCATAAAATTTGGCACAGGGATGGATATGGATCATTGTCTGGAATAGTATTACCTATATTTCCATTTACTTTTATTAGTTAACCAACATATCAATCGTCACGCCTTACCTCCGAGGGGGCTGGCAGAGGTGTAATACAACATAATATAACAGTCCCAAATGTGACAGGGGGCGAGCATTTTGCCATACACTGGGCTCCAGTCACGTGGCAGATGACATTCAATACGCACACAATAAGTTCACACAATGCATGATCCAAAAACACAAGGTCTAGTTATTCAGCAATCACATAATCAAGCATCATGATTATAACACGGGAATTACTCACGTACGATTTAGTCAATTATTCCGACTATAGTTTCAACCGCATTCGGCGGTCTTCATCAGGTCTTCAATGCTATGCGAGACGCAGCCGCGCGCGCGCACTCGACCTGATGAAGACCGCCGAATGCGGTTGAAACTATTGTCGGAATAATCGATTAAATCGTACGTAATTCCCGTGTTATAATCATAATGTTTGATAATGTGTTTAAAATAATCAAGCTTTAACGAAAGCTCATAGAATAGCGGTCGCAGATAAAAATATAATAAAATAAATAAATAAATAAATTCGGGACACTTTCCACACACGGTCGCCTGACCCCAAACTAAGCAAAGCTTGTACTATGGCTGCCAGAGACTGATATACATACTTAGATATTTTTTAAATACATACTTAAATACATATTAACACCCAGACATAGAACAAACACAAATGTTCATCGCATAAATGTTTGCCCTAGGTGGGAATCGAACCCACGCCCCCAAGCTCAGAAGGCAGGTTTACTACCAACTGAGCCACCGAGGCAGTCAAACAACAGAACATCCTGTACATTCGAGTACGTCTGTCGTCACACGTCGAGAGATGGGAAACGCGATCGGTGTTCCGTTATAGACAGAATGAGATCTGAAGTGCCCATTTTGCACCAAGCTAGTGCATTATTGAAAAAGCTAGCTGTTTGCTTTTGAGAAACTAGCTGAGTCTCGCGGTTGCACCCGCTGACTGACCTACACGATGCGATGGCAGCCTAGTTGGGAGAAGGCCCGACTCTCAAGCCAGAGGTAGCGGGTTCGAACCCAGCCGACGGCACGAATTTGTTCATTGTGTGAGCATATGTGCGTATTATAATTATGTCACCGCTACATGACTGGAGCCCGGTGTATGGCGACAGGCTCGCCACATTTTGTCCCTGTCACATTTTGGACTGAATATCGTGCGACGAAGTGAGGGTGTTATATAACACCTCTGCCAGCCCCTTTGGGGGAAAGGCGTGACGATATGTCTGTGTGTTTGTGTGTGTGTGTGTGCGTGTGTGCGTGTGTGTGTGTGTGTGTATGTGTGTGTGTGTCTGTGGCATCGTAGCTCTCGAACGGATGAACTGATTTTGATTTTCTTTTTTTGTTTGTTTGAAAGGTGGATTAGTCGCGAGTGTTGTTAGTTTTGTTTGATGAAAATCGGTGTCGGAGGTTCTTTAGTTTAAACTTGTTTTCCTATACGATAAGAAGTGCATAAGCTATATGCTTTGATAAATGATTTGTCCAGATGGATTGAAAAAACAGCACGGGCCAAAAAAAATAACAGCTAATTGTTAGATTCTAAATGAACAAAATGTATGACGCAACCTTAGTAAAAGATGTACTCGTACCTGTCACGCACACTAGTATAAAAAGTTTGCCTGTCATTTATTGTTCGTAAGCAGTACGGAACTCCCTCTAGACATACGTAGGCTATGTGTTCTAAGGTACAAGTTCCATACCATATCTGACTTTGACTTGACTGTCTTGTTGGCTTAGTTGGTGGTGGACCTAGCTTCTAAGCTTGGGGATGTGGGTTCGATTCCCACCTAGGGCAAACATTAATGTGATGGACATTTGTGTTTATTCTATGTCTGGGTGTTCATACTTAAGTATTTATTTATCTGCAGGCTCGAAAATTCCAGATGGACAAAAAAAGTCACAGAATGGACTCCACAGAACGGGAAAAGGAGCCAGGGAAGACAGAGGAAAAGATGGAGGGACATATTCTCGAAGAAATACGGACCAAACTGGATGACCGCAGCTAGAGAGAGAGAAGAGCGGAGAACATTAGGGGAGGCCTACGCCGCAGAGGCGACTTCAGCATATTCTTGACTTAATGTAAGAAGCCAAACTATTTGTGAAACGATGCAGTAGAATAAAGACTATTTTTATTTTATTTTATTTTTATATGTGCTATTCTAGACTATAATCTATCTCTGTGCCCAATTTCATCTAGATCTGTTCAGCCGTTCTTTTTTTTTTTTTTAATGTATAATAGGTCGACGTTTGACCACCAACTCGCCTGATGTTAAGCGACGCTGTGGTCTAGGATGGAGCACGACGACCTATAAAGTACCTATTCACTCTAGCCTTGAAGTTTTAAAGAGTGAAGAAGTACAAAGACGGCAGTTGAGTGAGGCGCTACAAGTGCGCAACTGCTCAGAGCCGTCTTCGGAACGGTTACACGGTTCGTTCTGGCGTGAATAAAGAGTAACAAACATCCATCCATCCATCCATTCTTACAAAAATTAGTAGGAAGGATTAAATAATTAAAGTGTTTTTAAAAATCAAACTTCCGTTCCCGAAAGTTAACTACGTAGGTACCTACCAAAGTTTCCCCTGCCTCCTAGCTAACTAACTGCCTGTTGTAAACATCTTCGTATACCTATGAGTATTATAGATTCGAAGACACTTATATTATAATTTCATGAATCTGCCCTTGAGACATTTGACTAATCTACGAGTAGGTACATTCGGTACAAAAAGATCAAAATAATGGTAAATAATGATCTTACAAGTAAATAAGAACATCAAATGTAAATATGTTCATGTTTTCATACAATATTCCAGGAATCAATCTTGATATTTTCTTAACGTTTCCAAACAAATTGGTAATATTGAATATGTTTATTTGATTACTTGTGTTGAAAGCCGGTTCAAGCTTTCTTTTGAGCCCATTCAGATAGTCGCGGCACGTCTACTTTTGTAAGATGGGGCTCAAGTCACAAGCGACAACGCGAATTGTATACACTGGATGGCAGCGCCCGCCGTACCGCCTGCCAGGGCGGGCGGCGCCAGCGCTTCACAAACACAGAGTGCCGACCTTGAAGGGGCGCAAAAGTGATCAGCAGACCTGCACGCTAGGCCTCCTGGGGGGCTATTCGTGCGCGTGAGATGAGATGAGATTTTATCTTGGTCACTCTCACACCTATGACGTTTCAAACCAGAGCAACAAGGACGAAAAAAGGTGAGATGAAAATCTCAAATCTCCGAATAGGGCCACTGGTCATTTTTGCAACTCTGTTTATCGAGACAGGCGTATGGTTACGCATAGCCTTGTCACGTTCTCGTGTGACAAGAAGTGACGACAATTTTGTGCACGCTAGGGGTGCTAAACCGAGTTTTGGGGGAAGCATAATGATAGTCGTTTCAGAAACTTACACCGACTGTGTAAATGGCTAGTTAAGCTATTATGTGAAGGCACTTTTCTACGTCCTCGCATAAAGGTAATAATAATAAAAAAACGAACGAAAAGCGAACATCGAGAAGATCTAAAGAGCTAGTTGGAACAAGTTTTTGTAGAAGTATAGAGCATTATTACGCATTGTGTGGAGGAACAGGTTTATATTATATTTATATTTTACGGAATGGATATTAGGGTAAGTGTTATACACATCTGCAAGCCCCGCCGGGAAAAGGCGTGACCATGTGTGTGTGGATATTAGGTATGAAAGATCTATCTTTATAAGACATAGGGGTAGTTTATAGCATTTGAATCCAAAAAAGTTAACGTTTTTTTTTAACAATCTTATCCCTACTTTTTATTATGCAGGGTATTGATGCTTTTTTTTTTCTTTTTTTTTACAATGTCATATAACTTTTTTTTGCTTTGTTATCTTTTTCCCTTTTTTTTTTCTTAATAACTAATCTTAAGTAACCTTAATACAATGTCTTTGCCTTAATAACTAATCTTAGTACATTTATTTAATTTATATGCTAGCTAGTATAATAAATAACGGGTAGTTAGAATTGTATGAATTTTAAAAGAAGAATCATACGGTTAAAAAATTTGCGTTGACTCGTACATTACGAAATATCTTATTATCTAGTCATTATTAATATTCCTGTGACGTTTTTTCAAGTTTAAGTTTTGACCTTTATAAAAGCTTATCACTTGCACCACCACAGAACCCGGTTAGAATTATAGACGGAGTTGACTGAACCCACTGATGGACCGAATACGTGGAAAATGACTGGCATCAGTCAAAACAAGGCAAATTATCTAGAACTCGAAAAAATTACTATTATTGGAAAGGTAGGTATCAGAGAATATCAGTCACAAAATCATCAATACAATACATCATTATTGCATCCCAAAAAAAAAAATGAATTCGGCAGTATACCAGGGCGACCTGGCCGCATCGCCTTAAAGCGATTTCTTTTAGGCAACCTTTAGATGGACAGAACAGAACGAAAAAAAAAGAAGTTATAATGATGACAATCATCTTAAAAAGTAAAGCTTTTATTTACTTACAGTTTCTAATATCTGTCTATAGGTATTTAGACCTATAGACAGATATCAGAAATCTCTATCTACATATATATCATTCATAGAAATATCTATCTATAAGTATAAAATATATAGTATGTAGTATCAAATTTGATCTATTTCTTATTTGATCTATGTAAATAATATTTCTATAAGAGTCTATTTTAAGCTTTAGCCTAAACAATTTTCTATTAACTTAGAAATCGGTCGTTGATTTCTTTTTCGTATCAAATTGTTTACATTGGAGGTAAGTAATTTTATCTTTAACTTAGTAGGTACCTAATAATACCAATACCGTATTGAAGGAGCTTGAATACTGACTTTAGATTTTGAACTTAAGGTCACTTGCATTGAATAAGAATTGCCTTAGTCCTTGCTTAGCTAGTTTAAACTACTCCTCACTACCTCCTACTTAAATTTTCGTGAACGAACCTTAAGGGGACCCTTAAGGTTTGTTCGCTTAGGCTAAGGCTCGCTCTGAATTTTCCATACGAAAACGCTTGTTGAATTTCTTGAAAACCATTCGTCAGAATGTGTTGATATATGACATGTACAATTAATAGTAGATTATGTACCGAGGGAGTTAAGCAGTGTCTTACGTCACGGGTGGTTTATTGAACCCTGAGCGTAACGAGGGACTTTAGAGTTATAATTTAACGCCCGAGCGAAGCGAGGGACCCATTGGCTAAAGGTTTTCTATTGCCATTTCGTCTAAAAGGAGACGACAAGCGAAGAGCAAGTTAAGATACTGATGAGCCTCTAAAGATATCTACGGAGTGATAAATTGCAATTTAAGTGATTTTTTATGACATTCGCACTTCTCTGATCATTCTTAAGTAACTAAGAATTTCCCATGTATTATGGATTAATTTAAAAGCCAATAAAGTAGACAACTTCTTATTAAAGGGATTTTTGATTTACCCTTAAACCAGGGACCAACACAAAGACTACTTTTAAACAGCGGATAACATCAAGGGGTGAAGCTAGTTAAGGCCCCGTACTACACGAAATGACCAAAAACAAGTATTTTGTTTGCGCCTAGTTTGAGATGAAGAATTATGATGATCAGGTACAAAAAAATACAGCTGGTAGAAGAAACAACCAATTAAAGTTTAACCACAGTACAATTTCAAAAATCATTCTCATTTTGGAAAAAAAATCACAAAAAGTATCTTCTTAAAAAAAATATCGGAACGTAGTTCTCTAAATTTTCAGCGATTGCACCACATTTTTTTTCGATTATTAAATAGCCAGATTACTTCTCTTGAGTTTAACCGAACAACTTATTCTTATTTGTGTTCTTATTACGATTAATACCAACAAAAACGGCACAAAACTGTATTTCTAGGCGCCGATCTCATTTAACCATCAAATATGATTTACGATTTTCAACTGTTAACAAAGCGGGTTACGTTAACGTATGTGTGGGTATATAATCGTGGAATGACCGAGCCTTAAGAATAATTGATTTAAAATTGTTACTTGAACTAATATCTAGTGTAATTCCGCTTTAACGTCGCATTAAGTACATCAAGGAATATGATGTTTTTATTCTATTCTTAATTTTGTAATTATTTTTTTTAAATTAATTTAATGAAATTTACTAGAAACTTTATACAAATTGATATTTTCAAGTAACAATCCTTAAGAATAAATAAAATAGTAAAGGCTTGTGTGAAGATTCGTGTCATCATGTCTAGTCGCGATCCTCAGCTCCAATAAGGTTGATTTTACGATCCGTTTTACCCCAGCATCAAACGTTTTACGCAAAAGACGAAGTGTTTTACCTAACGGACTCGTGTAGAGACGTTTATTCGTGTTTATTTGACAAAAGATCAGGGGTCCATGACATATTATTGCCATGATAGTTACGTTTTGTTTACGACGCTGCGCGACCGTGAACCGCATCCCCACGCAATAAGGTCCATGGTCGCACAGCGTCGAAAACTGAACGTAACCATCATGACAATAAGGTGTCATGGTAGCCCCCCAGGGCTTCGAATATTCGGCTTCGCGTAACTTTCGTCCCAATGAAATGTATTCGGCTTCAACAGAATAAGTAAATAGTTGAATTAGGATTTAATCATGATGTAATAATAAACTCCGCCAGTTACAGCAATTAGCAACACGTAGTGACGTCAATTGATGATTAAGCGAGACCGAAATAAGTAATTTACAACAAGTTCGAAAGAGACGGATGGCGATGACGCCATTACGTGTTCGCTCTACGTGTTTTCTGGATCACGGGTTTAATTAACTATATCGTTGTGCCAATGCTTTTGTCAACGGCATCTTTAGAGTTCATTTCAGTGAGAAAATTTCAGCTGAAAAAGGGTTGATGTAAAAATTTTGTAATGCCACGAGACATAACGTAAAGAATATAAACAACTACCTGCGCTTCAAGGTGCTACCTGCGATTACAAAGTAGCCTAAGTATTAATCCAGGATAAGATTAATACTTAGGCTACTTAAGTTCCATACCAAATTTCATCACAATCTGTCCATCCGTTTCAGTGTGTAGAAGTAACAAACACACAAACTTTCCCCTTAAAAGTATAAGTAGAATAACTCAAAACGCAAATTCCGCCATTCAGAACAATGCTAACAAGATTAAATTTAAAAAAAACCCTCGACACCGATTTTCATCAAACATACTCGTAGGTAAGAACATTCCCGACTAATTCACCTTTCAAATAAAAAAAACAAAATCAAAATCGGTTCATCCGTTTGGGAGCTACGATGCCACATACAGACAGAAAGACTCACACACATTAACACACACAGAGAGAGAGAGAGAGAGAGAGAGAGAGAGAGACACACACACACACACACACACACACTTTAAACTTATAACACCCCGTCTTTGCAACGGTGGTTGAAAATATTAAAGAGAAAACATATTAATTCACAAAAGCACAAAGGGTAGAGTAGAGTTTTCTCGAATTCTCGCTTATAAGGGATGTCAGTTTGGTTGAATTTTTAGAAACCGGAAATAGATGTTTCATAGCTCCGCTCAACTGAAAGGAAAACCGTCGAAGCAAATGGTTCAGTTTCCAAAAATAGACAATTGTATTTCTAGTATCTACTATTCATTAATATTAATTCTGCTTGGTGGAGTTTTTTAATTAAACAAGAATAAGTATTATTTTAAAAAGTTGCATGAAAGCACTTTAGAGGGAGTAGAAATAACATAGCACCAAATTTTCTGAACTGCCTAAATTTAGTGCATGCAGTCCCTATTGGAGTCAGTCAGTCCCTATGCAAGCGCGGAAGGAGTGAAACTTCGTAATGTCGAAATAAAAATAGGAAGGAGTGGAAATTGATTTTTAGTGAAATTATATTGTTTTTGACAAACTTATTAACATTGCTTACAATTCACAATTGCTCGCATGGGAGTGTTGAACGTTTAACGCAACAGTACCTTTATACCCCCTCCATGGTAGCGTTTCTTTTTTATTCCTAAATAGGCTTGCGTTTGGCCGCCAATGACTGATGACAAGCAGTGATGCGGCCTACGATGGAGCACGCCTAGAAGAAAAAGCGTTAAACGTTTAACGCAACCTTGTTGAAAGTCGCATTAGAAGTTTCACTTCAAAAAATGCTATAACATTGGAACGAGAGATCGATTGCGAATGGAGTATGGTACAGAACCATAGTGTGTGAGCCTCCTCCCTCTTATACCGTGGTTTTGCAATGTAAGTCTGCGACGAAAACTTTTAATAACTTCTCATTAGCTGAGCACCGATCACATGCCTTTGAAAAAATTTGTGTACTTAATGGGCAAAGCTGAGTTACCAAATTGTAAAGTATGTGGAGTGGTGGATGACGTACATCGCTTTCTCACTGAGAGTACGCGCCTTTTATTTTTTGTAGAATAGGTCGACGTTTGACCACCAACTCGCCTGATGTTAAGCGACGTTGTGGTCTAAGATGGAGCACGACGACCTAGAAGGTACTTATTCACTCTAGCCTTGAAAATACCCTGGTTGTAGTTAGTCGGGAATACAGACGATGGCAAGGTGTTCCATTCCCTAGCGGTTCGTATCAGAAAGGTGGAGACAAACCGTTTAGTACGAGTTGGTGGAATATCGACTAAGTAGGCCTTCGGCAAGTGAGGCGGGCTCTTGAGGTAAAAATTCAAATCACATGTAAAAACTACATTAATGAAAAAAGAATAACAATTATTTAGAAGACAAAGACGTCTGGAGCCTTCCACTTCCGCTAAGTAGCCACTAATACAAACACGTAAATTTTGTAAAACCCCGTTGTTTTTGTGTCGGGGGTTAAGAAATGTTAATATTGAACCTTTTTACTGCGTGACACACTGGCTTCAATATCAACTTTATGTCCAAAGACTGATACACACATTGGCGTCTTAGCCCCAAGACCTAGATTGGTGCAAACATGACCTATGTGTCGCCGCGACATGAGTCATGTTTGAGTTGAGACGAGGCAGTTTGACTGCCTCGGTGGCTCAGTTGGTGGCCTTCTGAGCTTGGGGGCGTGGGTTTGATTCCCACCTAGGGCAAACATTTTTGTGATGAACATTTGTGTTTGTTCTATGTCTGGGTGTTAATATGTATTTAAGTATGTATTTAAAAATATCTAAGTATGTATATCAGTCCCTGGCAGAAATAGTACAAGCTTTGCTTAGTTTGGGGTCAGGCGACCGTGTGTGGAAGTGTCCCGAATTTATGTTTATACTAGCTGTCACCCCGCGACTTCGTTCGCGTTTATTATTTATATATATATATATGTGAGCTATACTATCTGTTAAGTTAGATCGAACTGCACACGGTGTGCAAATTTGATTGAAATCGGTTAAGTAGTTTAGGAGTCTATAGCGGACAAACAACGTGACACGTAATTTATATATATTATTTATAGTAATTTTTCCCTTTGTCTATATTTCTTTCTCTGACACGAATAAGGGGTATAGTATTATTGTATATGACTAGTTGCACTTTCTTTTGTTCTTTTTGTTTTTGATATTTAATATGTTCATTTATTCTACACTTACTTAAATTTTAATTTTACATCATTACTTTTATAAATTGTATAATTGCCGTTTAGCACTCTATGATATATGTATTTTTTTTTTTTGTAACGAACTATTTATGTAAACGAACAACTGCCCTCTGAGATACAGTTTTTACTAGTTCCGAGGGCAGGGTTAATATATTAGTGTACTTACTTGTATTAATTTTCAGTTTTGAGTTGCTAATCAAATAAATGTAAGTAGGTACTTTTAATATTGTAATTTTTAGCTCTAATTTTTTGAAAAATAAAGTTATTTGTATTTGTATTTTTGTATTAGGAAGAAAGATTTATTTATTTATGTATTTGGCAAACTCAATGTTCAGCGAGCGCGAGTTGAATCAAAATGTGAATTAGCGGCTCATCAGAAAGCGATACGCCGCACACTGAGTACGCACGTGCTCGATAAAATTTATCTGGGACCACCTTTAAAGTATGATTTACCAAACAAAAAAAGAATCATCAAAATTAATTCTTATTTGGTGGAGTACAGTTTGGTGCGTAACATTCATACATCAAAAAATGAAAATAAACATAGTCGAATTGAGAACCTCCTCTTTTTTGGACATCGTTTAAAAATATAATTTCATAAGCTACATAACTGGAGCCCAGTGTATGGTGACAGGCTCGCCCCTCTCACATTTGGGACTGAATATCGTCCGGCGAAGTGTGGGTGATGTACACCTCTGCCAGCCTCTGCGGAGGAAAGGCGTGACGATATGTTAAATAATATGTTTAAAATATATGGGGTAGCAAACTAGAAGCAAAAAGTCAACCGCTCACAGTTTGCTTAGTTAGGACGAAGCTTAACAAGTCTTACCTCCACACAGCTTCGGTGGATATCTTCCCTGTAATTTGAGACTCAGACTTAAGGGTCCAGCGACGACTACTACGCATTGGCTAAAGGTTTTCTATTGCCATTTCGGCCAGAAAAAGACGACGAGCGAAGAGAGCAAAAAAGATACTAACGAGCCTCTAAAGTTATCTACAGAGTAACAAAGTGCAATTTCAATAATTTTTTATGACTTTTGCACTTCTTTGATCATTCTTAAGTAACTAAAAATGTATCTTGTGTTATGGATTAATTTACAAGCTAGTAATGTAGACAACCTTCCTAGGTAAAGAAACGTTTGATATGTTTTGTCTACTTATTAAATAAATCAGTCAAAAGTGACATGCAAATATTTTTCATTGCTCTATTTTCTCTTGATGACGTTTTATGAAAAAACCAAGTACACAGGGGCGGAGATACAGCTCATTTAATTGTAGGGTCAACTGGGGCAATTGCGTCTGGGGGCAATTGCGTCTTTCGAGAATAAGTGACAAACCCTTCACAAATTAGGCACTGCCAACTTGTACAGATTTTCGCAACAAAAGATAAAAGATGTTGATGGCGCCTAATTTGTGAAGGGTTTGTCAGTAATTCTCGAAAGATGCAATTGCCCCATATTCACATTTACCTCAGTTGACCCTGCATGCCAAATTTCATCATAATCTGAAGAAAAAAAATACAAGAAATTTGACAAACGCGTTTGAATGGAAAATTCAGAGCGTCTCGAAACCCTTAAAGCCTATATTGCAGCCTTGAAACTATGAAACCGAAGTCTAACATCTTCTCATATGCAGGTTTATAACTAGACAACTTTATATAGTCTAATATATGGATCTACATGCAGAGTAAACCCGAGGTAAGTAAACAGGAACGCTGTTCCCGTAGCATAGCTAATTTGCTGCCTGCGACACCTACCGACCACCAACTCAATCTTCGTCATATTATCCCAGCTACCACAGAATAAATAACAGTACGAGCCGTATGAACATAACAACTATACAGTCTAGACTAACATTAACAAACAGTCTTGACTAGCAACGGTCCACGATTTCAGTCGGAAATTTCCAATTTTCAAGCACTGAAAATATTTTAGGTATTAGAGATAAAACGAATGAAAAAAATTCTCAAAAAGAGAGCATAATATATTACAACTGTTTAACAGTAAGACTGGTTTTCATCAAACGTAGCTCAAACTCGTAACAATGAAACCTGATCAAAGTTTTTACACAACAAAAGAATTCTTGGACAAAGCATCGTGTCGCTACCATATTTATCACGATAAATATTAAGTTTTTTTGCCAACATTCTCATTATTAAATTTTTTAAATAAGTATTTATATATGTTTCTATTTGACATTTTATCTAATTTCATAACATTTTATTGACATAATTAATTTGCACACCTAATGTGAGGTAGTTATTGGCTGTTCAAACCTAAATTAAGATCATTGTAACCCATTGACGAGCAAATAAAGAAATTGAATTGAATTCAAAATCACATAACAATTGGTTTAGCTGTTATGGAAACAAGCATAAATTAAAAATTAAAAAAACGACATCGATTTTCATCAAACATATCCAAAAATACCCAGCTAATTCACCTTACAAACAAAAAAAAAGTTAAATCAAAATAGGTTCATCCGTTTGGGAGCTACGATGCCACAGACAGACACACAGACACACACACATAGACACTTTAAACTTATAACACCTTGTGTTTTTGTCTCGGAAGTTAAATTTTGCATAAACTTTGTCAGAGGTACAGAAAAGGACATAGGGCACTTTTCATCCCAGTTCCTGTGGGACCCCAGGAGAAACCACGAGGTGCAACTAGTTTCTAATATTAGTAGGATTACGATTCGTTCCTGGAAAACAGTTTCCCTAATGTAGGCTAAAATTTAGCAAAGATGTTTATTTAGATAAGTATCTACGTACATTGGATTCCTTCCTAGAAGGCAATGTCTTCCTAATGTAGGCTTTACCCAGTTATATAGCGACGCGCAATCGCTTTGCAATCCCGTAATCTGCTCCCAGCGACCTAGCTTACGTAGCCTCATGAGTTCACAGAAAATTACAGATTATACAGTTTAGTTTATCAAAACATTTATATTACTAATGTCAATAATAATAAACTAATGACTTTAGGAGCTGAAAATCTTGCGAAAACAAAATAAAAAATTGGTTGTCAATAAAGTCGGTTTACTGACGATAGTTGACAACGTGCTCACTCAAGTAGGAGAGAGACGGATGTCGAACGCTGCCGAACGCAAAGGTCGATTGTGCTTCTTTGTCACTCGTTCCGCGCTCTCGCTTGCACTTCAAGCCTTACATGGAACGCCTCAGAGCGAGGTAACGCCGCATTTTTTAGTGCGTGCAGCCGGCTCTATCGAATTGTAAGACGTTGTCACGTCAAAAAACATCCGAGTATATCCGCCATCTTGAAAAATGCCAATAGCTGACTCGACCAAAAAGTTCTATATATAATTATCGAACCATCTCACAAAATGTCAGGAGAACCGGTTGAGAATTGCTATCTGGAGAGGAAGACAGTCGGACAGACATACGAAAGCATTTTTACCGAAGCTGCAGAGCCGAGACATTTTCGCTCCGCTCGCTACCGCTCGCTCTGTGGAATAGAAAACCTTTGCTTGCTTTCATTTAGTGGCAGTACTTCGTAATGATTAAGTTGTCTTTCGACAAATTGGTTGCTGGGCCATACAAAAAATATGCTAACTTTGTAGACATATTGCATACTCATTTGTCGTTTCCTTTCCATTACAAGGTTGCCTGGAAGTGATCGCTTTTAGTTAAAGGCCGCCAGTTATTATACTATAGAATAAGTATTTTATTCTCACTAGTTGGGAGAAGGTCTGCCTCTCAAGCCAGAGGGAGCGGGTTCGAACCCAGCCGACGGCACGCACCAATTTGTTCATTGTGTGAGTATATGTGCGTATTGTATGTCATCTGCTACATGATTGGAGCCCGGTGTATGGTGACAGGCTCGCCCCTTGTCATATTTGGGACTGAATATCGTCCGGCGAAGTGTGGGTGTTGTATAACACCTCTGCCAGCCCCTTCGGGGGAAAGGCGTAACGATATGTTATGTTACGTTATAATTATTATTTTGTTTTTTTTTTGTTATTTGTGGTGTTAACAATAAAGAGTTTATCTATCAATATAACTTGCTGGACAAGTTTGGCACAGGACGGAAAGGGTAGCGTACAATCTTAGAGGCCTCTCGGGCTGACGATGATGCTTGAAGTGTCTTACCAGTCAGGACTGCTCCATTTAAACTGCTGTTTGAGCTGCAAACTCCCCTTTTCCATTCTTTTGGTTGTCCTTCGACAAAAGCTCTACTCAAGTACTCTACTCACCTCCCAGAAAACTCTATTTTTGCATTGACAATTACTATTCGACTGTCATTTCATGTCATTTGAAAGGTGACGACGAAGACGAAGAAGCGAAGAGAGCAAGACTATACTTACAGATGATCTTCTAATGTTGTAATTTACCCAAAAATAGTACGTATTTTTAATGTATCAATATTTCTCTCTGCATTAATAATATTCTGTGCTCGTGCAGGACTATCAGATTACGTTCACACATAACAACCCCGAAGCTGTTATTAGGTTGGTTTTGGAATTGGATGAGCCTTTTCGACCCTATATAGTTTGTACATTGGGTCCAATTGAAAATGTCATGAAAAACACATAAATAATTCAAAGGATGGGTTTTCCAATTACTTTTTTGACTGTTTTATCGGTGTTAAGGCTCGGTCGTTCCACGATTTTCTACCCACACACTCATTTACTTAAGCTGCTTCATTTAGAGTTGAAAATCGTAAATCATATTTGACGGTAAAATGAGATCGGCGCGTAGAATTGTCTTTTTTTGTCGTTTTTAGTGGTATTAATCGTAATAAGAACACAAATAAGAATAAGCTGCTCGGTTAAACTTTACATAACTAATCAGGCTATTTAATAATTGAAAAAAAAAAATGTTGTAATCGCTGAAAATCTAGAGAACTACGCTCAAACAGTTTTTATAGACGATACTTTTTGTGATTTCTTTTTCCACAATATGAATGATTTTCTTAATTCTACTTCGGCTAAACTGATTTTGGTTGTTTTTTCTACCAGCTGTATTTTTTTGCACCTAATCATGACAACTCTTCATATCAAACTAGGCGCAAAAAAAACTTGCTTTCATTGATTTCGTGTAATACCGGGCCTTAATAATCGAAAAAAGTGTTGTAATCGGTGAAAATATAAAGAACCAGGCTCAAACAATTTTTTCAAAGAGATACTTTTTGTGATAACTTTTTTTTTTCAAAATAAGAATGATTTTCAAAATTCTAAGCCTCAACTTGCCAGTGCGCCTGTTCAAACTTTGTGTGAGTGTAGTAACAATATTTACTTTCTGTTGCTTTTAGCCCTATATAAATAACAAGTAACTGCCTCGGTGGTTCAGTTGGTAGTGAACCTGCCTTCTGAGCTTGGGGGCGTGGGTTCGATTCCCGCGTAGGGCAAACATTTATGTGATAAACATTTGTGTTTGTTTTATGTCTGGGTGTTAATATCTATTTAAGTATGTATTTAAAAATATCTAAGTATGTATATCAGTCTCTGGCAACCATAGTACAAGCTTTGCTTAGTTTGGGGTCAGGCGACCGTGCGTGGAAGTGTCCCGAATTTATAAAAAAAAAAAAAGTTTACAAAAATAAAAAACCCCCGACACCGATTTTCATTAAACATACGAACACTCGACTAATTCACCTTCCAAACAAAAAAAAAACAAAATCAGAATCGGTTCATCCGGTACAATGCCACAGATAGACAGACACACTCTCTCTCTCTCCCACACACACACACACAGACACGTCAAACTTATAACACCCCGTAAATTGTGCGTCGGGGGTTAAAAAAATAAGTTATCGCTTACACAACTTATTAGTTACAATGTTAGGAAATATAGATCTTTTGAAAGATCTTTGGAAATTGTAAATTAAATTGTAGTTCAAACCAAAACTGCACAATCGTCATCTTCACAAGGTGACCCAATAGTCATCAGACCAAAGGCTAATCTCAGTAATTAACTTCCATTGTTAGAGAAGGAAATCTACTTATACCATCAACATACCCTCTGACGCCGAAACTCTTGAGAAACTAATCAGTTCCTAACATAGAAATACGTGTACACAGTAGCGAAATCCGCCGAAGTAGCCAATTCAAATGCGCTCATACGAGTATATAAGGCCTAAATTATTATGGGCGGACGTAAGACGATGCCGCGCGGACACGGTTCAGGTGTGAAAACTGTGAAGCGGAGTACCAGCGCGGCGTCACTTGTGTGTAATTCAAAACACGTTGCTTTTATACATCTTCTCTTTGTATTATAACTAGCTGCACCCCGCGGTTTCACCCGCGGTCCCACAGTAACCGTTTTTTTTTATTCGGGATTAAAAAGTACCCTATGTCCCCCTTAGAGTCCAGTACAATAATAGGTTTAGGGTGCTGATGGGGCTGCCTCGGTACTGTAGCGCGTCGGGGAAGATCGCCGAGTCGTGTGTCGACTGTTTTTACTCGACCATGCGGAAACGGTACACATCTCTAGCACGCAGGGTCCGGGCCAGCCGCAACACCATCTAAATGTATTCGCATGTAGGTTTGACTGTTGTCGGGGGATTGTCGGGGGTAATCTCCGAAACCACTGAACTGTTTCTTAAAATCCTTTCACTATTCGATAACTACATAATCCCTGAGTGCCATAGGTTATTAAATGCGAGCAAAGTCGCGGGTAAAAAACTAGTTTTTTTATATTAAAGCGGTACAACGCCTACACCTTGTCCGCACCGCTTTCTCGCCTCACGTCCGGCCTGAATAATTGGGGCCTAAGGCCTGCATTTCCACCTGAAGACGAGACGTGATCTTATAGGTGTTTTTTTCCTCGCTAAACATCCTGGCACTGCTCATCTTCTGGTGGCAAGTAGCCAGCTTAAAGGTCGTAACCGACTCATACAAAGCCGCTACCACACGGTAAAATAATGTTCATTGAAATGTGATTTTCAGGGCGTCCTCTGTAGACATACTTTACGTTGACAACACAAATTAGGAGCTTGCTGTAAGCGACCTTACCGCCTTCGTAGCTATGGTTTCCCTTGCCTTTCGCTTATACGGGAGCGGTTGGAGCTGGGTCATGTAAGTGAGCTACGACCTTAAGTGCCCTTCTGGACTAGGTACTGACCTAGTCCCGCGCACCTCTCTTATATCAGGGTTGTTCAACAGTTTTTCTTCGCGCGGTTCTATTCATATTTCGCCTAAGGCGGACGGCAGGGGATGGCACATAAAAATCAATAAAAAATTAAAAAACATGGTTTTTAGATAAACGCTTCTATTGTATCAAAGACTTTTTTCAATAAAATTGTTACATAGATAAACTATTTTTATTCGGTGATTTAACTTAACAAATTCAATAAAACATATTTTATAATTTTTAAATTCGTTCCTAGTATTGACTGACGTAACTTAAATAATTTTAATAGAGAGGTAATATTTCGAGTAAAATGATATTAATTTTAACATTTTCACATGTCAGGCTATCTGACAAATATGCAGAACTAAATGATATTGAAGAAATGTATGTACTTACCCTATTTAGGTGAATAAATATTTTGACTTTGACTTTGACTTTTACTTAGTAGATATAAAGTACATTTTTGAGTGCTCGAAGACCGAGCTCGGAGGATCATAAAAATCCGTCGTGATCGTGATCTTATTCTTCTCTTTAAACATCTCTCGTTCCTTAGCAAGTGCAGTTTATCGGTTGAATCCTTTGAACGTATCTTTGTATTTATTCAATGCGCTGTCATACAATTGCTGTAGAGTGATGGTATTGCTCTAAGATTGTATACAGTCAAAGACAAATTGAGCACGTAAATATGGGGGATTAAATTGCAAGCGTCATGGTTTTGCATGCGTTTCTAACTAAACCCCTAGCTGTTTGTTTGTTCGAGGAAAGGAGGGAACAGCTTGAACGGATTGAATGCTGTTTGTAGTTCTAATTCTATTTCCAAGTTATTTGATAGAATTGAGTTAAAAACTCCAAATCAGTACATAGTTGTTTTCTGAAACGAAAAGCTGATTAATAAAATGTGGAGTGCTTTTCCATTGAACGCAAAAAGAAACAAAACAGGAAAACTGAAAAACAAAAGCAAAAACTGTTTTTTATTCGGTAACAGGCTTGCGATTGGCCGTGATGCTGCGGCATATCACGAAGCACGCTGGCCTAGAACAAACCGATTTATTCTAAACTTGGAGACACCTAGAATGATATTCATACTAAAGCTACTAACTGTACTACTTAAGTAACTATAGCACTTACTTCAACGCGATCCCATCGCCCCTGTCCTCGCTAGCTATGCTGGATCTCGGGGAGCTTCCCAGCCGGCTGCTGGCTGACTTCCTCCTCAGCTCGTGGGGGTCGGGCTCGTCCTTGCTGGTAAACGAGATCCGGGGGGCGTGAGCTCGGAGACCGCACACCTTGTGCGCTGAGACGCCGCGACAGAGCATCTGGCTTTGGTGGAGGTCTGGAACAAAAAGCGATGGCTTTAGGATGGATAGGTAGATAGATAAACTCATAATGTTAACACCGCAAATAACAAAACAATAAGAGAAAAAATTTAATAAAACTTATTATATAGTGTAACAACTGGCGGCCTTATCACTAAAAGCGATCTCTCCAGGCAACCTTAGGATGGAGATGATACGACAAATGAGTATAAAAAAAACATAAGATTGATAAAAAAAACGTCGATAGGACCAAATCGCTAGATTGCTAAATCGCTATTTTAATTTGAAATGTCTTTAAAAAAATCATGATTTTTAAAATTAATAAAACTGCTCTTGCACTGTGAGACCAAGTGTCCTGTAAAATACATATATTTTACCATACAAAATTGTGTATGGAGACTCAATTATTTTTCTCTCAAATTTTAAAAACTTATTTAGTAAAAGTTGTTTACTTTGACAGGTAGAACAGCACCCTTAAGTTTTACCACACCGTAAACCAGCACCTTGTATAGGTTTCTCCCTCACGACACTAAAACCGGTGCCTGTTAATATTACACGCACTAAATATTAGAAACAATTATCCGATAATTATGACACTCCGAAATGGCTTCCCTAATATTACTTAAATCAAGCCTTATTAGATTTCCACTCAATTTATGTTAAAGTGCGTATCTATACACGTTTAAGATACAGTACCTGCCTGTGTTTATGGCACGTCGGAGACACTGAGTTTATATTCAGTTAATTAATTTTGTGTCACTACACAGACATAAATAACATAAATAAATACTCGGGAAACCAGTACACATGGTCGTCTGACTAACTAAGCAAAGCTTGTACTATGGCTGCGAGAGACATATATTGTAAATACATACTACAAACCCAGACATAGAACAAACACATAATATGTTCATCACATGTTTGCTCTAGGTGGGAATTGAACCCACACCTAAGCTAAGATCAAAAAGCAGTTTCACTAACAACTGAGCCGCCGATGCCGTCATAACACTAAACAAGACAACAAGACATATTTTGCAAGACATATTTTCAAGCAAGACCGAAATAAGTAATTTACAAATAGTGCGAAAGAGACGGATGACGATGACGAGTGACGTCATACGTGTTTGATAGACCTTGTTTTTTTGAACCATGCATCTACCCGTGTACCCAAACTTTCGCATCTATAATATTAGTATAATTAAAACCATTTACCATATCAATCTAAATTCTTTTAAACGATTCGAAATTTTACTGACAGTGACAGTCCAACATAAAAAACGGCCTATAGAACTGAAAGGTCTGAAGGTGTCGATTTTATGCCTATTTTTTCCGATGATAGCCTAGCCGGAGAAGCCCCGCCTTGCAAGCCAGAGGGAGCGGGTTCGGACAATCACCAATTTGTTCATTGTGTGAACCTACGTGCGTACTATATGTCATCTGCTACATGACTGAAGCCCAGTGTATGGCGACAGGCTCTCCCCCTGTCACATTTTGGGACTGAATATCGTCCGGCGAAGTGTGGGTGTTGTACACCTCTGGTAGCCCCCTCGGGAGAAAGGCGTGACGATAAATGTTTTTTTTTTCTTCGATGTGCCATGTGTAAAGCCGGGCACTGTACAAGGTGATTCAATTTAACCTTCGTTTCCCACCTCTGCACAAAGGGAATTTACCCCACACTCTGACGACTTCCGTTTTCCGAGTCGAATCATTTTCGTGACATTTGTAGGTTCAACACTGTCACGGAGGTTTTGATTGTTCCGTTATGGTGATTTTATGGTAATTTTTCATTATACTCATTTATACTGCAGCGATTTTTTATAAGACTTCCGTACATGGGCGTACCCAGCTTCTGGCGTAGGAGGGGGCAAGTCAGATTTTTTTAGGTCGGATCGTCCGCGGTTTTTTTTTTCATACACACTACACAACACACCTACATGAGTCATTAGATGTATGTAGTGTAGTGTGTAGGGCAAACACCCGCAAATGATCCTGTTTTATAGGTAGTTAAATAAATAAAATTTTACAATCCTGTCAGAGTAGTACATTTTACTATATTCTTAAGTGAATGATTAACCTAATTTGTCATTAAAATTTTGATGCAAGTTCCCTATTGCATCGTGCATTTTGTCAGTGTCTACTGCGCGGTTTATTTAAAAGTTAGAGCATAACTCGTTTACACTTTAATTAGTAATTAGGGGAGTTCATACATGTTCTGCAGATGTTCTGTAGATTTTCAAGGCGGGGCAGCTGCCCTCCCCTGCCCCCCCCTGGGTACGCCCATGCTTCCGTAGCAATTTGGCATGTGTGTGTGTGTGTGTGTGCCTGTGGCATCGTAGCTCCCGAATGGATGAACCAATTTTGATTTTGTTTTTTTTTTGTTTTAAAGGTGAATTATTCGGGAATGCTCTCAGCTATGTTTATTGAAAATCGGTACCAAGGGTATTTTTAAATTTTTAATTTATACTTGTGTTTGTCAAAGTTGGTACGTGAAACCGCATAGGTTAAACTTGCGAATCCTTGTTTAAGGGACTCAAGCCCCTGTCAATAGTCGCAAATCTTTGTGCTTCAATTTATTTTATTTTATTTATTTGAACAAAATCCAGTGCTATGCGAGACGCAGCCGCGCCGAATGCGGTTGTAACTATAGTCGGAATAATCGACTGAATCGTACTTGAGTAATTCCCGTGTTTTAAATCATTATGTGTGAAAACCACGTCAGTTTCCATAACAAAATCCACAGCTCTCAATAATACATGAATAAACTTACAGATAAACTTACAGCTAATTACGGATTTACATTTTATATACAACTAGCGACCCGCCCGGCTTCGCACGAGTGCAATGCTGATACTAAATACACTACAAAAAAACTTATTTGTCGTAAAAAGTAAATGACAAAAAAATGTTATTGCGGGATATCCATAAGAGATAGACATATACCATTGTGAAGTTTTCTGTAGACCTTTTCAATGTGTACAAATAATTAGTACATTATTTTGATAAATCTCGTAGGATTCAGCCTGCGTTTGCAATGTAAGCGGAAAAAAATTGATAATTAACGACATCACATTAGAAACCTCAAAAATAACAGTATTTCTCTACTATTATATTTAATGGATGTTATTTTACATATAAACCTTCCTGTTCTTCTGAGTAGAGGCTTTTTGTCCGAACAAGGCGGTCGAGTCTATTTAAATAACTTTGACGTTTATAAGTGTATCTTTGATACCTAAATTGAATAAAAACATTTTGACTTTGACTTTGACTTCCTCTTGAATCACTCTATCTATTAAAAAAAACCGCATCAAAATCCGTTGCGTAGTTTTAAGATTTAAGATTTAAGCATACAAAGAGACATAGGGACAGAGAAAGCGACTTTGTTTTATACTATGTAATGATGTTTACCTCCGCTGATAAAGGTTACCCTCAGCTGATGATCAATGATTTTGAATTTTTGAATTTGAATTTGAATTCAAATGACATCTCACATGTCGAAATCCATCACGCCGTTTAGACTGTAAGGCGTGCCAAAGACATACATATGTACATACATCTTGCGCAGTCGAGTGAAAAGCTTACTTTCACCCAAGTCAAAGTCTCCCAAATACCAAATCCAGGGGGGCATTCCTGCACGTGAGATGAGATTTTATCTTGATCACTCTCACACCTATGACGTTTCAAACGAGAGCAACAAGGACGAAAAAAGGTGAGATGAAAATATCAGATATGCGGCTACTGGACCAATCACTGGATTATTTATTACCCTTTACACATTACACAGAGATCTCTCACTCCAACTTCAACAAGATTCTCTCCATCACCACCGTCAGCAGCAAACTCAAGTATCTCATTAGAATGTACTGAGAGAAGTGTATCGAATGTTGCTGTATTTGTGCCTTCGTTATTTTGTATTGGACCAGTGATCCAAATGATTCTTGGTTAACAATAACGAGCGCTCTCCAGGTTTATTTAAAAAAAAAGAAGAGTTTTCTGAGTTGATACTGAAATAATAATATAAAACAGGAAAGCTTAAAAATTCGACTTTCCATCTTGTAATTCGTCATTCATTTACACTTTTTTTTAAATTACTTAATAGACTTGCGTTTGGCCGCCAACATGCCTGATGATAAGCAGTGATGCGGCCTACGATGAAGCACGCTTGCCTAGAAGAAACCGATTTACTCGAGAATTGAAGACACCCAGATTAGAAGTGTTTTTTTTTTACTTTTGTTGAAATTTTGATAAAGCTGTCAACCGCGAAATCTTAATCGCGTATTCAGAAATTAATACACAAAAACTTTCCTCGTGACATACTGTAACTAATTGTCGAATTTCATCAAGAACAAATCAGCCGTTAAGCGGTGCAAAGCCTAAAAACAGACAGACAGAGTTACTTTAGATTATTTGTCGAACGATAATAATTTAAGTACAATAGCCAAACCAAAAACACTTGGCAATATTTCTACGCCAGCGGCAGGTGCCAACAAAAGTGCCAGTTTCGTAAACACAGATGGTACTCGTATTGTTATGTTTGGATATTAGCTTAGCTACGTGTCTACAGTTGAGATGGCACCTCTGATAACAAAACGTATTTTCTTACTAGGAAAGCTGTAGTAAAGGTTCTATGTATATCCAATTATCTATTGACAAAGCGACAAATGTCACTTAATGGGCCAAATAAGGTTTTTGTATGTTTATGTTTTCATGAATGTATGTTAGTGTAATGTTTGACGATAACCTGCGCTTAATAAGGCTCAATTAAATGTCTTGAAGAACAATAAGACTTATGTATGTTTGCCTTTGTATGTTTGCTTGTTTTTTTTTTGTTTGGGTGTGTATGTAGGTAGTTATGCACGTCGGTCCTCATACCGGCAACATACGCATACAGGCGTAGGCGGACATTCCGCTGACCATGCGTCTGGCTTCACGGTGGCCGTCCGGCGTGCCGTAGAGATAAGAAGGCTTCTTGCCATAGTTAAGTTAGCTTTAGAGTTAGTTATAATTCAACTCTTGTGTATCGAACACGAATAGTTATTAATTCAAAATTGTCTTTTATTTTTAAAAAAGCTAAACAGTGCTCCCCAATCTTGACTGGCGCAGCCGGTAGGATTGCCGTGTAACGTCCGCCAAAGTATACGTGCTGTTCGGACGAACAAAGTAAACCGTTGTACTAGAATCAGTGAACGCGTTTTCTGAGGCAATCCTCGAACCAAAGAAATACGTCTCGTTGGTGAAAATTTTTAGAAAAAAAGACAACAAATAACCTAACTCCAGCAGAAGAATGCGGACGAGAGTATTGTGAGTAGACCTTTTCGCATTCCCCCTCTCCCATTTATTTTTGCTAGTTAGAAAACAGTTATTTGATTTTCCTTTTAAAAAAACGAACTTATATCGTCGTTAATTTATTGTGTGTTTTGTATTACTGTATCTAAACGAACCTCTATCGTCGTTTATTTTATTGTGTTTTATTGTGTGTTTTATTTTACCGTGTGTGTTATAATTAAGAATTAATTGCCATGGAGCAAACAATTAGAATAGTGCCAAAAGACCTTCTCTGTCTTATACCTAAGTTCGAAGGGGAAGAAAACCTTCTAAATTTGTTTATTAAGAAAAGCCAATACATTTACAACGGGTACGCAACCCCTAATAATGCAGCTCAACAGGCGTACGTCTTTCACGCCATCACAAGCAGGCTACACGGTAGAGCAGCCGCTCTACTTAGTGAGCGAGAAGATATCAACTCATGGATCGCCCTTAAGGAGGTCCTTGTACAACATTTTGGTGACCCCCGTTCCGAAGACTGCATAGCTATAGAACTAGAACAAATGAAAATTAATTCAAACGAATCATATATAGAGTTTTGCCATAGGATACAACACATGCGTAGTACGTTGTTCGCGAAAGTAAACCTACTCGCCGACGAGGGTGTAAAAGCGGCAAAAATGATTGTATACAACAACATGGCTCTAAATGTGTTTTTATATAACCTGACTGAGGATTTGATCCGCATTGTGCGCCTGAAAGGGTGCCCTAATCTAGAAATAGCCCTCAGCATAGTAACCGAGGAGGTAAACTTCATGAGCCAATTCAATGCAAAGCAGAAACAACGACAGGCTATAACACCTAGTAGAACACAGCCCACGCTTAACACTACACCTAACAATAACTTTAAATTTGGAAATTCTCAAGTGAACCCACCGACAATGAATAGCCAAAACGCTAGATTTGGCTTACCCCAACAGCAACCCCAAAGTTTCCGGTTTGGAAATCAACCCCAAGGTTTCAGATTTGGAAATCAACCCCAAGGTTTCAGATTTGGAAATCAACCCCAAGATTTCAGGTTTGGCAACCAACCCCAACACTTTAAATTTGGTATTTCACGCCAACAAGGAATTACTCCGGGCACACCCCAACAGAGTCAACCCTTTAGACCCCCATTCAACCCTAATTTCGCTAGACCGCCACCAGCGTTAACGTTTGGACAAGCGCAACCAAAATTTAAATTCGGCATTCCGAACCAAAACTTTCAACGGCCGAAGCCGCTGGAAAACTCCGACATCTCAATGCGTACGGCACGTCCGTTAAGACAAAATATGTTAAATGCTTCAGCTGAAAATGAAAATCTATTTTATAATAATGAACTTGTCGAGGCTTCACCGGAACAAGAATGTGACTATGATGAAAATTATTCTTATAATTTGGAAACATTTGACCCCCAAAATTATGACACAGTTAATGACGCTTGTCACTACCAATACCAAGAGTCGAATGATATTGAAAATTTTCATGCACAGGCCTCCAGTTTACCCCCGACTTAATAGAATTTTCTCCCGAAGTAATAGAGTTAAACTGTGACTCTCTTTTGAAGCTACCCCACGTAGAAATTCCTGAAATTAAGTCACGTTTCATGATCGATACCGGAAGTACACGGTCATTCATTAGCCCCGCAAAGGCAAATGAATACTTTTCAGCTTTCAAACTCTATGAGCCTTTTGAGGTAATTAGCACCCACGCTTGTAGTCAACACACCGAAGCTATATGCATACCAATGTTAAAAACTTTTGGATGTTCAGGTAAACACAAGTTTTACGTTTACGACGTAGACAGTCGTTACGACGGTTTGATAGGTAGCGACCTCTTAACACTGTTAGAAGCTAGAATTGATATGAAAAACCAAATTCTACAGACGCCCTATGCAAACATACCGATTTTATACAACCCACCTCATGAAATAACTTTAGAACCAAGAACAGACACGCGAGTTAAGATCCCAACTGATCTAAAAAATGGAGAAGCCATAGTAGAGTTTACAGATTTTGGAAAAGGCGTAAGAATGCCAGGTGCACTGGTTACATGCATAGACTCATTTGCATATACTATAATTCAAAATGCTTCTGAAGACGTAATTTCAATGTCATTCGCAAAACCATTGAAAGTTACAAAGTATGAAAGAAAAGAATGTAGAGTAAATACGACTATGAATGAATGTGAGATTGATGAACTCCTGAAAGAAAATTTAACAAGGCTCCGTTTAGAGCACACCAATAAGGAAGAGCGTGACGCTATTGAAAAATTATGCTACGAATTTAGGGACATTTTTCATTGTGACGGAATTCCACTTTCCTTTACAAATAACGTAAAACATGAAATTAGGACAAAAAACGAAGATCCTATATTCATTCGACCGTACAGACATCCCCCGGTTTACAACGAAGAAATCCAAAAACAAGTCACTCAACTTCTTCAAAATGACGTTATTAGAGAATCACACTCCCCGTGGAGTGCACCGGTACACCTAGTGCCTAAAAAGGCCGACGCTTCAGGCGAAAGAAAATTTAGAATGGTAATAGACTATAGACGTCTCAACGAAATAACAACTGACGACAAATATCCCTTGCCCAACATAGCTGACCTTTTTGACAAATTAGGTAAATCTGTGTATTTTAGTACCATCGATTTGGCTAGCGGATACCATCAGGTAGAAGTAAAAGAGGAGGATAGACTTAAAACAGCATTTTCCACACAAGCGGGACATTACGAGTTCACCCGTATGCCGTTCGGGCTGAAAACAGCCCCAGCTACTTTTCAACGTGCAATGGACAATGTGCTTAGAGGTCTACAAGGTCTGCATTGTCTTGTATACCTAGATGATATAATAGTATACTCATCTAGTCTCCAAGAACACATAGAAAAACTACGTTTAGTCTTTGAACGACTTAGAGCAACCAACCTAAAGGTGACACTAGATAAGTGTGAGTTTTTCCGGAAGGAAGTACTCTATCTTGGTCATATGATAACGAAAGAGGGTCTTAAACCCAATAACGATAAAATTCAGGCTGTCATAGATTTCCCAATTCCGACAACTACTACACAGATCAAGAGTTTCCTAGGATTAGTGGGATACTACCGAAAATTTATTAGAGATTTTGCCAAAATAACTAGACCCCTTACTAATTGTTTAAAGAAACGTAATAAGATTGAGTTAACGGACGAGTTCCGAGGAGCTTTCGAGAGATGTAAGGAATTGTTGGTTAACGCCCCAATTTTACAATACCCGGATTTTACAAAGCCTTTTGTGCTTACCACAGATGCCTCTGACTATGCCATTGGCGCGGTGTTGTCCCAAGGTCCTATAGGTTCCGATAAGCCTATAGCATACGCTAGTCGGACCCTAAACGACGCGGAAACTAGGTACAGTACAATTGAAAAGGAGTTACTAGCAATAGTATGGGCCGTAAAACACTTCAGACCCTACCTCTATGGTAGACGATTCATTATATATACAGATCATAGACCCCTTGCTTGGTTGAACAATATAAAAGACCAAAGCAGTAAACTCACGAGATGGAAATTGCGTCTCGCAGAATTCGATTACGATATTATTTATAAAAATGGTAAACAAAACTGCGTAGCAGATGCACTTTCCCGGATTAAAGTAAATGCCATAGAAAATGACGATGTATCAATGCAAGTTAACGTAGACGATAGTATAATACTATCATCAGACTCTGAAAAAACTTTATCCATTCCATTGCGTGATCCTAGATCACCCTATTCTATTCCATCCCCATCTAGCGGTACTATTACAGCCTCTGAAACTTCAGGGACGGAACACTCAGTTTATGAAACAGACTCATCAGGCATTCCAATTTTGAACGAAGCAATTGACACTAAACCAAACCAAATCTTAGTACACACTTGGTTTAGGGAAGAACTATCCGTAAAAGATTTGTCTAGACCTAGACAAAAAATATTAGAAGTACATTTACCTTTAGACAAACCGGAATTAGTAAAGACATTTTTAAAAGAGTATATAAAACCAAAAATTAAATACTTTATTTATTTTGAACACGAAACTCTCAGAAAACAATTCGCGGAAGCAGTAATTTTCCTTTTTAAGAAAAATACCGTAAAAATTCTAGAATGCACAGAAAGAGTAATTTACGTAGAAGATGAAAACGAACAAAGGGAAATAGTAACAAAATATCATATTGGAAAAACCACCCATAGAGGAATTAAAGAAACACTCATGCGTTTAAAGCGAACTTATTACTGGAATAATATGGATTTAACTGTAGCCACTACCATAAATACATGTGCAGGTTGTAAAACTATGAAATATGACCGAAAACCATTAAAACCCGAATTACAACTCACACAAACGCAAACAAAACCTTTCCAAGAGATTTTTATGGATGTTTTTAGTATAGAAGGCAAATCATACTTAACAATAGTAGACGCATTTAGCAAACTTGGTCAAGCCATAGAAATAAGTAATAAAACAACACCGGAAATAATTAGAGCCCTTTTAAAGTACTTTTCTATGTACGGAGTTCCGAATAGGATTAGTGCTGACTCTGGTTCAGAATTTAATAACGTTTTGTTAAAGGAAACCTTAAGTTTCTACAAAATAGACCTACATATAGGCACCCCTCATAACCCAAATTCAATGGGGCTTGTTGAACGATTTCACTCGACTCTGATTGAAATCTACCGACTGGCTAAATACGAACAAAAGATGACAGACGCGGCATCCATAATTACTTACGCACTTATGTCTTATAACGAAACTATCCATTCCAGTACTGGCCTTACCCCGTTAGAAGTAGTGTTTGGTCACACTGACTCCAAAAACTCTTTTAATGTAGAATTCAACAAACAATATACCCAAAAACTAGTTCAAGATCATCAAAAACGCATAAAATTCCTATATGAATATTTAACAAATAAATCTGTTGCAAATAAGGTCAAAATTAAGGAAAAACATAGCGGTGAAAAAGAATTTAATGTACAACAAGGAGATACAGTGTTTATTAAAGGCGTGAACGTAAGAAGAGGGAAGGATAAACCTCGATACGAAAAAGCAGAAGTGGTAGGAGAGACAGTCCGAAACATAGTGCCGGTTAAGGTCAAAGGCCGTGAGACCAAAACGCCAATAAAAGATATAAAACGTCCTTCGCAGGTACGTCCTGATCCTGATGCAGGTGGCAGCTACCCAGGCCCTTCTACTTCAGCGGATTAGGAACAATCCGGGAATATTTCCAATTAAAGAGGGCCAGGCCCTTATAAGTAGTGATAAGTGGGCCATAATTAAGACCTTAGATTTAAGTTTAGTTAGAGATGACTTAGATTTTAACACTAATAGATACGCAAACCTTAATAGGCATATAATTAGGTATTTTGATAAAAAACCAATAGACGCGGAAATTAACGATATAAAAACTCAGACAGATTTTATTAAAAACATTACAGAGCAAAAATTGAATCAACTGCTGCCGACTAGGCGTAGCAAACGTGGTCTTTTAAACCCTCTAGGCTCTATAATTAAAATCATTTCTGGAAACTTAGATAATGACGACGCCATAAAATACGATACACTTTTGAAGGATATAAAAACGAAACAAAATGCAGAAAACCAAAAGGTAACAATTGTCGTCGAAACAATTAAGGCCTTAACGAATATTACCAATAGCACTAAGTATAATTTCATTCAGTTAGATAAAGCAATTTGGGAGATTCGGAAACAATTAAACAGTACAAATAATACTCGAAACATTTTTAAAATCACCAACACTTACCACTTATTTTTGCATAACTTCCAAACGCTTTATACAATACTGGACGAAATAGAAAATACTCTAGCATTTAGTAAGCTAGGAATTTTACATCAATCACTTACAAACCCTAAAGAACTGTTGTCTATGTTTAGAGAAATAGAATTAAGAAATAAACTGATGTTTCCTGTAAATCCAGATAATTTACTTAAGTTAGAACAATGTATTGAGGTAAAAGCGTATGCAAAGGAAAATCAAATAATTTTCATTTTGGATGTACCCCTTGTGGAAAACGATGTGTACACCTATTATAAAATCATCCCTTTACCTATTACTAATACCCGTAACCAAACTCACCTCATTTTACCTAAATTCCCTTACCTATTAGCGAAAAGGTCGAAAACAGCGTCATTCTCACACCCATGTAAGGAAGTAGAAGAGTCCTTATTTCTATGCGAAGAAGACTACTCATCCATGCGAGCTAAAGATGTCTGCGTCACCAACCTTATCAACTTTGCCGCAGATACAACCCAGTGTCACCCAATTTTAGTAGAGTTGGAGGACTTGAAAGTAGAGAAAATACAAGAAAATCGATGGATGCTTTTCACTAAATCCATTCTCATTCTCACCCAAAATTGCAAAGATGACGTCAGTTACCACCACGTTCAAGGTACTTACATGGTGACTATTGATGATGATTGTGAAGCGGAAATAAACGGAACCGTCATGAAAAGACACATAAGAAAAACGGGAAAAATTAATATTGCAGCAATACCGATTGTCAATCTTCCTACTGTAATTCCAGCTGAAAAGGCGTCTTCTGAACCTGTAAACCTGAAAGGACTGGACCTCACAGATCTTCAACACCTGTCTAACGTGTTAATGAAAAGTGAAAGTGTTATGGGCCAAAACAGTGAAAATAAAAGTGTCGTAATTACGAAAAACATCAGTGTTGGAACAATAATTTTATATGTAATCTTACTATTAATTTTTGTGTATTTCTTTTATAATTGGTTAGGCCGAAATTACCGGGCTCAGGAAAATTCCTCCGTTAATTTCGAGCTTAATGAGGGAGGAGTTATGCACGTCGGTCCTCATACCGGCAACATACGCATACAGGCGTAGGCGGACATTCCGCTGACCATGCGTCTGGCTTCACGGTGGCCGTCCGGCGTGCCGTAGAGATAAGAAGGCTTCTTGCCATAGTTAAGTTAGCTTTAGAGTTAGTTATAATTCAACTCTTGTGTATCGAACACGAATAGTTATTAATTCAAAATTGTCTTTTATTTTTAAAAAAGCTAAACAGTGCTCCCCAATCTTGACTAGGTATGTTGGTGTATTGTTTGATGATAACCTGCAAGTTTTAGTTAGATTTTCACGAAATGTTATTGGCAAGACGTTGGCTGACTGGCGAACCTACGCCCACTAAAACATTTTTCAAAGCGAATACAAGCAAAATCGGTCAAGAGGGTTTGTGAAGCTTCACGGACCCTTTTAACCGATCGCGTTGGTCACAAGGTCACAAGCTCGGGGCGAACTACTAGTTTTTACTAAACTTTTTGATCGAAATCGAATCAGTATTTTGAGTTAGGAATTAGAAAAGCAAGAAGGTCCTTCGGAAAAGTTCAACAAACATTTCTAAAAGTTTGAATGAGATTGCTTTGGTGGCTCAGTTGTTACTCAATCTGCCTTTTAAGCTTGGGGACGTGCGATCGATTCTCACCTAGGGCAAACATTAGTGTAATAAATATTTGTGTTTGTTCTATGTCTGGGTATTATTTTCTACTTAAATATGTATTTAAAATAACACTTTACAAATTTCACTTTTGGAAGAGGCGTTCGGGATGGGAACTGAAATTTGAGTGACTAAACTACATTGTATTATATTGTTTTGCATTGTATTGTATTTAATTTAATGTTTTGACATTTATGTAATGACGAATTCATACTTAATCAAAAAAATATAATTTAAAATAAATAATTATGATATAGAGTAGTCTCTGGCAGCCATAGTACCTACAAGCTTTGCTAAATTTAGGGTCTGATAACCGTATAATTAAGTGCAAAAATATTCTAAACTCTTTTTTACTTAGTTAAGTCTACAATGCCTAATATCCTACAGAACCCGCTACGCTATTATAAGTTACGCGCTTTTTACCAATATTTTCATGATAGCGCCAGGTGTTCAGTTTACGACACATTCTGCTTACGGTAACTGTGACGTAAGTGTGACGTTATTGTGTTTATTGAGAGCTTCGACGCGACGGATCCGGGATAGATCTGGGGGCCTACTAAGACATATTATTGCCATGATCACGTTTTGTTTTCGACGCTGCGCGACCATGGACCTTATTGCGCGGCGATACGATTCGCGGTCGAGCAGCGTCGTTAATAAAACGTATCCATCACGATAAATAAGTTACCATGGTAGGCCCTCTGGTAAATAAGGATACCTACCTCAGACAAAGAATTTACGAGAAATCTTATATTCTTATACCTTAAAACCCACTGAGTGGCTGAGTATCTCGGAGTATACTGAGACAAATCAGCGTTTGAATGTTTGTTTGTAGGACGTTTGTGATTATGTTTGGATGCCTACATACGATAGCTTTAGTACCGTTAAACCGAGATTCATCAATTTTTGTAGGCAAGTAGTTCATTCTAATATAAGTTTTGAATTTGGATATGAACAAAATCAGCTTTGTAGTTTGGAAATACAGGAGTAGCAAACAACTTGTTTACATAACTTTTTCAAATTTTTTCTACATATAAACATCATCATCATTCATTAGTCTTATTTATACGTCCCACTGCATGGACATCGACCTACCCTACGTCGAGGGTTATTGAGCCGATATTTACCACGCTGGCTCAGTACGAGTTGAAAGTTGGTCTTTAGAATTATTCATCGGCATGTCGGTTTCCTCACGATGTCCTTTCCTTCGTAAGAGCACGTGTCACATTTAAATGCACGTAAAACTTTTCTACGAGATAAATGTTCATTGGTGCACGGCCAGGTTCGAACTCACGACCTCCGGATCAGAGGTCGTGAAATTCTTGAATATCTCTTTCTTTGCTTGTTCACAACTCCACACTATAAAATAAAGGATTGTAAATATTCATGTTTTTCAAGAATAAAATACCGTATATGATACCGAAACTCCGTAAACAAGACATGTTATTATACATCGGTATTACTCCTGTCTTGGTGCTAAAGCGAAATGTGAAAACAACATCGCTACGAGAAAACAAGAAAATGCAATATTTTAGAAAAGTTGTCAGAGAATATGTTTTTAGAAGCTCTGAAGGCTCTAGGTGTAATAAGGTGTTGGAAAACTTCAAAGGTATTATCCTGTTCATGGAGAGAAATTAAGGTTTTAAAGTCTAGCTAGAGGGACACATTGACGCTTGTAGATATACAGCATGTTACAAAAACTCTGTTATATAATTGAAGGGCATGTACTCGTACATGCACTTATAAGTATATATGCAAAATACCAAAAAAGCACGTTTAAAATATCAAAGTTATAACCGGTTCAATAATACAAGAAAAAAAGGTAATTGATCTGTATCATATGTTGGCGGCTTTTATTCTTAGAAAGTAGCAGCACAACGCGAATAGTTTACAAATAAAACCAACTTGATTAGTGGCTGCGTTTACGCTTTTAGGAGGTAGAACGCGATGTGTATTCAAAATTTTTAGAATAAATGTTTCATTTAAACTAGCGTAACTCTGCATTCTCCCACTAACACTATGCATTAACACTAAAGTGGAGATGGGCAGGACACCTAGCAAGATACAAAGACAAAAGATGGACACTAGAAAAAACGATATGGAAAGGACCAGTTGGTAAAAGAGGCAGAGGACGTCCAAAGAACAGATGGTGTAACGAAATAATAGCCACAGCAGAAAAGAATGGAAAATAAAAGCAAGGGACAGAGAGAGTTGGAGTAAACTGGAGGAGACCTATACCCAGTCTGGGGTTCCAGCATCAAATAATACAGATATTCAAATTTAAAAAAAGCTGTCATATTAATGTATCTTTATCTTTTATTTTTAATTTTATTTTTATTTTTAATTTTATTTTTAATTTTATTCAATCAATATAAAATTGTTATTTAAGGTTGTTGGAAAAAAATGGGTTTAATTATAATAATAACTGCATTCTCCAGTCGAAACTGGATGCGCAATTCGCGGATAAAACAGGGTTTTTGTAGCACCCTGTAGATGTGTTATTACGTTGAATTTTAAGTTCTACCTTCTGAGCGTCCACGGCTGAACTTAAAAATCATCGTGCTACCATATCACGGTACGGCTCCATGCCTTTCTTCAAAACGTCTTCGATTTTCTCGTGATACATCCACCTAGGGCGACCCTTACCGACTTACCGTACTTATTTAATGTTTGTTTATTTACATGGTTAGCTTCTAAATTAATCCATAATAAAGAAATTTCTAGCTGATTTATGTGCTACAATCAATCAGATACATCAGAAATGGTCCAAATTGAATAGCAGTTGAATTTAAGACAAAGATGTCTGAAGCCTTCCACTTCCGCCAGGTAGCCACTAGCACATAGATATAATATGATATTACCTACTTGTAAGCCAAAATTTGTGAGACAGTTTTCAAATGCAAAAATAAAACAGGCAAGAAACTAAGGGCTGTTTCTTGCCTGTTCTTCTGAGTAGTGGCTTTCTTTTTCCGAAAAAGGCGGTCGAGTCTATTATTAAACCTTGGCGTTCATTAGTGTATCTTTGATACCCAAATTGAATAAAGGCATTTTGACTTTGACTTTGAATTTGATCGTTGATGCCAATAGGACGCTGTGTACATTGAATACATCTATGATACGTCATCAGCTTCTTCAGCATTCAGCTCTTGTTCTGTGCACGATTCGTTCTAGATGAAATGGCAATAGCAAATACACTTTTCGCCAATAATGAGGGTTTTTTATGTTCTTGGGAGCCTTAAAACGAGTATTAGTCTACCAATAGACACTAGCTGGTACAAATATTTACATGCAATTCTGATGTCTAACTCCTTTGAAAATAAGGTCCAATATTCCCATTGAAATGAAACTAAAGAAGCATTCAAGCTTTTATTGAATGTTGCCCAAAACGAGGGTTGACGTGCTGACGTGAAAATTGAAAGCGAGGTTTTTGGATACACAGAATGGGATTTAAATAAAAGGAACTAGCCATATGTACTGGCATACGATTATCATCTTCTTCTACAAAAAGACTATTGGCCAAATGCACTAAATATAAGAATAGTAATAAAATAAAGTTTTTTTACTTTATTATATTACTACTAGCTTCTACCCGCGGCTTCGCCCGCGTGGCTTACAGGAAATAAATGACGTTTTTATCTTCAGAAATATAAATTACCTATAAGCGGTCACACGCGCTCTCAATTGAATACACAAACTGACAATATCCCAAACAGAGCAATAAGGACAAAGTTCTTTAGTTAACTAAACTATCTCTACAGACATACAGACAGACAGACATCGAAGTTTTATGATAAGGTTCCTTTCACCATTTTAGTACGGAACCCTAAGAATGATGACAGCGTCGTTTGTAGTGGGTTAATAACTTTCACAGCAAAGTTTTCAGAGTTAAAAGAAGCCCTATTAGACTCTGTTGGTGGATGATGGTGATGATGATTTTGAAAAACTGTGATACACGTGTCTCATAATTTTAATTGAAGAGTATTTTTTGCCAACTTTTGAGTCAATCGACCCAGAGAATAAAATGTTTTATACAAATTTGAACCCCCCATTTCCCCCCCCTTAGAGGTGGAATTTCGAAAAACCCTTTCTTAGTGCATGCCTACACTGTACAAAGAACACACCCTCCAAATTTCATGTTTCTAGGACCAGTGGTTTAGGCTGTGCGTTGATATATCAGTCAGTCAGTCAGTCAGTCAGTCAGTCAGTCAGTCAGGACTTTGAATTTTATATATATAGATTCTTATAGGACCAACTGGCAAGAGACCCAGAGGTAGACCGGCAGAAAAATGGCTCGATGAAATAATAAAAACAACTGGAATAAATTGGAGAGAAAAAAGCTAAGGACAGAGCTATGTGGAGAAAAATGGAGGAGGCCTTTACTCTCCAGGGAGGTTCTTAATAAATAAATAAATACAAGAATTAATATACCTACATAATTATATAAATATTAATGTTTGAAATAGATATAATTTAATATACTTAGTTTTTTTTTTTGCATGAAAATAAAAATTATACATGAATGAACTAAATTATAATTATAGAAAATTCAAAATTCAAAATTATGTATTTAAAATTTAAAATATTGCATGACATGTTTATAAATTCAATTCTATTATAGGAATAAACAAGGCTTTATTATTATTATTAATATGATAAAGTTTAGTAAAAAATTGAAACAATATCTTATTCTCAAAACATATTATTCAGTCGACGAATTTCTAAATGAAATAATTAAGTAGGTTTTTTTTCTTCTTCCATCCGTCCTTTTCCATTCTTCCATCCTTGATTCCATCTTGTACTGTATGGTTGCAAATAAAATATCTTGAATCTTGAATAAATAAATTAATTAATTCGAGACACTTCCACACACGGACGCCTGATCCCAAACTAAGCAAAGCTTCTACTATGGCTGCCAGAGACTGAAATACATACTTAGATATTTTTAAATACATACTTAAGGCGAGCCTGGCCAGAAAACGTCTAGCAAGAATCAACTTTCCTCTAAGATAAACCATGGTTTTCACTGTGTAAAAAAAAATATGTTATTCTTAAGCATGTTTTTAAGTGGAATCATAAATCTGATACATGTAATGAATAACTTCACTCGATAGAAAAAAAATCCAAAGTCACCTCTATTTGGTATTTTAAACACGATTTGCGACTTAATTTTTACAAATCATATTGCTTTTTTATTTTTTTTACGAATTACAATGCAATAAAAAAATGGAATCATAAATAAAAATGTTAAAAAGTTAACATGGTAATTTTATATGATTTTTTTATCACGAATTCATGGTAAAAAGGCACGTTTGCGTGACCGCCAGTCCGCCCGCAGACCCCGTCGACGCCGGACGTGTGCCAAATTTTTGTGATCTCCGCAGTGCCGCACACACCAACACCAACCAAGCATTTTGTTTTGCCATAATGGGTAACAAACATAATAAACGAAAAAAATGCTCAAGTCTGACTTTTAGAAAATCGTACGAGTCAAGGAGCAAACGTCGGTAAGTAGATAAACTTCTACTGGATTAAATTGGTAATCATTGTTTTTATTTACTAGAATCGACATTTCTTGCATTGCTTTTTGTAGTCAGATGATGTATCAACAAATCTATTAGTACCTACTTATATTCATTTTAGTGTTTTCAAATATCATACTCATCATCATAGATACTTTTTTGTCTCGTTACGTGTGTTCACGATGTAAATACCCGGCCTAGTGGTATACCTACTAGTGATATTTATGTAGTTATACCTACCTACAGTTTTTTTTTGCAGAAGACTACTACGTAACAAACTCCAATGACTTTGGAATTGACGAAACGTAAGTACCTACCTACCTTTTGTACCACGCAGGGAGGCGGGTGTTCTGCGAAGTTTTGACTATGTCGGTCACCATTTATTATTTCACCCAGACAATTTGTTAGATACGGATACGGAGCGACGTTCATACTTTCATTTTTCCTGAGCATTCTAAACTGCACAACGAGTAAATACCCGCCCTAGTGGCATGTCAGTGATATTTATATTTATATAGTTATACCTACTTACACGAATACCTATCTTACAGTTTTGTTTTTTTTTTTTTCAGAAGAGTACTACAACCAAATTTAATAAACTCCGATGACATTGGAATTGACGAAACGTAAGTACCTACCTACCTTTTGTAACATGCAGGGCTGCGGATCTTCGCTAAGTTTTGACTATATAGGTATGTAGGATGTTAGGTGAGATACGGGACGACGTTCATACTTTCATTTTTACTGAGCAATCTGAACTGCACAACGAGTAAATACCCGACCTAGTGGCATACCAGTGATATTTATATTTATATGGTTATACCTACTTACACGAATACCTATCTTACAGTTTTGTTTTTTTTTTCAGAAGAGTACTACAACTAAATGTAATAAACTCCGATGACATTGGAATTGACGAAACGTAAGTACCTACCTACCTTTTGTAACATGCAGGGCGGCGGATCTTCGCTAAGTTTTAACTATACAGGATGTTAGGTAAGATACGGGACGACGTTCATACTTTCATTTTTACTGAGCAATCTGAACTGCACAACGAGTAAATACCCGGCCTAGTGGTATATCTAGTAGTGATATTTACGTAGTTATACTTACCTACATGAATACTTATCTTCGTTTTTTTTTTGCAGAAGAGTACTTCAAGAGAATGTAATAAACTCTGATGACATTGCAATTGACGAAACGTAAGTACCTACCTTCTTTTTGTAACATGCAAGGTGGCGGATCTTCGCTAAGTTTTGACTGTACTGTATGTATGTAAATTATATAGGGTGTTAGGTGAGATAGGGGACGTCGTTCATACTTTCATTTTTGACTGAACAATCTGTACTACACGAGTGTTTGGCAGCGTTTGAGTTATAGCCGTATGATTTGAACACATCTAGGCCTGATTAGTACTGCAACGTGATTTTGGCTGTTTTGAAGAAAACTCGTAAAGTTGTATATTCGTTTTTAACGATTAGCGAAAATCGAGCATTTCGGTAAATCTTGTAAGTACGGCTTTTATAAACCTACGACTGGTATGGATGTGTTCGTCGTTGCCTTTGAAATTCGAAACTGCCGGTTGTAAGAAGCGATAGCGGGGACAGGCGAAGCTATGTATATACGTCACAAAGATGGCCGCCGACCGTTGTAGATTATTGCTTATATCTCGAGTTCTATCTCATCAAATCAGTTGTTTGAGGTGTCATTTGAAAGCTCATTTATTTATAATGTAGTTGTTATATAATTATGTACATACATATCAACAAGCTTGAACGACAGCTTCCGTGCGCGAGTCCGACTCGAACTTGGTCGGTTTTTTAGAATTTTTATATTTTGAACTTTTGGACATCATACTTATAAATATTTATTTTTATTTTGTTTTAGGCACGTGGATGACATTGACCCTGTTTCACTCAGCGTGGTCATCATCCTGCGTCAGTCATGGTTTGGTGGGGGGTATCCTATCACGGCGTCACAAAGCTTAGTTTTTGTGAAAAGGGGGTTAAAACTTCTGCCAAAGTGTATCAAGAGACCGTCTTATATGGTGTTGTACAACCCCTTAGCAATACACTTTTTAAAAATCTACCGTGGAGTTTCCAACTAGACTCTGCACATGGTCACAAGGCGCGAACTACCCAAGCCTGGCTGGAAGCCAATGTTCCGGACTTTATAAGGGCTGAAGACTGGCCCTCCTCTAGCCCAGATCAAAACCCCCTGGACTACAAATTATGGTCAGGTTTAGAGGGCATGGCCTGCTCTAAACGACACGCCGACATAGAGTCACTTAAGAAATCTTTGAAGCAAGCAGTGGCTTAATTTCCCATGGAAACAGTCCGTACATCCATAGATTCTTGGCCAGACCGACTAAAGGCCTCTATCAAGGCCAAATGTGGTAATTTTGAATAAAATAATAGTTATATTTTTGTTAAGACTTCAATACATATGTAAATATAACTTTTATTAACATTACATTACTGTATAAAAAAATAAATGCATTTTCATTTGTAACAGAACTTATGGCTAGACATGCATACATATCGTCACGCTTTTCCCCGAGGGGGCTGGCAGAGGTGTAATACAACACCCACATTTCGCCGGACGATATTCAGTCCCAAATGTGACAGGGGGCGAGCCTGTCGCCATACACCGGGCTCCAGTTATGAGGCAGATGACACACAATACGCACATACGTTCACACAATGAACAAATTGGTGCGTGGCGTCGGCTGGGTTCGAACCCAGCAGAGCAAAATTGCCACTCCCAACTAGGCTGCCATCGATTCTACAACTATATCACAGAACAAATAATAATACTACGTACCTAGTCAAGATTGGGGAGCACTGTTTAGCTTTTTTAAAAATAAAAGACAATTTTGAATTAATAACTATTCGTGTTCGATACACAGGAGTTGAATTATAACTAACTCTAAAGCTAACTTAACTATGGCAAGAAGCCTTCTTATCTCTACGGTACGCCGGACGGCCACCGTGAAGCCAGACGCATGGTCAGCGGAATGTCCGCCTACGCCTGTATGCGTATGGTGCCGGTATGAGGACCGACGTGCATAACTCCTCCCTCATTAAGCTCGAAATTAACGGAGGAATTTTCCTGAGCCCGGTAATTTCGGCCTAACCAATTATAAAAGAAATACACAAAAATTAATAGTAAGATTACATATAAAATTATTGTTCCAACACTGATGTTTTTCGTAATTACGACACTTTTATTTTCACTGTTTTGGCCCATAACACTTTCACTTTTCATTAACACGTTAGACAGGTGTTGAAGATCTGTGAGGTCCAGTCCTTTCAGGTTTACAGGTTCAGAAGACGCCTTTTCAGCTGGAATTACAGTAGGAAGATTGACAATCGGTATTGCTGCAATATTAATTTTTCCCGTTTTTCTTATGTGTCTTTTCATGACGGTTCCGTTTATTTCCGCTTCACAATCATCATCAATAGTCACCATGTAAGTACCTTGAACGTGGTGGTAACTGACGTCATCTTTGCAATTTTGGGTGAGAATGAGAATGGATTTAGTGAAAAGCATCCATCGATTTTCTTGTATTTTCTCTACTTTCAAGTCCTCCAACTCTACTAAAATTGGGTGACACTGGGTTGTATCTGCGGCAAAGTTGATAAGGTTGGTGACGCAGACATCTTTAGCTCGCATGGATGAGTAGTCTTCTTCGCATAGAAATAAGGACTCTTCTACTTCCTTACATGGGTGTGAGAATGACGCTGTTTTCGACCTTTTCGCTAATAGGTAAGGGAATTTAGGTAAAATGAGGTGAGTTTGGTTACGGGTATTAGTAATAGGTAAAGGGATGATTTTATAATAGGTGTACACATCGTTTTCCACAAGGGGTACATCCAAAATGAAAATTATTTGATTTTCCTTTGCATACGCTTTTACCTCAATACATTGTTCTAACTTAAGTAAATTATCTGGATTTACAGGAAACATCAGTTTATTTCTTAATTCTATTTCTCTAAACATAGACAACAGTTCTTTAGGGTTTGTAAGTGATTGATGTAAAATTCCTAGCTTACTAAATGCTAGAGTATTTTCTATTTCGTCCAGTATTGTATAAAGCGTTTGGAAGTTATGCAAAAATAAGTGGTAAGTGTTGGTGATTTTAAAAATGTTTCGAGTATTATTTGTACTGTTTAATTGTTTCCGAATCTCCCAAATTGCTTTATCTAACTGAATGAAATTATACTTAGTGCTATTGGTAATATTCGTTAAGGCCTTAATTGTTTCGACGACAATTGTTACCTTTTGGTTTTCTGCATTTTGTTTCGTTTTTATATCCTTCAAAAGTGTATCGTATTTTATGGCGTCGTCATTATCTAAGTTTCCAGAAATGATTTTAATTATAGAGCCTAGAGGGTTTAAAAGACCACGTTTGCTACGCCTAGTCGGCAGCAGTTGATTCAATTTTTGCTCTGTAATGTTTTTAATAAAATCTGTCTGAGTTTTTATATCGTTAATTTCCGCGTCTATTGGTTTTTTATCAAAATACCTAATTATATGCCTATTAAGGTTTGCGTATCTATTAGTGTTAAAATCTAAGTCATCTCTAACTAAACTTAAATCTAAGGTCTTAATTATGGCCCACTTATCACTACTTATAAGGGCCTGGCCCTCTTTAATTGGAAATATTCCCGGATTGTTCCTAATCCGCTGAAGTAGAAGGGCCTGGGTAGCTGCCACCTGCATCAGGATCAGGACGTACCTGCGAAGGACGTTTTATATCTTTTATTGGCGTTTTGGTCTCACGGCCTTTGACCTTAACCGGCACTATGTTTCGGACTGTCTCTCCTACCACTTCTGCTTTTTCGTATCGAGGTTTATCCTTCCCTCTTCTTACGTTCACGCCTTTAATAAACACTGTATCTCCTTGTTGTACATTAAATTCTTTTTCACCGCTATGTTTTTCCTTAATTTTGACCTTATTTGCAATAGATTTATTTGTTAAATATTCATATAGGAATTTTATGCGTTTTTGATGATCTTGGACTAGTTTTTGGGTATATTGTTTGTTGAATTCTACATTAAAAGAGTTTTTGGAGTCAGTGTGACCAAACACTACTTCTAACGGGGTAAGGCCAGTACTGGAATGGATAGTTTCGTTATAAGACATAAGTGCGTAAGTAATTATGGATGCCGCGTCTGTCATCTTTTGTTCGTATTTAGCCAGTCGGTAGATTTCAATCAGAGTCGAGTGAAATCGTTCAACAAGCCCCATTGAATTTGGGTTATGAGGGGTGCCTATATGTAGGTCTATTTTGTAGAAACTTAAGGTTTCCTTTAACAAAACGTTATTAAATTCTGAACCAGAGTCAGCGCTAATTCTATTCGGAACTCCGTACATAGAAAAGTACTTTAAAAGGGCTCTAATTATTTCCGGTGTTGTTTTATTATTTATTTCTATGGCTTGACCAAGTTTGCTAAATGCGTCTACTATTGTTAAGTATGATTTGCCTTCTATACTAAAAACATCCATAAAAATCTCTTGGAAAGGTTTTGTTTGCGTTTGTGTGAGTTGTAATTCGGGTTTTAATGGTTTTCGGTCATATTTCATAGTTTTACAACCTGCACATGTATTTATGGTAGTGGCTACAGTTAAATCCATATTATTCCAGTAATAAGTTCGCTTTAAACGCATGAGTGTTTCTTTAATTCCTCTATGGGTGGTTTTTCCAATATGATATTTTGTTACTATTTCCCTTTGTTCGTTTTCATCTTCTACGTAAATTACTCTTTCTGTGCATTCTAGAATTTTTACGGTATTTTTCTTAAAAAGGAAAATTACTGCTTCCGCGAATTGTTTTCTGAGAGTTTCGTGTTCAAAATAAATAAAGTATTTAATTTTTGGTTTTATATACTCTTTTAAAAATGTCTTTACTAATTCCGGTTTGTCTAAAGGTAAATGTACTTCTAATATTTTTTGTCTAGGTCTAGACAAATCTTTTACGGATAGTTCTTCCCTAAACCAAGTGTGTACTAAGATTTGGTTTGGTTTAGTGTCAATTGCTTCGTTCAAAATTGGAATGCCTGATGAGTCTGTTTCATAAACTGAGTGTTCCGTCCCTGAAGTTTCAGAGGCTGTAATAGTACCGCTAGATGGGGATGGAATAGAATAGGGTGATCTAGGATCACGCAATGGAATGGATAAAGTTTTTTCAGAGTCTGATGATAGTATTATACTATCGTCTACGTTAACTTGCATTGATACATCGTCATTTTCTATGGCATTTACTTTAATCCGGGAAAGTGCATCTGCTACGCAGTTTTGTTTACCATTTTTATAAATAATATCGTAATCGAATTCTGCGAGACGCAATTTCCATCTCGTGAGTTTACTGCTTTGGTCTTTTATATTGTTCAACCAAGCAAGGGGTCTATGATCTGTATATATAATGAATCGTCTACCATAGAGGTAGGGTCTGAAGTGTTTTACGGCCCATACTATTGCTAGTAACTCCTTTTCAATTGTACTGTACCTAGTTTCCGCGTCGTTTAGGGTCCGACTAGCGTATGCTATAGGCTTATCGGAACCTATAGGACCTTGGGACAACACCGCGCCAATGGCATAGTCAGAGGCATCTGTGGTAAGCACAAAAGGCTTTGTAAAATCCGGGTATTGTAAAATTGGGGCGTTAACCAACAATTCCTTACATCTCTCGAAAGCTCCTCGGAACTCGTCCGTTAACTCAATCTTATTACGTTTCTTTAAACAATTAGTAAGGGGTCTAGTTATTTTGGCAAAATCTCTAATAAATTTTCGGTAGTATCCCACTAATCCTAGGAAACTCTTGATCTGTGTAGTAGTTGTCGGAATTGGGAAATCTATGACAGCCTGAATTTTATCGTTATTGGGTTTAAGACCCTCTTTCGTTATCATATGACCAAGATAGAGTACTTCCTTCCGGAAAAACTCACACTTATCTAGTGTCACCTTTAGGTTGGTTGCTCTAAGTCGTTCAAAGACTAAACGTAGTTTTTCTATGTGTTCTTGGAGACTAGATGAGTATACTATTATATCATCTAGGTATACAAGACAATGCAGACCTTGTAGACCTCTAAGCACATTGTCCATTGCACGTTGAAAAGTAGCTGGGGCTGTTTTCAGCCCGAACGGCATACGGGTGAACTCGTAATGTCCCGCTTGTGTGGAAAATGCTGTTTTAAGTCTATCCTCCTCTTTTACTTCTACCTGATGGTATCCGCTAGCCAAATCGATGGTACTAAAATACACAGATTTACCTAATTTGTCAAAAAGGTCAGCTATGTTGGGCAAGGGATATTTGTCGTCAGTTGTTATTTCGTTGAGACGTCTATAGTCTATTACCATTCTAAATTTTCTTTCGCCTGAAGCGTCGGCCTTTTTAGGCACTAGGTGTACCGGTGCACTCCACGGGGAGTGTGATTCTCTAATAACGTCATTTTGAAGAAGTTGAGTGACTTGTTTTTGGATTTCTTCGTTGTAAACCGGGGGATGTCTGTACGGTCGAATGAATATAGGATCTTCGTTTTTTGTCCTAATTTCATGTTTTACGTTATTTGTAAAGGAAAGTGGAATTCCGTCACAATGAAAAATGTCCCTAAATTCGTAGCATAATTTTTCAATAGCGTCACGCTCTTCCTTATTGGTGTGCTCTAAACGGAGCCTTGTTAAATTTTCTTTCAGGAGTTCATCAATCTCACATTCATTCATAGTCGTATTTACTCTACATTCTTTTCTTTCATACTTTGTAACTTTCAATGGTTTTGCGAATGACATTGAAATTACGTCTTCAGAAGCATTTTGAATTATAGTATATGCAAATGAGTCTATGCATGTAACCAGTGCACCTGGCATTCTTACGCCTTTTCCAAAATCTGTAAACTCTACTATGGCTTCTCCATTTTTTAGATCAGTTGGGATCTTAACTCGCGTGTCTGTTCTTGGTTCTAAAGTTATTTCATGAGGTGGGTTGTATAAAATCGGTATGTTTGCATAGGGCGTCTGTAGAATTTGGTTTTTCATATCAATTCTAGCTTCTAACAGTGTTAAGAGGTCGCTACCTATCAAACCGTCGTAACGACTGTCTACGTCGTAAACGTAAAACTTGTGTTTACCTGAACATCCAAAAGTTTTTAACATTGGTATGCATATAGCTTCGGTGTGTTGACTACAAGCGTGGGTGCTAATTACCTCAAAAGGCTCATAGAGTTTGAAAGCTGAAAAGTATTCATTTGCCTTTGCGGGGCTAATGAATGACCGTGTACTTCCGGTATCGATCATGAAACGTGACTTAATTTCAGGAATTTCTACGTGGGGTAGCTTCAAAAGAGAGTCACAGTTTAACTCTATTACTTCGGGAGAAAATTCTATTAAGTCGGGGGTAAACTGGAGGCCTGTGCATGAAAATTTTCAATATCATTCGACTCTTGGTATTGGTAGTGACAAGCGTCATTAACTGTGTCATAATTTTGGGGGTCAAATGTTTCCAAATTATAAGAATAATTTTCATCATAGTCACATTCTTGTTCCGGTGAAGCCTCGACAAGTTCATTATTATAAAATAGATTTTCATTTTCAGCTGTAGCATTTAACATGTTTTGTCTTACCGGACGTGCCGTACGCATTGAGATGTCGGAGTTTTCCAGCGGTTTCGGTCGTTGAAAGTTTTGGTTCGGAATGCCGAATTTAAATTTTGGTTGCGCTTGTCCAAACGTTAACGCTGGTGGCGGTCTAGCGAAATTAGGGTTGAACGGGGGTCTAAAGGGTTGACCCTGTTGGGGTGTGCCCGGAGTAAATCCTTGTTGGCGTGGAATACCAAATTTAAAGTGTTGGGGTTGGTTACCAAGCCTGAAATCTTGGGGTTGATTTCCTAATCTGAAACCTTGGGGTTGATTTCCAAATCTGAAACCTTGGGGTTGGTTTCCAAACCGGAAACCTTGGGGTTGCTGTTGGGGTAAGCCAAATCTAGCGTTTTGGCTATTCATTGTCGGTGGGTTCACTTGAGAATTTCCAAATTTAAAGTTATTGTTAGGTGTAGTGTTAAGCGTGGGCTGTGCTCTACTAGGTGTTATAGCCTGTCGTTGTTTCTGCTTTGCATTGAATTGACTCATGAAGTTTACCTCCTCGGTTACTATGCTGAGGGCTATTTCTAGATTAGGGCACCCTTTCAGGCGCACAATGCGGATCAAATCCTCAGTCAGGTTATATAAAAACACATTTAGAGCCATGTTGTTGTATACAATCATTTTTGCCGCTTTTACACCCTCGTCGGCGAGTAGGTTTACTTTCGCGAACAGCGTACTACGCATGTGTTGTATCCTATGGCAAAACTCTATATATGATTCGTTTGAATTAATTTTCATTTGTTCTAGTTCTATAGCTATGCAATCTTCGGAACGGGGGTCACCAAAATGTTGTACAAGGACCTCCTTAAGGGCGATCCATGAGTTGATATCTTCTCGCTCACTAAGTAGAGCGGCTGCTCTACCGTGTAGCCTGCTTGTGATGGCGTGAAAGACGTACGCCTGTTGAGCTGCATTATTAGGGGTTGCGTACCCGTTGTAAATGTATTGGCTTTTCTTAATAAACAAATTTAGAAGGTTTTCTTCCCCTTCGAACTTAGGTATAAGACAGAGAAGGTCTTTTGGCACTATTCTAATTGTTTGCTCCATGGCAATTAATTCTTAATTATAACACACACGGTAAAATAAAACACACAATAAAACACAATAAAATAAACGACGATAGAGGTTCGTTTAGATACAGTAATACAAAACACACAATAAATTAACGACGATATAAGTTCGTTTTTTAAAGGAAAATCAAATAACTGTTTTCTAACTAGCAAAAATAAATGGGAGAGGGGGAATGCGAAAAGGTCTACTCACAATACTCTCGTCCGCATTCTTCTGCTGGAGTTAGGTTATTTGTTGTCTTTTTTTCTAAAAATTTTCACCAACGAGACGTATTTCTTTGGTTCGAGGATTGCCTCAGAAAACGCGTTCACTGATTCTAGTACAACGGTTTACGTTGTTCGTCCGAACAGCACGTATACTTTGGCGGACGTTACACGGCAATCCTACCGGCTGCGCCAGTCAAGATTGGGGAGCACTGTTTAGCTTTTTTAAAAATAAAAGACAATTTTGAATTAATAACTATTCGTGTTCGATACACAGGAGTTGAATTATAACTAACTCTAAAGCTAACTTAACTATGGCAAGAAGCCTTCTTATCTCTACGGTACGCCGGACGGCCACCGTGAAGCCAGACGCATGGTCAGCGGAATGTCCGCCTACGCCTGTATGCGTATGGTGCCGGTATGAGGACCGACGTGCATAACTACCTATAGCTCAATTGTATATATAAATGTAAATATTGTGAATGTATATTTTTGTATTGGATGTTTTGTTAGTACTAGCAGAATGTCCGCCACTTCGTACCCAGGGTATGTATACCTATATATCCGGTATAAGTTTACTCAATTCTTTCATAATTATTGTTCAAAATTATATCTGAATCGTGTAGTTTTTTAACTTTGTAACATTTAACAAACCATACAATATTATTAGTACGCACCTAATGGTAAAGTAAGGTAATTAAAATTGTTATTACCATTGTTATACAATATACCCAAAAATAATGAAATTTACTATGTTGTATTATTTAATGAATACCGGTAGTTACACAATCATTCCAACACCCTGTATAAATATTTGTCCTAATAAGGATAACAAATAGCCTATGTGTCAATCCAGGGCTTAAGCTAACTCCGTTCCAAATATGATCCTCATCCGTCCTAGGTGTGAATAAGTGAAATACGAGTAAGTACCTAACTTCCACACACAATCGCAATATTTTGTATTTATGAGTGTGAAGTGTGATAAAATGGAAATATGACACTACCGGTAAAATGAAACTAATGCCACGACTGCTCACACATCAAAAATACAACAACTCGTGGACATGAGATTGGTTGTACCTATATTGGCTTGAACGGCATTTTTTAGATTTTTTTTTTGTTTGGCATCAAATAAAAAATGTTCATAAAATGGATGAGTACAATGACGGACGGATTATTTTATCGATTTCCTAAAAATGGGTGTTTAGGTACTCGATACCATAACGTGACTGACGGGTGAAAGACGTGCGCGCGGCGCATCGCACACAACTTTTGTGTCGCGTGAATGAATACGTCGCGCTCTTGGGAGCGCGACGTATTCAAGTGCGGCCTGAGGTAGAGTAAAATACCTAAAGTTCTGGGAAAGCCTCGCCTTAAATAGATAATTAACACCCAGACATAGAACAAACATAAATTTTCATCACATGAATGTTTGCCCTAGGTGGGAATCGAACGCACGCCCCCAAGCTCAGAAGGCAGGTTCACTACCAACTGAGCCACCGAGGCAGTCGAAAATAGAATAGCCTAGTTAGTTAGTTAGTCCTTGCTAGTTTGTTCTACTTATAGCTAGCTCCTGCCTCAAAAAAAATTACACAGACCTGAAGTCATTCCTTAGAAGAATCTTAACTTTATGTCCCCGATAAGTAAACACTTCGCTAGGAGTAGTTTAATACTAGTTAAGCAAGCACTTAGGCAATTCTTATGTTTAGTGCAAGTGGACATAATATGTATCTTTTAAAGTACAAAATATATTTTTACCCTACTACGCAAGAAGGAGAGTTTTGGTTTTCGAGTTTATGTAATAAATGTAAGTACATATGTACGTATGCATGTATGTATGTATGTAACTAGTCTGTTAATAAATATTGTTACAATACAAACTCCTTCGTTTTTTTTTCTGCATTTAAATTTGGAATGCGTTTATTATGTCGAAAACTACAATCAATTTCCCGCCTTTTTTCTCATATATTTTTCGTGATTATTATTAAATTTACAACAAGGAATGGGGTGTTAAACATAAAACTTTTATTAACATTACATTACTGTTTAAAAAAATAAATGCATTTTCATTTGTAACAGAACTTATGGCTAGACTAGGTATGTATGAGGTTACTTTGGCACACCCTACAGCCTAAACAGCTTGATGGATTTCGACATGTGAGAAGTCATTTGAATCGTCTTGATAGTGGAAGTGACATAGGGTCCAACATTTTGCTACCGGATTTTTGTTTTTCTTTTAATAATGTTAAGTACTTGTTAAGAAACGTTTTCAGTTTGCGCGGTCGCGATAACCACTCCGTTAAAAAGCGTTTTATATTTAGCGCCCAATTTCGTAAAATAATTTATTATACGAAAGCCTGGAACAGTAAACACGTAGAGAGGCAGGTTTTTCTTGTATTAATAATTCATGAGAACGCCCCAGGTAGATAATTCGGCCTGAAGCGACTCGCATAAACCACATTTTTGTAAGAAAACACATTGTGGAGAATTTTAATAAGTTGCGACCTTGATTAAATGGAGGGGTTTTGTCATCCGAGATATCATTAAAATGTCTTTCTTCCTTGTGTCAACACGCAACTCAAATGTGAAAGTGTGAGTGTGTGTGTATAGATTTCTTTTATCATTCTGCGGCCCATTTGCAAAAGATGCGCAGTTAAATTCTTTTAACGCTTTTTCTAAACGCAGGGTTTGTTAACTCACAGTTAAAATGTTATAAATGTCACTCAATTATTGTGTTATCTCAAGGTTAGCTTCAAACACTTCAATTTATCAGTTTATTCTCTGATGAGCAGTAACCTTCGAGATAACCCGAGCTTCTCCAAGTAAAAAAATGTCCCAAAAAAATGTAATTACTTTATATAGCTTAAATTTTAGTTGAACACTCCTTGTAATCTTCGAACCAAGGCAAAACCTTAAACCTATCAAAGTCTAGTTACTTAGTTACCCACTCCAAATTTATGAAGAAACCCCCTAAATGTTAAAAACACATTGAATATTCAAGCACTCCTCGCCTTGAACCATATAGCTTATTCTAACTACATCAATTAACGTTGGCCACCCTAAATGGAAGGAACGAGAAACCCTAATGAAATAACAGATAGACTTGTGTTTGACATTGTAACCTTCATCAAGACTCATCTGCATAATTACATTAAGACGTTGGTGTGGGCACATTGACTGCTCTACTGAATTGAGCGCTTTCAGACTAGCGTTTTTTCTGCACGTATTTGATGATGTCTTCCTAGCCAATTTCGGACACGGCGACTACTGTTTCTGTTAACTAAATCGTGAGCCTGGTTAGTGTACTCTCACATGACTTACGTAGACTACCTTTGCAGTGATAGTCAGATAATAATCACTGCAAGTCAAGATGCCATTGTTGGAATTGTAATTAGGCGTATATAAGCTTGTATCGGCATGGGCGCTTAAGCCGGAACTAGACAATTGCAGCCAACGCCCGTAAAAGCACTGGTCAAAAAGCTTCTAACTACCAATTGGAACACTTTCACGAGTTTTTGAGGCTAAGTCTAGTACAGGCTTCCTTAGTACAGGCTCATAAGCACGTCAATGCTTATTTTACACCAACAAGTCACGCGTGTGATGAAAGCGCCTCTAAACTCTACGCTACACGCCTACGCGCTTACAAATATAAAAAGCAATGCTTTAAAACCGACTTCCTATCATCCGTGGAAACAGTTTTTAGACTATTGTTGTTATTTTAAAAACTGCTTGGCTGATTTCCATAAAACTTATTTGGGACCATCCCGAACCCTACCCTTTCAAACTAAAAAATATTTCAGTTCACAATTGAAGAAAATATCGTTAAACATATATAAAAATTACATCCAGACGAGCACGCAAGAAAAACGCTGGTCTGAAAGCTTCCTTAGCTGCGCAAATACTATGCGTATTGAGAGAAACTTTTAGAGAAAAAAGGGGAAAGATTTGCATTTTTCTTTTTTTCTAAGTAAATGATAAATCTTAAGAAAAAGAAGAAAAAAACAATTTTTACTTGCAAAACAGTACCAAAAATGATGTCATTTCGTATTGGAAGTGCCAAAAATATCAGACCTAAATCTGTTTCTGTAATACTTAAATCTCAGTTTTGGCTTCGAGCCTGCTGTTAATCACCCAAAGCTTAGCCATCTATTCGCAGTCTCTAGACTCAATAACAACAAGAAATCATAGACCTATGTACTCGTAATAAAGAGAACTCTGTCCAAGACGGAGACGAGCAATATTTCATTTTTTTTTATGTACAGGTCGACGTTTGACCGCCATATCGCCTGATGTTAAGCGACGTTGTGGTCTAAGATGGAGCACGAAGACCTAGAAGGTACTTATTCACTCTAGCCTTGAAGATACTCAGGTTGTAGTTAGTCGGGAATACAGACAATGGCAAGACGTTCTATTCCCTAGCGGTTCGTATCAGAAAGGTGTAGGCAAACCGTTTAGTACGAGTTGGTGGAATGTCGACTAAGTAGAGATAGTACGTACGTTTTCCGACTGTTCTGCTGTAAAAAGGGGAAGAAGCCAATGCAACAAAAAAAGTTAACCTTGTAGCCAAAAACGCATTTTAATGCCTTGTACCTGAGTCATTCAATCAAAACAATATTTATTTCAATATTTTTTTTTTTATTTGTCAACTATACACGTCGCTAACTCGCTAGCACACTCTTGTCAAATATTTGTGACCACTCATAAGGTTAAAAACCACAGAAAACATTTATGTCTATGCTATATAACTCAATTAGTTATAAAAGCAAATTTTGCAATACTGAAACGTTGAAACGTAGCGCAAAAAGACGATGATACTTGCCTATTCCAACAGAAAAAACTTGTCACAATCTTACTTTTTTTGCTATGTGCTTATGGCCCATTACAAACAAAATATGATATGGATACATGGATCAACTGGTAAGTATAAATGGACACATGGAAAATAAAAACTTTGTGATAGTTAGAAAGAAAGAAAGAAAGAAAAAAAGTTTATTTGTGACCTATTGAAATTAAATTAATTGAAATTAAATTATTTGTGACCTATTGAAATTAAATTGTGACCTATTGAAAGAAATTAAGGGAATTTTATAATTTACAAGGTCACAAAACGGCCCCAACTCAGCATAATAGTGTACCGTACCACCCCAGTAATTAGTAAGAAATAGATGGCCCCTGCGATACAGGTATTCATACCTAGTGCAGGGACCACAAGCAACACTAATTTATCTTAGGGTAATTTGAAAATGTATAAGAACAAGTTGTTTGTGTTGGATAATGTACATTTTTGTTAATAAAATTATTTGTATTTGTATTTGTATTATTTGTAAATGCGTCTGTGGAAAATTGCGTCTTTCGAGAATTATTTACTTAATTATATCTAGTACAAATAGTAGTTACAATAATCTGTACTAGATGGCAGTAGATGCCTAATTTGTAAAGGGTTTGTCAGGAATTCTCGAAAGACGCAATTGCCCCAAAGACGTATTTGCACCAGTTGACCCTACATGTGAGTGTATTAGGTAAAAATTGCCAACACTTAACTCTGTAAACAGCTTCCCAAATCCCGATAGAGCCTGGTGTTTGATAAACTCAGATTATCCGCTTAACTCAGCAACTTTTCCTAATAAATTTTATTTTCGTAACTTGATATAAATCAAATGCTATTCGAAAACGTGTTTTCGCTACGTGTCTCTTTATCATAATAAAATGAAAATATAAATTGGAAATGTCTGGAATACTGAGTTCAAGAAAATCTAATTCCGATTTTGTCTACTAAAGGAATTTGTTCGAATAGTTAGGTAGAAGTATGCGTATTTTGAAAACGCAAGTGATTTTTTGTAACACTTAGATTTTAGATGAAATAAGTTATTTGTACCCGACTGCGCAAGGAAGAAGGTTATGTTTTTCGAATGTATGTATGCATGTTTATGAGTGGGTATGTACATATGTATGAGGTTACTTTGGCACGCTCTACAGCCTAAACAGCTTGATGGATTTCGACACGTGAGGTGTCATTTGAATCGCCTTGATAGTGGGAGTGACATAAGGTACAACATTTTGCAGCCGGGTTTTTGTTTTTTCTTTTAATAATGTTACTTTTTAACACTATACCTTAACACCATGATTCGGTAATCGTGGTGTTAAGGTATAGTATGTTATGGTATAGTTAAGGTTAATCACGGTAAACAAATAATAAAAAAAAACAACGAATAGATAACCTCCTCCTGAACGGTATTAAAAACAGAAGTCAAAGAACCGACATAAGAGCCGTATTAGCCTGTCTTTGATTTCCGGTTCATCATAGATTGACGAACCAGAAGACGCAGTGCTGGAAGACCAGGATAAGATGGACGACGATCTAGTGAGAGTCGCGGGAAGCCGCTGGATGCGGACAGCGCAAGACCGGTCGTTTTGCGGTGTGTTGTTGTCGGTCGGTCGGTTCAGGTTGCCTGGAAGAGATCGCTTTGAGCGATAAGGCCCATTAAAAACTTAGTTAAGCCTTATTTAAGTACTATTGTAATTATTTTTTATGTTTTTAATAAAGAGTTGTTGTTGTTGTGGAGATCATTGGGGAGGCCTTTATCCAGCAGCGGATGTCTCCCGGGCTGACATGATGACGATAATGATAATAGCTTGCCTTTAGGTACAGTCTGTGCTGAATGATACATTGTAATCTGAAAGTAAACAAATTTAATAGTTATTTTTTGGTAAATGGGCTCGTAGCAGCTTCCAAATACTTTATTTATGTTTCGAAAATAAACCTCTAGTCATAAAAACTGACAAGCTTTGTTGGATAAAGCTTGTCTAGCAAACATCAAGATGAAACTTTTAGCAGAAATAAGAAAAATGTGATAAAAGGGAATTTAGAACAGCAAGGATTTACCGCAATTTATTTCTGGGGTTTTTCAAAAATAAACTTACCGCTACTTAATTGAACGGTAGAGATTTGCTTGGCATAATGTTACGTATAGACACACAACACTGAAGGTTAAGCGAAAAATTGACATTTGAAATATGAACCCTATAATGTGCCAGGTAATGTAGAGTATAATAATTATTTTAAGTGACGATGCTCGACCACAATACATGTTGACAGGAAATTTAGCTTTATATGAGACAAAAATAAAGTTCACATTTCGATGCCTTGTGTTAATCAGATTTCCGTTGAGTTGCTTAATGGGCGATGACTTTGTCAATTTGTGAAAGCTTCCTCACAGTACTGAACTTGCTTTAAGATAAAAAATTCAGAACAATCTTTGTTTCTCACAGTCATTGCAAGACGAACCAACCTCATCTCCGTTTCTTTTGAAAAAAACTTCAAAAATTCCTAACTTGAGCCGTTTCTCTTTGAGAAAAATCTTTTGTGTCAGCAAAAAACTGTAAGGTGCCGTTTCGGGTCATTTAAACCGAAACTCATTGAGTAACAAATCTTAAGAAATTTCCGGAAGGTCGCGCAAAACACTCATTTCATTTGACGACTTATTGGACTGGACGCACTGCGACCGATCTCATTAACGATAGATACAATGGTACAATGGGATTTAGGGATGAGAGAGGAATGAGAACAGGCTATTCTTGTGCGTAATATTTTTTTCTGGTCTTTGTCTCTCTCGTTTGAAAAGGCATAGGAGTGAGAATGACCAAGATAACATCTCAAGCCTCAGAATAGGTGGCCAGGATAGGCCCGGAGCCGAATCGAAACAGGTGAAAAACTTGCGAGACACTAGCGAGATGAGGTTTTTTTCTACGCTTAAGTATATGCTTCCTTTAGGCTGCGTAATTTAGCACTTGCAGGCATTTGTGCAAATAATGACGAAATTAATTAATTAAATTAAATGAATGAAATTAAATGAATTTAATTAATTAAATTGATTAATTATTTTATTTAATTAATTAATTATTTAATTTAATTAATTTATTATTACACCTCTTCCAGCCCCCTCGGGGGAAAGGCGTGACGATATGTTTAATGTCGAAATTAACGATCTTTTATGCCTACTTGCAGAAGATACGGAGTTAAACTCTTAAAAGAATGGTTAATTAACATAGTTAGTTATTTGGAGAGTTAGCGACGTGACCCTCCGACTTTGCTGGGCTCAATATTGACAGATTTAACTCAAGGTTAGCTTCTTTCTTTTGGTGGCGCAAGACGATTTATCAGCTTAACCTCTCATGAGGGGTTAACTTCGAGTTAAAAAGATAACCCTTTAACTTCTGCTAGCGGGCATTAGAATAGAATAGAAGTTACACCATAACCTTTGCATGTTTATTATAACCTGACAGTAATTGCATTAACTTTAATAACACGAACTAATTGTACAATTCAATGCGTGACACATTATCCTACTCCCTATCCTACTTTCTACTAATATTATAAACGCGAAAGTTTGTAAGAATGGATGGATGGATGGATGGATGTTTGTTACTCTTTCACGCCAGAACGACTGAACAGATCTGGATGATATTTGGCACAGAGATAGATTATAGTCTAGAATAGCACATAGGATACTTTTCAACCGCGGGTAAAACCGCGGGGCGCAGCTAGTGTCAAATAAGATCGTCCCCAGTGGGCGTTCAAGTTCAAACGTTCCTGGATGTCCTTTATTTTATTTCCTATTTTTTCTTTTATTTGACGAAAAACAGAAGCATGGCGGGAATTCTCGGGTGGACGCGTCGGCATTTAGCCGGGGTCCATTGAAACGCGAGGTTACGGCGAGAATGCTCGAGCTCGAGGCAAATGATTGTGCTGTTCATACTGGCTTTATTACTTTTTTATGATGTAGTTGTTTACGTTTTATGAAGTAGCTGCAGGTATGTTTCAGAAATGCGATATTACGCACTATGGGTGTACAGAAGAATGTAACGACAGCTCGCAATCTGACATCTAATAGAAATCTGTGCTAATAGAAAGTTTCCAACAAGGAGGGTTATGTTTTTGTGTGTAAATATGTAAGTATGTATGTATGTAAACAATACAATACAATACAATACAATACAATACAATACAATACAATACAATACCATACAATACAATACAATACAATACAATACAATACAATACAATACAATACAATACAATACAATACAATACAATACAATACAATACAATACAATACAATACAATACAATACAATACAAAACAATACAATACAATACAATACAATACAATACAATACAATACAATACAATACAATACAATACAATACAATACAATACAATACAATACAATACAATACAATACAATACAATACAATAGTTACAATACAAAAACTCTTTATTGACACCAAATACAAATAAATCTAAACTAAACACTCAAAAATAAAGGCGCAATGGGCGGTCTTATCGCTTAGGAGCGATCTCTTCCAGACAACCTTTGGATGGACTGCCTCGGTGGCTCAGTTGGTAGTGAACCTGCCTTCTGAGCTTGGAGGCGTGGGTTCGATTCCCACCTAGGGCAAACATTCATGTGGTGAACATTTGTGTTTGTTCTATGTCTGGGTGTTAATTATCTATTTAAGTATGTATTTAAAAACATCTAAGTATGTAAATCAGTCCCTGGCAGCCATAGTACAAGCTTTGCTAAGTTTGGGGTCAGGCGACCGTGTGTGGAAGTGTCCCAAATTTATTATTTATTATTATTATTATTATTATTATGGAATAAAAACATTATGATTTAGCATGGACGGTGGTGTGTGCTAGAAAAATAGTAATAATTAAGGTTAAATAAATATTATATAAACTTACTAATTTGAGAGTTATAATAAACTACATACTAATACCTACATAAATAATTACTAAATAGGTATGTATGTATGTATGTCTCTATGTAGGTATGTATGAGATTTTTTTGGCACGCCCTACAACCTAAACACCTTGATGGATTTCGACATGTGAGGTGTCACTTGAATCGTCTTGATAGTGGAAGTGACATAGAGTACAGCATTTTGCAGTCGAGTTTTTTGATTTTCTTTTAATAATGTTACTTGTTTACTAATGCTGAGACCTTTGAAAGGTACCAGGCGGTTAGCAAACGCAGGCGTTGGGCCTAAGGTAGCTTAGTGCCTCTGCGGTACGAACTGTAGCATTAGAAAACTGTCTTATAATCCAGGTTTGTTATGAAGAAAAACTACACCGGTTATAAGCAAGCGCGAACAAACTAATAAAGTTCGTTCACTTCAAGTCACATTCATTGGACCAGTTATATTGTGGTGCCTTCTGTTTACGGGTTAATACGGATTAGACAGGCTTGCTTCAGTAACTTACTGTTCGGAAATTGAATTATTTATTAACTGTCTTAATATGGTTTTAGTGAGGTAAGGTAATAGATGGATATACATATAATTGCGTTGAAATAATCTGTTCAGAGGCTAAAGCCACATGGGCGCAATTTCGGACGAGTAATTTGCGCCAACAGAAATCTGGTCGTCACACGAGCGTTATTTTTCTGCTGTGAGTCGCGTATTGAGTCAGCAGACAACTCATTTTACGCTGCCGTGTGGTACCAACAGGCCCTTTGTATAAAACCGAACGCAGCGCAAAGTACACAACCGAAATTACGGTCGTAAAATTACGTGAGTATGGACTCAGCCTTACTCTGAGATAATACTATCAGCTTCAATAAATCTAGAGACTACCTCCTGTAGGCATTCTAAACAGACTTGTAACTTTACTTAGGTAGACCAGGAGGGCTATTCCTACGCGTGAGATGAGATGAGATTTTATCTTGGTCACTCTCACACCTATTATTATTCAAACAAGAGCAACAAGGATGCAAAAAGGTGAGATGGAAATCTCAATTCTCCGAATAGGGCCACAGGGCCAGATTTAGATGTGTGAAGGCCCTAGGGCAATAGAAAAGTAGAGGTAATTGTTACTCGATTAAATTGAAAAAAATCAGTCAAAAATGTATTGCAATTTTATTTATTGTAGAAAACAAATTAAATTCTTAATGTTAACTATTTCTGAAGGGAGGGTATTCAAAACGACCTTAATGTAAATGTAAACGACTAATATTTCTAATAAATTAAACCATGTAGAATATGTGTAATTTTGAGTTTCAATATGGACACCAAGATCAATACGACAGAAGGACGACAAAGAAAAACAATACAAAATCCTTCCTCTTCCGTGCTCCAGCGAAAAGTGCCTATTGGGCGGGGCGGGCGACTCAGGCGCTACTCATTCCTTTGACAGTTCGCTCGGAAAACGTCCCACAGCAGAGCCTAAGCGGCATTTTTTGTATGTGTTGTTATATTTGTACAAGTAGGTATTAAAGTAAATTTTTTTTTTGGAAATTTCTTTTTTTTTTCTCTCTTGTGGAGGCTCCAAGGCTGTACCCCCTCCTGCCCTCCCCTATATCCGGCCCTGAGGTAGACTCTTAGCCAAACGTGGACTTATTCGCAATCTTATCTTCTTCTTTCTAATAAATAAAAATTACGTGTCACGTTGTTTGTCCGCTATAGACTCCTAAACTACTTTACCGATTTCAATAAAATTTTCACATCGTGTGCAGTTCGATCTAACTTAACAGAAGCTCACATATATATATAAATATAAATAATAAACGCGAGCGAAGTCGCGGGGTGACAGCTAGTTAACAATAAAAACAAAATGACCACCAGCAAAACTAACTAGAAATTCTACTACAGTGATAAAACACCTATAAACCAATCCTACCTACTCTGCATTTTAATAAACACATTCAAAACGTCCAAACCATCACGAAAGCTCATCAAAATTCCCCGCACGCTGGATTCGTAAATACTAATCACAAAACTCAGTGTAGTAGCCGTGCAGTTTAATTTGCTTCAGTACATAAACCAGTTATAATGGGTCTAAAATAAACATTATGACTGGTCGGGTAATCTCACAAGCTCATAACTGGCTGTATTGAGAACGGTGACTGCATAGCTGAAAACGAGAGGTAATTGGTAATTTTCATTCAAGCATTTCTTGCAGAAAAAAGCGATTGTAGCCTAGTTGGATGAAGACTCGCTTCTTTAGCCATAGAGTGCGGGTTCGATTCCAGTCGAAGGCACGCACCACTTTGATAATTTATTAACAGTACCTGGATGACCGAGCTTTGCTCGGTATTTTTTTTTTAAATTGTGTTTTTTGGAAAATCAACAATTGATTTTAGTCTAACATCAAAGCAAACACTCATTGACTTCGTGCTACTTAACGCCATCTGCTGTTGTGTCGTTAAAGCAATTAGTTGCTCACAAAAAATAGTATTATTATTCGCCAATAGATGTCAGGAAGAGTCATATTTTTCAGTTGAGACTACTCAAACGCCTCCTTTTTGTTATTTTTCTTCCAAGTTTATGTTTAAGTTGATTATCGGTAAAACACGAATAAAATGACATTTTCTAAAAATGATTCCTAGCTAGGTCGATTTATCGCCCCCGAAACCCCCTATATACTAAATTGTATGAAAATCGTTGGAGCCGATTCCGAGATTCCAATTATATATATATATACAATAATTGCTCATTTAAAGATATAAGATTTCGACGTTTATAGTATCATTTGTTTTTACACTTGTGACCGGTACATGACCGCCCCATTTCTCAATTAGAACTCAATTGGCAGAGGTCTATTGCAATACCCACACTTCACCGGACGATCTAGTGAAGTGTGGGTGTTGTAATACACCTCTGCCAATTTTTTTGTTATGTTTTTGCGATACATGCATCGCTGAGTGAAATGCTACATCATATTTTTTTTTCGTACGAATACGAAATTAAGTGATTAAAAAATGTTACGTACTTACGCAAAATTTATATCTTACAATATAATTTTATAGGTTTCACTTGAAGACAAAATGTTAAAATAATCTACCTATAATTTCAGTCTTTATACATAATAGTAAGAAATGTAAAAGCTGGATCATGATCCTAGCATTTAGCAAACACATAATCACGTCATCATCATCCGTCTCTTTCGAACTCATTGTAAATAACTTATTTCGGTCTTGCTTAAGCATCGATTGACGTCACTACGTGTTTCTGAAAGCTATACCTGGCGGAGTATATTATTATACCATGGGCTGGATAAAATCAAAAATTGTACTTATCTATCTGAGAATCAAGATACAATACAATACAATACAATACATCTTTATTGCACACCAAAAATACAAAGTAAAACAAACATAAAGAGAATATTAAAAATAAAATATCATTCGGCAGTACAAGGGCGGCCTTATCGCCTAAAGCGATTTCTTCCAGGCAACCTTTGGATGGACAGGACAGAACGAAATATGACAAACGGTCGGTGGCATACATAAATACTAAATAATATATAAGTATATATAATAGCATAAATAAGCATAAATAATAGTACACAAATATAAATAATAAATATATACATATGTATGTACCAATTAACAAAGAGAAAGATAATGTTTAAAAATAAGATTTTTGAAAATGGGCAATGATTCAGCCTGTCTGATGGCAACAGAACAGAACAGAAGTTAATGCATTAAATTGCGCCAATTTTCTAATACATAACCGTACGAACGTTTTTTATACGTTACCTTCAAATTTCAATCTGAAGATGGCACACCTAATGATAATGGTATCACACGTTACTTAACCTTCAGGTTAACGTAGCTCATCAATCTCGGGCTCGCACCATGGAGCGAGGCAGGTCCCAAGTAACACGAGGTCGATATAAACCTCACACGCACACAAAACAAGCTCAAGGGGGCTATCATGACATTTCTCGCCATGATGGTTAGGTTTTGTATCGTATCACCGCGCAATTATTTATCTTATATCTTTAAATGAGCAATTCTTGTATATATATATGTAATTGGAATCTCGGAATCGGCTTCAACGATTTTCATACAATTTAGTATATAGGGGATTTCGGGGGCGATAAATCATTTTTAGAAAATGTCATTGTATTCGTGTTTTATCAATAATCAACTTAAACATAAAGTTGGAAGAAAAATAACAAAAAGGAGTCGTTTGAGTAGTCTCAACTGAAAAATATGACTCTTCCTGACATCTGTTGGCGAATAATAATACTATTTTTTGTGAGCAACTAATTGCTTTTACGACACAACAGCAGATGGCGTTGTTAAGTAACACGAAGTCAATGAGTGTTTGCTTTGAGGTTAGACTAAAATCAATTGTTTATTTTCCAAAAAACACAATTAAAAAAAAAAAAACCGAGCAAACCTCGGTCATCCAGGTACTTTTATTTATTTATTATTATTCATTGCTGATATTACATATTCTTCACTTAAACTAGTAAGTTGCATTATGTAATATACCCCGTGCATAGGGCGTTGCAAGTGTGGCGTGCTAGTGTGTACTCGTAACTAGACACAGTCAAGTTACATATCATCATAGGCATATTATAAATGTTGTAAAAAAAAGAAAATAAAAAAAAGTTAAACAAATGTTGTGTAGGTAAGTACCTAGTATAGATTCTATACATTCAATTTTAAATAAATAAATAAATAAATAAATAAATATTCGGGACACTTGAACACACGGTCGTCTGACCCCAAACTAAGCAAAGCTTGTACTATGGCGGCCAGAGACTGATATACATACTTATATACTTTTAAATACATACTTAAATAAATATTAACACCCAGACATAGAACAAACACAAATATTCATCACATGAATGTTTGCCCTAGGTGGGAATCGAACCCACGCCCCCTAGCTCAGAAGGCAAGTTAACTACCGACTGAGCCACCGAGGCAGTCAATTTTAAATATAAAGTTACTTTTAAATTGTATTGTTACATCGGGTGTGAAAGATAATATATTTAACTGACTTACAAACCTAAGATTATTATGGACCATGGACCATGGACCTATTAGGTCCATGGTCGCGCAACGTCGAAAACAGAACGTAACCATCATGGCAATAAGATATAATGGTAGACCCCCAGGTGAGGGGTTTATCGTGACTTAATCTACGCTAGAGGAAAAGTCTTAAAGCGCGACAAGCTGTAGAGTGAGAATATTAACTATGTCATTCCACTATCCAATGTGCAGAATAGATTTATTAGATGTCACGTCAAAAGTGTGTTTGTTTTTTTGTTTGTTACGCTTTCACGCCTCAACTACTCACCCGATCATAAAATTTTCCATAAGGAGTTGTAGTCGGGGATACTAAAAAGATCACCGAGAAAAGGATGGTCCGACTGTGTTTTTGTAAGCTCAACTTGGCAGGGGCACTACCGTGAACCCAGATAGGTCATTACATTATCCAATTTGCAGTACGCTAGCTGAGCTATAGTACTAAATATGGATGGTGTAATAGCAGTTAGACAGTTAGCAATCCAGTTTATTTCCATCGCACGGGCACTGCTACGCTAAGTTAGCATCCTTATAGCTATGTCCACACTGTGCCTTTTTTTGTTCATTAAGGGCATGCGTCATAGCGCAGTCAACAGCGCGATGACAGTTGAAAGCGAAGCGCGCGCTGTGATACACGTTTTCCCGCGTTGAGTGGATTTCTATACCACAAAGCGTTCAACAACAAGATGGCGGACGAAGAAAAAGATAATACATACATTGAAGTTTATTGAAGACTATAGAAGTTTCCTACAACTTTGGGATCCTAATAATAAATCACGTTACTTCGATTACTATAATAACCTCGTATCCAAAACTTTCTCTTGGTTCTCTTTTTTCTGGAATTTCTTATGACCAAGTAAGCCGCACTTATTCCACCAAGTAAAATATTCTCATCACACATGTTTCCTAAAGCTGACAGAAACTACGACTGAACTAAATGACCATATTGACGTTGCGTTCGTTTACGCATTCAACTATTGAAAGCGCCAAACGGAAGATGAATAGAAAGGTGAAGAGGAAAATTGAAGATGAAAATTGCATAGTGTGGACATACTGACCGCTATAGGGTTCTCTTTTTATGTCGAAATATATTGCGATTCATGTCGCACCTCGGGTGAAACCACGGGGCTCTGCTAGTCTTTATATAGCCTTACTCATGGCTAAACGGCTGAACGTATCTTGATGAAATTTGATAAATAGTTGCAGAATGTCACAAGGAAGGTTTTTGGATACTTTCGTCTGAATGATTAAATATTTTTGTCATGAAATTCTGTAAAGTATGTAGCCAGCCAGTATTTTTTTAATGTTGGACTCTGATCTCTTTGGTAACGGATTATTATTCATAATTTTATAATCAGTTACAATACATCACGAGGAGGGTTTATGGATACTATTTTCTGAACAAACGCGAACGAAGTTGCGGGCAGCAGCTAGTAACAAATATATCTACAAAAGTCTTGTATAGCAGTTGGGTAATAGTTTCGAATAGTGGCGAGTGAATTGTCGATTATGTAACCCTCTGCACGTGCCTCGTACCCAGGAGGGCTATTCTTACGGAGTGAGATTCAATCTCACCATGCTTCGTCCTTGTTGCTCTCGTTTAAATAGTCATAGGTGTGAGAGTGACCAAGATAAAATCTTATCTCATCTCACGCGTAGGAATAGCCCCACAGGCCGTTTCGACGCAGTTCTGTGTCTACTTGTGCCGTTTTGGAAGGCGAAATACTCGGGATGATTTTTATTACGTTACAAAACCGACAAGAAGAATATGTACATTTAACATTTTATTTACATTTCACTGACATCGATTTTACTCTTTTATTTATGTTAATTTTTTTTTTGTAGTGTTAGTTTTTTTGTACATGTAGTCGGTGCCTATAATTATGTTAGTACTAGCTACGCCTTGCAGCTTCACCCGCGGTTAAAAAGTATTATATGTGCTATTCTAAACTTTAATCTATCTCTGTGCAAAATTTCATCCAGATCTGTTCAGCCGTTCTGGCGTGAAAGAGTCACAAACATCCATCCATCCATCCATCAATTTTCACAAAGTTTCGCGTTTATAACATTAGTAGGATAGTAGGATAGGATTTATTTTTTGATATAATCTTCTATGTATTTTAAGTAAATGTGTTAATGTATACAAACATGTTGGTATCCTAGTAAAATAAATAAGTACTAGAAGTCTTGTTTTGTAATTTTGTCTAAAATTTAATATAGAGTCAATTACGTTAGTTGCCTAATTTGTGAAGAGTTTGTCAGTAATTCTCGAAAGACGCAATTGCCCCAAAAACGCATTTGCCCCAGATGACTCTAGCTAATTTGAAAATGGACGCTTCAGCTATTCTACACAAACGAGCTCAAATTGGACAGCAAGCGTGTAATTAATTAATTTAGCTTGAAACATGAACGTTGCGTATCAACGCATCTCATGAATTCAACCAAATACTGCCAATTAGGTCCTATATTTAATTTGAAACATAGATTAACCTGTCGATGGCTACTGCATTATTAATTTGAAGCTTGAAATAGTCCAAATCAATGGAAATGCGCCAAATACTCGTATATGCACGATTAATTTTGATTTCGAATGATTAAACGGTATTTAGATCACTTATCACTTGTGTGAACATTTGTGCGTATTGTATGTCATCTACTACATGACTGGAGCCCGGTGTATGGCGATAGGCTCGCCCAGTGCCGGATTAAGTGAGCGCGGGGCCCGTAGCAAATGTGAAGGGTCCCCTGAGTAGTTGGTTTCCCACCAAAACACCCCATTTCCCATCATTTCAATTTTGGTGTTAACAAGTACGAGTATGGTCAGCGCCTTTTCCCCTCTATTTCGGGAAATTTGGCAACGGGTGTCTACTTTGAGAATAGTAATATGTATTAGTAATTTGGTGCGTCCTGCTATGTGGCTGATCCGGCACTGATAACATATCTTAATAATTGTCACTCAAAAAACTACGCTCAGGCAGGGATGGTTTAAATATGCGGTGCTTTCGTGTGGGGCCCGTAGCATTGCTACTCTTGCTTTGTGGTTAATTCGCCACTTGGCCCGCCCCCTGTCACATTTAGGACTGAATATCGTCCTGTGAAGTGTGGGTCTCAGCCCCCTCGGGGGAAATGCGTAATGATATGTTATGTTATCAAGATACAGGCCTAGAGCTTAGTTTGGGACTCACTGTCAACATTTAGTTCAGTACTAGTTTATTTAGTTAATCATATTTAAGAACCTGCCAGTATGTACTTTTCTTTCTTAACAAATAAATTTGATTTGATTTGAAATTTGATTTGATTTGATTTGTTATCGTCTCTGCTTCAGCTTCGACAAAATGCTTTCGTATTTCCAAATTCTGTCCGGATCTTTGTCTTCCTCTACAAGTCGCATTTCATAACCGAGTTTCTAGATATTTTCGTATTACAAATTAGAATTAAACAAGTCTTCATACAAATAATAAAATTTGAAGGCTGTCTGCAACTTTCGACTTCTAACAATCTCTATGGCTAGTCACTCTGTATAAACGCATTTCATTCTACAAATTCTAAATAAACAGGAAAATATTTGACCCCTTTCATTACTCTACGTATTTATTTCCGACGTGCCAGCTTAAAAATGTTACCGGAAATGTTTTCATCTGTCAGCAACTTTCGGTTTCTTAAAATCTCAAGCTAGAGCTGTTTGTACGAATTTCTGTCTATAAATTTGAAATAAACAGAAAAATCTCTGATCCCTTTCATTACTGTAAGTATACTTACTCCCGACGTACCAACCTAAAAAATGTTACTGTAAATGTTTTCATCTGTCAGCAACTTTCGGTTCCTTAAAACCTCTAGCTAGAGCTGTTTAAACGAATTTCCGTCCATAAATTTGAAATAAACAGAAAAAACCTTGACCCCTTTCATTACTGTAAGCATACTTACTCCCTACGTGCCAACCTAAAAAATGTTACCGTAATTTTTTTTAATCTGTCAGCAACTTTCGACTTCTTAAAATCTCTGGCGCTAGCTGCTAATAGGAATTTCCTTCTACAAATTCTAAACAAGCAGAAAAATCCTTGATCCCTTTCATTACTCTAAGTATACTTACTCCCGACGTGCCAACCTAAAAAATGTTACCGTAATTTTTTTAATCTGTCAGCAACTTTCGACTTCTTAAAATCTCTAGCGCTAGCTGCTAATAGGAATTTCCTTCTACAAATTCTAAACAAGCAGAAAAATCCTTGACCCCTTTCATTACTCTAAGTATACTTACTCCCGACGTGCCAACCAAAAAAATGTTACCGTAAATGTTTTCATTTGCCATACTCACAGTAGCTCGTGAAGCAAGACATATTTCAACCATCGTAGCGCTCACAGAGCCATAAAGCAAGTTAGAATATTACCATTAACCCTCGCGTGATGTTCCTCGTGCTTTCCTTAACTCGACTGCATTTCCTCAACACGCGACGACCAAAATAGAAAAACAGTTTGAAATAATGATGTTATAACAGAAATAACAGAAAGCAAGATAGACTGAGGGTAGGGTCATAAAAGGTGATTGTTTTATTTGTGCTACGGTATAATGCCTTCTGTAGTCGGGTTTTATTTGCAAGAGTACTTTTATCATGCTTACTTTAAAAGTAATATATAAAGCCAAGCTTAAAAATCCGACTCCCATACAATTCGACGCCCCTTTCTCGGCGACAGCCCAAGCCGAGGCCGTACCTTAAAGGTGCCCTTGCGCTCGTCACCCATAGATTTAAGCATTTTTGAGGCCCTGCGCCATCTGCGCTTGCCTAATGCCCGGTACGGCTGTCGAGGCCTCAGTAGCCAACAGCATAGAGTAATCCATAAAAAAAACCGACTTCCCATGCCGTAATTTCTTAAAATTCCGAAAATCCATGTCAACAATTTTTTGACTTTTCTTGATATTTTAAAAACTGTTTGATTGATTTCGATAAATTTAATATGGTAAATATATATTTAAAAATATGTTTAAGAAAAATAAATATAATAAATTAAATATGAAAACAAAAAACGAATTATTAAAATCGATTCACAATTGGCGCATTGAGAACCTTCTCCAGGAAGTTCTCAATTCGACTCGATCAAAGGCTCTAACATAATATATGTAAACGTCATTTCGTGGAACTGTTTATATTTGAATGGCTGAGATTTTGTTTAAGTTAGTGTGTAAACAGAATACATAACGTTGATTGCAAAGAACGAATTTGTAAAACACGATGGAATGATATCCACCAAAATACTGGTGGCATTATACCTAGTTTAGTGGCTATGGCTGCACAAGACATTGTATTTTTCTCCTTAAAAAAATATATTTTGAGTTTGAACCAACTGCAAATGTTGGTACCATGTTTTTTACATACAAGTAGATATAACAGTGAGCCCCCGACAATCTTTGCTAAAACAAGGAAAGAGTGACCTATATCTAAGCTACTTATACTAAGGGAAATAGCTGATGATACTGACGCTGAATGGTAGCTAAAACCACTCTCAATATAGTCACATTTCAAACAGAAAAAACAATTCCAAAATCAGCTTTACTGTTTTAGATTAACGATGTCACAAACATCCCTATCCATATATGTTACACTTCAACACCCTTCTGTTTTGTGTTGGTTATAAAAGATAATAAGGCATTTTAAGAGAATAAAGAAAGAAAAGAGTGAGGAAAACAGTCGTATTTACGTTCGTTTTTAGTACCGTAACACTCACTCCACTTACTTCCAAAGTTTCCTTTGAATTCCCTCGACAAGGAAGGAAACCTCCAGTTTTTCCTTCACCTTGTCCGTTTGTTAATAAACCCCGATCGCGTGCCGCGAACCGCTGCCGCGTCTACTCTAGCTGCATTTTGTTATCGTAGTTCCTGGCTCACGCGACTCTAATGTCTTTTATAATCACCACTGTCAGACATCGGGCATTTTAGAGCGTTCAGGGCGCCTACCAGCGGTGCTATTCACAATCATTCGGAAACGTTTCCGATCGGATCCCAGAAATGTCAAACTCAAATTGTTCGAATCTCAGTCTACTTTTATACATTTTGGAATAGGGAATCAAGTATAAGTCCGATCTGAAGAATTAATCACGTTTAAAAACTTACGAATATAGACTGAGATTTGAATAATTTAGGTTTAAATTTTTTGAAATCCGAACGGAAACGTTTCAGAATGGTTGTGAATAGCCCTGCAGGACATTTTATTGCCAGGAGGCATTCTTCCACTCAACCAACGCTGCGATTGTTCCGATGTCATTATGCTAAAAAAAATGATTACCATGATTCTGCCATTGACTGCCCAGATTTGCTTAGTATAATTTTTTTTTTTTAATAAATAAATTGTGGACAATTCCACACACGGTCGCCTGACCCCAAACTAAGCAAAGCTTGTACAATGGCTGCCAGAGACTGATATACATACTTAGATATTTTTAAATACATACTTAAATAGATATTAACACCCAGACATAGAAAAAACACAAATGTTCATCACATAAATGTTTGCTCTACGTGGGAATCGAACCCACGCCCCCAAGCTCAGAAGGCAGGTTCACTACCAACTGAGCCACCAAGGCAGTCAAAATTAACTTACTCGCCCCCAGTCCACCTTGCCCTAGACCTGTCTCCCTCTTTCGTCCTTCCCGATCAGCGACAAACGATCGACGAAACAGTCGTATCGTGCGTGCTAGCACTACTTTCAATAAAGTATATAAAAATCCTGAATTCGATTTTGATTTCTTTTTCTTAAGTATTTCTACTATTAGGAAGCGATTAAGCGACAGTTTTTTCGGTGAATTTCAACTGTGATTCAAATAATTTTCTTGTATTTTCCTTTTGTTAGTGATTACTGATACCATGTTATATCTATCTATCTATCTTTTGATTTATATTTAGATTTTTTTAGTTTATTCTTATTTCAAACTTTATTATTTTGTGTAGTCTATTATTATTTTTTGTTAGGTCTACTTAAATTCTATTTATTTAATATTTAATCATTCTATCTGTACGTCAATTCCTTTTTTTAATATATTTCTTAGAAGTGTCTCCCTATAAATGACTTTTTAATATTTATATTCGATTAACTATTCTGTTATTGTAAGGTCGTTGGTTGACCTGAAATGTAAAAATAAATGAAATAAATAACTAAATGATGGTTGCGGTTAGTTTAAGACGCTGAGCGACCGCGAGTCGTATCGCCGCGCAATAAGGTCCATGATAGCGCGGCGTCGAAAACAAAACGTAACCATAATGGCAATAAGATGTCATGGTAGGACATCTTACCCAGCAGTTTTTTTTTTACAATAGGTCGGCGTTTCACCACCTACTCGCCTGATGTTAAGCGACGTTGTGGTCTAAGATGGAGCACGACGACCTATAAGGTACTTATTCACTCTAGCCTTGAAGTGTTGTAGAGTGAAGAAGTACAAAGCCGGCAGTTGAGTGAGGCGCTACAAGTGCGCTACTGCTCAGACCCGTCTTTGGAACGGTTACACCGGACTACATCCTGAAACACGACTAGGTCATTTCACGGCATGGCTTGGTCCGGTGGGTGGTAACTAGCCACGGCCGAAGCCTCCCACCAGAGAAAACAGCAGTGGTTATACAAAGGGTTTTTTTAGTAATGTTTTTTTTTTTTTATGTAGAACAGGTCGACGTTTGACCACCAACTCGCCTGATGTTAAGCGACGTTGTGGTCTAAGATGGAGCACGACGACCTAGAAGGTACTTATTCACTCTAGCCTTGAAGTTTTGCAGAGTGAAGAAGTACAAAGACGGCAGTTAAGTGAGGCGCTACAATTGCGCTACTGCTCAGACCCGTCTTCGGAACGTATGTATGTATCGCGCGTTGCTCCGCGACACTTGGATTGATTCACACGCGCGTTTCTATGAACGTATTACTGAGCACGTAATTATGAATCGATACAAACAACGCGCGTATATATCGATGCAAACGTGCAAATGAACCGATCGTTGCAAACGCGCATTTGCGTTAATAAATTTGCGCTGCATGTCAATCGACAACACAAAAAAAATGGGTTTATCCTACTTCCTACTAATATTATAAACGCGAAAGTTTGTATGGATGGATGGATGGATGGACGTTTGTTACTCTTTCACGCCAAAACGGCTGAACAGATCTGGATGAAATTTGGCACAGAGATAGATTATAGTCTAGAATAGCACATAGGATACTTTTTAACCGCGGGTGAAACCGCGGGGCGCAGCTAGTTATTGCAATAATAATATAAAAAGCAATGCCTCAAAAATGATGGCAGCCTAGTTGGGAGAGGGTCCGCCTCTCAAGCCAGAGGGAGCGGGTTCGAACCCAGCCGACGACACGCACCAGTTTGTTCACTGTGTGAGTTAACAAAAGGACGTTCGGAGTTTGCAGAGTTCGTTAGCATCGTTTTATAGAAACAAGCGTGTTAAAACGCCGTCGTGTTTAACTCACACGAGGTTTTCTAGTTGGTTTTAAAAATATAAGAAGTTTTACTGCTCGGTAGTAGGTGGCTTTGTCTTGGAACTAACTGCAGCTAAAGTAGCTAAATCCTTTAGCTTGGTGAGCTCCTTTGTTGGGCTTAAAATCTAATTTATGTGTAGGTACGTGTCTTGTAGTATAACTGCTATGAGTACAAACGTGTTTTTTTTTTTAAAAGCTAAATGTAATAAGTTGAGATGGAAGCAGCAAAAGGATGATAGTTTTTGCTTTTGACTGCCTCGGTGGCTCAGTTGGTAGTGAACCTGCCTTCTGAGCGTGGGGGTGTGGGTTCGATTCCCACCTAGGGCAAACATTCATGTGATGAACATTTGTGTTTATTCTATGTTTGGATGTTAATAACATATTTAAGTATGTATTTAAAAATATCTAAAGATGTATTTCAGTCTCTGACAGCCATAGTACAAGCTTTGCTTAGTCAGGCGATCGTGTGTGAAAGTGTCCCGAATTTACTAATTTATGTATAATTCTTTCTCTCTCTCTGGTCGATCCTTCATGGCTGAAGATCGCGACCACCCTTTTGCTTCACCCAGCGATTTGTCAGTATCCTCCACTTATTCCGGTCTGTAGCCATTCGCACAGTATAATTCAGAGGTTATTAAAAAAAACCACAATAATGAGCATAATACTAGCGAATGCAAATAATAACTGTTTGTTACTTCTTCTCGCTCAAACGGGTCGACGGATTGAAATGAAACTCGGAATGGCGATAGCTTATGCCCCGGTAACACATAGTAACTTTACAACTCCTGGTTTTCAGCCGCAGGTAATATCGCAGTACGCATTTTTTCATTTATTTACAATTGGTCGGATTCGCAAATGGTCTTATTCTCATTTTGCCTGAATACCTTGTGCAACATAATATGAAGAACAAAATGTTTATCTCATCATCTGTTACTAGGAGTAATTCAGATAGACCCTGTATTGCAGATTTTTTACGCGTAAACTTACTTGAGAAAGACCAATAAATTGTTTCCTAACATGATTCATTATTTACACCTACCTCTTTTAGCGCTCGATACAAGGAAGCTCAAAAGGCCCGTACAAGTTTGAGCGATTGCTTCAAGTTTCGATCGTTCCAGTTTCCTCGCGAATTTCCTCACAAGAAGTCCCGTTATTTAATATTCTATGAACCGTCAGTTCGATAAACGAGCTGGCAAATTCGACAGGATCCCTACGAAATTAACGTTTCTACTAGAGCTGGCATCGTGAACTATAACTTTTGAACGCGGATTCCGCGATCTATAATATAATACTATCTACTTATAGGTTAACCTAACGCTAATATTCTCCTAAATCCCGGAAAAATCCTCGGGCATATTGTAAACTATTTCTGAATGGAAGATATTCAAAACAACCTTAATGTAAATGTAAACAACTAATACTTTTAATAATCCAAACCATGTACCATATGTGGGTAATTTTAGTATGAATCGAATGGACACCAAAATCAAAACAACAGAAAGACGCCAAAGAAAAACAATACGACATCAGTACTCTTCCGTGCTCCAGGCACTCAGGCGCTACCTCACTGACATTCCTTTGACAGTTCGCTCGCAAACCGTCACACTGCAGACCATAGACTGCATTTTTTTTAATGTATTGCTAACAATATCTATTGTGGAATAAAATTAAAACCTATTGATCCTTCGGACATCTAATCAGCAGTCTAGCATGAGCCGTAGAAAATTTGTCTTTTAACAGCTTTTCTCGAAAGACGCAGTTGCCCCAAGGACGCATTTGCCCCAGTAGACTCTAAATATTGTAAAATATCAGGGACCCTATTCGGAGATTTGAAATTCTCATCTCACCTTCTTTCGTCCTTGTTGATCTCATTTAAAACGTCATAGGTGTGAGAGTGACCAAGATAAAATCTCATCTCATCTCACGCGCAGGAATAGCCCCCCTGTTCGAAATGTCAGTTCTAGTGGAAACTTCTTCCTCGTTGGAGGAATCCGGGAAATTGATTGAAACTAAAAGGGTCGCGGAGCACTTTGGAAATGAGGTACCGATTGTGGCTAGTCGGTAATTTATTGTTTTAGTTTACATTCCAAATTAAATACTTCCAAGGTTGAGGTGTTTTATCAATTGTAGCGGTGGCGGTTGTGTGAGTAATTTGATTGTCGAAAGGATGAAAAAGTAACTGTATTATTTGTAACGACGTAAAACTATAGCTTTGCTAAGTAAGTAAGTATGTTACATTGTTACAAGATACAATAAAAAAAATCAACGTTTTTTACTTTCAATTTTGAATTATAAAATTAATAACATAACATATCGTCACGCCTTTCCCCCGAGGGGGCTGGCAGAGGTGTAATACAACACCCACACTTCGCCAGACGATATTCAGTCCCAAATGTGACAGGGGGCGAGCCTGTCGCCATGCACCGGGCTCTAGTCATGTAGCAGATGACAAACAATACGCACATATGTTCACACAATGAACAAAATGGTGCGTGCCGTCGACTGGGTTCGAACCCGCTCCCTTTGGCTTGAGAGGCGGGCCTTCTCCCAACTAAGCTGCCATCGCTTTAAAATTAATAGCAAGATTAAAATATTGATTTATTCAATATTTTATTGATTTATTCAATATTTTATTGTTTTGTTTTTAATCAATTTTGAATATACCTCATTTTCACCCCAGACGCAAAAACGACGGGCTGTTATAAGTTTGACGTGTCTGAGTGTGTGTGTGTGTGTGTGTCTATCTTGATTCTGTTTTTTTTATTTATTTTTTTGGTTTTTAAATCTATCTATCTATATCTATATCTATATCTATATCTATATCTATATCTATATCTATATCTATATCTATATCTATATCTATATCTATATCTATATCTATATCTATATCTATATCTATATCTATATCTATATCTATATCTATATCTATATCTATATCTATATCTATATCTATATCTATATCTATATCTATATCTATATCTATATAAATATATAAAAATGAATTGCTGTTCGTTAGTCTCACTAAAACTCGAGAACGGCTGAACGGATTTATCTTACCTTAGTCTTGAAATGTTCGTAGAGGTCTAGGGAAGGTTTAAAATGCAAGAAAAAATCGTATAATTTCCGGGAAAACCCTAAAAACAGCCCTTTTCTATTTACCATACAAACGTTTTCTAAATAAAATGTAGAGTAAATTTGAACATGTTTGTAACTCATTCACGTAAAAACTACTGAATGGATTTTAATGACACTTGACAATAATATAGCTTATACATCAGAATAACACATAGGCTAGCTAGTTTTTAATAAGTGCTTGTGTCAATAACGAACGCATCAAGATAGGAAAAAATCACGCAAATACTTCTAAAAGCCATGCAATGTCAAGTAGATGAGCAAAACTGCACGAGCATAATGTAGCAAGTACCTACCTATAGCTTCAAAAAAAATTACAGTTACGGACCAACTTTTAACAAAAGTCTTGTCCCTATAATTTATAATATCCCCAAAAATAAGCCACACTATCATAACAAACAAATCTAGCTTTTAAAAGATGACACAACGAATCCCACACCAATAATATCAAGAACAATAAATAACTTTAACTATTACGAAAATATAAATTCTGTCAGATATTTCATAAAACTTACAGCAAGATATCTTTTTCCCAAAATTATTTACGACATACATATTAAACAGTTTTCTTTGAAACGTCATGAAATAAATGCACTGAAAAAGAGATCTATGTGTTGAATAAATAATGATTGTGCTTTATGAATAATCTTTCATGTGCCAGTCTCGGGTAATGTAGTGTCATTATATGCTATCATAAAGTGCAGTGTGGGAATTCAATTTTGGACGCGGTCCAACCACGAACTTTATGTGTATGGTGCAAAGTACGAGCTTGTGGCGAGTTTGGTGACCAATTAATTTGAAAAATTCCTCTGTGTATTCATTTTGAACGAGGCAATACCTCCTACGAACGCCTCGTCACGCCTTCCGCCGGACGACATTTAGTCCCAAATGTGATAGGGGGCGAGCCTGTCGCCATACACCGGGTTCCAGTCATGTAGCAAATGATATACAATGCGCACATAATATGTTCATACAATGAACAAATTGGTGCGGTCGGCTGGGTTTGAACCCGCTCCATCTGGCTTGAGAGGCGGAGCTTCTCCGACTAGGCTAGGAATTAGATATCTAGCAATAAAATACAGAATAACTACAATATGTTTAATTCACGTAGACCGTAGACGCTTCTCAAATCCCTACCCCTTTTCACTATCTCTTTCAGTGTTACAGTTCATAGTTTTAACCAATTTCAAAAAAGGAGGAGGAGGTTCTTAGTTCGTCTGTCTTTTTTTCTCTTGTGTGTATGTTATGCTAGCCTAAGAGCCCACGACGGCCAGACCTTCGTTATTGAATAAAAGCTGAAAGTTCTTCGTGTCCCGGGTATGCAGGTAAGAACGGCCAGGGACTATAGAGTTTGGGTAGTGGTTATACTTGGGCAGGTAACAGGTAGTAAAGGTGTATAAAATAGTATAGTATTTGGGCTACCCACGTCTGTAGGAGTGTACTCTATTCTGATTCCCTACACGTGTACACGGGTAGCAAATTTAGTGGGAGGCTTCGGCCGTGGCTAGTTACCACCCACCGGACCAAGCCATGCCGTGAAATTACCTAGTTATGTTTCGTGATGCAGTCCGGTGTAACCGTTCCGAAGACGGGTCTGAGCAGTAGCGCACTTGTAGCGCCTCACTCAACTGTCTCACGTCTTTGTACTTCTTCACTCTACAAAACTTTAAGGCTATATAGAGTGAATAAGTACCTTATAGGTCGTCGTGCTCCATCTTAGACCACAACGTCGCTTAATATCAGGCGAGTTGGTGGTCAAATGCCGACCTGTTCTACATAAACTCGGTTGACTGCCTCGGTGGCTCAGTTGGTAGTGAACCTACCTTCTGAGCTTAGGGGAGTGGGTTCGATTCCCACCTAGAGCAAACATTTATGTGATGAACTTTTGTGTTTGTTCTATGTCTGGGTGTTAATATGTATTTAAGTATGTATCTAAAAATATCTAAGTATGTATATCAGTCTCTGGCCGCCATAGTACAAGCTTAGGTTAGTTTGGGGTCAGGCGGCCGTGTGTGGAATTGTCCGCAATTTATTTATTAAAAAAATATATATATAGTAAGCAAATCTAGGCAGTCAATGGCAGAATCATGGTAATCATTTTTTTTAGCATAATGACATCGGAACAATCTTGGCGTTGGTTGAGTGGAAGAAAATGGCCTCTTGGCAATAAGATGTCTTGCAAGGCTATTCACAACCATTCGGAAACGTTTCTGTTCGGATTTCAAAAATTTTAAACCTAAATTATTCAAATCTCAGTCTATATTCATAAGTGATTAATTCTTCAGATCGGACTCATACTTGATTCCCTTATTCTACGTGTGTGGAAGTGTCCAAAAAAGAAAGTTCTTGCACGACAATTAAAAGTAATAAGAAGAATTTAGTCTCGCGCGCATGCTGGACTAAGTTTGTATCTTGTGCCACAGCGCCAATGATCTATGTTGCATTTGTCACATGCTCGCTAGGTGCCGCTGGGTAACCGCAAAATGGTCTCGTAGGTGCCGCATTTTCAAGATAAAGTACCAGTAAATTGTGCAATTTGTAAAAGGAAGTATATGTTTGTATATGAATGTTTTATATGTTTGTATATGAAAATAGATGTTTATATTCGTTGGGCGATAAGACCACCCTTTGCACCCATTTGCATATTTAGTATTCTTAACCCCCGACGTAAAAGCGACGGTGTGTTATAAGTTTGACGTGTCTGTATGTGGGTGTGTGTGTCTATAGCATCGTAGCTCCCGAATGGATGAAACGATTTTGTTTTTTTTTTTTTTTTTTGAAAGTGTTCTTAGCTATCTTATATCTTATATCTTTAAATGAGCAATTCTTGTATATATATATATAATTGGAATCTCGGAATCGGCTCCAACGATTTTCATACAATTTAGTATATAGGGGGTTTCGGGGGCGATAAATCGATCTAGCTAGGAATCATTTTTAGAAAATGTCATTTTATTCGTGTTTTATCGATAATCAACTTAAACATAAACTTGGAAGAAAAATAACAAAAAGGAGGCGTTTGAGTAGTCTCAACTGAAAAATATGACTCTTCCTGACATCTATTGGCGAATAATAATACTATTTTTTGTGAGCAACTAATTGCTTTAACGACACAACAGCAGATTGCGTTGTTAAGTAACACGAAGTCAATGAGTGTTTGCTTTGAGGTTAGACTAAAATCAATTGTTTATTTTCCAAAAAACACAATAAAAAAAAAACTGAGGAAAGCTCGGTCATCCAGGTACTGTTTAATTAAATCGGTGTTGATGAAAATCGTTGTCGGGGTTTTTTTTTTTAATTTTTAATTTCTTCTTGTACATATTTAGTTTGGTGTCAATATTTTTTTTTGTATTGTATTGTTGTTAACACACAACACCTGTGTAAACCTACCTCCAATGTCACACCTTTTGTTTGATTTTTTTTCTGGCTTGGTGTCATCCCCGGTGATCAACAGGGTTCGGTGGTGATATTCGGAGATTTTAAAATTTTCATCTCACCATATCTCATCCTTGTTGCTCTCGTTTGAAAAGTCATAGGTAGGAGAGTGACCAAGATAAAATCTCATCTCATCTCACGTAAGGGCCCTCCAGTATCATCGTCTTCATCAACCATTTTCCAGCCACTTCTGAGTATATGTATCTTTTGTATTTTTACCTCTAATTATTTATTTTGGATTAGTATCGATAAAGCATGATCTTATTATGTATATTGTAATTTCCTGTACTTCTTTAGAATTTATTTTTATGTGCCATCTTACATATAAGGTAGGTATATACAATCGCACCAAAGTTTGATCCAAATCCGTCTAGCCCTGTCGGAGTTATTACGCAATAAGCAACGACTAATAAATAAAATGGTTTCGAAAATAAGACAGTCCAGAAATGCAAATTATGGAAAATTAGAAACTCAAGTATCAAAGCGGTTTGTTTTGGTTAAGAAAATAAATTGAGCAAAGTTTAAATTCATTTTAACTTTAGTTGTTTGTCCTGCGGATTGCAGCTCCAAAGGGTTATTTGTTTATGGTAAATTTGTTTGTCTTTGTTCATTTGCGTGCTCAAAAATCACTTGAGGAAATTACATTAGACTCTGATAGAGAAAAAATAGCACACATTTTTGTGAAAGCAATCATTTTCTTCTGTTTTTTAAGACACGGTTGGTGATTAACGTTTTCTTTTAAATTTTCACTGTAGTATGTAGGCCATAGCAGATATCCTATAACGTTAAAACAACCTAGCTAACGTAATTAGAATTACCTAACAGTTTTTATTCAGCTTTTCACAATTTTGGTAGCTATCACACAGTTTCTTAGCGTGGCATTACAATATAAGCCTAAAACAAACCTAACACAATAATCACAAAATTGAGTTAGCCTACTCCAAATTTTAACATTTAAATCTAAACTTAGACATTAACTAACGCTGACACTTACTTTTATAATTTAAAAAGCGTAAAAGTCCGTTGATAGAGGGAAAGGTACCCAGAACACTAGCATTAGCATTGCCACGCTGGATTGTAACGCTCAATTTCTGGCCGATTGAGAGGCCAGCATTATGAACACCTACCGGCTCCGCCAAAAGTTTAGCCAGGAAAAATGTTCAAATATTTATTTACTATTAATTATTAACTACTAAAACCACTTTCCCAACCAAAACTCACTAATAAGATCACAGTAAACAATGCTCCCAGTAAACTCTTCCGTAATTCTAAAACTAGTATTTCAATCTAAACTTTTATGTCACGCGAATCCATTAAGTCCGTGTCGGAAAGTCCCTTCTAACTTTTAGGTACCTAAAAAGAATTGCTTGCGATAGGAAAGTTCCCAAAAAGGGTTTTATTACTTTTATTGAATTCCTTCAAAGATCCGAGAGCTCTCCCGGCGGGCGGCCAGCGACGGAGTCTGCCGCTACAAACGTATCTACGTTCGCCGTAAATTAACTGCTGCCAGTAATTGGAAAGAGTATTTTTGATTCAATAAAAATATCTTAACAAAAAAAATATTTACATGGATGAGGAATTACAGGATGGGAAGTCGGTTTTTAAGCTTAGTTTTTTGAATTATGCAAATTCAACATTATAAGAAAACAACTTTCTGATCCGGGAAGGATATTCATCGTCAAAAATTGTATTAGAAAGTTAGCTAAGTTATTAGCCTACAAAGTTTCATGAAACTACATGAAACTACAAAGTTAAATGAAACAATATGAAACTATGTATATAGTTTAGTACTTAAATAAAATACAAAGTTACCGCCAGACAAAATAATTATGTAAAAACCAATAAACATACTTAATATTTAATCACAGTCTGTTCTGCTAGACTTAGGCTCGCATGCTAAATCGACGCTCAGTCCTGAATCTCGATTTAAAACTATTTTTATGTATGTTAAAACCAGTTTTATATCGAGATTAAATTAATTAATTACCTACCATGACCTCTTATCGAAAGAAAGAAAGAAAGAAAGCAGGAAACAATTTATTTTAACGCACAAAACACTACAACAACAACAAACAAAATACACAATAAAACATTAACTATAATTATTGTCATGATGGTTACGTTTTCTTTCTACGCTGCGCGACCACGGACCTAATTGCGCGGAGTTACGATTAACGGTCGCACAGCATGGAAAACAAAACGTGACCATGGTGACAATAAAATTTCATGGTAGGCTCCTAGAGCGTCGTTTCAAAATACGGTCATCAGAGATTTTCGCTTTTGTTCACAAATAAAATTTTCAAAATCCCTAAAACTTTTCCTCTAAAATTACTCCAGTCAAACTTCCAGGTCATCCAGCGTGTTCCTAAGAACCCAAACAGACTCTCAAATTGACTCACCAAGTAAACTCAGAACTGGGTCACAGTAATTAATTAGTACTTAGAATCAGCTCGCGAGAGCTTGGCCTGTCATGCTCATACAATCTTGGGCAAAGTTATCAGCCTGTCGTAATTTTCCCATAAAACGTCTCCAATTAAGAGTTTGGCAATTAAACTTCGCCATTAAGTACGTATTATTAAAAGAGAAAGTTGATTAACTGTAGATACTTATTTTAAATAACCTATACCTATATAAATACCTATTATAAGTAAGTAGCCACACAGTTTAATTTAATAACATAACATATCGTGACGCCTTTCCACCGAAGGGGCTGGCAGAGCTGTACAATACCCACATTTCCCCGAACGATATTTAGTCCCAAATGTGAAAGGGGGTGAGCCTGTCGTTATGCACCGGGCTCCAGTTATGTAGCAGATGACATTAAATACGCACATAATATGTTCACACAATGAACAAATTGGTGCGTGCTTCGGCTGGGTCCGACCCCGGTCTCTGGCTTGAGAGGCCGGCCTTCTCGACTAGGCTATCATCGCTAAATAAAAGAAATATTAAATAGGTACAGGTTATTAAATGAATAACTATATAACTTCCTACAGAAAAAGTATATTGACTGCCTCAGTGGCTTAGTTAGTAGTGAACCTGCCTTCTGAGCTTGGGGGCGTGGGTTCGATTCTCACCTAGGGCAAACATATGAGTGATGAACATTAGTGTTTGTTCTGTATCTAACATTGTATAAGTATTTATATAAAAATATATATGTTTATTGATCAGTCTCTGGCAGCCATAGTACAAGCACAGTGGTAAAAGCTTTGGTTAGTTTAGGGTTGTCGACGAATCTCACATGTCGAAGAATTTCGACATGTGAGATGTCATTTGAATCGCCTTGATAGTGTTAGTGACATAGGGTACAACAACTTGCAGTCGATTTCATGGTTTTTCTTTTAATAAATTTACTTGTTTATTTGCGTGTGTTACTTCACCACGTTAAACCGATTCAAATGCTATTGAGTAAAATTCGTGAGGTACATTCTTCGAAGATATCTAATAAACTAAGGGTTAACAATTTTCCCAAAAATACTACAACTTTTACTACTACCATTTTATGACCTAGAATACGAATAACAACTAGAAAGGTTCCCTATGGCATTACTATACGAACGTCGAACACCCTTCCTTTATAGGCCTGTTTTATAGGCCTGAGGTCTCAACCTACTTCCATTTCTCAACACTTCACAACCCTCCCTAATAAGTGGAACCCTACTCACTGTGTCAAGGGTCTGCGCGGATAAGTGTCTATTTTTTACCCCAACCCTAGCAAAAACATCGGATAGGGCGAACAGGGCGCGACAAGGCCGCAAGTGCTGAGTTAGATTTTGTGAAAGCTAATGAGGAGGAGACGAAGCACTGAGGAGCATACTTGGAGAGATACAGCTCTAACGTAAGCGCCATTTTCATCTACAATTGTTATGGTACGGCTTTTTCTGGTGCTGCTGCTGTACGCTAATGTTATGGAACATTAGCGGCCTTCAGCGATAGTTCGGGCTATCGCGACAAGTGTAGCGCGTTAGTTCGTCACTCGGCGATGTATCGGGCGAATCGCCTACGTTAATTTCGCAGAAAGGCGACGAGTTGTCCGCTAATGTAGACAAGAACATCGCCGAGAGCCGATTTTGAGGGCTGAGCTGAGCTACCCACGTCCGTAGGAGTGTACTCTATTCTGATTCCCTACACGTGGTCCCTGGGTAGTGCTAACCGGCTAGTAAACACTGGTGGAAGGCTTCGGCCGTGGCTATTTACCACCCATCGGACCAAGCCATGCCGTGAAATGACCTAGTCGTGTTTCGGGATGTAGTCCGGTGTAACCGTTCCGAAGACGGGTCTGAGCAGTAGCGCACTTGTAGCGCCTCATTCAACTGCCTTCTTTGTACTTCTTCACTCTACAAAACTTCAAGACTAGAGTGAATAAAGAACCTTATAGGTCGTCGTGCTCCACAACGTCGCTGAACATCATACATAAAAAAAAATATAAAAAAATACGATGTTTTCAGCGCGACAAGACGACACGAATTATTGCGCGGTAATGGAGCTGTAGCATTAGGATGCTCCTAGACTGGCCATGTTTTACTGTAATGCGTTGTAACAAAAACCCGACAGAAAAATGTAGCCTGAAACTCCGGAATTAATTAAAATATTGTACCCTATGTCACTTCCACTATCAAGACGATCCAAATGACACCTCACATGTCGAAATCCATCAAGCTGTTGAAGCTGCAGGGCATGCCATAAGAAACCTCATACATACATCCCCACATCCATACATACACTCAAAAAACATAACCTTCCTTCTTGCGCAGTCAGGTAATTTGTGGCACAAGTTGTGCGAACTGTTCCTCTGCACATTTTCTACTCGGCGTCCGAAGCAAGCACGAGGCTTTAAGGGGCTATCAGTCAAGTGTTTTGGTTGTTTTTTTGGTAAATGGCACATTAATTTTAGTTTCAGTACTAAAGGGAGATGTAGGAGTATACATGATGATGGATGTAGGAAGATACAGGGTAAGCAAGTTTATTTTAACCTTAATTAAGCTACGTATTAGTGAATCAGGTAATTTAACTATTTTCGTCACTAGAAAATTTAAAATATCTTGATCAATGGACACAAATAATTATAAAAAAGCAACGCTTAAAAAAACCGACTCGTCATCCATCTAAACAACTTTAGACTTTGGTTATTATTTTAAAAACTGCTTGACTGATTTCCGATAACATTTATATGGGATCACCTCTTAAGTATGATCTGACAAACAAAAAAAAAACATTAAAATCGATTCATAATTCGCGGAGTAATCGCGTAACATACATACACACGAATTGAGAAACTCCTCTTTTTTTGAAGTCGGTTAAAAAGACCAAAGATGATAATTCATGTATTTAATTGGTCTTATTGGTATAAAACCTTTGAATTAACGAATCGCGAAAGTCTGAAATAGCGATTTCTTTTACTTTTCCAATTTAAACTCAGTTGGTAGTGCCACCTGCCTTCTGAGCTTGGGGGCGTGGGTTCGATTCCCACCTAGGACAAATATTTATGGGAACATTTGTGTTTGTTCCATGTCTGGGTGTTAACACCTATTTATGTATGTAGCTATTTAAAAATATAGTACCTGGATGACCGAGCTTTGCTCGGTATTTTTTTTTTTTTTAATTGGGTTTTTTGTAAATTATATTTAAGTACGAATTACTAATAAAATGATGAAATACGAATAATATTTTTCGATCTAACCGATAGAATAATAAAAAAATATGAACTGGTTATTTAAAGAAAAAAATCACGCCATCTGCTGTTGTGTCGTTAAAGCAATTAGTTGCTCACAAAAAATAGTATTATTATTTGCCAATAGATGTCAGGAAGAGTCATATTTTTCAGTTGAGACTACTCAAACGCCTCCTTTTTGTTATTTTTCCTCCAAGTTTATGTTTAAGTTGATTATCGATAAAACACGAATAAAATGACATTTTCTAAAAATGATTCCTAGCTAGATCGATTTATCGCCCCCGAAACCCCCATATACTAAATTGTATGAAAATCGAGGAGCCGATTCCGAGATTCCAATTATATATTAATATATATACAAGAATTGCTCATTTAAAGATATAAGATAAATGTAAGCATGTATATCAGTCTCTGGCAGCCATGGTACAAGTTTTTCTTAGTTTGGGGTCAGACCGTGCTTAAAAATTTCCCGAATTTTTTATTAACTTTTATTTTTATTAACAGAACTTTTATGAGTATGCAATATCCTAATTTAATTGAGTACCTAATTAAGGCGTAAAAGCGTTACAAACGAACTCACTTTCGCATTTATAATATTAGTTAGGATTACGGAGTTAAGAAGTTCGGATTAGGATAATGGCTTTTTTTTTAATTTTCAGAACAAATCTCATCTACCTTGTTTCATGTTTTTAGCAAATTTAATTCAGACTTTAGTCAACAAAAACCCCAAAACGGTCCAATATCTCAAACTCGAGCCGTTGTTTCATAATAAAAAATAAGGAGAATCATAAAGCCGAGTCCTGAACCGTCTTCTTGAACTCTACCATAAATTAATTTCTCGTTTTATTTCCCGCTAGATTGTAATCCTCCTGGGGGCAATTCGGCTAGCCGATGCTTAACTGACTGGTTGTTGTGTTAACCTTAAAATTACGGACCCCCGGAATGGCTCAGTATCATTAATTAGTGGAGAACATACCTTAAGCCTTTAACTTAATAAATCCTATCCTACTAATATTATAAACGTGAAAGTTTGTAAGAATGGATGGATGGATGGATGGATGGATGTTTGTTACTCTTTCACGCCAGAACGGCTGAACAGATCTGGATGAAATTTGGCACAGATATAGATTATAGTCTAGAATAGCACATAGGATACTTTTTAACCGCGGGTGAAACCGCGGGGCGTAGATAGTTAAGTATATATTTTTATTTTTGGATTATATTAATTATTTAGTTATTTTATTGCATAATATGGATGTAAAAATCTGGAATGTAAACAATTTTGTTATTGTTTACTAACGTGTCACTGCTAATCCAGCCGACATGTTTGTGAGTTATATAATAGTGGTACTGAGCCATTCTCCATGCCAACCATGACAGCTCCGCGCAACAGGAAGTATGCAGTATTTGGTATAGGCGCCGGCTACCAAAGGAACACGATCAAACACTGACCTCGCCGGCGAGGCCGAAAACTCTCTCTCCAAATAGTTTTTCAATTCAACATAATAGGGCTCGAGAGATTCCTTCTGGGTCACCTGGGCAAATCGACTCCCCCTCCCCGGCGACGGCCCAAGCCGAGGTTCGTACCTTAGTAGTGCCCTTGTGCTAGTCGCCCTTAGCTTTAAAAACCAAACTCTCTAAAAGTCCTGCGCCCTTCGCGCCTTACGTCAGTTTAGTCCATTAGTCATTCACAAAAAAAACTATTCTTCGTTTGTTTTTATCGCATACCAACGTCAACGGTTCAGGGAGGCTATTCCTGCGCGTGAGATGAGATGAGATTTTATCTTGGTCACTCTCACACCGTTCACGTTTAAAATGAGAGCAACAAGGACGAAAAAAGGTGAGATGAGAATCTCAAATCTCCGAATAGGGTCCCAGTTAAGCATCGGTTATGATAAGCCGAGTTGCCCTCCTGAGCTCTAGCTATGAATGTAAAATTGTCACTGGATTACCATTTACCGGAAAAGCAATGGTATAATTTTGATATAATTATTGTGAGATGGTAGAAAATGGATTTTACTATTTATTATGTTTTCCCTTATTGTAGCACCAACAGCAGCTAAAGTAGTTTTGTGTCTTGTGAAATTAGGTTAAGTTTTAAAATTATAAATTAGGCTCTACTAAGCATCCTTACTAATATTATAAATGTGGAAGCGTGGATGTTTGTTACGCTTTCACGCAAAAACTACTTGACGAATCATCATGAAACTTTGTACACATATTCTGGGAGGTACTAGAAGTAACATAGGATACTTTTTAACCGCGGGTGAAACCGCGGGTCGCAGCTAGTAATATATTATTATGTTTTGCGTGCTATGCCGTAATTAGGTATTACATGGCTTAACGTGTGTTGATTACATTAGTATGCCTCATGCATAAGTAGTAAGTATCGTACCTATATATGTTACCGGAAATCTGTATATTATAGGTATTCTATACAATACCTAGGTATAATTTACAGAATACCTAGGCGTCCAGGCAATGTCAAATCAAATGATTGAATCAATGGCAAATCAAAAACATGTTTTTAAAATAAACTGAGTATTAAATTTTTTTTTGATCGGTGTCCTCAAACTGCTACTATTTTTTTTAATAAAGATTTTTTTTAATGAAGAACTTTTTAACGGCGGGTTTCGCCCGCGGTTGAAAACTTTCGCGTTTATAATATTAATAGGATAGGTCAACATTTGACCACCAACTTGCCTGATGTGAAGCGACATTGTGGCCTAAGATGAAGCACCTGATGAAGATGAAGACCTAGTAGATACTTATTCACTCTGGCCTTGAAGATACCTAGGTTGTAGTTAGTCGGAAAAACAGATGGTGGCAACGACTCCAGACCCTAGCCGTTCATATGTACTGTGCTGCGAACAGTGTATTTTAACACAGTTAACAATGCACATGGAATATTACCATTAAAATGGTAATTATTGAAAAGAAAGTAAACATCCAAATAAAATGCCTAGGCAAATAAAATATTGTTAGCCAAATTAAAAGGAATAAGTAAGACGAAATCGGAGCTCCAATCTAGCAGTCTACCTTGCCAACTCAAAAAAGTCTGGCCGTCTTCCAAAGCCAATTTGGGACCAGTTAGAGAGATCACGACATTGTTTGGCAAAACTACTTTCATTTAGTTTTAAATAACAATTTGCGGTATCAAAATGAATTCTGTCGGCGATTTGGGAACTTGCCAGAAATATTAAGAGAGTATTAGTTTTTTGTAGTGTTACCAACTTTGCAGTGTGGAGTAGAGGAGTAACCATCGCATTTTTAAAATAAATTGACAGCAATTCTGTGTAAATGAACAAATATTTACCTGATGTATTTTGGTTTGTGAAGAAAAATTATCAATTTAAACACCTGATGGCAAATTCAGCGGGAAACAAGCTACAACATATAAAAACATTTCGAAATCAGAATTTATTGATAACTCTTATTCTCCTCCTAACCTCCTAACACGTCATAGTTGAATATTTATAATTAAAAATTAATGTCAGAACAATGAAAGAACAATAATAATTGAAATTTAGTCAAATATGAAAAAGTACCTGGATGGCCGAGCTTTGCTCGGTATTTTTTTTTTTTTTTTTAATTGTGTTTTTTGGATAATAAACAATTGATTTTAGTCTAACCTCAAAGCAAACACTCATTGACTTCGTGTTACTTAACAACGCCATCTGCTGTTGTGTCGTTAAAGCAATTAGTTGCTCACAAAAAATAGTAGTATTATTATTCGCCAATAGATGTCAGGAAGAGTCATATTTTTCAGTTGAGATTGATTATCGATAAAACACGAATAAAATGATATTTTCTAAAAATGATTCCTAGCTAGATCGATTTATCGCCCCCGAAACCCCCTATATACTAATTTGTATGAAAATCGTTGGAGCCGATTCCGAGATTCCAATCTATATATATAAAATTCAAAGTCCTGACTGACTGACTGACTGATATATCAACGCACAGCCTAAACCGCTGGTCCTAGAAACATGAAATTTGGAGGATATGTTCTTTGTACAATGTAGGCATCCACTAAGAAAGGGTTTTTCGAAATACTACCCCTAAGGGGGGGAAATGGGGGGTTCAAATTTCTATGAAACTTTTTATTCTCTGGGTCGATTGACTTAAAAATTGGTACAAATATTCTTCAATTAAAATTATGAGACACGTGTATCACAGTTTTTCCAAAATCATCATCATCATCATCCACCGACAGAGTCTAATAGGGCTTCTTTTTACTCCGAAAACTTTGTTGAGAAAGTTGTTAACCCACTACAAAAGACGCTGTTATCATTCTTAGGGTTCCGTACTAAAATGGTGAAAGAAACCTTATCATGAAACACCGATGTCTGTCTGTCTGTATGTCTGTGAGCTGATTATCTTGGAAACTGTAATAGCCAGCAACTTGGAATTTGGTACAGATCTAGATAACGGTAGTAGCTACGTATAGTAGGTAAAACGTCACGCCTTTACCCTAAGAGGTGCATTACAACACCCTCACTTCGCCGGACGATATTCAGTCCAAAATGTAATAAGTAGTCAGCCTATCGCCATACGTACATCGGGCTCCAGTCATGTAGCAGATGACATTAAATACGAAGCTATCATGGAATTTTCATATGAATCTCCGTGTAAAATATGTGAACTATATTGCTGACATTCTATCAAATTTCAAACCTACTTAATCAGTAAGGGAAAAATACAAGAATTAAGTCCAAGCCTGTCAGAAGATTACAAACGGCAAGTGGAGAGATATCTGTCAATAGAGATCAAGTAGATGAGCTAGGAGATGAAATGTATTATTAGTGTCTGTCTGATCTTAGAAGAAGTATTTAGTAAAAATAGACAAAGTCAATAGAAGAAGCTGCTTTAGTATTAGGAAGACCAAAACCTACAATACGGGTTGCCTTTTTTTTTATGTAAAATAGGTCGGCGTTTGACCACCAACTCGCCTGATGTTAAGCGACGTTGTGGTCTAAGATGGAGCACGACGACCTATAAGGTACTTATTCACTCTAGCCTTGGAGTTTTGTAGAGTGAAGAAGTACAAAGACGGCAGTTGAGTGAGGTGCTACAAGTGCTCTACTACTCTACTACTACTACTCTACTACTCAGACCCGTCTTCGGAACGGTTACACCGGACTACATTCCGAAACACGACTAGGTCATTTCACGGCATGGCTTGGTCCTGTGGGTGGTAACTAGCCACGGCCGAAGCCTCCCACCAGAGTTAGCACTACCCGGGGACCACGTGTAGGGAATCAGAATAGAGTACACTCCTACGGACGTGGGTAGCTTCGAAGGTCTTAACTTAAGGTCTGCCACCATACTGACTGGTGTGGTTTCCGAATGAGTCTGTGTATCCTCAGCTGAGGATTCGTCTAATATCTCTAACACCATCGAACTACACCTTCGAGCTAAAAAGAGTGCAGTTTCCCCTTAAAGTCTGTTTTGCAATGACCATAAATAAATCTCAAGCCAAACTCAAAATTTACTAAATTGCTTTTCACACGGTTAGTTATACGTGGCCTGCTCCAGAGTAAGCTCATGGAGCGGCCTGGTGTTCCTAAAAAGAAAGAATATGGTTTACAAAGAAATATTGAGGTAGGTTTTCGTTGTAAACAATATTAATTATCAATTATCTACTTTTGGTTGTCTCCTAATTTAATCTTTTCACACACGCTTTAAGCTCTGTTGATACCATACTACTACTACTACTCTCATTCAATAGATAGTTTGGTGAACTAAAGAACTTTGTTCTTATTGCTCTGTTTGGGATATTGTCAGTTTGTGTATTCAATTGAGAGCGAGTGTGACCGCTTATAATATTTATTTCTGAAGATAAAAACGTCATTAATTTCCTGTAAGCCACGCGGGCGAAGCCGCGGGCAGAAGCTAGTTATATATATATATATATACAAGAATTGTTCATTTAAAGGTATAAGATTAATGTCATTATACAGTTAAGTATAGCAAAAAAAATAATCATATATACCTATTACGAGTATTTTACAAAATATATAAGAAAAGTCAAAAATCTCTTATTTTAAAATAAGCTAATATTTATGAATATAAATATTAATATTTATTTTATATTTAATATTTATGAATATAAATATATTGGTTAACATACTTACGTACCTATTGCTGAATTTACTGTCAGCTAGCTGCACCCTGCAGTGTTGCCTTTTTTATTGTCAATGACTAATGCTGTTGGCTACTGAGGCCTCTACAGCGTACCGGACGTTAGGCAAGCGCGGAGGGCGCAGGACCTTAAGAGTTAGTGTTGCCCCTTGTTGAAAATAGCCTTGTATTCATCCAGAAAAGCTATTCTTATGGAGTGAGATTCAATCTCACCATTTTTCGTACTTGTTGCTCTCGTTTGAATAGGTAGTCATAGGTGTGAGGGTGGCCAAGATAAAATCTCATCTCATCCCACGCGTAGGAATAGCCCCCCAGGCTTGAAGATTGTTGTCATAAAATAAACAACCAGAGCCTGCAATTTAACGAGGCCTTGGGTGGCCTAGAAACTCTGACATCATGGCTTGCTACTCGACCTATACGAACTAGTTTACTAATCCAGGCTATCCCTATCCATAAGCTATCTCCATTTTATTATCAAAATCCATCAATCCATTTGAGCGTGAAGAACTAACAAACAATTTCCTTCCTTACAACTTTCGCATCAAAACATATCTAAAAAAAACACAAGTTGAACCGTTTCAATTGCGTTTCAATTGCCTTTATTATTCTAGAAGGCCACAACTTTGTGCAAAACAAGTAACGTACAGTATATCGTAACAAAGTTAATGTAATATTAAGTTAGGAGAGTTTCCTTCAATCCTTCCTTATAAGCCATCCAAGTTACTGCACTAAGCTCGGGTGAGGGGGTCACGTAGTCCGACGGAGAGGTATTGTAGTTTCAAACTTTGATTCACTTTCGTATCTAGCTCTGCAAGTAATTAAGTATATCTGCTGTCTGCAAAATTTAGCCACTGAAGCGGAGACGAGCGGAGTGGAGCTCAGCGGCGTTTGAAATGACCAATGACAATGCTGGAAACCTCCACTCCGCTGCAGTTGAAACATTGTGATTGGTCACTTCATTCACCGCTGAGCTGGACTTCGCTCGATTCGTGGAAACGCACCCTTCAACAGAGTCCGACGGAGAGGTATTGTAGTTGGTAACTTAGATATACTATGTATCTAGCTCTGCAAGTAATTATATCTGTCTGCAACATTTAACCTCTGAAGCGGAGACAAGCGGAGCGGAGCTCAGCGGCGTTTGAAATGACCAATGACAATGCTTGAAATCTCAACTCTGCTTCAGTTGAAACATCATGATTGGCCATTTCATACACCGCTGAGCTGGACTCCCTCGACTCGTGAAAACGCACCGTTCAACGGAGTCCGACGGAGAGGTAATGTAGTTGGTAACTTAGAAATACTATGTAAGCAAATTATATCAGCCTGTCTGCAAAATTTAAGCTACCATCCTTGAGCATATTACATGTAGTCCATGCTGCTAATAATTTAAAAATTGTGTAGTATTTCTCTTCAGTGCATTGGATTAAACATAATTAGAGAACATTCTGACATGACATGAGAAAACATTCTGAATTATAACTTTTTTTTTTGTAGTACTTTGAGAATAACCCTTCCATACTACTCAATATTCAACCCATAAAGTTTAGGCAAATATATTTACCTCAACTTGAGCAGAGACTTGAGTAGTATGGAGAGCAATTCGTTCATTGGAAAATCCGGCGTTTCCGGTATCGAAAGATTCAGTAATAATTTACCTTAAGTTAATAAAATGTTTTCGTAAATAAAAATCCTGGGAAAATTAGAAGCCGCTTCCATACTTTTTTCTTGAGAAAAAGTGAATTTTAGGTAAATACTTGCTGTGCCCAGCGAATTCGTCCGCGGTCCCACAGGAACCATAATTTTTTTCGAAATAAAAAGACGAAGAATTTTCTGTACGACTGACAACGTGTATGTAAAATTTCATGATAATGGTTTGATTAGTTAAGGCGTGAAAGCGTAAAACACATACAAACAAACGAACGAACTCAGTTTCGCAATTATATATATTATTATGCGATTGTAAAAAAATCTGTAAAGTAAATACCTAGAGAGCATGAAAATAAGAAAAAAAATAATGTGCTTGAATTAAATTTTAAATTAAATTCCATTAAAAACTTTAAAACTTCGATTTTCATCAAACGCCAATTAATTCACCTTTCAAACAAAATTGGTTCATCCGGTCGAGAGCTACGATGCCAGACATACACACAGACAAGTCAAACTTATAACACCCGTCCTTTTTACGTCGGGGGTTAAAATGGAAAATTTCAAATAAAACATCAGAGGAACACAAAACAAGCTAGAAATCCAAAAATAAACAAAAGACTATTCTAGCTAGCTAATGAAATCAGCTCTAGCAAAGTTTGGAAGCTGATTATACGTCTACCGAACTTTAGTTAGACAAGTACTAGTACTCAGGCTACGCACGGCACTGGCATTAATCACGTACTAGCTAACTAGCGTAGTGCCGGCACCCATATGGTGTAATACGTACTGAGTACGTGATTTACTTACTAAGTACGTATTTACTACTTAAACAGATAGGTGAAAAGGGATACTATTTGGCAGGGGTGGCAAACCAATGGCACGCGTGCCATTGATCGCACGGGACAAAATATTTTGGGCCGCTACAGATCGAAATGGCTTACATTTTAGTCTGTGGAACAACTGTTTTTTTTTTCTTTCGAGATTTTGGGTTGGCTCCATGGTAAAGATTGTTCATAATGATGAGTACAATAACCCCTTTTTGGCTAAACACCCTTTACCGCTAACCCTGTATAGATAATTTATAAAAAAAAATTAGCCACCGTTTCGACGGACACAAAATAACAGCGCTCTACAAAAGTCGATCAGAAATGATGAAAACGATGATGATTTAACAAAAAAATTAAAGATGACGACGACATGACGGCACGGCACCTCATTAAACATTTATTTAAAACAAATGGCTCATTTGTACATAAAGGTTCGCTATCTCTGCTCTATGGGATGAAAACCTAGATTCGAAAGTACATAATGCTAAATAATTTTAGTACAAATACATTTCAAAAATCGCTTTCGAAAATAGCTAGGTCTCAAAGTAACAGAATAATTAGTGCGTTACTTTATCAAAATTAGTTTGAATTTTTTTTTTTAAGTTATGCTATATTATTGTTGTTCTGATCTCACGTACAGGGAACGTAATATTGCGAAAATGTAACACATAATTAACCTTTCGGCGCACAATGTCATGTTTTCAAAATGTCACGTAATTAAGTACGTACACATACATACGCACATTCTAAAAACCGGCGTAAGTTTACGTACAGATAAAACTTTGCAAAACAAACATCCCTGCAAACACGACAGCACGATATTATAACACCTTTAGCGTCTGGAACATAGGGTTGAATTTCCAAAAGCTGTTTTGGCCTGTAAAGAAAAACGAGCGTGGTGACATTGTAGGAATTTCCCGAGGGGCCGATTATCTCTGACAGCAAAAGTCAAGGTTATGAAGAATGGGAAATGTGCATTGGGCGAGGGAGAATCAGGGCTCTGGAGAAATCTGCGCTAGAAAGTAGTTGAGTGAGCTTGTAATGATAACTACAGGAGTCGCGCTAAAAAACGCTGTGACAACTATCATTGTTACATCCACACTTACCTATTTTTACCCGACTGCTCAAGGAAGAGGGTTATGTTTTTCGAGTGTATGTATGTAGGTATGTGGGTGTGTATGAATGGGGTTTCTTTGGCACGCCCTACAGCCTAAACAGCTTGATGGATTTAGACATGTGAGATGTCATTTGAATTGTCTTGATAGTGGAAGTGACATAAAGTACAAAGTAAAGTAAAATTTTATTTCTCAAAACTGTGTACATATAAAGGTGAAGTATGTTAAAGTACCTAGTCTTATTTAGTCTAGGCTTATTTTTAATTATTATGTAAAATAGTTATAAATTAAATTGAGATCAGATTTTAGAGTAGAGGCTAATTAGATTAGGTAAGTAAAGAAATTTACCTTCTATAATATAAATATGGACCTGATCCATGTGTAGAGGCATAAAATTCTTTCATGTCGTAAAAGTACATCATTTTGCAGCCGAGTTTTTAGTGTTTCTTTGAATAATGTCACTTAATTATTATGTTTTTATTTAACTCTTATTGTCCCACTGCTGGGTAAAGATCTCACCCATAATTGCGTCAAAACCCATTGGGCAGAAGCCAATTTAAAAAAACAAAATATCTATAAGACTTTTTGAAACCTATTACACGTAATAACTGCATAATTTTACCAAAACCATTTTAACGAAATAATTTAGCTGACTAATGTATTTTATTGGCCAAGAATAATGCACTTGGTACAGAATTATGTAATTTTGTCGTTTTTTGAGCGACATACAAAATACCCAAGAGTTGGAGGTGTCTTAAGCAAAAGCGAACACCGTAGACCTTCAGCTCCGTGGTCGAGCGACATTTTAAAAGCAGTAGAAGGCAGTTAATGAGAGTGTCGGCAGAATAGTGGGTCACACACAGTTTTGTTTATTAAAAAACCAGCTATTATGTGACAGAAGGCTTAAAAGACAATACATATGGAATCTTGTTCGCTAACAAATTTTAATTTAATAATGTTACTCACTGGAGGATCAGTTCTTTCATGCTATATAATCAGACAACAAATCTGCTAAGTGCTATTAATAAGCCAATCGCAAGATAAAGATTACACCAATAAAAACATATTTAAAAACCAGCTCTAAGGCACCACTCATTGTCTGCGCTCAGTGGGTAATTGTGTGTCAGTGAGCACCAAATAAGAGCAATTGGGTACCAATTGTTGGCCAACGTTAAATACGACTTTACAGGGTTATCAGGAAAGGGTGTACTAAGCCAAAAGGGGGTCATTGTACTCATCATTATGAATAACTTCTACTTTGGGGTCAATCGTGAAATCGACAAAAAATAACAGCTGTCGATCAATGAAATTTTTGTATGGAACGGCTGTTTTTTTTTTTTGAGTTGTTGGGTTGGCAGCATAGTAAACGTAGTTTCTAATGTTGAGTACAATGACCCCCTTTCGGCTTAGTAGGACACCTTTTTCTGATAACCCTGTATTGTACAATAACCCCCCCTTTAGGGTAATTACATTCAATACCGTTAACCCTGTATAGGTAATATAAAAAAATTACCCACCGTTTTGACGAACACGAAAGAACGGTGCGCTAGCTCTACAAAAGTCGATCGAAAATTTTGGTAACGATGACGATTACGGCTAAAGCTAAGTTGCCTGGAAGAGATCGCTTTTAGTGATAAGGCCGCCAGTTGTACTATAAAATAAATATTTTTACAATTATTCTGTTTTTTTTTTTTGGTTTGAACAATAAAGAGTTATCAATCTGTCTATCTATGATTTAACGAAAAAAATTGAAGATTCATAAATCACAAATTGTTGATAAATAGTAAACCAGATTGTTCTTGAAATTTGGTTATAGTCTCATAAATCCAGTCCCAAGTCTTATTACTGCCATCAATCCGGTCGAGTAGACAAATTAGACGCAGCACCGGCTGCGAGTTACGACTCACCACCAACCTACCGGCACCTTGTAATTATAAACACTAACCCAATAGAACTTCTTCAATTTCCTGAAATTCACAATTTTATTGCAAACGCTCACTGTACAAATAAAGATGTGACTTTTTGTTACAAGAAGAAATTTATCGAAGCGCATCAATTAGCTGCAAACTCAGATCAACCTAGAGGAAAAGATGGAACACTGCGTTATATCTCGCTGAAGCCACTTTTTTCACTTTACTTGTGTGCGTGGTAATGTTGCCATGAAAAACATTTGCAATTGCACGAAAACTAATTCCCAAACTCTATCTTAGCCATTTCCGTTCCAATGTACAACCTTAGTAGATTTAATATTCTAAAACTGCACATATTTGTAAGAGTTTAAATTTTGGCTTTTTTCAAAATTGACTTGTGTAAAACTGCACAGTTTTTAAAAAGAACCTCAAAATGTAGTCCTGGCCAAACTTTCATAATGCACTATGTATATTTATGTACACGAAATTATACCATAAACATATCCATATTACAATTAAAAATCGAAAGGAATTCTGTCTGTCTATTTGTTAGCTTTTCACGGCTAAACATTTGAAGGGATCTTAATGAAATTTGATAATTAGTGACAGTAATTCACAAGGAAGGTTTTTGGAAACTATTTCATGAATCAAGCAAACGAAGCCGTGGGGAACAGCTAGTAAGTGATAGAAAGCTGCTGATTGGTTAGTGCGCTTAGTACCAACCCGATCCTGAAATTGCTTTCGAAATTTCTACTTCTAGAAGTCACTACTAGTGGAAACATTAATTTCGTACGGAACTATAAGGTTTAACAACCCGCAGGCCGCAATACAATTCCAATTTCGAGGAAATTGTACAATTCCCAATTTAGATGAATCATTTGTGGGCTTAAAACGGCTACGATGGGATAATTGAAAGTGACGCATTCATTCCAAGAAACAAGTACCAAACGAAGAGAGAAATGACGATTAATAAACGACCTACAGTAATACATACTAAACACTATGGTCAACCACCCCCGCGGGGGCAGATAGCCATAAGTGTTACCGTCTGCCACCGCGTGGGGGCAGGCCGCGGGGACAGACGGTAACAATCCAGTATCTGCACCTCTGTAAGTCGTATTTATTAGCTGTGAAACGCAGACGTGATAAGTGATGACAGCCTAGTTGGAGAAGGCCTGCCTCTCAAGCCAGAGGTAGCGGGTTCGAACCCAACAGACGACACGCACCAATTTATGAAATTATGAAATCCTCCTTAAGATTATTTAGGAGCAAAGTATCAAAAAAAAAAAAAAAAACAATTAATACAAACAATCAATAGTTAAAATTATATAGTTATCATTTTAAACCATCTTATCTATTCTTGCTAGTGTGTATATATATATATTTATTTATGTATAATGTATTTATATTTTATTTCATTTTTTTTTCTCTTGCTGACATGTCTGTGATCAAAAAATTTGTTTATTTTCAAAGATAATTATGATGTTAAGATAGAAATAAAAATACTCACCACCTTCCTCATTGCGAATGTTGTGAATACCTATTATGGGTATACATATCAGAACTGTTCCTATTAGCTGTAAGAAAACTTAAATTGTTTAATATGTATACTGTTAGTATTCCTTAATAAATAAATAAAATAAAATAAAAATAAATGAAAAAAATATGAAAATATATTATGAAAATATATTTATTGCCAAAGAAAAAAAAACACAATAGAAATAATTAATTTGTTCATTGTGTGAACATTTGTGCGGATTGTTTGTCATCTGCTACATGACAGGAGCCCGGTTTTGGCGACAGGCTCGCCCCCTGTCACATTTGGGACTGAATATCGTCCGGCGAAGTGTGAGTGTTGTATTACACCTCTGCCAGCCCCCTCGGGGGAAAGGTGTAACAAAATGATACACGCGGTGATGCAACCGACTGTACTATAGACTATACAAGTGATCCTATATTACCTATTCCTACCTAATTACTACCTAACCAATTAAAGGACTAATTGTCGCGATGGCGGGCATTGGAGTTTCCCGTTAGTGTGGCCGTAGCATTATAATAATTATGGTACTAGGTAGCAGTTATCCTTGTACTGGTTTAGGTACCTATAGTTTATGTACGTACTTGTACCATGATATAATAAGTACCTGGATGTCCGAGCTTTGCTCGGTATTTTTTTTTAGTATTACATTTAGTATTATTATTCGCCAATAGATGTCAGGAAGAGTCAGTTTTTGTTATTTTTCTTCCAAGTGTATGTTTAAGTTGATTATCGATAAAACACGAATAAAATGACATTTTCTAAAAATGATTCCTAGCTAGATCGATTTATCGCCCCCGCTATATACTAAATTGTATGAAAATCGTTGGAGCCGATTCCGAGATTCCAATTATATATATATATATACAAGAATTGCTCATTTAAAGATATAAGATATATATACTCCGCCAGGTATAGCATTCAAATTCATGAATGGTCACGTGGGCAACACGTAGTGACGTCAATCGATGCTTAAGCAAGACCGAAATACATCATTTACAAATAGTTCGAAAGAGACAATGACGAGTGACGTCATTACGTGTTGGCTCCCGAAATGCTAGACCTTGTTTTTTTAGATTAAGACCTACACTACAATAAAGCACTCTCCCGAGGTTGCCAGGTTATTTTATCGAGGGTATCCAACAAAGGGCGAGTGTATAGCCGCTCCGGCGCCATTACCATAATATTTGAATTTTAATTAACGCAAACACCTTAACATTTAAATTAAGGAAAGCTGGGTTATTGTGCTAGATATTGATAGAGTAGCAAAGTTACTTGAAGTAAATATTTGGGTGGTTTATTTTTTAAAGTGATTGATAAATAATTTATGTCTGATAAAAACACCTACGACGTAAACACATACGTAAAATAGACACGAAGGGCAAACCAAATAAAACTGAACCTATTTAAGAATTGAGAAACAATTATCTAATCCGACAAGCCAGCAGGCCTAGTATGCGCAACGCGACAACGGTATATTGACTCTTTTTATGGAGACAGACGTATGTTTACACATAGCTTTGTCACGTTCTCACATGACAAAAAGTGACGAAACGATTTTGTCGCGCGCGCATATAAGGCCTGCAGATTACGCTTTAAAGAATATGATCATAATAATATAATAAAATTCATTTATTCAGGAAATTAAACCCGCAAGTAACATGCCTTTTTGGCTACTCTATGACTTTATGAATTAGGTATACCCATGGGCGTACCCAGCTTCTGGCGTAGGAGGGGGCAAGTCAGATTTTTTAGGTCGGATCGTCCGCGGCTGTTTTGTCATACACACTACACAACACACCTACATGAGTCATTAGATGTAGGTATGTAGTGTAGTGTGTAGGGCAAACACCCGCAAATGATCCTGTTTTGAAATGAAATTGTTTATTTACCAGATTTGCATCCATCAAATTATTTCGTTAATTAGGTATTAAATGAATTAACTAATGATTAAAATTAAAATACAATGGTCAGAAATAAAATATAAAACAAGAATTAAATAAAATTGAATAGATTGAATAAAATAAAATTGAACAATTAAATGAATGGGGTAAAATTGAATGAAATTAAATTAAAAATTTTTAAATGAATAATTAAAACAATTAAACTAGGCAATGGGCGCGTGTTTTATAGATATTTAAATAAATAAAATTTTACAATCCTGTCACAGTAGTACATTTTACTATATTCTTAAGTGAATCATTAACCTAATTTGTCATTAAAATTTTGATGCAAGTTCCCTATTGCATCGTGCATTTTGTCAGTGTCTACTGCGCGGTTTATTTAAAAGTTAGAGCATAACTCGTTTACACTTTAATTAGTATTTAGGGGAGTTCATACATGTTCTGCGAGATTTTCAAGGGGGGGCAGCTGCCCTCCCCTGCCCCCCCCTAGGTACGCCCATGGGTATACCTAATTACTTCATGCTGCATATTCTTGACTTAATGTAAAAAGCTAAACTATTTGTGAAACGATGCGGTAGAAATAAAGGCTATTTTTAATTTTATGTTTTATTTAATTACTTCATGTGTAGGTGCTTCATTTTCCCCGCAGCTGCTTGTTTTTGCAAGAAAAGAATGGCGTACAGGCACCTGAGAGTAAGAATGTGGTGACAGGTAACTGCAACGCCAGAAATCTCTTTAGGGCACCTATTACTACTTCTACCCTGCCCTAAAGAGTTTGCAATGCCAAGTAAATGAAATAATAAATTAAATAAATTCATAATACTTACCATTGCCCCGATGTGGATCGATCTGAGCCTGCAGTATGGAGAAGCCAGGCGCGATGATGGCGGGCAGCGTGCGCGAGCGCAGTAGCGGTGGCGGCATCCGCCGCGCGCCGCCGCCCAGCGCCTCGGCTGCGGCTGCCGCTGCCGCCGCGGCACTGCAGAATAAACACAATATGAAATACCAGTTAATAAATGACAGTTCTGAGGAAACAAACATTTTTAAAAACAGTAACCGAATTGAGAACCTCCGTCTTTTTTAAGTCGGTTTATCGATGCCTCTATACAGCGTACCGGGTGATACAGTTGTTTATGTCTTTGTGTGTGTTCCTTTATCCGTAGCATCCCTGACATGAAAAATTAGTGGAAAGCTGTGAGTTGAATGCGTTAATTTTAAGATTCCTTGCCTTTAAAGATTTTTTTAATGGCTCTATGCTGTTGGCCACTGAGGCCTCGACAGCGTACCGGGCATTAGGCAAGCGCAGATGGCGCAGGGGTAGGATGACTTCTTTGTCCGCCTACCTTTAGTAAGGGCCCTCCTAGACAGGTCATATTTTAGTGCAATACTGGCCTTGTAATACCAGTAATATAATCGGAAATATTGCCATATTTCCGATTGTAGCCCGGCCATCATCAGCTATGTTAGAAATGTATGACTATGTGCGAGTAGTTAGGCCTAACTCAAAATATTGTCGAAATGCTTTCGGGCTAGTGTAGCAGTAAAAATATGGCCCTCTCTAAGAGCTCTCTAATGCGGAATGAGGGGTTTACACGGGTGACTAAAGCCGCACGTTTTTTGCCGCACGGCGAAAACCGCCCGCCCATATGACAATTCGGTTAGGTTGCAAGTGACTAAAGCAAAGTGATAGGTTGCAAGTTACCTGTGAAGGGCTTGTCGCTTCACAGGTAACTTGCAACCTAGCACGGCGCAAATCGACCCGTGTAAACCTCTCATTAGTTGCAAAATGCTACCAGTGCGAACGTCATTAAAAGAAAACTCGTTTAGCGTAACCCTGAATATGATTATGAAGCATAGCTGTAATTATTGTAGCCTTCACATTTAACTAGAACTAGAACATTTTAATTGTAGTAGCGTGCGGCATTGGATAACTAACCCTGAGCTATGATGTCATACGAGCCATTTTGAAATTAATAAAACGAGATGTTTATGTCTTTGATCATTACTTTCTAGCTGAACTCGATGTCATTATTTCTTCTATTCGAGTCATATTTTTCAAGGATGAATGTTAGTACCGGTTGATTTTTTTACCGACTCGAGAATATGGTGTGTTAAGAAGTAAAGAACAAGAAAAAGAAAGAAAAAAAGTTTATTTGTGACCTTTTAAAATTAAAAACATTATGAGGAATTTTATAATGTACAAGGTCACAAAACGGCCCCAACTCAGCATAATGCCGGCTGTTAACCAAGGTATTAGAGGTACACTCGAGGATATATTTTTGTTTAGTAGAGAGTGCGGGGCGCGGGCGGAATAGGATGCGCGAGCGGCTCTTGAGCTGCGAATGATAGTTTTCGGCTGCCTTCAAAGAATAGACAGACATTCTCACCATGAGTTTCAATAGTTACGAAAAAAAAAATCGTTTTCGTTTGGCTCCATACCATAAATACATTTCAAAAAAGCGCCCCTGGCGGAAACGTTAAGGAACTAGGTTAAATGTATGGAGCCAAACGAAAACGAAAAAAGTTTTTATCAAATCTCGTGATAAGCCTTTAGTAGAATGCGCATGATTTTAACTTCGATATTTATAATAAATTTATTTATTTATTCACATTACAAAAAAAAATCTATGCCATATACGGCATTTACTCCGATTACCTTCTACACCCAATTTTTTTTTGAGACGGTAAAGAAAGTCAATCGGTATTTAAGAATTAATAAAGAAACTAAATTAATTAAATAATATAAAGTAAGTTCGTCTGTCTATAGATAGGCCAACTAGTTAGTCCTAATTTCAGAGTTTTAGGCTATCTGAAAGTTTCTGACATATTTGAGTTTAAAGATTATTATATTATAAGACTATCCCTTCAAAAAGTTATTCTTTAACAATGTTTCAGCATCTTCCTCTATTTTCATTCTAGTTTATCAAATAAAGATATTGAATCTCTGACCAATAAGCCCTTTCTTAAGCAATCAATATCATTCTTATCCCAATCATTTTTGTAGTCTATCTCATAAAATAAGAATCATTGTCTCAAAATAAAGGTACAGACCAATATTTTCTATCGGCTGCGACTTTGTGTTTTCTAGTCGGTTTTGGAATGGGTTGACGTTTAGTTGAGGAATAGGACACAAGATGCCTATTCCCAGCAGTGGGATAGACAAGGCTCTGAGTTATGATAATAACGATGAGTCTATCTTCCTCTACAGTTCGCATTTCCCAACCGATTTTCGTGACATTTTGTAAGCAGTAATAATTAAGAGTCCAGCGACCACTTTAGACTAACTTCGCATTAACATCGTCATCTTTTTCTAGCCATTTCGTCTAGAAAAAGATGACGAGCAAAGAGAGCAAGTTAAGATACTGACGAGCCTTTAAAGTTACCTACAGAGTGACAAAGTGCATTTTTTTTATGACTTTTGCACTTCTCTAGTCATTCTTAAATAACTAATAATGTCCCTTGTATTATGGATTCATTTAAAAGCTAATGATGTAGACAACCTCCCTATGTAAAGGGATTTTTGATTTGCTTTGTCTATCTATTGAATAAATAAGTCAAAAGTGACCCCTTACAAATGCGGATATTTTTCATAGCTCTATTTTCGCTTGAGAACGTTTTTAAAAAAAAACCTAGAACATAGGGGCGGAGATATTGTTAATTTAATTATACATGCTAAATTTCATCATAATCTGTCAAATGGTTTTAAAGAAATTTGAGAAGCGCGGTTGTATGGAAATTTCAGAGCGTCGCGGGACTCTTAAAAAGATGTTTTTTCCCGAGCCAGTTTTTGTTATTTTTTTCAAAATCGTTTAATAAATGCGACCTGTAAGAGAGAAAACAGAGATCAGGATAGAACTCGGACACAGGACACCATTTTTGTCAAAGCTGAAGCATAGACGCTTCGCTTGTTCGACTAGTCATCAGCCAATCTTTTGAACAGTACCTTATCTATAGCTCTACAGCCTTTTCTGACCCAGTGCAATATTTTTTTACCTGACAACGACAAAGCAAAAAGAGGGCTATGTTTTTAATTGCTACTACCATGCATTATTACTAATTCACCATCAGCAAATTGAATTATTTACTGTAAATTAAATTAATCTTTTAGTTTAAATTTTTGTAATTTATTTAGTTATTTTGAGTTCTAGTTTTTAGTTAATAGTTTAAGTTTTCTTTAATTTTCTGTTCTGTTATTTTGAGTTGTGTACAAATAAATAAAACCAAGGTAAATACTACCTAATTACTGTAAAATTATAATTAATGTAAATCTGTAAATTAATGTAATTGATAAAAAAATGTTCCCAGGAAGATACTAGCTACCGCCACTCAGGGTATCCTACCGCGGTGGCTAGTGACACTAATTAAAAATTCCTTTTTATTCGTAAAATTTTTAAAATGATTGTAATGTGTTTATAATGTAGCCATCGCAGAAATAAATTTATCTAAATTATCTAAATGCATGCCGAATGACCCAAAATTTGTTCCTGGTAACTTTTCTTTACTCCCAAAGTCTGCGCCATGTACCTGGGTCCATCTGGCTGCTGGCTCCAGCCTAGATACGACGCTTTCTGCAAGCTTTCTAATTCTAATTTAACTTCACTTTCGTGTCAAGAAAAGTTCGTGTTTGCACTTTCTTGCAAAGAAATTTCAACCACTTCCCGGTGTTCGATTGAGCTGAAGTTTAATAGACCTACGTAAATTCGTAAATTAAATGACAATGCAATAGTATAGTAATTTATAAGTTTGTTGTGTTTTTAACTTACTCTAGATATGTGGTCTAATACACAAAAACAAAAAAAAAAAAAAACAATAAAACCCACAAGAGAGAGCTGCATTTTTTCCCTATATTTACCCATTAGCCCTCTAAGCAATAAACGTTGTTTAGCCTTGAAATAGTTATACAGTGTTTTCTCCCCCGAGGGTTCCCGCCTTGTCGTGGCGGGGGGGCTCAGTAGCCGTGGCCTCGGCAACCACGGTGAAGCCAAGAGGAATCCGAGGTGGGGCCGCTTCTTGGGGCTTTTGGCCCAAGGCCCATTTGGAGGCGGCCTAAGTAGGGTGTGGGTCTGTATTGCACATACAGACCCACAACTGAGGTGGGGTGCAGTGTCGCATGGGCGACACTGCAACCGAAGGCTGGGGGCCGCGGCGGGAGAGGACTGTTGGTGTGTCGTTGCCACTTTCCCTACCTTCCGCGGCCCAAACGGGGTCGCTACCGTTCGATGGCGGACGCGGTGGGGCCGCAGAGGAAGAGGCGTGTCGGTGTATCGTTGCCGCTCTCCCTATCCTCTGCGGCCGAAGTGGCAGGCGGCGGGGCCACTCATCTGACCCGTCGCATGGGGATAATGGGCGCCTAGACATGGGTGCTGTCTGGCGCCCACGGGCAAATTGGTCCCCGAGGTGGTGGATGATGACGATGTGTCTGGTGTTCGACACATCGTCATCGAGAGGGAGAGAGCGCAAGCTCGGGGTGGTGCTCGAAGGGGCTGGCGCTGTCGGGGCTGCGGAGGAGTCCGAAAGCGTACCCGTTGCCCCGACATTTTGCGCCGAGGTGGAACACCCTTGGGTTTTTAGTGGGTAGGCCGTCAGTGGCGGGATTCCCACATAACCACTCTGTGCCCGCACCCGGGGCTGTTGGTGGTATCCATAAAGGATTTTCCCAATGTGAAAAAAAAAAAAAAAAAAAAAAAAAGTTATACAGTGTTTTGTCCTTATCTTTATTTTAAATTTTTAACTCGTTCAAAAAAGACAGAACACTCGTATAACTATTCCGAGACTATATAACCTTTATTGCTAAGGAAGTACGAGTACAGATGCGGGTAACGTGACTTGAGTAATTTTATCCAATGCCTTAAGCATCTGCACACATAATTCAATTGACCATAATACATATTCAAAATTAATATGCTCATTGTTTCATTCATTCATGCACACTTTGCAAATCACAAGCGATGGCAGCCTAGTTAGAAGGCCTGCCTCTCAAGCCAGAGGGAGCGGGTTCGAACCTAGCCGACGGCACGCACCAATTTGTTCATTGCGTGAGCATATGTTCGTATTGTATGTCATCTACTACATGACTGGAGCCCGGTGTATAGCGACAGGCTCGCCCACTGTCACGTTTGGGACTGAATATCGTCCGGCAAAGTGTCGGTGTTGTATTACACCTCTGCCAGCCCCCTCGGGGGAAAGGCGTGACGATATGGAAATCACAAGAGAGAATTTCCGATTAAAATACAGACAAAACCAATAAAAACCTGTCGCGTGTCTAGACGTCCGTCTGCTACAGCCCTTAGCCGCAGACAAAGTCGCGTTCACACCGCAGTAAGCCGAACCCTGTGGTTCCGATATTCTGGATGAAATGGAATAAACCCGATATCTGTCAATTAGGCGCTGTAATAATACACTCCTGTATTTATTGGTCTCGACTTGAAAGAATGTCAGTTAGTAGGTATTACTTACTTTTTTCTTTTGAGAGCCAGTTTCCATGCAATGTTTTTACCCGACTGCGCAAGAAGGTCTTATGTTTTTTGAATACAGAATGTATGTATGTATGAATGTGGGTATATATGTATGAGGTTTCTTTGGCTCGACCTACAGCTTATACAGCTTAATGTATTTCGACATGTGAGGTGTCATTTGAATCGTCTTGATATTCTATGGTCTTGATAGTGGAAGTGACATAGAGTACAACGTTTTGCAGCCGAGTTTTTTTGTTTTTCTTTTATTAATGTTACCTGTTAAAAAGCGATGGCAGCCTAGTTGGGAGAAGGTCCGCCCCTCAAGCCAGAGGGAGCGGGTTCAAACCCAGCCGACGGCACGCTCCAATTTGTTCATTGTGTAAACATATGTGCGTATTGAATGTCATCTGCTACTTGACTGGAGCCCAGTGTATGGCGACAGGCTCGCCCCCTGTCACATTTGGGACTGAATATCGTCTGGCGAAATGTGTGTGTTGTATTACACCTCTGCCAGCCCCCTCGGGGGAAAGGCGGGACGAGATGTATATAATGTCACGTGTTTATTTTATGCTTACGATTAATTTTGAATATAAATATAACTAGTGACGTAACTCATTGTAGTGTAGTAACTTAGGGGTAATTACTGGAAGTGCTAGTCCCCAAGATACAATTGTACTTATTTAAACTTAGTTTGGGGATAAGCACTACACTTTAAGTTAACATAAATCGAATTTAAATTTAAGTTTTTACTTGATTTCCGCAGTTTAAGCAACGGACGACGAAGTCATTTTTCAGATGGGAGACCGCAGATTGCATTTATAACTGAGCGCTACCGTGGTTTGGATGACTCGTTCAATTGTAGGGTTTGGAGCAGCCTATGAGATCTAACAGCAGGGCTAGCCACTTAGCCTATACGAACTTACTTAGTTAACTTTTTTTTTATGTCAGTTTTTTAACTTTCCAGACCTAACGACTTTGATTAACAATCTCTACAAAGGATTCCCAAATTTTTGTTTGAATTCAAATACTTACTACTACAGTCTTGCTACGTGACTACTAAAAGCCTACGTCTTAATTATGATGATAGTTGACAGGTGCATTCTATTGCTACAAAGTAACATTACTTTTCAAATTGTCATTTGCTTTTGGATAATTACCTCTCTACTATCTGCAGCGGTTACAAGAAGAAGTACAAAGACGGCAGTTGAGTGAGGCGCTACAAGTGCGCTACTGCTCAGACCCGTCTTCGGAACGGTTACACCGGACTACATCCCGAAACACGACTAGGTCATTTCATGGCATGGCTTGGTCCGGTGGGTGGTAACTAGTCACGGCCGAAGCCTCCCATCAGAGTTTGCTACCCGGTTAACACTACCCGGGGACCACGTGTAGGGAATCAGAATAGAGTACACTCCTACGGACGTGGGTAGCTCAGCCCCCGTCAGCTATTACAAAAATGTTAGATCAACAAGGTTCATCCAGTTATTAAAAACACAATACATCAATTAATATATTTTTATTTAGCTACAGTATTGCTATTACTTTGTAAAGTCACTACAGTTCCAGGAACACTCTCTGTTGCTTGACTGTTAGATGCTGTAGTAGCAATATTGGCTGCAGAAGCTGTTATGTTACTAACGTCTATATCATTAGAATCGACCATTTCATTGGCAATAGCTTTAGCAGCGGTATCTATCGCATTAGCAACGGTTGCTGTAACGTTAGCAACAGTGTCTGTCACATTAGCAACAGTTGCTATAGCATCATTAGTAGTGTCTGCAGCTTTAGCAATAAGTACTGGAGCTTTAGGAGCAATGTCTGTAGCTTTGGTAACAGTTGCTATGGAATTAACATCAGACTCTTTAATGTTTGCATCAGTTTCATCGAGGATTCCTTTTAGTAATACATTTGGACTGTTTGGTTCAGTTTTTGCTTCTTTTGGCTCTTCTTTACCGCAGAATATGGAATTGAAGCTTGGTGGGGCTGCTGGAATGGTAAATCAAGGTGATTATTTATACTGTAGTACAAGACAAATTTTCAAAATCGTTATGTATATTTTAATAAGTTATGTGTGAAAGTAATAAGCATTGTAAAGTAAACAGGTACGAGTATACTCGTATTTCTCATTTATTTATTTTATATTGACTGCATCTGAGAATACTTCAGTTCAGTAATCAATATTTTATTTTAATGGCAATGTACGTGAATGAAATCTTTCTGTGTCTCAGTGGCCAACACTACTTATTGCCAAATTTCATTCAAATCAATTAAACCATTGAATGATTGCTTTCAAGTAAATACAATCTTGTTAACAGAGACAGAATCCTTCAGAGTGGATTCACAAGAACTGATCCAAAAACACTGTGATACCAAAACCGACAGAGCTTAATAAAGCTTGGTTTGCATTAACATACCAAAGGATACCAAAGGAGCCGTTTCAAAGTGAAGAAAGTTTACTGAACGAATTGCGCGCTTCAAGAAATTCAATAATTCGGAATAAGTTTGCAACGTTTTCGATGGTATTGTGGAGAATGAAGTAAAGATCAGAGAACCGTCTGACCTGATATTAATGGCTGGTTGATTTCGACTTAGATATAGTAATATAGAGAGTCTAATAAAAAGTTTACATAAACTAGCAAGTAAAATAAATACTATTTAAAGTAACTTAAATCAATTTCCACTTTCAAAAACTTATTTATTACACGATATTAAATACAAGAGTTATAAATGACTAGTGTACATAGTTTCCTAATACAACAGGATGAGTCAGTAAATTTGTTTTGCAAGTATTACCTTTTTATTAATATTTACGTAGGATTTTTTGTAGGGTGACATTAAAATTTCAGTACCTACTCTAACTTTTTTTTATTAATAAAACTAGCTGTACCCCACGGTTTCACCCGCGGTCCCACGGAAACCGTAAATTTTTTCGAGATAAAAAGTCAAAGTCAAAGTCAAAGTCAAAATGTTTTTATTCAATTTAGGTATCAAAGATACACTTATGAACGTCAAAGTTATTTAAATAGACTCGACCGCCTTGTTCGGATAAAAAGCCTCTACTCAGAAGAACAGGCAAGAAACTGAGGGGCATTATTTTTTCAAATAATAAATAAATTAGTCTCACAAATTTTGGCTTACAACTAGGTAATATCTATAAATATTAGTGGCTACTTGGCGGAAGTGGAAGGCTCCAGACATCTTTATCTTCTAAATAATTCTTAACCTTATAATATCCTCTTTTCATTAATGTAGTTTTTACATGTGATTTGAATTTTCCCTCGGTGAGCCCTGTTATATTTTTCGGGATTTTATTGTAAAAACTAACGCAGTTGCCTAAAAATGACTTTCTTGACTTAGTCAGTCTAAATCTCTGTACAGCTATCCTATCCTTATTTCTAGTGTTATAATTGTGATAGTCACTGTTCAATTTAAATTTATGTAGATTTTTGCGAACGTGCATAATATTTTCAAAGATATATAAAGAAGGTAAAGTTAAAATATTTATTTCTTTAAATAAATCTCTCAATGATTCACGGGGACCCATTCCGTAGATAGCGCGGCCCGCTCGCTTTTGCAAAATAAAAATGGCCTCCACTTCAGCAGCTGATCCCCACAGCAAAATGCCATATGACATTATGCTGTGGAAGTAAGCAAAGTAAACCATCCGAGCTGTAGCTATATCCGTCAGTTGCCTAATCTTGCGAACCGCATAAGCAGCAGAACTAAGTCTCCCAGACAGAGCACTAATATGTGGACCCCATTGCAGTTTGGAATCAATGCTTATACCCAGGAACACCGTCGCCTTGTCTATGTTAAGTTTATCGCCCTCAAGCATTACGTTTGGTTCTATATATCTAACATTAGGCATGGAAAACTTTAAACACTTAGTTTTTTTTGCATTTAGTAACAAATTGTTCGAAATACCATCTCGAAATAATAGTCAGTACGTTGTTCACATGCACAAGTTCACTATCTTTCCTATCTGTTCTAAAAATAAGAGATGTATCATCAGCAAATAGAACTATGTCTGTAAGGTCCTTAACCATATACGGCAAATCATTTATATACGCCAAAAATAAGAACGGGCCTAAGATAGAACCTTGTGGTACTCCCATTGTAACTAAAGATCCGGAAGATGTGACGCCATTAATTCCCACTTTTTGTTGTCTATCAGTTAAATATGACTCGACAAGATCTAGAGCGATTCCACGAATTCCGTAGTGGTGTAATTTACGGATCAAGGTGCGGTGTTCTACACAATCAAACGCTTTGGAAAGATCACAAAAGACACCGATGGCATCCTGTGAACTCTCCCAAGCTTCCATAATGCATCCATAATGCTTCCATAATGCAAAGTACCCTATATCCTTTTTTGTAGCCCAGACGTGTATATGAAATTTCATGATGATCGGTTGAGTAGCTAAGGCGTGAAAGTGTTACAAACAAACAAACTCACTTTCGCATTTATAATATTATGAACGAGCAAAGCGTCTCTGCTTCAGTTTCGCCAATAATGCTTTCGATTTAATTCGAATTAGATTTCTGTCCGAATCCTGTCCAGATCTCTGACTTCATCGCTTAACAAATGCAACCTGTAGAAGGATAGACGCCAGTCGCGTGGTCTCCAGCTCTCACACGTTTGTAGGTAGAGGTAATCATTCTAATCAACACATTGATTCCCAATCAACACATTTTATTTACATTCAATTGAGAAATGATCTAAGATTATAGCTATCTGTAAACTGCACCGAATTCAATTAACTCCGGTACAAACAAAATACAATGCAGCATCGCTCTTATCAAAGTAAAAACACAAAGTATCGTCGTTTGTTCGTCCTTACCACTCAACCAATCAACACATTTTATTTACATTCAATTAAGAAATGAATAAAGATTGTAGCTATCTGCTAATTGCACCGAATTCAACATAATACAAACCATAAACATAATATGTTTGTGTTTTTTACTTTAATAAGAGCGATCTCTTATCAAAGTAAAAAACACAAAGTATCGTCGTTTGTTCGTCCTTACCAACAAGCGAGTTGCTAATCCCTGGTACGTTGACGCCACCTTCCATGCCCAGCTCAAGATGAGCCCTCCCCACATTCGATATTCCGTCAGCGTCTAGATTCAAATGGCCTCTACCTAGAAAAACAGAGTTACCTCTGTTTAGCCTGTTAGCCTCTACCTAGAAAAACTGTCACACCTACGTTGTTGCCTGGGTTGTGATTTTAAGCCGCGTACGTCACGAGGCGTATGTCGCGAATGGTTCCTGAGCGTCCACGTGGCTTGAGAGCCTTTTTGGTTGTTATTTTTGGTCGTTTGGCCGGTTTTTTACGCGCTGCAGCAGCGATCCTTTCACATTATAAAAAGGTCAAACTGCATCTAGTGGAGTGCAGCGCAGCGCAGCTTATGTGGTGTAATGTAAGAATATTATGGGAAATGAAACACCAAACGTTCGCCGGTATGTGCTGTATAGCGCTGCGCAACTAAGCGCGTCACGTTTGGATTGTCATTAATTAATATTCCAAAAAAATCATAGGTACATTACAACGTCATAAGCTGCGTTGTGCTGCACGCTGTGCTGTGCTACACTGCATGCGGTTTCACCAACACTTTGCTAGCGATTTCCACAAGGTAAATCCGCGATTAAATCGCAAATGTAAAAAGGGATTAATCTTACATTTACATCTTGCCAGAGTAGTGATTTTACTCTCACACCTAAGCAGCTGCGGGTTCTGAATTTTCTAAGATTCTTGCGAGTTCAAGAATATGCTATAAGATCTTTCTAGAATAGCATTATGCTTTGCTGTTTTCTTGTATTGAGTTTTATCGTTGTCTTTTACGACTAGTGGATTAATTTAGCATTTTAATGTAATAACTATTTTAATGTAATAAACGATTTCCGATTTATATTTGCAAATAGGATTTACTATTTGACATCAATTGGAAAGATCAAGATAAACCTTCTCTCATATAAATTCTCATTCAGATTCTCAGATAAACCTAGAGGAAAAGATGGAACACTGCGTTATATCTCGCTGAAGCCACTTCATTTTCAATGTGCGTGCGTGGTAATGTTGCCATGAAAAACATTTACAATTGCACGAAAACTAATATTTTTTCCTAAACTCTACGTTAGCCATTTTCGTTCCAATATACAACCTTAGTAGATTTAATATTTTAAAACTGCACATATTTGTAAGAGTTTAATGTTACGGCTTTTTTTAAATTGACTTGAAAAAAACTGCACAGTTTTTAAATAGAACTTCAAAATGTAGTCCTGGCCACACTTTTATAAAGCACTATGCATATTTATGTACACGAAATTATACCATCAACGAATGCACATAATGCCGAGGTAAGAATGACTAAGCGAGTAGCGTAGTTTTTTGCGTCAATGTGTGCGTGTTGTGTACATATACGACAGTAGCGTAGTTTTCGGATGGTTTTTGGCTTCACCTAAATCATACGCCGTGCGCCATCTAATTCTCTAGGTTGATCTAAGGGTGTTTTAGATGTCTGTCCTATATTCAACGAGTATAGCGTTCTCACGCTACACTTGGCTATACAATCTCTCGGTTGTGTAGCCACGTAACTCATCATGTCGCAACTTTCATGCTACTCGTCGTGCCCACTGCTCTCTGTACGAACAGTCCAGTTCAGGGTCATGTGTGGGTATACCAACATGAAGAGCAGCGCAAGAATATTAATGTAGTTGTAGGTTCGACTAAATAAATCCAGTATAAAACATAATGACTGTTTGTTTGTGTGTTACCAGACGCTCCATGGTTCATGAGAAGGTTCACGATACCGACGTTGCTAATCCCATTGGCTTTCATCACCAAGGTCTTGTCTTTTGACAAAGTGTCACACAGCTTAAGGTCCGAATGGTCTAGACTTTTCTTTTTCTTCTTTTTAGCTCTTACTTCCTTAAGTTTGGCTTCTAGCTGAAATTATGATGATGATAATGGATGAAGTAGCTTTAAAATGAAGCGGCCGAAACAGTTTTAGTTCAAAACTATTTTAACCAATATCAAGATATTGGTTCAAGAAATAGTTTTGAAGGTTGGAAGGTTTTCGAGTCTGATTTTGATTGTTAGAAAATGCTCTCCAATTTATCTAAGGCCCACTTGCAGAAGAGTGGAGTCTTAAGAACAGGTTTCATCAGCTAAGAGTTAATAGGTTATAATTGTCACTCTAATATTGTGATCACTCGACGTTAGTTTACTTTTGGTGGGGCAAGACGATTTATTAATTTAACTTCTGATGAGCTACGAGTTAAAAAGATGATCCGAGCTTCTGCAGTAACTTCAATAACTACCAATTTTGTAACACATCTTTATTTTTTTCTAACTTTATCTAGCTACTACATTTTACTCTACGGAATACCTTTACAATGCTGACTTTTCTATATAATAAAACTATACGATCAAACAATAGGAGTAAAAGGAATAGCAAATACGAACCATTTCTAGCAGAACATCCTTTTGTTCTAAAAACGCTTCGTCGACTAATTCGGATCTGTGTTTCGGGTCCCTGAGCGAGTTTAAAGCGACAGTACTATTTAGTTCAATAGTTGCGACAATCTCAAATACGATCTGAGAAATAACAAAAGATTTTACATTAAAAATTAAGAAACAAAAAAGAAGAGAGATGAAATTTAAGAAGCTTACATCTACTTATAATTTTGTCGTCTTACAAAAATAGATCAAAAGAAAAAGAATTCAAAGCAAATTGTAATTAGAGTATAGAGAAAACATTACCTCAAAATGAATAGCAGCTTGAAAATCAAAGGTCAAAATAGAAGAGTGAGTGAGTGAGTGAGTGATGGCACAGAATTTCTAGAGTACAGCTTCAAGTTAGGAGCGGCTTGTTCATCTCAACACTGTATTGATATCAACTTAATATACGAGTACAATCCGATGGCAAGCAAGTTACTCATTTGAATGATAAGTCCCACAATTACTCGTAAGCAGCAGAACAGACAGAAAATACATAAAACGCGGACGAGACACGGACGGGACACGGAGTCCCTTCAATACACTTTCATACAAAATGTATAGAAGAGAAGTGACGCAACACATACAGGCAAAGCGGGACGCAGTCGATCGAGGCGCGAACGCGCTATGCTTTTCATTTTGTATGAAGATAACATATCTCCGTTCCGTACGTGTCTCGTCCGCGTCCCACGTCCTTTCTGCCTAACCAGCGCCTGACACCACGTGCTATTGAAAATAAGAAATATCATAACATATCGTCATAACATAACATATCGTCACACCTTTCCCCCGAGGGGGCTGGCAGAGGTGTAATACAACACCCACACTTCGCCGGACGATATTCAGTCCCAAATGTGACAGGGGGCGAGCCTGTCGCCATACACCGGGCTCCAGTCATGTAGCAGATGACATACAATACGCACATATGCTCACACAATGATCAAATTGGTGCGTGCCGACGGCTGGGTTCGAACCCGCTTGAGAAGCGGGTCTTCTCCCAACTAGGCTGCCATCGCTTTTTAAGAAATATCACACGTTCAAAATAATTATAGAATAAGCTGAGAAAATAATTAACAATCCCTAAGCCTGTAATTAAAATCATAAAGCTATAAAGTAACAGCTTTCGTAGCAGTGATTTCATTGTACCAATTCAATGTTAACCTTGATGTTAACACAGAATATAAATTAGGTTTAGTCTGTAACAAGCCCAAGGCAATAAAACCTAAAACAAATGTCTATCACCCAAAATAAAATCAAAGGCCGATACATACCGCGATCGCAGCGAGCGTCAAAAACCTCGCCATAACACGTTTAGTGCTTTGTTGAAATAAACCAAAAGTACAACGTTACAGAATCAGGGATGGCAATATCTAAAAAAAAAAAAAAGTGTCGATACGATTATATTACGAGATAAACCCAAATTTAAATTGCGTGCAAGGATGAATCTTTTATCCTCATAATAAGGTGAAAGTTTGGAAGGATGGATGGATGGATGGATGGATGGATAGATGGATGGATGGATGGATGGATGGATGGATGGATGGATGGATGGATGGATGGATGGATGGATGGATGGATGTATGTATGGATGGATGGATGGATGGATGGATGGATGGATGGATGGATGTTTGTTACTCTTACACGCCAGAACGGCTGAACAGATCTGGATGTAATTCGGCACAGAGATAGATTATAGTCTAGAATAGCACATGTGATACTTTTTAACCGCGGGTGAAACCGCGGGGCGCAGCTAGTATTTACATAACTATCATATGAGCTACAGTGCTATGTGATTGGATACTGAACACGGTAATAACTACATACTAATACACTGAAATACAATTTAGAATTGCAAAGGTGTGTTGTTATGTTGGGAAGATTAGTACTTATTATTTTAGAATTTTCAAATCCTTCCATCATATGAAAACTGTTTTGATATACTTACCTACTATTTTACTTTCATCTCAACATTTAATATTTTTCGTAATGTCACCGTCGCTCGCCGTCGTCGATACAGGGTGTAAGATACGAGTATATCCGATAATTACGTTACCGATAATTTGATAATTTCGCCATCCCTAGCCCAGCTTTAGGTGGAGTAACCAGTAACCACATCGCCAATTTAACGAGCAAGAGAAATTGGAGTTTATAAATAAAACAATTTGACGTTTTATTGCAATGCAACGCAAAGTGCACTGAATATAGGACTGTAACGACACTTCAACACTTGAGAATGCTGAAACATCTCTCATTCGCATTTTGGATTGAATTGGATTGGATATATTTAATTTTCAACCTTTTCCTTATGAGGCGTAAGGTTGAGAATTGGGCCGAGAAGCGTGCCTTAGAATATAGGTACCTAAGCTACCTAAATCTATGTTATGACTAGATTGATTCAGACTTGATGACGAAAATGATAAATGCTTAGAGATTTACCAACGTAACTAATTTGACCTATTTTGTTTTTTAAAACACATAATAATAATTATAAGAAAGAAATTATAAAGAAATTATAAAGAAATTATATGAAAGAAAATACTTCTAGAAAAACTTTCATAATGAGCATAATTAATTTTTTTCATCCCAATCCTAACCCAATATTATAAATACGAAAGTGAGTTTGTTCGTTTGTTTGTTTGTTTGTAACGCTTTCACGTCTCAACTACTCAACCAATCGTCTTGAAATTTTGCATACATGTTGTCTGGGGCACAGAAAAGGACATAGGGTACTTTTTATCCTGAAAAAATAAACGTTTTCTGTGGAACCGCGGGGGGTGAAACCGCGGGGCGCAGCTAGTAATTATACAAAAGGAAGTATTCTGTGGCTTGGCTAAAGATGTGAATTCAGACATAAAAGTACTTCTACGAATGTGATTGCCGATTACGTATTCATAAAATTAGTAATTGTTACTAAATTTTCATTAATGAATTTAAAATTCCGTAATCTGCATTTTAAATTCATTTTAGAAATTAGGTCAGTAAAATAATAATATCAATATTTTAGACTTAATCAAAGTTTAACTGAGTAAACATTTTCATTTCCCAAGAACTTTCGATCTTCTATCAAGATAAGCAATCAAATACAAAAGAACACAAGTATGTACTTTGAAAATCAAAACTCAATCGGTCCAATTTGCTCGAATTCCCGATAGCGATCATAAAACCGAAAACCAATAAAGGCCGAAATCGAAAATTACGAAACAAGTTCCTATTTGATTTGTTCTGCGCTGAATTTCAATCGATTCGTTATCTTCACTCCGAGCCGGACGGATGGTAAGCAAAACACGAGTTTGATACTTCACTGTTACCCCAAGTTTAGAGTAACTTTTTCCGGAGGGCTTTTGCAAAATGTCTTTACAAGTTGCTGCTTTTAACTAGATTGAGAGCTTTTTTTGTGAATGACTAATGCTGTTGGCCACTGAGGCCTCTACAGCGTACCGGACGTAAAGCAAGCGCGGAGGGCGCAGGGCCTTTAGAAGATTGAGAGCTTTGAATTTTGTGTGCTTTATAGTGCAGGTGGATTGAATCACTTCAAGTCTGTATTTAGTTTCTTTTTGATATTTTGGTGTTGACTTAATTTTTCGAGCTTTTATAGCTTCGAGCTAGATAGTTCGAGCTAGATAGTTTCTTACTTGCTCATACATATACACAAATGAGTTATTCAAACTTTTACTTCCAAAAGACAATGCAGGTATCAACATTCACCGTGTTGTTGGCCACCTTGGCGCTGGCCAACGCCCGAGACGCTGGGAAGTTCATGAAGACTGTCCCAACCATCTCCAATTCTTTGGTCAACCTAGGAAAGATGGAGATCACCTTCCACCTCAATGGAAGACAGCAAGGTATATCCATCCCTTAAAAGAAAATGTATATTATTCTTGAAGACCTTTTCAACAAAAGTTCTTGAGAGTAATACGATATTGTATTGAATTGATACTCACTTTCTTTACCAAATTCAATGTTAGAGAATGTACGTTTGAACATACTAAGGTATAAGGTATTTTGTTTCAAGTATTTAACTTTTTGGGGCAGGTATATAATATAGGGTGTATCGTATCGTATATCGCCTTTCACCTCTGCCAGGTGAAAGGCGTGACGATATGTATGTATGTACGTATTTAGAATATGGCGATATTTGTCACAAGCTGTACATAGAATAGTTTGATATACAGGGAGTTACGAAAACCCTGTTGAATACCTAATTGATGGGTAGGCACACACACTTGTAAGTATTCATGAAAGAATACCAAAAAAAAATATATCTTAAAAATAGCAATAGTTATGACCGGTTTAAAAACGAAAGAAAAAAAGGAAATTATACAGAAATGTTAACAAATCTCTACCATATGTTGGCGACTTTTATTCTAAGTAGTGGCATGGCGCGAATAGTTTACAAATAAAACCAACGCGATTAGTGTCTGCGTTTGCGCTTTTAGGATGCCGGAGCGCGATGTTTATTAAAAAATTGTATCGTCAATATTTAATTTGAAGTAACATAATTGCATCCTCCAGTCGATACCGAGTCGAGCACCTTACTCGCAACAGGGTTTTTGTAACATGTTGGTAGATCTACTCGTATGTGTCCATTATTGTCAATGTCGTATCATTAAACAATTTGAATTAGAATAGCAGATTTCTCGTAACACGCCGAAATTTTATTTCAGACATTTCTTCACTGTCGGACCACAACGCTCACACTGAATACTTCCCCAAACAAGCAGCCGAAGAGTGTCCCTGCAACAACTTCAAGCCACCCCCCTTCCTCTCTGACCCCAGCGAAATCATCAACAAAATCCTCAAAAGTAACGACCTCTTCAAAAACCCTACCTCGGCCGTGTGCTGCGAATCTTCCGAACATTTGCAAGATGGCACTGTCATATTCGAAGTGAACTCCAACCATCTTCCAACCTTCAATGCCCCAAAATCCCTAAATAGCGCTCAAGCTCTCCCTAACATTTTACGAGCTCCCATATTTCCCTCCTTCATTCCTTTCACCCCGGCAGATGGCAAACCAAAAACCGTAGAAGTATTTATGTTCCCTAGCCAGAAAAATGATTTGTCTTTTGACTTAGCAAACTTTTTAAAGCCCAAAAAAATAAAGGACACCACTATTTTGAAGTCAGATTTGCAGGTGAATAGAGATAGGGAGCAGAAGAAACCGTCAGCCTCTGTCAAGAAAGATTTGACTCTGTCGGAGAAGAAGAATGAAGAAACCACAGAAGTAACAAAAGAAGGGTTGCATACCGATGCACCACCTGTTACTAATGTTATGAATGCATTGTAAAAATTGAAAATAAAATCTCATATTTAATATTAATTTCTGTTTGTACTTGACAGTCTTAGGCACAAATTATACAGGCCGGACGTTAAAATAGTTCTGTATTTCTCTCTGTTGCTTATCAGGGACCGCGGAGGTACTCTATGATGGAGGTGGCAATATTTTTTAATCTCTGACCCCATTAAGTAGGTACAAGAAAGTAAATTTGATTTCAGGGGGGAATTTGAGCCTGCCCCCACTTCCTTGTTGCCTGTTGGTTACCTTACATTTTCACATAAAATATCTTCTTCCTCAGAAAATGCGTACCTAAGAGAATAGAAGAAGAGAAGAGAATAACCTAACCTACTAGAAAACGGTTTTTATTGTTCAAATAAAAATAGCAAAGTTTACATAAAATATTTTGAAAGATGCTATATCGTACCTTCGACTTTCAACAACATTTTACAAATAAATTCAGCGTTGTAGGCTTTACATCACAAAACACATTCTGTGTACCTACGTGACTTTAAATCGAGAGCCAGAAGCACGTCTGCTCATCTTGAACGATCAGAACTTAATGAAACAGAACCAACCGGTTCCTTTATTCCTGTTTCTTAACCATTGCTCGATTTTGTTTCCACGTTCGAGAATTTGTTACAGAAAAGCAGCAATGTGCGTTTGCCTATTGTATATTCTCTTGGGATGCTCTGTTTTGGGTTCGGGTCATGATCCTGTAAGCTGGCTACGTGAGGGTGGTACGGAATAGGTATTTTGGCCATTAGCGTTTCGGAGCAAAGGAAGCAAAAGCAAAGGAAATTATCTCCAGGTGATCTGTAATTAGTACCCAGTAGACCCAGGGGACTCATTAGTAAAAAGTTGGTTTTACGATGATAATAAAGGTGATATTGCGGGCTTGGCTTCATCTGGCCCAGTGGCCTGGCGCCGATACCAGGCTAATGGTTTGGTGAAGGGACCGGGTCACCGGTGAAACCAAGCCATATTGCGATGCCAAACGCAAATTATTATTTTTACTTCATTGTTGAAAGCCATAAATATTATTTGTCATCTGCCACATGACTGAAGCCCGTTGTATGGCGACAGGCTCGCCCCCTGTCACATTTGGGACTGAAAATCGTCCGGCGAAGTGTGGATGTTTTATTACACCTCTGCAAGCCCCCTCGGGAGAATGGCGTGACGATATGGCGATATGTGAAAGCTTTAGTTTTTATTTTGTTTTGTGTTTTTCGTGGTTGAAAGTTTGGCTAGACTATCGTGGAATCAGAACTGCCACGACTCGCGCTTACCCCATCGTGGCTAAAGCGGTAATTCACCCACAAAAAAAATCATCTATGAATCCTAGACCTGTTTCCGACTCAAAATTAACTCAAAATCAGAAATCAGAATTTATTGATAATTTCTATAGTAACACGTCACAGTTGAATATTTATAATTAAAAACGAATGTCAGAACAATAATAATTGAAAATTATGTCAAATATGAAAATAATTCATTAATGTCATTTTACAGTTAAGTATAGTAAAAATAGTTAAATATTATGTATAGCTATTATTAAACAAAATAATAATAGTTCAAAAATCTCTTATTTTGAAATAAGCTTCAATGTCATCCTACTAATATTATAAACGCGAAAGTTTGTATGTATGGATGGATGGATGTATGGATGTTTGTTACTCTTTCACGCCAGAACGGCTGAACAAATCTGGATGAAATTTGGCACAAAGATAGATTATAGTCTAGAATAGCACATAGGATACTTTTTAACCGCGGGTGAAACCGCAGGGCGCAGCTAGTAAAACATAATTTTCTAGTAACTAAGCTCTCAGCTTGGTATTGAAGCACGCGGTAGAAAGTGCATCCCGAACGGAAGTTGGTATATGGTTATAGACCGCTGGCCCTAAAATATGCACTGACCTCGACAACTTGACGAGACGATGTGAGGGGGTTACTAGTTGGTCCTTCTTTTTATTATAAATTAACATTATTATAAATTATAAATTGTACGTAAATTGAACGTACTATGGACGCCTACGTTGAAAAATATCTAGGTTTACGTAGGTGAATAAGGCTACCTGGTAAACGAGCTCACACGGCAGAGGTAATATCTGAAGCTCCCGAAACAGCAAAAATAATTATACGAAAGCAAAGCTTAATACGACTTCCCGTCATCAAAATTGTTTTTGTAAACAATTTTTAGACTTATGTTAATATTTTAAAACCGTTTGACTGAATTCGATAAAATTTATATGGAACCTCTGAACCTGAAAAATACCCGAAATATGATCTACCAAACATAAAAGAGTCATCAAAATCAATTTAATATTGGCGGAAAATAAATAGCTTTTTAGCATATACTTAGCCCGTATTTTTAGCATATTTTATAATAAAATTATGGTCTCTATGATTTATGCGAACCGCAGCCGTCGTCAAAAAATAGCACCTTTATACCCTTCCCACAGCTCCGATGTCTTTGCGAACGAAATTTTATAGCATTTTTAACGACTTCATTTGAATGTAAATTGAGCTCTTTAATTGAGCGAATTAAACACTTCGCTTAACACTAATGAACAGCTCTGTTGAAGCATCTCAGTTGAACTGTTATTACTGCGACAACATTTAAATTTTTCCATTACTTACCTAAAGTTTTTGTGAAATCACTTAACTTTTTTACAGTTACAAAAGAGATTATTTCTAACGACTTCGTAGGGGAGTAGGCATGTTTTATACACTTTTAGCCGAGTATTTACGTTTTTGCCCGTTGTAGATAAGAGATAAGAAAAGATAATTTATGTCCAAAAACCGAATTATTTACATTTTCACAGTTTATACAAAAATTAAAAAATCCCTGAAAATAACAAGACAATTTCCAGGTAAGTATACCTGCAGTCCCAGACTAGGAGAGGTGTCCTAGCGAATATCTACAGTTATCAATAGTTTGAATTTAAGTTTTAGTAATTTAAGTTTAAAAGTACAATTTTCCTAGTAAGTGTGTTGAGTGTGTGTGTGTGTGTGTGTGTGTGTGTGTGTGTGTGTGTGTGTGTGTGTGTGTGTGTGTGTTGTGTGTAATACCGAAGTAAGTTCGATTTACAGTTTTTTACATTTTTTCTAAAAATTATATGACCATTAATTAACATTAACATTATATCAACATTAATTAACAGTAATTCATTTTAAAATCGATTCTACCCGATCGTTTTTTTTTTCATTACGTGTACCTAATTGTTTTTTGATAAATTATTATTCAAGTAATTTTCGTCGCTCGCCAGTGTCTCGCGAGACGTAAACAGTAGATATTTATGAACTGTGTGACACTGGGCAAAAATCTCAATGTAGCGACCGTGGATCATTTTCCAAATTATTATAGAGGCATAGTAGAAGTAAGGTAAGTAAGGAAGTGAGCAATAATCTCAACTCAACATGCTAAAGCCATTCATAACTAAGCAAAAAGTGGATTGTGCTTCTATCTATGAAATATTCAAAGGACATGCCTTGTACTTAGGGAGCGGGTTTGATCCCAGCCTGCGGCACGTACCAATTTGTTCATTGTGTGAACATATGTGCGTATTGAATGTCATCTGCCACGTGACTGGAGCCCAGTGTATGACAAAAGGCTCGCCTCTGTCACATTTGGGACTGAATATCGTCCGACAAAGTGTGGGTGTTGTATTACACCTCCGCCTGCTCCTTGGAGGGAAAGGCGTGACGATATGTCTGGTATAGAGGTAGATACTGATCGTTGCCATGATATTTAACTTTTGGTTGTTTCGCTGTTCACTGTTCAATCTGTCAATTCACTGTCAATTTTCTCAAAGGAAATAAAAATTATCAAGACTATATCTAGTAATCAGTAAATAGGAAATATCAAATCAAATCAAATCAAATAATTTATTTTGCAAAACATGGGTTACAGATAGTTCTTATAAATAAAATTAGTTCGCCATGGCTTAACCGCTTGGTATGCAAAAGTTTACAGAATACAGAAAAAATAATTATATTGGATTAATGTCAAAGTAAAAATATTATATAAAATCAATGTCAGTGTTCTTCAAATATTCGTCAATAGAATAGTATGCCTTGTCAATAAAATATTTTTTAAGTTTCAATTTAAAAATATTGTAAGTTTGCGTATCTTTTAAAAGTTGTGGTAGCTTATTGTAAATTTCAACCCTAATCACAAATATGCTTCTCCTGAAGGCAGCTAATCTGCCATTCCGTACACGTAAGACTTGTTTATGTCTTTTAAGTCTTTTATTAAATATATAGTTATGAGGTATAAGTAATGTAGCCTATAGGTACCTCCAATATTATACTCATTCATATCATAGCGTAACTTGCTTACCATTAAGCAGGCCTGTTTGTAAAGTTCTATATCAGTCTTTTTTATAAACCAGTGGTGTATAGTCGACCGAGTGAGCCTTAGCGAGCAAAGCGTCTATGCTTCAGCTTTGACATAAGTCGAGACCGATTTCACAAGTAACGGTTGAGGAACCAGCGTAAGATTGAAATTATTCAGGAACAACTGCATTTACATGGCACCTCTCATTTATAATTCCCTTCCAAACAGAATAGTAGATTTGCCTTTTAAAAAAATTAGTACGGAATTGAAAAAGTGGCTAGTGAGCGAAAGTTTTTACACAACAAAAGAATTCTTGGACAAAGCATCGTGTCATATTTTTACTACCATACCATACCATAATATATTTATCGTGATAAATATGTCTACCATATTTATCACGATAAATATTAAGTTTTTTTTTCCTAACATTCTCATTTAATTCAATTTTTTAAATAAGTATTTATAAATGTATCTAATGAAATTTTATCTAATTTCATAACATTTTATTGACATATTTAATTTGCACACCTAATTTGAGGTAGTTATTGGCTGTTCAAACCTAAATTAAGATCATTGTAACCCATTGACGAGCAAATAAAGAAATTGAATTGAATTGAATTGAATTGAGGAATGCGACCTGTACAGAAGGACACACTTCGGCCGCGAGGTCTACAGCTCACAAAGTCACTAATCCAAAAGTAAAGACTTTGCTATACTTCCATCGTAATCGTACCTGCATTCATAAACTGGCGCAACACTCTCATGATTTATAAAACATGCACAGCAAACAACATTTCCACGGTACCCTTAATTCAATTTTTCGATTGATTGGATACAAAATTTGCGTACTTGAAAAGTGGGAGCCTGAAATTGGAAATGAGGCAGAGCAATAATGTTTTTTCAATCTCTACCACGCTTGTACGGCTATTTACATCGTCTTTTATTATTCATCCTTTTTATGGAGATAAACAACTTAGCATTATTTTCGAAAAGTGTTTTTCTACGTTAAGCTATAGAAACTAAATTTCTATTTATGAAAATACCTTACTTGTATTTATGATTATTTTAGAGCAAGACAAAAGCAGAATGGGAGTTGGAAAAGAGCATGATGAAAATTAGACCTTACTTGTATTTATGATTATTTTAGAGCAAGACAAAAGCAGAATGGGAGTTGGAAAAGAGCATGATGAAAATTAGAATAACTTGGAAGTAAGAGCCCGATTCCAGTAAGAAGCAGGATTCATAGAGTAGGCACGTAGTGAAGGAGTAGAGTAAGAAGTAGAGTAGGATGAGCGTATGTTACTATACGAATAAAATTGCGAACTAAGTACAACAAATTTGTAACACCAACATGTGTACTAGTGTTACAAATACTTGAGTTGTAAATACTTAGTTTAAAGTAAGTAAGTAAGTAAGTAAGTAGCGAAATAAGTACAACAAATTTGTAACACTAGTACACATGTACTATTTAATACAAACTACAAATTACAACTAAGTACAACAAGTTTGTAACACTAGTACACATGTACTAGTGTTACAAATTTATTGTTTTTAGTTTAAAGTCTAAACTTATATCCTCAACTTACTGTTTCTCTTTCCTTTGCTGCCTCTTCTTCTTAAAGGCTCTCTTAACCCTCAGAAGAAGGAAGGCGGCTCGATCGATAGTGAGCACCGACGGCCGCTTGGCGGCGCTAGGCTCGTCCATCCCCTCCTCTTCTTCCGGCTCATCGCACAACCTCAGGCCAAGCCATCGTTGTTTGGTCGCAGTACGCGTTTTGACGTCGCCGGGAGCACACGTGCGAGCAGAAACTGGCGACGAGTTATTGCATTTTTGCGTCACTGATCACTTTAACTTCTCACTATAATTCGATTTAGGTTAATTTATTAATAGCACTCACAGTTTAGCCACAATCACGTGAGTTGAACAGTACCTGAAACAAATAAATACAACTGTAATAATCAATAATTTGTTTAAACAGAATTTTGAATCTTTTGAGCTTTTTGAAACTTTTGTATAATAGTTTTTAAAAACATACATTTCAATCTACCTACTGTTTGCATGCCTCAAAACTATTGCCTTCCAACAAAACAAGTTATTAAATACTCAACAAAAACTTAAGACTTAGTAAGTACTTAATTAACAAACTCCTAAGAATTATAAGACCTAGACTAGAATCAATTATTATGCAAATAACTCCGAATTGTTTTCAAGAGAATTATTTAGAGCATAAAAGTTAATATTAATGAGATTGACTAACAATCTAGAGCTCTTCAATGACAAGAGAACGGTTGGTAATCTGAATGACAATTGATTCTCTATACAGCATTGTATAGGGAAGCAATTGCATTGTCATAAAGTGCATTGTGTATAATATGTATTGCTAGCTGCTCGTATCTGCCACCAATTTCGCACACGTTCATAGTATATGATACTCATGGCCACTTGCACTGAAAGGAATTGCCTAAGTCCTTGCCTACCTAGTTACATCCTAACTTACAAACAAAACTTTACCTCTTTTTTCAGACCAAAATTAATGAATATAGGTAGAAGTCATACGAAACTAAAAAGTATTAAGGTGTCCTTAACAACTAAAAATTGTTTTTTACTAGACTGCGTAAAAAGGAGGGTTTTGTTTTTCGAGTGTATGTATGTCTTTTTGTATGTATCTATGTATGTATTTCTTTGACTCGCCCTACAGCTAAAACTGCTTGATGGGTTTTGACATGTGAGGTGTCATTTGAATCGTCTTGATAGTGGTTGGGTACAGGATTTTTAATTAAATTATCACGAGTACATTAACTTATATATTTTGCAGTCGGGTATTTTAGCTTACCTTTTAATACTGTTACTTGTTTAAAATCTATGAGTGTAAATAATATTTTTGAACACATAAAAGAAAACAATATACCTAATGTATTTACTCGTAATGTATAAACTCGTACTCGTATCTACATTCTGTAGTTTCCAAGTTACAAAGTTTAGAAGTTTACTTTACAACTTTTGTAGTGAGGTACGCTAGTACTATCAAACTTGTAAAGAAGAAGACCTTTCAACAACAGTGTAGTTCGTTAATCAAAAATCCTAAAGGCCTTGCGTCTAACAATCCTTACGATACAAGAATAACTCCAACTGTTTCATACTACAAAAGAAAATCTAAAAAAAATACTGCACAACATTTTTTTTTGTCATAAAACACGATATATCCATTTTCTCGAGCATGACGTGTTATGATATATTATAAAGACGCTTACTCACTGGAATCATTCATGTGTAGTGTAACAGTTCAGCTTCGAGCATTACAGCTGTGAGGGAGGAGAGTGTAGTTCGTAACCTGTAATGATACAGTGAGTAGTGTAGCATTACACTGATGAGTGAGGAGAGTCATATCGTCACATATCGTCAAGCCTTTCCCCGAGGGGGCTGATAAAACAACACCCATACTTCTCCGGACAATATTCAGTCTCAAATATGACAGGGGGCGAGCCTGTCGCCCTACACCGGGTTCCAGTCAGATGACATACAAAACGCACACAATATGTTAACACAATGAACAAATTGGTGCGTGCAGTTGGCTAGGATTAAACCCGCTCCCTCTGGCTTGCGAGGTAGGCCTTGTCCAACTAGGCTATCATCGCTCAGAGGAGTGAGGAGAGTCAAGAGAAAATAATCTTGTGCTATTACGTCAATGGTTATTACATTGCAAACGAATGCTCGTCTCTCGAAATATGAGTTAGAGCATGGTAATGCTCAAAATGCAACTTAGAGTGTTACATTGCCAGCAAATGCTCCCGGTGAGCGAGCACCTTAATGCGTTGGTTGTGATACTTGAGGACGTGTTGTGATTTTTTTACGTCGACGCCGGCTCAATTTTTGGCCGAGCCTTCTGTTGTTTCAACGTAAATGACAGTCGTTTATCAAAATGGCCCCTTGATTTTGAAATATACTGATGGGAGCGAAATAAAAAGGTACCTAAGTTAGTAAATGGTGTCGAGTGGCGGCTTCAGGGCTTTGACATGGTTTCGCGGTTATTTTAACCGAAACCTGCAACTCAAGGGTCCGTCGACCACTTTAGACAAACTTCGGATTGGTCAAAGGTTTTCTATTGCAATTTCGCCTAGAAAAAGCGACGAGCGAAGATAGCAAGTAAAGGTTGATGAGCCTCTAAAATTATGTACCGAGTGACAAAGTGCAATTTCAATCATTTTTTATGACATTTTCACTTCTCTAATCATTCTTAAATAACTAATAATTTCCCTTGTATTATGAATTAATTTAAAAGCTAATGATGTAGACAACCTCCCTATGTGCCCTATGTGTGTGGGCACTGGGTGCCCAAAATACAGGTATCGCCTAGTTTGGGACCCACTGTAGTTCATTTTGAGTACTCGAACTGAGTGTTAAGTGTCATGTATTTGAATATTGTGTTTTTGTATGTATACTTTCATTATTGTCAATAAATATATTATTATTATTATGTAAAGAGATGTTTAATTTGCTTTGTCTATCTATTAAATAAATTAGTCAAAAGTGACCCCCTTAAAAATGTTGATATTTTACATAGCTCTTATTTCTCTTGAGGACATTTGAATAAAAAAAACCATGAACAGGGGCAGAGAAGTTCATATAGTTATACATGACAAATTTCGTCATAATCTGACAAATGGTTATAAAAAAAAATTTACAAGCGCGTTTGCATGGAGAATTCAGAGCGTCGCGGATCTCTTAAAGTGTCGTCCGAGCCCCGTTAGCACTCAGGCTTAACTTTACTCAGTTTTAAAGGCTGAAACGCACCCGACCCACGTCTGCGTGCTTGCTGTCAGTTGGTCGTTGTCAACGAGTTGTCCATGTGACCTGCAGCTGTACTGTACACGGACTGGCAACGTACTGCTTTTGGTGTGACATCTTTCATAGAATTTCATACATTACTGATCCTCGCAGACCGGACCGGAATTCACATCGACTGCATCTGCACTTAGTGGGCGTTATGACATACTGACTTATGGTAAGTGGTCACCCATACGAAGATTAGCGATCGGCCACGAACGCCTAGTTGAGCTCTACGCCTTCAACGCTACATTCTGAATGAGGAAAACCAATCCATCCCATTGTAAACCACTTTATAACCCCTTATAATGACGTAGGTACTCTTGAATAAAAGACCAATTCAAATATTAAGAGATTGATTTTCCTTACAAAACCTTTAGGGTTGTATTTGAAAAGAGAAACATTTCACCTTTCCGGTACCCATCGGAGCAGATAAGCCGGCTCGGGCCATGTAACATGCGACTTGCAATCGTCGCAGATTGTGGGTAATTGGGGGAACGGAACGGAGACGAACTAATGAGATAGCATTTCCTGACTGTGGACTTACGACACAATTCTACTGATAATGCCACATTTTGTTGTGAAACATGAAAGTGGATAAAAAAGTCAAGTAAGTTGGCAAAAACAGTTTCATTAACAAACCTCTAGTGTGATTCCGGCTATATGAATAACCGAGAAGTATGGGCCTAATTACATTGAGTTACTTTAAACCTAACCTAAGTCAAAAATTAATTATACCAGCTTATTAAAATTAGGTACAAATTTAATGATAATTAAATAAATAATTAAAGTCAAGGCCAGTGTGAATAGGTATCTTCTAAATCTGCGTGTTTCATCTTCGACCACATCGTCGCTTACCCACAAGCGAGTTGGTGCAACATCGTCGTGCAACATCGTCGCTTACCCACAGGCGAGTTGCTGTAACATCGTCGTCAAACATCGTTGCTTACCCACAGGCGAGTTGGTGCAACATCGTCGCTTAACCACAGGCGAGTTGGTGCAACATCGTCGCTTACCCACCAGGCGAGTTGGTGGTCAAAAGCGGATTTTTTAGCGATAAAAAAATAAAAAATAATTTATGTTGGTCAAGCAGTCTTCAAGAATATCACACGCGCCAGAATAAGGCCCCATGTAACCGCTTCACTCCAGTCATCTCTCCGCCTCAGTAAACTTATCACAACTCATCGCCGCTCATCTTTGCAATAGAAACACACCCTACTTCACAAATGTCACAAGTCAACGTCGCGATTATCGCTCTTTTGATTGCGACAATCGCAAGTCGCAAGTTACATAATTCGAGAGCGGGGCCCTGAGTAAATATATTCACGCGCCTTGCGCTGCTCATCTCCCTCGAAGACAGCATTGTTGCCCTTTTGTGTTTTAACGTCTCTCTTTTTGTGAAACTGCTTTTGGAAGTAACAATACTAAAGCAGATGTTATTTGTATAAGCATTAGCTCAGTTTACTTGTATTTTATTATATTTTATTGGTATCAGGTATCTCAATATCGTCCAACGAAACGTGGATGTTTGTTTACGCCTCTGTCAATTGCTTCGAGGGAAAAATGCGTGACGATATTATGTTATGCTATGTTAGGTATCTTATTTTTCGGATTCCGTACCAAAATAGTAAAAAGAATATATGTAGGTATGTATAATTATGGGTGAGGCTTCTGGTCTATCTTTCTGTAGTCGTTTGTCACAGCCGATTACTTTTAATACTTAAATTAGGCTTACATTGGGCCACCAACTCGTCTTATGTAAGGTGATGTTTCGACCTATTCGACCTAATATTAAGCACGTAGACCTAAAAGATACTCGTGTACTATCTTTTAAAATGCCTCTTGTCCCAGGACACTTACCTACTATCGGTACTAATATTATAAAGAGATAAATTATAGTAATTTTGTAGGTTTGTTTCTCGGGGCTATCTCCAGAACTACTAAACAGATTTTAAAACTTCTTTCACTAATAGAAAGCTACATTATCCTTAAATGCTATAGGCTATTTTTTTAATAGAGATCCATACATAATTGCAATCATGTAACCCAAGGTTTCAAAAATAATCAATTTTTAGGCGAATCACTCAAAGCGGCCGTTTTAGACCTCCACAGGTCAAGAGTACCCGTAACCGATGAGTATGTGTGAAGACTAATGGAAGTAGAAGAAGTGATAGATGTGTGTCAGGATCCTCAGTTAGTAGAGAGAAATGGTATCTGCCTAGCTCTACGGTTAAAAGGCGTAACTGTTGAATGAATGAATGTTGAAGAAATCATATTAGAACTGTTGTCACCCCGTGCGAAGCCGGGATGGGCGGCTAGTTATAATGTTATAAATGTATTGTTACGCCAGTCGCAGCTGATGAAGAAACTATACGCTAATCTGTTGTGATGTTTCTACTGATAGGTAACGCAGATTAGGCAATAGTAGCCACTCGAGTCACGCGTCTCATTGTTAAAATCAGGAACAAAAGAAATCCGTCTGGAAAGCAATTGTTGTGCACCGTTTTTATGATGTTTTTATCTATTGAATAATAGGGTGGGTACCTGAATCTTTTGCACTGTCCGAATGTTCTAGATTGAACGCGTGGTTCCGCGAGATTAACAACTTTTTGTGTCCCTGCGCTATTATTTAATCAAATGTTCTGGATATTTTAAAATTGTGTAAACACGCGGACGACCAACGACTCGGCAGTCAAGTGCTATAACATCGAAGTGATTGTACGAGTAGTGTTCAAAGCATTATAGTGCAAGTGTCTTTTATAGTGTAACAGTGTTTGTGTGTGTGTACTTGGTGAATAAAGTGAATCTTCAGATACATCGACGTTTCATTCTTTTTATCCTAACCCAGCTCGTAACAGTATCAATCTGTACCTGTACAAAAGAGAATAACATAACATAACCTTCACATATTTTCCGGTTCATATACCACAACTGGCAACAAAACCATAAATTGTCTCCCTCGAACAGAAAACATGACTATTATAGTAGCATCTCATAAATTCGATGCTCCCTAGCCCTCTACGCAGCTCATATCGTAGCTCTACTAGATATTATATCGTATTTGCCGATCAACGATCTTAAAGCACGGACGACACTGTCAATCTTTGGATGGGTGACCGGCTGACCGCGATTAGGAATTGCAACAAAGTGCTACAAACCATGGGCCCATAACATATCGTCACGCCTTTCCCCCGAAGGGGCTGGCAGAGGTGTAATACAACACCCACACTTCGCCGGACGATATTCAGTCCCAAATGTGACTGGGGCCGAGGCTGTCGCCTTACACCGGGCTCCAGTCATGTAGCAGATGACACACAATACGCACATATGTTCACACAATGAACAAATTAGTGCGTGCCGTCGGCTGGGTTCGAACCCACTCCCTCTGGCTTGAGAGGCGGGCCTTCTCCCAACTATTATTATTTATCTCCCAACATCTATAAAGTATTAAATAAAGTATAAAGTATTAAACTAGGCTGCCATATACCCATGTATACATATGCTCATACAATGAACAAATGGGTCCAATGCTACGTAAAATCGTAGACCCCAGTAATATCTCTGATATCAACCTTCAAGTAACTTCAGGGAAGCCACTCAGCCTAAACGAACTTTCCTTGTTTGGGTTTCTTTACATAACTTTCTCTTCGTTCAAATCTGCTAAGGGTTGTTTCACACAAATCACAACCACACCACAACGACAATGACATCACGTAAGCGGGCGCAAATTTATATACTAGTAGCTCCTCTACAGATCGCATTCCTCAACCGATTTTCGTCAAATTATGTGAGCAGGTTATCGGTTAAATCAGAAATCAGAAACGTTTATTTGCTACACTATGTACATAAAGATCTTAAATATAGTGTAAAGTCCCAACAGTGGACCCATGCAGGCGTGCAGGCGTGCAATATTTAATAGGTCTCTCTTACATCATCTTGCTCTTAGGTTAAACTACTTAGCAAAGTTATATTAAGTAAACAAAATACTACTAATGGTATTAAAGTACTACTCAACACTTATATGTAAGTACTCATTTTAAACAAACGTTAAATAAAAAATATTAAATTTACAACAAAAATATATAGGATTAAAACAAACAATAAAACAATCCTTACCAAAAAAAAAAATAGTCTCCGTTACCATTATTAAGATACTCTTTAAGATTATAATAATAATAAATCATTTATTCATCAAGTATCATAGACTCATACAAGTTTAAATTAAATAATCAGAGTAACAGTCACATTATTATCATCATAAATTGCACCACATTAATAATTAACAGAATAATAGAAATACATTATATAATAATAAATATTATATGTATATAAGAAATACATTATATAAGAATAATAGAAATTTATTATAGAATCACTTAGACAATAGCCATTTCTTTAATGCCCTATTCTAAAGAGGGCCTTCTAAGACTTTTATATCGGCAAGTAAATGATTAAAAATTCTGATGGCCGTGAAATAAGAATTTTTATGATATAAGGCGTTATTTGCCTGTGGAACAAAAATGTTATTTTTGTATTTAATGCGCAAAATGTTAACTCTGTCTGAGGAACTAAAGAAATCATTACGGTTTCGTTGCACGAACACACAAATTTCGTAAATAAATATGCAGGTAAGCGTCATGAGTTTATGTTCAGTAAAGATATTACGTAGAGACTCCACACTGCTCATGTTAAATATTGCTCGAAGACATTTTTTTCGGCAACAAAAAAGTAGATTCCACTTCTACAGAATTGCCCCAGAATAAAGGAACATAATCGGTTAAGACTGCCTCGGTGGCCGAGTTGGTAGTGAACCTACCTTCTGAGCTTGGAGGCGTGGGTTCGATTCCCACCTAGAGCTAACATTAATGTGATGAATATTTGTGTTTGTTCTATGTCTGGGTGTTAATAATAATATGTATATAAGTATGTATTTAAAAATATCTAAGTATGTTTATCAATCTCTGGCAGCCATAGTACAAGCTTTGCTTAGTTTGGGGTCAGGCGACCGTGTGTGGAAGTGTCCCGAATTTATTTATTTATTTTTATTTATTTAAGAAATGGGACCTGCAGCGAAAGATAGAGATCCGGACAAAATTCGGGTAAACGAAAGCATTTGTCGAAAAAATGATAGTTTCATTCACGCGGGTGACATCAATTTCGTCGTGTGAGCCATACCGACCTCATAGCAGCGGCATCGACACCGCGCACGCTGCGGCTGTCCACATCGTGAACACAACGTTGCGTCGACAAAAACCGGAGCCGATTTTAAACTGCACACTAGCGACAACCACATCGCACCTCTTTGCGACAACGCAACCACACCTACATTTTGTAGTTACCTCATCGCACATCGGACATCGCAAGAAGCTGTAACAGCACTAATCACATGTAATCACTTCTTGACTACTTTTTGTCCGTGCGAGTTGTGGTATGGTTGTGGTGCGTGTTTTTTTTTATGTTCAGCCTTTGTTCCACCGACATAAACCGGAGACTTTGTTCAGCAAAACACAGTTGTATATCATCTTACGATTTTACACACCTTTGCTCTAGTGGACGACAATACAAACTTACATTTTCTGCTAAGCTTTGTTTTGAGTGCCAACCTAATTATTATATTTAACTATATTATTATAATGATCTTAATAGGAAGTACACAATGTATTTTTCTCTTTTTTTTTAATTGTTAATTTTTTTTTTTCGTTTTTTTTTCTTTTCTTTATAGTGCGTGTGAAACAAGCCTAACATTCACGCTTCCATAGCACGTGAGACAAACTTTAGCACTACAAAGGGATTGTACTAACTATTATAATAACTTAGCTTCCGATGTTCAAGGACCAGGTATATTGATTCCACAAATCATATAACCCATAGACTGATCATCCGTTTGCCCGTCTTGATTAAATATTACGTACAGAAAAGCGTATATTCGTCAATTCATGGGTCAATGATTGGTTAACAGATACTTGTTCTTCTACTTAGCCAATCCTAGCGTAAAGTGAGTTTTGAGACGGCCAATCGTAAGCACGTACCTTTTCCTTCGACTTGTTAAAAAAACAGGCCAAGTGTGAGTCAGACTCGCGCACGAAGGGTCCTGTGCCATTATTTATAAAAACGGCAAAAGGATCACGTTTGTTACATGGGAGCCCCTTAAATATTTATTTTAATCTGTTTGTGTTATGTTTGCTTATTGTATTAGTATTTGTTGTTACAGCGGTAACAGAAATGTATAATCCGTGAAAATGTCGACTGTCTAACTATCACGGTTCATGAGATACAGCCTGGTGACTGAGACGGAAAGACAGATAAACGGACGGACAGCGGAGTCTAAGCGCTAGTTCTAGTTCTAAAGCTAGTTGTTGTATTGTTGTCCTTGTTATTACTGCGCATTAGACAAGGACAACAATACTACTACCGCACGGTTCTCGCCGTGTCTGAACTAGCGCTTAGTCATAGGGTCCCATTTTACCCTTTGAGAACGGAACCCTAGAAAAAATGTCTGCAAGCGCCAAGGTTGATTGTTTCCGACACAGCTACAACTTAAACTATGTTTTCACATTTTTCTATAGACGCCTCACGTTTATTGTGAATAAATTACTCATGAGAAGTTCAGAATGTGTTCCGGGACGCTTTCCATGCGATCGTAACAAAGTACGGCAGTTTCCTAACTCGAATCATTTCTGGTAGTTTTGGCAAAATAAACTCCATGAAATTCTCCAAGTTTTGCGCGATGAATCCTTACAAAATACACAAGATTTAATGTCAGACACAGAGGCGGACTTTCCCTAAAACCGAGTAAGCCCCGGGGCCCGGGGCGACCCTATATATGTATGTGTATTAGTGACAGCCAATCACTAAGGAGCACAATCCAAGAGGAACGAAATAACACTGGCGTGGACAACAAACTTCAAAAGAGAGATGAAGTCCAGAGAACAAATTATATCATTTATTATCTTTACAGTCTTTGACGTCCCACTGAAGGGAAGCCGACCTACTAAATCGAAGGTAATTGAGCCGTTATCCACCACGCTGGCCCAGTGCGGGTTGGTGGATATCACAAGTTTATCCAATTATTAATATTTGAACATGTCGGTTTCTTCACGATGTTTTTTCCTTCACCGTAAGAGCACGTGTCATATTTAAGTGTACATAAACTTTCCTAAGCGATGAACTCACGACCTGCGGATCGGAAGGCGCAGTTCATCCCACACGACAAACACGGTTCTGAAAATTAGATCCCCTTAATTAAGCTTGTAATTTTCAAGGGAATACTTTTTTTTCTTTTATTTATATATTCAGGGTTTTAATAAAATGACACCCTTATACACTATAACATGGTCAACTTACACAAAATCACTTGATGAAAGGTTACAAAGTTACAAATAACATTAAATCAGTTGCCTCCTCTCTTTAACAGCTACACGATAAATGTCGTAAAGTCCTCTGGCATCCTGTGAATCGGGTTCGGCTAATACACTGTTACAACCTCCCACTTGCCAGAAGACGTGCTTTCTGTTAAAAAGTTGACGCCGCTGTGCTTCGTTCCAGTCACATTCAAGGGAATACTTTTACAAGAAAAATGGGCACGAGCACGGCCTAGGGCCTAACTTCTAGTCCGTCTCTGGTTGGAAACATTATCCGGATATACGCTTCACGGCAAAGCTGCCATTAATAACGCTGAATACTTAATTTAACGCAGAAAACTGTAGTTATTCTCTAAGCTTTTTATCCCGCTGGTGTGAATAATCTACTTTTTATTTGTATTTTTAGGTCAGTGTGAGCTCTACTTTTTTCTCATCCACTTGGCTAACGAGGTTTGGGTCTCTCTTTGTAAGATAATTTAAGGTAAAACTGACCTGACTTTTAAGTAGGTACTAAGTAAATACTTATGTACATACATACATTACTTTGGTAGCAAACTCTGGTGGGAGGCTTCGGTCGTGGCTAGTTACTACCCACCGGACCAAGCCATGCCGTGAAATGACCTAGTCGTGTTTCGGGATGTTGTCCGGTGTAACCGTTCCGAATATGGGTCTGAGCAGTAGCGCACTTGCAGCGCCTCACTCAACTGCCGTCTTTGTACTTCTTCACTCTACAAAACTTCAAGGCTAGAGTGAATAAGTACCTTATAGGTCGTCGTGCTCCATCTTAGACCACAACGTCGCTTAACATCAAGCGAGTTGGTGGTCAAACGCTGACCTATTCTACATAAAAAATTTAAAAAAAGGAAAAAAAAATATAGGTTTTTTTTCATTGAAGGTACCGAGTATCACGTGTAAGGACTCCTCAGATCCTAAACACACGCACTCGACCTCCGTTCTTCGCACGGACGTTCCAAGTGGCTCTTTATTTCCACTCAGATTCAATCCAAGTTTAGATAACACTTGTAATATTATAAATAAATATTATGATTCATTCGTTCATTCAGCTTATGTAACTCTGTCTAGTGGAGTGTTTTTCCAGATTTTTTGTATGAAGTATTTGATATTTCTGCAAAAGGTACCATGGCCTCTAGCCAAGTTACAATCGCTTTCCAGCGATTTTATTTCGAACATTAGCTGCTATATTGAATAAGGCTTCTTCCCGACTCACAGTGTGCGCTGTAGAACAAGCCAGGTGGACAAAAGTCGTAATCAAATTCCCGGAAATGAGTACTATGTACCTGTAAACAAAACCCCCAAACCCCCAATTCCAAGAACTATTTATGTCTAACATTCCATACTAATGAGTCATTGTTTATCAAAGTGAGCTAATGAGGTAAATGTAATTTAAAATATAGGTCAGTTGCATTTTAGCGACACTTTCACTAGCACCTCATTGTGGCAGTTTTTAATTTTGTGGAATGTTTAGTGATGGATTTCAATTCTGAAGGTATGTATATCAATATTTTATTATTAGAATCTTTTAATGAGCCTTAAAAATCATTAGAGTAGATTATCAACGAAAACACAAAAAAAAACATATTTTTTCTTTGATTTCAAACTTATCGAGTATGGGAAAAGCATGTATCCTCTTGTATCCAGGCTAATTTTTTTATATGTTTTAGCTGCATGACTATAGATTATTGTGACATATATTTTACGTAGCACAAATGAGTACAACTATTTTTTTTTCTCATTTTTGCAGAAAAGCTTCACTCTATTAATAAAATAGAGTTTTTCGAAGAATGGCTTAGACACAAAAAATACGAAAGAAATGATCGTCTATTTGAATTTATTTCGTCTAAGTTTGAGTTTTCTGAAATTTCTGAAGATAGTCAAAGAAACATTAAGATGAAGTTAGCCAGTATTTCTTCAAAAATCGCTTCCAAATGGGTTTCTTCAGGAAAGTCAAGGGAGCGTTTTCTTATCAAGAATAAGTTGTGGCTAGAAGGCGAAGAGTTAGAGTTCTGCGTGCGGTCAATTCAATCGCAACCTTCTACCTCATCCACTGACCACTCTCGACCCGGAAGACCCAAAAAAGACTTCGAAGATTCGTCTTTCAAAACTAAAAAACGTAGACTTGAAGATTTAGTTTACTCGCGGAGTGTTGGCGAATTGATGACTGCTGCAGAAGTAGCTGCACGATCTACTGGACACAAAAACGTGTCCAAAAAGGACGTTGCCAGGGCTATAAAGGACATTGGCAAAAATCCGAGTTCAACAACCCAGTGCTGTGCAGAATAATAGACCACTAAGTAGTGACGAGGCATTAGCCTACTATATAGACTCGACTCGAAGTCGACCACTCACTCCTATAAACAGACTAGGAAATGGACTATGAAGGTCGGGCACCATGTGTTTCCATCATATAATTGCATTGTTAAATCAAAAAAAGCACAAAAGGAGCACATTGTTGTGACACAATCTCGAGCAGAAATTGAGTTACAAGCTTTACTCAACAAAACAGCGGAACGGTGAATAGAAGCTTAGAAAGAAGTTGTCACAAGTGTGTTCCGCAATTCATCATTTACTCTTTTAAGTAAATGGGGTTGTGACGGGAGTTCCGGTCATAGTGCTTACACACAGAGATTTGAGAACAGCGAAGACACTGATGAGTTCCTTTTTGTTTATTCGTTTGTTCCTCTTAGGTTAATCGACGAAGCTAACAATATCATCTCGCAAAATCCTCGTCCATCATCGACGATGTTATCGACCAAATAAATAAAGATTCAGAGAGCACAACACGAGAAAGTGCTCGCGTCAAGCCACGAAAGAGATTTGCTCAATATGTTGATTATAACATCTGATCCTCTGATCAACAGCCTGCGGGAAGTTCCAAAAAAAGTCGAATAAATTGTGTGCGGAGGTCCTAAAGCTCATTATAGCTCCTACTATAGAGCCTCGACTTCCACAGCAACTAAGACCTCCACAAAGTCAGGAAGACTATCTTGTATCGGAATCATCCGATACAGAATCCGATGATTCCGATATTGACAATTAGTTTTAATGTACCTGTAGTGTATTATATTACCTTTTAGTGTTAGTATTTGTAATTTTTGTAAATAATGTAATAGTCTAAGGTTGTACATATAATTAGCGGTAATATTTGTAGAGATTAAGGTAATTGTATTATTATTTCAGTATTTTTTTCTGTTTTATAATAGTGTAAATATAAAATATTTTTTTCTTATACATAAAACTATGTATTTTTTATTTTTTTTATTTTATATTATTATAATATATTTTCATGGTTCCGAAACAATGAAAATATAATTTTGTCCACCTGGCTTGTTCTACAGAGAACACTGTGCGACTTAGCGAACTGTGAGCAAGCTGACTGTCCGCTGGCTGACTCAAGGTCGCGTATTGGGCAAACTCAATTGTGAACTTATAACCACCTAAGCGAGACCAGAGACATATTTTCGTGTAGTCTAATGACTTTCAGATATTTTTTAAATAACTTAATTAAGTAATGTATTAGTAAGTAACATATCAGGAATAGAATTTAGAAAATAGTTAATTATAGTTTTTAGTTTCAATGTACATTTTATAAGCTGGGTACGGACATAATTGGACTATAGGTTCAAATTTTCAAATTATACATTTTAGTTGGTACCGCTCACAGTAAGGACGAAGCTTGAGATCTCGTGACATTTGTAAAGCTCGTAATTTGTCGGCCTTGTTATGAAGTCGCTAAGAAAAATGTGAAGAAATAATCCTGAAAAACATAACACATTGTCACGCCTTTCCCCCAAGGAGGCTAGCATAGGTGTAATACAACACCCAAACTTCGCTGGACTATTTTAAGTCCCAAATATGACAGGGGCGAGCCTGTCGCCATACACAGGACTTCAGTCATTATGACATCCAATACGCACATATCACTATACACAATCAACAAATTTGTTCAATTGGCATATCCTAAATAAGCCAAGAATTATAAAACATTAACAATAGCTTCTGTCGAGAAATATGTAATGAATATTCGATAGAAAAATTTATGAAAAATGCATTTTTCATTCACCGCCTATAAAACGTTTTCCCAGTTTTCATCGCCACAAGATTGAACGACCCTTATATTTTTTACGTTTTATTAGTGGATAAATAAGAAGTAAACAAAAACTTTTTTATGACTATGAACTCTTAACCTTTCGACCCGAAAATCTGTTAAGGCGGAAACAATCATTAGTTGTAACGTATCTACTAATTCAACGAGCCGAGCTGTTCGCCGCGAGCACGCAAGCTTCTCGGTTTTTTCGCAAACCCTTTGAAACGCCCTCGCGAGTCCAGATGGCGACAGGCTCGCACGCTCGCGGGGAGCGGCTCAGCTCGCTAAATAGACAGAACGAACTGTTACAGCAATACGATACGCGTACTCAATACGTTACGAGGTTCGGCTTCAGTCAGTCTCCGCCTTAAAGAGGAAGAATCCTTCCATAATTATTGCGGCAATAACTAACTTATGAACCATAAAGAAACGTACTTCTCAGTGGAGCTGCTACGTCGTAGTACCTATTATATTTAGAGGGCTCTAAATCTTTATGTTCGGTGAGATTTCTATTAGAAAATGTAGGTTTTCTGTCGTAGATTTTTAGAATTTTAGGTTTTACGGTTAGGAACTTTTAGTACCTTTTAGTGCTTACCTCTTGGTACCTTTACCTGAAAAGAAATAAAATATATAACAAACCTTTTGAAGTAGGCAATCAATCTGTAACAACATTGTAAAACTACTTTAAGTATTTTACTTACCTACTTATTTTTCTTATACTATCCTACTACGAGTAATATTATAAACGCAAAAGTTTGGAAAGACGGGATGGATGGATGTTTGTTACTCTTTCACGCCAGAACGGCTAAACATATCTGGATGAAATTTGGCACAGAGATAGACTATAGTCTAGAACAGCACTTTTTAACCGCGGGCGAAACCGTGGGGCGCAGCTAGTCATATTACATGTGAAAGCTAACTTAGGTTTGGTTTCATCTATTTTACAGTAATGAAAACAGTAATTTAGACATTCAAATTACAAACAAATTACGTAATTATGACCAACCGACAAAGGAACAAGAGTATGCTTTACTCATTCTGATACTATTACTGACTTTGATACAAACTATTCCTCATTCTGTGACGGCCAAAAAAACCCTCTCCAATTATAAAATAACCATATGGCACTAAAATAGAAAGGTAATTAAAAAGCTGGCACTCCGTTAATTAAATCCGTCAAACTGACTAGCGGTAATTAAGGCCATTTTAATCAACTCAAACGACTCTGGAGATCATAAAAAACAGAAACGGGCTCGTACGGAAGTCCATCTATTTCAGAAGCAACCGTACTCGGGCGAAAATAGAGATGTCACTTTGGGTTATCGTAAAAACGGATAAAATCGGATAACGCTGTAGAGAGTTCAATGGCTTTTTATTTATTTATCCAATACTATCTCTTACATATACATTACTTATGCATGTAATTGGACGTCAATTACATGCATAATGACATAATAGACAGCGATGGCAGCCTAGTTAGGAGAAGGTCCGCCTCTCAAGCCAGAGGGAACGGGTTCGAACCCAGTCGACGGCACGCACCAAATTGTTCATTGTGTGAACATTTGTGCGTATTGTATGTCATCTGCTACATGACTGGAGCCCGGTGTATGGCGACAGTCTCGCCCCCTGTTGTATTTGGGACTGAATATCGGAATATAATAATCGAAGTGTGGATGTTGTATTACACCTCTGCTAGGCCCTTTGGGGAAAAGGCGTGACGATATGTTAAAATAAAAATAACAACCAAACGTTATAAGCGATACGAGCTTGATGCCCGCCATGCTTGCTTGTCTGGAATACACACACGTTATTCGTTCACATGAGCTTCCTTGAAGGTTTATCTCTGTACGTCAAGTTTCTACTATTCGAAGACGTAACGTTATCCTTATACTTTAAAGCGATGGCAGCCTAGTTGGGAGAAGGTCCGCCTCTCAAGCCAGAGGGAGCGGGTTCGAACCCAACCGATGGCACGCACCAATTTGTTCATTATGTGAGCATAATATGTGCGTTTTATATGTCATCTGGTACATGACTGGAGCCCGGTGTATGGCGACAGGCTCGCCCCCGTCACATTTGGGACTGAATATCGTCCGGCGAAGTGTGGGTGTTGTAGTACACCTCTGTCAGCCCCCGCGGGGGAAAAGCGTGACGATGTTATTTTAATTGACCGAGCGAGCATTAGCGAGCGAAGCGTCTCTGCTTCAACTTCGCCGAAAATGCTTTTGTATAATAATAATATGCTTGTTTTTATTCCAAGTTTCAAAAAAAACAGATACATACTTCTGGGGACTCTTTTGAAGCTAATACAGCTTGTGTTAAGAGCCCCCGCTCTTTCTTATTATAGTACATCATTGTATGTCCATTTCCTGTCTGAATTTCTGTCATCCTCTACAAGTCGAAATTCGTAACCGATTCTCTTAAAATTTTGTGAGTAGGCTCGATAATTATATACGACACGATCACGAGAATCTGTTGAGGAGTGCGACCTGTAGGGGAGGGCAGACGACGGCCGCAATGTCTCCAGCTCACAGAGACACTAATCCTACTAATATTATAAACGCGAAAGTTTGTATGTATGGATGGATGGATGGATGGATGGATGTTTGTTACTCTTTCACGCCAGAACGGCTGAACAGATCTGGATGAAATTTGGCACAGAGATAGATTATAGTCTAGAATAACACATAGGATACTTTTTAACCGCGGGTGATACTGCGGGGCGCAGCTAGTATTTTTTTTTTTACAACAGACTACGCATGCGTTTGACCACTGACTCGCCTGATGGGAAGCGTCGACGTGATCGAAGGTGTAACACGCTTGCCTAGGAGATACCTATTCACTTTACTCTTAAACACCCCCGGATCGTATTTAGGTGGAAAGACAGACACAGGCAACGAGTTCCACACCTCTGCAGTTCTTACAAGAAAAGTTGACTTGAAACGCTTAGTGCGTTTTAGCGGAATTTCCACCATAAATAGTATATTATAAACTAGCTGTCACCCCGCGACTTCGTTCGCGTTTACTATTTAAATACACATATGTGAGCTATCCTATCTGTTAAGTTAGATCGAACTGCACACGGTGTGCCAATTTGATTGAAATCGGTTAAGTAGTTTAGAAGTCTATAGCAGACAAACAACGTGACACGTATTTTAAATAAATTAAGAAGATGAGAGAATGAGTTCGTTTATTTGTCACGCTGGTCCGCATGTGCACCGGTCGTCAAATTTTGAAGTAAAGGTTCATTCCAAAAAAAAATACGGTTCTTGTGGGACTGCAGGTAAAACCGTAGGTGCAGCTATTAGGTATATTAAAACTCATATTTTCCTTAACATTAATTTTAAGGAAAATGCTTCTCAAGAAAATTGAGAACCATTAGAAACCTTCATGTCAAATAATCACCGTCCTAATTTGAACGACATTTCCGGGAAAATATTAAATTTACACAGCTAATTCAATCTCGTATCGTCTGACAAGGAAATATAGCTCTGATTTTTGTAGCAATCACAACAATTTTGAATACATTTTCTTTTCATACAGTTTATAATTTGATCAAAGATAATGAGTTACATTCTTATAGATACATTTTACAAATACAAATACAAATGACTTTATTGTTCAAAAAATTAGAGCTAAAAATTACAATAATAAAAGTACCTACTTACATTTATTTGTTTAGCAACTTAAAACTGAATATTAATACAAGTAGGTACACTAATATTATTAACCCTGCCCTCGGAACTAGTAAAAACTGTATCTCAGAGGGCAGTTGTTCATTTACATAATTCTTAGTTCGTTACAAAAAAAATAATACATATATCATAGAGTGCTAAACGGCAATAATATTATATAATTATCTTTTAAACTAATTTATGTGATGGAAGCAAAATTCTTTGAAATAATTTTGATATTTCTTTCTGACATTTCATCTCAGGCCGTCGATCAAATAAAAATATTTATTATTATTTCGATGTCTCAAACACATTTACGGACACTGTGTCCGAATTAACACCAGTTGTTTTTTTTTAGCTGCCGTTTTGGACATCCTAATACTTTCCTAACAAATAGGTATCATAAAATACGAAAGTGAGTTTGTTTATTTATTTGTTTGGTGATCCTTTCTTCTGATCCTTAACTGATCAACCGATCATCATGACATTTCGCACTCACGTTGACAGAAGCACAAAAAGGTATGGTCAAATGGGGAAAATGCGTCTGTGGGGCATTGCCGTCTTTCGAGAATTACGGACAAGCCCTTCACAAACTAGGCAACTAACGCCATCTTGTCCAGATTATTGCAACTAAAGATAGAAAAGAGATGTAGGTAGCGCCTAATTTGTGAAGGGTTTGTCAGTAATTCTCGAAAGACGCAATTGAACCACAGACGCATTTGCCCCGGTCTAACCAAATTTCTTGATATTTAATAATTTTCAATAACAAAAATCTACGAAGAAAGTTTATGTGCGTCAATTAAAGTTGACTGCTTTATTTCTTAACGTCGTCAGCTTCATTCAGGTGAAAAAGACACTTTTCAAAATTAATTTATTTCAAAACTCAGATTTCTACAAATAGTTTTCAAGTACGAACCGAAACAATAAAACCGCATTTCAAAAAGTGCTTACGTCTCTTTCTATAAATATTAGGCGCTACTTACATCCTTTTTCTAAAGATAGTTGCAATAATCTGGACAAGATGGCGTTAGTTGCCTAATTTGTGACGGGTTTGTCAGTAATTCTCGAAAGACGTAATTACCCCACAGACACATTTGGCCCAGTTGACCCTTTGTTTGTTTGTTTGGCAGGGCATTTTTCGTACTTAGTCACTTGATTGGGCCATTGTGCGTGGGGTTTACTACTCTTCCCTTCCCTTCAGACCCTACCTCTATCTTTTATACCAAAAAAATTAACGGTTTTAGTAGGACCGCGGGTGAAACCGTGAGGCTCAGACAGCTGTTTATATTTAGGTATTTGTGTTAAACTTAGAAAGTGTTTTCTTCCTAGCCTTTTTCTCTGACCTTATCGTAATCCATACCGAATCCGTTAACGGTGGATTAATTAAACAAAATGAGTCATTACTGTAACTGTTTACTGAAAAATTACGTACGTAATGATAGTATCGATATCGGTAATTAAGTAACTAGTCAACTCGCACCCCATCACTAGCGGTTGGCTATCTAAACACGGTATACGACGCCGTTAAACTATTTAATACAGGAATGGAATAGACACGTACACGTTTATGATATAGACTTTTTATGAAGAAGTAATAAATAATAAAATAATAAAAATAAATTCGGGACATTTTATTTAGGTATTTATTTTTATTTATTTTATTTGTCCATTAACATTGTGTACACTAAAACATTATTAAATTCAATAAAATATTACTTAAAATAACTAAATGTCACAATAATTATAAATGGAGACGGCATGCATAGGACATAAGAGCGAAAAAAATATTATTAATTGAAAATATACAAATAATAAAATTATTAGATTTATTATTATTAGACAAAATAGATCTACTGTTAGAAAGAATGACGTAATAAAAAATTAAATTGTCAACAAACTGCTTTACAATACATAGTATTAAGGTTTTAAACTCTTGCAATCAACTTCATTCTCAACTTCATTCTTAATATGTTAAAGTTATTATTAGTATTATTTTTAATTTATTGGTTGTTGACAAACTCATTCGTATGTAACCTCATGATGCTTCGTTATAACCACAATATAATGTAATGAAATGAGAGTATATTTCTGCCTACAAACTGCTACGCAATTTGGCAGAGTTGTATTTTTATACATATGTATGTTATTAACTTAGATAAGTAAATAAATAAATAAATAAATATATAAAAAATAGTAATTAACCATGATATAATATAGTTTCTTTGCAGTTTTATGTTAATAAAATTCATTTATCAAACAACGGCAAAAGTAAGTCTCCAAAACTCGACTACGTGTCTTAATGTATATCCATAAGTCATCTATCAGACGACTTTTAAAGGCTTGATCAAAAACCGATTACGAATTTAGTAAACTACTTTGAATAATCCCAGAAAAAAAAACCAAATTCGATAATAAAGTATGAAGAAAAACCGTGGAAATGCATCTTGTAATTATTGAAAATTATAAAAACATTTGTTTATTTCTACTCTAGCAAAAATAAAAAATCCTTTTCATACTTCTTTCTTCTAAAAGAAAATGTACTCTATAAAAATGATGCGCACATTTCACCCTGAGGCACACCACTTCCCTTGTGCCTTCGTTATGAAGAAACCCCTTTTTGACATTCCGTGACCTACCTTAGCTGCAAAATTTCACATCTACTGTTTTACATTCCTACTAAAATGTACGAAAATTCTGTAACCTTTTTAACCAAACCAACGTGCTTTCAACATTTAACCAGTGGCTTGGACGCGTTGACAGAACTTCATAATAACATTAGCTGGAGCGCTGACCGATACAACTTGACCTATGAAGCTACCCCAAAAAAGCATACACCCCTAAAATTTCGGATGAAAACGCGGGTACCTCGTGTCTTTGTTGACTGGTGGTCGGTATCCTTTCAAAAAGTAATTTATTATAGTAAGTTATTAAAAATTTGTTTGTTTCCAACAGGGTCAGATCTTTTACTATTTGACGGATTAATTTTTTTTTTTTTTTTTTAATTTACAATAAGTCGGCGTTTGACCACCAACTCACCTGATGCTGAAGCGACGTTGTGGTCTAAGATGGAGCACGACGACCTATAAGGTACTTATTCACTCTAGCCTTGAAGTTATGTAGAGTTAAGAAGTACAAAGACGGCAGTTGAGTGAGGCGCTACAAGTGCGCTACAGCTCAGACCCATCTTCGGAACGGTTACACCGGACTACATCCCGAAACACGACTAGGTCATTTCACGGCATGGCTTGGTCCGGTGGGTGGTAACTAGCCACGGCCGAAGCCTCCCACCAGAGTTTGCTACCCGGTTAGCACTACCCGGGGACCACGTGTAGGGAATCAGAATAGAGTACACTCCTACGGACGTGGGTAGCTCAGCCCCCAAAAAAGTTTGATAAAAAAGCTTAATAATGATCTTGAACATGGGCTTGAAAACTTGATGGTTGTGAAATTGTAGTTATAGAATATAGACTACCTACTGTTTTTAAATTTGCTTTTAATACTCAAAAAAATATTTTGATAGGTACCTATATAAGAAAACCCTAATAATAAATATCTACCAAATGCGGCGAAACAAAATATTTGTGATTTATCGATCTTCACAAGAAACCTACTGAAAAGTACCTACTGAAGTACTTTCTTATTTTACATGTCGTCACGCCTTTCCCCCGAAATGGATGGAATAGAACGCCCACACTTCACCGGAAGATATTCAGCCCGAAATGTAACAAGAGCGAGCCTGTCACCATACTCCGGGCTCCAGTTACGTAACAAATGTCATTAAATTCACACTTTAACACTCGAAGAATCACAAGATTTAGAAAATAATAGAAAATTACTATTAATTAATTAATTACTATTAATAATAAATTTTGTATTATTTTATATTATTAATAATACAATTTTTTTTCAGTTCCGGCCAAAAAACCACTAAATATAATTATTTTACACAAAATGTTTTTTATAACCGTATCGCGCAGTGTGCAGTACAATGCCGTGTGAACACAGTGAACCTAGCCTTATCTTGTATGGTTAAGAAGCGCTCTCTAGCGTGAAAGGCGATACAGTCACGCACGCCATTGTCCCTTGTATAGAGGATGTTCTCAGCTTTTGTGGTGATAGAGACGAGAGGAGAGCTGCTTGAACCATAGATAAAGGCTTGAATCTAGTCTAGGAAAGATCGATGCCGTGACGGTAGTATAGGTATAGTTTTTTGTATGCTTAAAAGAGAGTTTGAGATTTTTTAGAGAGATTAGATTAGAGAGAGAAGGCCCGCCTCTCAAGCCAAAGGGAGCGGGTTCGAACCCAGCCGACGGCACGCACCATTTTGTTCATTGTATGGACAAATGTGCGTATTGTATGTCATCTGCTACATGAGTGAAGCACGGTATATGGCGACAGGCTCGCCCTGTCACATTTGGGACGGAATATCGTCCGGCGAAGTGTGGGTGTTCTATTACACCTCTGCCAGCCCCTTCGGGGAAAGGCGTGATGATATGTTATGTTATTTAGGACGCCGTAGTAAACTACGGGGTCCAAGTTGAAGTTAGACAAAAACTAAAAAATAATAACACACAGGTACAGTTTTTACTTGACTGCCTCGGCTCAATTTGTAGTGAACCTGCCTTCTGAGCTTGGGGGCGTGGGTTCGATTCCCACCTAGGGCAAACATTCATGTGATGATGAACATTTGTGTTTGCTCTATATCTGGGTTATTTAAGTATGTATTTAAAATATCAAATTATGGATAGCACTTTGGCAGCCACAGTACAAGCTTTGCTTGGTTTGGGGTCAGGCGACCGTGTGTACAAGTGTCCCAAATTTATTTATTTATTTCCAACTTAAAGCTGACTTTTTACCTTTAACTAAAATTGAGATTCCAAACTGAATTCTGACCCAATTTCTACCATAACATTGGTAATTCCACTGCAAAAGCCTACTGAAATCCTGCAAAATATTTCAGGATGCGTGCGAAACGCGAATCCAATTTATTTTAAGGCTTCCCTTCCCATCCTAACCCCAATTAAGAGGATCCAGAATTACCATGCTAAAAGCCTTGTCTAACTTTCCAATGCATTTCATCTCAAAGCCGGGGTTAGCATGCATCAGTGATGACACTGATGACGTAAATAAATTTACACCAAGCTTAATTATAGAAGGGTAGTTGAGGGGGCTACCATGAGACCTTAAGAGATATTATTGCCATGATTGTTGAGTTCTGTTTTCGACGCTGCGTGACCGCAAGTCGTATCGCCGCGCAGTAAAAACAAAATAAAAAATAAAAATACATATGTCGGAATCAAGTCGTGTCCTATGCGCAAGCGCCACCTAGTGGCACTCGATGGAGTCAGTGACTCGCGCGCCATGGATTCGTGACATTACTTTTCTGTTGGCGGGCGGCGCGAGCGGTCATCTCTGAACCATTGCGCGTTCTACGATACGTACCTGCTGAGTCATATGTGCCTACTTATCCACTGTGTCTATTAATTGTTCGAATTATAATTTGCTACGAGTAAGTGTACGAGCGTGTTTCCTTCATCCGACACTACCCACCAACGCCCACAGTTAATAAGATGAGCGCTCATGATGATGACGAGGACCGTCGTCCTCCCCCGTCATATAAATATATTACCTTAGGTCAACCCAAAGAATAAGATGGCGCACGGCGTATGATTTAGGTGAAGCCAAAACCATGCAAAAAATACGTTACTGTCGAATATGTACACAACACGCACACATTGACGCAAAAAAACTACGCTACTCGCTTGGTCATTCTTACCTCGACATTTTGAGCATTATTGGTAAAATTTCATGTACATAAATATACATAGTCCATTATAAAAGTGTGGCCAGGACTACATTTTGAGGTTCTTTATAAAAACTGTGCAGTTTTTTTAAAAGTCAATTTTGGAAAATGCCGTAACATTAAACTCTTACAAATATGTATGTGCAGTCTTAGAATATTAAATCTACTAAGGTTGTAAATTGGAACGGAAATGGTTAACGTAGAGTTTGGGAATTAATACTAGTTTTCGTGCAATTGTAAATGTTTTTCAGGGCAACATTACCACGCACACAAGTTTAAAAGCGAAGTGGCTTCAGCGACATATAACGCAGTGTTCCATCTTTTTCTTTAGGTTGATCTGAGGTAATTACATAGAAAAATTACAATAATATTATAAATGGCCATGGCCACCAAACTAGGTGTATTAACACCTATATTTTGGTGGATAGCCTTTTTATTAGACATTATTACATCTCATTTTAAAAACTAAGAAAAAAACACACATTAAAAATTATTACTAAAGACATAAAATTGTCTCAGTATTTAGTTTAGGTAATTAGGTTATAAGGTTCATAGTCGCGCAGCTTCGGAAACAAAACGTGACTATCATGGCAATAAGGTATCAAAGTAGGCCCCCAGGGCAACGAAATCAACGTTTTCACTAAAACATGTTGAACTACAATTTTCGAACGCAGAAGTTTACGCTAGCTTACCGAAACTAACCAAACTTAACTGGAATAATAACACACGCATATTAAGGTGCATTGTAAGGTACGACAGTTGTCTTGCTCGCTCGCGACACTTTTATATCTATTTAGTTTACAATAATAATTTTTACAAGTAATTTCTAACCTACTTTTAATTGTCGTATCGAAATGAAACTTTGTGTGCTTGTTTAATGAATATTATTATGTAGTTCATATTTAGGATCTGACTTGATGATGGTAGCCAGGAAGTTGAAAGCGTATTTCCTAGTTTTTCGTATCTATCGTTTTCGTATCTTTTGTATCACTATAGGTGATGCTTGTTTGGTGTTCATACACTGTTTTGTTTTTGTTATTGTTAAGAATTGTATTGTTTTGTTTACTAAATTATTTTACCTATATTTAACATTTTGTGCGACGACGAACTACTTAATTTACTTAATACGATGTATTCTCATGTAAGTAATGTAATAATCTTTAGTGAGAATAAATGTCTTTAAACCTAGTTAAACCTACTTTACTAATATTATAAATTCAATTCAAATTAAAAATTAGCAATTCATCCATCCATAGTGTGTTTGGTCGTCCTCTGCCGCTAAAGCCATTCACACTCAAGTTGATTGCCCGTTTTGAAATCGGGTCCTTCTCTGAAGAGAGCATAACAGAGTTTCGTAATCACGCAAATTTTCATCTACGAGTAAGTATCCATAGTTTTTTCACCCTATACCGTCAAGTTGATTGTCTGTTTTGAAATCGGGTCCTTCTCTCTTCGCATAACAATGAAGTAACAATTACCATGCTAAAACCCTTGTCTAAATTTCCAATGCATTTCATCTCATAGCGGATATTTCCATGCATCGGGGATGGCGTAAATGATTGTCTGCAGTGAGGTTAATTATACTGAACGGCAGTTCAGGAACAGCGGCTTTGGACAGCGTGAATGTTGAGGCTGTTGAGAATAAGATTACGTGACATTTAAATAGCTATTGACTCGTCCAATTAACAGCTAACGTTCGAGCAATAGCGATTGCCACTTGTCTATTTCCCCAGGTTAGTTAAAGGTTCCGCGACGCTCTGAATTTTCCATACAAACGCGCTTGTCGAATTTCTTAGAATCCATTTATCAGATCACGATTAAATTTGGCATGTACAATTAAATGAACTATATCTCTGCCCCTATGTTCTTGGTTTTTTTTAAAAAGCGTCCTCTAGATAAAATAGAGCTATGAAAAATTTCCGCATTTTTTACTGGTTTAGTTAATAGGTAGACAAAGCAAATCAAAAATCCCTCTACAAAAGAAGGTGACTAGCTAGCTAGATTAGCTTTTAGTGACTAGCGTTTTTTTTTTTTAATTTAGTTTTTAAATAATTGGATTATACCACGATGAATTGTATTGTTTCTGAGTAATTGACCTGTAATATTTTTTGTTATCAATAAACCGTATTATGGAAGGTTGTTTACTCCATTATATTTTAAATTAATTAATAATACAAGGGATTGTTTATATAAGAATGATTAGAGAAGTGCAAAAGTCATAAAAATTATAAAAATTGCACTTCGTCACTCTGTAGATAACGTTAAGAGGCTCGTCAGTATCATTACTTGCTCTCTTCGCTCGTCGTCTTCTTTTAGAAGAAATGGCAACAGAAAACCTTTAGCCAATGCGAAGTCAGTCTAAAGTGTACGTCGGACCCTTAAGTTTAGTAAGTTGTGCTGCAAAATCAACGTCAAAGAAATTTGTACGAATTCATTAACTTATTCCAACTTTCGCAACAATGTATTAACCAGTGGCGTAGCGTGCCTTGGCGGGGCCCCGTATAAAAAATTGTTTGGGGTCCTTATGAAGGGTAATCATTTCTCACAAAACAAAAAAATGTGTGTATAAAATTAATAGAAATATTAATTTTGAAAAAAAAAATTACATGCCCTACTATATTTTAGCTTACGCTCGTCAGGGGCCCCGTATAATTGATACAACAGATACGGTGGTAGCTTCGCCCCTGGTATTGTTTTCGCCCCGGTATTGAGTCTACTGGTGCAAATAGACATTTGTTTGAATACCATAGTTATACTTGTACTTCAATATTGCAGACAAGTAGGTTTTTTATGCCACATGCGACCATGATGATGAATCGATGATGCTGACATAGGTCATCACCTATGTTATCTGCTACATGACTGGAGCCGGATGACTGGATGGTGTATGGCGACAGGCTCGCCCCCTGTCACATTTGGAACTAAATATAGTCCGGCGAAGTGTTGGTGTTGTATTACACCTCTGCCAGTCCCTTCGGGGGAAAGGCATGACGATATTATGTATGTGGCAAACAAGTTAACGGGCCGCCTTATGGTAAGCGATCACCGTCGCCTATAAATACCTACAATATACAATATAATACCTACAAGGGCATCACAGATCCCGGACGACAGACCCAACAGCTTCCTGCAACAGGAAGTTTGCAGTATTTGGTATAGGCGCCGGCTACCAAAGGAACACGATCACACACCGACCTCGCCGGCGAGGCCGAAGACTCCCAGGATCAGTCAGAAGATTGGTTAGATTCTATACAAATAGTCATTCAGTTCAACCTAGCAGGGCTCAAGAGGAAACCCCGTCTGGGTTGCCTGGGCAAATTGACTCCCCGGCGACAGCCAAAGCGGAGGTTCGTACTTTTGTGGAGCCCTTGTTGCCATTGCCCTTAGCTCTAAAAACCAAACTCTCTCAAGGTCCTGCGCCCTCCGCGCTTGCCTTACGTCCGGTACGCTGTAGAGGCCTCAGTCAAAAAAGGCATCACAGATTACAGACATTACAGTTCATGCAAATACATTTGTTTTAGTTCAAATACGTTTAATTTTTAGTGCAAAATCGGGCAAAAGGGCGAAGGAAGGAGATACGCAAGGTCTCCGTTCGAGTCGAACTTCTAGTAAATATCAACAAAGAACGCTATCGTAAATATTTCTAAAATGTTAGAAGACAGTTATGAAAAATATGCTTGTCTACCTTATAACTAACCAGTCTAGACATCCTTGGAACCTTCATAATAACTAAGTAGACGGTAGTAAAATAACAGCTTAGGTAGCAACTTTTAAAGAGTTCTGAGTCGAGTCATTATTTCACAGTACATTACTGTAATTGTTATTGGACCTTGATTTTAACTGAGCAGCATAAATCTTCTTACTGCTTAGACACAAAAATGAAAATGTTTTGTGTTACTAACGTGCTCTACGAAGAGATTCAAATAAAATCCTTATCCTCATCCTAATGTAAATTGTCGACTAATAAAACGAGACGTCCATTTTAAAAGTATCCTTTATTTTTGTTTCTTTCTTACCTATCCTATTATTCTATTAGTTATCTCTTTCATACTATTCCGGTTTTACATCTCTTTCATACTTAACTAAGTTCACATGCAAGCGTCTCTTTCACTCATGCGTTTCATTCCTAGACCACTATTTTAAGCATAATAGACATTATGCTTACATGCCCTGGAAATTTACAATTTGATTTTATAATCTAATAGACCGAGCGGGCGTTAGCGAGCGAAACGTCTATGCTTCAGCTTTGACAAAAATATTTTCGTATGTCTGACTTTTGTCTGGATTTCTGTCCGGATCTTCGTCTTCCTCCACAGGTCGCATTTCTTATACGAACGCATTTCTTAAACGATTCTCACGAGAGAAAGACAAAGATCCGCCACCGGATCAAGGTCAACAACACCGTGGAAACAAGCTACTAGAACTAACATTTTTTTTTGCTTGATAGTCTTGCATTTGGCTGCCAACACACCTGATGATAAGCAGTGATGTGGCCTAGGATAGAGCACGCTTGCCTAGATAGAACCGATTCACTCGAAACTTGAAGACAGATAATTACGCCTCTTTCCTATAGGGGTAGGCAATAACCAATTCTCTCCGCTTGCTACGATCCTGGCATACTTCTTTCGCTTCTTCCACTTCCATGAGTCATACATGCTACGGTTACGGGTAACTCTTGACCTGCCCCTCAATTCTACTAACCAATTGTCTTAAAATTGTTAATGAATTGCCTCAAATTGACACTTTTTGTATGCCAGAAATGTCGAAAATAGACAATTCATTAAAACTATTTCAAAACAATTGGTTAGTAGAATCGAAGCCCTGGCCTTTCTTTAAAACGTCTTCGTCGTCGTAGGGTTCTTCTCCCTCCCTTGTTCGGGGGAGTAAGGTTTCGGCCTCGAGGCGAACCTCTTTGCCGAGGCTGGACGCTGGGGGATCAATGCCCCCAGGGCGATTTGGAGGGTGCGAGTTCCAGCCCGGCTCGCGCCGGCGGCCTCTCGAGCACCCTCCTCCGATATGGTCCGGTGGCCACATCAGGGCTTGGTGGTGCCTTCTTCTTTCTTCTTCTTCCTTTCCGACGTCTTCGTCTGGGCCTCATCTTCGGAGTTGCCGCCTGTTGTGCCCTCTTCTGCTTCAAGGCCAGCCATGAGGAGATCTCGAGGGAGGGCTCTCCAGGTACGTACGTCAGGGGGACGTGCGTGATGCGGCGCAATGTTGTGGAGGTGGGGGTGTGGCCCGTTGTCGGCTCGAGCAAACATGTTGCGAGCCAATCGGACCACGAACTCCCCCACCGTCTCGATCTTCACGTCCCGGGCGATAACGTCATTGCGTACGTACCAGCCGGCTCCCGAGATCATCCTCAGGGTGACGTTTTGTACCACCTGGATTCTTTTTCTGTGGCTGGCCGAGCATAGAGCGTACCATGCTGGTGCAGCGTAAGTCAGTCGGGTCCGGATGTAGGTCTTGTAGACCCCCACCTTTGTTTTCAGTGGCAGCTTAGAGTTCAGAACCGGCCTGAGCAGCGCTCTAGCAGCCTTCGCCTGGTGGACGGCGTGAGTGGTCTGCGAGCGCATGCGGAGGTCCGAGTCTATGAAGACGCCCAGGTACTTGGTGCTCCTTTCCCACTTGACGTCTTGTCCTCTAAGCTGCAGTGGTGGTAGTTTCTTACGCTGCTGGCTGACCAATAGCGCGGCCGTTTTCCCCACGTTGACAGCCATCCGCCATTTGTCCAGCCAGGTCGGCAGGATGTCGAGGACTCTCTGTATCCTGCCTGCAGCAATGGTAGCTCGGCGGGACGACGCGATGTACGCACTGTCGTCCGCGAAGAGGGCAAGGATGACTCCCCTTTCACCTGGAAGCACGTCCTCCAGGACCGGTATGTCATCCGTGTAGGCGGCGTATAGAGCTGGCGATGCGCAGCTCCCCTGCGGTACACCCGCGCTGATCGGCCTGTATCCGGAGTTGGCGTTCTCGACGGATACGTAAAACTGCCGACCGGCGAGGAACGATGCCGTGATTCGGATAAGCGCCGCCGGCATCGTTGTGCGCATCAGCTTGAAGATAAGGCCCTCGTGCCACACCCTGTCGAAGGCCTTCTCGATGTCGAGGAACACTGCGACGGAGGCCCGCCCCATGTTCGACTCGTTGGATAAGTGGTGTAGCACTCGCGTCAGCTGGAGCGTGGTGGAGTGCTGCGTGCGGAATCCGTACTGTTCGTCCCTGGGTGTGAGGTAGGGACGAAATCTCCGCAGCAGCAGTCGCTCGAACAGCTTCGCGATGTGCGACAGCAGAGTGATGGGGCGGTAGCTGGCCGGTTGCCGTCTGTCCTTACCTATCTTCGGTATGACGATCACCTTGCCAGTCTTCCATATCTCGGGAAAGTGACCTGTCCGGAGTACTCCATTGAAGAGGCGCGTGAGGCAGACCAGGCCCCGCGCCGGCATCCATTTGAGGGCGGCGCTGAGGATGTCGTCATGCCCTGGCGCCTTCTTCACCTTCAGACGGCGCACGGCTCGGACCAGCTCCGTTGGGGCAATAAAGTCCTCTCCACCCAACGGTGGAGCCGGGGTCTGAAGGTATTCGGTCACTTCCCTTTTGACTCGCTCGTGGTGTTGCCGAATCTCGTCTGAGGCCTGCAGTAGGACAGGGTGTGGCTGGAACTGACCTTCCAAATGGTCAGCTAATAGCTCTGCCCTCTCTAAGGCTGAGTAACGCCGTTGCCCGGTGCCGTCTAGAAGTGGGCAAACGGACGCTTTAGCCTGGGTCAGGTGGCGGTTGAGATTGTACAGATCAGTCCTGTTCTCTTCACACTGGGCAATGTGGTCGTCCCAGGTGGTCCCTCTCCAAAAACGTCTTCAATTTGGTCGTGATACGTGCGCCTAGGTCGACCCTTACCGACTTGACCATCCACACTCGCCTTGTAAATCTGTTCCGTCAATCTCCTTTCATCCATTTTCGCAATGTGTATTTGAATATTGAATGTGACTCGAAGACTCCCAGATTATAGTGACAGAAGTAAAGTTCCGCCAAGTTGCCACTAGTATTTTTAGATATTACCTAGTTGTAAGTCAAAATATGTATGTGAGACAATAATTGATTTATTCTTTGTAAAAATAATGCCCCTCAGTTTCTTGCCTGTTCTTCTGAGTGGAGGCTCTTTATCCGAACAAGGCGGTCGAGTCAATTTAAAAAAAACTTTGACGTTCATAAGTGTATCTTTGATAACTGAATTAAATTTTCTCTTAGGTCGTCAGAAAACAGACTGCTTATGAATCCGGTGCATAGTTCTGGCTTTTATGCATCGTCCTTCACTACTGAAGCCCGTCTCTGGAACTCACTCCCAGTTAGTATTAGACGTGCTCAATCACTTCATAGTTTTAAAACGCAGCTCAAAGTGTTCTACTTTTCCAAACTTGCTCATTATAAGTGGACTGGTTTCCTTTTTAATATTTGTCATATTTCAATGTATTTATTAGTATATTTATTGATGTAGGTACTTGTGTATGTTTATGACTGGGTAGTTTATTTCTATACCTATTTAGTAATTATTTATGTAGGTATTAGTATGTAGTTTATTATAATTATTCTTAAATTAGTAAGTTTATTTAATATTAATTTAATATTAATTTAACCTTAATTATTATTATTTTTCTTAAGCACACCAATTCCATGCTAAATCATAATGTTTTTATTCCATCCAAAGGTTGTCTGGAAGAGATCGCTCTTAAGCGATAAGACCGCCCATTGCGCCTTTATTTTTGAGTGTTTAGTTTAGATTTATTTGTATTTGGTGTCAATAAAGAGTTTTTGTATTGTATTGAATAAAAACATTTTGAGTTTGACAGAACACACATTCTGGTAGAGTATTCCACGCTCTAACGGAACATGAAACCCCATGAAATATCGACACAAACTGAAGGTTCTTATTAAGATTCAAGGCTCGTTTGTCGTTTGCTACCTCCATCAATCATTTTATTTAGATAAACACGTTTTTTACGCACATACGGCCCGTGAAGATTGATTCGCGAAAAAAACTGTTACAAAGGGACGGACAAAACTTAAGGCGTGGCTTTTAAACAATCTTATTTATTGGCTTATAAAGAATCGCTTTACGCGCCCGTGTATTGCCAAATGATTTTTCATGTCTCATACTCGGAAAGTAGTGTAGTTTCGATCTGATTATTGGCTGAAAATGCTGCTTCCCTCCATAGAGAGGGAAAAACTCATTCATATTTCAATTTTTTAATTGTGTTAAAACAAACTACTTGCCCGCAAAATATCATCAAGATATTCTAATTCATTCGGAAACGTTTCCGTTCGTGTTAAAAAAAAAAATTATATTTTTCGAATCTCTGGCCGCATTCGTATTAAGTTCTTTTGATCAGATTTATACTCGATTTTCTATTCCAAAACTTATGAAATTAGGCTGAGATTCGAAAACATTTTAAATTCCGATCGGAAACGTTTCCGAATGATTTAGAATACTGGTGCAGATCAACGTATTTCAGTTATCTTCAGACAAATTCAGATTATCAAAACAAACATGCGTGCAAGTGCCGATTTGTCCCAGTAGAATCTAAGGGCTGCATGCTAAAACGACGTACAGTCATGAATCTCGATTTAAAGTATAGTAAAACGTTAAAGTGGTTTAATGTACAGTAAAACCAGTTTTAAATCGAGATTCAGGACTAATCGTCGTTTTAGCATGCGGCCCTGAGACCTCGCTTCGCTTTGTTAATAATTGTAAGATTTGAAAATCAAACAAATCTGGCCGTTACCCGGATTTGAAGTTTTTGGTTCTAGAGTTACCTAGTAGTTAGATATTAAGTCCTAATCCTCATCCTTAACTCCTAATGCTAATCCTAAATACGAAAAATAGTAGAAATATGAAAGTAAGTTTGTTTGTTACGTTTTTATACCTTAAGGTGTACGATAAGACACCAAGGTAGGTATTAATGATGAGTGCTCAGAGAAACGCAAACGCGTAATTTTTTAACGTGGTTACGTTTTTCTAAGTAAAAACTAAAAATATCAACATAAAAATTATTCTAAATATATTGTAATACTGTTTTCAATGCAGTGATAGAAACTAAAATATCAACATAAAAATTATTCTGAATACATTGTAATACTGTTTTCAATGCATTGGTAGAGGCAAATTTATCTAAAATACATTCTGTAGTTTTATATCTAGTAAAAAGTGTCGCGAGCGAGCGAGACAGCTGCTGTGCCTTACCATACACCTTAATTAACTGCTATAAAACTCATAATCACAAAATTTCGCATACATGTTGTCCGGAGTAAAATATAACAGGGCTCACTGAGGGAAAATTCAAATCACATGTAAAAACTACATTAATGAAAAGAGGGTATTATAAGGTTAAGAATTATTTAGAAGATAAAGATGTCTGGAGCCTTCCACTTCCGCCAAGTAGCCACTAGTATTTATAGATATTACCAAGTTTTAGATTACTAGTATTTATAGATATTACCTAGACTAATTTATTTATTCTTTGAAAAAATAATACCCCTCAGATTCTTCCTGTTCTTCTGAGTAGAGGCTCTTTATCCGAACAAGGCGGTCGAGTCTATTTAAAAAACTTTGACGTTCATAAGTGTATCTTTGATACCTAAATTGCAAAAAACATTTTGACTTTGACTTTTGACTTTGACTTTGGAGTACAGAAAAGGGCATAGGAAGTGGTATCTTTAATCCCGAAAAAAAAAAACAACCGCGGGTGAAACCACAGGGCACACCTAGTACTTCCACAAAGGAGTTTGGAATACTTTCTACTACACTTGACCCGCTAGTTTCGGCTCAGTTACCAAGTTCGTGTTGAACTCTGCGTATCCGGTCCATTGAACAAAGATCCCAAAGTTCGGAGAGTTCCAGCACTTTGAGACATTACGAGCTACCGGCGAAATCAAAGTGATCGCTCTAGTTAGAGTTAGATTAAAGGGGAACGGGCTCAGGTGGTAGGGACAACTGGTTCAAATGCGTCTGTAGGGCAATTGCGTCTTTCGAGAATTACTGACAAACCCTTCACAAATATTAGGCAACTAGCACCATCTAGTACAGATAGTTACAGTATTCCGTTCTAGATGGCGTTAGTTGCCTAATTTGATACCTAATTTGATAACCTAATCTGATTTGATATTCTTTGATACCTAAATTGAACAAAAACATTTTGACTTTGACTTACTTTCTTTCGATATTTTTATAATTGAGCGACCGCAAAGCGCGGGTGGACTGTTAAAATGATAACGTATGTCCGGATGTTCGACGTTTCTTCTATAATGGTCGCATTTTGGACCTGCTTCTTGTGAAATTTTGTGAACAGGTTCGATAATTAATGTAATTTTTTGACGATTCAGTTTTTGGATCTTTCATAATAGTGGAGTTGTGCATTGAAAACGTAAAAAAAAACCAGTTCCGATTTACTATTTTATTCCACGTTTATTAGTAAGGGGATATCTGTCCGAGTGTCACTTGCCGAAGCTCGGGCTTTCTATTTAGCTCTGAGTTAACTGCTCATCTGAGGTTGTCTTGCCTCACCAAGAGTTAGAAGCTAACCTTGAGTTAAGGGTTAGGGACCACTTTGAACTAACTTCGCATCGGCTAAATGTTTTCTATTGCAATTTCGTCTAGAAGGAGAAGACGAACGAAGAGAGCAAGCAAAGATACTGACGAGCCTCCAAAGTTATCTACAGAGTGACAAAGTGCAATTTCAGTCATTTTTATGACTTGTGCAGTGTGCACTTCTTTAATAATTCTTAAATTACAAAAAAAAACTTTTGTATTTTAGATTAAACTACAAGCTAATGATGTGGACAACTTTCCTATGTAAAGGGATTTTCGGTTTGCTTTGTCTATTTATTAAATAAATCAGTCAAAAGTGACCCATTTCAAATGCGAAATTTTTTCATAGTTCTATTTTCTCTTGATAACGTTTTGCAGAAAAACTAAGAACATAGAGGCGGAGATTTAGTTTGATGAGAGATATTTAATTGTACATGCCAAATTTCACCATAATCTAAAAAATGGTTTCTAAGAAATTTGACAAGTGCGTTTTAACAACCCTTAAGACAATATTACAGTGCCATTTATAACATTTAACCTCTGAGTTTATTAACCCTAAAGGGAGCTGGACTGATTTACGGACTGGCGAAAACCCTTCTCCAGATCCTAATAGATCCCACCTTCACCAATTATTCTAATTAACTAATTATTGTTTATTTACGTAATCTATTATATCACCACCTACTCCCTAATTTTTCATTTAAAATTTTGTTTTTCCCTGTTTTTCAATTGTATTTTAAAATTTTAGTTATTTGAATTTAATTTGCTAATTTAATTGTAATTGTTAATTTAATTATATCAGTGGTTTAATGCAGCTATATCTATTTAATTATTTATCGCTATTTACTCAATTTTATTCTTACTTACTTCTTTAATATAAGCTAACTTTATTATACATGTAAGCGCGCTAGTACTACTCTTTTATTGTATAAAATTCTAACACCGAACCCCAAGATACCGGCTGTGCCGAGTTTGGGGTTCACAGGTCTTACTAAATGTTTTTGTAAATTTATTAGCCTAAATAAACATTTTGAATTTGAATTTTGAATATTAGTTTAGTTAGTAAATGTAAGGTTACGATGTTGCTGACTTAGACCATGATCAAAAAACAAGGTCTAACATTCCAGGAGTAAACACGTATGACGTCACTCGTCATCGTCTTTCATCTCTTTCGCACTATTTGTGAATGACTTGTTTCGGTCTTGCTTAAGCATCGATTGACGTCACTACGTGTTGCTCACGTGACCGGAATGCCATACCTGGCGGAGTAAATTATTATACCATGACTTAGACCTGTAGTCTAAAACTCCCTAAAAAAAACACACACACAAAAAAAGAAAAAAGAAAATCTTATAGAGGAACCACATAATTTGAAGTGAGAGGAATACATCGGCCTGCTGCTCACTAAAAATCCTACACTCATTCAACTTAGCTGATAAAAGCCTGGCAACTGACTGCAGTTATATGTATAACAGGAAAGAGAGAACAAGTATAAATTAAAATTAAAAAACTACCGACACCGAGTTTCATCAAACATACTCGTAGCTAAGAACACTTCCGACTAATTCACCTTTCAAACAAACAAAACAATCAACTTAGCTGATAAAGGCCTGGCGACTGACTTGCAGTTATAAAACAGGAAAGAGTGAACAAGTATACATTTAAAATTTAAAAAACCCTCAAACTGATTTTCATCAACACCAATTTTTATTAAAAACTAGCTGTCACCCCGCGACTTCAGTCGCGTTTATTATTTATATCTATATATATGTGAGCTATCCTATCTGTTAAGTTAGATCGAACTGCACACGATGTGCCAATTTGATTGAAATCGGTTAAGTAGTTTAGGAGTCTATAGCGGACAAACAACGTGACACGTAATTTATATTTATTAAGAAAAAGATAGAGACACTCCCGACTAATTCACCTTTCAAACAAACAAAATTGGTTCATCCGTTCGGGAACTACGATGCCACAGAGACACACACACACACACACACACACACACACAGACTTATAACACCCCATCTTTTTAGCGTCTAGGGGTTAAAAAATGTTGAAACATTGCATATTTTACAAGTAAATCCAAGTAAATTTATGGTTGAATTTTTCTGCCCGCCCGATGCGTTTCTGCCCGCGGCAGGTGAATGCGGCGGGCGGAAAATAAGGCTTCCATGCCCTGTGGCTGCCAGGGACGTCAGTAATGTTGGTCAAAGGAACCGTTTTTAAGCCTCACTGAAATGTCTATTATAAATGCGAAAATGTTTTTTCAACCTCGTCGCAAAAACGAAGGAGTGCTTTAAGTTTGGCGGGTGTGTGTCTGTGTGTTTTAGTATGTGTGTGTGTGTGTGTGTGTGTGTCTGTCTGTCTGTGGCATCGTAGCTCCCGAACGGATGTACTGATTCTGATTTTGTTTTTTTTTTTTTTGTTTGAAAGGTTAATGTTCGTAGCTATGTTTCATGAAAATCTGTGTCAAGGAATTTTAATTTGTTCAACAGTCCCGAAACGACGTCTTTTTTTCCATAAGTCAAAAGCTTGGGAATTACATAACATAACATATTACTTTTTATACTACTATATATACTATTTATTACGAAAAAAATTGGCATTAAAATTACACTAGTAATAGAATTTGAGAAATATTATAATTATGTCAAAGACATCTTTAGCAAACGATTTTATAATTAAGTATATCAGCCAGGTTTTTTTTTTCAGAAACCTAGTGAAACCTTTCGAGAAATAACACTGATTCCAGACCAACGCGGGGATGCGGTAACATAGCGATACTATGTTGCATCTTGCTCTATCTGTCTGCGATGTCCCTATAACTGCATCTCTGTCTGTTGGTATATAGTATCGCCCCGTTACCGCGATTCGCCACGTCACTGTAGAATCAGCGTATGTGAGAAACCTCAAAAATAAAAGTTTGCCCTCGCTCTACCTTGCGTAACCGCCATATTCTTACTCCGATAAATCCAACCTTAAACATTCCAGCATAAGCCTAGTATTTGAGTGCAGTAACAAAAGCTCCTTAGAACTGAGAATACGCTTTTAAAAGAATACATTTTATAAAACAAGAAAGTAGTACACCATCCGTCGACTTACAAGCTCAGCCTGGCAATAGCATTAATGAAATTTAAACATAATACTTATGCTTTTTTAGAATGACTCGCCGAACAGCTGGTAGTACCACAGCCTATTTTAAAAAGATAATCTATTTATTTGTTAATTAAAAGATGTAGCGTAGCTACTTACTTACAATACATTTTTTCGTTGCACGACACTTAAACATTCATTTTTGCATTTTTAGTTGATATTTAATTGTCTTCGACATTAAATAACAAATATGATTTTATTTTTATTTACGGTATTGAGCAATGACTTTGAAGTCATGTAAGTTATTAGACACTGACAGTGACAGTTAGCATGTTGCTGTCATCCGTTTCACATTTCCGTCCGACGGATCAAGTCAAATAATAAAAAAAAAAAGATAGGAGAATGAAATTATCTATTTTCTATCTATTTTTTATCTGGATTATTTTACATAACCTTGTTGGGAAAATGGAACGTAAATAAAAAATAGTTTTGCGTACAAGACGTAGTGGATTTAGTGTGGTGACGTCATACGTGGATGCGTGAGTCGAAACGGTTCCAAAGTGACAGAAATGATTTTGCTTTTTTGAATGGCATTTTCGAAAAGCTACTTGAAACGCGACAAAGATGTCTTTCCTTTTTGACGAGCTTTTGCTGAGAGGCGTGGTGCTCCGGACCTTCTTCTGCCTTAGAGCGGAAGCATTTAAAAAGAGGCGTAAAAGGTTAGTTTTGTGATGGAATGAAACAATCATTTCAAATTGTTGTGATAAAAGTTGATCTCAGAATTTTCCCGATAAAGAAGAAACGTGATTCTGATTCTGTCGTCTTTTTGTCCATAGCCTCTTCTTCCCGGATTGATCAATTCCCCACTGACGAACTGGCAACGACTACGGCACCCCGATTCCTGCAGATGTAACTGCACTGCATGCCATTTTTCTTCCCCCTTGCGGACCCAAGCCACGTTGCTTACCGGCAAGCATACACCATTGTATCCACTTGCGGATGTTAACCTCCAAGCGTACCTGCTGCGTCGTGAAAGCAAGTACCACACGCAACTTATCCATGGATTCACAAGTAACCCCTTTATTTTGTTCAAAAGTCATAGCCACAAGGTTACTTTCTCCATGACAGGTATGGTCATATTATTCTACTAATTTTCACAATTTCAAGCCTTCTGGACAGAGTGTAGACGTATGAGACAGTCCTCGTTTTCACTGTATGATCTGCGCTTTAGTGAACATAAGTTTTGAATAGAAATACCTTTTGTTGTTCTAGTAAATCGCTTAGCTACCGATTTACTAGCATTGATTGTGAATTAACATTTAGAATCACATTAGTTTATATTACTTTAATATTACAGACAGTATTAGCACCAGAGCTGTAATTTCATAACTACATTCTAAGCGATTTGGTTTTAATAGGTTCGCTTCAATTTAAGTGTGTTAAAATATAGTATTAAATAGTATTTAACTCTATAGCGATTAAGGTTGTAGAATTTTAAGCTTAAGACCCTTCTGGTCATTACAGGGTAAGAATACTCGCTTTAAATTTAAGAAAATTGCATGTACTTTAAGTAATTATGGTTCCGACCAATAAATAGTTTTGATTTAACCTTAAAAACAAATCTTTTAATTTTGTCCTCACACAGCAACTCACAGATAAACAACAATACGGTCTTTGGTAACAGAGGTCTTTGTTCTTATCGACTTAAGCTTATCCAGGTTTAATTTTGTTTTTGTTCGCTTAGGTAGCTGCGACACCTTCCTCAAAGGTACAGTTAGCTTCAGCTCTTCAAGCTCTTTAATACAGGTGCAAAAGTTTCATTTGCCACCATTTCTCCTTTTGTCCCATCTCCCCCCCGATACCGTTTTTTTTTTTCCCATCAGACATCACTTTACCTTTAAATATTAAATATTAAATTAAATTTATTTTATTTTTTTTTTCACCACGTTACAATGGCGCCCGAATTTTTTTAGTATTTGGAGTTGTTTTGTGAAGGCAAAATTATTAATTAAAAAAATAATTTTGAAAATTTAGTTTTTAAGCAATTTAACGGTGAATTGTTTTAAGTTTAAGAACGATTTATAGGTTATTACACCTGCTATTGTGTTAAACTACACTCTCTGTCTAAAATTACTCAAATTTAAAACTGAAACATGTCTGTTCATTCTGGAACACTCTCCGATGATGAGGCCACGTTTGTCTCACCCACCCGTTCTCGACATGTGTCTTCAGTTGGTACTCCACATGTACATTTGAGTCCTGCGGGACAACGGGAAGTTCATATTCCAATTGATACGCTTAACACACAACGACGCTTGAATCCAAATTTTATTTCTGAACATTTAGTGACAGCTGTTTCGTTTCCAACACAGGGTCACTCTGCTTATGTGACAATACCACCACTTACGTCTCACGCACACGCCACTACTGACGTTGTCACACTTGCTGCAACGCGTCCGATAGTACATACTAATGTCGAACTTCCACCAACAAAGTTTTTTAAAACTAGTACGTATGGTCATGAACAATCACATCATAACACGTATGAGCCAAGCGCTCACGCTCATGCACAACAAAGTCATTCATTAGCGGACACTCCGCACGGAGCTGCGATATATTACAAATCCTTGAATTTATCGTCGCTTAATATTAAGTTTAACGGAGAAACGGACGTTGACGAATTTTTACTGAGAGTGAATGAAACCCGACTTGCACGACAGATTGATGACGTTACATTAGTACGTGGGTTTTCAGAGCTCTTGTCTGGTACAGCTCTGAAATTTTTCAGAACGGTTAGTCGTCGATTACGGTCGTGGGACGACGTAAAGTTTGAGTTTCAAAAGTACTTTCAAACTAAAGACTATAGCTACAACATAGAGAAACAAATTAGAGAACGCAAGCAATTGCCTGGTCAATCTGTAGCATTTTACATTTTAGATATACAAGATTTAAACGCAAGACTAGCGTATCCTATTTTAGAGGCAAATTTATTAGAAATTGTCAAACACAACATGCTTAGTTCGTACGCACAACTGTTAGCAATCAACGATATAACCTCTTTTGATCAATTGATCAACATTACTAAAAATTTTGAGGCGTACTCTGGCGTTTTAAACTCAAAACCGAAACGCGAGATCAATGCTGTAAACAGTGCACCTGCGACTTCGCACACGAGCAACAATCTTACATGCCTTAAATGTAAGAAGAAAGGTCACAGTTACAAGGTATGTAGGTCGGTGCCAGGCATCTTATGTTTTAAGTGCGGAGCCAAAGATGTGCTAACGAAAAATTGCTCCAAGTGCAATAATGGTTCGCATTCCTCGTCGTTAGATAAAAAAAACTAGTTAAGCCCCAGAGTACAGCTTCCTCTAAACAAACGTTTCCGATTCCGGAAATTTCATCGTTTGTTGGAGATTCACGTTTGTTTGTAAAATTTGAAGTATTAGATAACAGTTTTGAAGCGTTACTTGATCCAGGGGCACATTTATCAGTATTAGGTGCACAAAAGCACAAACATTTTGAGAAATTAGGATTTAGACTTAATCGTACAAAGTCAACGGTTTATTTGGCTGACTTATCACAGATTGATGTGATAGGCACAATGCAGTTGCCAATTACGTGCAACGGCATTACAACTGACTTTACATTTTTGGTATGCCCTGCGATCCATCACAAACTTTTATGCGGCATGGATTTTGCCGATACTTTTGGTTTAATCGATATTTTTAAGTTTGGAGATGTACTTAGGAGAGGTAACTCCGCCGATGTTACTTCACGCACGGAGTTTTGTGAAATTAAGGCGTTAGTTCCGAGAGACGACCTTACGCACGAGCAGTCTGCTTGTTTACAAAAAGTTATTAAGGGTTTTGAATCGATTTCTTCGGATAAAAAGGGTTTAGGTAAAACTCACCTGGTAACTCATAAAATCGTTACTACAGGCGAACCAATTAAACAGCGATATTACCCATTGTCTCCAGCGAAGTTGTCAGCGTTGAATAAAGAGGTTGATGAGATGCTGAAACTTGGTGTCATAGCTCCATCAAGATCCCCATGGTCTAGCCCAGTGGTAATGATACCTAAGAAGGATGGCTCATGGAGATTTTGTTTGGATGCTCGGAAGCTCAATGACGCCACTGTCAAAGATTCTTATCCACTTCCTTATATCAACTCGATTCTTGACAACTTGCGCGGTGTTCATTATTTGTCCTCAATCGATTTATCTTCTTCATTTTGGCAAATTGCTCTGTCAAATCAAGATGGCGGCGATGGAAAAGGCAACTCGTGCGAGAAAACAGCCTTCGTTGTACCGAATCGTGGTTTATTTGAGTTTAGGCGAATGCCTTTTGGACTTTCTAATGCTGGTGCGGAACTTCAGAGATTGGTAGACTCCTTGTTTCAACACAAATTTGACGGTAAGGTCTTTTGTTACGTTGATGACCTTTTAATTGCCACAGAGTCGTTTCCTGATCACGTGACCATTCTTTCTGCTGTTTGCAAAGCACTTAAAGATGCTGGTCTTACCGTCAACCTCAAAAAGTGTGATTTTTGTAAGGGAGAGCTTAAGTATTTGGGCTACATCATCAATACAGAAGGATTGCGCACAGACCCAGAAAAGCTAAGCTGTATTCAAAATTTTCCCCGCCCCAAAACGGCAAAGCAGCTACGAGGTTTCATTGGGCTCTGCTCGTATTATCGGAGATTTGTTCAGGATTTTTCGACAATTATTGCACCGATGACTGCGTTGGTAGGGAAGCGGAAAGGCAGCGATGGCGTCGACTGGTCAGAAGCAGCAGAAGGGTCATTTAACACTCTCAAGCGAGCATTGATAACAGCACCAGTTCTGGCGTCACCAGATTTTACGCAGCCATTTGTTCTTCACTGCGATGCATCTTCTGTAGGTATTGGTAGCGTTCTGACGCAAGACGTTGAGGGAATCGAGCGTCCAGTAGCATTTCATTCGCGCTTGCTGTCGAAAGCCGAAAGAAATTACAGCACGACAGAGCGAGAATTGTTGGCGGTAGTAGATTCGATCAACCATTTTCGTGCGTATATAGAAGGCACTAAGTTTACTGTTATTACCGATCATATGAGCTTAAAGTGGTTAAAATCCCTTAACAATCCATCAGGTCGATTAGCAAGATGGGCGATGCAAATATCGTCATTTAACTTCAATATTTGTCATAAAGCCGGTAAACTCAATGTAGTCCCCGATGCCTTATCGAGAATTTCCATCGATGCAATAACTTATGATGGCGGTATTCAATCAACCAATGACGAGTGGTACAACAAAATTTTTAAGGGTTGTCAGACAACACCCACGAATTTCAAAAATTTTCAAATTAAAGACAATCGTTTGTACAGATTTAGTAAGTCAAACTCAAATCTTCAAAGCGTTAATTGGAAATTGGTTTTGCCAAGGGAGTTAGTGGAATCTTGTGTGAAGGAAAATCATGACTCTTTTTGTTGTGTACATCCAGGAATTCAGAAAACTTATCTTAAAATACGAGACCATTACTACTGGAAAGATATGTTTAATGATGTCAAAGCCTTTGTCACAAAGTGCGAAAAATGTAAAGCTTACAAACATTCTAATTTGGCACCAAATGGGCTCATGACAAATCAGAAAAAAGTTGATTCTCCTTTACACACGCTGTCTATCGACATTATCGGTCCCTTGCCAAAGGCGTACTCCGGCCACGTTTACATCTTGTCGGTGGTTGACGTTTTTTCCAAATACGTTTGGCTCCATCCTCTTCGTACGGCGACCACTCAGACGGTCACGTCATTTTTAGAAAAGGAAATCTTTCTTAAATGGGGTACACCAGCTATTATAATTTGCGACAACGCGTCGATATTTAAAAGTAAACCTTTTAAGAGTTTTTGTGACAGGTTTTCGGTCCCTAAAATATTTTTCAGCGCACATTATGCGCCTCAGTCAAATACAATTGAGCGATATAACAAGACAGTTGAAGTTAGTTTGTCTATTTTAGTGGATCAAGATCAAAGAAACTGGTCCAAATACCTTCAACAAATCCAACTGTCTCTGAACAGTACAGTTAACTTAGCCACGGGATACACCCCTTATTTCCTTGCGACAGGTCGAGAAATTATCATGGACGGTACATTCCATACTATTTTGAAGGATTTACCAGCTTCCGTTGATGATGTCACGATAGACGATAGGGATAAGGCAGCAGCGGCATTAACTGAGCTAGCAGACATATTTGTTAAGGTAGATGATGCTTTGACACAAGCTTATCAGAAAAATGCGCAACATTATAACTTGAGACGACGATACTTTGATGCAAAGGAAGGCGATATAGTATGGCGCAGAAACTTTGTCCAGTCAAATGCGGCAAAGTTCTTCTCTGCGAAACTAGCTCCTAAATTCGTCAAGTGCAAGGTCGAGAAAAAGTTATCAAGCGTTGTCTATGAGCTTCGTGAATTAGGATCAGGTTCAATTGGTAAATTTCACGCGAAGGATATCCTTCGTGCTTAGTTATTTAGATTTATGTTAGCACAATAGTGTATTACACACTATTTAAAGTCGTGTAACTTAGTATTAGCAAGCCAATTTTCTTAGATTTTAATTTTACTCTACGGCAGATTAGGTTGAATTTAGTGAATGAGGATTTCTTGGTTTGAAGAGATGAATGTGTGAGAATTGTAGTGGACAGAATGAGAGATTGCTATGAAAGTCGTGTGAAAAGGGTATCGGAAGGCGAGAATAAGATGAAATTTGCAGAGTGAAAGGATTTGCGTGGATAACATTAATAAATAGTAACGACTGGTGATGAAAGAACGATAAATACTAGTCTTAAAAAAGTGTTGTCAATCTAATCGATCCGCGAGTTAAATTTGTAACAGAAATTGTCTGCTAACAATTTTTTCTTCGTTTTCGGAGGTATGGCCTTATGTCATATTTTTGGTTGCGGCAGTGCAGTTAAACGTCTTTCTTTTTTTCCGGTTACTCCTGCTGTTTTTACGGTTAACTACGTTAACCTCTTTATCCGAAAACGGGGGTATTGTAGCGTAGCTACTTACTTACAATACATTTTTTCGTTGCACGACACTTAAACATTCATTTTTGCATTTTTAGTTGATATTTAATTGTCTTCGACATTAAATAACAAATATGATTTTATTTTTATTTACGGTATTGAGCAATGACTTTGAAGTCATGTAAGTTATTAGACACTGACAGTGACAGTTAGCATGTTGCTGTCATCCGTTTCACATTTCCGTCCGACGGATCAAGTCAAATAATAAAAAAAAAAAGATAGGAGAATGAAATTATCTATTTTCTATCTATTTTTTATCTGGATTATTTTACATAACCTTGTTGGGAAAATGGAACGTAAATAAAAAATAGTTTTGCGTACAAGACGTAGTGGATTTAGTGTGGTGACGTCATACGTGGATGCGTGAGTCGAAACGGTTCCAAAGTGACAGAAATGATTTTGCTTTTTTGAATGGCATTTTCGAAAAGCTACTTGAAACGCGACAAAGATGTCTTTCCTTTTTGACGAGCTTTTGCTGAGAGGCGTGGTGCTCCGGACCTTCTTCTGCCTTAGAGCGGAAGCATTTAAAAAGAGGCGTAAAAGGTTAGTTTTGTGATGGAATGAAACAATCATTTCAAATTGTTGTGATAAAAGTTGATCTCAGAATTTTCCCGATAAAGAAGAAACGTGATTCTGATTCTGTCGTCTTTTTGTCCATAGCCTCTTCTTCCCGGATTGATCAATTCCCCACTGACGAACTGGCAACGACTACGGCACCCCGATTCCTGCAGATGTAACTGCACTGCATGCCATTTTTCTTCCCCCTTGCGGACCCAAGCCACGTTGCTTACCGGCAAGCATACACCATTGTATCCACTTGCGGATGTTAACCTCCAAGCGTACCTGCTGCGTCGTGAAAGCAAGTACCACACGCAACTTATCCATGGATTCACAAGTAACCCCTTTATTTTGTTCAAAAGTCATAGCCACAAGGTTACTTTCTCCATGACAGGTATGGTCATATTATTCTACTAATTTTCACAATTTCAAGCCTTCTGGACAGAGTGTAGACGTATGAGACAGTCCTCGTTTTCACTGTATGATCTGCGCTTTAGTGAACATAAGTTTTGAATAGAAATACCTTTTGTTGTTCTAGTAAATCGCTTAGCTACCGATTTACTAGCATTGATTGTGAATTAACATTTAGAATCACATTAGTTTATATTACTTTAATATTACAGACAGTATTAGCACCAGAGCTGTAATTTCATAACTACATTCTAAGCGATTTGGTTTTAATAGGTTCGCTTCAATTTAAGTGTGTTAAAATATAGTATTAAATAGTATTTAACTCTATAGCGATTAAGGTTGTAGAATTTTAAGCTTAAGACCCTTCTGGTCATTACAGGGTAAGAATACTCGCTTTAAATTTAAGAAAATTGCATGTACTTTAAGTAATTATGGTTCCGACCAATAAATAGTTTTGATTTAACCTTAAAAACAAATCTTTTAATTTTGTCCTCACACAGCAACTCACAGATAAACAACAATACGGTCTTTGGTAACAGAGGTCTTTGTTCTTATCGACTTAAGCTTATCCAGGTTTAATTTTGTTTTTGTTCGCTTAGGTAGCTGCGACACCTTCCTCAAAGGTACAGTTAGCTTCAGCTCTTCAAGCTCTTTAATACAGGTGCAAAAGTTTCATTTGCCACCATTTCTCCTTTTGTCCCATCTCCCCCCCGATAACGTGGACCACTTTTCACCTCAACCTAACTTTTACCTTTATTAAATATTAAATATTAAATAATATAATATTAAATTAAATTATTATTTTTTTTTTCCACCACGTTACAAAGATAAACCATCAGTGTTATTTTACACTTAACTTTAATAACATAATGATTACACTTTCATACTTAATTAAACTTCTAAATACGTGGGGCTGTTAAGAACATAAGCGTATCCAGCTTTCATTTTAATCAGTTGCCAACAAGAAACATTCAACTCTGCGGTCGTCGCTAGAGCATTTTTCTGACCAAACAGTCACTAAGTTCTAATTCTCAAAGAACTTTATGCCATATTTTATTACGTTTTATTTTTCATTTATGTGACGGGGAAAGTCGGGTAGGAGCCGAGCCGCCCCATGCCACTTCTGATGAAGGAAGTAGGGAAGGAGCCGACGTGTCGGGTCTGATTTCTGATCCGTGAACTTATCATCACGGGTATCTATGGTGGGCGTTAGACTTCAAGAACATTGAAATAAGTGGACTGCAGTGTCGACTTGACATTATTTTAATAATACAGACATTTAGATTACTTAATCAGTTAAGGATTGCAACGATTCTTGTCGATTTAGAGTAATGGGTTTGCGAATGACCATTGCGTGCGACTGCTTTCAGTCAAGTCAAGTCAACTCCTGCCTGACAGACATGACGTTCGCCCGCCATCCCAAACACAACTCCATTTAGTGTTAACCGCTCTAAATTACCATAAACAAATCGATTAATCGTCAAAAATAACAGAACAACAATACCATCGCTTAACAACTCTTAAAATAAACTGATTTCTTTATCTAATGATGTCACGCGCCGTCATATATGTATATTTAAAGTTGATTTTCAGTGCAAGGCGGTAGAGCACTGAGTTTCTAAGTCGACGGAGATCCTGAAGTGACTCAGAGCGACGCGACACCTGCAAACCTAACTCAATTTTCTGCGCTAACTTTACTCGTAGGTGTTGGAAAGCTTACGTAAGTCTACGCCAATAAAACAAAATGACGGAGTTCGGAATCAGTTTTACACCTCTTTTAATACCCTAGGCTATAAAACGTAGCATTGACTCGTGTTGGAGGATTTTATGAAGTTAGTTTCGGAATTAGATTCATGTGTTCCTTGTTATTCTTTAAGATGGGTCCTGTCCTTGCAAGCATACCTCTTTTTAACTGACTCAAAAAAAGGAGGAGGTAGTCAATTCGACTCTATGCTTTCTTCAGCAAAATAATCTCCTGGAATATACGACATACAGATAAATACAAGCCGACAACAACCTTTAAGGTATTTTTAGCTTCATAATTTTTCCGCACTATTGCATAACTGTCAATTTACTCGTAAACGGCTGAACTAATTCTAGTGAAATTCAGCAAGAAAATTGTATTGATAATAGTATTAATAATATTTTTTAATAATATTCGGGAAACTTGCACACACGGTCGTATGACCCCGAACTAAGCAAAGCTATGGCGGTAAGAGACTGATAAACACACAATTTACACATATATTTTTAAAAACATACTTAAATAGATAATAATATTAATAATAAGGACTGTAACTAATTACATTTTCTCATTCTTTCATTAGACTTCTTTATACTATTCTTATTACATATAGGTACCACTAAAAATAACTAGATTTAAAGTACTTACTCATAATTACCTTTTTTTTAAAGATTTTTTTTACCTGAAAATAGGAGCAAACTACGCGTATACTTTTCTTTTTTCAAGAAACCTTAAAATTCATGAGACCTTTACCGATCCTTTAAGCTTTTCTCATGTTCCTTCCTCATAAAAGTCTCAACTTGGTTCGAACCCACGCACTTTCCGACAAAGTTGATAAGAAATGTAACGAGATAAAACAGATTCTAAAATCTACGCTTCGCCCACGTAAATCTGACACGTGACAGCGACGTGTCATGCAGCGAGCGACAAGTGACAGCCAAGTGGGGCGTGACAAGAAACTTTTGCTGATTTGCAATGACAGCTGGACCAGTTTCACATTTTCTCATTGACAGTGTATTGTATAGGATGCTGGTTTTAAGAGTAGTCGACACTCTGAAATTTCCATACAAACGCGCTACTCAAATTTCTTGAGAACCATGTGTCAGATTATGATGAAATTTAGCAAGTACAATTAAAATAACAATATCTACGCCCCTATGTTCTTGGTTTTTTTTTAAAACATTCTCAACCGAAAATAGAGCTATGAAATATATCCGCAATTTTAAGGGGTCTCTTTTGACTGATTTATTCAATAGATAGACAAAGCAAATCATAAATTCCATTACATAGGGAGGTTGTCTACATCATTAGCTGTTAAATAAATCCATAATAGAAGGGAAGTTCTTAGTTATTTAAAAATTATTACAGAAGTACAAAAGTCATTAAAAAAAAATTGCACTTTGTCAATCTGTAGGTAACTTTAGAGGCTCGTCAGTTTCGTTACTCGCTCTCTTCTCTCGTCTCCTTCTTCTAGACGAAATGGCTATAGAATACCTTATGCCAATGCGAAGTTAGTCTAAAGTGGTCGCCGAACTCTTAAGGGTTTTGTTCTACTTGTCAAATTGAACAACTTTTTTAAAAACGATCGAATCTTCTTACGAAATAACTAGTCACTTGATCAATGTTTTATGAAGGCTTGATGTTTTGTTTCTCGAATTTTGCAAACTTGTGTTGTAGAAGTTGTTTACTTTGAAGGGCAGAAAACACTACATCCACAACTAGCACCTTGTATACTTTTATTTGAACATCGATACAATTTCTGAGATTCTTATCCGACTTTACATTCAGTTTGACATGTCACGAAACAACCACGAAAGTATTTACGGTTGTCGTGCAATCCTATCGACCTATATACCGCGATTTTCAATATTTCCATACAACTACGCGATGATAAGCGATGATAGCCTAATCGGAGAAGACTCGTCTCTCAAGGCAGAGGGAGCGGGTTCGGACCCAGCGTAGAGCACGCACCAATTTATTGACTGTGTGAAATATGTGCGTATTCCATGTTTTCTGTGTATCTGCGTATCGTAACTGGCGCCCGGTGTATGGCGACAGGCACGTTTGGGACTGAATATCGTCCGGAAAACTGTGGGTGTTGTATTAAAACTCTACCTGCCTCTGATATGTTTGTATGTACCTATGTATGTACAATGTACATACAACTACACTACTTACTTTTTCAAAATAAACCGACATTTTTTTTTTAATGTAGAATAGGTCGGCGTTTGACCACCAACTCGCCTGATGTTAAGCGACGTTGTGGTCTAAGATGGAGCACGACGACCTATAAGATACTTATTCACTCTAGCCTTGAAGTTTTGTAGAGTGAAGAAGTACAAAGACGGCAGTTGAGTGAGGCGCTACAAGTGCGCCACTGCTCAGACCCGTCTTCGGAACGGTTACACCGGACTACATCCCGAAACACGACTAGGTCATTTCACGGCATGGCTTGGTCCGGTGGGTGGTAACTAGCCGCGGCCGAAGCCTCCCACCAGAGTGTGCTACCCGGTTAGCACTACCCGGGGACCACGTGTAGGGAATCAGAATAGAGTACACTCCTACGGACGTGGGTAGCTCAGCCCCAAAACGTGTCACCTCCTTTTAGGGGAAAGGCGTGACGATATGTTATTTTACTCATATGTTAAAACACGTACAACAGAAGAGTACATACAGCACCACCACGTACATGCAAATACATTGCATTTTAGTGCTTACGTAGCACTCTGCGTAGCTTCGTAGCTCTCGTAGCAGGTTCTACGATGCTGTATTTTTTGCTACAAAGTTGAACAAGAGCTTCATTAATTTTGATTCGAGCAAAAAACACAATCAGTTCCATTCGCTCGTATTTTCCATTTTCTGAACGAATTTAGAATACTTGCCTTTCCAGGACGAGGCGACGTTAACTATTCAACGAAACGAAATAGACGATCTATCACCCGATTCACCCGATATCGAGGACGGCTTCGACGCAATGTAAAACGGTACCTAAATTTCAAACATTAAGTACTTTTATTTTTATTTTTCCTCTACTTTTTATTCGGCTTGTTATGTTTTTTTTTTTCAATTATTACTTGTGTTGGTTTGCTAATTATTTTTCTAAGTTTGGTACGAAATAAAACTTTCTATATTTTTTTTATTTGATTGGGTACAGTCACAGACAAAAAGTTAATTTATATACATCAAAATTACACATCAAAAGGTATAGTTTTGATGTGTATTTTTTTTAACTTTAACTCACTTACGACTTTACACAACTTCCAAAAATAAACTTGACACATTAAAAGAAAAATACGTTAACGTTAAAATGGTTTTGACAATTCACAGAAAGAAAGAAAAACTATTAACAAAAGAAATTCTTAGAATTAAAAATTTTGAACCAAAATAATAACTTTAGCTAGTATGTTGTTCATAATAGAGCATTTCTCATAGACTATCGAGACACCATAGACCATCACATCGGGTAAACGGAAGACTAAAATAAGTATGATGTAAAGCCACGCAAGATAACTAGTTAATTTAAAAAAAATATGAGTAAATAAATAAATTATAAAAATAATTAAATAAATATATTTTTTTATTATTAAATAAACAGAACACTACCCATTAAGATTAATATTAATCGAGATCTAAGAAAAATATCAATCTGAGCGAATGTGTCATGTCTAGGATGTTTTCTTGGTCACTCTCACTCTTATAGCTTTTCAAACGAGAGAGACAATGAGCATGAACATCTCACGCGAAAGAATAGGGCCCCATGTACTGTGGCTCAAAACATTCCATCTCTCGTCAGAGTTCCGCTACAGTTTCCAATGATATATTTCTCTCTACATTTATCTTTTGCCATTCATTGTTCGTCGTGCCCCGCGGCTATTTGTCTCGTTTAACCGGTTTTGATTGTGTGATGTTGAGTGTGATACTTTTTTTTCCTACAGAGAAACCGGTTAACTGGTTAGTAAAATGTATGCTTTTCATTTCGTATTGTATTACCTAATTTGCCGGAGATGTTCAGAAATGCCTGTATAGGCCAAAATTATATAATACAAGTACGTAAGGTGAGGACGCGGCGCGGACACGGTTCAGGCGTGATAACTGTGAAGTTATCACGCCTGCCCACGTCTCTTGTGTAATATTGGAAAAACGTCAATTTCATTAATTTTGACCCGACTGCGCAAGAAAGAGGGTTATGTTTTTCGAATGTATGTTTGTATGTATGTAAAATGTATTATTTAAGTCTTATATTTCAAGAAAATTCAAAATACACAAATGACAAACAAAAAACTTTTCACAATCTTCTTTCTTTTTTCACAATTTCTTTTATTACTTAATTAAACGGTTTTATTTAGTTTTGTTTGGGTCAAATTTAGTAATTGGAATTGTACCCCCTTCCTGACGACAGATCGATATGATATTTGGTACACACTCCTTATCTTGATGACAATACAATATAATACATTCTATATGATTGTAAATACAAAATGGCCGCCGCCACAAAATGGTGGTTTACATATTTCTTCACAACAACCTCAATATGGGTATTAAATGAAAGGGCTTGATTGGTAGAATAGAGTTCACTATGAAAAAAATCTAAAATCCAAGATGGCCGCCGCCACAAAATGGCGGATTACATAGTTTTCACAACTACTTCATTATGGGTATCAAATGAAAGGGCTTGGTTGGTAGAGTAAAGCTCATTCTGAATAACAGCAAAGCTAAAAACTTGAAAATAAATTACATTAAAAAAAAATATGTTTAACGATTTCATTACAATAAAAATGATGGAGGTTATGTACTAAAAGGAAAAGAATAATTGGGTAAGTCCTAGCTACCAGCAGGGGGGCTATTCCTGCGCCTGAGATGAGATGAGATTTTATCTTGGTCACTCTCACACCTATGAAGTTCCAAACGAGAGCAACAAGGATGAAAAAAAGTGAGATGAAAATTTCAAATCTCCGAATAGGGCCACAGATCGCACCTATCTTCTCATCAATCCGGGGATTGATCAGACGAATCTAAAACCGTCAAGCGTAGCGTATCCAGAGTAAACATTTTGATAGAATTTTCACGTGCCCAACGATTTTGTATATGTCTGATCAATACCCCATATTGATGATTAGATTTATGCGATCTGGTAGCAAGGACTTTCCGAATATTTTTAAGCTTTAAGTACATAACCTACATCATTTTTATTGTAAAAAAACCGTTTAACATATTTTTTTAAATAATTTATTCTATTGAGCAGACTAAAGAGGTAAGTTTGGATCAGGTTTTTCTATTTTTATTATCCATGACACAATAAAAACCCGCTTTAAAAAAACGGTATAATAAAACAGTATAATACTTTCAACCCGTTATTTTTAATCTGTCACGGCTTGACACGGGTCTAACGATAAAGCCATTGCGGGCGGTAAAATAAACGCTCATATTAATGCCTTGAATTTAATTAAAATATTAATTTTGTGGAGATTAGAAATGTTTTAAAATAAATGCAGTAAAGCCACGCTTTCATTATAAGTTTTAAAACGCAGACATTGTACAATTTTAAATTAGAAAATTGTACATTTTAAATATGTAGGTACAATAACACATTGGGTATACGCATTTAATTTTATTGTTTGTTCCAATTATAAAACAGCGTTCGTCCATCAGTGATCTGCGACAGGCACGGCTCTAGGTTTTTGTTAACCTACTACTGTTTGTTGTGTTTAAATACTTATGTTTACATGTTTAAATACTTAGGTACATTGGCGCTCCCTGAATCTGCCGCCCGGAGCAAGCGCCCGGGTTAGCCCAAGTTAGCCCCGCACTTGATTCGGGCCTGATGTGAGAAGATGCGTTTGTGTTTGTTAAGAACTTCGTAGTAAAATAAAATAGAGTAAAATCGCTTCATCTGCGCGAGGCGAAGTAAATGAAGCGATTCTATTGGCTCTTATCAAACACATCTCTCGCTACGCATCCTTGCATATCTCTGGTGGGAACGCAGCCTAAAGGTATTATTATTAAGGTTTGAATCCAAAAAAAGGAAAAATACATTAAATATATTAAAGGAGGAAAAATAAAAAGTCTTAATGTATTTTTTTTTTTTGAGGGAAATTAATGTTTGTCAGCTATCTGGCCTACCTTTACGTATTATAAAGTTTTTTTTTGAAGTTATATAGTCACATAAAACTTGTAAAAAAAAATCGAAAAAAAAAAAATTTTTTTCTTTTCTAAAAATCTGTTTTTACCCAACGGCGCATAACGACGGCTGTGTTTTTGATGTGATTTTTCATCTGTTTGTGGTTTTTAACTAATTTTTTTGGAATTATATAAAAACTGCATTTTTATTGTTAATATTTTGAATGCCGACTCATTGCTTTTATGACTTTAATGTTTTTACTTTAATAAATCGCTTTGTCCTCGCCCGCGTGTCACCACGGCAAAATTAACGTGAATTAATTAATTACCCAAATGTTATTAGAGCTACACTATGCTCCGTGATTTACTTAATTAATGTATGCAGACATATTTGGTGAAACAATGGGGCAATAATTACTTTGGTAAAGCTAACAACGTTACTGTTCGTTGAAATTTGCTGTAGGTACCTCGGAGACGGTGGAAGTCTAAATCCGCCATTAGGGATTTACAGATCAGCAAGTAGGTACAGTAACGAGTTAGCTTGTCGTTTTTTTTTTTTTTTTCATGTTTTTTCCCTACTTTTTATTCTGCAGGGTTTTATAAACTGTTGTTTCAATCAATTCTTTTTAAAGTTTTTGCCGGTTATCTTACCGTTCAGTTCTAATGACAAGAAGAAATGGGAAATAACTATAGTGGCGTCTGAAATGTACGAATGATTTTACTATGACATTTTGTAATTTCATTGTTATTATTATTATTATTTTTTTTAATTTAATTTTTAGATTTTTTTTATGACAAGACCCCTTTACAGCTTCTTAAAATTGACAAGGCATTATAGCCGCTATGAATTCAAATTGTTTTGTATTAACCATTGTAAACCGTGACGTTACCAAGTGTTTGAAATATCCTATGGTTCGAATAAATAAATTGAATTGAATTGAATGCGCGTTCAAAGGTTTAAACGTCATATCCAAAGGCGTGTAAGACGAAAAATACAGTAGCGAGTTTACTTGCCGCCCCAGCAAATTTAGTTGTCAGTGCAGTGGCCCTATTCGGAGATTTGAGATTTTCATCTCACCTTTTTTTCATCCTTATTGCTCTCGTTTGAAACATCATAGGCGTGAGCGTGACCAAGATAAAATCTCATCTCATCTCATAGGAATAGCCCTTCAGGCTTCGTTCACGAAGTCAGCGGGCGCGGGGCAGTGGCGGCAGCGCGGGTAGCGCAGCGGAGCGTTTCAATGCATAGACTAGTATGGAAATGGCCTCGAAGTCAGCGGCGCGGGCAGCAGCGGTAGGTCTGCGTTGCCGCGCCACCGCTACCGACGCCCCGCACCCTCTGACTTCGTGACCGAGGCCTGACAACTAAACAGGCTGGGGCGGCAAGTTAACTAGCTACTGTGTTTATTGAACTCTCTGACTGAGAGTTCAATAAACACATTATTCCCTTTTGCTCCCTTTTCGGGACCACAAAGGCGAGCGTATTGTTAGTTTCCATAGGCAGCGGTTACCGTTTACCATCAGGCGGGCCTTCTGCTTATTTGCCACTCATCTTATAAAAAAATTTATGTGGGCAATAAAAAAAAGTAAAGTAAAAAATATTATTTATTACTTTCTCTTCTTAAATAATATTTATGAGGAATGATCTAACCAATTACATTGGCCATTTAAACCTATTTCCATTGTTATTTGAAAATTTATATAAAAAATCACCGTAATTTTCTTCTCCTTTCTCAAAATGTAATGTTACGATGCCTCATCTATAACAGTTAAAATAACGACCTATCATTTTATCTGTCACTTATACAAAAGTACCAACTTATCTAAACAGCCAGTCAAATGATAGAACTAATGTTACTGAACTTTCCTCTGGATTTTTTCAGAAAATACGACGGTGGCTCCACTATTTAACCGTATATATTAGTTGGTTGAGCTGTAACTCCTGGGACCGAAAAATGTCAGTCAAATATTTTCGTTGTTGCTTAATTCATCTGTCTCTGAAGGAATTAATAAAGTATCCAGCTCAGTTAGGTATAAACGTTTTGTGATTTTTACTGACTCGTTTTAAATAGCATCAATTAAGTAGCTAGAGATTAACTCCGTTACTAATAAGTAAGATGCTAAACTTTGTAACTAAACGATGTATAGCCTCGATATATTTACATAGTGTTTTGCCTTTCTCGATCAAATTAAATAACATACCTAACATATCGTCAAGCCTTTCCCCCGAAGGGGCTGACAGAGGTATATTATCGAGTTAAATATTTAACATACAATATCGTCTTTTCCCCAAGGGGGCTGGCAGACGTGTAATACAACTACCACACTTCGCCGGGCTATATTTAGTCCCAAATGTGACAAGGGCGAGCCTGTCGCCATACACTGGACTCCAGTCATGTAGCAGATGACGTACAAGAGTCGATAATAAAAAAAAAAAAAATTTTAAATATTTTTTTTAAATACAGAACACTTTAACACTATCCTTAGGTTAGAGTACAATGTTTATTAGTAACACGGTCATTACATTTTCCAATTTGGAGTAAGCTAACAGAGCTAGCTGAAATTCGAAAGTGTTATGGCTGTTAGACAGTTTTATTTCACGGTTTTTTTAGTTTATTGCACGGGATTTTTTTTTTTTTTTGCTTAAAAACGCTAAGTTATCATACTGCAAATTGGACAATGTATTAGCCACCTAAGAGGGATACAGGTTAGAGATTAATTAAATGGAAGTTTCCTCAATTTTGTTATTTTTAACTGTTTTATTTTTAACTAAAAAAAGCTCTTAAAATCCTAGTATGGGTAACGGAACTGACCAAATTGCAATGAAATTAGGAATTATCTTAGTTCAAAGATTTTTTATAATTTCTATTTAATTTAATACGCCGAGAGAGCGTTAGCGAGCAAGCGTCTCTACTTCAGCTTAGGTATATTAAAATACTGTAGTATGTCCATCCGTTTTTTTAACGTAAAAAAGTCATAGGTACCTTTGCCATTTTTCCTCGGTGGCTCCCACCATAGGTGGATTCCCACCTAGGGCAAACATTTATGTGATGAACATTAGTGTTTGTTCTATGTCTGGGTGTTAGTATCTATCTAAGTATGGTATATCAGTCTCTGGCATCCATAGTACAAGCTTTGCTTAGTTTGGGGTCAGGCGACCGTGTGTGGAAGTGTCCCGAATTTATTTATTTATTTTGAAAAATTTCCAAAAACTGAATAGAAGAAAAAAATTATCAGACCTACTCACAAAATTTTACGAGGATTGGTTGAGGATTTCGACATATAAAGGAGGACGGACTAGGAAAGTAATATCCCAAGATCTTCACCTCAGAGAGCCACTGGTTGTCATTTGATTAGTTCCGTTACCTAGTACTTTTTATTGGAACTTTGTGGCACAGATCATTCTTAGCGATAAAAGCTATTGTTACACTAATTTTAAGTTTCATTATTTTGTTATAATCATATTTTGATATATTTTTTGGAGTGCAAAATACAGAGTCCATTTATCTATTTATTTTTAGGGCAGCATTCTAAAACAACGCTCAGTCATGAACCTCGATTTATAACTAGATAGTTTTAAGGAGAGTAAAACTAGTTTTAAATCGAGATTCATGACTGAGCGTCGTTTTAGAATGCGGCCCTTAGCTTTCTCTTCTAATGAAAATAGCTATAGCAGCTAAGTAGTAGCTGGATCTAAAACGCAGCTTGATTTATCCACAAGCTGTCGACCATTAACCTACGCAGTTCAGGCAATTTCCTGTGAAATATAGCCTTAAACCTTTCCCCACGATACCTTCTACCTCGGGGACGACGCGCAAAAAAAAGCGGAAATGCAGATAGCGAAAGCGGTATTTAATTAATTTCACCAGAGCAATGCTAACTTTTCTTAGTTTGCCGTGCATCAAATTGTGAGCAGGTAAATGTAATAGTTTTGGTTTTAATTAAGTATTCAATCCAGTTATGGAAGTTGCTTTCTTTAGTTATCTTAACTTTGTTTTCTTATCGACCTAGCGAGCGTCAGCGAGCCAAAAAACGTCTATAATTATCTTACTTGCTTACAAAATTACACGAGAATCGGTTGAGGATTATGGCCTGTAGAGGAGATAGACGTCGGCCGCGAGGTCTACGTCTCATGTAGCCACTAGTATTATAAAAGCGAAAGCTTTGGTGTCTGTGTGTGTACGTATTTGCTTATTATTTCTTCACGCTCAAACGAATTTTGATTAAATTTAGTATCGGGGTATCTGTATCTACACAGGCTACGTTTTAACCGCGGGTAAATCCGCAGTCAGTCCACACAACTTAAGTGTTAAATAAATACAACCTTTAGCAATATGTAGTGTAGATAAATGAAAAGACACACATTCAATACTCTCTTACATTTCAAGTGTTTTTTGCTCGATGAGTTTTTTCACCGTAAAAATCGTTTTCCGGTTATTCAGTCCTTGTGAAATCGTATTCGAGCAAAGTTATAATTACAAGGTCTGCTAACGAACAGATTTCTTTATTTAATTTGCAGTGTTGGTTCAATTTGTGATTTATTTTAAAAGTAAGCTTTATATAAATACAAGTATCCTATCTCGTAGGTATTTCAATGTTGCAAAGTGCACAATAGATAATCTCTATGTGTAGCTTACTTTTAAAATATAATGGTATCTACCATTATATTCATTATTTTAGTATTGCCAAGAAGCGATCACTCTTCGCGATAATTTCACTAGTTTTATGTGTTTCTTTTTTTAGGTGTGATCTAACGAATTTGTCTATTTATCGCTTACTTTACTAATATAATTAACTAACTTTTCACCTTGCTCGTATTTCACAGCCTATGGCACATAGGGATATTGTGGCTTTTTTGTAGTAAAAAAATATTTAGAATCGGTTTAATATTTTCGCAGATTAACCCCCACAAACAAACTTACAAACTGACAGATTTTACCTTTTTATAATATTAGTATAGATTATATGATTATGTTTTAGTAAAATAGAATAGAAAGTTTGTAATTTTGAATATTTAGATGTTTGTTACTTAGTCACGCAAAAACGGCTGAATAGATTTTAATTAAATTTGACATGAACGTAGCTGACTGTGGATTTACACATAGGCTAGTTTTTATCCCGAAAAAATTACGGTTTCCGTAGGATCGGAGATGAAGCCGCGAGGTGCAGCTAGCTAGCTAGTTACACTGTAGCATAAAGACTACCATACACGAGAATTTTTCCCTTCAGTTTTGCCTGACCGGACATAAAGCCGTGTTGTGTTTAGATGAAACAGCCTTAAGCGACCACTTTAGAGTTTGGACTTGGCTAAAGGTTTTCTATTGACATTTTGTCTAAAAGAAATAAAGTGAAGAAGATAAATATAACCCATTTAATTGCACATGCCAAATTTCACCATCACAATCTGACGTATTGCTTGCTTCCAAAGAATTCAACAAGCGCGTTTGTAAGAAAAATTTAAAGCTCTTCGCGCTTACGGTAGACTACATGCGTCAGTTCAGCTGACGTAGGTTTGCCTGTCCAGTTTGGCCTGATCGTGTATGGTAGGCTTTAGGTCGATTTCACTCTTGGTCCCCATAACTGTACCGCCCTTACCCTTAGATTTACAGGTAACACTTATCCCTTGGGGATCAGGGTATACGGGGATCCGGGGACTTGGCAGTTTCATGACCCTGATTAGCTTGATAAATATTTAAATATCTTACTTAGTGTACTTTTTACTCTTAGCAAATTTTAAGTAATTATTTAACTTGCTTTGGTGTGAGTCTGAATAGATTTACTTAGGGTGCTAATAATGAGCAAAGGCTTTTAATGAGTATAATGAGCATTAAGTACTTAAAAGTATATGTTTTTTAGATTTTTACCCAATTACGGCAAAAACAAAAACGGGAGGCTTATGTGTTTGACTTGTATTTAAATATGCATGTTTGTATGTCTGTCACTAAGTTACCTATTAAGTAGTAAACGGCTGAACCAATTTTGATGAATGATATGCCGTGATATTCGTTTTAATTGAGCGAGTGTCATAGGCTAAAGGCTACATTTGCAGTCGTGTGCTTATAAAATAAAGATGTTGTTGTTATACGAGAGACCTATTTATTCTTTAGAACTTTTATCGAACTAAAGTCAATTCTGACTTCTTTCTAAAATGAACAACTTCGTATTCAAAGATAGTTGTTTTCGACAACCATCGTCTTGACAACCACAGGTAGAGCTCTGACAGTGGTCATTCGCGATCACGCCAGACGGCGTTATGCCAAGCCATAATGTAATCGTCAGTGAGGAATCCCCATGGCATGACGTAGTCCTAGCACTCTGGATACCACGAAGCTATCACACCAAACTAGCCGCGAATGCGCAAACTGACATCCATTCTAAAATACATTTTGGAAAAAAAAATAGTTCTCTCACTCTTTCTGGTCGATCTTTCATGGCTGAAGATCGCTACCACCATTTTACCCAGCGATTTATCAGTCTCCAGATAGTTGATTGAATCAGGCGTTACTTGGAAGTTCATCTTCAAAATTGTTACTTGAACTAATATCTAGTGTATTTCCGCTTTAACGTCGCGTTAAGTACATCAAGAAATATGAATTTTGTATTCTATTTTTAAATTTGAATTTTTATTTTATTTTATACATATTGATATTTGAATCTAATTTAAACGTTACATACAAAGTTATAGGTAACTCATCAATCAAACCTCTTAAGGGTTAATTGTACTCATCAATATGAATAACTTTAACTATGAAGCCAATCCTGTAATCGCGCAAAAAAAAACAGCTGTTCAATACAAAAAGTTCAGTCACCTGAGACAAAATGTATGGAACAGCTAACTTTTTTTTCGCGATTTCAGAGTTCGCCCCATAGTAAAAGTTGTACATATTTATGAGTATATTAAACCCTTAAGAGGTTTTCGGTGAGGTACCTATAACCCGTATACAATGTGATATTTTAACTAACGGTTGCAACAGACTAATTCTCGAATACAAACTACACCCAGAATAATTCTCGAAAAACGCAATTGCCCCACAGATGCATTTGCCCCAGTTGACCATAATTTTCTAATATTTAATTATATTCAGTAACAAAAGTCAACGAAGAAAATTTATGTGTGTCAATTAATGCTGACTGCTTTATTTTTTAAGTATGCGTCGTCAGCTTCATTCAGGTGAAAAAGACACCTTTCGAAAATAAATTCATTCGAGAACTCAGTTTCTCTTTTACAAATAGTTTTGAAGTACGAACCCATCAATAAGACCGCATATCAAAAAGTCTCTTTCTATAAATATTCAATATAAAAATATTTCTGAGAATGTTTCAAAAAATACCAACGTCATAGAATTGACATGAAAACAGAGGGCATGAAGACTTTGATCAGTAGTGTGGCATTAACAAGGCTACCTTACGCCTAAAGCGGCTCTCACACAGCTCATCGCCGCGACGATGTAAAAGGCGGCGGCAGCGCGCCGACCGACGCGATGCGACGCGGACGCGACGCGATGCGACGCGGACGCGCCGCGACACTCGCACAACATTATTAAAAGCATTATTAAAAGAAAAACAAAAAAACCCGGCTGTAAACCCCTATGTCACTTCCACTATCAAGACGATTCAAATGACACCTCACATGTCGAAATACATCAAGTTGTTTAAGCTGTAGGCCGTGCCAAAGAAACCTCATACATACCTACATACATACATACTTACACACGAAAAACACAACTTCACACTTCACAACTTCTTGCACAGTCAGGTAAAAAGAACTGTTGTTTGTGTGATGTACCACGCGTGTCTTCTATACAAACTGAGATACCTTGCTACAATGTTAATAAACGCAGTCCCGCAAACCATCGCGTATCACAGCGCAGTGAGAGAACCACCTAAGCTCGTCAGACAGGTCATTAGACCTACACCCTTGCACTAACCTTCTTGCCAACCGCATCCTAATTACTTGTTGCTAGTGACTACACACGATATTAACACCTCATTTAGCAGAGTTTATTAATAAATTTAAGAGTAGGTACATTATAAATTCAGCAGAGGTGAACTGTAGTTAGTTTTCATTTTAGTTCATTTTCCCAACATCCACAGCGATAGCGTACAAACGCTTTCTCTGGTATTTGCAATTTTTTTTCAAACAAAAAGAAGTCAAAGAACTTTCAACTAAAAGGATATAAGTAAACACGTTTTATACTTTATTTTTCAACCAGCAGATTGGGTAACGTAAGTTCAACTAGGTACATCTACCTCAGATAAATAATCTTACTCAAAGACATTATGCCTTCTCATGTTGTGTTTTAATGCTGTAACTAAAGCTTATTGTATGTCATCTGCTACATGGCTGGAGCCCGGTGTATAGCGACAGGCTCGCCCCTGGCACATTTGGGACTGAATATCGTCCGGTGAAGTGTAGGTGTTGTACACATCTGCCAGCCCCTTCGGGGGAAAGGCGTGACAGTTTATGATACATAACGTTAATACCTTAAAAGTCGTATCAGATGTTAAGCTCTAATGTAAATCCAAATGTTATTTTGTTATATATGTTCTACTATCTGCAATAAGTTTTTACACAAGCTCCTATGTATTATTACCCGACCCGACAGTCGCAGTTTTTTAAGTGTATGTATGTTTGTAAGTATAATGTATATATGTGGGTATGTATGTACATATGTATGTGGTGTCTTGGGCACGCTCTACAGCCTAAACAGCTTGATGGATTTCGACATGTGAGGGGTCATTTAAATCGTCTTAACACATTGAACGCCGTGGTGGTCACCGGTGTCCACCACTATACTTTCCTTATGGGCTGACGCCGATTCACGGTTTCGACCAATTTTACTCATTACATTTTATTGGCTCATACGGTTCAAAATAGTCGAAAACCCCACTCTACATAATTATTTCATTTAACTATTCAATTAATTAACGAAATAATTGCTGTCGTTCACCGGTGACCACCACGGCGCACGTCTTTGGAAATCTGCATTTCGTTCGCGCGGGGCCGCGGGGGTCACGGTGCCGGCCACACCCCGCGCCCTTCCGGTAACTCCGGGAGCGATGCGCTTGACACGCGCCAGTGCTGAAATGTGTTGTATTATTTGTTGCTAAGACTGATTTCATTTATGCGCAAAATATTCACGACAAAGTTTGAATTCGTTGCAATTTTTTGAGTTATTTTAGTTTTTTTTTTAAGTTTGTTTACTTAATTTTTTACTAAATCCAAAAATATGTGATTACCTAACGTATTTTAAAACGTTTTAAATATTTTCTAATAAAACATATATTTTGTAAGTCTTCTTTTCTTTTTAAAACCATTTCTTGTTTACACAGGCAAAAATCATCTGTCTTTTTTTTTACACTTAGTGTCGAAACGAGCTAGTATGCGTAAACTGTTCTCCAGGGCCGCGCCGGCCACGCTCAGTATAGTTTTGTACTGGCACTACGTCCTCCAGCGAGAAAATTGAGTTCAAACACGAGCCCGTCGCGCGGTCACCGGTGAGCCCCACGGCCTGAACGGGTACAATTGCTGTCGCTCACCGGTGTACCCCACGGCCCAAACGGAACGACCACAAAATTTGAATCGGCGTTTAACGTGTTAATAGTAGAAGTGACTTAAGGTGCAATATTTTGCAGTCGGGTTTTATGTTTTTATTTTAGTAATGTTACTTGTATGATATGTGGTTGTACGTTCTGGCGTGATTAATGTAACAAACATCCATCCATTAACTAACCCCCCCTCTACCTGTATTCCCCTTAAATAATAATTTAAGATTTATGTTAACAAAAGTCACGGTCCCCGGAGTCCGTGGAGTGTAATTTTTAAATAAAAAAAAAACAACATCCATCCATACATCCATCCAAAATTTCGCATTTATAATATTAGTGTAATGCTGTGATGTGTTACTTGATAGCACGTAATTTAGATCCCTGTTTTACTACAAGTGTGTTAGACATGACACAGGATGCCGTAGTCATACTTAATTCATTATCAAGAGTTATCAGCGATTGATATCGGTTATCCGTTAGAGCGTTAACAATAGATTACAGATGTGCTTTTCAATATCTCTTTTATTTTTATTTTTCCATGGATGACTAAATACTGTTGGCCACTGAGGCCTCGACAGCGTAACTCGACAGCGTACCGTGAAGGCTTTGTCAGTAATTATCGAAAGACGCAATTGCCTCACAGACGCATTTGTACCAGTTGACCCTACCTAATAATGGCTTGTTAATCACAGTAATATCTATCTAAACTTTCAGATTTATAATATTAGTGAGATTGTTTGTTCTAAGCTCTATGCGATGAGCCGTACTGTTACTCTGAATTGTTGGTTGAGTTTAACCATTGTTATTGAGTTTATTCACAAAACCAGCCAGCTCGTTCGCTACCTCGTATCATAATTCGAGTTAAATTGGTTTGCGTCACACCTTTATCAGTTTAATCAAGAGTTATCGGTCGATGGGAGCTCCGGTGATCCGTAACAAAAAACAATGAGTTTTAGACCCTCGTCCGAGGCGAGAGATGAAAGCGAGAAGCCGCGACGCGACGCGACGCCACCATGTATTACGATACGATACGACACATACGAACTAATATTTGTTGGGACAGTACTGCACTGTGTTCAATCTGGCTGACGTCAAATAACTGTTAAGGTCAACTGGGGCAAATACATCTTTGGGGCAATTGCGTCTTTCGAGAATTACTGACAAACCTTCCATAAATTAGGTTTTCTTTTTTAAATATCCGGGACATTAGCACACGGTCGTCTGACCCCGAACTAAGCAAAGCTTTTACTATGGCTGCCAGAGACTGATATATATAAACATATATAATTTTAAATACAATCAAATACATACTTATATAGATATTAACACCCAGACAAAGAACAAACACAAATGTTTATCACATAAATGTTTGCCCTAGGTGGGAATCGAACCCACGCCCCCAAGCTCAGAAGGCAGGTTCACTACCAACTGGCAGCCATAGTACAAGCGTTGCTTAGTTTGGGGTCAGGCGACTGTGTGTGAAAAGTCCCCCGAATTTATTTCATATTTATTTTTGGGAAATAGTTTAAATACACAACTATAAAAAGTTACAAATGCTGATCGTTTGAATCCACTCGTGGATTTAGGTAGAAAAAGAAGTATCCATGAATCCACCGGTGGATTTAAGAGAAAACAGAAGTATCCAATAATCCACCGGTGGATTTAAAAGGAAAAAGAAGTATCCATGGATTGACCGGTGGATTTAAGAGGAAACAAAAGTATTCATGGATCCACCGGTGGATTATTGGATACTTCAGTTTCCTCTTAAATGCACCGGTCAATCCATGGATAATTCTTTTTCCTTTTAAATCCATGTCCAAATCGGTGCATTTAAGAGGAAACTGAAGTATCCAATAATCCACCGGTGGATTTAGGAGAGAAAAGAAATGTCCATGGATCCACCGGTGGATTTAAGAGGAGATAAAGGTATCCATGAATCCAAATGTGGAGCCGAGATGTGGATCCAAGTGGAAAGAAGTTCTTTGTTTTTATTGCAAATTAAACCATGGTGACGTTTTGAAGTTTTTACGACACTGATTGGTTTAAAAAATAAAACATCGTGAAAAATGTCGATAAAATGTTGCCTCTCTCAGGGTTGACATCGATAACGTTACGGAATTTTTTCGCTTTTCCGTTTTTTGTTGACTTTGCAACGAGTTTCGCATCGAACATCAGAAATTAAATTATTCGTTTTAAAAGGGAGTTTGAAATCAGATTTTCGTCCAGCGCTGCAGAATTTTTATGGTAAATGTCGGTAAATATTAAAATCTCGTAGCATCTGGCTACAGATCACTACTGGATATTTTATATTTTTTAACTCCCGACGCAAAAAAGGGACCTCTAGGGGACGGGGTGTTATAAGTTTGATATGTCTGTTGTGTGTATGTATGTGTTTGTGTGTGTATGTATGTGTTTGTGTGTTTATGTTTGTGTCTGTCTGTGGCATCTTCAAATCCTCTCTTCCAACTTTGCTCTTTTTTTTACATAAAACTTATCGTCACGCCTTTCCCCCGAGGGGGCTGGCAGAGGTGTAATACAAAACACCCACACTTCGCCAGACGAATATTCAGTTCCTTCCTAACTTGACAGGGGGCGAGCCTGTCGCCATACACCGGCTCCAGTCATGTAGAAGATGACATACAATACGCACATATGTTCACACAATGAACAAATTGGTGCGTGCCGTCGGCTGGGTTTGAACCCGCTCCCTCTGGCTTGAGAGGCGGGCCTTCTCCAACCAGGCTATCACCGCTTCATACGAACTTTTACATTCATTAAAATCAGACGATTTGTAAGTACATACGCAAGTTTTGACAAATTTACGTACAAATAGATAGGTACAAATAGGTAGGTATAATATAAACTCAAACGCAAAAAAAGATCAATAAGCTAAAAATTCTGAAAAGTTCGCTATGGTCGATCAATATTTTTGTACCTACCAAGAAAATCAAGTGCACAATCATAATGAAAACAAACATTTTTCTTTTAGAAAAAATGTGAAAACTTCTCGGTTAAATCCGACGCAGCCAGGATAATAAACCCACAAAATCCTGAGCCGAACTGATGACGTCACACAGTAGTAAGCACCAACAGCGCACGTGACGGCACGTCAGCCGTTGTCTGCAACATGACAATGGCCGGTCTAGGTAGCCATTAGTAACATGAAAGGTCAATCAGACGACATGTCTAGGACACAGAGTATGCCTAGACACAGAGAAATACTTACTAAGAATACGTACTTCTCTGCGACGCCACTACACGCCCATGATGTTTGCGTGCCATTTACGCCTGCCTCCAATGTATTGTTTGTCCAACAACGTCTTTCAAGCAGTATAAATGCATGTGTTAGCGTTGCATTATTATTCACCTATAATACTAACCTTTATTTTTTACCCATAATTTCCAGGTTTTTTTCTATGTAGAATAGGTCGGCGTTTGACCACCAACTCGCCTGATGTTAAGCGACGTTGTGGTCTAAGATGGAGCACGATGACCTATAAGGTACTTATGCACTCTAGCCTTGAAGTATTGTAGAGAAAAGAAGTACAAAGACGGCAGTTGAGTGAGGCGCTACAAGTGCGCTACAGCTCAGCTACCCGTCTTCGGAACGAGGAATAAATATTGGATACTGGAATAATGAAGTAGTTGGCGTTTTTACTAAGAATAGATAGAAACCACGGATAAAAGTGTCTCGGATAAAAGGAAGCTCATAAGCGTCGTCTTTCTAGCAGTAGCAGTATAAATGCGTGTGTTAGCGTTGCATTATATTAAAGGTAATCATTTACTATTTATCTGTGATTTTTCTTCCTAAGAATGTATAGAAACCACACATAAAAGTATTAGGAAGTTCATATTGACCAGTCGTCCATTGTACTCAGAAATCGCTGCGTATACATTTCACTATATTGGGTTTAGCACTTGCATGAGTGTTTTCTTTGCACATTTTCTACTCTGTGTAAAAGTACATACGTCGTCTGAAAGGGTGTTTTGTTTGAGTAAAGTAAAGGTGTCGGATTCAAGGCCTGGAGGATGCGTTGTAAAGGAGGTAAGAAAGCTTTAAGAAGCTTTTATAATGTGATAAGAGAACTACTTAATGGCATGTCGTTACGCCTTTTTACCCGACTGCGCAAGAAGCAGGGTTATGTTTTTCGAGTGTATGTATGTATGTAAGTATGAGGTTTCTTTATCACTCCGTAAAGCCTAAACAGCTTGATGTATTTCGACATGTGAGGTGTCATTTGAATCGTCTTGATAGTGGAAGTGACATAGGGTACAACATTTTGCAGTCTGGTTCAATGTAACTTGTCCCCGAAGGGGCTGGCAGAGGCACACACACCCACACCCACACACCCACTACACAGCACCCACACTTCGGCGGAAGAAATTCAGTTCCAAATATGACAGGGGCGAGCCTGTCCCGATGCACCAGGATTCAGTTTTTAGCAGATGATTACATTAAATACGCACAAATGAACAAATCGTGTTTTTTTTTATGTAGAATAGGTCGGCGTTTGACCACCAACTCGCCTGATGTTAAGCGACGTTGTGGTCTAAGGTGGAGCACGACGACCTATAAGGTACTTATTCACTCTAGCCTTGAAGCTCTGTAGAGTGAAGAAGTACAAAGACGGCAGTTGAGTGAAGCGCTACAAGTGCGCTACTGCTCAGACCCGTCTTCGGAACGTGTTATCGACTGGGATCGAACCTGCACCCTCTGGCTTAAAAGGCGTGTCTTCTGCTAAGTAGGATATTATCACATACTACATAGCTACTTACTCGAGAACTACTTACTTATAATTATGCAGCACTAGTTTATTTTAATCTTTAATTTTGCTTAAAGTAAAAATCATCAAAGGAAAAGTAACGAAGTAGCGAACGGGAAAAGTGGAAGAGGGGGAGAGAAGAGGTTTCTCTGAAACTCGCATTATCATATGTTAGCCATAAGAAAGTTCTGGACTAATAATGTCTTAATCAACAACGAATTCACAAACATTTGCCTACCCTTTTGTTTTTGTCCCGGAAAACGTAGGATAGGTATAAATATCCACCAGAGTGTCATGTCATGAATGTCCATGTCATGGAAATAAAAAAACATGGGCTACAAATTTCAACACGCTTGCTAAACTTGTTTTTTGCAATTTACAACAATGTTATCTATCAAATTTGACAGCTACAATATACAGATGGCATCAAACTAGAATGCCATCTAGTTTAAATAAATTAAACTGACCGGAATGGCACAAGCTGTCAAATAGCAAGACGGTTCTTAGTCAATTTAAATCGATATTCTTTTTTCAAACGCTCTCGGTCTTCGAGCAGAAATTGTTCAATGGCTCGTGGTTGGTATTGGCATTTTTCTTTTTTTCTTTTTCCCTAATCGAGTTAAATCACTCTTTGACTGGCTCTAATGGACGATAACGAATAAACACTGGCTGGAATAATGAAGTAGTTGGCGCTTTTACTAAGAAAATTTTATTGAACAGGATTGATGGACATCCTACGGGTAAATGAGTAAAAAATATATTTATTACCCTGTTTTGTGCTCCCCTCCTTCTAAGTCTTAAAAAATAAAGAGTTGATATTGCTTTTAGTATTTTATAGTTTCTGAGATTTTCGGTGACAATGAGTTATTTGGCTCTTGATATTATAGCATTTATGTCAATGGGATTAACTCTAGCAAAAGAAATAGCGCGTGGAGTCCGCACGGAAGAAGTGAAACTTCATAATGTGGAAATGAAAATAGAAAGGGATCACGCTTGGTCTCGCTCTGTCTCTTTCTATTCCCCAGGAGCGTTGAACGTTTTACGCAACAGTGCTTTCATACCCCCTCCATGGTAGCGTTAAACATTTAACGCAACCTAGTTAGTCGCATTAGAAGTTTCAATTCGACACTTCAAAAAGTAAAAGTATCTATTATATTCTGCCTGAACGATAGGTACTCGATAAAAATGCGACAGCTCTACTAATCGGGGTTAAACGAACGCTACTCTTACATATTTTACCTACTGAGTAATAAACAGGTGCATATTTTTTCTAAATATAGAGTTTTATTTGTAGTCTTTATGAAAATGTTAGGTGACTCATAACTCACTCGTAAATTACTTACGTGGGTGAAGCGTGTGGATTTAACCTAGAAAATAATTGAAAAAAAAATTGTCACGCCGCTGGCGAAGGATATAATTTATCAGTGCTACTGGCAGTTTGACAGCTGTTCCTTACATTTAAATTAATCATACGAAGGACTTAGAATAATGATTCCCAAAGTGGTATATTTCGACCCGCAGCGCAGTGGTCGACGACGCACTGCAAAGGGTCCATAAATTTACAAATAATTCAATATTGCTTAAGCATGGGTCTTCCCAAAACCTAAAAACATGCAAGTGGTCTAAGAGACAAAAGAGTTTGGGGACTACTGACTTAGAATAACTAGATACCGATAAGAGATAGATCTCCAAACAACGCCTTCTGCGGTGCTATTCACAACCATTCGGAAACGTTTCCTATCGGATCCCAGAAATTTCAAACTCAAATTGTTCGAATCTCAGTCTACTTTTATACATTTTGGAATAAATCAAACCAAGTATAAGTCCGATAGGCAGAATGAATCACGTTTAAAAACTTATGAACATAGACTGAGATTCGAAAAATTAACGTTTAAAATTTCTGAAATCCGAACGGAAACGTTTGCGAATGGTTGTGAATAGCCCTGCTGAAAACGTAAGCCACAAATTCGCTACGTGTGCTGTTTAATTGCCGCAACCAGGCAATTAAACAGCACACGTAGCGAATTTGTGCACACAGATGCAAACGCAATGTGATTTACTTAAAATGTTTCCAACAACTTCTAGGAAGAAGTTGGTTGGTTGACTAATAAAATTTATTCCATACCTACTAGCTGTTTCCCGCAACTTCGTTCGCGTTTATTCAGAAAAAAGTATCCACAAGCCCTCCTCGTGATATACTGTAACTAATTATCAAATTAATAAACCAAAGAGATCAGAGTGTAACATTAAAAAAAATACTGGCTGGTTTTGAGGAGAGATTTAACTTTAGTTGTCAGTTGTTATTTTAGTACCAACTACGTAGTATTATGTGATGTTGTCTGACGCATTTGGTAAGCGGTGCGTTATTTTTTATTAATTTACAGAATTGCAAGACAAAAATATATATTTATTTAGAAAAAAAATATTTAGTATCCAAAAACCTTCCTTGTGACATACTGCAACTATTCATCAAACTTCATCAAGATACGTTCAGCCGTTCAGCCGTGAAAAGCCTACAAACAGACAGACAGAGTTACTTTCGATTTTAAAATAAGTAAGGAAAAGGATATTCGTTAAAAACAAAAGAATATGCCTATACGTAGCTCTGTACGGTGCCATCTCTAGCACCAATTTAACTGCTTACATTTCGCGAGTGTGAGTACTTGGTAGAAGCTTGGTAGGTAACAGCGATAATAGCCTAGCCGGAGAAGGCCCGTCTCTCAAGCCAGAGGGAGCGGGTTCGGACCCAGCCGACGGCACGCACCAAATTGTTCGTTGTGTGAACGTATGTGCGTATTGTATGTCATCTGCTACATGACTGGAGCCCGGTGTATGGCGACAGGCTCGCCACCTGTCTCATCAGGGACTGAATATCGTCCGGCGAAGTGTGGGTGTTGTACACCTCTGCCAGCCCCCTCGGGGGAAAGGCGTAACGATATGGGTACTTGGTTTATATAGATATGCTAAAACTAAGGACCTTTGTACAACAAAAACTAACTTCGCTCGCACAGAGACCCAAGATGTGTTTTAGCTACCGTTATGAGCTTCGTAGAGCTTCGCGCTACGGAAAATTAAAAACTTTGTAAATCTCTAATATGTCTTGTGTTTTAAAAACAAACTGACTATCATCAGTATAACGTTAAAAATCGTGTCCCAGCGAAGTCGCAAGGCGCGGAGCAACGTGCTAATTGTCTAAGAAACGCTAAACAGACCTCAAGCGCTTGAGAAAGACGACCTCTTCACAAAAAGCCCGTAATATCGAAAGATAAACTTTTAATCTCCCGTCATCCTGTTCAAAGATTGCAGCTATCCAAGAGAGGACATTATCCGTTCTGGAGAACCTTCAGAGGCTTCCGATAAGATAAGGTTTTAATTGAAAACTCTTTTGTTTAGAATTGGTCGTTATTATTTTATTCATCCAAGGTTTAATCGTTGAGTTTAGCATAATTATCGTACTATCTGAAACGTTTTCGCGATATCTATCAGTTAGGATCAATTATGTTTAAATTTATTCATTTTAAGTTAATTTAAAAGCGGTGTACTTGTCGGTAGAGTAAAAATACCCAGTCGCTAGACGTCGCGGTCTTCTGCGAATGTCATTAAATTTAGTCAGATTGTTGGTATAACCTGCTTACACCAACAATATGACTAAATTATTGCATTAAAAAGGCAAAAGCAGAACACCGCAGAGTGTAACTCTAAGGTGAGTTGGAGTCCCACACACTGCCCGACTCCCCCCGAGATTGTGAGAGGTGCTAATGCATTTTCTCTACATAAGACTACTCTGTAAGAAGCGTGATGTGATGCCCCTGGTATTATAGGTATCCATAGATACAATATGATCATCTACAATATGACACATGATTTCATCCCTCTTATTTGTTCAATTATTTAGAAGATAAAGATGTCTGGAGCCTTCCACTTCCGCCAAGTAGCCACTAGTATTTATAGATATTACCTAGTTGTATAAGCCAAAATTTGTGAGACTGTAATATACTGCCCCTCACTTTCTTTCCTGTTCTTCTAAGTAGAGGCTCTTTATCCGAACAAGGCGGTCGAGTCTATTTAAATAACTTTGACGTTCATAAGTGTATCTTTGATACCTAAATTGAATAAAAACATTTTGACTTTGACTTTGAAACGTATGTTCTCCTTGTTCTTCCCCGTTTTCTTTTTCCTTCTACCTTTCTTTCTATGATATTTAAAAGACCTAATCGACCGAGCGGGCGTTAGCAAGCGAAGCGTCTATGCTTCAGCTTCTACAGGGTGTAAAAATATTTTTTTTAAAAAAAAACCTCGACATCGATTTTCATCAAACGTATACTCTTGAGTAATTCACCTTTCAAACAAAAAAAAATCAAAAATGGTTCATCCGTTCGGGAGCTACGACACACACACACACACACACACACTCACACACACACACAGAAACGTCAAACTTATAACACCCCGTCGTTTTTGTGTCGGTAGTTAAAAATGCTTTTGTATGTCCGAATTTCGGATCTCTGTCTTCATCTACAAGTAACATTCTTGTCGCACCGATTCTCTTGATATTTTGTGAGTAGGATATTCTGTATAATTATTGAATCTACCCACCAAATTTGACGAGAATCGGCAGAGGAATGCGATCTGTAGAGAAGACAAACGTCGCTGCGAGTCTACAGCTCACAAGCCACTCGTTTTACATTTGCCAAAAAAAGTCATGCTACTGGAGCATACACCTTGGCTTAAAATTTAAGAGGGCCGCGACGTTCTGAAATTTCCATACAAACGCACTACTCAAATTTCTTGAAAACCGGTTGTCAGATTATGATGAAATTTAGCGTGTACAATTAAATTAACAATATCTTCGCCCCTATGTTCTTGGTTTTTTTTTTAAAAAAACGTTCTCAAGCGAAAATAGAGCTATGAAAAATATCCGCATTTTAAGGGGTTACTTTTGACTGATTTATTCAATAGGTAGACAAAGCAAATCAAAAATTCCATTACATAGGGAGGTTGTCTACATCATTAGCTGTTAAATGAATCAATAATACAAGGGAAATTCCTAGTTACTTAAGAATGATTACAGTAGTGCAAAAGTCATAAAAAAAAATGAAATTGCACTTTGTCACTCTGTAGGTAAGTTTAGAAGCTCGTCAGTATCATTACTCGCTCTCTTCACTCGTCTTGTTCTTCTAGACGAAATGGCGATAGAATACCTTAAGCCAATGCGAAGTTGGTCTAGGTCGCCTAGGTCGAAATTAGTTAGGTCGCCGGACTCTTAAGCCACGTTTTAATTTTTTTAAAGAACGAAATGGTTTTAATTTTTTGGGACGTTTTCACCATCCGTTGCGGGAAATAATGAAAAACCTAATCTAAATCTAGAATCAAGGGAAAAATTAGAGTTTAAGGACGTACTTACATCTGCTTGTCTCATAAAACTAAGTTCTGTTGTCTTTCTTCCTAACTAGGGGAAATAAAAATAAAAATAAATTAGTTATTCTGCGTGCGTCCCCGAGGGATGACTGAACGTAACTTTTACTATTAAGACTTTAGCTAACAACTTTTTAAAGCCATGGTTATAATAACCGGTTTGCAATGTTTTTTTTTAAACTAAGAAGGCAAGAGCTTTAATGCTACTCTTGTAAAAATAATATGATAAATGTAACTACTCGGGGGCTCAGTAGGTAGAGAACCTGCATTCTGAGCGTGGGGGCGTGGGTTCGATTCCCACCTAGGGCAAACATTTATGTGATAAACATTTGTGTTTGTTCCATGTCTGGGTGTTAATTATCTATTTAAAAAATATGTGTGTATGTATATCAGTCTCTGACTGCCATAGTACAAGCTTTGCTTAGTTTGGGGTCAGACGACCGTATGTGCAAGTGTCCCGAATACTAAAAAATATGTATCCAAAGTATGTAGACAGGCTTTTACGCCTTGTCTGGGGCGCGCCGGAAATAATTTTAAGGCAAATGTATGTTTTTACAAATAAATTGTGTTTTAATTTGAAAGAGGTAACGCTTGTATGTGTGTATATGAGTAGAGGTTTAAAATTCAAAACTACAGAGCCTCGATTCTGCTAGCCAATTGTTTTTTAATTATTATTGAATTGCCTTAAATTGGCACTTTATGTATCCCAGAAGAGTCAAAAGTAGTCAATTAATTAAAAATTTAAAAACAATTGGTTTAGTAGAGTCAAGTGCCTAATCTATACAAAAAAAATACCAATAAGTAATCGCTACAAAAAATAATAATAAGTAGTAGCTACATAATCGATAAGTGCCAAAGGCTACGAAAAATTAATGAAACCGTGGACAAATGAGCAGTTGCTCTTTTTTTTCCTTTTGGCGAACATTCGTAGTTTAAATTAACTTCAGTAGTCCAAAATCGCCATCTTGAGGGTTAAAAATGTCTCTTCGTTACGATTTTAAGTTACGGGAATTACTCACGTACGATTAATTGGATTATCGTATGTGAGTAATTCCCGTATCATAAAGTCATAATGTGTGAAAACCACGTCAGTTTCCATACTAAAATAAGGTCTCTTCAGATCGTCAGAAAAGGAACCTTATTTTAAAATTCGAACAAATAAACACTACAGCTAAAAACTCTTTAGGCAAGTCTCATTTCAAGCACAGAGATATAATAGAAGGAGCTCGGAAGGAAGGAAGGGTTGATGTCAACAAGTTTGCCCGTGCCGTTGGCAGTTTGGCACCAATACTATTTTGCTATTGGCAGCTAGGAAATTCAAATATGGAATGCGATGCGACCACGAGACGGGTTTAATATTTGAATATCGAATTCATTTTGGAATCGTACGTTTTTACCCTGCGCAAAAAGGAGGGTTAAGTTTTATAAATCTCTATTTCAATCGCTGTTTCAAATTGAAATTGGGTATACAGGTTACCATGTATTTATGTTTTGGTAACGAGTGTAACATCGCCTTGTAATAGAAGAAAGTCCGTCATCATTTTGTTGCACACAATTGTTGTAAGGTCCGGCGAACACTTTAGGCTAACTTCACATTGGCAAAAAAATAAAAGGAGACGACGAGCGAAGAGAGCAAGTAAAGAAACTGTTGAGCCTTTAAAGTTAACTACAGTGAGAAATTGCAATTTAAATCATTTTAGTGACTTTCGCACTAAATACCTGTTTATTTTTATCGTTACAGTTCAATGGTGGAGCCACCATAGCATTTTCTGGAAAATAAGTTATAGGTACTTATCTTGTTAATTTTTTTTTATCCGGAAAAAAAAGTTCTTATTCGTTCTTTTCACATACTCATGGGTACTTTCATAGCATTTTTTCCATGAAATCTAATAAATGACCCCGGAACTTTCTTCAAAAGCCGCGTCGCAAAACGCGATAAGATACAATAAGCGATTTTCCCCAATTTTCCGCATCAATGGCTCTGATTCGAAGTGATTGATAACGCAAACACCGCCCAACATTACTCATATAAGTACGTAGCTGGGATTTGGCAGAAGCTGGCCTTGGAACGCTCTTTGCATGTTGTTCTTTTTTTGAATTATTATGTAGCTGTTCTTTCTTTTTAATATTGTTCGAATTGGTTTTACTCGTATTTTGTGGTTTACTCAGCCAGCACTTCCGCTTTACATTAGGATTTGGTAGAAGGTGGCCTTGAACGCTGTTTGTTCTTTTTGCTAGTTTTGTTCTTTTTAACCTCAGATCAACCTAGAGAATAAAATGGCGCATGGCGTATGATCTAAGTGAAGCCAAAAACCATCCAAAAACTACGCTACTGTCGTATATGTACACAACACGCACACATTGACGTAAAAAACTACGCTACTCGCTTGGTCATTCTTTCCTCGACATTATGTGCATTGGTTTATGGTATAATTTCGTGTACATAAATATACATAGTGCATTATAAAAGTGTGGCCAGGACTACATTTTGAGATTCTTTTTAAAAACTGTGCAGTTTATTTACAAGTCAATTTTGAAAAAGCTGTAACATTAAACTGTTACAAATATGTGCAGTTTTGGAATATTAAATTTACTAAGGTTGTAAATTGGAACGGAAATGGCTAACGTAGAGTTTGGGAATTAATATTAGTTTTCGTGCAATTGTAAATGTTTTCCATGGCAACATTACCACGCACACAAGTTTAAAGAAGTGGCTTCAGCAAGATATAACGCAGTGTTCCATCTTTTCCTCTAGGATGATCTGAGTTTTTGACCGACTTCCAAAAAAGAGGCGGTTTTCAATTCGACTGCTTTTTTTGTATGTTACGCGATTACTGCGTCATTTATGAATCGAATTTTAATGATTCTTTTTTTGTTTGGTATATCATACTTTAGCAGTGGTCCCATAAAAAAATAATCGAAATCGTGTCTAAAAATTGATAAATTGATAACGGGAAGTCGGTTGATAATTTGTTTACTGCAGGTCGCGCTTCCTCAACATTGGAGTTTGCCCAATACGTGGCTCACAGTAAGCCAACGGACAATCACAGTTTGCCAAATCAGGTTAAAAAGGGCGTGTCTAAATTTACTACAACACCAACACAAACTGAAGTTAATTCACGTTGCTAAAACCTCAAAGTCAAAACACACACAGTTATCTTTAGTTTCTATGTGATACAGTAATTACTTTAATTACAAAGGAAATGTATTGGACCGTGAACTACAGGCAGTTGCCAGCGGGAAGCTAACTTTGACACGGTGGAGTTTGTGCAGATTCATGTTGACTAAATATAACTAAATATGAAGTTCAGGGAGACGTCTATTATTTACAAAACAGAGTTCTAAATGTAATTAAAAAAATCAGTTAGAAGAAAAAAAATCAGAATCAGAATCAAAAATATTTATTGACCATAATTAACATTAAATGTCACTGGCTAGTCATTTTTACAAAACATCTTAAAATTAGGTAAACAGTTAAAAATAAACAGTAACATACTCGTAATTGATCGCTAATAAAGAAAGTATTATGTCAAACTTATTAGCGATCAATTACGAGTATGTTATATAAATAATATAACTATATATAACAAATCATTATGTCAAAACTTGCTCCGTTTGAATTCGGTACAAAAATTAGGGGTCCGAGAACTCTAATGACATGTATTCACTTAAATTGTAAAACGGGTTGCTTTCAAAGAAATGTTTTAGCGTCTATCTAAATTGGTTATTAATTACAATTGCACAGGCCTAACAAATGTGTATTAATTGACCACATTATGTGTGCACAATAATTGACCACAACTCAACCGGCGTGCGGCTCGCGCCCCACGCAAAGTACATTGACTAGGCTGGAGCTTCATTAAAAACCATTCCAACAGCTAACAACAAATGTCATTATAAAATCGGATCTCAAGTTGATTGATGCGTGTTGTCAGTTATGACCCCTCTTTCCAAAAAGTCATGTTAGGCCCCGATGTTCTATTTAAATAACTTTGACGTTCTTAGGTGTATCTTTGATACCTAAATTGAATAAAAATATTTTGACTTTGACTTTGACTTTGATGCAAAAATGACGGGGTGTTAAAAGTTTGACGTGTCTGTGTGTGTATGCCTGTGGTGTCGTATAGCTGCCGAACGGATAAACCGATTTAGATGTTGTTTGTTTGAAAGGTGAATTAGTTGGTAGTGTTCTTAGCTTGTCGGGATTTTTTTTTAATTCGTTTTCTTATTTGTTACTATCTGCGCCCCGCGGTTTCACCCGCTATCCCACAGGAACCGTTTATTTTTTCCGGATAAAAAGTACCCTATGTTATTCTAATAGGTACGAGTACATTAACGGCAATTCCATATTGTCAGCGCAGATCAATTATATCATGTATGCTCTGTTCTCAGGGTACCCAAAATACAGGCCTAGCCTAGGGGCCCACCGATAACATTGTTCTGGGTTCCTCTCTGTACACATCTATTGAAAATTTGCTTATGTGCTGTATTTTTGGAAATAAATGTATTATCATTAATTGTGTCCTATTCTGTATCTCAGACAACGTGTATGCAAAATTTCATAATGATAGGTTGATTATTTAGGGCGTGAAAGCGTTACAAACAAACAAACGAACGAACAAACTTAGTTTCGCATTTATAATATTAGTTATTAGTACAAGCTTTGCTTAGTTTGGGGTCAGGCGACCGTGTGTGGAAGTGTCCCGAACTTATTTTTATTATTATTATTAGTTAGGATTCGAGTGTTTGAAGTTTTAGTTAGTGCGATAACAAGTGTTATAACAAGTGTTGTGTTTTATCGTGACAACTAATTAGGACGAAGGGACAAAAGGTTATAAAATTGACGCAAGAAGTAAAAGCGGGTTGTAGCTAAATTATAGTAACGAATACAGGCGTAGAGTTTTGTAACAACATTACAAAGCTACGAGTCTACACGTAGCTCCGTAGAGACTGCTACAAAGTCTACGCCACAAATCTACGCTTCTACAAAAATATTGTAGACCTTTTATCACTGTAATCTAATCTAATCATTCTAAATTTGATTAGTAAATGTGTTGTGTTTTTTTTAATGTTTAAGCAGTCGTTGAACAAATGTGTATGAAATATATTTATTTCTCATTTCATTTTTTTTTCATTTTACACTCTTAGGAAAAGATACATCCTCACTAAATACGAGTAAATTATATTTTTGATTATGGTTTGGTTAAGTTTTGTTACATGTTTTCGGTATTTCTTATCATGTTTTTAAGGTCGATATTGGAAGCATATAAGGTAAAGAAAAGGCATACGCTGCATACAATACCTATTTTTAATAGTTTATAGTAACCTTGCTGCGCCCCGCAGTAGTACTTGAGGTTAGAATTGTCTTTATGCTATTCCACATTACAATCTATCTATATGCTAAATTTCACCCAGATTCGTACAACTGTTCTGGCGTGATTGAAAAACAAACATCCATCCTTGCACTCAATCCAAACTTTCGCATTTACAATACATAATTTAACATACAAATCCTCACGCCTTTGACCCGAAGGGGCTGGCAGAGGTGTAATGCAACACCCACACTTTGCCGGATGATATTCAGTCCTAAATGTGATAGAGGCGAGCCTGCCGCCATACACTAGGCTCCAGTCATGTAGCAGAGGACATACAATACGCACATATGTTCACACAATGAACAAATAGGTGCGTACCGTCGGCTGGGATCGAACCCGCTCCCTCTGGCTTGAGAGGAGGGCCTTCTCCAACAAGGCTATCATCGCTTTTATAATATTATTACGACGTAATAAAAATTGTGTTAAGTTCTATTAGGAAAGCTACGAGTCCTACTTATAATTATAATTACTAATTAGCGTATATAAGTCAAGTGCCTTTGATAACAACTCTGTTTTAGCTTGAGATGAATCGAAGTAATTATTCTTTTCCTTTGTATTAATTCTTGTTGAGAAAATTTTAAGGTCATACGGAACATTGAATTAAAATGCTAATTTAACCCGTGTTATTAAATTTCAACGTTGACCTGTATACAACATTACATTAAAATTTGCATAAAATCAGCGACATCTCACAGACATACCTAATATATACAGGATGATTTCCGTTCAAGGGTGCTTCTACTCATCCTGGCTTTCGTTTTAAGCCTAACATTTAGTTCAGCCAAAATTTGTAGTTTTTAAGTTCTATTTAATTATTTTGTGTAATATTTTGTATCCTGGGTTATGTTTTAACCGTAACATTTAGTTCAGCCAAAATTTGTAGTTTTTAAGTTCCATTTTAATATTTTGTATTAAATTTGTCGCTAAATTGAAAACAATAAAAAATCCGAATTAACGTAAGGCTTTAAAGGTAGTCCAAAGTAAGTAGAAACACCTCTTCAAATAATATTGTATGGATTCCAATCACCCTGTATACATTACTAGCTAAGCCCCTGATATTTTCCCGCGTATAAAAAGTAGCGAATGTGTTAATCCAGGGTGAAAGCTATGAGTACGTACATGTCTAGAGAGAGTTCTTTTGAAATTAAGAAAATATGGATTGTTTTGAAATATTAACTCTAGTTTTTTAAAAATTCTCATTGTCACATTGCACTATTATAATAGTACTTACAATGTTCCAAAGCAAAGGGAGAGAGAGAGCAGTAGTATACATTTTATTGAGCAAAACCAGTACTTTCATGAATATATTCGAAAACTGGCCAATTAAAAAATAGAAAACATAGTGATCCGCAATAACATCCAATGCAACAAAAAGAAGTTTTTTTGTTGAGCTGTGTATTAAGCGATGGCAGCCTAGGTGGCAGAAGGCCCGCCTCTCAAGCCAGAGGGAGCGAGTTCGAACCCAGCCGACGCGACGGCACGCATCTATTTGTTCCTTGTGTGAACATACGTGCGTATTATATGTCATCTGCTACATAACTGGAGCCCGGTGTATGGCGACAGGCTCGGCCCCTGTCACTATAGGGACTGAATATCGTCTGGCGAAATGTGGGTGTTGCATTAAAACTCTACCAGCCCCCTCGGGGGAAAGGCGTAATGATATGTTATTATTATATAACACGCACAAAACGCTTTGGTTCCTCATTTCTGAATTTCTCATGACTGAATATCGTCTGGCGAAGTGTGGGTGTTGTATTACACTTCTGCCATGGTACTTACAGGACGAATATTAAACGTGCAAAAATCAGACGCAACCAACTAAGCCAATACCACTCATATTAAGTCCACGCACAATATCCACTCGACCCCCCGGTTCCCGAACACGCCAGCTCCCCGGGGGGTATTAAGCTTCAACGTAAAAGTTTTCACGCATAAATTCGCTAACTCATACGACTATGGGTTCTGGGATCGCCTGAGCTCTCATAAATGTTCGTTATCCTTATCCAAACCAGTCTTTTTGCATGTATTATATATGTTAAGTGACTTGTTAGGACTATAAACTGAGTTTATGATGAATACGTTTTAACTAAATGTATCTTTCCACCAATATTTTATAGGCGAGAGTTTGAGAGTGTGATTGTTTGTTACTTCTTCACGCCGTCCGAAACCGTTAATGATTTCGAATACAAAAAGTAGCCTATGTGTGAATTCAAGGTGTAAGCTACCTTCACACCAAATTTCATCCAAATCCTTTCAGCCGTTTTTGCATGATTGAGTAACAAACATCCAAACCTACAAAGTTTTATATATTTTACTAGCTGTTACCCGCGACTTCGTTCACGTTTATTATTATATTGTATATATATGTGAGCTATCCTATCTGTTAAGTTAGATCGAACTGCACACGGTGTGCCAATTTGATTGAAATCGGTTAATTGGTTTAGGAGTATATAGCGGACAAACAACGTGACACGTAATTTATATACTTAAATTAAGATTAGTAGGGTAGCTACATGTTCGATTGATTTTGATGGATTGATTTGATATTCATGTATTTATTACTTTATTTATTTATTTACACACGTAATTACAAACAAAAGATACAAAAATTTGTACTTCAGTAAAACTACAACTAGCGTGGTAAATATAGTATTAGTGTGGTATAGTATTAGTAGTAGTGTAGTATAATAATAATAAATCGAAAGTAACTCTATCTGTCTGTCTGTTTGTTTGTAGGGTTTTAACGGCTAAACGGCTGGACGGATCTTGATGAAATTTAACAATTAGTTAAAGTATATCACGAGGAAGGTTTCTAGACACTATTTTCTGAAAAAACGCGAACGAAGTCGCGGATAACAGTTAGTTTAGAGCAAGATTAAAAGGGCATAAAGTAAGATAAAAAGTTCCAAAGACAATGTGGGTCGAGAGAAGTAGAAAACGCCATATTTATATTTAATTCAGCATTTCACAATGTTTATTTTGACTGCCTCGATGGCTCAGTTGGTAGTGAACCTGCCTTCTGAGCTTGGGGTCGTGGGTTCGATTCCCACCTCGGGCAAACATTTATGTGATGAACATTTGTGTTTGTTCTATGTCTGGGTGATAATATCAATCTAAGTATGTATTTAAAAATATCTAAGTATATATAACAGTCTCTGGCAGCCATAGTACAAGCTTTGCTTAGTTTGGGGCCAGGCGACCGTGTGTGGAAGTGTCCCGAATTTATTATTATTATTATTATTGTTAGGCTGTAAGATATTGCATTTTTTTAAGGCGTAGGCCAGACAGAAAAGACGTAGAACGAGACGGAGTGCAGACATGATACCTTGAAACAAAACGAGAAGTGTAGCGTCCGGGCCCCGTCTGCACCCCGTCTTCTTTGTATGTATTGCGTTGCATCTCTTCTATTCTATATTTCTGTGAAAGGACATTTTTTTTAATGAAGAATAGTTCGGCGTTTGACCACCAACTCGCCTGATGTTAAGCGACGTTGTGGTCTAAGATGGAGCACGACAACCTATTAGGTACTTATTCACTCTAGCCTTAAAGTTGTGTAGAGGGAACAAGTACAAAGACGGCAGTTGAGTGAGGCGCTACAAGTGCGCTACTGCACAGACCCGACTTCGGAAGGGTACATTAAAGGGACGCCACGTATGCATCCCGTCCATGTATCATCCTTCTGTAATTTTTTTCTGTCTGGCTTGCCTTTAAAAATTGTCGACCTGTCCGTCAGACACAGCTTAACCAGGCCCAGATCAGATTTTTTTTAACCGGGGCAGAAACTTAACAGTGGCAACCAGCCCATCATATCATCAAAAATCATATCTCCGACATTTTGAAAAAGTCCCAAAAACTGAATCGGCAAAAAAATCTGTATAATTATCGAACCTGCTCACAAAATTTCACGAAAACTGGTTGAGGATTGCGACCTGAGAGGAATTCAGACGCCGCGAGGTCTCCAGCTCACAGAGTCAATAGCAAAAAGAGATACTACTTATAAACTCACTAATACTTAAGGGATATAAGAGTAGCATTTTTGTTTTTAACATAATTACATTATATAAATGATAAAATGTATGTAACATCTATAAAAGTACATTATATAGATATTACATTATGATTTGCGCCTCCTAAATCTGCCGCCTGTAGCAAGCGCTCCGGTTTACCCTCCTACATCCGGACCTGAGCTTAAGAGGGCCGCGACGTTCTGAGATTTTCATACAAATGCGCTATTCAAATTTCTTGAAAACCGTTTGTCAGATTACGATGAAGTTAAGCATGTACAATTAAATTAACAAAATCTCCGCCCCTATGTTCTTGGTTTTTTTTTAAAAACGTTCTCAAGCGAAAATAGAGCTATGAAGCTATGAAAAATATCCTCATTTTTAAGGGGTCACTTTTGACTGATTTATTCAATAAGTAGACAAAGCAAATCAAAAAATCCATTACATAGAGAGGTTATCTACATCATTAGCTGTTAAATGAATCCATAATACAAGGAAAATTCTTAGTTACTTAAGAATGATCACAGAAGTGCAAAAGTCATAAAAAAATTGAAATTGCACTTTGTCACTCTGTAGGTAACTTCAGAGGCTCGTCAGTATCATTACTCGCTCTCTTCGCTCGTCTTCTTCTTCTAGACGAAATGGCTATAAAATACCATGCCATATAAAATGCCAATGCGAAGTTAGTCTAGGTCGCCTAGGTCGAAATTAGTTAGGACACCGGACTCTTAACAGCATAGCTTAGCTTACAATGAAGTCTCTGATTTCACTGTAATTTACTATCAGTCACTCTGATTAGCTACTTTATCAGTAAATCCCTAAAGATATACAGACTTACAATAGATACAAAGCTAGCAACCTTCACGAAACCCATGTCTCCGACTTAAAGACGATTCAAAGTCACTGATGCTCAGATTGCTTGGAAAATTGCTTAGAAACAAAAGATAATTACAACAGTTGAACCTTAGTACAACACGGTTTGTTTTGCTCTTAGCGATATGGTCACAACTTGTAGCACTAGTTTGTAAGATTAATAATTAAATTACATTTTGAAAAGACAAGGGTCCGGCGACCACTTTGGATTAACTTCGCCTTGTTCGTTCTTCGCCTTCTTCGCCTTCGTTTTGTTTTGCCATTTCGTCTAGACGAAGATGACGAGCGAAGAGAGCAAGTAAAGATACTGACTAGCGTCTAAATCTACAGTCTTATGATAAAAACCTAAATAAAAATGGACCGCATAAGTTAGGTGCTGCACACAATTCACCGTAGTCACAAACACGCAACCAGTCGCAACAGTGATAATGATTGTTGTCTCGTTTTCGCTTTAGTCTCTTATACGTCTCTCTATCTTTGTTATTGAAACACTCACCATAATACTAACGAAGCTGTCCACGCGCTATGTACCAGAAATTAGACTCGTGTCGCTTCTCCCTTAAATTATTTCGATGAGTAAAATGTTTAAAAAAATAACTAAAATAATTACAACGTAGTTACGATAGACCTTCAACCCTAGTGATTACTTAATAATTACCCACGTAAAGATCGGTTTTTCGTATTTTGTTTTAACCCTTACTTACATTTTTTACTTTTTTGTCTAATTTTTTGTTGCTTCAATATAAATTGCTCGGTAAAATAGTTTATGGTGGAGTTTCAGGTCATTCAGGTTGCCTGGAAGAGATCGCTTTGAGCGATAAGGCCGCCCATTAAAAACCTAGTTAAGCCTTATTTAAGTACCATTGTAATTATTATATGTTTTTAATAAAGAGTTGTTGTTGTTGTTGTTGTTGTTGCAGGTAGTTTATTTTAAATATTATAACTCAGTAAATATACTTCAATGAAGTTTCATTTTCCAGATATTTTTTATCTGCCATTCTAACAGTAGCTAGTCTAAGGTAAAATCGATCACAGTTTCGTGTATAATGCTATCACACAATTAACGAAAATCGTTAATTGTGTGATAGTCTGTAATCGACCCGATCATCGTGCGCTCAACTAATAAATTATTGTCTGTTGTCAATCATGCACATGTTCATCCCCTTCCCTCTCTTGCTCCTTTGATGCATTGTTTTTTTTGGAACTATCTTTGATACGTGCCCTAATAACCGACAAGTCACGGATGCGATGGAATATCGAGCAAAAAATGATCAGTGACTACAGACGAGTAAGCTCTCCACATAATCGTGCTAGCGGGTAATCGTCTATGATCACCTATTGTGAAGAAGAGCCATAAAAAAGTTTAACATTTCACAATCCTGGCATAACTAAGTACAAGTTCACCCTTTTGAACATAAACGTATTGTCGCGCCTTTCCCCCGAGGGGGCTGGCAGAGGTGTACAACACCCACACTTCGCCGGGCGATATTCAGTCCCTAATGTGACAGGGGGCGAGCCTGTCGCCATACATGGGGCTCCAGTCATGTAGCAGGTGACATACAATACGCATATGATGTTCACAAAACGCACAAATTTGTGCGTGCCTTCGGCTGGGTCAGAACCGGCTCCCTCTGGCTTGAGAGGCGGGCCTTCTCCGGCTTGGCTATCATCGCTACCTTTTTGAAAAGACTCCAAAATCGCTGTTCATATCTAAATGAATCAGAAAAACACTTAATAAAGCTGAATTTTTGCCTAACAATATGAGTAACTTTTTAAAAGCACCAGATAAAATTACAACTTTGATCCCTAGAGCTCTTGAGTTACAACTTTTTAACAACTTCTTCACCGATCGTTAACAAGCGCTTAAAAGACTTGTTGAACCGGACCAACTAGTGTTAACTATTACTATTGGATAGAAACTTGTCTAGATTTCCTAAGTCTTTGAAGTAGTTAGTAAAAAATAATATCGAGGGTATCTTCTTGAAGGCTCGGCGGTAAAAGGGTCGAATTAATTGACGTTACCTTACACTTTGTTTCATACTTTTATGAAAAAAGAAATCGCCTGTAAAAAGTTACAAATTTCGTTTTAAAAAATTAATTTAATCCGGCCAAGTGTGAGTCGGAGTCGCGCACAAATGGTTCCGTACCATTTTCTATAAAATGGGCAAAACCTAGGTACTTAAGCTGTTGCCGTAATCAATATCGAGCAAAAACGAGCAAAACAATCACGTTTGTTGTATGGGAGCTCCCTAACATGTTTATTTTGTTTGTTTTTTAGTATTTGTTATTATAGCGGCAACAGAAATACATTATCTGTGAAAATTCCAACTGTCTAACTATCACGGTTCGTGAGGTACAGCCTGGTGACAGACAGACTTACAGCGGAGTCTTAGTACTAGGGTACTGTTTTACCCTTCGGGTACGGAACCCTAAAAAGTATCTACCAGCGTAAAAATATTTAAGGTGGCTGGTTAAAATTATCTTTAGAGAACTAATCTTCAATGTTCATTAAAGTTAGTAAGTAATTATTTTATTGCCCATAAAAATCTTTTTAATAATAGGTCAGTGATCGTCAAGTTTTTGATAACGTGGCTTTTTTTATTTTTCATTTTTAAATTTAAACCAAAAGTTAGTCTTGTTTTCGTAAATTTAAATTTAAATTTTTTCTAGAGGCTGTAAGTGAATCAGCTAACTTTGATGGAATAGAGACACGAATTTTAAAGCCATTTCAGATATTATCACAAAGTTTGAATAGCAAAAAATAATTATAAAAGCTTTTGTACATAATCAACAAACGAAAATTAGATAATAAAGTTTAGTCAAATGAAAGTGTTGGTTTAAAATAATTTAGACTAACATTTTTACTAGATACTCTCTAAATAGTAGTGTTTTTAGGTTATAAAGCTGAATAAATTACTTCTTCTTGGTTTACAGCAATTTAGTTGCACGTGAATAACATCGATAGATGTCGTTCCAAGCAAAAGCAGGATGTTTTAGTTCCAAAAGTGATCCCATTGTAAAAGTTGATTAAAATGATGAGTAGACAAATGATGATACCATAGATCTTGCTGTGTATCGCTTCTCTCAGCTTGATACTCGTTTCAGGTAAGCTTTAGGTTCATGGACTATTTACTGTCAATGTTTACCAAGGCAATAACCCCCGAGCCAGGAACAAATTTGGACAATCATATCCTCCCGGACAATAACTCGTACAACAATTAAGATAGATTTAGATTTAGATAAATCTATCAGACCACCATCAGCTACGAATCTGTTGGTGGGTTTAGCAGCAGTAGCCTCCAAAACACGCAAAAAAATATCACTGCTAGACCCACCACTTTAGAGCCGGCTAACTTTTTATTTTCTTCAAGATATTGGGTAAGCTTCATTTTGATATTATTTTCAGTCGGGAGGAAATTACTGAAAAATATTTTTTACGAGGCTACTGCTGCTACACCCAACGGATCCGCAGCTGACGACCACTAGGCTTAATGATAAATGTATCAACTTGTACCATTGTACAAGTTTTCGTACGGGAGGAAATGATAGCCCAAATTTGTTTCTGGCTCGGAGGCTGCAATGAAAATTTACAATTGAGCCAAAACACATATACATGATACGACGTCGCGTCGTGCCGCGTTATGGCGTAGTACCACAATGCGACGTGACTAATAATAAAAAATCACTAAACGATGTCGTATCATGGAACGATGCACGACACAACGTCGTGTCGTGTGTATGTTTTAGTCCTTACGTCAAAGGTCTCCTAACGAACGCATTAGCAACGCTGGCTCACACTGGCACTGCATGAGCCATCAACATTCATGTATCTATGTTTCCCACTAACCTTTTAGCATTGATAATCATTTAGGTTTAGTTTTTTTTTTTATGTACATGTACTATCATCTACATGTATTATCATTATCATCATGTATGTACATGTATAAACAGCGTTTGACCACCAACACGCCTGATGTTAAGCGACGTTGTGGTCTAAGATGGAGCACGACGACCTATAAGGTACTTATTCACTCTAGCCTTGAAGTTTTGTAGAGTGAAGAAGTACAAAGACGGCAGTTGAGTGAGGCGCTACAAGTGCGTTACTGCTCAGACCCGTCTTCGGAACGGTTACACGGTTAGTTTGGCATAACAGCGGTCAAAACACGCAAGCTACATATATACCCACAAATAAGCATGCTGCAATGAATCACCACCAGCTGAAAGCGGATCAACGTACAATAAAATCGTATGAAGCCGTAAACGTGGTTAATCCTTTTACCGCCGGCGGCGCGGCACTCAATCTTGCTTTATGACCGGGATTGCACTTAGATGCAGTCGTGTCTGATTCTGCCGGGATGTTGGTGTAGGTATTGGCTGCTATTCTTGCGAGTGAACTCTGGGCGGACTGTTTTTGGAAGTTAGGAGATGATTACAGCATGCGATGTCGATGTGCGAGGCGAGCTGCATCTGACGCGCGGAGTAACTTTGTTGTTGAGTGTTGGCAGTGTTTTGTACCGCGAGTACGCGGCACAGTTTTCTATACAGGATCAACTGGGGCAATTGCGTCTCTCGAGAATTACTGATAAACCTTTCACAAATTAGGCGCCATCTACATATGTTTTTCTTTCTTTAGTTGCAAAAATCTGTACAAGATAGGGTTAGTTGCCTAATTTGTGAAGGGTTTGTCAGTAATTCTCGAAAGACGCAATTGCCACAGAGGCGTTTGCTCCAGTTGACCCTACCCGTAATAATAAATATTTAAAAAATAATTGTATTCTAGATACTAATCGTTACTTTGATAAATTGATAGCAATTTGTCAATAATAATAGAGGGTTCTTTAAACACCACGCACCAATTTGTTCATTGTTTGAACATATTATGTGCGTATTTAATGTCAGATCTGCTACGTAACTGGAGCCCGGTGTATGGCGACAGGCTCGCCCCCTGTCACATTTGGGACTGAATACCGTCCGGCGAAGTAAGGGTGTTGTACACCTCTGCCAGCCCCTTCGGCGGAACGACGTAACGATGTGTGTTCTTTAAAAGGGCTGTCAATAGAGTACTAAAGTCGGCAACGTATCTGTGATACCCCTGGGATTACAAGTAGGTGACGGTGATCGCTTACCATCAGGCGACCCGTTAGCTTGTTTAACACATATGGCATAAACAAATAATTTAAAACAGTCTTAAATGCATTTGTGCCGCCTCTACAAAATCTATAAAACACGTATCGATTGGTACGTGCACTCAGACCAAAATATGACTTTTGTACATTTTTTTAACGTTTCAAATACAATTACCTTCATCCATTAGCAATTGCTCTAGTTTTAGTTCGGACAGGCATCGAAGTTAGTTACAGTCCGACACACTTATCTCTGAAGTCATTCGAGGGAGCCACCATTGTACTTTCTAAACAAAACTAATAACAACCCGTTAAAAGTTATTAGTTCCCTGATTTGGCTATCTCCACAGACAAGTTGGTTGCTATGTCCAATTCCTCAACAATTTCAAAGTGCCGATGAATGAGGAAGTTAGGAGGTTTCGTTTGTATCCATACATACATAGTTATAAGTAAGATCAAACTATAGATAACTACGTAAAGTCACGCAACGAATGTATACGAAGAAATGTCTTTGATCGAGTAGATATAATAACCTATTTGGAGACGGAAGAATAAACCACAGGAGTCGACATTTTTTCTCAGTAAGCCACTCTTGACTGAGTGGTTGTATCAATGGGAAATTGGATTGGCATAAAGGTTTCTTTGTATTTCGCTTTGATGCGAAACTCTGAGAAACAAACTAGCTGTATAGCTAGTTATTTACGTTTATTTTGTTTCACATAAAAGTTGCGCAGATCATTGTTGCAACCAGAGGCCAATAGGCAATATGTAGACTCCTATATGCAGCGCTTAAACATGAAATTCCGGTTAACGCTATATCTAAAGAACACTCTACCTAATTACATTTCATTTCAATTCATTTATTGACAAATACTTATCACACTACGAGTAACAGCAACGCCAAAGCGTGTGACGAGCTAATAATTCTAAGAAACAATTAAATTAATTTACATACACAAATTAAGAATAATGATTATAAATAAGAAGTCAACTTACACAATTCATTGGTTAAATATTAAATCCAATTAAAATACATAACAATTAAATAACATAGAAAAAAATTCAAACAATAAAATAAATAATTTATCAATCAAATGGTCAAAAATCAGACTACAATTAAAATCACAATTAAAATACAATAACTTTAGAAAAATGTCAAACAATTTAATAATATAAAATAATTAACTCAGAAATTGCATACAAACATTCATAATTACATAAAACATTAATAACTCTAACAAACAACAACAACAAAGACAAAGTAACAAAGACCCTGAACAAAGTAAACTCTGATCACTCTAAGCACTAGATATGTAGCTATTAATATAAAAAAAAACAGTAGCGGATCCAGGAAAGAGCTAAGGCACTCAAGCCTCCCAAAAATGCCTAGATTAACAATAGTTCAAAATTGTGTGGTTTTTAGTATTTTCCTAGGTAAAGCCTACCCGCAGCTGTCAACCATATTCCTAGTTCTACCATTGCTAACAAAACTCAAAATAAATTGAATGAGGTAGTGTGGTGTAATGTATACATTAGCATTAAGTACTTATACCATAGACGCCTTGCTTGTATAAAGCGCGCTCTAGGGCTGCAGTAGTTGCTCAGGACTCCGTCCACTTACAAGCTCAGCACTCGACCGAATCGAAATGATATTAAATTAAAAATTACCTAATACTTTCTTGCCTAAAGTCCTTTTTAGATCGACTTGCCATGCTGCTGGCGTATGCTAGATCGCGAGCGGACCCGCGCGGCCTTCTTTAAAACAGAAGACCTATGAAGAACTGTATGTCACAAAGTATTAGTTAGTTTTTTCTTTCATTTTTACTTTTGCGAAGCGGTGGAGCGTTCAACTTGTAAGTGGATGGAGAGCTTTATAACGTCATCCATCACACTTCAGATAGTAATCGTGGAGCTGCAGCTTAGCGGAGCCTTTGTTGAGCTGTAATAACGGTACTACTATGTACAATCTTGCAGGATAATCACTTTAGTGGTAAAACTCTAAAAACTGCCAACTGCCTAGTTAGTTTTAGGTTTCCGTACCAATTTGTTAGTCAAAGTCAAAGTCAAAATGTTTTTATTCAATGTAGGTATCAAAGATACACTTATGAACGTCAAAGTTATTTAAATAGACTCGACCGCCTTGTTCCTATAAAGAGCCTCTCAGAAAGAACTCAGAAGAACAGGCAAGAAACTGAGGGTCATTATTTTTTTAAATAATAAATAAATTACAGTCTCAAAATCAAAGTCAAATTTTGGCTTACAACTAGGTAATATCTATAAATACTAGTGGCTACTTGACGGAAGTGGAAGGCTCCAGACATCTTTATCTTCTAAATAATTCTAAACCTTATAATATCCTCTTTTCATTTATGTAGTTTTTACATGTGATTTGAATTTTCCCTCGGTGAGCCCTGTTATATTTTTCGGGATTTTATTGTTAAAACGAACACAGTTGCCTAAAAATGAAGTAAAAATAATTAAAGTTAAAATGTTAGTTAAGGTTAAAAAGTAACATTTATTATGGTCTGTAAAGGAAGACAAAAATCTAGACATAGATCATTTTTGTCGTAGCTGAAGCAGAGACGCTTCGCTCGCTAACGCACGCTCGGTCGACTAAGGCGAAAGTTTGTGTGTGTTTCTGTTTGTTACATTTTCACACTCACAAGGGTGGACAGATTTGAATGAAATTTCGGGTAAAGGTAGCTTATGCCCTGCAGGCCCAGCTTGCGCTACAAAATCATCAATTTTCGTCGTGTGAGAACGTGACAAGGCTACGTGTAAATATACATCTGTCTCGAAAAAATAATAATAAATAAATTCGGGACATTTCCACACACGGTCGCCTGACCCCAAACTAAGCAAAACTTGTACTATGGCTGCCAGAGACTGACAGACCATATACATATATATGTTTAAATACATACTTAGACAGATATTTAACACCCAGACATAGAGCAAACAGAAATGTTCCTCACATAAATGTTTGCCTTGGGTGGGAATCGAACCCACGCCCCCAAGCTCAGAAGGCAGGTTCACTACCAACTAAGCCGGGCACATTTTGTCGCGGCGTGCATGTTAGAGCTGCTAAAGTCAACTTTATAACCGCAGATAATACCGCGAGGCGCAGCTAGTTATTCTAAAATCTGTGTTCCCATTAGAAGTGCATTGCTCTTTCTTATTAGTACCTACTTACCAGCAATCTGTGAAACATCTACTTTTGACGGTTTTGACGTCATACGGCGATGATACATCGGGGGTATCAACATAAAACGTAGTACCGCGTTAAATGTATCATGAACTGCAATAACTCAGGCAGATCTGAAGTATTTGGGTTTGTTTTAGTGGTTATGGGATTTCCTAATTTCCTAAATGCTTAGAATATATCAGTCCAGTAGGTAAAGTGAGCTTGAAATAGTTTCATGGCTTAGATTGAAATATTTGTTGGCAATTTCATATTGTCACATTGGTTTAACTTTTTATCCAACCTTGGCTTCAATTTAAAATTGTCAATATTGAACCTTATCACTACATGACATGGCTTCGAAATCAACGTTGTGTTCAATGACTGATTGGTCACAGATTGGTGTCTTCGTGTCTTGGTCTCATGACCTAATTTGGTGCAAATTTGACCAATGTGTGTGGCGACGGCATATAGCGATAAGTATGAGTAAATGATCAAATAATGAGTCTCGAAATTGAAATAAGTATTTAACTAGGTACCACTTAATTGAACCTAGACTCATTATTGAGATTAAGTTATTAAAGTACAGACATAGACATGAAATTCTAAAAATCGTGTTGTGTAAGTTTGTTTGTTAGATTCATTTTGTTTAAATTGTTTTTGTTTAGCTTAGATTAACAATTTTGTTTAGTTTAGTCAAATTATTTTATCATTAAATAATTAGGAAAGTTAGTATAAATAGGCAAATGTTTAGTTAACAGTTATAGAAAGCTTTACCAACCTAGAACCTTTGATAAGTCCAGATGGACTGCACGGGCCAAAAAAATAACAGCCAACTGTTAGGTTCTAAATGAACAAAATGTATGACGCCCTAATAAAACCATAGTAAAAGACGTAAGTACCTGTCACGCACACTAAAATAAAAAAGTTAGCCTGTCACTTTTCGCTCATGAACAGTATGAAACTCTTTCGAGACATATGTATAAGTACTCATAGCGTAGAACTTAAAACTTGATACAAGATCAGCAATTATTTATCTAAGAAGCGAAAGATGAAGAAAGAAGATGTTGTGACGTGTAATTCTATAGGAGATATCATTAAATTCTGATTTCTTATACTTACTTACCAGGATCGCAGCATATGAAGAGAGGTATACTGGTTCTGCCTACCCTATGGGAAAGATGCGTGAATATTTTTATACGTACAATACCTAAGTAATTATTTTATCCAATAAAATTACTTCACCCACAAATATGTACTTCGAAAACGACCTAATTTTTGTTAAGAGCCTATTGAACAGTTACCTGCTCCATTATGCAGAGTAGGTGACTTTAATGGGCAATTTGTAAAGCTAAAAAAATTGAGTAAATTGAATAGGTTCCGAACCTTCGGAGGATCCATAATACCTAATGGATAGGATTCTTTACTTGAGCCGAGTATTGGATGCTACACATCGGCGTCTCCTTCACCGAGCATTCAACTGTAATGTTACAATCTAAGGTTCGATTTTGATGTTACAATACTGTCTTACTGAGTGACGAGAATTCGCTTGTAATCGACAGAGTGAGCGCTAGCGACCGAAGTGTCTCTGCTTCAGCTTCGACAAAAACGCTTTCGAATATCCGAATTCTGTCTAGGTTTTTGTCCGGATTTTTGCTTAGTCCGGATTGCGGAGATATCATTTTTGGGAAAAAAATCATATCCATTTTGAAAAATGTCCAAAAACTGTCTCGACAAAAAACAACTGTACGAGTATAATTATCGAACCTGATCGAGAAGTAGTTGAGGAATGCAACCTGTAGAGGAAGACAAACGTCACCGCGAGGTGTACTGCTCGCAGGGCCACTAGTGTGACATTATCACACTATCATTACATTATCATTACTATTATTACATTATTACACTATCATTACATTATCATTACTATTATTACATTATTGCACTATCATTACATTATCATTACTATTATTACATTATTACACTATCCAAGATTCAATATTCTTGCAGTACTCACCACTGTAACGTTACTCATTGTCATTGTTTCATAACTGGTTGCAAACTGTAATTCTCGGTTCTCCTCCCTCATTGCTGTAATGCTCGAATGTGAACTGTTACATTACACGTGATGGAGTAGGCAAGCAAGACAAACTCCCAGGACCTCGAGGTCTTTTTCCCTAAATTCACCCTGCATTATGAGTTGAGCAGGTCGTATTTGTTGTTACGCATTATGTGTCCAGAGTACAGCAGCTTGCGTTTCTTGACAGTTATTAAGACATTTTTAAGACCTTTTTGTTCACCATCGCTGATGGCCTAGTTGGAGAAGGCCCGCCTCTCAAGCCAGAGGGAGTAGGTTCGAATCCAGCCGACGGCACGCACCAATTTGTTCATTGTATGAACATATGTGCGTATTGTATGTCATCTGCTATATGACTGGAGGCCGGTGTATGGCGACAGGCTCGCCCCCTGTCACATTTGGGACTGAATATCGTCCGGCGAAGAGTAGGTGTTGTATTACACCTCTACCAGCCCCCTCGGGGGAAAGGCGTGACGATATGTTGTTCACCATCTGAAAAACTCCTTCGTTCTATTAACCCATTTTATACGAAGGCCTCCAAGCGGTTGCTCATATTTTGAGATATTGTTTTTACCAATCAACATAAATACTTTCACTTTACATAATTTACACAAAAGCCTTGCCATGATCCAAAAAAACAAGGTCTAGCATTCAGCAAACACGTAATGACGTCATCGTCATCCGTCTCTTTCGAACTTGTTGTAAATGACTTATTTCGGTCTTTCTCGAGCATCGATTGACGTCACTACGTGTTGCTAAATGCTATACCTGGCAGAGTATATTATTATACCATGGGCCTTGCAAAGCTCCGCCACCCCGAGACCTCAATCGCTAAGGCCGCCGCTGATGCTACATTATCACGAAGGGGTAGAAATGGATAACTTTTATAATATTTAGTAAGCTGCCTTCACGCCTACAGACTTGAGGGATGATTAAGTTTCGCCTTGAGCCCTAAGTCTATAAGAAACCACGACGCGTATGAATTCTTCCTACTAACTTGGAACCTACTTAGATAAATCCAGGAAAACAATGAGAAACTATTGGCTGTTACCCGCGATTTTGTTATATATTAATAGATACTATCTTCGTACAAAATACTTACGGTACTCACTTAACTTTTCCCCCCAAACAAAGAGAAAAAATAGAAAATCATTCCCCCATAAACATTATTAGCTACGAAAATAGCGAAGAATCTCGCATTTCCGCCACTAGTTAACCGACAATACAAAGTAAGTAGATAGATGAAGTTATAGTTCCTCAATAGAGCCCATAACCCACAGCGATTTGGGCAACATGCCAATATTATTTACCTAAATGGATTGAGCCATAGCCGATAAAAATCGGCCATAACCGTTCGTGGTCTTTGCGGTATTCAAACACTTCTATGCTATAAATATTTGTGGATTGACGAAGCTGTGAATATTTTCGGTGTATCAGGTGTTGACAGCGGAAACGTGCGAAAGTTTGCCTGTTTGTATGTTCTTACTTAACTCCGTAATAGCGAAAGGATTTGTATGAATTTTGCTAATTTTTAACCTCTTAAATTAAGTACATAGAGTCCATAGATTCTTAAGACTAGCTGTTACCCGCGGATTCGTTTGCGTTTATTCAGGAAATCGTATCCAAAACCTTTCCGTGTGATACACTGTAACTAATTATCAAATTTCATAATGATCCTTTAAGCCGTTTAGCCGTGAAAAGCCTACAAACAGACAGACAGTTAGAGTTACTTTTGGCTTTATAATTTTAGAGTAGTGTAGATGATTTCATCGAACTCTTCGCTACCGTATACCTTCCTATGCGTCTACTTCTAGTATCGTGATACCAACCGTATCAGTCGCCGAGCGTGGCGTCTCCTAACTATCTCTAGTATTGCATGTAATGTATGAAACATACTATTAAAAGCGATGCGCCACACTTAAAACACCCGACGCGACGTGTTCGTAGTCAGTTAATCACGTAATTCGTAGTTCTGGTCATAGAAAACAGTAGGTACGATTCGATTCAAATCAACAAGCGTCGCGTTTCGTCGGATCTCATATCGTCACGTCATTCCTCCGAAGGGGCTGGCAGAGGTGTACAAAATGCACATTTTTCCGGACGATATTCAGTCCTAAATATGACAGGGGGTGAGCCTGTCGCCATACACCGGGCTCCAATCATGTAGCAGATAACATACAATACACGCACATATGTTCACACAATTAACAAATTGGTGCTTGCCTTCGGCTGGGTCCGAGCCCACTCCTTCTGGCTTGAGAGGCGAGTCTTCTCCGACTAGGCTACCATCATCACGTTGTCATAGTAAATTTCGGGCTTGAATCCCATTTGGAAACTTAATAAAGTAGGAATACGTATAATCGAGCCCCACATAGAAACAAACTCGAAAAACGTAAACATCGCAGGTGAAACGTTATCATTAATCAACGTTACCTACTTATCTACAAAGACGTGTTCATTGGTGCGTAGGCGACATACTTAGAGAGTTAGTGATCAATCAATATCAGAACTTCGGAAGCATGTAATAAACTTACAGAGGAAAGAACTTCTCAAACTTCGAAGCCGGATCCAAAGATTCGGAATGAGACTGACTGAATATACATTCACAAATGCAAAAGAATAAGTACAATGGGGTATAAGAATAAGAAAAGCTGAAGAAAACTTGTTTTATCGCCATCCAATGCGTGTTTATGCTTACCTATGTCTTTTGGGCCAAAAACCGTTTAAATGTTAAATTTTTCAATGTGGAACGTACGCACATACAACAAAATTTCAAATATTAAACTTTGAAATAAAACTATCCGACGACGCGACGATTTATGACCGCCGATACAACAGCATCAATGGGGTCTTTTCGGATTAAAAAAAAAACAATACAGAATGCGTATTTTTCATGTATTTATCTTTAATGTCCATCCGTTACATATACGTACATAAATGTGAAGGGAATGTTTACATTCCGTACTGAATTATTAGCCGGAATGTAAATATTTCCATTTGAAATGAAAGCAATTCCCGTGCATACTCTTTACCTAACTGTGCCGTTTACCGAGAGCCATTGCGAGACCGCACCTTTGATTGCCTTCAAAGTCTATTGTGCTTACGACCCGCCGTTAAGGGCTGCCGCAGACGGCGGACTTGTCAATGATGAGCGTTTGAACCAAAGTTTAACTGGATTCATCCATCCAACGTTCAATCTCAGTACTCAATCTATCAATGTAGTACTCAATCATGTTGAGAATTTACCTAAATATCGTCACGCCTCTTCCCCGAGGGGGCTGGCAAAGGAGTAATACAACACCCACATTTCGCCGGACGATATTCAGTCCCAAATGTGACAGGGGGCGAGCCTGTCGCCATACACCGGGCTCCAGTCATGTAGCAAATGACATACAATACGCACATATGTTCACACAATGAACAAATTGGTGCGTGCTGTCGGCTGGGTTTGAACCCGCTCCCTCTGGCTTGAAAGGCGGGTCTTCTCCAACTAGGCTATCATCGCTTTTTTTATCGCTTTTCAGTAAAGAAAATTATGCCCCATGAAAATGTCCATACATTTCTGAAATGAAATCTGCACGTTTTAACAGTTTGCGTAAATATCAAAATTTTAAATTCTTTGTTTATAAAATGTTGCAATTTAGACGCGAACACTAAGTAAATGAGTCATCTCCGTGAGTTAGAGGATGAAAGATAGAGTCCGCGGATCACTGGTACGTCGTCTGCGTAGGCCAACATACTCAAAAGCCAATTTATCTTCCAGTGTGAAAGAACGTCAGGAGGGTCAGCTTACCAATTTTTTCGTCGTTTTTCTTCCCTTATTTTGAATTAGGAGTTTTGAATTTGAAAACAGTAGAGATAATAAAACGAAAAATAATTTGGATTTCTGACGGATTTTTGTTTTTTACCCGACTGCGCAAGATTGAGGGTTATGTTTTTCGAGTGTATGAGTGTATGTATGAGGTTTTTTGGCACGCCCTACAGCCTAAACAGCTTAATGCACTTCAACATGTGAGTTGTCATTTGAATCGTTTTGATGGCTGAAGTAACATAATGGCAATACAACATTTTGGCTCAAAACTCCTTCCATTAACCTTTTATCGACAAAAAATGTATTCATATAACCATACAAACCAACGAACCATATAACCACCTTCTTCACACAAGCAATCAAAGCCCACTCATTCACACACACACACACACACACACACACACACACACATTTTTTCACACGAGATAATTGTACTTTGTTTAGTAATTTACCTACACCAACGAAAAACTGTAAATTTTCCACCTATGCCAAATATTTAGTTGGAATGTTTTGTTTTAGATTTTAGTTTTCATATTTATTCATTCTCCTGCATACAAATCTAACCTCATTTAATGGAAGGCCACTGAGTTTCACAACACGGGACTCCCCTGGCGTGAGATTCAGGGTTCATAGCTTATCCAGATTTATCTACTAATATTAGTCAATAAGAATCAATTCCTACTAACTTTTATCTGTAAGCACTGTATATTTTGTTCAATAAATTATTATTATTTTTATTTTTTGTTTTTCTTGTAAGAATGTTACTTCTTCTATTTGTGTTTTATTTTGCTTTTTTTAATACTGTTATTATGTTGACGTGATTGATCCGTACATAAAGATGATTTTTGATATTCAAGGTGCTAACAAATACCCGTAATATCCAGCACTATATTTCAGGTAAATATTTTACGAGTTTCCCCGGCACCTTTCTATGCTATCAATAAAAAATAAAACTCGTCTCAGTAACATAAGAAAATGGTGGCACATCTGATCACGTAGGCTTTTTATACTTGATCGATTACTAGAAAGGAGCTCCAACAGTAGCGAATCCAGGGGTGGACTAAGGAGCTCTAGCCCAAACACACAAAAAATCCAACATAGCACACAATGAAACAAAAGTACTAAATAAGTAGACATTTTAGATAATTGAAACCGTCGGGAGTGTGAAATTAGATACTTTGGGACTTCTTCCAAAGTATCTAATTCCACATTCCAATTCTTAAAATCTTCTTTCTTGAAACATATTATCTATAAATCCAACACACAAGTTCTTGTGTGAATTTAATGTGAATATTTAGAATAAGAGATTTAGAGAATTTGAATGTGGAATTAGATACTTTGGAAGAAGTACCAAAGTATCTAATTCCACACTCCACAACAGTTTCAATTATCTAAAATGTCTACTTATTTAGTACTTTTGTTTTCCTACCTTGATAAAGATTGCCCTCAGCTATGTTAAGGTCTCCCAAACCAAAATCTTCCCTACCCTGATAGAGCTTATCTTTAGCTAGGTATGTCAAGCCTTCCCTGAAACGAAAATCTTCCCAACCTTGATAAAGCTTACACTCCAGCTATATCATGCCCCCAACCAAAATTTTCCCTACCTTGATAAACTTTAACCTCCCGCTATATTATGCCCCCCAAACCAAAACCTTCCCTACCTTGAGCTAACACTCCAGCTATATCACGCCCCAAAACCAAAATATTCCCTACCTTGATAAAGCTTACCCTTCAGCTATATCACGCCCCCCAAACAAAAATCTTCCCTACCTTGATAAACCTTACCCTCCAGCTAAGTCATGCCCTTCAAACCAAAATCTTCCCTACCTTGATAAAGTTTACCCTCTAGCTATATCATGGCCTCCAAACAAAAATTTTCCCTACCTTGATAAACCTTACCCTCCAGCTAAGTCATGCCTTTCAAACGAAAATATTCCCTACCTTGATAAAGCTTACCTTCAGCTAAGTCACCCAAACTAAATTCCTGGATACGCTACTGAGCTCTAATATTATAGAGCTCATCACTCCCAATCTTCCATGATCAGTCACTTAATCCGGGACGTGTTTCGTTTTCACACTTGAATGTTTTTCATCGGTTAAGTAGCCTACGATGGCGGCGTTTAGGTTTTCTAGCTTCTTTTTAACCGACTTCGAATAAGGAGGAGGTTCTCAATTCGTCAGAATCTTTCCGCACAGAATTCGGGCATACGAAAGCATTTTTGTCGAAGCGGAAACAGAGACGCTTTGCTCGCCAATGCCCGCTTGGTCGATAAAAAAACATATTTATCTGATCATCCGAATTACATTTTGTAAAGAATGGAATCAATCTATTATATCCTATATCCTTAAAAAAAATATATCGGTTCATAAATAACGAAGCTATGGTGTAACAAACATTTTGAAAAGAAGTAAGTACAATCTAACTGACAACCTCGTCGTTTGTAAAGTCGGTTGAAAATCTGAATTTGTCGGCCTCGGATTTTGTCACATTTTTGTAAAGATTAGCCTTAGACTTTCCAAAGATTTAAGACCAAAGGTTTAAGGCAGGGGTCGGCAACCTTTTAGCAGGCTAGGGCCGCACAGTGCCAAAATAAGCAAGAGACGGGACACACTTGTTCAAAAAATTTACAATAGGTTTCTATCTATACATATTTTACCATAGGAATCTATTTATTTCTGTAGGTTTTATCTGATCTCTAAAAATCAATGTTCAATCTGTCTCTGGCAGCTATAGTAAAAGCCTTGCCCAGACGATATGTGAGCAAAATGTCCTATTTTTTTTATTATTTACATAACCCTCGCGGGCTGCAAAGAGTAGGGCCGAGGGCCGCATGTGGGCCGCGGGTTGCTGACCGCTGGTTTAAAGGATTAGCACATAGACTATTTTTATTATTTTTTCTCTCAATATACTGGCGAATGTTCCTTGCCTTAAAATCTTGTAGAAACGTGGTTTATACGAAGAAGTGAACACATTGTTGCATTTCAATTTTAGCTGAATTTGAATACATCACTTTATTCCACACGTGCTTTAATAAAATGTACGTATCTATGTTTATTCAGATATCCCTCGTTCTAGTTAAGCGGGATGTATGCAAAATACGTGGTTATTTTGCATAGATTTGTTTAAATCTCTTCCGAACTAGCAAAATATTAGAATTGAATTGCATTTAACTCATGTGGCCGCGGCTTTGCTTGAGTTTGACAAATTTGAGTGTATGACAATTAGTAATTGTGTAGCTTTTTGTGGAAGAATTTTTTAAATGCGACGGCAATGAGTAAAGGCTCGCCTCTCAAGCCAGAGGAAGCGGGTTCGATCTCAGCCGAAGATCGCACCAATTTGTTCATTGTGTGAAGTTGTGAACATAACAATAATATGTGCATGTCATCATCTGCTATAAAACTGGAACCAGGTTTATGACGACAGGCTCGTCCGTCTCACATTGGGACTGAATATCGTGCGGCGAATTGAATAAATAAATAAATTCGGGACATTGTAACACACGGTCGCCTGACCCCAAACTAAGCAAAGCTTGTACTATGGCTGCCAGAGACTGATATGCATACATATGTATACATTTTTAAACACATACTTAAATAGATAATAACACCCAGACATGGAACAAACACAAATGTTTACCACATAAATGTTTGCCCTAGGTGGGAATCGAACCCACGCCCCCAAGCTCAGAAGGCAGGTTCACTACCAACTGATACACCGAGGCAGTCAATTGAGAGTGTTGTAAATTTATTGTTTTACAGATTTTTTTTAATCGGACCCGGTGATTACCCCCTTCAAACACACAAGCTCTACCTCTTTTTACTAAAACTAGCAGTTCGCCTCAAACGGAGACTTCGCATCTCTTCATAAATTCCCGTCCAATTTTACTCATATGCAAACTTAAGAAAATATATTTGCATGAACTAAAACACAATACAAAAACTCTCTATTGACATTATATAAAAAAAACATAAACCCTCACAAATATAGGCGCAATGGGCAGTCATATCGCTTAAGTGTGACCTCTTCCAGACAACCTACCTACATGAACTCACCTACTTGCCTGCATGAATATCAACGATACTCAATCTCTCGTCGAACAAAAACATGCCAAGAGTTCTTCCAGTAGACTCTGAAACTTTGCTTTGTCAAATAGTAGATAAGTATTGATATAAGTCATACCTAGTAAGTTAAAACCCAACACCGCCATAGCGAGATTATATGATAGGTACTTAGCTTTACTAAGTAATATTCCTACTAAGCGTAATTTACAACGGCAGAGGTAATAAACGCAAGATGTGCGTCTGAATATTGCGGCTCCAGTGAAGATGTTATGTTTAAATAGAAGTTAGTACTTATCCTGCCTTGGCTGAGCGTTCTATTATACAAGACGGTGTAATAATGTTATTTGAACACAGACATGTTAAGTAAAATGGGCGACAATATGCTGCCTTGGGGTACGCCGAGAGAATTCTTGGTATAGTGTATTGGTTTCAATAGAGCTACGGCTTAAACTATTTGAAAAAGTTAAACGTAGACTATGAGTACTTACTAATATTTATGTTTAGAGAAAGCGGAACTTTCTCTAAACATACATATTAGTATGTACTCTTTATGAACGAAAAGTGACAGGCCAACTTTTTATACTAGTGTGCGTGACAGGTGCGTGTTTTAGTGGAGTTGCGTCATTCATTTTGTTCATTTAGAACCTAACAGTTGGCTGTTATTTTTTGGCCCGTGCAATGTTTTTTCAGTTCATCTGGACATATCATTGATCAAAGAACGTAGAAAGATTGGTGTCTTGAGTTAGTGGTTGGTGTTTTAAGCAAATGACGTAACTTGGAAAAGTTCCCTCGCTTGAGTTTGCTGGTAGGTTATTATTACTCTATGCTGGTAGGTTTAGTGCTCACTGACTTAAGCACTAGTTCCTGTTTCAACATGTAAAACATTTTCAATCACTCCGTCACTTATCCATGAGTTCTGATCGTCGACAACTTTTTTCGTTTTCGTTTGGCTACATAGATTTTAATAAAGTGCCCCTGGCGGAATCGTTAAGAAACTAGGTTAAATGTATGGAGCCAAACGAAAACGAAAAAAAATTTCGTTAACCATCAAAACCTACGGTAAGTGAGGACCTCGATAAACAATTGTTTTTAAATTGTTAATAAATTTTCTACATACCACGTTATTGCTTCTTTTTCTACATACCACAATTGCTTGGTACGAGTAGTATCGGGGGGAAGCGAGCTGTGGTCGAAAATCTATCGACCACTACAAAAATCAAAGGAAATTTACTGAAAATAACTGACGTAGAAGATCAAGTCCAGTCAGACGTAAATACTAGAATGCTTAAATATTTTTTGATTTGATTTAGATTGTGGCGTGTTCAATGAACTCTGAGTTACAATAACAAATTGAAATCGAGTTTTGGTAGGTATTCGTGAAACTGATGGATAAAAGTCAGTAAACTTCATGCGAGCAATCAATGGAATTGTCCAACGGTAAGTTACTCTTGATCTTTTTAGAAAACATTTGGACAGAATTTACATTTGAATTCGTATCTACTCACAATGTATGATAGAGTCTTTAGAGGTGAAGCATCCGCAAACTTTACTATCATTCAGTAGTCATCCATAATAAGTATATTTATTTATGAGAGCTTACAATACATTCCTTCATAAATATCTTTCTTTTTAGTCTATTTTGAAGTGATATTTCACATTGCGCCCCAGCGCACATAAAAATCATCGTATTGTATTTGTTACCTACTCGCAGGGTTTCATTGACTTCGCCCGAGACCCTTGGGTTCTCTGGGTACGTTTTCGAGTATTGGATAAAGATTTTATAGTAGGTAGAAAATTCGCACAGGAAAAATATCCATGAAATACGCTGTACACTTTTATACGTAGAGCGAGAGAGAGAGAGAGAAACCAATGAGAGAAACCTACAAAACACCGTAAAACTTTTCTAAAGATCAACAAACAGAAGGTGTACTTACACACATTAACTTAGCTGTGCCTCGCGGTTTCACCCACGATTAAAAACTACCCTATGTGATATTCTATTCTATAATCTATCCCTGTACAAAATTTCATCTAGACCCGTTCAGCCGTTCTGACGTGAGCAACAAACATTCATACATCAATCCATCCAAACTTTCGCATTTATATATTAGTGGGAGATTCTATACCGGGAGTTTCGAAAACCCTGTTGGATAATTGATGGGCAGGTACACCCACTTACTCGTATATGTGCAATTCATACAAAATACCAAAAAAAATGCACTTTAAAAATAGCTAGAGTTAAGACCGGTTTAAGAAAGGAAGGAAAGGACATTTTTTACACAAATGTCAACAAATCTATATCATACGAGTATGTTGGCGGCTTTTATTCTATGAAACTAGCAGTACGACGCGAGTAGTTTACAAATAAAACCGATGCAATTAGTGGCTGCGTTCGCGCTTTTAGGATTGTGCACGATGTGTGTTAAAAGTTTTTATCATCAATATTTAATTTATACTAGCATAATTTGATCCTCGAGTCAACACTGGATGCGCACCTCGCGGATCTTGAGTGTCGGATTAAGCACGTAGCAAAGTAGCAATTGATATGGGCCCCGCGCGAAAGTGGCCTCTGCATATTTGAACCCACTCATCTCTCCTGCCTGAGCGTAATTTTTTGAGTGAAACTTATTAATATGTGGTATCAGTGCCAGATTAGCCACATAGCAGGACGCAGCAACTGCTACGGGCCCGTGCAAAAAAAAAAATAAGAAGGAAAGAAGAACATGATAATTATCAAAGTAGTTATGCGGCGCCAAATTTCCCAAAATAGGGCAGAAAAGCGCTGATCATACTTGGCAGCACCACAATAATTTCAGGGGAAATGGCGTGTTTTGGTGAGACACCAACTACTCAAAAGCCCTCTCACATTTGCTACGGGCCCCGCGCTCGTTTAATCCGGCACTGACAACAAGTAGGTACTTACATATTCTTTCAGAAAGAAAAATAAGTAAGTATCTATCATAATAATATAGCCTATAGTAATGTTGTAAAAAATATTTACAGCTACTTGTAGGGAAATGGATAGACAGTAAAAAACTTTCAGCCACTTCCTTTGAAAAGGATAACCCTAGAAAAAGTTAAACCCACCTTTCCTCACTCGATTACCCATAAAAAAACTCCTATCATAAAAATGGACAGCCTCCCTGAGTAAATAATAAAAATAAATTGAAAGAACACTGTTGCCTTTTAAGAGAAATAAATTATTTCTGTAAAACATTCTACATTTTGGCGAAGCGTTTTGTATTCTGGCTTCACTTTGGGACATTTTTCATGGACTTATCAATGGATTGACGATTTTTATTTAAATTACTTTAGTAGCTCGTTTAGGAGTTGATTTGCATAATGTTGATTTTCTTTAAGGGTCCCGCGACGCTCTGAAATTTCCATACAAACGCGCTTGTCAAATTTCTTCGAAACCATTTGTCAGATTATGATGAAATTTAGCATGTATAATTAAATGAACTATATCTCCGCCCCTATGTTCTTGGTTTTTTTAAAAAACGTCCTCAAGAGAAAATAGAGCTGTGAAAAATATCCGCATTTTTAAGGGGTCACTTTTGACTGATTTATTCAATAGATAGACAAAGCAAATCAAAAATCCCTTTACATAGGGAGGTTGTCTACATAATTAGCTTTTAAATGAATTCATAATACAAGAGAAATTCTTAGTTATTTAAGAATTATTACAGAAGTGCAAAAGTCATAAAAAAATTGAAATTGTACTTTGTCACTCTGTAGGTAACTTTAGGGGCTCGTCAGTATCATTACTTGCTCTATTCGCTCGTCGTCTTCTTCTAGACGAAATCGCTATAGAACACCTTAAGCCAATGCGAAGTTAGTCTAAAGTGGTCGCCAGACTCTTAAGTAGCTTTCGTGTTTAGAACTTAAGTATAATTTTTGAAAAAAAAATTTTAAAGAGACACTTGTGTCAACATGCAATAAAACCATAACTTATTGTTGATTTAAAAACCTGTCTACCTAAAAACAAGCAAATTCTTTGCAAAACTAGATATTGTGAGGTGAAAATAATTAATTAAGTAAGGTCAGAGAATTGGCATTGCTATTCAGCGAGGTAACGTTGACAGCCTTTTGGGTACGTTGACTGCCTCGGTGGCTGACTGCCTCGGTGGCTCAGTCGGTAGTTAACCTGCCTTCTGAGCTAGGGGGCGTGGGTTCGATTCCCACCTAGGGCAAACATTAATGTGGTGAACATTTGTGTTTGTTCTATGTCTGGGTGTTAATATCTATTTAAGTATTTATTTAAAAATATCTAAGTATGTATATCAGTCTCTGGCAGCCATAGTACAAGCTTTGCTTAGTTTGGGGTCAGGCGACCGTGTGTGGAAGTGTTCCGAATTTATTATTATAATTTATTACTTTACGCGCGGATACTGACTTAAGCTATGCTTATTATTTGTCATGTGTTATTTAGGTTAGGTGTATTTTAGGCTTACATTGTTATTATTATTGAAAAATATTTTTTGTTGTAAGTACCTAATTACATATCTTGTAAAAGAGATTGCTGTATCATGCATGTCACATTTTTACCCGACTGCGCAAGAAGGAGGGTTATGTTTTTCGAGTGTATGTATGTACATATGTATGTGTGAGGATTCTTTGGCGCGATCTACAGCCTAAATAGTTATATGGATTTCGACATGTGACATTTGAATACTCTTGATCAGCCATACTCAAAGTGTGTTCCCGGAACCCTAGGGTTCCACGAAACCCCTGTAAACCGAAATAATTTAATAAATATTAAATCCTCTCTTTCTCTGGTCTACCGTTCCACGATACGTGCTTTCGGGCGACTGTTGACGCGGTTTATCACGAGACGCTTAATAATTAACTGTTACATTGTACTCGTATTATGCTTATTAACAAAGAATACACATTAAAATAATAATTAATATATAATTGATGTAGGGTTCCGTCAAAACACATTTTTTAGATGCATTAGATACTTGGTCGTTGCTTGGGAGCACCTCTCGTGCTGTCTCGTGCACCTGACTGATCAACAGAAACAGAGCGGGTCGCTAGTATTTTCGACCGTTCGAACGTTAGCCAGCGAAGCGTCTCTGCGTCAGCTTCGACAAAAATGCTTTCGTATGTCCAAATTCTGTCCGGATCTCTGTCCGGTTCTTTGTCTTCCTCCACAGGTCGCATTTCTTAACCGATGCCTTTGAAATTGTGTGAGTAGTTTCGATAATTATAAAGATACTAGATGCGCCCCGCGATTTCACCCGCGGTTAAAAAGTCCTATCCATATCCTATGTGCTATTCTAGACTATAATCTATCTCTGTGCCAAATTTCATCAAGATCTGTTCAGCCGTTCTGGCGTGAAAGAATAACAAACATCCTTCCATCCATCCATCCATCTATCCATTCTTACAAACTTTCGCGTTTATAATATTAGTAGGATAGGAAGTTTTTGTCGAAATGTGTCGAAATGAATGTTTGTGGCGTAATTTTTTTAAAAAAACTTTAATTTTTGAACCTGCTCACAAAATTTCAAGGGAATCAACCAAACGCGACCAGCGTTTGTCTCTCTCTACAGAGGGAGACGATTGCTGATCGCGGAATCTCCAGCTCACAGATCCTCTAGCATTAAACCGCTTTAAACTCAATCTAATCCTCAGAATCTGATAGAAGTTTAAACCTTCTCAAAGGTCAAACCTTCTCAGCATCGTAGGTTTAACCTACATTTTCTACTACTGATTTTGTAAAAGAAATGTTATCGAACACCTAACAGGTATATATTCTAGTAACGCACCGCAAAATGTAGAGTAGGTCAACCACAGAGATTACTTTAACCGAGCAGGCACAGAACCGCACTAAGGCAAGGGCCAATTGAAAAAATGAATTGCTCCAGACCCTGACGGGCAGGGATTAAGGGACTCTGGTTAAAAGAGGACGCCAATTGACATGAAATAACTCTTTGAAAGCTTTGAGCCGTGAGTGGTCCTAATTAAGGTGGAATAGGCTAATAGGGTTCTTTTTATGAGCTCAAAAGACTTGATTTTAGACTATTTTTGGTATATTCTATGTATCTTCACAGTATCCAATTTATGTATAAATAATGAAGGTAGAGGCCGTTAAGTTCAAATGTACTTTGTCCTTACCTCGCGTTAAAAAAAAGTCGGTTTACGGACGATAGTTTAACGTGACAACGTCATAACAAAACATTGATGAAATCTTCTCCTCGGTCGCATAGACCAATCGAGTGGAAGAGAGATAGATGCGGCGCAAGCCGAACGCTCAAGCTGATTGTGCCTTTCACTCGTTCGTGTAGCACTCTCGCTCTAGCGAGCGTAACGGGACAATGAGTCATCATTTTTCGTGCGTGCAGCCGGCGTTCATTGATTTATTAGACACTAGCTGCACCCCGCGGTTTCACCCGCTGTTAAAAAGTATCCTATGTGCTATTCTAGACTATAACCTATCTCTGTGCCAAATTTCATCCAGGTCTGTTCAGCCGTTCTGCCGTGAAAGAATAACAAACATCCATCCATCCATCCATTCTTACAAACTTTCGCGTTTATAATATTAAGTAGGATTGTCACGTCAAAAAATATTAGTTAAGTAGGTACTTATGTCACAAAAAAACTACTAATTACATGCTTTTAATTTTGAAAATAGGTTTTTGGTAAATCCTTAAGTTTGAGCTTAGTTAGATATCGACCGAGCGAGAGTTAACGAGCGAAGCGTCTATGCTTCAGTTTGGACAAAAATGCTTTCGTATGTCGGATCTCTGTCTTATTCTACAGGTCGCATTTCTTAACCGATTCTCTTGAGGAATGCGAATGTCAGCCGCGAGATCTCCAGCTCCCAGAGCAACTAGAATTTTTACCATAGTCGGATTATCAGACTATATTAAACACGAGTACTTATCTAGTCTCTTGTAATTAAAACAGAACGAAATGTCGTTACTCCCAGCCCGCTCCTACTTAAGTACCTATAATAACATTCTGTATTCTAATCACGCCTGACCAAGCTCCCACCTACGACAAAAAAGTAGGGCAAGGCGCTTCTGCTCTGGGATTTGTAGGTATTCCTCTATCTGGAACCTTTAACAAAAGGCATTATAACTATCTTGGTAGGTATTCTTTGTGACATAATGCTAGGGTTCCCATTCGTAGGTACTATTACATAGGTATCGATATCCTACTTCCTACTAATGTTATAGACGCCAAAGTGTGTATGTATGGATGGATGGATGTTTGTTACTTTTTCACGCCGGAACAGCTGAACAGATCTGGATGAAATTTGGCACAGAGACAGATTACAGTCTAGAATAGCACATAGGATACTTTTTAATCTCGAGTGAAACCGCGGGGCGCAGCTAGTAAGCATATATAGATATAGGTAGGTATAGGTATGAAATATAGTATCTTACTATATTTCAGTCTATTGTACTAAACATCATGTTACAAAAACAAAGACCCTGTTAAATTAAATTAAATTTGTTTATCAACCAATTACAATCATATCAATTACATCTATCTCACACAAAAATTAGAAAAAACGAAGTATAGGATAACAATAAATAATTATAATAATACTCACACTTAAAAATCAAAAATTAAATTAGGATACAACTACACAATTCTCAAAGTGTCAAAACTTAATACATACATAGAGACAAAATATCGAAATGTCAAAATTCAGTAACACAAAATGTCAAACAATAATATTCAATAAAAAACAAAAAACACGTCAATACCACAGACATCCTGTTGTATAATTGGAGGGCATGTATAGGTACACACTTATAAGTATTCATGCAAAAATATCAAAGAAATATGCAATGTAAAAATAGCAAGTATTATGACTGTTTTAAAAACGCACGAAAAAGAAGATTTTTTACAAAAATTACAACAAATCTGTATCATATGTTCGGCTTTTATTCTAAGAAAGTAATGTCACGACGCATTAACATAGCGCATACTTAGTTAACAAATAAAACCGACGCGATTAGTGGCTGCGTTCACGCTGTCAGGAGGGCGGAGCGCGATGTGTGTTCAACATTTTTATAGTCAACTAGCTGCGCCCCGCAGTTATCCTAAGTGCTATTCTAGACTATTATCTATCTCTGTGCCAAATTTCATCCAGATCTGTTCAGCCGTTTTGACGTGAAAGAGTAACAAACATCCATCCATCCATCCATCCATCCATTCATCCATTCTTACAAACTTTCGCGTTTATGATATTAGTAGGATTATTAACTTAAACTAAACTAGCGCTATTGCATTCTCCAGTCGGTACTGGATACGCACCTCGCGGAAATAACAGAGTTTTTGTAGCACCCTGTATAGGATGTATCTATAAACGACAAATATTTTCTAAGATATCATTGTACACCTAATTTTGACTAACTTTTACTATGGGGTCAACATTGAATAAAATTAAATACTAAACTATAAGTACCAAACTAAAATATAAAAAGAAAGGCTTATAAAAACTATATCCTGTGAGGTCGTCATTTGCTTGTCATTGCTTGACCGATTTTGATAAAATTTAAATGGGACCACCTCTATAATATGATTTACCAAACAAAAATGAATCATTAAAGTCGATTCACAATATTCGCGTAAAATACAAACAAAAAAAACAAACCGTCGAATTGAGAACCTCCTCTTTTTTGGAAGTCGGTTAAAACCTTAAATAGAAGTAAAAAGCTAATCTAATAAACCACTGCCAGCTGTAAGCTGCGTACTCAAAATGCTGGCCACAAACAAAAACTAAGATGCCCATCAAAATTTTCCATAAAAAGTATTTTACTGGTAATTTTCAAAATAACAGTCATTTGGAGAGTTTTGGCGGCAACCGAAAAGATGGTGTCGTAATTTTGTATTACTTTCTAAAACTTATGATTAGTCGAGTGTTAAAGTGTAATAATGGTGAATTATTAACGTTTACCGGTTCGTCAACGTGCACGAGTGTGGGCAAATGATACAAACATTGCGAAACGCGAGTTTTTGTGTTCTCTGCAAACTTCACTTAAAGTTTCAGTAAAGTATCAATAACTTTACTGGAATGGGGAGAGGGGAGGGATCATCATCTTCATCATCACCTCATCATCATAATCCCATCATCTGTGAAAACGAATAATTAGTACTTGACACTGGCAAACGCACATGACGTGCGACGCCGAATTCCCCACAATGGGGGAGAAAGAAAAAAAAATAACAGTCATTTGAGGTCACAATCGTCCATCTACGGCCACAAAGCCACGGAAATAAGGCTTCCGCTGACGAATCGCGACAAAGGCGACTATATTGACGCGCGATAAACCTAGATAACATATAGACATACATATGTAGTTTTTGTAATAGCCCTAGGAATGGTGCGATATTTGATTTCGGGTCGGTCAATTACCTACTTGAGAACCTATATTTCATTGCGTGAATTTATATGCATGATGAGCGATGATAGCCAAGTTGGAGAAGTTTTTGGGGGCTGAGCTACCCACGTCCGTAGGAGTGTACTCTATTCTGATTCCCTACACGTGGTCCCCGGGTAGTGCTAACCGGGTAGCAAACTCTGGTGCGAGGCTTCGGCCGAGGCTAGTTACCACCCACCGGACCAAGCCATGCCCTGAAATGACCTAGTCGTGTTTCGGGATGTAGTCCGGTGTAACCGTTCCGAAGACGGGTCTGAGCAGTAGCGCACTTGTGGCGCCTCACTCAACTGCCGTCTTTGTACTTCTTCACTCTACAAAACTTCAAGGCTAGAGTGAATAAGTACCTCGTGCATCATCTTAGACCACAACATCGCTTAAAATCGGGCGAGTTGGTGGTCAAACGCCGACCTATTCTACATAAAAAAAAAAGGCCCGCCTCTCAAGCCAGAGGGAGCGGGTTCAAACCCAACCGACGGCACGCACTAATTTGTTCATTGTGTGAACATATACATATTATGTGCGCATTGTATGTCATCTGCTACATGACTCGAGCCCGATGTATGGCGACAAGCTCGCCCCCTGTCACATTCGGGACTGAATATCGTTCGACTAAGTGTGGGTGTTGTATTACACCTCTGCCAGCCCCCTCGGGGGAAAGGTGTAAGTGTGTAATTTTAATGTCCAATCAATAGTTCAATACCCTGTTAACTGTAGGTAGGACATCACACTACACTGCGCCAGAGTCCCTGATGTATTAGCTGTTAAATGTTGTTTACGGCCTGTAATTTTACTGGAAAGCCCATCAGTCTAGAACAGTCATTTGTGAACTGCTGTTGGGGGTGAATAGCCGGCAACGGTGTGAGTGATGCTTTAGTACCCAGGCCAACTTAAACAGTATAAATAACACGATTTTATAATCCAATCAAACATTATTTTAACCTCCGGAACCTACTCGTATGAGTACGAAATGAGTTTTGTGTAAAGCAAGTGACAGGCCAATTTTATTATCGCGGGTGAAACCGCGGGTGCAGCTAGTATTATAATTATGCTTTGATAAATCTGCCTCGGTGGCTCAGTTGGTAGTGAACCTACTTTCTGAGCATGGGGGCGTGGGTTCGATTCCCACCTAGGGCAAACATTCATGTGATGAACATTTGTGTTTGTTTTATGTCTGGGTGTTAATATTTATTTAAGTATGTGTTTAAAAATATCTAAGTATGTATCAAGTCTCTGGCAGCCATAGTGCCAGAGACTTGATACGTGTGTGGAAGTGTCCCGAATTTATTTATTTTTATTATATACTAACGTAATTCATTTTACTGGAGAAGGATCTATAACCAGCCTCTGCCAGTCCCAGCGGGAAAGTCGTAACGATATATGTTGCATGTTGCATCTATAATAATATAACCCTATTTTTAATTTCAAGTAAGTAAATTAAATAGAGAATGGTCTGTTAATTAGTAAAGTTGCAGAGAGTCGGAGTAGTTAATTAAGTAGTTTTTCAAAGTAAATTAGTTTAATGAGTCACTTAATTTCCACCTTACCGTTAAAATTGGCGCTGTGTGTAACATGGATGACGTTTGACAAACGAAGTGACTCATAAGAATCGAGTTGTACGACTGTAATCACTCGAATACTAGTTACTAATCGATCGTAAAACAATGATACTCATTCGGACATTGGTATTCAGCTTTGTTTTCGCACCAATGCGTGTTTATCCAACGCTAGTATAGTCATCGCCACAAATCACAATGGACGACAATCAAAATAATTACAAAATTTAAAGTGGAATAACATTAAATATGTACCTACCTCAATATATCCTTTTAATGTGTCAAAATTGACACATTAGTAAGTTATATTGAGGTCGCTCTATATAATGTGCAATTAAGTATTATAGTGCGTAGATGCTAAATGACAAGATAAGGAGGAGAAGATAAGATAGAATCCTTCTATTTAGATGGTAGTATAGTAGTTGTCTATGCTAACATGTAACAGTTATTAGGGGTATAAGTACACATCTTACATCGTCGCTCTATATAATGTGCAATTAAGTACCTATTATAAATTGCGTAGATGCTAAATGACAAGATAAGGAGGAGAAGATAAGATAGAATCCTTCTATTAAGAAGGATTCTAACTCCTTATCGTGTCATTTAGCATCTACGCACTGTAATACTTAATTGCACATTATATAGAGCGACGATGTAAGATGTGTACTTATATCCCTAATAACTACAGTGAAACCTGGTTAAGTGAGACATCAAGGGACCTGCAATGTCGTTTCACTTATAGATTATTCCACTTACCCAGTGTCTCAGATATACAGGTATAAATAAATATCTGTCTCATTTACAGAGGGTTCCATTAATAGAGGTGAAAACTATACCGTTTCTTTTCTTAAACCCTTCCATCCTACCATTGCTGCTACAAAAATTATGAATATCGAACCTTCGCGCGAAATCTTGTGCCTTTTCTTTAAGCATCGGTCCACTTATCAATGTTATCTCAGTGACAGAGGTTTATGCATATAAAATTTACTCGCTGTCTCAGTTATAGAGGTAACTATGATGATAAATTGAAAGAACAAATCCCAGATATAGAGGCTTACCTCGTCCCACTAACAGAGGTAATTCAGTGCCAAAGTGTTGGGACCTCAGCATGAGTTCCAGTTATGGAGGTTTCTCACTTATCCAGGTCCCACTTAACCAAGTTTCACTGTATTACATGTTAGCATAGACAACTACTATACTACTAATATATTTACTACCAGTATGTTTACTACTGGAAATATACTACTGGTACATTTGTCCATGACGTTAGGAAATCTTCTGGGGGATTACCACGAGTTTTTATTGTCACGAAAACTGTTTTCCTTTTCGTTTGGCTCCATACTTTTCAATAAAGTGCGCCTGGCGGAAACGTCAAGGAACAAACTAAGTACTAAATGTCTAATAGTATGTATGAAAAAAATGTAGGTCAACTAAATGTATGGAGCCAAATTAAAACGAAAAAAGTTTTCGTTAAGGGCCCGGTGACCATTTTAGACTAACTTCGCGTTGGCTAAAGGTTTTCTATTGCCATTTCGTCTAGAAGAAGACAGCGAGCCAGGAGAGTAAGTAAAGACACTGACGAGCCTCTAAAGTCACCTACAAAGTTACAAAGTGCAATCGCAATTTTTTTTATGACTTTTGCACGTCTCTAATCATTCTTAAATAACTAAAAATTTCCCTTGTGCTAAGAAATAATTTAAAAGCCAATGATGTAGACAATCTCCCTATGTAGAGGGATTTTTGATTTGATTTGTCTATCTATTAAATAAATCAGTGAAAAAAGTGACACTTTACAAATGCCGTTATTTTTTATAGCTCTGTTTTCTTTTGATGACGTTTTTTTTTAAAAAAATCAAGAACACAGTTACGGAGAAATAGTTCATTTAATAGTAAGTACATGTAAAATTTCATCATAATCTGATAAATGATTTCCAATATATTGGATAAGCGCGTTTATATGGAAAATTCAGAGTGTCGCAGAACCCTTAACTAACAAAACTCGCGGTAAGCCCCCTGGTGAACCATATGAGTCTCCGTACACTGTAGCAGTACACTGCACCGATAGTTTGGCCGACTTCTTAATCAGTGTGAAGAGGTATGCAAATGCACACGTTAAACCAATTCAGTACCTCGGCCGATAAAAAAGTTGATCGGCTTTTAGCAATAACCTTCAAACTAGCCTATTAGCAGTCCAACCCAATCAAACTATCAGCCACTAGAAAGTCTCCAGTCTACGGGGACTCTAATAGTCAACCAAACTCACGAAAAGGGTTAAGCAATCAACGCAGACAATATGTTCCGAAGACGCGACCCAGAAACCCCTTGTTTTCCAGAAACACTAAAACTTAACGATTAGGTCATAAACCGATTTATTAGTTTACGTTTCCAATACAGATTGCATCAAAAATCCATCCGATTTATGGAAACAACGTACATTGACCTGAATAAGGTGTTAACTCGCTATAAATATGTAAGACTTCAAAGATCTGTCTTATCCTATTTATAAAATAAAGATATACCTACATAAATATAAGTAAGTATATAGCATAACATTTTTGGAATCCGAACGGAAACGTTTCCGAATGATAGTGAATACCTATGCTGTTCTTTTGAGTAGTGGCTCTTTTGTCCGAACAAGGCGGTTGAGTAATTTTTAAAACTCTCACGTTCATTAGTGCATCTTCGATACCCAATTGAATAAAATAAAGACATTTCGACTTTGAAAACCTATTATGAACATACATAACATATGTATATATCGTCACGCCTTTCCCCCGAGGGGGCTGGCAGAGGTGTAATACAACACCCACACTTCGCCGGACGATATTCAGTCCCAAATGTGACAGGGGGCGAGCCTGTCACCATACACCGGGCTCCAGTCATGTAGCAGATGACATACAATACGCACATATGCTCACACAATGAACAATTTGGTGCGTCCCGTTTGTATGTAAGTATATAGATGTTGCCTAGGTATATAAGACACAGTACATTACAAAGTAAGATTACATTGCATTGATGTAATGTAGCATGCCTGTAATGTGATTTGTGACCGCAAGTAGGCCGACATTGATAATTACAGAATACCTAATAGTTGCTGTATGAAAGTACTGAAGTAGGTAAGTACATTATTTGCCAGCCGAAAATGATTCAAGCCTACGTATCGTAATTACCATAGATTTAGGACGTCAAAGATTGCCTAGGACAATTTGATAACAATACAAAAAAAAATTTACTCACGTCTGTGTAAATACACAGACGTGAGTAAATTAGTGTTGTAAAAAGTATCAACTTTAACTTATCGATTGATAAGTTATAAGTTATTCGATTGATTAGTTAAAACCTCCAGGTTTTTTCGATGAGTATAATCGCTTAACAATAATTAAGTTGTTTTCTTGTTCCAAGCAACACTGTGGCTAAGTCAAACAGAATGATAAAAACACTATACAAATTCAACTTATTTAATTCAGAATCCAAGTCCATATACATTAGTTACATTACAATAAAATAAAGTAATACAAAATAATAATACAATAAGACTACCTATTTAAGTATGGACGCTGAGCTAGGCGGAAGAGTTAGATTTCAGTGTCACCAAATATCGAAATTTACCCTAAGCAGATTAAGTAATATAATTAACTGTATATGCGTGCGTCTGTCTGTTCTACTCTGACAAAATGTAATAACAACAACATTGTTGTCGCGGAGGGTATACCTATTCTGTGTCTGTTCGTGTGTTCGTATAGTTAGTCCTTGAATTATGGAAGATGTATGAGAAATCTGCTTCACCGCAGGTATACCCTTCACGAATATCTCTAGAATGACTCGTTTTACTGGGTTTGTCTCTACAATAAATAGTCAACTTCCGTACTTATGTTTATTTAATGTAACTATATCCCGTCAGATCTTTCCCGGTTTCGCTCTAGCTCTTGGAGTCGCCGCGGAGCGCTTGGTGCCTCTCCCTTGGTCCTCACGTTACCACCTGTAAGTTTAAGACACTATGAGTGACTGCTAAGTATCTACGCGCCAGCACACACTTTCTTTAGTTCACACTACGTTATCGCAAGTCTCGTTCTCAGGTGACGGCCCACGACCTCTTCAACAAGGCGCCGTAACCGTACCACCGATATATCACTTTGGATACGAGAACCTCTTTCTCTGGGAGTCGCATTCGTCCACTCCCCTCGCGGGAGGACGACTCTCGTTTAGCCAACCGGCCTCTTTCTCTCTCTCATATTACTACATGTGAGCTCACACAATGTAGTCGCAGGATTTTCTGTGAGTGCTATAAGTAGTTTCCACTCGACCCGCTTAACTTGATCCTACTTGAGACAATATTACAAGCTGAGTGCTAAAAGTAGTTTCCACTCAACCTGCTTAAACTTAATCCTACTCGAGACAATAATTTGCAAGCTGAGTGCTATAAGTAGTTTCCACTCGTCCCCTTAAACTTAATCCTACTCAAGACAATAATTACAAGCTGAGTGCTAAAAGTAGTTTCCACTCGTCCCCTTAAACTTACTCCCGTATGAGACATAATAATTTACAGGCAGAGTGCTATAAGTAGTTTCCACTCGACCCGCTTAACCTAACTCTTATTTGAGACATAATAATTTACAGGCAGAGTGCTATAAGTAGTTTCCACTCGACCCGCTTGACCTAACTCTTATTTGAGACATAATAATTTACAAGCAATCATAAAGTTAAAGTGCTCGACGTTTAGATACTTAGCTTCAGTTTCCTAGGCAACTGCTTGACCATGAAAGCTGACCTTGCGCCCCCTCGGCACACCAGACACCGTGATGATCCCCGGCGAATCCGTCGATTGAATTTTCATGCTTGAATAATTTTAAGGTACCAGAAAATATTTGAATGAGTAACGGAAGGTTCATAGACAACTTGTCTATGGATGAGGTTCATAGAGTTTCGTGATGTGATCGACCTCGCGTCACGACACTCCCGACGACGAAAGCTAAAATAGAGAAGTGAGCTGCCGCGTCCACTCCCGGATTTTCTCCCTGGCTCGTTGTGACGCGACTCTCGATCCCCTCCTTTTATCTTCAACTTCAGCTGCATTTGGAGTGTTACTTTGATGAGCATTATTTGAAGATGATACTGCTTCTGAATCTAACTCTACTTCTGAAGATGAATTCGTCTCTGGATATAGCTCTGCTTCTGGAGATAGTTCTGCTTCTGGAGATATCGGAGATGTGTATGCCGGAGATATCACGTCCACGCCAACTCGAGCGTCAGTATTTGACTCAGCCGAAGGTTCTCTAGAAGTATGTCCGATAGATTTCGTCTGTCCTTTTGGTATTGAGGAATAAGATTTGATTTGATTCCTTTCGTTTTGTAATTTTTGTTTCACAGCTGGCATATCATCTTCACCCTCCAAAAGGTAAAGATGAGCCAGAGAACGAGTAAATTTCTTGTCTCCAACTTTTACCTTTGCTACCCTGCAAAGACCATCAGCTCCAAGGAGAAGAGTAGTAATTTTACCAACTTTCCAGCTTTCGCGATTTTTCGATTCCCCTTTTATTTGAACAATATCTCCTATTTCAGGTTCTTTGGAGCTGGTCACTCTATTTTGTCTATGCGAATGTTGGAATCTCTCGCGTAGACTCGGCCGGTATTGATTCGCGAACATATCCTTGAATTCGTTGAGCCTTGATTGACCTCGTTTCAAACTGTCAATCAGGTTTTGTTTGGTTAAAGAACTTACTTGCTGTGGGAACTGATCTGACGATTCTGTTGTGATACATTTCCCCAAAGTGAGAGTCTGCTGGTCTCAAGACTTCTATTATTACTATTATACTTTTATTATTATTCTTATTTTGTTAATTTTTGCACACCCATGTCCCATACTCTTTCATAAGTATCCTCTCCATCCTAAGGTTGCCTGGAAAAGATCGCTCTTAGTGATAAGGCTGCTAGTTGTTACACTACAGTTTAAGATTTTCTGTTCTTTTGTTTTGTTATTTCCGGTGTGAACAATAAAGTGTTTATCTATCTATCTATCTATCTATGTCAGAGCCAACACATGTCGATGGACGAGTGTTGAACACAGCTTCTATTTCTTTCATGATGGTGATAAGATGGCTCTCACTCAGCAGCTGTCTTGTGAAGATTCTTCTCAGGCAAATTTTGACAATTCCTACTAGCCTCTCATAAAATCCTCCGTGCCACGGTGAAAGCTGTGGTATAAATTTCCATATTATGTCGTTTTGATGCAATAGTTGTCTGACAACACTTCTGCACTTAGTTTCAGTTGTAAAGCATTATCCGATACTATGACTGCTGGGACTCCTCGGGAGGATATAAATCTTCTCAAGGCGAAGAGACATTCCTGAGCTGTGAGATCCTTAACTGTTTCTAGAGTTATTGAACGAACAGCAAGGCAAGTATACAGACATACCCATCTCTTTTCTTCTTTCATATCCGTTTTAATATACAGAGGGCAGAAATAGTCTAGACCACAAAAAGTATAAGGGGTACTGTAGTTAACTCTTTCCGGTGGGAGTGCAGGAGTAGGTGGCAATTTGTAAGGACCACCATCTTGTTTGATGCATCTTTACATTTCTTCAAAATCCTTTTTACATAGCTTCTCCCTCGTGGAATCCACTATTTTTCACATACTAGGCCTAGCGTATGGTTAACACCTATGTGGTAGTTTTCTTCGTGTATTGTACTTATTACTTTATCTGTGAAGTCGCAATTCTTTGGGATCAGTATCGGGTATTTCTTATCGAAAGGCCAATCTACATTCTTCATCCTTCCTTTACATCATATCAAATTTTTCTCATCTAAAAATAAACCTAAATTGCGGCTTAAGTTTGTTTCTTGTTTGTTAGATTCTTCTGGAAAAAACACCATTTGAATTTCCTTAATTTTCTGCAATTCTAGACTTGCTAGACTGTCTCATCCTAGTGATTCTGCAACTGGTCTCACAGGTAGAGTTGTGATCCGCCTTTGTGTAGTGCAGTTGAACTCTTAGACTTTACATGAAATTATTTAGTTGACTCTCTTCTGTCCGAGTATTTCTTAGGGCATAAGGCTCTGTTATGCATGTCTTCCTGATGGCAATGTACACAGTACAATCTCGCCTTGCATTCACGTACTGTGTGGTCTTCAGAAAAACAACCATAGCAGCGTCCTCTAAGTTTAGCCTTCCTTTCGTTTATTGACTTCACCATCTGGCACATGTCATTATAGTGACCTCCATCACAAAATATGCAGTTTTGTCTCAATCTTTTCCTGTCTGGACCGCTTTCACCACTTTCCAAGGGTTTCCAAAGAGGTCTCTTCATTTGATTACTGTCATTTGTTCTTTCATAATTCATATTTTGAAAGGGTCTGGGGGTTCCATTCTGGTTTTGGTGTTAGAAGTTCCTGTAGTTTTGGTTCGACCATGTTCTATTGAAATTTTGATTATGATCAACATCTCTGATGTGTAGATTTTCTGTAGTAAAAGTTTCAGACTTATTGTTATCTTGGGCAATTCTAGTAGCATCTTCTCTTGCTGATATAATGGTTTCTAAAGCTTTCCTCATCTCTTCAATTGATTCGGACTTAATTTTCATTTTCATTTCATAAATAATCTCTTCGGGAAATTTCTCTGTAATCAAAAACCGTAGATGGTTGTGATTTATGTCTTCGCCTAATGAATTTAACACTCTCAGATGCCTTTCCACTTCATTTAGAGTTCTTCGAGCATCTTCAGAGGTGCTCTCAGCACTCTTGATGCGGTATATCGCGGAGTAATGAGCATCAATAATCTGGCTCTCCTTTCCGAATCTCTCCTTCAGGATATTTACTGCTATTACATAATTCTTGTTGGTCACTTCTAAACCGTCTATAGCAATTTTAGCATTCCCAGTTAATGAAGACTTTAAGTAAAGTAGTTTGTCTACCTCGGTCAAATTTCTACACCCAATATTGGAATGGAACTGGTCCCAAAATTGATGCCATTCGAGTATGTTGCCATCATACTTGGCTAAATCCAATTTTGGCAATTTACTGGATTGCACCATCACACTGCTTCTGTTTGCCTCGCTAAGATTATCTTCGGCTCTCAGCTCCTTCCCTTTCTCCAATTTCACATTCAATTCGGATAAAATTTCCTCTCCCCTTAGTTGTATTTCGCTAAATGCGGATACATCGTCACATGATGGGTCTGTGCTAAGGCGGAAATAACTGTGCAGCTCTGTGGTGAAACGGTTGATTGCTGTCTCTAATTTTCTAGCTGTAATTTCCGCTTCTTGTAGGTTACTTGATAAATCTCCGTAAGCAATCGCCTGTTCGGTGGCGTTCTTGATTTGCTTCGTAATAATGCTTAGCCTCTGCAGCATTACTTCCTCCATGAGGAACTATTGTTTGACCTTCAGATATGGATTCCCGCACAGCATTAGTCACATTCACACACTCGAATTATTAGTTTATTTGTTTTAATCACAATTGAAATCTGAAATTATATTATCGCACTCTCGTTCACAATAGAAAGGAATGCTAGATCATGGACAAAGAAGCGTCACCCTCTTTTTTTTTTTATTTTGTATTTTGTAAAGAACGGTTCTCTTTGCTTGACCTCTCGACCCACGCGAGTTCCACCTTCCGGCAAATAAATCGGATTTCCGGTTCCGAAAATCCGATTCCGGTTTTCGAAAGTCCGGATTACAACAGAGTAACTATGACGTAACTTCCGATGAATTCACGTTGATTTTCTGTGAGCTAAAAACAATGAAGCGTAATTCAGACCGACTCGTTCGAAAAGGTAACTGACATTTTAGATCCAGGGAGAGGCAACCTTTACAAGTGCGTCATCATTCTCATAGATGGCGCTACTTGTTAATTATTTATCAACAGAGCTCTAACTCACAGGGAACGAAGTACGAAAGTTGACTTTTCTTTAATTTACTGCGATTTAATTTAAATATCCCAGCATCTCCACCATGTCGCGGAGGGTATACCTATTCTGTGTCTGTTCGTGTGTTCGTATAGTTAGTCCTTGAATTATGGAAGATGTATGAGAAATCTGCTTCACCGCAGGTATACCCTTCACGAATATCTCTAGAATGACTCGTTTTACTGGGTTTGTCTCTACAATAAATAGTCAACTTCCGTACTTATGTTTATTTAATGTAACTATATCCCGTCAGATCTTTCCCGGTTTCGCTCTAGCTCTTGGAGTCGCCGCGGAGCGCTTGGTGCCTCTCCCTTGGTCCTCACGTTACCACCTGTAAGTTTAAGACACTATGAGTGACTGCTAAGTATCTACGCGCCAGCACACACTTTCTTTAGTTCACACTACGTTATCGCAAGTCTCGTTCTCAGGTGACGGCCCACGACCTCTTCAACAAGGCGCCGTAACCGTACCACCGATATATCACTTTGGATACGAGAACCTCTTTCTCTGGGAGTCGCATTCGTCCACTCCCCTCGCGGGAGGACGACTCTCGTTTAGCCAACCGGCCTCTTTCTCTCTCTCATATTACTACATGTGAGCTCACACAATGTAGTCGCAGGATTTTCTGTGAGTGCTATAAGTAGTTTCCACTCGACCCGCTTAACTTGATCCTACTTGAGACAATATTACAAGCTGAGTGCTAAAAGTAGTTTCCACTCAACCTGCTTAAACTTAATCCTACTCGAGACAATAATTTGCAAGCTGAGTGCTATAAGTAGTTTCCACTCGTCCCCTTAAACTTAATCCTACTCAAGACAATAATTACAAGCTGAGTGCTAAAAGTAGTTTCCACTCGTCCCCTTAAACTTACTCCCGTATGAGACATAATAATTTACAGGCAGAGTGCTATAAGTAGTTTCCACTCGACCCGCTTAACCTAACTCTTATTTGAGACATAATAATTTACAGGCAGAGTGCTATAAGTAGTTTCCACTCGACCCGCTTGACCTAACTCTTATTTGAGACATAATAATTTACAAGCAATCATAAAGTTAAAGTGCTCGACGTTTAGATACTTAGCTTCAGTTTCCTAGGCAACTGCTTGACCATGAAAGCTGACCTTGCGCCCCCTCGGCACACCAGACACCGTGATGATCCCCGGCGAATCCGTCGATTGAATTTTCATGCTTGAATAATTTTAAGGTACCAGAAAATATTTGAATGAGTAACGGAAGGTTCATAGACAACTTGTCTATGGATGAGGTTCATAGAGTTTCGTGATGTGATCGACCTCGCGTCACGACAATTGTATTTAATGTCTACCAAATCACACCTATTGCCTAATGAAATTTGATAAAAACTATCAACTCGACATTGATAATAATGACGTTTTAGTTTATCCATATCCCGTGAAAACTGAGCGTTAACAAATATTTTTTTTTACTTAGATTTAATTTTATCATCAACTCCGTTTACTCCCACCTGTTCTGTTGAGTAGTTCTGTTGACAGAACTACTGGGATTTTTTCCCCCATTAGTTCTGTGACTTAAAAGACTATGCTTTACACCTGACTTATCTCTACTATTCCCACCTGTTCTGTTGAGTAATTCTGTTGACAGAACTACTGATAATTTCTGCGCATTAGTTCTGTGATTTAAAAAACTATACACCGGACATAAAACTCAACTGTATCCCCGCCTGTTCTGTTACCAATCTGTCTTTTCGACGAACAGTACATTGACGAACCGGTCATCGATGAACGGTTGCGGAATCTTTGCAAAATGGTGGAGTTATGGGGGTTAGAAATTAAAAACATACAAAAATTCAAATTCGTAATCAGAAATCAGAAAATTTACTGACCATAAATAACATTAAATGTTACAAGTCAGTTTTACAAAAAATACACGGTTTTAATTTACCGGAATAATTATATTCCGGTAAATATTTAATAATACGAAAAAAGTTAAATTATAACGGGGAAAAAAACGGTTGTTACTGATTTAAAAAAAATCATTTTACAATATTAATATTTTGGCATAACGGCCTTGTTTCACAACCTTAACTAACCTAGTCCGCGGCTGATACAGTTTTTCCAACTGTTCCTGGTTTCGCAATATAGTAGCACTTTACCTTAGTTTCTCTAAAAACAAAGGTATGTCTATGTTACCGTTAATCAATTGCATTTGGTACACTCTTATCATAGCATCGTTTTCAATCTGTTTACTTGTCCTTCGTTTAACTGATTTCAATTGGCAGGCTTTAACAGAAGAAAACGATGCATCTTCTTCTATGTTTTTCAGGAACTGGAAAATAGTAGGTGGCCTGGTTTTGAACGTGCCGTTAATGGCGCGATGCCAGCCTTCAACAACATTAGTTGTTCGATGGCGCCGACCAAAGGCAGTCCATGACTTGATGCGCCTGGGGTTCATCCAGAAACTCATATACTTTATAAACTTATCCAACAGAACTACTCAACAGAACAGGTGGGAATTATATTCCCATATGTTTTGTGGATAGAACTAATGGGAAAAAAAAATCCAAGTAGTTCTGTCAACAGAACTACTCAACAGAACAGGTGGGAGTAAACGATCAACTCTACTCCTACTTAGGAATTACACACATAATGAAGAAAATAAACATCGTCACGCTTTTCCCCCGAGGGGGCTGGCAGAGGTGTAATACAACACCCACACTTCGCCGGACGAAATATAATATATAAATATAGGTTTTTGGGATCAATTTGTTTTTATTTAGGCCAAATTAAGATTGATTATTATTTGTTTTTTTTTTTAAGTTTACTGTGACCTTAGACTGTGCCTCTTAGAAAAATGACAATCTGTTACTTCATGTGATACCTTGTCAAGTTGTCATTAATGACATAGACAAAACGTGGCCTAATTTTATTTATTGCCTACCTCATTCTCTCTTGTAGAGTTTTCATGTAGATGATTTTCTTTTCCCACGCTACGTTGGTCTTTCAAAAAAATGTAAGCCTGTGGTATTTTCTTCCTGTTTATTTTTTGCGATAAGATTGAGATTTGAGATAGAGCGAAACAGGTAAGATCTACATTGCCTGTAGGCAGGATTATGTAAAACACCAGCCACCGATACGTTTCCACCATTGTCAAAAAGAATTCCAAACAAGAAAAACAACAATGAACTTTTCGTTACTATAGAACTCAAAAAAAGAAAACAAGTTCTCGAGTCCTTACTCAAAGCAAATGCACTTTAAAAGTATTTTCTTGGAGCAAAAGCTGGCAATTTACGAAACGTTCTGCAAGAAATGACCCATTAGACCCGTGCTCCGGTATACTTCATCTAAAACGGAGCTCTATAAGCACTCCTTCATTTGGTAAATACCTACCTACTCGTTTCGTGCAAAGGTACGAGCGTTTGCAGGAAACCGATTTAATATATATTTGTATTTTACCTGCGGGCAGGGCCGGATTTAAAGGTGTGGAGGCCTTAGGGCAACGTAAGTGGAGGCCTATAATTATTACACGAATTAAATATAAAAAACCGTTAAAATGTACTGCAATTTTATTTATTACAAACAAATTAAATCACAACTACAACAATAATTAATTAACAACTTATACATACATATATGTACAAATAGGTAAATGAAATAAAAATAAAAAAGCCTTATATTTCTTGTTAATAAATACAACACATCTTTAACAAAAAGTGATTTCTTCATTTAAGCTTATTTTAGGTATTATGTAAAATCTTAACTAATCTAACAAGAACCTCTCGTAAGCCGAAGGTGAAGGCCTCCTCTAGAGATTTCCAGCTGTCTCAATTGTTTGCTGATATTTGATGATACAAATAGGTATAAGAGTAAAAATATTTTATAAATTTTGTAAATTTCTTTTTTTTAATCTCTAGTGTGGGGGCCCTTTCTTGTGGAGGCCCCGGGGATATAGCCCCGCCTCCCTTAAATCCGGCCTTGCCTGCGGGCCTGCCTGCATCTCGACTCTGACTGCCTCAGTGGCCCAGTTGGTAGTGAACCTGCCTTCTGAGCGTGGGGGCGTGGGTTCGATTCCCACCTAGGACAAACATTAATGTGATGAACATTTGTGTTTGTTCTATGACTGGGTGTTGATATATATTTAAGTATGTATTTAAAAATAACTTAGTATGTATTTCAGTCTCTGGCAGCCACAGTACAAGCTTTGCTTAGTTTGGTGTCAGGCGACCGTGTGTGGAAGTGTCCCGAATTTATTTATTTATTATATTTTATTGCCATGATAGTAACGTTTTTTTTTTTGTATACCGCGCTACCATGGACCTTATTGCGCGGCAATACGATTCGCGGTCGCTCAGCGTCGAAAACAAAACGTAACCATCATGGCGATAAGATGTCATGGTAGGCCCCCTGAACCCATGAGTTTTACTAGTGACGTAAACTTTTTTCCTATTTCGTTTGGTTCCGTACATTTCAATAAAGCGCTCCTGCCGGCAACGTTAAGGAAATAAGTTAAATTTATGAAGCCAAACGAAAAAAGTTTACGTTCACTATCAAAAGTCATGGTCCACTGAGCAACTAGAGTCTAAAATCAATCTGGTTGTGCTGGCCTGCTGTTTGACTTTAGGACAAAACGAAATTTGGCCGTTTGTCATATTTCGTTCTGTCCTGTCCATCCAAAAGTTGCCTGAAAGAAATCGCTTTAGGCGATAAGGCTGCCCTTGTACTGCCGAATGATATTTTATTGTTTAATATTTTCTTTATGTTTGTTTTACTTTGTATTTTTGGTGTGCAATCAAGATGTATTGTATTGTAGTGTTAGTAATGGTCTAAACTCAAAGAAGTAATTACAAAATACATAATTAAACTAGCTGTCACCCCGCGACTTCGTTCGCGTTTATTATTTATATATATATATATATATATATGTGAGCTATACTATCTGTTAAGATATATCGAACTGCACACGGTGTGCAAATTTGATTGAAATCGGTTAAGTAGTTTAGTACAAACAACGTGACACGTAATTTATATATATTAAGATTATGTTAAAGGTATGTATTTTGAAAACAAATAGATTTTAAGAATTTTCACAAAAACAACTACTTACTTACTTACACTAAAATAATAAGTCTGATAAATCAAAACCCAGTTTCAAAATGTCTCAGCTTAGTTCTCCAACCGAAACTCAATGCTTGATCTTGATTGCGTTTGTTGTGGACCGAGCAAGCGTTGGCGAACGAAGCGTCTATGCCTCAGCTTCGATAAAAATGCTTTCGTATGTCCGAATTCTGTCTGGATTTCTGTCTGGATTTCCGTCCGGATCTCTGTCTTCTCGTACAGGTCGTCTTTTAGTACCCGTACCTACCCGTAGCTTGAAAATAACAATTTGAAATTTTGAAAAAAAAAAACAGAAACAAAAAAAACTCAGTCGGTTGAGAAAGGCGAACTGTAAAAGAGGACAGATGCTGTCGGCAAGGTCTTCAGCTCACAGAGCCAAAAATAGAAATATACGAGTATAATAGAATATAAACAGAGCCATTAGTAACTCACGGAGAAAAATGGTTTAGTTGTGGCAACTAAATCTGTTTTGCTGCCTATGTCTTAGCTGCTGCACCGAATATCTTCGAAACACTGGCAAAGTTTTGTTGACTACGACAAAGACTGCTTAGCTACTATTCAAAATAAAATTTTGCTAGGAGAATCACACTCAAGTTGCAGTTACTACAAATTAATTAACTGAGTTTACTAAATTTGTTATCTATTTAAACAAAACAAATTCGAATGTTTCAATTAGCTATCAGAGCAAAATATTTTAACTACTTTAAGATAAATTATTTACCTGCTATTGCTAATTGACATTATCTACATTAACCAGTCTTTTCTATTACAGTTATTTCCATGTCGTATGTGAAATTTTAGACGGCAAGCGGGATATTTTGTGCTGTTCCTAATGTTGTGTTCTAATAGCATTGTGTGAGACATATCATTATGTAAAGATGATGAAGATATGTTTTAGTAGGTATGTTGTTGTAGCAAAGTATGATAGCTGTCTTAGTGAATTAATATTTAGCTGCACCTCACAAGAGTTTTAACTGTGGTTATAAATTTGGTTTCATACTGTAACAAAACTACTTAGTTGCGTGATTAATTTCCTTTTTGTAAGGCAGCAATTTAATTAGTGGCATAGAAGTTAGTAGTAGCAACTAAGTTAAATAGCTATCCCACGTTTATATGTAACCGAACGTATCAATTGTTTTACTTTAAAAATAAGTAAGTAGTAATTGAATTTGTAACTGCTACTAAGACTTTAATTATTCGACCAAAATAAATTTTATGAGATACTAGCTGCGCCCCGCGGTTTCATCCGCGGTCCCACAGGAACTGTTTATTTTTTCGAGAAGTACCCTATGTCCTTTTCAGTACCCCAGACAACATGTATGCAAAATGTCAAAACGATTGATTGAGTAGTTGAGACGTGAAAGCGTTACAAACAAACAAACTCACTTTCGCATTTATAATATTAGTTAGGATGTCTGGCGCTCACCGGTCGAGCAAGGTAGATGATGATGACGATTTGTCTGGTGTTCGACACAGGCGAGGAAGAGCATAGGCTCGGGGAGGTGCCCAAAGGGGCTAGCGCTCAGGGGGCCGTGGTCGTCTATAGCGTTATATCTAAGCGTTCCCGCAGCTCCCGCAGCAGGAGTTTGAGCTCCTCAGCCTTGAAAAAGTAGCCTATGTCCAGGACGTAAGCTATATCTGTGCCAAATTTTATCCAGATATTGAATATTAATTATATTGATAAGAACCAGTAAGTGCGCTGGCGAAACGTACCTAAACTTCGGAGTGACACCTCCCTGGTAGTGTTTACTTACTTATAAACATTTTAAGCCTGTTTCCCACATTATATTTAAGTACTCGTACTCCCTAAACACGTAGGTAACCATTGGAAGAAATGAAATTGTAGCTCAGAATGCACCAAGGTTATCTTAAATAGTAAATACACATCGCCACGCCTTTCCTCCGAAAGGGCTGGCAGAGGTGTATTACAACACTTACACTTCGCCGAACGATATTCATATGCAAATATGACAGGGGTCTGTCGCCTGTACACCGGGCTCTAGTTATACAATATAGCAGATGACATTAAATACCTACGCACATATTTTCACACAATGAACAAATCGGTGCGCTCTTTTGGCTGAAATTGAACCGGCTCCTTCTGAGTTTAGAAGCAAGCCTCCTACAACTCGGCTAAAATTCAACTAGCGAAAATGCGTAAGAAAAACAGAAAGCAGAGCAAAATAAGCTCTCGCTCGCTCTACTACGACTAGGGCGTGCAAAACCGGTTTCCAGTTTTTGCTAAAAACCGAAAACCGGGCGAAATTCGCCAAATTTTGAAAACCGGGGTTGAAAGACAAAACCGGGTTTACCTCCGGTTTTTCCGTTTTTTCAATAACTTACAATCAGTGGCAATATTTTCTAATAATCTGATGTTTTTATATCTAAATGCCGCCTAAAACAAGGACAAAATAGAGCTTAAGGTAAATAGCTGTCCAATACCGTTGAACAGTAATATAAACAATCAAAATGTGAATGTTGCGCAAGGACCAGGGAGATATTCGGAGATTTGATATTTTCATCAAACCGGTAGACAACGGAGCGGACAAAATAGAGGTTAAAGTAAATAGAGGTCCAATACCGGTGAACAGTAATATAAACAATCAAAATGTGAATGTTGCGCAAGGACCAGTTGAGGCTAAAAGACATGTTCAGCTACGAAAGCTAGTAAATGTAATGTTGCAGAAATAATGTACAATCATTGCAGAGTTAAAAAAAAAAGATTTTTATTCAACAGAAGAAATATAGTAGTCTGAAATAAAAGATCTAATAGACAAAACGACGTCTTATTGTTAACCGGCTGATGGCATCGTCTTCGATGTCATCGGCGTAGTAGGTGAAAGTCCCGGTGTGCCGTGATATTGCGACGACTGCGTGGGACACGCTCTCATGCAGCTTCATTTTGGGCTTGGTCTTTATGGCGATAACCGACTCGTACGTTAGCCCCTGAGCTTCGTGGATGGTTAGGATGTGTGACCCTGCGCCTCCCCCATACCCTTGACTTTTGAGAGTCTCCTTTTCTTCCTGCGTATGTACTAAGAAAAGGGTGTTGGGGAGGGTGGTGAGAATTTGTGCTCTTTTGTACCTTTTTTGTTCAACGGACTTAATACGAGGAGCCGAGGAATAAATACCCGAGTGAATTTCCCTCAGCGCATACGCGACGTCCATTGGGTTCCTGTGTGTGCAAAGCAACTCCTGGCTGATGTTTGTGACCAGGTTTGGGCGTTGGTACCTCATTTCGAAGAGATTTTCTCTGTCAATAAAAGGTAACTGATTTACATCTCCGATGAGGACAAGCTCACCAGCACCAGACAGCCGTGCAATCATTATTATGGCTCCAAAATGGTTCATGAGCGCTTCGTCTACCAGAAGGCGGTTGAAACTCTCTCTACCAAAACCATTTACGAGAGAAGAAGCCATTGTTCGTACCCTGGATTTCACCAGGTCTCCGATACGGTGCGATAGTTTCTCTCTCAGATCTTTTGCTGCCTCTGTTGTTGTGGTGATGATGGCGTCCCTGTCCACATCGAAGTGACGGATCACCCATGTTGTCTTGCCACACCCTGGCACCCCATTGACCCATTGTATCTTTGGTACCGACCAGCTTTCCCAACTTGCGTCGACGTCTGGGTTCCCTTCGATGGTTTTGGCCATATCTAGGATTCGGTCGTCCAGCATTATCTTGGTGCACTTGGTGGTGACTACAATTGGATCCTTTGATGGTGTCCCGATTTCGGCTTACCTATTCGCTCCGCCTCTGTCTCGTCCAGCGCTACAAAACCACTTTCTGCGCTATAGGCTGCCATATACTCTCCTTTTATGGTTCCTTTGATGATCTGGGAAGTGACGTTGTTGCATATGGCGGCTTCCGCTTCCTCAAGCCTCTCGTTTAGAAGACTTTTACTTCCTAGCCTAAAAAGTCTTATAAGCTAGGAAGTGAAGATAGGCAAGATGTTATCGCAGGTCCTGAGATTAACTTGTTTGGTCGCTCTCAGTATGGCTAGGAATTCGAGGAAGGCGTTTCTCGCATGGTTTTGCAGCCCCGAGGCCGAGACATAACGGGGCGAATCGACCTGGCCCATGTCGGCTCTCGTCCTAGCTGCTTGAAGTTGTGGAGCTGCTCTCGACGTCCGTCTGTGGAGATGGTGTTTTGGGTGCGATACGGAATAAGCTCTGCGTTACAGCGCTGAATGCTGTTATGAAACCGGTTATGTGGCCATTCCCTCTTTCTCGGTTACCACTTGCATGGGGTGCGGCCTTTTCAGAGACAATTTTTTGTTGTGCCCTTTCGGAACCAGACTGGGTGGTCGAACTTGGAACGGGGTGTCCCCAGCTATCTGTAGCACCTATGTGGTCTAGTGTTTGGGATTTGAGAAAGCTCAAGTTTTCTCCTCTATCCTCGTACACGACAACCTCATGCTGTTCAGAGGCCTTGGTGCAACCTAACCGGTCTACGACTTCCGCTTTCATATATTCGACCATCATCGCGTCCACGCTTATTACCCGGGGAGTGCTGTCAGCATTTTTGCTTAGATAATTAAGCAATGAGCTAGCTTGCGCAAAAGGTGACTGTGCCGCCCATTCCAGCAGTGCGATCGTTTTGTTTTTCGTTCGCACTATTCGGAATCGGTAGCCGTCTGCCATGCACACTGGCATAGCTTCGTAGGATTTCCGCTTAATAGTTACTTTAGCGGTGCTCCCGTTGAGCAGACATGCTAATCCGGGCGATAGTCGAACACGTTTCTGGTTCCTGACGAGGCAAAAGCTTATTCCGAGCCTTCCCTAAAGGCACATCCCTATCTCACACCTTTTTCGTTAATAAACCAGTCTGTGTAAGCCTCGGTTTATCTTAACACAAGCACTGGAACCCTTGTAGAGAAATTTTAGTGCTCATGGCAAGATACCGTTCACTCCACCACACAGACAACGTGGACTACAATTTCTTCCTCACCATTTCTTCGTATACCTTATATAAACTTAAAAAACGTAGAAAAATTTAAACATTAGAAAATTGTTACCAAAACCGGGGCTAACACCGGTTTCCGGTTTTGGGCCCTCAAAACTGGATTTCAAAACCGGTTTTGAAGACCCTCCGGTTTTGCACGCCCTAACTACGACTCATGTTAGCCTGTCTGGGCTAGTGTGTGAGTAGTGTGCTAGTAGTGAGAGAAGTGTGAGAAATTAGTAAGTACATCTTCATAAGTCTTCGCGATGTGAGCTTTTCGTAGGTAGGTACTTATTTCTTCCGCGTTGCAAGGGCACAAACGACGGGAGGGCAGTCCGCGTCACCGCGTCATCTCTGCGCTCATTATTATTGTTAGGTAGGTAGGTACAATAACCTAACTTAGGTAGGTACTAACCATTAAGCATTATTTTATTGATGAAGACAAGAATATTTCATACCTACGTAGATGCATTTATGCGTACGTAAGTTGATTGTTTTCTTTGAGCTTGTACTTATTACTTTTGTTCCTTACTTAATCGACCAAGCGAGCATTTGAGCAAAGCGTCTATGCTTCAGCTTAAAAAAAATGCCTTTCTCCACAGGCCGATACAAACGGAATTTCCTAAAATTTTGTTAATAGACTCACTACTTAGATAGATTAAAAAAAATCTGTCTAATCATCGAACCTGCTCACAAAATTTCACGTGAATCGGTTCAGGAATGCAACCTGTAGAGGAAAACAGATGTCGGCCGCGAGGTCTACAGCTCACAGAGCCACTAGTTGTTATTAGTGTCTTACCATAGTATACCTACATACCTACTTAGATATTTTTCAATACATAATTAAATATATTTTAACACCCAGACATAGGACAGACACAAATGTTATATAAATGTTTGCCCTAGGTGGGAATCGAACCCACGCCAACAAGCTCAAAAGGCAGGTTCACTACCAACTGAGCCACCAAGGCAGTCGGTTGTTTTTGGTTTTATTGGTTTTCTTACAAAAATATCTATGCACGGGTAAGTAAGTAGGTATACAGGTAGGTATAGGTAATTAGACTACTTAGGCGTTAAACTTCGAGGCTTAGAATTTATAAATTCTGAAATGTTATTTTGTTAGCATTACTGGCCTCATGTCTGCCATGCATGGTGTAAACTTCGGAGCATTATTAGTGCCTACCTGACAAGTGACTTATGTAGTTATCTAATGCGGGACCTACATAATGAGTACCTATATCCATCATCGCTATAGTTGTGCGACACACAACATTTAGATGTACCTACCTGTGAAGTTAGTAATACTAAATAATTCATAATTGGTAGGTGCCGGAACTGTACCATACATATACCTACCTACGTAGGCACAAGTACGTATAGACGCACACAATTTGTTTACCTACCTAACTAGAACAGAATACGTTTTTCTGTACCTACCGCGGTTTTGATAGATTGGTAGATAGGTACCTACTTCTGATCCGTGTCTAAGATTTTGCTAAACACGCTTATTAGGTACTTTATCTAGGTAGGTATATTGTATACTTGTAAAAAAATGTTAAGCTATGATAACCTAGTTTGAGAAAGCCTACCTCACACCAATGTGCGGATTGTATGTCATCTGCTACATAGGTACATGACATGACTGGAGCCCGGTTTATGGCGAAAGGATCGCCCCCTGTCACACTTGGGACTGACTGTCGTCCAGCGAAGTGTGGATGTTGTATTATACCTCTGCCAGCTCCTTCAAGGGATAGGCGTGACGATATGTTATGTTTTGTTATGATAAAAACATAAATAGGTTTATAAATATTTATTGATTCATTTGTCGAGCCAGTTTTAATTTTTTTTCAAAATGGCCGGAGAATTTGAAATACTAAAAATACATGAATATATACATATTCACTTACAAAAAGTTTCATTTCATTTCGTAATTCGTATCGTATCGTAACGTGTGTGTTCACGTGAATTTGGTTGCGTTACGGCGTTAAAATTGGAAGAAAAAGTGATTATAGTGTTAAAAAAGGATTTTTCATTTGCTATAAGGAAATCAGAAGAAGTGAATTCTAGGGCTACAATGCCGCCCAAAGATAAATTCAAAAGTAAGTAAGTACCTACTTTGCATTGCATTATTTTATTATGAGCTTTTATACCTACCTACTATGAGTGCTTGCGTGTCCAGATACAGTAATCTATCTACTGATAAGATTTTCCGTTAGATAAGTGGCATGCTGCAAAAACCTAGCCGGCTGTACAGGTTTGCATCGCACTGACATCTCGCAATTGATGTATGGAGTTGTACCGATTTTGCCCATATTCACACTTTGGAACCGCGATCTTTCTATTGCCAAGCTTGTAAATTAGCCAAAAGTTTGATGCCTTTAAATTGCAAGTTGTTTACGCCAGATATCTGTAGGCATTATAGATAGAAAACGATACCTACGAAAGCCGGCGGCATCCACAAAGCCGCGAGATACCTGTGACGGGGGAGGGAGACGTAAACTCCCGGCCTTTCGGCGTGCGTGTATCGCACGCGCTAAATCAGTCAGTTGTCGGTGAATGACTGTCCCGCCCGCGCTCTCGCGTCCGCTCGCACGTAAAATTTCGGCAAACTTTAACTTCGCATTAAAAAAGTTTAAATTATTTATATTGAACTAATAGTGCTTTTATCAGTGCATGGTGTACACCGGGTCCAGTGGCGTGGAGTGTCCAAGGTGAGTAGTAGGCTTTCGTTATCGTCTGTAGAGCCGAAAGAGAACCTGGCGTGAACTTAGCACCCCTGGCCGAAACACAAGTACTTAGGTACCTATAGAACACATGTGTTGCAAAAAAATAACGTAAGCTTTTACAGATGAAAATATAGAAGCTCATCACCTACCTCTATTGACCGAGTATTTTTGGAAAAACTGTTGCCGAAAATAGGACAGCGAACTATATTTGTCACTTTAAAAACATGCAGAAAGTAACTATAACTTATTGCAATAAGTACTTCTAATTGATGTTTAGCATTTTAAATCACTAATAATTGTCGAGTCCTAACATATATGCTGTTTACAGGTAATTCCTAGAAAGAAAGAAAAATTGTTGGGCGCAACAAGTGTGAAGTGTGTACAGTGTAGTACAACACCCATACTTCACCGGACGATATTCAGTTCCAAATTTGACAGGGGGCAATCCTGTTACTATATATCGGCTCCAGTCATTGGTGCGTACCTACCATCGGCTGGTATCACTCTATTTTGCAACAAACTTAATGCATCAAACAGGACTACAATACAGTAAGTATATTTGTGGTTTAAACGATTCTGTATGTGTTAATTGATTCTGTTTTAGTCATTATAAATAAGCAAGGTTTAATGTAGGGTGCGAAGTGGTGGCGGCGGCGGCGGAGTGAACTAGCAACTCCGATTCGAGGCGACTGGAAAAATGTACCTAGATATTGCCGTCTCTGTTGCGTATGTGCATGATACGCAGCCTAGTGTGAAGAGCCGGCCGGCGTCTGTCCTTCTAGGTTACCTACATTTCTCAACCGAATCTCGTGCAATTTTGTGAACAGGTTCTATAATGATTCAGAATTTTTTAGCTGTCAGGTTTCGGTTTTTTTCAAAATGGCGGAGATCTAGGTAGGTAATATGATTTTATTTTTCAAAAAAATGCGAGCTGTAGAAAAGACAGATCCGAACATAAGAAGCACAGACGCTTCGCTCGCTAACGCTCGCTCGGTCAACTATGTTTGCTGTCTGACGGTAACGCAACACGTATAAATAACGTATACGCGCCGCTATACAGACAGTCATCAAAAGCGAAATACCTATACCTACTTACCTACGTATGAGCGTAGAAGATATCTCTAATTGTAGGTATGCAAGGTATGCAATGGCAAGGGTACCTAAACCTAAAAAGTATTAAAAACAATAGTAGGTACCTAACTTCTATCTCTATTCTATTTGTAGCGATTCCAAGGCCAAAACGGTTGAACGGAAACTGACGAAACGGAGGAGGTTTACAAGTCCAAGCGTATGTAAATAGGTACGAGTATATACCTATTACTTATATATTTTTGATAATGAGCTAAGTGCCGTGTTATACCTACTCCCTGTTTTTTTTTCGTACTCGCGATCAGAGTTTTACTGATGAACATCGTTTATTTTAAAACATTATATTTTTATGTCAGTACGCCGAGTAGTACCTACCACGGATTACTTACTAAGTTTCTACGTAAGAGATAAATCACTTCGTCAGAAATTGTCAATCCCTATTGTTGTAATAGCCTATTCTTTTGAATCACTAGACGCTGTGAACCAAAAAGACCTACGACCGTAAAGCATAGAACAAGTAATAATAGCGTAAAGTGAGTTTCGCACCGTGCCGCCCGCCGCGTGTACTAACTATTTGGTAATCTGTTACACGGCTTTCGGTAATCAGGGGGCTTACCACAACCTCTTAAAACATCATTAATTAAGCCTTACTTCGTAATTTCGTACCATGACCACCCTAAAAGTATTCCTGCTACGTTTTGATATCGCTTAGCAGTTTTGATGACGTCACTCGATTTCGTTCATTCAATCCAAGGAACATTTGTCTAAAAACCGTACCATGACCTCTAAAGTATTCCTGCCGAGCTGTCAAAATAGCAGGAATGATACAAATTACAACGATTGTTAAAAAGTTGCTCTCCGTGTAACTTTTTCTATTTATTAATGAGTTTTTGCTGTGTTTCTGAGGTTCTATTTGTAATATTTAGCAAGATGGCCGATGATTTGGAAACTTTCGGGTTTCTCGAAGCAGATATTAGAAGCTCCATACTACGAAGGACGCCTTCAGACGGGCTCCAAAATAAATTTTAATCCTTTTTCACATATATTTTCTTTTGGCTAAGTCAGCTCCTTTCGATGCACTTGTTTCTTCTTAGAATTAGCCTTCGCCTGCAGACTCCTATTAAAGCCCGCAGCGATTTCACTGTGGGTTTTTAAAAAGTCTCACATGATATCGAACTGCTTCGCTGAGACTCTGCGGCCGCTGTGACAAATTATTCTAAGCATTAAATTCTAGATAACACCAAAATATTTTTCACAAACTTTAATTGTATACAGCAATTGAATTTCAATTTACCTTAATGATCATAATAATGTAGATTTAATTTACGTTTTTGAGGGGAACCGAAAAGATGGTGTCATGATTTTGTATTATTTTCTAAAACGAAAACTCGCCTTTACTGAAAGAGGGAAAGAGGAGTGGGATTTATCTCATTTATCATCATCTTCATCAGAGATTTATTGAAAAATGTTATGACAAACATACGGATGACTAGGTGGTATGGCTATGTTGCCTCTAGCCTGCCCTATGGGACAAAACAAAAAAAAATTGACATTGTTCATACAACCAAGTGTCGCCAGATGTTTCTTATGAGCGATTGTACGTCGGTGAGGAAAATAAAAATTCTTAGGGAAGAAAATAGAAACCGTAGTGTTTTTACTTGCAACTTGTAAAAACCGTAAGTGTAATTTCCCTGTATCGATAGGATATTGTAGGCACGATTTCGCTATGCGGTCGTGCTATTGTACGACCCCGATTGTCCGATTTTTACACGGCAAAAATCGTATAATTACGATTGACATATATACATCTGGCAACACCATACTCGAAAATACTGGATTTAAGATTGATAGATGACATTCACACTGATAATGACAGTTCGTAACGCAAAAATACCACAGAGTGCGTAGAAGCACTTGTATCGTACATTCTTTTCCCATCACTACAGCAGGAGTAAAAACGTTTTAAAACATTATTGTTTTCAATGCTTGTGGTATGATACAAAACAATACTTATTAAGGAATGTAACAAAACGTTCCTGCGCAATGATGTTTTTGTAAAAGTTCATGGTAAGCCCCCAGCTGGTATCGGCTGGTAGTTAATCAGCGCGCAAAGTACAGGGGGTCTGGTTACGTTTTGTTGCCGACGCTGAGCGCCTGTGAGTCATATCGCTGCCCAATAAGGTTCACGGTCGAGTAGCATACGCGCTAAGATCAAATTGAATTGCAATAATGTACCGCACGGAACGGCAACGCCGCTTTTAAGCAAAAATTTGAATTTTTGGGCGCGAAAACTGTTTTTGATTATTACGTGGAAACTACGAGGTCTAGGAATCTGAAAATTTTGCTGCCTATGTCAGCAATCATGCTTTAATTTAGGCCCTTTAAATGAAAACTCTACGTTTGATAGTTTCGTCGATTCAACATGTGTCAGCTGATGTGACGTAACTTCAGCTTACACATAGGTATTAGCTTATAACTCGGAAAGTATATGACCCAGAGACTTGAAAATTTTGCTGCCAATGGCAATTATGCTTTAAAATTTGAGCTAAAATGCATAGTCATACCTTCTTTCGTTCGAAAGATATGAGATGAGTAGCAATCTATAAATGGGCAAACCGTGTGTGGTTAGCACACAACCACATCTCGTTTAGGTTTTATGTTATTTTTATTTAAAGCCAACAATGTTTTATGGTTTTGATGATTTATTTATTAAGTACCCACCTATGTTTTTTTTATTTACAGATGGAAAAAAAGTGAAAATGTTTAGAGCAATGACAACACTATTTCCTATAAAAGCTATAGTCATGAAGAAGAAACGGCAATGGAGACCGTCCCGGTTTGGACACAAAGGCTGATGCAATTTTTAAAAGTAAGTATATTATAGCTACAATTCTATAAATATTTGAAACTGTGTTGATTATCATTTCAGGAATAATGAAAAATTTTAACGTTAGCTTTATTGTTACCTTAGCTGTCAAAACCATATAAAACCAAACTACTTGGGTACATGTATTTAATATGTTTTTTTTTTTCAGTCTGCCGCCGAAATCCAGTTGCATTACCTAAAAAAGAAAAGTTTCGAGGGCTGAATGTTGGGCCCCAGCTGTTTGCCGTTTCTCCGGATGAAGACAAAATCTCTGAGTGCTTTCTGATATTTAATAACATTACAGCCTTTGACATTTTTTATAAATCATTTCATGCCTTGAAGGCTTAAGTAAAAATTTAAGTATATAATGGAAGTGGTGTTCTTATTATTAGTTAAAATCAATTAGAGGAGGGATATTAATATTTGTACTGAATGCAGTCAACTTTTTTAATAACTTGTTTACTTGTTTAACAACAACAGACTTAACAACAGACTTGTTTGTCAATTATTTTTGAGAAGCATTTATTAAACTTCTTAAACAATTGTTTTTTTTTTTTGTTAGAGCTTCTGTTCACCGAATATGCGATGTGTATAGGTACATATATATACTTGAAGCATGATTGTTAAGTATTAGTAGTAAGTAGTAACAGCTCTGTTAATTAGCTATTCTATTACACCACAAATTGCATTTGTCATGTAGTTTGTATAGCTGTGGCTGTGAATTGTTTGTTACTTGTGCTAAGTGATTTAGTTGCGTGATCTAAAAGCTGCAATTCTGCACATCGAACGTTGATGCGACGCGGCGACAGATTGAGTGCGTAATTTAAGGAAATGTGCCATGCGTATGCTTTATACATTTCCTTGTACATATTAAAACTTGCACAGTCTCACGCCTTATCTGCTGCCACTTCGCGTCACATTCGTTATGTAGACAGAAGCCTTAATAACACGCCACTAAAATCATTAGCATGAGCCGCAAACTACTCACAGCCATAGCTAAACTACTTATCAGCTGCAGCTACGGTGGTGTAATGAAATAGCAAATAAACTTAGCTGCTACTACTAATACTAATAGTTCAGGCTTCAAAGTATATTAGCTGCCCCAGATAAAAATATTAGGTCTCGCAACTAAAACCCTTAGCACAGGTAACAAACACAATTCACAGTCACAACTAAACTACTTGTCAGCTGTAGCTACGGTGTTGTGATGGAATAGCAAATTAATTTAGCTGCTACTACTAATACTCATAGTTCATGCTTCAAAGTTTATTAGCTGCCCCAGATAAAAATATTAGGTCTCGCAACTAAAACCCTTAGCACAGGTAACAAACACAATTCACAGCCACAACTAAACTACTTGTCAGCTGTAGCTACGGTGGTGTGATGGCATAGCAAATTAACTTAGCTGCTACTACTAATACTAATAGTTCATGCTTCAAAGTTTATTAGCTGCCCCAGATAAAATTATTAGATCTCGCAACTAAAACCCTTAGCACAGGTAACAAACACAATTCACAGTCACAACTAAATTACTTGTCAGCTGCAGCAAAGTCTTGTTAGTAGTTATCACTAATATTGTGAGTGACCACAGCTAAAAATAGATAAGATCGTTAGCTGCTATAGCAAATATTAGCAAATAATATTTGCAACTACTGCTAATTATTGTTAAGATTGTTAGCAACTACTGCTAAGTATTGTTAAGATTGTTAGCTGCAACAGCTAAATTCGTTCAGCTAAAAACAATTTGCTACGCTAACAAAAAACTTAGCTGTCCCTATAGTTTGAAAGGATTTTTGCTACTACAACTAAAATTTAGTAACAGCAGCTAATTTTTTTTTTCCGTATAAGTAATAATTTCCATAGCACGTTTCATTCATAAAAACTGCGTTATGCTGTTTTTTTTTTTTTGTAGAATAGGTCGGCGTTTGACCACCAACTCGCCTGATGCTAAGCGACGTTGTGGTCTAAGATGGACCACGACGACCTATAAGGTACTTATTCACTCTAGCCTTGAAGTTTTGTAGAGTGAAGAAGTACAAAGCCGGCAGTTGAGTGAGGCGCTACAAGTGCGCTACTGCTCAGACCCGTCTTCGGAACGGTTACACCGGACTACATCCCGAACCACGACTAGGTCATTTCACGGCATGGCTTGGTCCGGTGGGTGGTAACTAGCCACAGCCGAAGCCTTCCACCAGAGAAATGTGCAGGTTTAGTTTTCTTCTGCTAGTGTTTTCATCTCCTTATACGGCATAAATTCAGCAATTACTCTGAACAGAATAGAATAGAATATTTTTTTTGTTGTGAAACTGTGTAGAACTGAAAGTCTGATTTTTCCAGTTGTCTCACAGACTAACAAAATACCTTTGCCAAGACTGATTTTATCAGCCGACAACAGACGCAATGGTATTGATATTCGCATAAGCTATGCATAGTTTTCAGTCTTCGCCTCGATCGGATAGCGTCTTTCTCGGAAGTTAAATCATGAAATATGATAATGAGATTGAGAGTCTCACGCCCTACGCTTTTCCAGATATTCTGGTTATTTCCAGTAGTTTTTCCAGTAGGTAGTTATGCCAGTGGAACTACTGGGAATTTAATTCAACGTAATTCTGCCGAGAGTAGTGCTGCTAGAGTAGTACAAGCTTGCTTATTTTTACCCGACTGCGATAAGGAGGGCTATGTTTTTCGTATCGTCTTGTCGCCTTTCCCACGAGGGGGCTGGCAGAGGTGTTATACAACACCCACACTTCGCTGGACGTTATTCAGTCCCAAATGTGACAGGGGGCAAGCCTGTCGCCATACACCGGGCTCCAGTCATGTAGCAGATGACATACAATACGCACATATGTTCACACAATGAACAAATTGGTGCGTGCGGTCGGCTGGGTTTGAACCCGTTCCCTCTGGCTTGAGAGGCGGGCCTTCTCCAACTAGGCCATCATCACTTATCATCATGTTTTTCATATGTATGTATATATGTGGGTATATAATATATGTATGAGGTTTCTTAGGCACACTCTACAGCCTAAACAGCTTGATGGATTTCGACATGTGACGTGTCATTTGAATCGTCTTGATAGTGGAAGTAACAGGATATAACGTTTTGTAGCCGGATATAATAATGTAATTTGTTAAAAAGAAGCGAAAGTAGCGATATAGAGATAGAGAAGAAGATAAGAAGTTGAGATAAGAAGAAAGAGATGACTGTCGAGATTTTTTTGACCTTGTTATTTCCTGTTAGTTCTATTGTCACTGAAGCAGTCATAGATGTGATAGGTAGTATTTATGCCGACTTGCACTAAAGATAAGAACTACCTAAGTCTTTGCTTAAGTAGTTTAACTTATTCCTAGCTAGTTCCTACCTATTTTTTTTCACACGAACCTTGAGCCATTCCTTGGGAAAATCTTAACTTGATGTGCCTGATAAGCGAATATTTCGCTAGGAGTAGTTTAAAACCAGTTAAGCAAGTTCTTATAAAAAAAAATGTCTGAAAAGTCAAGAGCTGAAATATAAATTTATTTTTTCATATTTATTCCTAATCGGAAGTTTATTATCTAGAAGAGAGCATCATTTTCTTTGGAGTATACCGGCCACACTATTTTTAATATTTTTTCCTGGTGGTCCGCGAAAACAGGACTCCATTACATTTTGGCACTACAAGATCACTCGAGATCTTCGAGCAACAAGGGACTTCCGCTTCGAGATACAAAATATGCTCGTTAAACACCAACTTTGCGCCATCTATTAGCAAAGACCTACTTCAAGACGCTGCAGTTACTTATACTCTTTGGTACACGGAGCCCTATGCGCAGTCTCAGAGCCAGTGGCACATTTGAGACTTTTATATATTTTGACATTTGTCAGTGTGTTTAATGTTTTTGCTATTAGTTTTTTTAATCAGTGTTTCTTGCATAGTATTATTAAGTGCATTATATAAAAACCAATTTATGTCGCAATCCGCGGGTCCATCCGCACAGCCCGATTTTATACAGTGCTCAGTGTTAGCAGCCTCGTTTTTTCAAAGGTATAAAAGGTCTTAACATCCACATTGGTAAATCACACAAAAATCACCACATATCGAATGCTTCTAGCCAAGCCTCTCCACTTTTAGCTCATTCTCACATATTCAATCAACCATCATCATCTTCTATACCATTCTGGGAAACCCTATCAAACTTGAAATCTTCCCTACCAGTAGTCAAGAGAATACCTAAAGGAGCGCGCATAACCGTAGCTCAAAATTTATCAGCAAAGATAAAAAAGGTGCTTGCTGATCCTATCTCAACACAGCCTTGGGAAGCTCTTTTGACTTTCCCGTTTCAAATTCTCCATGTCGAGAATAATAAGAACCATTCACTCACATCACTAATTAAAAATAATTGCAACCATTCCAACACAACCAGCAATGGTCTCCAGCCAAACCAACAATGTTCACCACCACACTTCCGTAAATCACACAACTTACTTAATAAAATTGAATCTAAAGTTAGTGACGGAGATTTAAAAGGTGCTGCTAAGTTGTTGTTTTCAAATGACACTATCGCCCCCGACACCCCGGAAACCTTTTTAGCACTCCAGGACAAACATCCTCCGTCACAGTCTCCTGTCGTTCAGCTTTCTTTAAGTCCTTCTGTGCAGCCAATAGTAGCCACCGATAAAGATATCTACACTGCAGTTATGTCCTTCAGAAGCGGCTCAGCCAGTGGTCACGACGGGTTGAGCCCACAACATCTAAAAGACCTCCTGACAATTTCGGGTGATGTAGGCAGGGCGCTTCTGATGGATTTAACAGCTCTAACTAATCTGATGATTGCAGGCAAGGTCCACGACGACATAACTCATTTGCTATACGGCGCAAATTTGTGTGCGTTGAAAAAAAAAGATGGTGGCATCCGTCCAATTGCTATTGGCTGCACATATCGGCGAATCGCCTCAAAAATTTGCTGTAAATACATTTTACCGAAACTGACAGATCAATTTCAACCGACTCAACTTGGTTTCGGAAGCAAAGGTGGCTGTGAAGCCGCCGTACATGCCCTCCGAACGTACTTGCATAAAGATAGCGGTCAGGTAGTTATGAAAGTTGACGTAAAAAATGCGTTCAATTCTCTCTCTAGATCTGCTCTGCTTCATGAAATTTTTAACAACACTCCACAAATTTACAATTATTTATTTCAATGCTACGGTTTTGACTCTACGCTCCTTTACAAAAGTCAGCGTATTCTTTCGGCCACTGGCTGTCAACAGGGCGATCCTCTTGGTCCTGCCATATTCAGCCTTGCGATTCATCCCATTATTTCTTCACTCTCATCAAAATTAAACATGTGGTATCTGGACGACGGCACTCTCGGCGGCGACTCGGAGACTGTATTAGCAGATTTAAAAATCCTCACTGAGAAGTTTGATTCTATTGGCTTAGAATTAAACTTTTCTAAATGTGAGCTTTTTATCTCTGATACAGTCCCTTCGCCGGCCAGAAATGAAATTATAGAAAAATTTAATGTTGTGGCCCCAAATATCAAAATTCTTGACAAGCATTCACTCCGCTTGTTGGGTGCTCCGATATTCACAGACTCATTTCCCTCATTCATATCAGAACAAAAAACAAAATTTGAAGAATCATTCGACCGCCTTTCCATTATCCATTCACACATGGCTTTCTTCATCATTCGATACTGCCTTTTTGTCCCTAAATTAACTTATGTATTAAGATGCAGCCCTTTGTGGACATTTAGTGATCTTTTGTCAACTCTTGACAATTCTTTGAAAAATATTCTTATAAAAATTCTAAATTGTCCAATGTCTGGATCTTCCTGGACCCAAGCTTCCCTTCCTATCCGGTTTGGTGGTTTGGGTATCCGCAAAATTTCGAGTGTTTCTCTCCCGGCTTTTTTATCTTCGGTCTACAGCACCAGAAAATTGCTTACAAAAATATTGGTTAAATCTTTAGGGCACAGTGACACCAATCTTATGACCGAGGCTACGAACGCTTGGACAACAGCTTGCCCTGGAGAAAGCCTCCCCGAAAAACCTCATTTGCAGAAGCTTTGGGACGAGCCCTTAAACAAAAAAATTCAAAACGACCTTATAAGTTTATCTACTTCACCATTCGATCGTGCTCGTCTTCTAGCCTCTGCAAAGCGGGAATCGGGGTTCTGGCTTCAAACTTTACCATCCAGAAACATTGGGACGCTACTGGATAACAGTACGTTTGCTCTCTCTGTCAGCCTGCGAATTGGGGCTAATACAAACGAGCCCCATCATTGCCATTGTGGAGCATCCGTGGACCGTCAGGGACATCACGGTCTTTCTTGCCGCCAAAGCGCTGGCCGCCAGTCCCGACACGCCTCTCTGAACGATGTCATTCGGAGGGCTCTTACCACCGTCAACGTGCCGGCCATACTTGAGCCGAACGGTATCGCACGCGACGATGGTAAGAGACCTGACGGAATGACATTGATTCCCTGGAGTCATGGTAAGCCACTGGTGTGGGATGCCACATGCGTCGACACACTAGCGGCATCCCATGTATCATCTACCTCCAGGACGGCGGGAGCGGCGGCAACATCGGCGGAAACCCACAAGAGGCGGAAATATGAATCCCTCGGTGATGGATACATATTTCTGCCTTTTGGGGTAGAAACTTTGGGCCCTTGGGGTCCAAGCGCATGGTTGCTCTTCAATGAGCTGTCAAAGCGTCTGATAGAGAGAACAAACGACCAAAGGGCTGGTGCTTACCTCGGTCAGCGAATTAGCATTGCTATTCAGCGAGGTAACGTTGCCAGCCTTTTGGGTACTTTACCCGCGGATACTGACTTGAGCTCTGTTTATTATTTGTAATTTGTTATTTTTGTTTGGTTTATTTTTTGCTGCAATTATATTTCATGACAATTAAAAAAAAAAAGTTCTTATATATACTTATACATTTACATAGGTAATTCTTATGTTTAGTGCAAGTAACATATCGTCACGCCTTTCCCCCGAGGGGGCTGGCAGAGGTGTACAAAACCCACACTTCGCTGTACGATATTCAGTCCCAAATGTGACAGGGGGCGAGCCTGTCGCCATACACCGGGCTCCAGTATTTAGCAGATAGATAGATAGTGCTAGTAGCCATTAGTAATGAAAGTGTAGTTGTTTGTGGCTTTATCTATGGTTCTACCTATCCATAGTAACCTATCTCTCCTGCAGTAAGTTAACCTAGTATAAACCTTTGACCTCATTTCCACTTTTTTTTCATTAGCCCGACGTCTACCACAGAATCTATCTTCGTTACCGTAGATTCACTTTCAGATATTTTTTTTACTTAAGAAGATTAATTCTTTCAGTACTTTGATACCTATCCATCTGCTTAGGTAAAAAGTTATTAATTTCTTTTTTCAGTCTAACCATGGATCTACCTACCTACTTCTGTAAAATGTTTTAGGGAGTTTTATAATAAATCAAAGATACGAGTAACTCAATGTTTTATTTCAGTATTTACTTAAGTATGCCTTTTTACTAGCTTTTAATTAACTCTCCGTGCTTGTTAGTTAGTTAAGTACTTCTAAGTATGTGTTCGGGTCAATGGAAGTTAAATTAGAACCACTTTCTGACGTTCGATGGGACTCAAAATTGCATATCTCCGATGAAAATGCAAAAATAGACATAGTATAACCTCATGGTTATGTCTATCATTAGTCCAGCTCCATGCCATAGTTATGGTCATCACAACTATGGCATGGCATGTCTATCATTAGACCAGCTCCATGCCATAGTTATGGTCATCACAACTATGGCATGGCATGTCTATCATTAGTCCAGCTCCATGCCATAGTTATGGTCATCACAACTATGGCATGGCATGTCTATCATTAGACCAGCTCCATGCCATAGTTATGGTCATCACAACTATGGCATGGCATGTCTATCATTAGACCAGCTCCATGCCATAGTTATGGTCATCATGACCATGGCATGGAGCTGGTCTAATGATAGAGCCGGAAGGTGAATAAAGGGTAATTTCATCAGCTCACGGTTCTTCTGCAATTCTTCTAACTTCATGATCATTTTGTCAGATTTCATGTAAACCTTATTTGCTTGGCTTGTTGTTTGTTGTGTTTTAAATATATATATTTCAACAATTTTTTTAGATGTCAAAACAAATAACCAAAAGTGGCAGACTGGCAACCAATTACAATCATCAGCGAGAAAAATTGGAGCTGTCATTGGTCGAAAAACGCCATGTTTGTTTATTATGTACAATTGTTATTCCAAACAACTCAGTGATTGTTTTGTTGTTCAAACTGTGTCTACACAATAACTAAGTTTGAACTTCTCAAGACTTGATTGTTTCTGCTTGAATCTACTTGAATCAATAAACAGTTACCTTTACATTAGTTAGTGCTATTACTTAATTGTATTAATTGCATTTAGTACATGGATAAAATCTTAAAAACAATTTTACATGCATAAACCTATAACAAAATTCTAATTTAAAGTCCCGTTGGCAGAGGGAAAGGTGCCCAGAATGCGAGCACCATTGCCACGCTGGATGGCAATGCTCAATTTCTGGCCGAAATAAATGCCAGCATTCTGAACACCTGACGCCTCCACCAACCGTTTAGCCAGGTCCCTGTAGAGAGATAGGGCCGCTGTGCCCCACGGACCTAAATTTAGACCTTTACATATAGGTATCTATTGGCAATTAAGGAGAGGCCATAGTCTAAATTCTGTGCTAGGTAGAGTTGCTTTAGAGCGTTTAGAAGAAAAAAAATTGCATTCTTGCAAAACGCTAACAGAGCTTGTGGATAGAGACTGATTGATATACATCATATCATATAATATCATAATTCATAATGTTTAAATGCATACTTAAATAGATAATTAACACCCAGACATAGAACAAACACAAATGCTCATCACATAAATGTTTGCCCTAGATGGGAATCGAACCCACGCTCCCAAGCTCAGAAGACAGGTTTACTACCAACTGAGCCACTGAGGCTAGTAGATTGTAAACATACTTTAGACCTAAGAGTCCGGCGACCACTTTAGACCAACTTCGCATTGGCTTAAGGTTTTCTATTGCCATTTCGTCTAGAAGGAGACGATGAGTAAAGAGAGCAGATACTGACAAGCTTCTAAAGTTATCCATAGAGAGACAAATTGCAATTTTAATATTTTTTTTACCACTTTCCAACTTCTTTAATCATACTTATATGACTAAGAATTAAGCTAATGATGTAGACAACCTCAACCTCCCGATGCAAAGTAGGTAGTTTTTGATTTGTTTTGTCTATCTACCAAATAAGTCAGTCAAAAGTGACCCCTTAAAAATGCGGATATTTTTCACAGCTATATTTTCTCTTGAGGACGTTTTTAAAAAAAACTAAGAAAATAAAAAAGAAGATATAGTTTATTTAATTATCCATGCCAGATTTCATCACAATCTGACAAATAGTTTTCAAGAAATTCGACAACCGCGTTTGTATGGAAAATTCATAGTACCGGAACCCCTCAGTACCTACTTTACCTTTGGACAATTCAGCAAACATGATTAGGTATACCTACCTACCTATCTAACCATGTAAATAACCAAAGCCCTCACGTAAATCTATCATTATCATAGATAAATAATATAATTTATGTATGCTATCACCCACCTAAGTAGATACTTAGGATAACTAGATTTACCTACCTGCTCTCCCGTGACAGAGGGACAAATACAACGTGTTGTTTTTGTATAGAACAGCGGTTTTTTCTCGCTTTCAAGGTTGCTCCATAGTTTATTGCTAGAAATCAGAAATCAGGATTTATTGATAACTCCTATAGTTACACGTCACAGTTGAATATTTAAAATTAAAAACGAATGTCAGAACAATAATAATTGATGATTATAATATATTAAAAATTATTCATTAATGTCATTTTACAGTTAAGTATAGTAAAAATAATTAAATATTATGTATAGCTATTATTATACAAAATAGTAATAGTTCAAAAATCTCTTATTATCGCTATCTACTGCTAGTAGAGTATAACCGCAACCTCTACAAATTTTGGAAGAATACAAAACAACACATTGTTACTTACCTACCAAATTTTCCTACTAATACTATTAAGGCGAAAGTTTGTGTGTGTGTGTGTGTGTGTTTGTTTTTTACTTTTTCACGTTAAAATGGGTTTTAGTGAAATTTGGTATAGAAGTAGCTAAAGCAAGCAAGTTCGTAGAGGCCGAGTGGCTAGCTCTGGTGTCAGAGTTACTAGGCCGCCCGAAGGCCTCTGACATGGTTTGTCGATTGTTGTTTTAGAACAAACAACCGGGGCCTACAACTTAACGTGTCGTCCGAGCCACGGTAGCGCTCTATCATAAATGCCTTCCGCGGTCACCCATCCTAGGACTGACCGTGCCGTCCATCGGAAGTAGCTAATGCGATTAACACATAGGCTAGTTTTTAACAGCGGCTAACTAGGGGCTTAGCTAGTTTAATACCTGTAATAATCTACACTAATAATCTAGATTTCTAGGTAGATACATTTTATAAATCACGGGTGAAACCAAAATCCGATTGGCACAGGAAATAGGCAGAAACACAGTGAGAGAGAGGCCTATAGCAGCCAAGCCAAAAGTGGGACTTAATGAATGCTGTAAATGATGGATGATAAATGGAGCAGCCAAATAGAATCAGCCGTATGACGTATTATATAACAACATTTTCATCATTACAGTCTTTTATGTCCCACTGCAGGGACACCGACCTACCCTATGTGTAGAGTGATTGAGCCGTTATCCGCCACGCTGGCTCAGTACGGGTTGGTGTATTTTTTTTTATGTAGAATAGGTCGACGTTTGACCACCAACTCGTCTGATGTTAAGCGACGTTGTGGTCTAAGATGGAGCACGACGACCTATAAGGTACTTATTCACTCTAACCTTGAAGATACCCGGGTTGTAGTTAGTCGGGAATACAGATGATGGCAAGGTGTTCCATTCCCTAGCGGTTCGTATCAGAAAGGTGGAGGCAAACCGTGTATGTCACATGTCTTTCGTTTTATTCTTCTAGGACGTGCCGGTTTCCTCTCTCTGTTTTCCTTCACCGTAAGAGCACGTCAAATTTAATATAAACATTAGTAAACTTTTCTACGAGAGAAAAGTCCACGGCCATGCAGGATCGAACCTACGACCTCAATCGGAAGGCGCGGTCCATCCCACTAGACCAACACGGCTCACATTACATAACAGCTTGCCGTTGATCTTGTATCAAAGTAGGTAAGTTAATCAATAAAAATCAATGTGAATATTCTTTAAAGACTTCAAAACAAACGCAACGTTATTCACATGCCGAATAACGCCAAAATATAGCAAAACGAAATATAAAATACCAAAGACCAGTGTAATAGTTAGTAGTTCTATTTTTAGTGAATAAATTTCATTTCAAAGCGACAGGAGCGATTTGATAAAATGTTTAGGTAATCTTCAGAATAGCCCAGCGAAAGATCCTGATAAGTTTTGGTAGCGATCAGGGCCGTATTGACATATACGCGGAAGATGAGATCTGCATAAGTATTCACAATCATTCGGAAACGTTTCCGTCCGGATCCTATCATTTTTTTACATAAATTATTCGAATCTCAGTCCGTATTCTTAAGTTTTTAAATGTGATTTATTCTTCCAATCGGATTTATACTCGATTCCCTATTCCATCCAAAATTTATAAAAGTAGACTGAAATTCGAACAATTTGAGTTTGAAATTTGTGGGATCTGATCGGAAACGATAGTCCTAACGCCTATGCCTAAAGTCCGGAACGCGGTATTGGCCTCAGTAGCCAACAGCGTTGTCATTTACAAAAAAAAAGTTTTTTTTTTTAAACGCATTAGTTAAGCACAAGCGACGTATTCCATAATACGGAAAAAATACTTCGAGTAGAGCACGGTTTTACAAAAGTAAGTAAGAACATAATTGTTCCAAATATTTTAAACAGCTAAGTAACCTACAGCGATGAAAAATATTGTTAATCTCTCTGTGGTATCTAAGCTAAAAATAAATCTAACGATGCACTCGACGTGTTCTGTGACGGACAGACTAATGGCTTCCTTTTTAATTAAAAATCGCGCCGCGGCGTTTTTTAACAAGGATCTTAAAGTTAGGTATAAGTCGGTACCTACTTAACAAATTGTCTACAACAATGCAAAAAAACTCTGTAGATGTTGTTGTTTTATTAAATACCTATCATTATTTACTTATGTAGAGTGTAGGACGTGTAGGTAGAGGTAGTGAACCTTTACTTCGGTACCTAGTTAAATAAAAAACCTCCTTAAATTAAGTAAGTGCTTAATTCACTTAAAAACTCCGACCGTAACGTAATTAGAACCTCAATTAATTACTTACCGATTACAATAGTCCTTCGCGCTGATAAAATAAATCCACAAATAATCCGAAAACAAAACAAAAAAACATCGAAACAGCGTCACTCACCAAAAAGTAAAAAAAAAAAACTTTTAACTTCACAAAGTACTGGCCACTGATTGAAGTTAACGATTTAAATTTGAGTTTATAGTTCCGATTCGAAAAGCGCGGCAAAGCGCCCCCGGCGTGTGCTCGACGGAGTTTTTCAGGCGGACTGGAGGGCGGCGCGGCTGAATGGAAGACGCGACGCGAGCCGCATCCACGCTCATGCGCGTTCATGTTAGCTTCAAATGAATGTTTTTCCAACGGACTTTGAGCTTTTCCACGCTTTCCTAATGTGTTTTCGTGTAGCGAAGTAGGTTTGGTATGTCTAACTAGCCTAACTCGTATGTTCACCAGCGTCTAGGGACTCATTTTGATGGGTCTGCAAACTCTATCTAGGGAACGTTTTTTGGTCTACGTTGAGAAACGCTTTTTAAAAAGCTATCATAGGTTGAGGCTGAAATCGCATATTGAACCTATTTTTGTAAAACGTTATCATCATCATCTTCCTACCCTTATCAAACTCAGGTAAGGTCGGTATAAACATACACTACATACAGTATGAGGTAGGTCCACTTTCTCCATTCGTCCTAACACTCGTCACCTCAGAATTTACTCCCTTCTCATTCATGTCTCTCTCTCTCTCTCTCTTCTCATTCATTCAAGAAATAGGTAGGCCGTAGTATAATCGTAGGTTATACGATTTCAACCTCAATCTAGACTATTTAGTCGATATTCGATATTCCGACGAGTAGGTAAGGTATTACTTAGAACAGTTTTAACCCAACTACGTTACCCAGTTTTTCACGGTAGGTAATGTAAATTGCAGCGTAAGGTCAAAGATAAGAAATTTGAGTCATTGAGTCTTGGTAGAGTAGCTACCGTGACATTGTTTCCAGTTCCGAAATATTAGGTTGCGATTAAGACTTACGACTCTACGATTGGTTATGTGAACTTGTGTGATAAAGCGACACATTGAATGAATGTCCCAAAACGAAAGATGCGTTCAAGTGCTACAAATATCGCTACATTGTATCTGGCTCATTGAACGCAGCCCTACGAATAGATAAGGCTGCTCACACTACTACGTCCGCGTCACGCGACACGACATCGCGACGGCGCGCACGGGTTCGACCTTTTTTTACATAATCCACACTAGTTTGTTTTTGGAGGGAACCGAAAAGATTGTGTCGTGATTTTGTATTATTTTCTAAAACTTGTGACTCTTCGAGTACTAAAGTATAATGGTAGATTATTAACTTTTACCGGTTCATTAATGTGCACGAGTGTGGGCAAAAGATACAAACATTAGGAAATGCTACTTTTCATGTTCTCTACAAAACTCAACTTACAGTTTCAGTAAAGTAATCAACGGCTTACTGAAATGGTAAAAGGGGAGGGATTCATCTCATTTATCATCACCCTCTCTTCTATCATCTTCATCATAGATTTAACAATTAATGGACGGATATCACCTACGGGGCCTGCCTTACGGGCATAACCAAAAAAATATCCATATACTTACTTACTATTATTACCTACTCATTTCAGACATAGGTAGTCCATAAGTATTAGTCATCATAATAAAAATAAAAAGTCCGATATAAGTAATAAGTTATAAGATCGTCATTATTTATGTCAAAACATTAAATTAAATTCAAAACAATACAATACAATGTAGTTTAGTCACTCAAATTTCACTTCCCATCCCGAACGCCTCTTCCGAAAGTGCCTATTAAGCTGGCGGCATTTCCCCGCTGTATCGCCAGGGAGATACGCTGGGCAAGAAATAACTAATATTGTAAAAAAACCGAAAGTAACTCTGTCTGTCGTCTGTTTGTAGGCTTTTCACGGATAAACGGTTGAACGGATCTTGACGAAATTTGATAAATCGCAGGTATTATCTAGTAGTTTCTAAAAATCTATGTTTTTGTATAAACATTTAGCACGCGTGGCTAACGTCTCTATGCGCGCGAAACGTGGCTCATCATCATCCTCAGCGTTGTCATTTCTTTGCGTGATGAAAGCAATGAGAGTCTACTTAAGGTCGTGTACTAAGCCTCGCTCGGGAGTCTAGTTTGAAAAATAGTACGAGTGCACCCGCGGCACGCGTCAGTGCCGCTACTCATAAGTACTATTTAGCAAATCACACACGCGAGGCGAGCAACCGGGAGAGGTTTAGCGCACGGCAGCGCATGGCCTAATAAGGGCGGCCGAGCGGACCAATATGTCACTTACTCAAAACCGACTTCTAAAAAGATTCTCAATTCGGCTGTATTTTAGGGCGTTTCCTCGTACCCTAACTAGGTTGCCAAACTGATTGGGCTACAAGGAATTAAAATTCCTCGTGGCCTAACTGCTTGTCAATTATTATATATCGACTCAACCTGTAGTTCAGTATTTCATGTTAGACATGGGCTAAGTACTTATAGTCATTTGCATACATGTACATGACATTCATGATGCGAATAAAATAGTTTTTTTCATTAATGGCATATAACATTTACATTATGTCAAATGAAAAAAAAAATTACATTTGACATAATATTATTGCATCTCGCAAAGAAGCAAAATTATCTGTTTGATGAGGTTGTATCTCGTAATCTTATTTGACTATAGAATTTAATATTTTACTAATCGACTATACTTTCAAACAAAAGATGAGCAAATTATGTGTTATTCTTCTGAGATGCAGCAGTTAGGCCACGAAGAATTTAAGAGCGCCGCGACGCTCTGAAATTTCCATAGAAACGCGCTATTCAAACTTCTTGAAAACCATTTGTCAGATTATGATGAAATTTAGCATGTACAAAATAAATTAACAATATCGCCGCCTCTATATTCTTAGTTTTTTTTTTAAACGTTCTCAAGCTAAAATAGAGGTATGAAAAATATCCGCATTTTTAAGGTGTCACTTTTGACAGATTTATTCATTAGATAGACAAAACAAATCATAAATTCTATTACATACGGAGGTTGTCTACATCATTAGCTGTTAAATGATTCATAATACAAGGGAAATTCTTAGTTACATAAAAAAAATTGAAATTGCACTTTGTCACTCTGTAGGTAACTTTAGAGGCTCGTCAGTATCGTTACTCGCTCTCTTCGCTCGTCTTTTTCTACTAGACGAACTGGCTATAGAATACCTTAAGCCAATGCGCAGTTAGTCTAGGTCGCCTAAGTCGAAGTTAGTTAGGTCGCCGGACTCTTAATTTCTTGTAGCCAAATCAGTTTGGTAACCTAGTTAGGCCATGACGAAACGCCCGTTTTTTTAAACGGTTTTGTTTAGCTTGCCCCGTTTCTGTTCAAATCAAATCTTGTGACAGACTTTTCAACTACTTCCACTGAAGATTCTTATAAAACTGTTTTTATGTGCCGTGACCGTACAACATAGATTAGAAGATACCTATGTGATACTTGTAAATTTTCTTACAAGAACTCTGAACTGTTTTATAAACCTTTTTTTTTTAATTTTTAATGAATTGATACATTCATATTTCTATTCTTTCAGTTCTGTTGATAGGAAGTCGGTTTTATCCCGTAGTATACTTAATTCACCTGCGTTAATTTACCTGGGTGCACTAAGTGCACGCTTAGTAATCTTTGTTCACCAATAGATTTTTTTTTAATTCAATATTACGAACTTTATTATCAAATTCAGGAAACGTCACGCGGCGCTACCATTTCAGTACCGCCCTCGGTTCAACACATTCAAATTCCTCATTATCTGCGTATCAAGTTTATTCATACCGTCACCTTAACAATAAATTATTTACAACAAAAGAACTACAAAAATAAACAGGTATTAAAAGCCATTTTCCATTTGTAACATATCAATTTAATATGATTTCTATTAACATTACCTATTGTATAATTCATAAACGGGAATTTGACACTGATCATTGCAAAGGTGTCGCTTTGTGACGATTATAGCGGGATGAGGGTATAAAAAACTGTTTGGTAATGTTGTTTTTTTTCAGGCGTCTTCGACGGCTTCAAGGAGGTCGGAATGCGAACCCCGACCTCAAACGTGCGGACAGTATGGCGACTACTCGATGACGGTCTGTTCCTCTTTCACGAAAAATTCTATAACCTCCTCCACTGTATTCGTATTGTCGGTGTCGAGACCGTCCGTATCCACATCTGTGAAAAAGATATCGTATGAGTTCACGCATAAGATTTAAATTAACCTTGAAATCTTCAACTAATTTAGTAACAATTCTGAACGCTCAAGGATATAGCGGCCCGATATGGTGGCCTTAGTTCAATGTAGGTATTGTTAATAAATCCATCATGATCCAATTGCCTATCTCAAGCTCAAGGTTACGTCTAGCCGTGCCTAGTAATTAACCAATTGAAGTGGGGTTTTTAGGTGTGCTCAATATATAATTAAATTCAATTGTAACGAGTACATAATCTATACGGCTAATCTACGCAATCAGCAAACGGAAATAGAGATGCCCCAATACGTTCTCTCCCAGGAAGCTTGGGAGCAAGTCTCGAGTGATTCAATTTCCTTCGTAGTCTGCATCATAGCTAAACATCACGCGATAAGGCTGGCAAGCCTAACAATACCAGCAAATTAAAAAACAACCCACAACCAAAAAATATATCTGAATCGGTTAATGATAATCTGACGTACCCAGGGATCTTAAGTTTGGGGGTACTGACAGCTGAGTTACAAACAAAACACTATCAAACTCAACTTCAACACCAGTATCAACGTAAACACTGGTGACCCAAATGTTTTTAATCTCTGGGACCTTAGACCCCCCCTCCCCCCTTTATTGGATTTGCTACTAGCTACTGGTAGCAACGGTAACGTCAACTCACAGTTCCTGAGCTCGAGCCTCCTCGGCTTCTGCTCAGCCCACTCCTGGCTCTTCAGCTCGCGGTACTCCACGTGTTTCTTCATCTGGTCCGTGCGTTTCGCTACCAGTTCCTGAGCGAAACAAAATAATGATTTAAAAAAACAATAATTAACATTAAAATTGTATTGCACATGTATGCTTCACGAGGCATGTTTCTATCCTTCTCTAGCTGCCGGTTTACCATGCTCCAGACAGAGATAGAAGCATAGCATGTTCGATGAATTAGGACCCCGTTTTTCAAGACTTTCCTCAATATAACTGTTACTGTCTTGTGATTTTTTTGCTAGTTCCATGTTGTTTTAAATAAATCAGCTGTAATCTAATGACTAGTTTTCCTCACAACCTATCAGATAAGGATGTTGGCTTTGCTTTAGTCAACAATTCAAGTTGTTCGTAAGTTACCATACTTAGTCAGATAAACCATACTGTCTGTCAATGTACACACATGAACGGATATATGCTCTTCCAAATAATACTATGCCATACATGGTAAAAGGCAAATAGACTGTTTGAAAGTAACTAAACAACATGGCAAGGATAAGTAAGTGTACTTATATGAAGAAATCCTGATTTAATATATAATATTACTAGCTGTCACCCCGCGACTTCGTTCGCGTTTAATTAGCAATAAATTAAAATTGCGACTATAATTTGAGATTTAAACTATCCTATCTCTCAAGTTGGATCGAACTGCACATGGTGTGCGAATTTTATTATAATCGGTTAAGTGGTTTAGGAGTTCATTGAGGACAAACATTGTGACACGAGATTTATATATATTAAGATAAATGTAAAAGTGACTTTGTTTGTTTTCTATGCCTACTACTCAACAAACTTATCGACTTACTAATAAAAGAAATTTTGCATACACATAGTGCCATATATTCAAATTAGTTACAGTATATCATGAGGAAGGTTTCTGGAAACTATTTTCTGAATATATGCGACCGAAGTCGCGGGTGCAGCTGGTACTAAATGTAGTAATACTTTTAGTATTGATGATCTCGTCTAACACACAGTAATAACAAAGACACGTATTTTTAGCTTGTTTAGATTTATCAATTCAGGGCTCCAAATAGGGTCTATTATCAGAGGTATAATTGCCGGCAAACAACTTGAGCCAAAGTCGACGTGGTGGGGGTAAGTTCGCGCATGTACACTTCCGGACATATTTTATTAGTCATTGTCGGCGTTTGTAAATTTTTTACATATTTTGTAAAATTGTGTATTTACGTAAATACCTACCCAACGTGTGCATTTTTTATTTTTAAAAAACCTTAGAAACTTCGAGTTAGCTAGCCGTGATAGTTTATTAAACTAGATTTTAATGTCAATTTTGAGCTCAGATTGAAAACACATACGTTGTGTTTTTTCGGGCGCAACGCCAGTGCGGCTAAACACGCGACGCGTGTTTGCCTACAATTTTTTTTAAAACGAGCTAGACAGTATCCTGATGGTAAGGGGCAATGCCTCTTCACTACTGCAGTAGCATACAACTTTGTTTATACAATTAGGTACGATTTTAAATTAAGAAATAAATTTATTTCGTAAAATAAATAGTCGTAGTTCGTATCTTAATAAAACGCTATTTTGACTATTTTGATATCGAGCTCGAAATAGGCTATTAAAACTGCACGCAAGTGTAGTCGGGTGCCAGCGGGACGTGTGCGCAACGCGGGGAACAGTGGCCGACTGATCGGCCAATCGCGTGGACGCGAGCTGTCAGAATGCCCCCGCGCACCTCTCTTTCCACCAACGATACCTTAAAATCGTCTATTGCGCACTCAAGGTCATGGCTCAAGTTGTTTGCCGGCAATTATACAGAAAAAGACATTAATCCCGAAAAAAAACTCTATGAAGTCTATGTAATCGTGTTTGAAGCTAGCAACTGATAATGTTGCCGGTATATTACTGCATGGTTCAACAAACACATACCTTGCTGGCCTTATTGCTGCGCATGCGATCCTTGGACTCGAACTGCGAGTAGTATTTCTTGAGGTTCTTCTTGATGTCCTTCTGTTGTTTCTCGGTGAGCAGCGTGGGCGGGCGCGGTCTCCAGTGGAACTGGGCGAAGCCTTCCTTCATCACTCTGGGGACAAAAAGTATTACGTGCTAAATACGTGGATATAACAAGAATAAAGTAAAGATTTGAAAAAAAACTCTGTCGGTCATATCTAAAACTCTAGACCAAGTTTATTTTTAAGCAAAAAAGACTAAATCAAAATCGGTTAATCCATTCGAGAGCTACGCTGCTACAGACACTATCTGCATAAGTAACTGGAGCTTGATCTATGGCGGCAACCTCGTCCCCTGTCACATTTGGGACTGAATATCGTACGGCAAAGTGTGGGTGTTGTACACTTGTATGTGGGTGTTATACACTTCTGTAATGGCCACTTAACATCTAACAATAGTTAGGATAATGTGAAGAAGATTTCAATATTTTTCTAGCTTTCAACAGAAACAAATTTCCAAAATACATACCGTCTCAAGATCTTGCCCTGGAAAGACCAAATGTAGTATCCACAGTCCATCTTGCACTTCAGAGAGGAGACTCCGGTCACCACGTAGCGCCCGGTGGGGTCCCACTCGATGCCAGACATCTAGGCAACAGACAAATGTTAGAAACGTTCAATACTGTAGTTGAATCACTTTGAATCACGTCAAAAGCGTCAAGGAGACCGAAATAGGAGCGGGAAGCAGTACCTACTTCATTCACTTTTATGCTTACGTCCCTGTACCGTGCGGGCGAGAACTTATTTAAGCGATACCACTTATTATGAATTTATTTGTAGAATGCTCTTTCATTGGTCAGATAATACTTTAGTTATTTTACGTTTACAGGATCACTGGATATGTGTACGCGTCCGGACGGATACCACTATAATCAGTTGATTCGTAGAATGCTACACCATTTGGTTGGATAATACAAGTTACTTTTGTTCTGAGAAAATAATGTTAATCTGAAAGGTGAATACACCATTTGGTTGGATAATACAAGTTACTTTTGTTCTGAGAAAATAATGTTAATCTGAAAGGTGAATACGCGTCCCTTCAACTTATCCGCGCGGAACGTATGCATACACATATCCACACAAAACTGGTGTTTATAATGGATTAAGGCTGAATTGAGCTAAAAAAGTGTAGTTAGTGCCTAAAACACCAACCATTATTAGGCCATCTAGCGCCAGACCGAGACAAGCAGCAATCGCTTCAAAGACGATTCGACGATTCGATTGGACGAAATAAGAGCTATAAAAATTTCACATGATCATATTATTGTCAACTCGTCCAATCAGCAAGCTAACGAACGTTAGCGATTCCAGAAACAGAATCGCTTGGATGCTATTGCATTATGTCTAGGGCCCCTAGCTACAGTAACTTAATAAAAGTAAAAATTGTCATGTAGACTCTCAGATCAACCTAGAGAATAAGATGGCGCACGGCGTATGATTCAGGTGAAGCCAAAAACCATCCAAAAACTACGCTACTGTCGTATATGTACACAACACGCACGCAAAAAAACTATGCTACTCGCTTGGTCATTCTTACCTCGACATAATGTGCATTGGTTTATGGTATAATTTCGTGTACATAAATATACATAGTGCATTATAAAAGTGTGGCCAGGACTACATTTTGAGGTTCTTTTTAAAAACTGTGCAGTTTTAAGTCAATTTTGAAAAAGCCGTAACATTAAACTTTTACAAATATGTATGTGCAGTTTTAGAATATTAAATGTACTAAGGTTGTATATTGGAACGGAAATAGCTAACATAGAGTTAGGGAATAAATATTAGTTTTCCTGCAATTGTAAATGTTTTTCATGGCAACGCAGTGTTCCATCTTTTCCTCTAGGTTGATCTGAGTGTAGACGTTTAAGTTACAGTAAACTAAAATGAAATTTACCTGGTAATGGTCGGAAACATTCATGATAGTGAAATCATTGGTGTCCAAAAACTCCAATGCACCACCTGTCAGGCCAAGATTAGCTAGAACAATGAACTGTCCCGATGGAGACCAGAACAGATGATTGAATGGCTTCCTCTCAAACTTCTTCAGCAACGTCGGTGCTTGACCCGTGTTCACTTGATAGAAGCTAATGGATATGTTCGCTGGGTCCCCGTGTATGATCGAAAACTTTGAGCCTATGGGTTCCCAAGCGAAAGCTTGTATCGGTTCCTTAATTTCAACTGAGTCTACGGGAATCTCCTTTTCCTTCATGTGGAATATTTCAAAGTTGTAGTACATTCCAGAGTATTTGATCTCGTTTTTGTCCTTTTTGACTTTGGAGTAGCGATCTACTTTGACGCACAAGTAGTCACCGCTTTTCTGCCAGTGTATCTTGCAGTCAGCGACCGAGAATAAATTCTTTGATCTGATTTCAGTGCGGTTGGGGAGCTCGAGTAGAGTGACTCTGGCTGGTACGTCTTTGTCTTCAGCCACCCAGTAGGCCAGGACATTGTCAGTTGGCGACCAGCTGAAGTCTCTGTGAAGATAAGCATAGGAATATGTTAGTAAGATTCCCCTTTGTTAAATCTTAGCGGTGATGATTTAAATAAAGTTGTATCAAAATCAGAGGTCTTTTTTATTTACAGACTAGTTCTTCTGCTCGCGGCTTCGCACGCGTTTCATAGCTTAAAGCATTCAGGGCTAATGTAGCTTTCTAGTAGTAAATGAATTTTTAGAATTGGTTTAGTAGTTTCAGAGATTTCCCCCTACAAACAAACTAACAAATGAAACCTCTTTAAAAATTGCATAGATGCAAGTCTGGCCTAAGTCAAGAAAACCGCAGTGCATTCCAAAGATAGTCTCCACCAGTCTTTGGTTGACCAAAAACTTCTGTTTAGCTTAACTCGCCTCTCGGAAACCACCACCACCTGATGGCTTTTGAAAGTTTGTCAGGAGCATTAGCCAAAAATGGAGTACATAGAACAGTCCAGTATAATTTCATTCATTTTTAATTTCATTTCAGTATAAAGAGAGTAGTTACTCTTTTACACAAATCTCGTTAATAAACAAAGTTAAACCATTTACCATCCATCATTTGTCAAGCCCTGTCAGAGACTTTGGACAGTCTAGTAACTCTGACATCAGGGTTTGCCACTCGGCCTATACGAGAACTTGCTTGCTAAGCACTCACCTAATACCAGGTATCTTGATACTCTTCTTATCAAGGAGACCAAAGCCAGGAGTCTCATAGACAGAGAGCACATCGGCACCAAGCCTCGCGAAGAACTTGTCATCCTTGCTCCAGCGGAATATGGGCCAAGTTACATACTCATCCGGTGGCGGGAAGCTGCGTTTCTCTTGGCCAGTTCTGTTGAAAAGAAAAACAGTTGACAATATTAAGCCTTAATGTAACATACTTACTGAGTTGACATCCTAAGCCAAAAGCGATGTATTAAGGGAAAATCGGGCACAAGTACACGTGCGTCAAACTCCCATTGCGAAACCTTGACTTTGTCACCAAGAACAATTAAAAATAACAATTGCACTGATGGCGTCATTTTCATAAGGTTCAATCAAGCAATTCTAAAAAAATCCTCACCTAATATCCCAAATTATGAGCTTCTTATCATCTCCCCTGTCCCCGCTCGGTGAGAAGGTAACGATATAGTTCTCACACGGCGAGAAGGAGATGAACCTGGCTTCGGGGTGGAAGAACTTCTGGAACTGCGTGAACTTGGGCCCGGCCCAGAGCGCTACGCCTCGCCAGTGGAACGTAGCCAGGTAGGTGCCCAGCGGAGACCAGACTGCATATGTCTCTGTCCAGTTCTACAAATGTAAGGAGATAGTTATCAGCAAAAGTAGCTCCATATTAAAATGTATAAATTGTAAGTGTAGTTGAAAAATTGAAAAATCCCCCAACAATTATATCTAAGTCATGTTTCAGTATAAAAAAAACCGGCCAAGTGCGAGTCAGGCTCGCGCACGAAGGGTCTATCTGTGATGGAATTGCCTGTTGTATGGGAGCCCCCTTAAATATTTATTTTATTGTTTTTTGGCATTTGTTGTTATAGCATCTAGAGATATGCATTATCTTTAAAAATTTCAACAGTGTAACTATTACAGTTCATGGGATCCAGCCTGGTGACAGACGGACAGACAGTCTTTGTAATAGGGTCCCGTTTTGCCCTTTTTGCATGGAACCTTAAAAACTAAATCAAAATGGGTCTATACATTTGGTAGTCATGATGACACACACATTATTCTTATATCACCCCTATTTTGCATGAGAGGTTAAAAAAAATTAAGCCCTATCATATTAAACATTCCCACATAGTCATACTGTAGTGGTACATTGTCTTGTCAGTTGTAAATGTATGTAATGTATATATGTAAATGTATTGTGCTAAGACCAAAAACCAATGCACATGTGGTGGCGGCGGATCTAAGTGCAGACTTCATCCATCACAAGGAAGTGTTGTTTACACAAACAAAACATTTCTTCAATCTTTCATACAACAGCAACATTAACAATCATACATCTGGGTGATACAAATAGCACTAAACATTGTCACATCATATTTGGAAAGTCTTAACTGTTTTTCTCCAGTTAGGCAGGCAGGTGATTAAAAACTAGTCTCTGACCAGACTGCAGAATTAATCTAGGGCAGGTAAAAGTAATATTAACATACTGGTTTTCAAGCAGATTAATAAAAGTGTTTCCTTTATAAAAGCTGGATAAAGTAGGTATAAGCATACCAAATCTCATCAAAATACCATCTATCCATTTAAGCATGAAGAAATAAAGTAACACAGAATTGCACATTTAAAATACAAAAAAAAAACAAGACAAATAATACTATCAAAGAACCAAAATATCCTGAACAATTTCTTATTTATAAATGGCTCCAACAATGATAAAATATTCACTGTAGAGATATTCTTTTAAATTCATTATTATGTTATCTCTAAAAAACGTGTTTTCGTTTCAGTTTGGTCCCCAATCATTGTCAATTTGAATGGCCATTAGGAATTACCCACTTAAAATAGGTTTAAGCTCAAATTGTTTATATTAACCTCTTATCTTTGAGCTGAGTAGCTAGTGTTGCTCAATATTTTTATTCAATTACCAATACAAATTCTACCCACTTTAGCTGGTAGTACAGCACCACTAGAATTACAGGTGTCCATAGGTGGCAGTTGCCGTTAAGGTCAGACAGGCCATCTGCTTTTTGCCAATCTTCTGATTTATAAAAAAAAGTACTAAATTCATACTTACTAATATTATAAAATAAAGTAACTCTATCTGTCTATTTTTCAGGCTTTTCACAGCTAAATGGCTGAACGGATCTCAATGAAATTTTATATTTCATTTCAGCATTTCACAAGAAAGGTGTTTGGATACTTACTATTGTATAAAATAAAATAAACGAGAACAAAGTCGCATATAACAGCTAGTATATAATAATTGTCAGAGTTTAGAGTAAGATTTAGGTTTCCAATTCCAGTCTGGAGTCAAGTCTAGGTACAAAGACAGCACTTTTTCTATTCTTCGGTTTGTCTTCTCCAAACAATGTATTAAACTGTTATTGAAATGTGTGAAAACTTGGAAGATAGCTATTAACAGTGAAAAACTGCAGGAAAGATATAGTTACTATGTAGTTACTGCAAAACTCTTGACCACTGCAATTCGAGTACGTGGTTTGTCCCCCAGAATCATTAAGCCCAAAAAAATCCTGTTAAAATGTGATGCAACCCAACGCCATCTTGTGTCGCATATTCATAGTGTGGTTCTTGTCGTACAAAACAGTATGATTTGATTCAACTCAACATGTGTCATGTTTCATCGGTTTGCATCGCATTGTAATAGTTTGGGCTGTATTTATTCACAATTAAAGGTTTTGTTAGCATAACAAAATTACACATCAGTACATACCGGCCTCTCCTGAATCACTACAGGCTCAGGCAAAGCATTCTGCCAGATTTGTAGGGAGACACCCGTACCAATGCCAATCAAGAACTGATCATATGCATCAGGGTCCATGAGGTACCATTGCAGGTCCGACTGGACCTTGAATGGCTGTGGTGATGGAGGGTCCCATTCTTTCGGGATATCAGAGTACCTGAAACAGCATTAGCAGCTTGTTTGAGAAGCATTTAACATAAGTAGATCCAGGTGTTATGGTGTTAAGCTTCTGGCCAAAACTAAAGATAGATATTGTGAAAAATGATAATAGACACACTACACTTGTTTGTGACCATCTATTAGCGTGAAAAAAGTTTGTGCAGCAAGGTAGATATATAATCTAGAGAATAGCAACGGCAACTACTGCACACCAAAATCTATTGTAAATTTCCAGTTTGACATTTCCAGATGGAAGTTGAGTGTATAAATTGATTAAGCTTGTAAAACAGTAAAGACCACTTACTTTTTAAAATCGGTGAACAAATTCACTAAAAACGTATGCTGCTTATCTAATTTACAATTATTTGTCGCTTTCACGGCTTCGGCAGCGTTTTGAGGGTTGTTGTACTCCAGGAAAATGAATCCTGTAGTGTTCCCGTTTGCCTGGGTTGGGTAATACTCGTTCACTATCTTCCCGAATTTACTGAATATTTTATTTATAACGCTCTGCAGCTTCTCGAGCCGTTCGGGCCCGACCTGCGGGCACCCGTCCACGACAACTACATTCTCGTAACCGTCCGATTCTTGAGGCTTTTGCTCTAAAAGGTCGGCCAACAACTCTGCAACGTCAAAGTTAGGTTAGGTTTTAATAGCCGACTTTACCACCTTATTTATTCATTAAGCACTCGAATATAACATGCACTAAACTCTTTCACACACAGTAGAGACCTATAACTTTGATAAAAATAGCACAACTTCAATGAAAAGCTGGGAAATGCGTGGGTGACGCATATGGACGGTCCAGTTTGCATCACAGGAAAATGCCCACCTTCGTCAGGAATGTCGTCAACGAAGCCCTCAGGATCATCGAAATCGGGCTCCTCGTCAAAATTCTGCTCCTCATTGTCACTTTGAGGAGCTTGATTCACTTTTTCATCGCCTTTTTTCTTTGCCATTTTGACGATTTAACGTGTGATACCGGAAGACACTCCATTAGTGACAGAGAGAGTATAGACAAAAGTATTTTTTTAAATTGCTTTTGACAGCTAACAACTCGTTCGTAATTTTTCATACGATTCAAGGAAGTTTTGTAAGAAAATTACTAAGTTCTTACTGGTATCAAAGACTTTGCTTGATGGGATTATGTATCATTTTTTTTTTGTAAGTACCTAATTTTTGTTTAAATCAAAAGTAACTGATCATAGCGTTATGCTGCGTACAGACCAAAGCCAACGAAGGCCAACGATATGCTGCATCTTCTTTTATTTTATTGAAACGAAACAGGACGCAGCACATTCTTCGGCATTCGTTGGCTTGGTGTGGAATAAAAATATGATTCGCAATTTAAGAATTCGTTCATAAATTGATTTTAAAACTTTTTCCGGAAAAGCCATAGACAATATAAGCGCGAGAATTTCAAAGTTCGACTCTACTTTTGTCAAAAGTTTGCAAAAAAACAAAAAGTAGAGCGCCACTTTGATTGGATATTTGATTGACTATTTCGCAAATAACGCATTGCATGCAATGTATAATTATCATTATCATTACAGAACTTGAGATATTTTTATAATAAAGTATGACTTTAATTTCAATGCTTGCCACTAGAATCGTTTGGCACTAGTCTCTTTTTATTTCATAAAGTTGGCAATTACGGAATGGAACGTAGTACCTATTTATATAATTTGTATAAGAACGAGTGACATGTAGGTAAATTGTAACAATCGTAATAAGCATAAACATAAAGTACATGTTAGAGATTGGGTTTCTCCGTATTCACGCGTATAAAATCTAAATAAAGTGCCCTACTTTTTCCCCCGTGCTATGCAGTTTTACGAACGATCGAGCATCGTGAGGCCATATCTCAGCCCGATGAGGTGGCACATGAATTGCACACGGGTCGCCGCACACGTGAGATTGAGGTCGCTGTCGCAGTTTATTATATACCTAGTAGGTATAGAAATTACCACTGGTTTTGACACGTAGATTAGACACCTTTGTAACATGAATTAGTGTTGTTATACTGTACTAAAGTAAAAGTAGCCCTAAGCTGCCTTAATATCAACACGTAACGTGTACGCGAAGGTATGCCACTTGCGGTGCGTGGTATATCGACAGTTTTGATTGTAATGAGTGTTGATGGAAATTGAATCATTCATTTCTTTCTACTCAACTTTTTGAAATAATTTGAGGCTACTTCCTATTTTGAAGGTGCTAGAGACATCCAATGACCTAACCTCCTAAACCTAAATAAGAAAAAAATAGATTTTGCATTGAATTACCTAAGACTTCAATGTATCTATTCCCGTGCATAATCACGGTACTCACGGTACGGGCGTACTCACGGTGAGGCAAGGAGGGCATCTACCCCACTCAGGTCGCTAACTCGAAGTTCAAAAGATAGGTTTTTGAAGTAAAAAAAATAATAGTTGTGGTCAACAATGACAGAAAATCGCCTTGTCGGCCTCTGCATGGTGAGTGCGCGTAGACAGAGGGTTCACGAAGCACAAAATAAATTAAAAACGAAATTTTAGCTAGATTCAGAGAATACCATCGCAGCTTATTTAAATATAAAGATAAGTAAGTAAATTGAAAGTATTTTTAACCGACTTCAAAGGAAGTCCTTGACTGTATGTATTTTTTTGTATGGATGTTTCGCCATAATTCCGCAAAATGTCGAATTGATTTTGATGTTTTTTTTTTGTTTGAGCCCCAGCCCTCAAAATATATCCTAATCGCCCTTGCCTATCCCAGAAAAATTAAAAAGAGAGAACCACAGGCACAGCTAGTCTTATTTTACTGAATTACCTATCTATGATAGGTACGCGTAGGTAGTCGGTACTTAGGTATGATGTCATCCCTAGGAAACGATTCCGTACGTAGTTTCAAAGTACGAGTAATTGGGTTATTTCGCGACTTTTTAGAATCAATGAACCTTATAAACCTGTTTTCTCTATCGAATCAGTCCTCTAAGGGCCGCATTTTAACACTATTTAGTAGATTAAAACCAGTTTTTAGTCGAGATTCATGACTGAGCGTCGTTTTAGAATACGATCCGGTCTAAATAAAATAAAACTTTTCTTTCTCTCTAAAAACTCTTAATTACGTTAAGTAGGCACTACCTACCGACTATTTGATCAAGCCACCTATTCTTGGCCCTCGAGATGAGATCTGGTCACTTTCTCTCCTATGACTTTTCAAACGAGAGAGACAAAGACAAAATATCTCGAACTGTAAGAATAGGGCCGACAGCAGACACCCTTATGAAGTTGACGTTAAAATCGATTCATTTGGTTTTTGTCGAAGCCTAGACCATTCCCATTCAGATTACCCAGGAGTTACTTCAGGTAGGTACTTACTAAGAAAATGTGCTAATTTGATTTACACTTTGGCGTAAAACAATCACTGCTTTTCTACTTTTAAGGTGGTAAGTATTTTATTTAATTCCATAAAATATTAAATTATTAAGTATATAAGTTTACATTTGCGTAAGTATAAGAAATCAAAATTAAACAAGTAATTGAGTAGCTAAGAACATTATTTTGTTAATCGACAAAAACGAGTCCAACCGGTTGCTCTTTTTCAACGTCGAAATGAAAAATACTTTCCCAGTGTAAATCATATTACTTTGCTGTTGATATGAAATATTTACCGACTAAGTCGAGTAAGCCACTGTGCAGTGTGCCGCCAGTATACTTAAAACAAATAAAACATTGCAGACAACTTTCATTAACTCATTTAATTGTTTGGGCTCTCTCAAAGTCTCGAACAGCCGGCCGGGCCCATCACATTCACACGGCAGACCGAGGCAACTCAGCCGGTACCTCATTACAATACAATACGTACGAAACGAAACCTCCTCAGCCTCCTCTCCTCAGTGCCTCCGAAACCGCGCACGCGAGCCGCCGTGTTTCCCGCGCTTTACTACCATAGAGCATAGACAACTTTCATATCTTTCTTCCTAAATATTCCCGCTCTAAGGTAATTTTCAGCCAGTACTTACAATACATAATTTAATTTATTCTTTTTTTAATTGTGTCAACTTTTATACTTTTTTTCTGTGACTTGTGTAGTGAAATAGGAACACACTTTGGACGCGCATACGCTTTTGTTATTGGTTTGCGTCTGAGTGCCGGTTTACATTTTTTTGAGCTCAGGCTTAGCTTACAGGTACTCAAGTATAATTATGTGAAGGTATGGCATAGGTATTTGATTTGAGTTATGGAGTACTTATTGATGTAGGCCGAAGATAGCCACTATAAGAAATGAGTAGCAGATCCTAACTTAAAGGAATAAGTAGCTTTAGTTTTTTTAATTTGTCGAATACGCTTCAGTTAATCATATTGTTAGGAATATTAATTATATATTTAACTTTTTCAGACTATACCTAGCTAATTTTATATGTAGGTTAACTACTTATCTAACTAATTGTGTTGAATAATAAGTAGAAAAAAAATGTAATAATTATTAAAAATTGGCATATGGCACAGACAGTTCATTCAAGGTTAGCCTAAACTTAGGGGTTTATTATCAGTATGTAATAAAAAGAAATTAAATAACTAGGTACATAAGTAAGTAAGCTACGTTAGTTGAGCATTAATGACCTGTTACTCGCTACCTCGTTCACATTTATTTAGAAAATAGTATTCAAAAACCTTTCTCGTGATGTACTGTAACTAATTATTAAATTTCATCAAAATACGTTCAGTCGTGAAAGCCTAAAAACAGACAGACAGAGTTGCTTTCGATTTTATAATATTATTAAGTACTAGTTGCGCCCCGCGGTTTCACCCGCGGTCAAAAAGCATCCTATGTGCTATTCTAGACTATAATCTATCTCTGTGCCAAATTTCATCCAGATCTGTTCAGCCGTTCTGGCGTGAAAGAGTAACAAACATCCATCCATTCTTACAAACTTTTCGCGTTTATAATATTAGTAGGATGGATGTAGCGATTTAATGTGCTCTACATTTTAGTGCACATTTCACACAAATTATTTTAGCTATAAGTAAGTATAATAATATTATGAAAAATTACCTGAATTTATTTATTTTATTTTTATGAAAAAGAAATATTTGTTTAAATATTTATATGTAGGTTATTAATAATTAGTAGGTAAATACGTACTTAATAGTACATACATTTAAATTACCTAATTAATTAATTTTGTAATAGATTTGTAATACATTTGTAGTAGATGCAGTAGGTACGTGCATAATTTAAACATACATTTATTGCATTACGCTCGTGGTTAGTACTTAAATCTATTTTGCATACCTAGGTAGGTACTCATAGGTAAATTTATCCTATCTATCTACTATGCAAATAGTTTTATTACCAACTTGCACCTCTATAAACAGACCGACATACCAACTTCATACCGACTTATATCTAGTAGGTTAATTAAGTATTTTAAAATAATATTATATAATTGTTAGCGATGATAGCCTTTTTTTTTTTTTTTTTTTTTTTTTTTTTTGTTGGGGAATGCGCTTACACATCCCCGCTACGCCCCGGGGGAGGCGCAGCGGGGTATGTCGGACTCGATGCCAGAAGGGCACCCCTACCGACTAAACCCCCACGGTGTCCATCCTCGTCGGCCATGGCGGGGTCACGGGGCCTCTCTCAGAATCTCCGTAACCCCACCACGCCGCTGTCCGCAGCCGGACCCACCTCAGGAGGGGACTCGCCCCCCTCCCCAGCTCCGAAGCGATGCCCTGGACACCAAGGCATCGACTCCTCAGGAGACCCTCCTTAATTGGGAGCACCAGACACCCCCGTGTCCGGCGCCCCTGAGCCTCCTAGCGGAGACGGTGTGCGAGCCCTGCTGGCTCGCCTCCGTGTCCGCGCCCTCCGGAGCGGGAGAGAAAGAGGGTCCCTTTCTCTCTCCCGCTCCTCGGTCTCTCTCTGCGACATCACCTCCTCGCAGAAAGAGACCATAGCCTTCCATGACCCCTCGTCGGCGACCATCCTAGATAGGATGGTCGGCAGCGAGAGGTCCGCCCCTACAGCCGCGACCAACGCCAGTCGTGGCTCCGCCGCCCCCGGGCATACCTCCAGCACGTGCTGCGCCGTCTCCTCCGCGCAGCCGCACTGGTGGCACACCGGAGTCTCTTCCCTCCGTGCTACGCTGAACAGGTATCTCCCGAAGCATCCGTGCCCCGAGAGTACCTGGGTCAGCCGGAAGGAGAGACCCCCATGCTCACGGTGGACCCATTCCCTAAGTACGGGCCGGACCGCCTCCAGAAATCGAACGGCTCCGGCCCCCCTCCTCCGGTCCACCGCGAGCCGCCTGCTCCAGGACTCCAGGGCAGCATCCCTGGAGTCTCGCCTCCACTGCTCCACCTCTCGTGGGGCAGGCCGTAGGTCCTGTTCGCGCGCCCGCGCCCTGCGCCAGTATACGTCGGACAGGACCTTAGCCTCCAAGTCCCACGGGAGGGAGCCCGCAATGGCGCAGGCCACCTCGTGTGAGAGTGTGCGGTAGCCCCTGCACACTCTCACCGCCATGACCCTCTGGGCCCCGCAGAGCCGAGCGTTCCCCCTGGTGTTCAGGGAGCCGGCCCATATTGGGGCCCCGTAGAGGGCCATGGAGCGCACCACCGCCATGTATAGGCGGCGGCAGCTCCCACCACCCCCACCGAGGTTCGGAAGGAGGCGGCTTAGCGCAGCCGCCGTCCCCACGAGCCTCGGGGCCAGCCTCTGAATGTGGGCTTCGAACCTCCACCTGCTGTCAAGTACGACGCCGAGATATTTCAGCGTCGACCCAACAGCAATGGAGGTTCCACCCACAACAATCGATGAGTCTGCAGGTGGCGCCCTCCGAGAACCGTGAAAACATATGGCCTCGGACTTGTGGAGCGCCACCTCCAGGCCCAACCGCCGAATCCTGGCTACCACAGCCGCAACTCCGGCTGTAGCCAGGACGGACGCCTCCCTATACGTCCGTCCCCGGGCGGTAACCAACGTGTCGTCGGCGTAGCAAACTACGTCGACGCCACGAAGGTTAGCGCCTCGCAGCACCCAATCATACCCTATGTTCCACAGGGTGGGGCCCAGTACGGACCCCTGTGGAACACCGCGGGTCATGGGGCTGCAGCCCTCCCCGTCTTTCGTCGGGTAGACTACCTCTCTATGCGAGAGGTAGTCCCCAACGAAGCATCGAAGGTACTGGGGGACTCTATGGTACCCCAGTGCCCCCAATATTGCACCCCATGGCAGGGTGTTAAAGGCGTTGGCGATGTCTAACGACACCGCCAACATCACCCCACCGCCGGAGCACGCCCTCTCGGAGAGGTCGCGGACGTGGGATATGGCATCCACCGTCGAGCGACCTCTCCGGAACCCGAACTGAGTGTCGGCTAAGTCCGGGCCGACACTCTCAAGATGCCTAACGAGGCGGGCAACCACCACGCGCTCCAGCAGCTTGCCCGCCTCGTCAAGGAGAACTATGGGGCGGTAGCCCGCCGGTTCGTCCGCTGGACGCCCCTCCTTCCGCAGGAGGACGAGCCGGCCCTTCTTCCACCGCCTGGGGAACCGCCCTTCTCGCAGGCAGCGGTCGAAAACCGCCCTCACCCGCCCCTCCAGCTCCTCTTGCACGAGGGCCTACGTGCGGCCAGGGATGCCGTCGGGACCTGGCGCCGTGTTCTTGGCCCTCATGCGGAGGACGGCCGCGCCCAGCTCGCCCTGCGAGATCTCGGGCACCTCCTCCTCGAACTCCGCAGCAGGCACCGCCGCGGTGGGAGGGACGAACTCGGTCCCCGGACTACCGGGGAACAGTCCCTCCACCACCCGCTGGAGGACCACCGGCTCGAGAGTCGTAGTGACCGGGGGGGCCCAGGGGCGAAGCAGCGATGATAGCCTAGTCAGACGCCAACGCCCGCCTCTCAAGCCAGAGTGAGCGGGTTCGGACCAAGTCGAAGGCATGCACCACTTTGTTCATTGTGTGAACATAAGTGCTTATTTAATGTCATGTGCTATACACAATTGGAGCCCGATGTATGGCGACAGGCTCGCCCCCTGTCACATTTGGGACTGAATATCGTCTGGCGAAGTGTGGGTGTTGTACACCTCTGCCAGTCCCTTCGGGGGAAAGGCGTAACGATATGTTAAAATAATATTACAATGGTACCCGAGAATTTATGCTATAAGTATTGACCACATATACAGGGTGTTACGGAGGGGTTGTACCTAATACTGCTCTGCTGCATGCTCTACGGTTCTAACCGTCAGAGTGAACAACATGAGTTTTCTTAGTTAGAAAATACAAATTCTAGTTTCCATACAAAATTAGTCACGTAATCAATATTGTACGGGAGCATATATTATTTTTTTCAAATTTAGCAAACCTGTGTTTAAAAAAGTATTTACACTTCATTTCACACGCTCACTCACTTCACTTCACTTGTGTTCGCTTTCACCGGTTAACCACAACCCTTTCGTAACACCTTGTTATAATTCTAGCTGCGGCCTTAACAGCCTAAAATAAATTAGTGATCTGCGCAAACCGCCGATAATTATACAGTATGTTACAAAAACCCTGTTATATAATTGAAGGGCATGTAGACAAACTAGTAAGTATTCATGCAAAAATGCCAAAAAAAAAACACGTTCAAAATTGCAAGAGATACGGTCGGTTTAAGAACGCAGGAAAAAAAGGATATTTTACAGAAACGTTAACAAATCTGTACCATAATTATGTTGGCGGCTTTTATTCTAAGAAAATAGCGGCACGATGCGAATTATTTACAAATGAAACTGAAGCAATTAGTATCTGCGTTCGCGCTTTTAGGAGGGCGGAGTGCGATGTGTGTTTAAAATTTTCAAAGTCAATATTTAATTTAAATAAGCATAATTGCATCCTTCAGTAAATACTGGATGCGCACCTCACGGATAAAACAGGGTTTTTGTAACACCCTGTATACTCAGTTAAAAATAAACTCAGTCCAATAAATATTATTTTCCTGCCTATCGCTGAATTCAGGAAAAAACTTTACTGTAGGTACCTACCTATATCCTAAATTCGGCAATGTAGAATCAATTTCGGAAATTGTCAATTGCGCCTTTTCAACTATTGGGGGCAGAATAATTGAAGTAACTGTATGTACAACATACATTGCAAGTTAAATAAAAAGTTTTTTTTTCTTTATTCAAAAATTTAGTTGCGCCCCGCGATTTCACCCGCGGTCCCACAGGAACCGTTATATTTTTCGGGATAAAAAGTACCCTATGTCCGTTTCTGTACCCCATACAACGTGTATGCAAAATGTCTTGATGATCGGTTGATTAGTTAGGGCGTGAAAGCGTTACAAACAAACAAACTCAATTTCGCTTCTCTATTATTAGTTAGGATTACACTCCACAGACACCGGGGACGGGAATACAGGTAGAGGGATTAGTTAAAAAGAGTTTATAAAGCGATGATAGCCTAGGTGTATGAAGGCTCGCCATCCAGAGAGTGCAAGCGGGTTTAATCCCAGCCGACGGAAGGCACGAACCAAGATTTACACTATCAATTAAACAATTTTTCATGGATGGTTTCTACGTACCGTCAACCGTGCGAAGCCGCACGTGGGTCGCTAGTATGTAAAAAAAAATTAAAAACCTTTTTTTCTGATGTTGCCAGCATGGAGCGGGTCCTGCTCCTGCTGCTCTTCCTGGCAGCGTCTTCAGCTGAAGAGATCTGCCTCACCGGAGACTCTGACCCGTACCTGTACTTCGGCGCTAAGACGGCGTATATCTTCGCAAACCGAGGCCTGCCCAACTTCAAGACGCATGATGTTCCGGGTGAGACTACGTATATACCACATAGGGTAAACTGGCGTGTCTGTGGGGCAATTGCGTCTTTCGCGAATTACTGACAAACCCTTCAGAAATTAGGCGTCACCTACACCTTTTTTCGATCTTTAGTTGCAATATTCTGTACAAGATGGCGTTAGTTGCCTAATTTGTGAAGGGTTTGTCAGTAATTCTCGAAACACGTAATTGCTGTACAGACGCATTTGCCCCAGTGGACCCTACCTTTATTTTGTTGACGGGGGCGAAATCTTCAGAAAGATACCTTGCATTAGGGTGTTTCTGAATCAGGGACTGACGATCTGGTAAAGGTCGCGGAAAGCCGTTGGATGCGGTCAGCGCAAGACCGGTCGTTGTGGAGATCATTGGAGGCCTTTTTCCAGTGGACGTCTTCCGTGCTGGCATGGTGATGATAATTGAGTGCATCTGAGTCATGTGGGGGTAACTCCTCGGTGGCTAGCTTCTGTGCTTGACAGAAAGAACCGGAACCTCTTTGAAAGCGCACCGAGGTGGTCTCCTAGCACGTTGCCTGAAGCAACTATCCCGGAGGTTGGGCCACGTACCACATACCTACTACAGACTAGACGTTTTGAAAAGTATTTTGCCGCGAAGGCCCGCGAAAGTGTTATTATTGGTTGTTAAAAGCTTTTTGACTAATAAGAAGGCGTATCGGCGATTTCACGGCGCGGCGTTCCCAGAAATAGTCTGGTTCCGGCTTTAGAATCTAGCTCGATTCTATTAAACCAATTGTTTTTAATTTGCTAATACCTACCTAAATTGCCTCAAATTGACACTTTTTAAATTTCAAAAGTGTTAAAAGTAGCGAGGTAGACAATTCATTAACAATTAAAAAACAATTCGTTTAGTGGAATCGAGGGCGTTTCACTCACTGTCCCTTATAAACCGTTAGGTTTTTTGGTATGAGAGGCACCTACCCTATGCCTCATATGCCTACATGTGTTGTCAGGGGTACTAGGTACAGACAACTGTACCTAGTACCCCTGACAACACATGTACTATGGCACTATGCACTTAAGCAAAATTTCTTGATGATCGGTTGAGTAGTTACGGCGTTACAAAACAACGTTGTTAAAGCATTACAAAACCAAACTCACATGATCGCATTTATAATATTAGAAGGAGGGACTAGAGAAGAAGAAGAAATTACGATTAACCTGCATGTTCTGCAAAATGCACCAATTGCAAAATGCACACTTTGGATTCGTGAAAAGTTTTGAAAGTGCACATTCTGAACCTAATACCTACACCCGATCTACTACCCAGATAGAAATTGCGTCGTGCTCTCTTGTCTTCTTGTAAATAGCTACTAAAATACTATAGGTACATTAGGTACCGCTACCGTGTTTGCCCTTGCCAACTCACCATTTGCAAGGCATGGTGTCAATTTTATCATAATACATGACACCATTAATCTATTTATACCCGCTTTATGAGACCTAAACTGCTGGAAGCTGTCCAACGTTCATTCACAGCCCTACCTCTACCTACGATGTAGTTGACATCTCCGACGGTAGCGGATTCAGGTGGAACGCTAAGGGGCTCAAAGCCAAAAAGCATCTTAGTTCCACAATGGTTCTAAATCTTGTTCGCTTTTTAGTGTTTACCTTGTTAACCTTAACTGTCAACCCAAGCTAAAAGAAAATGCTGGATCCGTCCCTGATCATGCACCAACGATCTTTGATGATTCCTACCTTTTGCATACTTAGCTTACGGCTTATAAATGGATTTCAAATCTTAATCTCACTATTCCATGATGAATCAACGTCTGATGTAACTTCATGTCTTTATTAAATTTCATTAAGTGTTTGGAGACCTATTGTAAATGAACTGTCATGCGTTATAACTATCTGTCGAAATAATCTTAAAATGCTTGGATTAGGTATTATTGATCTCTTCATCCTCAACCACAAATGACTTTATTGATAAGATAATGGGAATGAAACTAATAAAAAACCATTTTGTACATACCTACACAGTAGAGAGTAGAGCTGTACTATATTTATTATGTGGTAGAATTCAGTAAGACTATGTCAAATCCAAAGTTTTCTAGTACCTAACTGCGTACAATGATTATTGGCGAAAATATCGATGACCATACATCAAAAACTAGACAAAGATGAACATAGAACCTCGTCCTTATTGGAAGCCAGTTACAAAAACATATTACTATGGATTAAAAAATTATATACCGCATGATCCAACAAAACAAGGTCTAGCATGCAGCAAACACGTAATGACATCATCGCCATCCGTCTCTTTCGAACTTGTGGTAAATTACTTATTTCCGTCTTGCTTAGGCATCGATTGACGTCACTAAGTGTTGCTGAATGCTATACCTGGCAGAGTATATTATTATACCATGATATAATATAGGTACCGTTTCAATTAAGTTAGTCGAGTGGTTTCGGACACATAATGCAGACCCCATGGATGATGTAACAAAAACACATTCCATTGCATAACAAGCGTGTATGACCGTGAAATATAACAAAGGTCTTTTGATAACCACGTTAACAACTATTCTAATTAGAGAGAATTAACGCAATTTACGAATTAATGAAACGTTTTAGGGCTCATGTTGATTAGAATGTTTGTTTCATTCTGGATGTGACGTAAGTGTTGACCACCAGCTGGCTTGCTACTCTAGGGCTTAACTAGTCAACGGCTAACCTGCCGGCTTAACTATTAGTAGGAGAATCTGCTTGAAAAACTATTAACATCTACTTCCTATTGACATCGCGGATCCAGGGTCTCGATTCTACTAATCAATTTCAATGAATTGTCTACTTCTGTCATCCAGAAAGTGTCAATTTGAGGTTATTTTTATTTCATTATATTTTCATTTTCATTAGCATTTTAAAACAATTGGTAAGTACAATTGGGGGGCGGACTTTGGTTTGGAAGCTTGAAACTGAGGAAAGCAAGGTAAACACTAAAAAAGTGTCACTAATCGGGGGGTTGAGTGTTAAAAAAGTGTCCCTCTAACCCTACCTGGATTCACTACTGCGTTCCTCAGATCAACCTAGAGAATAAGATGGCGCACGGCGTATGATCTAAGTGAAGCCTAAAACCATCCAAAAACTACGCTACTGTCGTATAGGTACACAATACTCACACATTGACGCAGAAGAACTACGCTACTTGCTTGGTCATTCTTACCTCGACATTATGTACATTGGTTTGTGATATAATTTCGTGTACTTAACATAGTGCATTATAAAAGTGTGGCCAGGACTACATTTTGAGGTTCTTTTTAAAAACTGTGCAGTTTTTTTACAAGTCTATTTTGAAAAAGCCGTAACATTAAACTTTTACAAATGTGTGCAGTTTAAAATATTAAATCTCCTAAGGTTGTATATTCGAACGGAAATGGCGAACGCACAGTTTCTGAATTAATATTGGTTTTCGTGCAATTGTATTTTTTTTTTTCATGGCAACATTGCCACGAACACACATTGAAAAAGAAGTGGCTTCAGCCAGATATAACGCAGTGTTCCATCTTTTCCTCTAGATTGATCTGAGCTGTGTTCCTATTACTATTTTGAATGTTGAATGTTGATCATGAGACCACAACACTCATCATTAAAACCCAATAAATTCAAACCAAAAACTCTTTCTGTACTAAATATAACATAAAGTATAGGCGTATTCTGTGTCACATACATATACATATGTAGATTTTGTGTTCACTTAATAGGAAGCTAAATATTACATTTGATCTATACACTAAACTAAAACCTTGGAACTCCTGAAGAAATACATGGAAGGTAGACAGTTCATAAATCTGAAAAGGTCAAGTCAAGTACCTATATTTAGTAGGTAGAGCAAGGCAGAATTGTGATAATTGATCACTCCATCAATTAGTGGATCACCTTTCGTGCCGGCTGCCAATAAGGTCCCTTTGATTCTACCAATGCCATAGAGCTGAGACGGCAGTGATGAAACTCTGATGATTAAAACTCTGCATAGAAAAATACGACAACCTACGTATACAGTGTCGTTTTTCTAAGCACAGTACTTAATTCGTGGCAGTATTACCTACATACATTACTACATGACTGAAGCCCGGTGTATAGCGAAAGGCTCGCCCCCTGTCACATTTGGGACTGAATATCGTCCGGCGAAGTGTAGGTGTTGTATTACACCTCTGCCAGCCCCCTTTGGGGGAAAGACATTACTGGTGAACGACAAAAAGACAAAAATTTGGCTAAATGGAGGCACACATGAAACAGCATTTCTACTATGTATTGTTCATCAGTGCGCTATTGCCGCTAATACCAAGATTATTTATAAGTTAGTACATATTGTTTGGCTAGCAAGTCTTTTAGTTTAGGTAGTAAGTCTGCTCCTCGAAAATAGAATATACGTATTTATCGACATGCAAAAATAGTAATCTATTCCCGAACAAGAACCCTTTTGTGTCGCATTGGACACTACAGCGACAACTGAAACTTTAATCTAAATATTTGTTTGTGTCTTAATGTAAGTATATAAGTTACTATTTTTGTCTGTTAATATTTTATTGTGTATTTTGTTTGTTGTTGTTGTAGTGTTTTGTGCGTTAAAATAAATTGTTTCTTTCTTCTTTCTTTCTTTCTAAAATTAGGTACATATTTTGGAAAAGGTCCACCTTAGAAACAGTAATAGTTTAGGTACTGCGCCCGCGGTCCATTGTCACACAAATGGACACTAATAACCAGTGCATCAATAGCAATGATTCATGGGGTCACCATTTAGCACCGTTCGCCTATTATGACCGGCTCTTTGTTCCCATTCGTTTGATGTCCGTTTGATGATGATAGGAATTGGTTCTTACAACTACCAACCTACTACAGGTAGGAGTAGGTACCTACTTTGGCTTTGATTTGCGAATTTGGATTATTTAAGCTCGCAATATAGTTTTCAACTTTAATGCGATTACCAGAGGGACGACGACGACGAGGGACGATTACTTATACCTGTTAATTTTCCCGACACGTACTGTGTGCATCCTTGACTTCCACCATCAGTGGTGCAGATGACACTGCGTTGTATTGTTTCCACCAGGGCCGAATTTAGAGGTGTGGAGGCCCTAAGTCGACAGGAAAGTGGAGGCCTCTAATTATTACTCAAATAAAATTAAGAAAAAAAACAGTCAAAAATGTTATGATTGCCTGACAATGCATTGTACTCTATTTTGTTTTCTCAATTTAATTTAATTGAAATGATTTTTGAATCTTTTTAAATTTCAATTTAATTGGTGTATTATTTTATTTTATTGAAATTGTCCCAATTTATTTTTATATTTTTTCATGAATTGGAAGAGCAGATCAAATTTAAATTTAGTTAATTATAATAAAGTTCCTGACGTGTAACTACATTAATTATGAATTAAGAGTTATGAGTTAGACTCCTTGAACCGTGTCCGCGCCGCGTCTTCGCCTTAAGGCGAAAATTATACAAATACAAATTATGCAGGTGGCACGTGAACGTCCTACCTGTATAATTTGTGCCCAAGGTGCTCCTCACCGGGAACATTCGCTAGTAATTTGAATCCATGATTGGATTTTGAGCATTAGCTACCTTAGGACTGCCTCACTGACTGACTAAGCATTCGCTTGTAATCTAACAATCCTACATTCTATTTTAACTTGCCTCTCCACTCACCACTGTAATTCATTCATTAACTAGGTAAGTAATTAGCTTTCATAACAATCTAACCACGTAACCACCACGTGATTGTATTTCGTTATATGTGCTTAAATAAATAAAATGAATTTTACACATTGAATGATTACAAGTCGCAAACAGGAATGTTCGGCTCTCCTTCACTGCTCGAATATGAACTATGTTTTACTTTATATCAATGCTCCCGTTTAAGGGCCTGCTTCACGATCGACAACCATGTCTCCGGACAGAGGTGACCTTGTTCGGCGACAGATAGAGCATGGAGCTTACCACGAATTTCGATAATTTCGTTTTCGCTTGGCTCCATACATTTCACCTAGTTTTCGCAAGGAGCGCTTTATTGAAATGTATCGATCAAAACGAAAACGAAAAAAGTTTTCGTAACTATCAGAACTCATGGCAAGGGTGCTATTTCGAAATTTGCTGTAAACCGCCTTCCACACGACAGTAAACCACCAACGTCATCTCTGTCGGCATGCGATTGTATATAGTGAAGCAGGCACATTATGAGGCACTTTTAAACAGATGACATGTCAATGGCGTGTTTAGATATAGTCTATACCTATAGCGTCCTAGATAGCCAAGGCAACTTGTAACTGGATACGCTTCATCTCCCACCGGATGTTAAGGAAGGTTCCCGAACATCTGACGCGGTGTCGTAAGAAACCTACACAGAAACGTACACGTAAACATTACCTAATTATCGCAGTAATGTAATCTATTTATAATGCGCTGGGAACATCCCATGGACGGTCACGGATGTCTGCGGTTTGGTGGACATTACAACGGTATACAGTGGTGGGTAGATACTGGTGCAAACGCATCGGTATCTAGACAAGCCAACCTTTGATATTTTTTGAGCAAGTTTGTGAAGATTTATTCATTTAAGTCTAAATCAGAAAGAAAGCAGAAATAAATTATTTCTATAGCACCCAAAACACTACAACAGCAAAAAACAAATACATAAGAACACATGCAAGAACAAACGATCAGCGTAAGTATTCACAATAATTCGGAAACGTTTCCGTTCGGATTTCAAAAAATGTAAACTTAAATTATTCAGATCTCAGTCCGTATTCATTCCTTTTAAAACGAGATTCATTCTTCCGATCGAATTTATACTCGATTCGAAAATTTATTTAAGGAGACTGAGATTTGAACAATTTGAGTTTGAAATTTGTGGAATCCGATCGGAAACGTTTCCGAATGATTGTGAATAGCATCGCAGGTAGATATTAATAAGACCTAGAAACGGGAAAAGAAAAGGTTTCTCTTGAGCAAAACAATACTGTTGAGCTTTCGAGCTCCATTGTTACTGATTGTTAATTCATTGATTAAAATCGTGTTGCAAAAAATGTTTACTAGATGGCGCTGTTCCCCGTTAAAACGCGCACGCGTTTAGTTTTGTTAAATACTAAGGTTTTAGTCATTAAAAATATATACAGATTCCTCTACCCAAGCACAGTCGTTTTATTTTACGACCAAGAAATTATCACCCTTATTAACAGTTACATCAACAAGACCCCATTCATTCAGACTTCATCCAACTATCTGCGAGAAAACCCAAACAATTTAGCTGACTTTATTTGTCTTGCAGGTTGCTCCCCCATCGCGTTTTGGCTGATGTACCGGCCCGGCTCTCGCAACCCTGAAGCCTCCGAAATCAAGGGCCTGCATGAACTAGTCGACTTCAGAAACAACATCATCGCCAACTACAGACAGATAAGCGAGATCGAGGTAAGTTTTTACAGGTGAATAGGTAAACGAGAATTTTTGTCGGCAGAGCACATTCATGACGCAGCTTTGTTTGCGTAGTTGTGCAAATGTTTTATCAAAGTCAAATTTCTCGACGTTTTGAAAATATTCAACAAAGTGTCGACGACTGGGAATTTAAGCAAATGGAGATATTTATAAAAGTTATGGATGTGCGATAAGTCCCGTTAGATGATAACATATTGCGAAAAGTTAGATGGGTGTGCAAAGTTAGAAAGGTAGGTATCCAATACATGTGCAAAGGCTCGCTTTCCGGCAAAGATATAGCAATTATAGGCACTACTAGGTATATTCCATCATATAATCTATTTTTATTTTTTTACTTTTACCATGTGTTTTGATAGTTCCATAAACTTTTTTCGTTATAGTTTGGCTCCATACATTTTTATGAAGCCTAGCGGAAACTAAGTTGAGTGTTTGGAGCTAAACTAAAACAAAAAACTCATGGTGAAATGAAAACGAAAATGATTATTTACTGCAAAACATACACATACTACACACATAATAAGGTTACCTGGAAGAAATCGCTTTAGGCGATAAGGTCGCCCTTGTACTGCCGAAACATGTATTTTATAGTTTTTAAGTTTTTCATGTAGTTTTTGGTGTGCAATAAAGTTATATTGTATTGTATTGTATTGTATAATAAAATACACAAAAGTTAGAAAACTTGGTAGCAACATACGTGCAGAGTGTTTTTTTTTACAAGAAGTTAATTAACATCAGTTTACTCACTAGGCAAAGCTTTGTCGAAGAATCTTATCAAAAAGTTATACGTAAAATGATCCTCTATCGTCAATAAAGATGTTATGCGTTAAGAGTACACCCCAAGCCAATGAAGGCCAAAGAATGCGCTCCGTCCCGTTTCGTTTCAATAAAATAAAACGAGACGCAGCATATTGTTGGCCTTCGTTGGCTTTGATCTGTACGCAGCATCACAAAAAAAAAAAGCTAATACAGTCAAATCTTATCTTATACCTTTAAATGAGCAATTCTTGTATATATATATAAATATTTATAATTGGATTCTCGGAATCGGCTCCAACGATTTTCATACAATTTAGTATATGGGGGGTTTCGGGGGCGATAAATCGATCTAGCTAGGAATCATTTTTAGAAAATGTCATTTTATTCGTGTTTTATCGATAATCAACTTAAACATAAACTTGGAAGAAAAATAACAAAAAGGAGGCGTTTGAGTAGTCTCAACTGAAAAATATGACTCTTCCTGACATCTATTGGCGAATAATAATACTATTTTTTGTGAGCAACTAATTGCTTTAACGACACAACAGCAGATGGCGTTGTTAAGTAACACGAAGTCAATGAGTGTTTGCTTTGAGGTTAGACTAAAATCAATTGTTTATTTTCCAAAAAACACAATTAAAAAAAAGATACCGAGCAAAGCTCGGTCATCCAGGTACCATCATTCAACTTGGAAGAAAAATAACAAAAAGGAGGCGTTTGAGTAGTCTCAACTGAAAAATATGACTCTTCCTGACATCTATTGGCGAATAATAATACTATTTTTTGTGAGCAAAGCAACTAATTGCTTTAACGACACAACAGCAGATGGCGTTGTTAAGTAACACGAAGTCAATGAGTGTTTGCTTTGAGGTTAGACTAAAATCAATTGTTTATTATCAAAAAAAAATACCGAGCAAAGCTCGGCCATCCAGGTACTACACATTAATAAACGTACATACTCGTATATCCTAAGTCCTATATTAACAATAAGTGCAAATGTATGAAACAACGATAGTGATTTATGAATGGTATGATATGGTCAGGGTACTGTTGTGCTGATAGAACTTCTGCTTGCTGTTCCAGGACAGAATCTGCAGCGCTGACCGAACGCTGCTAGAGCAATGGACGTGGAACCCGGCCCACAACGAGACACGCGCTGGCCTCATCACCACGGATGGGTACATGTCCACGCAGCAGATGGCTCAGGCTTGGAGGAGGAAGTACTTGGGACTCCTCACCCTCAACTCTTATAACTATTTGGTAAGAAAAGAGGCGATCAACAATTTTTTATTGTCAAAGGAAATGGTCACCACTGTTTTTTGTGAAATCTAACATTGGAGAGCTTCGATTGCATGAATGAAATACATCTAATCGGAGTTGAAAAGGGTTAAGATTTTGTTATTTATATTAACAAAAATAAATCATATTAGAAACGTTTACTGCCAATTTGAATATCCTAACCTACCTTACCAAGTTTCATAGAAATCAACTAGTTTTTTGCTTTTATTTATTCAAATTTTACGCCTCAACTTCCTAGTCAACTGATCATCGCGGGTACACTCCCACCAACTCCCATGGTCCTTCCAACCTTTCGGTTATACGGACGGAAACTGTGAGCCTGCTGGCTTTCGCCAGACTGCTCTACAAAATGTGTCCCATTCTACCCCTTTAGCACTGTCCCCCTTCTGTGGCTGTTTACGGCACAAACGACCTCTGTCGTAGGGCAGCTCCTGTGACTCGTACGCAGAGCGTACGGCGTACCACTTGTGCGCGAATTCGCATAGTCACCCGAAACTGGTCGCGTCGCGTACTAGATCCGCGGGTACAGAAAAGAGCATTCGTTTTAGGACACAGGGCATTTCTTGCCTTTCATCATTTCATCCCAATAAAATTAATGTGTTCCTGTAAGACAGCGGGTGAAACCGCAGGACGCTAGAAACATAATAAAAAATACTAAATATTAATGATATTTCCACAATTGGAACGGAACATTTCCACACACGGTCGCCTGACCCCAAATTAAGCAAAGTTTGTACTATGGCTGCCAGAGTGATATACATATACTGATTGACTGATATAATATATATACTTAAATATTTTTAAATACATACATAAATAGATAATAACACTCAGACACAAACACAAATGTTCATCATTTGGATGTTTGGCCTAGGTGGGAATCCAACCCACGCCGCCAAGCTCAGAAGTCATGTTCACTAACAACTGAGCCACCGAGACAGTCAACTAACTACTACTATTTACGTTTGTTTAAAATTGATCAAACTATGTATATTTCCACAACTCTTTCAGTTCAAGTTCCCACCAGACCAGCGTTCCCAGGAGACCTTCCGAGCTTTCACCGAAGGCCTGTTCGGTGCAAGCGCCGAGAGCACCACCATTCCTAAAGACAATGATGAGAAACTTTCCAACGTGAGTATCTAGATCTAAATATTAGCTTGGAACTAAATATTAGCTAAAATTATGATCTATAGATGTCGCAGCCAACTTGCTTAATCAGTCGTTCAATTAACAGTCTAGTCATTTTACTAAACGGCGCCGTTCAACTAGGTTCCTGAATAACATTTAGCTGTAGCGTTTTACAACATTTAATAAACCGGTTGAATTTAACATTTAATAAACTGGCTGGCTGATGCTCAGCCCATTTATACAATAGGGTGATTATTTGCTAAAATTACTGTTTTTGACCGAAGAAATGTGTTTTGAATTAATTGTGATAAAAATGAAATCCGAAAATTGGTAAAACGAACCGCAATTCTGATAGACTATGCTATGAGAATAAAATAATTTAAAATCTCACCTGCCCAACTCCTTTGTCAGGGCAAATCTGACTTGGATCCTTTATCCTTTGGCCCTAGCTCCCGCCGTATAGCCTTCGTGGTTTCGTATTTTTTTATAATAACCCGTATCCTCCCCTTCTTATATGACTTAGCAAGGCAAGTAGTCAATGTTGTCGATCCAACTCATTTAGCCTAGCCGTGTGATTGAATAGCTGAACATCATCAGGAAGCTAGTTGAATGGCGCCGTTTATTAAAGAGGCTAGTATGAGATGCGTTCCGCGGCGAGCGACATGAAGTTAGCTAAATCTGCCGCTGGCTTCATATCGTTCACTGCGAAACGTATCTCATACAAATATCCATACAAACCAGAAGTGTCCTCGTCTGCTGCTGCCGTCTGCGGTCGAGATACGCTCCATAACGTACAACTTGTACCTACTTACTTACATACTGGTTTCTTTCCAGCCATACAAATCCTGTGCTGCATGGACGCAGAATGTCGAAGAAAACAACGAAACGCTAACTCAGAAACACATATTTGAAACCAAGTTGGATTACAGACAGGTATGGTCATATTCAACTCGTTGGTTGAATCCAAGCTTCAGAGCTTGTCACACCACCGGCGTGAAGTGGCTAACTAGTCTGTCGGTATTCAACAGAATACACTACGGCGAGTGTGCACAAGAACCAAACGGCTGAACGGATCTAATTGAAATTTAGCACAGAGATAAATAATAGTCTGGAATAGCGGAATAGCACATGGGATACTTTTTAAACGGGTTTTTTAGTTGTGTTATATTATACTAGCTTCTGCCCGCGGCTTCGCCCGCGTGGCTTATACAAAATGTATGACGTTTTTAACTTCAGAAATAAATATTATAAGCGGTCACACTCGCTCTCAATTGAATACACAAACTGACAATATCCCAAGCAGAGCAATATGGACGAAGTTCTTTAGTTAACTAAACTATCTCTGGAATGAGAAAAGTAGGAGTAGTAGTATTGTATCAACAGAACTTAAAGCGTGTGTGAAAAGATAAAATTAGAAGGCAACCGAAAGTAGATAATTGGCAATTAATAATGTTTACAACGAAAACCTATTTTATTTTTATTTTTTAGAAAAACCAGGCTGCTCCATATGCGCTTACTCTGTAGCAGGCTACGTATAACTAACCGTGTGAAAAGCATTTTAGTCAATTATGAGTTTGACTTGAGATTTATTTATGGTCATGGCAAAGCAGACTTTGAGGGGAAACTGCACTCTTTTTAACTCGAAGGGGTAGTTCGGTGGTGTTAGAGATATTAGAGGAATCCTCAGCATAAACACAGACTCATTCGGAAACAACACCAGTCAGTGCGCTGGCAGACCTTTTTTTGGCAGAAATTAAACATCAAGTACTTAAATTAGACATTAAAAATTAAAATTAAGCATCAAAATAAAATAACATTGTTGGATGCCCTAGCTCCCACAGTAGGATACCCGGAGTTTGCTTCTTGGGTATCTATGTATGTGAGTATGCACGTGCATGCTGTGTCCTTTTTATGTGACGAGGGTAATGAATAGGTATGTGTTGTCTCGTATAATATACATATTTTAAGTGTTAATTATAGGTTAAGTGTTCATTGTAGTAATGACGTGACGTTTTACCTACTATACGTAGCTACTACCGTTATCTAGATCTGTACCAAATTCCAAGTTGCTGGCTATTACAGTTTCCAAGATAATCAGCTCACAGACATACAGACAGACAGACATCGGAGTTTCATGATAAGGTTCCTTTCACCAATTTAGTACGGAACCCTAAGAATGATTTATAACAGCGTCGTTTGTAGTGGGTTAATAACTTTCTCAACAAAGTTTTCGGAGTAAAAAGAAGCCCTATTAGACTCTGTCGGTGGATGATGATGATTTTGGAAAAACTGTGATACACGTGTCTCATAATTTTAATTGAAGAGTATTTGTACCAATTTTATGAGTCAATCGACCCAGAGAATAAAAAGTTTCATAGAAATTTCAACCCCCCATTTCCCCCCCTTAGGGGTAGTATTTCGAAAAACCCTTTCTTAGTGGATGCCTGCACTGTACAAAGAACATATCCTCCAAATTTCATGTTTCTAGGACCAGCGGTTTAGGCTGTGCGTTGATATATAAGTCAGTCAGTCAGTCAGGACTTTGAATTTTATTATATAGATAGTTGAAATTACATTTACATAAGGTTAGGACTACGAGTAGTATTTTGGAAAGTTAGTACATAATAAAAGCTCTCTGCTCAGGATGTCTAACATAACATCTTTTTGCCATGATGGTTACGTTTTGTTTTCGACGCTGCGCGACCATGAACCTTATTGCGGAGTGATACGTATAGTATAACTATTCAGAGGGTATACAACCTTTATTGCTAAGGAGGTAGGCATCTGGCAATTTTCTAACTTTCCCACTCCTTCTAGATGATAACTCAGATATCGCGCCGGCTGGGCTTCAAGTACGACATCCACAGAGACACGATCAACAGGATGTACGAGATGTGTCGGTACAACAAGGCGTGGGACGTCACTAAGATCTCGCCTTGGTGCGCTGTGAGTTACAAACATACCACTACATTTTTCATTCTTTCAGTATACATTTTCTTTAAAATCATTTCTATTCATTTTAAACTGACTTCAAAAAAGGAGGAAGTTCTATATGTTAGTCTGTGTGTAGTTAGTCTGTTTTTAATAAGCAATTAAGTAAATAGGTACCTAATAGGTTTATATTCGCTTTACATTTTTGAACAGCCTCATCCCACTTCTGACTGAAATTGATATGCCTGTTGCAACCTACCAAGTTGATATGTCCATTGTAGTAGAAAAAATTGGCTTATCTCCAGCTCCAAAGTTGTGTAATACTTACCTCTCATACAAAAAACTATTTAAATAGGTAGATTCAAATCCATCATGAACCATGTCGTGTCAAAGATCGCAATTTTTATTTTGTCCTAATCTTTCAGACAACAATTTATGATAAAATATTTAACGCGAACACATCACATGAACATATCACAATCACATCAAAAAATCAAAAAATTCACATCAAAAAATTATTAAGTAGTTCTAGGTATTTTCTAATTTTGAAATTTTTGTTCAGGTTTTCACAAAAGAGGATCTTAAACGCCTTGAATACGCCGAAGACCTGGAAACATACTACAAGTACGGCTACGGCCAGCCGCTTCACCAGAAGATCGGATGTCTGCCCATCAAAGACATGTTCAACTTTTTCACCAGCCATATTTCTAAAGGTACACACATAATTAACCATTCGATTTGCATATGGAGACAAGTTGCAAATTTTTAAAAAATTAGTTGACTTTGTTTCGGTTTTGGTTTGGTTGGTTTAGTTTCAGACACTTAGTGAAATATTATCAATCTGTTGTAAATTAGAGGATGGATAAAATCGCAAAGATCGCGGAGAATCGCCAAGACGGACAAGTCTTGCGTGACTAAACTTAAGGCTTCACCAAGATCAGCGCTGTTGCAGAAAAAAAAAATTGTAGCACCTGGGACCCTATTCGGAGATTTGAGATTTTCATCTCACCTTTTTTTGTCCTTGTTCCTCTCATTTGAAACGTGATAGGTGTGAGAGTGACCAAGATAAAATCTCATCTCATATCACGCGCAGGAATAGCCCCCCTGACACTGTTTAGTTCATATTCGTTTAATATTATTTTTACCCAACTGCTGGCAGAAGAAGGGAAAATTATTCCTGGGAAGGGTTGTTTTTCGGATCTTCGAAACGACTGGATCAATTTCGACAGTTTAGGTAAACAAATGGGTCTGATAAAAGTCGGGGTTTTGATTTTTAGTCAGACCCACTGGTTTATATATTAATTTTGCTGGTAAGTATGTATGTTACAAAAAAAACTTATCTATTTCTTTTCACCCTTCCAGAGTTAGCTTGTTTATTCAATAATTGTATTATTAGTTTTGTTGGTGTGTTACAAAGTAAATAGTACTTACCTATGTCCTTTCCTTGTTCCAGAGCTACCCCAGCTGCCTCTCTCCATGGTGACGATCACGTCGGCCCCCATGCTGCTGGCGACGCTGGCCGCGCTCCGCACGCACCAGGACGCGGCGCCGCCCACCGGAGACAACTTCAACTTCCAGAACTACGGCGCGCAGGCCAGGAAGTGGACCACTTCCACCATGGCACCTTACAATGGGAATATCGCGGCTGTGCTCTACAAGTGAGTGCTGAGGACTTTCCAGAACTAGCCCAGCTTCAGTTCAACTTCCAGAACTGCGGCGCGCAGGCCAGGAAGTGGACTACTTCCACCATGGCACCTTAAAATGGGAACATCGCTGCTGTGCTCTACAAGTGAGTACTGGGGACTTTCCAGAACTAGCCCAGCTTCACTTCACCTTCCAGAAATACGGCGCGCAGGCCAGGAAATCGACCACTTCCACCATGGCACCACAAACATTGTTTTAGCCTACGTACTTGCTACCACCAAAGCTATGACAACTTATTATTTTTTTAAGGGATAAAAAATATGCTTTTGACGGTAGTCCGGTAGTTTACCCCCCTCATATAAAGTTTTCAACCTCATACAAAGTTTCCAACTGGTCAAGGGTGATCAAACAGCAACACACTCAAAAATCAACCTTATTTCCCACAGGTGCAACACAAACGGCAACTTCCAAACCAACGACGAATACCAAGTACTTTTCCTAGAGAACGAGAAGCCCATGTATTTAGAAGGATGCCGCGTCGGGCTCTGTGATTGGAGTATGATTAAGAACAGGTTTAACGAGCTCGTCACTAACTGTGACTTGGAATTCTGTAACGGAGCTGGGAAGTTGAGCTTTGGAGCGAGTTTAGCTGTGATAGGGTTTCTAATCAGCCGGTTTAGTCTTCAACTGTAAATATTATTATCAGTGGCAGTCATGTTGGAGTATAGTGCATGACCGGCAAACATCTTCAGGTGAAAAAAACGGTAAACTTGGGTTGTTCTCTAAAAATTCAATGCGACTGTTTTTCGACGGGATACGCATGCAATTCAACCAATGGGTACAAATCAACTAGAGATCTGTATCATGTAGAGTAAAATGTATTTATTTATTTATGGTCTCAAGAAGACAATTAGTTTTGTTCAAACGCTTTTTTTTATTCAAAATAGATCTACATTGGACGAACTGTCAGATGGTGATTCTCGATCGGTATTTTTTAAACAACTTTTACTGTAAGTATATAGCCTTGCAAATTGACGATTAAATCTATAACCACAGAAATCACTCGTTTGTGTTTGGTAAAAATGGGACTTATTTAAGGCTATTACTGGGATGTGTTTTTGTATGTATACAACTACAAAAATGATGATTTTTATTTTATGAAAGGAGCATTAACAGCATACAACTATATAAACATTACGTTATCTAATGTTGAACGCCAAGATGTTTTTTTGGTCGCTGTATCACAGGAGTAGTGGTAGGTAGCACAGACACTGGAGATGTGCGGTGCCCGACGAAAAAAATCACCAATAGGAGCATTCCATTTTGAGATCAAGTTTCGAAATGGCGGGAAATTTAAATTCCAAACCGTTTTTTTGTTTTTGACGCGAGACCGGATAACTAATGGAATTTGCGCTAATCGTAGATCATTCTTTACGATATTTTGCTGAAATAATAAACAGTATTGCACCAGATTGCTCTAATATGTCATTTAACCGATAAACTCTGACGATTGTGAACTAAGGTTCTTTTACCATTTTTAGTAATCAGGTACCTATATATTTGCTAAATTTGTCTGTATAATTACGTGAGAAATAGTCTAAGATAATCGTAAATTCTATTATCTGTGGCCCTATTCGGAGATTTGAGAGTTTCATCTCACCTTTTTTCGTCCTTGTTGCTCTCGTTTGAAACGTCATAGGTGTGAGAGTGACCAAGATAAAATCTCATCTCATGTCACGCACAGGAATAGCCCCCCAGGTACAACGCTTACTCGATCTAGCTACAAAAACAAACAAAACTATTTAAAATTCAAATTTCGTGCCATTAGAGAAACCTTGATTCTGATAGGTCGTTTTTTTCAAACACACCCCAGTCTCGTGGTAAATGATACAAAAAAACAAGCATTCCGGGAGCAAACACGTAATGACGTCACTCGTCATCGTCTCGTCCGTCTCTTTCCAACTATTAGTAAATTACTTATTTCGGTCTTGCTTAAGCATCGATTGACGTCACTACGTGTTGCCCACGTGACCGGAATGCTAAACCTGACGGAGTATATTATTATTCGATGTCATGGTACATCTCCAGTGGATACTCAGCTTCAATAAGGTATACTTCTAGCCCAACGATCAGAACCTAATTCAGAGTATATTTTAGCTTGAGCTGTAGTTTTAGATTTTCTTCATTGTAACTCGCGTGGCCATTCTTTATAAAATATTGGAAATCACCGGCTTCTCACATTGTAGTTCACTTCATACTAAGTAGTATCGTTAAAAGGTTAAAAGCAATACTTTCTTTAAGAATTCCAAGTCAGTATTTTTGGTACCTAATATGGTGTCTATTTTTTATTGTTCTCTATGGGTCAGCGCCATTTTAGCGCACATCAGCGGATTTTAAATTTATCAATGAACATTTTATCTTATTTTATCGATATAAGGTATATTTTGCGCTGACCCAACTTAACCTCGATCCATGATTACCAAGTAATCTCATAGTTATTTTATATTACAATTTTAAGTGTTATTAATAATTGTTTTAAGAGTAAATAATTTAGATACAGATTTATCCTCAAAGAGGAATTAGATTTTTCTATACGAATGTTGACTAAATATTTTTATGCCACCTTCTACTTACTCACTAATATAATAGTTATTGTTATTAACAATATTTATCATGTTGATGTTTTTTTTTAATAATTATGTAGCTGTTGTTTGTAACTTGCACCAAATAGTTGAATAAAATTATTTACACTTATCCAGTGGTTTTCTTCTCCTTTTATGGCGATATATAGCGATGGCAGCCTAGTTGGGAGAAGACCCGCCTCTCAAGCCAAAGGGAGCTGGTTCGAACCCAGCCGATGGCACGCACCAATTTGTTCATTGTGTGATCATTTGTGCGTATTGTATGTCATCTGCTACATGACTGGAGCCCGGTGTATGGCGACAGGCTCGCTTCCTGTTACTTTTTGGGACTAAATATCGTCCGGCGAAGTGCGGGTGGTGTGTTACACCTCTGCCAGCACCCTCAGGGGAAAGGCGTGACGATATGCTGTCATGGCGAAAGTATGTCGTGTGGGCTGTCCTTTAGATAAAGTCAGCCGTTTGAGAACGCTTACCGAGCTCTGTTATAGGATTTTTTAATGCCGCGGCCTGACATTTGACAACTTTCGGTCAAAATTTGGCTTGAATTTGAAATGGCAAATATTGATCCCTATTGCTTGACCCATTAGCTTCAATATCAACTTAACTGACTGATACAAACATTGGTCTCTTGGCCGCAAGACCTAGATTGGTGCATATTTGACCAATGTGTGGCCGCGGAATAAACTATTTCACAAAAATAAGTTAAGCTGTAGACGATGTTTATTATATTCGTCTTATGTTCATATAAAAAACGCTGCTTGTACCTCTGCGCTGAGCATAGGTCTTCAACAATACCTATCAAAAAAAAAAGTCAAAAGTTACCACACGCACAAGCTACACCCCACTTTTAACTGCGTAGGTCAGGCTTGAACACGGAACACCGCGCGTGTGGTTGGTAAAACTACATCGCGCCAACCCTAATGCATGCCTTGCGAACTTGACTTGCTTGACTAGTGTTGTAACGACACTCATTTAAGTACCTACGCGCAAGCCTCCGTTAATTATGCGCAGTTAAAAGTGTGGTGAAGCTCGTGCGTGTGGTAAGCCTATTAGACTAATCAAGTCAAATACAACATAAAAACAAAAGTTTAAAAATAAATAACGAAAAGTTTATTTTCCTTACAAATACAACATGCTGCTAAATAATGCTGTTCTGATTTCTCATTTTAAACTTAACAATTCTTGGCCGCGTATTTATTTATTTATATCAATTTCACAAAACTTACAGTTTATAAAAACCAGAACGTTTTGAGTTAAGCTAATAACATTTAAGTTCAAATCAACATCATTTTTTCTATATGACTTAAAGTCATACAAAAACAATAATTATAAGACAAGTTCGTTATAAAAAGCATTTATGCACAAATAGTTCAGACATATTTCGACAGACGTACAAAATTATAAACTATAACTTTTATATATTCACGAATAATAATATGGGAATATGCATGTATTTTTTTCGATAGTTTAGATCACTACATAACCTTATACCTATTTAAAACAGTAAAAAAATATCTAACATCAAAAAAGTAATTTAATAAAAGTTGAAATTTGCCAACCGAACCGTATTACGTAAAAACCCGATTACTTACTTTAAAAAAATGTGATAATTATATGTCATCTGCTACATGACTGGAGTCCGGTGTATGGCGAGTTGGCGACAGGCTCGCCCCCTGGCACATTTGGGACTGAATATCGTCCGGCGAAATGTGGGTGTTGAATTACGCCTCTGCTAGCCCCCTCGGGGGAAAGGCGTGACAATATGTTATGTTATGTTACGATGTGTCATACGATAAGTTTCGATTTCGCGTAACATTTAAAAGAATATGTAGGTAGGTGAGTTTTTGATTTTTATACCTAAACTGGACTTTTTACTAAAAGTAAATCTTCTGTACGTAATACAATTATTTTTTCTGTGGTATTACGGAAGCCAATCGCTCCCTACCTCTTGCTTCATTCACATAAGCCATCAATAACAGCGCCACTAGCAACAAGACAACAATGGATGGAAACAAATTAGTTCATAGGTAGTCCAACACAGGGTGAACTACCAATTGATGTCTGCTATTTGGCTACTGATCTATAAGGCGAGCCAACTTGCTTAATCAGCCATTCAATTAACAGCCTAGCCATTTTACTAAATGGCACCGTTCAGCTTCCTGAATGATATTCAGCCGTAGCGTCTATTGCAACATTTAATAAACTGTCTGGCTGATGCTTAGGCCATTCTAAGAATAGGGTGATTATTGGCAAAATTGTTTCTATTGTTTTTTTTTGTTAGTCTGTATTCTGTGTGTAAATCTTTTATTCTGTGTGTTTTTTGCCACAAATAAATGTCTGTCTACGAGTATGTCTATTTTTCACCGAAAAATTGGATTTATTTTTAAGTAAAATAAAATACGAAAATCGGTGAAACATAATTTTAAAATAACCTAACACTTCTCCTGTCCGACTCTTTTATCAGGGCAAATCCGACTTGGATTGGTTAGGCTAGAATCGGTCGTTCGAATCGTGGTTCGTGGTTATTTTTATAACAACCCGTAACGTCCCCTACTCAAATGACTTGGCTAGGCAAGTATTCAGCGATGTCGATCAAAGTCATTTTGTCTAGCCGTTTGATTGAATGGCTGAATATCATCAGGAAGCTAGTTGAAAGGCGCTGTTTATCAAAAAGACTAGGCTGTTAATTGAACGGCTAATTAAGCTAGTTGGCTGCGACATATACAGTATACAGGGTTATGGGTGACTCACCAAAAACCTCTTAAGGGTTCATTGTAGTCATCAATACGATCAACTTTTACTATGAAGCCAATCCTGTAATCACGAAAAAACAGCTGTTCCACACAAAAAGTTCAATCACCTGAGACAAAATGTATGGAACAGCTGATTCTTTTTTTTCGCGATTTCGGTGTTCGCCCCATAGTAAAAGTTGTTCATATTGATGAGTACAATGAACCCTTAAGAGGTTTTTGGGTAGGTACCTATAACGCTGTATACTGTCAATGCCACTGTTGCATAATACAAAAAGTTACGTATGACAGCAATGGTCGCGCACTTTACGCGTCACATTTACGAGGCACTATCCTTATCTAAATCACATGCATATTCCCTATTGCTTTATTAAGTTATAAAACTTAAGGCGATACACACATTACATCGCGCCACGCGACATTGCGCGCGAACGTGTTTGTCAACGTTTAGTGGCCTGTGGCCCTATTCCGAGATTTGAGATTTTCATCTCACCTTTTTTCGTCCTTATTGCTCTCGTGTGAAACGTCATAGGTGTGAGAGTGACCAAGATAAAATCTCATCTCATCTCACACGTAGGAATAGCCCCGCTGGATTCCGTTGTCAACTCACTAAACGAAACCTAATGCTATCACTATCATTACCAATAGAAACATGAGACAGCATGCATTTTAATGCTATCAAATAAGTCTGAATTTAGTTTTTGTAAAAGGGCTCATTACACTGTCCAATTCGCAGTATGTTAACTTGGAGTGCCCGTGCGATAGATATAAAATGGTTTGCTAACTGACTTTAATCTATCCAAATTTAGCCTGCTAGCTCACCTAGCGTATTCCAAATCAAGTAATGTAATAACCAGTTTAGTCGGGTAGTAAGCAGGTGCCGACTAAAAGCAAGTTGTAATAGTTGCTTTAAGAGTCCGGCGACCACTTTAGACTAACTTCGCATTGGCTTAAGGTATTCTATGGCCATTTCGTCTAGAAGACGAGAGAAGAGAGCGAGAGATATTCACGAGCCTCTAAAGTTACCTACAGAGTGACAAAGTGCAATTTCAATTTTTTTTTATGACTTTTGCACTACTGTAATCATTCTTAAATAACTAAGAATTTCCCTTGTATTATGGATTCATTTAACAGCTAATGATGTAGACAACCTCCCTATGTAATGGAATTTTTGATTTGCTTTGTCTACCTGTTGAATAAATCAGTCAAAAGTGATCCCTTAAAATGCGGATATTTTTCATAGCTCTTTTTTCGCTTGAGAACGTTTTTAAAAAAAATCAAGAATATAGGGGCGGAGAAATAGTTAATTTAATTGTGCATGCTAAATTTCATCGTAATCTGACAAATGGTTTTCAAGAAATTTGAGTAGCACGTTTGTACGCGCAATTTTAATTTTGTATCTTTTTGTTTTTGCTAAAAATAAATATTTGTCTAAAAGGTTTTGATATTTATAGCGCGGACAAAACACAGCGCGGGTGGTTTAGCTCGTCGTTTCGCGCAACGTCACGTGTCGCGGAGCATGTGTCAATCGCCTAAAATATTGGTGAAAATTTACTAATTGCTTATTATACCTACTTACAATTAAAGAATTCAAATGGTGGGTATTTCTTATATTTTATTGTATTTTTTTGAAACTTGTTTTCATTTTACTGACATTTTAAATAATTTTATTTTTATATTTTTATAGAAAAGCGGCGTGATTATTTGTATGTACTTATGTATTTTTTAAAACATCATATCTTCGTAACATATTCAAGTTATAAGCTTCTTTAAAATATTATATTAAGGTATGAAGTAATACCTAGTTTAAAAAGTTACATGTTTATAAAAAATTGTCTTAAAAACCTGATTTGTTGTTAATACAATGCCTACTCCAAAAATTCCATCAGTAATTCATAAACCACCGCGACCTATATATCACTATCCCACTCACACTTACAGCCACGAACGTGCGAGCGAGAAAACAATTTGATAACCTAACTTCCCCGCGTATCACGTCTCTTGCGCACTGCTCGACAGATGGCGTGTCCTTTTCGCACCCGCGGCTTTTTTACGTTTTTTATCACTTTCTTCCTCACTCACACTGTTGCACCTCGGTTTAGGGCTGAGCATCGTATCCGAGCTCACCGATTCTCTCTGAGACTTCTTTCTCTGTCTTTTAGGAACTATGTCTCCAGCGATCATTTCTATGAACTGTTTCTGTTTTCCTTCCCAGTAGAGGTTTTGTCTTTTCATCAGTTCGGGGTGTTTGCTCTCGAAAACGACGTCTGGTGGTATGAGCAGTTCCCAGCCGGTTTTGGAGTTGAACTTGGCAACGGAGCGGATGACTTCCAGGACTTCTAGAGGGGGCAGGGGTAGGGCGGCTGTCACTTTACGCCGGTCGATGTACGGTTGCTTTGTGAAAAGGTACAGCTGTCAACGAAATATGTGAGTGTGAGAGACATTTATGAAAATAATTTGATAGAACAAAGTTTTTTTTATAATAACAAAGAACGAATTAATTATCGTCACGATCGGGGTCTTCTAGGTAAAATATCTCAACTGTAGGCCCCATCATTGCCTATTCTCAGCTGAAGTTAGAGAGAGAGACGAGATGCGGCATGATGATGGCGGACAAACGCAAACATTTTTTCCACCGAATACAAAAGTCACGTCGTTCAAATCGCAACCCTAATTTTGGCAAAATAGTGGTTAATGTCGTAATTTTCGTAACCATCATAATTATATATTAATCAAACTCGGAGCGTAGCCCCGCGCACGTCAGTAGATATGACGGTAGATATACTCACGACGTGGTCCCGCGCGGCGGCCATGAGGCGCGGCGGCACGCAGCCCTGCCTGGTGTAGAGCGCGGCGGAGCGGCACGCCCACACGCCGCGCACGTCAGTAGATATGACGGTAGATATACTCACGACGTGGTCCCGCGCGGCGGCCATGAGGCGCGGCGGCACGCAGCCCTGCCTGGTGTAGAGCGCGGCGGAGCGGCACGCCCACACGCCGCGCACGTCAGTAGATATGACGGTAGATATACTCACGACGTGGTCCCGCGCGGCGGCCATGAGGCGCGGCGGCACGAAGCCCTGCCTGGTGTAGAGCGCGGCGGAGCGGCACGCCCACACGCCGCGCACGTCAGTAGATATGACGGTAGATATACTCACGACGTGGTCCCGCGCGGCGGCCATGAGGCGCGGCGGCACGCAGCCCTGCCTGGTGTAGAGCGCGGCGGAGCGGCACGCCCACCCGCCGCGCACGTCAGTAGATATGACGGTAGATATACTCACGACGTGGTCCCGCGCGGCGGCCATGAGGCGCGGCGGCACGCAGCCCTGCCTGGTGTAGAGCGCGGCGGAGCGGCACGCCCACACGCCGCGCACGTCAGTAGATATGACGGTAGATATACTCACGACGTGGTCCCGCGCGGCGGCCATGAGGCGCGGCGGCACGAAGCCCTGCCTGGTGTAGAGCGCGGCGGAGCGGCACGCCCACACGCCGCGCACGTCAGTAGATATGACGGTAGATATACTCACGACGTGGTCCCGCGCGGCGGCCATGAGGCGCGGCGGCACGCAGCCCTGCCTGGTGTAGAGCGCGGCGGAGCGGCACGCCCACACGCCGCGCACGTCAATAGATATGACGGTAGATATACTCACGACGTGGTCCCGCGCGGCGGCCATGAGGCGCGGCGGCGCGCAGCCCTGCCTGGTGTAGAGCGCGGCGGAGCGGCACGCCCACACGCCGCGCACGTCAGTAGATATGACGGTAGATATACTCACGACGTGGTCCCGCGCGGCGGCCATGAGGCGCGGCGGCACGCAGCCCTGCCTGGTGTAGAGCGCGGCGGAGCGGCACGCCCACACGCCGCGCACGTCAGTAGATATGACGGTAGATATACTCACGACGTGGTCCCGCGCGGCGGCCATGAGGCGCGGCGGCACGCAGCCCTGCCTGGTGTAGAGCGCGGCGGAGCGGCACGCCCACACGCCGCGCACGTCAGTAGATATGACGGTAGATATACTCACGACGTGGTCCCGCGCGGCGGCCATGAGGCGCGGCGGCACGCAGCCCTGCCTGGTGTAGAGCGCGGCGGAGCGGCACGCCCACACGCCGCGCACGTCAGTAGATATGACGGTAGATATACTCACGACGTGGTCCCGCGCGGCGGCCATGAGGCGCGGCGGCACGCAGCCCTGCCTGGTGTAGAGCGCGGCGGAGCGGCACGCCCACACGCCGCGCACGTCAGTAGATATGACGGTAGATATACTCACGACGTGGTCCCGCGCGGCGGCCATGAGGCGCGGCGGCACGCAGCCCTGCCTGGTGTAGAGCGCGGCGGAGCGGCACGCCCACACGCCGCGCACGTCAGTAGATATGACGGTAGATATACTCACGACGTGGTCCCGCGCGGCGGCCATGAGGCGCGGCGGCACGCAGCCCTGCCTGGTGTAGAGCGCGGCGGAGCGGCACGCCCACACGCCGCGCACGTCAGTAGATATGACGGTAGATATACTCACGACGTGGTCCCGCGCGGCGGCCATGAGGCGCGGCGGCACGCAGCCCTGCCTGGTGTAGAGCGCGGCGGAGCGGCACGCCCACACGCCGCGCACGTCAGTAGATATGACGGTAGATATACTCACGACGTGGTCCCGCGCGGCGGCCATGAGGCGCGGCGGCACGCAGCCCTGCCTGGTGTAGAGCGCGGCGGAGCGGCACGCCCACACGCCGCGCACGTCAGTAGATATGACGGTAGATATACTCACGACGTGGTCCCGCGCGGCGGCCATGAGGCGCGGCGGCACGCAGCCCTGCCTGGTGTAGAGCGCGGCGGAGCGGCACGCCCACACGCCGCGCACGTCAGTAGATATGACGGTAGATATACTCACGACGTGGTCCCGCGCGGCGGCCATGAGGCGCGGCGGCACGCAGCCCTGCCTGGTGTAGAGCGCGGCGGAGCGGCACGCCCACACGCCGCGCACGTCAGTAGATATGACGGTAGATATACTCACGACGTGGTCCCGCGCGGCGGCCATGAGGCGCGGCGGCACGCAGCCCTGCCTGGTGTAGAGCGCGGCGGAGCGGCACGCCCACACGCCGCGCACGTCAGTAGATATGACGGTAGATATACTCACGACGTGGTCCCGCGCGGCGGCCATGAGGCGCGGCGGCACGCAGCCCTGCCTGGTGTAGAGCGCGGCGGAGCGGCACGCCCACACGCCGCGCACGTCAGTAGATATGACGGTAGATATACTCACGACGTGGTCCCGCGCGGCGGCCATGAGGCGCGGCGGCACGCAGCCCTGCCTGGTGTAGAGCGCGGCGGAGCGGCACGCCCACACGCCGCGCACGTCAGTAGATATGACGGTAGATATACTCACGACGTGGTCCCGCGCGGCGGCCATGAGGCGCGGCGGCACGCAGCCCTGCCTGGTGTAGAGCGCGGCGGAGCGGCACGCCCACACGCCGCGCACGTCAGTAGATATGACGGTAGATATACTCACGACGTGGTCCCGCGCGGCGGCCATGAGGCGCGGCGGCACGCAGCCCTGCCTGGTGTAGAGCGCGGCGGAGCGGCACGCCCACACGCCGCGCACGTCAGTAGATATGACGGTAGATATACTCACGACGTGGTCCCGCGCGGCGGCCATGAGGCGCGGCGGCACGCAGCCCTGCCTGGTGTAGAGCGCGGCGGAGCGGCACGCCCACACGCCGCGCACGTCAGTAGATATGACGGTAGATATACTCACGACGTGGTCCCGCGCGGCGGCCATGAGGCGCGGCGGCACGCAGCCCTGCCTGGTGTAGAGCGCGGCGGAGCGGCACGCCCACACGCCGCGCACGTCAGTAGATATGACGGTAGATATACTCACGACGTGGTCCCGCGCGGCGGCCATGAGGCGCGGCGGCACGCAGCCCTGCCTGGTGTAGAGCGCGGCGGAGCGGCACGCCCACACGCCGCGCACGTCAGTAGATATGACGGTAGATATACTCACGACGTGGTCCCGCGCGGCGGCCATGAGGCGCGGCGGCACGCAGCCCTGCCTGGTGTAGAGCGCGGCGGAGCGGCACGCCCACACGCCGCGCACGTCAGTAGATATGACGGTAGATATACTCACGACGTGGTCCCGCGCGGCGGCCATGAGGCGCGGCGGCACGAAGCCCTGCCTGGTGTAGAGCGCGGCGGAGCGGCACGCCCACACGCCGCGCACGTCAGTAGATATGACGGTAGATATACTCACGACGTGGTCCCGCGCGGCGGCCATGAGGCGCGGCGGCACGCAGCCCTGCCTGGTGTAGAGCGCGGCGGAGCGGCACGCCCACACGCCGCGCACGTCAATAGATATGACGGTAGATATACTCACGACGTGGTCCCGCGCGGCGGCCATGAGGCGCGGCGGCACGCAGCCCTGCCTGGTGTAGAGCGCGGCGGAGCGGCACGCCCACACGCCGCGCACGCAGCACGCGGCGGCCGTGAGGAGGGAGATGAGCGCGCACTCGGACAGCGGGCCGTCCTCGCCGCGGATCAAGGCTCGCAGCTCGTTGAATGGCATCAATTTTGCTAGAAACAAAGTTTAGTTTATAAAATCATTTCCGTCATTTCCGTAACTACTAACGTCATTACCATCATATTTGCTAACGTCATTTCCGTAACTACTAACGACATTACCATCATATTTTCTAGCGTCATTTCCTACTACCATCATTACCATCAATTTGCTAGGGTTATTTTTATTGCTACTAATGTCATTACCTTCATATTTACTAGCATCGTTTCCGTAACTACTAAGCGTCATTACCATCATATTCGCTAGTTTCATTTCTGAACTGCTAGCGTCAGCGTCATTACAATCATACTACCGTTACATACCATTGAGTAGTATTTCTTTTATCTGTTCCTCAGGTGAGGGTCGTTGAGAGGGCGCCACGTCAGCCTCGTCCTCTGGCGGCGGCGGGACGAGCGCGCGAATGTATTCTTTAGGACGTAGGTTGAGTGACGAGCCGTCGGTCGTCGTCGCACTGAACAGCTTTAGACGCTCCAGCTGTGGGAATAAGGGTGGTTTTTCATAGACTAGGTACAGCATTTAACTGCGTAGATAATTAGTGAAATTTTCTAGTCTAGCAATGATGATCCTAGTTGGAGAAGATCCGCCTCTCAAGCCAGAGGGAGCGGGTTCAATCCCAGCCGCACGCACCGATTTGTTTATTGCGTGTGTTACATGTGCGTTTGTATGTCATCTGCTACATGACTGGAGCTTGGTGTATGGCGACAGGCTCGCACCCTGTCGCATTTGTGACTGAATACCGACCGGCGAAATGTGGGTATTGAATTAAACCTTTACCAGCCCCTTCGGGGGAAAAGCATGACAATATGTATGTTTAAAAAACAATTAAAATTTAGTAAATTAAAATTTAAAAAATTTAGTCTAGAATGTTAAAACAACTTCGAGAAATCAGGTGTCATCACATTAATATCATAAATTAGATAATAATAAGGCTTTTAGTGATAAGGCCCCCAGTTGTTACACTATTTAATAAGTTTTATCATTATTTTTCTGTTGTTGTTTTGTTATCTGTGGTGTGAACAATAAAGAGTTTATCTATCTATCTAATATCATAAATGCGAAAGTTTAGATGGATGTTTGTTACTCAATTGTGGCTGAATGGATCTCAATAAACTTTGGCAGAGATGGATTATGGTCTGGAATAGGATACTTTTTAACTACGGATAACACCATCGAGCGCAGCTAGCGGGCATCATAATAAATGAATATGTTCATCTTGTAATCTTATTGTGGATGGGGCAATAAATGGTAGTAAACAATGTATGCTAAAGTATTGTAGTATTTAAAAGTATCTATTCCATTTTTTTTGTGTGAGTCACTAGCTAAAGCATGAAATCCTCTACCTGACTGAGTGTGTCTTGAAGTCTTTACTAAATAAGTTTTTTGTAGGCAAGCATGCACTATTGTAGACTACATCATTGCTTAACATCTGACCTCAATGATGTGACAATGTTGTCATCTAAAATCTATTATTGAACAAATAAAAAAAATCAGTAAATACTCACATCAGCATGATCAGACTCGCTGTCCCTCCACAGTCCGTCATACCAGGGCTCTTCAGCTGCTCGCTGCGCTACACTCTCGTAGGACTTTTCTCGCGCCTTTTTCATCATGTCAGTCTCTGGTCGAGCAAATTTCACTGTCACCTAAAACAAAATTGGCTTTGACATACAAACAGACAGATCTCGGAGTCACATCATAAAGGTTCCTTTTTACCATTTTGTTATGGAATCCTAAAAACAGTAAATTACAAAACTGACAATAGGTTTTAATTTGGAGTCCAGTTAGCGAGGGTAGGGAGGCCTTAATCCAGCCCCCTATTCATTCATGTGGTCATATGAGACACAGTTCACTCCTTTGACTAATAAGAGAGACTTTTGTGAAGACTTTGATGAATAAGAGAGACAATGACCAGAAAACATCTCATGCATAAAAATAGTGCCCCAGATATAAATAATCTCTCAGCCTTTATGAGTTTTATACATAGTCATATACATAGTTGCTAAATTTACTTTCTACCAGTTCTGTATACCTGTTGAGCTTCAGGTTCCTTCTCCTCATCTTCAGAATTGTCTTCTTTGCTTTTATCTCGTTTTCTCTTATCTTGTTTATCAAAATATGAATATGAAGGTCGCATTTGAACTATACCTGTGAGGTCAAAATATAGATTACATCTTAGAATTGCTTGACTGATACAAAATATGTTTAGGTTTCTTAGTTTTTTATTTATTTAAGGGTAATCCACCCATAAATGTACCCATCACCATCACCTAGTTATAATGTATTCTTGTTCCCTGAGAAGAATTTATCCAAGAAAGATTTTCGTTGCTTGGATGAACTATATCATTGTCCCACATAAACTGGGTTTAATAATCATTGTTGGATCAACTCAATTGGAAACCAAACAATAATAATACAATACAAGGTTGTCTGGAAGAGATCACTCTTAAGCGATAATACCCCCCATTGTGCCTATATTTTTGAGTGTTCAGTTTGTATTTATTTTGTATTTGGTGTCAATAAAGAGTTTTTGTATTGTATTGTATTGTAATGTAGGGCAGGGATGGCAAATGATTATGGATCTACATGTGACATTTTTATAAAGAAATGTTTTATGAGTACATGCCATTACACTAATCGTTTGAATCAAAATGCAAACCTTTTTGACTGTTGGCATGCCCAAAATATTAGGCATGGCTGATATGGTGGTAGTAATGTTAACATACCTTGTATAGGGGTGCAATGAAGCTCATTATCTTGTAACATGGCAATGGCAAAATGCTTAGTTTCGGTACAAGTGGCACTACTTTCATATACTATCTTATCCATTACTCCCTTCTTGAAATACAATGACTTATCTTTCTCTTTGATATGCCAAGTTGATTCCTGCAAATTGTAAGTAAGTTTTAAATAATTTTATCATTGACACTTAAATGTTGGTGACAGCTATTATTTTTTGTGAGCCGAGCAAAGTGGAGTTACTTGGCTCAAGATTTAATTCAAACTGTGATAGAATGCTACCCATTTTTGACTGACTTCAGGATGGAATTTTTTGTAAATAAATGAAATAAAAGTGTAAATTCATAGTTTTTGATACATACTGGCATAATAAAAAAAAATTTTAGACACACAGTACATAAAACCAGTTACCTGAGCCCCATCAGTGTTGATAGCTATTTGCTCTCCTTTAGAGGGGCAGTACTTATCGCTGTATGTGTCTAACGCGACCTCCAACCGCACCATTTGGTTCTGTGGCTTGACGGTAGCGTTTACCACTTTTACGTCGCTCCAATCCCTAGTGCCTGGTCTTACCGGGTACTGATATATGTACAGATTCTGGCTCAAAGCTTGAGATAAGTAGACAGGCTTCTGCAACAAGATTAAATGAAGATTATAAACCGCTCCGATTACAACAACATAACCTTAACCTAAAACACGTTTCGTTCGGACTTTTATCCCGAAATCTTACCTCGTCAATAATATCGTCATCGTCATCCATGTTCATGATGTTTTCCTATATTTAGAGCTAAAGCATATTCGAAAAAAACTAAATTTTATTAAGTTTGAATCTGTAACATTCCATTTATCAGGAGGATCCATCCATCGAGTCGTCGAGGTACGTCCAATTTGTACAAACCAATTAATGTCCGACCTCGTTTTGTACGACCAGTTTTGTGCAGTCAGATTTTACGATCACATAATAATCATTTTAGACACGTAAAACGGGCTGGGACCCTATTCGGAGATTTGAGTTTTTCATCTCTTTTCATCACCTTTTTTTTTCCTTGTTGCTCTCGTTTGAAACGTCATAGGTGTGAAAGTGACCAAGATAAAATATCATCTCATCTCACACGTAGGAATAGCCCCACTGTACAGAACTTTAGTGTACATAGTACATAGAGATGTAGTTTAGAACAAAACCCATTGATTGTATTTCTGATACCAAACTACCAAATAAATAATTAAAATAGTTATAATAGTACTTTTATATTTAGTATTTTGCATTGATGATGGTAATATTATTATCTTGGAAGTGTATAATACTCGTAGGTGTATAGTAGGTACCTTACGGGTCACTACATCCTGTACTGGGACCCTATTCGGAGATTTGAGATTCTCATCTCACCTTTTTTCGTCCTTGTTGCTCTCATTTAAAACGTCATAGGTGTGAGAGTGACCAAGATAAAATCTCATCTCATCTCACGCGCAGGAATAGCCCCCCTGGGTCTCGTCAATGCCTATACAGGGTGCTACAAAAACCCCGTTGTATACGCGAAGTGCGCATCCAGTATGGATAGGAGGTTGCAATAATGCTGGCCTAAATTATATATGGAATATAAAAATCATCACTCGTATTGTTGTAAAACAAAACAAAATTGCCATTTTAGAAAGAATACGTTTCCCCTGGAATTTGTTCACATGGTCTATCAAAGCCTACACCTCGTCTAGGGTGGGTAGCGCGTAAAAGCATTTTGTACCTACGCGCAAGGAGCAAGTATGTGACGTGATGTTTATGACAATAAGACATGAGAATATTTTAGCTCTGAAAATAACTTTTTAAAAACAAGTGCCCGTAGGCGTACGCGTGAGCGTGAGAATACCCTATAACCATTGGCATGACGCTTACAGAATAAGAGGTTGATTTTTCTCGTGACGTCACAGGTATTAGCTATTAGCTGTCAAAACGAGGCATGCATTGATATGAGCAACTTACTAGCTAGTCTTTGGTTGGCTTCGTAAAATCCTGCTGTTCATAATCAGGAGGGCTATTCCTGCGCGCGAGATGAGATGAGATTTTATCTTGGTCACTCTCACACCTATGACGTTTCAAACGAGAGCAACAAGGACGAAAAAAGATGAGATGAAAATCACAAATCTCCGAATAGGGCCACTGGCCGTATACAATTTTATGCAGCTAGATTATGTACAGCCTGATTATGCGAAGCTGTGTGCACGTACTATGGGTAGTACAAAACGTGCAATACAATTTGGCTGGATAAAATTGTAGTCGTTTTATTGGTTTCCCTCATGACAGGTTTATGAAGTTTTTATATTTGTTTTAAAATTAGTTCATGATCACGGAAACTGTCGTTCCTAAGCACATTTAAAATCATGAGTGGTGATCTTCAAATTAAAGCCGGGACCACATTATTAGCACGCGACTTTATCAAATCAAAGAATGTTCTCTCCACTCTACGAACAACCACTCTACGAACACCCGATGAAACGAGATAAAACGCTCCCACGATCCAATCGTTCCAGTGGCCCTATTCGGAGATTTGAGATTTCCATCTCACCTTTTTTCGTCCTTGTTGCTCTCGTTTAAAACGTCATAGGTGTAAGAGTGACCAAGATAAAATCTCATTTCATCTCACGAGTATGAATAGCCCTCCTGGAGGGCTATTCTTACGGAGTGAGATTTAATGTCACCATTTTTCGTCCTTGTTGCTCTCGTTTGAATAGTCTTAGGTGTGAGAGTGACCAAGAAAAAATCTCATCTCATCTCACGCGTAGGAATAGGGGGGCTATTCCTGCGCATGAGATGAGATGAGATTTTATCTTGGTCACTCTCACACCTATGACGTTTTAAATGAGAGCAACAAGGACGAAAGAAGGTGAGATGAGAATTTTAAATCTCCGAATAGGGTCCCAGCCCGCTTGATCGACATGTTGCCGGTTGTGAATATTAACACGCCACCCGACGCGGCCACGCAGTTTGTTTCTAGACAACACCCGACAACACAAGTCAGTTTGAGAAGTTTTACAGATCGTAATGTACCCTAATAAATTGCTAGGTTATAGTCAAATGTCTCCATTGGGTATTCAACGTCAAGCTAGTGTGACGTGTGGGCATCGCGTGTTGGTAAAGTGCACGTTTGGTGTCGACACATTTCGTCACGTGTTGTTTTAATAATGTGTTTCCGCGTGGATCCCTACTCCCTCCCGTTTCCCATTTCATTAAAGTCGTGGATACTTTACCGAAACTTCAAGTCTAAAGACGTTGTTATAGAGTTGTCTTTAAATAATACACGATAGAAATACGCTAGAGTTCTGTCAAAGAGTACTCTCTACAGTTCCTCTACTTTAGAAACTGTAAAGAACTCCTTGAGTAAGGCTGACTGAGCTGAAGGATGGCCATTGGCCATTGGCCATGACGAGGCAAAAGCTTATTCCGAACCTTTCTCTATTGCTGTCCATGAAAAGTGCCACACAAGTGTGACGGAACATTCTCTAGGCTCCGACATGTATCACTATATTCGATTCGATAGAGCGACAGTACTGGCAAGGGGAAAAAAAATTGTGCTGCGGAAAGTCAGGGAAGCCATCGAAATTAGTAGACGCTCAACATTTAATAGAGATGGAGGATGGCCCCTGCCACTGACCTGGAGACCATCTCTTCATGGTGTTCGCGGTGGTGTCGTGAGACTGGTGGTGACGTAGTGAGCTCCCTGTGCTGGGATATTCCCGACACACAGGAAGATTGTAGTGAGGAAGAGCTCCAGAACGCGCCGGCGCCAAACCTTCCTCTACGCGCCCCCACCCTCGTACCCGAGCCGCTGTCATGACGTGCGCGCCGCGCGGCGGCACGCAGTGCTATTTGAGACGCAGCTGCCTTGATAAACCGCTGAACACGGTTGAAACTAAAGTCAGAATAGTCGACTAAATCGTACGTGAGTTATTTCCGTATCATAAATCAAAATGTGTGAAAACCACGTCATTTTCTATAATAAAAAAGAAAATAAAATGGAAATTCTAAGTGATCTCATAAGAGAAACCAAAAAACATCTAATGCATCAAGAATAGGGGGCCAGTCTCTTGCAAGATGCAAGGTGTATCCTGCTCTGGTATGGCCGGGCGCCATGCATGGTGTAAGACAAAATTCACCATCCTTTTTTTTTCTAATTTAATTTAGAGACATTACATCAATGTTTTATTACTGTTGTTATTACTGTTATGTCAGTGCCATAGTATACACATCCAAGATACAAAATACAAATAAAAAGTACTCGAATCCTTCCTATTCTTAAAAAATTAGAAATCGCCCAACGAGCCATACTAAAAATTCCAATTTTAAACCACGCCTTTATCCCACTACAGGGGGGCTATTCCTGCGCGTGAGATGAGATGAGATTTTATCTTGGTCACTCTCACACCTATGACGTTTCAAACGAGAGAGAGAGAAAAAAAATGAGATGAAAATCTCAAATCTCCGAATAGGGCCACAGATCTCTCTATAGAATGTAAAATCTTAACTGTCCGACAATTATTCATACTCCAGGTCATTCTGATTCAGCACACGAAAGTTCTTCCTGAACCAAAGCACGATAAACATAAAAGACGCAAAGATAAAATTTGTAAACCATATAAAACCCGTACAGTTTTTGCAAGACGTTTCACAAACTATCTAGGTCCCTTCCTGTACAACAAAATTTGCCCTGACGATTCACTGCCCGCTCTTAACTTTTTCCAAAGTTAAAGTCCAAAAGTAATTGATATTCTAAAGAACTTTGATTACGACAATACAGAGAATCTCTTTACGACACCCCATCAATTGATTGCTACCTGACTACTGAAAGTTTTTAAAATTTAGGTAACTATATTTTACATGTAATATTATGCATGTGTCTATAACATACAAATATACTTTATTTATTTAAGATCATTACATCGACATACACATATTGACCTCTCGCCCGCGTGCACACACACACAAACACACACACACACTATCTGTTTTTCCAGGCACATAACAAACTTAGATTTATTAATGGGAGTAGCCACTGGCTACCGAAACACAGTTTTCAATCGGAGTCAGTGGATTCACATCATATGTTGTACTTATTGTTTGTGCCAAAATAAAAAATATTTGATTTGATTCGCACTATGGAAAATGTTCAAGACGATGGCATACGAAGTCACCATCCATACCATCCTGTTTAAAACGGCGGACGGCAAGGCGGACTGCTAGGCAGGATAGTGAATGGGGGCCTTATGAAGATTTAATTTTTTTTATTTGAAATGAGTGCCATTGATCTCCTTAATAGTACGTGCTTGAAACTCATTAGTAGTTTAGGATGTCAAATATTTAATTTCAAAAAGATTATGTGTCAAGAATTCACAACTTAATTTAAAGATATTTTTTGTATTTTACAAAAAAGATTTGTAAGGGACAAGTTTAAAGCAAATCAGAATAAATAAGTCTATCATCCATTAATACATAAATAATATGCTTAACTATTGAAAAAGAATATAAATTACAATTTAAAACATGTCTGATATGATAATAAATGGTAATGGTTTTTAATTTAGTAAATAAATAATTATACTATGTAGCTAAGAGTAGACTCTCATTCCGCTATTTTCACAAGGCTGATAAAATCTCATCTCATCTCACGTGTCGGAATAGCCCCCCAGTACCCGTACAAATAGTCACTAGATAGTCCGATAGAAAGCGCCACATTGTGAAAACGATTTCACAATGTGGCGCTTTCTATCGGACTCGTGTATGGCTTGTATCGTCACTTAGTGTCATCTACGAGTTTCTAAAAAGCTTTGCAAAGAGAAGACTAATACTCCAAACTGGGTGGACAATCTTCTTGGTGATTTTTTGAGTCAGAAATTTAGATGTTATTGTGTTGAGTAAGTAACAAAGAAATTACCAATAGCCAATAGCTCAAGCAGCCTATCCAATATGCAGTATGCTAACTTAGCCTGGCCAAGCCCGTTCAATAGAAAAAAATGGATTGCTAACTGTCTAACAGCCATTACACTATCCAATTTTAGCACGCTAGCTTATCTAACCGCTATTAAACGACCACTTTAAGACTAATAGGTAGGTAGGTAAAAGACACTAAATATGCGCCTACTTCTTTCGTGATAACGACCTATTTCTATATTTATTCAGATTCCGTCCCTGTGGACAAAAAATGGAGTGAGCTTATTAAATACAATATATTTATCATGAAACTGGTTGAATTTGTAAGTATCGCTGTATTACTTGTTACTCATGTTATGCCTACTTGGTTAATAGTTTGCCGTCCATTTTAACTAATTTATTTACGATGTTTGATTCTATACAGGGAATTGCGTTGTTAATAACTATTCTTCCTTTGGCAATCCCAAAACCTAACGGGCACATGTACTGCATATCGACTGGTCCAACTATAGTAATATCTCTTTTATTTGTGATATTATATATACGAAAAAGAGTACCGTTATTTATGGAAAAAATGTATTTGTTTTTTCAAATTTTATTTACATTTGGTGCATTTGTACAATGCTTTCTATTAAACTTGGTTAGGGTGTGGTTATGGCTAATTTACGGAGTATTTTATTTTGCGTTACTTACAGCTCTATCTCTTGATTTGTTTTTAATTGCTAATGAGAGAGGCTGTACTTTTAGTTGTGCGTAGATAATATTATTTACCTAACATGTAAAGAGTTTATTAGCTTAGCTTAATAGCATAATAAACTTAATTGATAATATTGCATTTTAATCTAAATAAAGCAACACAAGTAATATTAAAAGATCCAAATTTACTATTTACTATTTACTTACTCTTCAAATAACGATTTTGCCTCGAATTAGTGTTACCGATATGTACTTGTTCAGCATTACTTCCTGGAAACTGAGGTAGCTAGCCTCTAATCGAATGGAAGGATTGACATAAACTAATGCATGCCATCAAATAAAGAGTACCTTTTATGCTTTTATTATGGAAACTGACGTGGTTTTCACATATTATGATTTATAACACGGGATTTACTCACGTACGATTTAATCGATTATTCCGACTATAGTTTCAACCGCGTTCGGTGGTCTTCATCAAGGAGAATGCGTGCGCGCGGCTGCGTCTCGCATAGCACTGAACTATAACTAGTAGCTGTAGTCGGAATAATTGACTAAATCGTACGTGAGTAATTCCCGTGCTCTAATCATAATGCACCTTATAAACCTTTAATTTGACACATTAGTCAAGTATATCAGTCTAGTAGTTATCAAGAAATGTCGGTAAAAATAGCAACGGCCGTTCGGCATCTTTGTACCGTCATATCTCCCCCTTCATACATTATAGAGGGTATTGGTGGGGTAGTTTTGTAGTTTCAAAATGGCGGCATGTAAATGTTAAAAAACTAACTGGACAAAAAGAATCTGTATAATTATCGAACCTGCGCACAAAATTTCACAAGAATCGGTTTAGGAATGCGTCCTGTAAAGGAAGACAGAGATACGGACAGAGACAGAACTCTGACACACGAAAGCATTTTTGTCGAAGCTGGGGGGGGCTATTCCTGCGCGTGAGATGAGATGAGATTTTATCTTGGTCACTCTCACTCCTATGACGTTTCAAACGAGAGCAACAAGGACGAAAAAAAGTGAGATGAAAATATCAAATCTCCGAATAGGGTCCCTGAAGCATACACGCTTCGCTCGCCAGCGCTCGCACGCCTGACAACCAGATTATATCCAGCAACATCATCCAAAGCCGTAGAATAGGCCGTACAAAATTGGGCTGGACATAATAGTGGCTGTAAAAAATGGTTTCACTTTGCATTGACCTTTTCTCTAAAGTTGATTGACAGACTTGACATTGACAGATGAATAGACAAAATTACCACGATTGTTGACTGTGTATTCTTCAAACATCAATCAAATCAAAGCGAAGTTGTCAACTTGAAATCGAAATTCTCGAAAAGCTACCGTAGTTCAACTAACGTCTACTTAAATAATTAATTTTTCCTTAATTTAGTAACTTCTAGTTAATGAGTAGGAGTGTCTAAAATGTATAGGACAAAGGCCTACATAGGTAATTAAGTCATGAAATGGGAATTTATAGGTAAGTTTTATCTTATCAAAAGATACAACAGCCTTGTTATTTTTAGGTAATATCAATGCTCCTAATGATAATACCGTTTGTATTGACTGACGCTGGTATCATGCACTGTCTGGCCGTGGCTCCGACACTAGTTCTCTCCATATTATTCGTTATTTTGTATTTAGTGGACCAAGTACATGACCTAGCCGAACAAATGTATCTAATACTGCAAATAGCATTCAACGTTTTAGCTTTATTTGCTGCAATAGTCCTAAAAACCGGGACATCGCCTCTTTACGTACTTTTTTACGTGCATCTTGCATTGGCACTTTCTATAGATCTTTACTATGTACTTAAAGAACGCGGCTTTTCAATGTTAAAGAAAGATTAATAATAAGATCAGAGTACTTACCACGTTTAATAAATGCTTTTTGTGGCATGTTTGGTATTATTCCGTAGATTTGAATTCTTTAAACAGTCAACAGGTTAATTTTTTACTAGTAGTACTTAATAGTAATTCATTTCGTCCCTAACACAAACATTCAATATAAATTTGTCTATGCTACGAAGTGCTGTCTTGCTGATCAGATAACAAGCGCACAAACAAGAGACACAAATAAGATAATAAATAAGAGTATTGGATGTTTGTGAACAAGACTGTGTTAAAGATGTAAAGTATTGGATGTTTGTGAACAAGATTGTGTTAAAGATGTAAATTCAGGTTGGTTCGTATCTTACTTTTAGGTATTTGCACTGCTCCTCAATGTCATCACCCATGTTGTGCAGCCGTTGGACTTGGTTTACTGTCTCGTCGCTGGGCCGACGTTAATGGTCTCCTTGTTTTTTATAATACTGTACATTGTTGACCAAGTGCAGTATGAAGCCGAAATGTATTTTCTTGTAATGGAAATGGGCATTACATTAATAGCACTTTTAAATCTGGTTAGGATCGGCAAACTGATTGGAGCCATATATGGACTGTTTTATCTTGACTTATTGATTGCTTTCAGCTTGGATATCTATTACATGCATAGAGAGAGAGGTTGGACGTTCTAATACTTGTATTGTTGCTGTTGCAAGTACATATTTATTTGGTTGGAGCTCGTTACAATTTATCAGGTATCCGTGGCATATTAGTCATAACATCCGGTGTGTGATAAGAAATAACTAATACAATGTTTTTAAAACTGTGTAATTACTTGTGGAGGTGTGTCACGTTTTATGCTAACAGAATGTTGTTACTAAGGTTTTTAAAAAGAGTTTTAAAAGTGACTTTCCGTCACTTAATTTGTCTAGTTGTGGTTGTATGTGTTCTGGTATTGTTATGGTTTCTGACTGCAGATGACAATATTGTACTACCAATACCATCAGAAGCTCCTATTATTTTGTGGTGGACGGAGGGATTCCCCGCATCCGTAGGTACTAAATACTGTCATAACAATGTAAAGTGTGATGTGTACAGATTGTACAGCAGTAAGTATTTTAACAACCAGATAAATGTGCAGGCATTCTTATTTTACGGGTCTAATGTCAAATTCGATGACCTACCTCTGCCTAGGAGGCCTAAAGATATAATTTGGGGACTATATCATGAAGAATCTCCAAGAAATGTCCAAGAACTTATGCACGAGCCAGTACTGAACCTCTTCAATTATTCAGCTACGTATAGTCGGTACAGCGATGTCCCCTTTCCATTGCAACATTTGGAATCATTTGATGATATTAACAGCAAACAATATTTTGTTCAAACATCACAAAAGGATAAATATTTGAAAGAAATAGCACCAATTTTGTTTATACAAAGTGATTGTGAGACTTCAACAGAAAGAGACCTGTATGTTAAAGAACTGATGAACATAACTAAAGTTGATTCATACGGGATGTGCCTGAATAATAAGAAACTTCCTGAACGATTCACTCATGATTACTTGAATAACCTTAGTGATGATGAGTTTTTGAAATTCGTAGCAAAGTACAAGTTTGTGATCGCTATAGAAAATGGTGTTTGTGATGATTATGTGACGGAGAAGTTCTGGAGAGCAATCAAAGTGGGTACTGTGCCCATTTATTTTGGATGCCCATTTATTAGAGACTGGCTTCCCAACGAAAAATCTGCTATACTACTAGAGGATTATCCAACTCCAAGTATTTTAAAGAGTCATTTAGATAAATTGCTTAGTAATACTGAATTGTATGAAGAGTATTTAGAACATAAAACTAAAGAAATTGTAACAAATCCAAGACTAACAGACGAATTTCGTAAGAGACCATATCAGATTGATTACTTTCAAACCGTTGAGAAATTCGAATGTTTTATTTGTAATAAAATTCATGACAAAATTAATGGCAAGTCTAAAGTCAGCATTGTCAACAAAAGTCATTACAATTGTCCTAAACCTCTCTCTGCTTTGCAATTAGGTGTTAATTCCGAAAATAGTTGGGTACATTCTTGGGAGTACCACAGAGACAAAGCTAATGAAATATACAACAGTGTTATGAATAATGTATAATTTATTTTTTGTAATTTACGAGTTTTAATATATTTTTATACATATTGTAATTTATTTTACGTTTTCATTGGCATACTGCGTCTAGAGGTGTAACTGGATGTACTTGGTAGTGTAGGCCTCTCTTTATCACGTGGGGGATAGTCTTCGGAACCATTCTGTAAACAAACAACAATAATTACTTACAGAATTTATAGGCTACATTTTGTAGTTGGGTATTTTGTTTATTTTTTTTAACAATAAACTTTTTAATTTACTTATTCAAATATTCTCCACGCCTTATATGCTTGGAGAGTAAAATTTTTGGCATTTCACAATGGGTATATAATTATATATGTGTTCTTTTTGCAAGCCAAAACTCAAGGTGTATCTTTGAGCTAAATAAAAGAAAAAATATTGTTAAAACATTGTCATGTTCTAAAACAATAATTACCTCTGCTCATGTAGTTCAGAGATAATGATCCGATGTTGTCATGTTGTATGTAAGAGTGTAAAGAATTGTTATACTGCCAGCTTCATGAAATAATAATTATTTTGTACGAAATTTTCCAAAAGAAAATGAATATTGTGAAAAAGACATGTTCAAATGCTATTTGTGGTCTTAATAACACCCCGAAGATAAGATCATTGAAAAATACACATTGTGTATTAGTCATTAGCTGCTAATAGGTATATTAGGTCCCGCTCTGTCGATCTGCGGGCCTAGCATGTGCGAAGCGACAATATCTTCTCATCAATTTTTGTCGTGTGAGACCGTGACAAAGCTATGAGTAAATATGCGTCTGTCTCGATAAAAAGAGTAGAATTTGTCGCGGCGCGCATGCTGTACCTGCTCCAAACTACACACTATTACTCGCTGACCTAATCTGAAGATGGCCTGAAAATGGTCCATAGGGAACATACATGCATACACTCATTGGTTTTTATAGATACAGACAGGTTCTACTTACGTTATGCAGTCAATGATGGGACACACAGATAAACAAAGTGTGCACCCCGTGCAATCGTCAGTTACGTGAGGTATGTGAGTCTCTGCGTCGAAACTACAATAAAAAAGTACAAGTACATATAAGTATATGGTTACATCGGCCAGATGGAAAGTTATCATTAAAAAGGCTCTTTTAGAAAAAAAATATCAATCAAACAATATTGTATTGTTGTATAGGAACTAAATGTATGTGCAAAGTTTTGTAAGAATCGGTTGAGTAGAAGTAATTGAAAGATTGTATGTTGTTGATGTTGTAAGATTTGAATGAGGCAAGAAATAAACATCGATTAAAACTAAAAAAATCTGTTTGAAAAACTTTAGAATCCAAATAAAACAATGTAAGTATCCCTAAAAAATCTGCTTACTCAATAGCTTGGTATCCAGAATCTGCGCAGGCCATGTAACACTTTCCACAGTTTATGCACATATCCTGAAAAAAGATAAATCTTTGACATAATGACCCAGAATTTGGAACGCAACTCTCTCACTACATTTCAACATTTTGAGGGTATAAAATCACTGACGATAGTTAAATTAATAATACAATGGTTTTGGTTCTGAGCTATAGCGGTGTACGCAGAGAGCGCATTACCTGCTCGCCGGGCGATGCTCGCTTGCGACACTAGTGGAGCGAGTTCTCGCCGGCAGTGTGAACAGTCAGCGATCAACTATTAATTTAAGCCTCTTTCTTTTATTCACACGGGATCTACTTATATCTATTGTACGTTTCATTACCGAGAAAATAGTCTATAGTTCGTCGCTTACTCGCGCGCGGTCTGACAAGCGCCTAAAAATTGGCTAAATATAAAAACACCATTTTAGGTAAGAAGAAATCCCAGGTAAGTGGGTTTTGTTGGAGTTATGGGTTTCTACTTACATCGTCAATCAGAGCGACCACTTGTTTCGAGTTGTCCAAATGCTTGTACGTCCCAACTCTTGGCAAAGCTTCTCCCAAGACATCCTTTATTCGAGGTACTTCGGAATGTCCATTGGTAATGCCGTTGGTATTTAGATAGTTCTGGACCTGGTTGTCGGCCAATAAGTCTGATTTTAGCCTGGCCTCGTGGAGCTTTGCTTCGCGTTTTTGGTTGTATGGACCGAAGTGGGCTAAAACCTGGAAGAAGAATTGTAAGATATCAAAGGAATTGGTCCACATCGGTCCTTGCCCGTGGTCCACCTACAGAGTTCACCTGGGTGTACCAGCGGCATTTTATTCTTCCCGTGGATTATCTTAGATTAACGAGGTGTACCAACATTCGTAGTTTTTAGATAAGCATGTAAAGACAGAAGAGTGGCTTTTATCCACTAATAGGACAAGCTGGGCTTCCCAATATTATAAATGCGAGAGTAAGTTTCATCGTTTGTTTCGCTTTCACGCCTCAACTAGGTACTGAAGCGATCGTCATGAAATTTTGCATACACGTAAGGGATAGGTACAGAAAAAGGACATACGAGTACATATAGGGTACGTTTCATTTCGAAAGAAAAAAAAAACAATTCCTGTGAAACCACAGGTGAAAACGCAGCTACTTGCACATAATAATAAATTATCATAATTTGCCTGGTATTGCTGCGAGGTAGACTTATCCGTACAGAAATATGCTTATGTTTAACCTTATCTCGCCTTCAGACAGTCACAATGAAGTAAAACACGTTATATTATCAAAGAACATTGAATAACCATAATTAAATACCCGTATTATTCGAAGCCCGAAACGATGGTCGGAACAAGTGTCTAACCAGCTTGACACCAAAATTAGTAGCGCCATTCATGAGGTACCTGACATAAATGGCTACAAATGTCCAGAAAATTACCAGTCGGGTTCATCACGACGCAACCAGTGATCCGTACAACTCAAGGAGGAAGGAGAAGGACCTATATAATCTAACAAACCTTTCCATTCTCGTCATACAAGGAGTGCACGGGTTTGCCCTTCTGGTGTTTGAAGGTTGGCGGCGACTGGCCGGTCCAGTTGGGGAGCCCTCTCGAGCGGAGGTAGAGCAGCGCCTTTAGACCTGTTATGTAGTCTTCCACCACTGTGAAGTCTTGGTTCTGGACTGCACTGCATATCTGAACAAATATTAAGACCATCTAAAATAACGTATTGACGTTACTCGTCATCATCATCCGTCTCTTTCGAACTATCTTTAAAGGACTTATTTCGGTCTTGCTTAAGCGTCGATTGACGTCACTACGTGTTACATAGGTGACCGGAATGCGGAGAATATTATTAAACCATGATCAAAATTAGATATTTAAACTAGATAAAAAAGCATGCTAAACAACTAATCCTACTTAAAAAAAATTAAAATTTGTGTGTATGTAGGTTTGTTGCTTTTTGACGCTCAAACGGATGGAAGGATTTTGATGAAACTCGGTGTGGAAGTAGAAGTAGCTTATACCCTGGATTAACGCAGGCTACTTTTTACTGCGTGAATAACTGCAGTTATTATTCAATTTTGCATACACGTTGTTAGAGGTACAGAGAAGAACATAAGACACTTTTCATTTCTTAAAATTCAACGGTTCCTGTACAATTTCTGTTTGTCAGGTTTGTTTTTCACCATTATCTTAGACTAGTCTTATTTCGCTTGCAAGTTTAGCAAGTTTAATGAGCCATTGTTACGTGAAGCAAGTTTTGCAAGTTAAATGAGGCAAGAGTAATGCACGGTTAAATGTCATCATTAGGTGGTATTCAAATTCAAAATCGCATCTATTTAAATTAAAATTAAAACCGGCTTCCCGCCATCTGAATTGGATTTTGTGAAAAAAAATGGGACCTAGGTCCAAGTAGGTATATCCTTTCAAATAAAAAAATGTTTCAAAATCGGTTTATACATAACGTGCGGTAACAAACAAAAAAAAAACAACCGAATTGATAACCTCCTCCTTTTTGAAGTCTGATATTATATAAAGAGTGAGGGTAGTTAAAAAATCTTAGACGTGTTAGAGCGCCATCTATCGACAGTTACCTGAACTACCGGCGCGCCGCACAGTATGAACTGCAACGCGGAGTCCGCCGAGTCGATCCCGCCGATGCCCAGTATTGGGAAGCCGGGGATTTTGTTGCCAATAGCCGATACCGCCCTCAAGCCCATTGGTCGAGTAGCGTTGCCTGATACGCCTCCGTAGGTTGTGTGCTTTTCTGCGCCTGTAGGAAGGATTTGTTGGTTAGAATATTGGTCTATCCATTGATCCATCCATTGGTCTATCCATGGTCATTGGACTACCCATCAATAGTCACACAAAAATATGAAACTGGGTCTTAAGACACATCGACTATAGCTTTGCTCGAAAATCGCTTAGTCTAAAGCCCATGTTCACCAAACTTGAATTGTCCATTGATTTTTGAAAAATTGTGAAAAAACTTAGGTAAGTAAATTTTTTTATCGTTTGTTTTGGTGAACTTTGGCCTAAAGACACTAGCTTTGCTCGAAAGACCTGTCTCGCTCTTATATTCTAACGTATCATTCTATTGTCATCCATCAAGGGTTCTAACCAGAGCCAACCTCATGCAATGACTAAATATTCGCGTTCGGAAGTCTTTCTCCGTCTGGAGCGTGGTAACCTTAGCAGTCAGAGCGAGATAAAGTTACTGGTTAGTAGGTGGTTTGATAGGGTCAACAGCTGATGTTCGTTTGAAGAAAACTAACCGACAGCGGGCCAGGGCGTGGCGTCGGGCCGCACGCTCATCAGACCGGACACCGTGTTGATCGCCGACACACCGTCTGCTCCACCTGACAAAGATACAGCGTGAAACACAATCTTACGCTGTTTCAAGGAAAACGCACCAAAGTAGAGGAAAGCCGTTTACTCCCACCTGTTCTGTTGCGTAGAAATGAAAGTATGAAAGCGCGAGTTCCGGAATTTAGTACCGTAAAAGGGGGTTAACAGAAACAGTGGGGTGAATAGAGACAAAACTGCAACAATTTTCATCGTTCAAGACCGAAAAAATGAAAATTACCAAATTGTTTTCAAAAGTCTACAGAAATTTAACAATGAATATGTTCTTATTTTCGTCTCTATACACCCCGCCGTTTTTATTCATCCCGTTTTACCCGACATTTCCGCTAGCTTCGTTCAAGACGATATAGCTAGTTGCGACTAATGAAAGGTTCGATTTTTAAAAAAAAATTTCTACGCTAGCAGATTAAATGCACTCGGAATTCGAATGATAAGCATAATCTTTCCTAGCCTGTGAGGTGAAAGGGTTGTGTTTGTTGTTCCCTTTGTTTTTCTCGCAGGGCTTTCTACTGTTACGTTTTCTTGGAACATAGATATCTAACTTCAGGGCGTTTCCTCGTGGCCTAACTAGGTTGCCAAACTTGATTGAGCTACAACGAAAAAAAAATCCTTGTAGCCTAAAATTCATGGGGTATCTATAAGCAGTTACCTGTGTTAAAGGCAGTCAAGACAGATAAATAGCTAGGAACTTAAAATGTGATCAATTATATTTCAAGTTAAATAAGTGGTTAATAGAAGTTACCTTCGTATGCCGCCATAGCGATGCTGACGATATCAGTGATGTTCGGAGTCAGCTTTACGAAGAACGGGATCTTGATGGCTTTCCGCACCCACTGGGCTATGCCTTTTACTAGCACCGGGTCCTGTGCGACAATAATCAAGCTTGAGCCGGATTAGGCGGAATAGGTATGCTATGCTAACTGAAAGAGTTATTGTATTCATCGTTTAAAACTAACTAGCTGCGCCCCGCGGTGTCACTTACGGCTAAAAAGTAGCCTATTTGTTAACCTCTACCAAGCTATCTCTATTCCGAATTTCATCAGAATCAGTCGATCCGTTTGAGCGAGAAAAATACTAGTTTCAGTTGGGTATATTTATTTCAGTAATGTTCTAGTAGAATTTTCAAAGTGCACGCTGTTTTTTGTCTGGGTTTTTTAGTAATTTTTGAGGGTAGGTAGAATATTTTCCGCAAAATTAATGTTGCTTTACCCCATCATGTATTAGGTCCTTACCTAAAATGTAATATCTGCATGTAAATCTTATAAATGTAATCTTATCTTTAGCAAAAAATCAAAATCAAATAATTTAATGTATTATTTGCTTAATTATAATCTGCATGTAATTTCTCAAATCTAATCTAAATCAAATCAAATAATCTAATCAAACATAAGTAAATCAAATGTTATCTGTGATGGTTATAATCAATGTAAGTACCTACCTAGGTATTCATAGACATTTTCACAATAACTGAATAAAATGAAATAAACTATAATTACACTTCACACTAATCTTATAGAGGCATACTTAAGTGTGTTCACTATTTCTTCACGCTCAAACGGAAACGAAATTCGGAATAGAGGAAGCTTATACCCTGGATCAACATATTGTCACATATCGTCACGCCTTTCCCCCGAAGGGGCTGCCAGAGGTGAATTTAACATCAACACTTCGCCGGACGATATTCAGTCCCAAATGTGGCAGGGGGCGAGCCTCTCGCCATACACCGGGCTCCAGTTACGTATATAGCAGTTGACATAGGTAATACGCACATCATATTATTATATTCACACAATGAACAAATTGGTACGTGCCGTCGGCTGGGATGAACCCGCTCCCTCTGGCTTAAGAAGCGGATCTTCTAGGCTATCATCGCTCGATTTAGACATAGGCTAATCTTTAATTGCGGGTAAAACCGCGGGGCGCAGCTAGTTATTATTAAAAAGCTAATCTGACAAACCTCTAATAGTAGGCAAAGGGGGTAGGTACGAGTAGGTACCAAAAATGCTGGCCGCATTGCATTGCCGCGTTGGTTTGCAAAAACTATAGTTAGAGTAGATTTAAGATTCAAGATATTTTATTTGCAACCATACAGTACAAGATGTTAAAAAATATGAGTATGAGTATAAACAATATGAGTATTAACCTGTCCGCAAGCCAGTCCCATCCCCGACTCGCCCATCCCGTGCGGGCACGACAGGTTGAGCTCCAGCGCGTCGGCGCCCGACGCCTCGGCCTTCTGGGACAGCTCGACCCAGTCCGCCTCGTTGTACGAACACATTATCGATGCTATTATCACCTGCCGAAGGAAAATGTGTCAACTAGTGGCTGAAATGAGAGGGAAAATCAGCGAATGTGACAGAAACTGATGTAAATGGAATGGTTTTTTTTTAAGTACAATAGGTCGGCGTTTGACCACCAAGTCGCCTGATATTAAGCGACGTTGTGGTCTAAGATGGAGCACGACGACCTATAAGGTACTTATTCACTCTAGCCTTGAAGTTGTGTAGAGTAAAGAAGTGCAAAGACGGCAGTTGAGTGAGGCGCTACAAGTGCGCTACTGCTCAGACCCGTCTTCGGAACGGTTACACCGGACTACATCCCGAAACACGACTAGGTCATTTCACGGCATGGCTTGGTCCGGTGGGTGGTAACTAGCCACGGCCGAAGCCTCCCACCAGAGTTTGCTACCCGGTTAGCACTACCCGGGGACCACGTGTAGGAAATCAGAATAGAGGACACTCCTACGGACGTACGGATGTTCGACTCAATGATACATGAGTATTCTTCGCGTGTAATTATATTCTTTAAATCCCGACTTCTCTTTATCAGAACAGAACTGGACTTTAAAAAGGTGGAACCAATCTGTATGTACCTACTTCCATCCTCTCAAATAAAAAAAAACAACTCAGTTTAAGTATAAACGATCGGATATACCCGCTACGTAAGGAACGTCCACGAGTTTTAATGAACGCCCTTAGGTACCTAAGCTGTGCATACGGCATGAGGTGAGTCTTACTTACCTTGTTAGGGAAGTCTGTCTTGAGCTCAGTGATGCTCCGGCACCAGTAGTCGGCGCACTTCTCGGAGATGAGCTCGATGTTGAGGAAGGAGCCCTGGCCCGGGCCGAACGACTCGCCCGACGTCACGCCGCGCACGATGCGGGGCGACACATTCGTGACTAGGTCCTGTTACAATTATTGAGTGTTAAACGGACCACACACGGAGAGACGCGACCTGGGGGGCTATTCCTGCGCGTGAGATGAGATGAGATTTTATCTTGGTCACTCTCACATCTATGACGTTTTAAATGAGAGCAACAAGGACGAAAGAAGGTGAGATGAGAATTTCAAATCTCCGAATAGGGTCCCTGTATAGGTATTCACAATAATTCGGAAACATTTCCGTTCGCATTCCAAAAAAAATAAACTCGAATTATTCGCATCTCAGTCCGTATTCATGAGTTTTAGTCGTAATTCATTCTTCCGATCGGAATTATACTCAATTCCCTATTTTGACATTTAAAAAGGTAGACTGAGAGTCAAACAATTTGGATCCGATCGGAAATGTTTCCGAATGATTATGAATAGTACCGCTGAAAGGCTTGGACTGAAGGCCAAATTTATGTGCGGAGCATAATGGCCGCGCCTTTAGTTTGGGATTTACCACACACTTGAAAGGCCGGATGGATTGGACCCTCAGTTCAAGTCTCCAAAGGACTTACCGCGTGTTTTGACATGTAACGAAAACTTTTTTCGTTTTCGTTTGGCTCCATACATTCAACCTAGTTTCTGAACGTTTCCGTCAGGAGCGCTTTATTGAAATGTATGGAGCCAAACGAAAAAGTTTTCGTAACGATTACAGCACAGTCATGGTAGTCAAACTAAAAAAAATTTACTACTTACCTGCAAAATTTCGTGAAGATATAAACAACGGTGCTGAAGTTATCATCAAAGAAGTAAATGCCGGTTTGCTCCAGTAGACTCGACAAGGTCTAGCGTACCGTGAGTGTACACCTGAATACGTCACTCGTCATCCTTTCTCGCGAATTTGTCGGTCTCGCATAAGCATCGATTGACGTCACTGGGTGTCACCCACATGACTATTTTTGTTTCGAAACGCTTTAAATGGCGGAGTATCTTATCTTATCTTATCTTATATCTTTAAATGAGCAATTCTTGTATATATATATATATATATATATAATTGGAATCTCGGAATCGGCTCCAACGATTTTCATACAATTTAGTATATAGGGGGTTTCGGGGGCGATAAATCGATCTAGCTAGGAATCATTTTTAGAAAATGTCATTTTATTCGTGTTTTATCGATAATCAATCTCAACTGAAAAATATGACTCTTCCTGACATCTATTGGCGAATAATAATACTATTTTTTGTGAGTAACTAATTGCTTTAACGACACAACAGCAGATGGCGTTGTTAAGTAACACGAAGTCAATGAGTGTTTGCTTTGAGGTTAGACTAAAATCAATTGTTTATTATCCAAAAAACACAATTAAAAAAAAAAAAAAAATACCGAGCAAAGCTCGGCCATCCAGGTACTATTATTAATACCATGTCAAACACGTTTCGAAACGCTATGGCTACATGGTGGAGTATATTATACCATTGTAAAAACTACAGTCATATCTCTCTTAGTCTCTGTGATCTATGGTAATAAATTTAGAAATACCCGACAAGCTTGGAACACTCCTCTTTCACTTTCAAACAAAAAAAAAACAAAATCAAAATCAGTTCATCCGTTCGGGAGCTACAATGCCACATACAGACTCACACACGTCAAACTTATAACACCCCGTCATTTTTGTGTCCGGGTTTAAAGACCAACCTTGTCAAGTCCGAAGGTTTTAGTAACAGCGAACCCCCATCCCTGTATGAAAGCTCTCCGTATCATGGCGGTGCTGGTGGTGGGCGGCGCACTCGCCAGCCCGAACGGGTTCTCGAACCTGATCCCGCACACTTCCACTGACAGGTCCACGTCGTCTATGGCCGAGTGGAACTTGGGCAGCTCGATTGGAGACTCGAATGGGATGCCCTGGAAATGCAAGGTTGATTTGCAAGTGGAAAGTGACAGATTAAATAGTTTTATTAAGGAAACCGACGTGGTTTACACACTTTATGATTTTAAGAAACGGGAATTACTCACATACGATTAGGTCGATTATTCCAACTATTTTCAACCGCATTCAGCGATCTTTATCTAGGCGAGTGCGAGCGCGGTCCTGAATAAAGACCACTGAATGCGGTAGAAACTATAGTCGGACGTGAGTAATTCGCGTTTCATATCATAAAATCATAAGATTAAATATTTATTTAGTAGGTTACTAAGTAGGTAAACTATAAAGCGTGAATTGAATTACATACTGTTATTATTATTATTTAACCTTCATTGTCCTGGGCTGAGCAAAGGTATCCCCCAATTTTTTCCAGAAATGATTAATAATAGAATCTTTCAAAGCCTCCTCTAAATCATCATACTAACTAAACTAGTAACAGGCAGAAGAATTTAAAAACCTAGAAGTTTACAACAGAAGCATGTTTTTTTGGTCCTTCGAGCAACATTTTATAAATAAAATGCACCGTATTATTTGCAAAATTCTAGGCTTTTAAATTCTTCTCCCTGTAGTTTAGTTAGACAAAATGTCCAAAACTGTTACTAAATACTTAATTGCACTTCGTTGTAAGTATTAATAATTACACTTCACTTTATAACTACCTAAGTTTAGAAACAAAACTTGTGATCGGGCTTAACCTGTAAATAGCAGTGCATAAACCAAGCCGCGGTTTTGCCATCATTGACGGATTCCACCGTGGTCTCCGCGACCCCCGCCAAGTCTCCTCCGACGAATACTTTCGGGTTACTCCTGCTCTGCATGGTCGATTCGTTCACGTCTGGGAGGCCCCAGCGGTTCAGCTTGACGCCTGACATGGCTTCCTTCACTGGAAATAAAATAAGTTATAATATGAGTGTCTATCAAAACTTTATCAAAATGACGTTAAAAATTTGATATCTTGATTGATATCTAGGACGGTTGCCGACGAGAGGTTCTGGGAGGCGTTGGTCTCGTACAGCGAGAACGTGATGTTGCAGAGAGGGCTGAGAAGCGGGAGAGAGAGAGGGATCCTCATGGTATAATAATATACTCCGCCAGGTATAGCACTCCGGTCACGTGGGCAACACGTAGTGACGTCAATCGATGCTTAAAGCAAGACCGAATTAAGTCACTCAAAAATAGTTCGAAAGAGACGGATGACGATGACGAGTGACGTCTTTACGTGTTCGCTTCCGGAATGCAAGACCTTATTTTTGTGGATCATGGGGATCCTATCGCGCCCGCTCCGGAGGGCGCAAACACGGAGACGAGCCAGGCTTGCACACCGTCTTCAATAGGAGACCTGTGGTGCTATTTAGAACCATTCGGAAACGTTTCCGTTCGGATTTCAAAAATTTTAAACCTAAATTATTCGAATGTCACTCTATATGTACATCAGTCTCTGACAGCCATAGTACAAGCTTTGCTTAGTTTGGGGTCAGGCGACCGTGTGTGGAAGTGTCCCGAATTAATATTTATTATTTATTTATTTTATTTATTATATAAACATACGTTTTTAAACGTGATTACTTGTTTCGATCGGATTTATACTTGACTTCCTATTCCAAAATGTATAAAAGTAGACTGAGATTCGAACAATTTGAGTTTGAAATTTCTGGGATCCGATCGGAAACGTTTCCGAATGATTGTAAATAGCACCGCTGGGATGTAGAATAAGGGCGTATCTTGCGCTCCCAACTAATTAGGGGTCTTCTGAGGAGTCGATGCTTTTTGTTCTGGGCATTGCTCGAGCCGTGTGAAGGGTTGCGGACAGCGACGTGATGAGGATGCGGCCCCGCCTTTACCGGTGACGATGGACACCGTGGGGGTTTAGTCGGTATGGGTGCATGCCATCCTGGCACCGAGTCTGACATAACCGGTGATCGAGTCTGTCATAACCAAGTCATAACCGAGTCTGACATAACCGGGGACCGAGTCCATCATAACCAAGTATAACCGATGGAGCTATTCCTACGCGTGAGATGAGATGAGATTTTATCTTGGCCACTCTCGCACACGACGTTTCAAACGAGAGCAACAAGGACGAAAAATGGTGAGATGAAAATCTCAAATCTCCGAATAGGGCCCCGAGTCTGAGATAACCGGGGACCGTGTCTATCATAACCAAGTATAACCGAGTCTGACATAAATATAAATGCATTACCCTTTGAAAAAAAAATGGGTTGTTTTGATAGGATAATCTACTTAATTAACAGAAGAAAAGAAACCTATCAGAAATATTTTTGTTGGATCTATAAATAGTAAGTCTAAGTCAATAATATAGGATACAGTAGTTCCTTTTCTTACCATCCGAATCATAGAGTCCCGATCCAAAGGCTGAGATAATAAAATTGGCTTTCAGTTGCATAATTTGATCTTCATCTTCGATCCACTCTCCATCGTCCAACTGTTCCGTGCGGCACATTTTCAGACCCGCGATCTGTTAAATAATAATTAATAACAAAAATATTATAAAATATCGTCTCCACGCGGTTTCACTCACGTTTCAGCAAAATAAAATGTAGGTCTATGCGTTTCATAGCCTACTAGCTGTTGACCACGACTTCGTTCGCTTTTATTCAGAAAATAATATCCAAAAACCAATTCGTGATGTCCTGTAACTAGTTATCAAATTTAATCAAGATCCGTTCAGCCGTTTAGCCGCAAAAAGCCTACAAACAGACAGACAGATACAGTTACTTTCGATTTTATAAGCAAAGGATTGCCACTACGTAGTAATTACTAATATGTGCTTTTGCATTCAGAGAGCCTTCAGTTCATTGAAACTTCAGTTTACCGATTAGTGCTAGCATCTAAGTGAAAAAATTACTTACTCGTCCATTTTTGACGATAACTTCTCTTGGTGACATGAACGGAACGAATTCACATTTCTCTTCTTTGGCTAAGTCGACCTAAGAAAGAAATTAACGAGAATTAATTACAGCAAAGTACAATCGAATTTCTTAACTTGTGGTAGTTTTTTTTTATTCGTAATCGGGGCTATGGAGCATTTCCTCGAATGTAACGAACCAAAAAAATCTATCGCCTATTTCGGCCAAAAAATTCGTCAAGACCAGCATAGCTATCCTCAATTAAATCGGATGCTTCCGACGGATTGGTTTCCGACGGAGCTATAATTCTTCAATCGGAAAGAACTTCGGTAATCTTCGGTACTTTCCGAATGGGACGTCATAGATTGTAGACCGTTATATGTTTACATACATACATATAGTAGTCACGCCTGTTTCCTATAGGGGTATAGGCAGAGACCACTTCTCTCCACTTGCTACGATCCAGGCATACACCTTTGCTTCTTCTACTTCCATGAGTCTTTTCATACACGTTCGTCGGTTATGGGTAAGCTAATAGCGTTAATAAAAGCAGTAAGGCAGTATTGTAAAGCTGAATATCAAACTTTAGATTGTTAAATTACGAAAAATGAATGCCCCAGGACCTTCATTTTAGTGTCATGTTGTACCGCCCGCGCCCAGTACTATCACGTTCCTGTGTAGTATAGTATACTAGTGTAGTGTAGTACAGTACCTCCTCCGGCACGGCCCGTATGTTGCTGAATCCCTTGCGGAACACGACGTGCACTCTCCGCGCGCCGCAGCGCAGCGCCGACGTGGCGCAGTCGAACGCCGTGTCGCCCGCGCCCAGCACTATCACGTTACCGTGCAGGGACGGCAGAGAGATTTTGCATGCGCACATGCCTAAAACAAACGTAGAAAAATGACAAATTTAAAGACTGAAAGATAAAAAAGATACTCTGGTAAGCTGGTTTTAGTAGTCTGAGGTTGCGTACGGAAAATAATATGTCGAAGGAAGAGAAAAGAAAGTTTTCATAATCATCTGGTGCAGTAGTTTTTAAGCATTTTATGTTCATATTACATTTAGATGTTCATAATTGACGTGTCACAAAGTAAAAACACAAGTCTGATTACAACAGCGTACAGGAAACCAACTGAACAGTGCCGATTGATGGACCTTCGAACTTCTAACGGTTGCATCAAACACGTTACGTTTGACTTGAATTAAGACCGTCTCGAAGGCCCTTTATGATTAAACACACCGGATGCAAAGACTTATAGACTTAGGAATGCATAGATTTAAGATGTCCAAAAAATGTTAGGTCTGTGGACGAATGTAACCTTGCAATCCAAGACCCATCAAACAGGCTGGAAATCAACGAATCCAAAACAAATACACCCAAAAAACAAATCCTCCTTGCATGCAGGTGCCAGAAGAGCGGAAGTAGGAAAAGACCTTACTTCATAGGATCATTTCTATAGTAAGCTCTTCCCAAGACAGCGGAAGTAGGAAGAAGAGGAGTCAAATCCTCCTACTAAAATCAAACGGCTTTAATTTTACTACCTGGAACCTACTAAGTTGGGGCCGGACATTGAAGAAAGGAAGTAACCAAAGACATTTGCCCCCGACGCAAAAACGTCGGGGTGTTCTACTAGGGGGGGGGGTGTTGTGTCAATCGCTAATCCAATACTGCATTAGTGTATGGGGAGGTGCGGCCAAGTCCAAGCTGATTGCGGTAGAGAGGGCGCAGAGAGCAGTAATCAAAGTGATGATGGGAAAGCCCCGTCGCTATCCGACCTACAAGCTATATCAGGAGGCAAATGTACTCACAGTAAGACAACTCCTTATCTCGCGAGCGGTAACAAAGGCACACACAAACAATCTGCAAACCATGCAAAGATATTGTCATACAGAAACAGCGCCGCTCCCAAAAGTTAGAACGGTCTTCGCAAGCCGGCTTCCTCCATACATACATGCGTTCACTTATAATGCGGTCTACAAACAGTGCGACCTAAAATAAACTCCACACAGAAAAGCCAGAGGTAAAGTGAAAACATGGCTACTTTCCCTAACGTATGAAGAAACCGAAGCTCTTGTCAAAGTATACAACAACAATAATTGATAGCACTGTCCGCTTGTCCCCCACAATCCTCTGACAATACACACACTCTAAACCACATGACACACAAGCACACACATATAAACAGATACTCACCACAACCACACGCGCACACACAAACACGTTATGCTGGCTTTGGTGGTTCTAATTATGTATTATAGCATTCTTGTTTGTTCTGGTTAAGCTATTTAATATTTCCTCTACTCCAATGTTACCACAGGAGAGATAATAGGCATAATAATGCTATCAAGGTTCATACTTGCTACCGTGAAACAATGTAAAGTATATGTTCCAATGTATGTATTTAATGTTTTAATATATTTACCTAACTAATAAGCGCGCGCAGCAAAATGTTTTTTGGTAACACCAGAATTTGGGCCCCAAGAGACAGGCCCAGCCGAGTTTGGGGCTCGCTACACAAATACTCAGGTGCATACTACATCTAAGCGTCTTTTTGTCTTTTATTCTTCTTGTTAATCTGATGTAAACTAGTCCAATGTTAAATAAATTTTTACTTTACTTCTAAGTTTGCCTAGTCTGTGCATGTGCCTGTCTGTGGCATTGTATCTCTCGAACGGATCAACTGATCTGATGTTTTTTTTGTTTGAAAGCTAAATTCCTCGGGAGTTCTTATAGCTTTGTTTAATGAAAACCTTTGTCGGTTTTTATAAAGTTTATATTAAACTTGTGTTCACTGAACAGAGTATTTAAGTATCCATAGTATATCTTACCCTTCTTACTGCCACCAGAGACGAGCGGCAAGAAGTCCTTGCTAGTGTAGAAGCCCATGTCAGTAGTTAGGCCTTTAAATATGGGCTCGCTTTTAGGCTCCGGGAGACCGATGCCGAGGAACACTGCTGCGTGGCCATCTTTTATAAGACCCTGGAATAAGGCTTTAAAGGCTATACTGAATTCTATATCCTACTGGTTATTTGTTGCGCCTGATAGATGAATACAACGACCAACAGAAAATTAGCATTACTATTCAACGAGGTAACATCGCCTGCCTTTTGGGGGTCTTACGGCCTGTTTTTTACGGCGCCGTTTATAATAAATAAGGTGATCTGTTTTTCTGTTTTTATCTCTCCTTATTATTATAAGGAGAGATAAAAACAGAACTCAACTCGCGGTGCTATTCACAATAATTCGGAAACGTTTCCGATCGGATCCCAGACATTTCAAACTCAAATTATTCGAATCTCAGTTTTTTATCTCTATTTTACAATGAATCATATGACCATAGTTTAAAATACAAAATCGTATGATATCAACAGAAAAGTCAGCGTCGCCTCGATATTACGCGATTTTTTATTTTAGCGTATAATGTTATAGTTCATTTTTCAATGACGTCAAGAAGTGCACGACACGCAAATGCACTTATTTACCCGACTGCGCAAGAAGGAGGGTTTTGTTTTTCGAGTGTATGTATTTTTTTTATTCGGGACACTTCCACACACGGTCGCCTGACCCCAAACTAAGCAAAGCTTGTACTATGGCTGCCAGAGGCTGATATACATACTTAGATATTTTTAAATACATACTTAAATACATATGTATGTATGTGGGTATGTACTATGTATGTATGTATGAGGTTTCTTTGGCACGCCCTACAGCCTAAACAGCTTGATGGATTTCGACATGTGAGGTGTCATTTGAATCGTCTTGATATTGGAAGAGTCATAAGATACAATATTTTGCAGTCGGGTTTTTTTTAAATAATTTAATTTCCATATCGCACTTACATCAACAGTAATATCCTTGGCAGACAGCTTCCGGCCAGTCACGAACTTGACCCCGAGGTTCTTGACGAGGTCCACCTCGAACTGCACCACGTCGAACGGCAGACGGTATTGAGGGATCTCAGATGCGCTGGAAAGAACCTAAAATTGGCTTACACACATCATCACGCCTTAACTCCCGAAGGAATTTTCCTGGTCTAGTTGGAGATGTTCACACTTCGCCGGATGATCATTACCATTATTACAGTCTTTAACAACCCAATGCAGACGACTGCAGACGACATTGGGACATCCACCTACCCTACGTCGAGAGTGAGTATCATAAATCTAAGTTTGGGTACTAAACCATTCGTAGATAGAAGCTAACAGTCGTGTTATCGAGGATTCAGGGAAGTAGAGGAAAAAGTAAAGAAGACTGAACCTGCCACCACGTAGAATCTATAGTTGGTAGGGAAAAAGAGTAGTGATACATTTTTTTATCGAATTCTTGACCTGCCTAGCATGTATGCGCGACAATATTCTTCTATTCACCTTTATAGTGCGAGAACGTAACAAGGCTATGTGTAATCATACGTTTCTCTCCATAAAAGGAGTCGACACACCGTTGTCGTACAGCATATGCTAGGCCTACTGATAATCTTCTGTTTCTCACCTCAGTCCTCCCAGATATCTCTCCTTCTCATAGACAGTGACGTCCTTATACCCGAGCCGAGCGAGGAAGCAGGCGCAGCTGATGCTGGCGGGTCCGCCGCCGATCAGCGCGATCTTGTGGGCGCCGCCCGTAGGCAGAGGCTTCGTCTTCGGGTCTAGGGTTTGGGGTATGCCCATTTTCATGAAAACCTGTGCATGAAAGTTACATACATTACTTAATACAATGTATGTCATAGTACAGTTGATTGAATTAGGCGTTACTTTGTCGAAGTTCATCTTCAAAACTAAGTTTTTAGTATCGAGGTGTATGTAAAAATTCCGTGGTCTCCAACACTACTGAAAGCACAAACAAAACTGACACTTATTCCAATTAAGTTAGAACCCTTACATCGACAGCGAAATGCTGCAGCCCCCCGATGTTGATAGCGCCCTCCTCGCTCGCGTGCAGGTTGCAGCCGCCCACGCACAGGTCGCTGGTGGGGCACACCATGCCGCAGGTCAGCCCCAAAGGGTTGTCCGAGAGGATGGCTTTCGCTGCGCCGTAGTAGTTCTGTACAAAAAATTAAGTTAGGAAAGAAATCATGAGCCTACGTGCAAGAACAATATCTTTCAGACAGAAACACTTGTTTTTTTTTTTACTAAGTGTGTCATGATTTTCTATTTGCGCCCTCCTGTGTTAGCTGCCAGAGTATAAGCTACCTCCACACCATATTTCACAAAAAACCGGTCCATGAGTTCGAGCGCGGAGAAGTAACAAAGAAATATACACAAACTTTGGCCTTTTTATTTTAACTACTATTCTACATAGGTAACATTTTTGTTGCAATATCCCCCCCTTATGCATTTATTATGGCTGCCTAGTAGGTACGTAAGCTTTTAAAAGCTTCAAACAATTGCCTAAAAGCTAACCACATAATTCTTTCAAATACTCCTTTATGAATGTCAGTGGGATGGAAGGACCTATGGTCCAGAAGGTACTTCTATTTCTTTGAACCAAACCTTTCCCAATCTGAGATATTTCCTCAATTTCCTCACCCTTGTAGCAATGCTGCTAATGAAGCTCTTGACGTCAATCTGCGTCGGGCAGGACTTCTGGCACGGAGCGTCCGCGCACTTGAGGCATCGCGCCGCCTCTTTCAAAGCTCCGCGCTCTGAGAGCGTCGTGTGCTTGATGTCGTCGAAGTTCTTTGTCAAAGTGGGACAGGTCTGAAAAACAAGGGTTGGAGATGAACATGATCAATGTCACGCCTATCCCCCGAAGGGGCTGGTAGGGGTGTACAACACCCACACTTCGCCGGACGATGTTCAGTCCTAAATTTGATAGGTATGGCCTGTAGCCATACACCGGGCTCCAGTTATGTAGCAGATGACATTAAATCCGCACATAATTATCACACAATGAACAAATATGTAGGTTACCTAGTACTAAAAAAAAAAGTGTGTCAGCTTCAGCTACTCCCTTAGCATAAGGTCGCTGTGTCATGACAAGTAGGTAAGTAAGAAAATGTGTTTGTAAGAATTTACGCTCTGCTTTAGATCTCTTTACGGGTCCGATCACACCGACCGATCCTACTTCTGCGTTGTCACAATCGTTCGGTAACGTTTACGATCGCATTCCGCAAATTTCAAACTTAAATTATTCGAATCTTTAGTCTACTTTTATAAATTTTTGAATAGGGAATTGAGTATAACTCAGGATCGGAAGAATGAATTACGTTTAAAAACTTATGAATACGGACAAAGATTCGAATTATTTGAGTTTAAATGTTTTGGAATCCGAATGGAAACGTTTCCGAATTATTGTGAATACCTATACGAGTATATGTTGAAGAACCAATTTTCTTACAACGAGCGTCGCATTTCGGTTTTATGAGAAACTAAAGAAAACTCATTGACACGTCGATCGGTATTTTATGCTGGCCACAGAATATACGTCAGTTACTTAATACGTAGGTAATTGATCCATCGGACACTCGCGACAAGACATTGTTGACTCGCGGTATTATTGTGTAGGTCAGTCCAATTTACTATTGATTGTGTTCTAGCGTTTCTTGGAAGATGATTGACAATGACGACCATAGTGTAGTATGTACGTACCTAGTAAAAAGATACCTACTGAATGATATTTTGTCGATCAAATTAATTAAAATCCTAGGCTAAACGTTTTGCTCATGGCGCGAAATTTGTATTTCAAACTTTTTTTTAGCTAGACCAGCAGGGCTATTCACACCCATTCGGAAACGTTTCCGTTCGGATTTCAAAAACTTTAAACTTAAATTATTCGAATCTCATTTTATATTCATAAGTTTTTAAGCGTGATTAATTCTTCCGATCGGATTTATACTTGATTCCCTATTCCAAAATGTATAAAAGTAGACTGAGATTCGACCAATTTGAGTTTGAAATTTCTGGGATCCGATCGGAAACGTTTCCGAATGATTGTGAATAGCACCGCGGGTAGCCTAATTCAGTGATGGGTAATTGAGTTTGGCCATCATAGATCATTTACTATATTTACCTCACGATATTTTGTAGAGATATTGAACTGTTATGCACCAGATAGTCAAATAAGCAAATTAGCAGATAAACTGACGAGCCTAGCTCACATTCGTAATTTGGTGCTTGTTTGTCTAACACAGCTGTAAAATAACGAGAAGAATATTCTAAGATTATTCAAATCCTATTATTACGTACAATAGTTACCCGGTCTAGCTCCAAAACCACAAAAACCGTTTAAAATTTAACATTCGCGCTATAAGCGAGCTGTATTACCTCACAAGTCACAACGTTATCAAAATCATCATCATCAACCATTTTCCACACTGCTGAGTGGGTTATTTTCAGATTACTCCAAGAAAATATATAGATCTGTTCAGCGGGCCATCATATGAAATTGAATACTGACGTAAAGTTATAATAGGTTCTGTGATCTACTTTTTTTTTTCTTTTTTTTATTGGCTTCTAAATTAGGTTTCTACTTATTTCTTATTCTAATAATGAAAAATAGTCTATATATAGCGGTCATAATTATCCAATTTGCAATATGCTACGTGAGCTAGCATACTACAATTTTATTGGATGGTGTAATGCCTGTTAGACAGTAGCAATCCAATTTATTTACTTTGCCACCCTAAGTTAGCATACTGCGAATTGGATACCTAGTGAAATGGTCGTTTATGTCAAATGCTACGTACGGTGCATTTTCTATCGGAGTTCCGCTTCCAATGCTGCTTATTCTTCTTAGTTTGAGCTGAGGGCACCAAGTTAGTGTAGGGCTTCACTGTCGGATTCAGTCTCAGCAGATTCTGAAAATACGAAGATTCATTTGTATCTGGTTACAATACCGAATAAATGTCAAAAGTCTAGCTTTTCAGATAATATACTTACTAATACTACTAATAATACATAAAATAAAAATACCTAAAAAGCCTTTATACCTACATGCTAAAACATAAATTATGAATTTAATGTGCCTAAAATTTATTGTAAGATCAAAACCCCCTGGACTACAAATTATGGTCAGGTTTAGAGGGCATGGCCTGCTCTAAACGACACGCCGATATAGAGTCACTTAAGAAATCTTTGAAGCAAGCAGTGGCTAAATTTCCCATGGAAACAGTCCGTAAATCCATAGATTCTTGGCCAGACCGACTAAAGGCCTCTATCAAGGCCAAATGTGGTAATTTTGAATAAAATAATAGTTATATTTTGTTAAGACTTCAATACATATATAAATATAACTTTTATTAACATTACATTACTGTATAAAAAAATAAATGCATTTTCATTTGTAACAGAACTAATGGCTAGACATGCATACATATCGTCACGCTTTTCCCCGAGGGGGCTGGCAGAGGTTTAATACAACACCCACATTTCGCCGGACGATATTCAGTCCCAAATGTGACAGGGGGCAAGCCTGTCGCCATACACCGGGCTCCAGTTATGTAGCAGATGACACACAATACGCACATATGTTCACACAATGAACAAATTGGTGCGTGCCGTCGGCTGGGTTCGAACCCAGCAGAGCAAAATTGCAACTCCCAACTAGGCTGCCATCGGTTCTACAACTATATCACAGAATAATAATACTACGTACCTATAGCTCAATTGTATATATAAATGTAAATATTGTGAATGTATATTTTTGTATTGGATGTTTTGTTAGTACTAGCAGAATGTCCGCCACTTCGTACCCAGGGTATGTATACCTATACAGGGAGTTAGTGGACCCCTCTCGAAAACTGGGAATAGTGGTGGGGATTACTAATACAAAGCGACTAAAAAAAACGCGAAAAAAAGGTTTTTTTTTTAAACTTAAAATCTGATATTTTAACATCGACACAAGTTATACAAGCTTTAAAGAGCTAGTTTAAACACCAATTACCAAAAAAAAAAAAAATTTACCTTAACGGCAATCTAATACAAATGACTAACAGCTGACGCTAGAGGTGAACGCCCGCACACAGCTGCGCGCGGTCGCGACCTCGCAAGGAGCCGCGCCGCCCCCCCCCCCCCCCCCCCCCCCCGCCGCGCGCCCGCCGCTGTCTCGGCGCGCGCGCGGGCCGCGGCGGCGCGGTACGAGACGTCCTCCCGCCATTCGTACAGATCTAACTACCTACGTGGCTATTGCATTCTCTTCGGTAATTGCCTAAATCACGTTCGGTTCAAACTGTCCTACGGCTGGAGATGGGCCATGAGATATGAGCCATCTTCTCATTGTGAGAAGCTTAAGGCACACAAGTCGTAAGTGTCCACAACGCTGGTCCAATGAGTTGTTCGTTGGTAAACTTCACAAAGAACTCTCAGGCATCCCATTTTCGCACAATGTTTTTCTTCAGCGTTTACAGCTGTCAGCAATCAACAATACGCACTAACTTCGAAATGATTCAAACCTTGGGACCTGCGGATTAAAAATCCAATGGTCTCAACTTCCAACCCAACCCAACTAGGTCCGCCTGCGCCGTCACTTACAAAATGTTTCACTTTGAAATTTAAAAAGACATAGCTTCAATACTTTCTCATAACATGAATTTGTAGGCTTGTGAATTGTGATCTTATTGCCTCGGATTCAAAATCACGACGACACGCACGCACAGTACATTCACCTTTTCGCTCACGCTATACTCGTACCTACGAAGCCAAAGTTGCTGCCGCGCGCCGGCCGGCGGCGCCGAAAGATCGCACTGTCTTTCGGCGCGCGCGGCTTTCTTTGTCGGTCGCGATAGACACGCGCTTGTGTGCGTAATAGACATAAACACATTTAGGGTGCGTTTTCACTGTTTTCACAAGTTAAAATGTACTGTCTTTACCTTTACAATTTCAATTTTATTTCTTTACCTACTAAAAATGTAGCTAACTTTTTAGGATTCCGTACTGTCATGTATTAAACAGATCTACAATATCTTGAAGCTGTAAAAATCAAGCTTCTAAATTATTGCATTAAAAAGGCAAGAGCAGAACACCGCAGAGTGTAACTCTAGGGTGTGTTGGAGTCCCACACACTGCCCGACTCCCCCCGAGATTGTGAGAGATGCTAATGCATTTTCTCTACATAAGACTACTCTGTAAGAAGCGTGATGTGATGTCCCTGGTATTGAAGGTATCCTTAGGCAACGGTGAACACTTACCATCAGGCAACCTGTTAGTTTGTTTGCCAATTATGGCACAAAAAAATGTAGTGTGGCAGTTACCCGGGCTCATCGCCACGCCGCGCCACCGCACGTAACACCTTGCTTCCACATTTTATCAACGATTTCAATTAGGTAACCTAATGTGATTAGTCTAAACGCACCTTAATTTGCGGGACCGCTTCCGAAATCCGACTTCCGACCCAGCAGGACTATTCACAACCATTCGGAAGCGTTTCCGTTCGGATTTCAAAAATTGTAAACCTAAATTATTCGAATTTCAGTCTATATTCATAAGTTTTTAGACGTGATTAATTCTTCAGATCGGATTGATACTTGATTTCCTATTCCAAAATGTATATAAGGAGACTGAGATTCGAACAATTTGAGTTTGAAATTTGTGGGATCCGATCGGAAACGTTTCCGAATGATTGTGAATAGCACCGCAGAAGGCGAATGAAAACACAGACTAGGTAAGTGATTTTGTAAGATCGGGAGTGCGAGTTTGAGCCCTATCTCACACATCTGCGATTAGGTAAAGCATTTTAAACCGATTGATTGAATTCAACCTACCTATTACCTACCTACCTAGTAGATAATAACTTCTACCGATTTGAATCACGCGTCGCACACCGCGCGCCGCGCGGTGCGTCGTCGCGCTTTCGGTAGGTACTGGCGCCGACCATTGACCCCCGCGATATAAACGCGTTACATTGCTGGTTTGCAAATTTCTAAAAGTTTAAAATAACAATTATATGGCTAATAGTTAGTGGTTTCGGGTTGTGTATAGATAGTATAATAACGGCGTTTCGGCTTCGAGAACGATCTCCTTACACCCTGTATATCCGGTATAAGTTTACTCGATTCTTTCATAATTATTGTTCAAAATTATATCTGAATCGTGTAGTTTTTTAACTTTGTAACATTTAACAAACCATACAATATTATTAGTACGCACCTAATGGTAAAGTAAGGTAATTAAAATTGTTATTACCATTGTTATACAATATACCAAAAAATAATGAAATTTACTATGTTGTATTATTTAATGAATACCGGTAGTTACACAATCATTCCAACACCCTGTATAAATATTTGTCCTAATAAGGATAACAAGTTGCCTATGTGTCAATCCAGGGCATAAGCTAACTCCGTTCTAAATAATTATGATCCTCATCCGTCTAGCCGTTTAGGTGTAAATAAGTGAAATACGAGTAAGTACCTAACTTCCACACACAATCGCAATCTTTTGTATTTATGAGTGTGAAGTGTGATAAAATGGAAATATGACACTACCGGTAAAATGAAACTAATGCCACGACTGCTCACACATCAAAAATACAACAACTCGTGGACATGAGATTGGTTGTACCTATATTGTCTTGAACGGCATTTTTTAGATTTTTTTTTGTTTGGCATCAAATAAAAAATGTTCATAAAATGGATGAGTACAATGACGGACGGATTATTTTATCGATTTCCTAAAAATGGGTGTTTAGGTACTCGATACCATAACGTGACTGACGGGTAAAAGACGTGCGCGCGGCGCATCGCACACAACTTTTGTGTCGCGTGAATGAATACGTCGCGCTCCCAAAAAGTGCGGCCTGAGGTAGAGTAAAATACCTAAAATTCTGGGAAAGCCTCGCCTTAAATAGAGGTAAAATGAAATATGTATCGGCTATAACGTTCGTTAATCTGGTAGATATTACAGCTTGTCTACCGACAAATGCCTCCTTTAAAGGTTTCCATAATGTCCTGCTTCCTGCCTTCTTAAGCTGTACGACTCCAGTTACTACAAAATCAGAATTGATTCTAAGTATTTGTGTGGTAGGAGGCTCTACCAGCTGTCACTAAATAGTAGATTGTTTTCCCGAGGTATCTAGACGCCCGAGCGCAGCAAGGGTGGCTATAGTCCGAGTAGGAATTGATTCTTTTACCCGTGTTAAACACTCTAGGTACTTTTCATTTCGAATATGAGGAAAATAAAACTAGTTGTTTATCTAAACCAAATCTAAACTATTTGTTGAAAATGTATAATAATATTAGTAGTAGGTACCTACATATATAAAGATTATTATCTATTTTTTTTAATTCCGTCACAGATACAATAACAGTCGACTTTTTAAATTTTAAATATGGATATCACCGCGTAATTTTTGCGGTTTATTCCGCTCAAAGAAGTTTGCGCTAAGTTCACACTGGCTGTTTAGAAAGTCACATGGCCGCAGCATTTTTTTAATTAGTTTTTTTTTTGTACATAAAACTCTTCACAGCTGACAGCAGTTCTATTTTTAAAACTCATTCCGGCCCTTAGGTGGGAAGTAATTTGTATGAGTTTTTCCCTCTCTATGGAGGGAAGCAGCATTTCCCACCCAATAATCAGATCAAAACAACACTACTTTCCGAGTATGAGAAATAAAAACTTGTGGAGTGGTTAGATCTATCTATTTCTTTGTCTCTCATTAAATACCAGGAATAAATAAACGACCAGACGACAGAAATCCACACTACGCCACATATCATTCTGAAGGAAACGATATTGACCTTTGTCGATAACCATTCATGAATAAAACAAGAAAAATTCAAACAAAAATGGTCTTGAAAGGGGGTCAAGTAAACGATAGCCTCTGACAACGTAAAGATGACAATCATTGCTGTGGCCACGATAATTAAATTAGATTAAAGGCAATTAAGAATTTAAAAAAAATATCACAAATGGAAGACCAACTTGGTAAGGTCTTTTAAACATTTCATTAAATCTCTTTAATAATTTTTTTATCTAAGTAAATGATGTTAGTCTTAACTATATAGCGCTGCATTTTTAAAGAAATTAAATGATAATTTCGTTTAAAACATACACTGACGATATGAACGCTTCCAAAATGTTTGATTGTACGTATCTATAATTTAGTGTCTACAAAAAACGTAAAGGCCGAGTAGCTAGCTCTGCGGTGTCAGTTTTTAGGCCACCGGAGAAGGGTTCTGACACAAGGTGGCTATAATGTAAATATGTATAATATAGCACGATATATTTCAATACATCTCTCCATAGAATATTTATAGGTTCATACTCATACTATCCATAGGTTCTCTTTTATATGACATTATATTTAGGTAAGCTATTTAATTCGAACGCTGACATTTTAAATTTAATTTTGACATTTAATTTGTGTTAAGTACCTACCTACCTATAGATTCATTTGAATTCAATTAGCTTTGACAATTTATTATATTTTTATTTATTTTTGTAATTTCGTATTTAATTTTATGCTAAGTACAACAATATTATTAAGTACTCGTGCTTAAAGCAAATAAATGTCTCTTTATCTATATCTTTAGAAATCTTCAGAAGACACAAGTGTTATATTTTGGCATATTCGTAGGAACCCGAATTGCAATGTGCACTATACATTATATTATAGCATTTATATCTGCCGTGTATGTGATTAGCACCTTAACGGTTGTTGGGCTTCGATCAATACTGATCGCAGTTGTTGGTTAAAACAACCAGGACCTACAATTTAGTAAGTACAAATCATCCTAGGCACGGTAGCGCTCAGTTATCAACTCGCCACCCGCGTTCACCCATCCGAAGATTAACCGTGTTGGTTGGGCATCGTTGTCTATGAAAGTTGCGCTGCGCTATGAGCGCTGACATCGCAGTATCTACAGATAGTTAATAATGATCGAATCAATACGAATCGATCTCGTTCTGATAAGACTCCAGACACTCCAGTCTGACCTAGACTTATAATATTACAAGCTGCGCCCCGCGGTTTCACCCGCGGTTAAAAAGTATCCTATGTGCTATTCTAGACTATAATCTATCTCTGTGCCAAATTTCATTCAAATCTGTTCAGCCGTACTGGCGTGAAAGAGTAACAAACATCCATCCATCCATCCATACATACAAACTTTCGCGTTTATAATATTAGTAGGATAATTGGACGTTCTAATGGTGTAGGTGGTGACATGTGTTTGCAGCATCTGACCTACCTATTACGAACACAACTATACGGCAGTAATTACGACCTTGGCTGTCTAAAACATTTTAAGACAGGACAGGAATGGCACCTATGGTTTAAAATAATAGGTGCGAGAATCCTGCGCCTGAAAACATTGTCTGAGAATTCAAGATCTTACAAAAAGCTGAATTTCATTAAACAATAGGTACCTATGTACTGGCCTAGAAGTGCCACTCCTAGTAACAGATTCCTCAGCAAATCGTATCTAATCAGCCAATACATAAAGATAAATGATTAAATAACAGATAAAACTATTTGTTAAAAGATTATAAAACAAATACATTACTGACCTCGATGTCCGGCAGTTCTTTACTCAGTAGCACTTTTGCCATGTTGAAACGATGGGAAAATGTACCTTAACTTCTAGCAATAGATGTCAAAATTCTCGAAAACGAGTAAAGAAAATGCGCAGGCGCAGTGGACTGCTCACTGGCAGTGCCAAACAGCGACTGACGTAAAAACATCAAACACACATCGCGGTTTATCTTTGTTGCGATGTCTAGTTTCTCTTGAGCTCTGTTTAAATACGACAGACTATTGAAACGATTGAGAATTCCGCAGTAAATCGGCGTTGTTTTGGCGCAACCCAAGCTGGTTTGAATCTTTTGTTGCAATTATACGCAATAGCGATTATGTATTTCAGAATATATTATCTCAGTTGAGCGTTGGGTACGGCAATCTTTACAAATAACCAGGATACATTTCATCTCGAGTGTGACTTGATAATAGGAAAACAAGGTCTCTCACATAGAACCCTCTATCTTACTCGGTCATTTCATTGTCTTTTCTGTTTAGTACTTATGAAGTGTGAAGAGATACATTGACATTGAAAACAACATTCGATTCTACAATCTATAGACAATGTACATAAAAGTACACACAGACTGCTTTTTAATAAGTCCGGTAGTGTTTATATGACCTTATATGACTTATAAAATCGCAAACTATTATAGCATTGATACAATTAATTTCAAGAACTACATTACAAATGTAACTATCTTTACAGACATCCAATTCATACCAGCAGGGCTATTCACAACCATTCGGAAACGTTTCCCTTCTGATTTCAAAAACTTTCAACTTAAGTTATTCGAATCTCATTTTATATTCATAAGTTTTTAAACGTGATTAATTCTTCCGATCGGATTTATACTTGATTCCCTATTCCAAAATGTATAAAAGTAAACAGATTCGAACAATTTGAGTTTGAAATTTCTGGGATCCGATCGGAAACGTTTCCGAATGATTGTGAATAGCATCGCAGAAGTCTCATAGATATCTGTGATACCCTTTTACAAAACTAGAGATGAACTTAAAATAAATAACGTAAAATAAAACAAACACTTGAACAGTTAATATAAATATATTTTGAATTATTCAGAGGCTTTACAATATTTGGAAGAATTTACTTAAGACAGCGTTATATCTATCCAATTTATAGACTCAGCAGTTACCTAAGAGTGGGGGGTGTTAGTGCGCTACTTGCACAAGTGGTAGAGACAACTCTATCAATTTTAGGGGTTCCGTACCCAAAGGGTATAACGGGAACCTATTACTAAGACTCCGCTGACCGTTCGTATGTCACCAGGCTGTTTCTCATGAACCGTGATAGTTAGACAGTTGAAATTATCACATATTTCTGTTGCCGCTATAACAACACTACAAAAAAACCGAATAAAATTATTTAAGGGGGCTTCCATTCAACAAACGTGATTTTCTTGTCGTTTTAGTTGATAATGGTACGGAAGCCTTCGTGCGCGAGTCTGGCTCGCACTTGGCCGGTTTTTTTTTATCGTGACAATGCAGCTCGCCAAGTACGAGTAGTCACACTCTGCTTATCGATGTTTGAAGCGCCAGACATAAGGACTGTTTACAGTGATCTGTGTGGTGATCGCTCCTCATTGGAATTAGCGCTGAGTGTTTCTAGGTTATCAGTATTCATACTGAAATGGGTTCTTGACACGCATACATTCTTTGTAAGTAGTTTTTCTTCGGTGTTTTTTTTTGTCGTAATTTATTTATTCCAAAATTATATTTTGTTGTAACTTGGTCATGGTGTTATAAAAAATCTGTATTATTTATATTTCTTTACGTTCAAAGGAAAAATGTATGATTGTAAGGAACTTGCAGTTTGAAAATTGAAAAAAAATTATAAAAATCACGGGCCGACCTGGACCAGATTGGTAACATAATAAGAATGGCGTACAAAAGAAGTCTTCCTAAGCAGTGAGTGTCTACGAGCTGACAATGATGAGGAATTTGTTGTCTCTAGTAATTCTTTTTTGTAGTTTTAATATCTACCACTTGCACCTGTACTGAGCGTAAGAGTTAACCCCCACGATATTTTTGTATAAAAATAATATTACATAAGCTGTTAATGTAAGTTGAATAAAATACAATGTGTTATATAAACTTGGACACATACTGTACATACATATACATAAGGAATACAATTGAACAATTAGACAATAACTACGATTACGTTTAAATAAAATACTGCAAAATATTTTTTTGCGTGTGATGAATGCAAACATTAAATTATCACAAAACAAAAATATTTTATCTAAATATTAATTTCGATAAAAAAAATTGCGACTGATATTATAACGCCAAAATATTTTATTACATAACATAATACATTATCAAGACACTATCATTTGTGTTGTATAAGTGTACATACTGTGTATAATATGACAGTTTTCAATCAGTCATACATTTTAAAAATAGTTACATACATATATTTTTTTCTAAACAACGAAACGCATTAACCGACAAGCCCCCAATAAAAGATACTAATCAATTTATAATATAAAAATGCAACACCAAAATACGGCGTGTACGCTTACACATTTTATAACTAATATTACCGTCTATTTACATGCTGTTTTCTTCTAAATATATCCCCATCTGAACAATACATACATTAAAATCTTACCGCTACATTATCTGTGCAATTGTTCTAGCTTTTTTTTTAAATATTTTTAATTTGTCTATGGCAACGTGTCAACGCTGTGTACGGAGAAGCGACAACAATTGCACACCTTAAACCAATCTTAGTGTACTATTCCATCTTATTTTTAACATTTATATTTTAGGAGTGGATTTAGACAGTAATTAACTTAGTGCCGTAGTTGGTGCAGCTGTAACGACAGCTGTATTTAAAGTAGGTTGTAATTAAGGTGAGCTGTATCAAATACAGCTGTCAAATTAGAAAGAGCTGCATTTAAAAGCAACTGTAATTATTAAGAGCTGCATTTTAAAGCAACTGTAATTAGGTAATAATAATTGCATTAAAAACAGCCGTAATTAAAAGGAGCTGCATTCAAAAGCAACTGTAATTAACAAGAGCTGTAATTAAAATGAGTAATCTTTAAGAGCTGTATTTAAACCAGCAGTAATTACAGCTGCTGCTCGAAGCATGCTCTAATTATGCTCTAAGTGTTTAGGCGAGCGATTATTTTAAAAAATGCATAGAAAAAGGCCGTTTCAAAGGTCAATTAAAGCCTAAACCCTATCACATTTTCTACGAAATGCCTCCTGATGATTGACAACCTTATTCATAAGCGGTCCATAACATTTATAAAGCGATCTGTCAACTTTTCGCTGATGGGAAGTATTATAGGCCAAAAAGAGACGAAGCGCTTTTTAACATAGTTATTAAACGTTTATGAATAAGTCTGTTATTTCAAATAATAGATGGCGTGGCGATACTATACATGAACGTACAAACAAGCACACATAGCTGTTTTTTTTTTTATTTAAAACTTTTTGTATGGGTTTTGATATGCATGCTATTGTGTGTAGTCTGAAATTTATTTTTCACTCGTAGTTTAAATTATGTTTTCGATAGTTTTTATATTTATGTATTTTCATAAAGTAATCGTCGCATTTATGTAGAATTGCTTCAACAGCTTCAACAGCTCAACAATTTTGCGTTTTTATACAAAAAAAGGCAATGCTGTCCGATCAAAATGTCGGTCTCAATCTAGCCGGATTGTAAAGTTAAAAGTAATTGTGCGGTTTACATTGTTTTATAGTTTATTTTCTGATACCTGCGATAATTCAGCTAAAAACACTAAATACATTATAATTTCAATGTTTTCAGGTCTCGAGTGAATGGTTTCTCCGAGGCAAGCGAGCTACATCGTAGGCCGCAAGATTGCTTAATATCAGGCCTCACTTTTAGTCGTGTGAGAACGTGACAAGGCTATGCGTAAATGTATGTCTGTCTCGATAAAAAGAGTCAGACATACCGTTGTCGCAATGCGTATGCTAGGCATGCAGGAGAGATGGCGACGAAACGCAAGCCTATTAACGGGGAAAACCGACCGTTTTGTTTCTCAACTATACTCAATGAGTCCTTTGCATTATAAAAATCATCTTCTAGCTTAATTATCGCCAATATCAGATTTTATACTGTTTACCTTGTGAAGGCACGATGTTAGCAGAAGTTCTAGCTATTAACATTATTATCTTCTTCTATTATTATTATTTATCATAGAAATCTTCGACAGAAATGTTCAAGCCGCTCTGACAACTACAATTCATTCTATCGAACATTTCTAGAACATTCTAAATGTCAACAGAATCTAGTTTATCCTGTAATAAAAGCCATCGTAAATTAGACTACATCCCACTACAATATGGCAGTTTTTAGACTGATCAAAAATTTCATTAGAACAATTAAAGATTTAATACATTTTTTTCCTCTCTAAAATAGAAACGGTTACGCAACATCAACGGTTAATAATTCGCTTACAAACAAATACTGTACTTATAACACCCACTACATTTAATACAACAATTATCGGGACAGAAATAATAATAACCATTATTTAATAAGCAATAATAAATCGAAAAATAATAATCTCTGCTCTAGCACAAATTTCAACAATTCCATTTTCTTTTTATATAATCATCACTATTTGTGAAGTTGTTCAGGTAAAACAAAAATTTGTACCGAAAGTTTGTGTTTTTTTCAACAATATAGGAATGTAATATATTTTTGTGATAGCAAAGATCATAAAAGCACCCAAACGTTTGAGTCCAACTCGGAAGTTACTGTCACCGACTTAAAAAAAAACTTAATATATTGCACCCAACTTATCCGTAGAGGTGATTAAATGAGGGTACTCAGACATTTTGAACTGGCTGTCATTTCTTTTTACAAATAAAATGTTAACACCCTACAGATTTTTTTATATAAGTTCCACTACATATCGATGAAAAAACGCCTATGAAAACCCGCTTTCATTGGTTCATTGCTAGAGCACGGCTGGGTTGCGCCAGCCAATAGGAACGCTTCATCTCAATTCCCGCAACCTGCTTACTACAAAACATAGTAAATACAATTCATTTTAGTTGAAACACAGATCACGCAAAGCAATCTCCGTAGGTAATCTTCCAGCATCCCCACAACTCTACGGATAAGTTGGTCACACCGTTCTGACAAACTATTGATAATAATAATAAAGACAAAGGCAATATTTATACAGCCATAATAAAACGCCAGTGACACGTATCCGGGATATAAAAAAGCGATTATACTTAGACCACATTTATACGATACAATAATCGATTTGAATTGGCTGAAACTTCACAAAACCATCGGCCAGAAACCTTGCAAGACAAGACAACCACACACCAGGTAGAAAAACAAACTTTAATTTGGAAGTTCAGTTCTTGCCAGTCTTAGCTCTGCACACAATAGCAAAACTGTTCTGAAAATAGTATAGCCCAATAAATTTACAAAGGCCCATCTCAGATTTTAAAAATATGTTCTGCATGTTACATGTCCATGTTTTTTGTGTGCCATGGCATCTCCAACACAGAGAATCTTAGTGGTGAGCTATAAGTCTGAAATGTGTTACTACACATTTTAGTATGGTTAATTCTTAAAGGTTCAGTCACCAGCGATTATTGTATCATATAAAGGTGCAGTTACACGTAGGTCACCCACACAGACCCATATTATAATAACGCGTATTTAACAGTAGAATGTAATAGCTATATGCTTATCGCAGTCCATACAATTATTTTTACAGCACTATTGTTTGATATCGTGTAGACGGATGGTTGGTGCGTTCTATAAAAAGCTATGCTGTATGCATTTGCTTCGATGTTCTACATCTGTAAGAGAAAATAATTTTATCAGTAAACAATTAAACGTGTTGAATAGAGTCTTGTTGCAAATGTATTATCACTATACAAAATAGGGATTAGAAAGTCACCCTACAAAAAAATGGGGTTAACTGTACCCATGTGAGCAATTTTCGAAAGAGTACATACTGAAATACACTTTTATTCTTTAGTTTTACAGATTTTAGTACATTTATTAACAAAAGAACACGCGTTGCCCGCAGTATCTTACTTCTGAGAAGTTTTGATTTGGCTATGACATTTGCTAGTCCCACTATAGTGTTTGAGGGGAATTTTCGAGTTTTCAAAGTGTGCCATAGACAATCACATGGGTGTGCCCGGATTTTTTTTAGGGGTTCGGGGGGAAATACACTAGGAATTCGTTAAAGAAACAGTTTTGAAGATGAACTTCCGCAAAGTATAACGCCTACTTCAATCAACTAGAAGTAAGTGTACCTATTTTTTTTACTTGAAAAATCTACATTTTGTGCTTCGAGTTAGGCAACAGGGACCCTATTCCTACCAGTCAAGATATATTTTGGTCATTGTCTCTCTCGTTTGAAAAGTCATAGGAGTGAGAATCACTAAGTAACATCTCGAGCGTCAAGAATAGTAGCCAACGTGGGTACACCCATGGGCAATCACAGTATCATACCAGTGTTTAGAGCAGCCTGCATTTAGAAGTCTTCTTGACCGGCGGCAGCGGGCAGAGCACGGCGCGGATCGCCTCGTCGAACACAGTCTTCAGGCCCTTCTGCGTCAGCGCAGAGCACTCGAGGTACTTCACCGCGTTGATCTCTTTAGACATGCCGAGGCCCTGGAAAGTTGAGAAAGAATAAATGAGATAACTGTACATTTATATTTATAGAGAGGCATACTGACTAGGCAAGCCAGCATCATGATAATCAAAATGCGTTAAATAATGTCACCGGACCATTTAGAATAGCGTCAGTTATTCTGATCGCCGTATATCGTGTAGGTTTTACGTCCCTACGTTACAGTTTTTTTTTTACAACAAACTAGGCATGCGTTTGACCACTGACTTGTCTGATGGGAAGCGTCGACGTGATCGAAGGTGTAACTCTTAAACACCCCCGGATTGTATTTAGGTGGAAAGACAGACGCAGGCAACGAGTTCCACACCTCTTTTGACGTTCATAAGTGTATCTTTGATACCTAAATTGAATAAAAACATTTTGACTTTGACTTTGACTTCTGCTGTTCTTACAAGAAAAGTTGATTTGGAACGCTTAGTGCGTTTTGACGGAATTTCCACCATAAGAGGGTGTCTCTTACTGTAGGTTTAGTATGTGTTTTGATAGTTACGTAAATGTTTTCGTTTGGCTCAATACATACTCGTACATATCAATAAAGTGCTTTTGGCCGAAACGTTAAGGAACTAAGTTAATGTATGGAGCCAAACGAATACTAAAAAAGTTACGTAACTCATTTAAAGCCTAGGCCTACAGATCAGTACAGTAAAACTGGTCATGTTAAGTTACGACTGATACGCATGCTGGCATCAGCTGTCAGAAAATAGCTGCCTTTTAGATTACTGCGTTCTACATAATAATACCAGAACAGTCAACTTCAGCCTGTTTTATGTATACCGGATCTTCTATCGAACGATTGTTCTACATAAACCTTCCATCATCTATCTTTTAAAGTGCACCGACGATCAGGTGAGAGCCGCGGAAAGCCGCTGGATGCGACCAGCGCAAGACCGGTCGTTGTAGAGATCATTGGAAGAGGCCTTCGTCCAGCAGTGGACATCTTTATGGCGACTTCCTGCCATGATGATACTGATCTACATTTCACCATCTTAAGAGTCCGGCGACCCGGCGTTTTTATGTCTTTTGCACTTCTGTAATCATTCTTAAATAACTTAGAATTTCTGGATGGATTCATTTAAAAGCTAATGATGTAGACAACCTCCATACGTAAAGGGATTTTTGATTTGCTTTGTCACTTTTGACTGATTTATTCAATAGATAGATTGAATAAATCAGTCAAAAGTGACCCCTTAAAAATTTCATATTCGGATATTTTTCATAGCTCTATTTTCTCTTGAGGACGTTTTTTAAAAAAACCAAGAACATAGGGGTGGAGATATAGTGAATTTAATTGTACACGCCAAATTTCATCATAATCTGACAAATGGTTTCCAAGAAATTTGACAAGCGCGTTTCTATGGAAATTTCAGACCGTCGCGGAGCCTTAAGCGATTCTAGACCTGCATACCTGTGTGTAGGTGATGGGCGCCAGTTTCTTGTCCTTTAGCTTCTCGATGGTGTCCTTGTCTTCGCGCAAGTCGAGCTTCGTGCCGACCAGGATGATGGGCGTCGAGGGGCAGTGATGCCGCACCTCTGGGTACCACTGGAAAGGGAAGATTAGAACTCGTTACGGTTGATTTAAATAAAAGGGAAACTAATAAAAAAACTGCAAAACAAACATTTTTTTTTTTCGTTTCAGATGTTTTGACTTACTCAGCTTGGAACTCATGACTCAAAAATGAGAATATTAAAAATAGAACTTTTAAGTTCGGTTGGGATTAACGAAGATCCCCGAAACAAATGTACAATACTTTGTTTCTTTATTTTTATTGGGGTTTTCTAAAGGTGGCGAATAATGACGAAAGTGCCCTTGCGCTTGCTCGTATGACGTCAGTGAGTTGGTGCGAGCGGGATGGCATAGGCATAGCCCATTGCCATTGCGATTGGCGATGGATGACCATTTGCATAACGCAAAATAAGGCACCTGATCGAACATGTATAATTAATTAATTGGATTCATCATCAACAAACCAGATAACAGTTTCAGGCTCTTATTAGCCAACGGCTTGCAAAACCTAAAGAAACACCAATTAATTATTTTCTTTACCTTAGCTCGCACGTTTTCGAAGGAGGCCGGATTGACAAGCGAGAAGCATATGAGGAAGACGTCCGTCTGTGGGTAGGAGAGCGGCCTGAGTCGGTCGTAGTCCTCCTGGCCCGCCGTATCCCAAAGGCCCAGGTTGATCGGCTTGCCATCTACCATCACATTCGCGGAGTAGTTGTCGAATCTGGAAATTGTAGTGAAGTTGTGTTAGTAGGTTCACTTAGGGTAGGGTACTATAGGGTCTTTACATTTTATTGAATTGAAGCCGGCTCCCAACTACGGCTAACGGCGAACGCCCACGAAAACTCCGAAATGACCTTCCTATTGGTCAAAATGTTTTAACAACCTATAGGAATAGGAACACTCTTGCCGGCGTTTGCAGCAATAGTTGGAACCGGCTTAACACTCGTTTACTTATTATCCTGTAAAAAGTTAACGGTTCCTGTGGGATAGCAGGTGAAACCGCGGCGAGCAGCTAGTTGATCAATAGTCATATAATATCAGTGAAACACAAGGCAGCTCTACTCTCGCCTGAGTTCTGGCCAAAAGGGCTAGTGTTCCGGCGCTACTGGGAGGCCGCACAGGGAGCAAAAGCCCAGAAGATTTAGTTAATTTTATTGATGTTATTTATATGTATGTTAGTCTGTAAGGTATTTATTTTCTATGGGCCTCTGTAACTTGCATTGTATGCAAGTTATATTGCCTGAAATAAATGGATTATTATTATTATAATAGTTGGAATTGTGATGTCACTTTCCAACTCTGCCGTTTCCCTTCTGATTACATTCTTATTGCGAGACCTAAGGCAGAAATGCTTAAAAATTTAAGACAATAGCAAAAATTGTCTTTACTTGGTATTGGATCGCAGACGGGTAATTTTGTCAAGAAATCATCAATACGAAAGAAAACTAAAATGTATGGCTCATCAGTTTTATTCAGATGATAGGATAGCTATAGCTGATAGCTTTGGTTCCCAACGCATTCAGCTCCATAAACAGGATAAGGTACGTTGGTCACACTGCTTACGTCTTAGACTAACGTTAAGCAATTTGCGAGAAAACTTTAAAAGCACCACGTTAAAGCTCAAACCGAGGCCACAGTCACGTTCCGACGTTCATTCTGAACACTAGAACGTAAACCGCATTTGCGCCGCGGCTTTCCGCATCCAAACTGAATTATAAGAGGCATACCACAAATCGAATCGACGGATATAAACGGGGCAACGGAGCTGAGTGCTTTTTAATACAATAGCAGAGCTGCAATATTTAATACTGAAAGCTTTTCGTGAAGGGAGGAATCAGCTGAATGGCATTTTCAATGGAAGGATTGAAAGAGCGCGCTCGCAATTTTCGCGATTTGGTTTTCTTTCAGGGTCTCTAACTAGATTTTACGAACTCAAGTAGGTGTACCTACTTGAATTATTACTGTTAATATAAGTTGTTGTAAACATACTTCTTTTAGACCCTTCAGCTGCCCGAGGCAATTATATCCGACAAAAAACTCTCCGCTAGGACGAGCAATGTCCATAGGTCTACGACATTGCTCCTCCTAACGAAAATTTTTTTGTTCTTGATTTGCCCTGATTCTACTGACCAATACCTGTCAATGAATTGCCTCAAATTGACACTTTTTGCAAGTGTCAAAAGTAGAAAGTTCATTAACAATTCATAAAAAAAAAACAATTTCTTAGAAGAATCAAGGCCCTGCGTGACATCTTATTGCGATGATTTTTAGGTTCAGCCGCAGACGCTTCGATACCATTAACTTTATTGCGCGGAGATACGTTACGTGGTCGCGCAGCGTCGGCGGCTGAACCTAAAATCATCGCAATAACGCACTAATAAATCACGGTACGCGCCCAGAGCGGAATCGGTTCGAAAATATTTTTGTAGTGAAACTTCTAATGCATTCAACATTCAATAAGGTTGCGTTAAACGTTTAACGCTCCTGGGGAGGTGGAATAGAAAGAGACAGAGCGAGAGTGAATGCGTGGCTCTCGAACACATGCGCGTAGTGAGAAAGATACACAGAAGTTTCACTTCTTCCGCGCGTAGGGAATCCACGCACTATTTGTTTGGATTAATCCTTCTCAGGCGGTTTAAGGGTTAAAAAGCTGGTTATAAATACCTAAATCACTTTTATGAATGTAATTTTCCTCATAATCATGGGAATTTCTTAAGTTATTACAACACAACAATGTTATCAAATATTCGTATTAATAGTACGAGTATGTATTGTATTTCCCATATGATTCTTACAGGATGTTTGTTACATCAAATAAAATAAAACAAGACGTCATAAAATTTGTCGTAATCAAACGAAAGCCGCACATCCTCGCACGGAACAATTGCATATTTAGTATTATTTTGCTTTGGTTTTCTTGTTTATTGTTTTAGGATACCTAACTGTAACAGTAACTACCTAACTGTAACTGTAACTTAGCGTTAAGTTTACGGCAAGAACTCACAGAGCGATTTTTAGCATCGCCCGCCGCGGTTTTCTAGTAAAGCCGTAATGTCTATGTAAAAAGTTGTAATGTAAATCAGAGCCTAACCGGTCATCACACTATCCAGTTTGCAGTATGCTAACTTAGCGTGGCTAAGCCACGTGCCATATAAAATTATTGAAAATTATACTGCATTATTGGACAGTCCAGATCTATCCTCCCAGCAAATAGCTGCAGGTATCTGTTGGGGCTGCCGCGTGCGGGGCAGCCCCAACAGATACCTGCAGCTATTTGCTGGGAGGATGGATCTGGACTGTCCAATAATGCAGTACTGGACGAGGGTACATGTTGAGCACTCCGGATCCAGACCCAAATATAGGCTGAGATTTATTTATTTATTTATTTTTTTATTTATTTATTATTACAATAAGAACGGCATGCACCAATTACACTTATCATTAAAATTTACAGAGCAATACATATTATTTCAAAAATACAATATAAATAAATGTCAATTCAAAATGTCAAATTCAAATAAATATAAGTATTTAAATCATTGCAAAAACACAACACATTTTATAAATTATAGGTCAAAGAAAAATTACATATAACAGGATGTTTTTCACAAAATGTCAGAAGATATTTCATTAGGACATGCCATCTGTCGTCAAAAATATCACAATCAGGGTACTGTTTTAGGAATGCGTTGAGACCACGGGGGATGCGGCACATTGGGCTATAGGCTCGTGACTTCGTACGGCTAGCGCCGGCGACAAAAAACTTATGTCTGTAACTGACCCTGTGCCGGGTGTAGTTGTCCGGAACATACAAAGTGCACAGACTGCTGTGCAGAGAGGAGCAGTCGATGGCACCTCGTAATATCTTGCAGCCGGTCTTTAGTTGGTCAAAAGAACGTCTCACACGTAGCGAATTGAACCTTAGATGGCCGAGTAAAAAATCGGTGGGATAGAGATAAGGATAGTATCCCTGCGTCTTTTTATAAAGACTTCTTAAAAAAGCTTTTTGGACTTTTTCAAGGGCCAAGATATGTAAACTACAGTGTGGATTCCACACACATGCACTCGACTCCAGTTTACTCCTAACTAGTGTTGTAAACAGAAGCCGAAGAACATGGGGGTCAAGAAAGTCCTTGGCGTTTCGCAGGACAAAGCCAAGACGTCGGTAGGATTCTTTCGCTGTGTTTTCTACATGCTCATTAAAAACGAGATAACGGTCAAAAGTTACACCCAGATCTTTGATTGTCGATACTCGCTTTATCGCATCATGACCGATGAGATACGTGTGATGAATGGGTTTACGTTTACGATCATATGTCATGCTGTAGCATTTATCTGGGTTGAACACCATTTTATTGCGCACGCTCCACCGATGAATCGCATCAATGTCACACTGCAAGTTAACGCAGTCAGTGGGTGACTTAACTTCCAACACTAACTTTAGGTCATCGGCATACAGCAAGCATTTGGCGAATTTTACCTCCTTTACTAAATCATTGATCATGATCAGAAAAAGCAATGGACCTAGAACAGAGCCTTGACTTACACCAGAGGGGGTAAGATAAGGCTTGGAGATGTAAGTTCCGTACTTTACAAACTGCCTACGATCTCGGAATAGGTCAGCAAAAAACTTGAGTAGACTGGGAGAAAAACCGATATTACTGAGCTTTTGTAGCAGTATATCATTGTCGACTGTATCAAAAGCTTTGCGAAAATCGAAGTATAATACGTCCGCTTGCAGGCCGCGGTCCATGCTGCCTGACACATAGTCACATAGACTGAGAAGATTCGTGTTAACTGATTTTCCTGGGCGGAAGCCATGTTGCTCATCGCACAAATACTGTGACACTTGTCTATAAATTTCGTTATGAAGTATATATTCGAAAACTTTTGCCGGGGAGCATAAGATAGCAATGGGGCGGTGTTCATCCACTGCTGTCTTATTCCTAGATTTGGGTATTGGGGTAACCCTAGACAATTTCCACTGTCGTGGATAAACGCCATCTTCAAGAGACAGGTTGAAAATGTGGCAGAGAGGCGAAATTAAATGCTTCCTGGAAGACTTTAATAAAGAGGCTGGCAGATTATCAGGTCCTGGAGCACCATTTGCTTTAAGCCTTTTCAGACCACGTTCCACATCTTCTGGAGACAAGTGAGCGATGTAAACCGTGCCTCCCTCAGTTGAACAATCGGTGCAAAGATTTGCGTCTAAGGATGGCGTACCTTGAAGATAGACGCTCGAGAAGTAATCCGCGAAGGCCTCAGCCGCTGATACTCCCACGCGAGTAGTTCCCTCATACACCACTGAAGGCTCAAAGCCACCCTTAGACTTTAAGTTATGAATGTGTCGCCAGAAATGTTGGGGGCATTTTTTTAAATCATTTTCAATATTTGCAGTATGGAGTTTATAGGCTTCGGATATACGGCATTGAAGACTTGCCCGGAGATCTGAAAAATTTTGGTAGGCACTTGGATGTTGATTACGCTTCCATATCTTATGCAATGACTTTTTTCTGCGAATGTCCGTAATGATATCGGGGCTAAACCAAACAGGGTATCTAGGAGAGGTAGTATTCGCTCGCTTTTTCTTAGGCACGCATTGGTCGAAAATAGTATATAGTGTTTCATAGAACCTATCAGTGGCCAACTGTGCATCCCTACACTCATAGACACTAGTCCAAGGGGCATCACGGAGCAAACAGTTCAGCTGGAGATGAGAACGATGATAGTAGGATAATAAACTGACTTGATTGTATTGTATTTACTTGATTATGTATACTTGTAATGATTATGTTTTATTGTTTATTGATTTATTTATTGATTATTCGCATATTTGTAATTTTTAATTTAATTTTTGTGTTTTGATTTTTAATTTAATTAACATTTTTGATGATTTTGTGTGTATCTATGGAATGACTGTTCTGAAATAAACTTTATTATTATTATTATAAAAAAATTGAGTGCTGACTGTCTAACGTAATGACGGCCAACGGCAAGCGCGGTAGCTCGCGTTGTGTTGCACATGCTGAGGCTACCGCGCGATACGCGATCAACCGCGTGCTTGCGTGAGTTTTGAACAACAGCGGACCCGAAGCCGCAGCGAGCGAATACAGCACTTAGCCAAAGTTCTAACATGACAGTTCAGCGCTTGCCTATACTAGCCTGTATTTATACTGTGCCTATGCTAATACAGGCAGCGATGAACTAGGACAGTGCCTGTGGTGCCCAGACACAGGGCGCGGTCTCTCGAGAGACGCAAATATGACTAAAACCAAGGTGTGGGTTATCCATGGTAGCAGCAGTTACAGAAACTCGCACCAAAGGCTAGTTACAATAATAGGAATATAATTACGTAGTTAGGTACTTTAGTTAAACTTAATTTACTTATTTTACTTGTTTAGTTTGTTATTCAATTAGTTCCGAGTTTTCAAAGTACAGCCTGAAGACAGAATAAATCAGATTTCTTTAAATCATTGAATAATCTTATTTGTGTAGCATTTGACTTTGATTTATGTAGCATTTGATTTTGATTGACTGCCTCGGTGGCTCAGTTGGTAGTGAACCTGCCTTCTGAGCTTGGGGGCGTGGGTTCGATTCCCACCTAGGGCAAACATTTATGTGATGAACATTTGTGTTTGCTCTATGTCTAGGTGTTAATATATATGTATTTAAGTATGTATTTAAAATAAAAACATGTAAGTATATATATCAGTCTCTGGCAGCCATAGTACAAGCTTTGCTTAGTTTGGGGTCAGACGACCGTGTGTGGAAGTGTCCCGAATTTATTTATTATTTTGTGGTACCTGTTAAAACAAGTTTTTTTACTTTCAAGTTCTGGTTCTAAGTTTTGTCTAAGTTTGCCAACGCATCTCTAGGCAAAAAAAACAGTTCTTCCTTCTTATCATGTCCGTTCATCCATTTCCATGTTAACACAGAAAATCTTCTAGGTAAAATAAAAGCACAAAATATCTTATCTAAAACGAGGTCTACTTACACTGTGGGTATGTATTCTCCTGGGAAGGCATTTGTCGTGTAACTGATGAGCAAACATGTTTTACCGACGGCTCTGTGGACAAGAGAAAAACAGTTTTATTATTTTTGTCTTACTTACAGTATACATTGAAAGAATCAATAAAACCGTTTAATAAAACACAAATTCTAAGACCAAGTAAACTTAACACAAACAACCCAAATTATATTCCAAGAGTTGATTAAAGCGGAGTTGCTAAGGGTAGTATCATCGGTCTTGCTCTGTTTGTAGTATAGTCGTGATCTTTATGTCTTTTGGGAATATGACTTGAGCTCAAACGATTTTGTACTGCAACTATTGCAAGATTGGATTAGCAGATTTAGTTTAGTGTGAAAAATAAACTTAGGTGTTCTCTTATACGGATGTTACCTACACGTAATTAGTCAATCATTAAAAACAGTTTACAAAATCTTCCTATATTCTCTCACACTCTTTTAGAACTGTATTCTGGCGTTTGCAATATTGTCTCTGTGCTTGTCTCCCTCGTTAGAAGTCATGAGAATGAGAGAGACTGAGAGAGTATAGCACACGCCAAAACAGTCCAGCTCCTGGACTACATTATTATAATAAATATGAAGTAGCACGTCACCACCTGACCCCCAAACGGAATCATACTTGAGCACGTATTCCTTACACGAAAAAATTTGGGACAAAAGCACGCCGTAATCTCAGATCTACCGTAAATTCGTGAAGAGGCTATTTCTTCAGAAAATTACGACGCATAAAATGATTTCATCAAACAAAATATAGGATTTTTATAAGTTCAGGGATCAGAGTACTACAAAAGATTATACCATGTAAAATACACGGACGAACACAGAACTTTCCTTTAGAAGTCGGTTAAAAGTAAAAAGGAAAACGCTTAAAACTAGTGTAACACGCGGGCTTATCGCTAAGAGAACCGAGAAGTGTAATGAGATCCAGGGAGAATATTAAATTACTCTACAGCTTTGCATCCGTTCCACTCGAGCACAGTGATCTATCGAATCATCGAACCGTGATATATCAAGTACTTTAGCATGGTGCGAGTATATACATATATGTGTATCGACATCTTGTATTTCTTGTTCGTTGTTATATTTTGATCAAACCAAGGCTATTTTATTGTTATTATTATTATCAGAGGTTTATTGGGAGTTAGTAGAGTTTTACAGTATGATTGGGTTTGTTATCAGACGATAACCTACTCGTACTCTAGAGAAATATGATTGTCAGAATATCTAAGCCATAATATACAACAATAACGCAGACATCCTACTAATATTATAAACGTGAAAGTTTGTATGTATGGATAGATGGATGGATGGATGGATGGATGGATGGATGGATGGATGGATGGATGGATGGATGGATGGATGTTTGTTACTCTTTCACGCCAGAACGGCTGAACAGATCTGGATGAAATTTGGCACAGAGATAGATTATAGTCTAGAATAGCACATAGGATACTTTTTAACCGCGGGTGAAACTGCGGGGCGCAGCTAGTAGAACATAATAATGTCCAAGATGATTATGATAATGAATTTGACAATTATGTCTACAATTGGGGTCAGGCGACCGTGTGTAGAAAAAATATATATATATATATATAAAAAAATAAAAATTATGCCTTCTACGGATTGGAGCATCTGAAAATAATAAGTTACTAGTGGGTTTGTGAGCTGTAGACCTCGCGGCCGACGTCTTCTCCTCTACAGGTCGCATTCCTCAACTGACGAGAAATGCGACTTATAGAGAGAAATATCCGAACAGAAATCCAGACAGAATTCGGACAGGAATACAAAAGCACACCACCGTCCATGCTAAATCATAATGTTTTAATTGCATCCAAAGGTTGTCTGGAAGAGATCGCTCTTAAGCGATAAGACCGCCCATTGCGCCTTTATTTTTGAGTGTTTAGATTTATTTGTATTTGGTGCCAATAAAGAGTTTTTGTATGGTATTGTATTGTAAAGCATTTTTGTCGAAGCTGAACGATATTAACTTCGCTCGCTAACGCTTGCTCGTTCGATAAGATTATTGATTCATAAATGAAATTCATTATGGCAAACTCATTCTGTTTGTCTATAAAAGTTAAAGTACAACATTTCTTTACCAGAACGATTTAATGAGATTGGCTGACGAAATATGATCAACGATACATTTTATTATGTTTAAAACTTAGCCCAAACGCATTCGCAAATCCAGCAATGAGGAGTTTACGACTAATGCAGTGGTAAATTACTCTACAGAAGGCCACAGAAAACCTTTACGGGGTTGTAAAATAACGCGAAGAGAGTCTTCATCTTGGCGGAGCAATAAAATGCCAGTAAATCTCGTCTTGGCAATAATTTAGATGAGAAAATTTATGGGAGAAAATTATAAATGAGAAACTGAGAAGGCCGTGAGAAAGAATTTCATGGGGTATCTAGTAACGAAGCGTTTTTCTAAATGTGTACATAAAACAAATCTAGTGAGATTTGTTTGTGATGTAATCGAAAATCTAGAACCAGTATTTCATGAAAAGGCAACGTTAAAACTTTTCCATTTTACTTCTAGATTCTTTGTTATGACTTGAAAACCGCAAAGACAACAAAAGTTATTACTTATATGAAACGAACTCGATAGATCAAAGAAGATTGATCAGTAATAAAGTAGGTTACATAGAAGAAGAATAAGAGAAATGCTAAACAACCGGACGAAATCGAGCTTTGAAAAACAACGGACTATCAAATCAGACCAGTAGCCCTTTTCCTACCACCCGAGAAAATTTAATGGTCATTGTCTCTCACGTTTGAAAAGTCATAGGAGCGAGAGTAAAGGAACATCTCGAGCGTCAAGAATCCAGGAGGCCAGTCCAGCAGTAAGACTTATGGCCCGATGGTGGTGATCACTGGTCAATCAGGTTCAAGTCAAAGTCAGGTTTCAACATCCTCATTGATGATGATGCTGTTGGCCTAACGGCCTAATCACTCCTGTCGTTGTTAAAATCAATGGGGGAGGCCTTCTTCCGGCAGTAAACGTTTATGTTTGAGATGATGCTGATGATAAATTCTAATAACATTGGAATAACATTCTAGTAAGTGATTAGAAATAGCAATACTTGCCTCTGTAAGAGACACGGCAGCGCAGACTGTCAGTTATTTATTCGAGCCTCGTATCACAATGAGTATGACATCCTGTCAGTCAGATAATCGCGCTTTCGCTCTATGGTTGGCGTTTGCTTCTGTCGAAATATATTTTTCAACTGTTCCGTAAGTTTACGGAGGAAAATTTAGCGTAATAAAATAAATTTATGGAAATTTTCAATGCAGTCCTTGATGAACTTTTTCCTTTTTAATAAATTAATTCACCTCACGATTACGATGCAAATTCAGTATTAATAGCAAGTTCAGTTTTTTAATCCTAAAAAACTGAACTTTTAAAACAATACACAAGGCTAAAGGTAGATTAAGATACTTGAAACCATGCTTTAATTACATAATTATACTGATGATTGAAAGAAGTGACGGAAAGAAGACGAAGACTTTGTTTTAATTTGGTACTCTTGCTAACAATAACTATAACAACAATAACAATAGCAAGAGTACAAAATTAAAACAAAGTTGACTGTAAACATATTGTGAATGTATATCAAACATTCGATATGGTTTTCACTGACAAAATCATAATCCTAACAATAATATAAATGTGAAAGTGAGTTTGTTTATTTGTTTGTTTGTAACGCTTTCACGTCTCAACCACTCAACCGATTGTCTTAAAATTTGAGATACATGTAGGGTACAGAAAAGGACATAGGGTACTTTTTATTTTTTAATCAACGATTCCTGTAGGACCATGGGTGAAACGGCGGGGCGCAGCTAGTTACTTATAACTTTGACAACCCTGAGAACGACTTCAATGAAAGATCACTGACTGACCGTAACCTGCGCGACCCGGCGCGTACGCATACATCACGGCTTTGATTCGAGTTCCTTATCGCATTAAACCGCAAACGCGTTGTGATACCGTAAAATGTGGTGGTGAATACTTTTATGGAATCTGATACAAAGCAAAGTAGAAGTTAAAATATCGCTAAGACACATACGTTATAGACTGAAGACCGAACCAAAAACGCCATGTAGAATGTTCATCAGAGATTTAGTTCTAGAGGATTTTAGAGGCTACGCAACGCAGAGGGAGCGGCCGCATCGTGACGACTACGACCTCTCCGCCAAGAGCGCTCGACTAAAAACTAGAATTATACGAAACGATATACTACTAGCAATATAACAACTGAAGACAGTCATAAGTTTCATCTGTAAGTCATCATCAATCCATGTTTATCGCTCCATCACTGACTCACCGTCGGTTACCTATCGTGGCCTATCGCAGTGACTCACGCGAGGTCAAGGAATTGTAAATATTATAGTGTAAACAGAACCACACTGTTTGGTCGCTCCCGATTTCTTGCAAACCATATAACGCTTTCAAGCTTGACCAACACAACTGTGGATAATATGTTTCAATAAGAAAACGCTCACCACATTTTTTCCTAGTAACATCTAGAATGATGTGATGATAAAGCCGAAGATTGGCGGCCAAATCTACGTTCCGATAGGATTGATTTCAAGGAGCTAAGGTGACTTCTGACTGACTACACAATAGACCTCAAGCGAGACCTCGGTTCTGGCCTTATAGTCCCAAAATCAAATCAGAATAAGAAACAAGTAAAATAGGAACCCAGCTGACGACTTGGAGCGCTCCAGTCGGTGCGTCGCAAAATCACAACGCAGCGGGAGAGTCCCTCCGACACCGTTTATAAATAAACTATGGCTAAGGTAATATTATACGCGCAGTCATTCATCGTAATAGTCAGCGGACACTTGAGAGCTTGTTTTGATGTTACAACAACAAATTAATTTATCCCAGACTAGAATATGAACAGACTTCAATTGTTACTATATGCCTAAAATATTATAGCCTAGGTAGATAAAGTGTCGTCGCGCGTCGCTAGTTTGATGGCAGTTCTTCGTCACCTGATTTTTTTATTAAATAAGTTACTTTTTAGGAATATTCCTACTCAGTATACACTATGAACAGATATTATATAGCGCAACCTACACAAAAAACTCCAGTACTTTTTGTGTTGCAAACTTGACACGGATTCAAACATTCAAATTGAATTGCAGATTTACTTTTTGTTTTAGTTCAACAAAGGTTTACCTTGTCTTTGCGAACATTTTTTGTTGAATTCAAATGAATGATATTACAAACATTTCCATTCTCACATTTCGATGCCACGTCACTGTATTATTTCAAGAATGTAATCAATTCAAGATGTCCGCATAACGGATAAAAACAAAGAAATAACAGCTGACGCATTCAAAGATTTATGTTATGAGTCAAACGCGTCATATGATTTAAGATTTCCGTGTATTTACAATACCACTCTAGTTTGACACAGTATCTAACGAGAAAACTACTTCAAGCCGTGTTTTCGAAGATCTGTTATATATTTTATCTTTGTTATGTAAGAAACTGAAGACAGCAAACACAGACGCTTAAGATAAACTGATAAGAGGTAATTGCATTGCTAACACATGCATATCGTATTCCACATACATAGAACTTTGAACCGAGCATCGACCTTTGTAAAGTTCACTTATTTTATTTTGGCGAGGGTTATGATCAAATAGTTAATGCAAAATTTTGCGACCAATGTGAACTTTTGTGTCACTTGGAAGAATTTGAGTGAGTGATAGGATATTATGTAGGTTTAAGATAATGATGATAAAGCACAGAATACTTGCAGCGGCAAGAAAATGCAATTTCTTTTTAAAAACATAGCTGGATTCGCTTGCCATTCTAACAATATTTGTTCACACGGGAATATCAGTGCGCAGTAATATTTTTTCTATGACATTTCTCACACAGTTAGTAGTTTTAAGGGTCATTGCCCTTCACTCATTAAAGTTGAGTGTCATTATCACGCCAATGTGTCGCTGATAATACAGTGCACTATCCGAGTAGCTAGGTAAATATGGATGGACATTGGACACTATTTATAGAATATTTGGCACAGATATTAAAAATAGCCGAGCTGTCTCATGTTAAAAATAGCATAGATATTATGAATAAACTGCTTCAATGATATAACAGGGAAAGTTTGCGCTGCAAAAAGCTTGCAAACCCTGAAGGTTCTAGAAAGCCTGATAAGAAACCACAGCACGTTTCTTGGCGTAAAAGGTAATCTAGAAATGCAATCTTGGTCGTTAGAAGTAATCTTGCTGATCATGTGAGTTACAAAACGTGATACTAGACCACAGACTTCTTATTATTTAATTCTGTGCTAGATTTTTTTTATTGATTCAATAATATAACTTATTATTGTGCAAAAATAAAAATAACAATTTACACTCACAGCTCTTCACTGAGATTTAATTTGGTCCAATCTACTCCGCGATGTATCTGTGTCAGGCTGTCGGGATTTCGGGAATGCCATGGAAAGCACACAAAGATATGGACAACACCCACACCCAAAATGTTCCTACTTTGAAAGCTAAACTCATTGCCTGCCAAAACGCTTGCTCTATACTTCTATAGTTTTATTTCAACCACAAACGATTTGGATACCGTTCAAAGAAGGATCTTAAAGGCACTTGAAAGCAACTGAAGTACAGACAGTCGTTTTAAAGAAGCTGCATTCCGAATATCAAGTGCTTGAAGCCAGTTTGTGTTTATGGGAGCATTGTTCGGCTGTTTCAAAGTTGCTAATATTTGTTGAGTGCTTTGAGAAATAAAACTTTAAAGATTAAGCTGGGCTTAACGTTTATTACAGTACTTGTAGAGCAATATTTAGAATGTTTATGTTATTACTTGGAATATATTAAAAGATATACCAATGGATCGAAGATATGGACAGCTAAAGACAACAACAATGTAGACATAACAGAGTTTGTGAGTATAGATAAATACATCGCAATTAACCTTTTAAAGATTCTAGTATAAAAACTTATACGACCATTCAGAGCACAAGTAATTCACCAGTGCAATACGAGTGCGCTTCCACTTAACAGTGAGTAATGAGTGAGTCACTCGAGTTTATCACGAACTCGACTCGTTTAGAAATTGAATGAGCATTTCACGTTGGTATTTAATTTATAATCTAGATTGGCTGTCATAAAACAGTACTCTGTTCACTTGTCAGATGTCATACATTTTTTTTTTTTGACAATTTTACGAGTAGAGAGCAAAAAAAGAGTAAAGACACCTAAATTACATATAAACAATATTTGCCACGTTAAATTTGGAAAAGACCAGTAAGCAGACTATCGACAAGATTAGATTTATCTGAAGAGGCTTATAGGTTAGGTATTAGATTGATTAAAGTCTGAAATAATAAGTAGTAGAATAGTGTTGAGTTGCACAGTAACTATCATTTTTAATCTGTGACTTTTCCCAATTCATTAAATTATTCCGTCGAATATAAGTGCCAGTTCTAAAGGCAAAGCCAATGCAGACTGCATCAACGAGCTCTTGATGATTAAGCCGACCATGCAAAGGGACCATTGAGTTAATGATGTTTTTGATGGAAACAAAAGTTCGTTTCATTTTGAATACAGACTGGCTGTACGAAAAATAATTATTTTTTATTTTCTTTTTTTTTACTTTGTGAGAGACAGGACATTTGACATCGATGACACAATTTAGGGAGACGGTTTTATCAACGAAGACTTCTCTATTCTTCATTATGTTTTGTTAGTGTGTTAACTCTACCGTTACACACGAATTATTCTCTTTTAGATCGATCGCAAACTAAAACAAATAACATTATTAAAATTAAAACAAAAACTCGGCTGCCAAATATTGTACCTTAAGTCACTTCTACTATCAAGACAATTCAAATAACACCTCACATGTCGAAATCCATCAAGCTGTTTAGGCTGTAGGGTTTGCCAAAGAAACCTCTTACATACTCGAAAAACATAACCCTTCTTCTTGCGCAGTCAGGTAATAAGCAACTTATCACAAGCAGAATACTGCACACTTGCATACAGTGCATGAATACATGCAATACTCTTCCGTTTAGGCAACCAATTTCTTAGGAAGCCCGTCTTCGTGGGTTGACTGTAAGTACTGTCTGTATATATACATAACTAATTCACCATATTATGGTGTAAACATAACAGAAAAGCAATAAAGACTTGGAACAAACTTTTGCAATACAATGTTTGGACGACGTTTCCGCTTGCAGAACGAATAAATCCTATCCTTCGCGGAATCTTCAGATTTACTACTCGCTTCTGAGAAAATATGTATTACCATTTAGGATTTGGGTTATTTTTCTCATTGCCAGGTGTTGAATTTATTTGCCTCAGACTTTGTTTAAAATTATATGAGCAAGATTAATAGAGGTTTTGTAAGAAAATGATGAATTATTTGTGAGTGGATTTTGCAAAAAAGCTGATGCTGTTAGATCACAAGAACATTGACTTGCAACAAACTAACATTTTGACCAAGTATGCAAAAATAATCGTTTTGACACGATTGTTTAATTCAAAAAATAATAATGCAAAGATGATTTTATAAAGTTAATATTTGTTTAGAAGACAAAGGTGCTTGGAGCTGGAACCTTTCACTTCCGCCAAGTAGCCACTAATACACAAAATAAATATCTGATGTTACTAGTTCTAAGCCAAAGAATGGGAAACAAGTTTTTGAAAAAATAGGCCTCTCAGAATCTTAAATCAGAAATCAGAATTTATTGATAACTCCTGTAGTTACACGTCACAGTTGAATATTTATAATTAAAAACGAATGTCAGAACAATAATAATTGATAATTATGTCAAATATAAGAATAATTCCTTAATGTCATTATACAGATAAGTATAGTAAAAATAGTTTAATATTATGTACTTATAGCTATTATTATACAAAATAATAATAGTTCAAAAATCTCTTATTTTAAAATAAGCTTCAATATCATAAAACATATTATCTAGTAACCAAGCTCTCATCTTGGTTTTGAAGCACGCGGTAGAAGGCGCATCCCGAACGGAAGTTGGTATGGTCTTGCCCGTTCTTCTGTGTAGTGGCTTTTTGCCGAACAAGCGGGTAGAGTCATTTCCATAACTTTGACGTTCATAAATGTATCTTCAATTCCCAATTAAATAAAGACATTTTATTTGATTGGATAAGAATTAAAACATCGAATGGCCAATGTCCTATTGCAAGTGAATGCATAAGCCAGCTTTTGACAGCTATTTACATTAGTTACACCTAAAAAACAGCATCTCACTCGGCCACTAGCTGTTTAGTAAAGGGCAAACGAAGTCCGGTTTCCTCATTCGACAAAATCGTTTTGCACAGTCCATTCGTGACCAAGAATGTGCACTAATAGTAGCAATCAATTTCAACTAATAACTACGTCCACTCGGTCCATTAGCCTTCTTCCATGCGATACTCGTGAGTGCCCGTTTAATAGTATTAATATGGCTCTTTACTATATCACATTAGGGCGTAGCTTGAATGTGAACTTGGGCAGTACCATCCCATTACCATAATTGATTTTAAGCTTTGGTCAAAGTCAAATGTCTTTATTCAATTGGAAGATACCCAAAGTTAACGGCAAAGTTATTACAAATGATTCTACCTATTTGTTCGGAAAAAGAGCACACAAACTACCCAGAAGAACAGGGAAGAAACTGAGGGGCATATCTTTTTCAAAAAGTTTCAGTTTAGTTTATGGAAGTGATTCCTATAATTTGGGTGAAGAGCGAAATCTCTGTCAGAGGTCTATGTTAGACCCATAGACCTATTTTTTTCTCAGATCTTTGAATAGACGATGAAGATCAAAATGTAAAACCGGAAAAACTAAATATTCGTTTCTGTTTGAATCTAATTTTTTGAGCTAAAAAATATACCCAGGTTGTTAGTTCCTACAATGTTATCTTAGATCTCAACATTTTTGATTTTCGTTTTCGATTTCCGTTGAGCAAGTTTGTTTAAATTAAATATTTTTACGTCAACGTCAACCACTCAAAATTCTGCAAGAGAGCTTAAAGTTACTTTAATAGAATCTAAAACCATAGTTGGATTCGATAGTGTGCCTTCAGCCTGTCCAAACGATTGCATTGAAACGAGCAACCATTCGAGAGAATGTAGTCGTGAACCCTGATTATGGGAGCCAATGGACTTATTATACACCCCACAGAACTTTGTCGACGATTATGTGGGTTGGGATGTGAATACGAATTCGGTAAGTGGATAGAGAAATTGATTAGGATGGGGCATTTAATTTTGTCACTTTTCTTGGTAATAGTTGAAATAACTTTGGGAGAAGTTACTTGTTAAATGGATTTAAGTTTTTGCTGTTATGATTGTTGCGTCAGGGGCCCATTCTCTTGGTCATTCTCTCGCGTTTGAAAAGTCTTAAGAGTAACAGTGACCAACATAATATCTCACGCGTCAAAATAGAGGTCCAGGTAAAGCTTCTCCCGGCAGCCTTATCCTTTAGTTGTTTTAACACCAGGATAGTTTCTTACTCAACATGACAAACAAAATAGCTTTCTATCATGCCCTCAATTGCCTGCTTAGATTTTTACAGTAAAATGTACGAATAACCTCCTATTTATTTATTTATTTATTCAACTAGCACCAGTTACCCGACTTACGCTAATGATAATAACTATTTACAATAAAGTCAAAATAAACCAAAAATCAATTAATCACATCAAATAAAAATAAAACATGTCAAGGTAATAAAAAGCGAATAAAATAAAATATAACATACTTAAATAGAGTACAGTTTAATTCATTTTTCTAAACCGTAAATTCGTCCAAAAATAAATCTCGTCGTGAAGTAAATTGTGAAACACGAGAGTGTTGTAAACATAGCGAGAACCACTTCAGACCCGCACTCGGTACATTTTCCCGGTCCAACTCCGCATCGCAGTTTGCACAGCCAAGTTTGATAAGCACTGCGGTTGGAATACAAACAGTTGTAAGTAATATAAATAAACGGGATTATAATATTGTAAACCGAATTGAACTGAAAAAACGCAGCAATGAAAAAAAAAACGTTAAGAAACGTTAAGGTACTTTAAGCTAATTTTAAAGTGTAACCACTGACTGTAGACTGGGTGCGGAACCCAGCTAAAGTGACAGCAGATGGTGTAAAGTTGCATGACGATACCTGGTTGAGTACCTGGTACGTTAAGACGCCGTCATACCACCGTGATCATCAGAATTCTTCATATCAAATTAGGGGCAAAAAATAACTTGTTTTCGGTGATTTCGTGTATTACCGGGCCTTAACTCCAAGCGCGCGATTAGGCACCAACAGGAGAGAACACCCAGCTGTCATCCTGGTCGCAAACCCAATTCACCTGTCAAAGTGTGGCTCTCGTATGGGCTTGTTTAGCCATGAGCGTAGATGCAATCAATCGGACGGACGCTACATAATAATCATCTCTTGTAGATGTTACTAGGCCAATGACGCGGAAGCCACCATTGCATTTTTAAAAGAAAGAAAACGTGACATGATGGTTTTTTTAGTTCCTTCATATTTTGGCCACCAGTATAGATATGAGAGCCTATAAGTTTGTACGAATGCGACAGCATAATCCAATATTGCACGTACAGATGTGTCAGGATCGGGTGAAATTGTGACAGAGAAATATGGGGCATCCATAAAAACGAGCTGAGTTTCGTTTAGTATTGTGTTTTGGAATACGCAACCGAAATCTTTTACTTGTCTCTCGACAACATTAAATAAGCATTCACTTAAATTGATTTTGCTCAAACTTATACTCATCACTAATTTAAATTTAATTTACATTTCTGCTATTCGTTAGAAAGTAGTCAGCTGATAAAATCTATAACTAATAGCCTTATTTATTATAAACGATTTTTTTTTCTACATGTTATGTTTTATTTATTTCTGTCCAGTGAAATCTCTCTGCTTAAATTATTTATACGAAAGCGTACAGCTTCCAACGAAATTACATGTACATTACACTGGCTAACAATATTATGCAGTCGGCTGGCAGTGAATCAGTATTCAGCAAAATGGATTCCGCAAAGCGAGACAGGCGGGCTGTATTATCAAATTAGCAAGCCGGATTCAAAATTGCAATGAATTATGCATTTTAATTGAAGTAATTCGACTGAGAGATCTGAAACAGAACTGTCTTTTCAGGAGTTTGTTACAACAACCATAGATTTGAGATAGAGAACGTTACATAAAGTTAAAGTAATCACACTAATAGTAGTAATAATTGCGAAAGTTCGGATGGATGTATATTTGTTACTCAATCACGCCAGAACTGCTGAACGGATCTGTAAGAAATTTGGCACAGATATAGATTATAGTCTGGTATGACACATAGGCTACCAACCCCAACCCATTTTTAACCTATTTAAGAAACCTTTTTAAGAATTTTATGAAATTGGAGTTGACGTGTTCTATTTTTTTTTTATGTAGTTTCGGCGTTTGACCACCAACTCGCCTGATGTTAAGCGACGTTGTGGTCTAAGATGGAGCACGACGACCTATAAGGTACTTATACACTCTAGCCTAGAAGTTTTATAGAGTGAACAAGTACAAAGACGGCAGTTGAGTGAGGCGCTACAAGTGCGCTACTGCTCAGACCCGTCTTGAGAACGGTTACACCGGACTACATCCCGAAACACGACTAGCTCATTTCACGGCATGGCTTGGTCCGGTGGGTGGTAACTAGCCACGGCCTAAGCCTCCCAACAGAGTTTGCTACCCGGTTAGCACTACCCGGAGACCACGTGTAGGGAATCAGAATAGAGTACACTCCTACGGACGTGGGTAGCTCAGCCCCAAAAAATTATAATTAGAAGTTACGTGATATTAAGTACCGCATCTCGGTTAGGGCAAAAAGTTACAGCAAAACCGAGAGTACGCCCAAGGGAGCAATACGACACAAACGGTAAATGCCCTGCTGAACCCCTGTTTTGCATGAAAAATTCGAAAAAATACTGTGCGTAAAAAGTATTGCGCAGATAGTCGGAGATTCTAACCTTTAGCCCACAAATCAGCGCCGAACACGAGGATAATAGTAGTATTACTGCAGAACGTAAACCTAAATAGATGAGGATAATCCAATTGTAGAACAGCATTGAGGACAATTATGAACATAATCCCCAAAAAAGCAACATATGTAAAACGAGAATTTGACTTATTAGGGATAAAATACCTAACCATTTTGCAACAACAAGTTATTTTTATGTCACAGGATAAAAAAAGACTGCGCATATATTTTAACGCGTCCGCTGAAACTCGCGCGAACGTCGTCGCGAACGTCGGTCGCGAACGTCCGCTGCTCGCAACACGTGCGAAAACACGTCGCACGCGCTGGCTAGTTATCACGGCTCATACTATTTTGTTCAGTATAGACGTGAGTAGTAACGTAACGTGACGTAACTTTTAACGGACTTTTATAAACTCGGATAAAACGCACGGAACTTTTAAAAACTCTACGAATGAAAGTCTAAGTAAAATATGATCATATACCCCGGTAAGGAAAACGTTAAAGTGCTTCCATAACGAAGGATTTAAACAGGACATAAAGATAACGAGCACACATTCTGTCGCGTTAAATTATAAAACGTTGTAGCCGAGCGTCCGAGGGTTGTTACCAACGAAATTATAGTTTCCACTAGAACTGACACCGGATTTAGGTTCTTGTTAGCAAGTGCACGTACTCTAGTTCACCGAAACTAACCAAACCTAACCGAAACGGATAACACACACACAAACACTCACACACATATTAAGTTACACATTTTCTCCCTTAGCAATAAACGTTGTTTATTTTCAGAATAGTTGTCAGTGCTTTGTCTTTTTCGATCGAGTTCCAAAATGTAAAAGAAAGAAAAAGACAAAAAACTGTATAACTAGATTCTTCCGGGCTATACAACGTTTATAGCTTATGGGGTTTGTGTGTTATTATCGGATGCTGTTTCAGTTATTACTTATTACCCGACTGCCTAAGGAGGTTTTTTTTTTGATTAATTTCGATTAGCTAGAGCAAGTGCGCTTGGTCCCACGATCATAAAGCCGGTATCAGACTATTGCCGCGTACTGCCGCTAAAGTGTTAGAATGCAATACAATACAATATATCTTTATTGCACACCAAGAATACAAAGTTAAACAAACAAAGAAAATATTTAAAAAATATATATCATTCGGCAGCACAAGGGCGGCCTTATCGCCTAAAGCGATTTATTCCAGGCAACATTTGGATGGACAGGACAGAACGAAATAAGAATAAGTGTTACCAATCGTTATTAATTTCTTTTCGACCAATAGGAACGACGAATTGACGCTTTCGCGGGCGTTCGCGGCAAATCTGGTATCGCACAGTGTGCGCTGTAGAACAAGCCAGGTGGACAAAAGTCGTAATCAAATTCCCGGAAATGAGTACTATGTACCTGTAAACAAAACCCCCAAACCCCCAATTCCAAGAACTATTTATGTCTAACATTCCATACTAATGAGTCATTGTTTATCAAAGTGAGCTAATGAGGTAAATGTAATTTAAAATATAGGTCAGTTGCATTTTAGCGACACTTTCACTAGCACCTCATTGTGGCAGTTTTTAATTTTGTGGAAAGTTTAGTGATGGATTTCAATTCTGAAGGTATGTATATCAATATTTTATTATTAGAATCTTTTAATGAGCCTTAAAAATCATTAGAGTAGATTATCAACGAAAACACAAAAAAAAACATATTTTTTCTTTGATTTCAAACTTATCGAGTATGGGAAAAGCATGTATCCTCTTGTATCCAGGCTAATTTTTTTATATGTTTTAGCTGCATGACTATAGATTATTGTGACATATATTTTACGTAGCACAAATGAGTACAACTATTTTTTTTTCTCATTTTTGCAGAAAAGCTTCACTCTATTAATAAAATAGAGTTTTTCGAAGAATGGCTTAGACACAAAAAATACGAAAGAAATGATCGTCTATTTGAATTTATTTCGTCTAAGTTTGAGTTTTCTGAAATTTCTGAAGATAGTCAAAGAAACATTAAGATGAAGTTAGCCAGTATTTCTTCAAAAATCGCTTCCAAATGGGTTTCTTCAGGAAAGTCAAGGGAGCGTTTTCTTATCAAGAATAAGTTGTGGCTAGAAGGCGAAGAGTTAGAGTTCTGCGTGCGGTCAATTCAACCGCAACCTTCTACCTCATCCACTGACCACTCTCGACCCGGAAGACCCAAAAAAGACTTCGAAGATTCGTCTTTCAAAACTAAAAAACGTAGACTTGAAGATTTAGTTTACTCGCGGAGTGTTGGCGAATTGATGACTGCTGCAGAAGTAGCTGCACGATCTACTGGACACAAAAACGTGTCCAAAAAGGACGTTGCCAGGGCTATAAAGGACATTGGCAAAAATCCGAGTTCAACAACCCAGTGCTGTGCAGAATAATAGACCACTAAGTAGTGACGAGGCATTAGCCTACTATATAGACTCGACTCGAAGTCGACCACTCACTCCTATAAACAGACTAGGAAATGGACTATGAAGGTCGGGCACCATGTGTTTCCATCATATAATTGCATTGTTAAATCAAAAAAAGCACAAAAGGAGCACATTGTTGTGACACAATCTCGAGCAGAAATTGAGTTACAAGCTTTACTCAACAAAACAGCGGAACGGTGAATAGAAGCTTAGAAAGAAGTTGTCACAAGTGTGTTCCGCAATTCATCATTTACTCTTTTAAGTAAATGGGGTTGTGACGGGAGTTCCGGTCATAGTGCTTACACACAGAGATTTGAGAACAGCGAAGACACTGATGAGTTCCTTTTTGTTTATTCGTTTGTTCCTCTTAGGTTAATCGACGAAGCTAACAATATCATCTCGCAAAATCCTCGTCCATCATCGACGATGTTATCGACCAAATAAATAAAGATTCAGAGAGCACAACACGAGAAAGTGCTCGCGTCAAGCCACGAAAGAGATTTGCTCAATATGTTGATTATAACATCTGATCCTCTGATCAACAGCCTGCGGGAAGTTCCAAAAAAAGTCGAATAAATTGTGTGCGGAGGTCCTAAAGCTCATTATAGCTCCTACTATAGAGCCTCGACTTCCACAGCAACTAAGACCTCCACAAAGTCAGGAAGACTATCTTGTATCGGAATCATCCGATACAGAATCCGATGATTCCGATATTGACAATTAGTTTTAATGTACCTGTAGTGTATTATATTACCTTTTAGTGTTAGTATTTGTAATTTTTGTAAATAATGTAATAGTCTAAGGTTGTACATATAATTAGCGGTAATATTTGTAGAGATTAAGGTAATTGTATTATTATTTCAGTATTTTTTTCTGTTTTATAATAGTGTAAATATAAAATATTTTTTTCTTATACATAAAACTATGTATTTTTTATTTTTTTTATTTTATATTATTATAATATATTTTCATGGTTCCGAAACAATGAAAATATATTTTTGTCCACCTGGCTTGTTCTACAGAGAACACTGTGTATCGGCATAAAACCGCATTCGAAAATTCCAGTCCGAGCTGTCAGTTCTAGTGGTAACATTAATTTCGTTGGTTGTTACAGGGACAAACAAGCCTTGAAATTCAACCGCACCAGGTCACAGGACGGCAATAATAACAAATTGGCGCTCGTGTTGCGATGCGACGACCGGCGGTAACATGATCATATAATTAGCTGCTTGTTTGGATTTCACGCTGGAAACTTGGAAGGAAAGAGACTGTCAACTGACGACTCATTCGAGGAATCGGAACGCGACATCTGATCTCGATCGATCAACTGATCGGTCGATTGGTATACCTGGGAATAATAGAATCGTTGATAAGTGTGGTGGTAAGGTAAATTCGTATGAGGTAAGTGGCCTAGCTCTGGGAACTGTGTGGCCAACCCTTAAATCAATAAAATGAAAATTCTGTTCCATACATTTTGTCAACGACCGCTTAACTTTTAATGCACAGCGGATTTTTTTTCGCGATATTAGGGTTGGCGATTTTTTGAATCTCATCTCATCTCTTCTTTTATAAATTATGGATGGATGGAAAAAAGAATCTAGGATAATCCGATCGGAAGAATAATTCACGTTTAAAAACTTATGAATTACGGACTTAGATTCGATTTAAGTATACATTTTTGGAATCCGAACGGAAACGTTTCCGAGTGATTATATTATGAATACCTGTAGTCAAAGTCTAGATAGTTTGAGCTAAACTCATCAAAATAACTTGGGAATCCTAAAACGAGCCGATACTACAAATAATACGAAACTGCAAACGCTTGGTATTGATTATTGGCCCACTTATCACCTACCATTATTGTGTTTGCGTAGTCAATTTACAACATTCGATAACGTGAGTATAGGATTTTTATATGCCGTTTAGTTATCGAAGTAGCATATAAAAAGAAGAAATAAACGTACTATGTAATTTCTATCGTTGGCCTCAAGATGATTTACTTAATGCAGTACAACCATTTTGGAGTTAACAAAGTGCAATATTGGAACCCCTTTAGCAATAAACGTTGTATAAGCTCGCAATAGTTTCAAAGTGTTTTGTATTTTTCGATCGAGTTCAAAAATGTAAAAGAAAGACAAGAACAAAACACTGTATAACTATTCTAAATCAATGCAGCTTTATTGCTAAAGGATAACCCTATACATACATAATATATATCGTCACGCCTTTCCCCCGAGGAGGCTGACAGAGGTGTACAACACCCACACTTCGCCGGTAGATATTCAGTCCCTAATATGACAGAAGGCGAGTCTGTCGCTCCACACCGGGCTCCAGTCATGTAGCAGGTGACATACAATACGCTCACATATGTTCACACAACGAATAAATTGGTGCGTGCCTTCGGCTGGGTCCGAACCCGCTCCCTCTGGCTTGAGAGGCGGGCCTTCTCCGGCTTGGCTATCATCGCTTCTAACCACCCATCATTCTAACCCAACATCGCTTCTAATCAATAGGGTAACCCTATAAGTTTAAAAATTCTGTTATGTTTCGCTTTCATAACTTTATAACATGAATTAGGTTATAGTCTTTATGATTAATATACTACTTTCATATATTCAAAATAAGGTTTAATCTAAATATCATTTGACACTCTCACCCTAATCTCATTCAATACCCAGAAACTCGATACAACTTCAAAGCAAAAAGAATCTTGCAATCCACCCACGAGGCTAATTGAGTCATTCCATCATCGACTCAATTTACTGAGCTGAGAAATTTTCAATCCAGATATTTCGCCGACGTGTTTCGGTTCCAAATTTATTCAAACAGCGTTTCCTGACAGGCGAGAGCTCCAGCGATGATTTCTTTTGATGTTATTAAAGAGAGACTATGCAAGCTGTCTGATATTGAGCTATTGTTTTCACTAACAACGGTTCACCGAACAACAATCAAACGATCTTTGATGATGCAACGATAATATTGTGGCGTCCCACTTCGGATCAACAGAAACCTTATTGTTTGAGCTCACGCCGCTGTTTCGTGTTTCTCTAACATCTTGCTAAACTCGTTGATGGCATAATTAGTCTGACCTACTTAAGAGAAAATGTCAAGCAATTATTATTACAGAGTCATTTCTTCTATGAATCAGATAATGGATTGCTAAGTTACATTTACATTCGATCAGAAGGATTCAGAAGGCCAATTTAAATGATATCGGCATCGATTTACTTGGAGAATATTGTGCTGTGATTCATCAACCTGGTTTGATAGATAGACTCATAGACTACAATACAACATCTTCATTGTTCCCACCAGAAATCACAAACAAAAGGCTAGGTCTTCGAGTAGGAAAGTAGATTTTCGCTTGAAAAAACTAGTTCATTCAATACAATGCAACCGGGTAGTGGCGGGTCAGCGGGCCTCGGGCCAGTAGTCGAGATCAGAGCCAGCAGCCGGAATTAGGGCAGTGTAATTACTTACACGCTCAACGGTCTGCCGTCGACTCGGCCTGAAAGGGCTTCGTGAAGGAAACGCTCGGTTGTTACGGTTTGTTGAGCAATTCGACCCGTCTTGCGAGCAATAACGGAAGAAAAGTTTGCCTTGTCACCTGCCATTCTGTCTAGCATATCGTCTATAGTAGAAAGTTATTACCTATCATCCATCAAATGGCAGTCATATCATAAGTGGCTAACTAGCATTCAATGAGCATGTACTTGGAAGTCACTTTCGAAGAAAGTCGTTGATCGGTTCCGGCCATGTTCCGGCGCACCTTTTTTCGATTTGCAACTGGTCGACCGAGCTCAGTGCGCAATGTAACGCCGGTGTTGTCGAAACACTGGGTCAGATACCAAAACTTGTCCGCTTATTGTTCTAGCCTTGAAGGCCCACGCGATCTTATTTCAAGTTTCTAAATTTCGATCGCAGCATAATTCCACAACCATTACGTAGAGCATACCTTCGTCGGATATTTTTAGCAAAATTATTTGTATGGCAAATATTGCACTTTAATAATGTTTGCAGAGATATTTCTCTCCTTTCTCATAAAGATAAATCTTTCGCTCGATATTTTGAGTGCAGGTTCGTTCGCAATCTATAACAATGTGCTCATGAGAGGCAAAGCAGACCAAGAGTGTTGATCCCTGGTTGTTGTTTACTTCCCAGTCTGTGAGCAGTCTCGAGATGCATCCCTGGAGGCCTGAGGGATCTTGCCGAACTGGTTTTCTCGTTTGTCTTGGAGCGAAATTCCACTATATGGCCGGATCGACCGGTTCCCACAGGACGAGGGGAGAGCAAGGTTACGCGTTATTTAGCACACACGTGCTCCACTACGGGCGCACTGCACTCAAATTGTTCCGATTTATGCTGGCAATACGGGCAATACTGGCCTTTGAAAATAGAATACTTTTTCTTTTTATAAAGAGTTCATTACTACATTCGGCCAGCATTATTGGGTAATTACTGTCGTCATTTGGGCGTCATTTGAGAAGACATTATGTTTCGTTTCCCACGTTTAGTAGCTCGTTTTAGAGTAACGCACTTGGAAGATCATTTCGATCTTAGTTCTCATGCTTCAGTGGTATTCAATGACATGTCGGTACGGAAATGTGACCCAGAAATAATAATCAATTGGTGATATTAGGAAGTGTTGGACAATAAAGAGAGCTGACACCGAAACACAAGGTTATATCAATGAAACATGATACACGACTGGCTATTACTGACGTAGCCGTATTTTCTCAATTTAAATCCAATGGACCACATACAGGTCTAAAATACAGATGCTGACTTTTTTTATCGAACGGACATTTGAAGTAACCCCACGCAGCACCAAATGTTCAGGATCATTAACCAGCCAAGCTCGAGCAAAAATGAATATTGATGACAACGAGCGCCCCTCGTGTAAATTTCAAGCTTGAATTGGTGCGGATCTCATTAAATAAGACCAGAGTTTTCAGAAACGATATTCTTAGAAAGTCTATTCAAGTTTTTAATTCATACTTCAGCGGAGTTTTAAGAGCTTGGTGTCTGGTAGAATTTTCGAATATAATATAATTTTTAGCAATAGCCATAGTCATTCTTAAATTTTTTATTCCACTTCTAAAAACAGGCCCCCCTCTTACAATTTCATCTTTCTTGGTCCAGTGCTAAACGTGTCAAATTACGATCCGCGAATTGCATTAGTGACACTGACAATGTTACCGACCTTTATAAAAATGTTTACATAAAAAACTTATAAACAATTATTTAAAGCTAGACAAATGATGAGAGTTAGAAGAGTTGTAAATCGATTGCATTAATGTCAATTCTATAAGACTTTGAATCATAAGACATCGCAGGAAAAACAGATCAAAAGCATAGCTGGTATGCATTTAAAAAAAACTTATGAACAGTCAAAGCTTGCCGGACACAATGACATGACGAGAGTTAAGAGAGTTGCAAATCGTTTGCATTGATGTTTAATTGGTTATTGATTGATTGATTGATTGTTTGTTTAACAGAGGATCGGCAAGTTGAAATGGCAGTGGGCAGGGCACATAGCACGAAGGACTGATGACCGATGGGGTCGAAAGGTCCTCGAATGGAGACCACGTTCCGGCAAGCGCAGCGTAGGACGTCCACCCACAAGGTGGACAGATGACCTTGTCAAGACCGCAGGATCGCGCTGGATGCAGGCCGCTACCAACCGGTCTTATTGGAGGTCTATGGGGGAGGCCTATGTCCAGCAGTGGACGTCCTATGGCTGATGGATGGATGGATGGATGTTTAATTCTATAAAACTTAAAATCAATGAGACATCAAAGGAAAAACATTAGCCCAAAACCACAGCTAGTATCAGTCTATGTCTATGCTAATCTTTGTTACATAAGCGAGACTAGGTAACCTCTTTCCGGCCAGTTATCTAATACCTGACCCGACTGTTTCGAACGCCACTTTGAATGTTTTAGGCAAACTAGCTAGTATTTGAGTGAAGGCGTCTCCAAGCGATTTTCCGTTTCAATTTCCACACAATCGCCACTGATTAACATTTATTTTGTGTGGGAGCTACTGCGTAATTCGAAACGTTCGTAATTTCGGCCGATTGTTAACTTTTGCTTACTTTAGCGCCGTTTTGCTGAATTTCCATAAAATTGTTAGGTGAGTTTTGACTTTGATGGAGTTTTATTTTTATTCAATGAGTTGATTTCAGAGTTTCAGCATAGGATTATTGTTATCATAAAATAATATTGTAGATAGACAGTCTAAAAGATAGCGATGATAGCCTAGTTGGAGAAGGCCTGCCTCTCAAGCTACAGGGAACGGGTTCGATCCCAGCACGCACCAATTTGTTCATTGTGTGAACATATGTGCATATTGTATGTTATCTGCTACATGACTCGAGCCCGGTGTATCGCGACAGACTCGCTCCTTGTCAAATGTGTGATTGAATATCGTGCGGCGAAGTATGGGTGTTGTATTACACCTATGCCAGCCCCCTCGGCTGAAAGGCGTGACGATATGTTATAATAATATGCTTCGCCAGGTACATCGTTCCGAGACAAACATGGTCACGTGGGTGACACGCATTGACGTCAATCGATGCACAAGCAAGAGACCGGAATAAGTAATTGTCAAAAAGATTGAGAGAGACGATGACGTAGTCGAGTGTCAACTCCTGGAACGCTAGAACCTCATATTTTTGGATCATGTTTGTTATCTAATCTGGACTAGATACGTTTTCCGGATGCCTTACGAGCCATGGGTTACTACCACCTCTGAGTGGGTCCTGAAAGTTAAACGGCTGTTAGGCCAATCCAGAAAGACATGGAAAAACGAGCTCGAATCTCACAAAAACAATTGGCCTACCAAAGCAAAGGAAAGGGACACCTGGAACTTCTGGAAGAGAGGCCTTTGCCCAACAATGATCCATAATAATAATGTTATATTATAACGCACTAATATAATAAGTCAGTTTTTCTAAATGTACAATGTACATGATATGTGATCAATTTGTTATGTACATTCGATTGTGATCGAATGTAATACGGCAAATTTTAACTCTTTAGTCTTTTACACTATGCTCCCGGAAGTGAAACAGCTACAAACAATAAAAAACGCATGTAACTGCTCATCCTCGTAAAAAGGCATGCCGAAGTGCAAAAAACGTTCTAAGTACAGACATCCGTCTAAAGCCTAAACTAGAGGATTACACGAATAAATTAGAAACTTGCAAAACATCTAATTAGGTAAATACGATCCAACATACCGACAGAAACAATAAGCCAATTAATACAGCTAGCACCACCGAATGCCGATTTCGAATAGTAGCAAGCGCGAGTGTTAGCCTGTTAGCCCATTGCATCATTTTATTAGATAAAAGAATTATTTTGTAATAAGAAGAGTGCCAAACAAACAGACCTGCTTGATGGTAAACGGCAACCACGTGCAACACTAGCAGTGCTGTTGATGTGTTTCCAATCCGGAAAGGAATTTGTAGTCTTTTAAAACGCTCCATGTTGTCATATCAAGGGTGTTGTTAAATGCTGCATAACCATGGTCCATTATATACTTTCCTGACTGATGGTGAGGTCACGCTAGTTGGACTGGAATGCTTCTTAAAAACATACTTCTAGTATCATTGGGCCATTCAGATACTACTTATATAATCAGACAACATTAGAAGATAACAAACGAATGGCTAATTCGTTCAACTTCGGTTTCGGTTATTTGTTTGTTAATTGAACGTTATCAAACGGTTAAAAAACTATCTATGCGATTGGTTTATCACCTGAGGCAATTAAAGCCAATTGCAATGTAATCTTACTCCAAGGAACCAATGATCACTCAGAACACCACAGTTTCTACAGTAGCCCGTGTAGAAGAAAGTCTATGTGATATCACATTCTCTACAACAGAAGTTGAAAAGATAATTTTGAGTCTCAACACACAGTCCTCTCCTGGCCCAGACCTACTGCCAGGCAGTATACTAAAAAACTGTGTTAAGGTTCTCACTCCTGCCCTAACAGAAATGATGAATACTTCCTTTGAAAATGGGTGTCTACCAAAAGACTGGAAACATGCTATAGTGACTCCAATATTTAAGAAGGGCGATAAAACAAAACCAGAAAACTTTCGACCAATCAGTCTTACAAGCATAGCAGTGAAAATCATGGAGAAAGTCATAAGCAGTCAGTTAACTCGTTTTCTTAACAGAGAGTGCATCATATCTGTCAAACAGCATGGCTTTGTTGAGAAAAGGTCGACCATAACCAATTTGTTGAAATGCATTCATTCTTGGAGTAAGGAAGTTGACAACAGGAGCCCAGTAGATGTTGTCTACCTAGATTTTGAACGTGCATTTGACAAAGTTCCACATCAACGCCTACTAATGAAGTTGGATCACTTTGGTATACGTGGTAAATTGCTTAAGTGGATTGAGAACTACTTGGTGGGCAGAACATTTCAAGTCCGTGTTGGTAGCTCCTTATCACAACCAAAACAAGTGTTCAGTGGTGTTCCCCAAGGATCAGTTCTGGCTCCTCACCTGTTTGGGCTCTTCATAACAGACCTGGTAGAGCTGATACAATGCCGGTCGGCCTTCTTTGCGGATGACGGGAAGTTCTTTGCTAACCCTTTAATACAATCTGGGCAGCTGCAAGAGGATATTAATCGCATTCACAACTGGACCAAAGATTGGATTATCAGGCTAAATATTGAAAAATGTAGTGTTCTACACCTCGGAGCAACAAACCCGCAGGCAACATATAGTCTAGATGGCAATGCTATAGCGTCAGTCAGCCAGCAACGGGACCTTGGTGTTATCATTACCTCAAACCTAAAATGGGAAGAACACATAAGTGTGATGGTTAAGAAAGCTAACTCTTTTATGTATGTGATACGAAGATCTTTCCAGACTCTGTCATTGGAAGTCTTTCTGAAGATTTACAAGACTTATATAAGACCAATGTTGGAGTATGGCTTCCAAGTCTGGAGTCCTTACTTTCGGAAAGATATTGACCTGGTCGAAAGTGTTCAGCGAAGAGCTACGAAAATGCCACCATTCCTACGTCGCAAGCCTTATGAAGAGAGACTTAAAATTTTGCGCCTCACTACTCTTGAGGAAAGAAGGCTGAGGGGTGACTTAATTGAAACCTTTAAAGTCCTTAATGGGTTTTATAATCTGCCAGATCTGCATGATTGCTTTGTAAAAAAATCCTACACAAACACAATGACTGTCAGAGGCCATAGCTTGAAGATCATGCGTGTATCAGCCAACACAAATACTGCTCGCCACATTCTCAGCAACAGAGTTGTTCATACATGGAATAGGTTGCCTGAGGATGTGGTCACTGCTAAATCCATCAACGCATTTAAGAACCGGCTTGATGGCTGGTTGCACCGAAAGCAAATGTCTCTGACAAACATTTAAATGTGGATAAAACAATATTTGTGCAAACTATTAGTGAATTTGGACAATTTTAATTCAACTCAGTGTGATGTAGGCACATCAGCCCTAGGCTGCTCGCCTATAATTAAATAAATAAATAAATAAATAAATAATTTGAGGCTGCGGCCTTATCCCGCGGCCTTATCGCCGGTCGGTTTAACTTTGGGTCCAAAGCTTGGCTTCAATTTGAACTTCGTGACCAAAGACACATATTAGTGTCTTGTCCCCAAGATCTAGATTGGTGCAAATATGACCAATTTATGGCCGCGGCATTAGAGGAAGAACTTCTTCGGTGAGTTTGGTTCTATCCAATCTACCTACGTGACCTAGTATGTCGTTAACCAAAGTTTTTGCAAGTGATTACGAAGTCTAGTTTTCGCGCAATTACACCGCGAGCGAACGATTCTTCGCGGAGTTTATAGAAACGGATTCGATAGAGTGACTGACTCCAAACGACACGATGTGAGCTTTTCAGTATGTTATCTATTAACTCTCTTTACGATCGTAATCCTATCTATCAACCAATTAGTCATTTTACGCGGCGAGGGGTCGGTTACGGTTAGGGATGTCACCAGCCTAATTCGACCAAACACGCGGTTTTTGGGTCGGACATAATCCGCTGGAAATCCCGGAGCGGATCTCAATTTATGGAACAGTCATAAGCCGTGTGTGGATTTGCGTTGATTTGAAGTTTCATGACGAGGTAAGCTATTGATTTTATGTATTGTCGAGATATATATACTGTATATATTAATAAAGCTTAGAATTCTCATAAGTCTTATAAATAAAGTTACATTATTAAAGATCACAATGATGATGACTAACTAAACCCAAAATAAAAAACTGTTTTTTTTTCACGCATTGTCAGTCTTTTTACTGGACACTATGTATGTACCCTCTTTCTAGTCTACGTCTTCAAAAAACTGTTTTTCAAAAAACTGTTTTCATTAGGGAAAGAAAAGACGACGTAGACTAAAAACTGTTTTTTTTTTCTATTAGGGACAGAAAAGACGACGTAGACTAGAAATAGGTTACATAGTGTCCAGTAAAAGTACTGACAAAGCGTGAAAAGTTTTGTACTTTAATTTTTGAAAGTAGAACTTACTAAATTGTTTAATTACTTAATTACTTACTTTGTTATTGCTCATAACAAAGTAATTCCTGAAAATACAACTGTTGTGGTGATTCATAGCCCTAATTTTGTCCCCCATTGACGGACAGTTTAATCTCCTATACTGAACGACCGAAGAGCTGTCAAAGGATGACCGTCCACCTGCAAGCACAGCACCCAACCACCACCACCGCCTCGAAATGGTATTTATGAGAAATGAACTTAATACTTTGTGACATAGAGTCTTTTTTAGATCGTCTCACCGAACTGCCGGTGAGCGCTGCTCGCGGGTGGTTTACGCGCGGTCCGCTATAAAAAAAGACGATCAAAATTCTACTTCTTGAAGGACTTTTTGTCCTAATTTTTTTTTTTTTTCACTAATATTATAAATGTAAGAGTTTGGGTAGATTGATGGATAGATGTTTGTTACTTAATCACGCCAGAACGGCTGAACGCAACTGGATGACATTTGGCATGATAGATTACAGTCTGGAATCATTCAGGCAACTTTTTAACCGCGGGTAACACCGAGGGGCGCAGCTAGTTTTTCATAAATACCATTGCGAGGCGATGGTGTTTGGGCGCTGAGCTAATTGGTGGACGGACACCCTAAATCGCCGGCATAGCACCCATCATTGTGGTGTACGTCCAATCACACTATTGTACTGAATTGAAGGGAGTTACCGAGCTTATTGGATTTCATTCGCAATACTCTATAGACGCGGATTTAATTAAAACGGGCCCTATTCAGAGAGGCTTAACATCGTTTGTGTATTCAATACTGCAAAATTTAATGCTGATGAATTCTCTTTTCAATTCTATTTGACTGTCAAAATTGAGAGGCCTTCAGACGGCTTAAAAACTTTGACAACAAGGCTGTTCACCCTATCATCTTAGCCGGAAGACGTCCACTGCTAGACAAAGGCCTCCCCAATGATCTCAATGGCTCTTGCGCTGTCCGCATCCAGCGGCTTTTTGCGACCCTCAGCAGAATGTCGGTCCACCTTGAGACCGGCCTTCCGACGCGACGCTGTCTTCCGGTTCATGGTCGCCACTCGAGAATCTTTCTGCCCTTTCGGCCGTCGGTTCTACGAGCGAAGAGCCCTGCCTGCCTGCTGCCACTTCAGATTGGTAATTCTACGAACTACGTCGGTTACTTTGGTTCGCCTGCGAATTTCGTTATTTCTGATTCGATCTCGCAGGGAAACTCCAAGCATAGCCATTCTCCATTGCTCTTTAGGTCACTTTGAGCCTTCTTATGGGGCCCATTGCCCTATAGCCCTATACGGACGAACTTACTTTGCTCTTACTGTCAATTTTGGCACTGGTCAAATATCATGAAAATGAAAAAAATGTACATACATTTTTTAAGAATCATTAAAGACATTTGACCTATCACTAAACGTTGAGATACCTACGCCATTATTGTTTAACGTGAGCAATTAAAAAAGGTATTTTTTGCATAAAATCGCTAAAAAGTGAACAAGTAAGAAAACTAAAAAGATTTCATAATGAGTTATAAAAAAGTACAAAATATAGCATCAGTTACTTTGACTGAGTACACTCCACTCTGTCAAATGCTTGATTCGATTACGTCGTTTCAATACGGTGGACAATACGGGCTTGAGAGTATCCTATAGTGTGGTGGGAACATTCATCAACTGCAATAATAAAATCAATGGATTTTGATCCTTGTGAGACTAAAGTCAGAGTCCTAACTTGGCACTGCTGCACATTTCTTAGAGCTGTGACTGAGGTACAGTGGAATTTCTATCAAATTAATTTGAACCCTGTGTCTTGTCTGCAGATTGTCTAGAGTTATAAGCCGAGTTGACCGGATATATCAAATAGAACAGGAAGAATCAGTTCAGTAATAAGGATTCTTTTGGTTTAGGTCACAGTGTAGACTTAGCTTAATTAACTTAGGCTTAGCTTACATCACTAGATTATTTCATGTTGATGAACTTGCTAATGAACCACACTGTTCATTAGCAATTAAGCCATTTAGTTACAACAAGGTCAGAGTATTGGCTATAGCTCTGTACATATATTTTACTCACCACGTAGTAATTATTAGTATAAATAAAGAGATCTAGTTTGAAGCACAAAGAGCTTAAAGAATATTCATCAGATTTTCCAACCAATAATCATATCAGACCATCGGATCAGACTATTGGATTGAGAAATTGGTTATATCTGACATCTGTTTCAATATTCTGGCCTAAAGGTAAAAGACATGCAAAGAGGATTAGATAATCATCTACTATAATGCATTTTTTTAAAATCACTAACTCTCAAGGAAGTCATAAAATTGGTAGTGCTTGTTAAGTGACAATATGATGCATGTTTGTTAATCTTACTCTATATCACTATGTGGTAAATCCACCATCATATCTAGAATGGGAACTCACTGACATAGAAGTTTCCATTTCAATACCTAACACATCAAGTTCACACACATAATATTTTATACAGCTGTAATTAACAAGTTTATTTTTGTTGATGATAAAGTAGTTTCTAATTCAATTAAGCCATATTTTATGTAAAACCGTGGCCTTTAATCATGTCACTGACCTTTCAACATTACCTTGGTTAGACCATGAGAATTATTATTTGGTAAAAAAGTTATTTTAGCAATAGTTTAGAGAACTTGCTAGATTTAAAAACACTTTTATTAGCTTCACTTGTACCTAACAAACAAACAATTTAATAAAATGTTTGAAAACAATTTTATGCTGTTTCCTGTATTTTTATTTATTGTCATTTCGAAATGACACTTTGTATTTATTACCATGTATTTCAAATGACACAATTATAATTTGGTCTTTCGGAGTTGATCTTATGATGGATCTAGGACATTGGAAAGTGTTTGTTTCGTTTTTTCATAGACATTTACACAGCATCTAATTTTCAGTTTCAACCAACAACATTTAGAAATTGACCTTTGTTTAATTTTTTGCCTAGAGTAGGGAATGTCTCAGTCAACTCTGCAGTTGTATACAAGATGACGATTGGAATCCAGACTGCATCCTACAAAGGGGTGTTTCATAGACTACTTTCTATCTTTAAAATGTCACAATAGTGTTTATTTTACAGTTTGGTGAAAAACTGAATACAATATGTTATAGGTAACTCAAAAACTAAAAAAAAATAATGTAATGCTTAAAACCTAACCCAGAATCACTCCCTGAATGGATACGGTCTGGATTCAAATCAACCTGTGTCAGAGGATATGTGAGTATGCTTATGAAGTTTAAGTTTTAAGAACTGTTGATCTGTTAAATTTACTCACATAATATTGTGCAGGCAAGTAGCTCATACAATTTTGAATTAGAATATGAGCAAAATTAACGAAGTCACAGTCCCAGGCAAACTCTGATGTAAAGAGCTCTAAGCACTACTTTAGGAATTCCAGGGAATCCGTCAATTCATTGATCCTAACCTGGTCGTAAAAATAGTTACCGATAGCATATTATTGATTAACTTGTGCCTCCCTTTAAATGGTTCTAGCAAATCATTTGTCACAAGCATAATCAGCAGCATTATCATATCTTATCAACTTATCTTTCTCTGGTTTCAGATATAGCATTCAAAAATAAGTTGTAGGGTCAAAATTACTCAAAAAGGCAGGGAAAAAGGTTTGAGAGACTGATTGAGGGAATGTTTTTAGTGATCATCATTATTTTACCATTTTTTAAATTACTGTTGTTTGTAAAACTTGCATGTTAAAAAAATGTTTTAAAATTAAAAAGAGAAACAATTAACTTTAGTACCATCACATTAGTGAGTCGTAGGTATTAAAGAATCAACACTATTGTCCACATTATATCTTTTTTATTACTGGGATGACTAAGGCCTTTGATATAACCTGACAAAGGCTATTTTATGTTCTATTAAATTTTACAGATTCAATTTCAATTCGATTAAGCTCCAGATAAAACTGCTAATACACTAATTTGTGCTAGTCTTATTAATTTGTGTAGTGATATTATTTCTCTATCAACAGTAGTCTAGCCAGTGTATGTTTATCCATAATTTTATAATTATGGATAAAAAAAAAAATTATGATTAAATATACTTATTTGTCTAACCAATTTATAATTGGGTTTCAGTGTCAAGCAAAAGAAAAGTTCAATGAGTAAGACATCAAAACAATCCTATTTTCCCTTTTCTAGCCCTTTTTTGGACCATAACCGATAATACTACTTATCTATCTGTGTATCCAGGAAGGTAGATACAGGAAGCATATCATTGGAGTTTGTCCTTTGACTTCATGGTAATTATTACTATTTCAGAGCAAGACAAAGGATCATAACCAACAGGTTTTGATACCTTATCTACCTACATTACTCACTCGAGATATAACAATACGTTCGCTCAGTAAACGAAACGTGTTTTATCACTAGAAACGGGACATACGGACTGACTGAACCCACGGGTTCGAATCAAGACGAATTAAAATATGACGTCAGACAAGTTACCAATTAGTGGTTACGAAAGAGTTACGGTGAATAGTGTACTCACCCGTCCCCAACGACCACACATTTGATAGCCTGCATCACTGCGTTTTACAATCGTTATTCACAAATAAAACACAAATCACAAGAGGTCTCGAGTTCCAACGATATTCACTGCACAAGATTCCACCTTCTAGATGCAATCAATACGAGTCGGCATCACAATCAACACTTGTACCAACGAAAAGTACAGTTTATAGATAACAATATTAATTTCATATCTTCACAGGGATGATAAGACCAGAATTTCTTTCTACGAAAAAGTGTTCACTTTTCACAACGAAAAGATACGTTTCGCCGATTACGTGCGACGTTCGGCATTAATAAATGTTGCCAGTTTTAGAGCCATACATTACCATTGGGAACGGTGATAACGAATGGACTCTCATCTAGCTTGCTACACTTAAATTCATCTGTCCCATGATAATTGTATTATTTTGTACTAAATTCGTATATTTAGTTTTACACTATAAGTGCTTTATCATTGACTTAATGGCTTCAACAGTCAAATTAATTGCACAACATTGAATCAAACACAAAAATGCCCTATTGAAAATAATAACATCATAATAGAAATTGATCAAAATTAGCTAAAACTAATAATTTGAAAGGAAAAATTAACCTACATGTAAAAGAAGTGATTTTGAACGATTTGAAGAGTCAGTTATACAAAATCCAAATTATACCCCAGTTTCTGGAAGATAAATTGTATAGGGTAATCTTTTTGGCATAGACAATATTTTTTTTTAACAAAAATGATTGTAAAATCGATCGATTTTAGAAAACCGGAAAGTTTCGAAACAGAAATCCCTAGCAATATTTTTTTCTCTCAGTAGAAGCTCTGTAGTCTATGGTAAAACAATATGGCTACTCTTACGAATCGTGTTGCGCGGTATTGCGTGATCCGATATCAGAATAACACGCTAACATGGCAAAAGGTGATAAAGATTTAGAAAAACCTATAGTGAATAATGAACTACCCAACACCGAGTGTCGAAGCACCGATAATGAAGACTCGGAGTCGGCGCCGGACCAGCCATTGGACATAGGAGAGCATTATTTGGTGCGGCGTTCGGATGAGTCATGGCACCCGGCTGAGATAATACAAACGCGGTACAATGCCGCTGAATCCAACTACGAATATTATGTGCACTATGTCGGATACGATAGAAGATTGGATGAGTGGGTTTCCCGCCACCGGGTCATGTCAGACAGGTTTGATATGTGCGAACAGTCAAACAATAACATAAACGGCGACCACCTGCTCACCGACAAGTCCGGCCGGAAAATAACAAGGAACCAAAAACGTAAACATGACGAAATCAATCATGTCCAGAAGACGTACGCGGAGATGGACCCGACTACAGCTGCACTGGAAAAGGAGCACGAAGCCATTACCAAAGTCAAATACATCGACAGGATCCAAATAGGCAAGTACGAGATCGATACGTGGTATTTCAGTCCATACCCTGACGAATACGGCAAACAGTCGAAACTTTGGCTTTGTGAGTACTGCCTAAAATACATGAGAATGGAAAAAACATACAGATATCATCTCAGTGATTGCAGAGCGCGGCAGCCCCAAGGCAGTGAAATATATAGAAAAGGCACAATAGCAATATTTGAAGCAGACGGCAAAGAACACAAAATATACTGTCAAAATTTATGTTTACTTGCAAAGTTATTTCTAGACCACAAAACATTGTACTTTGATATTGAGCAGTTCTTGTTTTACATACTCTGTGAAGTTGATAAGTATGGAGCTCATTTGGTCGGCTACTTTTCAAAAGAGAAAGATTCACCCGAAGGTAACAATGTAGCATGCATTTTAACTCTACCACCATTTCAGAGACAAGGTTATGGCAAACTGCTTATAGCATTCAGCTACGAACTATCTCGACTAGAACAAGTAGTAGGCAGCCCTGAGAAACCATTGTCTGACTTAGGGAAGCTGAGTTACAGATCCTACTGGTCTTTTATCCTTCTAGAAGTGCTAAGTGGAAGCCGTGGCACCTTAAGTATCAAAGATCTGAGCCTCCTGACTGGTATTTCACAGACAGATATCATATCCACTCTTCAATCTATGAACATGGTGAAATACTGGAAAGGACAGCATGTCATATGCGTTACTCCCAAAACAGTAGCTGAACAGTTGGCCAGTTCACACTTCAAGAAGCCCAGGCTGTGTGTAGACCCTTCAGCGTTGAGGTGGACACCTCCCAATAAGCAAGGGAATGCGGCGAAAGCCAAAAAGTAGTACAGGCTTACAGGCAGAGCCTAAGGATTGTAGGAACTGGATATCCTTGGCACAAGCCTGTTTAAATAATACAACAAATATGCGCCAATTGGCCTTTATGAACTTATTTACGTTATAAGAGTACTTCAGATCTACAGCATACAAATATGGGTTGCGCATGTTGAATTTTTAATGTAAACTATCTTCCCCTTGTACAAGCAAGCAAAGGTGAGTGAGTGTACTGGGTCTCTTTCAGTCACTTACTCACTTTCGTTTGATATTTAGGTTTGTTAATGTAGATTTTAACATAATTAAATAAGTTAGATCAGTTCTAAAGTATTATGCATGGCTTATAGTCATTCTGCTTTAAGTAAAAATGATTAATTTGCATTTGTCCTAGGATTTAGTTGTTTTCAGAAGCCCCCGGTGTGAGAATGTTGAACATTTAATTTACGAGTTTGAATAGTAATGCTAGGCTAGGATAATAAGTATGAAAAAACCTCTTCATAAGCCGGAACCAGACTTATCGGGGACATCCGTGAAAGAACTGCAAGCCTTGTTTATGGTCACAAACTTTTAACAACCAGTAAGAACACTTTCGCGGGTGTCTGCGGCAACAGTCTGGTTTCGGCTACATACAATATAGCATACTTCATTATAGCGGTCATTACATTAATGCTAACTGTCTAACTGCCATTACACCATCCAATTTTAGCAAGCTAGCTCACCTAGTGTACTGCGCATTGGATAATGTAATGATCACATTTAGGTAATTTCAATTTTGATGAACCATTTAAAATTAGCATTTTTATTACTTAATCTACCTTACTAAACTTTGATCAATAAATAAGTACATGATTTTGTACAAATGAAATTACAAACATTGTTGTGCAGAATATTTTTTGTATGTTATTATGTATTGTACTTATGTACAATAAATATATGTAAATAAATGCTCAACACCTTAAAACTTTAAAGTAATACTAAAATACTTGTATTTTTGCTTCTGTGTGTGTTTGTAAAATGTTAGTAGACTGTGTATACATGTATGTTTTGTGTTTATTGGTCATCAGCAAATAAGATATAATGACACCTCATAGTTCAAAATCTGTAAAACAATTTAACACTTCAAAAGCTATCGTAATTATTAGCTTTCGTAATTATTTACACCTATAATATTACGCTCCTGGGAAAAACGGATAAAAAGAGCTATAATTTTAGTTCTGTCATGTAAAACTTTCAAAATTGTCATTAAATCTACTAATTGCAGCTTATAACAACAATTCATCATATTGTAGTAGGATATTTTCTAAGGATTAAGGTTATATAAGAATCCCTCATTATGTTAAAATTGAGTAGATCTGTCATCGCTTGATCACCCACTTTTCAGTTCCTTTTGTACTGGACACAGTGATACTATCAATAAGTTATTATTAAGTTGACTAGAAAATCACTGATTTTCTGAATGTGTAAGTTATTAGCTTAGATTTAAGTTTTTTTTTTTTGCACTAGGCCTTTACCGAGACATTATTTTGCGATGATTGTTGGGTTCGGCCGCCGACGCTGCGCGACCTTGAACTCTATTGCGCGGCGATACAATTCGCGGTCGCGCAGCGTCGGTCACAGTACGTGCCCTGTTTTATGAAAAATCTGTAAGATATGTGGTGAAGTTATTTAGCAATTTTCTGTCATTTATAGATAATCAAAGAAGTCGCGAAGTATAGCACACTACCGCGAAACTGGCATCGAAACCGTAATTTGTTGTAATACGAACTTAATGTCCAATACATAAAGCAGAATATCAAATAACAATCTACGACAAATAAAATCACTGACAATGTTATTCGAACTTTGTCATTTGAAATTCTGCCTTAAGGCACACGATATTAGGTTCCTATTACAACTTACTATCTATTTCATATTCGGAGTACGTTTTTCTCGTATTCTCTCTCTAATAATAACTACCACATGTTTCGAGAAGTTTAACGACATGTTACGTCATACTCTAATGCACGTGGCCTCAAAAGCATTGTCAGCCGATCTTGCGTCATTAGGTCAACGTACCTGCTGAAACCTTGTGAAACGACGCTGATGGTACGGCTACATTACGGCCTTCGACGTTAAATTCAGGCTACCGCGGCAAGTGTAGCCGGTTAGTTCGTCACTCGGCGATGTATCGGGCGAATTATCGCTCACGTCAACTCCGCAGAAAGGCAACGAGTTGGCCGCTAATGTACAAAAGAACATCGCCGATAACCGATAAAGATGATATCAGCGCGAAAACGAGACACGAATTACCTATGCGCTAATTTAGCCGTACCATAAACGTGTTTCTAATATCTTGAAAATCTTCTGTATTACGTCAAAAAATAGTTGACTAAGTTTTCTATATTGTTGAAATAACCGAAAGGCACTGTAGTTCAGTCTTTATAATACTTAATAGTGGCTATATAAAAAGAATTTTTGATCGTGTTTCCAAGAAAACTAATAATTAACAATGCACATTTTTGCAGACCACACTACCAAAAACTGCAAAAATATATAACCACAAGTAGGTACTTGTCTATTTTTCAGTAGTTGTAGTTTCAAGAAAAAATGGTAAAAAATGCACGTGAAAATGGCTGTAAACTACAGCGCCACTTTAAAAAATAAATCTTGTAATTAAAAATCTTGTTTGGTAAATCTATTGGTAAATCTTGTAATTTGTCCAACTACAAATGTAGATGATCTTCCATTGCTGTATTTTTTTTATTGATTCTGTGAATCGTCAGTTTTCACTGTTTATTTGTGATAATTATTAATTTTAAGTTGAAGTGTCGAAAATAAAAGAGCGATAAAACAAAATTAATTGTGATTTTCTTCAAACCCTTCCTAATGGTTACGTTTTGTTTTCGACTCTGCGCCATTATGGACCTTATTGCGCGGCGATACGATTCACGCTCGCGCAGTGCGAAAACAAAACGTAACCATCATGGCTAGAAGATGTCATGGTAGGCCCTCTGAGACAGCAGTCAGTAGCAGTTGGCAATACAGCACTCCAACAGGTCAACAGTACAAAACTTCTAGGTTTCCAAATCGACGGCGCGCTGACGTGGGAGAAGCACATAGACGAGCTGTGCGGGAAGCTGAGCCGCTCGTGTTTCGCGCTCCGGCGGCTCGCCAGCACCGCCACCTGCCACGTGCGCTCCTGCTACTTCGCGACCGTCCACAGTAACATCACGTACGGGTTGGTGCTATGGGGCCGTGCTGCCGATCGTAATAGGGCATTTGTCATGCAGAAGCGAGCCATACGTGCCATATGCGGGGTTCAGGACGACGTCTCATGCGTGCGGAGCTGTATCGGGAGCTTCAGATTTTACCTCTACCGTGTGAGCTCGTTTACCACGTAAACCTATTCACCCATGTAAACCTAGATATATTCCAACGTAGGGGCGTCCATAGTACAATTTACGTAGTAATAAAAAGAAGGACCAACTAGTAACCCCCTCACATCGTCTCGTCAAGTCGAAGAGGTCAGTGTATATTTTAGGGCCGACGGTCTATAACCGTATACCAACTTCCGTTTGGGATGCGACTTCTACCGCGTGCTTCAAAACCAACCTGAGAGCTTGGTTACTAGATAATATTTTTTATGACATTGAAGCTCATTTTTGAAGAGATTTTTGAACTACTATTATTTTGAATAATAATAGCTACGTAGGTATACATAATATTTAACTATTTTTACTATACTTAACTGTATCATGACATTAATGAATTATTTTTATATTTGACATAATTATCAATTATTATTGTTCTGACATTCGTTTTTAATTATAATTATTCAACTGTGACGTGTAACTATAGGAGTTATCAATAAATTCTGATTTCTGACAGCGCAGCTCAAACAGATTCAAGACGTACGATTCCAAGATTATCATAATTGCTTTGCGGACACCGATACCGCCTACAAAACACTGAAGAAGTTTTAAGCCTAAATTTCATAAAACCGTGCGGCAAAATACATAGTGTGTGTTTATCTCCGACGTAACGCCAGTGCGGCCGTACGTACACGCGTCGCGTGTTTGCATACAATTTTTTTTAAATGAGACATATACATTATCCTGATGGTAGGGCACAATGCCTCTTCACTGCAGAAGTAGCATACAACATTTTTTTTATTCGACTTATACAATTACGATTTTAAAATAAGAAATAAAATGATTTCGTAAAATTAATTCGTAGTTCTTATTAACTTAATAACACACAGGTGTTTATATACTATTACAACAAACTTCGAGTAACAACCGTGTGTAATCCACCGGCGGCGCGGCGCGAGCAACGGCAGTGCGGATTTACGCGCTAGGCGTGTTTACACGCCTTGCGTGTATTGCCGCACTCGCGTTGCTCGGCCGAACGCCAGTGCCGCCCAGTTCGGCGATACCTACACGCCAGGCAAGTAATTATTATTGTTTTAGCATTTTCTGAAAAACACATCAGCAGCCAAAGGAAATTTGTAAATTTAAGTATTGGACGTGTTAAAAAAATATTACCGATCAATATTTAGATCTTACTATAATGACTGGACTATCCAGTCATTATAGTAAGATCTAAGATATATTATAGTAAGTTACTATAAGTTCACCTCGGAATTCGAGATACCCAGCAGTAAGTCCGTAAGTACTAAACTTGTATATTGACACCCTAAAAGTTGTCTCAAAACCTACAAATGGTAGGGTGTACGCAACTGTTAAATTTCAAGGGCAAAAATCGGTTTTTTGCGCTTTTCTTGTAAATATCTCATTTCCTATGGGGTTTTTTGCTATTTGCATTTATTTTCAATATTGTAGAATACAAAATTCTCTACAAATTTTCTTTAAAAAAAATTGTTCATACGGTGAATCGTTTTCGAAATAGAGGGCGGAGAACGCGCGGTCATAGCATCACTTCAGATCAACCGGTGCCTCCGGTCGAAAACGCGCCATTTATAGTTGATGAAATATCAATAAATCAATGATTATAAATATTTTGTAAATCTTTATTAACTATCATGTTATATTTTATATTTTTTTTCCTAACCTATCCAGTTTTTATTCAGTATTAATTTATTTACTAACACTTACATGGGCAGGTGCCCATGTAATTGCAGAATTGTTAATGAAAATAGAGGAATTATATTTGAATTTTAGATTAATATTAATAACTTCATAGATGATGAAAAAAAAACATGAATTATGAATTAAACTTTCTATTAAAAAATATCATTCAATACGTTTATTTTTATTAAAAGTAAATAAATGGAATAAAAGGTACAAAAACTACAATTTGTAATTTTAATCATCTTCTTCCTCTTCATCGTCGTCTTCCGGCTGCTGGTAAATTTCAAACTGGTCTTCATTATTCAAAAAATATAATTAATTCTTCATTGTCAAACGACATTTGTCTCAAGTTCTTCCATGATTTCGGGGTCAAAGGTTCCATCTTCGTTAATGTCGCTCTGATATGGTAGAGCATTGAGACAAGCTTGCCCATTACATTGGCCACAAGCTAAAGAGCATTGCAAGCCCGCTTTCCTGCATCCGCATCGCGAACCACAACTGTTGACAATAATATTGGTACCCCATTTCATCGATTTAATAGGATCGCAGATTATAGCAATTTGTTGTCTATTGAATTGTCTGTATCCGGTAAAAGTAATACGAGTATATCTATCTGGTATATAATAACCCCATACCTGGGGTTCCAAATCATGTCCTAACCAAGTTTGAACTTTATAATATACACGTTTGAAATGTTGATGAGCAGCTGCACTTGTTGGTGGAATATTTGAAAGCTGCACAGGTTTATTAAGTTTTGTGGATTTGACGTAATGCATATAACGAAGATGATCGAGACCCATCTAAGCAGACTACCATGTACGCCATAAAAGGCTAGCTTACTACAAAGTTTGCTGTGACAGATTTTGTCAAAGGCCTTTGAGAAATCTGTGTAGGTAGAGTCAACCTGACCACCGTTAGCAAAGCTCTTGCAAAGATAATTTTTGTACTCTACAAACGTACTTTGTACTCTACGTAGGTATATAGTATATGGATGGAACATATTTTCATCACATGAATATTAGTACTAGGTGGGAATCGAACCTACCAAGCTCCAAGCCAAGCTTATGAGGCAGGTTCACTACTGAGCCACCGAAGCAGTATTAATACTTGTAAAATTCCGGTCTTACTATATTTAATTTTCCTAATCTCCAAGCCAATGTATTGAATAACGTCGTGTTACAAAAGCGGAAAACTTATTGCACTTTTATCTCAATGTACTATTGAACTTAGTACTACTATTTATTATGTGCTATAGTTGTATGAGAACGTTAAAAAGCTTCCTGTAAATACCTATACATAGGTAGGTACGACTGTTTCAATAAAACGTTTCGACAAACGCTTTTTGTCGCGACGTGTACGCTAGCCTAGAGGGACTAGAGCCTAGAGGTTTGTTAGGGTTCGCCTAGACGGGTCAAATTTTAACTGCAATTCTTATTCGTAGATTTCTAGCATGCCTGATGATGGCTGGACTAAGTTTGCAATATTGCCAGTAGTCCGAGTAAAAATATGGCCCGACTAGAAGTGCTCTTACTTAAAATAAAACAACTGATTCACAATATCTATAATTTCAATTTATTCAACCTCATTGCACGTCATTCGAACATTCCCAAAAATATAATTACGGACGTCATCATCATTGTTCAGTTTTTTCAGGCAATGTTGGTTTTGTGCGTCTAGTCTACTTTAGTAATGGGTTTTAATGGTGCAACAGACTGGTCAGCACCAATATTCACAATAATTCGGAAAACATTCCGATCGGATTTCAATATGTAGGACCGGGGATGTTGGTAAAACACCCCGGTGTCCTTCTTATTTTATTCCTTGAGGTAGACAGCGAAGGATCGGAGAGAAACACGCCCGTTCGGAATAAAGATGTATTTTCTAACGTTATTTTACAATCATCCATCTGTCGTTGTTGTTAGCCAGATTGGACTAGTTTTTCACTAGAGATGGTGCGCGTGCGCCAGTCCATAACGGTCGACTATTCCCTAGTGAGGTGCGCGCGACCCATAGATAATGAATCCTAACTGGGGGGCTATTCCTGCGCGTGAGATGAGATTTTATCTTGGTCACTCTCACACTTATGACGTTTCAAACGAGAGCAACAAGGAGGAAAAAAAGTGAGATGAAAATTTCAAATCTCCGAATAGGGCCCCTGTGGCCCTTTTCATCTCACGCGCAGGAATAGCCCCCCAGATATCTGAACATTATTAAAGCCATGTTTTACTCACTTCACTTTGTTATTTTTTTTCTGGTTATAGGTTTTATTTACGATTATGAGAGAGACTGGATGTTTGAAATTACGAAGCGGCTTGTATCAGCTATATTTGAACATGCGCTAATGCGTTGTGGGTATTTAGCTGATAAGGTTATCAATACCTAGCTGTAGGTAAACTGTTATCAAATTGAATTGGGTCAGTAGGTAGCATTTGCAGACCCAATATCATGATACACACTCCAACGTATTAGTAGATATTTATCTTCGAAAATTTGTTTATGAAGTTATTATTCAGTGCCCTACAGCGGGCTTACCATGGTTAGTTTTCGTTTGGCTCCATAAATTTCAGTAAAACGCCCCTGGCAGAAACGTTAAAACACTAGGTTAAATAATTATGTTTATGGAGCTTAACAAAAAAGTTTTTGTCAACAATCAAAACTCGGGGGAAGCTCTCATTTATGTACCTACATTTATAATGCCTAATTATATAAATAAATTATTTAGAATTCTTTCATTGTCAGATTAATAATTTTATTGATAATTATTTTGGCATTGTCTCTCCCTAAAAATGACAGTAGGTAGGTAGGATGTCCATTGTTTGTTTTTTACTATGACGTACTTATATGTAGACACATATAGGTTATTTTTAGCACTGCATATAAGTACTAGTGTATTAGATTACATATTTATGTATTTAGTGTTCTCGTAATATATTTCAAAACAGTACTGAGATGATGATGACATTCGTAACCATTTGAATACAACCTAAATATATGGAATACTTTGGATAGGAAACATTAAATAATAGCAGAAGTCGTTTGCTTTTAAAATGCAAGAATTAGATGATAGCATTAAGGCCCGGTCACACAAATTGAGGTAACAGGGCGGAACAGCTGCGGGGCTTCCTATCAATATAATATGCGTACATTTATATAACTGCTGTTGTCACAATACATTGTTTTTTATGGTAGCTTCGTCTTTGTCTACTTCATCAAGCTATAAGCAAGACTAAGCCAGCGACAAACAGATGAGACACCATTTTTGTTTTTTAAAGCAGTTTCAACGCCACCGCACCGCCCCATACAACTATGTGACCGGGCCTTTAGCTATCTGTACAATTAACAGTTTTCTTTCTAACTTTCCTATTAGAGACAAGACTTCTGCATCCCAAAACTCTTTGGCAACAAAACAATAAGTACAACACAACAATCCGTCAACAGAACACAACAAAACAATACAACTTTCGTACATTCTCCTTAGCGTTAAAACTCACCAAACATGATAGTTCGTTTTTAGCGTTAAATATTCAACACTTATTACATATTTAATTAATTTATAATGTTCATACTCTACTATGGTCATAGCTATTGAGATTAATTCATTTATCTATTCGATAGAGTCATTTAATATATAGAATCAGCTTACAGTGACGATTAGATGCTCGGCAATGGTTCTTATTACACGCCCACGATCGCCTCGACACTGACCGTAGCGCCTCTAGTGAGCGATTATGACATTAAAATAGCGAAACATTAGTGCAAGCACCTACGGAACTTTGGCGATCGGCAAACATAACACATCGTCACGCCTTTCCCCCTAAGAGGCTAGTAGAGGTGTAAAACACTCGCACTTCGCCGGATGATATCAAGTCCCAAATGTGACAGGGGGCGAGCCTGTCGCCATACACCGGGCTCTAGTCATGTAGCAGATGACATAAACTGACCTTGAAATTCGACTTAACCGCTAGTTTTGCTAAGATAGCAGACACAAAACATTATTTTGTCGAGTTTAAAAAATAGTTTATCGATCGACAGAGTTACGTTATTTTTACTGCTGTAAAGAACACCTTTCTGATAAAAAGTACTTTCGTTTACGACTTCTGCCGCGCGTCGATAGTGGTAGGTATATGAAAGAATTTATGTTGTTATTTGCAAAATGCAGTCTATTCATTGTTCATTTAAATTGCGTTTGTAAAGCGCATCACCTCAAGTTTGAAATATACGAGTATTAAAAAAAAATCCTGTCACAAAAAACAAGTTTTCAATTAACGTGACCAAAAGTCGAACTGATAAACTAAACAATATTAGTAACAATCCTCACCCACATTCATATAGCTCGTGTTACATACCGGGTGTAAGGAGACCGTTCTCGAAGCCGAAACGCCGTTATTATACTATCTATACACAACCCGAAACCACTAACTATTAGCCATATAACTGTTATTTTAAACTTTTAGAAATTTGCAAACCAGCAATGTAACGCGTTTATATCGCGGGGGTCAATGGTCGGCGCCAGTACCTACGGAAAGTGCGAAGACGCGCCGCCGCGGGCCGCGCGCGCGCCGAGACAGCGGAGGGCGCGGGCGGCGCGGCACCTAGGTCGCGACCGCGCGCAGCTGTGTGCGGGCGTTCACCTCTAGCGTCCGCTGTTAGGCATTTAGTATTAGACTGCCGTTAGGGTACATTTTTTTTTTTTTTGGTAATTGGTTTTTAAACTAGCTTTTTAAAGCTTGTATAACTTGTGTCGATGTTAAAATATCAGATTTTAAGTTTAAAAAAAAAGTCTTTTTTTCGCGTTTTTTTTAGTCGCTTTGTATTAGTAATCCCCACCACTATTCCCAGTTTTCGTTTTCGAGAACGGTCTCCTTACACCCGGTATGTATTTTTTTTTAAATTTGTGCTGCTATTGGATGTCAAAGTCACGTATTCAACTCAAAATCCGCACTTATTTTTTTTCTTCAATATTTGTTCTGCTTCCAAATTTTAAATTAATATTAGAATAAGTACCCATCTACACAGTGCTAGTTTCTTATACAATCACAAGCAATAATTGAAAGCAATAGATTACACGCTGTGATTACACGCAATAGTTTACTATCAGGAATTGTCAGCAATTATTATTTAGACTTTGCAAGTGATTTAGTTGATTCAATATTTTTGCATGCAACAGGCAAGAAACTTGCAGTGTGTAAATCAGTTTTTTTTTGCCGTTTTTGGCGCTATAAGGTTAACTGTATGCGTAAGTTGGTTTGCCATAGTATTCTATTCGTGCACAAATTTAAATATGCGGTCGCCAAACGGGCAACATTAGGCTTGCGTTTGGCGACCATTTCGTCCGACGTCTTTTAAAAGCTATAATCATAGTAGAGTTTTCTAAAATTAACGGTCAGGTTAGGCCCTAACCGACGTAGTTATTGTGTTACATGACTACTCTAACAATAATCTACTTCATAATATTACGGAACCAACTTTATACGATTCACTATAAAAAAGTTTTAAAACAAACCGCTACAAAGTATTTAGATGTATCAATCGTGTGAAAACGTTTTTTGACTAAGAACCATTCAAAAATAAAATAGTAACAAGTATTAGTTGACGAAGAATTTCTCTTCTGCCGAAACTGCTTACGAGTATCCGGTTCCGAACGCGGCCGAAGAGAAAAATAGAATACTGCGCATTGAAAAAACAAAAAAAAAAATGTATTATAAAATTTCATAAAATTATTTACGGAGGTTCATTTAGAGATCAGTTTTTTTAACATAAACTTTAACTCCCTTAATAATAAAAGTTGTATAGCCGTGCAATAGTCATATACAGTACCCGACAATAAATATTGCACATCGACTTTTGGAATGAGACTCGGCTTCGTAGTGCGTTATCTCTTTCGTCCGACAGTTTCGTTTAGTGTGCGACAGAGATAACGCTCTACGAAGGCGAAGTCTCTTTCCAAAGGTCGATGTGCAATATATATCGAAGAGAAAACACTACAGAAAATGACAAAACACTACAGTAGTAGTGTTTTGTCATTTTCTTTCTTTAGCATTTTTAACTCGATCGAAAAGACGAAAACACTGTACTCATTACTATTCCGAGACTATACGTTTTATGTAAAAGGGGTAAATAAATATAGCTGTACTCAAAATCCGGTCAAATTATGTAGGAACGCCTATTTACTCAAAACCATCACACCATTGATAACCACAATACGAAAGTACCTACACGTATATTTTTCCTATATTTCAACGTAATATTTCAAGCACAGAATCAGTGTTGCCAACGCAACAAATAATATCATAAATAGTACTACTAATAACGTTAGTATTATTGCTAAGTTTGTTACAAATCAAAGTGCAAAGTTATGGAAGTGAAAGTGAGCTATGACCAGGGCCGTACTGCAGGTTGCAAAGGGGGTTATCGCTAGACGACCTTAGGGTCATTTATTAGACTTTGCTATGTCTATGATGGTTAAAATGTTTATTTTTCTCGAATTTAAGCTACATTGTAGTAGGCGTAACATTTTGCAATTGTCTTTGTCAAAGTTTTAACTTGTGCCCCAGAAGGGGCAGAAGGCAACATCAATATGATACATCATAAACCATGTGAAATAAACCATGTATATATTGTGATATTTACATCCTTAATGTAACCTGTGAAACTTCGGATAAACAGATCCGTTAACTTGACGTTTAGCCCCAAAGTCGAGCGACGAATCCGCCTTATTACACTCCAGATAATATTTAGAGTAAGCTGAAGATATTTTTTAACCCATAAGCAACCTGCCAGTTAACCGTGACCTTAGCCATAGTTTGATGAGTTTCCCAGTCTGACTAGCAAGCGCGCCGCGACAATATCTCCTCAATTTTTGTCGTGTGAGAACGTGACAAGGCTACGTGTAATTATATGTCCGTCTCGTTTTTTGTCGAACCTTTTATAAACCTTTTTTAAACTCTTTTTGTTTCGACAAAATTTTGTCGCGTCATGCATGCTAGGCCTGTTGCACTCGAGTTACTTTGCTTGTATTCACAGCAAAATTATTCAGCGTTTAAAGTTACAACACAGCCATTTTCTGATAAAATAATTACATCAACTATTATAGAACCTTTGTATAATGTATATAGAATTATAGATATAAATACTGTCACCAAACCTAGTGTGCTAGTAACTGTAGACATATTTCAATTGATATTCTTTTGTTTATTATTTGTCTCTATGCATTTTGACTGATAAAATTACACTTACAAAAATAGAAAAAATAGAAAAAATAAAACAATATGATAGTGTGATTCGTGGATATATACTTGAATAGGCGCCATGGTATTAATAATAACAAATGACTTTTAAAGGAACCTAATAATCAAACACTTCGCTGTGAAAAAATGCTGTTTCCATACTTTTTGGTGGGATAATCAGTAATGCTTTTTCAGTAAATATCTATTTTACGCAATTTTATTTCTGCCCTAGAGACTTTTACTTTGGCCTTGAAGATATTCGAGAATTACTATGTTTAATAATGTAATATATATATTTACGTATATAATACTAGCTGTTATCCCCGACTTCGTTCACGCTTATTCAGAAAATAGTAACCAAAAACCTTACTCGTGATATACTGTAACTAATTATCAAATTTCATTAAAATCTGTTCAGCCGATTAGCCGTGAAAAGCCTACAAACAGACAGACAGACAGTTACTTCCGATTTTATAATTTTACTAAAGATTATTGGGTGTGCATATTATAAAAATATCAATTGAAATATTATGTGCTAAGCTATATAACAGTTAAAACGCTAAAGTTATAGCACTAACTAGAGTATAACATTTCATTAAAAAAATACTATGGTTTTTGGATAAAGCGTTATCTTCATATCATATAACCGTTATAATTATTATAATACTGTTCCTCAGATCGTAGTTAGTTTCCTAAAATTTATATTTGGTTACAAGTTTGGTTACATTATCTAGAATATAGCACTATTTTAAGAATACAGAAGCATTTGTATTACGGATAGATAGATTTACAAATGTATATATATTACTTTATATTACTAAAGGGGTCTTAACGAGTTTTCGCGAAAGCAATTTTGCAATTTTACATCCACAAACACTGTTGCGAATTGGTGACATATTATGTCAAGACAGACAAGCAATTATCTTTGAATAGCGATTGTTTCTCGAGAAATCAAGATTGTTTTTACTTCCGTCACTTTACTCAAATATCACTTGTCATAAAAACACTCTAAATGAAATAAATACATATTTTATTTAGAGTATATGACATATTTATATTTAGATATTATGGAATTAATAGCCTCAGAAATAGTTACAGATAATATTTTTCATAGACAAAAACATTTATATTATTTAGTCTGGTCTGGACCGCCATTTGTATTTCATTCTTCTCCCGTAGATGAATATGAACTGTTTTGACCAATATTAATGAACCACCATGAATTATAGCTGTTATCTATTTTCATTTATTAATTATAGCTATTAACCAACGAGCTATAAGTTTTGTTTTAAAGAGCACGAAACTAGATGGCGCTTTCCATTTCTTCAACTACAGAGTATGTCACCAATTCGACCTACATTAAAAATCACTCTAATATTATTTATCTATATTAATCACACCACCTAAAGTTTAACAAGACAAGATTCAAATCGTTAACGTAAAATATCGATATGCAGTTTACATTTATGTCTCTAAATATTTTTACTAATATAACATTTCAAGTTTCCAAGCTTGGTTGATTGTATATTTAACAGTGTGATATAATGTCAAATGTTAGTGTTATGAGTTATATTATCGTGAATATTCAAACTATTATTAATATAGTTGCATAATATTGCATATTTAATAATGTAATATATGTATTTATAACATTTATATATGCATTTATAAGCTTAAGAATGTAATGTTTTTTTTGTTTTTACAATCACACTGCTTTATATTGCTCCTACGTTATTAAATAGTTAATCTTATACGAACAAATCTACAATGAGGTATGGTATTGCAATATTCTGAAAAATATATATATTTTAATACTTAGCTATAAACAAGTTATACAAATGGCACGGCGTAATGTGCTTTGGAATCGATAAATGAATAATATCACAAAACAAATCACAAGTAAGGATTACTCATTTACATTTGGGTCGTTTATAGGTTATTTACATATATTATACGGTTATATGTTTTTCATAAAGTATATTGTCTACATTATACTCTCATACCTACACAGGTACTGTGAAGCGAAACACGAATACACATGAACATGATCTATACGACTTATATATTAGATTATTATATAATTACTTAACAAATAAAAATTGAATAAAATAGAAAAAATATTCGAGATTATCAATAAAATATTGTAAAACTAGTACAAAAATAATATGTATTGAGATTATAATGGTCAATAATAATATAATTAATCTTATGTCTCTAACTTTCCGAGATCCAATATTTTCAATAATGACTGATAAATTAATGGACGAAAAAAAAACAATAAAAAATATAGGCACAATTCTGAACGATTTAGTTGACAGATCTATACTTGCTAAAATATATAGCTGTCATTACTATTGCCGACTAAACGACAAGGACGTCAATATTTTAGTAAGTTTAGTTAAGGCAATAAAGCCTTCAGAATTGACCTGTATACGTTTTTTAGGTACTTCAAAATCAAACACCCTTATGTCGGTACAATATTTTGACGTTGTTAATTCTTATACAGGGTGTCAGTAAAAGTTTCCAGGCCTAGACGCTTCGGTATAGTAATGTGAAGTAAAATACAACCAATTCCGGTTCCAGCAAAACCTCAGCAATATTTAGTATGTGGGAGCTGTGTAGTCAATGTTTCCTGAAATTAAAAAAAAAAGGAAATGTAAATATTAATTACACAAGAGGTACACTTGCAGAATTATTTTATTACATAACTACTCGTTATTACCCGTGGTCAAAGGTCTATTTCCTTTTCTGTGCCCCTAAACAACGTGTGTGTAAACTTTTATGATGATCGATTGGGTAGTTAAGAGATATGAAAAAAAAAGATATATCTAATTTATAAAAAAAATGTACACAAAAAAATTACCTTGTATAAGCAGGTCAGGCAAGAGTAGGATATCTTATTTTAATCCTGCTTTTGTTAAACTCTGAATCCAACAAACAGTCAGTCTCGTTTACTAGATGATTTTGAATTCATTGGCATGCTTCCAGATTTTCATTGTAGTCATTATTATAAGTAGCTTTTACTATGAAGTCTACTCTGTTAACACGAAAAAAAATCAGCTGTTCCATACATTTGTCTCAGGTGAATGACATTATTTTATGGAAGAGCTGTTTTTTTTTCGTGTTAACAGAGTTAACCCCATAGTAAAAGTTACTTGTAACGATGAGTACAATGAAAATCTGGAAGTATGCCAATGAATTCAAAATCACTCTGTATACACATACCATAGGAGTTGATGGTGTTGGTCTGAGAGAAGGGCGGTTCGCTGTTGGTCTGTCGCGGGTCGGGCGCGCCGGGGTAGGCTGAGAAGCTCCCCGGGCTGTAAATACTTACCATAGGAGTCCGTGGTGTTGGTCTGAGAGAAGGGCGGCTCGCTGTAGGTCTGTTGTGGGTCAGGCGCGCCGGGGTAGGCTGGGAAGCTCCCCGGGCTGCCCACTGCGCCCTCCACCTCATATGCGGGGGCGAAAGCCGCGTCCGCGCCCATGCGGAACCGTTGGAACGCGAAGAATGCACAGGCGACCTGGGAGATTGCGAGACCGTGTATTGGCTGGATTTTTGTTACGGGCAGAAAGGGTAGCTATGCCCGTTTTCACGACGAGCCCTCCGTTTAAGGAAGCCGTTTGCATCTCTTAACATATTTTAGGGATTATTATTGCTTTAAGTCGTAAAGGACAGTAAGAGTTAAAACACACCTAATCCAGTCGCAGTCTGTTCCGTGTGCGTGCTGTCAGTTCGTCGTTGTCAACGAGTAGTCCGTGCGTCACGTAGCTACTGTGACGGACTGGAAACGGACTGCTTTCGGTGTGACGGCTTTCATAGGATTTTACACTTTACTGGTTCTCGCAAACTGGATCGAAATGCATTCGGATCGCACCTGCATTTTATGTTCTCCAAACTTAAGGGTACTCACTCATGCCCGTTTTCTCCAAAGAGTATTACGTTTACGGAGGCCCTTAGGCATCTCTTAATATGTTTTAGGGATTCGTTTTATTTAAGTCGTAATGACACTTACGTCTTAACTTTAGTTTTTTAAATCTTGGCTACATGATAAGTGTTAGAATACATTGTGGTATTTGGATTTATGAGATATTTTAACAGGTATTTACAGATTTTGGAGATTTTTAATCTCAGATTTTTGATTTTTAAGAAATTGTAAGAAAAAACACATAAAAAGAAAATTAACCATTGCAAATTCTAGACCAATATTTTTAAACTTATTTCACACAAAGTGAATCACTTTGTGTGTAATAATTATTATGTGTAACAACAAACTTACCCAAGCGAAGATCGAGAAGAAGCAGAACGCGATGGCCCCCTGCATGTTGTTGGCGGTGCCCACCGGTGGGCTCTCGGTCTTGCCCCACGCGTTGGACAGGTAACAGAAGCCCACGAAGTAGAGGAAAGCCCAGGACGCTGGAATCATACAATATGGTAATGAATATAAATCTTTATTAGATTTCAGATCTCGTAAAGGTTAACATATTGACTAGTCGTATCTTCAAATTAGGAATTCCGAGATTGTTTTAACGAGTCACTTTCAACTGTCAAACGTCAGCCAGGCTGTTGCCTTGCGATGCGGAATTTATTTAACAAAAAAAAAAATTCTATTCGCAATCTCTATTTTTCTTTCTTTCCTTGTTTCTTACTCACTTCTCATTCACAATTAGTATTGGACCTTATTGTGTACTAACTGCGCCCCGCGGTTTTACCCAAAGTATAAAAAGTATCCTATGTGCTATTCTAGACTATAATCTATCTGTGTGCCAAATTTCATCCAGATCTGTTAAGCGGTTCTGGCGTGAAAGAGTAACAAACAAACAAACATCCATCCATCCATTCTTACAAACTTTCGCGTTTATAATATTAGTAGGATGAGAAGGCATATGCAGCCGTATGGTATCTTGCAGGCCTAGCATGCACGCCGCGACAAAATTTTGTCGACTCTTGTCTTGTTACGTTCTCACATAACAAAAAGTGACGAGAAGTTTTTTGTCGCACCGCGCATGCTAGGAGTGCTAGTGTGTTAATAGCTAGGATACCAGTTGAAATGAAGTTTAGACTTACATCCTATTTTTACTTTTTAGTAGCCTTCCATATTATAATTTTTTCAATTCGAACAATTGCTTTACAAACAAATACCGCAGAACACCTCTACAATCCAGACAGGTATGTTGTCAAACATAAATCTCTGTACTATTTTAAGCTCACTGTAACCATGCTATAACCGTTGTGTAACTGTCCCATTTTACATTCTATAAAACAGACACCGTTTCCAATAGGCGTCACATTCCTCGCCTATTACATGAAACAGCGGACTTTAAATACCTTCTCGTAAAACAAGCAGTTAGTCTTTCTATGTCAACAAGGCGATGAAATGGAAATACCCACCTAAACGTGGATAGATTAAAGTTCAAACTCGTTTATTGTTCACACTAGAAATAACAAACGATGCATATTCAAGCTAGTAGTGGTAAAAACTGCCACCGTTTGCACTGAAATATAGGAAATGCTTAAGTTCTTGTTTAATTAGTTTAGTCTACTCTTAGCTAAATATTAGCTAATCGGGCACAAAAAGTTAAGGGTCCCGCGACGCTCTGAAATTTCCATACAAACGCGCTTGTCGAATTTCTTGGAAACCGTTTTTCAGATTATGATGAAATTTAGCATGTACAATTAAATTAACTATATCTCCGATCCTATGTTCTTGGTTTTTCTAAAAAACGTCCTCAAGAGAAAATAGAGCAATGAAAAATATACGCATTTGGGTCACTTTTGACTGATTTATTAAATAGATAGACAAAGCAAATCAAAAATCCCTTTACGTAGGGAGGTTGTCTACATCATTAACTTTTGAATGAATCCATAATACAAGGGAAACTATTTGCTATTTAAAAATGATTACAGAAGTGCAAAAGTCATAAAAAAATGTACTTTGTCACTCTGTAGGTAACTTTAGAGGCTGGTCAGTATCATTACATGCTCTCTTCGCTCGTCGTCTTCTTCTAGACGAACTGGCAATAGAAAACCTTGAGCAATGCGAAGTTACTCTAAAGTGGTCGCCGGACTCTTTAAGAGTATCGTAAGGACTGGCTTACGGTTTGTGCAAAAAAATTAGGAAGGTGCTAGAGTTTAAACTAGTTAAGTAAGGACTTATATAGGCAATTCGTATATCAGTGCAAACGGGTCTGAGAGTCTTATCGCTAAGAGCAATGTTGCTTCTCCGTAAAGTCACGCGGAAACACCAGAATGAAAATTCGAGAAAAATTGATGTTTAAAAAACCTGGACCCGTTTGCCATGCTTCCAATTCTATTCTATTCTATGTTTCAACTAGCGAGTCGGCAACGGCAGCGCCCGTGGTGACCCAAATACACATACATTTGTACAGAACCGACGACAGCAAAGCAACTCAAAATGAAACCCATCCCGCCACACCGCTCCTAGCCGCCTGAAGATTTTAAAACGTCCCACTCAAGACCCCAAACCGCATCCCGTCTTCGATATTCCGCGCTGACCCCATAAAATTGAAAGCTTCATTTGCACAAAATAAGTAACGATTTGGGGCGCGCTTTACGACCGATAAAACTTTACATCCCAACAGATTGAAGAGACTGTTAACTTGCGAAAGGGAACGTCTGCGTATCTACTACAGGTGAGACGTCTACATCTATCTGTTTGATCTCGTAAGACGTTGGAATCACGCCTGGATAAACTGCTGAAGTTCAAGTTGTTGCAGGTGTAGCGTTTAAAATCTATCTTGCATTGACAGCCCGTGCCCTATCGCTTAGGTAGACCCATGGTATAGTAATACACTCCGCCAGGTTTAACATTCCGAGTCAAAAATAGTCATGTGGGCTCCACGTACAGCGACGTCAATCGATGCTTAAGCAAGGCCGAAATAAGTAATTTACAAATAGTTCGAAAAAGACGATGACGACGTCATCACGTGTTGGCTCCCGGAATTTTAGATCTTGTTTTTTTGGATCATGGGTACCTACTGGTAATATATAGCAGGCGTAATTTAGTTTTTGGGTGGTAAATGGCCTGTGGGGCCAGTAAGACTAATAGGGCCATGGCAAACATAATTTCGCATGGCACCTTTAGTGAAGAATGGTGTGGTAGGTAGGTGTGGTTTACAGGCAACAAATCCCATCTTGCAATGTATCTTTTTGACTTTTTGTTAAGGAAGCTTTATAGTGAGACTCCGATCTCTGATTATTTAATTGGGGGACATTTTTGTTGCACACGCTGTCGCCTGATCCCAAATTAAGCAAAGCTTGTACTTGTACTTGTTGTACTATGGGGACCAGAGACTGATATACAAGCATTTATATATTTAAAATAATATACTATATAGATATTAACACCCAGACATAGACCAAACACAAATTTTCATCACATGAATGTTTGCCCTAGGTAAGAATCAACCCATACCCCTAGGCTCAGAAGACAGGTTCACTACCAAATAAGCCACCAAGGCAGTCTTTTATTTAGGTATTTACAGGTAAGGTTAATGTCACGTCAGCCTCATATGACGACGGCGCCGAGTCTTCTGTTACAGCAGTTAAGGCAGAGCTGCCTTAGTGCAACAGAAAACTATTGAACTACATTATAAGACTGTACCTATAGTTCAATATTTTCAAATATGTACATAAAAAAAAGGAACTTAATAGTATGGTGTGCGACAACATAAAACAAAGCGTTAACTAACATTGTCCTACAACCTTACCCATCAATTATCTGCCTCAAGGTCGGAGCATTGCCATGAACTGGTTTCCCATATCTACGCACATTACAGCCCAACAAACCTATAGAGTCGCCCTAATGAGGGAGTTTCGTTTTTTCCATACTATATTTTGAAAGGATGGGCGACTTCCCCACTAAAGTTCGAAGATAAGTCGGACAGTTTCTGTCTTTAGCTTCTTGCAGTTGAACCGAAGAATAACTAGTGGCTCTATGAGTCTCTATGACCTCTATGACTAGAAGCTCTATGACCTCGCTGCCGGCCAGTAGGTTCGATAATTTTAGATTTTTCGAGTTATATATCGAGAAATGTGACCTGCAGAGAAAGACAGCCAAACAGCGAAATCGTTTTTTCCGAAGCTGCATAGATGCTTCGCTCGGTTATCAATAGTAAGAAGTTAAACTAATTTCCCACAACCGTTGCTTAAACAGATAGTGTAGCGAATGCGACTTATTACCCATACGACATTAAATACCTACCCATGTATTTAATGCTACCCATGTTATTTTAAATCGCGGCTGCGCTAATAAACAAGGTCAATTAAAAAGACCTCTTCGGTTTATTAGTCACATTCGTACCTGCGTTAAACTTTCTCAATTTACGAGTGCCAGATTCCCAATGTGATTGAGTCGTCAGAGGTTGGGGAAATTGGGTCATCTACTACCAAAACGTAGCCAATGGAAATGCTTCTAAACTATCAAATTACAATTCTCTCTTTGTGTAAGTCATATGATATGAAACCATAGCATAGTATATATTTCTAAATGAAGAACACAACTTAAAAGAGCTTCTTGCGAATGTGACACTACATATTTTTTAAGCTGTATTTTTTGAAGACCTAACTTTTCCTTTTCATTGACGCTTCATTATTTAAAGTTGGCTGAGGCACGCAGATGCTAGCGAGACTATACCGTAATTTAAGCAGTATTTAGGCAGACGCTAACCTACACTGAAACTCCAATTTCTTCATTATCATCCCAGGCAGAAGGCGTCTTCTGTTGAACAATGGCGTTCTCCAACGATCTCTAGGATGTGCTGTCGGCCTTGCGCTGCATACATTCAGCGTCTTTCGGCAACCCTCATAAGGTCGTCGGTCCACCTTGTATAGGTCAATAAAACTCACTATTATAACTAAGTACTCACCAGAGAATCCCATATCAGCGAGCACATAGTGCTTCCTAGTCTTGACCGACGACATCCTGTCGAAGAGATACTCGCCGGCGATGAAGCCTATCGAGGCTACGAAGGCGATGACCGAGATGCCCACTCCATAGTTGCAAGCGTTGGTGTCGTCGTTGTAGACGCAGTGATCCTTGCCGTCTTCACTCGTGCGCCAGCCCTTGGCTGAGATGCAGCCCATCACGATCGTGGCGAACAGCTGGAGGGGAATATATGCTTGCTACACGTTCAGGTAGGTGTGTGTGTGTATGTACTAGGTTCGTGTATGCACTAAAAACTTGTCAGTTTTTAGGCCACCTGAAGGCCTCATGACAGGCGAAAGACATGATTAGTGGTTGTTGTTACAAGACAAACAACAGGGTCTACATTTTAACGTGTCATCCGATGCACGGTGCCGCTCAGTTGTAACTGCCAGTTGCGATCACCCTCACGAAAACTGACAGCGGCGTGTTGTCTGTTGCTAAATGATGTCGATGATCGGTTACACACACTTAGTTGCGCTACACTAGCACTGAGTGCTGCATTCTGTGTACCTGGAGGCCTAAGCCTTAGCTTCCGAAAATCTGACACCAGAGATGGTGAAATAGTCTATTAGGTGTCAACATTTTTTTACCATCTATTCTATCCCACTTCTGGGCAAAGCCCTCCCCAATCATCATCATACTCTTCATGACTTCTTTTCTTCTTAAAGAAAAGAAAGATCAAAAGAACAAAAATTAAAGTACAGGTACTAACTGCTAGAATTTGCTGAATTTAAAGGTAAAATTTTTAAAATTTGTTTAAGTTTAGCTAAAAGAGATCATATCGAAAATGTCACATTAAAAATGGTGAGTCATAGGTGACCTACATTTGAAGGGCACACAAACTGCAATTTCCTCTGGCACTAAAACTATTCTGAAATATAATACAATACACATACATTTCTACACAATACAGTTTGAAAATTGTTATTTTTTCTCATGGAGTTCATTATGATATCATGCATAAAACATAATATAGTAATGTTTTTCCCTCAAGGATTTGTCAGAGGTGTATTACAACACTCACATTTCGCTAGATGATATTCAGTCCCAAATGTGACAGTCAGTTCATGTGTCATTATGATAATGGATATTTGACTACTTCTTTATAGCTATGTTGCAGAATATGTTTTACTAACTATAGCAAGGTTAAGAAGTAAACTGAAGCAGTTTCAATTTGAATTGAATTGTGTGAATGTCAACTTAGCAATCAATTCCATTCAATCGACATTCAGCTCTGGTGGACTCTTGCCCTTGTTTCCACTCTATCGATATAATGCATATAGGATTGTAAGACAAGTACTTATTGCAATATCAACAACATGTCCAATTTATTTGAACAACTGTTTAAACTGTGAATAATTCCATTCAATTGAGTAACAGCTATAGTAACATAGTAACATTTAATGGACTGAAGTGTTATGGATTTAGCTTTATAATATATACCTAGCATTAATATATTTAGTAAGTACATACTTTTTATACTGCAAACATTGAAAGATTGTATCTTATTTTTTTGGGCTTTAGCTAGGAAATTAAACAATTAACTAACAGAAATCTAGCACAGATAATCAGCATGTTCTGTTTTAACATGGTTAGCTCAAGGTTAATTAAATGATATTAAAATCACTGCATCAATTCAAAATAATCAAATTAGGACAGAATAGGTACTTACCTTAGAAATGATTTCGATTTATGTTTTTTTTTTTGTATTAGAAAGTAATGTTGTTTAGCTCTAAGTATATATTTTCTACTGTTGAAGATTTAAAATGAAGGTCACATTGTTATTGACTTTGCCTGTGATCTAATTGTGCCGTAACTGCACGATTTCTTCATAAATTGTAAAGAAAACCTCTGCATAGAGGCGACCTTGTTTTCTTGGAGTTTTTTCATATTATGAAGTGAATTTGAAGTATTTTCTTTTCTTATGCGCATGAAGATAAAAATGCTTACCCAACAGACCGCCCTGACGATTACGGGAGGTCTCTGGATGAAGGCTTGAGGGTCAAAAGCGCCTCCAGCCTTTCCACCTCCATACGCTCCCGTAGCATCCATCATCTTGACTTAGAACCGTAATTTTACAACCAGCAGCACCAAACTCAACTGCACATTAACTGGTCAATGAAATTTTCACTTCCGCACGCTCCTAATACCCAATTTTATTTTATTGATCGCAGAGGCAAACTCGGAGATGACAACTGGAAAATCTGACATTTTTCTGTTCTCCTTTGACGTTTGATGTCAAGGTTTGATATCGATCCACTGAAAGGCGCTCCGATTGGCCAAATTGTATTCTTAACCATGATGAAAGCCAATCACGTGCAGAAAATTTTCGTTTTCGGAAAAGTCGTCAAGAATCTAGTGAGAACGTACTGAATGCCGTTCCATCCTACGTAATTCCTAAATGTTTTAGACAATACGTGCATAGGAATGTCACAATTTGCGAAACTTTATTGTTTCTTTTTGAGTAGTTTATTTATTTTTTTATTCTATATTTATCTAAATAAAATGAGAACTTTCTAAATTTAGGGACACATTTTTTTAAGGTAAGCACCTAAAGCTCTCATGAGCCCTTTATCGCGAGTTTTTAAAAGCAAGGCACCATGCTAGCTCTATTGCCTGTTCTTCTGAGTAGAGGCTGTTTATCCGAACAAGGCGGTTCGAGTCTATTTAAATAACTTTGACGTTCATAAGAGTATCTTTGATACGCAAATTGAATAAAAACATTTTGACTTTAACTTTGATTGCACGCATATTTTTTACTGCGTTCTCTACCAAACTAACTAGATAAGGTAAAAATTGGTAAAATGCTAGTCGAAAAAAACTCAGATTAGATATTACAAATATATTTATTCAATTAAGAACTGAATTATAAAATAAGTAAGGATGTTAAGTAAGCTGTATCCATTTTGATAACATTAATTACAAACAATTTCAGATAAACATTCTATTACATTATTCCGCCATGATTAAATTTTGACTAGGTAGTTCATAGAACAAAAACTAACTAAATGTTTTTGCGAAATAATAATCTAAACATTTCATTCATCGTGTTCTAGCACCTTCTGGGTACAGTTTTAAATCATTATGACTGCTTTAAATTAAATGTCTAAAATTATGCATCAATAGTTTCATTTTGCGGTTGGAATGTGGGGTGGTTTTTAAAAAAAAACTGTTCCAGTTTTGGTCAAACGATATCTTATGCGTAAACGAAAACCCTTGACGATATATGTTTAATTAAAATTTTCAAGTCAATTAGGAGCCTTTCTAAATTCAAAGATTTGCTTGCAGTATAGAAACTGACTTGTCGAAATCTTTATTACTTACTGCCTACTTGACAACTAACGCCACTTGTCAGCGTCTTTGTCTCTCTCGTTGTTTTTACTTATTCCGGTCTTGCTTGTGCATCAATTGAGGTCAATGTGTCACCCACGTGACTTTTTTTGTCTTGGTACGCTATACCTGGAGTATATTATTTTACCATGGTCTTAGAAAAATATCCTACTAATATTATAAACGCGAAAGTTTGTAAGAATGGATGTATGGATGTTTGTTACTCTTTCACGCCAGAACGGCTGAACAGATCTGGATGAAATTTGGCACAGAGATAGACTATAGTCTAGAATAGCACATAGGATACTTTTTAACCGCGGGGTGCAGCTAGTTCTAATCATAAAATAGTCGCCCGTAAGTGCGTAATCCCTCACTAATATAGTCGGCGCGTGACTGGATTAACATTCAACACTGATGACCGATGCTAAATAGATTTGGTACCATTTACCAATTTCTCTCGGCTCACTAGGCGTTTCGTTCCTACTTTAAAAACAGTCAGATTTCTCAGTCTAATAGTTGTCCAAAACTCATTTCGAACTATTGATGCATAACCATACAAAAACGTACCTATTAAAGTACTACATAAATACATAGATAGGTATACAAAATTCTAGATTATGTAGTATCAAAGACTGCGTAGAAATATTGATCTTAAAAAATATTTACAAGATCAAGCTTATACAAACTGTGCTACGTTATTTCAACTATTATTAAGTTATTTTGTTATTGTATTGTACATTCGTGGTGTTAGTTAGAAGGAAATTATTACAAATAAGTAATTTGTTTCAAGAGATTTTTGTTATGATCACCATGGTCTGTTTTGTTAATATTGTATTTTTTAAGTCATCAAGTTCAAGAATAGAATTAATAAAAGTAAGTTTCACGAATCCAGCCTCCTAAAAAAGTGCTGCAGTTTATTGCAAGCATATTTAGTGCAACATCGCAAATAAAGGGTTAATTTGGTCCGTAAATTGACATGAGACCAAACTCTTAAAACATACTATTTACCAATGGTAAATGATGAGTTTTTACTCAGAAAAACTATCTGATCATTAACAAAAACCTCTTTAATTCATATTATGGCCTCTAGATATCACTTTGAACTGGCATGTTAAATAAAATAGACGAAAACTATACATCGAGCTTATGGTGCCTATACACAGAGTATGTCAAAGTAAAGTTATGATTCGTCAGGAAAACATTTACCACACTTTTTAGATGTAAGACGTAAAGGATGAATAACTTCTACGGTCAAAGTCAGGCAAAATTAAAAAGTCAAAATGCTAAGCTAGTTACGCTTAGCATCAGAAAAAAATACGGAAAAAGATTACATCAGAGGGCAAGTGGCATGCCCTCTCGTTACAACGTTAACATACATTACAAAGTCTACGATATCTATCGCTAATATACGAATATCTATCATACAATACCTAACTCAAACTATTTACCTAAATTCTAAAACTATTATTTTGTATAAATTCTAACTATTCTATTCTATACTAATCTACAATTTTATTGTACATGGAAAAACTAACTACCTGGGATATATTTTTTTTATCTATGACCATAATTTAAGTAAATAATATTTACAAAAATAGCCACTTCCGTATGTTTCTGGATCTATAATTCTAATTTTACCCCAATAACAAAAAAAACTGATTGTAATATTATAAGGAACTAAATTAGTTTAACAAAACACACAGCTCACAAATTTTTGACAAAATCAAATAAAATCATCTATTTACCATCAATGTAAGATGTATAAAATGTAGGTACAAAATGCTACAAAACTATAGTTATTATTGTACATTCTATTTGTAGGATTTTTTGTATGATAGCAAGTGGCAGGATATAAAATTCATCGTAATTTAATATCTAGTACCTACTATCCGCAAAGCAATAGCTGTACAGAAACAACTGCATTTGTCATAGATTGCTTATAATAAAAATTGGCCGTAAGCTGTCCACAGTTTTACGATTTCTGTCACACATGTCATTTTACCGCTTGGATCGAAAAGAAACCAAGAGCAAAGGCTACAATATTCCAAATTCAAGAAATCACTGCTGATAGCATACACAATAGAAATCTTTGGAATTTATTGTGTTACCTACACCTAAATTTATTCGAGTACAAAATGGAATATGAAAAAGTTTTAGGAATCGGCGAGACCCTGACGTTTCTCTTCTTCCAACATGGCATCGAGTTCGTCCGTAAGGTTGGCAAGCATGTTCCCTATGTCATTGAGGACGTCGACTGGCTCAGAGCTTTTCCCTTCGTCTTTGTGTTCTGGTAGGGCGTGCGGGGTGGTGGGCTTGATGTCGTTTCTTGGTGGCAGAGTTGCCAGGCCGATGCCGCCCCGTCCGTAGTCCACCGTGTGCGGTCGACCGCCAATTTGACTGCGGTTCTGTTTTATCGTGCCGGCGTTTTCGTTGGCGAACGGGATGCTGTCCGACTCGGTACTGGAACTTGACTGTAGAAGAAAAACGAAGATGTTATTGATGGCGACCATGACTGGTTGCTATGTTGATATGATTATTCATTTATGAAATAAAGTTATTAAAATGCCGTGAGTTCGTACAACGTTGACTCCTACATGATAGTATACTAACACGGACCATGGTCTTTAAAATAGTAGTATCGAGTCGGCCCATTTTTGAGACAACACATTCCTAGCTTAGGTACTCGTATATCTCCGAAGTGGCAGGCGGCGGGGCCTCTTTTCTGAACTGTTGCATGGGAACCATGGGCGGCCAGATACGGGTACTGTCTAGCGCCCGCTGGTTGAGTTGGTCCCCGAGGTGGATGATGACGATTCGTCTGGTTTCCCGACACATCGTTATCAGGTTGGGCCCGTAAGGGCTAGCGCTGTCAGGGCCGTGGAAGTGTGTGAAAACGTCCCCGTAGCCCAGACATTTAGGGCTGAAGTTGGACACCTGGTTTTTAGTAGGTAGGCCGCCAGGTGCGAGACTCCTGCATACCCAAGCTGCCTGTCCCCGGGGCAGTGGTGGAATCCATTAAGGATTTTTCCTAGGCAAAAATGGTACCAGTACTTATCTTAAACTACTACTACTTTACTTACTTTAAAGCTAGCATCGGAACCAGTGCGAAGCTTATCCTCTTCATATCTCCGTGGCGGGGAGGAAGGCGCGGGCGGCGGAGGCAGCAGCCCCGTGCTGTCCAGACTCACGCTCAGGGAGTCAGAACTCGGGTACGCTGGAAGACTCAGCGGCAGACTCTTCTCTGGATGGATTTCCACAGTCGTCTGCCCGAACCGAGTAAATGGGGCGTACTGGGAGCTCTGACGCTTGGGAGGATCCGGAGGAGGTTTCCTGGCGACGTGTGGACTCGCTCCGTATGCGACACGCTGCAGCCGCGCAGAGTAAGCGATTTCGTCGTACGTGTAGTCGGGGGATTTGTCTCTGTACGCGGGTGTTGCGGCTATTTTCGCGACCGGGCGGGGTCGGACCAGCCCTCTTGGGCGCGGCAACGTTCCGCCGCCTTCGTAGGAGCTGTCGTTGGTAGGAGTTATATCGCCGTCGTCGTAGGAACGCCGCCATTGCCCGCCGACGTAGTACAGCCCCGCGTCGGGAGAGAAAGTCGTGTGCGACCCGCGCTCCGACGGGTCTTCTAAGCTCTCCAACGATTTGCCGCGCGGATGACGAATCTGTCGACATTTAGGATACAGACTTAATTTTTTTTGCTGTCACTTTAATTCTTAACGGCCAGTGATCGAATCGGTCTGTTATTTACAAAGGTTTAATAACATGACTTAAAAACACAGACAAGGCATTAAAATTACAGAATACTGCCTCGAAATCTTCGAAGAGTGGCTCATGCTGAAAAGTTACTTCGTGTTGTTAGTCGAAAAATACTTAGATATTTAATTAGTTATGGATAAAACATGCGTGCGCATTAGTAAATATACAAAAGATCTATTTTGCAGGACGCAAACGTAACGAAAAGTGAAACCATAGGAAGGCTTGGCCAAGATTAAGTGATCAGTTGTCCAACCATCATCTGTGACATCATCGCCCCAATATGGGTGTATCTAATCAACACTGCATAATCTTTCTTCAGTTCTCGCAAACCACAATCGTAGTTTGCGTGGACCTTCGAAGGAATGGTCTAACTTTTTGAAGGACGTTTGCGTTCTCATATATAATCTACCGTGCAACAATAAACACAGAAAAACAAACGATCTCGATGGAGACACAAAACGGGTGCACGTTAAAAGCTGAGCTCGGTGCGTGAAGAACAAACTGATTGGTTTGTCAAGGTTGTCATACCTGTATGGGGACCAAGTCATTGCCACATACGGGCGTCGCTAGGGCATCAAAGGTTAGGTCTGGGGGCTTATGGTAACTCCTCGCGTTGCGCTCCCAATGTTGGTAATGCTCCCTCGGATAAAAACTCTTTAGCCGAATTTGTCCGAAGTGCGTTTGTGTTTGGAAAAGAAAAGAAAACAAAACATTCACATGCTGCTTTGGGCTGTGGTATGGCGGATGGTGGTGGTGGCTGGTCGTGGGATAACTCTGCGACAATGGGTTTACAATACTGACAACATTCTAAACGAAAGTGTTCCTTAGCGGATTGCTATTTGTGGTACATTGGGAAAGAAAATACAGAAAAAAAGACACAGGATCAGCAGGGGGTGGTTGTTGCCGTATAAGAACTATCATCTGGTATTAAATTTAATAGCGGAGTCACGGTTCAGCCAAAACTACAAAGTCTTGATATTCATTTTCTGATCTAGGTATCGCATTAATATTTTATTACGATACCTAGGCTGCCTATTTTTTCTATGGTAATGTGGTAATAGAGTTTTTCAAGTTTGAGCTTTGCCGCAGAGAAATCTCAAATCTACCAGCGAACTATGGCAATGGATACAGATAGACCTATGGTCTAAGCAGAATGACGTCTTGTTGACGGTGTTGGCCTATCTTTCAAGTCGTTTTCGTACTGAATGCATGACTCTTTGCTTTGAGAATTAAGAAAGTAGGCAAGTAGTCAAGTAGTTAATTATCGATAGTGAAGGAGAGAAATAAGTTCGAAACAAGGTTTTATTCTCTCACCAAGTAACGCAGCTCTACGTCTGGGTTGGGTAAGTACGATCGACGAAGATAAAATTTCAAAGTGTCAGATATACCTACTTTGTCAAGATCTTGGCATACTTACTTATAAAAATAAGGTAGGTAGGTGTATTAAAGGATTAATAAGGTAGGTATACTCGCTTAGCTAAATATTGTATAATTATTGGGTCTTACGGGTAACGATTAAAGCCAGAAAAGGCTCAAATTAAAATCTTCGTTAGAATAATACTGAAGCTATAAAAGCTATGGTTAAATAGGTTTGTCTTGTTAGTTCAAGATTAGACGAAAGAAAAAAGTTCTTATTAGAAATTTAAATTCAAATTAGCTGTTCGTAAACTCTGTTAAAATTGGCGGCAAAAAATTCAAGATGGCCAATGAATGAACATGAATGAACTTAAAAGTGTGAAAAATAAAAATTATCATGGTGTTTTAAAGAAAATTGTTAATTTGAAGTGATGCTTTGAAAATAAACTTTAAATTTATATAGAGACTAATTTTGCTTTCTATTGCACGTTCTAGAAGATTTATGAGAGCGGATGTTGGCTATTTCTTTTTTTTTAACATCCGCTGCCATAGACAATAAAAGTTTAAATCTATAAGGAGTCTAGTTCTAAAACATCACTACAAACATTGAGCGTGGGAACATGCGTGTTAGGAACTGACCTGCCCAGGTTGTATCCTGGTGAAATCTAGTGACCCCTGACTGCTGATGCTTCTTTTCCCCGCTCTGATGTCTTTCACTCTCTTGATGGCAAGGAGTATTTTCTTTTGATGACCCAGTCGGACTATACCCATGTCTTCTAGATCCTGAAAGTTTCATGAAAGTTTTGTTTAATTTTCATCTTCTTTGTTTTTTTTCTATCCGGCATCTTTACTGCTAGTATTGCAGGTGTTGTCGTTTACCATTAGGCGAGCCGTCTGCTTGTTAGCCAGTCTTAATAAGTTAAAAAAAAATCCGTTTCGCTCCATACATTTAACTTAATTACTTCTTAACGTTTCCATTAAGGGCGTTTTATTGGAATGTGTGGAGCCAAACGAAAACGAAACTTGTTTACGTAACAATAAAAATTCATGGCACTTTACGTAAGTATCTGAAAGTACTGCACACTTTTAAATACTGATCACTACGTACTTAAACTTATTTATAAGTTGTTATTTTATTGTTTAAACGATAAAACCTACCTCCCAAGCGAGCTGCGTGACGTCATGCACGGTGCGGTACCCTTGAGCCACGAGCGCTGGCCCGTACTCCTCCAGTCGAAGCAACCGAAGCCATTCTTCTAATGATCCCTGGAAATAAAATTGAACACCTTGTTTAGCTTCTATCGCTAAAGAAATCTATGTTCGGTCCTTGCTTTCATGCATATTCACGAGTTCATGTTGGCCCTTCGCTAGATGGCGTTAGTAGGCGGAAAATGGCAAACGTTTATTGTAAATATTTTTCGTACATCTTATGGATGGGAACAAATCATTTACTATTAATTTTTAACATAGTAATAGATAGGTTCTTAGTATATAAAGATGTTACATAACATACCGGTATATAATCAGGCAAATTATCCTGCACATTCAGGTTAGCCAGTTCTGCCTTTAACCGCTTCCTATGGTTGGGTTTCTTTATTCCAACGGCTGTGAGGTCCTCGGGGGTCATCCTGGTGACTGTCGGGAGGTCGTAGCCGGCGTCGATGAACAGTCGCGCGTACTCTTCCATCTGTAGGTCAGCTAGGCACGCGTGGAGTATGTCTGTGTCCTGGAAATTTACATTTTAGGTATTTAGAAGTAAGATCATACAATAAACATGAGTGAGAGAGGTTATATTCTTTATTAGCAACGAACTTGAATTTGCCTCTTAAAATAATTATCATTTTAAATGACGGCGACGGTGATCGCCTAGAGTAGGCGGCCAGTTAGCTTGCTTGCTGGCTTGCTTTTTATGCTTTTGCATAAAAAAATTACCTTTCATTTTGGATATGGTTTTAAACTTATTTTAATATGCAGCGGAACTAGCGGAGTAAATTGGTCGTAGATTGAATCTTATCTTCAGTAACAACTGAGCAAGGAGGTTAGGAACTGTTAGTTACAGTTGTTTTGTTAGTTAAGTAAGATTAACTGAGATTACCTACCACCGGTCAAAGGTCTCTATTAGACATGATCTTATGGGCCGATCTTATATCTCTAGACCACTGATTACTAGTTATTTTAGTATTAATTAGGTATACAGCATGTTGCAAAAACCTTGTTATATAATTGAAGGGCATGGACACACTTATAAGTATTCATGCAAAAATACGAAAAAAAGCGCACGTTCAAAATTGCAAGAGTTATCGTCTGTTTAAGAACGCAAGAAAAAAAAGTCTGTTTCATAATATGATGGCGGCTTTTATTCTAAGAAAGTAGCGGCACGACTCGAATAATTTACAAATAAAATCGACACGATTAGTGGCTGCGTTCACGGGTTTAGGAGGGCGGAGCGCGATGTGTGTTCAACATGTTTAGAGTCAATATTTAATTTAAACTAGGATAACAGTAACTAGCATCCCCCAATCGATATTGGATGCGCACCTCGCGGATAAAACCGGGTTTTTGTAACACCCTGTATATGTACTCACTGGAAGCCCCTGCGCCATCATAGCTCGCACTCTATCTGCCAGGTCTCCGCAGTGACACGCCGCGTGGTGATGGTGCGGCATCCGCCCCGATGCTCTGCCGCTGTCCAAGGATGCTGAAGAGTGACGCGATCCGGAGCCGGCCGACCCTGACGAGGAGCCGGGACTATCGCGCCCGGGGCTCTGGAAATTGGAAATCATTGATTGATAATTAAGTGTAAATAGTTAACCAGTAAGAATGACGCGCTGAAGAGATGGACCTGATGGAAAATGGTTAACGATGATGAAATGTAAATAAGGATGACGTGACTATCAATGTGCCATTTTTTATAAAGACATGTTTGAGGCTATCGACGTTTCCTCATGTAATTGTTGCAACTAAAATGCAAACCTTTTCGAACGGTAGCGGCCCAAAATATTTTGTCGAGTGGCATTGGTTCGCCATCCTGTTGTAGAGAATAGAGCTAGGTGGAAAAGAAAACTAAAAATGAGTGTCCTTATCACCATGTGAAATAAATATTCTGGTAGAGAGAGAAAGACGAACAGAGACTTGTAAAAAAGAATCAGGCAACACAAATGTATTCCTGTTGTTCAACCAACCTGTGTCATATCGATGCCTTGGTCGTCGCTGAGCGCTAGCTGATGGTGGTAGTACACGGCTGCCTTGTGCGTGAGCGGTTGCGAGGGCGGCGGGAAAGTGAACGTGCCGCCCCCTGCTGGACTCTTGCCAAGGCTGCCGCTGGCGCCCGACACGCCCGACACTGTGCTACCATAGTCCGAGTGATCATCTGGAATGGGATGGAATGCCGCTTTTAAAATGAGTAGGTATACAGCTCCGTTACCGCGTTGTGCTAAATTATGTGTAGCTACTTAATGCATAAGCATGGATATGTGGTTGCATTTTTACTGCGCGCATAAAAGTATATATTATTTTAGTAGGTAAGTATTTATAAGTATTATAAATGCGAAAGTAAGTTTCTTTGTTACGCTTTTACACCTTAACTACTCAACCGATTTTATTATGAAATTTTGCATACACGTTGTCATCAGAGGTACAGATATATAGGTACCCAGCTTTCATTTTGAAACAGTAACGGTTCCCGTGAAGTATCACAAGTGATGCCGTGGGACGCAGCTAGTCAATGATAACTGCAGAAATTACTCTAAAAAATAACTGATATCTTTCCCTTAACTTACCTCGAGTATGTGAAGGCGTGTCCGGTGGCTGAGGATACGGCTGGTCTTCACAAGAAGCATATCCCTGAGAGCCGAAGCTGGACCCGGAGTGCCGGTGCTGTGGTGTTCCGAAGGCATCCCCGGGGACAGCCGGCGGCGGCACACGCTTCGCGGTCGCTGTCTTGCCGGCGCCGCTGCCGCCGCGAGACATACCGCCCACTGGAAATAAAAAAAACAACAGCGTTAGAGAAAGTCAGTCAGTCAAAGTCAGTGATAGAAAAAGTTTATTCAAATTTGGAATGCAAATAAGTAAATTGTTTTTGTGTGTTAAAAAGTTACTATTATTTATTCTTTCGGTTACATCATTAAATGAGAATACAATTAAATGTAGTAAATAGTAACCCCTTGCTAATGAACATTATATACCTAATAGTTAGTTTTGCAGTGTTTTGTCGCTTTTGATTGAGTAAAAAAAAGAAATACCAAAGCACTGTAGGTATAACTCTACTATTCCGAGACTATAATACGTTTACTAGTAAGAGGGTACGTGTAGAAGAAATCTAGAATCTGAAGATACCTAGTCTGAAATATACCTAGTTAAATAGCAGCGTTTTACCTGAAATAAAACGCATATTAAAATACTTACCTAACTGGAAGCTATATATATGAGAGTGCATTTCCGTTTCCGTCGAAAGTACCAGCGTTTTCGTACTTTTAATGCCTTCTAACCGGAAGTCCTAGGTGGCGCCACCTCTGCATTCGCGCTTTGTGAAAATATCGCGCGCCATTTTTTATCATTGGCTTAATTTTCCGAATTTCCACCAGGCAGAAATTAAAGTGATAGCTTCCAGTTAGGTAAGTATTTTAATATGCGTTTTATTTCAGGTAAAACGCTGCTATTAAATAACTTGACCGTAACTGGAAGCTATATATATGAGAGCCTGTTTGGTATTGCCTGGTGGTGCCACCTATAGTAGGGCTATTAAAACTTATTGTTAAAAGAAACGCCAATGTGAGCTGTAAATAATATTAAAAATTATTTCAAATCTTCAAAAATGTTGTTGGAAAAACAACTTAAATAAAAGGGTTTACATAATAATAATGAAACCGGAAACAAGGCATTATGTTTTCTCTCTATTGGTCTGAAACAATTACGTATATTACCATTAAATAGTACATTTTCCATCTGTAAAATGTATGTCACCAGCATCTGTATAATGCCGTATTGTATAGAATACTTTGGGAATACGTTCCATAGAATGTCTGACACGTTCAGGCAATGTATAAATAATTATTTATGTCATACTTTCCCTTTGCATTAAGTTTGTATACAGAACCATACATAATATGTTGGTGGTTAAAATTGTTTTAAAAATCAACAACAGGTCGTTGATCCAAAAGATTTTGTAGTCTACTATCGCAGGTGACCAACAACAAACAACTTCTTGGACAAGCAGTGATACCATTTTTTCTGTAGATAGTGTTTAAATAGTCAACCATAACTAAGTGGTGTGACAATTTAAGTGACAGGTTAATGTCCAGATCGATAGAAATATTTTTCAACCAGACCGACTCTGGTAATCGGCAATTGTTTTAAAATGGCAACAACAACAATCGTAAATCATGTGAGTTAAAAGATGAATCCGTAAAGCCAGTTCAATATATGTATTTCAACAGTTCAGTAAATTTAACGAAAACCAAGAATATTTATAATTCTAAAAACTTTACTGACTTGACAAATCAGTTACACGTGGGAGACAGCTAATATTAAATAATATACTAAAAATCAATTACATCAAGTTTTAGGCAGCTTATGCCAATATTAATGTTTATAGCGAAAATTAGGTTTACTTTCACATCTCTTAACTTCAATAGGCATGTACTGAATTTTTGATAGTGAGTTTCCAAGTCAATGCATTAATCATCAGTGTTTGTGATGATTTTGTAAAATATATGTAAAACATGAAAATCACGCTAGACTTTCAAAGATAACGTAATTTTATCATGAGCGTAGTCTCATAAATAATCTATCACTTTAATAACACTATTTCGTTTATTATATAATTACCGTTATCAAATGCAATATAGGAAGGATTTCGGCTCCGATACCTATTGCCCTAAGAAAATTGTTGGTAGTTTAGTTAAGCAACTTACGATAAGCCAGTAATCAGGATTTATTTATAACTAACAGTTACACGTCACAGTTCGCAGTGCAAGTCTTTACATTGTAAGATAAGATAAGAAACACCTTTGGAAGAAGGTAGGTAATTAAAAGGAATGGGCGATGGTAGTTGCGAGCTACTATCTTAACTTACTGCAAACACATTATATCTTATAGCGGTAGGTAGCTTTTATGGCAATTTGAAACATACAATTTTCTAATGATTAAGTCACAGTCGTGCGAAAAATAATTGATATAAGCACCCACGCCCTACTATTTTTTCTCTCAGAGTCGTAAAAATATTTAACTAATTTCATATTTTAAATTATAATTGTGTAATTCAAATCGTTCATTGTGAACGAGAGGTTGCTAGTGTCAATGCGATAGCGCACTGAGTATGACAGACAATAGGCCACACATTCAGGTATTACGAGGCTGTTCCAAACAAAATTATTTAAGTAATTAAAAAATAAATAAATATATAAGTATATAATTATGTACTTATATTCATATGAAAAAGGGGACACGCGTGTGACCTTACTTTGCCTCGAGTTAAATGAGAAAATGAAATTTAAACATAATTAGTACAACATTCGTTCTCGTCACATTATCCGTAACATAATGTCGTTTTAAAAACGACCTAAATTGCAAGAATCGACAAGATAAGACATCGTTTTAAACCAAATAGCAGGTATCTCCGTTGTGATTGGAGTCGCAGGAAATACTGCACGAACTCTTAAGGTTATTGTGCTCATCGAGCACTTTTGTTCAATAAATAATCAAGTAAGGGGTAAGACTCACTTCGAAATTTTGAAAGAACATGTTTCACTTTGCAGTTGATTCAATACTATGCAACCCACCTCGAGGTGGTGACTTACTTCTAATTAAATTAACGTTACACAGGGAACATAATAAGTTCATATCGAAAACTTCTTGATCAGACTGCAACAAACTGGCCTGAAGCCTCGCTTCGAGCGTTTAATTTATCAGTTTCTAAAAACTTAAAAGATTGAATCTGCATTCAGCAGTAGTAGTAAAAACTACGTTTAAGACTGTCTAGCTGTAACATAGAATATTTTCACGGTCTGTTAATTTATTGATTTGGAACCTGTTTCATTACAATTTTATTCTTATAAGACATTCCCGAGTAAAAGGGTAGTTTTTGCAAAGGTATATTTTTATTTTACCTTGAAAAGGTAGTTTATTACAAGCAAGCTATAGTTTCATGAAGAATAAAAGACAGATTAGGCATTACAACAACAATAAAATACGTTTGAAATATTTGATCCAGCATAAAACTAGGTTTTGTTATGAACATACAACATTATTAAGATCAAAAAATCACCCTGTTAGGATGGTTTGTAATAAGCCTACGATACTTACTTGATACAATGAAATATTGTATTTTTCAAAGAGATGCTCATCGGGTGAAGATGGTTTGTTACAACCAAACAAGTTTGTACTATGTTTATCATGAAATTGATATTTTGCAAATACATTTGCACAACTATAGAGTTTTGCTTTATTTATTACAAGCATACATTGTCTGTTGTATTAACTGCTTAATACTATGAAATATGATATTTGCAAAAAAGGTACTCACCTGCAATGGTGGTTTATTATAACCATAAAAAATATTAAAATACGTTCTGTTAAACGCTTATAGCAATGTAATATCTGTCAAGAGATTCACCCTGCGAGGGCGTATCGTTACAAGCGTACTAAAGAATAGTGTATGTATGGATCGCTTGATTCAATTGCAAATAGGTAGCCTCCCTGCGAGGGTGGCTTTTGCAAAGATTACCTACCCTGCGAGGGTGGTTTATTACAAGCATACAATGATGTATGATGTATTGATTGCTTAAAGCAATGATTCAATTGCAAATAGGTAGCCTCCCTGCGAGGGTGGCTTTTGCAAAAGATTACCTACCCTGCGAGGGTGGTTTATTACAAGCATACAATGATGTATGATGTATTGATTGCTTAAGGCAATGTAATATGATATTTGTAAAGAGATTCACCCTGCGAGGGCGTATCGTTTCAAGCATTTCAGAGTATTTTGTATTGATTGCATAATTCAATGTAAGGAGGTACAAAAACGGTACTCCTGTATCTTCCTATTATAACCATGCGAATGCACGTTGAACTGATTGTTTGCATAACAATATAGTAAATAGGAATAAATTCAAAATGAAATACTTGTTCCTCTAAACTTAAACGCAATGTCAAAAGATCAAGTGACATTTTGAGTAATATATCCACAAAAGAAAATTAATTTAGAAATAATTTCAAAAAAAAAAAAAAAAAAAAAAAAGGTTAAGAAAGCCTTTATATGCATTTATTTAATGAAAAGTTTTCAGCATACGGCTAGGTGACGTAAGATATTTTCTCCCCCACTATTGTTTGTTCCTAGGTCTGTGATACCTAGATTATGATTATTTCTTACGTCCAAAATAATAGGCATTACCTAGCCTCTAAAATACATGTGTTCAAATAATTTGCCATGATGTATCAAAAATTTATAGTAACTAAAGCTATAAAGTGAACGAACTGATAGATCGCTAGATATGGTCGAGTCGTTTGTATGACTCGTAGTTAAGCAATTGATACACTGTTGCAACATTTGAAAACCATTATTTTTATAAAAAGGATTTTTTCACTCACCAACTTTCTTCAATTATCGGCCAGCACGTCAACCAATACCGATGAATTAGTAGAATCGTAAAAGCACGCTGTTACGCACCTTTCACTGAACCACCGCCACGGCCCGTGCTCTGTAGCTTGGGCGTTTGGGCGGCAAACATTTATACGTTTCTGGAAGCAAAACTATGTTAAAAACTGGTGATAATCTTAAAGGCGATGACAGCCTAGTTGGAGAAGGCCTGCCTCTCAAGCCAGAGGGAGCGGGGTCGAACCCAGCCGACGGCACGCACCAATTTGTTCGTTGTGTGAACATATGTGCGTATTGTATGTCATCTGCTACATGACTGGAGCCCGGTGTATGGTGACAAGCTCATTTGGGACCGAATATCGTCCGGCGATGTGGGTGTTGGATAACACGTCTGCCAGCCCCCTCGGGGGAAAAGCGTGACGATATGATGAATAATCTTAAATATTACCTAAAAACACTTCAATAATGACAAAACACTGGTATGAGGCATCGTTTGACCCCCATATTGTAAGCCACATAAATGGTTAAAAACATTTAGGCACACAAAACATTTTAAATATCAAATTAATCGAACGGTAAAACCGTTAAAACAAATTCTACTCACTCATTTTGAACAAATGAAATGAAGAAATGAAATATAATGTGGGTAGGTACTTACTGCGTAAAATGTATACTTAACACCGAGTTATTTTAGGAAAATAACTACATTTCAGTATTTTACCACATAATTATTAACAAATTATCACTTTGTATTAACTAATTATGCAACACGACGCAAGCTGCTAGGGCTGCGGCGATGTTACTTCGACGAAACTTAAAACGCCAATGATAAAAAATGGCGCGCGATATTTTCACAAAGCGCGAATGCAGAGGTGGCGCCACCTAGGACTTCCGGTTAGAAGGCATTAAAAGTACGAAAACGCTGGTACTTTCGACGGAAACGGAAATGCACTCTCATATATATAGCTTCCAGTTACGGTCAAGTTATTTAATGTATAATTTTCCAGAATGAAAACAGTGTAATGAAAAAAAATGCAGAGAGAAAAAAATTAGATAAAGTGCAACGTGCACGAACACAGGTCAACGAAGATAAAGCTATCTTTATTTGCGTTGAACGAACATGTCATGCCTGTAGGTAAGTATTCGATTTTACAAGGTGGATAATTCAAAGCTAAATTAAGGATTCATTTAACAATGCCCTTACGTAATTGAAAATGACGTAAGGAGATCACAGTAATTCCAAATACGATCCAAACCAAAAACAATAAACCGCAAAAGTGTATGAAAAATGCCTACAAAAGTTGGCCTAATTCTCAGATTTCGCTGAATCAAACGACCCAAACGTGAAAGGCTCGATCAAACAACTGCCTATCAACGTTCAAGGGGTGCGTTATCTGGCTCCGACAGGGGGGCTATTCCTGCGCGTGAGATGAGATGAGATTTTATCTTGGTCACTCTCACACCTATGACATTTTAAATGAGAGCAACAAGGACGAAAGAAGGTGAGATGAGAATTTCAAATCTCCGAATAGGGTCCCAGGACTCTCGAATCTGGTAACGACTCTTTCATCCCACTTTCCCGACCATCATTATCGATAATGTCGATAAATCGTCAGATCACTCGGTTGCTATGTTATTCATCCTTGGAGAATTAATATTTTCACGAACATAGGTACTGAGTCGAAATGAAGGATCATTACTACTTATTGATTCATTTAACAGCTAACTGGATTAGACATAGCGATAAACGATGGATTAGGAATCTTAAGTTCTAATAACCCCTTGTTCTTAGAATGACTAGATATATAATACATATTAGAAAACAAAGTACCTACAGAACCTACAGCTACACTCACGAAATGTAAACCGTTAAATTAGTGCCAAAAACGGCACTGTACGACGCTGCCAAGATATCTTAATTTTTAAAGTAATTTATAGCACTGGACGAAGCTACCTAGAATTTTTAAATTAATTTATAGAACAGATTTTACCATTCAATTTATGAGGAAAATATTCCAATTTACCACATCATGTTTGCGTCTTATGTGCAAGTAAACAAAGCACACGTAGCGAATTTTTGGTAAGCGTTTTAAAAAGGCGTTGTTTGAAAACTATATTCTATACTATTTGACCTTTATAAGTGTTTCTTTGATACCCCAATTGAATAAAAACATTTTGACTTTGACTTTATAGGTAGTTAATAGTTATTCTAAGCCTTTGATTTTGAATTTTGAAGGCTTAACCTTTAGTTTGTTTACATGGTTAATAATATTACATTTTAAAAATTGTGCACGTAGAACGCAGTTAGTCATAAGATATCTGTTTTGATACAAAATTAATTTTTAATAGACAAAAAAGCATGTGTGTAAAAGAAAATTGCTGCACAACACATATATGTTTTAAAGTAAACCGTAGTATAAGGTAAGGAAGCATCAATCATTCTCAAACACCCAAGATCCTACCAGATCAAACTAATTGCTGCGGTCGCACCGACAACGCTAATGGCCAAGAAAAAAACGATGGCCGATTAATTGCGATGCAAATCTTCCCATACATTACTTTCTGATATTATCGACAATTTATGTGTGAATCATTTTTTCAAGCTTAAAGAAATTGGAAGTAGGGACGAGATGTGTAGTAAAAATGTCAGAGATTCTGGCCTCTTTAAATTGTCGATGAAACATGTTCACTGGTTTTTAATACACTTTCTTTGGGTATTAATGATAAATATCTTAATATATATAAATTACGTGTCACGTTGTTTGTCCGCTATAGACTCCTAAACTACTTAACCGATTTCAATCAAATTTGCACACCGTGTGCAGTTCGATCTAACTTAACAGATAGGATAGCTCACATATATACAACGTGCTGGTTTGAGGTGTAGTAATATTCAAAGGTGTGTATCTGTATAACATTTTGAATCATTTGCCAGAATAACAAAATCCTAATCAAACCTTTATTGTTCCATACTAAGTTTAAAAAACTATTTTTTACAATTATTTTGGACAGCCCTTAAACCGATCGCTGACCGCGGCGTTTGTCAAACAACACTCAACACGCATGCGATCGTCTTCCCCGTTCTTCAGCCCGCGCCCCGCCGCCGACGGCGGCGCACACGGCTTAAACTTAATTCGCTAAGAAACAATGTTTATTGTTTACGTTGCAGTGGAAGTAGGTAGATTTATAAGATGTTAGATAGGTATTAAGGTTTTTTTTTGTATTTCGCTAGTGTTTCACTAATTACTTTGCTAATAACCACATATTAGTACTACACAAAAATGTACGTAGTAGGTTCATATCTTACCCAATTATTATCCTTCCTTGTCCGTGAGTTAACATTGTGATTACTGCTCTTTTGGGGTCACTTTTTCACATAGGTAACGCGAAGTTGCGTGTTTTACAACATTCACAACAATCCAAGAACTACCACAACACACTTATCGCACAGATCACAGAAGAGATTCGAAGTGCTGTCCTCCCCTCTCAATGCACAACCCCACTCGACGAGACACTGAAGCCATGACATTCCGGAGCATTTCGGGAGCAATCGTGATGAATGCCAGTGTAATACGCGCAACCATTTCCTCCGTGATATTGCATAGCACGGCATACACGACATTTTTGACGAAACCCCACAGAAAAAGAGTCCAAAGGCGTCAGGTCCGGAGATCGAGGAGGCAACCGACTGTTGCAGAGGCGACCTTCCGTCCACAAAACGTTTACGGTAGACCTCACGCGCCGCAAGGCAGTTTCCGACCGCAGCACCAACACATTAAAATATCATCTCGTAATATTCAGCATTTGAATATGACATCGTATTATAATTTACGCAATCAAACAATAAACAAGGAATTTTATGACTTCACACCGGGATGGATAGAGAGCAACTAGACGAAACTTTAAAATTTTTATTAAATTATTTTTTGCGGCTAGTAGGGGTAACCATGAGTTTACATAGTATCGAAACCTTTTCTCATTTTTTCTCTTTTCTCGTTTTATTTTCGACCGTCGGAGGAAAGTATCAAAAGTCTTGGTTCTAAAAATCAAATCTCTCTGTTTAAAGAGTTCCGAAAACCGTAACATAATGATCATCAAAGTTAAACAACGGACAATCATCGACATATTGGCTGATAAATCGGAATCGGCTTAACTTTTTAATACTCACAACGTGCTTGAAATGTCAAAATCTTAAACCAAATAAAGAATTTTGCTAACAGCGAAGTGACGAATCCGGTTTTCTAAGCATGTGAGCGTTGGAAAATGTGTGCCATGATAATTAAAAAAAACTAAAATTACAATAATAACTCGTAATACAACAAGTGTCTTGCTGGCCTACCATGCGCAACGCGCCAAAGGTATGTCGCCTCTTATTATCGAGACAGACATATTATGTTTACACATAGTCTTCTCACGTTCTAGCTTGACAAAAAGTGACGAGAAGAATTTTGTCGAACTTGCATAAATACACTTTAATACCGAACTCATGGTAGTTCCTTGCCTATTTTGTTTAGAGCACCGCTTGTTGCCAATTGTCCCGCGGTACGCTTTGGCGGCTCTCTGTTAGCTCTTTGTCTTTTGCCGACAAATGTTTTGATGTTTTCGCGAAATGGCAAAGAATAATTTTATTATGCAGTATGCACAATTTATCTTTTGACGAGCTTTTATTTTTATTTTCGCATGTACCTATGGTGTCTGTCAGTACTTAATTAAATCTTTCACGTTAAATGCCTACTCTTTGGTTTCCGATTGAACTTAAATGTTTTATGTACTTATGTAAGTAGAGTGACTATGCAACAACCTGGTGCCACCGAGATGATCTGATGGAGATGATGGAGTCAGGAGGTGGGTAGAGGAACTCTTTAACGGCGAACAGCACAGACGCCAAATTTTGTAAATCTATTTAATTGTAATAGCCTGTTCTCAACACCATCATGACACAGCTGCTACACCCAGGGATGACTTCCGGCAAGGGGACTCTTCAACGGGGAACAGCACGGACTCAAAATTTTGCTAATGCATTTAATGGTAATAGCCTGTTGTAACTCCATCATGATATGGCTGCTAAACTCAGGGTTTTCGTTTCGTTTTCGGCGAGTTTACGTTCACTTTATTTATGTCGTTGACTAGATATGTATGTAACCATTTAAGTATCTAAAAGATATCTTGCTTTTGTTTCTGTTTAAAATAGTTCTTAAAAAAGGGACATTTACTAAATTCTGTGTTTTGTAGGTAAAGATAATATTCTTTCTGCGCACTTAGTAGTCTTTGTCGGCAAGACCGGTCATCAACCGAACAGCTGTTTGTGAGCTTATTATGGTTGCTGCAAGTCAAATTTACGTAAAAGTTTAAGTTGTGATAACTTAAAATCTATCGTGCTTACGATAAGGAGACCTTGCAGGTATAATTCTAAATCAGTCTCGGCATGTGCCGTTTCAGTATTACTACACCCAAAACCAGCACGTTGTATATATGACGGCGCGAGATATCATTGGATAAAGAAAATCCGTTTGAGAGTTGTTAATCGATAGTTTTAATCTGTGGTTTATGACGATTAATCGATTTGTTTATGGTAATTTAGAGCGGTTAACACCGAATGGAGTTACGTTTGGGATTTCGGGCGAACGTCATGTCTGTCAGTCAGTGGTTGACGGGACTGGGCTGAAAGCGGTCGCACGCAATGGTCATTCGTAAACCCATTACTCTAAATCGCCAATCATCTTTGTGATCATTCACTAAATAAGTAGTCTAAGTGACTGTAAAATTAAATTAGTGAAAAGCCTTCAATGCTGTCCCCTTATTTCAACGTTCCTGAAGTTTGACGCCCACCATAGATACCCGTGATGACGAGTTCATGGCTCAGAAATTAGACACGACACCGCGGCCTACTAGATTTTCCCCGTCATCAAAAGTGGAAGGTCACAGCGAGGCGGCCTTTCCTATGTTTCTCCGACATCAATGGGATCAGATGCGACGGCGTGGCTCCTCTTTCCTACATTACCCCGATATCAGGAGTGAGATGTGAAGGCTCGGCTTCCTATTTCTCTATGTTTCCCCGACATCAGAAGTGGGATAAGAATAACGTCCACAGCAACAAGATATGGCTCCGTCTTTGGCTACAATTGTGCAATGATCTGGAAGCGAAGTGGCATAGCAACAGATGGCTGATAGAGTCGCCCCTACGTGCTATTATTGTGGAGTGTGCGGACTGTTTCTTCGTGGTGCATGAAGGGCAGCAGGACGGCAATGAGAGAGTGAGCATCGAGTAGACGTCTGCATTATCTCGACGGCGTTTGATTACACCTAGTCTATGCTATGTGACGCAACTAACAAACTACGAGAGACGAAAGATAGCAGTGTACCGAACAAAACGTCGACGCCTACGTGTTACTACTGCAACGAGGTTACATCGCCACTCGTTGATCGAAAAAGGGCACCAAAATTAGCAGCAGCAACGTGCGAGATCCGGTCAATGCCTGGAGGGCTATTCTTACAACTCGAGATTCCATCATACCTCGAAAAAAAATGGATGAATTCGAGATGCCTTATTCTATACGCTCGAGATCGAGATAATCTCGATGGCTGGGGCGCGAGATGTCTCGAGTAGTCGGAGGCAGTGGAGACTTCCAGGGGGGCTATTCCTGCGCGTGAGATGAGATGAGATTTTATCTTGGTCACTCTCGCACCTATGACGTTTCAAACGAGAGCAACAAGGACGAAAAAAAGTGAGATGAGAATCTCAAATCTCCGAATAGGGTAGTAGTGAATCGAGATCGAGATGAGATGAAAATCTCCTATCTCCGAATTGGGCCCCTGCACTATGAAGCAGCCATTGATCACCTACGAGTAGCAATTGAATCCGGTGAGAAGTTTTCATTTTATTTGATATTCGTAAACGATGTATGTCAGAGTGTTATTTTCTATTGGAGTTGTTTAAAGTTTGAAAATACCCACAAACAGTTTGGTCAGAATGTGCCGATTACGGCACACACAGACGAGTCATGCAGTCAATAGATAACTTATTTAGTGTCAATGCTTTTGATAAAACTAAGCCTGAGGGGCAGTAGCCGGTAGGACAGTAGCCTGTGTAATAATAGCCTGTGTGGCAATAGCCTGTGTGGCAATAGCCTGTGTGGCAATAGCCTGTGTGGCACTCGCCTGTGTGGCAACAGCCTGTGTGGCAATACTCTGTGTGGCAATAGCCTGTGTGGCAATAGCCTGTGTGGCAATAGCCTGTGTGGCAATAGCCTGTGTGGCACTCGCCTGTGTGGCAATGGCCTGTGTGGCACTAATCTACATGGTACTGTCTTATGTGGCTCCAGCCTGTGTGGCAAGCTTGTGTGGCAAGCCTGTGTGGCAAGCCTGTGTGGCAAGTCTGTGTGGCAAGTCTTTGATAACCTTACTTTTGTTGCATTATAGTCTGAGTGACGATACCTAGCCTGTGTGGTAAGCCTATGTAGTAAACTCCGCCCGGTGTAACATTAAAGTACGAGTAAAATTTAAAAAAAAAAACTCGTAAAATGTTGACTTTCGTACTATTTAAAGTTATAGTTGCACTACACAAATCCCTATTAGCACATCTCCATACAGTTGTGTTGTTATTGTTAAATTTCATGAAATTGTATTCGTACTCATTACATAACAAACAGTCTTTCCCTTTTTGTGATTTTATGAAATTCATTATTATTTAATGAAAGAAATCAACACTATTTGCATTTTAGGATTGTCAAGCTGACATACTTTAAATATGCCAGTAAGACCTAGGAGTTTAAGAACGCAATAGCACCTTTATCATAGAGTTTCAATGAGGCAATTGAGAAAGTAGCATTTCGAGAAAAGTTAAGTGCACTACATGTGTGATGTGATATGAATTGTTTGTTAGTTTGTTGATATACTACACACTAATGAAGTGGTACAAAGGACAAAAACGAATGAAAGTACAGTCTGCAGCAGTTATTTAAAAAAGGGTTGAGAATACGCGTTGTCGTTTCAGGAAGATCATAATTTTGGCGGTTGTCAATTAAGGTAGATGACGATTTAGGATGTTGTCACTTTCGAAAGTTGTCGTTTTCGGAAGTTGTCAATCTGGGAAGTTTCACCCTGGGAAGTTGTCGTTGTCACCCTGAGGGACCTAGCCTGTGTGGCAAGTCTAAGTGACAACTTTAATGGCATGTTTTTCGGTTGAAATTGGACACAGCAGTTTTCATAAGTCCAAACCGCGTATGTGTACCGTCATTGGATTTTCAATGTGGCTTGATTAAATTCTTGGAACATTGGATGTATGATTAATAATTTAGTTTTAGCCTCGATTATTCGATTGGTCCCAATACAATTTATTTCACTAAAAGTCAAGTTGCTTATTTCAATTATCATGACAATTTATGGGGATAGGTAACGAATATGAAGTTACTGTTGGAAGAGTCGATTATACTCTGGTACGATGTTTATGGTTGGTAGAATTGGGTTTAACTGTGTTTTGTGTTTTTCTATAACTGTGATCGCTTTTTGTGAAATTGTGGAGGTAGATTTGAGACGGTCAGAATGACCGAGCGTTAAGTGGTTACTTGAGCACCTTTATGATTGTCCACAGATGATGAGATGAACTATTCACCCGAGGACGTGTGAAAATGCAGGATGGCCGTGACGGCGCGAGATATCATTGGATAAAGAAAATCCGTTTGAGAGTTGTTAATCGATAGTTTTAATCTGTGGTTTATGACGATTAATCGATTTGTTTATGGTAATTTAGAGCGGTTAACACCGAATGGAGTTACGTTTGGGATTTCGGGCGAACGTCATGTCTGTCAGTCAGTGGTTGACGGGACTGGGCTGAAAGCGGTCGCACGCAATGGTCATTCGTAAACCCATTACTCTAAATCGCCAATCATCTTTGTGATCATTCACTAAATAAGTAGTCTAAGTGACTGTAAAATTAAATTAGTGAAAAGCCTTCAATGCTGTCCCCTTATTTCAACGTTCCTGAAGTTTGACGCCGACCATAAAATGATAGCGAGTTCACGGATGAGAAATCAGACACAACACCTCGGCCTACTAGATTTTCTCCGTCACCAAAAGTGGAAGGTTACAGCGCGGCGGCCTTTCCTATGTTTCTCCGACATCAATGGGATCAGATGCGACGGCGTGGCTCCTCTTTCCTACATTACCCCGATATCAGGAGTGAGATGTGAAGGCTCGGCTTCCTATTTCTCTATGTTTCCCCGACATATATATATAAATAATAAACGCGAACGAAGTCGCGGGGTGACAGCTAGTACAATATAAATATCATCGATTATACCTTTTTAAATAAAACCCACCGCAAATGAAAAAGAGCCTACTAATGAATCTGTAGACGTTGTTCGTCTGTTTGTTACATGTTTATATACCTACTCAGCTTTCTTTGCGAAAAAAATTTACAACTTCAATTACCGACATGCAACCATCACCAAAATATTAATGGCAATTAAAATCAATTTAACGAGTAAATTGTGTTCAATTTTAGCACTTTGGATTGTACTTATATTTCCCACAGCCTGTGGACTTTCTATATCCCGCTCTTACATAATCGTATGTAAACCAGATAAAGCAGGATGTGTGCTGTCAGTCAGCTAAGCCGAATGAGCGTGACCACCCACAGTTATCATTCCTTGGCTTCCTTTAGGTAAAGGCCGTACCAGACTAGCCCCGAATACCCGTAAAGCTCCTATACGCCCGCCGTTCCTATTGGTCGAAAAGCCATTAAGAAACAGTTGGACCAATCTGAAATCCCATAATTTAAACAAAACGGTTGATGATTAGACATTAGGAAAGCCATAAAAATGTTTGAAATTGTAATTTGTCACTCTATAGATGACTTTAACAGGCTCATCAGTCATTTGTCTTGCACTCTTCGCTCTTTGTCTCCTTCTTGACGAAATGGCAATAGAAAACCTTCAGCCAATGCATAGTTGGTTTAAAGTTGGCAGGAGCCACGCGTAGAAATACACAGCATAATACTTGTGTATAATCTTTTGAGTAAAGAGCAGGCGACAGGCGGCAATAGACTAGAACAGCAATCACAAAACTGATAACCATTACTTAAACCGATACATAAAGAAGTCCGCAGCGTAATTACTACCGGTATAAACGCTCTGGACATTTAACTAGATACCAGCGATCATTCCTGCCACCGACTTGTTTCATAATAACCGTCAATAAGCGAAACGGTAGCTCGTAAGCTTTTGCTAATACGGACTGCACATAGTGCATATTTTACGGTACAAATTCTAATAGCTACAAAGATGTCGGAGTTACAGTTACGGAGTAGTGTGGCTCCTTTCTCTTATTAGCTTTCAGTGCAAGTGTGCGATGTTTTACTCGAGAATAGACTATTTAACTTAATGTGTGTGTTTTCTCAAAGATAATAATTTAATAGGCTGTTAGGATGTGACTTAAACGGTACCTATAGAACATTGCACTATCCTGTCTGTCCATGGAATGCGTATTTGTAAGACAAAGTAAGTGCAACTATGTTATATGCACTTAGTGCTGAATAAAGTATGTATTGGCTGAATGTAGTATACAAACTAAGTGTAAACACAGTTTTATTTTGATAACTCACCCTCTTACACACATTCATGCGCATAAATACATACACATTCAAAAACACACACATGTAGGCATCACCGCGACCCAGCCTGTTAGACATAAACGGATATAATGCTACGATGCCACGTACACATACACACGCTAAACACACCTTACACAAACATTTTATACACAAAGAGGAACATTATACTCACCTGTTAAATTAGTAGATTTTTGTATAAGTTTATTTCCTATTGTTAAGTTTAAAAAAATATATGTAAAACTGAATAGGCTAATGGTGACCACAATCCCTGTGGGGAGGGCGCTGTAAGCCGAAACACAGGCATAAAGCCTAGTTCGGCAACAGTAGACTTTAACCTAAACTCATAAAGCTAGCCTTAATAATATTATATAAGATTAATTGTACACTTTTTAGGAAATAAATATTATTAATATTAATATTATTAACTTTTTCATGTGACACAATAAGTTTAGTAATGATAATTTATTTTAAAATTTGAAATCTAAATTACCGTCTTTTCTCTAAGTCTAAGATATGATAATTTATAAAAAAAGATCAAAGCGTAAAAACGGTATTCAGTCCTTACTCTCGCACCCTTGCAAATAAGTGCGTATCTGCTAATTAACGACAATTACCGGTGCTTTATTAAAATTATCATTTTGTGTCAAACGCGACATCTGTGTTAAATTGAACTTTATTTTCAAGACGTAAAAGTAGCTTCTAAGTGATCTCGCCAGTCTAATGGCAGGGAGGCTGTGAATTAATTGCTGGAGTACGTATATCAGAGGCGATCAAGCATGAGTTCGAATCTATTGACATTCTCGACGTCGACCGACGTTATTAGACACAATTAAACGGCGCCGGGTTTATGCTGCGTTTATATTTAGAGCGATGCGGGCAACATGCAAAACGTCCGATTTACGAGTTTCAAGCGGCTGGGAGGGAACAGTTTGTAGTTTACAGTTTTACCAAGTTGGTAGAGTATGACCTCCTTTCAGATTTCTCTTAGAAAACATTTTTTGTTGTAAATTATTACGTTTTTTTTTCTTTTTTTTATGTAAAATAGGTCGGCGTTTGAACACCAACTCGCCTGATGTTAAGCGACGTTGTGGTCTAAGATGGAGCACGACGATCTATAAGGTACTTATTCACTCTGGCCTTGAGGTTTTGTAGAGTGAAGAAGTACAAAGACGGTAGTTGAGTGAGGCGCTACAAGTGCGCTACTGAAAGAAAAGAAAGAAAGAAAGAAACAATTTATTTAATCGCACAAAACATTACAACAACAAAAAACCGAATACATAATAAAACAGTAACAGACAATAATATAAATAAATTAAATACTGCTCAGACCCGTCTTCGGAACGGTTACACCGGACTACATACCGAAACACGACTAGGTCATTTCACGGCATGGCTTGGGCCGGTGGGTGGTAACTAGCCACGGCCGAAGCCTCCCACCAGAGTTTGCTACCCGGTTAGCACTACCCGGGGACCACGTGTAGGGAATCAGAATAAAGTACGCTCCTACGGACGTGGGTAGCTCAGCCCCCAAACATACATTATACATTACAATTTTTCAAACTCCATATCGTCACAGACTTTGTGATTTTAGAATAAGTACTGAACTCAGAACTTAAATAATAATTATTAATTTATTTTAGGCAACTAAATATCTGTCTTATAATTAGACAAAGATGTAGATTAATTAATATGGGGCTTCTAACACAATAAATGCTGTCCTCGGTATTCAGCTTTCTGCATCACGTTAATTCACGTTTCTGTCCGATTTATGTTATGTCTACCATTTATGCTATATGCTCTAGGCTTGATGTATCTTTACAACTATAACAGTTTACTGCCAGTGCTACAAATTGACTATAATTTCTCAAAGCCTTAAATTTTAAAATGAAAAGACAAAAATTCATTACAAACATGATAAATGGCACTTTTACTTGCTTCGACATTAATTTGTGCTAAATGCCTACATACCCATAAATTAAAGCTTATGTCCACGCCACAGAATCAAGTAGCCTTAGAATTATTCAAAGCAAGTAGCCTTTTAATAACCTAAGTACTACCTCAATCTGATGCGAGCCCACTCTGCGAAGTCTGCATACGTTAATGCCTATCGCATGTAATCGTAAAGAAGATAATTTAAGCTTGTAATCAACAGAAATTTCCATTCCTAGCTTATTTCTCACGGGAATCGAAACTGTGAGTTTACGAATAATAAAATTCAACAGTCAATAGATTCAATTGAAGTTATTAATATGTATTAGGAGTATGACTTTTAAAACTGTTGCTACATGCAGGTTCTGTTGTTTTATAACTATTTTATTAAATTTATCTTACGAAGGTACAAGCAATTATAGTATACTTAACTTTACTACGATAGTTTTTATGTAAAACCAACATGGAAAACTATAAAACGAACAAGACACGTATTTATCTACAGTTAATCCACTTTTTATTCCATGTTTTACTGGACTATTTCGAGATGACGTAGTAGAGCTATAATCCATACTATAAATCTCTTGTGGATATAAAAATGTGAAAAAGTCAGCATTATAAATGTTCACGATAAATCAGTTTTACTTGCGCCACCCAAGCGAATGCATTATCATTATGCACTTTGAATTATTTAGATTGTTCCAAAGGTAATAACAGTCAGACTATCATACATTTGGTTTATACAGGATTATTTTAATCAAAAATACTTGGGCAATTTAGTATCGTGCCTACTCAGTGTTTAATGACATTTCACAAGCCTCGAACTTCTCCGAGTAATTTCTGAAAAGTTATTAGGTAGATAGATGTCAAAGGTCTACGAAAGACTACGTAATCATGTGCTCACGTCTAGGTATCTACTTTGATCGAATCAAACGAGTATAAATACACTACACACATACACTTGCAGAAATTGTTTTTTTAGTGATGAGGCAACCAGTTGTTACACTATAGTTTTATGTGATATTCTTTTTCATGTCATGTTTTGTTTTTGGTGTGAAAGATCTATCTATTGGTACCTCGCGCCAGATGGATTGAGGCAAACATTCATTGACCCTTGTCCTATATTGTACCTATTGTAATAATTTCACTTTTGTTTTGTTCGTTGTTGATGTTATGAAAACAGAGATATACGAAATAAATGACAAAAGCCAACACTGCGGAAACATTTGTTCTTGTAGTATTTTCACTCAGGGCCCATAATGACTGATTTTGTATTAACTACCTACCCACCTAATTATCGTCAATAATCAAACCAGCCTGTTACATTTCTGCATTCTACACACGCATGTAACTTACATGTATAATTTAAGACCGTTACTGTACCTAAAAGGCAGTTAAGACTCAGTCCGTCCACGTCAAACAACAGAAAATAGGTTAAAAGGAAATTCCGAACGGTCCTTTCACGTTTCCAGAACTAAAAGACGTCGCGTCGTAAACTTGGCCTTGTTCAATGTCCATGTCACATACATTTACACGCATAGCGTTTTGTAACCAAGCCGTTATCGGTAACAGTTGACTAATGGCTAGCACGGGACTGACTAGCTGAATAGAGTGGCTAGCGAACCGCAGAGTTCAGTAAGGCATGGACAATAGACTTGGAAAGGCTTATCAAGGAGTTGCCATTAAAATAGACTTTCCTTTCAATTGTTTTCGTAGTTTGATCTGCACTACAAAGTGTAGAATTTTGTAACAAGCTGTTAATGCCTATAGCTGGCGCATATATCAGCATGGAACCATGACATCATGGTAATGTATTTTTAATATGTGTGCTGTTGGCTTACCTTAGTAATAAAATAAATAAATAAATAAATATTGTTGTCCTTAATATGTGTTTTATTAATAGACACTGATTTTTGGAAGAAATCTTTGAGTGCCGATAAAAAATTTGTCCCTTAGTTTTATGCCCGTTTTCTGGGTAGTGGTTCTTTTTCCGAAAAAGTCAGTATAGTATTTTTTTACAACTTTTACGTTCATAAGTGTTTCGAATTCGATAGCCATTTAAAGAAACAAGTAATTTGAACTGATATGCTATAATTTGAGACGTTTAAAATAATTCTAATTTCCAACACATCGTAAAGTGACTTATGCAAGTATAATAAAATGTTTCTGCCTTATCAGCCAATAAATTCTCTATATTCATATTCATATTCATATTAATTTATTCATAAAATATAATATTACATGTCAATTGAAATAATAATACAATTAATGTATAATAAAATAATTCAGTAAAAATGTCAAATTCAAAAATTACACAACACAAGAACACATAATTAAAATAAAAATATTAAAAATTAAAATTATTAATAAAATCACATGTCTCGCGCTGCCATGACACGGCGTACCACCTCGCGGGTCAGCGCCGTGGTTGAACGCCCCTCTCGATAAGCGTATTGCCGATTGGATAAGGCACTAGTGTCCGATAGAAATTCCACAAGCCGAGAGCTAAGGCCATTCTCAAAAATTTTCGCGACTGCAGGTATTATAGAGACCGGTCTATAGCTATCAATACTTTCTCTCTTGCCTTTTCCTTTATACAGTGGAGACACTTTACTGATCTTAAGGGGAGCCGGAAAGGAACCCTCTGTCATACAGCTATTAAACAGATGAGCTAGTATCGGAGCCAATGAAAATATAGCCATTCTAAGTAAGCTCATTGAAATGTCGTAAAAATCTTTAGATTTTTTTGGTAGTATCCTAGTCATGACAATACGATATATTTCATCCGCGCTAAATCTACGTAATCGCAGCGAGCGGTCAGGCGGCGCGCGCGCAGCGGCTAACAGCTGGCTGACTCGCGTGACGTCGGCGCACGGCGCACCGCACGCGGCGGCCGCACTCACGAATCGTAAATTCATAGCATCGATGGCAGCTTTTCTATTATCGAAATTGCTACCATCGGATTTTTTTAGCAGGTCTGTGAAATCAACGTGGGGAGAATTACTTTTTCCTCGCTCTTGATTTACTACATTCCACATAGATTTAGAGGGATTATTGCCAGCATAAATCAAATTTGAATAGTGCCTAGATTTCGAAATTTTAATAAGTGAGTCATAATAACTATTCATGTCAGATATAATTGTATTGAGAGCGTCATTATTCGGATATTTCCTACCAATTTCCATTACGTCGAAGAGTAAACATTTATAGTTTTTGACATCTGGTGTAACCCACGATGAGTCCGGTTTTCTATCACTACATGTTTTCCTTAGAGGGAAACATATTTCAAACTTATTCCTAATAATGTTCAGTATCGATGACGTTTTCTCTGTAGCACAACCTTTGTCATTAATTATTTACTTATATGAGCCACTACAATAATAAAGTCCACATTTGTGAACTAGATCGGAAGATAATGTCTCAGTTAGCCTCAGTAATGCCGGCAGTTGCAGTCGGTACGTTTTTATTAACCCAAGTGCTCTCTTAATTGCTCAGGGCCATTAAAGCGACGTCAATTAATAAGAAAGTATACCAGCGGTTCAGTAGATAAAGCGCAAAGCTGCAGTTTGAAATACGGGATGTGAAAAGTTGTAAATTTGCATTTGTGGAGTTATACCGTGAAATCGATCGCTAAACAGAGTATGTTGCTATGTTGGCTAATAAATAATTTTATCAATGACTGCGTATTACAAACTTTCTTGGTGCTTTTAAAGTCAAAAGTCAAAGTCAAAAGTCAAAGTAAAAAGTCAAAGTCAAAAAGTTTTTATTCAATTTGGGTATCAAAGATACACTTATGAACGTCAAAGTTTTTTTAAATAGACTCAACCGTCTTGTTCGGATAAAGAGCCTCTACTCAGAAAAACATACAAGAAACTGAAAAGCATTATTTTTTCAAAGAATAAATAAACTTTATTTTGATTCTTGGTGGCCTGTTTTATAGAATATCTTTCATATATGTGAAGATGAATTTATCTACCACTAGCGACCCGCTCCGGCTTCGCACGGTAGCGATACCTAAACCTTCTGTGCAATTATTAAACATGGTGCAAAACTGCAAGCAGTATCAAAATCTGGTTCGTCCGTTTTATCTCACGCTCAAATTAACAATAAGTCCATTGTGTGCGTAGTTTATTAGAAGTTAGCGAATATACCTATAGACAGAATGATAGATGCAGAAAGCAACTTTGTTTTATACTATTAGAGAAGAGATAGAGAAGCTAACCTACGATAAGGTACGATAAGTACCTTCATTTTATTGACTTTCAAAGGAAATTGTATAGCTTTTAACTTTAAACTTTCTTGTTCAATAGAGCTTTATCTGCTTCCGTTTCGTAGACAATAAACTTAGTCCGTGAACTGCTGGTTTAAACTGAGTACGGGATCCATTGTCTTAAGGGGAAATGAGAGTTTCCGATAGTATGCGGGCCTAATTGCTCTGATACTTAATGCAGTTGCCAGTAAGTTTAGCACCCAAATGCACGCATATGCAATGCAGTTATGAAGTAAAAATAACAGTTATGAAGTTGTGTTTAGATTTTCAAAATTGTATAAAAAATTGGAAGCAAAGCAATCTCACTTTCTACTTTTCCTACTTAAAAAAAAAGTTTGTTTTTGTGTTTGTTTGTCACTTCTTCACACTCTAAGGGATGGGTGGATTTTGCTGAAATTTGGCATGGAGGTAGCTTACGAGTATACCCTAAATTAACACATAGGCTTAAACATAGGATTAAGAACAAGGCATAACACACTTTTTAGCTGCAAGTAAAACTGGGGCTCAGCTAGTTACGGATAAGTCTAAAACCCTTATTACCGTTTGACCTAGCAGTAGTCTTAAGACATACCATACACACAGTGACATAACCGGTTACCTACTATACCAAAACCGGTTACGCGGTCCTTCCACTAACTTTGCAAATAAGCGTGAAACTGATTAAAAACGCGCATCGCGAATTCTAAATTGCTAACGGCAATGAAAGAGAAACTCAGTATGAATATTGTCACTGTCCATTACCGATTTCAGCATGAAATTGGCAAATGATAAGCAAACTAGCACCTCTATAATTGTTGTATTGAGCTTGTTTTTTACACAGAGTGAAAGTTATAGCAATCACTTTATCTTAGATTATTCTATACTAGCTGTTGCCTGCAATTTCATTCGCGTTTTATTATATATATACATACGAGTATTTTCTGAATCGAGTATTTCCATGAACCCTCCTCGTGATGTACCTACTTGTAACTAATTATCAAACTATGAATAATTAGCTGCGCCCCGCAGTTTCACCCGCGGTTAAAAAGTGCCTATGTGCTATTCTAGACTATAATCTACCTCTGTGCCAAATTTCATCCAGATCTGTTCAGCCGTTCTGGCGTGAAAGAGTTACAAACATCCAACCATCCATTCTTACAAACTTTCGCGTTTATAATATTAGTAGGATAATCCGTTACCAAAGAGATTAAGAGTTCAACAAAAAAAAATACTGGCTGGTTTTGAGCGGAGTTTTAATTTTAGTTGTCAGTTAAAATTTTATTACCAACTACGTACTATTCTGTTATGTTGTCTGACGCATTTAGTAAGCGGCGCGTAATTTTTTTTTAATTTACAGTACGACAAAGAAATCTATTTATTCAGAAAATAGTAACCAAAAACCTTCCTTGTGACATACTGCAACTATTTATCAAATTTAAGATCAATTCGATTCAAGATCGTTCAGCCGTTAAGCCGTGAAAAGCCTACAAACAGACAGACAGACAGTTTCTTTCGATTTGGTAATCAGTAATAAGGATACCTACATTTACTTAGGTACACTTTCGGAAGATTTATGGAGTTAAATTCTTAAACGCTAGACTTCCTAAACGGGTTGAGCTCAGCGGTAAAATATTATAAATGTCATTCTAATATCGGATCCATTAGAGGGATAAGGTTCAGATCAACTAGTTAATTTTAACCGGCCTCACTTTGCTATTTGCAGAGCGCTGCTTTTTTTTATTTTTTTGGTCTGAGGTGCCAAGTAACAAGTTGGTGCATAATGGGATACTTTTTTTTTTATAACTTTTGGCTTGCGTTTGGCCGCCAACATGCCTGATGATAAGCAGTGATGCGGCCTACGATGGAGAATACCTAGAAGAAACCGATTCACTCGAGACTAAAAGACACCCAGATTAAAAGCGTCAGGGAACACACACTCTGGCAGAGTATTCCACACTACTGATACTACTCGTACATCGTCACGCCTTTCCCCCGAGGGGGCTGGCAGAGGTGTACAACACCCACACTTCGCCGGACGATATTCAGTCCCAAATGTGACAGGGGGCCAGCCTGTCGCCATACACCGGGCTCCAGTCATGTAGCAGATGACATACAATACGCACATATGTTCACACAATGAACAAATTGGTGCGTGCCGTCGGCTGGGTTCGAATCCGCTCCCTCAGCTTGAGAGGCAGGCCTTCTCCATCTAGGCTATCATAGCTTGTTACTCGTACAAGAACAAAAGTTCATACAACCTGTCGCTAACATTTCGCGAGCTTCCTCCTTCCAGCTACTCGCCCCAGTAGCTGTTGTGCAACAGACTAATTGCTACGCTCGCCATTAGAACCGATGGGCCGTCTAATTGCTTCTCCTAATGAGCGATAAACAGAGCCCTTTGTTTTCACTTGTCGATACTAACTATTGTTTCTTCTGTGCTGACCGAATTCGAGAATTACGAGACCTACTTTCTTGATGAAAAGGGCGTAGCGTAGGTTGTAGCTACAGAATACCTGATAGTACGTGGTCGTAGAATTCGTAGCAGATTCCATTCCATTCCATTCAAAATATTCTATTTAGAAACCGTTTTGCTTTAATTTTGAAATTGAAATCTAAATATCCGTGCAAATGTATTTTTTTTTGCAAGTTTTATACCTCTACAATACAATAAGCACAATTTTTCTTTATTTCAAAACAAAAACTACAATGAAATCCCATAACAACGAATTTACATTTATTTGGCAGAAATGTTTACTCGAAAATTATCATAGATTTAATAATGATGATCATAGCACGTTTTTGAAGCTTTTTAGCTTAGCATAGTGAAGCGTCTATGCTCCAACTTCGACAAAAATGCTTTCGTATGTCCGATGTCTGTCCGGATTTCTGTCCAAATCTCTGTCATCCTCTACAGTTCGCATTCCAAACTGATTCTCTTAAAATTGTTTGAGTAGGTTCAACAAATAAATATAGAACTTTTTTGTCAAGTCGGTTTTTAAAAACTTAGTAAAATGGCAGAGACAATAGCCTGGAAAAAAACATATCTTCACAATTGAAAAAATATGTCTCGGCAAATTAATTATGTGTACTTAATTAACGAACCTGCTCACAAAATTTCACGAGAATCGGTTGAGCAATGCGACCTAGAGAGGACTAGTGGCACTGTGAACTGAAGACCTCGCGGCCGATGTCTACGACGACGAGGACAAACGACGAACGACGACGAAAACTAGAAAATCGCGCGTATTAAGATCCTACTACGTTACTAGTGTTTCGTAATAAAAAAAAATTAAAAACAAAATTGTCCGGGCTGCAACAGAAGCCGGCGCCTCATTGGACAATGCCTGCTTGTTGCTCTTCACCCATCTTTCTATCCCACATCGTGACAGGCGCTACGACGATAATGTCACAGCGCCTGTAACAGTGGGAACTGTACTGTACAAAACAATCACCCCGGTTGAGATGCGAACACAGAACCACGCGATACGCGACGCGAGCACTGACATAACTGAGCCAGTTGGTGCGTAAATAAACTAACGAATTTTCCATACTGTATATAAAGGACTTATATACAACGCCATCTGTTGTGGTAGTTGAAAACTATTTTTTTATAGTTAAGACTTTTTACTCTCTAAGCCTGCAGCTATTTAAGTAGGTACTTAGCAAATATTAGATATTGATTCTAAGATCACTTAAAATTAACAGAGATAAGTAAGTTTGCAATGAAAATAAATTTCATATCGAAGGTATGATGACACAAAATTAATAGAAAGATATTATTTAAACGGTCATTAGTAATGTTTTATGTAACAACTAAGTTACAATATATTATAATTGTAGCATAACATAACTCGTATAAAGCATAATAACCGTTGATCATATCCCGATAAGTCGGACAAACAGCGCTAAGCCTCCACAAAAGTCGACATTTCCTCGTTATTTCCAATAATACGCCTTTTCACTCGTATATCGGACGAGGGAGATAACGTCACGTGCAATGTCTGTAGCCGGTGGCCAATGGAAGAATAGACAGTTACCGAGCTTACGCAACAATTCGAGTTTCACATTTAGTTATAGTGTTGTCTTTTTCGAGCGAGTTAACATTTAAAAGAAAGAAAAAAAGACAAAACACTGTACTTATAACTATTTCGAGGCTGTGCAACGTGTACTAAGGAGTTTGAGATGCACAAGTAAACGCAAAAGTAGGTAGGTACTCATCTTATATCCTTATTTTTACCAATTGTAAAATCGAAAGTAATTCTGCCTGTCTATTTGTAGGCTTTTCACGGCTAAACGGTTGAACATACATATTTTGATATTAGATAAATAGTCACAGTATATCACAAGGAAGGTTTTGGATACTTTTGTCTAAATAAATAAATCTTTTTGTTATAAAATTCTGTAAATTATTAAAAATACCGCGCCGCTTATCAAATGCGTCAGACAACATCACAGAATACTACGTAGTTGGTACTAAAATAACAACTGACAACTAAAATTAAAACTCCACTCAAAACCAGCCAGTATTTTTTTTAAATATTGGACTCTGATCTCTTTGCTAACGGATTATTATTCATAATTTGATAATTAGTTATAGTGTATTACGAGGAGGGTTTATGGATAGTATTTTCTGAATAAACGCGAACGAAGTTGCGGGCAACAGCCTAGTATTTAAATATAAATGAATCTCTATTTCCCTTGGTCATTGCATCACGCGTGAACGGATGGAACATTTTCGCTAATTCTTTTTTGTTAAGTATGTTTATTATTGTCAAGAGAAAGTTCTTAATAAAGTAAAAAATAAGATGAGTCTGTCAGGTCAGCTAGTATGAAATAAATTTGTATTCCAGAATGCTTAGTGTGAGTTGCTCAAAGTAAATCGAATAACTTTACTACAGCGTAAACGAGTTTACGTCACACGGATCGACAATCGAAAACGAGCGAGTGTGAGTGCCAATCGAGCTTGTCACTCGATTCGCGTAAATTCACCGTGAAAAAGTAAATTTTTCATGTCAATGTTGGCAGTAAACAAAAAACTCGCACTCACGATTGCGGTTTCTCATTACTCCCACTAGGTGGCGCTTTTTAATTTTCATACAAATTGGAGTTAATTTTACGCGATCGAAAAGTAAGAAAAACTCACACTAAGCACTCAGAGCTGTAGGAATGACGCTTTGCGAGTAAATGCTGTTGTCAAAGTTATTTATGAGCCTAACATATGGTTAGTAAGTATGAGTATTTAACAGAAAATCAAAAGAGCTTCAGAAAAAGTTTCACAAAACCAGTTCTATCTTCATCCTAGATATACCTACTTAAAGATTCCTGGCCTGCTCACCGATTTTTTTAAACTTTACAGTAAAAATAAGCACCCAATCACTGGTTAGTCAAATACACCCACCACCGCCTTAGTATCAGCGATCTTGTGACGGTCGGCACTGTCACATCCGTAGCAACCACTTTCCCTCTATCGCTCTACCGGCTCTGAAATAACTGTGAAATCATACGGAATTCCTTGGAGAAAAGCAGCCCTACATAGATTAATATAGGGAGGTAGATTAGCGAGTTATGATAAACAAATATTATGAATGCTAAAGTAACTGTATCCACGAGTATCTCAGCGTTCTGTTTGCGAGCTTGTAGGTTGATACAGGTAAATCTTTTCCAGAATCCGATTTTCAACTTTCCCAATTACCGGTTACCTACACCTTAGATTTAGTAGGTATTTATTTAACTATAACATATCGTCACGCCTTTCCCCTGAGGGGGCTGGCAGAGGTGGTTACAACACCCACACTTCGCCGGACGATATTCAGTCCCAAATGTGACAGGGGGCAAGCCTGTCGCCATACACTGGGCTCCAGTCATGTAGCAGATGACATATAAGCACATGTGCTCACACAATGAACATATTGGTGCGTGCCGTCGGGTGGGTTCGAACCCGCTCCCCCTGGCTTGAAAGGCGGGCCTTCTCGCAACTAGGCTGCTATCGCTATTTACGTAAACCAATACATAACTTAATGAAACTCCATAAACATTTCAAGGGAAAACGGAATATCAAACGCTATTAGTGTTTCTTGGAAGCAATTAGAAATGAAACGAAGGGCTTCCAGGCTTCCAAGTAATAAAGTATCTTATTCGGGTTGTTTCTTGTTAACCTGATATATTCTTGATGGAAATGTTTCATAAATTTGCTTTACGATTCGAAAATATATTTCTTTGTATTTACGAACTCTTAGAAACGTCTACTTGATTGCCAATTAAAGAAATCTAAGGAAAGTGACACAAGTCAAGAAAACTATTAGGAGAATCAAATACAAAATGTATTAATGTTAAGCAAATAGCTTGAGAAAGCTAAGTACTAACAGTTAATTTTTTAAACAGCTAATTGTTCTTACTACAAAGTTTATTTTTGAGTAGTACCATAGCATAATAATGAGTACTAGCGGTAAACAGGCGAGTTGGTGGTCAAACGCGGACATGTTCGCGATAAAGAAAAAAAAGCTTATCCCACTGAAGTTCCAGAAACTAGGTATAACTAGCTGCGCCCCGCGGCTTCATCCACGGTTAAAAAGTCCTATGTGCTATTCTAGATTAAATTCTTGCTCTGTGCCAAATTTCATCCAGATCTGTTCAGCCGTTCTGGCGTGAAAGAGTAACAAACATCCATCCATCCAGGACTAGTATGAACGATAATTTACAAGTATCCTTGTTAATTAATTTAATTAATTGTCCGCTTGTTATCCGCGTTACAACCGCCGTGCGTATGCAATTTTGACGATGCAACTATGGTTGCAACGTTGTAGTCGCAAGTTACCTTGAACAAACACTCTACAAATGTTTTGCTAACAAAAACAAGAACTTAAACTACGTCGATCGGCTACCACTTACATATATGCTTAGTTAAATTTTTACTTCCCTCTAGAAACCCTAGTTTGACCCTTTCAGTACAGTTTCCGTCCTTCAATCGCAGACAGCGACCGATGCGGCACTGATCCGAGCCGACTTTATCTTCAATCTTGCTCCATTAGACAGGAGACTGACGTGAGCCGTGGAATTGACATATTGTGTAGCTTCCGCCCATTCTAGGGCCGGCAGAATGGGTATTCAATATTCTAGGGTCACCTACTAGGATCCTTACTAGGGTTGTCCCTAGTCCCTTTTAGACGGAGTTCGCTTAACTTTATGTGGCAGTTACAACTGGGTTGGTACCTAATTTGGCTGATGAAACAAAACTGTAACTTTCTGTTGTTGAAGCAACACCTTAAGAAACTAAATCTAAATTACATATTTTACCATTTCCATATTTGTTACAGTTCATCTCGAGACGCGGGTGAAAGATTCGACAAAGTAAAATTGCAAAAACATCAAAAAGAAATTTAGAACAACTCAAAAAACCTTTTTTGAACGCATATTATGCTCGGTACAAGCTATCTTCTTCGTTATAAAGTGTAAACAGTCAAAACAAAATTATAACGAGTGTTCCGAACAACGAACGGAAAATTATCGATGAAGTTACGGTTTTGTTTACCGACGACGCCCCTATTCCCCTGGGAAGACAGGCGAAAGGGAAAAATGGCATTTTACGATGTAAATTCGGTGCGTTGTTTCGTATTACAGGGCTACCAACTTATTTGTACAGTCGACCAAATTATAGAACTAAAATATTGTACTTGAAGCTTTAAGCTTTTGTGTTATGGTTAGTCATCGTTTACGTCTCGATTTGATTAAACGTAAGTAGTTTCCAGTAAAATATGAGACAGAAGAACAATTACGTAGGTACTCCACAACAAAATTAGCAGTTTTGCTTAGAAAAGGCGATAGTGGCTTCCCCACTCAACTGCACAGCTAAGTTGGTCGCATTGTACACAGAATTTGGGTTACGTCTGGCTGTCCACACGTGTAATTTGCAAACGTGTGCCGAATATTCAGTGTTTTTAATGAAATTGCAGTTACGCAGTCGTTTTTTACTGTAAAAGGAATCGGCGGTACACGTTACCGCCGTTTTAAGATGTGGGAAAATTGTGCTTTCTCAATACATTAAAGCTTACATAAAGTTTTCAAAATAAAGCTAGGTTTTTGGCGTGAAATTATCAGCAACGCTTATCGGTAATCATAAGTAATGAGCAAATAACCATCATCACGGTTAGTACGCATATAGGTGAAGTATTATTATTTAATCTATTTAATATCTAATAATAATCTATTTAATTTGATCTATTTAATATTCCCATACATACACTTAAAACGACATCCTCAAAGAACTGGTTTGATGCGGCTTAAACAGTATTATAGGCCAATTTTTCTTTACTTTCTCTTGTTGACATCTCTTTTAAATTGCATTTTATAATTAGATAACTTTATGTAGTATAATAAGGTGTAAAATAGTTATCTATAAGCGGAAATGTGTAATTGGTGCATAGTTATACAACTGTTAAATTTATTAAGTCTGTTCGCACTGTTACATTTCCCGAACAAAAAAAAAAAATAAAAAAAAAAAATTAACCACGTAAACTGGAAGTCTGGAAGCGTAAAGCCAAACATCGGTTTTGGTCTGGATGAGTGTTGTGCCTTGGGAAGAGGCCTATGTATAGCAGTGAAACAATATTGCCATATATGACGACGTTATGATGATCATGATAATAAAATTTAAAGTAACTCGACACTTCCGCAAAATGGTGCTCAAAATAGGGCAACACTGGAAAACAGATAATAAATAAACTCAAGTAATATTACCCTGTAAAATTAAAAGCGTAATTAAAATTGGCGATTGCCCTCAGGGAAGTCCGACCTCATTAAAAGGTTAGGTAATTAGTAATTTTGTAAACGACTTCATTAATTTGTTACGGGGTGAAACATGGAAATGCGAGCGCTACGGTTTGCTACTCGTCGTTCGAATTGGTTTAGGTATTTTATTAAAATAACAAAAGAAATTGGAGCATAAAGATACCGTATTTTTCTTTGTAAGAGATTAATCTTGAACACGACTTCAGTCGACTTCCAATCTGTGTGGGTTTTTTCACAATTTTACACGACACTTATACTTATCAGAAATGCGAAAACAACGGTTTCTATGCCCTTTTATATACTCGCAGATCTTTGACTTAATAAATTGATGCTGAATCTCGATAGTTGCCTTGATAAAAGCTTATTAATACTTTATTGATATAAATAGTATATTACAACAAGTAACATTATTACAACAAAACAAAAACTCGGCTGCAAAATGTTGTACCCTATGTCACTTCCATTATCAAGACGATTTAAAAGACACCATACATGTCGAAATCCATCAAGCTGTTTAGGCTGTGGAGCGCGCTAAAGAAACCTCATACATACCCACACACATATATACTTACACTCGAAATACATAACTCTCCTCCGGGTAAAAACACGACAGCACGATGTACAATTATTACCTACGCACGAGAAAATATCATGTCATACAGGGTGTCCTGCCCAACCAGTCCAACCAACCCGACCCACAGGATTAAAAAATCACTGTCTGCTCAGCACCGGATAATTAGTTATCCGATTTTAACAGCGGATAAATGAATTTAAACTGCGTTATTCATAACCGTTCAGATATTTAATAAAAAACATGATCCCCAGCCTATTCGCCAATTAAAATAAACCGGCCTGCGAATATTTGTACTGATGGTATCACAAATTAATTATTTAATTAATTACTGTTTCATTCGTTAAATGTTATTTAATTAGAACCATTTGCGATGATAATCACATGAATTATCGCAGTCATTTACAATGATTAAATTGCTAACTCTGATTTATTAATAGTTCGGTATTTCGTTACCAATGTGCCGATTAGTCTATATCAAAGGTTTAAAAATGTGTCGTTATTTTTATCCGTATTAATTGGCAATTTAAAAAGTTGACGTCGCGTCATTGTTCGTGAAAAAGTAAAAAAAATGGTTCAAATACATCTCGACGTTCGTTTAATAATAAATCAAGTGTTTAAGTCTCAAAAGTTTTTAAAAAATATATATTTTTGTCAAGGTAACGCTCTCTTTTGACCCGACTGCGCAAGAAGGAGGGTTATGTTTTTCAAGTGAATGTATGTATGTATGTATGTATGTATGCATGTGGTATGTATGTATGTATGAGGTTTCTTTGGCACGCCCTACAGCCTAAACAGCTTCAAGGACTTCGACATGTGAGGTGTCATTTATTTGAATCGTCTTGATAGTGGAAGTGACATAGGGTATAATATTTTGCAGCCAGTTTTTTGTTTTTCTTTTAATCATGTTACTTATGTTATTCATTCCATCCAACAGTTAGTTAAGTGTTGTTGCTGCACAAATGGCTCGCGTTTACTTTGAGTGAGGGGAAAGACGTTTGATGACCGGTTATGATTATGTGGTAGCATATCAAACCCCTTACTAATAAACGTTGAATAGTCTCGTAATAGTTATACAGTGTTTTGTGTTTTTCAATAAAGTTAAAAATGTAAAAGAAATAAAAAGTTAAAACACCATAACAATTTCGTATTAAAGGGGACCAGCCTTTTTATATGTCAATTCAGCACTGCAATCTCTTTGTTAAAAGGAAAACAAATAAATAGTTTTCCAACGTAGCTAATTGTAATTTAGGCTCTACCCTAGGCTCTACCCTAGGCTCTACCCTAGGCTAGCACACCAACCAAATCAAAAACAAGCTTTTATGACTCACAAACGATGATATCCAGTTCAGCCGATCACTTACCTGTAAACAAGAAAAACGTTCATATAAAAGTCATCATAAAGCAGCACTAATAAAATATTTACTAAAACAAAAAAGAAAATAACGCAGAACATAATTTCTATTCGAATGACAGCAAAAATTTTAATCGATTCATATGCATAATCGTTGTAACATTCGATATTATACGGTCGTGACTAGGCAGTGGGTCAAGTCGATCTATTAAATCGTAATCGCCACGGGGCTATTCGAAAAGTATATACTATAATATGCCGGTGGTTCTGTGAGCTAAAGACCTCACGCTCCCAAATCTCCGTCATTTTGAAAAAAATATAAAAAACTGAATCGACAAGAAAATCCTATCCTCACTAATGTTATAAATGCGAAAGTGAGTTTGCTCGTTTGCCTGTTTAATATGCCAGTGGTTATGTGAGCTAAAAACATCGCGCCCCCATATCTCCGAATATATATGTTTTTTTTTTTGAATTTTTTGAAAAAACATTTTGAAAAAAATATGAAAAACTGAATCGACAGGAAAATGCTATTCTAATCTTAATCCTAACTAATGCGAAAGTGAGTTTGTTTATTTATTACGCTTTCACGCCTCAACTACTTAATCATCATGAAATTTTGCATACACGATGTCAGGGGTATAGAAAAAGATATAGGATGCTTTCGAGCCGCGGAGCGCAGCTAGTTCTGCCTCGGTGGCTCAGTTGGTAGTGAACCTGCCTTCTGAGCTTGGGGGCGTGGGTTCGATTCCCACCTAGGGCAAACATTTATGCGATGAACATTGGTGTAAATATCTATTACAGTATGTATTAAAATATATATATGTATTTATATCAGTCTCTGGCAGCCATGGTACAAGCTTTGCTTGGTTCGGGGTCAGACGACCGTGTGTGTAAGTGTCCTGATATTTATCTATTTATTATTTATATAATTATCGAACTTGCTCTGCTCACAAAATTTCACGAGAATCGATTGAGAAATGCGAGCTGGGGGCCTACCATGATGTACTCGTATTACTGTCAAAATGTTTTGTTTTCGACGCTGCGGGAACGCAAATTGTATCGCCGCGCAATAAGGCCCAAGGTAGGTCTCAAATTCTTCTCATATTGACATTGAAATAAAGTTCTCAAAGCTTTTTTCTCTAATTCTCGAACACTAATCTACTTGCCTGAGGCTGTAGACGGCACGCTTTTCCTTAGATAACTTACTCTCACGCTTGGCGCCAAAAATACTAAGTAACTGCTTAATGCCGAATGGTTAATGATCGATCACAAGCAGCCGGTTAGAATTAATAATACAAAAACCCGCCAAGACGAGTGGGACTCGCGCACCGAGGGTTCCGTACAAACCTGTAGGTATTCATAAGAATAACGGTAGTAAGTTTAAAATTATTAAAAATATTTTTTTTAATATGATGTAATTTTTTATTATATGATGTACAGCATAAACGGCTTTATCTTTAGATTGCGTTGGCTTAGAAGTTTGTTTTTTTCACAGCTCCAAGGGACAGTAGACCTGAGTATTTGATATGAATTTCAACTTGATACCTCCAGGTGTTCCTGAGAAAAAGGGTCTTGACAGATAGACAGACGGAAAACAAAGTGATCCGTTTCTTCCTTTTGAGGTACGGAACCCTAAAAACTATATTTACATGAACTTTTTACCTCTAAAATTTCATGAAAATAACCGTACTTTAGTTGTCGAAAAAAGAAATGCCGACTGTCCCAGAGAGCTCAAATTTTATTAAACAATCTTAATTCCCCAATTCTACGAATCCTAACCAATTTTTCTAAATTGACAATGAATTGCTTTAAATTGACACTTTTTGTGTGCCAGAAGTGTCAAAAACAGACAATTCATTAACAATTTAAAACCGTAATAAAACTCAGGGTATTTATTGTTCTACTCATTAAATTCACACCTTTTATAATAGAACACAAGTTTACTTAATTAGACAAAAAGTCTCTATCCATAATTCCGTCCTCCCTTTTCTCCTTCCATTCATCTTTTATTTTCGTAATTTGGCTCTATTTTTTTTAATTTTTAGTCTTAGATGGCAAACAAGCTAACGGGCCGCCTGATGGTAAGCAATCACCGTTGCCTATGGATACCTATAATGTCAGGGGCATCACAGATACGTTGCCGATCTTTAAGGACTCTATTGACAGCTACTTTATATATTTACCCCTTAGCAGTTGTATAGCCTCGAATTAGTTGTGCTGTGTTTTGCCTTTTTCTTTCTTAAAGAACTCGATCGAAAAAGATAAAATACTGCATAACTATTCCGAGGCTAAACTACGTTTATTGCCAAAGGGGTTAGTATTTTCAATTACTTAAAAAAGATTTCATTTCGATAAAGTTAACATCGGCATATCGACAAAATGTATTAAGAAACGATCAAATGAAAATGCAAATAAGACCTAAAGTAGTAAACTCTACGATTTGTCTACATCAGGTTTAAATCTAAGACGAATGTGTCTGTTATGCTCGAATTTGGTTAGTTTTCTAAACAAATGGAACCAATCAGTGGCGTGAACTGGTGTCATTTGTTGGACTGCATTTAAATCAACAATCTAGTTCTCACTACATTAATCAGTGTTGTTGGCGTAATGTATGAAACTAATATCGAGTTACCTACTCATTTTAGCTTGCGTAGAATTAATGATGGCGAATGTTTTAATACTTACTCATGTTTATGATATCCTAGTAAACAGATAAATGTCCTAGTTGTAAGCCAAAATTTGTGAGACTAATTTATTTATTATTTGAAAAAATAATGCCCCTCAGTTTCTTGCCTGTTCTTCTGAGTAGAGGCTTTTTGTCCGAACAAGGCGGTCGAGTCTATTTAAATAACTTTGACGTTCATAAGTGTATCTTTGATACCTAAATTGAATAAAAACATTTTGACTTTTGACTTTTTTTTTGAACGGTATTTGATGAATGAGTTTTACTAATAATAACTTATTTTTTTCGGATAACTACACATCATTCATAGACATAGCTCATCTCATCAAGTCAAGCTTTAGAGTTTAGACAATTTGACAATTGTATTATAAAATAAATAAACTAAACCAAACAATTATTTTAATTAAGGTCAACTGGGGCAAATTTGTCTGTGGGGCAATTGCGTCTTTCGAGAATTAGGCGCCACCTACATCTTTTCTCTATGTTTAGTTGCAACAATCTGTACAAGATGGCGTTAGTTGCCTAAATTGGGAACGGTTTGTCAGTAATTCTCGAAAGACGCAATTGCCCCCAGACGCTTTTGCCCCAGTTGATCCTATCTAACTAAATTTTAAGCCACGGGTTATTTGTCAATCTTTTATGAGAGAGTTTGCCAATTTTTTAACCCTGCGAACATCTTAGTGGAGATGAAGAAAGAAGAAAATGAGGCGATTTTTTAAACTGTCCATTGTTGTCATTTAACTCATTGAAGAGCTGTCAAAAACAGTCGGTTAAAAATGTAATCCTTTGTTTAAGTTCTGGTGAACGTTGCCCTAAAGAGTAGATAAAGTTTTGATTTGATGATTTCCTTTTAGTAAAACATTTCAATGGACCCTCTTATATTTCTTTAATAAAAAAAAAACGTTTTAACACTTATTCAAAGTTATACAGTCAAACTTTTCACATATCTTCACCCTAGTTAATTGCATTACTAAGTTATCAAAGTTATCGGCAACCTGTAACTGTGACACAAGTATCGGGTTCCACACTAAATAAATACTAATCATTTCGACAAGCAAATATTTAACGGCTATTTAGGAAATGTAAGAGGTGCTTACGCCAACGAGTTTATTAATCACACAGTATTAAATAGTAAATAGCTATACAAGGTGTTACAAAAGAGTGTAGTTAATAGTTAGGAATGTTTCCTAGCCGTCAAAGTAAACCTATTTAAGAACATAACTTTGCTAAATTCGAGAGAAACATTAGAATCTCCAAACAAAATCGCTAGGTAATAATCAATGTTGCATACTTGATTGCGGGACTAGATGTGTTTTGCTAAGTTTTGTTCTAAAATTGGTTTACTTTGATGAGAGCACCTTTAGCAAATTACTTATGTAGTACTACACTTTTTTGTAACACCTTGTATATATTTATTAAATAGTATTCAGTAAGTTATTATTAGGTATATTAGTTATATATTACCAAGTATTAAGTTGATTTTGAAACAGAAATATGTAAACTAAATGCAAATTGGATGTAGAGTGATTATTTTGTTGGTATTAGTGATTTTAATCTCATTGACATATTGGGTATTAACAATTTAGTAAGGTAGGTATTTGTGTTGCCATACTTAGTAAATTATTTGATTCTTATAAATGACTAAATTTGTACTTATTACAGGCTCAAAACGTTTTGGTTGTAAGTTTTGAAGAGTTAAATAAACAATAAATAAATTGTTTGTAAGTTTTGTTAAAAGAAGTAGGGTCACCTGGGGCAATTGTTTCTTTCGAGAATTACTGACACACCCTTCACAAATTAGTCAACTAACACCACCTTGTAGAGATTATTGCAACTAAAGTGAGGTATCCGTGTACTAATCTATCCACTCAGCTGCCTTATCCATAAAAACAGTTAGATTAGGTATTAGACCGTTGAACGTCTAGAGATAGTCAAATATGTAGATACATTGATAAGGTTAACATTACACATATCCAATAAGCCCATAACGGTTACTTGAGCTAAAATATTCCCAGGCCTTAAATGCCTCTAAATGTTTATTAAACATGTGTAACAGATATCCTTATCGAGACATGTTCAAATATCAATAATACACATTTCTAAATTATACATCACGGTAATATCACAGAATAATACGAAGTTTACAAGGAAATAATGTAAAATAAGGTTGTTTCTAAGGCCAATGACTTTGTTTGTTACTTCTCTAGTAGGTAGGAAGTATCTATCTACTAAACGGCTGAACCAATCTTGTTGAAATTAAGTATTAAACAGAATTTAAACTTTTCATCCCGGGAAAATGCAACGCGTGCGAGAACCTGTCTGCGGTTCCGTACCTTCCGTAAAAAATATATAACTGATGGTGAAAACCGCATCAAATTTCGTTGCGTGTTTTAGGAGGACTCAGCGAATAGGAATACCCACACATCGAGAAACAGACACCCGGAAAACGACTTCATTTTTACTACTTAAAGAAGATATAAAGAAAAAAAAGCCATTATATGACGAGTATCTTTACCTCTATATATTACAATCTAAAAACCTCCTTATCTACAACTGAAAAAAACAAACCGAAAAGTAAAAGAAGTATGAAACTTTTATAGCCTGTGCTAGCACTATACAGGTCTTTCATTTTATTTCTTAGAAACTACCCACTTTTTTAGATTGCTCACAAACATGATTACCCTGTCTCCTGCGAAGAATGATGATAATGGAGCACTGAAAACTTCTTCAATGTAATTAAAGTAATATTATGAAGAAGAGTCGGGAAACTTTATCTTTCAAATTCTTAGGTTAGACGGGAATTTTCCAACTCGATTCCAGAATGGATGATGTTCTTGACTCCTGATAGTCTGAAACTTATATAGACAATCTGATCTAGTCATATTGATCAATTTTTAACCGAAATCAAAAAGCAGATGGTTCTCATTTCGGTTGCATTTAAAAATAATATATTTAATGGTTGTGACCGCATATCTCCGTTATTTATAAGCCGATTTTGAAAATTACAGACTGTTCTAATTTTTTACAAAATCCAATTCAGATGATGGAATATCAGTTTTTTAATTTTAAAAGATTACGGGCGTTATTATGTACTAGCTTCTTATCCGCAGCTTCTTCGATTCATAGTGATTGTGAAACTTTCTGTTTGTGAAAGCATTTTTTAAATCGGACTAATAATTATGGAAATTATTCCTTGTATCCAAACTTACAATCTTTACCGCTTTAGAATATTAGTGAGTGGAGATTTTATTTCTTTTTTAATTTTTAGGCTTGCATTTGGCCGCCATGTCGCCTGGTGGTAAGCAATGATGTGGCCTATGCTTACCTAGATGAAATTACAGATGACTAGCAATAAGAGAGGTCTAATGCCAAAGCTTTTTGTAGGCAAGAAAGGTAGGTTGTCGCGTTCGACTTTGACCCCGCAGGCATGGGTTCAAATCCCAATCTTGAGCTGCAGGTCAAGCACAACTTGAAAGTCAGTTCCCATATCAGACCAGATGTGTTTACCACTTCGACCGCACCGTTATTTAGCACCAAGGTTGTGGTCAAACGCGATTAAACGCAAAAGGTGTTTTTTTAATGGGCTAGTAGCCTGCAGACACAAAAAAATCAATATCTATCCAAGAGATAAGAGCACGAGATCAAGAATTCAGTAGATAACGCAAAATAAAAAAAAACAAGATCCTAATTTAGGTACCTATCTGTTTGCTTTTTTTGTCATTTAATTTTCTCAACTATTTACGATTTCAAGGATACGGCCTGCATGTTACTTTTCTATCTAATCTTATTTAATTTATAACAAAGTGTCAATCTACACTTATATTTACACATACATATGTATATAGCTGCACCCCGCGATCTTACCCGCAGTTAAGATTTAGCTAATGTGTCAATCCTCCATACTCATCAAAATCATTCACCCGTTCGAGCGTAGAAACACACACTTATACACACAAACGTTAGCATTTATAACATGAGTAAGATAAATGCAAATATTTAGCAATGCAATTGTCTAAACCATAATGCTATGAACCACTATGATAATGCGATTACGGACTTCCTTATCAGATCGACTGTTAACAATCGATGTTATCAGAACATGGTCATCGCGAATGTAACCAGCCCGTGTTCCGTCCATTTACGAATGAGTTTACAGCAATTTAACCTGAAGAAAGTTCTAAAACAATGTTGACCAATCCTAGGCCCGCTATTCATAAAGTGGAACGATTGTGTATTTCCTTTGTTTGTTTGATTTGTGTAATAAACATATTTTTTGACCCCCGTAACGTAAAAACGACGGAGTGCTACGAGTATAAGTTTGACGTGTCTGTGTGTGTGTGTGTGTGTGTGTGTGTGTGAGAGAGAGAGAGAGAGAGAGAGAGAGAGAGAGAGAGTCTGTCTGTGCTTCGTAGCTCCCGAACAGATGAACCAATTTTGGTTGTTTTTTTTTTGTTTGAAAGGTGAATTAGTCGGGAGTGTTCTTAGTTATGTTTGATAAAAATCGGTGTTCATGAAAAACAGTGGCGGAGGTTTTTTAACTTTTAAATTTTATTCATGTCTATGCTCGACTAAATTTTAAATTTTATTCATGTCTATGTCTATGAACGACTGGATAGATGGTTGGTTAAAATGTATTTACTTACTTACCTAATAAAAAAGTCATATGGAAGGTTTTTTATTCAAATAAATTGTGAATCATTATGCCAAGAACAGCTTGTAAGCAAGTACTAATCTGTTTATTATGATTTAAGTACTAAGTACTAATCCTGTTCGCTAAAATGATATCAATATTGTGGCCTGCAAATAGCACACTACACAGAAGTCAAAGTAATTAAAATCAAAATGACCTAAGCGAGGATTTCTTTAAAGTAGGTTTGTGTGTGTGTGTTTCTACAGTGAGATGTTATTTTATTTTTATGGGTTCATTCAAAAATTTTGAAAATATTTCACTCGCGAATTGGTTGCGCAGCCCTGCTCTAGACGACATTATGCCGATACCACAACTATTCAGGTTTTCTCTAAGCGTTTTGTTCTCTAGATGGCACGAGGGTCAAATGCTATCCACAATCGGTATATTTGTATACAAAATACAGTTCCGGGATGCTGTATCGCATTAGGAAAGCAACACGCGACGCGACTCTATTCGGAACCTAAAACGTAGAGCAACGGAGATAGCTCCATTTCAAGTTAGGTCTCCGAGGCGTGCTGGCGGTTCCCGAAGTTTAAAATTCAAATTGGTTTATTCTGAATTCTTGGTTGGCTTTGTCTTTGAAAGTGAGGATCGAAGTATCATGCTCTACTGGGAGTAAGTATGTTAGACATTTTCAACATGACTGCTAACTTACTATAAGCTTTAGCTTTTCTTCTATATGTCATGTATCTATAACTAACTACATATACTCGTATGTATCGCAGATTTACAGCACGTATACGGTAGAAATTTCATAGCCTGGCATTTTCTTGCAAGAAATATATAAATAATAAATAAGACAATATGGAACATAGATAGATTGAAAATAAGTAAATAAATAAATAAATTCGGGACACTTGCACACACGGTCGCCTGACCCCAAACTAAGCAAAGCTTGTACTATGGCTGCTAGAGACTGATTTATGTACAAACTTAGATATTTTTAAATACATAATTAAATAGATATTAACACCCAGACATAGAGCAAATACAAATGTTCGTCACATGAATGGTTGCCCTAGGTGGGAATCGAACCCACGCCCCCAAGCTCATAAAGCAGGTTCACTACCAATTGAGCCACCGAGGCAGTCAAGCTTATCATAGCTTTTCCGTTTAGCACAAGAAAAAGGTAAGTTTGCTCATGGTGATATAAGAATTATATAAATGTTCAAATACTCGTACTTAGTTCAATTGCTTGATTTTCATAACTAAAAAGTCTAAAAGTCCATTATTCCTTCCCACTTTTATTCTAGCATATCCAGCAAAATGTTAACCCTAGAACGGTCACCGCTGTGTCCGCTATCTATGTTAACAAATGTAATCGAGCGGGCGGCGGACATGTCTGTTATTAACGACGACTAACTGGTTATATCTAGTTATTACAAGAGTTATTGTTCCGATGTTTGGCCACGAGTCGGGCGGTCGGGCGGCCCGTACGTGAGTCGAATATAGAAGACTAGGCAAATGTCGGGTCGGAGTTTATTTAACTGTCTAGGAACAATACAGGTGCTTTTGGGTTTGTGTTGACAAGTAGACGGGTTTAGGGTTAACATACTCTTCAAATAATCGTGGCTACCCATGCTTAGATCAATATACGTACGAAATACATCATAACGAATCGAGAACGATTTATGAATGAAAATTTAGTATATCACGATTATTGGTGACTAGCTGCGTCCTGCGGTTTCACCCGCGGTTAAAAAATATCCTATGTGCTATTCTAGACTATAATCTATCTCTGTGCCAAATTACATCCAGATCTGTTCAGCCGTTCTGGCGTGAAAGAGTAACAAACATCCATCCATCCATACATACAAACTTTCGCGTTTATAATATTAGTAAGATAAGAATAAAATGGATAATTATATGATTAGTTTTTATAATAATAATAATCGAGCGCCGAGCGAGCATTAGCGAGTGCAGCGTCTATGCTTCAGCTTCGACAAAAAGCTATGGTGTGTCCGAATTCAGTCCGGATCTTCCGTCTTCCTCTACAAAGAAAGTAGAGAAACATAGAAGTCGGCCGTGAAATCTTCAGCTCCCAGAGCTACTAGTCTAAATAAGAAACTATCCAAATCATTGAGGTTAAATGAAACACTCGGAGTCTCAGCTAATATTTTACCGTAGTCCTATTTATAGTATAGTTTGAACAATTTATAAATTTTCTATCTTACAGTTTAAATCAAATCAAATCAAAATGTTTATTTAGGCTAATAAATGTACAAAAACATTTAGTAAGACCTGTGAACCCCAAACTCGGCACAGCCGGTATCTTGGGGTTCGGTGTTAGAATTTTATACAGTAAAAAAAGTTGTACTTGCGCGCTTACGATAATCAACATAATAAAGTTAGCTTATATTAAAGAAGTAAGTAAGAATAAAATTGAGTAAATAGCGAAAAATAATTAAATAGATTTAGCTGCATTTAACCACTAATCTTATACCTTTAAATGAGCAATTCTTGTATATATATATATATATAATTGGAATCTCGGAATCGGCTCCAACGATTTTCATACAAATTAGTATATAGGGGGTTTCGGGGGCGATAAATCGATCTAGCTAGGAATCATTTTTAGAAAATATCATTTTATTCGTGTTTTATCGATAATCAATCTCAACTGAAAAATATGACTCTTCCTGACATCTATTGGCGAATAATAATACTACTATTTTTTGTGAGCAACTAATTGCTTTAACGACACAACAGCAGATGGCGTTGTTAAGTAACACGAAGTCAATGAGTGTTTGCTTTGAGGTTAGACTAAAATCAATTGTTTATTATCCAAAAACACAATTAAAAAATAAAAAAAAATACCGAGCAAAGCTCGGCCATCCAGGTACTATAATTAAATTAACAAATACAATAAAATTAATATTAGCAAATTAAATTCAAATAACTAAAATTTTAAAATACAATTGAAAAACAGGAAAAAACAAAATTTTAAATGAATAATTAGGGAGTAGGTGGTGATTGTGTACGTGATGGTGACTGCTGTAGGTATGTGAGGTGTTGATTGCAGAGTCCGGGCAAGCAACAACAGCATTCTGAATGCCATAACCGACAAAGTTTGACTGCCATATCCTGCGTCATCACATAAAAACACTTTTAAAATAAAATTGATAAGTTGACAATTTAATTTCTTAATGTTCTAATTTGAATATTTCATTTGTGTCTGTGTTTGTGCTGTTCTATTATAATTATTCCAATTTTTAATTTTTATACTTATAATAATATGTGGATCTTTGTGTCTTAAAAATAAACATTTTGATTTGATTGGGCATAAGATAGCCCAATCAAATCAAAATGTTTATTTTCAATCACCGATAGTTACCAGTAGCCTTTCAGTTTTATTATTTTTAATCTAAACCCCTACCAACCGTCCATCATGTACACTTCCAACAAGAAGTCCAGCATAGATTAAATACTCCGACCTGTGCTTGTAAAACGAATGACGGGATCGCAGTCAGCATTCCTATCGAGGGTATTTACGGCGAAATTTTATCACACTCCAAGCCGGCCCAACGGGTCCGGAGTGCGGACTCTGCGGACAGGTTTGGTGAACGTGGGCCGATGGGAGTAAGAGTAGGTATATACGCACCTACCGTGGGGTTAAACCAAAATTCCGTTTAGTTTCAAAATGTCCCTTGCCCAAAATGCACCAAAATTGCTCTATCCCAGAATGTCCCTTTCCAAAAATATATTTGTCTAACTAATTAGTGGTAGCGATATAAATTTTTTGGTGCAATATAACGATATATTGTATGTAAGTATCCATTGTTAGTAGGTGCAGGATTGCTTTGGCATACTTCCATGGACTATTGTAAAAACTGATATGTAATAGCCAGTTTTTTTAAACAAACTTGTGAAAAATCCCTCTTGAAGAATTTAGCAACGTCAAAGTCAAAGTCAAAAGGTTTTCAATCAATTTAGGTATCAAAGATACACTTATGAACGTCAAAGTTTTTTAAATAGACTCGTTCGCCTTGTTCGGATAAAGAGCCTCTACTTAGAAGAACAGGCAAAAAACTAAGGGGCATTATTTTTTCAATTAATAAATAAATTATTGTCTCACAAATTTTGCCGTACAACTATGTAGGTAATATCTATACACACTAGTTGCTACTTGGCGGAAGTGGAAGGCTCCAGACATCTTTGTCTTCTAAATAAGTCTTAACCTTATAATACCCTCTTTTCATGAATGTAGTTTTTACATGTGATTTGAATTTTCCTTCAGGGAGCCCTGCAGTAGAAGGGTTACGAGTTCGTAGCGAAAGACAAGACAATTCGCAGTGATTTGTATGTCCATATTTCTGTAGCTTGTTAGCCATCGGCGTACGCGCATTTTTCAATTATATGGCGTTTGTATGTTACTGGCGCCAATCCCTTCGAGAGTCCATACACATTCGATTAACGATACCATTTTACGAGTTCTCAATACGGCTCGCAAGGCACTCAAATGTATTAAAAATAAATTATTGTCAGCCCGCCTCTAAAAATCGATTTACAATACTTTACGATTTGCGTTTTGGCTCTATTAATCGATTGAATCGATGTTAGGGACTTTACGATTTGTGCCTTGCTTGTAAGTTGTATCGAATTACATGAGTAGGCATTATAATACGCAGTTGCATGAAGTTTTATTACAGACATAACTTGCGATTTCTGTAGCCATATAACGGTATACAATGTATTATAACAAACCAATATAAACTCTATAAAACTTTGAATAACGATAAATGTCATTTTGCCACAATAACGGTGAGTACCTGAGTAGAGTAGGTTAGAAATAAAAAAAAGAAAATATTACCAATAACTTTTATTACCTTTTAATAACATCATAAGTAGGTCATCATCATCAACCATTTGCCAACTAGTGCTGAATAAAGATAGGTCTCCTTTTAAGCACATAAGAAGGTATAGTTCCCAAAAAATTAAACTAAGGTAACATATTAAAGACCGAAAAAGAAACTTAAATGGAGTAAGTACTTAAAGTTAAAAATATTTGAGGGTAGTTTGAAAACAATTTGACGTGCGTTTATCATCAGTTCCATCGTGACATCCGTAGGCGTCCCATCTCCTGATAAAGCGCCGTATCTCCATCAATTGAATGTGTCTTTGTATCTAATAGGTTTTTGTTGTTGATTTATGGTTTGTTTGTTCGAATGGCGTAGGTTAGCAGTTCAAGAGAAAGTAGAGATTCGAGATAGGCGCTGTATTGGCGATTCAATATTGCAATCTCGATGAAGGTAACACCCACAGTTACCTTTTCCTTGGATTGGTCTTTGTTGGAAATATGAAAGTATTGACGTTACAAGTACGTTAATAGATCCAGATGACTTTAGTCTATTTGGTAGTCAAGGGATTTTACTACGAAAATTGAAGTAGTTTTCACGTATGAGACTGAGAGATAATTTTATATTTTAATTTACGAAGTTAATGTAGTTAGAGGGTAGGAAGAAATTTAGACTGCACGCTCTACCGACATGCGTCACGATTGAGAAAATATGTTTTAGGAAGAAAAATAAATACAAGCAAGTACATTGTAGATTCTTGTAACCATTTCTAAATGTACTCATATGTATTATCTTACATGACAGGTGAGCATGTTAACGTATTTGCGTGTCCACAAGTTTAAGCTGAAGTCTACATTCATCTTGCGTTTAGTTACAAAAATGGCTGTCATTATGTCACTTCGACTTAGTTTCTCTCCATCAGAGCCAATTAGGGTTAACGCATGCAATTATTACTAGCAAGAGAAGTCTGGGAAGTATAACACTATAATTTACAACTGAGACTATTTGAAAAGGAAACGTCAAATATTTAAACTTAGAGGAAATGTAAAATAACAGTTATTGAGCTGCCACAAAATGCAATTTAAGTTTCCGAGTTAAACAGGCATGGGAAAGCTTACAAGTCTTGCAAATATAGGTAAAAGTGCTATTTAGACGGACTGTTACCAACTTATCTTTATACATGAATGAGGAGCCACCAGCGCTTTTTCTGACCAAACCAAATTCCCACCCCAAAGAATTTTTAGTTCTACCATTTCGACACCTCTATAATTTTATTATGTAAGTTGGTTGTACCAAGATTTATCGTAAAAGATCCGCGGCGAATTCGATTAGACCAGTTTTGGTAGGTATGCGTAAAGCTCAGACCACGAACAGATTAGACTACCATATTGGTCCATAACAAATTGATCGCTGTCAGGCGGACAATGGAGCCGCCACTATAGCGTAAACGGTATAGCTATATATACATAATATATAGGTAGCTAATGCAGGAATGTGAACGATAAGCGTTAATGCGTAAATAGGACCAACTTGTTCTTAGACGTGGCTAAAGGAGGGAACTAAAATTTTCAACGGGAGCCATTACTTTTGTTCAGGTAATACGATGGTGGCTCTGTCGGTGGACTGAACAGGAAAGCTGTTGTTGTACCTGGTTATGCAAATACTAGGTTTTCTAAGGAAAGTCTGGGCCAGGCCCAGTGGCTGCGTTATCTATTGAGAAGTTTCTAAACTCCTTTAACAGAGCCTTAATTAAAGGAAAAGTTGCTAAAATATTATTACTAGAATATTTCCAGCTTTGTCATCAAATACTGCATTGGATTCTCGTATAATTAAAAACAACTACTTACTTAATTTTTCTCTTATAATTTCAACACATAAGTTAATTTTAGTTTAATAACAACGCATAAGTAGCAAGGAGACAAGCAAGCATTCATGTAGATAATGGTGATGAATTTCAAAATGTTATCTTACGTAAATTATCTTGTAATTTCTTGGACATCTAACTATGTTCCTTCGCCTCCAAAAGCTGCAGAAGTGCAGACTACCAATAAAGCTAGATAAACATTACCAGTACTACCAGCAGGTCTAAAATTTCTACTTTGGTAATTCCTCATTGCAATGACTGCAATTCATAATTTTCGGTTGATTATATTCAATTTGCTATTTTAGTAAAATAGTCAATAAAAGTCAATTGATTCCGTCAATTATACCCAATTTAATCAAATATTGAATTATTTTTGCTGATAAACTTACTACACCCAAACAGGCTGCGAATGCAATAGAACTCAGAAATCAGAATTTATTGATAACTCCTATAGTTACACGTCACAGTTGAATATTTATAATTAAAACCGAATGTCAGAACAATAATAATTGATAATTATGTCAAATATAAAAATAGCTTGAACTCCGAGTTCAAATCACATTAGGAGTCGGATTGAACTGCCATTTTAGCCTCCACTCTCTTACCCTGCACTTACAAAATACATGGCAGTAGGTAGGTTAGGTATGCAATGCTCATAAAACATGCAACGAAGAGACAATGAAGATAATTACGGCGCGGCACTGTAAGTTGTAGCATCGATTGTAATCTCCGATAGAAAAGCCGTAATTGAATAATCTTATTCAGAGACTGGAGGACATAATTAAATTAATACGTAAAGATGTAAACCTAGTTAATACTATTTGCAGCAATACTAAAGTTTCTTAAGTAGGCTGATGCTAGAATAGCGCAGATGGCTCGATTCAAATTAATTTAAAGTTCAAAATTACTTATTAATTTACAAAAATAAATTAGTGGTCGTCGAACAGGAGTTTCCGAAGTTGTATGGCAAAGAACAGCTAGCCAAGAAATGAATAGTTAAGCTTACAACTATTTTAAGCTGGATAAGAAGAAGTCAAGAAACCAAGCTACACACTACGAATATCATGGCACATGGCATGATACTTTAAAAAAATGCCTAAACATTTCAGTTTTCAGTTAGTTTTCTCGCATAGCACTGCTAAACGCAACCGTGCTAGGAATGGCTGTATGGATGGATGGATGGATGTTTGGTACTCTTTCACGCCACAACGGCTAAACAGATCTGGATAAAATTTGACACAGAGATAGATTATAGTCTAGAATAGCACATAGGATACTTTTTAACCGCGGGTGAAACCGCAGGGCGCAGCTAGTAAAATCATAATGTGTAAAAACCACCATATAAAATTTTAGTTTTCACACAGAAAACTTCTTATTACTGTGAATAATTTCGAAGCTTCAAGTCTTTTATTTAAATATGACATATAAAAGTTTTGTGGATTAAACTCAGGAAGGCAGGCAAGTAAGTTCTAAGTCTACGTGCTTCAAATCAAATCAAATCAAATTTCTTTATTAACGAATAGTACATAGGCAAGTTGTATACGCTGAGGGCCCGAAACTCGGCGCAGCCGGTATCTTGGGGTCCGATCAAAGCATTACCAAAGTAGAGTGGTCGCGCGTTTATACATAATATTAAAATTGCTAACATTACATTTTAATTAAAATAAACAAAATTAAAATTTAAAAATAAAAAGAAAAAAATAGACAAAAATATGCATATTACATTATTACAAAAATTAAACTCAAAATCAAAATTAAAATTAAATCGGACAAGAGGAGAAATAGTATTATCATAATCATAACATAAAATTAAATGAAACCGCAGGGCGCAGCTAGTAAAATCATAATGTGTAAAAACCACCATATAAAATTTTAGTTTTCACACAGAAAACTTCTTATTACTGTGAATAATTTCGAAGCTTCAAGTCTTTTACTTAACTATGACATTTAAAAGTTTTGTGGATCAAACTCAGAAAGGCAGGCAAGTAAGTTCTAGGTCTACGTGCTTCACTTTCAGCGACAGAGTCGCTTTAGATTAGGCGAGTAGATAGCCAAGTGTAGACTTAGAAAACGCGGTCGGCAAAGAGAATGAAGTGAAGTTTGGGGGCTGAGCTACCCACGTCCGTAGGAGTGTACTCTATTCTGATTCCCTACACGTGGTCCCCGGGTAGTGCCAACCGGGTAGCAAACTCTGGTGGGAGGCTTCGGCCGTGGCTAGTTACCACCCACCGGACCAAGCCATGCCGTGAAATGACCTAGTCGTGTTTCGGGATGTAGTCCGGTGTAACCGTTCCCAAGACGGGTCTGAGCAGTAGCGCACTTGTAGCGCCTCACTCAACTGCCGTCTTTGTACTTCTTCAGTCTACAAAACTTCAAGGCTAGAGTGAATAAGTACCTTATAGGTCGTCGTGCTCCATCTTAAACCACAACGTCGCTTAACATCAGGCGAGTTGGTGGTCAAACGCCGACCTATTTATACATAAAAAAAAAAAAAAATAAGAAAAAATGTATAGAAAGCTGACCCCATCACGATGGTGGGGTCAACCTTCTGTATTTTTCTGCGACATAAGTCTAAGTAGGTTCTTACTAGAGAAGCTGTCCAAAATATAAGACGTCAAGAGACTTGATGACAGCGCCTACCCGCGTGGACTGACTACAGCTTTTCTGTAGCGCTAAAACACTCGTTATGGCGTCCAAAAAAACTAATAAAACATAGATCGCAGTTTTCTCGCTCCATACTCGCTCCACAAAGTGCAGTACAGCGGAAGAAAGTCAATGTTCGGATGATGAAATGTAGTTCGTTTTAGATAATATATTAATCTTACACAGTCAGGAAGAGAGACCATTCAGTATTTCACTCGAACAATCAGCTCGCGTCCACTCGTTTCAAGCTTTTATCGCCACGACCTGTCCACGGCGCGCATCGTAAAATATAATTGTTATTGTCTCATTCGAGGGATGTTCGGCTTAGAACGTAGTGCCCAATATGCCGCGGTTTGTAATTGGATCAAATTGGAGCGATTTCCCGTCGAATTTAGACCCTAAATTGGTTTAATCAAAAGCTTGTTTTAATTTTTAGCGATTGTTCGGATGGCACAGGGTTTTTTGGGGATCGTAGTAGCGGGATAACATATTTGATTCATGTTTGAAATATCGCTGTTAAAGTTAATTTTAATCCAATCCTAACTAATATTAATAAATGCGAAAGTGAGTTTGTTCGTTTGTTTGTAACGCTTTCACGTCTCAGCTACTCAACAAATTGTCTTGACATTTTGCAAACAGGTTGTCCTGGGCACAGAAAAGGACATAGGGTACTTTTTATCCCGAAAAAATAAACGGTTCCTGTGGGACCGCGGGTGAAACCGCGGGGCGCAGCTAGTTTCACATATTAAAAAAATCGTTAATATTCCCTGTTGATTGATAATCAATACCATAAGAGGGGGCTATCCTAGTACTTACTACTTCTATTAACATAGGAATACACTAACAGAAATGCTGTTTGGTTTAAAAAATAAAGCTATGGTAATGTAGGAAGTTTTCAAGATAAATAAATCTTGCCCCATAGTAAGCCAGACCACAGTCTAGACTGGGCTACTGAAGCATAAAGGCCCGATCACACAGCGCGGGTGGGTCCGTCTCGGCCACGCTGCGTGTCCTAATTGATTGGACCGCGGCCATCACGCGCCATTGGCCGCCGGTTAGGGTTGCCCCCACAATGTTAATTTGCGCCCTGCGTAGACGTACTTAATCGTGCGTTAACTTGAAGCGTTTGATTAAAGGGACTAAACAGAGTGGGCGTCGTGTACTTTACTTATACGACACAACAAATATTTAGGCGCCTAATTAGATGTTTTAGGTAAGTGAATGAAACAACCTACATAACAAAAAATAATACTTGTATTTTTTTCTAGCTTATTAAAAGTTTATGTTCTGCAAAAGTATTACAACAGTATTATACCTATCGTTCTACATAAAGTTTATTATCTGCAATGATTGTGGGCAAAGACTACAATAAATTAACTAATAAAGATCAGAACATTGCACACTTGCAATGCAATCCATTACATAAAATGTACGATTGATTGAACTGTGTTTTCTAAATTGAATGACATTTCTATTGGACTCACATTTGTGTTTTCGTTTTATACAAACCATAAAGTCAGGAAAACGTAATGGTTTGTGTGTTTAGACTTGTGTGTTAAAAAAATACATAAATAATTTAACACGACTCATTACATGCATCAGTCAAAGATTGTGGATGTAAGCTCCAGATAACACAACAGCTAAAATAGAGAAAGGAGGAAAGCCGTCACTGAAGACACTTAAACATTCAATTGTCATAAATAAAACATCGTTTTATGCTTTTAAATTGAAAGCTATTCGAAGCCTAGTCTATAATCAATGGCTTTTATTACCTTTTGTGACCGAAGCTAACGAGAAAGCAACATTACCTCAGGCGTTTGCAAAAACTGAATGCGCAGTTTTTTTGTACAAATAAAAAATGAATTAGATTCAACTATTTAACGGAGAAAGTGAATATGACTGACAGTGAAATCTATTTGTAGCATTCAAATGAGGATTTTGTGTATTTCTTTTGGAAGTTGTTTGGGCTTTTATTTCGTTGGTTTACTGCTAGAATGAAAAGAAATATTGTAGAGTCAATTCAGTTAGTGAGACGATGGCTATCAAATTATATTACAATAATATTATAAATGTCCAAGTAGCTTGGTCTGTCATTTTAACAAGAATAAACGACTAAATAAACAAACATATTATGATAATGTAATTGGTACATTATTTAACATACTACAATATCTGAAAGTCTGAGATAGTTAGATTACTTAGTGACAAAATCACATGTAAAATAGCTGAACCTAGCAACTAGTACTACATAAATATAAAAAATACATACTCCAAGGATATAAAAAGTTGATGCTCCCACATCGAATCTCTAGTAGGTAACAAGTGAAACAAATCAGACGAAACATAACAAAGTGTAACAAATCACGTAACAAAATGTAACAACTGTTGCAAATCATATCGGGCACATCGGCCTGTCATCTCGCCTGCGGGCTACCTTCTGAGAAATACTTGTTACGGACTTTTTCAAGGCATCTTGTATTTTGTGCATGAATGAAGAATGCTGATTGCCCATGGTTACGATGTTTATTAATTGAGGCGGCAAATTAAAAAAAAACTTTGAAGATTCACTTAATAATTTTACTGCATTGCAACTGCGATGATTATGGGCTGAACTTCACAATGATAAATGATAAAACTAAAGTTTTTTTTGGCTTTTCATTATATTGAAATATTTTTATTTTTTAGATTGTTTTTAGAAGTATTATTCATTTTGAAATATTGCACATAAACAAAAAAACAAAACATTTTAATAGCAGCAATACTTAAGTCAGTATTTTTTACTACAAGCAATGGTTAATGAAATTGCGCTCTCAATATCTTTCTTTTTACTAACTGATTGCAATTCTCTTTTTACAATTCAGAGCACAAGACAAATCGGTTCATCTCAAAGCGTTCCTTTTGTCATCGCAGGGTTGCACCGCACGCATTGCATCCAAAATGAGTTTCCTCGAATCCTTTGGTAACCCTAAGGGCTACCATGGACACGGGGCATTTAGTCAGCCGGCGAATGCAAACTTTGCAAGTATCAGGGACACATGAGTAGAGTAAAAGCGAGAGTTAGAACAAGAGAGAACGACAGACTCCGATTAAAACTCCTTTGCTTGTGACAGCCCTAAGCTGCAAGGATGTCACTAATGCAATGTTTTGTTCTTGTTACGATTGTAATTCAATTTCCTGTGGCTTTAACTCGTCTGTGTGCGACTGTTACGACCGTGGTGAAATGTGGACTTGTTTCTTTACGTTATGTCGCGTTTGGATTCTTGTCATCTCGCGAATGGAGAAGGAACTAAGTGTTTCCGTGTTTGTTATGTTCTTATGTTTGAGATGTTAGACATTTTAATCCATACAAAGTAGCAATATTATATTTATCCAAGTCTTTTGACTGTGTAGTTTCTGTTTGATTTAAGGAAAGTCATCATAGCAATTGATTGTTGAAACCGACTAGCGACCTGCCCGGCTTCGCACGGTACCTATACCTTCAGTGAAATATTAACTAACTGATGGTAAAAACCGCATCAAAATCCGTTGCGTAGTTTAGGAGTTAGCGGATATACAGACAGAAAGAAAGACATACGCGGAAAGCGACTTTGGTTTTTACTATGTTGAGATAGAAATTGCACAAATAATTATGTATAGCCCGGCCTACAAACCCAGCTTATACATCATAACCCACAATTTCCACATTGACTATTTTTCAAGTCCAGAGAAAAACTTTACACCTCATAAAAATATTCAATTTAATAACTACCCTATACTCTCTCAAAATATGTTAAAGCTTCTCAGAACCCATCGTAAATCTTAATTAAACACGTCTTCGACAACCCTAGCATCCTGTGGGCGTATCAAATTTATGTCCCATGCCGAAATTTAGACGCGAACCATGCATGCGGCATGCAGGATGCATTATAATAAGTAATAACAGACGCATGCGTGGGCTGGCTGTTGACGACGTACATTATTATTAATATTATTATGAGGAAAGGAAGAGCCTTGTTTTGGCAGCTTCGCGATACTTGTATAAGATCGCGATAACCATTTCAAAAGTTGTCAAATTATCGTCAAGTAGATTTGCCGACTGACTTTTTGAATTACCAAAAGGGACCATATAAACCAATTAGTTAAAACGGTTGGCCAGTAACTCTAGCCAGCCTCAGTTTTTAACTGTGCATTTTTTTTACAAGTCAGTTTTGAAAAAAGCCGTTACTAATGTAACTCTTACAAATATGTGCAGTTTTAGAATATTCAATTTACTAAGGTTGTATATTGGAAAGGAAATGACTAACATAGAGTTTGGGAATTAATATTAGTTTTCGTGCAATTGTAAAAGTTTTTCATGGCATCATTACCACGCACACAAGTTTAATAAAGAAGCGGCTTCAGCGAGATATACCGCAGTGTTCCATCTTTTCCTCTAGGTTGATCTGAGAGATACAATCAATCGGGTGGTTATCATTCTTGTAAAGCTTACTAGGCCAACTATCATGAGGTTTTTAAAGCAGGCCATAACGGAAAATGGCATGTCATTCGCACTCATGTTAACAATATGCAAATCTGAAAACCGACCCCACAAGCGGTCAAAGCGAACATAAAATGGTCTTCAAACCAACTCCATTGCCCAGCATCTTTACAAGCGTCTTATTGATTTAAATCGCCAATAATTTAGCATAAAACCTATAAAAATCAATATTTGCCGTTTGCCAAATGTTGTCATCGACAATAAATTAATTTGATTATAATTTTGAGTAGGCAGACCAAATATTTATTTATTATTTATTGATTTTAAGTTGATTATTTGGTTTGAATTTAAGAAAATATCTAACAATAATTTTATTATGGAAACTGACGTGGTTTTCACACATTATTTACATTATTTATTTACATTTATTTACAACACGGGAATTACCCGTGAATAACGGAATAACGGGAACGGAATATTCGACTGAATCGTACGTGAGTAATTCCCGTGTTGTAAATCATAACAATTATTTATTTATAAAAAAGTAATAGAGTATAACTCCGCCTTTATGTCAAGCGTGCTATCTTGCTTGTGTGCTATCTTAGACCGCATCGTCAATTTCCATCAGGTGCGTTGCACCAGTTAATCATTAAATAAAAAAGTTTTTCTCTACGGACATAATTATAACCTATTTTAAATTTCTTAGTCACAACACAGTCCTCCTTACTAACTATAGTGCCACTGTGAGCTATAGACCTCGAAGCCGACGTCTGTCCTCCTATACAGTTCGTATTACTCAACCGATTCTCGTAAAATTTAGTGAGCAGGTTCGTTAAATATACAGAATTTTTTTTCGAGTCCATTTTTTTTTAAATTGCGGAGAGAAATTAGCCTATAACAGTTGTACAGTATTTTGTCTTTTTCTTACTTTTTCGATCGGACACGACAAAACACTGTTTAACTTTTTTGAGGGTATACGATGCTTTTTACGTGGTAACGGTGCTTTATAGAACCACCTCACTAACCAAATAACAATGAATTTAATTATCTTGAACGACGACCAAAATCATCGCATTAAAGTCGTATAAAACTCGGAAAATTTGTGAATTATCATACAATCGGTCTTTAATCCCACACGAACTCGTGACTTTGATACAAAGAACCACATGAAATGCAAGTCTTGAATATAAAACGCGTAAGTTATTTTAAAATAAACTTTAAGTCAGTTTTATTTATAAACTACGGTTTACATTATTTTATGATACAGTGCGCTTAGAGACCGTATGTTTGATTGTACATAAACAAAAGGTACAAGAACACATGTATTTTAAATGTTGGTGATAGAAAACCGTCCGTTTTCAAAACTTCGTGCGTTTATAGATAAAGTACCTGGATGTCCGAGCTTTGCTCGGTATTTTTTTTTTATTGTGTTTTTTGGATAATAAACTATTGATTTTAGTCTAACCTCAAAGCAAACACTCATTGACTTCGTGTTACTTAACAACGGCATCTGCTGTTGTGTCGTTAAAGCAATTAGTTGCTCACAAAAAATAGTATTATTATTCGCCAATAGATGTCAGGAAAAGTCATATTTTTGTTATTTTTCTTCCAAGTTTATGTTTATGTTTATTATCGATAAAACACGAATAAAATGACATTTTCTAAAAATGATTCCTAGCTAGATCGATTTATCGCCCCCGAAACCCCCTATATACTAAATTGTATGAAAATCGTTGGAGCCGATTCCGAGATTCCAATTATATATATATATATACAAGAATTGCTCATTTAAAGATATAAGATAACATTAAACAATCTCTGAAACTTCTAGGCAAGCGCTATCCATCTTAAGATAGATAGGTAAAATCTGTTTGGTTCACACCAAAAATAAAACATAAGAAGATAATTATATCACTTTATCTTTAACTGGCGGCCTTATCACTAAAAGTGATATCTTCCAGGCAACCTTAGTATGGAGAGGATACGACGCAACATTGTGCAGCATCAGGCGAAATCGCGTCGCGTTTAAAAAAAATTCTTCAGGACGAATCATAAAATATTTTCCACCTTTAAAAAAGCTCCCTATCTCAGAGTAACTTAACATTTGTTGCTTTATTACGTTGATAAAACAGCGTATAAAGTTACTAGATAAGATTTCTTCAGATATCCTACTAATATTATAAACACGAAAGTTTGTAAGAATGGATGGATGGATGTTTGTTACTATTTCACGCCAGAACGGCTGAATAGATCTGGATGAAATTTGGCACAGAGATAGATTATAGTCTAGAATAGCACATAGGATACTTTTTAACCACGGGTGAAACCGCGAGGCGTAGCTAGTTCATAAATAAACCAGTTAAACAATTTTCAATTATTTCACAATCCAGAAATAGCATCCTAAAAGTTAAAAGTTATAAAAGGAGCTAAGCTATGTCGTGCTCGTTAACTCACTTCCTTTTATCATAAAACCTGTTATAACTAAAAGTTAACGTTAATATTGTTAATGGGTTAACACGTTAACGGCTCAGTTAATTATTTTTATTGCAAACTCCAAAATAAAGTAGCGGCGAGATTTTATCGCTCTTGTTAATGTTTTGTCATTATTAAATGGAAAGAAAAATGTAAAGAAATATTTAATGAATTGGTTAAACTTCTTAACCTTTAAAAACCTTAATCTTTATCAAAGCATGGTATAGATTTGTCTCGTATATATTATATCATTAATTAATTAATTATTTATCATTGATAAGTATTATGCAAGTATTTTTTTTTTATGTCGATCATAGTGAAAAAGCTCTAGAAAAAATACTTCACATCGACACATGACACGCAACGAATTTAGACTTACCATATATGATTATATATTTTTTTTAATAATCATGAGTGTTTTATTAATTTTGTCGAAACTTCATGCATTATTTTTACCCGCCTGCGCAAGGAGGGATATGTTTTTCGAGTGTTTGTATATATGTGGGTATGTATGTATGTATGCCTAAGGTTTCTTTGGCACGCCCTACAGCCCAACAGCTTGATGAATTTCGACACGTGAGGTGTTATTTGAATCGTCTTTATAGTAGAAGTGACATAGGATACAACATTTTGCAGTCGAGATTTTTTCTTTTAATAATGTTACTTGTTTATTTCAGTGCTAACCTAAATAATAACCCGTAACTGATTGGACCGTATCGCGTTATGTCACATGCCGTCACACAATGGGGTATAAATTACCCCTTCGCCTCGACACGGGGTCTAACGTACCATGGGATCTGACAACAACCATGAGACTTCAGAACGTATAGTGAGACCTTCATAAGATGCAGAATGAAATTATGCGTAATTGGGCAGAGATTAAGCACACAAAGAGAGACAATGACACTTATTCTGACAATAGTGGCTTAGTTTGCTTAAAAATGTTTTTTAGTTTAATGGAGAGAAAAAAGTTCTTCCAAAACCAAAACATTATTTATAAAACATTTGGTTTTAACAACAAATCAGACACATTTGTCACACCTTTCCCCTGAAGGGGCTGGCAGAGGTGTATAACACGCCGTACGCCGGACGATATTCATTCCCAAAAACCAACAGGCGACGAGCCTCTCGCCTTACACCGGGCTCCAGTTGCATAGCAGATGACATTGACATAAATATCTAAAACGGTTAGCACAAATTTCATGAACAAGCTCTCACACCGAGCACAATTATCAAACTTCGCTATACCTACACAGGTAACAGCTACAATGTAAAATGGAGTCTCCGCATGATCGTGGTCACACTACCGCCGCTGATGTGCCACGGTCGCCGGTGGAAAGGTCAAGGCGTGCTGCCGTGATGTACCATTGAATTTTATGCTTCAACGGGAACGTTTGGGAAGTTTGACGTTGCAAAGATGGATTTTCAATTTATGAATTCACTAGCTGCGTCCTGTGGTGTTTTAAAAGTACCCGTGGTTTAAAAGTACGGCCTTTTGTATACCTCTGACGTGTTTGCAAAATTTCATGATGAAGGCTTGAGAAGTTGAGGTAAAGCTTAACAATGAAACGAACCAACAAACTTACCTCCACATTTATTAAATAAAAGCTGTTAGTCGCGACTTGATTCCCGTTTATTTAGAGAATAGAATATCCATAAACCCCATAAACCTTCCTCGTGAAATACTGTAAGTAATTGTCAAATTCCATCAATATCCATTCAGCCGTTTAGCCGTGAAAAGCCTACAAACAGACAGACTTACTTTCAATTTTATAATATTAGTATGGATTAAGTTTGGATGATGTTTCGCAATAAATAGTAAAATGGAGGACAGAGAAAAACAAATCTTGACCAAATCAAAGAAAATTAATATAATAATTGGACACTGACCATGGCAATCAGAATGGGGTCTATTTTGACATTTGAAGTTTATTTTATTGTGTCTCCGATTGTCGATAAGTTAAACAATAAGGTCGCTGGACATTACTCCGCCAACAAGAGCAACGCTCTTCAATCTGATAGCTTGGTAACATTTCCGCCACAAGATTTAGGGACACTGTGTCCGAAATGACACTTGAAATTTTTATATTAATTTTACTGACGTTTCGGACACTGTGCGCTTGTGCAACATAACTGAACCCCGTGCGTGTGACTGAACTGAGCTTCATCGAAGTTCTACTGCACGCTGGTGTTAAATTACAAAATCTGTTTTTTAAGCTTCCCTTTAAATACATTATTATCATTTAATGTGCCATTAACTTTTACGTGTTAGAATCAGCAGTTCAAATACTTAGAAAAAATATTAACATTAAAGATGGCATTACATTAATTTAAAGAATGCCTTATCTTAGTTCCTAAAGCAAACATTTGCAGCGGCACGCTAGTTTTATTTTACAACAGTTTATAGCTCATAAATTATCGGCTGAACCAAATTGATTCACTATTTAATTGCGGACGCAGGTCGTGGGGAGAATAAATAATGTTAAAGAATGCCATTTGGTCTTATAAAGATATTTTAATAGAAAACATTAAGTTTAAGTGTGACATTAGTTCTGACTAGCTCCATTTGAGATTCGTTTCGTCAATGTCCTGGGGCTTTAGGCAAGTCGGATTCGATCTTCTTCATCAACTTGTCTAAACTACATTAATGAAAAGAGGGTATTATAAGGTTAAGAATTATTTAGAAGACAAAGATGTCTGGAGCCTTCCACTTACGCCAAGTAGCCACTAGTTTTTATAGATATTACCTAGTTGTAAGCCAAAATTTGTGAGACTGTAATTTTTTTTATTCTTTGAAAAAATAATGCCCCACTGTTTCTAGACTGTTCTTCTGAGTAGAGGATCTTTATCAGAACAAGGCGGTCGAGTATATTAAAAAAAAACTTTGGCGTTCATAAGTGTATATTTGATACCTAAAGTGAATAAAAACATTTTGACTTTGACTTCTATTGCCCGGACCCGATTGGCACAGGACCGAGGCTAATGAAATAATACAGTAAGGCTCCGTTTTCAACAGTAATGTGCGAGAATGCAAAGCGAAGGATGTGTTTGTTAAAAACCAAGAGAATCGATTTATTTACCTAACCACGCTCAGCGTAGGTCCTTGGGAAACAGCTTTTCGGAGTGAGCTTTACGTACGTGCAAAACAAGCGAGGGATGTGTGTTTTGTGAGATGTATGTTGCCCGCTACATATCCTGGCACCGTACGCATCCTCGCACTGCTCAGCGACCTAGCACATCCCTGGTGGAAATGCAGCCTAAGTATATTTTCCTAGCCTCGCTCAACGCAGCTCTGGAAAAAGAAGAGAGTATAGCTTTGTTATAGCTGTACCGAGCTGCCAGGAGTAGTACAAAAAAAGGCTGTAGATGATGCTGATAACACTAGTGATGTTGTATAACTGTTTATTAAAATCTATGACGTAATAGGTCTTACTACCGTACCTAAACATTCAAGCTGCGGGGGCGATCCGATCACGGCAGGTCAAGAAAAGGTTAGTTCTCTAGATTCCAACCTTAATTTATGTCTGTTAATTAGCGTACTGTGACATTTGGGCAGGTACATTTCGAAAGGCGTTGTGCTTGGCTGTCAGGTTGCTATTTTGAATTCTAGATATGGGTAATAATTTAAACAATTGTCACTAAAATTAGAGGTAAGGCGAGTCCTAAAATCGCAGTCCGAGGCCTACACTAGCCAGTGCGGTATTAGATTCGTTCTCTCGTTCTCACTCTCATGACTTTTTTGTCGTGAGAAATAAGGACGGAAATAATATCGTACGCGTCAGAATAGAGTCGCTGTCCAGCATTAGCAGTCATTTCTATTATCACTGGTCAGGTACAGGTTAAGTGCATTGGACAGACATTTATGGTTATCTTAAGATAAGAGTCGACATAAAGCTTTGCTTTGATTGTTAAACGCAATGAGGTGACATTTAAGATAATCACACTAATATAAAGATATAAATACGAAATTAATATACAATTATATTAAGACCGTTGAACGGGCGCTATTGCTTTCTTGCTCATTCAACACAGCGTTTTTAATATTAAAAGAAACGGCCAAGTGCGAGTCGGACTCGCGCACGAAGGGTTCCGTACCATTATGTATAAAAACCGCAAGAAACAACATCTGTTGTATAGAAGCCCTCTTAAATATTTATTTTATTCTTTTTTAGTATTTATTGTTAAAGCGGTAACAAAAATATATCTGTGAATACTTCAACTGTCTGACTATCACGGTTCATGAGATACAACCTGGTAGGAGACGGACAGACGACGGACAGCGGAGTCTTAGTAATGGGGTCCCGTTTTAACTTTTGGGTACGGAACCCTAAAAATAATAGGGTCGGCAATTGAAAATCATTATAGTATTTAGCTAAAAATATAACGGTTATTTTAAAGTAAGAAACACGCTTGCGAAAAAGTTAGCGAAAGCCTCAGCAGCCCTCACCCCCGAAAATGATTCACCCTTGTACGAGACCGTTGGTTCAAAACCGCCCTTGGTACGCAAACTAGAAATGTGCCGCCAAAACTGTCGTGGATTCACCTTTATGTTTTCTTCAATGTCCTGAAGGTATGAAGTATACGAAGCAGCTGCACGGACTTTTAGCTCAGCTCTTAGATTCGAAAACAGACGATACATTTCGGCACACTTAGTTCGTTTCCAAGATGTGTGTAGTTTATTCTTGCGTTTTATGTCACGGATAATATCACTAGAAAACCAGACAGGATAGCGCTTAATTTTCTTATTTGTACGCTGCTTTTTGGGCATACACTCATCAAAGCAATCGTAAATGGCCCTGTACCAATAGTCAGTAGCGGTATAGACATCAGATGCTTCTAAGACAGAACTCCAAGAGTTTCCCCTAAGCAACAGAAATAAGCGTTCGTAGTCACATTTTCTAAAGTTCCAGTCTTTAGAGGAATCTACATTAGAAGGTTCTAAAAGATCTGATCGACAAGATGTGTAAATTTCCATGTCGATATCTAATGGTGGATGATAGGGGTCAATCTTTACGAGTTTTTCAGCGGCCGCGACCGATACTCTCCGCACCTCATCACTCTCTCGGACCAAAACCACGTCTAATATTCCCGCATGTGCATTAACTACATTATTATTCTCAAACAGCTTACAATATGACATAAAATAGCAGAAATAATTGCTAATGCTCAACGAGGCACTGTTTAAATTTAGGTCACCAACAATAAGAACGATTATATTTAGAAATATTTCAGTTAAGTTTAGTAGTGTAGTTTTAGTTATATTGAAACTAGATGGCGCTTTTGATAAAAAAATGTACCTACAGCAAGAACGCCCCGCACTCGCCCTCATACAAAATACTAATTGTAGTTTAACTTTATGGTTACATTCAATATGCTATGGATATTTATTATTATCTGACTATGAGATATGTATTCGTTTTTTTCTTCTATTTATGAGTTCTGAGTTTCTGACCCTTATTTATATAGGTACTTTTAACTTCCATAGCCCTCTATAAACTTCACAGCGGACAATTAACTAATTAATTTCTAAAATTACTTGCAAGCGACCCATCTTAATTGCGTAATGACCTGAATACGATGTGGAACACGGGTAAAATTATTGATTTTATATAGGTTAGGTAACCTTCCTAAAATTATTTGGGACGCCGACGATGCTAAATTCAGAAGGCTGCGAATATTCATAACGATCATAAAAAAAGTTTTGAATGTTGCTAGCTAATAAATTAGGTGGGTAGTGTTGCCAGAATATTAAAAATTTTCATATTTACAGTAATTCATTTTGCCAATGTCAAACTAAACTTTATAGACATCGTAAACGTTTCTATCGACGAAAAATTGCATCACGCTAAAAATAATAGTTTAACGTGATCTGTATTTCTGTCAGTCTGCTTCTCTGGTTGTTTAGGTTTTCATCCTATCCTAATTCTAGTTTTCTAACAAATATTATAAATGCGAAAGTGAGTTCGTTCGTTTGTTTGTTTATTTGTTTTTTGTAACGCTTCCTCGCCCTAACTACCGATCATCATGAAATTTTGAATAAACGTTGTCATTACAGAAAAGACTATTTGGTACTTTTTATTCCGAAAACATGAATGATTACTGTGGGACCGCGAGTGAAACCGCGGGGCACACAGCCATTAATACAACTGATAGATCCGATCTTGATCAACGAATTTAATAATTATATAATAAAGTAACTAGTGCACCTTAAAGACAGATAAAGACGTCTTTCAATTTCGGAAATAAGAAAATTTGGGGAAAACCCGCGACCCGCTAAATTTCTGTCATAAAGTCTGTCACACACTGGTAACATATTATACCAGCTGTCATCAAACAACGTTCGAAAGATAAACGCGAAACTAAAACATTTTTTACTACATCTCATTAGCGACGCCACAGACAGACAAACGGACAAATCTGTTGGCCCGCGTCCAAGCTATCATTGCAAAAGTTACAAATCGACCAAATCGTCATTCATGTGGAAGGAGATGGCATACTTGAATGATTCGGTTCAGACTTGAGCACGGAAATTACGTTTGAGACGAATCCAAATGAAAAGTCGTCTTTAGTTGTCTTGCCGCAACGAAGTCTGGTTGAAATGAGTTTGTATTCAGCACCAACTTTGCGAACAAATTTTTTTTTTAATTTTCCATAATTCAATTTTTTTTGTTGTAAAATAAATCTCATTGTGAACAAAAGATTGCATTTTTTATTACTGTACTTATTATATTTACTGTACTTACATATGAGATATGACTTAAAAATAAGTCAATTTTTTTTTTTTTTTTAATTTAACGTAAAATTATGATCTCCCAGCGATTTCTGTGACACAGTTTTTTGTGTAAGTTCTGTTGATACATTAAAACCAGTTTTTTTTTTAACCATCAATGATTTCTATTCATATTATAGAGCGCTATCAAATCCCACCAACGTCAATTAAAAACATGCACCTAACTGTTTCCCCTTTAATATTTTTTTTAATCTTTTGAAAAGAATAAAAGAGTAAAAGAGCACACTCGTGTTTCAGAGTGAAATATCACCCTGTCCAGGGGCCGAGTGAGTCTTTGACGAGTAATGAAAGAAAAATTACACCCGCCCTTTGAATGGCTGCGACTTTCATCTAGACGAAATTAACTTTTGGGCGCACGCTGTATCTACCTATACTTAGTTATAGAATAAAGTTTGAGTCACATTCATCCTAACTAATATTATAAAATAGCTGCGCCCCGCAGTTTCTCCCGCGTTCCCACAGGAACCGTTAATTTTTTAGGGATAAATAGTACCCTATGTCCTTTTCTGTACCCCAGACAACATGTATGTAAAATTTCAAGATGATCGGTTGATTAGTTTGGGCGTGAAAGCGTTACAAACAACCAAACAAACAAACTCACATTCGCATTTATAATAGTTAGCGAAAGTGAGTTTGTTGGTTTGTTACGCTTTTACGCCTTAACTATTCAACCGAGCATCATTAAATTTTGCATACACGTTGTCAAAGGACATAGGATACTTTTTATGATTTATAACACGGGAATTACTCACGTACGATTCAGTCGATTATTCCGACTATAGTTATATTAGTCGATTATGTCGACTGAATCGTACGTGAGTAATTCCTGTGTTATAAATCATAATGTGTGAAAACCACGTCAGTTTCCATAATAAGACATAGGATACTTTTCACACCGAAAAAAATAACGGTTTATGTGGGACCCTGGGTGGTACCGCGGGGCGCAGCAAGTATGAAATACTTTCGAGGCTTGGACGGGCCCTGATTGGCATTGAAATGAGAGCCCTATACTCCCATATCTGGCGCTAACTACCCCTGCGAAAAACAAAGAAGAACGCTACAAAAACAGCGAATGTAACCACATTCGCTGTTTTTCTGTAGACTCCTTTATTTCTATCCCATCCTACTTTTACAAATTTCAGTTTCAGAGATCAAACACTTTTCGGGATTTAGTGTGAGTAAGTACGAGCCTGTTGCTTTTTAAAACAGATACACTGAACTTGCCACCTTCAATAGAACTGTCTGTCGTGTTTCACACAGTTCAAATGACGCAGTGGGCCATCAGCAATGTTGAAGTCAATAATTTCATTGTCAGAATCAGAGGCCCTATCCTGATACTTAAATTATTATTTTGGTCACTCTCACTAGTTTGACTTCTCAGACTAGAGAGACAATGGCACAGAAATATCTCACGCGTCAGAATGGGCCCCTGTCCGAGACGGGACCCGCCGCTATATGAATAGAGCTTTAGCTGCCAGCAGGAATGTACAAAAAATATTTTGTAAAATACAAACTCTGGCTGAGGGCTGCGCTTGTGTAGCTGATTATCTGGGATTATTAATGCTTCGTGTTTTAATGAAAAGTAATTTTAATCTAGTTTAATAGACGTTATCTACCGGTATGATTAAGCAAAATAAAAATAATTTACATTTAAAAATTGTTTTTATTTTTTATCCGACCGCACAAGAAGGAGGGTTATGTTTTTCGAGTGTATATTATGTATGTATGTATGTATGTAGAGAGTTTTTATGGCACGCCCTACAGCCTAGTTGATAGGGTACAACATTTTGCAGCCAGGTTTTTTTTGTTTTTCTATACAACAATAGATAACAAAAAATAGATCGCAAAGATTAAAATGTTGTTCCATTCGTTTTCAATAGCACTTTTTTCAAATAAATAATTTCAAATATTTATTTTTGGACAATTAATAAATTAGGTAGGCTGATTAAGGACTCGCCAAGTAATCTTTATTAAGAAAAGTTGGCGAAGTTTTTTGAAAGACCAAATCAGAACTTCAGAGCCTCTATTGTACTTCGCGAGCCTGATTCTCAGAAAGGGTCGACATTCCAAAGAACTCAATCTCGCAGACTTACACTTCATAAAGCAGAATTTGCTGAATAGAGTCTGAGTCCCATTATTAAAGACACCAATTTATTTTGGAGAAATTATTCATTCGGCGAAAGGATAATTCGGGCGTCAGTCTCCTGGTGTAATTTCAGCGGCGTGCGGCTAGGGTGACTGTTTTGTCATTATTTTTTTCGTTAATTAAACATAAATATTAAAAAACAGGTTTGGTCACAGAATTTAATTTTTGTTAGATGTTTTCTTTACGTTGAAATTAGAAGAAACATGTATTACCTACTCTAGAAAATGTTTTTCAAGCTCTTGTCCGCATGCATATATCCCGATCCAGAATGCAGATCGGTAAGTTCATGTTTTGCGTTTGCTTAGGAGATCTACAGCATAATCTTGTGCAGTCAACATTTTCTAAACCCAGTATAATACGTGCCAAGAAAAATTAGACTTGCCGAGCGTCAGTGGTGGAAAAATATTTCAATAATATATTGAATATATCTCAAATATTTCAGGAATATTTATATCCTAAACCTAAAAATATTCTACTGCGTATGTCAAACCATATGGTTTGTCAAGTCTCATTTTTCGTGGCACGTACTATAAGTACATACCTTTTCTAGGGTTTAAAAATTTCTAAATGCAATGTGACGCGTGGTTGACTCAGTGATAGTACAGGTGACGAATAGAGACTCAATAAGTTGGAAAAATTAAAAAAAATCATTGAGATTTTCCTTCCAAAATTGGAAGCATGGACACCCTACGTGTAGGGGAATGAGTGAACGACGCTTTCTCGCTTGCAAACGTTTGTAATAAGATTTTAAATGTCTGTTCTGCTGAAATGAACTCGCGCACATCGCATCACGAATTTTTTCTATACCATGTTGTTTTTAACTCCCTACGTAAAAACGACGGGATTTTACGAGTATAAGTTTGACGTGTTTCCCTGTCTGTCTCTCTCTCTCTTTCTTTCTCTCTCTCTCTCTCTCTCCCCCCCCCCCTCTCTCTCTTTGTCACTCTCTCTCTGGGTGTGTGTGAGTGTGTGTGTGTGTGTGTAGCTCCCGTACTTGCCTTGCCTTGCCTTGCCTGTTCTTCTGAGTAGTGGCTCTTTTTCCGAACAAGGCGATCGAGTCTGTTATAAAACTTTGACGTTCATAAAAATATCTTTGATACCCAAATTGAATAAAAACATTTTGACTTTGACTTCGATGAACCGATTTTTTTTGTTCGAAAGTTGAATTAGTCGGGAGTGCTCTTAGCTATGTTTGATGAAAATCGGTGTTGATGAAACTCGATGTCGGGGGTTTATAAATTTATTAGACACTTGGTCAAAAAAACGGTTAAAATCCAACTAGGTATATGTAAGTTATTAAGATAAGGTTTTAACCTTGACGTCTGTACTGTAAGTAAGGCCATTGGAGTCTTTTTTGCGTTTCGCATTAAAAAAAAAATGAAATCAATATTTAAAAAACCTCTGCTCTTTTAACCTTTGACTTGTGATAAGATAATATAATATTTAGTGGAATCATAAAATTAATTTCCATCCACATTAATCACCCATTAAGGGATCGTCCATTAATCATAGGACGAAACGGGAGTAAGCGGGGTTCGAAAAACAAAACAGGAAATATCACAAGGGACAAAGGGTTACAGCTATCACGACGTGCATATTTTGTTTTTTCGTTCAACTTTGTATATTCTGAAAAACTTCAAGATATTTTGGAACAAATAAAATACACGTGAATTTAGATAGGCTAGGGAGTCAGCTTAAATTCTCACCACGTATTACCCTTCCGGGTTTAAAAAGTTGTTAAAAACATCACGTAGTTAATGGACGACCCCCTACATTATCAAGAGTTGAGAGCAAACAGTATTTTTGGCAGTACCCGATAAGATAACCCTAAATGGTATCAAAATTGGTAAATCCACAACGGTTACGGGGTTTAATGACCTACTGTTAACCTGTTAACATGTTAAAATTATTTAATGTGTTAGAATTTTTTTATTAATTACCAATGGAATTATATTTTCGCGGGAACGGAGAAATAATACATTTAATGAACTAGAAAATGTATTAATAGTTTACACCATTTGGGCCCAAAACCCAAAAGGCAGTATGACGTTCAAATGTACATTTCATCGAATTTACGCTGAGCAATCGCGTACCGTCAAAAACAAAACGTAACTATCGTGGCAATAATATGTCGTGGCTTCCAGGTCTTGATAGGTCCCACAGGAATGTGAAAAACCTGACTCAAAAAAACCTCAAACGCAAAAAATAAAATACCACTTACCCACTAGACTAGAGAGTATAAAATTGTCTAAAGATTTGATAGCTAAGTTTTTAGTAATTTGCAAACTTTGAAGCTATCAAACGAAGTAAAGAAATAAAACCTTTTTCATTTAAAAGACAAGTGCGAATACAAAGCGAATAAGTCAGCTGATGAAATCGTCGTTCTAAACAAGCGGTCCGACATCCTGAATAATTTATATAGTGAAAAAAGAATCGTCCCTTCCCTGTTTACGTTCAGTGTTGATTTTCCATAGGGATCTAAGCCTTCTGATATACACCTCTCTTTTTATCGCTTCCATTTGAAGCGAGATGCTACATATCAGAGTAAAGAACAACCAACTTATCCGCTGAGTTGACCAAATGAAGGTACTAAAACTTTCAACGAAGGTTTTTCAGTTTTGTGCAGAAAATACGCTGGTGGCTCCTTTATTCAACTCAGAGATACGTTGGTCGTTTTGCAAAGGACGGATTGTGAAAAGGATTTGGAATTTTCTAGAATGGCGGGAACCCGCGTACGGTGTGCATTTAAACGAGGGTAGAACAACATTTTTTGATAAATAAATTATGTGAGAGAGTGGGTGTTAGGACTGATGTTCTGCTTATCAAGTCTCTGAATCGTAATGCGCGTTGTGTCAAGAGTCAAGACCCCGTAGACATTTATCAGTCAAGACTATGAGCCCATAGACATGTTATCAGTCACATGCGTGTCGTACGTTTCCCCAATTTTCTATTTCCCGTATTGTTTTCGGATAAAAAGGTATCCCATTCCTGTCTTCATGACTACACGCTGCACAGCATACTTATGTACATAATCTTAAGTAGATAGGACACGATTTTCTTAGGGCCCAATTCACCATTTATGCTACTAATCGAGATTAATTAAACTAAGTTCAGTGATATGCAAAATGACCGTTTAACCTCAGTTTTTCACGTAAACCAAGTTTAAAATGAGCTAATCGCGTTTATATTCACTGGTGAAATCGGCCCTTAGCTATTTATGGTAATTTTTAACCGACTTCCAAAAATGAGGAGGTTCTCAATTAGACTGTATGTTTTTTTTGTATGTACAATAATGTACATATGTTAGGCGATTACTTCGCCAAAAATGTGAATCGATTTTAATGATTTTTTTCTTCGTTTGGTAGATCATACTTTAAGCGGTGATCCCATATACATTTTATCGAAATCGGTCTAGCCGTTTTTAAAATACCAACAAAAATCTATAGTTGTTTACATGGATGGCGGCTTGACGGGAGTGAAGCTATGCTTTTTATATTAAGTATACAAAGATTGATTAAAAAAAATATATTTTCATTTAGTAAAAAAAAAACCGATTAAGGCAGTTTTGTTGTGAAGAATACAATCCTTGTACCAATCTAGACCAGCCGTCTGTTTTTATTTAAACGTGATAGAATAATTTTAGAGTCGAGAATTGCTTGTCGAATTAAAATAGATAATGGTATTGTAAACGAATGCTGTAGAATCGATACCTGTTTGCTTGATCGTTTAAAATACTTATAAGAACTTTTCTAAGAATCTCCGAGAAGAATAGTTTCGTAGTAAAACGAAACAAAAATAACAAAGCAACAAGCAGAATATTGTTTGCTGGAAACCCCGCATCGCTGGCTGGTTGGCACACCTACGCCGCTACGCAGATTATAAAGTTTTAGTACGGTCCGCGGTATTGGTTTTAAAATTCGAAATGCTTTTAAAAATCGAACCCGCTATTTTTCTTTTTTCCTTTTTTTTACTGGACACTTATTGATTTAAAAATCGAAACCGATATTTTCTTTTTACTTTTATTTGATCTTTATGATCCTGTAAGGAGGTCGAAAGGCGAGATGTAATACGTTAAATGTTTCGATGGTTTCTGTCGGTCGACGGTGTCTGGAAATAGGTATCATTTCAACTGTGTGTGAGGTCACATAAGCCCTATATATGTATTTGTTTTTTTTCACGTGTGAAGTCAAAATAGAGCTAATGAAAACATGTGTTCAACCTTTGAGGCACACTAATGTACGGTTAAGTATCCAATCTGAAAGTCTTTAAACAAAACCCGAAAAAAAAACTATCACAAAATTCTCATCTACACGTATAGCATTCGGCAACACGTAGTGACGTCAATCGATGCTTAAGCAAGATCGAAATAAGTCATTTACAACAAGTTCGAAAGAGACGGATGACGATGACGTCATTACGTGTTTTATGAATGCTAGACCTTGTTTTTTTTGGACATGATTTACACTGTAAGTGCATTGCTGTAATACTTTTGCAGCCAAAACAACCTTCCAACTCAGAATCTCCTTTCCAAACTTCCTGCTTCGTAACTAGAGCAAAGCAAACTTCCCACTAAAGTAAAGCCCTGATTTACCTTAACAAACATACCCTATAAAAAGCGTAGGAACTGAACTAAAAAGCGCTTGTTTTTATTTAAACTCACACACGTCAGATCCAGGGGCCCCTAAATTAGCCTCCCTTCCGCACGAGTCCCGGTCGAGTTGTAAACGTTTTTCCCTCGTTCCCTTTCGATTTTACGACTGTGCGAGAGTTTTAGAATTGCTTTTATGGGTTCCTAGTACCTGGCTGGGCTGTATGTGTGAATAATTTAATTGTAGTTCGTATACAGTACGTTCAGGTACAGTCAAATTCGACAAGCGCCATTATAGTTGGCAGTGCCTCTGCCTTTGATGCAGGAGATCTTGGGTTCGATTCCCAACTGGATATTTTGAATGATACATTTCATTGCCAAGTTTTATTTACACTAATATATCTTTACCTTTGATTATTGTCTCTTCGGTTACATGATTATAGCTACTGTTTAGCAATGTTATTATAATGTAGGCATGAAGGTTTGAGATGCGATAATGGCAAAAAATAATTGCAGTCAATCATATCTTACTTGTTTGTATTGTTGAATGCTATGACAGGATATGCAACTTACCTGAAAATATGGAAAAACAGGTTATTAATAAAAATCATCAGATTACAAAACAGCTACGTTTCTGTCATTCTTCCCTAAATATCTTTAACTTTTATTTTAATACTAACTGTAAATAAATCTCAGTTCTTACCCCTTTATCAGAGGCTATTCAAACAGGGGTCTATTAATCTAAGATATTAAGCTCTATAAATAAACGTCGAAGGTGTAATTGCCTCCTACGCGCCAGGAAAAAGCGTACCAAATTTCATAATCTCCTTCGAGTTTCGCCTACGCATTATTTATACAGCCAGCCGTATAAAACACCTTTGAACCTTGTCTTTTTGTTTAAATTCCATCTGGTTAGCGTAATATACTAAAAATATAGGCGAAAATACTGCGACAAAGCGTTGCTTTAGGCAACTTATTTCAGGGAGGTGGGCTGTTTTTTCTTTATTTTTTTCTTTCTTTGCTATAATGTTAACCAATGAAGAAGCTTGATTTTACACTCAAACTTAGGAAATCCTGAAGATTACAATTTGCACACACACACAAAACTCTGCGTCTTAATCTAAACTTTAATAAGACCTTATTATACGTCTAGTTTTTTTGCACCGGGAGGCATAAGGTATCTCAATGGTTAGAAAGCGTAATTTTTACAGAGAAGTGTCATTTTTAAGGAAAAACTGGCTATTGTATTATAAATAGCGAGTAAAACCGCAGAAAGCAGCTATTATCTAAAAGTACATTTATATAGCGAGAGGCGGTTAGCCGGCGCCATCTACCGTGATCTATGGGCGCCGGGAAGTCGGAGCGCGGGCGCATGCGATTTGCGCTCGATCACAGATCAGCGAGCGATCCTTGCATGCGATAACATGCCTAATGGGTGAAAGTGAGAGGTAATGACGGCTAAATACTGGCGTCTTCTTTATTCATGGGATTCTATCGACTTTGTCCTCTGTGAAGAAATTACAGCTAAGTACTTATTTTTATCAAAGTGACGCATTATTGTGTTGGACAAAAGGAAAGTCTACGACGCCGACAGCAAGAAATTTTGGTGTTTCGTAAATTAAAACTACGGATATTTCGTGTTCAAACCGAGTTTATTTGTTCAGTCTTGAGAGCAATGAGAAGAATTTAGAATTCACTAAGACTAAAGACTTAATTGTTATTTTTTGTTTATCGATGAAAGCAATTCAAACACAATAGATTAGTTTATCAAGGATGAGAAAGAAACAACCCAAAAATTACTCTCGCCGTAGCCACGTAGGTATTACCATTTTTTTTTCGAACTTCCAAGTAAATTTGAAACTATGAACCATCTGTATGGTAACATAATCTTAGCCCCAATCGGTTCACATGTGCAACTTATTGGCTGTTAGCATGTTAAATTATGTTTTGGCATGATTCTGTATTTGAGTACTTATTAGAAGGTAATAAATTGACGTGGAGGTATGAATACAGCTTTATTTGTTCTGATGAATTGGATTTATAGGTGTGACAGCGTGATAATGAAGCATGTTTTTTTTTATAAATAGGGTTCAAAGGTGCAAAATCGAAAGGAAGTCATGACAGATATTTATAGACAAACATTACGAGGAAAGCCACAGGACATGAACAGCTGTTGACTGCTGTTGCATTGTTGACTGAGTGGTCTTTTTACCCGAATGCACAAGAGGAGGGTTATGATTTTCGAGTGAATGCATTTAATTATGTATGTATGTATGAGGTTATTTTGGCACGCCCTACAGCCTAAACAGCTTTTTGGATTTCGACATGTGAGGTGTCATTTGAATCGTCTTGATAGTGGAGACACAGTGGGAGTGGAGTATAGAGGGTACCACATTTAGCAGTCGTAGCATTTTTTTTTTTTTAAATTATGTTACTTGTGTTAATGATGAGATGCATAGAAATTCTTTAGGTTTAATAGTAACTTTCTGGTTTGCCCTGTATCATTGTGAACTCGTGAACAATAAACATATGGTAAGTATAAGCACAAAATTTTTAGGGTTCCGTATTTCGCAAACGTAATTGACATCCAGACTTCGTGTCTCATATCTTAAACTCTCCATATTTGGTTCGTACACGAAGCACCACTTGTTACTAGGTGTTAAACCGAACTGCTGGTATTTATCAATGGTCATGACATAATTATTGTTCGAAACGGTCAGTAGGGCCCTATTCTGACTATTTCATGATTAATTCGAGTACTGTCATGCTTAGGAGAAATTTGTGGCTGATACACTTACGAGTATGTATCCAAAGCATCTCCTACTGCACCTAGATATCCTCCTAGTAGGGATAAGTAGGAAAAGTTTGATCTTTGATCTTCGACTTTTAAAATGGCAACTTGAGCTCACTGATCCCTATTTCCTATCCATAAATGAAGTAAAATTATGAAAATTAATTTTATCAGTAATAATAGGTAAAACAGAATGATGGCCGCGAAATAGAATACGAGCATGAGGCAGACCTTTGGCTCGGTGGTCAGACGATATTGTATAAGCGACAGAAAAAGGGTGGATAAAACTACCACAGGACCAGAAAAGCGATGAAAGCCTGGTTGGAGAAAGCTCGCCTCTCAAACCTGATGAGAGAGCTAGTTCGATTCCAGCCGAAGGCACCTACCAATTTGTTTATTATATGAACAAAATAATGTTTCGTATTTTAATCTCATCTGCTAAATAACTGGAGCCCGGTGTATTGTGACAGGCTCGCTCCCTGTCACATTTGGGATTGAATATCGTCCTTCGAAATTTGGGTGTTGTAATTCACTTCTGCCAGTCCCGTCGGAGGAAAGACGTTACGATATTTTATTATGGTAACTACCGTGATTTTCACACATTATAATTTTATGAGACGGGAATTACTCACGTACTACGTACGTGCTATGCGAGACGAAGCCGCGCGCGCGCACTCACCTTGATAAAGATCGCCAAATGCGGTTGAAACTATAGCCGTAATAATCTACTAAATCGTACGTGAGTAATTCCCGTCTCATAAAATGATAATGATGTCACGATAGTTACGTGTGGACCGGAAGTAATGGTGCGGTAAAGAGGAGACCTATATTCAGCAGCAGCAGTTGAAAAATGGTTGATGATATTGTCAAGGTAGTGAGAGTGACCGATAATAATCTCGATTGTGCCAGAATTAGGTCTTGTTGTTGGACCGTGGCATAGATTAGACCGCGCCGTGGTCCGTCGTAGGCGGTGTCGTGAGACCGGGCTCAGGGCGCCAGACTTTATCTACGGCCCTAAGGATAACTACTCGTTACTGGTTACGTAACCAGCCGGTTAATTAAGTGGAACTATGGATTAAAGCACAGTTTTCAGTAACGAAAATTTGTGAGACTGTTTTTATTTATTATTTGAAAAAAGAATGCCCCTCAGTTTCTTGCCTGTTCTTCTGAGTAGAGGCTCTTTATCCGAACAAGGCGGTCGAGTCTATTTAAAAAAAACTTTGACGTTCATAAGTGTATCTTTGATACCTAAATTGAGTAAAAACATTTTGACTTTTGACTTTTGAATCCTTAACTAAAACGCCAGTGATAGATGTGTGAGTAATAGACTCGATTAGATTCTTCAAAGAAATTCTCAGTTGTAACGAACTAAAATTATTCATTTACTATCAAAAATTTACTTTTCAGTTTTCAAATTAAAGCTTCGCACTAAGGTCCGTATTCAGTAACTACGCTCAGTCATCATTTCGATTTAACGCTGTTTTTACATATTTCTGGTAAAACCAGTTTTAAATCGAGATTCAAGACTTCGTCGTTTTAGCATGCGGGCCTAAGTTATGATATCACTTCTAAAAAAGAATTGAAATAAGCAAATACCAGACAAAATAAACTCCAAAAACCTATCGTTCTACTAAAAGTCAGTTCCATGGAAACTCTATAAAAGATTTAGAAGATAGTCAGAATATAAAATAGGGTTGCGCCATAAAATACTGAGCATATTTTCTGCTTAAATTAACGTCGTAATAATCTTTGTAGAAAAATATATTAGCGCCATCTCAACATTTAATTTGTTCCGATACGCTGGTAAAAGATTAAATAAACAACTCTCGGTCTATATCTATTTGTTTATCTGTTTCAAACATGTTTATTAGTTTCATCCTAGCCAAAAGACCAGCGTAAGATGATCTTTTTCCAAACACAAAAGTTTATGAAAATGTATGCAAGAAAGTGAAATGTGGGGTCTTAATTTGGTCAGGATACATGGGCACGTGTGGTCGTTACATTTCGTGTTATGGTGTTTTAAAGTTTTTATTTGTAGTGTAATAAAAACTGCGTGTAGGAGTGGCCTACTGGAATTTTAATTTACCAAAGGATCGAATTACGTAACGTTATGTTTAATGTTTCCCGTAATATTTCAAGGATGCTTTTGTTCGAAGACGCTTCTGGGCGGCTCGAATTGTTTGGTAAAAAAATGTGGCTGTCATTTTCATTTACGAGTTCTGTGAAAACTTTATTTGAGACGTTGATGCTTCTTTGAAGCTACCTACGCCAGAATCGCTTTGATCATAAAATATTTATTTGTAATCGTAGTTACCTTTTCGAACCTAATAAAATGTGTCATTAGAAAGTACTTACGTATTTATGTTTCACGTATTTGTTTCTTTACGTTGGCTTAACCGTAAAATAGAAAATACTTAGAACAGGGTTTATTTTTTTTTATTTACCATAGACTTTGTTGAACTACCCCAGTGTATTTCTGCCTTTCGTGTTTTATCACGATTAGCTATATATTTGTTTGATGGTGTTTCCTCAATTGTGTAAATTGAAACGACCTATGTGTGTGTAGTATAAGTTTTCATAGTTACGTAAACTTTTTCCGTTTTCGTTTGGCTCCATACATTTCAATAAACTGCCCCTGGTGGAATCGTTGAAGAACTAAATTATATGTATAGAAGACTAGCCGCGCCACACGGTTTCACCCGCGGTTAAAAAGTATCCTATGTGCTATTCTAGACTATAATCTATCTCTGTGCCAAATTTCATCCAAATCTGTTTAGCCGTTCCGGCGTGAAAGGTAACAAACGTCCATCTATCCATTCATCCATTCTTACAAACTTTCGGGTTTATAATATTAGTATGATGGAGCCAAACGTAAACGAAACAAGTTTATGTTAACTATCAAAGCTCTTACTCATAAACCCACTGGCTACGCTTTCCTTTCATGAACATTTTCTAATGTATAAAGTTTCGTGGACATTTTCAACTGTTAAATGCAATCATTATCTGCAGCACGCATCGCGTGTCAAGTGAGTGGACATAAACGTAATCTATGACCAATAAACCAAAAACGTCGTTCCCACACTACTTCAAGAGAATGACATTTAAGTGTGTAATTCGACATTTGTAATTGCTACAATTGGTAGCCCACCGTGGCCTGCCATTTAAAGAAAAGTAGTTTCCAATTCTAGTCACTTCTATTTATCCTACATACTTGTATGTATGTGTGTATGTGTGCGTAAGTGTGTGTTTCTTACTTCTTTACGCCAAAATGGATAGACAGATTTTTATAAAATTTGGTGTGGAGATGGCTTTCACCTTGGATTAAAACATCTATATTCTATAAGCTGCTTTTTAATCGCAAGTGACACCATGGAGCGCAGCTAGTAATATACAGGGTTACAGGTAACTCACCAAAAACCTCGAGTTCATTGTACTCATCAATATGACCAACTTTTATTATGAAGCCAATCCTGAAATAGCGAAAAAAAATCAGCTGTTCTAAACAAAAAGTTCATTGGCCTGAGGAAAAGTGTATAGAACAGCTGATTTTATTTCGCGATTTCAGAGTTCGCCCCATAGTAAAAGTTGTTCATATTGATGAGTACAATGAGCCCTTAAGAGGTTTTTGGTAAGTTACCTATAACCCTGTATATTACTAGCTGCGCTCCGTGGTGTCACTTACGATTAAACAGCAGCCTATAGCATATAGATGTTTTAATCCAAGGTGAAAGCCCTGTTCAGATTCGTTGCCGTACCGCGATCATTGATTCTGTCACGCAGATGCAAGTACAGCTTTGAAATTGCATAGAAAAACATAAACGTTTTGACTTTGACTTTCCAAAAAACCAAAAGCAAAGTTCAACGACTTGAAAATGTTAAAATGCAAGCTTCCAAGGTTCAGCTGGTCGGAAAAACGTTCCTTTCACTCCGCCCACGGGCCGTGGCGCCAACGTAGGCGACGCAACGATCCTAGACAGCCTGTAATTAAACTGGATGCTGGCGATTTATATCTCACAGTGCATGGAGCTTATAAAGTTGTAGAAGAATTGAAAGTTGAGACAGTTGGGTGATTTTGGGTGGCGACAGACGTATTTAGTTGACTAGTTGCGCCCCGCGGTTTCACCCGCGATCGCACAGGAACTGTTAATTTTTTTTAGGATAAAAAGTACCCGATCTCCTTTTCTGTATCCCAGACGTGTATGAAAAATTTCATGATGATCGGTTGAGTAGTTAATGCGTTAAAGCGTTACAAACAAACAAATAAACTAAATTTCGCATTTATTTCGTATTTATTAAGCTGTGCCCCGCGGTTTCACCTGCGATCCCACAGTGACCGTTAATTTTTTCGGGATAAAAATAAATAAATAATAAATAAATAAATTCGGGACATTGTCTCACACGGTCGCCTGACCCCAAACTAAGCAAAGCTTGTACTATGGCTGCCAGAGACTGATACACATACTTAGATATTTTTAAATCCATACTTAAATAGATAATAACACCCAGACATAGAACAAACACAAATGTTCACCACATAAATGTTTGCCCTAGGTGGGAATCGAACCCACGCCCCCGAGCTCAGAAGGCAGGTTCACTACCAACTGAGCCACCGAGGCAGTCCCTACCCTAAAAAGTACCCTATGTCCTTTTCTGTACCCCAGACAACGTGTATGAAAAACTTCATGATGATAGGTTCAGTTTATCGGTTCATTCGGTTAATTAGGGCTAGAAAGCGTAACAAACAAACTAAAGAACAGACTATCTTTCGCATTTATTAGTTAGGATTGCGTAACTTTCTACAGTTATTTTATGATTCCGCATTTCGTTTTGGTGCTGTTTTTAGTCATGATTTGTAAATCGCTGCAACTATAACAGGAAAAACTAACGAATTGTCTAATGTCACTCAATCCTACAATGGAAACGTATAGAGAGCTACATGAGGTTAGTTTTGGGGCTCATCGGCAATCGGCATTAGATTTATACTTTTTTTTTCTATACTGTTTAGTAAGTAGTAAAAACTTTAAACCTAATATTATATGGGCTAGTTTCTAATTTTGTGACATGGCTTTTTTGGCTCTAAACAAGTTAAGTCTTATGATAATTATGACGTGTACAATGCATGTGGTAGATTAAGCGTTTAGCGTTTACCGTCGGTGGCTGAATTTAAAAATAATTGCAATAAGATGTCACAGTACGGGACCAGATGTACACTTCAATCATGTATTTTTCCAATAAATACGTCTATTTAAATTAAAAAAAAAAAACGAAATGTCATAAGTTCACGACTATTTTAGTTTGAAAATCGTAGTAAACTCAGCAAGCTCTCTCTACTACTACTCTTTCAGAAGTATCTCTCCATCCTAAGGTTGCCTGGCAGAGATCGCTCTTAGTGATAAGGCCGCCAGTTGTTACACTACAGTTTAAGATTTTTCTGTTCTTTTGTTTTTGTTATTTCTGGTGTGAACAATATAGTGTTTATCTATCTATCTATCTATCAATCAAGCAAATAGTCTTAAATATAAAATTACTTACATTAATTTTGTATTTAGACTCAGCGCAGATCATACGTACCTACAGCATTAAGCCACGTCGTAATTTATGATGGTAAAGTCAATTCACTGATGAAACCAACACAGCGTATCATTAATACTAACAGAATCTGCTACGAAGATTAGTGTAAGCCGACGGGTTATCCCTTTGTGGTTGTGTAATTGTGACAGTGTGGGAATAAGCAGCGCACAGGAGCGGACTAAAGGTGGGGGCCATTGGCCTATATCGAAGGATGTTGGTCGAGGGGTTGAAGTCATTTTGAACTTTGACATTTAGCCGGTGTCACGTGTAGCATGTTTGCATTTTTTAAAGTAATAAATGTGTATTATATGGCCGTTCAATTAAAATTATAAAAAAGGTTTGATCTTAGTAGGAAATTTTTTATTATTTTTATTCAGCAAGTTAATTCTAAAGTTTTAGTTAACCGCAAGTCAGGATTTTTTAATTCTGATGTTAACGTGTACAAGCCTCATCGTAAAAACAGTAAGGTTAGGTAACCAGCCAATTAGTTACTCGTAGTAGTAGTTTGAGCTACTTAATGACCCGTTGGATCTCTATTTCTGGGCTTTGTTAATCTCCACATAGTACGAAACAAAGTCGCTTTTGCGTCTGTATCGTCTCTCTCTATCTGCATGTCCGCTAACTTCTTCTAAACCAGGTAACGGAATTTGAGCTTGATTGAAGCTTTTGCCATGAGTCCGATAATTTACGGAAGGTTTATAGGTACTGTGAGAAGTCTGAAACAAGCGATGAAGCCTAGTTGGAGAAGGCCCGCCTCTCAAGCCAGAGGAAGCGGGTTCGAACCCAGTCGACGGCACGCACCAATTTGTTCATTGTGTGAACATATGTGCGTATTGTATGTCATCTGCTCCATGAATGGAGCCCGGTGTATGTCGACAGGGTCGCCTCCTGACACATTGGAGACTGAATATCGTCCGGCGAAGTGTGGGTGTTGTATTACACATCTGCCAGCCCCTTCGGGGGAAAGGCGAGATGATATGAAAAGTCGGAGTGGGCCGCTAGTAAATGTTACTTTTGGCCCTCTATTGAAATCCTCAGTCCGTCCTCGCCGAGATTACAAGTAATGAGTTTATGAGATATAAAGAGCAATGCGTGTGAAAGTGCGTGCCGTACTGAGTGTATGCGACACGCATCACGGCCTTTGTTCGCTAAAACGGAGCTCGGAGGTGATTTGAATTTGAATTGTTACGGTTCAGAGAGATTGGAGACAGATTTTTGGCATACAATTAGTAAAGCTTGATACAACATAACATAACTCACATCGTCAAGTCTTTCTAGCGAAGGGGCTGGGAGAGCTAGGTATGGCAACAACACTCACACTTTGCCGAACAATATTCAGACCATTTTCAAAATGGTAGTTCTGAAACGCAAATTATAGAAATGCCGAGGTAATTCTCTAATGAAGTTAGTAACTTCTGGCGTTAAACTAGGTTTCATACCCTTTTCTAACAAACGTTGCAGCAAAGAAAGTCTTGAATTTCAAAAATACATCTAATTAAAGCGATTGCTTACCTCCCATTAAAAATAAAAATAACATAACATATCGTCACGCCTTTCCCCCGAGGGGGCTGGCAGAGGTGTAATACAACTCCCACACTTTGCCAGAAGATATTCAGTCCCAAATGCGACAGGGGGCGAGCCTCTCGCCATACACCGGGCTCCAGTCATGTAGCAGATAACATACAATACGCACGTATGTAATAAAATTAAAATAAATCCCATTAAAAGGAGACAACAGAGTTTTGCATGACCCAAATGTCTATAAATGGAAAATAAACCTGTATGTAGACTATATATAGGTACGTTAGCATGTACAGGATTCCTGTTACAAAGTTACGGCTAAGTAACGTATTGGTTACATTGTCAGTCACGCGCTGATCATGGCTTATGTCACGGCCATCGCTCAGTGCTCGCTCCTTTGGAAATGTGGGGACGGGAATGCATTGATTGGTTTAAAATAGAGGAGTCAGCGGTTTTTACAATTGAGTTTTGCTGTTGTTCAGGACATGTGGTTGATTTGATTGTACATGCTAAATTTCATCATATTCTGACAAATGGTTTTCAAGAAATTTGAGAAGCGCGTTTGTCTGGAAATTTCAGAGCGTCGCGGGACTCTTAAATACTCTCAACCACTTATTCGGTTTTTAAAGAACCTCCACAAACACGGAGAACCAATCACCATTACAGTTGAAATATAAAATGCCATCAAAGTCGGGAGCAGCTAATATGGTATAATCGGAGCTCTGCTGTAACATATAATATTTTCCAGTGAACTAATCGCTTCTTGCTTTAATCTTGTCCCTAACGCATTTCCACGATGCTACGTACATCAATAGAACGTCTCCACGTCAGGTGTGCCTCAAATGGAACAAGTCCTGGACGAGCTTCGGCGCATAATTACTGCATACGAGTACATTTCAACTGACAAGCAATCACATTATTTGCGTCTCTAGCTCGAGTGGGGAAGACTCAAAATACCTTTTCACTTACAATGTTCCTGTACGGTTTTCTTAAAATTACTCAGGAAGCCATGATGGTTTATTGTAAACCCTATTTCAAGGAGTCAAGGTAGAAAACATTTCGCGTTACCTGTTTGGAAGGGAATAAGAACCCATTACCATAACGTCGGTGTTTTAGTCGAAGAAGAAATAAAGATTTAGTGAAACAAATTGTTAACATTCATTTGTTTTGACGGGAAGCGAGACGGAGGTTGCTTGTGGTTGGAAGATGCAGAACCACTCGCAAAAGGTAATATTTTAATGAAAATTTGGGTTTTTACCCAACTGCGCAAGAAAAAGGGTATGATTTTCGAGTGTATGTAATTATGTGGGTATGTATGTCTGAGATTTCTTAGGCACGCCCTACAGTAAGCAGCTTTATGGATTTCGACATGTGAGGTGTCATTTGAATCGTCTTGATAGTGGAAGTGGCAGGGTACAACATTTTGCAGTCAGGTTTTTTGTTTTTTCTTTTAATAATGTTACTTGTTCAGTAGGTACGTAAGACTTGGAGATAAAACATTGAATGAGACATGTACCTACCTTCATAATGTGTTTATAAACAAGTTCGTATATACCGAGTTACTAGGCCGCCAGAAGGCCTCTGACATGGCATTATATATCAAAACCGCTGAGCGCAGCCAGCTAGTGTGTAATAATTGGAAAACGTCGTACTTACCCTATGATCTGATTTGTTAACTTTGCCTAGGACTACCAATTTTTTTTTCGGACATCTTTGTCTTCCGATAACGTTCGGATAACTTTTGGACACTTTGTGACTGCGGAAATTGTAGAAGCACTTACAACAACATTATGTACTATTTTTCGTGATTTTAGATTCGGCTCCATAGTAAATGTTTTTCACAGCAAAGGGACTATGATATACTGATATGATGATATGATATGATATGACTATGATGATAATAACATACTATTTCCGAATTTAAGTAAATGTAATCATCAATTTATTCAATGTTACTGAAATATAAAGTCCGCAATTCGCACGAGTAGGGCGACAACGCGTCCGCACTTACTGGGCCTCGAATTATTGGATAATACCGTATAATTTTTGTATAATACGGTATAATAAGCCTACTCCAGCTGATTATGTAAATTCCGTATACCAGCCGGCCGGACGTGTAACCGTCACGGCGTAGCGTGACCACGCGTGAAGTGACAGCGGGACACGCGCTATGATGAATATACCTTGTTCATGAATATGCCTTGTTCATGATCATGCCTATCGTAATAATGATGTTGGTGAAATTATTTAAATTCTGACGGGCATGGAAGTTTGTGGTCACGGATATGGTCGTGTGATGGATGGCTGTGAATTATGTTTACGAGGGTGTTAATATTGTGCTTTTTGGTGTGGCTGGTGTGATGTGTGACCGAAATGATGGCGTTTATTTTGTGCAACGCATAATTTTATAATAATAATAAAAAAATTGTACAACCATTATGAAAAATATTTTTGTAGAAAACTCAGCATTATGTTTGCAGCCACCAAACTAGGTGGTGGCGTTTGGTGGGTGGATATTATTAAACTCAGACTTTGTAGATATATGTTTTATTAAGTAAGAATTTATGTTAAGTATGTGGTAGTTTCACAACCAACAACCAGCAACCCAATTCTGCTAATAATTGTTTTTAATTTGTTAATGAGTTGCCTCCAATTGTCACTTTTTGGATGCCAAAAGTGTCAAAATGCAATTTATTAACAATTTAAAAACAATTGCTCAGTAGTATCGAAGCCTTAGGCAGCTGATCTTAATTTAATCTCGCAAGACTTGTGCATCAATTAGTCTGCATCCTAAAAATTTCTCCTCTCAGAAAATAGCAAAAAACTTCAATCCACTTGTAGCTAATTTTTCACAAATGTCTTACGAGATCTGAACTCACAGTGCTACGAAGCCCGCAGTTCAAGTAGCCACTGCCCGCTTTAAATGTCCATAGAACAGACAGTTTGCATTTAAAACGCCACGAAGCAAAGATTAGAGCTTTATGAAACGAATAGCCACTAGCGGACCCAGGAGGGAGGCTGTGGGTCTCAAGACCCCCCCTATCCTACCCCGAAATATCTAAATCACACTTAACAATAGTCTAGAAAAGGATAGATAGATAGATAGATAAACTCTTTATTGTTCACACCACAGATAACAAAACAACAAGAGAAAAATAATGATAAAACATATTATAAATAGTGTAACATCTGGCGGCCTTATCACTAAAAGCGATCTCTTCCAGGCAACCTTAGGATGGAGAGTTTTATTTAAAGAGTTTAAAGGCTGTTTTATTAGTGATTTTGTTTTTATATACATTGGTACAGGTTATGTTCACCTAAGTCGAGCTAAGCTAAGCCGGTGGGCTTGACTAAGATATACTAACTAACTAACTAGGTAGGTAATTTGGGGGTATTTGGTAGGTAATTTTGAAATCAAACCAAAATCTTAACTACCTCTTTCTTGCCTGTTCTTCTGAGTAGAGGCTTTTTGTCCGAACAAGGCGGTCGAGTCTATTTAAATAACTTTGACGTTCATAAGTGTATCTTTGATACCTAAATTGAATAAAAACATTTTGACTTTTGACTTTGACTTTTGACCTAGTTAGATAGTGTAAGCTGTAGCTGTAGTGTAAGTGTAATTTAAGCTTTATCAAGGTAAGATTTTGGATTGCACGGCCAAGCCAAAATCTTACCTTCCTTGATAAAGCTTACATTCATCTAAGTTCCTTCATCAAACCTTCATCCTAGATCCGTCAGTGAGAATAGCTATAACAATAGAATAGCGTTTTAGCAGACTGCCAGTGTTACATACACTTACACATTGTTTAAGTCTTCATGGGGGTTATATTGTTATGGGATAGCAGGGTGGTCTGGAGCTTAATATGAGGTTAAACTGTTATTTGATGTGGTAAGTATGGGACTGTTTTACATAGAACGATCATTTGGACGTCTGTTGCGAAGGAAATTTTAGTTTTTCTTTGAATTTTTTGTTCTCATGCATTTGAAACTGTTTTAAATAAAGGTAAAATCTATTTGTTTTAAGAAATTACACATTAGCCCGGTGTGTGGCGACAGGGTCGCCCCTGTCACATTTTGGGACTGAATATCGTCCGGCGAAGTGTGGTGTTGTATTACATTTCTGCCAGCCCCCTCGGGGGAAAGGCGTGACGATATGTTATGTTATTACACACAATAGTCTTCTGTCGATATGTACGTCTACCGTTATTCTTTTATAATTAATTAGCAACACCATTTCTGATTAAATTTCATATGGAAACATGTATAAGTGCGTAAGTGCGAAAATACGCAGTAATAACAATAGTAGTAATAAAAATATCTTTGAAATAGCAAATTTGACATCAACCAAAGATATTGCGGGAAAAGTTTCAAAATTTCTTAAAGCATTAGTCGATAACATTATCAAGAAAGTAATATACAGAACCCGACTACTCAATCTCACAATTTATCGCTTCACTTCCTCCTCAGGTCTGAGTGCTTTGATCAATTCAGTGGCTAAACTAGAAAATGTCCCGATCAAACCAGACCCTGGACCATAGAGGTAAATATCTAGAGGCGGTTATCTGAACATTACGTCCCAATGTGTTTAGGAAGTACATGTACATTGAACGCCTTCTGTCAAAATGTTCATGTGTACATGGAAATTTTGTGATGGTATTATGAGAAATACACCCTTTTATGGTGGAAACTCCGCCAAAACGAACTAAGCGTTTTAAGTCAACTTTTCTTGTAACTTCTGTTTAAGAGTAAAGTGAATAGGTTTCTCTTAGGCGCTTGCCTAAGAGAAACCTATTCACTGTGTTACACCTTCGATCACGTCGACGCTTCCCATCAGGCGAGTCAGTGCGACGTAGCACCACAAATTCAGTACTATTATCGAAAATAGTTTGCCCTGTCCTTCCAAAGAAATAGAAGCTGCTGAGGACTATTTTAATAATTTGCATGCGTGCCAGCTGCATTCAGTGGCCAATCAAGCATATTACACCGTACATTGAGCAAACTACCTATCGAACTGACTAAATAAGAGAACTAACATTTCCCCTAGAGCACTACCACATTTGCTACGAAAATACGAAGCTGGCTCCCCCACGAAACAGAACAGATAAGTTGGCGCACTGTAACATTCTGTACACCGGTTATGGAACCAACAAGCGTTATGAGATAGCGAATAATGTTAATTGGAAAATCATACCGCGTTATGTGGAGTTGGATCAAAGTGAGGAAATGTGAAGAGGTTGTGAAATTAGCAGGGGCTCAGTAATCCGGCGTAGAGATAAGATTATGGAATTGAATTGACGTTTGTTGAATTTCCTTGTGAAAGATTTAGAAATTTCTTCTATTAGGGCAGTTTAATTTTATTTATTGTGTTAAGGTTTGGCATAGCTTTTAATGCAATGTTGTAGATTTAAAAAGCATTTTAGTAAATATAAATTTTGCGAGATTTACCTGGGAATAACAAAAAGAACCCATACATTTTTTAAAGATTTGTAAAATTGTTATTCCTTATGTTTATATAATTGCAAACGCATGAGAGCCTTGCATATAATTACGCCACAATAATTAGAAACAAATTCTCAAGCAAAACTTTTCAACAAAGGTTATGTTTGACAATGTTCGTCTCTAGTAAATTCATAAGTAGCAAAATTTTCACCGAGCAAGCTAAGCAGATTTTTGGTCGCATAATGTGCGTGTCCCGTGCGTGCCTATTCGAGTGAACATTATGCAAACGACGCAACGTACTCGTAGCTATGATATCGACTGCACACACACTGGCGCCGTCGCGTCAGCTAATTCATTATTCAATATTGCTAATAAAGCGAAAATACCTAACCCATAAATAGTAATAGCCAAAAAAATTTGAGAAAAGTTGAAGAGACATCGAAAGATATCAAACAAAAAACAGATAAGGCAGAGTTTAAACGGTGCCAAATCAACGAAGAGACTATGCTCAGTAATGCGCCAAAGTTAATGGTGATGACTAAAAGAAGAAGAATGGTGTATTTTTGAATGTTTCGTTTAGATTTATTTTGTATTTGGTGTCAATAAAGAGTTTTTGTATTGTATTGTATTGTACTGTTGGTGTAGTCAACAACCAAAATATCAAAATCGGCTGCAAGATGTTGTACCCTACGTGTATGTCACTTCCACTATCAAGACGATTCTAATGACACCTCACATGTCGACGACATCCACTTAGCTGTTCAGGCTGTAGGGCGTGCCAAAGAAACCTCTACATACATACATACACTTGTAAAACATAACCCTCCTTCTTGCGCAGTTGGGTAAAAAAACAATGATAACGGACGCCCACAAAGAAAGAGAAGGAGAATCAGAGTGGTAATATCAAAAGAAGCACAAGCAAGAAGGCAAGGTCTTTTCTAACTGCACGATAATTGAAGTTAGTTAAAAATGCTACTACCACCCGCTAGCTCATAATCGTCATAAATTAGATTGTACAGCTAATTTATAAATATGTAATGTTTACAGAAAACTAGGTGAATACATCGATAAACCTCATAACTGACCAACTGCTGGTAGCCATTAACTTATGGATTAGATGTTTGTTTCAAAAGAAAATTATATCGCACGAATAATATTCATGCTAAAGTTTGTGAGTTTATTTGTTTGTGAACTCTTAATGCTCAAAGGAATGCATGGATTTGTATGAAATTTTGGTATGGAGATAGCTTATACCTTAGATTAACGTGCATAAAGGTTACTTTTTATCAAGACAAAAGACCAAAGACAATAATAAGTTCATTCGAAATAGGCGCGCGGCGCGGCACTTGGGACCTCATTCACCTCTTCTTCTCTCCTTCCTCCTCTCTTCTCATCTCCTCCTCTTCTCGTCTCACCTTCTTTCGTCCTTGTTGCTCTCATTTAAAACGTCATAGGTGTGAGCGTGACCAAGATAAAATCTCATCTCATCTCACGCGCAGGAATAGCCCCCCTGTGCGTCTGCGAGTAATTGTGCTCTTTGACATAGCCGTCCGGGCGCTCGCACTTAAAGAGAAATGATCTCTGTATCACTACAATTAGGTGTAAGTTCATTTGAATTTACAGCACTACACCTATGTAAGTATCGGTGAGTGATTGATCTGATTTCTTTCTTAATTAAATTCGTTAATTAAGAAAGAAATAACTAAATTAAATTAAATAATTAATTTAATGTAATTAAATTCGTTAGCTCATTTGGATACAGTTAAGCATAGTGAGTCCAAGCGCCAAATTTCATTTTTAGATTTTTTTGCATTTTTGTAATCCTTAGGGCATAATTTAGCCATAGAAAAAGCACTCTTGTAGCATTTGTACTCTTAAGTGGTATTTTTTGATACCCCGTCCAAGCGCCTTCTATAGCAAATGGTATATTTCGATACGCAACACAAGTCCAATAACCAATTTAAAAATAACAACCAAATTGTATAATAAGAAAACACATTTCCTTTAAAACATTACAAGCCCAAACGACGTTGTGTTATGCATAAGTAGTCCACGCGACAATTGTTTGTTACTTGGACTAGTTTTGCAGAACTAGAAACGTGAGTTTGATTCCAAACGCAACCCAATAATTCAAGCATTTGTCGCATAGACTTGTGATGCATAAAAATAGTTGAAGTTAACTACTTACTTCCTTCTCTCCCTGCCGCCACAATTAGAAATGACTCAGTAGCGGCAAAGGTATATTTGATTACTATCTACGCCACTGGAGCAACTATGCCAGCGCCCCAGAGCTTCATTCCGGTATTTTAAGGAGTTGGGTTGGCTCGGGTAAGTGCTGGCAGGGGGAAATGCACAAAACACCCCTAGTGGGACTGCGATCAGTGCAGGGCTTAACGCCCTCACCTCGAATAATAATAAGAATAAGCTGAGATGCTACTCACAGGAGCCCCCTGGAAGTCATCAGAAAATACTACGACGAAAAAAGCTAACGACCAAATCCGTCCAAGATCCAGTCATGCGCCTTCCATCTCCGAAACCGTCAAGCCGGACGCTCACTCTACATATCCTGGCGAGACATCGCTATAAAGCACTGTTACAGCCTAACCAACCTAGGAGTAAAACATGACTGGCCACTGACTTACAAACAGCACTGTATGAAAACAAAATTAAAAGCTACCAGGAACAATTTACTCTCCCGCCTCATTTCCACCTCATGAGGCACCTCACCTCAAGTACTGCGCACATCCGGGCTAGCACTCTGTTTCTCAGCTGGGAAATACGCGTGTGACACCGTTCCATCCATGCTAAGGAAGTAGATGTTGCACTCAATGAAACATGCAGAAAATAACTGGCTGCTTCAAGTAAAAAGCCGGCATTGTTCCCCTAAAATTCCGCAGAGCGTCGATATCTCCATTAAAAAAATAAGCAAGAACAAGACCCAAGACACCCACTCTACAGTTTTTTACCCCCCGGTCAACCGCCTCAAGAGTCGCAAAGGTTTTCTCAGTTCCACAAAGGCGTTACCCACCCATCCCCGAGAGTCCTGCTACAAACTGTGACTGGAAAGGTGCGCACCACCACAAGAGTTCGTAAAACCGGCAGAGGAACTCCCTCCAGGCAACGACTTAACGTAGCCCACATGGAACTCGCTAAACAGACTTCGCTGTAAGTTCAACATGAGCAAGTGGGGGTTCTCTGACACGGGTTCTCACGAGTGTGGCTGCGACGCAACACAAACCATGGGACATCCAATGTCCTGCCCTCAGTGCCACAAAAGCTGCTCTCTAAGTGACCTGATGGAGGCCTAAAAAAAGATCATGCATTTAAAATAAATGTCGAGACAAGTGAAGAAGAGGAAGAAAGCGTAGAAATTGATGTAGAGAGAAAAAAGGTAGAAGAGGACACAAATGTTTTAAATAAATGGTAACGCTTTGGGCTACTGGAAAGCCTGTTTCAGAAAAAAATTGGAAGATTAAAATATAAATTAAGATTAAGATAAAAATCACCGTTCCCCTATATTCCAAACGACGCCATGTCATTTTATAAAAAAATAAAATGACATAGCGTCGTTTGGAATATAATATTTTTTTTATATATTCTATCCTATATTCCAAACGACGCTATGTCATTTTATTTTTTTATAAAATGACATGGCGTCGTTTGGAATATAGGATAGAATATATAAAAAAAATGATTTCAGACGACACGATTGATGATTATATTGAAGGTTTTAATGGTCATTTAGATTTTGATCCAGATCATGTCTAGAGTAGATTTAGTATCTACCTACTCTATATTACTCGATATGTTCTCATCAAACATCTGTCTTATCATCAAACATCTGTCCGTCTAAGTTAATATTATCCTGTCTGTAATAATTATAATTACCTGTGCCATTTTCATAGCTTTTCATTTATTTTTCTCAGTCCTCATTATCATCTACCAATTTATGATGCTAAGCAAGTATGGAAAAATATATATTTTTTATTTAATCGATAGGAAATGGACATTAATGTCCCTTGGACTCGTTTTGCAAAAAGAGAACAGCATATTATTGCGAGTCCAAATGCATTTTTAGCTATTTATGGCCCTTGGACTCGTTTTGCAAAATGAGAACATCATATTTATTGAGAGTCCAAGTGCATTTTAGCTATATCTTCCAAAATAAATACTTATTTTGTGTTTTTTTTCTTGTAATATGTTAAATTACAAATAGAAGCTTCGATATAAATAGATTTACTTTCAGACGATACAAATGCAAACCTCCTGCCAATAAAAACGCGTTTATGTAATTTCCCAAAAAAACGAAAATGGCGCTTGGACTAACTATGCTTAACTGTATCCATTTCATTTGCGACAACCGCCGAATTAGCACGGAAGATCTAGTGGAGAAATTCATTAATTTATTGAGATTTTGTGCAATGTAACATAGTGTATGTTGTAAGTGCATGGAGTAAATGTAATTTCTTCGTCATAAATATGAGAAAAAATGTAATTCGGTATGCTAAATCGAAAGGGGCTTGTGTAGGGCTAATTTGAAAGGGTCTGCTAAACAGAAAGGATCTTGTGTAGGGCTAATTTGAAAGGGTATGCTAAACCGAAAGGGGCTTGTGTAGGGCTAATTTGAAAGGGTATGCTAATCCGAAAGGGGCTTGTGTAGGGCTAATTTGAAAGAGTATGCTAAACCAAAAGGGGCTTGTGTAGGGATAATTTGAAAGGGTATGCTAAACCGAAAGGGGCTTGTGTAGGGATGATTTGAAAGGGTATGCTAATCCGAAAGGGGCTTGTGTAGGGCTAATTTGAAAGGGTATGCCATACCGAAAGGGGCTTGTGTAGGGCTAATTTGAAAGGGTATGCTTAACCGAAAGGGACTTGTGTAGGGATAATTTGAAAGGGTATGCTAATCCGAAAGGGGCTTGTGTAGGGCTAATTCGAAAGGGTATACTAAACCGAAAGGGGCTTGTGTAGGGCTAATTTGAAAGGGTATGCTAAACCGAATGGGCTTATGTAGGGCTAATTTGAAAGGGTATGCTTAACCGAAAGGGGCTTGTGTAGGGCTAATTTGAAAGGGTATGCCATACCGAAAGGGGCTTGTGTAGGGCTAATTTGAAAGGGTATGCTTAACCGAAAGGGACTTGTGTAGGGATAATTTGAAAGGGTATAAATGGGCTTATGTAGGGCTAATTTGAAAGGGTATGCTTAACCGAAAGGGGCTTGTGTAGGGCTAATTTGAAAGGGTATGCCATACCGAAAGGGGCTTGTGTAGGGCTAATTTGAAAGGGTATGCTTAACCGAAAGGGACTTGTGTAGGGATAATTTGAAAGGGTATGCTAATCCGAAAGGGGCTTGTGTAGGGCTAATTTGAAAGGGTATGCTTAACCGAAAGGGGCTTGTGTAGGGCTAATTTGAAAGATTATGCTAAACCGAAAGGGGCTTGTGTAGGGCTAATTTGAAAGGGTATGCTAAACCGAATGGGCTTATGTAGGGCTAATTTGAAAGGGTATGCTATACCGAAAGGGGCTTGTGTAGGGCTAATTTGAAAGGGTATGCTTAACCGAAAGGGGCTTGTGTAGGTCTAATTTGAAAGGGTATGCTATACCGAAAGGGGCTTGTGTAGGGCTGATTTGAAAGGGTATGCTAAACCGAAAGGGGCTTGTGTAGGGCTAATTTGAAAGGGTATGCTAATCCGAAAGGGGCTTGTGTAGGGATAATTTGAAATGGTATGCTAAACCGAAAGGGGTTTGCGTAGGGCTAATTTGAAAGGGTATGCTAATCCGAAAGGGGCTTGTGTAGGGCTAATTTGAAAGGGTATGCTAAACCGAAAGGGGCTTGTGTAGGGCTAATTTGAAAGGGTATGCTAATCCGAAAGGGGCTTGTGTAGGGCTAATTTGAAAGGGTATGCTTAATCGAAAGGGGCTTGTGTAGGGCTAATTTGAAAGGGTATGCTAAACCGAAAGGGGCTTGTGTAGGGCTAATTTGAAAGGGTATGCTTAACCGAAAGGGGCTTGTGTAGGGCTAATTTGAAAGGGTATGCTATACCGAAAGGGGCTTGTGTAGGGCTGATTTGAAAGGGTATGCTAAACCGAAAGGGGCTTGTGTAGGGCTAATTTGAAAGGGTATGCTAATCCGAAAGGGGCTTGTGTAGGGCTAATTTGAAAGGGTATGCTAATCCGAAAGGGACTTGTGTAGGGATAATTTGAAAGGGTATGCTAAACCGAAAGGGGCTTGTGTAGGGCTAATTTGAAATGGTATGCTAAACCGAAAGGGGCTTGTATAGGGCTAATTTGAAAGGGTATGCTAAACCAAAAGGGGCTTGTGTAGGGATAATTTGAAAGAGTAAGCTAATCCGAAAGGGGCTTGTGTAGGGCTAATTTGAAAGGGTATGCTTAACCGAAAGGGGCTTGTGTAGGGCTAATTTGAAAGGGTATGCTAATCCGAAAGGGGCTTGTGTAGGGCTAATTTCAAAGGGTATGCTAAACCGAAAGGGGCTTGTGTAGGGCTAATTTGAAGGGTATGCTTAACCGAAAGGGGCTTGTGTAGGGCTAATTTGAAAGGGTATGCTAATGCAAAAATTTGCAAAAATCAGACGTAATTATTTCAGAGGCACGAGTAAGACGGCACTGATTCAAATGACACCTCACATGTTGAAATCCATCAAGCTGTTTAGGCTGTCGGGCGTGCCAAAGAAACCCTATACATGCATCCATACATACACACATACACACATACACTCGAAAAAAATAACCCTCCTTCTTGCGTAGTCAAGTAAAAATTTACTAAAGCGACGTGATTTGAATTATAAACAAGCGACGCAGGCGCTTCGTAGCTCTCGCGCCTGCAACCGGCGCCGCGTCCTGGCCTTACGTCCGATCTGTATAATTCACGCCTTAGACAACGGGTGAAACCGCGGGGCACAGCTTAGTAAACAATAAAGTTTAGAAAATGCTTCCGTAATGGGACGGCAACTAACTTTATAGGTTTTATTAACGATACATTGAAAGTGCCATTAAAGGGAGGTGTTAAAAAGATAGTGCTTATGAGGAATTTTCATAGAGAGATTTAAGTAGTGATTTAATTTAAGAGGGAATAAGGAACATATTAGAGATTATATGAATTGGGTCTAATGGATAATAAGATTAATAAGGTCTTAAGTTGATCTAGTTTTAACACCTGTTACTGTTTATGTGCTTTTTTATAAATTATAAGAAGTTCGAGCTTAAAGTTTTTTGGCATTTTTTTTTACAAAATGGACTTAATACATATCGTCACGCCTTTCTCCCGAGGGGGCTGGCAAAGGTGTACTACAACACCCACACATCGCCGGACGATATTCAGTCCCAAATGTAACAGGGGGCGAGCTTGCCGCCATACACCGGGCTCCAGTCATGTAGCAAATGACATAACATACAATACGCACATAAGTTCACAGTTCACACAATGAACAAATTGTTACGTGCCGTCGCGCGTTGGTTGGGTTTGAACCCGCTCCCTCTGGCTTAAGAGGCGGGCCTTCTCCAACTAGGCTATTATAGCTTGCTTTAAAAATCATTTAAAAGCAAACTACTATTAAAAGCAGGAGCAGCTGTAATGATGTTTATTATTATCTTTTTCTCCAATACTATAAATGTAGGTTTCATATTTTCTTTACATAACCTTTTGAGGCTTCTATGTGTAATATTTTCGGTGTTATCAAGATCCACAGGTAGGTATAAAAATAACTCCTGTGGTCGTAGCCTCAGGCTGCTTCTTGAAAATTTAATAAGCTTCTTGTTTCGTTGTATAGTTTTCATAAAAGCCTCCAGTGAGCTTTTATCCTTAGCGGCCAAGGCTGCTCAGCGGGGTACCAAAATAAGGTATTATTTACGTGAATTCAGGATTTTTGCTGGAAATCAGCTCGTTACCTTAAAACACGATTGAATTTTATGCAGTTATAATTAATGTAGGTATGTTTATTACACGAGTGCGCAAGGAGGGTTATGTTTTTTGAGTGTATGTATGTACGAGTATGAGTGTATATTTGAGGTTTCTTTGGCACGGCCTACAGTCTAAACAGCTTGATGGATTTCGACACGTGAGGTGTCATTTGAATCGTCTTGATAGTGGAAGTGACATAGGGTACAATATTTAGCAGCCGGGTTTTTTGTTTTTCTTGTAATAATGTTACTTGTTGTATAAGTTTATAAGGCGGTGAAAGAAATTCAAACTAACTAACCCAGGTATAAAGACTCTCATTATTATTATTCAATCAGTATTACGAATTAAACAGTTCGTTCTAAACATAACAGTTTACATGTAAATGTAATGTGTAAACAAGTTGTGTACTTAGATTCTATATGTGAAAACTAATTGGTTTGGAAAAAAACAGGGATAGACGTGAGGGATAGATGATGACGAAATGTGACTGACTCACCGCTAGTTGTGGATGTGGCGCTGGCTCTGGGTTGAATCAGTCTGTGTTTTCCAACCATTCAAGTTAGCTGCGGTGATGGGATGCTCCCAAGGATCCGCAGACGGGGATGATATGGCGAAAACGTGACGCGATCGCGGCGGGTCGACCCTCGAACACACACACGGGCGAGGTGGTTGCCGGCGAGCACACGTTTTTAAAGACAGTTTGATTAATGACGGTCTTGCGGCGAAATATGCAGCCAAGGAGACGGTGCACGTAGATCGGCAAGGTTCTTGTTCTTTTTCACAATGGCGAGAGCACACAACCGACGCGTCGTCCGGTGGTCGTGGCAATACGCCAGTCACAAGCGGTTTGACGTAGGATAGGGAAAAAATGGAGGGTAGGAGAAAATTCAAGTTAGGTCAACCCTCAGTTGGTATGTAAAAAAAATAAGTTGAGCATGAAGTGCCTTTTAGATTTATCATACCGCCTCCCAAAGAGCTACTTAGCTCTTTACAAAAAATGAGATAAATGTAAAGTAGAGTATGATGTCTATGGTAAAGTTCGATTTGTGATTTGAAAAAAGTTGATTATCCCTAAAAATACAATAAAACTAAGAAAAATTGGTTGTTATACTAAATTGTTGGCAGATAATCTTATTGGTCGATACATGGCATTAGAGGACAAAGTTTCACCGTTGGCCTAAGAAGAATACCAGTAGAAGTTTTGAGTTCAACAACTCTCACAGTGCCGTCTGTCCCGGGACAGATTCGAATGACGCGAGCCTTTCGCCACTGAAGGGGTGGCAAATTGGGTTCTTTTATAAGAACAAGATCGCCTACCTTTAGGTTCTGAACTCTTTGCACCCATTTGGGACGCTGTTGGAGTGTATGCAGATATTCGGTCTGCCAACGTCTCCAGAAGTGTTGAGTAATTTGGCGAGTCAATTTCCATCGCTTCAGCGGGCCTATGCTCTCGTGGCATAAATCCTGTTCGGGCAGGGCGAGAAGAGGTTGACCGATAATGAAATGGCCGGGCGTAAGGCTCTCGAGGTCGTTGGGATCATTGCTGATAGGACACAGCGGCCGAGAGTTTAACGCGGCTTCGACTTTTGAGAAAATCGTGGTGAGCTCTTCGTAAACGAGCAAGCGTTCACCGATTATTCTGTTAAGGATGAGTTTCGCGGAGCGCACTGCCGATTCCCACAAGCCACCCATGTGTGGGCTGGCGGGAGCGTTGCAGTGCCATGATAGTTGATGTCTGGTCAATGATTTTTGTATGTCGGACTGGGAGTCAGCCAGAAATTTTGTGATTTCCTTCAAATAGTTGCGCGCACCAATGAAATTCGTTCCGCAATCACTGTAGACGTCACTAGGGAAGCCTCTGCGGGAGACAAATCGGTCGAAGCAAGCTAGGAAGGCGTCTGTCGAGAGTTCGGAGACTAATTCCAGGTGGCAGCACTTGGTGCTAAAGCATACAAAAATACACAAATAGGCCTTGACGCCTTTTGCGTTGCGCATACGGGACGTCTTGAGCATGAATGGCCCAGCAAAATCTACGCCGACTTTTTGAAATGGTCGGCAAGAATTGACGCGGTTGGCCGGAAGGTCAGCCATGAAGGGCTCAATATGTTTTGGCCGCATACGATAGCAGCGCTGACATTGGAAAATACGGCTTCGTATCACCCTTCGAGCAGAAAGGATCCAAAATTTGCGTTGGAGCAAATTTAGAAGTGTGTTCAAACCAGGGTGTAAGAACGATCGATGATAGTGATCCACTATCAGATTCGTGACATGATGAGACTTGGGAAGTAGCAAGGGATGCTTGCAGTTGAAGTCCAGATCAGACTTGGCTAGCCTTCCTCCTACTCTCACGAGGCCTTCAGAATCGACGAAGGGATTCAAACGCATCAGTTGACCTTTAACTACTTTGTTAGCACGCAACAGCTTTAAAGTTTCAGCAAATTCCGAAGACTGGACGAGCTTAACGATGGTGCGAATACTATCGTTGAATTCGACAACCGAAAGCGGTCCAGTTCGTTTTTGAGTTGGGTTGCGTGCGTTGTGTATGAAGCGTTTGCACCAAGCTACAGTAGTGTGTAACTTGGGAAACGTGCTAAACTTGGTCAGCAGATCGTCTGTGCCTTGGACCGTGTTTGAGGATTCTTCTGTAACTGAGGACAGTTGAACAGTGTGAGAGGAGGAACTTGGAGATGTTGTTTTAAGTCCCGGTAGCTCAGCGTCACTTACGGTTTCATACACACCAGGCCATGACGAAGAATCGTCTTCGAGCCATGCTGGTGACCACCATAGTTCGTGGTTGACCAGTTCCGATGGCAATAAGCCACGGCTTGCGCAGTCGCAAGGATTTAGCGTTGAAGTCACGTGTCGCCAAGAGACAGTTGGAATCAAGGCTTGAATTTGGGACACGCGATTACCCTCATAAGTTTGTAGTTTATGGGGTGAAGTTTTGAGCCATGATAGCACGATGGTGGAATCGGACCACGCCATCGTAGAATCAAGTGAAAGCTTCCCTTTCAGTATGTTGAGGACGTGTTCCAACAAGTTGGCTAAAAGTAGCGCACCGTTTAACTCGAGCTTGGGAACCGTCAGCTTTTGCTTGAGCGGCGCCACGCGTGATTTAGCCAAAAGGAGTCTGACTAAAACGCGGCCGCAAGCACTTTGAACGCGCAGGTATACGCACGCAGCGTAACCCCGTTCTGAGGCATCGCTGAAACCGTGCACTTGCGTGGACACCGGTTGATCAGTGATTGCACGTCGAGGAATTGAAATTTTGTTCAAACTGTGGAAGTCAGACAAAAATTCGACCCAGGCTTTATGGATATCCGCAGGGAGCGGATCATCCCATCCTGATTCGATTGACCAAAGTCGTTGCATAAAAAGTTTCGCGAAGAACGTCACCGGAGACAGGAAACCGCACGGATCATACAAACGAGCAATGTTAGAGAGCACGCCGCGCTTGGTGTAAACTTTTCCCATCTCCGAGACATGGTAGACGAAGGAGTCGTGATTGGAGTTCCACTCGATGCCTAAAACCTTGAATATGTTGTCTCCATCTTCCACGAAACGATAAGGAGACTCGCGGTGATCGACAGGAAACCCTTCTAAAAACTCTTGAGAGTTACTGGACCACTTGCGCAAAAGTAAACCTCCTTGGGCAAGGATGTCAGCTATGGTTTGTGCGAGGTTTGCAGCAGAATGGAGATCGATGGCGCCACTGACGACGTCATCGACAAAGGTATTTTCTAGCAAAGCCTTAGAAGCAGCAGGATACTTGTCTGCGTTGAGGTGAGCTAACTCATGAACAACGCGAATCGCCTGGAACGCCGAACTCGAAACACCATAAGTCACTGTGGCTAGTTCAAAATGCTTGAGCTGATCGTCAGGAGACGCGCGCCATAGTATGGTTTGATATTTGCAGTCGTTATCACACATGCGTACCTGCCTATACATTTGTTTTATGTCGCAAGTGAAGACTACGCCATGCAACCTGAAACGCAAGATAATATCTTCGATGTTTTGTTGGAGTTTGGGTCCCGACATGAGCATTTGGTTGAGCGAGACACCGGATGAGCTGGGCGTTGAAGCATCGAAAACGGCCCGTAGCTTTGTGCTCGTGCTATGCTCCTTCAGAATACCGTGATGTGGTATGAAGTACCGCTCATAAGGAGCCGGCTTCGGTACTTCACGCATGTGACCGGCTTCGAAGTAGTCACTCATGAAGTCGATATAAAGCTCACGCAGTTTGGGCTCCCTTACCAACTTGCGTTCCAAATTATGAAACCGCTTTAATGCAGTGTGATAAGTATCACCTAATGGCTTATGGTTGACCTTGAAAGGCAAAGAGACCACAAACCGGCCATCATTATCTCGGGTGTGAGTTTCTGTAAAGTGTTTTTCACATTGGACATCCTCGGGATCCGGGATAGGAGATTTAGGTGGCTCTTCAGCCTCCCAAAACCTGTTGAGCGCTTGACCCAGGTCATCAGCGCAGGCCATTGAAACAGCAATGTGAGAATGCTGCAATGCTGCAGGTGCTTTTCCCATGATTATCCAACCGAAAATGGATGAGTAGGCAGTAGGCATGTTGTCACCTAGACTGAACTTGTTCCCATCTAAAATTTGATCGTAAAACTCTACACCTAAAAGTAAGTCGATTGGTCCAGGAACTGTGAAGTTAGCATCGGCTAAAATCAGATTTTTGGTAAGTTCTAACACTTTCTTATTGACTGGAATAGAAGGCAAGTGGCCCGTTATTCGCTTAAGAACAATGAAGTTTGAACAAAACCCATGTTGATTTTCAAGAGTTGATTGCACGTTGCAACAGACTGTACCTCGAGTATCTTGCACTGACGAAGCACCCAGTCCGCATAATCCACCTGACTTACTGCGAGGTAGTCGCAACCGTTGGGCTAAGTCTTCACTCATAATGGAGACTTGAGAGCCGCTATCAATTAAAGCGCGTGCTTTGTGAAGATGACCATCTACATCCTGCACACTAACAAGAGCCGTCCCTAAAATCATTGTAGATGTAGCATTGACACCATACAATGTTTGTGCCTGGACTGCGGAGCTAAGTGTCGACACAGCAGACTCAGAAGGCTTTGTCGCAGGAGTAGGGTCTGAATGTTGATTTTCTATTGTTAGGTTTGAAATGTGTAGTTTAGTATGGTGCCGACCACGACATACTTGACATACACTTGTTGATGTACACTTAGAAACGTTATGCGAACGCAAGCAGTTGTAGCACAGCTTTTGTTGCATAACAAAGTTTTTGCGTTGCACGGGAGTCATGTTTTCAAACTTTGCGCACCGATATATATAATGACTCTGCGTGCAGCATGGGCATGTCATAACAAAACTCGCTTTTTGTTGTGACTTGTCGCTCTCTGTGACATTTAATGTGGTGTTGGCAGCTTGAGGCTTAAAATTTGAACCATAAACATTCTCTAAAACTCTGTGCTGTCTTTCTAAAAATTGTACCACTTGGGTGAAGGTGGGAATACAAAACGTGTCAGTAGATGATTCAAATTTAGTCCGCAATTCAGGTGGAAATTTCCTTAGAACTATGTGAAGTAAAAGAAACCCCCAGGCTTGGACATCAAATTTCAGAGCCTGCAACGCTTGTGTATTCTCCTTGATGGTATTAAGAAATCTGCTTAAATTTTTGACATTTACTTCCTTGATGCTAGGTAGATTTAAAATAGCCTCAACATGCCTATCGGCAATGATCCGTTTGTTCTCATACCGGTCAGTCAATAGCCGATATGCTATTTCATAATTTTCACTTGAAATAGGCAAATGTTTAATTAAAGACAAGGGTTCTTTGTCTAAAACACTTAATAGATAATGCATTTTTTCTACAGAGCTAAGATTTCCATTTTCGTGTATTAAACTATTAAAAATGCTAATGAAATTTGTCCACTCGACGTGAACACCGGAGAAACGAGTTAATGACAACTTGGGTAAATGAAAATCTTGACTCGCACTAGGTTTAGCTTTAAACTCGACTTTGGCTTCAGCAAATAAACCTTCCAACGATTTGATGGAATATACCATCTCTGAACATCGATTAAACTTTGCTTCTGCTTCGGCACGGTGGCGGTCTTTGTCGTCTAAATTTGCCATAATTACAGCGAACGCACCTTCCATCCTATGCCAATGCCTATCGATGTCGTTGAAACGTGCCAAGAAGGATTTTTTCTCATTTTGCGAAATACTTTGCTGAGATGTTAAGTTTGTAGCAAGCTTGTATAAATCACTGATGAATCTTGCACAATACTCGAATGTTACGTTGCTAACTTTTGGTTCACTCATTTTAGCTATATTCAAAGCACTTTTTCACTGTACTAAGACTTTATTGTAGAAACTTTGCAAGTTGAAAAAGCCGAAACGTACAAACTTTCAAAACAACGAAATGTAAACAACTTTGACGTTCAGACTAACTGAGTTGCCATTCGAAATAAAAAATAATGGTTGCTTCACACTTATTCGATGAAATAAGATCCGCTGCAAACTAATAAATAATTTCTCGATTTTAACGATTCAAATTCTACCATAGACAACTTGAATTAAATTGAATGGGAATGAACGTTTGAACCAAGTTTGAACTTTGAACGTAAAAAATATGGCGGATGATTATGACAACGAAAAAAACAAAAATGATGAAATTTTGAAAAAATAACAACTTGAGTAGATTGAAATAGCTAATTATAGGGATTAGATTTTAAAGGATGATTATCCGGGACGAAGGACCAGCAAATGGTTTGGAAAAAAACAGGGATAGACGTGAGGGATAGATGATGACGAAATGTGACTGACTCACCGCTAGTTGTGGATGTGGCGCTGGCTCTGGGTTGAATCAGTCTGTGTTTTCCAACCATTCAAGTTAGCTGCGGTGATGGGATGCTCCCAAGGATCCGCAGACGGGGATGATATGGCGAAAACGTGACGCGATCGCGGCGGGTCGACCCTCGAACACACACGGGCGAGGTGGTTGCCGGCGAGCACACGTTTTTAAAGACAGTTTGATTAATGACGGTCTTGCGGCGAAATATGCAGCCAAGGAGACGGTGCACGTAGATCGGCAAGGTTCTTGTTCTTTTTCACAATGGCGAGAGCACACAACCGACGCGTCGTCCGGTGGTCGTGGCAATACGCCAGTCACAAGCGGTTTGACGTAGGATAGGGAAAAAATGGAGGGTAGGAGAAAATTCAAGTTAGGTCAACCCTCAGTTGGTATGTAAAAAAAATAAGTTGAGCATGAAGTGCCTTTTAGATTTATCACTAATTAATGGTGCGTACTGTAATAGTAAATTAGTCAATCTATTTTTCTAATTTGCTATTACAGTATGGATAACACTGTATGTTTTCCAAAAATAAATAAATAATTAAATAAATAAATAGTAAAATGCTATCAAGAAAGGGGTTGTTCCTAACTCATCCCTTATAAAATCATCCGCTCTATATTTAGAGCGGATTTATATCTTAGCCTAACCCTATTTCTATTCTCAACTCATCCATACATCAATTTTATCATTTTATGAAACTAATTGTTTGAATGAAGTTAAAACTGAATTTGGTCATTATACGGCAGTTTTAATAAAAAAAAACTTATTTTAATTATGTATATTAAAAAGTCCTAAGTATAGCAAAAGTTTCGAGATCATTTTCGGGCAACTGTGTTGAGTAAGCTAATCATAAAATTTTGCACATGCATTTATCCATGCCATTTCAACGCAGACATCTGAAATCTTCACTGGAATGAATCAGAACCAAACCTCGTTTTGGGACGCTAAAATGGCTATCTTCCATCTTTGGATTACTTGAACTGAGATTGAAGTTATGCCGCTATGAAAGATAATAAACAGAAAAATATTCCGCTCAGAAAATAATATATTTGTTTATGGAGAGAGATTTCAAGCAACTCACAAATAAATATGGCTTAAATTTAATAATATACTATGTGCGTCCCGCGGTGTTACCTTCAGTCGTAAAGTAGCCCATGTGCTATTTAAGGCTTTATCTTTGTTTGTGCCAAATTTCATCCAGATCCAGCCGTTCTGGGCCCTTTTACTACAATTCAAGATAATTTCTGGTTTTTTTCTCTCTCGTTTGAGAAGTCATAGGAGTAAAAGTAACCAGATCTCATCTCAAGAAGGGCCAGGCGTGATTGAGTAACAAACATCTATCCAGGCATCCATCCAAACTTTGGCATATACAATATTAGTGTGATAAAATACTAGCTGCTTTTGATTTGCTTACGTTTTAACTTATACCTACTTAGCCTTGAGTGATTGTGTAGTTTTTTGTTGGTGAAAAGAATCTTAGAAATTTTAAAATCGAACGAATAGTTCCCCTACACATATTTTACCTCTTCACATAGTAATATGTATAGTTAAGGCTAGAATTTGACATTATACTAAAGACTAACAATTAGCATAAAATACACATTCTAATATAAATAATTATTTGCCCGCAAAAGCTTATCTTAACTTGAATTTACATAGTGTTTTATTCCTACAATCTCCAAAGCATAAATCGCCTCTCTAAAAACAGTTATAACAAGATTTGAAACAAAGAAATTCAAGTCACAAAAAAACATTATTTAACAGTAATTTATAGCTTCCAAAACTATTATAATCCACCTTAATTTAGCATACAAAAGTAATAAATTTCTAGCTTTGCTTTGATAACGGTTCGTCTTACAACCTTGAAAACGAGCTTCAAACAACGGCGTTACTAGTTACATTCTATGCCAACATAAAATGAGCAAACCAAACGAGTAATAAATAAGCAATTCTAGATGTATATCTATATATCTATTACTTCACAAGTACTACGTCTACTAACAATAAAAAGCAAAAAAGTAACTCTGTCTGTCTGTTTGTAGCGTTTCGGGAGGAACGGATTATTAATTTCGTAAGGAGCACAGTTCTGTATGAACTTCTTACTAATATTATAAACGCGAAAGTTTGTAAGAATGGATGGATGGATGGATGGATGGATGGATGTTTTTTACACTTTCACGCCAGAACGGGTGAACAGATCTGTATGGAATTTGGCACAGAGATAGATTATAGTCTAGAATAGCAAATAGGATACTTTTTAACAGCGGGTGAAACGCGGGGCGCAGCTAGTACATATATAACACTGATGATCAAAGAATGTTTATTAGAAATAAATAAATCTTTTTGCTACATACTAACGCATATTTCCGTGCTATGAAGACCTGGGGGGCTATCCCTGCGCGTGAGATGAGATGAGATTTTATCTTGGTCACTCTCACACCTATGACGTTTCAAACGAGAGCAACAAGGACGAGAAAAAGTGAGATGAAAATCTCAAATCTCCGTGATACACCGTAACTAGCTGAGTCCCGCGTTTTCACCCGCGGTCCCACAGGAACCGTTATTTTTTTGGAATAAAGTTACAAACAAACTCACTCTCGCATTTATAATATTACTTGCATCATTAAAGAAGCTAATAATTATGTTTTCAAATATTTACAATTTATGTAATACGAGTATGTACCTACAGTGTTGGTATTTTTTTTTTTTTTTTTTTTTTTTTTTTTATGTAGTATAGGTCGGCGTTTGACCACCAACTCGCCTGATGTTAAGCGACGTTGTGGTCTAAGATGGAGCACGACGACCTATAAGGTACTTATTCACTCTAGCCTTGAAGTTTTGTAGAGTGAAGAAGTACATAGACGGCAGTAGAGTGAGGTGCTACAAGTGCGCTACTGCTCAGACCCGTCTTCGGAACGGTTACACCGGACCACATCCCGAAACACGACTAGGTCATTTCACGGCATGGCTTGGTCCGGTGGGTGGTAACTAGCCACGGCCGAAGCCTCCCACCAGAAATTAAGTTATTAATTTAATTAAGTTATCAGATAATAGTAGTATTTGGGCGATATTATGTCGCGAACGAAGTCACAGGTAACAGCTAGTAGAATTACAAGTCTGGTCGAACCTGTCTGCGTAGGCGTGTGGACGGGTTTTTTCTCTCTTTTCGCTGATAAATATGCGCGAGCGCATCTCAAGTTCAATATACCGATTGTGCTGTATATGGCGGGGAATGGATGCGGCGGCATTGTCCGGAAATGCTTAGCGTTGTCGGAACGAAAGGGATAAAAGGAATAATAAGCGGGTTTGTTTTTTTTTCAAAAATTCAAATGACGTCACCAAAATGACCTCACAAAAATGACGTCACTTTTTCGAGGAACCGCACCGTCCAGTTCAAGACAACCAATTTCACGATAAATTAGAAATCGCAACCATAAAATTGATTGTCGGATCAGAACTAATTTGGCATTTATACACGTACATAGCTAAATGATTTATTATATTATATTTACGATATGTATATGATTTATTATACAGCCCTACTAGGTAACTATAATAAAGCTTATTCTCATAAATCTCTCCAATCATAAATGTCAATTAATAAACAAATATATTAAATGTATATTTGGAAGCATGGCCCGCGCAGCAGGAGCCAGATTCCTGTGGTCATCGTTCTGTACCAAATGGTGTTAAGGCGACTCTTACACTCCCTCGCGATGCGTGACCAACGCCGACATGGCCACGACATCGCCGACGCAGCGACGACATCGCCGACGCAGCAAAGACGAAGCTGATGCAGCGACGACGACGCCGAAGCAGCGCCGACGACGACAACGACGCCGACACAGCGACGACGACGCTGACGCGGGCGGTGCGTGAAACGAGACGAAGAGGCATCGTGAATGTGTTACACTGCGTATGTTTTCTATACAAACTGAGATAAGTACATCGGTAGGTACAACGCCAGAAAACACGATCCCGCGCACCGCGTTTTAGCGCACGTGGGACGGGGCAGTGTGAGAATCCCCTAAGGCATTTTACTGCTATCCACACCATGCACATATAAAGCCAATCATAATGGTTTCTAATATAGTTGTGTCGTAGGTGTTAATTAAAATATACATTTAGGAATATTAATTAAAAATTAAATGTGGGAAATAAGAAGCTAGAAATTTAATTTGTGAGATGGTTGAGTATGAGTTATTTTATATTAATGGTTACATGGTTCGGATTTTAATAATCCTGTTTAGTCTTTGTATGTTTATTAGTTTTATGATTAGTGTGATAGATAGTATTGATGATTCACAAACAAGACAATTTTAAATTTATGAATCACACTTTTATTTTAAAGGAGCGAGTTTAAGAGTGTCTAAATATGTATGTTTATTACTTCTTTACGCTCAAACGGATGACCAGATTTTGATAAAATTTGGTATGGATATATTATGGGTTATATGGGTATGGATATATGATAGGGTTATGCCCTGGATTAAAGCCGCTGGCCCAATGCAGCGAATTTCAGCTGCGTGGCTCAAACAAACAAGAACGTGGGTCTACGTTTCCACTGCAGCAGACGCTATACTTGAATAATAACGAATATTAATCCACGACTATGTGAAACTGTAGCGCAGTTCTGAAGCAAACGTCAGGCGTCGCTTCCCTGCCCATCGCACTTCCCTCATCAAACATACGCACGCTCCCGTGTACCGCGTGCATATCGTGGACAGGGTTGAGCTGCGTGGGCGCCATATTCGAGCAAGCCACGCGTGTAGCAATGACGTCGTCAATCATACACATGCGTAGCGTCTGCGTGGGCTGCAGTGGACGTTATCGCATACATTTTCTTGCAAAGCGAAGCGAGGCAGACGTGCGTAGCCTGACCGTGCGTTGGGCCAGCGACTTAATACATAAGCTTTTTAACTTCGGGTAAGCCGTGGGGACACATACTATAAAAGACTAACACCGATACGTACAGTTACAGTTCACTGGCTAGTTTTAAAAGATGTTATAATAATAAAAATAGCTACCGCAGACTTATTTTTTTTTTTTTTTTTAGCTAAATATCTAGATCAACAGATTGTAGCAAAAAATGTACTCTAAGGGCGCTCATAGACTCATAGCTCATAGTGAAAATAAGGCCCGTCTAGCAGCGCCATTAGTAAAACGCATTTGTGTCAATGACACTGGCTAGGACCATTTGGCCCATACGCCACACGCCATATAGGGTAGGCAACTCTAGAGCATTAACATGCGAATATGTTGCGCGATATTTATTCAGTTATAACATTCAGGATAGTTGAGTAATGAGCGAACAAGTTTGTTTGATAAGCCTTTTTTTATGTTTTTAACAGTTTTGTAATTTTTTGTAACTTTTGGTGTTTTCTGTCTTTTTTCTTTTTTGACACGTTTTCTTATAACAGCTTCTAGAGCTGCAATATTTTTTTTTCATAATTTCTTAATAATTTTTTCCTGTATTATTTAGTTAGAGCACCAAATATCAAGCAAAACTGAAATTTTGTAATTCTTGTTGACAAATGGAGTTTGAACTCCAGAGAGAAAACCTTTAGTTCCAGCTTAAACTAAATGTTGATTATAGTAATAAACTTTATAGTGTATTTTTATGTCAAATAATGTTCTTCATTTAAGTTCTATTCGTCTCAAACATTGGGACACAAGTACCTACTTAAAATCCTCGCGGACGTACTAATGGAACCAAGCAGTAGGCCCAACAGACAGTAACCAGAAAATGTTGTATAAGAAACAGTCAGTTTTGGGGGCTGAGCTACCCACGTCCGTAGGAGTGTACTCTATTCTGATTCCCTACACGTGGTCCCCGGGTAGTGCTAACCGGGTAGCAAACTCTGGTGGGAAGCTTCGGCCGTGGCTAGTTACCACCCACCGGACCAAGCCATGCCGTGAAATGACCTAGTCGTGTTTCGGGATGTAGTCCGGTGTAACCGTTCCGAAGACGGGTCTAAGCAGTAGCGTACTTGTAGCGCCTCACTGCCTTCTTTATACCTCTTCACTCTACAAAACTTCAAGGCTACAGTGAATAAGTTCCTTATAGGTCGTCGTGCTCCATCTTAGACCACAACGTCGCTTAACATCAGGCGAGTTGGTGGACAAACGCCGACTTATTCTACATAAAAAAAGTCTGGTAGTTACTACTAATAACAGCCAAAACAAACATAAACTAAACCATAAACGGCTACCAAATCCACGCTAACCAAGAAACAGGGTCAAAGTTCTCGATATCACAGGCGCCGCTCATTACCTCTGACGAAATTAACTCGGCTTATCTCATGACGAACGGCTCTTTAAGATTAGGTTATGAGCGCTATCGCTCTTATCTTCAAGGAAATAGTGTTTGCGTAGCTCGTTATGAAGCGCCGGTGAAAGGTTGATTGCTTTATGGTGATGAACTTGAATGTTACTTTTGATACGGTTTTCTGAAGCGTGTACGGTATTTTCGTCATGCTTGTCTTTGACTCTTTGAGATCGTAAAATTGCAGCTCTACAACGTGATTTTGAACTAAAGATTTCTGCAGTTCTTATCTAGATTTGTTTATACTCGTAGTTGATACTTGATACTATACGTATATTGAAAATGTTTAGTGACTCATTCGATTAAAGCTTGAAAGACTTGGAAATATGTACCGCTGAGAGATATAAAAGACGTGGCAAACTCAAATTTCCGAAGATGTATCAAGAAAATGAAAAGAATGTTAAGAAATGAATATAAAGAATTGAAAGAATGTTCATTGTGTGAACATAAGTGTGTATTTTATGTCATCTGCTACAAGCCCAGTGTTTCGCGACACAGGCCCTATGTCACATTTTGGGACTGAGTATCATCCGCCGAAGTGTGGGTGTTGTATACCTCTGCCAGCCCCTTCGCGGAAAAGGCGTGACGATGTGTTATCAAGAAAACAGCAATAGAGAAGAGAATATAAAGAAGGCTGACATTAACACCATGTCAAATTTATTTTTGCTAAACGGAGAAAGAGAGAAATTAAGAGTTAAGAGACACTAGAAAAGGATTAAGTTACAACAAAATATATGTACGCTCCTATAATACCGTGAACTACAAAGCAGACCCTATAAAATAGAGTGGTGGATTGACCCACAATTTGCAGAGACATCGCTATCTACGCCAAGTATTGGCACAACGACAGATAACACCAAAGAAAAGACAGCTCATAACCATTTCAATTTGTTCTGATAAACTTAACAGCACGATGAACCTACTTTCGTGAAGATAACATAACGCAAGAGCTAATGATAAGAGATGTCAATATAATGAAAAGATAGTAAGAGATTGAAAAAGCAATGATAGAAAACGGTAAGTATCGAAACCGATAGATTTAATAAGTTGGTTAGATAACTACTCACTAAAATAGATATATCTTTAACATCCATGTCAAATCAAGGAACAGGATAATAAAACGAAAATCCTTTCCTATATCGATAATCTCGATTTAATCTCGGAAATCGATAAAAAGGTATTTCACCGAAGGTTTTGGATGATCGTTTCTCTCGCATTTTACGGTGACATAGTATAAAAATAATGCTCGGCTCGGAGCCTGTTGAATGGGGTATAATCTCAATAATATCAAATGTTGATGTCCATATTGAGACGTTAAGGAAAAGTTGAATTTATCGAGGCCCACTTCATGTTTGGAAGTGCTCTCACGTCGTTGTCGACGTGCGTTCGACAAGTCGAGGCGAAATTAACGATAAACGGTTTTGACTTACCGTGATCGAATGACTTACCGTGATTAAACTGTTAACGAAAATTTAGTTTAAAAAAATTGACCTTTAGATTTTGTTATTTAGAAAACAAGCTCCGGTTTTCTAAAGCTAGTGTTCGCTTTCATGAATAAAGAAATTTAAAATCTTTATCAAGATACCGTAAAACTGAATTTTGTATTTTTAGAGGACAACATTTAGAAATAAATAAATAAATAAATTCGGGACACTTCCACACACGGTCGCCTGACCTCAAACTAAGCAAAGCTTGTACTATGGCTGCCAGAGACTGATATACATACTTAGATATTTTAAAATACATACTTAAATAGATATTAACACCACAAACACTAATGTTCATCACATGAATGTTTGCCCTTAGTGGGAATCGAACCCACGCCCCCAAGCTCAGAAGGCAGGTTCACTACCAACTGAGCCACCGAGTCAGTCGTATATTTATCTCGTTTGGTAAGCGCATAATCAAAGCAGTTTTATTAAACTGTCATCTTCTTCGTTACATTTACCGATTGTGAGTGCGTTCCAAACTGCAGGTGGCGAACGGTGACCGCAGGAGATCACATTCACCGAACCGAAATACCTTGTTTATTACATTTTATTATTAAGCACTCTCTTTATAGCGTTTTAATATTCAAGTGTTGTGGTTAAAAGGGGAATAAAATTGGAGAACTTTTAAAAGGCCCCAGTTTTAGGTAATTGGCCATTTGACACGTTAAAAGTGGTGTTAATAGACCGAATTACCATAATAGTAAATGTAAAATCAGTGGGGCATTTGTGGACGTGGGTGGATGGGATTAACTTCTTATTTAGATGAGGTCAGAAATGGAGCAATAAGCACTTGCTGGGAGCAAGCTGGTTACGCTTTGAGTACAGTTTTAATGCATAATCAATGCAGTGTCTAAAGACCAAGTCAAATAAAAGTTAGCTGGCTTATGTTCACATACAGATATTAAAAGAATATGATAGATAGATAAACTCTTTATTGTTCACACCACAAATAACAAAACAACAAGAGAAAAATTATATTATAACTTATATAGTGTAACAACTGGCGGCCTTATCACTAAAAGCGATCTCTTCCAGGCAACCTTAGGATGGAGAGGATACAACAAATGAGTATGGGACAGGGTGTGCAAAAATAAACATATCAAAATATCGAGTATTATACCTATCCTTCCTATCCTATCCTACTAATTTTATAAACGTGTAAGTTTGTATGTATGGATGGATGGATGGATGGATATTTGTTACTCTTTCACGCCACAACGGCTGAACAGATCTGGATGAAATTTGGCACAGAGGTAGATTATAGTCTAGAATAGCACATAGGATACTTTCTAACCACGGGTAAAACCGCGGGGCGCTAGTAATACATAAACTATTTAAATAATACTTACATAAACATATATGTCATACTAATATACTAAAATTGGTACTATTAACAAGTAACGTTATTAAAAGAAAAACAGAAAACCCGGCTGCAACATGCTGTACTCTATGTCACTTCCATTATCAAGACGATTCAGATGACACCTCTCATGTCGCAATCCATCAAGCTGTTTAGGCTGTAGGGCGTGCCAAAAAACCTTATACATACATACATAAATATACTCGAAAAACATAACCATACTTCTTGCGCAGTCGGGTAAAAAAAACAAAACATCCAAAGCCAAACAAAATATCGTATAATTCTCTCAAAGTCAAGACTCGCAAATTGCGATGTCAATGCTGACTGCAGTGTTTGAAAGAGATTTATGTTCTGGAGCTTTGAATAATTGCTGACAATATGTCTGTTGGAACGAAGAAGGTAAAAGATAGGTATATTTTGTGGGAAACAAGACGTTTTAATATTATTGAAGGCATCGGCGGGGGTGGGGGCGTTTTATTACACTCTGAGGTTTTACCAGTACCAGTACGTAGTACTTTTATTTATTCTGGGGTTTGCTTCGAAAACTTACATAGCAAAATATGATAAGCATAGCAAAACATGGCAACAGTAATGTTTAAAAACTGCTTAAGGTGACTAGTAAGGCACGGCAGCTGTCACGAATCATTTTTACGTGTTCCAAAAAAAACAAATTAACTTGCTCGATTGCCCCGTAACATAATTATCGTGCCTCTTGAGCAAATTTCAAACTAAACTTAGAAATTATCTTTTGCTCATATCGAAAGTAATATACATTCCAAAAAGCCATGTTAATGATCCCATAAACTTTAATTAATCGACGGTTTATCTCACGGTATTCAAAAAGTAATCTTATTTATTTATACAAATAGACCATATTTAATAGAGGAAGTTGCAAAAAAGAAATTATAATAAGGGTGTCCGTTCACCTGCAATCTCAACGCCCGATCGCCTCGCATTGGTCTTCATGAAAAATAAATATTTTTTTTGTGACTTACAAGTATGGTATAGGCCTTTACTTTTTTAGTGGCAAGCCAGACAAGAAAAAACGGGACGCAGACGCAGTGTCCTTTCAATGTAAAGTACATTAGAAAAAGATTACATAGAATAGTAGCACGGTACATAGAAAAAGTATAGTAGACGCAAGTTCATACAACTCAACATTCATAGAGAAGACGGAGCACGGGCAGACCGGGCAATAATCCGACGCTTCTTGTTTTGTATGAAGGTGACAAAAAGACTTTATAGCTATTAGTTCATTTTTTATTGCGAAGCGATCGGGGCGCTGAGCTTTCGAGTGGACGGACACCCTTATTTGCCTACCAAAGAAACTAACTATGTTTATATCGATAATTTTAAAGCTTAACGAATTAATTAAGAATTTAGAGATAAAATATAAATACTGTTTATTTATACATTTTTATATTTAAATTAGATTGAAATAACGTTTTAATAAAATATTATAAATTATCACGTTTGATTTACATATTTTATCAATATTTGTTTTTAATTATTAGGGGGTTTAAAGTTCAAAAATCCAGAGTCTGATTTTTACAATTATTTACTATTCTAGTCTAATAATTTACGTTTTTAAATAGTTTAAATTTTTTTTGGTCCTTAATCTTATTATTAAAAAATATTTATAATAACTAACTGTATTTTATTTTTAAGATTTTCCTCATAGTTAAACATAGAGTTTTATTGCAAATAAAAAAAAAAGACATTTTGCATCTGACTATACGGCAGATTTTTGGAGTCAAACGAAACCTAAAAACAGTATTTCTAAATGAAATAAAAAATGCGTGGAGTTGATTGAGAATGAATGTATGGCCTATTTAATTTTACGAAACCAGTAGCGTGTAGTACTTTGAAAATGCCATGGAGCAAAATGAAACCAAAATTATTATTAATTATTTTCATATTTTTTTCTTGGATTAAATTGAAACCTTTTCTTGGAGTAATCTGAAAATAAGCCATCTAGTTCGGGTAGTTTTTATTTTTATTTTTATGGCGGATCCTATTTACGATCGAATAGCGAATTAATATGGTTTTTAAATAATTAGTAAACAGTCATAAATTTTGTATGTAATTTCTACGCAAGAAAAACATGTTATAGGTATATAGGGTGTACTCGTATCTCTGAACGAAGGATTTATTATCGGATATTAGTGTACTCATCATTATGACCACTTTACTATGGGGCGAACCTTGAAATCTGGGGAGAACTTTTAAATGTTAAAAAAAAAACAGCTGTTCTGTACAAATAGTTCATTGATCCTCGACAATATGTAAGGAGCAGCTGTTATAATTTTATTTTATTTCAGGGTTGGCGTCATAGTCAAAGTTGGTCGTAATAATGAGAACGCTGACAACGATATCTTAGAATATGTCCGACGTTTAGAGATACACCCTGTATAGTTTTGTTTATACTGCCATTCATCTTAAAAGTACCGTATACCTTCTTACTTTTATGTAGGTAATAATGTAAAAAAAAAAAACTAATTTTTATTTAAGGCTTTAGTCACTATGCGATAATGCCCACATTCAACTCAAACACATTTGAAAGATTTTCTTAAAAGTTTAAAAAAAAAACTATGAATTATATGTAAAGCATCCTAACCTCCTAATCCGAATCCTAATTTCTCCGTTTGTTTGTTTGCTTGTTTGTTACGCTCACACGCCCTAACCTCATTGATCATACTGAAATTTTTATCACATTGTCAGGGATACAAAAAAGAACATAGGGTATCTTTTACCTATTGGTTACTTACTAGCTGGGCCCCGCGTTCCACAGGAACCGTTATTTTTTTTCGGGGTAATATCTTAATTTTTTTTTTCATAAGATTCTTCTCCTGGCTATAATAAACAGAAAAAAAAATTGCGAAAATATTCCATCTGTTCACGCGTGATGCGATGACCAAGGGAAATAGTGATTCATTTTTATATGTACACTAGCTGTCACCCCGCGACTTCGTTCGCGTTTATTATTTACATATATGACGGCGCGAGATATCATTGGATAAAGAAAATCCGTTTGAGAGTTGTCAATCGATAGTTTTAATCTGTGGTTTATGACGATTAATCGATTTGTTTATGGTAATTTAGAGCGGTTAACACCGAATGGAGTTGCGTTTGGGATTTCGGGCGAACGTCATGTCTGTCAGTCAGTGTTTGACAGGACTGGGCTGAAAGCGGTCGCACGCAATGGTCATTCGTAAACCCATTACTCTAAATCGCCAATTATCTTTGTGATCATTCATTAACTAAGTAGTCTGAGTGACTGTATAATTAAAATAGTGAAAAGCCTACATTGCTGTCCCCTTATTTCAACGTTCCTGAAGTTTGGCGTCGACCATAGATTCCCGTGATAGCGAGTTCACGGATCAGAAATCAGATACAACACCTCGGCCTACTAGATTTTCCCCGTCATCAAAAGTGGAAGGTCACAGCGCAGCGGCCTTTCCTATGTTTCTCCGACATCAATGGGATCAGATGCGACGGCGTGGCTCCTCTTTCCTACATTACCCCGATATCAGGAGTGAGATGTGAAGGCTCGGCTTCCTATTTCTCTATGTTTCCCCGACATCAGAATTGGGATAAGACCAATGCCCACAGTTAACAAGATGAGTGCTGAAGATGATGACGAGAACCACCGGCCTCTTCCCCGACATCAGAATTGGGATAAGAATAACGTCCACAGCAACAAGATATGGCTCCGTCTTTGGCTACAATTCTACAATGATCTGGAAGCGAAGTGGCATAGCAACAGATGGCTGATAGGGTCGCCCCTACACTGAGAAAACTGTGTACGTGCTATTATTGTGGAGTGTGCGGACTGTTTCTTCGTGGTGCATAAAGTGCAGCAGAGCGGCAATGAGACAGTGAGCATCGAGTAGACGTCTGCATTATCTCGACGGCGTTTGATTACACCTAGTCTATGCTATGTGACGCAACTAACAAACAACGAGAGACGAAGGATAGCAGTGTACCGAACAAAATGTCGACGCCTACGTGTTACTACTGCAACGAGGTTACATCGCCACTCATTGATCGAAAAAGGGCACCAAAATTAGCAGCAGCAACGTGCGAGATCCGGTCAATGCCTGGAGGGCTATTCTTACAACTCGAGATTCCATCATACCTCGAAAAAAAATGGCTGAATTCGAGATGCCTTATTCTAGTAGCTCGAGATCGAGATAATCTCGATGGCTGGGGCGCGAGATGTCTCGAGTAGTCGGAGGCAGTGGAGACTTCCAGGGGGGCTATTCCTGCGCGTGAGATAAGATGAGATTTTATCTTGGTCACTCTCGCACCTATGACGTTTCAAACGAGAGCAACAAGGACGAAAAAAAGTGAGATGAGAATCTCAAATCTCCGAATAGGGTAGTAGTGAATCGAGATCGAGATGAGATGAAAATCTCCTATCTCCGAATTGGGCCCCTGCACTATGAAGCAGCCATTGATCACCTACGAGTAGCAATTGAATCCGGTGAGAAGTTATCATTTTATTTGATATTCGTAAACGATGTATGTCAGAGTGTTATTTTCTATTGGAGTTGTTTAAAGTTTGAAAATACCCACAAACAGTTTGGTCAGAATGTGCCGATTACGGCACACACAGACGAGTCATGCAGTCAATAGATAACTTATTTAGTGCCAATGCTTTTGATAAAACTAAGCCTGAGGGGCAGTAGCCGGTAGGACAGTAGCCTGTGTAATAATAGCCTGTGTGGCAATAGCCTGTGTGGCAATAGCCTGTGTGGCACTCGCCTGTGTGGCAACAGCCTGTGTGGCAATACTCTGTGTGGCACTCGCCTGTGTGGCAATAGCCTGTGTGGCAATAGCCTGTGTGGCAATAGCCTGTGTGGCAATAGCCTGTGTGGCACTCGCCTGTGTGGCAATAGCCTGTGTGGCACTAATCTACATGGTACTGTCTTATGTGGCTCCAGCCTGTGTGGCAAGCTTGTGTGGCAAGCCTGTGTGGCAAGCCTGTGTGGCAAGTCTGTGTGGCAAGTCTTTGATAACCTTACTTTTGTTGCATTATAGTCTGAGTGACGATACCTAGCCTGTGTGGTAAGCCTATGTAGTAAACTCCGCCCGGTGTAACATTAAAGTACGAGTAAAATTTAAAAAAAAAAAACTCGTAAAATGTTGACTTTCGTACTATTTAAAGTTATAGTTGCACTACACAAATCCCTATTAGCACATCTCCATACAGTTGTGTTGTTATTGTTAAATTTCATGAAATTGTATTCGTACTCATTACATAACAAACAGTCTTTCCCTTTTTGTGATTTTATGAAATTCATTATTATTTAATGAAAGAAATCAACACTATTTGCATTTTAGGATTGTCAAGCTGACATACTTTAAATATGCCAGTAAGACCTAGGAGTTTAAGAACGCAATAGCACCTTTATCATAGAGTTTCAATGAGGCAATTGAGAAAGTAGCATTTCGAGAAAAGTTAAGTGCACTACATGTGTGATGTGATATGAATTGTTTGTTAGTTGGTTGATATACTACACACTAATGAAGTGGTACAAAGGACAAAAACGAATGAAAGTACAGTCTGCAGCAGTTATTTAAAAAAGGGTTGAGAATACGCGTTGTCGTTTCAGGAAGATCATAATTTTGGCGGTTGTCAATTAAGGTAGATGACGATTTAGGATGTTGTCACTTTCGAAAGTTGTCGTTTTCGGAAGTTGTCAATCTGGGAAGTTTCACCCTGGGAAGTTGTCGTTGTCACCCTGAGGGACCTAGCCTGTGTGGCAAGTCTAAGTGACAACTTTAATGGCATGTTTTTCGGTTGAAATTGGACACAGCAGTTTTCATAAGTCCAAACCGCGTATGTGTACCGTCATTGGATTTTCAATGTGGCTTGATTAAATTCTTGGAACATTGGATGTATGATTAATAATTTAGTTTTAGCCTCGATTATTCGATTGGTCCCAATACAATTTATTTCACTAAAAGTCAAGTTGCTTATTTCAATTATCATGACAATTTATGGGGATAGGTAACGAATATGAAGTTGTTGGAAGAGTCGATTATACTCTGAGACGATGTTTATTTGGTAGAATTGGGTTTAACTGTGTTTTGTGTTTTTCTATAACTGTGATCGATTTCTGTGAAATTGTGGAGGTAGATTTGAGACGGTCAGAATGACCGAGCGTTAAGTGGTTACTTGAGCACTTTTATGATTGTCCACAGATGATGAGATGAACTATTCACCCGAGGACGTGTGAAAATGCAGGATGGCCGTGACGGCGCGAGATATCATTGGATAAAGAAAATCCGTTTGAGAGTTGTCAATCGATAGTTTTAATCTGTGGTTTATGACGATTAATCGATTTGTTTATGGTAATTTAGAGCGGTTAACACCGAATGGAGTTGCGTTTGGGATTTCGGGCGAACGTCATGTCTGTCAGTCAGTGTTTGACAGGACTGGGCTGAAAGCGGTCGCACGCAATGGTCATTCGTAAACCCATTACTCTAAATCGCCAATTATCTTTGTGATCATTCATTAACTAAGTAGTCTGAGTGACTGTATAATTAAAATAGTGAAAAGCCTACATTGCTGTCCCCTTATTTCAACGTTCCTGAAGTTTGGCGTCGACCATAGATTCCCGTGATAGCGAGTTCACGGATCAGAAATCAGATACAACACCTCGGCCTACTAGATTTTCCCCGTCATCAAAAGTGGAAGGTCACAGCGCAGCGGCCTTTCCTATGTTTCTCCGACATCAATGGGATCAGATGCGACGGCGTGGCTCCTCTTTCCTACATTACCCCGATATCAGGAGTGAGATGTGAAGGCTCGGCTTCCTATTTCTCTATGTTTCCCCGACATATATATAATTATATGAGCTATCCTATCTGTTAAGTTAGATCGAAATGCACACGGTGTGCAAATTTGATTGAAATCGGTTAAGTAGTTTAGAAGTCTATAGCGGACAAACAACGTGACACGTAATTTATTTATATTAAGTTAGATAGAGAAGAGAAATATATTGGTTATCTAGCAAAAATATCTATGCGCTATGATGCGATTTTCATAAAATAATACTACCTAACCTGTTATAACTTGCCCTCTCTGACGCTGTATTTCCTTAAGACGTCAGTATAACTTTTTTGCTCTCAATTATTCTTTGCAGACGCTTCCTCAATATCCCTATTCGTAGTCACAATAAAATGAAAAACCGTCAAAGTGACAGTGATTACACGTTCGAGATGAAGTATCCTGCGGATTCCTGGGGCAAAAACTGGTCTGACATCTAGAGCCTTCCAAGAAACGAGGCATGCTCAGACTCTAGGCTTAACTGACAAGTCCTGGAGTACAAACCTGACTTAATAAGAGTACTTATCTAGTTGTAGCAACAAGATACCTGAGATGACTTATTGGTGTTACGTTAACTTATGTGTGAGGTATAATTTCAAAAGTTTCACAAGATCTTTCTAATTTATGTTTGGGTTACTTGCTATACTTGCGCACTGAGAATCCTAATTCAACTAATATTATAAATGCGAAAGTGAGTTTGTTCGTTTGTTTATTTGTTGCGCTTTCAAGCCTTGTAATTACACCTCTGCCAGCTCCCTCGGGGGAAAGGCGTGACGATATGTTATGCTATGTTACGTCACAGTTTTATAAGATTTTAATTTTTTTATACGTCTGATGATCAGTTGTACTCAACCATGAAATCATGAAATTTAGCATACCTACCAACACGGTAGGGTAGGGCCTACCCTACCCTACCTACCCTAGTTCGGATAAAACCCTAGTTTTATCCCGAAGGGGGTAACCGCGGGGCGCAGCTAGTGTTTAAATAAAGCCTGATTTAAACTATGATTAGTGCGAGTGCGAGTTCATACATTTTCTACCAAACGCAAGAAGAAAATGTATGAGCTCGCGCTCACACCAAACAAAGTGTAACAGGACTTTAATTTTATTGACAAGGGTTCTTGGGGCCCTATTCGGAGATTTGAGTTTCTCATCTCACCTGTTTTGTCCTTGTTGCTCTCGTTTGAAACGTCATAGGTGTGAGAGTGACCACGATAAAATATCATCTCATCTCACGTGAAGAAATAGCCCCCTTGGTTAGTATGAAAAGGCTTTATACTGGTACGAAGTTTGCAAAGATCTAAGGTAGGTGATCTAACTTTTTTCAATATATGCATGTAGAAACATAAATTGAGATATGATTACGTTTTATAAGTATTCTTTATTTATCCCATTTATCGAAATGAATACGACTGTATTAAACCTTTCTGGGTTGGAAAAGAAAATCAAACATATAAATTATCTACTATAGATAGATTTGTGTTTTTTTGCAGTGGGCTGAATGACACAGTACAATGTTACGTCTACTTTAAAATTTTAATGTTTAGTAATGTGCCTGACTGTTTTATTTTATTAAAATAAGAATCATGTTATTTGAAATACATAATTTCAATTGATTAAAGAGGCTACAGGTTTACAAACAAGGTAACATCATATATTTTATAATGATGAAATAAGAAGTATTTCATAATTTCATTAGATTATATTACCGAAGAACTGCCATAAATCATTTCCAAGTTTCTGCGAACAGGTGGGCGGAATCTGCTTGATGATATCAGGGTTTTATTGAATTCCTGGGAACCATCATTTTGGTCCACAATCAGAAGTGAGAAGGATTAAGTTATAATACAAATTGAGTGGGTGGGTAATCCATGTCAATGTCAAGATAGAAATGCTGAAACGTAATATCACGATTATATAACCTAACGAGAAATAATAATTGAATAAGTTGTTTTGAAACTCCCAAAATACGAGGAACTACGAGAAAACATTAGAATTATTAAGATGGCGGAAATACCGCTATTTTTACCCGATTGCGCAAGACGGAGGGTTATGTTTTCGAGTATATGTATGTATACGTGTGTAAACAAAAAACCCGGTTGCAAAATGTTGTACCACTTCTACTATCAAGACGATTCAAATGACACCTCACATGTCGAAATCCATCAAGCTGTTAGGCTGTAGGGCGTGTCAAAGAAACATCATACATACTTACATACCCTCGAAAAACATAACCCTCCTTCTTGAGCAGTCGGGTAACAATGAGCAAGAAGCAAAGTAGAAGCTTAAAATGTTTACTCTTATACAACAATTTATACGAGTATGTCATCTGCTAAACGGGACTTTCGGAGGAAGGCGAGATGGTATTATGTTATGTTGTGCGTCAAAATATTTCTTAAAGGAAATATATAATTATATTAAGGCAATTAATATATTTAGCAGTCAGTCAACTAATCCAGTAGGAAAAAAGTCAAACACATAAAACAAAACCGGCACTTTTTTGGGCAATCAACATCGGCATGAGCTAATAATTAATTTCTTAATGCGTTTCACGAACAGGTTACAGAGTTACAATTAGCAAAAAATAGAGCAATCCTGTAACCACCTTTTTTAATACAGTCGCGCGAGAGAGCCACTATCGTAGTTCCTGAGCAAAGACGATCGACATGTCGAAGAAAACTTTAGTTCCTCCATTTGGCCACCTCTGTAGTAAACTTCGTCGGTCTGAGGAACATTTTTTCTTGAAGTCAATGTTGCCATTATGTGAAAATTACCCACTATTACATTATCAAAGACTAGTTTATTACGTCAGGGCATTGGACTTAAAACAAGTTCCATTCATAAATAAATCATTATAACTTAACTATAACTTTGAAGTTTTTTATTTTATTTATATACTCGTATACACTTATGATTTATGGCTCTGCGACCTTGCGAAAATACATAGATAAATGTAATAAAGTATTTTAGTCTGTTCTCATGATGTACTAGTTCCTTGAAAAGTTGTATTAAGAATGATTCAGCCATTTAGCTATGAAAACGTAACAAAGAAATAGAGAGATACTTAAGCTTCGTCCTAGCTAAGCTACGAGTAACTTGACCTGTTGACTGTTAAGAGTGTTTGAACAGCGCGAACTGATTACGGCTAACTGGAGACAGTCAGTCGCTCAGTTTGCTAAGTCAGGACAAAGCCCTAGTGCATTTTTTTTAATCAGTATCATTTTTGAAAGTTATAATTATGTAAGCCGAAGCTGAAACAGAGACGCTTCGCTCTCTGTTTCAGCTTCGAAATGCTTTCGTATTTCCGATATCTGTCCGTATCTCTGTTCGGATCTTTGTCTTCCACTACAGGTCGCATTTCTTAACCGATTCTCTTGTAATTTTGTGAATAGATTCCGATAATTATACAAAAAGAATGTCGAGGCAGTTTTTGGAAATTCTTCAAAATGACGGAGACAATTACCAAACCTGCTCACAAAATTTCACGAGAATAGGTTGAGGAATGCGACCTGTAGTGGAAGACAAACGTCAGCCGCGAGGTCTACAGTCTACCGAGCCACTAGTTTTTATAAGAATTGTCAGTTAAAACCATTGCAGAATGTTAAGAGGGCCGCGACGCTCTGAAATTTCCATACATACGCGCTACTCAAATTACTTGAAAACCATTTGTCAGATTATGATGAAATTTAGCATGAATAATTAAATTAACAATATCTCCGCCCCTATGTTCTTGTTTTTTTTTTTAAACCGTTCTCAAGCGAAAATAGAGGTATGAAAAATATCCGCATTTTTAAGGGGTCATTTTGATTGATTTATTCAATAGATAGACAAAGCAAGTCATAAATTCCATTACATAGGGAGGTTGTCTACATCATTAGCTATTAAATGAATCCATAATACAAGGGAAATTCTTAGTTACTCAAGAATGATAACAGTAGTGCAAAAGTAATAAAAGAAATTGAAATTGCACTTTGTCACTCTGTAGGTAAGTTTAGAGGCTCGTCAGTATCATTACTCGCTCTCTTCGTTCGTCTTCTTCTTCTAGACGAAATGGCTATAGAATACTTTAAGCCAATGCGAAGTTAGTCTAGGTCGCCTAGGTCGAAGTTAGTTAGGTCGCCGGACTCTTAAACGGACCAAACCACGTGCAACAGCTAAACATTGCTACAATATGGACCAACGTGGAAATTATTACGTTTAACGATTAACTGGAAGATAAACCCAACTTAACTGCCGATTAGGTTAACCCAAGCGAATTAAACTTTAAATTATAAGTTGTAATTGCTCGTAAAGTTACATAGTCTACAATTACACGTACATTGCGACCGAGTAATCTGTAGAGGTGGACAGATGACGGAACTAAAATTTAGTTTAGGAAGCTTGCAGTTTTGTTTGTAAATTGTGGTGGTGGCTCACCCACTCAGCTGCACAAAAAAGTTGGTGGAAATGTACTAAGCTATAAACCGGATGTAAATTATTTTAGGTGGCGCGTAAAGATGGATTAAACCTTTGATAAATAGATTTGCGAAGCTGATTAATAATAAATTGATGGCGTTACATTTAAAGTTAATCTTAAAATTTATTATTAATTAAGTTATTACTTACGTAACTTAAAAAAAACTTTAAGTAAGTATATTAATGTTTAAGAAATGCCTATCTACTATTAAGTATGACACTTTCATAACATCCTACTAATATTATAAACGCAAAAGTTTGTAAGAATGGATGGCTGGATGGATGGATGTTTGTTACTCTTTCACGCCAGAACAGCTAAACAGATCTGGATGAAATTTGATTATGGTCTAGAATAGCACATAGGATACTTTTTAACTGCGGGTGAAACCGCGGGGCGCAGCTAGTTTATATTATAAATACGAATGTTTGTATTGATGGACGTTTGTTACTCAATCACGCCATTTTAGTACGGCTCAACGGATCTGGATGAAATTAGACTCAGAGATAGATTATAGTCTGGAATAGTACGCTGGCTACATTTCAACTGAGGGTAAAACCACGGACCACAACTAGTGTCTCATAAACTTAGGCTCCAGGGAGTTAATTTAAAATTAATATTTAATTGACGCAGAAATTTTATTTTACGACGCAAAAATATTATGCACTTGCAAATTCCTTATAACGCGGATGTCTCCCAATTTGTCGTGATAAATGACCACGCCTTCGTATTAATATTTGAGTCTTATCACGTGTATAAAGGGTTTACTTTTGTATGTTTCTGTGGAGATAAGTTTTAGCTGGTAAAAGGATAACGGTAAGTTCAAGATGGCTCCAAGTATGGTTTGGCATGACGTGCGATTTGTTGCAGTCGGTTTGTCCGGGTTCGCATATTTGCTGCATCTACGTTCAGTCTGGCTTTAAGGGCCAACGGAGACACGCATGGCAATAACATAAACAGTAAATATTGTATGTGTAAAATAAAGCGTATAGAACATTATTTAAATTAATTATATTTATTTGTGTGTCATCTGTGTTGGCAACACATACAAAAAAAATGCAGTCTATGCTCTGCTGTGTGACGTTTTCCGAGCGAACTGTCAAAGGAATGTCAGTAGGGTAGCGCCTGAGTCGCTCGCCCCAACAACCGGCACTCTTGGCTGGACCACGGAAGAGGACGGATCTCGTATTGATCTTGGTGTCCATTCGATTCTTATTGAAGCTATTTAAATTTTTGTACATGGTTTGGATTATTAGAAGTATTAGTGGTTTACATTTACTTTAAGAATGATTTGAATACCCTCCCTTCAGAAATAGTTTACATCTGCTACATAAATGGAGCCCGGTGTATGGCGACAGGCTCGCCTCCTGCCACATTTGGGACTGAATATCGTCCGGCGAAGTGTGGGTGTTGTATTACACCTCTGCCAGCCCCCTCGGGGGAAAGGCGTGACGATATGTATGTGTAAAATAAAGAGTATATAACATAATTTAAATTAAGTAATTATATTTATTTATAACATGTCTGTGTCCCTACTCTCTATTACATAATGTCTGTATTTACAGACCTTTCTTTTCTGAAGTAAGCCATTTAGTTTAATAAAACTAATGTGCTTAATTTCATAGATTGTTGTGATTGCTTATTATTATAATTGAATGGATCTCAAATTATCTGAACTAAATTAATTTAAATTTAATTTAATTCACACCAGTGACAGCTATCCGTTGTTTTTTTTTGTTTTGCCCCGTAGGGCAAGCTAAAGCCAACATGCTTTTTGTTTTATATAACATTGCCATACCGCTTAGTCATCTTTATGTTTTGCGTACTTTAGTAGTTTAATCTATGATGGGTGATGATAGATGAGATGAATCCCTCCCCTTTTTCATTTCAGTAAAGCTGGAGATACATTACTGAAACTTTAAGTGGAGTTTTGTAGAGAACATGAAAAGTAGCATTTTCTAATGTTGCCTACATTTAACATTAAACTAACATTACATTTTAACACTCGAAGAATCATGGGTTCTAGATAATAATACAAAATCACGACACCATCGATTTGGTTCCCGCCAAAATCTCAGACAGCTTTTCAATAAGTTACATGTCAACAATAGGCTTTTTTTTTTAAACAGACACGTCAGACTTATAACACCCCGTCATTTTTGCTTCGAGGTTTAAAAAGAGAATCGCGAAACCTCGTTAGCTAGTAAGTTAATTCGATCTCAATATAAATAATACCTAACATTAGTACAAGCAAAGGTCGCCAGTACGTCATCAGGTTAGAACGGTCAACCAGCTCGACCTGCAACGCTCTCGGTCCTCAATGCGTGACATCATGCGAATTGCTGAACGAACGAGGCCGACACTCCGCCTTGAACTTGACGGGTTCGAAAGGTCTGAACGTTACTGTTTGTTGTAACAGAAGAACAACAGTCTCTTTATAATGGAACTACGAATTAGATTTGAAAATAGAATATGTATCTGATAAGATTAATCTTGTTCCTATCCTTGTCCTACTTAAGTGGGGTTGGTACAGATTCCGTATTCTTCCGCGTTAGATATCATTTTGGTTATTGTCTCTCGTTTAAAAAGAAGAAAGTGAGAGTGACCAATATAAATCTCAAGCGTAAGAATAGGGCCCCAGTACGTACGTTTCCTCTATTCGTCTCACTCGTCATCTCTTAATTCAATCACTTCTCGTTCATGTACTCTTTCAGGTAGTTCATCTATATGTATCTATATCTATAACACCCTTCCTAACAAACGTTTTATAGCCTCGGAATAGTCATGCAGTGTTATATGTGTGTTATATGTTATTTGTTATGTTGTGTTATGTGTTGTGTTATGTGTGTCTTTTTCCTTTCTTTAATTTTTTACCTCGATCGAAATAGTCAATTCCGTGGCTATACAACGTTTATTCGTAAGTGGGTAAGCATTTATAGTAAAACCAGCAAGTTTCTTCTTTTATATTAATCTCATATTCTCCTCAGTAATTCATATTTAAATTCTCGGCTTATCTACAAGCTCTTATACAGGTTTCAAAAACCTGTACATGCACTTAACTGTACATACATACATACACACACTGCAGGCGAAGTGGGTTGCCTTGAAAAAACAAAGGAAACATCGCAACTGGTTTGAAATCGCAATGTTGTAGGACTTACGTTTAGAGAGTAGCATCGTACGATGTAGATAGCACGTGTAGTTGGTACTTACCTGTAAAAGAGAAAATAAACAATTGTAAACGTGTCTTATTTAAAAAAAAACTGCAAAATAATAATAATAATAAATCGGGACACTTGCACACACGGTCGTCTGACCCCAAACTAAGCAAAGCTTGTACTATGGCGGCCAGAGACTGATACACATACATATATATTTTTAAATTTATACTTGTCTGGGTGTTAACAGACAATTAACACCCAGACATAGAACAATAATAATAATTCGGGACACTTGCACACACGGTCTTCTGACCCCAAACTAAGCAAAGTTCGTACTATGGAGGTCGCAGACTGATATACATACATATATTATATATTTAAATACATACTTAAATAGATAATTAACACCCAGACATAAAACAGACACAAATGTTTATCACATGAATGTTGGCCCTGGGTGAGGAACGAACCCACGCCCACTAGTTAAGAAAGCAGGTTCACTACCGACTGAGCCACCGAGGCAGTCAAAAATGTATGCTACATTTTGCACTCGGACAGTAAAGATTAATCTAACGACATATTAGTCATCAAGATCGGTTCAGCAGTTTAGAAGTTAAGATACCTCTTAGAATAATACCTTACCTACCATATACATAGAAACGGACACCACAGCAAAAAAATGCAGGTCAAACACATAACCCTTATTTTTTGTTTCGCCACAGTCGGGTAAAAGGCTTTCACAGAGTTCTGGTTCTATGCTAGTTGACTTTCAGTTTCGCAGAACCAACACTGAAAATGATTTACTTTTTTCGTAGTTTTTTTTTTGTAGATGAATCCTAAGTAATATTATAAATTTCACGTTTGTAACGATTTCACGTCTCAACTACTCAACCGATCATCTTCAAATTTCTCGTATACGTTGTCGGGGGTACAGAAAAGGAAATAGGATACTTTTTATCCCGAAAAAATTAACAGTTCCTTAGGGACCGCGGGTGAAGCCGCTCGGCGCAGCTAGTAAGTAATAAGTGTGCGTCAAACAAGAACTTTGCTTCTTCTACTTGTCTTAAGAATATCCCACAGATTTTTATAACCACGTCTTTATAATGTTAAAGCTGTGCTATAAAGTTAGGTTTTTGCTCTATTTCACGTTCCTATACTTAACACTTTTGTTACGCACGTCAAAACAACATTAACTTTAACTAGATGTCGGCGTATTCCTTTATTACCAAGTTCCAAGTTCTGTGTGGTTAGCACAGTCCACAATTATATGTTCTAAGAAATTTGAGGTTTTTCTTACAATAAACGGTGCCTGACATTGCCGTGGCCAATAGAATGTGAGAAACTCCTAGAATTTTACTCACAAATTAGGAGATTTGATATGGGAACAATGGTTTTAATATCCTTTGTTTTACGGGGCTATAATTTGATTTAAGCTATGTATAACAGAGATGCAGTTGAATTAAGTTATTCATAGACATAATTTAGAATATAGTTTGCCTCTACTGACTGTGCCTATTCAGGTGTTTACGTATCTAATCGAAGGACTTGCCTAACTATCTACTTGTTGTAATAGTGTTTAGTCTTATGTTCTGGTTAGTTTAACAGTACATGTAACTATTTGTTTAATTACTTTAATGTGTTATAACATTGTTAATCCAGAGTATAAGCTAAGCTACCTCCTTACCAAATTTTATCCATCCACCCGTTTGAGCGTGAAGAAGTAACAAGCATACACATTACACACTTACTTGCGCCTTTATATTATTAGTGTGATGTGATGTGATAGGTGTGTTTTAAAGTTTATTTTCTATTCTAACTTGCAAATTTAGAATCGGTTTTGCACGCCGAAGAAGTGAGGGCGCGCCGACTAAATGTCCGTCGTCTGCAGCGACTATAATAGTCCTCTGTACACTTTACTTCGTATCTTAATCAGTAGCCGGAGCGTTTAGCTAAGCGCAGGTAATTAGCTGTGAATATTTGCCGAGCCTCGAACCCGCTATCTGCCGGCATCTTGGCGTCTCCTCGAAAATACTCAAAATGTTCGAGATAACGACCGCGTGTGATAAAAAACAAAATATGTATTAGGATTTTAGTGCAATAAGATTTGAAAACAAGATAAATTGAAAAAAACCCTACAAGTTATGCACACTCCGGACTAATTCACCTTTCAAATAAAAAAAAAAGGTTCATCCCCGTTCGGGTGCTACGGACAGACAGACAGACACAGACACACACACAAACATACACACACACCACACATAAAGACGGACAGGCAGGTGGGTAATGAAAAAAACTTCAACATACCTTTATGTTGAAGTTTTTTCCAAGTTCAAGTTTCCTTACTGTTGATTAACGGACCCCTTAACACATATTATTGTGTGATCAACTGATGAAAAAGCTATTTCGTGCGTTATTACAAGTTCCATCCAAAACTGTTTTTTCAGGTTGATATGGAATCTGGCATACATTAAAACATACATTTTGAATTTTAGAATAAACGTTTTTGGAGGTAGTAATGATAATTGAAAAAAAAATATGGATAACTAGCTGCGACTTGCGGTTTCACCCGCGATTTAAAAGTGTCCTATGTACTATTCTAGACCATAATCTATCTCTGTGCCAAATTTGATCCAGATCTGTTCAGCCGTTCTGGCGTGAAAGAGTAACAAACATCCATCCATCCATACATACAAACTTTCGCGTTTATAATATTAGTAGGAAGTAGGATTGGAAAAAAAACTCGTAAATATAATGCTTCAATGTAAGAATCCTTTTTCTTCATCGAAATTCCATTCTTTTTTGAAATTCCAAATTGCTTGTATCCTACAAGCAATTGGGTAAGTACTAAGTACTTAATTAGTAGTAGGTAGAGCTTATTGTATTTCTATGGCTACAAGTAACAAAATAGACTCTCAATGCCAACGAGCGATTAAACAAAGCCTTTGATGTGCTAAGCCACTAAACGCAATCTAATTATAATAGGAAGAGTACCCAAAGAATCCAAAATGCGTCACTCACTACATAAAGCCGTTCTAAGAAGCATTGCGGCCAGTGAAAGTGCCAAACCGATCCTGTTTTGTGGATTTTTGTAAAGATTTCCTCAAAAACTTTATTATAAACTGTGTCATGACGTCATTAAGAGCACAATAGGCTGTTTGTTGAGTTTCGGTAACTTGAATTACTTAGAATACTAAGAGGAAAATAATGCTAGTTGCTCTATGAGCCGGAGAACTCGTGGCCGGCGTCTGTCTGGCTTTTGCCAATGCTGAAGTATAGACGATTCGCTCTCTAAAGCTCGCACCGTCAAAAACTAATACTGAAAGATCAGCCATGCACAGTGTTAACTAATCAGCATTACAAGTAGTGCTAGCTGATACATTGTAGCGCTCTTACAAAAATGCTACTCGCGATCACGCCTTCGAAATCTGACCAAATACAAAAAAAAAAAAAAAAAAAAAGAAAGTCGCCAACTACATGATTTACTTCACTAGAACACTCCAGGGGGGCAATTCAGCTCAGCCGGTGCTTAACTGAAAATTAATAACGTTTAATTTTAAAACGTTAATGTTGCGTTTGTCTTAAAAAATCGGACGGGGAACGGCTCAGTATCACTAATGTCTCACAAACGTATCAGCTAGACTACCGGTGAACGGTTAAGCATCGGAGCTTAGCTGCGTTGCCCTCCAGGTGTATGCTCGTAACTTTCAGAGCGCATACATTTTATGTCCAGGCAAGTATACCAACAGTCCACGCAAGACCAACCAGCTCGACATCCCAAAAAGAAAGCAATGCAAGTAACTCGATCCACACCGTTAGTCATTAATGCACCAATAAAAAACCAAACGCGCTCATTATGACACAAACTAGTTCTTGAACTTATTCAAATATCGAAGAATAATTTTTCACCGGTCGGGTCAGGTAGTCAATAAATGCCTTTGGGCAAGAATGCACAGATGTCATATCTTGCCCACACTGCATGGAATGTTCTGCCTACGCCCTCGAAATGGGGATATCAATCTTCGACTATTGTGCTTGACTCGTTCCGCTGGTTGCGACAAATGCTTGACATTTTCGACTTATGATCATGTTTGTTTGAGGTATTGTGCTGACAAGTCAAGTGGCACGGGTAGATTAGGTACTTGTTTATATCTGGAGGCGGTAGAACGTGAATTGAGACTAAGTTGAAATAGAGTTCAAATAAAAACTACAAGAAATGTATCTGAAAGCTAAACTACCCTCTTTACTAAAATATTATTATTTTATCTTTTTATTTCGTTTAAAATTTTAACTCGATCAAAAATGAAAAAACGCTGTTTAACTATTTTGAGGATATACTAGGTTTATTAGTACTCTACTTAGATAGGTTTATTAGGATACTAGCTGCGCCCTGCGGTTTCACCCGCGGTTAAAAAGTATCCTATGTGCTATTCTAGACTACAATCTATCTCTGTGCCAAATTTCATTCAGATCTGTTCAGCCGTTCTGGCGTGAAAGAGTAACAAACATCCATACATACAAACTTTCACGTTTATAATATTAGTAGGATTACTACTCTATTTAGCTTCTCATAGAAAAAGTATTATCGTGGATTTTTACACCCAAATTGACTTATCCTGAAATTGAATAACTAACATTACCCTGATCAAACTGCCACAAAAATAAAGAAATATCCAATATCCAAGCACTGGAAGAATAAGTTGGACGCACCAAACAAACTAAAACAAATCAGACTTTCTCCGACACATGTTGGTTATATTATTAGGATCAATTGTAGTTAAACAGGAAGACGCACTTATTGAGAGCAGTTATTGTAATTTGGACCCATAACAGACATTACCGGGTTTGAACAGTAGACAAATCTGTTTACGATTGAAGCAATGAAGTCATCGACTTGATTTATAACATAAGCTAGGGGCAAAAAAAATATAAATGAAAGTAGGTAGCTAGTGTGTAAGAGAAATGATTGTAGAGACTGAAATGGCTTTGGCTTAGGTCCACTTTAACTTATAACTTATTAATAAGGCTTAGAGACTACCTTTGCGTGACCGGATTGTTCTGGCTAATTACATTATTAACTATGTATTATTTTAACGAGAACTCAAGGGTACCTAATCTTAGTGTAATAATTTGCCCTTCGTAGTTAGTCTGAAGGGTCGTCTTTGTGACTTGTCTGTAGAAGGATGTTATGATTAAATTGATTTCAATCTTCTCTTTAATCACTGTTGCCATCTAACACGCAACCCAATTTTGCTAGACATTAGTCGTGGCAATCAAAACAAAGTCAGAATTTACGAGAAAAATGCTATTTCGATAGCTGTAAAATGGATCTAGAGCAGTCGTTATAGGTTTGTGGTTTCTTGCAAAAAGTAATTGAGATGGCGACTTTAATGTCGCCAGATTCGGTTTATTCGTTTACGATACTTACAAGTTTGAAGTTTCTTCAAAATTATAAAAATCCTAGCTTCACCCTGCGGGTTCACACGCAGTCCCACAGAACCCGTAAATTTTTCGTGAATAAATGTGCCCCTAAGTTGTCAATGGCATAGACATTTTGCATACACGTTGGTACGTAAAATATCATGATGTTCGGTTGTGTAGTTAAGGCTTGAAAGAGTAACAAACAAATAAAAAACTCACTTTTGCATTTATAATATTGGTTAGAATTAGGATTACAACTAAACTAACTAACAAACCGCGCGCTGCGGCGCAGGCGGCGGCCGATTCCGAGCGTTTTGGACCTAACTTCACGTCGCTTGTTCTTGTAAAATGAGGTAGATTAAGGCGAGGCTTTCCCAGAACTTTAGGTATTTTACTCTACCTCAGGCCGCACTTTTTGGGAGCGCGACGTATTCATTCACGCGACACAAAAGTTGTGTGCGATGCGCCGCGCGCACGTCTTTCACCCGTCAGTCACGTTATGGTATCGAGTACCTAAACACCCATTTTTAGGAAATCGATGAAATAATCCGTCCGTCATTGTACTCATCCATTTTATGAACATTTTTTATTTGATGCCAACCAAAAAAAATCTAAAAAATGCCGTTCAAGCCAATATAGGTAGGTACAACCAATCTCATGTCCACGAGTTGTTGTATTTTTGATGTCCCATTTTATCACACTTCACACTCATAAATATAAAAGATTGCGATTGTGTGTGGAAGTTAGGTACTTACTCTTATTTCACTTATTCACACCTAAACGGCTAGACGGATGAGGATCATATTTGGAACGGAGTTAGCTTATGCCCTGGATTGACACATAGGCTACTTGTTATCTTTATTAGGACAAATATTTATACAGGGTGTTGGAATGATTGTGTAACTACCGGTATTAATTAAATAATACAACATAGTAAATTTCATTATTTTTGGGTATATTGTACAACAATGGTAATAACAATTTTAATTACCTTACTTTACCATTAGGTGCGTACTAATAATATTGTATGGTTTGTTAAATGTTACAAAGTTAAAAAACTACACGATTCAGATATAATTTTGAACAATAATTATGAAAGAATCGAGTAAACTTATACCGGATATATAGGTATACATACCCTGGGTACGAAGTGGCGGACATTCTGCTAGTACTAACAAAACATCCAATACAAAAATATACATTCACAATATTTACATTTATATATACAATTGAGCTATAGGTACGTAGTATTATTATTTGTTCTGTGATATAGTTGTAGAATCGATGGCAGCCTAGTTGGGAGTGGCAATTCTGCTCTGCTGGGTTCGAACCCAGCCGACGGCACGCACCAATTTGTTCATTGTGTGAACATATGTGCGTATTGTGTGTCATCTGCTACTTAACTGGAGCCCGGTGTATGGCGACAGGCTCGCCCCCTGTCACATTTGGGACTGAATATCGTCCGGCGAAATGTGGGTGTTGTATTACACCTCTGCCAGCCCCCTCGGGGAAAAGCGTGACGATATGTATGCATGTCTAGCCATAAGTTCTGTTACAAATGAAAATGCATTTATTTTTTTATACAGTAATGTAATGTTAATAAAAGTTATATTTACATATGTATTGAAGTCTTAACAAAAATATAACTATTATTTTATTCAAAATTACCACATTTGGCCTTGATAGAGGCCTTTAGTCGGTCTGGCCAAGAATCTATGGATTTACGGACTGTTTCCATGGGAAATTTAGCCACTGCTTGCTTCAAAGATTTCTTAAGTGACTCTATGTCGGCGTGTCGTTTAGTGCAGGCCATGCCCTCTAAACCTGACCATAATTTGTAGTCCAGGGGGTTTTGATCTGGCTAGAGGAGGGCCAGTCTTCAGCCCTTATAAAGTCCGGAACATTGGCTTCCAGCCAGGCTTGGGTAGTTCGCGCCTTGTGACCATGTGCAGAGTCTAGTTGGAAACTCCACGGTAGATTTTTAAAAAGTGTATTGCTAAGGGGTTGTACAACACCATATAAGACGGTCTCTTGATACACTTTGGCAGAAGTTTTGAACCCCTTTTCACAAAAACTAAGCTTTGTGACGCCGTGATAGGATACCCCCCACCAAACCATGACTGACGCAGGATGATGACCACGCTGAGTGAAACAGGGTCAATGTCATCCACGTGCCTAAAACAAAATAAAAATAAATATTTATAAGTATGATGTCCAAAAGTTCAAAATATAAAAATTCTAAAAAACCGACCAAGTTCGAGTCGGACTCGCGCACGGAAGCTGTCGTTTAAGCTTGTTGGTATGTATGTACATAATTATATAACAACTACATTATAAATAAATGAGCTTTCAAATGACACCTCAAACAACTGATTTGATGAGATAGAACTCGAGATATAAGCAATAATCTACAACGGTCGGCGGCCATCTTTGTGACGTATATACATAGCTTCGCCTGTCCCCGCTATCGCTTCTTACAACCGGCAGTTTCGAATTTCAAAGGCAACGACGAACACATCCATACCAGTCGTAGGTTTATAAAAGCCGTACTTACAAGATTTACCGAAATGCTCGATTTTCGCTAATCGTTAAAAACGAATATACAACTTTACGAGTTTTCTTCAAAACAGCCAGAATCACGTTGCAGTACTAATCAGGCCTAGATGTGTTCAAATCATACGGCTATAACTCAAACGCTACCAAACACTCGTGTAGTACAGATTGCTCAGTCAAAAATGAAAGTATGAACGACGTCCCCTATCTCACCTAACACCCTATATAAATTACATACATACAGTACAGTCAAAACTTAGCGAAGATCCGCCACCTTGCATGTTACAAAAAGAAGGTAGGTACTTACGTTTCGTCAATTGCAATGCCATCAGAGTTTATTATGAAAGTATGAACGTCGTCCCGTATCTCACCTAACATCCTACATAATATATAGTCAAAACTTAGCGAAGTTCCGCCACCTTGCATGTTACAAAAAGAAGGTAAGTACTTACGTTTCGTCAATTGCAATGTCATCAGAGTTTATTACATTCTCTTGAAGTACTCTTCTGCAAAAAAAAAAACGAAGATAAGTATTCATGTAGGTAAGTATAACTACGTAAATATCACTACTAGATATACCACTAGGCCGGGTATTTACTCGTTGTGCAGTTCAGATTGCTCAGTAAAAATGAAAGTATGAACGTCGTCCCGTATCTTACCTAACATCCTGTATAGTTAAAACTTAGCGAAGATCCGCCGCCCTGCATGTTACAAAAGGTAGGTAGGTACTTACGTTTCGTCAATTCCAATGTCATCGGAGTTTATTACATTTGGTTGTAGTACTCTTCTGAAAAAAAAACAAAACTGTAAGATAGGTATTCGTGTAAGTAGGTATAACTATATAAATATAAATATCACTGGTATGCCACTAGGTCGGGTATTTACTCGTTGTGCAGTTCAGATTGCTCAGTAAAAATGAAAGTATGAACGTCGTCCCGTATCTCACCTAACATCCTACATAATATATAGTCAAAACTTAGCGAAGTTCCGCCACCTTGCATGTTACAAAAAGAAGGTAAGTACTTACGTTTCGTCAATTGCAATGTCATCAGAGTTTATTACATTCTCTTGAAGTACTCTTCTGCAAAAAAAAAAACGAAGATAAGTATTCATGTAGGTAAGTATAACTACGTAAATATCACTACTAGATATACCACTAGGCCGGGTATTTACTCGTTGTGCAGTTCAGATTGCTCAGTAAAAATGAAAGTATGAACGTCGTCCCGTATCTTACCTAACATCCTGTATAGTTAAAACTTAGCGAAGATCCGCCGCCCTGCATGTTACAAAAGGTAGGTAGGTACTTACGTTTCGTCAATTCCAATGTCATCGGAGTTTATTACATTTGGTTGTAGTTACTCTTCTGAAAAAAAAAAAACAAAACTGTAAGATAGGTATTCGTGTAAGTAGGTATAACTATATAAATATTATAAATATCACTGGTATGCCACTAGGGCGGGTATTTACTCGTTGTGCAGTTTAGAATGCTCAGGAATAATGAAAGTATGAACGTCGCTCCGTATCCGTATCTCACAAGTTGTCTGGGTGAAATAATAAATGGTGACCGACATAGTCAAAACTTCGCAGAACACCCGCCTCCCTGCGTGGTACAAAAGGTAGATAGGTACTTACGTTTCGTCAATTCCAAAGTCATTGGAGTTTGTTACGTAGTAGTCTTCTGCAAAAAAAAACTGTAACTGTAGGTAGGTATAACTACATAAATATCACTAGTAGGTATACCACTAGGCCGGGTATTTACATCGTGAATACACGTAACGAGACAAAAAAGTATCTATGATGATGAGTATGATATTTGACGACGACTTACCGACGTTTGCTCCTTGACTCGTACGATTTTCTAAAAGCCAGACTTGAGCATTTTTTTCGTTTATTATGTTTGTTACCCATTATGGCAAAACTAAATGCTTGGTTGGTGTTGGTGTGTGCGGCACTGCGGAGATCACAAAAATTTGGCACACGTCCGGCGTCGACGGGGTCTGCGGGCGGACTGGCGGTCACGCAAACGTGCCTTTTTACCATGAATTCGTGATAAAAAAATCATATAAAATTACCATGTTAACTTTTTAACATTTTTATTTATGATTCCATTTTTTTATTGCGTTATAATTCGTAAAAAAAATAAAAAAACAAAATGATTTGTAAAAATTAAGTCGCAAATCGTGTTTAAAATACCAAATAGAGGTGACTTTGGATTTTTTTTCTATCGAGTGAAGTTATTCATTACATGTATCAGATTTATGATTCCACTTAAAAATATGCTTAAGAATAACATATTTTTTTTTACACAGTAAAAACCATGGTTTATCTTAGAGAAAAGTTGATTCTTGCTAGACGTTTTCTGGCCAGGCTCGCCTTAATGAACTGCGATGAATAGATACTTACTCGTGTAGATATAAATATAAATAAATTAGTACCTAATAATTAGTTTACCTAGGGTCAATAATATATAGAAGGTAGTAGTTGTAAGGTTAGGAAGTTTCTTTATAAGGTAGTTTAGTTTGCATTAATAATTGTAGCGTGTAGCGATAAGGGTATTGATACAAACTATTAAGTTTTTCAATACTTTGTGTCTTAATATGTATATATTTTGCGAAATAAAAAAAAAAAAAAAAAAAAAAAAAAAAAAAAAAAAAAAAAAAAACTAAATATAATAATCTATCATAACATAATTATTATAATCTATCATAACGTGACTTATTAGTCAAGCGTTGAGATAAAGTCCACATTCAACTACTCATATCGCAACTCACTTTTGCATTTATAATATTAGTTAGAATTAGGATTATAACTAAACTAACTAACTATATAATATTATACTCTAACATAGCTTGACTTGTTTAGGCGTTGAGTTTAAAGTCCACATCCAACTACTCATATCGCAACTGCGAAGTTGTGAGGTGTGACAACGGAGCTGAGTTTATGCTCTTCCCCGAACTTGCCCAAACTTAAGTGTTACTAACTTTGCCTCGTATACTCAGCTTACTGATCCAAAATCACTTTGAAAACACGCGCATACGCGTCCCAGGTATCGTAAAAAACGCCGAGACTATTTTATTGTAGGACCCAAATGTTTTACTGGTTCTCGTAAAATGAAAGCGGTGTAAAATTCACGCATTGTGCTGGAGTCGGTGGTGTATTTACGGCTGTCTTGTGCTCGTACATCCTTTTCTTATCATGCTTTTGATGGTCTTCTTTGTGATACAGAGTCTAGTCTGTTTTGAAAGCAAGTGTTTTTTTCAACAAAATCACACAATTCGTTTATTCTTGTTAATTTTTGTGCTTATATTTGTTTGGTTACATTTTTACTGTTGCGTGACTTTGCAAAGCATTAAAGTTCAATTGCAATTCTGTCGAATTCGCGTTATATGGGCAAACGCCCTTGAAAAGCAGTAACACAATGGTATTTTATGAGTTCGCAATCCGTTCGAGGTCGAAGAAATGTATAGGCCTATAAATATGATGTTCGTAGCTTCGAAATAACACCCTAATTCTTTGTCACTGTTTTGTAGACTTTAAATTAAGAGTAATAAGAATAAAAGTGAATAATGACTTACTTTAATGGGTTACTCATAATCTAAGTACCTAAAAGAGGTATTTTTAATATTATTGACTGGTTGTATTATGTCTTACTTAACTATGATTTAAATAATAACGTTGTAGTTAACAATATAAAAGTAAGTTAACACTTTATATATTTTTTTATAAGTTTTGTATTTACTAGGTTTTTTAAAGTCATAAACAGGATTTACGCATAAATCGCTTGATGTGATAAGGCTGATGTGATACACAATATCAACAATGAAATATCACATCTAGCTACTGTGGCAGAAAACGTCAAATATGTAGACATTAATGTACGACATAAAAATGGCAAGCTTTACAACTTTAGTAGTATACAAGGTCTCGTGAGAAACACGATAACAACATTAGCTACGTCAAAAATCTTTCAAGCTTCATCTACACTCCAATTTATTAAATGTGCCCCGGATAACAACGATGGCTCGCCCGATGCTGCAGCAAATTTTCAGACGGACTTTCAAGCCATCAGGAACAGATAATATTACATGCAAACGTGCAAAGCATAAATAATAAATATTTCGAGATTGAAGACCTACTTAATGACTATAAATGTGATGTACTATGTTTTTCAGAGACTTGGGGAACTGATGACCGAGTTGAAACTATGGTCATCCCCAATTTCCAACTTGCTACATATTTTAACAGGAAATTCTTTATCCATGGTGGCACTGCCATTTATGTAAGGGATAATTTAGATTTTAAAATTAGAAACGATATTAATAAAGTTGCCTTTGAAATGAATTTTGAAATATCAGCAATAGAATTAAGATTATCTAAGTTAATTATCATAGCCGCTTATAGACCTGATAAAGACATCGATCTATTTTTTGAGATATTTAATAATTTGTTACAAAAACTCTGCCGCGAAGGAAAAAGAATTGTAATAGCTGGTGATTTTAACTTGAATATTTTAAAAACAGATAAGTGTGTTAAACGATTGTTAAAGATTCTAAATAATTTTGACTGTAAATTTATACTTAACGAACCTACTCGAGTACAAGGGACTAGTGCTACCTGTATTGACAATTTTATAGTAAATTTTGACAAATGTAAAGGCTGTGTTTTAGATCGTAAGCTATCTGACCATAAAGTAATTATGCTAACAATATTTGACATTACAAATAACCGTAACAATTACAAAAAACCTTCATGTTTTTCAAGAATTATGTCAATTAACAACTTTAACTATTTTAATTACTTGTTTAATAAGGATTATGTTATTTTAAAAAACCAAATTATGACATGTGATGACGCTAATACAAGAATGAATATTTTACATGACGCAATTAAATTTTGTTATGATGTAGCTTTCCCGAAAAAAATAATCATGAAACGTAATGTGACTAGAAAGTGGACCTCAAAGGGTGTTGAAATATCTAAAAACCGTTTAGCAGAGATGGAACTATTGCAAGAACTTTATCCTAATCAACAAAGAGTCATACAGATAAGGAAATATAAAAAGATTTTAAGAAAAGTTTTTGTTGCAGCTAAAAAAATTCAATACAGTCATAGGATTAAAGCTTCTAAAAATAAAATAAAAGAAACCTGGAAAATAATAAACGAACAAGTGAGATTTAATAAAAAACAAACAAATAAAAAAGGAATACAGCGAATTAAATCTAAGGACGGAAACTTTTCGACAGAATATAAGGAAATAGCAGATTCTTTTAACAATTTTTTTAGAAATATCGCACATAAATTGACATTTAATACACAATCTGACGCTAAAAGATGTATTCATTATTTAAAGTTAGGAACTAAAGTGACGAAAGCAATAGATTTTTTTCCGGTAGACATTAAAGAACTAATGACGATTATAAAAAATATGAAGCAAAAGATAACAACAGACATATATGACATGAATTCCAAAACATTAAGAAAAATCATTTTGACGAATGAGTATTTAATGGAACTATTATTTATTACAGTTAACTATTGTCTAGAAAAAGGAGTATTTCCTGACTGTCTCAAGCCTGGAAAGGTGATTCCGTTGTATAAAAAAGGGGATAGTACGGAAATTGATAATTATCGTCCGATCTGCATACTACCCACAATATCGAAAATACTCGAAACTGTTATTAAAACGAGAATTATTAATCACTTTGAAAAAAACAATCTTTTTACCACATCCCAATTTGGTTTTCGTACAGGTCGATCGACAGAAATGGCAATTAGAAAAGTAGTGTATTACATTCTTGAGTCATTGGATGCGTCACAGAAATGCGCAAGTATTTACTGTGATTTATCCAAGGCTTTTGATTGTATTAGACACGATGTTCTAGAATTGAAACTGCAACATTACGGATTTGACGGAACTGAGCTTAATATGATGCGCACATATTTGCAGAATAGATCTCAATTGGTTTCAGTAAACGATGTAAAATCAACAAAGAGTACTATAGATATAGGAGTCCCTCAAGGCTCAATATTAGGACCAGTGTTATTCTTAATCTATGTGAATGACCTTGTTAACACTATGCCAGACTGGACTTACATAAGCTTATTTGCAGATGATACACATGTAGGAATTAGAGATAAGTATAAAGATAGGTTAGAAATTAAAATTAATGACGCTATGAATATTCTTAAAGGTTGGTTTAATGCTAACGGAATTATTCTCAACACTGACAAGAGCGCTATAATGCACTACCAATCTCGAAAAGGTATTAACGCTGAGGTAGGATTACAAGAAAATGTGTTCCTAGGCTACACAATTGATAACACAATTAGTCACTCGGCCCATATATCGAAACTGTGTAGAAAACTGGCAAGTGCTAACTACGCAATAATGAAACTGAAACCTCTATTAGATAAGACAGCTATTATGTCAATTTATTTTGCACACATTCAATCTAGAATAAGGTATGCCATAACTGTGTGGGGCAATGGCAAGGACATGATAAAGGTCCTAAGATCCCAAAAAAGAGCTATAAGGATAATATTAGGTTTAAGAAAACGCACTTCAGTTAGACAATATTTTAAGAATAATAAAATTATGACTGCAATATCTTTATATATTTATAACTGCTTATTAGAAATTTATGACGTGAAATCCGAGTTGACTAAACCCAAAACCAGGGCCATACGAAAGTGTCGAAATTATAATGAATTAAGTAAACCGATAATTAGACTGACCAAAGTACAAAAACAAGGCATCTGCAACAAGATCTGCATGTTCAATAAACTGCCACATAGCATTAGTAATTTACACGCCCAACATTTTAAAATTAAAATTAAACAGTTCTTTGAGACCAACCCTTTTTATTCACTGAATGAATTTATGAATATGCGACTGACTGAATCTTCATTCTTAAAAATTGATTAAATTAGAATAAATTATATTAAACATTTCAAAAATATTATGTACACATTTAAAAATCTGTAATTGACTTGCCCAGTGTAACATTCTGTTATAAGGCCAATAAAGCACTCTATTACTCTATTACTCTCTATTACTCTACTCTTGTACGACCGAATGATCTATTTTCACTTTAAGCGTTTTTCGTTTATTGTACTTTTTGGTGCACAATAAAGATGTAATCTAAGTTTTGCGTGGTATCTTATACAAGAATAAATTAAAAAAAAATAAAATCCCAACACCGATTCTCATCAAACAAACCAAGAACACTCCCGAATAATTGATTAATTCACCTTTCAAACAAAGAAAATATTTCAAAATGGTTCAGCCGCTTGGGAGCTACGACGCCACAGACTGGACAAAAGTCCATAAAAACAATTTTTAATTCGTTATAAACGTTTATTCAGTATTTCGATTGCAAAGGAAAAAAGTGAAGAGAAGTGTCAAATGTCTGTGTTGCCGTGTCTAGGTTCAAAAATTCTTCTAAAGTAGAATGTTGCCATTGCATTCTTTTATGTTTTCTAACACAGACAGATAGACACAAATACACAAGACACAAGACACGTCAAACTTATAACACCCCGTCGTTTTTGTTAAAATAGTCACTGTTACCCGGTCAGTAGTCAGAATAAAGGTTTTTTTTTTTTTTTTTTTTTATGTAGAATAGGTCAGCGTTTGACCACCAACTCGCCTGATGTTAAGCGCCGTTGTGGTCTAAGATGGAGCACGACGACCTATAAGGTACTTATTCACTCTAGCCTCGAAGTTTTGTAGAGTGAAGAAGTACAAAGACGGCAGTTGAGTGAGGCGCTACAAGTGCGCCACTGCTCAGACCCGTCTTCGGAACGGTTACACCGGACTACATCCCGAAACACGACTAGGTCATTTCACGGCATGGCTTGGTCCGGTGGGTGGTAACTAGCCACGGCCGAAGCCTCCCACCAGAGTTTGCTACCCAGTTAGCACTACCCGGGGACCACGTGTAGGGAATCAGAATAGAGTACACTCCTACGGACGTGGGTAGCTCAGCCCCCAAAAGGTGTTATTATAGAAGTAAAAAGGCCCAATTAACAGGCTCCAGTGGTCAATTTAGCAACGACGCAGTATTGGCAGGTCGTTAGGCGCAAGAGCATGTCGGATAGGGCTGCGACTTGCCTTGGAATTATCGCTTGTCATTTATATCGATATTTTTGCTTGTCGTCTCACACTAATACTACAAAAAAAATTGAATAGGTAGATGTTTGTTACTGAATCTTGCCAGAACAGCTAAGCGTATCTAAATGAAATTTGGCACAGAGATAGAATAGAGTCTGGAATAGCACATAGGATACTTTTTAACGACAGGTAACACCGCGACGCGGCTAGTGTTTACATAAATAAAAACACTGTTTTTTGCCTTAGTCCTGTCTTTAGGTTAATTTTAAAGGTTAAATGAACTAAGAGTCGCTATTTAAGACAAATTGACGGTGACTGAAAATGAACCTATTTTTTTTACCATTTAGTATAAGTAGTAACTAAAACTATTTTTAATAAGTAAACTATAGGTACAACGAGTATTTTTATTTGTTATAAATTGAATTCAAGAAGTTTGGTAGTCATTTGTCATTCTTTTTTTTAAAGCTTTGGATAGTTTACGATACTTCATTTTACTAAACGATAGATTATACAGTACAGACTGGGCAAACAAAGCTTTTTACAACAACTTTCTGTGCCTTCGGGGCAGTCAATTCTTAATACGATATGTTACCATCGGTTCCCTCTCTGATTATTACAAAATTTTGAAATGCTATCAAGAATCCGCAAATAGTATGCGTTTTATTACTTAGGTTATGACTAACTCGGAGCCAGCCCTAGCATTGATTACTTCAGAGCTGGCGCCGTCAAGTGTCTCGTCTTGAAGTGCAAGTCTCGACGAAGCTGGACACTACCTATACAACGAAACCAATAAATCGATCAACGATCACTATCCTTAATTTACATCTACCTAACCCACAGGCTTAACGTAAGCTAACCTACTTTCTGAAATTACCTATGTGGAACAGTAATATATAAGATTAGCTGCGCCCTGCGGTTTTACCCGCGGTTAAAAAGTAGCCTATGTATCAATCCAGGGTATAAGCTACCTCCATACCAAATTTCATCAAAATCCACCTATCCGTTTTAGCGTGAAGAAGTAACAAACATACACACTTACACACGCACAAACTTTCGCCTCTATAATATTAGTGTGATAGTGTGATATTAGTGTGGTTAGGTACTTTAACACAATATTCGGAAGGTAGGAATCTAAATTCATTCACAAAAAAATTGTCTACTGTAACTGGTATCATCCCATTAGAACTCAAAGACTAGAGGCCAAAGTAAATTAATGTAGATGAAAAATTATGATTCCAGGACGACAAAAACAATGTTATTCAGTTAGCAGTTACCAGTGTTTAATTAGAATAGGTTAGAATTATAAAGAGCCCGAGGCTTAAGCTGGTAGGTATAATAATAACAACGCAGCCTACACGTGAACTGAAGTGCATCGCCTGGCGCCACACCGCTGCAGCACTCTACTGCAATGCAACTACGTAGGTACTATAGTACCCGCTCCTTCATATGGCACGTATGAATTAAGACCAAATGAATGGCTTTCATGATATATTCGATGGACTAGGCATTGTGTGACTTGCTGGATCACTTAGCTAAACCGAATCTGGAGGGCTACTCCTACGCGTGAGATGAGTTGAGATTTTATCTTGGTCACTCTCACACCTATGACGTTTCAAACGAGAGCAACAAGGACGAAAAAAGATTAGACGAAATTTTTAAATTTCCGAATAGGGCCCTGGCCGATTTCAGTCGTATCATAGATAACTACTTTCTCTACGGGCATATCTACATTTTCATTTGGAACCGGTTCCAAACCGCGCGCTGCGGCGCAGGCGGCGGCCGATTCCGAGCGTTTTGGACCTAACTTCACGTCGCTTGTTCTTGTAAAATGAGGTAGAATAATGAACTGCGATGAATAGATGCTTACTCGTGTAGATATAAATATAAATAAATTAGTACCTAATAATTAGTTTACCTAGGGTCAATAATTTATAGAAGGTAGTAGTTGTAAGGTTAGGAAGTTTCTTTTTAAGGTAGTTTAGTTTGCATTAATAATTGTAGCGTGTAGCGATAAGGGTATTGATACAAACTATTAAGTTTTTCAATACTTTGTGTCTTAATATGTATATATTTTGCGAAATAAATAAAATAAAATAAATAAAATAAAAAATTCTTCTTCCCGGAGTGCCACATAAAAAGCTCGGTACTGTACTAGAAATAAGTAGAGTCTCTATTAAATGCCAGCTAGATAACGACTCGATCACGATGCATAATCGATTAACCGTTTATAGAGACAAAACATCTATAAGCTAATCGAGTTGCGTCGGCATTTTGCTTTTTATGCGTAAATTGAATCAAGTTGGCGTTGCGTAAGTTTACAATCGTTGAGATCCTTTCCTAAAAATATTTTGAAGGCAAACAAAGCTGAACAGACCTAATACCAAAAAGCTTGGCATATTTCTATTTACAGTCTATTGCTATCTATTATTATATTGTCTATGTACAGTTTTCAAGCGAGAACATCTTAAAAAGAAATTAAATTCAAAATGTCCAAAAACAGATCAAGTACCAGAAATCGCAGAATGTTAAACCCCATGTTTTACACAGACATCAACTAGTCAGCAGCCAATCAACAACTTAGTCAATTCCTGTCAAATTGGAACTAACGGACTCCAAACAGTTGCAAGTTGCAACACATAAACTACCAAACCAGTCCACCACTCATCAAGGGACAAAATCTTAGGAATCCAACCAACAAATCGAATGCAAATCCGTCATAAATCTAAAGTTTACAATGTACGGATCTGATTATGACGGTGCAACCTGCTGGCGCCGAGCGGTCGCCAGTGTGGGATGAAACGCGCCCAGCCGAATAACTTAGACCCGAATACGTGAGAACTGGATCTGAGATCGAACTAAGGTCGACTATAAATAGGTGAGCATTTCGAAAAATATGTTCCTGTATGACATACGAGTGTATGTATATTTTCGACGCCCACGAAAAAGATTGGCCCACCAAAGCCAAAACATGGGATCACTGGAAAGAGGGAAGAGAGGCCTTTACCCAACTATAGGACATACCAAGCTGATATAATAATAATAATAAATATATAATAATCAATTCGGGACACTTCCACACACAGTCGCCTGACACCAAACTAATCAAAGCTTGTACTATGGCTGCCAGAGATTCATATATTATGTTCATACTTAGATTTTTTTAAATTTATACTTAAATAGATTTTAACACCCAGACATAGAACAAACACAAATTTTCATCACATAAATGTTTGCCCTAGGTGGGAATCGGACCCACGCCCCCAAGCTCAGAAGACAGGTTCTCTACCAACTGAGCCATTGAGGCAGTTGTATATAATATAATATATAATAATATGATATAATAATGTTCCTGTGATATGGAAATGGTATTAAGAGCAAGAAATCTCGTCTAAATTTAGCCTAAAAAGCTTTAAAAGGAGACAGACATTTCTACAAGATGATTGCTTCAGCACGCAGTAATCTACTTCAGAAATTTGTTCGATGAATAGACTATTTACTATGCAGCTGTTATCTCCATTAAATATCAGTAATATGAATAAGGTAAAATGATTCAGTACAACAGTACTGAGTGAAAGTATAACGGCATAACAACAACTGAAGGCTTAATTTTCAGAAAGGGTTTCTTCTGAAAAACCTTTCTCCTTTCCAACTTTTACTTGTTGTGACCTTTTTAATGAATTCGTATGGTCCAGTTCCTAAACCTCACTTTGATGGAAGTAAACCTCTCGTTTAGATTGAGTTTTTTCAGAAAAGGCTTAGATTTTTTGGCATGTACACTCAAATCAAACAACTGTAGAAAGAAATGAAGGAGTCTGACAAACCGCTGGGTGAAGGAAAACGGTGTTCGCGCATCCATGCTAGTAGCCATGCCATCTTCCGCCAGGCTATTAGACAGCGTCTCTCTCTCTCTCTCTAGTCGATCCTTACCAGAGAGAGGGGAAGAGTGACGCTGTGAACTAGCCGTGGTAAATAGCGCGAGGCAGTCAATACTTAGTAGTACATATCTGTATTTTCTCCAAATCCGCCTTATCTTCAGTCTCTTGGCCTCGTAAAACAAAACCATGTTGTAAAATGAATAATTCGCAGTAAAACTGAGCAGCCTTATAGCTGTGTTGGTCAGATGTCAGCGTCCTGCTTGGTAGAATGCTACCAACTTATCTGTGGAGTTTTGTCAGGGAGCCACCATAGTATTTTCTAAAGAACTCTTGGATTTCTCTTAGACCATTTTAGTTCCATCATTTGTCCAGCTCCAGAAATAAGTTGGTCCCACTGTAGGCGTTTATGGGTGATCAGTGGCGCAATCTGTATTGTTAGAGATGCAGCTTTGGTTATCGATAAATCATCATTATAACGCGGAAGAGCAAAAGAGTTTTGTGTTTGGAATTTACGATGCCATATAACGGTTTATTAGAAAAATATGAGTCTTTCTGAACCTACCGCATTCTTGGATACCTGTAATTCTGATTCTTGTCCTAGTTTATGTATAAACTAAATTTTTATTAATAGTTCAGGTAGGTTACAAGGTTTATTTAAGGCATCTGTAAAAGTATCGAAATATATAAAATCTTGTCTCTTTCAGTTTTATCGACACATTGTCCCATCCCTTCCATCCATTCGCATTGGAATCAAGCACTGTTCAGTTGACATGAACATGGTTTTGTGATGGATTTTACCGATCTACAAGGAAATAAGGCTGAGTGGGAGTTACGTGGGCTCACGGACCTCTAAAAGAAGGGCAAATGTCCATTGCAGGCTTTAATATTATTTCGAAAAGTGGACACGTTTATGCATTTATTTATAGGCCCTGCGGTGTTACACAGTGTCAAAAAGTGGCCTATATGTTAATCAAGGGCATTAACTATCTCTGTTCAGAATGTCATACAAATCTGTCCATTCGTTTGAGCGTGAAGATGTAACAAACAAACACAATATAGACACAAACTTTCAGATAATTTAAGTAGGAAAGTATTTATGTAACCTTTACTTTAGATAGCAATTTTGCAGTAATGATAACAGCTTCAAGTCAAAATAAAGAAAATAATTAAATAGGTACTTTTATAACCTTTTGTGAACCTGCCTTCTGATCTAGGGGGCGTGGGTTCGATTCTCACCTAGGGCAAAACATTCATATGATGAATATTTGTGTTTGTTCTATGTCTGGGTGTTAATATCTATTTAAGTATGTATTTAAAAGTATATATATCAGTCTCTGGTCGCCATAGTACAAGCTTTGCTTAGTTTGGGGTCAGACGACCGTGTGTTCAACTGTCCCGAATATTTATTATTATTATTTATTATTTATAACTTTGCCCTCGATGTCGTAGGGTCATGTCACAGTATATTTTACTAGAGGTACAGTATTTGTTAACTCTACGGTCATAAAGCACTTTAAAAGAATCGAAAGTATTGCCAGTACCGCCAACGATTTCCCCAAATCTCTCCCAACAATGCGGAGAAAGAATACCGACCGTTCATTTTATTGCCAGTGAAAATAATAGAGCGCTATCGCTGCGTTCGGAATTTTAGGCACGTCGCCCGTTTACACCGTCGTGTTTATTTTAAATAAGGTTTCGTTAAGTAAAAGCAAACCCGAGGGACTTTGGTGCCCCACTGAGCTGACTGAAAAATTAAGGAAAATTTACCGATTATTCGCCGGGCGGAATCGAAATCTTTAGAAGTTGAGATTTAATGTTCGACTGATTCCAGATTTTCAATGCTTTGAAGTTCTTTTGTTAAGATTTGGATTATTGACTTCAATCGACTTTGGTAAGGAAGTATCTCAAAAGTTGGCTAATCGTAAATACAAATAGGTACTTATTTAACTTTTTACTTCTATTAGTTTGTTTAGAGTATTTTATATTAGGTGAGATAGACATTGAGATGACGAGTGTGGATGATCACGTCGCTCAGGGTCGACCTAGGCGGACGTATATCGACCAAATCGAAGACGTCTTAAAGGAAGGCCAGGTCAAGATTACTCGTAACCGACGAGAGTGTATGAAAAGACTCATGGAATTGGAAAAAACGGAAGATGTACCAGGATCGTAGCAAGTGAGGAGAAGACGTGGTCTCTGCCTACCCCTTCAGGAAAGAGGCGTGATTATACGAATGCATGTATGTATGTAGACACTGAGTTCTATAACTAGTACTACTATTACAGATGGAGAAGACGCCGCACATCACTACTATGCCACGTTCAAGTGAAGCTATTCGGCAACACTTTACTTAGTTGCTTGCTAGCTTTAGAGCGCCCAAGTCACTTTCGGCTTTTAAAGAACTACGCTTTAGTAACTTTCTAGCGCTGCTTGTTTGTACTGTGCGGTTAGAAGACTAATTAGAGTTTCAGCGTTGCAGCAAACTTTCGTTTAAACTGTCAACAAAATAGGGCTTGACCTTTCGTTATGATAGCTTCTCTATACGTAGTATCAGAACTCAATGAAGATAAATAACATTTTTACACGCAGCCAAATATAATTATAATTCCCTATAATTTGTGCTCAATACTTTGGCACCGGATTGGACGTATAGGTTACCTAAATCGCCCGTGATTGGCTGGTTCAAAACACAATTTTAAGTTTTACACCCTCAAATGTGCACAACAAAATTCCCATGAATATTTTGCGAGAAAGGCGCTGAAAACAACGAAGTCATCTAAATATAAAACAGCCGGTTTACATTCTAAACACGTCCGCGGCACAGGTTGTGTTCCTCAGGTGCTCATTTAGCCTGTTTTAGTGCCGAGTAAATGATCTACAGAGAAATAACTCCAAAGGGCGTAAAACTGCTGTTAAGATTTTATATGTAAGAAAGATGACAGTCGCATTTTTTAAAGAAAAAAAGGGATACTAGGGTAGCTACATTTTGATTGCACCACTGTTCAATCAATGTCTATGTTTTTTTGTTTTTTTTTTTACTGCGATTTTAGGATTAATTATCGCTATAAGACTTTTTGTTGTGCTCATTTATAACGCTTCTTACTAATAGATAACGTTTTCCTATCGTTTCAATACTTTGCACCGAGGTTCATCACTGCAAGTGCAATTAATTTAGTTAGCTATATTTGTTTCAGCAGGGGATGTTTGTTTGTAATGTAGGGCTTGCACGTCCAGCTTGTCAAACAAAGACGTTTGACAGGTGACTGATCCTACACACATGTCTAGTCCACAGTTACAGTTTTAGGATATTTTTAGACGACGCACATGAGGGAGGGTAATGTTTTTCGAGTTTGTGTATGTATGTATGTATGAGGTTTCTTTGGCACGCACTACAGCCTAAACAGCTTGATGTATTTCGACATGTGAGGTGGCATTTGAATCGTCTTGATAGTGGTAGTGACACAGGGTACAATATTTTTTACCCGTGTTTTTGTTTTCTCTTAATAATGTTACTTTTTCTCTGTAGATTGTTATACTCTGTGGCTTAGTGCCGAGCGTACATTACCTTTGAAGCTGTCAACCGGAAAGATAAAAATATGCAAATTAGCATTTACATTAGAATTTGATAAAAAGTAAAAACCAACACAACAGCGATGTCACTTGAGTGGGGTTTTGGAGAGAAAATTTTAACTAAATTGGGATCCTAAACTTGCAGCTTATTGCAAATGGTGAAATAATTTCGCAGTCGCTTAGCAGTTTTTATAATTGTTAACTTTTTTATCCTTAACTCATAAAGATAAAGCTCATTCTATCTCATATTTAAGAGATTCTTCATTTTTTATTTTTTTACTTAATTTTTGTTTTTTTTTTCTTACAAAATTACACCATGACCACAAAATATGATTTTATTTAAATGTTTATTGAATAGGTACAGATAACTTAAAATTAATACTAATTATATTTATTTTTGGTACCTACGTCACGTGTCTATCGGTATACTCACTGAGTCCCATAACTCACAAACCCAGTTAGTACACAATAAACGTTTATTGGTTGACAATAGGTAACTAATTACCGAAAATCGACAGTTATCAATCTAATTCCCTAAACAGCAAGAGATATAATTAGCTAATAAGCATTCAACATCTGGTTCACAACACACGAAACCACTCTCAATTAATTCATTCATTCACTCTCTATTCATTCAATAAATGATTGTACAATAACAATTAATTAGATCCGAATGAAAAGCCGTCGTAGTCACAATACATTTCCCATTTTCCCGACGGTATTAATTATTCAACGGTGATTTCTTGAGAATCAACGGATGGGCGGGGGCTACTATAGTTTTACGTTTAGTTAGAACCGGTAGGGTCAACTGGGGCAAATGCGTCTTTCGAGAATTACTGACAAACCCTTTACAAATTAGGAAAGTAACGCCATCTTTATAGATTATTATTACAACTAAAGATGAAAAAAGATGTAGGTGGCGCCTAATTTGTGAAGGGTTTGTCAGTAATTCTCTATAGACGCAATTGCCTCACAGATACATTTGCCCAGTTGACCCTACACTTAGCTAAAGACTTACCTATGATCTAAAATGTGGGCATGGGATGTGCAGGGTAGTGAGGCGGCAAAGCGATATTTTGACATTTTGAGACACTACACTTTAAACATCAATGTGCAAGTGCCTGACTTACACACTTACAAGCTTACACTCCATACTTTCTCTACAATTTGTACAGGCATGGTGTGTATGGGAAAAATAAAAAATATTTTCTTCAATTTTGTGTCTAACAGGTATCAATTGTTTTTGAAAACAATTGACGTCGGGACGAGTCAGAAGAAGCTAATGTACTAAAGTGATGCGAGATGATTTTTGGGTTGCGAATTGCGATTCTTAGAGATAAGATCTTAGCGATACTATGTTGCATCTCGCTTTATCTGTCTGTGATTTCCCTATTATCTGCATCTCTGTCTGTATAGTATCGCTCGCTACGTTGCTGCGTCAGTGTGGTAACAGCGTAAGTATCTAATCGTTTCTCCCTACACTCATAGTAGAACCCGGAAACCGCATCCGAATTATGACAGGTGGCGAAAGAGCGCGGTCGAAACGTGATGATTTGAAACCGAGGCTTAATTTGTTGTGGCAACACTGAAAGGAACCATCAGACTGCCAGTGATTAATGTTTTGGCAGTGTTGCCAGTGTTTCGGAATGCTAAATACGGGATTGCATGTCGATGAATGAATAGCTGATTGTGTTGAATGTATTGCTTTGCTATTGTAAAAAGCAATTTAATTTTATCAATACGAGTAGGGCTTCATAAAAACGTGAATGTAATTTACATTTGATTTGATTTAACTTTTATTTATGTATGCTCTACATACTGTTTATGAATGAGTATAGATTCTTTTATAATGAGGAACTGTCATGTCTGATCTCAAAAAAATTTAAAGTGCTGTTATTAATTAGCTTAAAAAAACTTTTATTATTGATCTACTTACTACATACAACGCCTTTTAAGGTGTCCAAATAAATATCTTAAACCTACCTAATTCCTTTTAGCTATTACCACGTAATAAAAATTTGCTATTGCTATTACAAATGATTAAAAACTAAACTAAACTACTTGCATTAAATCGTATTTGAAAACTGCAAACTCATGGTAGAACGACATAAATTGTAACTGTCATTTCCCCTAATCAAACTTCAAAGAGCACAATGCCATTCATTTCTGCGGTGTAACAGTACACTCGCAACCTGTATAAGAACTTCCCTCGGGTGACAAGTGAATCGATTTATTTGATAGCTTTGTGATCACCCCAATGCATTTAATTGCACGAGAGGGTGATTTCTGAGGATATCGACATCTGCACGGTTTACAAGCTTTGTGTTCTGTCAATATTTGGTTATTCTCTTGGCTTCCATGCGATTTACCCAGAAGGGTGATCTTTTTCATTTTCGATCATGGCAACACTTTTCCCGTTACCTAAAAAGTTCATTACGTCAAATAAATGAAAAAACTTTTCTCAAAGTTATTGTCATTTGTCACAGATACAATTTTGAAACATTCGTTGGTTAATACGACTTTAAATACCATTGGAACTTTAAATTATTATGTATTCCATGTTGACGTTTAAAATTCTCTTCTTAAATTTATTGTCATTTGTCACAGATAACATTTTAAAACATTTGTCGATTGATACGACGTCAAACACCATTTAAATTATGTATTCCATAAACCTACCTAATATTTGCTAATTAATTAGGACACAATTTTTTTTGCTAAAGTAATCTTTTCAAATACTTATACTATCAGTTAGTTTTCAACGTTATTAAAGAATTAAAATACAAGATACAATATTATCAGCATATTGTAAAAGAGAACCGTTATCATAAAGGTCAGGATTAACTACTTAAATAATCCGTATTCAACAATGCCAATGACTAAGACTAAGATTGCCGCTAAGAACAAGACTGGCTAAGTCAAATAAGTCATTTTTAGGCAACTGCGTTCGTTTTTATAATAAAATCCCGAAACATATAAAAGTGCTCACTGAAGGAAAATTCAAATGACATGTAAAAACTACATTAATGAAAAGAGGGTATTACTCGTATAAGGTTAACAATTATTTAGAAGACAAAGATGTCTGGAGCCTTCCACTTCCGCCAAGTAGCCACTAGTATGTATAGATATTACCTAGTTGTAAGCCAAAATTTGCGAGACAGTAATTTATTTATTCTTTGAAAAAATAATGCCCCTCAGTTTCTTGCCTGTTCTTCTGAGTAGAGGCTCTTTATCCGAACAAGGCAGTCGAGTCTATTTAAAAAAACTTGGACGTTCATAAGTGTATCTTTGATATCCAAACTGAATAAAAACTTTTTTGACTTTTTTGACTTTAAATGCGTCCATGATAAGCTGAAAAAAATATCAATAGAACTAGACACTACAACGTAATAGAAAGTCTTGCAGATACGTTAGATGTAGAAAAACAATGAAATACTTAGTATGATTAAAACGTCAATAAGATAGAGAAGTGCTATAACTCCAAATGGTACAGCTCAATGCAGTACAATCTAGAAAGCGTAAGAAATCGCATTTATCAGATGTGGACAAGAATGGTACTCAACGAATCTCTAGAAACCAGTTAATCTTCATCATTAAATGTAGTATTTTTAACCGACTTCTAAAAAGGAGGAGTTTCTCAATTCGTCTGTATGTTTTTTTGTCTGTATATCACGCGATTACTCTGCCAATTATGTATCGATTTTAATGATTATTTTTTTGTTTGGTAGATCATACTTTTGAGGTGGTACCAAATAACTAAATTTTATCGATAACGTTCAAGCAGTTTTTAAAATATCAACAAAAGTCTACATGTCAAAATTGTTTACAGAGATGGAGGAAGTCGTTTTTTTTAACGCTTTGCTTTCTAAATTATTATTTTATCGTATTGGCATAAGCCTGTCTCTTTCTACTCTATCTTTACTAGTCACGTAAACGTTAGATAGTATTAATAGTGTCTGACGTCACTAAGTTTAGTTCCATTTGATATTTTCTTGCACTAATTGGGTCAAGGTTGGACCAACGATCTTGACGAAGTCGTCGACCCAAATAGCAGTTGGACCAACTTGCTACAAAACTATACATACATGTATGATATAAAGCCAGTTATACACACACGAATGACAAGTAAAAGTCATAAATCGTGACCAGCATAATTATATAAGAAAATTCCCAATAAACTAAAATTAAGGCCTTTTAAACAAACAGAAAGCTCGTATTTCGTCTTGGGATAATTGCGAGAGCAAACGAGATGGCTTCGGTAGTCGATAAACTTGCAATTACGGATGGTATTGCGTAACTCTTTTATGTGAAACAGCCGCTGTCCGCCTCTTGGCGTAATGTGCTCTATAATAAGACAGGATCAAGGGAGAAGCTGGCGGCGATCAGCTTATAATGGAACTAGCTGCGCCCTGCGATTTCTCCCGCGGTCCCACAGGAACCCGTTTCGTTTTTCGGGATAAAAAGTACCCTATGTCCTTTTCTGTACCCCAGACAACATGTATGCAAAATTTCAAGACGATTGGTTGAGTAGTTGAGACAAGAAACAAGCAAACGAACAAACTCACTTTCGCATTTCTAATATTAGCTAGGATTTAGTGTAAGATCACGTAAGACTTCGGACGAAAGGCTGTGTTTTTTTATGCCATAGATGTAAAACAAAGCTAACAGGCCAACTGAAAGGAAGCGATACCCGTTGCCTATGGATACCTGTAATACCAGGGGCATCGCAGATACGTTGCAGACCTTTAAGGATTCTATTGACAGCCCTTTTGAAGAACCCCATGTTTGTTTTTTTATGAGCAGAAGATGTGCAAGATCAAGAAGATGCTTATTCTTAGCAGTTGCTAGAGGTTGCCTGATTAGATATATATGTAGCTAGTTTCGAGAAAATTAATTATGTCCATAAGTAGATTTTAACGATCTCTATCGTCCAACTGCTACTGTTGAATTTTTTTTTTGGAATTATTGATTTCAATATCTGATATCAAATGAAGAAGCATAGTATGCATACGTAGTTTTATTTTAATGTGTAATCTCGTACATTATCTATTTATCTCAAATATAAAAGTCAAATGAAAGATGATGTATTTTTATTTATTGCTCAGTTTGTGGTGATGATAACGGTGATTAGATTTGTTATAAACCCTAAATAAATTTGATTATACCATAAGAGGATTTCGAAACTATTTTTAAAAGTTCATTTAGTTATCTAGATAAGCAAAGTTAAACGACAACACAATAATGGCAACCATTGACATTCTTCCAAGTCATCTCTGCGCCATAGATGGTCGTAAAGGCGCTTATATTCCTAATCAAAGCATCAACAGCATAAATAAACAGTTATATTACCGTAAAATTACTGTCAGGCGTTAAATATTACTGTAAAATGTAAATGTCGAAATAATTACCGCAAACATCTAAGGATATAATGATATTTATGCGAATAAAATATGGAATTTTAATAGCATTGAGTCAGTGCACGTTATAGTTTATATAATCATCGGTAACATCGATGTTGACAAAGTAATTATAATAAATGGCGTTTAAATTCAAATTGTGGTGCATTTTGATGTATTCTAAGATAAGTTAATGATAGACTGTGTTACAGATATGTTTCATAATATTTTACGGAGGTAATGAAATAAGAAAGAATATATACCTTTAAGAATAAGTTGCGTTTCTTATTTGTAAAAATGCGTAATTTTGAGTTCAGAACGGAGCGAAGGTTTCTAAAGTAGAATCCAGACTAAAGGAGACGCAAAGGTACTTTTTGCCTAAGTAATATAAAATAAAATAAATGTAATAAAAATAGCCCGTATTTCTACTGCATCGTTTCACAAATAGTTTAGCTAGTATATATTAAATAAAGAATATGCAGAAGTTGCCTCTGCAGCGTAGGCCTCCCCTAATTTTCTCCACTCTTCTCTCTCTCTCTAGCTGCGGCCATCCAGTTTGGTCCGTATGTCTCTGAAAATATGTCCCTCCATCTTTTTCTTTGTCTTCCCTGGCTCTTTTTCCTGGAAGGGCAGGATATACCCACATGCGTATATAAGCATAGCGAAATACCCATAACGATTGTTATTACTCATTAAAGTAACCGCCGCAATCAGTCACTACTGTTTAAGCACTCAAACTATCACTAAGGACTACATTTCAATAGCAAATCATGACTTGGTGATAGTTTAAGTAATCATTATCGTCTCTAAGTGAGGCGGCAAGTCTGACATTCTTTATACTTGGACCAACTTATTATAATCCACGACTCAATACATCTGCATCGTGTATTCGGGTCACTTTCGTTTGTTTGATGCCTTTAATTGACTTTATCTATCACTTTATAATGTCTGCGGGCATGAGATGGCTTTTTAAAGGCCTGATATCATCTACACGTAATAACAGTGATAGTGATATTTATTGATTCGTGAAGAACAAGAAAAAATTTAGTACTTAGTATCTAACTACTTCGTAGTTAAGTGGTATCTTTGAGACTTCATTTACTGATGTGAATGAGAAACTCAGAACTCATTTGTGAGCTAAATTATATATAAATAATTTATATATATAATTTAGCTATAGCAGATATCAATAAAAACTGTATAAGATAGCAATCCAGCACCCCTAGCATGCGCGCGCGGCAAAATTGTTCTCGTCGCTTTTGGTCATGAGAGAACGTGACAAGGCTATGTGCATACATATGTACGTCTGTCTCGATAAAAAGAGTCGACATACCTTTGTCTGTACACATACAATATCTATGTACACATAGACCGAGAAAAAGACAATTGACGACAAAAGCTGTACAATTTATCTCTTACGATTGGTACAGGTTGAACGACTGAATTAAAACACATTTTAAGCTACTTTTTATCTCGAAACATCTATCGTAGCGTAGATAGAAAAACGGGTAAAATCGCAAGTGCACAGTGAGTGAAGCTTAAAAAACGAACATGGTAATGCCATCACGGCTGCTGTAAACATGCAAGCTGTAAGCCTTATAGACTGCAAATTAAAGCAAGGGCTAAGCAAGACACGCAATGACATGAGCTTAATTATCATGTAAGTGTTTGTTGAGCATAATAAAGCGATTACAAACTTTGGCCAGACATACATTGGCAGGCTATACTTAATTTATCGCAAGAAACGCACCGACACAGTCGGGGTTTTCTTAAAAGGTAATGTATTCATTCTGTATAATTAACGTAGCCCAATGAGATAAAAACTGGATTGTCGTTCGGCTGGACGCAGTTACAAAAGGGACTGTTGAGAAATTGAGCCATGCAAGTGATACGAAGCATGAGTTACTTTTTATACAGGGTGCTAACTTAAAATGGATCCGGTCAGCTCAGCAGGCGCAACGCGACAACGATGTGGTCTCTTTTCACCGAGACGGTACGTCCGTCTCGGTAAAAAGAGACCACATCGTATGTTTACACATACGAGTAGCCTTGTCACGTTTTCACACGACAAAAAGTGACGAGAAGAAATTGTCGCGCACGCATGCTAGGCCTGCTGGTCTAAGAATTGTAAGAACAATTCAAATTCAAAGACGGAGGATTATTATAAAAGAATGTGGATCAATTACAAAAATATTCACGTACTTTGTGAAAGATACATGAATTTTTTTTTTTTGTGACGAACTGAATTTATTTGGTAGTTACACATTCTACACAATGTCTGTACTTTTGTCACTATAATCGTCAAAAAAAAAACATCTGTTTCTAAATTGTGTATGCTTTTCAACAATTTCATTTACGCCTATGAATACTTATATGTCATAGATATATAGATTTAAAACTTATTTATATATATAATTTACTAAAGGATGCAGCTAGTTTTCTCGTAATTTTAAATTTGGTAGTCGGTGAGTCATTTATCTGTACCTTAACAAAACTTAAATAAGCCTCAATGCCGCATTTAAATTCACACCCTGTACAATGTCAAAGAAAATAAAACCCATTTCCAAATTAAGACGAATAGAATAAACTTTTTATGACCACATAATAAATTTACTAATGGTTCCGTAGTACCGGGTCCTAAACAAATATTGACTCGAGAAAAATGAAAGTATTTTTATAGATTGGAATGTTTTTTCAGCGAGTCAAGACGATGAAAACATTTCCTCGGAATGATTGTCCATAAATTTTGTGCAAGTCCTTTTTTGATTGTTATGAAAGTGACAATCATCATTACGGGGCTGTTAAATTAACACTGTTTTATAACGCTTTAGGGGCATTAAAAAGAAATAAAACTGGAAAACACTTAACACGTCGATTAACACAAATACGGGAGACATTCAATACGTCATGATCAATTTTTGATGTGAATTTATGTTGGTTGTTGGCATGGTTTGAACGTGGCAAAAGTGGAAAGCACAACCTTATTCTCGCGCACTCGATTATTTTCCAGTTCCTCTTACTCGCATGATATTTCTTGCGAGAGTGACTGTGAAGAATATGATTAGTAAATGCGTTGTTTTATTTTTAAAAGTTGTTTAGTTTAAAAAAATTAAACAAAAATATCATCTATACTCTGTTCTCTGTAGCAAGCTGCGTGTGAAAGCCGTCCTTATTTTGTTAATTTACGAGAGTAAATGATGGCTTCGTGTTTTAGTGTAGTGATATTTAAGATGCTGCTGAAGCTTTACATACATATAGTCACGCCTGTTTCCCATAGGAGTAGGCAGAGACCACTTCTCTCCACTTGCTACGATCCTGGCATACATCTTTCGCTTCTTCTACTTCCATGAGTCTTTTCATCGCGCTCGTCGGTTACGGGTAACTGGCCTTTCTTTAAAAGATCTTCGACTTGGTCAAGATACGTTCTTAAGTTTTAGTGTTGGTTTAAATCATGATTTGTTAATCGCGGCAACTTTTCAGAGTGAAAAGGAACGATTTGTCTACACCATCTTACAATGAAAATAGTATAGTAATCCTACATCCATATTCGTTATAAAACGTGTCACACTGTACAGAATATTACAGACTATATTTCACAACTTTATTAGTGTTTAAAAGTAACAGATATAGAATCGAAATGGCGATAAAATCGATGTAGGAAAGTAGGCAGATTAAAAACGGGTCCACTTATTGGCTGTACCTGTCCCGCGTTCATTTGCAATCAGTTTTGCTTTTACTGGTTTGTTTGGATGTACTCGTACTCGTTTAAAGAACATTTTTCATTTGGATTATTTTAGTTATTTGTCAAAAAGTCTTGGTTTTAAGACTTTATCAGCAAGGGACGTGTTATGAAGTAGCATGTACCTATGACACAGTTTTCCATACTAATGTGATAAAACCGAAAGTAACTCTGCCTGTCTGTCAGTTTGTAGGCTTTTCAAGGCTAAGCGGCTGAAGGGATCTTGATGAAATTTGATAATTAGGTACTTACAGTATTTAACGATGAAGGTTTTTGGATACTATTTTCTGAATAAACGCTAACGAAGTCGCGGGTAAAAGCTAGTAGTTTATAAAACTATACCATAGCAAAACTTTAACATAATAATATCTCCTCTCTCTCTCTCTCCCTTTCTCTCTCTCGTTCTATCTCTCTTTCTCTGTTATGCTATTGCTTTGCCTCGTTTGTTCACCAATCAAGTCGTACTCAGGTACAGAAGACCCTAGACAAATTTCATTCGCTTTCAAACGATTCTTTTTCTTCAATCGCTATCGCTCGAACGTCGTACGAGCTATATTAATAAATGTCACGTGATCTAATTGTCAACTCGACCAATCAACAGAATACTAATCCAGCTATCACCGTTCTTTTATAATTGTACCAGGCGCACCAGTAAGAGACACCCACCCTCTCATGGTGAAAATTCCGCCAAAACGCACTAAGCGTTTCAAGTCAACTTTTCTCGTAAGAACTGCTCCACACCTCTGTGTGGAACTCGTTGCCTGCGTCTGTCTGTCCACCTAAATACAATCCGGAGGTGTTTAAGAGTAAAGTGAATAGGTATCTCCTAGGCAAGCGTGTTACACCCTCGATCACGTCGACGCTTCCCATCAGGCGAGTCAGTGGTCAAACGCATGCCTAGTTTGTTGTAAAAAAAAAGAATAGCTTGGAAGCATTTGCAACTTGACTGGAGCCCGTGCAACTTGCCATTTCCGAAAACACCCCATGTCCATTCTACAAAACTGTACAAATTACAAGACACTCTCATTCCCCATCAAATTCTTTCATTATTTCTCCTTGTATTTCCTTATTTATCCTCTTACAATAAGAAAATCTCCAGATTCCTATTTCATTACGTTCAGTCGCAGTAGATTACGTATGTTTCCAAGGAATTAGGGTAACGTTTTCCTTTTTATAAGAGATTGGCTAGGATTAAGGGTTCTGTACCAGCAAACAAAAGAGCTGAGGGTGTGCTTAGTGTGTGGATGAGAGATTATGATTTTAATTTGTCTAGCTTTGTGAGAACTAATGACCCAAGTATGTTAGAGATTTGTATCTACTCTTGGTTGGTACCAAGAGTAGATACAAATCTGCAGTATGATATACTAAACAAGTACACATACATACATAGTATAGTTGCACCTTTGTGGCTTAGTTGGTAGTGAACCTGCCTTCTGAGCTTGGGGGCGTGGGTTCGATTCCCACCTAGGGCAAACATTTATGTGATGAACATTTGTGTTTGTTCTATGTCTGGGTGTTAATATGTATTTGAGTATGTATTTAAAATATCTAAGTATGTATATCAGTCTCTGGCAGCCATAGTACAAGCTTTGCTTAGTTTGGGGTCAGGCGACCGTGTGTGGAAGTGTCCCGAATTTTTTTTTTTTATTTGTAGGGGTAGGCAGAGACCCCTTCTCTCCACTTGCTACGTTCCTGGTACATATCTTTCGCTGCTTCTACTTCCATGAGACTTTTCATGCTCGTCCGTTACGGATACTCTTGAGTTTCTTGACCAGGCCTTTTTTCAAAACGTCTTAGATTTGATAAGTTTATACTACACAAACACATATACTGCAATAGATAAAGATCAAAGAAAATAAAACCAGTATTCGGCTCATCGCGCATGCAGAAAAGATCTTTAAAACAACTCGAAGTCTAACTACTACACACACTAAGGCCCGTATGCTAAAACGCGCTAAGTCATGAATCTCGATTTAAAACTGGTTTTACCATACATAAAAATAGCTTTAAGTCGAGATTCAAGTCGTTTTAGCATCCGGGCCTAAGTACTCCAACACCAAGTCTTGTCATTTTCATTTATGCAATCTGCGCCTACGATTGGGCGGTTAAAAATATCTGAAGAGACAACTCATACAGGTGGACGTAACAATCGTCGACCACACGTTACAAAATAAACCTTAACTTTCACCGTACAGGCTTCAAAATCATCTATTGTTAGCTGCCAATAGCTTGTTATCACGATGGTTACAGCGTGCGTTAAAGCAAACAGCCAGCGCTGGTAATCTGGACAGTATCTTCAGGGCTCATCGTGGGTGGAGCGTAACCCCAGCCTCTACGAGTCCGTATATTGACTGTGGTAGAAGGCATGAAATTCTAACGAGAGAGTATGACTTAGAATTAAAGTTTCACTAGTTGATATGGGAAATCTAGATATTCAAAATACAAATACGTAACAATAGCTTAGATTTAAATAAAATAGTCAAAAGAAAACCAAACTTTACGCCATTTGAAACCTACTCCATCGGAAAAATATAAGGAAGAAGCGGCACGAGTCTAATTTCTAATTTACAGCGCGTGGACACAATGCTCGTATAACTGCATACAATCAAACGGACACTACACAGCTCCGTTGACAGTATTATGTTACGTGTATCAATAACAAAGATAGAGAGACGTACAAGAGACCAAATCGAGAAAGAGATAACAATAATTATCACTCTTGCAACTGGTTGCGTTGTTTGTGACTATCGTGAATTGTGTGCAGCACCTAATTTATGCGGTCCATTTTTAATTTTTCGTACTATTTCTCCCTTATATTTGATCGAGGACCTACTCTTCTAATTTTTATTTTAATGAAAATCTGAGTTCCGCAACTTCTCGCAACTTAAAACGACCCATCCAATCTATCCAATGTCTACGACTTAGGTAAGTACGACATTGATGAGAATATAGCACCACTACGGTGCATTAGCAATAAGTACCTAATTACAGCGACCGCATCGCTGCAGGGCCACGTGTGTCTAGATGGTTCGATAGCACTCATGTGAAAAGCGTGTGAAAGATAGATTTCATATCTGAATATCTGGTGGGGACCAGAGCCATGAGCATAATAAGCAACTGTGACCGTTTAAATTAAGCAAATGTGTTTATAGCGTTCAAATTTTTTGAAGAGAAGTTCCAGTCAAAGAATTTCAAAGCTTTCAGCGACCGTAACTGTGCAGTCTATATTTTATGAAGAGACATTGCAGAGATCTCCCAATCTCACAATTAAAAACTAAATTTTCCAAGATTAAAAAAAAAAACTCGTACATACTTCAATATTATTTTAATGAAAAACTTTCTTGCGTTAGTAAACTAATAAATAAATAAATTAATAAATTCCTAATTCATGCGTTCAAAGCAAACATCTAAAGACTCTATCGTCTGGGATAATTGCTAAAGACGAAGTGACATCGAAGTCGAGATAACAGATATTCATATTCACATTAAAGAAAATGTTTTTAAAAAGACTTATTGAGTAGTCACGAAAAAGCAAAACGCTGTCTCCGCCTTAGGCGTAATTTATGCGGCGCGTCCAACCTGTCCATATAAAATTTATGAAATATGTTTTGAATCAAACTCAAGCGATGCGGCGCAGGTACGCTGCTTCACAGTTTTCACGCGTGAACCGTGTCCGCGCCGTATCCTCGCCTTACGTCTGGCCTGTGTCATTTGCGCCTAAAGCTTGGTACCTACGAGAGGTACCAAGCAAACTAACCAAATAACTTTGCCGACGCACTAAAAACGCGACCCAAAGCGTCGGCTTTTCATACTAGGAGCACCACTCTTTACTGTCTCGAGCAAACTCATGCCGAGCATCAACCTGGAGATCCGGCAGGCTAGCATGAGCTGAAGACAAATTGTCTTTTAACCGTTTTTATCCCACGAGAAAGAGACAAACATATCCGTATTCTAGCTTTGTCACATCTAAGCGCGAAAAAAAAGGCGGCTTAAAGAAAATTAACCTCCGGCCCGTGCAGCCCTGCTGGAGGTCTTTAGTCACTTCATCCTTCCATCTATTTGGGGGCTGAGCTACCCACGTCCCTAGGAGTGTACTCTATTCTGATTCCCTACACGTGGTCCCCGGGTAGTGCTGACCGGGTAGCAAACTCTGGTAGGAGGCTTTGGCCGTGGCTAGTTACCACCCACCGGACCAAGCCATGCCGTGAAATGACCTAGTCGTGTTTCGGGATGTAGTCCGGTGTAACCGTTCCGAACACGGGTCTGAGCAGTAGCGCACTTGTAGCGCCTCACTCAACTGCCGTCTTTGTACTTCTTAACTCTACAAAACTTCGGGCTAGAGTGAATAAGTACCGTCGTGCTCCATCTTAGACCACAACGTCGCTTAACATCAGGCGAGTTGGTGGTCAAACGCCGACCTATCCCACATAAAAAAAAATCTATACTGAGGTAGGCCGACGGATCTTCGGCCCAAGCATTCGCTCCTAACTTAGCCCGCTCTATCAGCTTCATCTCGTAGCTCATCGTAGCTTCAGCGCTTATTTACAATAATTACACCGATTACATCGCCGTCGGGTCAGGTGCGATCGCCGCCGGCCCGATAACGCGACGTAATCTCACGACCCATATCTACGTGCTTTCTCTTTCTTTTGATAGTTCCGGTGGTAAGTTGATAATTAGATGCCTACCCTCGGAGTTGGATGCTATCTCATCATTAGGCCTTAGTAGCTTTACCAGTCTAAGCGCTTGGAAAGCACAGCAGTAGCGTCGCAGCAATTACTGACAGAAATCTCTTAATCAACACCTTTAGCGCTTTAAGTGTGTTCGTAACTGTAATTGTAACAGCTACCCATGCACCCGATATCTCGTTTTGTGCGCGTGTGAGGTCCTTTGCGATCTTATACATCTTAATATATATAAATTACGTGTCACGTTGTTTGTCCGCTATAGACTCCTAACCGATTTCAATCAAATTTGCACACCGTGTGCAGTTTGATCTAACTTAACAGATAGGATAGCTCACATATATATACATATAAATAATAAACGCGAACGAAGTCGCGGGGTGACAGCTAGTATTATATAAAATGATAGCCGATATAGATAAGCGATGATAGTCTAGTTGGACAAGGCCCGCCTCTCATGCAAGAGGGAGCGGGTTCGAACTCAGCCGACGGCACGCACCAATTTGTTCATTGTGTGAACATATGTGCGTATTGTATGTCATCTGCTACATGACTGGAGCCCGGTGTATAGCGACAGGCCCGCCCCCTGTCATATTTGGGACTGAATATCGTCCGGCAAAGTGCAGGTGTTGTATTACACCTCTGCCAGCCCCCTCGGGAGAAAGGCGTGACGATGTGTATATATGTATTATAGTATAACCTTACTTCAGTATTAGAGACATCCCGCGCACTAGGGAGCAAATTCGCAATTAACGCACAGTGAGTAGGTGCTGCTTTATTGTGGGATATTTTATCTCTCACCTACTATAGGTACCTACCTACCTAGCTACCTACCTACGTTTAATACTCCCTACTATCGCCAAGATCAAATTATATTAAAATTCATCATTCAAACATCTGCCGGCCGGAAATCGAACCCAGAACCTCATGCTTATAAAGCGGTCGACCTCCGACTAGGCTAGAAGGGTCGCCAAATTTAAATAATAGTAAATCCTGGTACCGGATTTTTACTATGAAAATTGTTATGGAAACCGTACATGGACATGCATAGGTAAAGATCGACTTATTATTCGAATGGTGAAGTCATTAAAGATTGACTGCCTCGGTGGCTCAGTCGATAGCGAACCTGCCTTCTGAGCTAGCGTAGGTTCGATTTCCACCTAGGGCAAACATTCATGTGATGAACATTTGTGTTTGTTCTATGCTGGGTGTGAATTATCTATTTAAATATGTATTTAAAAAATATGTATGTGTGTATATCAGTCTCTGGCCGCCATAGTACAAGCTTTGCTTAGTTTGGGGTCAGACGACCGTGTGTACAAGTGTCCCGAATATTATTTATTTTCTATGACATTTTCTCTACCAACCTAGGCTATTGACACACGTCACAGCACAGGAAGACCAAGTTGGTAAGTTTTAAAGTCTTACTTACACCTCGCACCATCTTTCATCCAGCTCTATTGAAAACTCCTTACTTACCTGAAACAAAAATAACTTCATCAATAAAAGCCAACGCACAATGAAATATTGATTTATTCATCGAGAGCTCAAGTTACGAGCCAAGTTCCAAATTCAATAGATCAAATTCTATGGGGGCCTTAATCCATTGTAATCAGGAACACGTGTGTCGCGAAACTTCGACTAATTTTGCCTAATGTCCTTATTTTCAAGTCGAAATTTAAGGATAATACACCTTATTGTAAGAACGATAAAGCTGTTATTAAGAGCACGGTTCATAAAGCTCGGCAGCTGCAACAAAAATGTGCTATATCAGAGATCGATATTTTTGCACCAAGTTTTAGTTTTCTGTTATTTTAGTGTTATAAGAAAATATAAAGGTACAATTAATATAAAATCAATAATAACTTTACACGAATTTACGTATTTGGCTTCATTATGTCAATTAATAGACATTTGAAAAGTTTCAAATTAATTTTAAACACACTGGAGTTTTAGTTACAATAAAATATAAATTCAAGTCTAGAAAAAAGTTTTTGACATAGAACCTATGCAATTTCTATCAGCTTTTTAACCGACTTTAAACAACGAGGAGGTTCTCAATTCGTCCGTATGTTTTTTAAGAGTATTATACACGATTACTCCGCCAATCATGAATAGATTTTAATTATTCTTTTTTTCTTTGGTAGATCATACTTTAGAGGTGATCCCATATAATTTTCAATGAAATCAGTCGAACAGTTTTTAAAATATCAACAAAAGTATCGGTGTCAATAAAGAGTTTTTGTATTGTATTGTATTGTAGTATAAAAATTGTCTACACGGATCATTAAGCTTTTTGCTGTATAATGTTTTTTTTATTATTTATTTTACGGTATGTAAGTATGTTAACTTAAAATATTCTACTTGCAAAGAAACATTCACTATTATTCAATCTCCATAAAAAAAACAACAACTAATATCACTTACTTTGTCGGACTTGTGAGACCGAGGGGTAGACACAAAGGGCCAGGCGTATAGGGTCGAACAATAAAGGGCATTGAAAGCGCAGTCTGGAAAGGGCACATGCTTTCAAATAATAGCTTAGAGAATTCGACCCGACGTGCCTCAAGGATTTACGGACCCAGACCGACCAACCCATCCACAGACCTGGCCAAATGACAGAACTAAAATTTCGAATGAAAGCTTCGTTCAGAAACGCTACGGTGGCTCCACAACTCGAGTGTAAACAAAAGTGGGTTCTTTTATAAGGGATTGGTTTTTTGTTGGATTTGTCGTCTCACAAACAGCCGGTAAAACAAATGATTCTGATTTCTAGAAGGTCTATCGAGATGTAGAATAGATTAAATGGACGTCCTTCGCAGTTTCCACGTGCAAAAGTCGACGCCTGAAAATGGATTTGGCAAATAACAATTTAGGCCCTTTTTACTTCTGGTGACCGAAATTCTTGAACTTCCTGATTAAGCTGCGTCTCTTGACAATAGGTTTGCGAGGTTATTTTTCGTCACTTGCAATACTTAGTACAAGTTGAAGGTAACTATAGTTTGACACTTCTCACTCTTATTGAGATTGACCTAAGAGTGACGGGGACAAAAACAATGTTATTTGATTTAGAATTACTGACAAGGAAAAGCTTTCTTTTATATAAATGACTACTCAAAGCTTTCCAAGTACAGTTAGTTTGATATTTTTGTTGAGTCTTGCCTTATTTTTTTTTTGCAAAATACGTTTATTTTCGACTCAAGTTATTAGCATAATTTTACCATTAAAAAGAAGCCTGTTTTTCTCATTTTTCAACAGTTCTCTTCTCTTATTACGTTCATTTATTTGCTTATTGACAAAGAAATGATTGTTCTGTCCTCATTTACCTATTAAATGCAAATCCCACCCTAGCAGGGGTAAGTCCGTCCCAAAAAGAAATGCTTAACTTTTTATAAACGTTTGCACGAATGCTTTGTGTCGTTTGTGTCCAATCTGAATCACAATTGAGGGGGAAAGTTTGGACATGACAATGGTTTGTGCGTTGATTAAAATATTTGCAGAATTTCGGTGAGAAATAAAAAATCGCGTTGTTCTGAGCATGGAAAATGTTTGCGGAGATTTTACAACGTGGCGTGCAATTTGTGACCTAGGTTTTATGGAGTAGACTGAGTATAGCCATGATCAAAAAAACAATCTAGCATTCCGGGACCAAACACGCAGTGACGTCACTCGTCATCGTCATCCGTCTCTTTCGAACTATTTGTAAATGATTTATTTCGGTCTTGCTTAAGCATCGATTGACGTCACCATGTGTTGCCGACGTGGTCGGGACGCTATACCTGGCGGAGTATATTATTATACAACTAGCTGCGCCCCACGGTTTCACCCGCGGTTAAAAAGTATCCTATGTGCTATTCTAGACTATAATCTATCTCTGTGCCAAATTTCATCCAGATCTGTTCAGCCGTTCTGGCGTGAAAGAGTAACAAACATCCATCCATCCATTCTTACAAACTTTCGCGTTTATAATATTAGTAGGATGAGTATAGCTATGTGTATAAATAAGTATATGTGTGCGATCCATCATGAATAAATGGAAGAAAACTTAGCCTAGGATGCATTTAGAGAAAAATACAGAATATGTACTAAAATATAATGTGTGCAATTGTGCATTGTATTTTAGTGTAAATTTGCAATTGATCGAAGAGAATGAAAATAAGCTCTTGAGCTCCAGTTGCAAAACCTGGTTAAATATTCTGTAGCACGTTTTCAATTTTAATCATTATTATGCATTTCAACAGAAGAAAATAAATGTCACTGCAGCTAAATTATAAAGCTTATAACCCCTAAGTTCTACCATAGATATGTCTACACAAAGTAATGCTTACAGTTCGACCAACTTAATTATGCAGTTGAGTGAAGGAGTCACTATGAAATTTCCTAAACAAAACCGAAAGCCTCCAAGTAAAGTTTTAGTTCCCTCATTTTATCAGCTCCGCAGATAATTTGGCAAGAATTCTTGCAAGCCAGCCATTGAATATAATAGCTTAATCAATACTGGCGACTCGGAAAATGTCAATTACATACCAATCAGGTATAAATCGAGTGTAATAACGTTAAATCACTGCCTTGTTAACGTAGTAGTGCGTTATAATGACATGTATACACATCTGTGTATAGTAGACTATGCAGCATGCTACACATTACTAGTCGCTACCTTAACAATAAAGTGCACTAACTAAAAAATCCTATTTTTTTGGGAAATCGCATTGATTGTAATGATGATACGAAAAAATACTATTTTTGGATAATGGAGTTTATATATCCTAATATTATAAACGCGAAAGTTTGTAAGAATGGATGGATGGATGGATGTTTATTCCTCTCTCACGCCAGAGCACCTGAACAGATCTGGATGAAATTTGGCCCAGAGATAGATTATAGTCTAGAATAGCAGATAGGATACTTATTAACCGCAGGTGAAACCGCGGGGCGCAGCTAGTGGATTATAATGTTAAGTTGTATAAATTTATAATTTGTATGGTATTATTATATTTGTAGGTGGCGATATAATCATGATTGAAACACTTTGCAAGAATAGTGTCATAAATAACTTTGAGATGATGGATTCGAGTATACACTTGAACACATCGCCGATATAGTCGACCAATGGAGTAACCGATTGTTGTCAAACACACACACAACAAGAACACTCCCGACTAATTCACCTTTCAAACAAAGAAAAATCAAAACGGTTCATTCATTCGGGAGCTACGGTGCCACACACACACACACACACACCACACACACACACTCACTCACACACACACACACACACACTCTCAAACACACACACACACACACTCAAACACGTCAAACTTATAACACCTCGTCCTTATGCGTCGGGGTCCTATTCTTCTAAAAGATGTCAAAACTGAAAAGTCAAGAAGAAGTTTCTACTTTCAAAGCTCCTGATTCGCGGCAATGTTATCTAGAAAGCTTCAGTCAGACGAATTGCCTACATTACGCGAGTTTAGAAGTAAACGTTTCATTCTCGAGAATCCCAAGCGAGCGCTCAGATATCAGACCATTAGGTCTTAATGTTCCGTGTTCATACATGCGATTTTACTTGTAATATATTTTTAACCTACGACGCAAAAACGACGGGGTGTTATTCAAGACTCAAGTACGCAGTTATGTCAGCCAGCACATTTAGATCGTTTGTGATTTTTTTGTGCTTCTACCGTTGATAAATGAAATATCTAATCCATTTTTTTTTTGGGATCAAAAGTACCCCATGTCCTTTTCTGTACCCCTGACAACGTGTTTGCAAAATATGTAGAGTTAAATGATAGATTGAGTAGCTAAGGCGTGAAAGTGTAACAAACAAACGAACAAGTTTAGGATTTCGCGATTGTACTATTTCATGTTCCATGCAAGTTACAGCTCCACTTTTCCTAGATAACATAACATATCGTCACGCCTTTCTCCCGAGGGGGCCTGCAGAGGTGTAATACCCAGGTGTAAAACCCACACTTCGCCGGACGATATTCAGTCCCAAAAGTGACAGGAGGCGATCCTGTCGGCATACACCGAGCTCCAGTCATGTAGCAGATGACATTCAATACGCACATATGATCACACAATGAACAAATTGGTGCGTGCCGTCGGCTGGATTCGAACCCGCTCCCTCTGGCTTGAGAGGCGGACCTTCTCTCAACTAGGCTGCCATCATTCTCCTAGATAACATTCGTTAACCTTTTACCGAGCTACTTAACCGGGACACTGCACGCATTGATTTCATAAACTCATGAATAAGTGATCTGCGTAACCCCGAACCATATTATGTTAATCTGAACCGAAACCCATACACGGATACAGGCGCATTTTGTACCGCATTATTCATCTGCCCCAGTACTGTTCTGCCGTTCAACGTGAGCAGTTCTTGAGGAATTGAAGGAAAGATAGAGAGGCAGAAGAAGACCAGGAGAATGATGAAGATTCGAATGCCAAAGAAATATAGAAGACTAGCTGCGCCTCACGGTTTCACCCGCTGTTAAAAAAGTATCCTATGTGCTATTCTAGACTATAATCTATCTCTGTGCCAAATTTCATCCAGATCTGTTCAGCCGTTCTGGCGTGAAAGAGTAACAAACATCCATCCATCCATTCTTACAAACTTTCGCGTTTATAATATTAGTAAGAAGATATACGATAGGTAGAGAACAAGTATAAATAAAAAAAATCCCTACACCGATTTTCTTCAACACCTATTTTCATCAAACATACTCGTAGCAAAGAACACTCCCGAGTGAATCACCTTTCTTACAAAAACAAATTCAAAATCGGTTTATCCGTTCTCTGACCAGGATAAAGATGGAGATTTAAATGCCAAAGAAATATAGAAGAGAAAAGATAGATAGAGAATAGTATAAATAAAAAAATCCCGACATCAATTTTCATCAACACCTATTTTAATCAAACATACCTAATAACACTCCCGACTAATTCACCTTTCTTACAAAAAAAGTACAAAATCGGTTTATTCGTTCGGGAGCTACGATACCACAGAGAGACTCTCACACACAGATAAGTCAAACTTTTAACACCCCGTAGTTTTTGTATTAAAAGTTTGCAGTTAGCAGTTAGCAGGGGTTAAAGCCAATGTTTTTGAAAAATCATCATCAATTAAATAAAGAAAGAAAGTAACGTACAAAAAGAAACGTTATCAAAAGACAAAGAAACATTAAAAACTATTCCAACGCTTTGAACCCATTCAACAACTTACTGGTTAGCATTTTTTTTGGAAAAAATTAATACATTATTATTTTAATTACATCAGTTCACAGTTGTAGTAGAATAGAATAATAGAATACGTTTATTTTGTAACAATAACACAAGGTATTTATTATACTACAATTTTTATTTAGTACCTGGATGGCCGAGCTTTGCTCGGTATTTTTTTTTTTTTTTTTAATTGTGTTTTTTGGATAATAAACAATTGATTTTAGTCTAACCTCAAAGCAAGCACTCATTGACTTCGTGTTACTTAACAACGCCATCTGCTGTTGTGTAGTTAAAGCAATTAGTTGCTCACAAAAAATAGTAGTATTATTATTCGCCAATAGATGTCAGGAAGAGTCATATTTTTCAGTTGAGATTGATTATCGATAAAACACGAATAAAATGATATTTTCTAAAAATGATTCCTAGCTAGATCGATTTATCGCCCCCGAAACCCCCTATATACTAATTTGTATGAAAATCGTTGGAGCCGATTCCGAGATTCCAATTATATATATATATATATATATACAAGAATTGCTCATTTAAAGGTATAAGATAAGATTATATTACAAAGGTGAGTATCGATGACACCTGCAGAAGTTTAAAACTGAGTCGCAGATGTCAACGCCCTCGTCCGAAGATTTTTTACAAGAGTTAAATTAATTTAATCTAAATATAAGAATTATTTTCGAACAATTTTCGAAAATAAAGAAAACTGTATAATAAAAGAATTGTTCAAACATTAACATTTACAAAAACATTAAGTGGGTAGTAAAGTAAAAAAGTAGGAGTGTATGGTGTGATATGTCCGTGTGTTTGTCTGTCTGTGTGTGTGTGTGTGTGTGAGTTTATTGTTACTAATACTCACGTTTTACGTTAATAATACTCGTAGTCTAGCAAATACTGACTGACTTTTGAAGGTATACTCCGGGTACCTGAACTAAGTTGAACTTTGGTTTAAAAAGAAGAATAATCGTTCGTAAGAGTATCCTCATAATCCAATAAATAAATAAATTCGGGACACTTCCACATACAGTCGCCTGACCCCAAGCTAAGCAAAGCTTGTACTATGGCTGCCAGAGACTGATACATACTTAGATATTTTTAGATACATACTTAAATAGATATTAACACCCAGACACAGAACAAACACAAATGACTCATGAATGTTTGCTCTAGGTGGGAATCGAACCCACGCCCTCAAGCTCAGAAGGCAGGTTCACTACCAACTGTGCCACCGAGGCAGTCAAACGTTAAATAATCTTTTAAAATAAGAAAACCGACATATGACTTAGATTTTGTAAACAATTAGATTTTTGTTGATTTTTTAAAAGCAGCTTGACCGATTTCGACTTTTTTTTTTATGTACAATAAATAGGTCGGCGTTTGATCACCAAACCGCCTGATGTTAAGCGACGTTGTGGTCTAAGATGGAGCACGACGACCTATAAGGTACTTATTCACTCTAGCCTTGAAGTTTTGTAGAGTGAAGAAGTACAAAGACGGCAGTTGAGTGAGGCGATACAAGTGCGCTACTGCTCAGACCCGTCTTCGGAACGGTTTCATCGGACTACATCCCGAAACACGACTAGGTCATTTCACGGCATGGCTTGGTCCGGTGGGTGGTAACTAACCACGGCCGAAGCCTCCCACCAGAGTTTGCTACCCGGTTAGCACTACCCGGGGACCACGTGTAGGGAATCAGAATAGAGTACACTCCTACGGACGTGGGTAGTCAGCCCCCAAAACTACTTAACGACTAACCTTAGAAACAAAACAAAAAAGAATTTTCCAAATCGGCTCGGGCGTCTTGGAGCCATCGGGGAACATACATAAAAAAAAGATACGGACGAATTGAGAACCTCCTCGTTTTTTGAAGTCGGTGAACAAAAGTCACTCTCCTACTTCTCACCATATAATTCTGATAACATTTAACCACATTGTATTCAAATTCAAGAAAACGGATTTAAATAAGAATCAGAAATCCAATTTTAATAAATCCGCTGAGAAAATAAAGTTATTTGCTTTTATATGGCCACTGTTTCTGATTGCGGCCATTCTGGGTTAGGAACAACAGTTTCTGAGGAAAGGTGAAAATAAACAATTGTTCAAGCGCATTGTTGCCGAAGATGTTTATCGGAATGTCCCAGTTTATAAGTGCCTTTATATCGTTACTAGTGACACGTGCAGTGGCCAGTGGGCAAAGTATAATGGCGAGTCCACACGAGATGACTTTGTATCTAGAAGTAAAGATAAAATAAATTGCTAAGTTTTGCCCGTTTAACTGGCTAAGAAATTCTGTGTATCCGTGTTTGTTTAGGTCATGATCGTGTCTTTTTTGTATTGATTTGGATATCTATGATTTTTTTTTAATACGAGCTGCGTCCCGCGAGTTCACCCGCGGTTAAGCGTTTAAAAAGTATTCTATGTGCTATTCCAGACTATAATCTATCTCTATGCTAAATTTCATCCAGATCCGTTCAGACGTTGTGGCGTGATTGAGTAACAAGCATCCATGCACCCATTCATCCATCCATCCAAACTTTCGAATTTATTATTATTTTAGTGTGAAGTGTGATAGTGTGTATCAACATTGTATGTATACTTTATACGTACAATACATACATTATTAAAAATATCAAATACCTACCTACCTAGTTAATTACTCAAGCGTACTAATTTAAAGGATGAAACTTATTTGGTATTGCAAATAAATGTTGTAGGTATTTTTGTGTCAATTTCATGATGCAGAAATTCGTTTGCGTCAGTTTATAATCTCTCTTCAATGAAGTTCAAATAATTATCATCAATCTTCACTTAACAGGTAAGCTTGATTGATTCTCAATTTTTCTAACCCCATTTTTGGCACGAATCCAATCAAAATTTGGTACGAACGTTATCCGGGAACAAAAACTCGAACTTCACTTTAATCGCCACATGTGCACCCACCATCCCGAACGGTAATGCTGCCATCAAGTATTGTATCAAACTGTAAACTCATTTATAGTGAGTTAATTGACACCCCGTGTGATACCGTTAGTTCGCAGTCGAGATGAAATACGACCGGATTACCTCGCCCGCGTATGGACATCGATACGCTCTAGGTGGTGCATAATTTAATTTATTGCTCTAGCTGGTTTGTGGGGTTGGTATTCTTGTACCGAGGATTAGTAGGAATTCTAAAAGGAACATAATAGTTTGATAGAAAATCGAAGGCTAACATTTAAGACTACTTTTACGAGGTAACGTTAGGTTTGACCTTTTGTGCCTAGGAGTGCCTACGTAAAACGCGATATTGACTTAAGGTGCATGGTAATGCGCAGCAGCTGTCTCGCTCTCTCGCGACAATATTATATTAGGTATAAAATTATAGAATGTATTTTTAATAAATTTGCCTCTATCAATGACTTATGAATTTCATGATGATACTTGTAGATTTTTCTTTTGATAAACATGAAAAATATTCCTAATACTTTGTAATACTGTATTCAATGCATTAACAAAGGCAAATTTAAAAAAAATATATCCTATAACTTTATATCTAAAATAATAGTGTCGCGAGCGAGCGAGACGGCTGCCGTGCCTTACCATACACCTTAAGCTCTGATTTTTTAAGAGTCCGGCGACCACTTTAGACTAACTTCGCATTGGCTTGAGGTATTCTAAAGCCATTTCGTCCAGAAGAAGACTACAAGCGAAGAGAGCAAGTAATGGTACTGACGAGTCTCTAAAGTTAACTGCAGAGTAACAAAGAACAATTTCAGTTTTTTTTATGACTTTTGCACTTCTGTGATCATTGTTAAATAGGGTAATGATGTAGACAAGCTACCTATGTAAAGGGGTTTTTGATTTGCTTTGTCTATGTACCTATTGAATAAATCAGTCAAAAGTGACCCCTTAATAATGCGGATACTTTTCATACCTCTATTTTCTCTTGAGAACGTTAAAAAAAAACCAAGAACATAGGGGTGGAGATTTAGTTTATTTAATTGTACATGCTAAATTTCATCATAATCTGACAAATGGTTTCCAAGAAATTTCACAAGCGCGTTTGTATGGAAAAGAGGGTCGCAGGACTCTTAAGTGATATTTCATTTTTATATTTATATAGGCTTTTCGTCCAGAATAACTTAAATAACGTTTTTGATCAAATTCATTTACTGTGGTAGACAGTTGACTAGAGCTAGCAGCACAGTAATCTGCGTCTAAACATATTTTATGAATCGATCGAATCCCTAAAAATCAGATTGTTTGGAAAAAATGTAGTAAGTAAATGTTTGATATAAAAAATTGAAATAGAACACAGAACTATGAACCACCAGTTGCTCGCTAATTCCATTGGGCCGGGTCGGTCGCACGTAGCGGCCTGTTATCATAACACGTAACGCGGTATTATTTCTAATGGAGAGGTAACGGGCTCAAAATTGAGTTGAAATGTCCATTTTACGAATAGAGGGAAGAAACACATTTTCAGTGATACAAGAATGTTATTTCTTTATTTAACGCCCAATTCCGAAGAATTTTGTTCACAGATCAATAGCTACTCAAACGTAGTTGTCTTTGATTTTGCCGCCTAACAAAAACATCTTAGAGGGCCGCGACGCTCTTAAATTTCCATACAAACGCGCTGCTTAAATTTCTTGAAAACCATTTGTCAGATTATGACGAAGTTTAGCATATACAATCAAATTAACAATATCTCCGCCCTTATGTTCTTGGTTTTTTTTTTAAAACGATCTCAAGCCAAAATAGAGCTATGAAAAATATCCGCATTTTTAAGGGGTCACTTTTGACTGATTTATTCAATAGATAGGACAAAGCAAATAAAAAATCCCTTTACATAGGGAGCTTGTCTATATCATTACCTTTTAAATGAATCCATAATACAGGGGAAATTCTTAGTTATTTAAGAATGATTACAGAAGTGCAAAAGTCATAAAAAAAAATGAAATTGCACTTTGTCACTCTGTAGGTAACTTTAGAGGCTCGTCAGTATCATTACTCACTCTCTTCGCTCGTCTTCTTCTTCTAGACGAAATGGCTATAGAATACCTTGAGCCAATGCGAAGTTAGTCTAAAGTGGTCGCCGGACTCTTAACATTTTGATAAGCTTGGATAGATAAGTCAATTAAGCAATTATTGGAGCTAATGAGCACTTAGATGTGTCTGAAAATAATAAAAACCTTCATTCAATATCACACTAATATTATAAATGCAAACGTTTGGAACTTTAGCTAGATGGATGTTTGTTACTCAATCACGCCAGAACGGCTGAACAGATCTGGATGAAATTTGGCACAGAGATAGATTATATATATATTTTTTTTTTTTTTTTTTTTTTATGGATGACTCTATGCTGTTGGCCACTGAGGCCTCGACAGCGTACCGGGCATTAGGGATAGATTATAGTCTGAGGTAGCACTTTTGAGGTAACACAGCAGTGCGCAGCTAGTTTAGATATAAGATTGCAGTAGGCAAGTATTAGGTAGATAAGACCGCCTATTGCGCTTATATTGTTGAGTCTTAATTCAGATTTATATTTTATTTGGTTTCAATAAAGAGTTTTTGTATTGTATTGTATAAAATATTATATTCTCGACTATTATCGAAACTTCCTGACATCTTCCAGTACAATTTATTGATCGACAAACTGCGCCCCGCGGTTTCACCCGCGGTTAAAAAGTACCCTATGTGCTATTCTAGACTATAATCTATCTCTGTGCCAAATTTCATCCAGATCTGTTGAGCCGTTCTGGTGTGAAAGAGTAACAAACATCCATCTATTCATCCACCCATTCTACAAACTTTCGCATTTATAATATTACAAGCTGCGCTCCGCGGTTTCACCCGCGGTTAAAAAGTACCCTATGTGCTATTCTAGACTATAATCTATCTTTGTGCCAAATTTCATCCAGATCTGTTGAGCCGTTCTGGCGTGAAAGAGTAACAAACATCCATTCATTCTCACAAACTTTCGCGTTTATAATATTATTATGATAGGATTTCGCATCACTACTATGAGATAAAGATAGCTAATCAGTGATTGATTTTTAAGCTATTTTCTGAACATAAACCAGTTATCCGGACGGATTCTCTGTCCTAGCCTTGAGCTGGCTTACCTAATGCACTACTGAGTCAAGTTCAAAGAACCAGATATTTCCTTATGATGCCATTCGTGGGCAAACATCCGCTATAAAAATAAATTGATTCCTCATTATAAAAAACTGGATTTTTTTATAATATTTGAACGTCAGTACCAATAGCAATACCTTATTTCAACAGAAAACGATTCTCTAAAGCTGTTCTATTATTTACTAAGAACAGGGTTATTTTCATCCCCTATTCTCACATCACCCTTTCTAAAATAAAAGTAGACACTAAGTTTACTAAATACGACTTTCTAGCTGACGTTAAGAAATAAAATAAAATTATAAATATTAAAAATTGACATCGAGTTTCATCGACACCGATTTGCATCAAACATACCTAAGAACACTCCCGACTAATTCACCTTTCAAACAAACAAAAAAAACAAATCAAAACCGGCTTATCCGTTCGGGAGCTTCCTAGCAGTTCCAGCTTCTGAGGCCGCGGTTAGAGTGTGTTTATATATTAATACATTAAGTATGTTTCAACATACTTCATGTATTAATTTCTTAGGGGCACAGTCGGCCCGACTAGATCTCGTCGCGGCCGCGTGGTGCTGGTCTGCGAGCTCCTGAGCGCTGATCTATTCGGCATCGGTGATCGTCTCCGCCGATCGTCACTGCGTGGGCGCGGCGAGGTCTTCTTTTTAATTTTTTTTTCTCGATTTCGTTGAAGTGTATAGTTTAGGGTATGATGGGATTAGCATGCCAATATTGGCAAAAATCCCTAAATTATTTTTACATGAATAAAAAAAAAAAAATCCGTTCGGGAGCTACGATCGCACACACACACACACACATACACACACACACACACACATACACACACACACGTGAAACTTATAACACCCCGTCGTTTTTGCGTCGGGTGTTAAAAAGACGATTGATTATATTAATAGAACGTTTAATTTTACTTCCTATTGAAGCAAAGTTGTATTTTACTTAGTGTATAAATTGTATTTAAGGTAAATAAGATGCTCGTACTGAAATGGTAAATACAAATACCGGAACAAGCACAAGAATTTTTACTCCCAACTCAGTTCAAAACCCGAACTAGCTTTTGTTCAAAATACTTTTGTAATTTTTCTCTTTCATCTACCAAATTACACTCAAACCCCTAAGCAGTGTTTAAAAGTAACTAGGTATAGCTATAGAGAGGCAATTTAGCTAAGAGTCGGACAACCAGCTGTCATCATGGTGCGATGCACCGAATGACGACCGAGGGTGGAACCCTAGCATTACGGATATTACAACGTAACAGAACACTGAATGAGTCTGAATGTGACAGGTTCCATCGGAACTTGATAACGATAAATATCATTTGATTAGCCTTTGTTTTTTACCCATCTCCCCGCGGTTTTGATAGCGTTTCTTAGCCAATGACACTCCGTGCTCGTGTACCTACTTGGCTTTCTATAAAAAAATATGTTAAGTAAGGAATTTAAAAAATCGGGCTTGGACGTTCGGAGATTACCTTCTACAAACTTTAAAAACAAATTTAACAATATTAAAACAGAAAAACGTGGTAAAAGACCAACAAACTGAACTACCACTTCTCCGCTAAGTACGATTCGAGCAAAAAGGTTACGCGTGAACATACATTAACAGCACAATTACATGGTTTCGGCCCAATTTTACGACAAAAAACGCATGAAAATTGTTTACTCCACCAAAATTAAACATGAGCACGTAACATGAAATTACACGTAAGCAAGCAAAACAAAATCAGCGAATGGCAAATGCAACTTACGAGCACACTCAGCAAACCAAAACAAACCAACAAACACAGCTTGCAAAAATAAATACACAACTGCAAATGCAAACTGAATTTAACTCGGCCATAGAATGAATAATAGTACACTCGACTCATAAACGCATACGCTGTTTTTGTTAAAAAAATAGAGCAACCACCACTTTAGTCCGGCATTGTTGTGAGAGCCTTTAAGCTCGCTGTAACGGAAAATTAAAAAGGCAATTTTCTTAATGAGACCACAGCGAGGGTTAGCGAGGACGCTCGTGCGACAGAAAATGGCGATTATGATGTAAAATTCAGGTTGTGTTTGTGCTTGTAAATAAACAAGGGACATTTCTGGCTAAAACCTGCTCAAAACGGGTTTGTTGGGTGAGAAATTTGCTGATAGGGCTCACGTCTCTAGCTACTCATTTTTGTATAAGTAAAATGATGACGACATGGAAAGATCTTTACACGACGAAACACCTGAGCTCTTTATTATTCATTCAACACAAGTTCAAAATATGCCTGCGTTCAAGAATATTGTTTGGTTTTCACCGAACACTTATTAAAGTGTTTCTTTAAGTAATCTCTAGTTTATTTCAGCTTTAACGTCGCATTAAGTACACCTAGGAATACGGCAGTTTTGAAAACGAACTTCCTCAAAGCAACGCTGGATTTAATCAACTACGATTTTTTTTTGTATTACTAAGGTCATTAACCACTTTAAAAAGCCTACTTACAAGCATCTAATAGCTTAAATAGCTATATATATAGATATACAATTTACATTAGGTAATTTAAATACATCCGTATTGGTCACAATACGAGTATTCACGGCATATAATTTTATAGCCATCTGTCGCCAATCGCCGTATCGACAATGTCATTAAAACGTCATTAGCATGCATTCGCTTAATAAAATCCTTTGCCATGCACATCTATTACGCAATTCGTACCCACACATAGACGTAGGTGTCTGTAGGCGTAACCTCGAAACGATTACTGCAGTATATGGTCAGGATATTGGTACATTCGTGCTATAATATGACTTTAAATCGGCCACCTTGTATCTCGTATTCATTCAAGATGTGAAAATGGGATATTTTGTTATGATAAACGGGCATAACGTGCCAAATGCTTTTGTGCCGCGACTGTAGTCAGGTTTCCGTGTTCAAAATTAGTCTATAATATTACTCCTACAGCCGATGAAACTTCCCTTTGTATAGTTTATAAATCTTTTGAACTTTACTGATATGATGGGTTATTACGTAGGCCTTCAATATGTATATTTGTAAAGCATAATATCAATGTCAAGATATTGATGATCTGTCAGTATATTCTCTTTCTAAATATCATTTACATCATTAAAAATTCAATATGTCGGTTAAAAAAATTAGATCATAAATTATTTTTTCCACTGGATTAAACACGGTTTAGATTTATAATAAGAACTAATTACAACACCAACCATTAATCATAATGCACATTAAACTACGCGTCGATATTATTCGGCCATTATGTCAAACTTAATTAACTGGCATCGTTTTCCGGTAAATTATAGCGGCACGACGTAATCCGATATTAATTACTCTCCAGTACAAACAATCAGCTGATTTACATAAAAGAAAGCGTTTAATTCGGTTAAGCTCTGAGGTTAATCACAGGTTTAAACCGACTAAGCTCTCTGGTCATTTGTATACGTCACTCCAATAATTACCCCGGAGCCTGAGCAGTAAACGGTTAACTACCATTTAAATAACAGAATAATGAGAGGTGCAACCGGATTTCTAGGGTTAAGAGTTTAAGAGTTATGCGTACGTGAAGTGTTTAGACTCATGGGCTGATTAGTGATGTAGTTAATTCTCCGGAATGCAAATGTAGGTAAGCACATCTCGAACTCACATAGTAATAGGTTCTTCCAGCTGCCGCCGAGGGCTCGCAGGCAGCGATGCAGGCGCGGGGTGGGGTTGGCTGGCGGGGCGCGGGGCAATGGCATCCTCACGTCTCCCTCAGAAGAACTCCGCGCAAGCAGAGACGACCCTCTATCCCGAGAAAGCGATCTACGCCTCCCGAACGGCGCGCCTCTAACCGTCGCGTAATTCTCCTCGCAGTTGAAAGTCTCCAACGGAATCCCTTCAGGCTCTCTCCTGCCTCTAACGGAAAATGTTCTTCTAAAACCGTGAGCCAAACCTTCCATGGTCTTCCGTTTCGGTTTTTGCACTTCCTCCGAGCTGATGACGGTGATATCATCCATGTTGTGTTGCTCGTATGTTCTGTAGCTTCTAGGCTGTTCGAGGCCAGTCAAGTCTTCGATGCCTCCGTGTCTGTACTGGAGCGGCCTGGAGCGCTCGATAGCTCCGAGCTCGTCGTAACTCCTGTAAGTGGAGGAGGCCCTACGGGGCGCTGGGGGGCGCCCGTTCCTGTCTATGGTCATTGTTGCCAAGTCAACCTGACGAAGAAAGAGCAACATTAAAGCATTTGCTCAGCTGTCGGATTACTGATGACCTTGGCTTACCTTTTGCATTATTTACTGCCAGTTTTATAGAGCTACTGGATCGTTGTGAGCTTTTAAAGATGACAATCATAATTCCAGTAGAGTATGTTTCTTCAAACTGTTATTAATCTGCGGAACGACCACGCAAGGTCAATTTGAGCCACGATCCAAATGCCACCAGTAAAGTTGGATTGTTATTTGTTAGTCCGTCCGTAAGTCCTCTGAAGGAACTTGTTGTTACTATTTAGGGCTGTTTATTGGTTGTTTTGCGAAGGTATGGAACAGTGATACGTAATTTGTAGTGTTAAGTGCGTGCGCTGGTGCAGTTAGGCAACATTGTCGTGACTTGTCCGACTATTGAAAGTACACCGCAGTAAAATTTGTTTACCGTAGCGGAGACGCTAGTGCGATAACATGAAATCTATTGATATAGACACGAAACAACGTTAACGAAAACCACAGAACGTATTACTTACTCTATTTCCAGCAGTGCATTACTCCACAGTAGGTACATTGCTGAGAGTATCCCAATTGCCAAACTAAAATTATTGCTTGTTATTTATTTTTGTTTAATGATTTGTCTTTTTTATTTTTTTAGTTTTGGCAATAAATACCTTTTTTTATTTTTTTATTTATTTACGCGTACGAAGTTATAATAAAGATTTTTTTTGTAAAAACTTCTAACTATGTAGGTACCTCTGTAACGAAACAAAGCTAAAGAGGGAGTAAAAACAAAAAAGGTTTCGTGACAAAGTGAAATATTTAAGAACCTGACAAACTTTTTTAAGGGAAACGCTCCCAATTATCCTACAAAAAGTTTCCCTGTTAATTTACAAAAAGGAATTTATGTGGGAGCAGCCATATAAATTCTTCAGCTTAGACACTTTTCAGTTTTTGTAAAGGTAAAAATGCATCAATAAAAACTTTCAAATTTAGCTGACTTAAGCCAATAAAAAAACAGGTGGACGTTTTCTTTTTTAACCGACTACGCAAGAAGGAGGGTTATGTTTTTAAAATGTAAATATAGTGTTGTATTTTTAAGTTTTGGCACAGTAATACAACGTGTTGTTATGTATTCCTGCGGAATTTGTAGAGGTAGTTATACTCCACTAGCAGAGCACAGATAAACTATAGATAACCTTAAAATCGAAAATAAAGGAACTGTTCCATCAGTTTCGTATACGATCAACGAATTTTTTGTATGAGGTGTTTTTTTTTCGACTGCAAGGTTGCCACATAGTTTATTCGTTCTCTACAAATTCCGCGGGAAGAGAAAACAACACGTTGTATAATTATGTAAGTACATAGTAATAGTACGCCTGCCTTACTAAAAGCACCATCCATCATAGCTAATAGGTTGTTTACATTCAGAACTAGAAAATGTTACGGATGTAAACTGATACAATCAGAAGGACACAAGCCATGACGGACTAGGGTTTTCTATCACAATTTTAACAGATATTTTTTTACCTTACTTGTCACATATCTTGCTCTATCTATCTATCCATCATACGAGAAAAAAAGGGAGAGAGCATGATCTAATAGAAAATGAAAAGAAAGGTTAAAGTTACCAGCCTGATCATCAAAACAACAGTGTGTACAACTGAAAATGGGACGTTTATTAAAGTTCTGCAATATTCCTAGCAGTCTTGTACCGACCCATTCACGTCCCATTTGCCAAGCCTGTCTTCCCAACGTCCCGTCTATTCAAGCACAAAGCCATACAGGAGTTAGGAAGCGTAATTGCACTCAATTGCAGTTAGCACTCCACTGCTGTCCCGTGCTCGAATTACTCCAATTACATTCGACTGGGACGGTTTTGGTGTCCGCTTCACGAAACTAGAACTAGAACTAGACTTACAAGTTTACAATTACATAAAAGACCAAATCAAAAGTATAAGAGACACTGTATGTTTTGAACAATCATCTTGTTTTCGAGTTGGTTTTGCGTGGTATCTTTCAAATTCAATTCAAAATTCAAAATTATTTATTTACGAAAAGTACATTTTGTTTTTGTTGGCACTAACAACCAAACTGGGTGTAAGAAACCCGTGTTTTGGTAGTTAGTCCTTCCTTATAGTTAATGCTAAAAGATATGTACATTTTTGTTTGTTTTAGAAGTTTAAAATTGTATGGTTGGGTAAATTAATCAAAACATTAAAATAATTATGGTATAAATAGAATTAAAATTGTGAGTTAATTTATAGTTATACTCGTACATGTCAAAGACAGTTGGTTCAAATTGGTTACAGTTAAATTCAAAGTACGTTATTTAAATTTTTAAAATTTGTCGAAAATTCAAGGCTTTAAACAAGACTACTTTTTTTATTGTATTTTTTTACACTAATCTTTAACGAAAGTGAGGAGATGTTAAAGTTGGTAACTAGATATTTAAAAAAACGAACACTTTCAAAACATCATGTTAAAATATATTTTTTTACCCATTCTAGAGCAAAATTACAAGGCTTACAAGTCTTTGTAAGAATTTACGAGAGTTGTAAGTCTAAACGATGTTCTACCAATAATAGGCTTCACTCGGAAACCTGCGATTAGCGAGGGTATCCGAACAATTATCGAATTAGATGCAATTTCCTGCTAGTCGGGAGACAATTCGACCTCATTGCGTTAGGTGTCGCTTATTTAACAGATTGGATAAGTGAAAGGAAGGCGGTCGTTGTCAACAGGTATTTCGAGGAAGTTCAAATGACGAATTATCGAGTTTAGTTCTGAATTTGTATTGTAAGTAGTAGAAGATTATGTCGTGAATGTGGTCATACGATTTTAGACTCTATAGTCTTGAGGATTGGAGATACGAAGCCTTTCGACTTGATTGTGACGATTTATGAAAAGTAATCGGGGTTCCTGTTGAAGAAGGGTCGGACTTAGTGACATGGCTTGTGTTCTGAGAGACATGTCCAGCAGTGGACTAATTATGGTGATGATGATGATGATGATGATTAGGTTTGTATGGTTTTCTTTACATAGTTTAATAGAAAGTCGCTTTCCGCATCTGTTTCTATCTGTATATCCATCATCATCCATCCATCAGCCATAGGACGTCCACTGCTGGACATTTATTTATTTATTTATTATTACATTAACTTACAAAAACTAACAGTTGGCACCAAATCGTTTTTGTGTCAAACTTATGAATAAAAACACACATCTAGTAAGTGTCTAACGCAATTTACCAACATAATACGGTTTCCCGAGAAGAACAAATCGAGATCAGGCTGGCGGGCAAGCAGGTCATTGAGTAGTGTAAATGCGTGGTAATAGGCCTCTCCCTCCCCTTCTCCTCTGTATATCCGCTAACTCCTAAAACACGCAATGGATTTTGATGCAATTTTTATCATTCATTAGTTATGCAGATAATTTTCCACTGGAGGTTTATAGACTCAGTGAGAAGCTGGGGCGGGTCGCTAGTTTATTATAAAGAACAAATCATTTTTTTTTTTAAATCTATTTAGAACATACTTAATAAAATGAGCTACGAATCAGCAAATACGAAGATGAGAGAGTTACGAATGAGTAAAGTATAAAAATAAAAATCGTTCATTAAATTACACACAATGTTACAGTCATTAAAGTTTTTGTTTCCAACTTTTTTCGACAAAACGAACTTTTTGGACTGTAACAAAATTTAACGGTTCATTATGTCTAACAATACGAGTAATTCAACCATGAAATTGGTCTATTGAATAGCTTTCGACAAATTTTTGTATTATTTGTAGTTAAGTACTTCTTCTCTAATTAAAATGTAATTATTGACGAGTAGGAACTTGCCTTCAGGAACTTGAACTGATTATAAATAACATTAAATAAATAAAAATAAATATTCGGGACACTTGAACACACCGTCTGACCCCAAACTAAGCAAAGCTTGTATTATGGCGGCCAGAGACTGATACACATACTTTTATACTTTTAAATACATACTTAAATAGATATTAACACCCAGACATAGAACAAACACAAATATTCATCACATGAATGTTTGTCCTAGGTGGGAATCGAACCCACCCCCCCTAGCTCAGAAGGCAGGTTCACTACCGACTGAGCCACCGAGGCACCACCAAAAAAACCCCGACACCAATTTTCATCAACACCGACTTTCATCAAACATAGCTATGAATACTCCCGACTAATTCACCTTTCAAACAAAAACAACTGAATCTAAATCGGTTAATCCGTTCGGGAGCTACGATGCCACAGAAAGATACACACACACACACACACAGACACGTCAAACTTATAACAACCCGTCGTTTTTGCGTAGGAGGTTAAAAAAATACGTTTCATACTCATAGCTCCCCACTAGCTTTCCCTGTGTCGGAGATGCCTTTGAACACACACAAAGACATGACAACTAACACCCAGACCAGGAACAGATATTAAAATTCTTCATTCAAACATCTGGCGGGAATCGAACCTAGAACCTCCTGCTTTTAAAGGAGTCAAACTTCTAAAATCAAATCAATATCTTCTGTTAATTTTATCTTAATCGGTCTAAATCCCAATAACTATCAAATCTATCAATAAAAATCAATTATTATTTATTGTTAGATTTCTTCTTCATTATCATTACAGTCTTCTACGTCCCACAGCAGGGACACCGACCTACCCTATACCGAAAGTAATTGCCGTTATTCATCATGCTGGCTTATTGCAGGTTGGTTGGTGGATGTTGCTTGTGTTTCGAATTATTAGATTTCTTATTACTAGATAAGAATTAAACAATGAAATCCTTTAATAGAATAGAAAGAATATAATAGAAAAGTTTATTGTCACAAAGTCACACTCATAATAATTTATTACAATGTATTAGGAATGCTCCTATCATGTACTCGTCATTTTACATACATTGGTTTTTATTTCTAAATTTTAACAAAATTTTAATTATTAGTCCATTCTTATTCTACTTACTTGTAATGACGCCTTAACAAGTGTAACTCTACTTTAATAATACTTTTCTCGATTCAAAAACATCAAAACCTAAAGCACACGGAGTCGGTTACACATTTTTAAAAATAAATACGTCTCGATTCTACTAATTTGTTTTGTTAAATCCATTTTTAAGGTGAGGTAGCCGTTAAGTACTCTGTAAACAAACTCACGACGCATTAGCTGAATAAGTGGGTAACGCATCATTCAAATTATTTTAAGATTTCGGAGCAACTGGCACTTAAGCCGTCTCAGACTAAATACAAACATCTCAACGTTGGAGTACGTTGAGACAATGAGATAAAACACAGGAAGCTGCTAATTGGTGATGCAATGTTTTTGTAATAATGACCCACATTTGGGGCCTCATTCTGGGGTGTGATAACACTATCTCGCTCATGCTTACGACTTTTGTTGACGAGATTCAGAGTGTTCGAGATGTTATCGCATAGACCAGAATTAGGGTTACTAATGTGCTCTACAAAATAACTTCTGACGAAGAAGTTTTTAGCAATAACGGATATTCATTGGAGGAAAATAAAAAAAACTTATAAAAACAGATGTTTTTCAACATACTTGGATATTAAAATGATATTACTTCGTATAGAGAATATTTAAATGTTTAAATTAAAAAAAAATGTTCAAACAATTCAAGAATGAAACAAGAGCCATAATAAAAATCAATAAACAGTTGACCAATTCCTTCGAGCTAATGATAAAGGAAACCCTTAATTTAAGCAGCTTTAATGACGAAGAACATGAAATATGGCGCATTAATCGAGAAGCATATATTCACATGCATATGCACGAACTTGCATCTGTTACGAAATCGCAATGAGATTGTAGGATTACAGAATATTGCACAGAAACGGAAGAAGAAAAATGGCAGAGAGTTTTAAAGAAAAGCCTTCATCAACTACATTTATATATGAGTCCATACTTGTGTATTAAGATAGATAGATAAGATAGATAAACTCTTTATTGTTCACACCACAAGTAACAAAAAAAAACAATAAAAATAATTATAATAATACTTATTCTATAGTGTAACAACTGGCGGCCTTATCACTAAAAGCGATCTCTTCCAGGCAACCATAGGATGGAGAGGATACCACAAATGAGAAAGAAAGAAATAAGTTTATTGTGAAACGTATGCTTCTTCTTGTCAATGGTTTATTTATTTCTGGAAAATGTGATATTTTGACAACTCTCAAGGTTTTTTTAACTAAAGGATTGAAACAATATTAAATGCGCTAGAATAGGGTTCCAGGATTAACCATAATTTATTGTGTGTTAGGAAAAGGCTAGGTCAACTTTATGGGTCACACTGCGATGACACAGGATAATATTTAAAAAAAAACGACTTTCCAGCATCAGAACTGGATTTTGATAGAAACGTAACCAATCTGATAGTGAATTGTTCCTCGTCTGCGTTCAGCTTTGCAGTTAAGTATCGGCTATGGCAAGCTGAATTGATCCCTTTTTTTTTTAATGTTTGTTACCTCTGAATTGACCCCTGAGGTTATAAACATTTAAAAAAACAATCGAATGGACAACCTCCCCGTTTTTTTAAAGTTTGTTAAAAAACGGCAAAAGCATTGTTTCAATATCCACAGAACAGTAAGTGCTTTTGTTGCCTTTTCGACGTTATTTCGTCGTTGTCTATCTGTTGTTCTTAGTCTGCGAATGTGAAGTCGGGTAATGATGCATGCATTGGGTAACGGAGGCACCCCGTATATGGTTGGTTACCTAATAATGCGTTTCGCTTCCTTGAAATATTGTTGACAAATAAAAGCACTTGAGATATTAAAGGAACTTTGAGATTCGTTGATTTTAAAGTTCGTGAGATTGGGTTGTATTTAAGATCTTTTTGTTTTTTTTTTTTTAATTTTATCCTCACTAATATTAGAAATGCGAAAGTGAGTTTGTTCGTTTGTTTGTCACGGCTTTACGCGCTAATGCTCGTTGGTAATTTCAGGAATTACTCGTACTTGACCCATTTAAAAACAGTTACACAAAAAGTCCTTACTTATAATATACTAGCTGCGCCCCGCGGTTTTACCCGCGGTTAAAAAGTGCTATGCTAAAAAATCCTATGTGCTATTCTAGACTGTAATCTATCTCTGTGCCAAATTTCAACCAGATCTGTTCAGCCGTTCTAGCGTGAAAGAGTAACAAACATCCATCCATCTATACATACAAACTTTCGCGCTTATAATATTAGTAGGAAATAGGATAAGTTCTTAACTTAATTAATGTAAGTGAAACTGAAAGAAAATAACTAACTATGGAATGTACGTGGTCCAGGCTTTCTTTTGATTTTAATATTCTCCTCGATCCCAAGTCTTTTAGGCACATTTGTCCATTTCTACTGGTCTAAAATGAATGGAATCTTTATAATAACCAACAAACAGTACATCCTAACCAATTACAATCTGAAAGTCCCAAGTAAATGTTACAAAGTGTTAAAACATGCTGTTTATTGATGTCAATTATGAATAGATCGTTTTATAATGAAATAAGTGGCCTGCTAATCGAGAGATCTTATCAATAAAGTGGTAGTTGAAAGGAAAAGACAAGGACAAACAAACAAAGAATTAGAATGTTGACAAAGTTACAAAAAAAAATGTGTAGAAATAAGTTGGAATTTCGACATAATTTCGACAAATGCTAATTGAGCAGATATTAAGGCCTGTATTATAAAAACCGGCCAAGTGCGAGTCGGACTCGCGCACAAAGGGTTCCGTAAGATTATCTATAAAAACTGCAAAAAAAAAAGCACGTATGTTGTATGAGCGTCCCCTTAAATTTATATTTTATTCTGTTTTTTAGTATTTGTTGCTATAGAGGCAACAGAAATACATCATCAGTGAAAATTTCAACTGTCTGACTATCACGGATTATGAGACACAGCCTGGTCACAGACACACAGACAGACAGACGGACAGCGGAGTCTTAAGCGGAGAGTAAGAGGGTTCCGTTTTATCCTTTGGGTACAGAACCCTAAAACATTACAGAATAAGATACTTACTGAATTTGTAATTTATCAACTGGTTATATTCAAAGAAATATTGAATGACGATTTATTTGCTTATTATCCTCAAAGACGTTATTGGCAAAATACATGTCATTGCATTCATGTAACGATTATTAAGTACTACATTGTATTTCACCACTTATTCACTTGAGGTATATAGGGCTATTGGGATAGGGTGTACTAAGCGAACAGGGGGTCATTGAATCATAAATGATAATAAGATGAAATCATAATGATGAGTACATCATTATGAACAAAATTTACTATGGATGGAGCCAATTCAAAGTCGCAAAAGAAATGTTGTTCATAATGACTCTCTTTCGGCTTAGTACACTCTTTCTTGGTAACCCCCTAGTGGAAACATAACGTTACAAATGAAAATATCACGTCCTCATAAGAAAAGTACTGTGAATGTGCCGATGACAGCTTCAATACGTATTTAAATTTTGCAACAAAATTCAATTATCTTAATCAATTTAATTGTACGTAAGGAATGACTGATCGAGATTAAGGTCCGATTTCATCAATAAGTTAGTCTTACATTAACAGATGGTTACCGTAAAACTGGATCAGTTAACTGTTAACAGCCGGTCAATGGGATTATTATTTTTGTAAACTCCTACTTAATGAGAGATGAAAGAAGAAATCGAAACAATAATTTTCAGAATTGCCTTGAGTTGCACCATCGTCCATATCGATGATGCTTGTACTTAATGTGATTGGATACCCAATTTGTGTGTGAAATAAAAGCGATTGTGTCAATTTTTACACAATCGGCTGGGTTATTCCGATTGACGTCACTTCAAGAAAAACCTTGGCTACTTTGTTACTCTGACTTTTTTTTCTCCATTTCAGTCCGGAAGACGTCCACTGCTAGACAAAGGGCTCCCCTAATGATCTCCGCAACGACCAGTATTGCGCTGCTAAAATCCAGCGACTCTCCGCCACCCTCACCAGATAGAGTAAACTATCCTACTTCGTCAGTGCTATCGCGTTTCTTATTAACCTATAAGTGGTAATATTATTTATTTTTTGTGCCTATATTATCCCACTTCTGAGCAATAGTTCTTCCAACCGCCAGATTCGACCAGGCGGTCAAAGAATGCATTAAAGTCATAGCGCAGAGGAGTTTCTTCGGTCAGACTCAGTTCCTTCGTTAGGAAGTTTTTGAAAGCTAACGAACTAAATAAGTACCAAAAATAATGGTAAATAAAATAAGTAAATATGCGAAAAAAATTATTTTGTATAATATTTTCCATATAGGTACGTTTAGTAACTGTAGCCGATTCTCTAATTAAGTACATATTTGTAAACTACCTACCTAAGTCTAGGAAATCGCGTAGAACTTGCTAAATGAGATGCTTACAAACTTGGTAAAGTTAACTATGCAAACATCTGTATTTGACAACATAATTATCGTATATTCGCTAAGTAGGTAGCTGACGGTAAACTACTCAGAAATCAAACTACAAAGTTCCCAAACTTAGAAAATTCTTCAAGAATAACCAACTCTCTCTTTAGCCACAGCTTATGAATAAATGAAGCCTGACATTGGATCATTCTATCTCTAATTGAAGATAGAACTTACAAAGCAAGAGTCATAAACAACAGTGCTAATACAACAGTCAAGTATTAACTACAGAAACTAGAAACCTAGTTAACGAGACACAGAACCAGAACATCCATCTGAAGTAAGACCAGAATCATTCATCACAGAGAAATCTCTAGTGATAACTAAATTGCCGGCACTCCTGCCGCTGTCACCTGCCAGGCTGCCACAAGCCAATAAAACAACAATACCTGACCCCGGTGAAAGTGACTCTGCAATCGATTAATCTCACAAACCCCCCGGCCAAAGAGACGTGCCGTAATAACAGATCGCCGGTAATTGTTGCACTGATAAAACTGACATACCCGTTGCTGGTGGCAATACAGACAGCGATAATACATTTACATTTAAGTTGGTAACCCTACGCAACTAAAAGGAGTAACATGAGCTTTTCCACTTAAATGAGATGGTGATGAAAAGGAAGCGATTTGTGAGCTTCAATGCCACGTCGTGGGTGTGAAGGGACGGCCAGTCATGCAACAGTGAAAGCGCTCTGATAGACCAAAATAACCTCAGGCGAACACCAAGGTAGTTGTAAAGATTGGATAAATAGCGAATCATTCGTCAATGGAACGTAAATGACCCTACCTGGCGAGGTTGCGAGTCAACATTGACATTGATGCGCAGGTCGGCGCCTCTAAGATTGATGGCCACGACGTACTCGTATTTACCGCGTAATGTAACGTAATAGTGTAGACATGAGTTGGTAAGAATGTTGAAGTTTCTAGCTTGACTATGCGCTTTTATTTTTTCAACAGAGTTGATACTGATACCCACTATAAAGTTTATTCCGTGCTTTTTTCATGCATAAATGGAAGAGACGAAAATTGGGTCTGTCAGCTGTCATCTGCGCCACCACACACTTTGGGCAGAATTTTGCCAATCTCGGTACTCGACTCGTTTGCATTTCGAGTGCGCGTGGACGTTGGGAGGGCTTTCTGTTTTTATTTTATCTTTTACCGGACGAATGTTTAAACGAAAGCAGTTTTTTGCGCATTCCACTCGATTTTTAACGAGATTTTCTCCCGACAAAAACACGATAGCTCTGACAGTTATTTAAACAGCCCCTCATTGTTTGTTCGGGTTCGTTTTGTTTTTTGACGAGTTTACGAGATGAGATCGTATCGGAGAAGACGGATCCGTATTTATTATTAGTGGGGAAAATAAGCTGAGTTTAATGACGAGGACGTGTAAATGGCGTCATGTCGTCGTCGCACTGCACCTTTTTAACAGTGGTTAGCGGAACGATGCGACCCAGTCATCAATACTTAACGGTCCGTCAGCTTTCCGAAGCCATCTAAGCCATTGTCGATGGGTATTTCCTCGTACGAGCAGTCAAGTCGACGATGATTGTGCACAACCTCCAAAATGGCATGACAAGCTCAATAATTATTGTCTCGTCAAATCAGATAAACACATCGCATTACAAACGAGTGGCTCGAATCACGACAAAGCCCGTATTAGAAAGCTGAATTCTTATACCGTTAAAATGTGTCCGGATAGACATATGGCCGAAATGTATTGATCTCACATTAGAATCGTTAGCGTAATTGGTTAACATGCAAAAACTAAGGTCGATAGATCGTGCAAAAACGTTTTCACTACACAAGTCCCATTGAGCGATACAAGCTATGATTAATATAATTTTTATTTGCTTTGATTGTATGTATCTGCGTATCTAACATCTCGTTATACAGGGGCCGTTGACATCGGGTAAAAACCTTGATTGGACCGGAGGCAGTAACAGTACCCATAGTACTAGAGATTGATGGATTGGCCTGTCAGCGAAGATGTGCTTCCATTGTACGACTCTCATTTCAAAATGTTAATATTTATATCCGATTAAATTAATAACCACATGTTTGTATTACTTAACAATCGAGAGTTCATTTAATAAGCCATAGTAAGAGTTTAAAATTATAATCCTATTTTACAATGTTATTAAAAGTTTAATTTGATGACTACGGCTATGTGATTTAGTAATAGTGCAGGCGGAAGACTTATTTAAAGCTTTATTGATTCGTGCAGAACCGATTCTCGAGCTATTGATCCATCAAGGCCACGACTGCAGACGTTATAAAAAATTCAAATACATTCTTACACAACAGACAGGAATTAAAAGCCGTAGTATGTAACACAAATGTTCGAAACGATAAATGAATTCCTAAACTCCAAGGTGAATAAAGCGTGAGAACATAAAATACGAACTGAGAAATCCGATTCAATGACTAATGCTCTCCTAACATCAGACGCAGGCACTATATTTATTATCCCTAACGTGATAGATGCCGATACCACACGCTCCAGCGATGGTATCGAAATAAGTTATCATTATTCCGCGGCATCGAATTACGAGGCACATCTGATAGGCAACTCTAACTGTGATAGTAATCGGTTACCACTGGTTAGCGGTTGACACTATCGCCAGAATGAATGTATTCATTGTCGTAGAGTATAAAAAACATGCTCGAAACGGTCGACGATTATGTTGTCATTGTTCATGCTCCAGCGAGCTTATGGAGTCATTAGGTGAGCACTTTTCTTGGGCAGCTACTTTTTTGTGATTGCTGAAGAGTGACGACGCTGAGGAATAGAAAGGGCTACACGTACGACTCATATGTACTCGTATCTCGATATTAGCCTCAGTAAAAGAGTTTCTGGTTAAAAACGTAAAGAAGAGACTAAGTGCCTTGCGAAAAGCTGACAAAAATATCAAGTTGTAGATAATTAATAATAATAAAGGGATTGCTAATTCAATATTTAAAGTTAAGGTTAAGCATCTCTCCTACAAACTCTTAAGCCGTTTGATGACAATAATAACACCAATTCACGTTTGATTAATCAATAGCAATGGCTAGAGCCCATCCTTTGTGTTCTAAACTGTTAAGTTTAATTAGTTTTTACGGCTCATGTCAGCCACCGACCCGAAACACGTGTGGGGTCACAATAGGAAACAATAGAATATGACTGTTTTTCTGCATATAATTGTAATTATTGTTTTTAAAGGCTTGTGTTTACAAGCAAAGATGATAGAGACACTAAAATAAAGTAGCTAGATTTTCAGAGTCATCATTTTATATATTTTAATGTCGATAACAATAGTGACCAAACATGCAACCAAGAGTATGATGATGAAGCATAAAACATTATCATGGAAAGGACAGTTATAACACACAAGTCATGTCAAAATGTAAAGATCTTCAATCAAAACCATAAGGTGACCGTTGAAATGCAACACATGTTTAACACAGGTTTAAATGACAAGGATCATCATTCACAAGCGACTGATACCACGATACAAAGGCCTGTAACAAAAGCCTGTGGATCATAACATTCCCATTTATCAAGGAAATTTTCACTTCAAGATACCCAGAAAGTTGTCATCATTTTTCAACGCGAAGCTCGTCTCATTTTTTAAAGTGCTACTTTTTATGTTGGAAGGAATGCAATAAATTTAAAAGTTAAAACTTTAGTCTGCATGGCTTTCCAAACAAGGTAGTACCCAAACTTTCCACAAAGTCAAATAAATATACTTACATTGACTAAAAGAAGAATAAATGTAACATGTTATTCAAAATAGATTGGCAATTAACTAAATTCTACCTAAACAGCCCGATGTGAAGCAATCCAATTCCAGCTTGATAAAACATAAAATGTTAGTGAATACATAAATTCTGTCACGAACCACGGTCCAACTGATCCAAATAACAACAAGCTGTTATTAGCATAAACAAAAGCACACAATTAAACAGTCACACGGAGTACAAAGGAAGAGTATGACAGCTAATTGCATGGTCCAAATACGGCTCTGAGATTATAGAGTGTCAGTGTAGAACCTGATATGGCACGAAGCCTCCCAAATGGGCACCTTGACTAATCGAGACCACGAGTGGACGAAATGGGTCGCGGACGAGACCGTGGCGAGACTACGATCGCTTGACAGACACCGCAGCTTTATTAATGTTGTGAGAGATTGCTGATAAATGTTTTTATTTTAAAGAGAGCACTTATAAAATGAAAAAAAGAATTTCACTCTCTCAAAGAATTTAAGTTCAGAATGACTTACAGTAAAGGGCAGACCAAAATATGACTGTGAACTTTTTAATTTGTCTGAAAGAAAGAGATTACGCTGGCAAATTGAAAAAAGCTCTGATATTCTACGTGATTTTATTTTAAAAGATAATTTTGAAATTGTTTAGGTAAACTTTAATCTTTTCTGCGAATTACAAACGAGAGTAACCAAACAAATGATGATCGTCGAAAATAATGCAAGAAGCACCGAAAAATCTCTAGATAAAAATCCGAAACAATCTGAAACCATCAAGCATCGCATTTCTCATCTTAATTTAGGGGCTATGCAAATGAGAGCGGTATTTTTATTTTTATCTCGGATCATAATAAAGAGACTACGAATTCAACTGAGAGATAAGGAGATAAAACTTAAATGCGGTGACACAAAAGTATTTCTTTAGAACTTAAACTGAATTCCTGCTGAAAACAGATTTGCCAGTATCATTTCAAAACTGTTTTTATTGATAACCATGAAGAGGCTTTTAATTTATGAACTCTGTAGCTATTGAGTGCTATGTAGCTCTGTAGCTCTACATCATATTTTAAAAATTTAAACTATTTTACTAGATATGATTTTTATTTACAACAAAATATGAACCTGAAATCATTTAAGGTGTATGGTAAGGCGCGGCAGCTGTCTCGCTCGCTCGCGATACTATTATATTAGATATAAAATTTATATTATCAATCTATATTGAGTATTCAATATAAATTTTATGTGTATCTAAACGTAAACACTAAACAGCTAAATACGTATGTTTTTCTAAGTAAAAACTATAAAAATCAACATGAAATTATTTTAAATACTTTGTTATAATGTTTTCAATGCATTGATAGAGGCAAATTTACCAAAAATACATTATATAATTTTATATCCACTAAAATATTGCGCGAGCGAGGAAACAGTTGCCGTGCCTTACCATACATCTTAATTTAAAATTTTAAAGCAAATTTTCAAAGAACTCACGCCTTTCCGTGAATAAGTCGAAATGTGTTCGTGAGATTTCATACGCATTGTGTAAAGTAATTCTATCCCGGAAAATGGAGAACAAACTTGTTGCAATGTCTGGCGTGGTGCCAGGCACTAATCGTAGACAGACACCTGAAATTCTCACCGACTAGTGAGCTTGGGGTTACCATGACACTTCATTGCCATGATGGATGCATCAAAAAGGAATACAATAAATATTTAAGGGGGCTCCTGTACAACTGACATGATTCTTTTGCCGTTTTTATAGATGGATGGTATGATGGTAGAATGGTACGGAATCCTTCGAGCGCGAGTCCGACTCGCACTTGGCCGGTTTAATTTTATTAATAACCGCAAAAATGTAATAACAACTTGTATAACCACTGTTTTCATTCCTATAACTCATAAGTGATCGTAAGGATGACGAATCATGTTTTTGTCATTGATAAGAAAGCCGTGATAAGTTGGATCGTCGTGATATCGTAATTTAGGTTGTAAGTGCTATTTATAGATCGGAAAGTTTCTTACAAAAACAGAACAATTTTGTCAAATATTTTTTCCTAACGAAAAAAAAAAACTAACCTACATAAAAACGAACCAATTACACTAAAATAATTTAAGAAGATTTATGACAAAGATGAACACTTATTACACTACCAAATTGTCAATGAAACAAAAACGTCCCCTCGACTCCGCTACTAAAACAAACAAATGAAAGGAAATTAAAAAAGTCACATCTGTTACTATTACTCAATCCCGACTGGTACTAATTTATTCCTACAAACAGGATAACAAAAAAAGCTTCACGACCCTCTGGGAAAGTTCGTAAAATATCAAAAAATAGCACTCTTACACCCGGACGGCAGGATATTGCTTGCATACATCACGGGGACACGTAGCACCATCCGGCCACTATACGACACGGCACGTCGATACCAAACTTTTAATTAACTCACGTCATTTATCAAGTGTACCGAATCCATTCGGTAATCTCCGCGGGCATTCAAATTGAAAATCAAAATTTTCTTTATGGAATGATTAACGATGGCGACGTCAACGTCCGCCCCTCGTCAGCCTACAATGTCCGAGTCATGCGATATAATAGCAATATTGTAACACCGGGCGTCAAGTAAATTACCTTCCAGCGGTAATTAACCGTTATTACGTAATACGTTTAAGTTATTGTACGTCATAATCGTAACTCCGAACCGTTATTAACAATGTTTCCGAAATTATTGATCAATAAAATCTCGGCTGTCCATTTATCGAACTATTAAAGTCTATTAAGTTAAGCCGCGATCTTTGATTGTACATTTCTCATTTCGGATTTCTCTTTCTCATGTTAATCTAAAGATTTTGTGATAAATTCAGGAGCTTTATATATAGAGCTGTTGTATTTTCCATTTCGAATCCTCTCGGCTTTTGATATTTAGTGTTATGGGCATGCGCACTCAGACTAACATATCGAAGCATTCGGAACACAGGATACAGTAATGGTGGCGGAGAAATGGAAGGCGTGCACTTGACTATTTTAGTAAAATTCGGGAGAAGGGCGACTTATTTCCAGCTTTATTTCCTTTCGAAGCTACGCGCGCGCGGTGAGACTTGATATTGATTTTAAAGAAACATTTGATGAAGTAAGCAAACGCAAGTTCGTATAGGTATAGGCCGAATGGCTAGCCCAGCAGGGCTATTCACAACCATTCGGAAACGTTTCCGTTCGGATTTAAAAACTGTTAAACCTAAATTATTCGAATCTCAGTCTACATTCATAAGTTTTTATACGTGATTCATTCTTCCGATCGGATTTAACCTATTCCAAAATGTAGGCAATAGACTGAGATTCGAACAATTTGAGTTTGAAATTTCTGGCATCCGATCGGAAACGTTTCCGAATGATTGTGAATAGCACCACTGATGTCAGAGTTTCTAGTCCACCCGATGGCCTCTGACATGGCTTGACGATTGTTGTCATAGAACAAACAACCGGAGCCTACAATTTAACGTGTCATCCGAGCCACGGTAGCGCTCATAAAGTAGGAGTAAAAGCAATAGAGACAAAATAAATCATTAGAGGCAAATATCTTATTGCAGCAATATAATAAATCGTGAATTAAAAGGTGGATTAATTATATTTGAGAACGGTCTTCCGGCTAAGAGCTCCCGTCTTGCAGGACCATTCGGTAAATTAATTTTATAAATTAATTCGTCAAGATTCTCGAACAAAATTAAGATGGAAAGAAAATTTCGTTAGTAATGTAGCTGAGCGTAGTCAGAAGCTTTTACGGACTCTGAATTTATTATTTTATCTTTCAACGTCAATCTCTATTTAACGTTTAGCTGTTTATGTCAATTCAACTTTCATATTGCTCAATGATAATAAAATTTTGCAAACAAATTGTAATACAGCTTGTTGCCTACACCAATAACTTTTATTTTATCCAGTTCTCTGACATCATCATCAAGACAATAAAACGGTATTTAATTCTTGCGTCATCATGACTCTTTATCATTACGATCAAAATATAAGTATTTGTTTCCATTTTTTTTACCGGTGACACACCTTGTCGATATTGAGCAGTCTCTACTTTACTGTTATTATATTATATATGCATTTCCCTTGAGTTTGGTTGTCGTGCTTAAAATTTTACGTATTCACCTGGATTCCTTCGATTAAAATAATTCGGTTAGCATCTGCTCTAGGGTTCCATCAAGGGAGTAATTTTTCACCGCCACTGTATTCGGTTCACAGCTGTCTGGCAGGTGGGGTACGTGCCAAACATTTTGACGGATATCTTCTTCCTTTTGTGTTGCTTCAGCACGAAAACATTTGAATGTATTCGCGTTTGATACATTTGAAATGTTTCTTTGTTGAGATTCTAATAGAAATGAGAATTTCTTGTACATTGCTTGTTGTTTTACAAATATTATTTTCAGGATTATGTAGGTAGATACCTCATAAAATTTGATTTGATTTAAATATTTATTAAGTGTCTTAACTTAGCTTAACTTAAAAGCGTTTGAATATAGTGATTACACAAATTTAAAACGCTCATCCGGTGCTTCCTTTAACCATACACCTGCTAGACAGATGAAATCTGCTATAATTTCACATCCACACATTAATATTCATAAAACGTCGTCGACGATTATTCTGAGTTGCACGCAGTTGAAAATGTTTGACTTTACAATGTGTTTACGCTAACTTGGTATATGGCATCACAAATAGCTGTATTGTATTACACGCCTCGACTTACCGAGTTACCGGGCGCAAGCTTGGTACCAACTTTTACTGATGCATAAAATCGTTCTATAGCCATACGTGTTTCGAACAAAGAGATTATCATTATGTTCAGTAAGGTGGTAAGTTACTTAATTCATGATGGCAGCTTTTAATTGCTGTGAAACTGCATATCCACTAAGTAATATTTAGTTAATAGGTGAAATTGCGACGACATTCGACAGTAGAATAATTATATTCCTGGTCTTAACGACAGAACACAATGGTATTCCTAAAGGCGCCTCTTATTTCGGTTTCAAATTCAACTCATTCGTTAGACTTAGAATATGCTAAAGCCAGACGTTAAATAATTTATGAGCACGTACGTATAAGCGTCATGCTTAAACAAAGTAGGCAAACAGAGATAGGGTCTAGATCCAATCGAATAATTAAAGCTGTGGATGATAAGAAGCTGAATGTTTCTCATGTTTCCAACGAACTGATGAAAGAATGCTCCCACGTGGCCAAAGTCGCGTCCTCAAAACCCCAGCTCAATAAGGCTGGAGAAATTATGAAAACACCTAGAGAGTATGGTAGATAGTTATCTCGGTTGTCCGATACCGATGGCGAGTATCCCACAGTTGTCAGCGCGGCGCAGGTTGCCTTACAAGGCGAACGGCGAGATAGAGCTGATCATAATCGATGGAAAAACGCGCTCCTAGCCGGACTTGACCTCTTAGAAACCTAACACCTACAACTGGAGCTACTGGAATTTGAGCAACAGTTGACGTTTTGTATTATTTTTGAGACAACGGGGAAATTTGAAGTTCTTCTTCTTATCCAAGAGCCATTGTTGAGCAAGAGCAGCTCCATAAAAAATAATTTTGGTAGCATGTGTGCTGCCAAGTAGTATTTTAAGAGTCTTTAGCAAGATTATATCAAGTCCCCTAAAAGTTTTAACGGCAGAATAATGGATCTTAAATCTCAGCTGCACTCGAGTTGGCGAGATTGTAAGATAAAGGTCGGAGCCCGGGGCTGCGCTGGCGCATCTGCCGGCCCACGTGCCTACACCCGCGCAGCTTTATAAACCTTTTTTCTTATTTCCACCGCGGATGCATTCATCATTCACAACAGATGTGGTTGTAATAATAACAGGGTTATTGTAGGTAACTCATTCTTTAATTAAATTTTCCCCCTTTGATTTCATTGCGTAGGTGTCTATTCTTTTGTTTTGTCTTTTGTTTATGAACTTGCTCTGCTTATTTTTCATTCGAGCCGGTATTGTGTTACAGCGATTTCGGGCCGTGTGAGACGCCTGCCCTAAATTTCCGCACATGTGCGAGACGGAGCCTGTTTTTTGTCAGCCGCCATCTGAGGTCTATGTCGTAACATGTGCGAAATTAATTGCTTCATGCGGACAGGATGCTTGAATTTGTGAGGATTCGGAACAAACAATGTCTCAGCTTAGACAACGCTCTTGTTTCGTAACAAGTTAATTAATCCCGAGATGCAAACGGTAATTCAGGCCAGTCTGTAATTTGATTGGTATGCAGTTCAGTTAGGTCTGACATGCCAATAAAAGCGAACGCTAATAAAACTGTCATCAATTGACGCACGTCGCAGTAAACTTACTCGGATTAATGATGATTAGTACCTATGGACTACAAGCCAATATTTGCTACTTTCTCGAAAGCTGTGTTAGTGACTATTCTCTGTTATGTTTGTCCTACAGCGCTTCTTCTACTGGAGCCATGGGCATGCTTATGGCTTTGTTGTGTAACCTCTATGGCGGTGATTAAATCTCACCATTATTATTAACTGGCTCCATTCAACCACCCACTGTCGTTCTAGGCGGGTCGGAGCTATGCCGTCCACCCACTGCGCTGGTCCCGTAGGCGCTTCACGGTCACACACAAGCCTTTATTCATATGTCGCCGTCTAAACTCACTGTGTTCGATTGTTTGTGCTAACTCAAATTTACATTCGGAGAGTCAATGTCGTCTGACAGACCCAAGGTCCACCATTGTTTTGGCTGTTTGGTGGTCCGGATGGAATATGGTCGCGTTCATTTGAATATTTAAATAAATAGACCCTCGCTTGTCACCGATCCTGATCTCCCGAGTGTAGTAAAAAGGGATGTTCGTGCGTCGTGCAAGCCAAGATCATCAGATACTCCATGTAGCATACCGGGTGACAATGAACAAATTCATCATGCAAAAATGTTATAAGGAACTTTACCAGTAATTTTCATGTTAGTATTCAAGAGGACCATCGGCTCTCGATTTCTGGATAGTTCGAAAGATAAGCTTCAGCACTGTTAACACGCATTTAGTCACAAACACTGCAAATAATCCAATCCACTCGTAACTGGTGCGCACTAAGTTTGATCACAAGTTGTTTGACATTCGTCGGAAAAAAGCGGCGAGTCGACACACGTGGTTGCTCGCGGCGAGCAGACGGCGGACTGCCGTGCCGGTGCCGGGTGCCGGTCGGTGGAGGCGAGGCGAGAACGGGCGGCGGCGGCGGCGACGCGCGGTAGCCCCCTCCTCTGCAGATCTCGACACTGCACCCAACAAATCCGACGATTCGATGGAACTGTCGTGACTCGGCGATAGATTAAACCCACCTTTGTATGAAACTCCTCATTTTTACGCGGGATTTCGAGTAGATTCTGATTTGACGTGGTCGTGTCGTGTGGGCGCACGGCCCTAGATGCCCGCTCGATAATGTAATAAACGAGATAGTGGTGTTTATGCGATGTGAGACCGTTATCTGGCGTGTGGCACTCGTCGGATCGGTGAGCGCATCGATAACAACCTGACACAGGCGAAATATAAATTACAACCGTAACAAAAACGTAGTCATAAAAATCTCATAACGATTAGGAGTAATCGATTCGATTTTAACAGAAAAAACTATCCTGCTTATTACTTAATTATTATTAGAAGAATTATTGTGGACCAGTATTTCCTATGCAACAGTATTCAAAATTGAAGCGGTAAAAACCTAAACTCTAAGAAATAGAAAGTCTTAAAGTTATAAATGAAGTTCTTGACTTTAAAAATTTAATGGCAGAAGCAATCCATAAATCATCAGCCAATTCGAACAGCCATCAATCGTGAAGGATTTATTAGAGGTGCCGGTTGAAAACGTGATAATAGTTATAATTATGCCATTTGTCGGATAGTTGGCGCGACGTCCAGCGACCTCGGACAGACCGACTCACATCGACTTGTTAATTTCACTCGATAGAGACTTATCGCGATTCACGCCTCTAGCTAATATTTCATCTCGATCCTTTATTTTCTGCAAGAAATCTTTCGCTTTGAACCGTTATTATCCTCCGCGAGCTATCAAATCGAGCCTTCTCTTTGGGAATCGCATCAAAGTCTTTCGCATCCCGAATTTAATTTAAAATCGTGATCCCTAAAGGATTCATATCGTGGGGCCTTTTCTCTAAAATGGAATTTCTCACTTTAGTAATTAGATGTATTTTCCTTTCTCTCCTCGTAGATGGTACAGGAGCGATAAACTGATAAACTAGTTTGGATTGAAGCCCGTCTGTCGGAGAGGCTCCTTGCTTTTAGTTTTATTTGTGAATAAGTTCTGGGAAGGTCGGCTCTCAAGGACGTCTCTGACAGGTCACGGTCCATTCTTTTGGTTTTATTGTTATTTGCTTATAGCTCGTGGTTAGATCCACGATGATTTTGATAACTACGGACGTTTTTCTCACCATCATGATAAATGGTAAGGTAAATTTAAAATTTGTTCCGTATCCAATGAGACGGAGTTTTTAAGGAATTTTAAATTGCAGATATAGCTTGTTCGGTATCACTAATTGAAGGCTCGTGGGTAGTAATAATAACTGCAGATTCTCTTTAACTGAGTATAGTGTTTAGGAGGCTACAGTGTAGGACGTAAATGACGGTTATCATCGAAAATCAATAATTAGCGAACAAAAGGCATTCTGTTACAACTGGCCGAATTGGAAAGGACAACCTGAAATTTGAAGCTTTTAACCCCATTTTTGCATCTTTATTTGCAGTTTCAATTTGATTCAAGTATTCGTAATTGCTAAGAGTTCAAAAAACTATCTATGCTCTAGTGTTGTTTAAACTTTTTCTACTGCAACCATTTCAGCGTCACATTTAGTATTAATGAGAAGGCTAATGGTTGCCTTAAACGTAGAATTGCCTTATCCTGCAGTAACATTTGTAAGTAAAGTAATTTAGATCAAATTACACTTGTTAGCTTTTTCATAATGTACAATTTATGGCTCGTAATTATCACTACGTTATTTTTCTTCACTTGAAGTAGAACAGTTTTTTCATTCTTAACTTAATCTTAATTTCAATTCAATTTTCAATTTCAAAAGTTCTTTATTTAAACGATAATAAATACAGTTAAATACTAAGCTAGTGTACATAGAATCCTAGCAGTACAAGACGATACAATAAATATGTTTTGCAAACATTCGCTCATACAAAACTGTTTACATCGATTTTACAAAGGAAACAAGGAATAAATTTAAGTTGTACGATACATAGAAAAAAATATTATAAATAATTATGCATGCTTTAGTATATAGCATTGCATTTACGAAATATTAAATCTAAGTATTAAAATAATTAGCCAATCGTGGCTACCAATAAAATTATATAATATATTTTTATTTTTATTTTTTTAAGTTAACGGGGGTAGTAGAAGATATGGAGAGTGATACGCGATCCACAGGTGGCAGCGAGAACCAAATGTGAGTAAGCGCACACGAGCGCGCCGTGGCCGCCGCCGCGGCCGCGCGCGCCACTCCCACCCGATACCGCAGGTAACACGGGTGAGATTGGCGCGCGCGGCGGCGCCCAGCGGCCCGGTCGCACTCACACGCGCGTCGTAGACTATTCATCGCAATCTAGGAACAAGTGATGGGGCAACTTGTATCGGTTGTAAGTATCGATAAACGGAATATTATTTTTACGTGTTTTGCATATGTTTTTTATTAATTGGTTTTTATTAGTGGGGTTTTTGTGGATGTAAAATTTCTCAGAAAGTTTATAAATATAAATGTCTATTCTGGGTAGACCTATTTGATGATGTAGTTTTTGCAGATTAGTACGAAAGGGAGTATTATAGGCATATTTAAGAGCTTTGTTTTGAATTATCTGGAGTTTATTTACGTTAGTTTGACAGGTGCTGCTCCATACGGGACATGCATAGGTAATGTAATAAAATAATTGTTCTATGTGAATAATCTACTACTTTAAGACTGTAAATAAAGTAATAAATGTGAAAATACCAAGTGAAGTTGTTGGTAATGTGATGCACTAGAGTTTTTACTGAAAAAAGACTTGTGAATCTGACGTCTCTTCTCACAACGGGCGGATTCAAACTGACCGGACAAGTGAACAAATTGGAGTTTCTGTGCAAATCCCTGAGAGTATTTGTGTTAATTTACATTATTAAAACAACACAATTCACAACACAACCCTACCCATTGCTCACTTTTGTGACAAACGTCCCTAACAAAACGACGACGTCCGTTATTTCTCCCTTTGCTTGACGTATATTGTGGAAGCAAAGTTGATGTCATAACTCTTTGTCGCAGACACAACCACACAACTATACACTAAACACTATTCACCACATTATAACTACAACTACGAGAGCTGCCTGTGCCCGAGTTTATATATATATTTTTCCTTTTCTTTTCTTTTTCCGGACCAACGGACAAGACAATGATGACCCGTCAGGCCAAAGCAAAGGACATGGAGCACAAACTCAAAACAGCAATCCTTGATTTGAAGGCCTGTAGAGACCTGAACACCCAGCTACTGCAGGAAAGGGAAGATAGTGAAGTAGAAATGAGCAAACTAATTTTAAAAAACACTGAACTCAAAAGTGAATTATCCGACCTACACCTAAAATATATAGAATCATGTGAACAATGCGACCACCTCCAGCATGTTATAATATCATTCAGAGAGTGTGGTGAGACCTATGAATTGGCCTTAAGCCGCATTAAAGACCTTGAGTTAGAGTTGAGCAAATGTAATAATGAATTATTAGTGCTAAAATCCAGAAAAAGTGATGAACAGGTAGCCGACACACTGAACCTATTCGATGAGCTGGTAGGTGGTGGCATGAATTTAAAACCTATAGTAAACATTGACCATACTAAGGAAAAATGTATGAATAATACTACCACCCATTTAAAAAGTCACAACAAAATTAAAAAATATATTAAAGTTAAGAAAATCATAAAAAAATGTCAAAAACAACTGAAAAAAAGGTGTTATTTCAGTAAAAATGTAGATTTAATTAAAGATAAATTGTCATTAGAAGAGCAACTAAAAAACTGTATGGAAGAACTAGACATTACTAGGCGATTATATGATAATGATACACTGCAACTTCGCTCTGACCTGCTCCAGAAAGAAAATACATTACAAGATATCTTTTCTGGATACAAGTCTGCTCAAATTCATCTAAGCGAGCACTACAAGACTGCAATTGAGCTAGTAGACCTGGTTAATAGTAATGTAGAGAGTGTGACCCTACACTCTGAGAACAACCTCATGACGGGTTCTAACCACCCTCAAAAAGATACCTCAACCCTTACTACTAGTTCTACTAGTTCACCTAAATTAATCCTAGAGGAGGAGCAGAGTGAGGTACAGTGTATTAACCAAATCTTAGTTTTTTCAGACAGAATAGGTGTAGGCTTAGGTTCCTTATTGAGCAACAGTGTTAGTTGTTCTGTGGTAAACCACTGCATGCCAGGAGCATCATATGCTCAAATTGAAAAGAAAATATTAAGCTGTAAAATAGATAGTAGTACAATTGTTGTGGTTTACCTGGGGCAAAGTTTAGGTACAGACAGGAAAGAAGTGATTGCAAGAATAACTTGTCTGTTGAAATTAAATGCATTCAAAGTAATGTTATGTGCATTTCCATACTCAGACTCTTTGACTAGAAGTCAAAATAACCACATCCATTCTTTGAATGCATTAATGTTTAACATAGTTTCCCGTCATAGTGATAAGCTGCTATTTTTGGATAGTAATCAATTTATTTATAATTTTAAGTTAACACAGGACAGCATGTATTGTCCTAAGAAATGCAGACACTTGATTGCTACATTGTTAGCCTACAATATTGATTCAGTTATAGGAAATATAACGAAGTACAAAGATAAGGTCACAGTTTTTAGTAAATGTACTAATAACATAACTGTGACCAATAGTTTAAACTTTTAAGTGAGACAACAGAGAAGTGTGTGGACATTTCACTTTTTTATCAAAACATAAACCGCTTCTCTGGCAAAATTTTAGAAATAGAACTTTTATTAGATAAGTATTATTTTGATATTTTATGTTTCACTGAAACTTGGTTAAAATCAAATAAAATGCTATTTAATGTTACAAATTTTCAGGTGGCCAGTGCGTTTAACAGAGTATCCGCTGAAGGAGGAGGCTGTATTATTCTTTTTAAAAATAACATGAAATATAAGGAACGCTCTGACATAAGGGGCTATTCTGTTGAACGTGTCTGTGAAATTGCTTGTGCGGAAATGGACAGGCACATAATATTATGTGTTTATCGACCACCAGCATCTAACTTCAATCATTTTATGTCAACAATGGAGTGCGTACTAAAGAAACTTTCTAAATCAAATAGATCTATTGTGGTTTGCGGAGACTTCAATATAGATATTTTAGTCAATTCTACGGATAAAATTAATCTAATTTCTTTATTTAAAGCATTTAATTTAAACTATCTTTTCTGCGAGCCAACTAGAGTAACGGAGACCTCATCTACTTGCATAGACAATATTTTCTCAAGTTGTAAAACAAAAGATTTATCACTTTTTAACGGAGTCAGGTCAGATCACAAGGGCCTTGCAATTAAATTTGAAATTGATAAAATAAAGAAACCATCTTTAGTTGAGTGTAGACCATTAACGAAAGGTAGGTTAAAACGACTAAATAATTGCATAGAGTCGAAACTTATTTTAACTGATTTTTCTGTCAATAACCCTAATGACAGTTATGAAAAATTATTTAAAATGGTTAGCAATGAATTTAATGAAATTTGTCCAAAGAAGAAGATTCAATTCAACCAAAAAATACAGTTTAGTGACTGGGCGACCAGAGGTATACGAATAAGTAGAGATGTTATGTATGATTTATATAACAAGAAATCTCTGACATCTAGTAAGGATTTTCATGACTATGTTAGAAAATACTCGAAAACTTTTAAGTCGGTTTGCATTCGCGCTAAAGCTTTGTTTATAAAAGATAAAATTCAAAAATCCGATAATAAAATAAAAGCTGTCTGGAAGACCATCAACACAGAGACGGGAAAAAGTAAGTCGAGGGATTCAGAATTTACGCTGGTAGTTGAGAATCAGCCGGTTTCTGATGCAAAATCGGTAGCCAACTCTTTTGAACATTTCTTCTCTAGCATACCCTTTGATGCCACCAAAACGCTTAACTCGTCTCCAGATGATGCAGGTGCTTTTCTAAAAGAACACTTCTCGCGGGATATACCAGACTTTCGGTTCAGATACACTTCCATCTCTGAAATTATCAAAACTTTCAAAATCTTAAGAGTTAAATCTAGTGAAGATTTATGGGGATTATCAGTAAAAGTGTTAGAGTCTTTAATAGAAACTATTGCACCACACCTCATGGTCATATTTAACATGTGTATTGACAGAGGCACATTTCCCGATTTAATGAAAAACAGCAAAATTACCCCTATCTTCAAATCGGGTAGTAAGTCAGATCCCTCGAATTACAGACCCATCTCTGTGCTTCCGGCTTTGAGTAAAATATTTGAAAAGATTATACTTAATCAACTGTTGTGTCACTTTAACATACACAGTATACTAAACGAAAATCAGTTCGGTTTCACGAAAAGTAGATCAACAACAGATGCGGGAGTTCGATTAGTTACGCATGTGATGGAAGCTTGGGAGAGTTCACAGGATGCCATCGGTGTCTTTTGTGATCTTTCCAAAGCGTTTGATTGTGTAGAACACCGCACCTTGATCCGTAAATTACACCACTACGGAATTCGTGGAATCGCTCTAGATCTTGTCGAGTCATATTTAACTGATAGACAACAAAAAGTGGGAATTAATGGCGTCACATCTTCCGGATCTTTAGTTACAATGGGAGTACCACAAGGTTCTATCTTAGGCCCGTTCTTATTTTTGGCGTATATAAATGATTTGCCGTATATGGTTAAGGACCTTACAGACATAGTTCTATTTGCTGATGATACATCTCTTATTTTTAGAACAGATAGGAAAGATAGTGAACTTATGCATGTGAACAACGTACTGACTATTATTTCGAGATGGTTCGCTGCGAACAATTTGTTACTAAATGCAAAAAAAACTAAGTGTTTAAAGTTTTCCATGCCTAATGTTAGATATATAGAACCAAACGTAATGCTTGAGGGCGATAAACTTAACATAGACAAGGCGACGGTGTTCCTGGGTATAAGCATTGATTCCAAACTGCAATGGGGTCCACATATTAGTGCTCTGTCTGGGAGACTTAGTTCTGCTGCTTATGCGGTTCGCAAGATTAGGCAACTGACGGATATAGCTACAGCTCGGATGGTTTACTTTGCTTACTTCCACAGCATAATGTCATATGGCATTTTGCTGTGGGGATCAGCTGCTGAAGTGGAGGCCATTTTTATTTTGCAATTAAATCACAATTATAAAAAATTAAATCACAATTATAACACTAGAAATAAGGATAGGATAGCTGTACAGAGATTTAGACTGACTAAGTCAAGAAAGTCATTTTTAGGCAACTGCGTTAGTTTTTACAATAAAATTCCGAAAAATATAACAGGGCTCACCGAGGGAAAATTCAAATCACATGTAAAAACTACATTAATGAAAAGAGGATATTATAAGGTTAAGAATTATTTAGAAGATAAAGATGTCTGGAGCCTTCCACTTCCGCCAAGTAGCCACTAATATTTATAGATATTACCTAGTTGTAAGCCAAAATTTGTGAGACTAATTTATTTATTATTTGAAAAAATAATGCCCCTCAGTTTCTTGCCTGTTCTTCTGAGTAGAGGCTTTTTATCCGAACAAGGCGGTCGAGTCTATTTAAATAATTTTGACGTTCATAAGTGTATCTTTGATACCTAAATTGAATAAAAACATTTTGACTTTGACTTTGACTTTGAATGCAGGGGCGGACCAGGGTGTTGTAAATACGTAATTTAGTGTGACTACTAAGGTTCGATCTTCTATTTAAGATAGGCGATAGGGCGTTTAGGGCTTTGGAGCCCTTGAGTTGAAGTTTTGACGTATTAACCGTCCAATTAAGTTTGCTGTCAAGAACAGTGCCAAGGTATTTAACTGAACGGCTCCAAGGGATAAAGTAATCACCTACTTTGAGTCTACGTGCTGGTAAAGTGCGCTTTCTAGTAAATAGGATGGCTTCAGTTTTGGACGCATTAATCTTTAATTTCCACTTATTGAAGTATTCTAGTAAAAGGTCAATTGACAGTTGAAGGCGGCCAATAATTAAGTCTATATCTATAGCAGAAGTAAAGCATGCAGTATCGTCTGCAAAACAGGCTAAGTTAGTTCTAGTCTGAACCGGTATATCGTTTAAATATAAGAGAAATAGATACGGGCCTAAGATTGAACCCTGCGGGACACCTGCGGGTACAGGTATTGATGTAGACGAGTGATCTTTTATCTGCACTTTAAAGCTACGATCAGTTAGGTAAGATTTGATCATTTTTGTAAGTGAGAGTGGCAATCCGAGCATGATGAGCTTGTGTAGAAGACCGTGGTGCCAAACTGTGTCGAATGCTTTTTCGATATCTAGCAGAAACATACCAGTGGATTGTTTTAGATTCAGATTTTGCGATACAGTTTCTGCCACCCTCGCAAGCTGCTGGATTGTTGAGTGCTCGTGCCGAAACCCGAACTGCTCGTCTATCAGGAGATTACTTGATACACGTAGTAAGCGAGTATACAGGATTTTCTCAAATAATTTCCCTAGACATGGTAGTAGGCTAATGGGTCTGTACGAAACTGGATCAGAAGGATCCTTGCCAGGTTTGTGTATAGCTATGACCTTCGCCGATTTCCAAACAGATGGGAAGTAATTGAGCATCAGGCAAGCATTAAATATTTTAGTTAAGAGTACGATACATTTAAAAGGCATATTTTTGATTAAAATGTTAGGGATATTATCAGAACCGGGTGCTTTGCGAGGTTTTAGGTTTGAAACGCACCTTTTAACTTCAGTTGGCCGAGCTAGTATAGCATATTCTGAGGGTGATTCACCTTCCAGCTTGGTTAGAGATCCATCAATTAACAAGGCTTCGTCGCTGGGCCATTGACTCGTTAACAACATATTCTGAAGGAAACTCCTGGCCAGCACGTCGCATTGCTCTTGTTGGGATGTGCTTAGAGAGCCGTTTTCAAGTTTAAGAGATGGTATGGTAACCGTGGAGAGTGGTCGCAAACCTTTGACGAGACGCCAAATGTCAGCGCTAGGATTATCAACCCTTTTTAACTTTTGGTTCCATTTATTATCATTGTGACCTTTTATTGCGACATTGACTTCATGTTTAAGTTGGTTAAAGCGCTTACTAAGAATAGTACGAACAGAGATGTCGGATTCCTGAAGTAAATACCTACGCAGACGATTTTTGTATCGAATAAGTCGTTTTATGCGTCTTGGAAAAGTCGTAGAGTTCCATGGAGTCAACGTGGTGATAGGAACACTTAAATCTCTACTCTTTAGGATAGTGTATTGTAAGTCGATAATGGCCCTATCGATTTCCTTAGGAGAGTCATACGTTTTTGAAGATAGATGGGTATTAGTGTTAAGTTGGTTGCGGAATAAAGCCCAGTCTGCTTTAGCATAATTATGTTTTTGAATGGGATTTCGTTGAAATTTAGTAATGAATTTTACGAGCACTGGAAAATGATTCGAGGACAGAGCTGGAATAGTTACTATATCGTTAAGCGTATGAAAGTTCTTCGATAGAAGCAGATCAGGAATAGATGGACCGTACCTAGCACAATAATGAACCAGAGTACAGTCGCGAGGAGCATGGATTACGAAGTCACTGTTAAGCATGAGGTCATATAACTTCTTACCATGCGGATTAGCAGTCCCAGGTGACCACCGGTAATATATAGAATTTAAATCACCCATAGCGAGGACCATGCTCCCAGATGACATCAGATGATCAATATCGCTAGTGCAAAGAGGAATATTCGGAGATTGGTATACTGAGTAAATATTTACATTATTTTTTGGGAGCCTTAGTGAGATACCAATAACTTCGAGACTTTGAGTGCGTGGACTAGGAATTAAGCTATGAACTAGGTCCGAACGAACAAGTAAAGCAACACCCTGGCCCATGCCATTCCTGTGTTTGTCCATACGATAGCATTCGTAGCCCGGAATGTTAAGCGTAAGACGCTTGGTTAGTCTGGTTTCACAGATTGCGATGATGTCGGCCTTTAGCTTACTTACCGCAAGTTCAGATAGTTCTCGCTGCTTCCCGTGAACGCCGTCAGCGTTCCAGTATAGTATACGTAGTTCGCTACAACTAAACATAGTGCCCGAGATAGTTTAGGATTAAGATAACCTTTTCCATAAAAGTTTTGCATTGTGTAAATTCTTGCTTGATTGACTGTATGGTGGTGAGAATCTCCAACATTTCAGCAGTTTCAAAATCATGTAACTTAATTCTGTCGGCAGCTCCTGAGACTGGAATTGGTTTGGTAAGTGTCACATCTGCGAGGGTGCTAGTAGATCGCGGTTTGGTAGAAGTCCATCCTGGTTTCGGGTGAATGACTACCTCTGGGCGTGTTGGAGCTGTATGTTGAAGTTTTGGCATTTGTGATTTTTGAGATTCATTTCTTCTGGAACTGGCAATACGCGCCCAGTTATTCTGGTTGACCGATGTTTCACGGGTAACCTTGGACGTTATAGCTTTACGCAAAGTTTCTCGCTTTGACTCGATTCGCCCTAAATATTTCAAGCGTTCATCACAATGTGAGTAGTTGGCTGGGTGTTCTTTTTGACAGTTGCAGCACAAAGCAGGCTCGCTTCTATCTTTTTTTGGACATTCCCAGGTCGGGTGATTTAGTGCGCACTTGACACAACGTGCAGGTCTGTTGCAGTTTCTCGATGCGTGTCCAAATCCCTGGCATCGGAAGCATTGGGTTCCTGGCTTCTTGGTTGGTTTGTATCGTTCTATGTTCACAACACAGTTGAGCATATATTTAATGTTCTTAAATTTCACCATGTTCGTTCCACTTGATAGTTGGACGAGGACAGGGGGACACTCTGTGGGATGCATGGTCTTGAGTTCAGTAGCGGTGGCTCCTGTGAATCCTAAAGATTCCAATTCAGCAGTGATGTCGCTATGAAGAAACTTAGGCAGTCCTTTAAGAACTGCTTTTGGGCGCTTCTCGTCTTTTCGAGTGAATGTGTGGAATGCTATGTTTTCACTAAGGAGGCCATCTTTGAGCATTTGATGATTTTTAGCGGAGTAACACTGTACTCTCACTAGCTTCTGTCCTCTGTACTGTAGATGGAAGTCTTTATTATACTTCATCAACACGTCTCTAATTGCTTGAAAAGTCCAGTCACCTTGTACCTCTATGATGATCGGTGGGGTATTATTAGCCATCTTCTTCTTACTGGCCTTATTGAAATACTCCAAGTTCCCTTCATCGGCGTCGAGAGGTAGATCTTTGAAACTGTTGTTAGTAGTAGTTGTTTCCTTGCTCTTGGCGCCTCCCATGGGGTTTGCGACGAACTTTTTGGGCTTTCTCCATTGGTTTGGGGACACTGGATCCTCTGCTGGTCTCTTATTAGAGAGACTCGAGTTGGACAATGATCTTGTTAGATATTTTTCCATAATGGACTAAGGTGAAAAACTATCGACAGTTTGTCGATAGCACCTTAGCCCATCACTATTTACGCGCGACCAGTCGACGATTGCTAAGTACGGTGCTAGGTGCGTGCGGTCGTTTTGACAACCGAGCGCGAACTGAATCTTAATTAGCGATTGACTTAAAGTTAATCTATAAAAAGTTTTACATTCTGTTCTTACTTCTTAGTCTAGGATTTTGTTATTTTAGGCAATCTACTTCATTTAAGTTTCTTGAATCGCTAGCGCCTTATAAAATAAATTAGTTTTTGCACTTGTTACTTCAATTAGGTAACACTGGTCCAAGGTAATTTAAATTATTTTCGATTAAAATGGTGTAGAGTAATCGCTTTTAATTAATAGCCTTAATAGTGTTAACTCGTTCTTTAAATCATAATATTTTGCCAAATCCATATTCTCCAAATAGTAGACAACATCCTATATACATTTTAAAGAGTTTTCGGACTTTTAATGTTCTTTCCACTCATTTTCCACTTAGAGTCTTAACACTTTACTTATTCCTTAACTGCATTTGTAAAGTATTTTGTGTGTGTGTAATTATTATTCAAATCTGGACACTAAAACGATTTGATTTTATCTTTCTTTACCAGAAGGTATGGAAGGATTTTTAGTTTTTGGTATTTGTTTTTTAGTTTTTTCTTCTTTTGACTGCCTAGATGGCTGAGTTGGTAGTGAACCTGGCGTCGAAGCTAGAGGGCGAGGATCCCATTCCCACCTAGGGAACATTATGTGATAAAAATTGTGTTTGTGCTGAAACTGATATTTATAAATACATACATACATAAATATCTATTTATGTATGTATGTATTTTAAAAATATCAGTCTTCGGTAGCTATAGTAAAATCTTAACTTTGATTTTGAGCATGGTGTGCAAATAATATACTCGTACTAAACCTTTTTTGTGTAGTTTTGATAAGTTGAGAAAAGCATAGAGCAGGAATAGACAAAATACGCCACTTTTTAAGTTCCCTCTCTTGACCTTTTTCCTAGTTTTTTTTTCTTTTTAGCATAATTTATTTTTGCGTTCAACACGTCATTACTGGCTCATAATCTAACAGTCCTACGTGTTCGTATCTCACTTGTCAAGGCCCACACATTTTGTCAAACGAGCTCTTCACGAGTGCATTGTTATGATGCTCTTTGTCTCCTACCTTTGATGTGCAGCTTTTGTTGCAATATGACCTCGCTTCAGCGAAATGAGGATGATCATTTTAATGAAACTTTTGACTTGGTATAGAAAAAATTGCAAATTATGTGCGGACCCCTTTTCTTTTTAAAGCATATAGTGTTTTAAGGCTATTTTAGTGTGTGTTAGACACTAATATCGTGCATCACATATGATCTTTACAACTCTATTAGCTCTGCTAACTAGCGCCGCGCTGTCACCCGCGTTTAAAGAGTGGCCTATGTGTTCATAGTTCATACAGGGTATAAAGTATAACCACAGCCGAACCAAATGTTATCAAAATTCGTCTATCCGTTTGAGCGCGAAGATGTAACAAACAAACACACAGACACACACATGCACACAATTTCGCCTTTATAACAGAAGTAGGATTTGAATCTAAATTTGATTTCTTTTGTTCTCGCAGGTATCATCCTAATTAAAAATATTATAAATGCGAAAGTGAGTTTGTTCGTTTGTTTGTTTGCTTGTTTGTTTGTAACGCTTTCACGTCTCAACTACTCAACCAATCGTCTTGAAATTTTGCATACACGTTGTCTGGGGTACAGAAAAGGACATAGGGTAGGTACTTTTTATCCCGAAAAAATTAACGGTTCCTGTGGGACCGCGGGTGAAACCGCGGGGCGCAGCTAGTAATAATTTAATACACTAATTAGAGCTAGATAGATAGACAGACTCGTACATCCACACTTATAAAATCTAAAGTAACTCTGTCTGTCTGTTTGTAGGCTTTTCACAGCTAAACGGCTGAACGGATTTTGATAAAATTTAATAATTAATTACAGTATATCACGAGGAAGGTTTTTGGACAAGTGCTGTTTTCTGAATAAACGCGAACGAAGTCGCGGGTAACAGCTAGCGCATAATATATTACTCTTATTGCTCGTTTCTGTTTTATCTTTTTTCGAGGTGTTAAAATATGGTTGTGAAGAGTTTAACCCCATTTCTGACATCTCATATACGTTTAATAGTCCATCTTCATATTAAACGCCTCATCCATGAACAGAGACAACAAAACGGCTCGTCATTAATGTAACATTACCGCTAATTAAAATCTTTTCACGTCGATTTTTATTCGATTGAATTCTCATTTTCTCCTTTTTTTTTGACAATTTCGATTGAAAGGAGATAAATTAAGAGTCGATTTCTTTCCTTTTATACAAAGCCGGTAAGTATCAGGTTCTTGTTAGGAGTTCGTTGAACTTTTTTTGAGATTGGCTCAAAAAAAAATTGGGAAATAAAATACTGTCATCATTAGGATAGTCTACAGATTTGAATTGCCATCTATCAGGACATATACAAATACATGTCTCTTTCTATGCCATCTGCATAGGTACTCGTATCTGTATCTAGACCTTACGCAGATATATCATGCAAATATCATGGGCCGTGTCAATCCTGGCTAAGTTAACAATGACCACAACACTGAATTGCGAAGTATTAAATTGTGATGTTATTTATTTGGACACAACTTAAAAAAACAAAAATTAAAGAAATCTTAAACTTAACTACAACTTAAAATAACTAAATAGAACCTAAAAATGTTAACTAAAATACCATTAGCGGAAGGAAAGGTTCCCAGAATGCTGGCGGCATTGCCACGTTGAATAGCAATGCTCAGCTTCTGTGCGAAATAAAAGCCAGCATTCTTGACCCGTAAAGTACTACTTCTATACTTCAGATTAATTGTGATGTTAATCTAAAGTACAAGAGTAGTATGTTACGATTAGATCACTTCGTCGACTCCTTAGACAGCTGGACTAAAAACACTTTTCTTACCACTTTACTCTGGTGGGAGGCTTCGGCCGTGGCTAGTTACCACCCACCGGACCAAGCCATGCCGTGAAATGACCTAGTCATGTTTCGAAATGTAGTCCGGTGTAACCGTTCCGAAGACGGGTCTGAGCAGTAGCGCACCTTCAGCGCCTCACTCAACTGCCGTCTTTGTACTTCTTCACTCTACAAAACTTCAAGGCTAGAGTGAATAAGTACCTTATAGGTCGTCGTGCTCCATCTTAGACCACAACGTCGCTTAACATCAGGCGAGTTGGTGATCAAACGCCGACCTATTCTACATAAAAAAATAAAAAAAACTTACTTAGAGTTCCACGTCTAATTCCGAAATACTCTGTAGGCTAGTTCTCATGTCATTAACTTATTGACAGAAAAATATCAGTAAGTAAACGTAGCCGACATGTCTGCAAATGTTTTCTGTGTCAACGTTTGCCAGCAACAATCTACGATACCATATCACTGGATGTAGGATCGATCGGGTTATCAAGCTGTGATCACATAGGTGGTATTGAATCACGAACGCTGCCCACGTTAGCTCTGATTGGTTTTTAAAGAAAAAATGAGGTGATTACTATCCAAACACTCTTTGCACCATTGAAAAAATTACAGCGGTGCGGTCAAATCCTAATCCTAACTAATTTTATAAATGCGAAAGTGAGTTTGATCGTTTGTTTGTTTGTAACGCTTTCACGACTCAATTACTCAACTGATCATCATGAAATTTTGCATTCAGGTTGTCGGGGGTACGGAAAAGGACATCGGGTACTTTTTATCAAGAAAATAATAATAATTCCTATAGGACCGCGGGTGTGACCGCGGGGTGCAGCTATTCTTCAATAACATGAAAATGCAAATAAGATGTGAAATTTTAACTATATTTCAGAGAATGCGACAAAGTTGTTGAATTTGAAAGGTAATTTTTAAACGACGGATCTAAGTAAAGAGGTTTTTTAGAATGGTAAATTAGGAAATTGGTTGATACCCGTAATACCAATGATGTTACAATGTGTTGCTAACCTTGACAGGGATTCAGTCACATAAGCAGTTAAGCAACCTACTGAAATGTTACTGTTGTCACTGTTAACTTCTGAAGTCTTTGACACATTTCTTCTCTACTCTCATTCCCAAACAAAAAAAAACATTTTTTCATTAGCTAATTTCATTCAGTGCAATAGCATCCGTCTTTAGTTTTACTTTCTTTTTCCTCTCATTTCTCCTATAGTATCATCTGCCCTACCAGGACTATGTCTCTTTATTTCCTTTCATATCAAAGACTATCACTTCTCTCACTGTTGATGGCAAAATTGCCCCAAAACCTTAAAGGGCAGAAGCCACTAGTCAAAATAAAAAAAACTTCTGTAGTGAGATGTCTAAGAAAGAGAAACCAATAATTTCGAACCAACAAAACAGTTTGTTCCATTTCTCCTCATAACAAACAGAAATTACAAAACAAGCAACAATTCGTACCTGACAGCAAGCTGACCCTATTCTCAACAAACGTCTAAAAAACCGAGTTCCTCTGAAAGCGGGCGGATATTAAACAAGCCATTAGCTACAACAAAGCTAGCTACATTGATTGTTGCGTATCATTTGACACGCTGCTGTAACGCGACGCCAGGCTTCCCGTAGCTAATTGCGCGCTCCTATCAGCCTGCGGTTGAGGGTGACGTTCTGTTGGCTGATTGGTGGATGTTTTTAAATTTTGCGAAGAAGATTACAAGCAGTTTTTGTTACATGGCTAGTCGAGTTATCGTCTTATCATAGAAGAAACACTGAGCCCTATTCGGAGATTTGAAATTTTCATCTCACATATTTTCGTCTTTGTTGCTCTCGTTTGAAACGTCATAGGTGTGAAAGTGACCAAGAAAAAATTTCATCTCATCTCACGCGTAGGAATAGCCCCCCTGGTCCTGTCTTAGTGACTTTTTGTAGTACGGCTTTTGCGTACGACTATAATATTTTTTTTATTAGTAGTGGTAGCAAAAGATATTTAATATAAGCATTTATTAATTTTACTAATTACACAAATCAAACCTTCATTAACTCATAGATCTTAAAAGCTTGTAAGAAACGCTTTAATCGCTATTTTTATTCAGTAGGTATAGCTTAAACTGTAACCCATAAACAAAAACACATGGCAACTTTTTTTAAAGGGGCTTTAAAAAAAATGAAATCATCTGTCAGTATTTAAAAACCGTTGTCATTTGAACCCTACACACCATATTGCCGGCGTGGCTATTTTCGTCAATTTTATTTACATATTTTAACGCTCAATTGATAGGGGTTGATTAATTTAGGGATGCTCCCTTCGCCTGTAAAACGCATAATTTAATAACACTTTAAAGTTTGCGTCGTCAGCGAATTTGATAAGTGAACAACGCGCTGACTCCTTTAGCAAAAAGGTAACAAGGACTTTAATAATCGGATTAAGTGCTTTATATAAACTTAAAGGGCTTTTAGAATTGGGACCAAGCCAGGAACATTAAAGGAGAAACCTTAAAGTAAACTAAAACTAGATTATACTTATTAATTACACTCGTAGTGATGTAAGATGAAGACCTCGCGAAACGAAAAAAAAAAGCATTTCTCTGCCATAAAAAAACGAAAACTGATAAACTGAACGCTCGGTCAATTGAGCCAACTAGATATTTTATCGCTTTTAAAAGCGATGGCAGCCTAGTTGGGAGAAGGCCCGCCTCTCAAGCCAGAGGGAGCGGGTTCGATCCCAGGCGACGCGCGACGGCACGCACCAATTAGTTCATTGTGTGAACATTTGTGCGTATTGTACGAGTATGTGATCTACTACATGACTGGAGCCCGGTGTATGGCGACAAGCTCGCCCCCTGTCACATTTGGGACTGAATATCGTCCGGCGAAGTGTGAGTGTTGTATTACATTTCTGCCAGCGCCCTCGGGGGAAAGGCGTGACGATATGTTAGATATTTTATCCAATTTAAAAACATCTACATGAGATTTGAGTTATTCAGAAAGGAGAGAGGAGTCTGGTGGTTATCTTTGAATGGATAAACATCTATTCAGTAAATTTCTAGCGTTGAATACTTAAGTAGTCTAGACATTTTCTTGAAAGTATGTACTAATAATACCTATAATACCCATTTGTGATGTTGAAGTTTGTTATGTTGTTATGTTTGTTATGTTGTCAGAAATTCAACTTCAAACAAAATTTAATGAGAAGAGAAAATATTTCATAGAACAGTTTACAAACACGAATTACAGATTAAAATCTTTCCTTGCAAACAGTTTTTAGAACATTTTACCAGTACTATAATTAAATAATTTATAGTGTGACAGGCAGTTATTTCACGTACGGCTGATGCTCACAGCACCTACAAAAGCGTGTAATTCAAACAATTTATCTCGATCTGGGTATAATTAGAGTGTACCATATGGTATGTGTTGAATGAATTATTTATAGACCTAACTATTTTGAAGCGATGGTTATGGGGTATGGTTTTGTTAAGGGGGCCGCGACGTACTGAAATTTCCATACAAACGCACTACTGAAATTTCTTGAAAACCGTTTGTCAGATTATGATGAAATTTAGCTTGTACAATTAAATTAACAATATCTTCGCCCCTATGTTCTTGGTTTTTTTTTAAAAACGTTCTCAAGCGAAAATAGAGCTATGAAAAATATCCGCATTTTAAGGGGTCACTTTTGACTGATGTGTTCTAAAATTATGTTCATGTAGATTTTGGTTTAAAATAAGTAATAGTTAAGTATGAATATAATTAAAATAATAATAGTTTTAAATACAGTGGATTTCGGGTATAACGACAATGAAGGGACCACTCTATTTTCGACGTTATATCCGGAAGTCGTTACAGGCAAAGGTAAAGAGATACAGACACGTACACATGTGTAGTTTAGCGTCTCGCAGCCATACTTATTCAAAAGTTTACTAAACCCAGTTGCTACTCAGAATATCACTTTGTAACTAAACCCTAAAAGCTCCGAAAGGTACACGCTTCACTACCTACTTAGTTGATATCTATAAACAAAAGGTAAAGGTCTCCACACTTGCTGACCATCTGTGTGCAATGGATGTAAACAAAAGATAAGAAATGTTTGTGAAAGAAAAAAATCTTTGTGTCTTTGGCGGCCGACTCCGGTCGCAATATCTGCATGGGATGTCTAGGAATTGTTACAAATGATTCATTAAAAACAGTCGCTACACCCGAACTCGGCGTTACATCCAAAGTCGCTATAGCCACATGAATTTTGTACTAAAGTATGCTTTAAATTTAAGGGACTTTGATTTAACGTCGCTATAAGTAAATGGTCGCTACAACCAAGGTCGTAATAAATGAAATCTACTGTAGTTAGAATTGTAAGGAACTCGTTTGTAAGTAGGTACATTTGTGTAGTATGCTCTACCTACCTAAAATAATTTCTGAATTATAATTATAATAAAAATATTTATAATCACTAACTGTATTTTATTTTAAGATTTTCCTCATAGTTAAACATAGAGTTTTATCACAAATAAAAAAAGAATTTTTGCATCGGACTGTACGGCAGATTTTTGGAGTCGAATGAAACCTAAAAACTGTATTTCTAAATGAAATAAAAAATGCGTGGAGTTGATTGAGAATTAATGTATGGCTTATTTAATTTTACAAAACCAGTAGCGTGTAGTACTTTGAGAATGCCGTGGAGCAAATTGAAACCAAAATTATTATTATTTTTTTTACTTTTTTTTTCGTGGATTAAATTGGAGTAATCTGAAAATAAGCCAATAAACTAAGATAAGAAAAATCGCTATGCTTTTTATCACACTTATAGCTCAAACTAGCAACTATTAGACACTATGGATTGTCATCTACATATAATCAAGAAATAAGCAATATCAAAGAATAAACAAAAGAAACAGATAAACCACAGAAAAGTTACCTAACGAACTAAACCTGAGACCATGCAACTACAAAACAAAATGCCTTATAGAAAACACAAGTTACCGAAAAAACCCTAATTAACACTGCAAGGAATCCGACAGGATGACATATAAAACTATTTCCAAGTAGCACGTGGACGGTGCGGGACTAATTATAATAATGGATATTATTTTTACGACACCTCCAACTCCAGACAGACCGACATTCCAGAGCAGGGAAATTGAAATAAAACGGCCGGACGACACGAGCATATTAACGTTTGTGGAAACAGACCGGATAACTATTGGGAAAGCGTTTACTGGAAAGATATTGTAGCTCGGATCAAAGAATTGATTTCGGCTTGGATTCGGTTTAAAACGCCTGAAATCTTGCTGCTAAAGTAGAGACGAAAAAAATACACTGTTGAAATAGAGATCTATAAATGCACCCAAGGGATGTCATTTGGGCCAATTTTTACACACTGCTAAGACAATTGGCTTCCTGAAATGTATACATTTATGTTAATTTAATAAACAGTCACTTAGACTACTTAAAACATTTTCCATGCATAAACCTATAACTAAATTCTAAGAAATATCAAAGATTTTTTTTAATATATATATTTTTATTAATTAATTTATTTAAAATGTATTTCCGTTTTATTGGCTTCCTAATATCGTCAGCATCATACATCAAATACGTAGTAGTCAATGTCACAAACCAGTAGTTACAAATACTACACTACACTATCGCATTAGGAATAGGTACCGTGAATTCTTATTGTCATGATTTTTAGGTTCAACCACTTCAGTGTCGCAGTAGTAGTAGTAAAAATCATCGCATTAAGATGTCACAGTACGGGGCCTGTTATGATAGCTGTTAGTTGTTAAATCCTTATCCTAACTAAAATTATAAGTGCGAAAGTTAGCTTGTTCATTTGTTTGTTTGTAACGCTTTCACGCCCTAACTAATCAACTGATCATCATGACATTTTGCATACACGTTGTCTGGGGTACAGAAAAGGACATTGGGAACTTTTTATTCCAAAAAATTAAACGGTTCCTGTGGGACCGCAGGTGAAACCGCGGGGCGCAGCTATGTAAAGAAAGACTGTCATATAGGCGAAAGTTTGTGAGCGCTGGTAAATAAATACATATTAAGGTAATTAAAATACTAACAGAAATCAAAATAATGCTATTACTTAGAGGTAGTAATTATTGTACATCTAAAAAAATGTTTAAGAATTATAACGAAGAAGACGACGAAGACGGGTCTGAGCAGTAGCGCACTTGTAGCGCCTCACTCAACTGCCGTCTTTGTACTTCTTTACTCTAGTAAACTTCAAGGCTATAGTGAATAAGTACTTTATATGTCGTCGTGCTCCATCTTAGACCACAACGTCGCTTAACATCAGGCGAGTTGGTGGTCAAACGCCGACGAATTCTACATAAAAAAAAAGAAATTGTTGCGGGGTGTACGTGCCCAAAATCATGAAATTTCGCGACAAAAACCAAATTTATCGGCAAAAATTCCAATAATGTGCATCCTTGGTCGGGTAATCACCGATGCATGTAGATATGGATGTAGGTACACAACGAGGGTGATAAGAACGGTATCTGTGCGCATTTTATAATCTCGATTGCAGTAGGATTATCGATTTTGCAGACTGTATGGCGACGTTATTTAATTACGGAGATATTTCATTGAAACGAGCCATTTCATAAAATCAGTGTAGGTGCGGCCAATTTTTAGTTTTGGTTTTGTTTTTTATTCTATTCTTTTCTCTTTTACAGGGGGCTTACCACGACTTTTGATCGTTACGAAAACTTTATTCGTTTGCGTTTGGCTCCATTCATTTGAATAAAGCGCCCCTGGCGGAAACGTTAAGGAACTAGGCTAAATGTATGGAGCCAAACGAAAACAAATAAAGTTTTCGTTAACTATCAAAGCTCGCGGTAAGCTCCCTGTTCTTTCCTTTGCCATCAACATGGCTCAAAAACAATATTAGATAGATAGATAAACTCCAGATTGTACTCATCATAAATTTAAATTTACAAAAAGGATAAGCAAAAATATGTAAGTGAGTAAGGATAATAATAAGTACGTACCCCTTAATTTTGAAATAAAAACGCACATCTTAAAGCTCAATGCGATTATTAAGAATATTTTAGCTATAACTCATTATAATTACGAGTATAATGATAATGAGAAAAAAGAAAAGACAAACATCTTTGAAAAATGTTGGAAAGTTTTCTTAGAAATGTTTAACCCTTGGAAGTCAACACAAAATGCTAAAAAAGATCCTATTACGATTAGAAAACATTTTACAAACAATCAACGCTAGCTAAACAAACATGTGCCAAGTAAGCCACATGTTGCCGAAGGTCGCCAGTGATCATACATCTGGCGCACTGATTGCTTTACAACCCGTCTTTCGTTCACACGATTAAACATTACATTTAATAAAGTAGGTACTCTGTTTAGTCTTTGTTATCATTATCAGTTTCATATGTCCATTGGTTAGCCATAGGCCGCTTTCCGGACAAATAACTCTGGTTGATATTTTTTTTTACAACGGACTAGGCATGCGTTTGACCACAGTATCGTCTGATGGGAAGCGCCGACGTGATCGAAGGTGTAACACGCTTGCCTAGGAGATACCTATTCAATTTTTTTATTGAATCCCTGGATTGTGGAAATATGCTTTGACTTTGGATGTATTAAACACACTTTTGCTTTGCTTAGTTTGCGCTTAGACGACCGTGTGTGTAAAAAATCTCCCGAATTGATTTACTTTGGGCCATTCTGCTTACGCTGCATCTTGTTTTTCATTTTCTAACGATTATTGTGATCTATCTTCAAGACATACTTCAAGCGCGATGCCATTTTAAAACTTGTTCATATAAAATTCATTTAAACGTATGAAAGCGACGTGTTTTAAATTATACACAAGCGACGCGGCGCAGACACACCGCTTCACGGTTTTCACGACTCAACCGTATCTGAACCGCATACTCGCTTTACGTCCGGTCTGTATAATTCGCGCGTTACGCTTCTATACTGAGCTTGCCCTTCGATTTCCCATATCTAATTTGTGTACCACTTACTGCACGTCTTCACTCCATCTGGCTACAAGGCAAATAACTTATTTCCATGATCCAAGAAAACAAGATCCAGCATTCCAGGAACAGACACGTGATGACGTCACTTGTCATCGTATCCATATCTTTCGAACTTTAACTTTACAACTACTTGATGTAAATGACTTACATATGAAATGAAATGAAATGAAATGAAAATATATTTATTGCCAAAGAAAACAATAGAAATAATTAGATACAATAGTTAGATAAATACGTATGTATTTCGGTCTTGCTTTAGCACCGATTGACGTCACTACGTGTTGTCCACATGACCATTTTTGACTCAGAATGTCATACCTGGCAGAGTATTATTTTGTAAAATAATAGCTATACATAACATTTAACAATTTTACTATACTTAACTATATCATGACCATAATGAATTATTTTTAAATTTGACATAATTATCAATTATTATTATTCTGACATTTGTTATTTATAAATATTCAACTGTGAGTCTGTGACGTGTAACTATAGGAGCTATCAATAAATTCTGATTTCTTTATTTTATTATACCATGCTTACTTCTCTCTAAATTTACTCTTGTCTTACTGTTATTTCCTTTACTCTTTAACATTATAACCACAAAGTGTCAGTGACATTTAAAACAGTTAAGGCTCTGGTGGGTAGATACAAAGTAATTTTGTTCTTAGTTACGAGTATTAATGGAGTAGGAAGGTGCCCGACGGACGAAGTGTAGACTATATATAGCCGTTTGTAATGAGGTGTATTTCCTCAACTTCTACTTGACACACGGTTAGGAAATTACTAGCTTTGAGAAGAGACAAAAATCAAATTAGCCTTATGGAGTTTTTTTGCGCTCTCCCGATCACACGTGTTATTTTATAATGAGGTAAAAATGCTTAGAGGAAGAACTAGTAAACATTGTCTCACTCACTATCTATGCACTTACTAATTAACGTTGTAGAGCCTCAGAATAGATATACAGTGTTTGGTCTATTTTATTCTTTTAAATTTTTAACTCAATCGAAATTACAAAACACTGTATAACAATTTTGAAGCTATATCACGTTTATTAATAAGGGGGTATACCACCGGACCTGCATGCCTAGCATACGTAACGCGACAACGGCATGTCGACTCTTTTTATCTGAGACAGACGTATGTTTATACAACCTGGTATAATAATGTACTCCGCCAGGTATAGCAATCAGCAACACGTAGTGACGTCAGTCGATGCTTAAGCAAGACCGAAATAAGTCATCTACAACAAGTTCGAAAGAGACGGTTGACGATGACGTCATTACGTGTTTGCTGAATGCTAGACCTTTGGATTATGGCTTACACATAGCCTTGTCACGTTCTTACACGACAAAAAGACGAGAAGAATTATGTCGCGCGAGCATGCTATTAGTCCTGGGCCCGCACTATGACGTCATATTTCATGATGGTTTCATTTTGTTTCCGATGCTGCGCGACCGCGAATCGTATCGCCATGCAATAAGGTTCATAGTCGTGCAGCGTTGGAAACAAATCGTAACCATCATAGCAACAAGATGGCCCAGAAGCCCAAGTAAGGGCCCAGAAGGGTTATTCTCACGGAGTGAGATTCAATCTCACATCTTTCTCACATTTTTCTTCCTTGTATCTCTCGTTTGAATAGTCAGAGGTGTGCGAGTGACCAAGATAAATAAAATTGGAACACTCTTAAAATCGTCAACTGGCATGGTTTCAAAATTTACCTTACCTACGTGAAAAGACCACATAATCTAATTTGATTTCGTACTCAGCAGCTCGCAAAATCGCTGGGTCAGTTCAGCCTGATTTCATAAAGAAATCTGATTGTCAAAAGCGTTATGTAAATAACTGAAGTAGCTATATCGAACAGAAACGACAGTAGAAACTCAAAGATGAGCATTTCTATTCCATTATTTAGTTCCAAACTTCTAAACACCAGTGTCTTACGTCATGCCATTATAATAATGACTATAATGAGTCGAATATCCTCTCTATGAATCTTTGTATTCAGTTGCATCTGTGGTTGCATCTGACTAACTCTCCAGCTGGTTTCGCGCTATGAACTCTATGGCGTAAGACGTAAAGTTTAAAACCGTTTAGCAGTATTTGAGACTGATACTGAATACGGCTTTGCATACAAATTAGAGAAACAAATCAATGAGCTGTTCAGATTACGCTACAATGTAAAGCGTATTACATTGTCTCGCAATGTCATCGCGTGAGAAGGTAGCTGGAAAGTACACTGTAGCTGTATGAGACAGATAGTGTCCAGAGAGGTTAACCACAGGAGCATTATGTGTCAGTCTAATTGCCAGATTAAGAAGAAATTTGCAGACGTATTGTAGCGTAGTCTCGAAGAACTCACGGAACGGTTTTCGCCCGCGCCCGCTGCAGCTGCGGGACTGCTGTTTTATTTCGAAACTCCGCAGATTTTTGTGGTTGACGGACACCAAGCCCGCGCTTTTTTGCGGTTCGTGCAGTAGCCGCGAGTAATTGCGCCCGCCTATATAGTAAGTTCTGATTCAACTTTTTAAGCCCGTACTAGAGTATTGCCGCAAACGACCGCGAAAGCGCCGATACGCCGTTCCTAATGGTCAAAAAGCCACAAACAACGAATAGGAACACTTTAACTGGCGTTCGCTGCAGAAGTCTGGTGCGGGCTTTAATACATACATTTAGGCATTCTTGGGAAGCCGCGGCGGGCGCGGGCCAAAAACCACTTCGTGAGTTCTTAACCAAAATACGTCTTGAATAGCAGACGTGAACCGTCTGACGTCTCAATGCTAGAGGCGATTGATGAATTCCAATGAATGTTGGATACATTTACTATTGTTTTGTGAAAATAATGACGTTAGTAATCCTTTCATCAAAGACGTAATCACGATTTGTGTAGAATGTAATACGGTTAGAATAGACACCAGATTAGAACTCACTTTCAATTATGGATAAGCCCTATTTATAAAATTAGCCGGTTGTCAGACTGCTCCTCGCCAAATGACAGTGCGCGCGGGATGGCAAGAAAATCTCCCGCTCGGGAAACACGTAAAACGAAAAAAAAACTGTTCCAAAACAATATACAGTGTGTTTTGAACACGTTTTGATTGCCTCAGCGGCTCCGTTTAGTAGGTGAACCTGACAAAAAGAATACTTTTCAACCGACTTCCAAAAACGAGGAGCTTCTCAATTTGGCTATATGTTTTTTTTTTTGCAAAAACATACATACTCGTATGTGTATGTTACGCGATTACTCCGCCAATCGAAATTTAATTTTACTTTTTTTGTTTGTTAGATAATACTTTAGAGGTGGTCCCATTTACATTTTATCGAAATCGGGCAAGCAGTTTCTAAAATATCAACAAAAATCTTGAAATTGTTTACATGGGTGACGGCCTGACGGGAAGTCGGTTTTTTATGCTTTGCTTTTTTGCAAATCTATTGTTAATAAATGTTATACTCGTATTTATTATGTCTATTTATAAATATATTTCATCCATAGTCTTTGGCAGCCAGATGATAGTACCCAACCTTCTTAGTGAAGGTAAACTTAGTGACGATCGTGTGGGCAAAAATGGCCCAAATATTTATTAATTCATTTCCGAGTACCAGATTGAAGGTAAATGTTTTTATCAACATTTAAAAATCCAGGACGTCGCATGCCAAAGAATGCAGTACACTGTCGTCTAGAATGTTGAATCTGCACCTTAGACATATTTATAATAAAGCTATACGACGTATGAAATCAATTCCCACTACTAAGCAAATACTAGTAAATTGATAAACTAGAAAGCTAACGTAAACAATACGATAAGAATGTGACGATCGACCCATATTAAAATAGTAGGTAGGTGTACTCTATAAACATGCAGATAAGCTAAAATGTATTTACGAGTATGTATTGGAATTGAAACATAGCTACTTTGCTTTGGTTGTACTTATGTACGATTTTTTTTAGAATGGTTGACGTTGACGTTACTTAGCTACATAAAACATTATTTCGGTCGCTAAAATGTATTTACGAGTGTGTATTGGAATTGAAACATGACTACTTTGCTTTGATTGTATACTTATGGGAGATTTTTTTAGAATGGGTGATCACGCTACGTTACATAGCCACTTATAACATTATTTCGGTCGCTAAAATGTATTTACGAGTATGTTTTTATTTTATGTAGAATAGGTCGGCGTTTGACCACCTGTTTGACGTTGTGGCCTAAGATAGAGCACGACGACCTATAAGGTACTTATTCACTCTAGCCTTGAAGTTTTGTAGAGGGAAGAAGTACAAAGACGGCAGTTGAGTGAAGCGCTACAAGTGCGCCACTGCTCAGACCCGTCTTCGGAATGGTTACAACGGACTACATCCCGAAACACGACTAGGTCATTTCACGGCATTGCTTGATCCAGTGGGTGGTAACTAGCCACGGCCGGAGCCTCCCACCAGAGTTTGCTACCCAGTTAGCACTACCCGGGGACCACGTGTAGGGAATCAGAATAGAGTACACTCCAGAGCAGAGTATTGGAATTGAAACATAGCTACTTTGCTTTGATTGTACTTATGTAAGATTTTTTTTAGAATGGGTGATCACGCTACGTTACTTAGCTACCTAAATATAGTAGTACTTCATAGTAGTTCGCTTTGAACGAAGACCTCACGTAAATGTCGTCTGATTTAACTCATAATCGAAAATACAAATTTTAATAAATAAATAAATTCGGGACACTTGCACACACGGTCGCCTGACCCCAATCTAAGCAAAGCTTGTACTATGGCTGCCAGAGACTGATATACATTCTTAGATATTTTTTAAATACATACTTAGCGATAAGACCGCCCATTGCGCCATTTTTTGAGTGTTTAGTTTAGATTTATTTGTTTTTGGTGTCAATAAAGAGTTTTTGTATTGTATTGTATTTGTATACTTAAATAGATAATTAACACCCAGACAAAGAACAAACACAAATTTCATCTCATAATTGTTTGTCCTAGCTGGGAATCGAACCCACGCCCCCAAGCTCAGAAAGCAGGTTCACTACCAACTGAGCCACCGAGGCAGTCATGAACTAAGTATCTACAAATTTCATCAAAAACGGATCAATGGTACTGATACTTAGCCAAGCTATCTTAGGACAAATTAATGACGATTTTTTTTAGTAGACTCTAAAACCTCGCTTTTGATGCTCCAATAAGCCACCATTGTCAAAAATAATATTATAAAATCGAAAGTAAAATATTTGTCTGGGGGCTACCACGAGTTTGAATAGTTAATGATTTTGTTTTTTTTCGTTTGGCTACATATATTAAACCTAGTTCCTTTACGTTTCCGCCAGGGGCGCTTTATTTAATGTATGAAGCTAAAACGAAAATGAAAAAAGTTTTCGTTTACTATCTAAACTCGTGGTATATGGGTGCTGTTTGTTGGCTTTTCACAGCTGAGTGGCTGAACGGATCTTGATGAAATTTGATCATTAGTTGCAGTATTTCACGATGAAGGCTTTTGGATACTATTTTCTGAATAAATGCGAACGAAATCGCGGGTAACAGTTAGTTTAGTATAAACTGTTCAAAATGTGCAAATAGAGAGGCTATTTCCAGAAATGTAGATATAGAGGATAGCGATGGCAGCCTAGTTGGGAGAAGGCCCGCCTCTCAAGCCAGAGGGAGCGGGTTCGAACCCAGCCGACGTCGACGGCACGCACCAATTTGTTTATTATGAGAACATATTATATGTGCATGTTGTATGTCATCTGCTACATGACTGGAGCCCGGTGTACGGCGACAGGCTTGCCCCCTGTCACATTTGGGACTGAATATCGTGCGGCGAAGTGTGGGTGTTGTATTACACCTCTGCCTGCCCCCTCGGGGGAAAGCCGTGGGGGAAAGGGGTTAGGTTATTGCCAGAAATATGGGTCGCAATTTGCGAACAGCAAATTCTGCACAATTGGGCTCGCACGCCACATGCCAAAATTAAACTGCAAATATACAGAGTAGACTCTAGGGGGCAGGATTAGGGGGCAGAGTTCCAAAAAAAGTTTACTTTACATAATGCGTAAAACAATGAATATAGGGTCGGTAGGTACTTACCTGTTCCGTGGCAGAAAAAGTATTGCTCCAAAAAATAACCGCCAAAAGTCCGAAAAGCCATCAATTCCCCTATCGCCGAAGGTATGCCACAGACAAATCCAATGACAGATTTCTGACCCTGTTTTTGTAAATCCTCCTTTCATCTAACTCAACCTTGCACCGTTAACAATAAGTTCTAGTATTCAATAGCAAAGCCGTAAGTGGCTTGCCCTATCTGCGGTGCTGGGGAAATTCCCATTTGGTGTCCGATCCTTATTTTTTTCTTTTAATGTCCTGTGGTTAGGGTGACAGAAAAAAACAAGCCATATTTGGAAATTCACGCTCAACAAAAATTTGTAAGTAAAAATATTTGTCACAAGTACCTGCCTACCTACCCTGAGGTGTAGAGAACACTTTTACTAAAATATAGTTTAGCTTTTAACACGAAAATAATCGCTAAAGCTTATCGTAAAAGTTAACCTTTGACCTTAACCTTTGAGCTGTGTGTTATTCCAGGCTGACAACAGCAGCGATAGCCTGTTAAGAAAATTATTCTTAGCTCACCACCTCGATGTACAGGATAAGTTTAGATTTTACTTCAATAATATTGAAATCGGTACCTGCAACAAAAAAATATATTTGTATTAAATCAGAGCAATGAAACAAAAAATCTAAAGCAGAAATCAAGGATAAAAAAGTTTGACAGCGGTGGGATTCGAACCCACGCCCTTTCGGACTGGTGCCTAAAACCAGCGCCTTAGACCACTCGGCCACGCTGCCTGCGTCGGGAATTCTAAATTTTAGATCAGGCATCGTTGAAGTTTACGAACTTTGTTGAACGTTTGAACTTTGGATCCAAGCTTTTCATCAATTTCAAATTACCAATATTGAATCTTATTACTGCGTGACTCGTCGACTTGTGTCCAAGGACTGGCACACATTGGTGTCTTGGCCCTAAGACCTAGATTGGTGTAAGTATAACCGCGGCATTCCTAGTGCAAGCTCCAATTGTGACGTGTAACTATTGGAGTTATCAATAAATTCTGATTTCTGATTTAAGCAGACCGCATTCTGACTTCAGATATTTGCTGTGGGCTTCAAAATGCCTTACAAATAATTACAGGCCTATCTCTCTCGCTACCATAGCCGCGAAAGTTTTTGATGGTCTGCTCAATGCACAGTTAAACAAGTACGTGACTCTCCACGACAACCAGTTTGGGTTTCGTCCGCAGTTATCAACTGAGAGTGCAATACTGTGCCTTAAGCACACCGTCAACTACTACACGGAAAGAAAAACGCCGGTGTACGCCTGCTTCCTCGATTTGTCCAAAGCGTTCGATTTGGTCTCGTATGATGTCCTATGGAGCAAGCTGGAAGACATTAGTTTACCTAGGGAGCTCACAAGCATGTTTCAGTTTTGGTATGGGCATCAACGAAATTGCGTAAGATGGGCAGGGGCGATGTCAGAGCAGTATACGCTTGAGTGTGGAGTCAGGCAGGGTGGGTTGGCCTCTCCTACGCTCTTTAACCTCTACATGAATGACCTGATCGTCGCGCTTAGCAGCCAGCATGTTGGCTGCCATATAGACGGAGTGTGTGTTAATAACCTTAGTTACGCAGACGACATGGTGCTGTTGAGCGCGTCGGTATGTGGTCTGAGGAAATTGTTGCGTATTTGCGAGGAGTATGCCCGTGATCACGGATTGAGGTATAACGTGGCGAAGAGCCAGTTCATGGTCTTTGGAGCTGGCCCAGTGTGTCCCCAAGATGTTCCTGCTTTAAATCTGAACGGGATTCCCCTGAAAAGGGTAAACAAATTCAAATACCTGGGGCATATTATCACGGCTGACCTCAAGGACCATGAAGATATAGAAAGAGAACGAAGGTCACTGTCAATAAGAGCCAATATGATAGCCCGCAGGTTTGCCAGATGTTCAAGAGAAGTTAAAATAACGCTATTTCGGACCTACTGTACGTCCCTTTACACCTGCAGCCTGTGGGCTAATTACACACACAAGAGCTACAGCGACCTCCGGGTTCTTTACAACAACGCGTTCCGAATTGTGGTGGGGCTGCCCCGATTCTGTAGTGCCTCGGGCATGTTCGCGGAGGCGCGCACCGCATGCTTTCATGCTACTATGCGCAAGCGTAGCGCCTCCCTGGTGCGCAGAGTTCGGGCCAGCTCCAACGCGATTCTGGAAATGATTGCCGGTAGATTGGACTGCCCCTACTTGTGGCATTGTTGTAAGAGACATGTTCCGATAGTGCCATTTGTGCGGAATTATTAAGTCTTAAGTGTTTTGTGGTGTTCTGTTTGTTTGTTCGTATATTGTTTGTGTTTTTTTATGTTTGTATTAGTAATTTGTAATTTTTTTTTTTTTTTTTTGATTTCACTATTTTTGACATTTTGTAAATTATTATTATTATTATTATTATTCAAATTTCCTGACATTTTTAGTAATATTTTTTTTTTTTTTTTTAATAATAATTTGCTTTTTTTTTTTTTTTTTTTTTTAATTATAATTGTATGGTATATATAATTGTATGGATCTAAAGTTATCTGAAATAAATGAATTTTAATTTAATTTAATTTAATTTAAAATTATGACTGATTGTGCCAGTAACTATTGTGGTCAGCCGTCCCCATCAACCACTCTTGCATCGCTAGCACCTTAGCATTCTTAGTCGATCGGTAAATTGAATGTTCAAATCGACTATCCTAACCAATATTATAAATGCGAAAGTGAGTTTGTTCGTTTGTTTGTTTGTTTGTAACGCTTTCACGCTCTAACTAATCAACCGATCATCATTAAATTTTGCATACACGTTGTCTGGGGTACGGAAAAGGACATAAGGTAATAAACGGTTCCTGTGGGATAGCAAGTGAAACCGCGGGGCGCACTTAGTTGGTTATAAACCCATCTATTAAAAACGAGTGTTTACGAGTGTTGTGAGATGTACATGTTATTGTTATTTTTGCTGATTCTGTGAATAAAGTATGAGAGTTTTGAAAGAAAAACGAAGATAAGCTCGGCCTTAACTTCAGCATAAATGCTTTTCTTTGTCCGGATTTCTGTCCAGCTGTCTTCCTCTTCATTTCTCAACCGGTTCTCGTGAAATTTTGTGAACAGGTTCGATAAATACAGATTTTTTTCTCGATTCAGTTTTTTGAAATTTTCCAAAATGGGGAAAAATTCTGCATAATCTGCTCGTAAAATTCAGCTCGAGATCCACTACTAGTTTTCGTGCTATTATTTTAGTCTAGAAAAGAGCAAAAGAGACGGAGTCATATCTATGTAGAGTCTACGTACCTACCAAGACTCTAGGCTCTACCTCTTCAAGATTCCACCTTGATATAACTCCGATTCTGTTTGTAAAGTAAAACTACATTTGTAGAGTTTTTGAATTTTACTTTGGACTGGTCATTTAATAACTTTTTAACCGACTTCCAAAAAAGAAGAGGTTCTCATTCGAAAGTATGTTTTTTTTGTACGATGTATGTTGCGCGATTACACCGCCAATTGTGAACCGATTTTAATGATTCTTTTTTGTTTTATAGACCTTACTTTAGAGATAATCCCATATAAATTTTATCGAAAATAGTCAAGCAGTTTTCAATACATCAATAAAAGTTTAAAAACGGTTTACATGGATGACGAATTACAGGATGGGAAGTCGGATTTATAAGTTTTGCTTTTCATATTTTTACTGAGTCCATAGGTATAAATTAAAGAATTATCATTTCAAAACATAGACATAACCTAATACACTGTAATCACTTCATAGAAAGATGGCAAAGGTTAACGAATAGCCGCATAGAATCTATAATAGCACGGTATCATAAAACAATTTAAAAAGTTTTACATGTGTGATGGACGTAATCAGGATGCATAGTTGTGGGGGAACTTGGAGAAGACTTTGAAAAAAGCAAAACAGACCGAAATACATAGTTTGTAAGAAATTGACAACCATTAAAGAGTAATTAACTTGTTTTTAGAGTTAAGGGCTAGGAGAGTTCACTGAAGAATGTACTCTAATAATAATCTATTCTATTACTATTATAGTTTGATAGTTTGAGAATAAAACTAACAGCGACATTTTGTGTTTTGTTTAGTTATTTCTGTTCTGCAGGCCTAGAATACGCGCCGCGACAAATTCAAATATTTATTTCAAATAGGTATATCAGAGTAGGTACACTTATGATATGTCAGAAAACATTCCTATAATTTTTTGTGGTGTAAGAACGTGACAAAGCTCCGTGTAAATATAGGTACATAATGTCTCGATAAAAGAAATCGTCAAATTTTGTCGCGGCAAGTATGCTAGAACAATAAACTGGCTGGCGTGGACACTAAAGAATTTATCGATACAGTCAACCTGATCACTAATATGACGACCATGTCAATATGACCCAAAAGAGAGAGTGAAAGAGAAAGAGAGAGAGAGAGATCTATTCTGTTTAGAGTTTATGCCTACCTCTCTCTTGTTGATTATCGCACTATAGCCGTTTGCGTAGAACACAGATGGGGCCAACCCCCCGACCTACAAAGCCTTCAGTACGCCCCGTAAACACCCTGCCTCGTAACCTAAGTGGGTGTGTTAACGAGTTATTATCGCACATAAATCCGAGAGTGTGGCGTCCTGGCGCATAACTAGCCATTACAAAGATCATTGGGAACGAGCCAAGCTGACGGAACATCACTTACAGAACGTCCTTTTGCATGTCTAACATAGTGGCTACATTCTCTTTCATATTTAAACCCTATTATTTGTAATAGGAACACATTTCTGCCGGCCTCGGTGGCACTGTTGGTAGGGGACCTACCTTTTGAGCTTAGGGGCGTTGGTTCAGTTGCCACCTAGGGCGAACGTGCATGTGATGAACGGTTGTGTTTGTTCTATGTCTGGGTGTTATTATCTACTTATGTATGTATGTACTTAAACATGTATAATTATGTGTATCTTTTTCTGGCAGCCATTGTACAAGCTGTGCTTAGTTTGGAGTCTAATGACCGTGTGTACAAAAATGTCGCGATTTTTTTTTTAATGTTTTACCTGGTGGTAACAGCAGCGTGGATCTGTTATTCCTGGTTTGAACATGGTACTCATAAACTTTATTAGATAATGACCTTATATTATGTAATCATATTAACCCTGTAAAATTATGTATGATCTAATAAGAGCTCTTATTGACCATTGTTCGTTTTTGGAGATTGAAAATTAGGTGTACTTACACCAAAATAACATTATTTATTATTATTTTAATCAGTTTCTGTCCCACTGGACAACTGTTACAAACATACGATCATTACAAGCTAAATAATAAGTTAAGTTAAAAAAAAAACTTATAAAAAGATTTTCATAAAAACATAAGTAGGTAAATTAAATTTCATAAACATAGCTAAAGGAACATTTCCGAAACAAAAAAATAACAAAATCTAAATCGATTCATCCGTTTGGGAGCTGCGATGCCAAAGACACACACACACACACATCAAACTTATAACAACCCGTCGTTTTTGCGTCAGGGGTTAAAACATGTAAAACGATTTTATAGAAGTTTTTTATAAAACATAGTAGATATGTAACTATGTATATACTACTTCCTACTTAAAAAATGGCGATTTGTGTGTGTGATTGTTACTTCACGCTCAAACGGACGGACGTATTTTTATGAAATTTGTTTTGAGGTAGCTTATGTATGCCCTGGATTAACACATATTGGGATCCTTTTTAATTGTAGGGCGCAGCTAGTTTTGCGAAATTTCTTCTTATACGTATAAAATACTTACTATACTATGTGGAAACTACCGCAACTTTCAGGTTTCCGATTCCTTAGATTTGAGGTCGTTCAACTGTCTGCTAAGATGTTTACTTGCAAGATCAATTTTCTTGTTTACCGTCTACTTAGATATATTTCAACTAGTAAGTAATAGCTCTTAAGTTATTTTTTATGTAGCAAAACACACAGTGTTTCTATTTTCTGAAATCATTACTGTCCAACTTCTATCAAATATAGAGAAGATTCGGTACGCGAACCGAAAAATGGACCGCACAAATTAGGTGCTGCACACAATTCACCGTAGTCAAATAAATGCAATCAGTTGCAACAGTGATAATTGTTGTTTTCTCATTTCCGCTATAGGCTCCTGTACGTCTTTCTATCTTTGTTCTTGAAACACGTAACTTAATACTTTAGCTACGTTAACGGAGCTGTGTAGTGTCCGTTTGTTTGAAATTATATTGGGCCCACGCGCTATGTACTAGAAATTGGACCCTTGCCGCTTCTTTCTAATATTATTTCAATGCAGTCCAATTTAAATAATCTCATCACACTTATATTATAAATGCGAAAGTTTGGATGGATGTATGGACGTTTGTTATTCAATCACGCCAGAACGGCGGAACGGATATGGATCAAATTTGGCACACAAATAGATCTTAGCCTGGAATGGCATATATAAATTTTAATAACGGGTAAACTCGCCGGACGCAACTAGTAAATTAGCATAAATTAAACACACACACATATACATATCATAACGCCTTTTCGCCAAAGGGGCTGACTGAGATGACACCCACACTTCGCTGGACGATGTTCAGTCCCAAAATGTGACAAGGGGCGAGCCTATCGCCATACACCGGACTCCAGTTACGGTTTAATTAAGCACACAAAACACAAAATCAAATTCATTCCCACAAACATGGCGTGAACGTGAATCATAACATACAAACCACTCGTAACAACACAACGCCATCTGTGAAAACATTTCACAGATAATGCTCTCATTTCATCAAAATACGATACACAAAACAACGAACACAGAATACAGCAAAACATAATTTTCTAGTACATTTTTATTGATTGATCTTTTACGAGGCTTGGCACAGTCCGCGGTGATTTGAAGTGACTCTGCCATTCAAAACGCCGGAGAGCATTACGATCCCTATAAGCAGTTAAATCAGTTTTGATGATATTGCTTATTTATCACCCAGTAAATCTGGTTATGTGGAGATTTATCGTTATACCGACGGCCGCGAGGGCCACAAATTGCGACGCTCGGACCTTTGTCTGAGCGAATTCGGAGACCTTTGGTATTCGGATTTAGTGTGTAGTTTATTGTTGTTTTATTGTTCTTATTTGTGAGAGCTGATCGAGTAGACCGCTGCTAAGAGCAATGTGAGATCCCTGTTAGCGTTTAGATACTAGGTACAAAAGCGAAAGCTCTACGATAATTAGGAGCTGGATACAGATCTCAATATTGCGAATTGATTCCTTTGATAGAACTTTAATATAATATTGGTATTTTCCACCTAAAATATCTTGTTTTAGGGGTAAAATTCCGATTGGCTAGGTACCTCATCAGACATGTTTTGGAAAACTTCGAATGATCACGTTATTTTTTTTTTAACACACAAAACAAGTTACAATCTAAGAGAACTTAGTAATAGATCCTAATGGATCGCCAGAAACACAGATAAGATCTGGATTGTAAATCAAAACATGTGTGCAATATAGGTTCAGTAAAGTCTCAAGTTTACATAACACACTTTAAGTACTTAGGTACATACATTATTGAATTACAATATAATACAATATGATACATTATAAAACAATATGATAGGTACAATATAATACATGATGACGTATAAAATACGATACAACACAAATATACGACAAATTATGATAGGTCTGACTTTCAAATGTATAATAATGGATATGGATAAACATGGAGTAAATTAGAGCGGAGAAAGAATCCAATCCAGTTGTGGCACAAGAACATGAATTGTAAGCTATGAGTATCACTGCTCAGAGTCTTCACTCTCAATAATAACCCTCAAAGCAAGTAGGTAAAGTCTGTCTGATGAGGAGCAGTCAGTTATCCTTTGCTCTTACAATCAATAACCAAACTTTAACACAATAAGTTATTTAAGACATAAAAATATAGCTCAATTCAAACATCATAAACTAGGTAGGTAAAGTCATTAATAATTCGAAGTTCCTTCCTAATAACACCAATGCCTTCAAAATATCTCAACTTACACATAATAAAACGATTAACGTACTCATTGCTAAGTCTAATTCAATGCAAAATGGTCTATCACAAAAAATATTTGCACGTCACATTTACATGATAGATATCTGCAAAAAACTAATGACCTGTAATGATGATACTCTATATGCTCCATAACTAACTTCGCCATGATCTGTCTTACGCAAATCACTGGGCTAACTAGCTAAGAAACTGATATCCTTAACAAGGAAAATTGTTTTACGCGTCAAAATATTTGCTAAGATAAAAAGGGGCGAGACAAGACAAATATTTTTGCTCAGTGTTTCTCTAGCCCGTTTTGTTTGGCAACAGTACTCAAGCTGGAGAAAGTCCTTAGTTTGGCTATTCTTTTGTATACACTTAGGCTTATTGTGTACACACTTATTACAAATTTACTTAGTTGGCTATTTGGTCTAAACTTATGCTCCTAACGCAAACTATGACGGATGTGCTCAAGTATTTTGTGCTTTCATGTTTGATGGCTTAGGTTAATTAAGATAGACGAAGCCAGTGGCTTATCTGCTTCAAAAGTGCAGTCACAATACCTTTGTAAATAATTACTCATACCTAGTAAGTACCATTTATTTGGGGAAGGAAAATGAGAAAGCCCCGAATCGCAGCAAGCTTTGTAATAAGACCAAATTGCTTATAATTTTGCAGAACTCATCACAATCCCTGCAAGAATCTCCACAAAAACACTGCCTTGAGCCTAGAAAAAAAACCTCATCTTCACAAGGCTTTCCTTCCTATCTACATTATGTTCCTGTTTTGCGAAATGGGGTGACTTGTGCGTGGGAAAAGTAGCTGTAAATTAGAGGTGTTAAGGACGTTTATCGTACGGTCCAAGGAATAGGCCATCAACAACACGCATGATAAAAGCCAGCGGGGCACAAGTGATTAAAATAAGTACGGATTTAGGTGGGGCTGCAGTTAATGGGAGCGAAGACCTGCCACGCCCCGCGGCCGGGCCTGGCGAGCTTGTGGTTTGTAGTGGGAATGTTTTTTGGTAATTTTGCCAATGATAGGTGAAAGGTCCGATGTTGTTTTTCGTTTTGTGCTGTGTTCGAATAAATCGATTAATTTACGTAGATGTGTGTTAAGTGAGTATTTTGAGCTGATAAGCCGAAGAGCGGACGTCACATTAGTTCACTTATCTTGGGAGGGGCTCATATCCAGTAGTGGATCAGTAAGGACACTAAGGACTGATAGTGACAATGAACAAGCTATTGCTACTAAAGATTCTGTGATGGTATAAATCAATGATGGTAAATATACCCTTTATCTAATCTGCTACATGACTGGAGCCCCGTGTATGGCGACAGGCTCTTCCCCTGTCACATTTGGGTCTGAATATCGTCCGACTAAGTGTAGGTGCTAAATACACCTCTGCCAACCCCTCCGGGGGAAAAAGCGTGACGATATGTATGTTTCTAATCTGACGTGGTAAATAGGTAGGCATGTATAAACAAACGAACGAATTTCCCCCGTCTAGATTCTTCAGTTCGATTTCTCTGCATTTGTTCGATAGTTCACTCATAGCTTGTCAGATCACAGTGCTAGCTAGTAGCAGGGGCCGGTCGCGTTAAATCGATGTGATTAATGAATCGAGATATCGTATCGAATCGGCCGTCCCGTGTTGCGGTGATCGCTCTTGATTGCCCCATATCGTTTTCGATTTAGACGCTACCGTGCGTGCGAGCTGCAGATAAACTGAGAAGTCGTTACTTGAACTCTACATGGTTACACTCTATTTATATTAACAGCCGTAGAAGATAAGTCAATGTAGAACAAGAAAGAATAATTGAGTGGCTCTACAATTTTAATTTAATCGAGTTATTCTTGATAGTCACGTGAAACTAGGACACTCAATGGACAACATGCCGTCGAGATTGTCTAAACTGTTTTTGTAACATTCTATAGAAACATTGACTTAGCTATAACCTACTTTATCAACAACATACTATACAAACAATAAGTTCTCTAGGTATGCTCTTAGTGATAAGGCCGCCAGTTGTTACACTACAGTTTAAGTTTTTCTGTTCTGTTGTTTTGTTATTTCTGGTGTGAACAATAAAGTATTTATCTATCTATCTATCTATCAATGTCTACAGTTATTTGAACTATCCTAAAAACCTCCAAGATTAAAGTAAACGTATTTATTGTTAAAATTAAACCTGACTCTGAGGTCAGGCACTTTTTTTTAAAAGTAGGTAGACTCCATGAACTTTTATGTATTTTACCGTTTAGCAGACCTGAGTCTTCTAGTGGTCTAGTTTCAAGACATTCCATCCATTTCTAACGATAAAGGATTACCATCACCCGCCGCCAGGGGTCGCGTGTCGGCCATCGATCATCATTACCGCGATACATTTGCAACCGATCACGGAAGATGATTAAACGGTCACCCCACAAAGGGTTAAGGCAAAGGTGGAGCAAGCGAAACGCTGTTCTTCAGCACACTAATTTCATTTGAAAGGATAACTCAAAACGCTAAACGTCTAACGTAAATAGTAAAAAACCCAAATTCTCAAACAGACAAATACGCTGAAAGCCGAATGCAATCTGTCAAACACGCAAAAAGGCATTTTCGCATAATTTCAGAATGACAATTTTTGCATAATGTAAATGGAGCAAGCGAACCGCAGCTCTTCGGCATACTAAAATAAAATGGTCTTGCGTTGTATTCCGTGGTTTAGTAAAAACATTCCATTGAGATAATAGACTTGAGTTTGGAGTCGCAAACAAACTTTAAAATTGAGTGGGAAAAGTGTGTACGTTACTTTTTAACCCAACAACAGCAAAATCAAAAAGAAGGTATTGTGTTTAGCGATGATATTCTAGTTGGAGGAAGTCCACCTTTCAAGCTAGAGGGAGCGGGTTCAAACCCAGCCGACGGCACGCACCGATTTCTTCATGTGCGTATTGTATGTCATCTGCTAACTGGAGGTGTATGGCGACAGGCTCGCCCCCTGTCACATTTGGGACTGAATATCGTCCGGAGAAGTGTGGGTGCTGTATTACACCTCTGCCAGCCCCCTCGGGGGAAAGACGTGACGATATGTTATGTTATGTGTTTAACGTGGATGTATAGAATGTCCGTGTGTAACCTGCAGCCTCAAGAAAAATCGACAACAAAACAAAAAATACGGTCAATAGTTTAGACGAGAAACAAAAAATACACTTACGAGTATTCTAAGTACATTTATAATCTACTAATGATTAATGAATCAATTGCTGATTGATGAATCAATTTCAACTAGGTGAATATTTTACAAGCCGATCGTCAAAGTAAAACACGAGGTAGTAAAAACACCCCACTAGCCCACATTCGCTGGTGCGATCACAAATAGAGCATAACAAGATCATAGCGTTCACATACGAAAGTTAATAAAGCGAGGGCTCCCTGCGTCTGAATCTAATTTCCGAATACACTTTGAACTGATATTCGAGACCCAATGAGGGGCAAGATCTGAGACGCGATAGATTTGCGTTATTGCTTCCGTAATATTACACGATAACTCGATAAACATGCCGGTTAATGTGAAGGGATCATGTTTAGTTTATGCATTATTCGGAATTTTGTATTAACGAACTGTATTTTCAATAAACTCGTCAAAATTCGTTGCCAGCTTCGAAGGGAATTAAATTTTCGGGGTTCGAGTTTTCGCCAACATGTTAGATCCGTTTCGATCTCTTCTTTCTTCGAGTAGAGTCTATAAAATACATCATTGTCGTTATCTTTTTATTATCGCATAATGGATCTTCGGTCTTGTGTCTTGTTAAATAACTTAAGCGAATACCACATCGCGTTATTTCGATTCTTACAATATTGTCAACCAATCCATGGTCATGACCATCCATGACCAATGATGACAGCTTTACTGCACCTGTCATCACTATGGCCATACACGTATCGACTATTAATCATCAAAAAATACTTTTCTATGTTCTACCTACTCAATATGAATAATAAAATGCAATCTTAAGCATTCCAATAGTCACAAATCAATACCCTCCCGACTCATCTCTATCCCAGCACGATCTACCTCTTTAAAAAGTTCGACAACAACCGATAAGCCGTCTTGCCTTTTATAAATCATTTTTACGGCGTCTGTCTCCTTGTCTATGCGACAGGCTTTCACGGGACATGAATGGGGGACCTTTATGCTTCACTGGCAATACAACTACACCAAGAAATACTGCATTCACTCTACCCTTGGACGCTCGAGACACGGTTGCATTTCGCGTGTTTTCATGTTTCTGTGAAGGTGGTGAAACGTGAGCCTCCGAGCCGAAATGCCTAAACATGGCCTATAAATATTGTATGCTGCATATGCTTACATGTTGTCAGTGTGTGCAGTGGGCAAGTGTGTGATCGATGAAATCTGTTCGGGTCTTTGGGAGGCAATATTTAGATGTCGTATCGACGCGTCGACGTGTTAAGTTACTTTGGAAGTTTTTGAGAGCCCATCAAAAATTGTTTTTATTTTAACGTGTAAAATATTCGAGAGACTGCGAAGATGGATGAAATTTGATATCTCATATGGTTTTCATTCTCAGTCAACAAATTACTTATTTCAAAGGATCATAAAATTCAAATGCAAAAATAAGCTTTATTAAATCCGCGAATGTTTATGTAATCAATCTCATTTCGAGCAAACGCAGACGTTTGAAACCATCAAAAAGCTTTCATTTCAAAGATAATGAGGCTGATAAATTCCGAGACACGTCCGCCAACAGCGTGCATTACACTCATTAAGCTAAAAAGCTCTTATGAAAAAAATCAAAAGCATTGTCTTTAACTACTCTAACAAGGTCTCTACAACGCATCACCTACGATATAGTTAAAGCGAATACGAAGCGCATCTTACAGCAGTCGGCTTACAATTGCCGGGACGCTACCGCGCGACACCCTGTATATTTGTTTAGGATACATCCCCTATTTACGTACGATTTGCTACCAGGCGAATTTATATCCTACATACGTTTAACGTAGATTGAAATTTGATTGTGTTTATGTGGATCGGTAGCTGGAGGCTGCTGGAGGTATGTGCGGATAAACAGAAGGGTTTATTGACCTTGGCGTAAAGCCAGCTTCTGAAACAAGCGAATCAGACGGCTTCCAGTAATCATGGATAAGTTCGGTTAACGGTCTAAGTCCTGGTTATTTCAAGAGCTTGTTATCTTCTTAAGTTATTAAGAGTTCATTGTAAGTGTCGTAAGTCAATGATGATGGCTGAATTATAAGTTCTGACGACGTACTAATGATTTATGAGCCGTATTCAAAAACGACGCTAAGTCATGCATCTCGATTTTAACTGTTTATGTATGGTAAAACAAGTTTTAAATCGAGATTCAAGACTGAGCGTCGTTTTAGCATGCAGACCTAAGAGTTGCATACTATTCTGGTCACAACTATTTACTAATCCAAGGTATCATACTAATATTATAGAGGAAAAAGTTTGAATGGATGATCGACTTAATCACGCCAGAACGGCTGAACTGATCGGGATGAAATTTGGCATACAGATAGATCAAAAACTGGAATACCACATAGACTACTTTTCAACCGCTGATAGCATCGCGGGGCGCAGCTAGTCTGTTATATATGTAACAGGGATAACCGTGATAAATATTTTAAGTATACGCAATACTTTACTCACAGAATAAATAATAGTACGTAGCTTTACCTAAGTTTTATTACGACGTAAATAAATTTACTGTTGTTTCGATAATTAAACTTGTTGTTACTTCCCTACTTAATTTTAATCACCTGATTTGAAGAAATCAAATTTTGCAACATAGACAATTATCATACAAAGTCTACTACTATATTGGTAACTAGTTAGTACTCACTCAAATCAAAGCTTACAAAAGCTTCTTCCAATTTCTGTTTCATAGCATTTTACAGTTTAAAAAAACTTTACTGCGATTATGGTCCACGGTCTGTGGTTCTGTCTGACAACGACTGCAATTAAGGTGCATGTCACCAGTGTCATCACCAGCCCTCAGTAATGCAGTCTAACTGGTTTATCGTCTCCAAAACCCGACATCACGCTAACACGACCACCGCCGATTAATTTCAAGGAGTGCAATCAAAATCATCGTTAAAATTCATGAACATACATCTTACACGAAGCAAGCTATTGCCTCTTTACGGGGTTCCGCTTTTGCCCGATTTTACCCAGTTGCCTCTTTTGCCAGATTGCCGCATTTGCCCGGTACACGCGTTTGCCGGGTTCCCCTTGTCGCCAAGTACGTTGGAGCAATTTAAAATTCATGCCTGTAAAAACGGCTTTCATCTCTCTAATGTAATCCCCTACGCGACAGTAACTAAGTCACACCCTCCTTAGTGTATGGAGTAGCTTGAAATATAAGTACCTATACAAATAAGGTCTAATTTCTGATTTATAAAACGGGAATTACTCACGTACGATTTAGTCGATTATTCTGTTTGTAGTTTTAATCGCATTCGGCGGTCTTTATCAAGGAGAGTGCGCGCGCGCGGCTACGTCTGATAGCACTGATCGCATAGCACTGATCGCATAGGTGCTATGCGAGACGCAGCCGCGCGCGCATTTCACTCACCTCATCGCACTAACGTACCATTTATTCGGAATAATCCGTTCCGATCTTCTTCACATCAAAAACATTCAGTAAGTAACAAAATCGAACACATCATATCGTCATATATCGTCACGCTTTTCCCCGAGGGGTCTAGCAGAGTTGTAATACAACACCCACACTTTGCCGGACGATATTCAGTAAATCATACGAAGTATTAATAAATAAATAATAAATCCTAATCCTAACTAATATTATAAATGCGAAAGTGAGTTTGTTTATTTGTAAAGCTTTCACGTCTCAACTACTCAACAGATCCTCTTGAAATTTTGCATACATGTTTTTTGGAGTACAGAAAAGGACAGCATAGGGTACTTTTTATCCCGAAAAAATAACGGTTCCTGTGGGACCGCAGGTAAAACCGCAGGGCGCAGCTAGTACATGAACAATAATAAGTATAGCATAAATAAATAATTAGTAAATATGGTTTGTAATATAGTAGCATATCACTTTCTCTATTTTTGGGATGGTCCATGAGGCCTATCAGCAGTGGAAAAAAGAAGGGTATGGCTGATAGGCTGACCATGATGATGTGGCTACTTTCACGTGTCTATGTAATGGTGTAAAGAAGTAGATGGTAGATATTTTTTTCACAATAAAAGAATATGGTAGCTGTTTCCCAGTTCCCTGTTTACGGCTTTACCAACATTTTTTCCAACCAAAGTTTTTACGTTCTTTAAATAATTTGAAAACATCTGTCTCGGCATGAAAAGACAACAAACAAATAGAGAGAAGAGTTAATTTCGTTTTAGTAGCTTGTAATAGGGTAATGTACTGAGCGTGCCTCCAAACCAATTCCACCGTTCTCATTAAACTCGTTATTAACGTGTATATTTTTCTTCTCGCTTCTCATCAAAGCTCCGTGCGACGTCTTTGTAATGCAAATACTAGCTGTCTAATACACTCCCATACAAGACACACACACACCATAATGAGTGAATGTAAAGAGGCGATAATCGTGCTGTAGTTAGAAGCTGTCAAAGCATCAGTGAAATAACACTTACAGGATTCTAAAACTATATGTAGAAAATATAGGCTCGAGATATTATCGTGGTCACTCTTAGTCCTATGACTTTTCAAACGAGCCAAATAAAACTTAGAATATTAGAGATAGAATATTCATATCAAGTACAATCTAGACTTCTATATTAATCTAAAAACTTGATAAGAAATTAGACGCAAAAAATATTTACACAGATAAAACAGTTTAAGCAAGAGTGTCATTTAACAACAAAACATAACATAAAATAAATAAAAGATATTTTATTACTTAAATTATATACTTATATTTTTTATTTTATTATATTTTTTTGGCATAACTCATTCATCATCATCATTTTTCATTATGTAAAATAACCTTAAACCTTTCTAACAGCTGGTTTGTCGCCTCTACTGATATGTTCCTCTATGCCTTCACCCGTAAAATGTGCCTACTCTTTCTCGCATTCCTTCCTTACATATCTTTTAGAGCGCATATTGGATTCAGAAGTGGGATAATTAACGCAAAATTAGACTTCGTGAGTCGTAAGAGCCCTTAACGTGCTTTTACTTTAAAGTTACTTTGAATTCGATGTAGTAGGGCACGAGTGAGTTTTGGCATTCAATGTTTTGTTCTATGAGTGGAGCTACGAGGATACAAATTACTAAATTAAATATCATAGATGAGTGTTAACTAATATCTTTGCAAGTATTAGATAAGGTCAACTGGGGAAAATACGTCTGTGGGGCAATTGCGTCTTTCGAGAATTACTGACAAAACCTTCACAAAAAAAAAACACACACAAAAGTTTTGCATTGTAATGTTTACTACATTGTCTTATTCTTTATAATTTTAAGCTTACTTAAGGAGTCTAAATACTATTCTAAGAGCATACTATTCACGTAGATGGTACTATTCCACAGCTTTGCAAGTGTAATAGGCCCTAATTTAGAGACTGACACTGGAGTGAAGCAGATGCATGTGATTGAACTCAGCCGCGCTTAAAGAGTAAATAGGAACCAGTGACGCATTAACTGATCCAATAAGGTCCGCCAGTCCGATGCGGTTGTTCGTGACAAGAGCCAATATACCGGCGTCCTGCGGCAAGTATGCTTTATCCTTAATTGGATAGCGCAGCCTGCTTTTAAAAGGATCGCGGTCGCATTACTACGGAACTCTACTTACAATCTATGAAAAGTTAGAAGAGTGAATTTCGATAGGAATACTATCTCTAAACTCTATTTAAAAAATGAATCACTATTTCCCTTGGTCATCGCATCACGCGTGAACAGATGGAACATTTGCGCTATTTTTTTTTTGTTGTGTTTACGTATTTTGCTAGGAGAAGGATCTTATAAAAGAAAAAATTAAGATATTTTCTCGAAAAAATAACGGTTCCTGTGGGACGCGGGTGAAACCGCGGGGCACAGCTAGTTTAATATAAATCTTGAGGTTTACGAGTATACTTCTATATATAAAATTACAGTAGAGTTCCTAAATCAAATTATTTTATTTGCATGTCAATTGGGTTAAATTAATATAGGTAAGGTTAAAAAAAATGTTCAGTCACTAACGTCACACCAGTCGTGCTAAATTTTCACATGGACTTAATACTTATGATTCTAACAGCAATTCAAATAATACAATAATTCAAATAATATTACATTCCAATTATTTGTCAATTCCGCAACAAATCATAGGTTTTGATTGACCTCCTATTAGTATAACAAATATTCCTTAAGAGTATCTTTGGTAAGTACAGTTTACTTTTTGACTAGAGTTTACAGTCGAGTCTAGAAAAGAATGTCAAGTTCTTTAAGAGTAACTACCACTACCTGTACAGTTTTTTTTAAAAGACATCACTGTTTTTTCAAAACAAAACAAATTAGCTTCCTAGATACTAGGACTAGATACCGGTCACCCTTGGAATGCCTCTAAGGCGTAAATGCAGGTAATGTTTACACAGTTTCTAGTAGGTAAACAGCATAAAAAACAGCGGTGTGCCACGCAAAAGACTTCACAGAATAAAATTGGTAACAAAAGTCGTCCCACAAAAAATAAATTATTTGGACGTTATTTTTCTAAAACTGCATTGCAGCTTCACAGTACTTTTCACACAGCTCAGGCAGGTTAGGTGGTTTGCACACGGTACGCACCGGCGCCGCCCGCGTCCGCTTCCGGCCTTGCTGGGCGGGCGGGCGCCAAATGCAATTTGTAACGTTCTACGAAGTGCGCCTACGGAAATATTGTGTATCGGGTGGAAGGGAAACGTATTGCAAAAGGCACGGAGATACTGTACATTGTGCAAGTCTGGTTTTTATAGAAACTTTTGTACAGTTATTGGAAATTAGCTGCGCTTTGCGGATTCATCCTTTCCTATGGGAATCGTTGTTTTTACGAGAGCATAGCCTATGTTTTAATACGGGGTATAAGCTATACCCAGTTCCATTCAAATATGTTCAGACGCTTTTGCGTGATTGAATAACAAACATCAAAATTTTTTTTCATTCATATTTTATTAATATAAGTGTTAGTAATAAGATTAGTGATTAGACCAGTAGCAAACTTCTCAGATGGAAACATCTGAGTACGTTATCTTCAGTTCGCAGGCCATTGTACGTTCATAAAAAGTATCAGTTGTAGTTTTATTTGTATCTTTTTCTATTTTATTAAATGTTCAAACGAGTGACAGAGAAACAAACAAGAAATGTGCCCACGTCACCGCGTCGCTGCGTCGCGTCGTCGTAGCTCCTATTACGTCTCGTCGTCTAGTCTGTACCTTGCCTTATTCAGCATAGAAAATACAGCCCTGAAATATTTTAGAAAGGTAGACAGAAAAGTGCAGCTGTTTCTATATTTTTATGTGACAATTAAGTGACGTTAGCTTTCCATAACTTGTGTTGTTATTTGCAAGAAGTTTTGTTCGTACAGTAGAGTGCTACGTTTAAAATGAAGACATTTCTTATAGGAGTTACAGAATTTTGTTGGTGTAGGTACTTTGCATATTAACTTGGTGCATACTTTGGTAAAAGGTAGAATGATTATTGTCATTTTATATTTTCAACCCGAACGCAAAAACGACGAGGTGTCATAATTTTGACATATCTGTGTGTGTGTGTGTGTGTGTGTGTGTGCGCGTGCGTGTGTGCATGTCTGTGGCGTCGTAACTCCCGAACGGAAAAACCGATTAAAATTTTGTTTTTTTTTTGTTTGAAAGGTGAATTAGTCGAGAGTGTTCTTAGCTATGTTTGATGAAAATCGGTGTCAGGGGATTTCATTTTTATTTTATACTTGTTGTTTTTCTAGGATGTACATCCGCACACTAATATGGTAAGCAAATAAGGTTTGTGAGTAAGCACATGTGTTTTTTGTATTATTATGTTTGTTAGGCCTCATTCAGGTAGACGCGTCTTCTCAAACTGGGCCTTAGTTTTTCAAGCTGAAACAGTACAACGGGATTAGATAATTTAGTACTGTAGGTATCGTAGCTTATTTCATAGATTACGACTATTTACGACACGAACGACTTTTTTGTTGCATTGAAAAAAAAAAGTTTTTATTGCAAATTCAGTTCCTACAAGACAGTGGGTGCAACCGCGGGACGCTGCTAGTACAAAATTAAATAATAATAATAAATTCTTTATCTGCCAAAAGGTTACAAGCATTTTTCTTGTAACCTCTGCACTAGGAGAATCCTGTATCGCAGGGGCCACGTCTGGTACGAGTTACAAAGTGTTTAGATAGGGTGCGGTGATTAGTTAAACATTTTATAAATTTAAAATGAAATACAATACAAAAATGAAAAATGAAAAAAAAAAAAGAAACCTTTTAGCAAAAATAAAATATATTTCTAGGCAACTTCCAACGCTGTCATTAATAATAGTGAACACGCGGATGAAACAAGATCCACCTGCAAGGTACCAACTCGTTCCATTCAAAACCATTCACTGTTGCACTAAAGTCTGTTCACTGTAAAAAGTCCCTTAGCCACAGTATTGGTACTCGCTCTAGCACCAAGTGATGCCAACTGACAGACAGAGACAATGCTATTTTGCTAAAGGACAAATTACAGTGACCGAACTGTAAATTGAGGTAGAGCAGCTTCGATTAGACCTTTATTGTGATTGCAAATTGCTATTGAACCGCGGAATTAAATACATTTGCATTGTAGAGGATTGAGAGAATGGAGCGGTTCTTTGTGAGTGACCATTTTGATCATCCGGGATGGTCGATTGTGACGCCTCTTTTATTGACATACGGCATTGTCAGTTCTGCGCGGTTTAAAAATTAAGTGCACAATTTTTAACTATCGTCATGTCACTGGCATCTATACCTAAACCATGGTATAATAATATACGACGCCAGGTATAGCATTCCGATCACGTGGGCAACACGTAGTGACGTGAATCGAAGCTTAAGTAAGACCGAAATAATTCATTTACAAATAGTTCGAAAGAGACGAATGACGATGACGAGTGACGTCATTAAGTGTTTACTCCCGGATTGCTAGATGGTTTTTGGATCATGACCTAAACAAGATCGAAAATACTAAGATAGTACCTAAGCGCAGTCAGTAGTAAAATATCTACTTGCTTTCAAAACTTACTTATTCAGAGTTTCTAAAGCAGATTGCAATTTTAAAACATACTATAGATAAACAGACTTTGCTATTACAATAACTTTTCTCTACGATTCAGTGCGGGCATTTCTGTACTTACAACACTCAGCAATATTTATATCAATCGTACGTTTTAAATGTTTAATCGGAGAGAGTGCTTCACTCCGGAAGAACGCGATCCATGTCAATAAACATAAAACATGGATTGGTATGAGGTACGGCCAACTTATTTATAACAGCGGCTAAATGAGGAAACTAAAAGTTTCGAGAGAGCCCGTAAATTTTGTTTGGAAAATGCGATGGTAGCTCGCTGAGTCGACTCTGTAGATAAGTTGGTCTAACTTTAGCGGATGTTTTAGCAGGTTGACGAAGATTTCGAAACGGAGAGTAGGTAGGTAGTAGGAACATCTTCCAGTTCCGCATGAATACTTGATTTGTGGCCATGGATACGTTGTTATATTCTACAAAGTAAGTGGTACAAATGAATGAAGTGTTGATAAAAGTAGAGATGCACTTGGTACTGTTGAAATGATAATGGTTAAATGGTGTGGTCGTATTTTTAGAAAGCAGGTACCTTTCTATTATATTTTTATAAGGGTAAGTAGAAAAATTCTTACTTCCATAAAGCTAAGAAATAAACGTTGTATATAGCCTCGGAATAGATAAACAGTGCTCCGTCTTTTTCTTTCTTTTCAATTTTGGAACCCTGTCGAAAAACACAATCCAGGCAGGGTCGCCATGCAAAGGTGACAAGTGAAACGCTCGAATTCCAAATTACAACTGTCTTTATTTGGATAGTAACAATATTTTATAACCAAAGTCTATGTACCAACGAGTATTTACTATATCTCAACACTGTATAACTATTCTGACGCTATACAATATTCGTTGTTAAGGGGGTAGGTATTTATGAAAGGTACAAAGATTGTAAACAAAAGGCTAAAATGCTTAAAAACAAGCGTGGCAACTGGCGACTTCAGCTCTAAGTGCCATGAAGAGGCCAGCTTCTCTGGTCTGCAAGTAAAATAAAAACGACGTACCATTACTGTCAAGAAAATAAACTTTCTGCAGGTCGTCGATAATCTAATTGAGAAGTATGTTTTCTCTTCTAAAATCCCTGTACCTTTTTTTTGCTTCCCCATCCCGGGGAATTTGGCGTTGCACGTCTTGTGCATTTGCCAGTGTCAAGTTAATATAGTTTTTTACAGATAATGATGATGGAGTGATGATGATAAGGTGATGATGACGATGGTAAAACCTTCCGAATTCAGTAAAGTGATGGATACTTTACTGAAACTTAAAGTGGAGTTTTGTAGAGAACACGAAAAGTCACCTTTCGCAATGTTTATGATATTGTTTAATACGGTGCAATATGGCGGATGTGTTAATGCACCGATAAAGGTTATTTTTCCACTTTAGCACTCGAAGAATCACAAAATTTAGAAAATAACACAAAATGACCAAAAAAAAAACCCGGTTCCAACCAAAAAACTGATGTACATTTATTTTCATGTACTCTCCCCCATGTACTCGTACATGTACTCTCCCCATCACTATGGCGGGTCATAGACTTGGCTAGGATTGAAAATACAGGCTGTCAAAATGCCATAAGTTTGTAAATAATAATGAAATAAACAAGCTAAAGCCATCAACATCTGCTTTCTCCAGTCGTTGTTTATTAACAGTCAACACCGATAAAGAAGTAAAAGGAATGCTTCCAGACGGCCACGAATAACTCGTCGCTGGCCGAACACCTGGCGTCGAGTATTTTAGGTCTACGGGGTTAGTTAGGTGTTTCTTTGTAGAGATTTAAATATTTGGTAGAATCGAGCTGTCGATCGAGCTCTCCTTTCCAAGTACACTGTACAGTAAAATAGGGTCTCGAAAATACCGGGAATTCCTGGTTCCTTGACATGAAAGAAGCGGGAATTTCAAAAAGGATTTCCCGATTCTTTAAGGCAAGCTTATAGCTAGCTAGCTCCCTTGTAAGTACATATACTCGTATGGGATACCTATTTTTTTATATAAACTAAGCAAAGCTTGCACTATGGCTGCCAGAGACTTATAAACATACATATATATTTTTAAATACATACTTAAATATATATTAACACCCAGACATAGAACAAACACAAATGTTCATCACATGAATGTTTGCTCTAGGTGGGAATCGAACCCACGCCCCCAAGCTCAGAAGGCAGGTTCACTACCAACTGAGCCATCGAGCCAGTCAATATTATACAATATGTATGTATACCCCTATTTTATGCCACACCCGGGAAACAAGGAGATGGGTCACTTATTGTTAAGCAACTACTGTAGCCGGTGCTTGTACCACCGGACGTTGAAGACATAAGAACCGGACCAAGATAACTTTTTAAATAGCAACTCAGTTGAACGTATGCATAGCTGTTTAAACTTTAGAGCCAGCGTTATGGTCAGAGCATACCAAATCCGGTCGCAGTCCAGTCCGGCGCAGTACAGTTCATTTCTTCTTCAATTCAATTCATTTATTTAGACCATAGAATATTAACAACACTTGGTAACGTCACATTTTACATCAAATCGTCATATCGTCACGCCTTCCCCCAAGGGGGCTGGCCCAGGTGTAATACAACACCCACACTTCGCCGGATGGTATTCAGTCCCAAATGAGACACGCGGCGAGCCTGTCGCCATACACCGGGCTCCAGTCATGTAGCAGATGACATACAATACGCACATATGCTCACACAATGAACAAATTGGTGCATGCCGTCGGCTGGGTTCGAACCCGCTCCCTCTGGCTTAAGAGGCGGGCCTTCTCCCAACTAGGCGGCCATCGCTAGGCGGGCCTTCTCCCAACTAGGATGCCATCGCTTACCATCGATCACATATTACAATAGGTAATAAAAATACAATTTGAATTAGTTTTGTAACTAGACGGTGTGACGCCTTTCATAGAATTTCATACTTTACTCCTTACTTCCTACCTTATCCACACACAGTCCGAAGTCCCCAGTGTGACTAGTGGGTAAGTGAGTGGAAATGGACTCAATTACCCACTAGTCTACTGATGACTGGTCCTCATAAACTGCGTCTGCACCGGACCGACTGCAACCGGATTCGGTGTGTTCCAGCCATTACAAAGACAGGGTTCCGGCTTGAAAGTAGCTCAACACAGCAGCGGATACAGTATGACCACGCAGGATCCGGACCAACCCTGCTTTTCTCTATTATAAATGGAAAGTTGTAAACTTCAGCTGGAATATTCAAGTTTATTTGCATCGAAATTGTCGTGGGCTCGATAGTTGTTTTATTCAATGAGGAAAAATTTGTTATTTCAGTCACGATACTTTACCTACACCCATAGTAATCGATTGATAAAGATTACTTTGTACTAAGTAGAGGTTTCTTGGCTTTGAATTATAGACTCTATGTTGATTAAACAAAGTTTTCGCTTTTGAATTGGTAATTTAAGTATGAAATATTGGTATGAGAAAATAATGATTTTAACTTTGTTTTTTTTTCTTTTTAATGATGTTAATAACTTTTAAGTATGTTTCACCCGCGGTCCCACAGGAACCGTCAATTTTTTCGGGATAAAAAGAACCCTATGTTCTTTTCTGTAACCAAGATAACGTGTATGCAAAATTCTCATGACTATCGGTCGAGTAGTTAGGGCGTGAAAGCGTTACAAACAAACAAACTCGTTTTCGCATTTATAATATTAGTTAGGATTAGGATGACGTTAGAACGCTTTGACAAACAAAATACAATACAATACAAAAACTCTTTATTGATACCAAATGCAAATAAATCTAAACTAAACACTCAAAAATAAAAGCGCAATGGGCGGTCTTATCGCTTAAGAGCGATCTCTAGTAGACATAGTAGGTTTTGGCGGGAAATCGAATAGGTGGCGTCGTAGTTCTGTATTTTTTTCTAAAAGTAGTGGTTCCTCGTTTGTTTGGATTATTAACTTTTATCGATTCGTTAACGTACACGAGTGTGGGTAAATGAATTTACAAATATTGCAAAACGCAACTTTTTGTCCCCTCTATAAAATTTCGCTTGAAGTTTCAGTAAATTATCTGCCACTTTACTGAATCGGCGAAAAGAACAGATTTCAATATTATCATCACTGTGACAAAACTATAAAATAGAGACCCGAATAACTTGCCACTGGAATTTTTTTTTTCTTTTAATGTACAATAGGTCGACGTTTGACCACCAACTCGCCTGATGTTAAGCGACGTTGTGGTCTAAGATGTACAACGACGACCTATAAGGTACTTATTCAATCTAGCCTTGAAGTTTTCACAAGACGTGCGAAGCCAAATTCCCCTGGATGGGTGAGCAAAAAAAAAAAGAAACAGCAGTAAGACAAAGAAGGTCATGATGAAAATAATTCCGAAGGATTTTCAAAAACAATTCTATTAAAAGTTCAATACCCCAATGCTAATGAAGTCATCACAATCCACTCCAATTCCAAGTCAAATAAAAACAAGAAACAAAACATCGAAATTACTTACCGCGAATCGTAATCGACAACATAACTCTTTCCGAACATCGAACTGATTCACAGATTAAGAGATTGACGCAGATGGACACTTACCTGCAAAAAAGTCCCCATTTACGCAGAGCAAGTTTATTGTACATTCAAGAGCAATAATTGAATGTAATAGATTACACGCAACAACTGACTTTCAGGAATTGTCCAACCATTGTTACACGATGCAAGTAATTTGTTAATCAAATATTTTGTATGCAACAGACAAGAACTTGGAGCGCGTAAATCAGCCATCAGGATCTTTCATTTATCTCTCCCTTTTCCTCTCTCTGTAACTGGTCTCAACTTTGAAATTGGAACAGTTATTTAGGTGTATTCGGTGTATGAAATAGTGGAAATCATAGTATAAAAATTTACCACGCCAGGTAGCATTCCGGTCACGTGGGCAACACTTAGTGACGTCAATCGATGAAGTTTTGGCGGGAACAGAAAAGATGGTGTCGTGTTTTTGTATTATTCTCTAAAACTTGTGATTATTCGAGTGTTAAAGTGTAATAATGGTGGATTATTAACGTTTACCGGTTCGTCAACGTGCACGAGTGTGGGCAAATGATACAAACATTGCGAAACGCGATTTTTCGTGTTGTCTACAAAACTTCACTTAAAGTTTCAGTAAAGTATCATGGGGAAAGGGGAGGGATTCATCGTCTTCATCATCACCTTATCATCATCATCCCATCATCTGTTACTGAAGGAAAAAATATTACTAAGTTAGGCATTAAGGACTTTGTATCCAGTTGCCAATAAATTAAAAAAAAAAAAAAAATCAATCGATGTTTAAGCAAGACCGAATTTGTAATTTACAAATAGCTCGAAAGAGACGGATTGACGTCATTACGTGTTTTCTTCCGGAATGCAAGACCTTTTTTTTTGGACCACGGTGGAAATGATCTTGAATAAAGTCAAATTAGTCTTTTTATACCCTCTAGTTTTTTATTTGTAGCTATCGATCTGTGATAGCATTATAATCCGTCCATACTTTACGACCACTTCTGCCACAGACTATATTGCAGTATTAACATGGCAATACACAGTTTATGACATGCGATGTTTCAATACAAATATAGCGAAAATTTCGCGACGACTTTCGCCGACGAATATGGCTGGACGGGTGTCGACATGGCCTGGGTAGGGCAGGGCCTTTGTGGCGATTTTAGAGATTCTTTATTTACTTTGATAAGCAAATTGTTTATAATAATAATAATAATATATTGTTTATTTGTGGAAAAATCATTGCCTTTACATTATTGCCGGCGAGCCCCAAACTAGGCGTCCAAGCCTGTGTCTTGGGACTCTAGAGATATTTACCAGGTACAAAATTTCCTAGCTTAGTGCTAACTCTTAAAAACAAAGTGGGGTATTTAAATATGCGTGTGAGTGTGTGTATGTTTGTATGCGTGTGTTTAAAAGCTGGTACCAGGTTGCCGCGAACGCCTGCGAAAGCGAGCGCCTATTCGCCGTTACTATTGGTAAAAAAGATATTAACAATCAATAGGAAATAGGAACACTTTCGCGGGCGTTCGCATCAATAGTCTGGTACGGCCTATGATCCAGAAAACAAGGTCTAGCATTCACATAATGACGTCACTCGCTATCGGCATGCGTCTCTTTCGAACTACATAGTTGTAAATGACTTAATTCGGTCCTGCTTAAGCATCGAATGACGTCACTATGTGTTGCCCACGTGACCGGAATGGTATGCCTGGTGGAGTATATTATTGTACCATGGTACGGCCTTTAGGACGTTATTGCCTTTTTAATGTAACTGAAACGGAGAGCACAAGGTTTTTTCTTCTCGCCTTTTTTCTGGAGCTTGTGACTCTTACCTATTTAATGGAGCTTTCGCTATTATGTCACCGTTAAAATGTTGATTTTGTTTCCTTACCTGTAACAATAAAATACAATCATGAAATCTCAATCAATCGCAGTCGATTCGAATCTCTTGGAAACAATAAAGCTTTTATTAAAGCCTTTTAATGACGTTAAGATTTATACGAGGGAACCTTCGCCAAGATCTTTCACAAACAAGATATTACACGTCTTCATGTCTAATGAATTTATATGCTGTTTGACTGCCTCGGTGGCTCAGTTGGTAGTGAACCTGCCTTCTGAGCTTGGGGGCGTGGGTTTGATTCCCACCTAGGGCAAACATAACATTTGTGTTTGTTCTATGTATGTCTGAGTGTTAATATGTATTTAAGTAAGTATTTAAAAAATATCTAAGTATGTATATCAGTCTCTGGCAGCTATAGTACAAGCTTTGCTTAGTATGTGGTCAGGCGACCGAGTGTGGAAGTGTCCCGAATTTTTTATTATTATTATTATTATTTGTTATTTTGGCTTACAACGTGATAATATATTTAGCCTTGAAATTAATTTAGTTCATTTTTGGAGCCAGTTATAGTTGAAATCACCAGGGACCGCGGAAGTACTCCTCAAGGCTAAGGGTCAAACTTTTTTGATCACCTCCTTCTTTCAATTTCAGGCCCCGGCTTAGTAGGTAGTCCAAACTGATGCACTGACCCCCTCCGTTTGACTTTTAGGGAATTTGGCCGCACAGACCTCCACTTCCGCTGCTCCTGATAATTACAAAAAAAATTGTCTCTCTACACTTCTTGGCGACGTGATAAATAAGTGTATTACTTATTACGTCATACTCGCAAATTGAATTATGAACGCATAATAAAATGATTACAGTATCATTTATGGAGCCAACACAAGAGATATACGACACATGTAACAATTAATAGCCTGTAAATTAAATCCTTTCAGTGCCGCGCTGTGGGTCAGGAAGATAGGGGTAAAAGTGGCAGCTTGCAGTTTTTAATTATTTTATAGCGAGAATTTTGTGTTTTATGGTGAATATTTACGACTTTGTGCTTCGAGGTTTTACAAGCGATCGTAAAGAAGCTGTAAATTTCTTGAGAAAAAATCTATTCTAATCCATAGATAAGTATAATATTAGGTCCTTACGTATGAAATTAGCGTTTTGTCGTACTGATCAATTTGATCTGAAATATCTCCTCTTTGGTTAAGAATTCGAAATTCAAATTAATAAATTAATTTAGCTGGTTTTTTTTTCTTTGGAATACAGTCATTCATTTGTTATTTTCCTCATTATTTTTTCTTTGGCGTCGCTTATTACCGCGCAATGGAAAACATGAAATATCGGTATATTTACGAGTACGAGTTCTACCGTGGCACCAGTGCTGCAGAAACAGCTCGAAGAATTAATGATGTGTACGGCGCTGGTGTCGCTAAAGACAGCATGGTACGTTTTTGGTTTCAACGTTTTCGTTCTGGAAATTTCGACCTTAAGAACCAACCCCGTGGACGGCCGGAGATCAAAGTGAAAAACGAAGAATTAAAGGCTATTGTGGAAGCGGATCCATCACAAAGCACTTCAGAGATAGCAGCAGTCTTCAGGGTAAGTGACAAAACTGTATTAATCCACTTGAAGCAAATCGGGAAAGTAAAAAAACTCGAACGATGGGTACCTCATGAATTGAGTGAATCGAACTTGCAAACACGGGTCGCCTGCTGTGTTACTTTGCTCAACCGACACAATAATGAAGGGATTTTAAATCGAATCATTACTTGTGATGAAAAGTGGATATTGTACGATAATCGAAAGCGCTCATCGCAATGGCTGAACCCTGGAGACCCAGCCAAATCCTGCCTTAAACGAAAATTGACTCAGAAAAAGTTACTTGTAAGTGTTTGGTGGACTAGCGCCGGTGTCGTTCACTACAGCTTTCTTAAATCTGGCCAAACGATTACGGCAGATATCTATTGTGAAGGAAGGAAGAACTGAAGGAAGAACTAGCTGTTAAACAACCGAGATTGGTCAATCGCTCTAGGCCACTGCTGCTTCACGACAACGCAAGACCACACACTGCACAACAAACAACCACTAAGTCAGCTGAGCTACAATTGGAATGTCTGCGACATCCACCGTACTCCCCGGACCTTGCTCCAACAGATTACCATTTCTTCCGGAATTTGGACAACTTCTTACAAGAAAAAAATTTCCACTCCGATGCAGCAGTCCAAACCGCCTTCAAAGAGTTTATTGATTCTCGCCCCCATGGTTTTTATAGTAAAGGGATCAATGAACTACCCATAAGATGGCAAAAGTGCATAGATAACAACGGTGCATACTTTGATTAATTAAATATATTTTACAAAAAAAAATCGACTTTTTATTCCTCCCGTACAAAACGCCAATTTCATACGTAAGGACCTAATACTTAGAATTATGCTTTCTCCACGCGAAATTGTGTATTCGAAAAAAAAGTCGTGACTCAGTTGGTTGAAAAAAAAGAGAAAAAAAAAATGTAAATTGCTTGCAAACAAAACTGCTATGATCATTTTAGAAAAACGAGTAAGTATACAAAGGTACTCATATTTTTTTGTCATAATTTATTATTATTGGTATACTAACAACACGGCAACTTATTTTGATAAAATTTGTAGGTACGTTGTAAATTGGTAATTTACAAAAATATTAACTTTGTTTGAACGCAGCCGACGGCACGCACCAATTTGTTCATTGTGTGAGCATATGTGCGTATTGTATGTCATCTGCTACATGACTGGAGCCCGGTGTATGAGACAGGCTCGCCCTCTGTCACATTTGGAACTGAATATCGTCCGGCAAAGTGTGGGTGTTGTATTACTTCTCTGCCAGCCCTTTTCAAGGAAAGGCGTGACGATATGTTTGTATGTATGTTTATGTATAAACTTTGTAAATTCATTGTATGGTACACTTATATTAAATTTACTCGGTTCGGATCGATAACTGGTAACACCTGAGAGTAATGAGCAATGAATGAATCATAAAAATGAAATTACGAATATAAATCATGTTTTTATCCTATGGAGAAGGCGAAACGTTTAATATCCTTGACACATTATTAGGTCATAACTTTCAAAATTAATATGTTTGAAAAGGTATTTATGCTATTTCAGCCCTACAAAAAAGGCATACTTTATCGTTTTTTGATGATATTTTGTTTGAAACAATTTGATGGAGCGAGCGAGCAGTGTCTAAGTTTCAGCTTCGACAAAAATGCTTTCGTATTTCCGAATTCTGTCCGGAATTCTTCGTCTACAGGGGGGCTATTCCTGCGCGTGAGAAAAGATAAGATTTTATCTTGGTCACTCTCACACCTATGACGTTTCAAACGAGAGCAACAAGGACGAAAAAAGGTGAGATGAAAATCTCAAATCTCCGTATAGGGTCCACAGGTCGCATTACTTAACCGATTCTTTTAAAACTCTGTGAGGAGGTTCGATAATTATTTAGAAAAAAATCATATCCACAATTTTGATAGATTTCCAAAAACTGACTCGGTAAAAAAGTGTATAATTATCGAACTTGCTCAGTTTTCACGAGAATCAGTTGAGGAATGCGATCTGTAGAGAAGGAAAGACGTAGGCCGCTGGGTCTATAGCTCACAGAGTTACTAGTTTTATAATAATTAAGCAAATTAAGCAACAATTTGTGAGACAGTATTTTTTTTTTTTTTAATAATGCCTTTCAGTATCTCGCCTGTTCTTCTGAGTAGAGGCTCTTTTTCCGAACAAAGCGGTCGAGTCTGTTATGAAACTTTGACGTTCATAAGTGTCTCATTGATACCCAAATTGAATATAAGCATTTTGACTTTGACTTTAGATAAATCTGTCTCAAAATCCTTATTTCAATTATGGATTTATGAAAATCGTTCGTAATAAAACTTTTACCCTCATGACAACTTCCTACGATCAGCATTTGACGAGTTTCACCAAATGTTTTAATTAAAATTTGAATTTAAAGCCACCCTTTGAACCAACAGAATTAATTTCGCATCAATTGTGGCTCACGCGGCCACAGATGGAATAAACCCTTGTTAATTAATTTAATATTTAAACCTGTGGAAATCTAATGTTACAATTACGAAATTATAGCAATCAAATCTCGCGTTTCCTTAACGTTTATTTGGATCAGATGTAAATTATAACAATAACAACAACAACAACAACTCTTTATTAAAAACATAAAATAATTACAATAGTAATTAAATAAGGCTTAACTAAGTTTTTAATGGGCGGCCTTATCGCTCAAAGCGATCTCTTCCAGCCAACCTGTAATAGCTGACTATACATATATATATACAGGGTTATAGGTACCTAACCAAAAACCTCTTAAGGGTTCATTGTACTCATCAATATAAACTAAAATTAAAGTTTCAGAGGCTCATAGATAAAAAATTATAGACAGAATCTATTAAAATCTCAACAAAAACATCAAATAGCGAAAGAACGACGAGTTACTCAAAGAAATCGGCAGCTAACGACTCGTAGAAACCAGTTCGGTAGAAAACGAAATCTTTGTAACACAATTAGGTTCTTGACGGGACCTTTGCAGGCAGCAAAGCAAATCGCCTAGACTCCTCTCGAGCAAACCTCCACGCTCCATTGCCAAATAAAATCCTGAAAACGTGAACATTTAGGTACAAGCTCGGAAAAATAAGAGTGTAGAAAATGGTACTTGGAACTACCTAATAAAATTGAAAGAATCTTTCTTCTTATGGGTAAAAGATTCTAAGATCTAAGGAAGTTATAAGATGGTTTCTAAAGCAAAATGTTTCTTATCGACCGAGCGAGCGTTAACGAGCGAAGCGTCTCTGCGTCAGCTTCGACAAAAATGTTTTTGTATGTCCGAATTCTGTCTGGGTCTCTGTCCGGATGTTTGTCTTCCTCTACAGCAGGGCTATTCACAACCATTCGGAAACGTTTCCGTTCGGATTTCAAAAATTTTAAACCTAAATTATTCGAATCTCAGTCTATTTTCATTAGTTTTTAAACGTGATTAATTCTTCCGATCGGATTTATACTTGATTTCCTATTCCATAATGTATAAAAGTAGACTGAGATTAGAACGATTTGAGTTTGAAATTTCTGGGTTCCGATCGGAAACGTTTCCGAATTATTGTGAATAGCACCGCAGGTCGGACTTCTACACCGATTCTCGTGAAATTTTGTGAGCAGGTTTGGTGATTATACCGTTTTTTTTTGCCGAGGCAGTTTTTAGATTTTTTTCTAAATGGCGGAGATATAATATTTTTCTTAAATAAAAAATCATGTTTCCGCCATTTTGACGAGAATCGGTAGAGGAATAAGACCAAGACCAAGCCATGCCGTGAAATGACCTAGTCGTGTTTCGGGATGTAGTCCGGTGTAACCGTTCCGAAGACGGGCTGTAGCGCTCTTGTAGCGCTTCACTCAACTGCCGTCTTTGTACTTCCTCACTCTAGAAAACTTCAAGGCTAGAGTGAATAAGTACCTTTTAGGTCGCCGTGCTCCATCTTAGACCACAACGTCGCTTAACATCAGGCGAAAAAAAAAAAAAGTTGTACCTAGAGGAAGACAAACGTCGGCGCGACATCTACAGTTCACAGAGTCACTAATAGTATTATTGTGTAGATTATAATTCTATGACTTATAAGTATAACGCGTAAACATTCGCGATTTTCCAGTTCTGCTACCCCATCTCAGTGGATAAACTTCAATGTACATTTCCCCATTTCCAGATCAATAATCATGTTGCAACGCAATTGCAAAAACAAGGTAACATGCAGAACAAACTCTGCAACTTTTCTCTCTGAACTGAAAACTAATTGTAACAAACTCCGTCGGAAATGAAAACCACATTATCAACTTGTTTTTAACTTGTTACGATCGTGTGTGCAGCCTCTAACTTGAAATTCGATGTTGATTATTACTTGCGAGTTGGTAACTTCATCCAACTTAATATTGCCTGTGTTAAATGTACTATTTAATTAGTTATAATGTTTGAAGGTCTAAAGTTAGTATTGGTAACTAAATTTTTTACTAAATGTTGCTTGTTCGTGAGGATAAACTATTGTGTCAACACTATTTTATTGTCAACGATTCTAACCCCATAAATGTTATCTTAATTTTACTAATTGCATTAAAATATTGGTGTTCACCCTAGTACCTTACGCTTTAAAGCTTTTTACAAAGAAAAAGAAACTTAAACTATGTTTAATTATTGAAATAATATTTTAAAACAAGAATAAAACGAGTTTCCGTCATCCGAGTCGAATTTTTTATTCAACTGTTAACTAATCTGTGAGTATATCCTTTCTATAATCGGTTCCAAAATAACGGAGTTATGCGGTGACAGACATTAAATAGCTAATACGTTAATTCATTTTATATATATTAAACCGAATATTTATAAAATGTTTTTTTATAAAATGTGTAAGTAATTTAAGCGATCAACAAATATTAACTCAGTGAATTATTAAATTTTTTATTGACTGCAATTACCATCAATGAAAATGTGACCAAAATGATCACACATTGACTTGTCTAAGTAAATTTAATTAAAATTTTAATTGCTTAACGCCGGGAGCGTTTTCATTAACACGAACATTAAACAAAATATTCGAAACGTTCGATTAAGATATCAAACTTTCGAACTTAATTGCTTAGCTTTAAAATGAGTTAATTATATTGTCTCTAATAGTTATGGAGGGAAAGTCTGTAAACTAAAAGATATTGATCATGTCGTTAACCGCAAAGACCATGAAATCATAATTATAATTTAATAATTCAAGGAAATTATAACAGTTTAGTCTAATGAAAGGAAATTTGCTATAAAAGTGACATTACAAATTACAAGATAAGTAATTTGCTTTCAATCAGTATTTCATTGACGCTAAGCCATCTACATAATTAGCTACTTCTAGGCTTTATAATAAAATTATGGAACATCCAGCCGAGATTTCTCCATAATTGATTTTGGATCAACGAGAATGTTAACGATTTAGTGCGATAGATAGATATATAGATAGCCTGGATGGTATTTTGAAATAGAAATACAGGTAATTACAAAATCCAGTTTTTTTCATAAATTACGAGTATTTTTAATAGTATGTAGGCTATAATGGGTTATACCCATACGATACATATTTTCGCGATAAAAAGTAGTATATGGTCCTGTAGTATGTCCTAGTAGTATCCTGCATCCTACTTACCCCCATATCAAACATACAAATCCGTTCAGCCGTACTGGCGTGATTGAGTAACAAACTTCCATCCATCCATCCAAACTTTGCCATTTATAATATTTAGTGTGATTAGTACAACTGTAATGTAGAGATAGAGTCGACTGCTTTTTGCTTCTGGCTTCTTTTAATTGTTCCTCATATATGAAAGATAATGAATTAAGAATTAGATAGTAACGGTCAAAACTTCCAGACGTTATCAGTTAACGCACGGATCCCAGACTACGAGTTAAAATGCAAAATCGCGTAGTTTTAAAACAAGTTTTAAAATTAACTTAATAACCTCACTTTGAACTAGTTTTAATAACTCAATCTAAGTGATTCTGAGTAAACTAGTAACGTAATATTATGTGGTAACTATTACATACATGGTAGGTCCATAATAATACTGAAGCGGTTAAGGTATGGTGTAGTATTAGCCTAAATTCATAATTAGAATAGTAGTACTTAATGGTCACGATAAGTAAAGTTTAATATCCATAATAGCTGTATTTATGTTAGCTAATTATTTGTACATAAGCTATGGCAATACTAAGTATGTAGTTACATACTGTATGTAGTACTACGAGTACCAATTATTAAGTTTTTTTTAGTTCGACTCATTAAAGTTAATCTTGATGATAACTTCAAGTATACTTGTTCTAATTTGTCAATTAAATGAACGACAAGTGAAGTAATAATCATTTCCACCATCTAGCAATACACTTACTCAGATCAACCTAGAGGAAAAGATGGAACACTGCGTTATATCTCGCTGAAGCCACTTCTTTATAAAACTTGTGTGAGTGGTAATGTTGCCATGATAAACATTTACAATTGCATAAAAACTAATAGTAATTCCCAAACTCTACGTTAGACATTTCCGTACCTATACAACCTTAGTAGATTTAATATTCCAAAACTGCACATATTTGTAAGAGTTTAAATTACGGCTTTTTCAAAATTGGCTTGTAAAAAAACTGCACAATTTTTAAAAAGAACCTCAAAATGTAGTCCTGGCCACACTTTTATAATGCACTATGTATATTTATGTATATGAAATTATACCATAAACCAATACACATAATGTCAAGGTAAGAATGATCAAGCGAGTAGCGTAGTTTTTTCGCGTCAATGTGTGTTGTGTACATGTATGTATATAGCGTAGTTTTTGGATTGTTTTTGGCTTCACCTAAATCATACGCCGTGCGCCATCTTATTCTCTAGGTTGATCTGAGTACACGTAAAAAAATCATACCTCAAAGGATATCAATATAGAATTATGATATGGCAATCTTTAATAATACCTAACCATAGCACGATTATATCACAGCCTGGCAAATATAGAAGAAATATTTGCACATCTAGCTCACTTTGAAAGCTCGATTGAATGAAGACACTCGAAAATGTGAAATCGAATGATGAACCCGATTATGGTTATCGCTGAGCCGTAGATACCCCATTGAAATAATAAAGAACGATATTGGGTTTAAAAACTGTCTTTCAGCTTTCTTAGTAAATGGAAGGCAACTCTTATTGCTCTATTAAAATAAAGTGAACGAATGCGAAACGGAAATTAAATGATAGGGTTCTGTAACTAAGTTTTAAGAGTAATAAAAACAACAGTCTCTTGTAATTGGTAATAGAAAGCTGGGTTAGACCAAATGGAAGAAAAGGAAGCGATAGCGCAGAGCTTTTTTCGAGTATTTTTTTAAAACTTGTTGAGTAATTTGGTGTAGGATTGTTATGACTACAATTGTGTTAATTGTAAAAGTAAATTACGAGTTTGGTATGTAGTTAACAATAGACACATTTGATATTAGCCATTTGCCATTATCATATTGGGCATTAATTGAAATTTTTCGATTTTATAAATGTCTAATTTGTCGATCGACCTACTTAACAAATCTACAGGATCTTTTGGCACGTGGCCAAAATCAGGACCATCAATTAAAATTAAGTAAATTAAACTAACGATTTACTATAAATTTGGATGTATGTTCTATTATTGACATAAACAAAACGACACCGGCATCCTCACACAAGTGCCAAAAGACCCTTGATTCTCCCGCACTTGCGGTGTAGTTAGTCATACGCCTTTTCCATACCGACACTACGGTAACATAGCGAAACTATACAGACAGAGATGCAGTTAAAGGGAATTCTCTGGCAGACAGAGCGAGATGCACAGATGACGTTACAGTGGTTCAGCGTTTTAAATTTGACGGTTATTTATAAAAGGAGAAAAACTAGTCAACGTTATGATTTTATGAAACGGGAATTACTCATGTACGATTTAGTCGTATTTCTATTATAGTTATAACCGCATTCGGCGGTTTTTATCAAGACAAGTCAGCGTGCGCAGCTGCGTCTCGCATTGCACACAAATTATTATTTTATTTTGATTTAGTCGGAATAATCGACTAAATCGTACGTGAGTAATTCCCGTTTCATAAAATCGTAACGTGTGAAAACCACGTCAGTTTCCATACTAGTCAACGTTGTTATAGACTTTTCATATTGCCTAAGGAACTCTAAAAAGGTCAACATCCACAAATGCAGATGAGGCGACCGATAAAAACTGAGAGCCACATTAAAGGGCAAATAAAAATTTATTACAAATATCAACTCGAAAGCTTTGGAAAATCCAATAACCGAAATGAAACGGTGGAAATTATTCGAGAGAGGAGATTATTGCGAGTGAATCCGGGGCGGAGGGCGCTTGAGGTTTGCTAATGTCAAAATCGATGTTAGACAGTTGTTTGCCGTCAAGTTTGATAATACAAATGAAAAATGTAAAAACTACATGAATGAAAAGAGGGTATTATAAAGTTAAGACTTATTTGTGGCGCAGGGGCTAAGACATCAACCTGCGTATTAAGACAGCGCCGGTTCAATCCTCAGTACACATCGTTCTTTTTGCACCTATATTTTAATTCTCTGTACTATGGCGACTAAATGCAGTGGATGCGGTAAGCCCATCCAGTCTCTAGACTTTCTAGAGTGCTGCAACTGCCAAGAAAACTACGATCTGGTATGTTTGGGCATAGAAGCTGCAACTTTTAACAACATGAACCAAGAAGCCAAGGACCGCTGGTCCTGCCCACTTTGCACTAGCTCTCGGCCGAAAGGAGATAACTCACATACGCCAATAGGAAGCCCCGCCGGTTCACTCAACTCTACATACAATACTTTAGACCGGGGAAATACCACATTAGATCGCGTCAACAATCTCCGTGGCAACCGCCGACAGATGACGACTCCAACTCTCTTCGGTGGTCCCGATTCAGAAATACTCCAGCTCATTGCTGAGATACGGCAGCTCAGGGAAGAAATGTGTGAACTAAAAGAGCAAAATAAAGAAATCGCATTGCTTCGACAAGATGTTCAATCTCTAAAGGCCCAACTTGAAGCCGTGCCTCTCAAAATTACAACCTACGAAAAAAAGATTGCTTATCAAGAAGCTGAAATTATTGAGCTCAAGGGATCCCTAAACAGTTTACAATCTTTACTGAATACGCACGAGCAGACTAGCCTGCGAAACGAACTGGAAATTTCTGGAGTTCCAGAGGCCGATAGCGAAAATCTCTATCACGCTATACTGGTCATGGCAACGCGACTAGGCGTCGAGTTAAATGCTGCCGACATTGACAGCGTCACAAGAGTTGGCCCCAAACACCCACCCAGAGGCTCGAACAAACTGTGGATGCCTAGACCAATCGTGGTGAAACTTCTGCGCCGCTCGAAACGAGACGAATTTCTTCAATCAGCGAAGACTCGACGCAATCTTACGTCCGAAGTTGTAGCTCAAGACACAGCACAAAAGCTCTACATCAATGAAAGACTCACGAAAGCTAACCGCGCTCTTTTCAAAGAAGCAAGAGCTCGCGCACTGCAGTATAACTTTCGATTCTGTTGGACGAGAAATGGAGCCATATACGCACGGCAGTCTGAGAAAAAGCCAGCAGTACATATTCAAACGCTACCCGACCTCAACGAGCGCATTGGCCCAGCTCGTGAAGCAGTTCCGGCACCTGAAACTACGTAAAGAGCTGAACTACCCCACATTTAGCTCTAGAACAATACTTCTTGTTTTTGTTTGTAAGCTCGAGTCATCAATTTCCATAATATTTAATTTTAGTCACTTATCACATGTAACAAGTAGCAGCAAACTAGAAATTTGTTTCAAGTATTTCTCTCACACACACATAATACAATTACTACCAGCAACTAAACACAAACACACACCCTCCCATATCCCGCACACATTAAACACACTCACTCATTCACGCCATAATAATGTCTCGTGTAATCTAGAAAAGGCCACTCACCAATGCGCATTATGTTCGTCGCTAACGTTAATGAAATTAAAAAGATTCTCAACTATCACCTCACTAAATATTTGTCTGCCTGGTCTGGCAATCATTATATACATAGATACACACAAATACTTTTCTATCAAATCCTATTTATGACAAAAATTGACTTCGATACTGGTAATGATATTGATAAAACATTCTCTATTGATTGTCAGACTTGTGGTGTGATAGACAAGTGTCCCCAAGTCATCACTGATGAATATAATTTTAAAATGCTAGCGCTGAATATAAGGAGCATAAGGAAAAACTTCGATGAATTCCTAGTGGCATTTCAACGTCTCAGTCTAAATATAGATCTAGTGATCCTTACAGAATGTTGGCTTGGTAGCGACCCCTTAATTGGACAAATACCTGGCTACGATAGCTTCAGTACCAAAGACGTCCAGAACAAAGCCGGAGGGGTAGTGGTATATATTAAAAACTGCTGGAACGCAACAGTAAATCAACCAGCAATTGAAGAATGTGACTGCTTACAAATCGATTTACCCAATACTGCCTCAATTTTTGCAGTATATCGCTCTCCCTCGTTTAAAAGTGTAAAGAAATTCTGTAACTCTCTTAGTTATGCAATAGAAGAATCTAAAAGAGATACCCCGGTTATTGTGAGTGGTGATATCAACATAAACATTATGAGTCCTTTAGACGAAGCAGCCAGTGAATATCTCTGTATGATGACAGAATTGAACCTGCAACCTGCAATCACAAAACCCACCAGAGATAAGACTTGTCTGGACCACATTTTCATTAGAGCCAAAACCAACAAAATTATAGGAGTGGTTGCTGAAACAGATATAACTGACCACGCTATAGTCGCTTTAGGAATGTCCTCGTCAACGCAGACCCGTTCGCAGCCAAGAAGCAGATCTGTCTTGATAACAGACTATAAGGCGGTAACTAATGAACTACACGACATTGATTGGTCCTGCATACTTAATAATGAAGACGTCAATGAAGCAGTCGCGAATTTTAACCAAATTATTGGTAAGGTAGTAAATACACATACTCATAGCAAAAGACTTAGTAGATCCCAATTTGTCCTAAAGCCATGGATTACGCCTGGTCTAATTCGATGCATAAAACAGCGTGATAAACTACACTTAGACCTAAAAAAACATCCAGGTGATGCTCTACGAAAACTCATATATCTCAGATATAGAAATTTCTGTAATAACCTATTACATAAGCTCAAGCGTGAATATGAATGCAACGAACTTGAATCCAACAAAAATAACCCCAAAACACTTTGGAGAGCTATTAAAACTATCATCGATACCCCAAGTAAACCATCATCAGCTTCGGAGCTTTTAAAATGCAAGCCAAGTAGTCAGGACTCAGTAAATCACTGCAACGAGTACTTTGCAAATGTTGGTTCTCAGCTAGCGAGCAAAGTTCTTAAATCCCTGAACACAACTGAAGCACACTTAGCCACTGATACCACTTGCATAAGTACCCAAGTACAATCTGGTGACTCTTTTTTCATGCAGCCAACTGATGAAGTGGAAGTAGGAAAAATTATCGACAAGCTAAAAAAAGACAGTGCCCCGGGTCTAGACGGTATTAAGCCGGCCCTGATCAAAGCAATAAAATTTGAGATCTTAACACCACTTACTCATATCTTCAATATAAGCTTATCAACAGGTACTTATCCACACCTATGGAAACAGGCAAGCGTCACCCCAATTTACAAAAGTGGTTTAAAAAGCGCTCCAGAAAACTACAGACCTATCTCCCTTCTGGCCTCACTCTCCAAAATTCTCGAGAGGATAGTAAACCAACGTCTGATCTCTTATTTGGAAAAGGGTAATCTAATCTCAAATCAACAATATGGATTTAGACGAGGAAAATCCACAGAAGATGCTGTTAAGCTTCTGACCACTAAAGTGGCGTCTAGTTTGGACAGAGGGCAAAAAACTATAGGTGTTTTTCTTGACCTTGCGAAGGCATTTGACACTGTTTCAGTGGCAATTCTATTCAAGAAACTTGAACATGCTGGAATCAGAGGCTTACCACTGAAATGGTTCCAAAGTTACCTTAGTGATAGAAGTCAGTGCGTTAGGTTGGGAGATAGCTCAAGTACTACACTGCCTATCCACTTTGGAGTTCCCCAAGGTAGCGTACTAGGTCCAACATTCTTTATTTTGTACATCAATGATATCCATGCAGCATGTCCTAGTAATACTGACCTCATCTGTTACGCAGATGATACTGTCGCTCTTTTCAACGGAAATACGTGGGAATCAGCGTTCCAGAATGCCGAAGCTGGTATGGCAATCGTCAAACAATGGTTGGATAGGAACCTCCTAACACTTAACCTTGGTAAAACGCAATACCTCTGCTTCCACAAAACCAAAGTTTCTGAGCCAAGTACGCACTTCAGCTTGAAAATTCATTCTAAATGCACTATGACCGCTTGTACCTGCGCAACGATATCGCGTTCCTCTACAACGAAATACTTAGGTATAAACATTGACGAACAGCTATCTTTTAAGGCGCACATTTCCGCTCTGTCGAAAAGAGTTCGCAAACTAATTCACGTCATGGGAGCGCTACGAAATGCAGCCAACGAGCAAGTTCTACGCCTGGTTTATGTTGCTCTTTGCGAATCGGTTCTGTCATATTGTATAACTGTATGGGGAGGAGCTGGAGCCACCACCATGTTGGAAGTCGAAAGGGCACAACGAGCAGTGCTCAAAGCAATGCTTAAACTGCCCTACCGGCATCCAACCGATGACCTGTACTCCAAAACGGGAGTATTACGAGTCCGTCAGTTATACGTTCAAAAGGTGACTCTAGCGGTGCATCAGAAAATGTCTCTGCAAGTTGTTTCGGGCCCTTTGAAGAGGAGGCAGCCCCGAGCCCCGGAACCATGCATAAAGACTGTTTTTGCGCAACGTCAGCCAGAATTTAGACATCCCTACATATATAATAGAATAAATAAACAGCTTGGCATTCGCAACAAAACAGCAAGAGATTGCAAGCTATCTGTCACAAAGTATCTACTTTCTCTGTCATATGTTGATACAGAAAAACTATTAAAAATAATTAAATAACTGGTTATACTTACTCCGCTGCCACACACACACACACACACACACACACACACACACACACACACACACACACACACACACACACACAAACACCTCGTAACTAGTTTAGTCTACACTAATAATATTATATCCGCATATCTAATAGCCGCACTACCATTCATCATCTTTCTGTATTTGCATAAACGTCGGTCCCTGCGATACAGGTCTCCTAGTGCAGGGCCACAAGCAATTTTGTAACCATTTCCGTTTTGTAAATAAGCTTTAAGTACATAAAACTTTGATATGGTTAATTGTAATTGTCTTTTTTGAAATAAATTATTTGTATTTGTATTTGTATTTGTATTTAGAAGACAAAGATGTCTGGAGACTTCCACTTCCGCCAAGTAGCCACTAGTATGTATAGATACGAGTATTACCTAGTTGTAAGTCAAAATTTGTGAGACAGTAATTTGTTTATTCTTTGAAAAAATAATGCCCCTCAGTTTCTTACATGTTCTTCTGAGTAGAGGCTCTTTATCCGAACAAGGCGGTCGAGTCTATTTAAAAAAAACTTTGACGTTCATACGAGTAAGTGTATCTTTGATACCCAAATTGAATAAAAACATTTTGACTTTACTTTGACGATAAATATTTTCACATACATTTTACAAAAACTTAAGTTTTTAAAATTCGAAAGAAAAATAACCGAATTTCCATACAAAATAATTAGTCACGACATCAATTTTGAATGAAGAATTTAATTTTAAATAACAAAACAAGCAAAATTCGATTTTTTCCTCGAATTTTGCAAACTAATGTTCTAAAAGTTGTTCACTTTGACGGGTAGAACAATACCCTAAGTATTCCTACTAGTACTACACCCAAAACCAGCACCTTATAAACACTTTAGACACCCGCAAACATTAATTTAAGAAAGTACTAAGTAGAAGCTTATTTTCCCTATGTAATACAGTATTCTATATTACATCGGAGAAAGAAGCTTGTTAAACATGACTCTGTCATTATGATGTACACACGTATCCAATAGGTAAGTACGTGATTCCATTTCATCCACGAAATCATATTGAAACGTGCCAGGCTGCCATAAATTCTACAATGCTCATAATTGCACCGCCAACTAAATTATCCAAGTGTGCAACAATCCACGAATTCACAATGAGGCATCAGGTAAATGCATCCAATAATAACCGGGTAACGAATAACGATTGAGTACCGAATAACCGTTTTTTTTAGTTCCGGTAGAGATCAACCTATTTTATTTAGTTAGTCAAATGAAAATGTAGAGAAAGGTAGTTATAAATGAAGGAACACATGTTGAAGAATCATTTTTATGTTTTTTTTTTTGTTATTTTGATAGATAAACTCTTTATTGTTCACACCACAAATAACAAAACAACAAGAGAAAAATTATAATAAAACTTATTTTATAGTGTAACAACTGGCGGCCTTATCACTAAAAGCGATCTCTACCTAGTGAATAACCTAGTATCGTAAGTTTTAAGCACTAGATATGATTTTTAAAAATAGTTATAAATACAACCGACACGCCCAACTTCGCACGGTAACTATAAACCTTCTGTTTTTTTTTTCTGACGGTGAATATCGCATCAAAATCCGTTGCGTGACTTAGGAGGAGTTAGCGAATATACAGACGAAAGGACAGACAGACGCGAAAAGCGACTTTTTATACTATGTACCTTCAGACTTACAAAAGCCGCCGTCATTAAAATATCGGTTTAAGAATACTCTAATCTGTTTTTTCAGTCCTCAGCAGCCAGGAGTAACTCCACAGTCCTGGCATGTTATTAACACCGTTCGCGAACTCCGAACAGTGTTTAGAAAACACAAACACGTTTCACTCGGAAATTGGACCCAGAATAGTCTGAAACTTGTAAGCTTGGTATGTTTGAATGGCGCTACGAAGTAGATGATACTATGCAACGGTTGCTATGCAGCACCTAATTGAAACTCGTATGCAAACTTGAAGCATAAACGGCGCAGATCCAAAGTCTAGCTGCTTTAGAATTTTACTTAAAATTTTAAATTTATACTTGTTAACATGCTTGGGTTAGTAAAATTACTGCGTTCGGAATCTCGAATTGATTGGTATTCCGAAACGGAATTCCTAATATTTGCAGCCGCCCTAACGACACAACAAACTCGCATTTGTATAATACGAGTATTATTAACGTAATAGTGTTACAAATAAAAAATAACACATCACCCACCCTTCAATATTTGGGAAACTCGAGCGAAAAAGACATTATCATTATCCCCACGATTCCAAACTGCCATTGAATTCACGTACCAACGAAAAATACTCACTACGAAAGCACAAAGACTCCCCACATGTGACGGGACAACTCCATCTGAATTTGTCAGACGAGAAAAATTGTAGGCACCTGCAACTAAATGCATGAAGAGGTAGGGGATGTCGTTTGAAGTGCGCTCATTTTGTGTGGAGGGTTGACGCGACACGTCACATCATTACAGACGTGTGTTGAGGACGCTTGCAGAAGAAATCAGGTATTTTAAGCTGTTTTGCTACGGCAACCTAGGGTAAGCGAGAGAAGTAAGCATGATCCAATAAAACAAGGTCTACATTCCGGGAGCAAGCACGTAATGACATCACTCATTACGTGATCCGTCTCTTTCGAACTATTTGTAAATACGAATATTTGGGCCATATGAAAGTGTCGAAATTATAATGAACTACGAGTATGTAAACCGATAATTCGATTGACAAAAGTACAAAAACAAGGCATCTGCAACAAGATCTGCATGTTCAATAAACTGCCACATAGCATTAGTAATTTACACGATCAACATTTTAAAATTAAAATTAAACAGTTCTTTGAGTCCCACCCTTTTAATTCACTGAACGAATTTATGAATTTGCGACTACCTAACTGAATCGTCATTCTTAAAAATTGATTAAATTATATTAAACATTTAAAAAATATTATGTACACATTTAAAATCTGTAATTGACTTGCCCAGTGTAACGTTTTGTTCTATTGCCAATAAAGCACTCTGTTACTCTATTACTCTCTATAAATGACTTATTTCGGTATTGCTTAAGCATCGAATGACGTCACTACGTGCTGGCCACGTGAGCGGAATGCCAAACCTGGTGGAGTATATTATTATACCATGGAAGTAGGTATATTGCGTGAGTTGAGATGGCTGTCAATGTCTGAAGATCACTGTCACGTCTCCCGCCCATTTCCTAATGACAGTGGACAATGGGTGCTTAAGAGTTATGGGTGCGCTAATGTGAGTGAGCATTCACGGTTGTCACTGCACATGAGTCCATGAATGACGAGCGAGGGTGGCACGCAGTTTCGGGGGTGGGATAATGTGTTTATACACTGCATCTATTGAGTCACATGGACTATTTTGAATCTACTGAATAAAGAAGGAGGTTCTTAATTCGACTGTACTTTTTTAAAATGTATGTTTCGCGATTACTCCGCAAATTGTGAATCGATTTTAATTATTCTTTTTTTTGTTTGGTAGATCATACTTTAGAGGTGGTCCCATATAAATTTTATCGAATTCGGTCACGCAGTTTTTAAAATATGTATCAACAAAAGTCTAAATTTTTTTTACATGAATGACGGGAAGTCGGTTTTTAAAACTATGCTATTTATATTATTATTTTTTAGCTATGCATTAAAACGCCTTTTAATTTAGTTAGGTCTTTTATTATGGTAGGTAATCACAATCTAGATCAAAATTAAGCGAATATCGTCCAACGAAATTTGGCTGTTGCAATATATTTCTGCCAGCCCCCTCGGAGGAAAGACGTGGTGACATATCGATGTTACTCGTAAAATTAAGCGAGAAGCGACATACATATTATGCAAGTTATTGGCACTTGCACTAAGTATAAGAACAGCCTTGTCCTTGAAGAAAGTAAATTAAATAAAATAAATAAAATAAATTCGGGACACTTCCACACACGGTCGCCTGACCCCAAACTAAGCAAAGCTTGTACTATGGCTGCCAGGGACTGATATACATACTTAAATATCTTTAAATCCATACTTAAATAGATATTAACACCCAGACATTGAACAAACACATATGTTCATCGCATAAATGTTTGCCCTAGGTGTCCTTAGGGTTAAGTCCTTGCTTAACTAGTTTAATCTACTCCTAGCTAGAGCTCCTACCTAATTTTTTTACACGGACCTTAAGCCATTCATTCCTTAACAGAATCCTTATAACCTGTATTTAAGACCTTATGTGTATTTAAGACCTTATGTGTCCGATAGACTATTATTTTAGTTAGGCAAGTATTTACTAGCTCTGTATTGAACTAGCTCCCCCAAACTCAGGGTATCCTACTGTGGGAGCTAGGGCCCCCCCCCCCCCAACCATGTTTTTTTTATTTTGATGTTTAATTGTTAATATACTTATATTGTGAACTGCTAATTTTAATATAATTTAGCGGAAGAAATTAGTAGCAACTTATTATTATTTTTTTTTTTATTATCTTTTGCAGGAATGTAACTAAAATTAAATAACATAACATTTGCTGTTTTGATTCAAATAAATAAAAATTATTATTATTATTTAGGCAATTCTTAAATATATTGCAATGGCCATTTGTGAAAGTTATACAATACCCATTTATTGCGAAAGCACTGAAGATAAAATAAAACATATCGATCTTCCTTTATCCTCTAACTACATAACTAACACATTTCGATCGTTAGCTTTCAATCTTTTTCCGCGATGCATTATCAAACAGCTACGGTAGCTCCATCGTTTGCTTCAACAATCGCGGATCAGGGGGGCCTACCATGTAATCTGCCACTGCCAAGATGGTTGAGTCTACGGTTTAAACTACGTTACTCGCTTGGTCATTCTTACCTCGACACTATGCGCATTGGTTTATGGTATAATTTCGTGTTTCAATATACATAGTAGTCCATTATAAAAGTGTGGCCAGGACTACATTTTGAGGTTCTTTTTAAAAACTGTGCAGTTTTTTTTTAAAATCAATATCGAAAAAGCTGTAACATTAAACTCTTACAAACATGTGCAGTTTTAGAATATTAAATCTACTAAGGTTGTATTTTGGAACGGAAATGGCTAACGTAGGGTTTAGGAATTAATATTCGTTTTTGTGCAATTGTAAATGTTTTTCATGGCAACATTACCACGCGCACACGTTTAAAAAGAAGTGGCTTCAGCGAGATATAACGCAGTGTTCCATCTTTTCTTCTAGGTTGATCTGAGGTAAATAAGATGTCGTGGTAGGCCCCCAGCGTTAAAGTCAGACGTTCATTAGCATAATAAATACCCGGGCGTGTTGCAGCACCGCCTTGAGAACAACTATTTGTCTCGAGCACCTCGACGGTCTTCTACATGCTAATTTTCATTTTACAAATTGTACGGAACCGCGTTTCTGTGAGGGGAGATATTGCAACGGAGTTGCAGCTGTTAGTTATACATTCTAAAAAGAGTTCTGGTTTTTGAAATGTAGTGAGTAAATGACACGTTTTAATTTATGTAGCTTTTTAAAATATTATATAGATATCTAAGATGAACTGTTTTTATTAAAAGAAAAACAAAAAAACCCGGCTGCAAAATATTGTACCCTTTGTCATACACAAAGCTAAATCCATCAAGCCGTTTAGGCTGCAGGCCGTGCCAAAGAAACCGTATACATACATACCCACATACATACATGCCCACATACATATTAGAGCTTCAGATATTACCTCTGCCGTGTGAGCTCGTTTACCAGGTAGCCCTATTCACCCATGTAAACCTAGATATTTTTCAACGTAGGGGCGTCCATAGTACGTTCAATTTACGTAGTAATAAAAAGAAGGACCAACTAGTAACCCCCTCACATCGTCTCGTCAAGTCGAAGAGGTCAGTGTATATTTTAGGGCCGGCGGTCTATAACCGTATACCAAATTCCGTTCGGGATGCGCCTTCTACCGCGTGCTTTAAAACCAAGATGAGCGCTTGGTTAATAATATGTTTTATGACATTGAAGCTTATTTTAAAATAAGAGATTTTTGAACTATTATTATTTTGTATAATAATAGCTATACATAATATTAAACTATTTTTACTATACTTATCTGTATAATGACATTAATGAATTATTTTTATATTTGACATAATTATCAATTATTATTGTTCTGACATTCGTTTTTAATTATAAATATTCAACTGTGACGTGTAACTATAGGAGTTATCAATAAATTCTGATTTCTGATTTCTGATTACATACATACATTTCATTAAAATCCACATTGTATCTGCACCTAAAGAACCTTTTAAAGATAAACAAGCTAAATATCAAGTGAGAGATACTTGGAACAATCTCGTTGAATATTATAACAGTGCCACAACAGTGTTCCTAATGAATGGCGATGATCACAATGCAGGTCTGTGTTATAAAGTTAGAATTTACGGACGCGTGCCGTGGGTAGATACGAGCCTGCGTTTTATGGGGGGTGTGCGCTCGATTATGAACGAGTCAGTGATCTCTCGTGTGCGGAGGTGTTGATCGTGAGAAGGCTGAATTTAATAAATGACTCATAGGAACTTGTGAAACTTTGTATATTTTGAAGTGAAACTTCCACCAAGGTTGCGTTAAACGTTTAACGCTTCTGGGGAGGGTGAATAGAAAGAGACAGAGCGAGAGTGAATGCGTGGCACTCGAACGTATACGCGTAGTACCTGTTACAGGCCAGCGCGGGCGTTAGCAACGAGTAGCGTCCAATATTCCAAGGCAAGAGGGAGAGAGAAAGAAAAATACACAGAAGTTTCACTTCTTCCGCGCGGAGAGACTCCACGCACTTTTTTTTTCTTTTTTTATTGTCTATTAGGCTTGCATTTGGCCGCTAACCATGCCTGATGACAAGCAGTGATACGGCCTACGATAGAGCACGCTTGCCTAGAAGAAACTGGTTCACTCTAGACTTGGAGACACCCAGATTATAAGTGTCAGGGAAAACACACTCTGGCAGAGTATTCCACTAATTATAATAAATAATATTATGTTTAAATATGACTTCAGTATACTCAGTGCTAACGTTAAAATGAGTAAGAGCTCGTACCTCTTGAAGCTCTACTTCGTACTTGAGACTTATGTAATAAATGCGAAAGTTTGGATGGATGGATGTAGGGATGTTTATTACTCAATCAGGACACAGAACGGCTGAACGGATCTGGATGAAATTTGGCACAGAGATAGATTACAGTCCGGAATAGCACATAGGCTACCTTTTTTACCGCGGGTAGCACCGCGGGGTGCTAGTCACACTCAAACTAATCTTATAAAGGCGAAAGTTTGTGTGTGTTTGTAAGTGTGTTTGTTTGTTACTTCTTCGCGATCAAACGGATAGACGGATTTGCATGAAATTTGTATGGAGGTAGCATATAAAAATAAAAATAAAAAATAAATTCGGGACACTTCTACACACGGTCGCCTGACCCCAAACTAAGCCAAGCTTGTACTATGGCTGTCAGAGACTGATATACATACTTAGATATTTTTAAATACATACTTAAATAGATATTAACACCCAGACATAGGACATATATCGTGGATTAACACATAGGTACTCTTTAACCGTGCGTAAAACCGCGGGGCGCATCTAGTATATTGTAGAAGCGATAGTTTATAGTTTATGTTATAGCTTAAGTGTGGGTGTTGTACATGTACAGTGTACACCTCTCCAGCCCCTTCGGGGAAAGGCGTGACTATATGTTATGTGTAGTTTATGTGAGTGTGAGATTTTTACATCTTCACGCTCAAGCGGATAGACTAATTTTGATGAAATTTGGTATAAAGGTAGCAGCGTTAACATAACAAACAACATGCAGCATTAGTATTAACATATAGACTACTTTGTATAACCGATCGTTTGATCATTAAGATTTGTCAGTAATTTTTTGTTAATATCATTTAATTCATATTTTATTTTTCATTGTGTAAAATTTAATTCTGTTTGTTTTTGTCAATATTTTTTTCTTATTCTTCTTTAAGCGGAATTATGAATTTCAATTAGTATTTTAGATACTTAATTGTTTTTGGTTCGCTAATTAAACATCAATAACAACTACAAAACACTACGCATTCATACACAAATCAATTAGAGTCATATTTAATTATCAAAGCTCAGAAAGAACTGCATAAAGCCTCCCTCAGCTTAACGAGTTACGACTGATCAATAAACAGATTGTATAATTATAATGTTCTAGCAGTTAAGTTGTTCTAGCAGTTATTTGTTAACGAGTGTAATCATAATTATCTAGTATAGCTGACGGATGCCATAAAATACAGTCATTTCCTCAATATTACTCAATAGTGGCTGATTCCTTGTGCTTTGAACTGAGCTTAAAAATTATACATATTTGTAGTTAATATCTCGATGGCTTAGTTGGTGGTGAAACCTGCCTTTTGAGCTTAGGGGCGTGGGTTCGATTCCCACCTGGGGCAAACATGTGATGAATATGTGTTTGTTCTATGTCTGGGTGTTAATATCTATTTAAGTATGTTTTTAAAATTAAATACATGTATGATGTATGTATATCAGTCTCTGGCCGCCATAGTACAAGCTTTGCTTAGTTTGGGGTCAGACGACCGTGTATGCAAGTGTCCCGAATATTATTATTTTTATACTTTTGAGAAACTTTGACAGCGAAACAAATTAGGTATTACTTACAGATCCCGGCAATAAATATTGCACATCGAGTATTGGAAAGAGACTCGGCTTCGTAGAGCGTTATCTCTTTCGTACGACAGTTTCGTTTAGTGTGCGACAGAGATAACGCTCTACGAAGGTGAAGTCTATTTCCAAAGGTCGATGTGCAATATATATCGCCGATTACTGTACTTGATTGGCGAATTTCACAATCATCTCACATCATCATTTAAAGATGAAATGAATAATTACCTACTCATATAATACCATTTAAAGTACGCATAATGCATTTAAGAGTCCGGCTTAAGGTATTCTATAGCCATTTCGTCTAGAAGAAGAAGACGAGCGAAGAGAGCGAGTAATGATACTGACGAGCCTCTAAAGTTACCTACAGAAAGACAAAGTGTAATTTCAATTTTTTATGCCTTTTGCACTTCTGTAATCATTCTTAAATAACTAAGAATGTCCCTTGCATTATGGACTCATTTAACAGCTAATGATGTAGACAACCTCCCTATGTAATGGAATTTTTGATTTGCTTTGTATACCTATTGAATAAATCAGTCAAAAGTGGCCCCTTAAAAATGCGGATATTTTTCATAGCTCTATTTTCGCTTGAGAACGTTTTTAAAAAAACCAAGAACATAGGGGCGGAGATATTGTTAATTTAATTGTACATGCTCAATTTCATCATAATCTGACAAATGGTTTTCAAGAAATTTGAGTAGCGCGTTTGTATGGAAATTTCAGAGCGTCGCGGCCCTCTTAATATGATGATTCTCATTTACAGCGTCTTGTTACTTGCATTAACCTAATTTGTAATAACATGTAAGACGTTATTAATGAGACCACCAACGGGCCCCAAAGTGATAAATGTGAAATGAACGAACGCATCGACCTCTGATTACGACACGCGTGATAACCCTAACACTTTGATATCTGTTTTAAAGAAATTGGACAATGAATTTGATTGATCAACTTAAAACAGAGCTTTTTGTTACTTAACAAAAAGTAACTAAAAGTATTAAGTACTTAACTAAAAGTGTTATTTCAATGAAATTTATTTGTATTTTACTATATTTTTTTTATTGCCATATCCAACAGTCATTCTTTCATTAATCTAAAATGATATTTCATTAAGGCCCGGTATTACACGAAATCAACGAAAAAAAGAATTTTGTTTGCGCCTAGTTTGATATGAAGAATTGCGATGATCAGGTGCAAAAAAATACAGTTGGTAGAAAAAACAACCAAAATCGGTTTAACCGAACTGCAATTTTTTTAATCATTCTCATTTTGGAAAATAAAAATCACAAAAAGTATCATATAAAAAAAACTTATTGAGCGTGGTCCTCTGAATTTTCAGCGATTACATTTTTGTAAAATTATTAAATAGCTAGATTGGTTCTCTAAAGTTAAACCGAGCAACTTATTCTTATTTGTGTTCTTCTTACGATGAATACCAATAAAAACGACAAAAAATGTATTTCTAGGCGCCGATCTCATTTTACCATCAAATATGATTCACATATTCAACTCTAAATGAAGTGGTGTAAATGTACGTGTGGATAAGCATGGTAGATAATCGTGGAATGGCCTTAACTTGCTAACATAATGTAAAAGCCAGCTGACATCTTTGCACGGATTTCGTTTTGGGATTTTCAGTCCTTACGTCTAATCTATTATGATAGCAGTAAAAAAAATTCGCTCACAGAAGTAAGTCTCTTTAAAAGTTTCATGCAAAAAAACAATCAGCAATGAGCCTCCTTTGCTGTATTTCTTTCATGTTCATTTTTTTCTGTCTCCCCATTTAGAGGAATTTGGCGTCGCACGTCATGTGCATTTGCCAGTGTCAAGTACTAATAATTCGTTTTCACAGAAGATGGGATGATGATGATGAGGTGATGATGAAGCTTTCCCCTTTCCCCATTCCAGTAAAGTTATGGATACTTTACTGAAACTTTAAGTGAAGTTTTGCAGAGAACACAAAAAGTCGCGTTTCGCAATGTTTGTATCATTTGCCCACACTCGTGCACGTTGACGAAACGGTAAACGTTATAATCCACAATTATTAGACTTTAACACTCGTAGAGTCACAAGTTTTAGGAAATAATACAAAACCACGACATCATGTTTTCGGTTCCCGCCAAAACCACCGTCATGTTCCTTCAACTCTCTCCGAAGTTCAAAGCACTTTTATCAAAGAGTCAGTCAGGTATATCGCCTGTCTTAAAGTTATCGCTGAGGGACATGTCTGCGATAGTCGGCCTATGCTTGTGCATCTACTTGATAATGGCTTATCTAGTCTGTGGCTGGCCTTCACGTCTGAACAAGTGTGGGTAGACCGGGTATTAAAGTTCTAGGGTTCGCTGTCCAGCGACAATACAATAAACATGGCTTCATGATGTGTTTTCGTTGTAGCCGAACGGTCTGGGTTTTCCATTTTCCATGTCACGTTTTCCGAGCGTATTCTGTGACAGCCGTATAGTGTAACTCCTTTCCTTTCTATATATCGTTACGCCTTCCCCCGAAAGGGCTGGCAGAGGTGTAATACAACACCCACACTTCGCCGGACGATATTCAGTCCCAAATGTGACAGGAGGCGAGCCTGTCGCCATGCACCGGGCTCCAGTCATGTAGCAGATGACATACGAGTACAATACGCACATTTATTCACACAATGAACAAATTGGTACGTGCCGTCGGCTGGTTTCGAACCCGCTCTGTCTGGCTTGAGAGGCGGACCTTCTCCAACTAGGCTATCAACGCTTCCCAATAAGCTTATAAATAACTTTAAATTAGATACGAGTCGAGGCAAATGCTACCATAATTCTACATTTGATTACTCAGTTGGTCAGTTCGCGTATGTTTTATCAGAGTCCTATCGTAACGATTGACAGGTGACAGCTGTCACGTTACCCGTTCAAACATAAACATTGTTACACAAACATCAATGTCTGACTTGGCTAAATATTGGTTTAATACGAGTTTGTACAGTTACTCGTAGATAGCCTTCAAAACATTCCGGGATTTTGTATTTTGAAGTTTGAAGTAGTACTTGCGCTAAGCGCGCACTACGATTTTAATCACTGCAGAGGTGTGCAACTCCTTGCTAGCGTCTATTTTTTCCACCCAATTACAATCCTGGGATTTTCAAGAGAATAGTGTATTGGTATCGCTTAGGCAAACGTGTTACACCTTCGATCAAGTAGTCGCTTCCCATCAGGCGAGTCTGTGGTCAAACGTATGCTTAGTCCGATGTAAAAAAAAAATCGTTTTCACTTCTCTTGCTCAAAAAGTACGTCCTAACAACTAATTTTATAAATGCAAATGCAAGTTTTTCTTTTGGAAGGTGAATTTTTCCACTACTCAATTGATCATCATGAAATTTTGCATTCACGTTGTCAGCTGTACAGAAAAACACATGAGATACTTTTTATCCCGAAAAAATTCGCAGTTCCTGCGGGACCGTGGGTGAAACCGCGGGACAAAACCAGTTTCTCATAATCATGACACACCTAACTTGTTCACGGCAACTACTAACCCTCTTATTAATATAAACATATAGCCTCCGAAGTTTTATACCGTTGTCTTTTTAGATCAAGGTTAAAATTTATAAGAAAGAAAAAGACAAAACACTGCATAACTTTGTCGAGGCTATATAACGTTTATTAGTAAAGAAGTTTTTTTTATATTGGGGACACTTGCACACACGGTCGTCTGACCCCAAACTAAGCAAAGCTTGTACTATGGCGGCCAAAGACTGATTTACATACATTTATATTTTTAAATACATACTTAAATAGACAATTAACACCCAGACATACTCGTAGAACAAACAAATGTTCATCACATGTATGTTTGCCCTAGGAGGGAATCGAACCCACGCCCCCAAGCTCAGAAGGCAGGTTCACTACCAACTGAGCCACTGAGGCAGGCATACTGTTACAGAGGTTACTGTTTAACTCTATCTTTCTCTCGAGAAACTCAAGCGTTATTCAAACGAATGTTGCTTCTTTGTTTTAAACTTAAGTTCCATACATATTTACAATGTATTTGATGGAAGTACTTCACGCTTGCGAATCATCAAAGGCTTAACAATTTGCAATAAACGCGTTGTAAATCTACAGGTGTTGGTTACCGACGTTTATGGCCGATGCTTCACCTGCGTCCATGTCTACTTCAATAGAATTAAATGAGATGTCGCACTTAACTAAGAAGCTTTGTGTTAATCTGCCTTAGAATATTCGACATTCTATTCAGTGAGACACTTTTGTCATGAAAAGGAAGGCGGAGAAAATGATCGTCATTCGTAGCTGTTCGCATCGGCGCCGATAAGCTTTTTAAATAAATAAAATAAATAATAAATAAAAAGGTATTTATTGCCAAAACTAAAAAAATAAAAAAGACAAATCATTAAACAAAAATACATAACAAGCAACAATTTTAGTTTGGCAATTGGGATACTCTCAGCAATGTACTGCGGAGGCTGGCCAGCCTACGCAGAGCTGGTTTTACATAATAACCATCGGCTCGATTCCTCCAGTTTTTAAAGAATATAGACCTATGGAAACTTACGTGCTTATCACACATTATGATTTTAGCGATTTTTTTACTAAAGCGATTATTGGTGCGAACACGTATCAATTTGTTTATTGGGTGAACATATGTGCGTATTGTATGGCATCTCCTACATGACTGGAACCCGGTGTATGGCGACAGGCTCGCCCCTTGTCACATTTGGGACTGAATATCGTCCGGCGAAGTGTGGGTGTTGTATTACACCTCTGCCAGCCCCTTCGGGGGAAAGGCGTGACGATATGTTATGAATTTATGAGACGGGAATTACTCACGTACGATTTAGCCGATTATTCCGACTACAGTTGCAACCGCATTCGGCGTTCTTTATCACGGCGATTGCGCGCGCGCGGTTGCGTCTCGCATAGCACTGATAGCATATCAGTGCTATGCGGTTGAAACTATAGTCGGAATAATCGACTAAATCGTACGTAAGTAATTCCCGTCTCATAAAATCATAACATAGACCTATATTAGGTTAGTAATTTTGTATAGAGAAACAGGAAGAGGAGTAATAATAAGAACTATTACTTCCTATGCCTCTATTAGGATAGGTACCACAACCCCTTCTATCTTATACTTCTCCATACAAAAATAGTGTTACGAGCGGGGTTGGATAAAAGGAATGAAACGTCGATGTATCCGAAGATTCACTTTATTCACCAGTTACACACACACAAACACTGTTATACTACACTAGACACTTGCACTAAAACACTCTGAACACTTCTCGTACAATCACTTCGATGTTAACACTTTGAACGCGTAATCAAAACTGACTCCCGAGTCGTCGGTCGTCCGCGTATTTATACAATTTTAAGATATCCAGAGCATTCGATTTAACAATAGCGCAAACACACAAAAAGTTGTTTATCACGCAGAGCCACGCGTTCAATCTAGAACATTCGGATTCAAATAAACACCCCATTATTAACTAGATAAAAACATCATAAAAACTGTGCACAATAATTGCTTTCCAGAAAGATTTCTTTTGTTCCGGATTTAACAATGGAACGCGCGGCTCGAGCGGCTACTATTGTCTAATCTGCGTTACCTATCGGTAGTTGTAAACAACATCGCCACAGATTAGCGTATAGTTTCTACGACTGGCGTAACAATAGATTTGTGAAATACAGAGTTTTTTTTAGAACAAAGGCCCTATCGTGACATCTTCTAGCGATGAATTTTAGGTTCAGAGGCCGACGCTGCGCTACCGCGAATCGTATCGTATGGTTCATGGTCGCGCCACGTCTGTGGCTGATCATAAAAACTACAAGTTACTAGTGACGGCCAATGTCTAGAATTTAAACATTTTTATTCCTAAACTTCGCGTGAAAACAATGACTGTAGGATTTACCTGGCCGACCCGATAAGCTTATAGAAATCGGAGCACCAATTTGAATTTCTCAAACAATTTTTCAAGGCATTGCCAGAAAAGCCCTTCCCTACGCTGAGGAGCGATTAGGGACTTGTTTATAGGTAGGAAAGTTTTTACGGGTCCTTTCAGTAATCTTCGGCAGTCTTCAGCGGAGTATCATCGTTTTAGAAGTGGCTGGGGACTGGAGACTTTTGAACAGTTCTGAATTATTTATCTCTTTCCCTCTTCATGTAGGCTAAGTGGCTCTAGCGGAAGAGCTTTGAAGTAAGAAAGTCTTTGACACTTTTTAGAAAATGTTTTAGCCGCCTGAATACTTGCCATATTTTCCTACTTACCTTTCTCTCAATTCAAATACATAAAAGTCTCATACTGTTTTAGTGACTATACACTCTTAGTAGTAGTTTTTTTTTTAATAAAAAGTCTATACTTAAGAATTTTAATAGCTCTTGTAGCTCGACCAGCCCCATATTTTGTAAGCGTCTCGAGGATTTCCTCTCTTCCGTGGTTGGACGCTGGAGGGATCGTAGCAGCCAAAGTAATGTCGAAGATCTTAGGCCCTCATGCTAAAACGACAGACAGTAAATTTCGATTTAAAACTGTTTTTATGTATGGTAAAACCAGTCAGTTCAATCACCATAACCAATCTATCCATCTATTTATCTATCCAATACTAATCACAAATCGTCACGAGGGGGCTGGCAGAGGTGTAATACTAATCAAACCAGTAAAATCAAGATTCAAGACTGACTGTCATTTTAGCATGCGGGCCTTAGGGCCGAATTCACCATTTATGCTATTTATTAAACTAAGTTTAGTGATATGCAAAATGACTGTTTGACCTCAGTTTTTCAGGTAAACCAAGTTTAAAATGAGCTAATCGCGTTTATATTCACTGGTGAAATCGGCCCTTAGACATCTACAATTTGGCTAAACCTAAATTGAACCTATTTCCAAGTACCGATATAATAAGAGCTAGCAATAGTCTATTTTTCCAGCAACCTGCACAATTCTTGAAGATTCCATTGTCTTCAGCGCTGGTCGTAAAAACCCTGCCTACGTTGTAATGCTCTCTTCTAACCGCAGAGTTACTGGCTCCGTTACTGGAGCCAGTCACTGGAAGCTATAAACCTCGAAGCTTCGTTCGACTCGATTTTGAGTACGAAAAATAGTAGATTGCTTATGAGATGAAAGCCTTCAGTGCTCTGGGGTTAGGTATTGCAACTATTACAGTAACTAATCTCTTGACTTCGGTATTTTTGGTAAGGTTTGAATTAAACAGTGCAACATTCATTCGAATTCTAAAGACAACATAGAACACTTTCCGAGCATGAGTATGAGTAATTAGCCGCGTACCCACCTAGCGCACATGCAGGCTCGCGCGGCATCCTCGGTGTCCAGATCGCGAGCGATGGCTCCCGAGGCAGCCTCAGTAGTTTTGTTAAATTTACACGAAGCCGTTTCGCGAGGCACACACGCTCACTGAGGCACCTTTGAGCGCGTCAAGTTTACCGACAACAGATGGCTCGGGGCCGAGCCGTGCTCAGCCGAGCAAACGCGCGCCCGAGGCAGCCCGAGGCACGTCCACACCAGCCGAGGCTCGCGAGGCTGCCGCGCGAGCCTGTGCGCTAGGTGGGTACGCGGCTATTAAAAGCACATTTTAAGGTTTTCGTTTTCGTCTCAATCGGTTCGATTCAGTCGGTCTCAAAATTGTATGTAAAGTTGACTCACACACTGTTGCATGTATTGTTAACCGAGCGAGCGAATGATTCAGCTTCGACAAAAATGCTTTCGTATGTCCTTATTCTGTCTTTCTCCAAAAAACGGGCGTTCATACATCTGGGAACTTTTCGAATGGTTTTCACCAAATACTAGTTATTTCGTGCAAACCATTCGAAAAGTACCCAGATGTATTAGTATTACTATGTATCGAATATAATAATTAGAATGCTTTAGCTCAGTAAAAACAGTTAAAACCTATTAGAATTAGAAATAGCATTGGTCTCTGGATTTATTTCCGCTGTAAAACTTAACAGCTTAGTCTGCAATCCGATAAAGTTAAACGTTTTCATTTAAGTGTTCGCAGAACCACCTCATCAAGCAGATACAGCATTGTAGACCTGGTACAGTTAGCCCTATTTCTACTTTAAAGGTTATTAAAATTTACACTGGGTGTATGATGAAAGCGAAACAAAATATTTTCCAAAACTTGATAACCCATTGACCGAGGTACGACATGGAGCGTTTTAAAAAGGATATATACAAATTTATTCCGGGCTGTTATGTAATATGCGCTGCCAGTGCATACACAGCACCGCTAGTGTTGCAGTTGTCTATATGCGGCGATCACCGTTTACCATCAGATTCGCCGTCAGTCCACCGTCGTTTTGCTACTCTTTTTATTATAAAAGAATTACATAATATTTTTATTTTTAGGGTTCCGTACCAAAATAGTAAAAAGAATCCTTATCTCGTATGGTGGATCGCTGGGACTTTGATGTCTGTCTGTCTGAATGTCACTAGCGATTGTTTTAATAGTAAGTAGCGCATTCAATACATCCTTCCAAATTCCTCTATTCCTCCTCGAGACCTTTACGTTGATTACTTATCTCTGGTTAAGTTTCCAAGACACTGGTTCTAATGTTCGAGCCTCTCATTTGCATTAACAGGCTTAGCAGTCAGATGTCAGAGCTATAAATCTGTGAGGCAAAATTGATAAGAATGACCTTAGATGTTGAATACAAGTATTAACCGTTATGATCCTAAATAATAATTACAAATCCGCAAAAGCATAAATTCAAGACAATAACTGTATTCAAACGCAATACTCAACTCGAGTTAAAAGTAGGTAAAGAAGCTCTAAAAAAGTTTATTTCATTACAATTCATATCGTCACGCCTTTTCCCCGAGGGGGCTGGCAGAGGTGTGATACAACACCATCACATCGCCGGACGATATTCAGTCCCAAACGTGACAGGGGGCGAGCCTGTCGCCATACACCGGGCTCCAGTCATGTAGCAGATGACATACAATACGCGCATATGTTCACACAATGAACAAGTTGCTGATTGGCTTGAAAGGCAGGCCTTCTCCAACTAGGCTATCTTTGCTTTATTACAATTCAGTAGATTAGATTTCGATAATTAGCGTTAGCACACATTAGTAAGTTTTATGTGAATTGTGAATAGTAGTGAATAGGCTAATCATAACAAAGCATGCAAGCTATAAGTAGAAAAGGTTTGCGTCTTCGCAGAAACAGAAAATCTACATAAGTCAGATAAATACAATCGGACATCTGTTTGTCGAAACCATTCTAGTGTTTTAGCAGCATTGAATTGGCTGGGACTACGTTCGATGTGACCACAATGGCACTTCAGTCGGGAATGTGGTTACTGCGTATTCATCTGAAGCCGCGGGACTGGTGGATTCAATGATCAATGTTTGATTTGATTTTGTTTATGTTTTCAGGATACAATTTACCAGCAGTGACGCAGCTCTTTCCTCTTTCTTGAGCGTTCAAATTTAGCAACTTTTATGAGATGTTGTGTTAAGGAAACTTCCTATTTAGAGCACTACGATTTAATACTTTAGCCCCGGATCGCACACTATTAAGCTACGCAGTGTTTCTGGCAATATAGGTGTTCTGTGGATCAGGCCGACCGAGATCTCCTGTTTTCGGATCTCCTGTTACGTACAACAGGAGATCCGACAATACAAAGATGCAAAAAAGACGTCAAGTGATCGCAGAGGGAAATGTAAGGCAGTAAAATTTCTTCTCAATCTCTTCTTAAGTTGTTAACGTGTTTTACACAAAATACATACCCCTTATTCATATTCATATTCATTTTATTCATAAAATGTAATTTTACATGTCAATTGAAATAATAATACAATCAATGTATAATAAAATAATACAGTAAAAATGACAAATTCAAAAATTACACAACACAAGAACACATAACTAAAATAAAAATATCAAAAATTAAAATTATTAATAAAATCACATGTCCGAGTTTACAAATTCATGAAAATCATAGAAACCTTGCTCTATGAGCCATTTTTTAGTCTTACTAATGAAGGCATGTATAGCTTCGGAAAAGTTATTTTAGTTTTAACTTTTTAAACTCTATCGAAAAAAACAAAACACTATCCAACGTTTATTAATAAGTCTTTAACGAAGCACGACGCATGTATTTTGCAATGATTGGAGAACCGCATTGCTTTCAAACTCGTCATAACTATCATCAACGTTATATACTGATAAAGAGAGTCAAGTTATGAAACTTTGTTACATGTGTGCATCTCAAAATAAGACTGATTTCTTAGCACGCGTCCAATTTACACCAAGAACAGTTACGTACTGTCGTCTTTGGATACACAATGGTCGTAAACTACTTCCAGCGCCATTGTAGCACCGGGTCGAGCGAGCTAGCTATTGAACAGGCTTGCTATCTGTGTTTGTGTGTTGGAGGTTCTACTCAATCGGAATAGCGCGGAAGCTACGTCTTAAAGGCCTGAAGAAATCAAATGACAATAAATTGACGTAACTTTTGATGTTATCAGAATCGTCTTTAACCTAGTAGTTGCATGTAGTCGTATATTTCCTTATACTTTGCTAGACTGCCTCAGTGACTCAGTCGGTAGTGAACCTGCCTTCTGAGCTTGGGGGCGTGGGTTCGATTCCCACCTAAGGCAAACATTCTTGTGATAAACATTTGTGCTTGTTCTATGGCTGGGTGTTAATTATTTATTTTAGTATGTATTTAAAGATATGTATGTTTGTATATATCAGTCCCTGGCCACCATAGTACAAGCTTTGCTTAATTTGGGGTCAGATGACCGCGTATGCGAGTGTCCTAATTTTTTTTTTAAATTTAATTTTTACTAGTTGATGATAGGGTTTTTTAATGATAAAATGTGCTGAAGTGTGCTAATGTGCTGCATTTAAAAACAATTTACCTGTCAAGCAATGATAATGATCTAAGATGGAGCACATTGGCCCGTGATGTGCTTTATGCTGCGTACAGATCAATTGGAAGTCTGTGGTACAGACCAAAGCCAACGAAGGCAAACGATATGCTACGTCTCGTTTTATTTTATTGAAACGAAACGGGACGGAGCGCATCCTTGGGCGCTCGTTAGCTTGGTGTGTTGCACCAGCAGCTTGAAGTTAAACATCCTGTCTTGTCTTGAAAACAAAACACAGATTCTCAAATTTGAAACACTGGGGCAGAGAGGACATTCCACCCCCTGTCGCAGTTCGTATTAAAAAGTTTTTAAATCTTTGCATGCGGACTATTTTAAAGTTATTAAAGTTTTACCACTGGCAGTTCCGTGCCGTTATGATCAAACAGCATGAACCGCACTGGCTCTCGAATGGAATAGCCTGAACATAGAGTCTAGGCGATAGACTTACAATCAATGTTCGACTGCCTCGGTGGCTCAGTTGGGAGTGAACCCGCTTTCTGAGCTCAGGGGTGTGGGTTCGATTCCCACCTATGGCAAACATTCATGTGATGAGCATTTGTGTTTAGTTCTACGTCTGGATGTTAATACTATTTAAGTACGTTTAAAAAAATTATCTCTGACAGCTCTAGCAGCCATAGTACAAGCTTTAGTCAGGCGATCGTGTGTACAAAAATGTACCGAATATTTATTCAATGTTTTGCAATTTTCTTAGACATTTTCAATCCTAAGATTCATTATTTTGTAACTAGATCCCCGTTTCTCGACCTAAAAACGGTATTCTCATTATATCACGTTTTTTACGACTCTCACAAACTATTGTCCACGCAGAATTGTAAATCAAAGATTTATCGGCGTATTTCCAGCGCCTTTGTTACACCAAATAATATACAGCAATAAAGTCTTTGTGGCTGGAGGTATGATTACCTTTTTATGTGGGTTAAATTGAATAGATGTTCATTATCTGTATGCAAAAGATCTTCAGTGATTTATTATAGGTTATTTTTAACTTGTAGAATAGGGATTTTATTGATCCCTTGCCTGATTGACCCTTGAACTTGTCTCTAGCTACTTGGGACAAGTTCAAGATAATCTGCACTTGTATTTTATAAGATAACTAGCTGCGCCCCGCGTTTTCACCCGCGGTTAAAAAGCATCCTATGTGCTATTCTAGACTATATTCTATCTCTGTGCCAAATTTCATCCAGATCCGTTCAGCCGTGAAAGAGTAACAAACATCCATCCATCCATTTTAACAAACTTCCGCGTTTATAATATTAGTAGGATGATAATATACGTCTAGATGGACTAGAAACATTGCATGCGTCTAAAAAAAATTGCCGCGAATTCTTAGCCCCTAAATGAACAAAAAGTATGACGTAATCTATGAGTACCTACCAATATGCCTAGAGAGAGTTCCGTACTGTTGATTTTATTTTATTTTATTTGGAAAACATACAGTGTTATGTACCAAGATTACTAATAAATTAAATAGTTAGACACCATTTATCTGTTTTCGCATATTGAAACAATTTTTTTTTTGTTATGCTCATGAGAGTAGAGAAACGTTATTATTATGACACTAAAAATATACGACAGTCAGGGAGACACACAAAATCAGTTTTAGCTATATTTTGTCTAATTGAGTTCAGGGATGTGTTGAACAGGCCAAAGTCGGGAAAGTCGACCAGTTTGTTGAACGAGAAGTGACAGGCCAATTTTTTTATACTAGTGTGTGTGACAGGTACGTCTTTTACTAGGGTTGCGTCATATATTTTGTTCATAAAGAACTTAATAGTTGGCTGTTATTTTTTTTGGCCCGTGCAAGTTTTTTTCAGTTCTAACGCTACCAACCAACGCTATTGTAAGACGTACCGCACGTGTCACACACACTGGAATAAAAAAACTGGCATGTCCCTTTTCGTTTCTAAGCAGTAACTCTCTCTAGGCTATGTACTAGTACTCATAGCGAACTGGTGAAATAACTCCGGAAACTTTACGTTCATGAGTTGCACAAAGTTTTGAAAGATAGAGAAAAATAATGACTGTTTTGTTGTTATATCACATCTACATAAAAAATTTATGAGTCGCTAACGATCCGGACACAGTGTCCGAATTGACACTTTTAATTTTTATTTTGTTCCTTTTATCCCCATGAGTAGAAATCATAATTATACATGTATTAACCTCCTTCCTAATAAACGTTGTAATAGCTTCTGTATATGTAGTTATACAGTGTTTTGTCTTTATCGATCAAGTTAAAAAACAAGAAAGAAAAAGACAAAACACTTAAGAACTATTCCGAGGCCATACAAGGCTTATTAGTATATGGCTTAATCCTAACTAATATTACAAATGCGAAAGTGAGTTTGTTCGTTCGTTTGTTTATTTGTTTGTTTGTAACGCTTTGACGTCTCAACTACGCAACCGATCGTCTTGAAATTTTGCATACACGTTGTTGGGGTACGGAAAAGGACATAGGGTACACAAGGGACTTAGGGGACACAAAATAACGGTTCCTGTAGTACCGCGGGTGAAATCGCGGGGCCCAGCTATAGTATTTAAAAAAACTTCACTAAAATATCTATAGTTTCTTGCATAGTACTTTGAAACAAAGTCGCTTTCCGCGTCTGTCCATCCCTTTTTCTGTCTATAATATATCCACTAAATTACCACACAACGTATTTTAATGCGGTTTTCACTTTTCACTATCGGTAACATAATTTTTCGCGAAAGGTTTATGTAGGTACGGTGCGAAGCCAGTGCAGTGGCCCTATTCGGAGATTTGAGATTTTCATCTCACCTTTTTTCGTCCTTGTTGCTCTAGTTTGAAACGTCATAGGTGTGAGAGTGACCAAGATAAAATCTCATCTCATCTCACGCGCAGGAATAGCCCCCCAGGTCGGTACTCGCTAGTATTGTCTATGCCATAGATGGAATACAATACAGTCCGTGCCAACGCTAAAAAGATCTTTACTTACATCAAGTTTGATTGCTCTAAGATACCTTTCATCATCTGTAATGTTTAAAATTTAATTGCTTCAATTATTTATCATTTCCCCGCTAATTATTTCAGAGTTGTCAATTAACTAAAATTAATGAGCATAGCGAGAAATATAAGCATTATTGTTGTCGAGCATGTAGTGTAGACGTAATTAAATGTTAAAATGTCGGCCGTGGGTCACATTTAGCCAAACCCTAGCTTTTACTGGAGTAGGTGGACTAAATAATTACCTAGCGCTATTCTAATATACGTTTGAGCTATAGTGAAGCTTGCTTCTGGTTAGGTAAAGCTTGAATTTCCCTTTGTAAGCTTAAAAAGATGGCCTTTTGCCCATGTCGATCATTCATTTGCTTATAACAAGTGTAAATTAAGCGATGATAGCCTAGTTGGAGAAGGCCTGCCTCACAAGCCAGAAAGAGCGGGTTCGAACCCAGCCGACGGCACGCACCAATTTGTTCATTGTGTGAACATTTGTGCGTATTGTATGTCATTTGCTACATGACTGAAGCCCGGTGTACGGCGACAGGCTCGCCCCCTGTCACATTTGGGACTCAATATCGTTCGGCGAAGTGTGCGTGTATTACACCTCCGCCAGCCTCCTCGGGGAAAAGACATGACGATATGTTATATTAAGTATAGATTACAAATTAAAAAAACCCTCGACACCGATTTTAATCAAACATATAGCTATGAACACTCCCGACTAATACCCCTAACATTAACCTTACAAATAAAAAAAACGAAATCAAAATCGGTTCATCCGTTCTGGAGCGACGCACACAAACACACACACACGTCAAACTTATAATACCCCGTCATTTTTTGCGTAGGGGGTTAAAAATTGAAACTTTTATTAATTACTAGCGCCCTGCAGTTTCACCCGCGGTCTCACAGGAACCTTTATTTTTTCGTATAAATGATCTTTTCTGTGCCCCTGGCAGCGTGGATACAAAATTTCGTGATAATAAGTTGCGTAGTTAGAGCGTGAATACGTAACAAACAAATAAACGAACGAAAAAACTCACTTTCGGATTTATGATATTAGTTAGAATTAGGAATTGGCAATATTATATAATCTTTATCAAATTATTTGGCAATATATCATATTTGTTACCAAATTATTTTTGTTTTAAAATTTGCGACAACCATACTGTACATACTTAACTAGTAAACTGATTCTTGTAATACTTTGTACACACATTAAGTACCATCTCTATACAATGCAAAAATCGTTTGCAATTAAAAGGATAACCATAATTTAACTCAACATTCATTGAAGAATGTAGTCATCAAAACATTTGTAATGTAACCGTTACATTGTTCTAGCCATCGTGTGTAGAAAACTCAGTTTAAAAACGATTACCTACCCTGTTGTTACTATTTAGTATCAGCTTTAGTAGCTAAAAGAGGCATGAAAAGACCATACCTATCTCAAAACTACTTACGCCTTACAATGTCTTGAGCTCTTTCACGCATTATGCCAAACTAGCGGTATTCACAGTAAACCATTTAAGTTTTAACATGTACATGAAAGCTCTCACGAAACTAAAAACAGATTTCGCTGATGTTGTCGACAAGCCGACGTTATGTTAACTAGATAATTAATTAAATCGTCTCCGGTTTGATAATTTGAATGACGATTAATGAACGAGTGGTAAGCAGGTAAAACTGCCATGCTGTTGAGAAGAGTCGCGGTTATTCAGGCTAATTAGTTAAGGACGTTGTATGTATAAATATATTATGTGATATTATATGTATTTCAAGACGTATTTTCACAAAATAGATACCTCAGGGTCGGACTGAGCTGGAAAGGCCAGGGTGGCCCACAAGCCAGGGTCCCGAGACGGGGTGTAGCCCCCAAGCTACATACCGTCTGGCTTGCGGCAAGCCCCACAAGCCAAGTTCGAGGGGGGCCCGCGGCGGCTAGGGCCCGGCTGGCAAATGCCACTATGACCAGCCCGACCCTGCCTATCCACAACATATACTTGAAGCATATGTCGCGGCCAACTAGCTAAATTCGTCGTTCATAGCCTTTTCAAAACGACGCCGTTCAACTAGCTTCCTGATGACAATCAGCCATTCAATCGAGCGCCTAGCCAAAAATTTAAGTACGGTCACGAGTTGTTTAAAAAAAAACTACGAAGCCACCACATTTGGCCTCTTGATAAGTTAAAAACCTGCTATTAACCTATCATAATAACAAAAACAGCTCCAAATTTTCACTTACACGAAGCCACAAAACCCCATAGGAATCCCCACTTTCACCGTAACCACAGCCTTCACATTTAAAAACTGCTCTCGGCTAATCGGTACATAAATTGGCTATTTGCACAGCACGCCAGATTATAATAATCTGGTCTGTATCGGGCATATTCAATTTATGGTGAGATTGCGAGCTGTCGCGGCCGTATTTATGACGGCCTTCGATCGAGGGAAATTGATGCTGGGGGGCGATTCAGTTAATCATAGCCGATGCTTAACTGAACCGTTGACGTTGCGTTTGTCAAAAAAAAAACGGCTGGTGAACGGCTCAGCATCACTAATGGTTCACAAGCGTGTGAGCTAGAGCTCGACCGCTGCTCTACCCGACTGAAAACGACTGACGTCACTGTTACGTAGCTAGGATGTTTCTGAGGGCCTTTAGATGGGGCCACCTCAATTCCATAAAATTGTATCTAGATGGATGCATCTTATTACAATTGCAATATTACCTACACCAAAGATTTACTATTAGGTCCTTACGTATGAAATTAGCGTTTTGTCGTACTGATCACTTTGATCTGAAATATCTCCTCTTTGGTTAAGAATTCGAAATTCAAATTAATAAATTCATTTAGCTGGTTTTTTTTTCTTTGGAATACAGTCATTCATTTGTTATTTTCCTCATAATTTTTTCTTTGGCGTCGCTTATTACCGCGCAATGGAAAACATGAAATATCGGTATATTTACGAGTACGAGTTCTACCGTGGCACCAGTGCTGCAGAAACAGCTCGAAGAATTAATGATGTGTACGGCGCTGGTGTCGCTAAAGACAGCATAGTACGTTTTTGGTTTCAACGTTTTCGTTCTGGAAATTTCGACCTTAAGAACCAACCCCGTGGACAGCCGGAGATCAAAGTGAAAAACGAAGAATTAAAGGCTATTGTGGAAGCGGATCCATCACAAAGCACTTCAGAGATAGCAGCAGGCTTCGGGGTAAGTGACAAAACTGTATTAATCCACTTGAAGCAAATCGGGAAAGTAAAAAAACTCGAACGATGGGTACCTCATGAATTGAGTGAATCGAACTTGCAAACACGGGTCGCCTGCTGTGTTACTTTGCTCAACCGACACAATAATGAAGGGATTTTAAATCGAATCATTACTTGTGATGAAAAGTGGATATTGTACGATAATCGAAAGCGCTCATCGCAATGGCTGAACCCTGGAGACCCAGCCAAATCCTGCCCTAAACGAAAATCGACTCAGAAAAAGTTACTTGTAAGTGTTTGGTGGACTAGCGCCGGTGTCGTTCACTACAGCTTTCTTAAATCTGGCCAAACGATTACGGCAGATATCTATTGTCAGCAACTGCAAACCATGAAGGAAGAACTAGCTGTTAAACAACCGAGATTGGTCAATCGCTCTAGGCCACTGCTGCTTCACGACAACGCAAGACCACACACTGCACAACAAACAACCACTAAGTCAGCTGAGCTACAATTGGAATGTCTGCGACATCCACCGTACTCCCAGGACCTTGCTCCAACAGATTACCATTTCTTCCGGAATTTGGACAACTTCTTACAAGGAAAAAAATTCCACTCCGATGCAGCAGTCCAAACCGCCTTCAAAGAGTTTATTGATTCTCGCCCCCATGGTTTTTATAGTAAAGGGATCAATGAACTACCCATAAGATGGCAAAAGTGCATAGATAACAACGGTGCATACTTTGATTAATTAAATTTATTTTACAAAAAAAAATCGACTTTTTATTCCTCCCATACAAAACGCCAATTTCATACGTAAGGACCTAATATATTATGATTTGCTGTTTAAATTATAAGATAGTAATCTCAAGGATGTAGGTAGTTAATAAAGGTATTAGTGTGGTGAAAACCTATTATTTTTACATTTAGTATCATCATGAGCATCGGCATATCTAATGTTGATCCATTTCAGAGCGTGAGCGTTCTACTGAACGATACATGACACGATCTTCTGCTTTAAGCGTCCACCTATGCAGCTGTTTGGCGCAGTTTGTCGCTCTACTCGATGGCAGGGTGCTCCAATCTACGTCTGGTGATTCTCGGTATCCACTCTTAAAATAATAACGGATATCGGTCTTTCTACGAGCACCACCATTTCATTTTCATATTTGCCACTTCAACTTGCTAAACCTTTGCTATGTTGGTTAATTGTCTTAGTTCTACGACGGATAACCTCATTTTGGATTTTATCTTTAAAAAAAACAATGCTCGCAGTGTTTTAAACCTATGAACTAGCTTTATTGGTTAGTGTCTTCGTTTCGGTGCTGTAATTTAATTAGCTCAACATTGATATGGAGAACGAAGCAAGAACCTACTTATATCTCATAGAGAAAAAGCCCTCTCCCCCTAACTGTACCTAAATACACCACTGATTTATTTAGCACAACGTCATTCATTCATATGGTTCCTTTGTCATTAACAAAGTGTCTGTCAATTTTGAGTGACAAAACCGAATTCCTTCTTCGAAAACAAAAAAAGAAACGAAAGCGCTGACCGTTCATGTGCCGCTAAGATGTGCGGTAACGAAACGGCTCTCGTACCTACATAGTTTTCTGTGCCAGTAATTTTCTAAGCTACATAGGCTAGATCTAGACAGACTAGGAATCAGCTACTACTAGTAGTAATTCGTCTCATCCTAACTCCTGCATAGGTATTCACAATCATTCAGGAACGTTTCCGTTTGAATACCAAAAATTTTATACTCAAATTATTCGAATCTTAGCTGTTTTCATAAGTTTTTAATTTGGAATTGGAATTTGGACAACTTCTTACAAGGAAAAAAATTCCACTCCGATGCAGCAGTCCAAACCGCCTTCAAAGAGTTTATTGATTCTCGCCCCCATGGTTTTTATAGTAAAGGGATCAATGAACTACCCATAAGATGGCAAAAGTGCATAGATAACAACGGTGCATACTTTGATTAATTAAATTTATTTTACAAAAAAAAATCGACTTTTTATTCCTCCCATACAAAACGCCAATTTCATACGTAAGGACCTAATATATTATGATTTGCTGTTTAAATTATAAGATAGTAATCTCAAGGATGTAGGTAGTTAATAAAGGTATTAGTGTGGTGAAAACCTATTATTTTTACATTTAGTATCATCATGAGCATCGGCATATCTAATGTTGATCCATTTCAGAGCGTGAGCGTTCTACTGAACGATACATGACACGATCTTCTGCTTTAAGCGTCCACCTATGCAGCTGTTTGGCGCAGTTTGTCGCTCTACTCGATGGCAGGGTGCTCCAATCTACGTCTGGTGATTCTCGGTATCCACTCTTAAAATAATAACGGATATCGGTCTTTCTACGAGCACCACCATTTCATTTTCATATTTGCCACTTCAACTTGCTAAACCTTTGCTATGTTGGTTAATTGTCTTAGTTCTACGACGGATAACCTCATTTTGGATTTTATCTTTAAAAAAAACAATGCTCGCAGTGTTTTAAACCTATGAACTAGCTTTATTGGTTAGTGTCTTCGTTTCGGTGCTGTAATTTAATTAGCTCAACATTGATATGGAGAACGAAGCAAGAACCTACTTATATCTCATAGAGAAAAAGCCCTCTCCCCCTAACTGTACCTAAATACACCACTGATTTATTTAGCACAACGTCATTCATTCATATGGTTCCTTTGTCATTAACAAAGTGTCTGTCAATTTTGAGTGACAAAACCGAATTCCTTCTTCGAAAACAAAAAAAGAAACGAAAGCGCTGACCGTTCATGTGCCGCTAAGATGTGCGGTAACGAAACGGCTCTCGTACCTACATAGTTTTCTGTGCCAGTAATTTTCTAAGCTACATAGGCTAGATCTAGACAGACTAGGAATCAGCTACTACTAGTAGTAATTCGTCTCATCCTAACTCCTGCATAGGTATTCACAATCATTCAGGAACGTTTCCGTTTGAATACCAAAAATTTTATACTCAAATTATTCGAATCTTAGCTGTTTTCATAAGTTTTTAAACGCAATTCATTCTTCCGATCGCATTTATACTCGATTCCCTATTCCAAAATGTATAAAAGTAGGGATCCGATCGGAAAAGTTTTCGAATCTGATTCTGAATAGCACCTCTGGACCAATTTTGTCTCACATTCGAACTTAAAAATTGTTTGCACGAACTACTTGCCTGCAAAATTTCATATAAAAATCGGATTGATCAAAGGGACATACTCAAGTTGTCATCGATCAAACAGGTAATGCCAACTTTTGCTTTCGCTCGATCAATAAATAGACGGAAATATTACTTTTTCTATCTCAGGATCCTAGGACCTACTTACACGAATATAGAAGGTATATAGAAGGCTATATATTATTTGGACACCTACCTACAAAATTAACACACACCAAAAATCTACATTTTAAATTGTTTAATACATTAAATAAATAAATCACAAAGCTCACTAGCTATAACAAAGTCCGAATAAAGCTTTCATTTAACAGTATAGGTTACTTTTTAACCGTGAGGAACACCGCAAGGTGCAGCAAGGAATATCAATCATTATATTATCGATAACACACTTATAGTCTTTTTTTTATGTACTCGCTCTATTGTTGTGCTCTAGGCTTAGCAGAACTCGCATGCCTAAGCGACAGCCTTAGCGTTTTTTCATAGCTTCTGCTCCGTTTTTATTCAGTTTTGTCTGCTTTAAAAGCTTTAATAACATCGAAATCTATGGTATTTATTGAAGTCGCTCCGTATGTTATCACTTCTAGGGTAATTTTCGTGAAAGTCGTGTAATCATTTCATTTTAAATAAAACGAAAACGATCATCTGAAATATGAGAAAAAAATGGATTAGTTCATAAATGTGCATAATTTTTTAGTTGGTTCCCTAGATGGTTTAAACATAGGTATACATAGGTCACTTTTTGAGCGCAAGTAATACCGCAAGGTGCAGCTCGTAACAAATAATAGTGATCATCATAGCATGGGAGCAACTCGTCTATCAGTCGCTACTAAACTGAGCCATCGACGTTGAATTTGACTGCGTCGGTGGCTCAGTCAGTAGTGGACCTGCCTTCTGAGCTCGGGGGCGCGGGTTCGATTCCCACCTGGGGCAACCATTTATGTGATGAACTTTTGTGTTTGTTCTATGTCTGGGTGTTAATATCTATTTAAGTATGTATTTAAATTTTAGTAGTCATTTGTTTAAGTGTCCATTAAAAAAAAATTAGGTTCGGGGCAATATCACTGTCTCATAAACGTACCAGCTTGGTACCATCAATGCTTCACAAACATAACACGTTTGTGAAGCGTTGATGGCACCAAACAATCGATGTTGCATTAACCATAAAAAAGAGGACGATGATCGGCTCAGTATCACTGTCTCTTAAACGTATCAGCTTGGTACCATCAATGCTTCACAAACATGACACGTTTGTGAAGCGTTGATGGCACCAAGCAATCGACGTAAAAAGGACAAGGATCGGCTCATTACCACTGTCTCCTAAACGTATCAGCTTGGTACCATCAATGCTTCACAAACATGACACGTTTGTGAAGCGTTGATGGAACCAAGCAATCGACGTAAAAAAGACGAGGATCGGCTCATTACCACTGTCTCTTAAACGTATCAGCTTGGTACCATCAATGCTTCACAAACATGACACGTTTGTGAAGCGTTGATGGCACCAAGCTGTTGCCCGTCTGCTTCTTATGATAATAGGCACATCAACGGTCCATTTAAGCATCAGCTCAGTTAATCATCGGACGAGCAACGGGTCAGTACCACTAGCGCTTCACACACGTGTCACCTGTAGTCTAGTTGGCCACGTTTATGAGTACTAAAACGTGGCCAACTAGACTACAGGTAAGGGTGATATTATTAGTTTACATTTTTATTGTAATTATAACAAGCTTTTATTTAATTTGCAATGTATGTATGTATGCATGTATGTATGTATATGTGTATGTAACTATGTTTGTTCGGGTGGAATCTGGCAACTCAATTTTGAAGCAGATATCTCGAGAGTTTTTTGGCGGGAACCGAAAAGATGGTGTCGTGTTTTTGTATTATTTTCTAAAACTTGTGATTCTTCGAGTGTTAAATTGTAATAATGGTGGATTATTAACGTTTAGCGGTTCGTCAACGTGCACGAGTGTGGGCAAATGATACAAACATCGCGAAACGCGATTTTTCGTGTTCTCTACAAAACTTCACTTAAAGTTTCAGTAAAGTATCCATAACTTTACTGGAATGGGAAAAGGGGAGGGATTCATCGTCTTCATCATCACCTCATCATCATCATCCCATCATCTGTTACTGAAGCAAAAATATTACTAAGAATCCGACTGAAGGACGAGTATCCATGGTCATGAATAAATTAATAAATAGCAGATATCTCGAATCGATTGAGCTGAAATTTTGTAAACACGTTTAGTTTAGATGAAAATGCATGGTTAGCTATAATTATGATGTCATTCTAAATCCCAGATGGCGGAACACCCTCAATGGCGGACAAGTTATTTTCTATGCACCCGTATAACATACATACATTCATACATACATATCGTCACGCCTTTCCCCCGAGAGGGCTGGCAGAGGTGTAATACAACACCCACATTTCGCCGGATGATATTCAGTCCCAATGTGGCAAGCCTGGGCTGGTGGCAACCAAACACCTGGCTTCAGTCATGTAGCAGATGACATACAATACGCATATTTGTTCACACAATGAACAAATTGGTGCGTGCCGTCGGCTGGGTTCCAACCCGCTCTCTCTGGGTTGAGAAGCGGGCCTTCTCCAACTATGCTATCATCTCTTTCACTCTTGTAATAACATGGGTATAAAATGAAAGGGCTTGCTGAATATTACTCGAAAAATAAAGTGACGTCACTCTAAATCCAATATGTAGGTCTTCTAAAGCTGGCGGACTAAGCTTTTGAAACTTTCATACAATATGGGTATCAAATCAAAGAATTTAATGAGAATACGAATGCGAGTTAAATTTGAATGTGACCGGCAAACAATCTTGCAACAATTTTGCGTTTAGTGAGATAAACAGACTAAGAAACCTGTCGAGTGAAAACTAACAGCAAAAAAATTAAATATTTTTTTTTAAAAAAAACAAGCTTTTATTTAAATGCGTTTAAAGAATAAAACAACCTTTTGCTACTACTTATAACTTTTACTAGCAACATAGAATATAAATTGTGTTCGTTCTAAGCTAATGACGAAATGACGTTCTAAGCTATTTTTATTAGTAAAAGTTTTATAGGAAAAGAAAGATTATTAATTTCTTTTTAGTGCATTAAATAAAAAGCTTGTTTTTGAAAATGTATTTTTACTTTTAATTTGTTCAAACTAAAAAAAAAAAAATTTAAGCAAGATACTTGCCTCTGAGAACTCGCTTGGCTCGGTCAATTAGCACGTGCAGTATTAATGGAATATCCACCTGGACCACGCTGGCTTATTCGCGCGTATGGTAACGGACCTACGTCATGGCATGGCCCATTATCTCGGCCAACCTGTCTTCCAGAGGAGTTACATTCCATTTCCACCAAATAGCCACTAGCACATAAATATAAAATGGTATTACCTAGTTGTAAGTCAATATTTGTGAGACAGTTATCTATTTATATTTTTTTTTAAAACTGCCCTTTAGTTTCTTGCCTGTTCTTCTGAGTAGTGGCTCTTTTTCCGAATAAGGCGGTCGAGTCTATTATAAAACTTTGATGTTCATAAGTATATCTTTGATACCCAAATTGAATAAAAACATTGTGACTTTGACTTTATTGATATAGGCACTCGTACCGCCACCAGTGCCTCATTTAGTCCTATTTTTCATAAAAATATCTTTTGCCTCACTTCGCTTTTATAATCGCCTTAAGTCGCAAAGATTATATTATCATTTTCATAATTGTCATGATAATATCATTACATAATTGATATTTTTAAAAGCTAAGCAATGTAATGAAGTTGGCTGCGTACTGAGATCTTTTATCTTACGTAACTTCATAACACACACAACCCTTGTCCGATTTGACTAAACACAACATCACGTAGCTGTCCCGGGAAAAGTTGACGTGCGGTGCTGAGGAGTCTGATGAGTTCCTCTGGAAAAGCCGGGACCCTCCATCAAGAACTAAGGCAAACTAGCGAGGGGGAGGTTTTCTATCCAGCAGAAATGTGCTAAAAATTTGCGGTGCGAATGAGTGGTGTAGGTGAAGAAATGTATAGTTACTTATCATTTTGGTGGAGTTTTTCCTCGAAAATCTCCGGTGGTTCCCTTCGTGGGAACAAAGTGTCACACTTTTTTTTTTGGTTTCTGGTCTGTACTTAGCTATTCAAGCTGTCATGCATGTAGATGTGCGAATGATGCCAGTCACTTTCCTTACTTTCACCCTGTAAAATAATTACGTACTACATTCTACGATTAGGAATAACTTTATTAAGAACTATTGAACTATTAAATATATAAATATTATTTTTGTAAGTAATTAAATCTATTGGTGTTTTCTTCAGTTGTTTTGTTTCAGTTGTCATTCAAATACAAAACAAAAATCTCGACAGCTGAGAAAAGCTGTGGGCTTTCCGCGAGTTTTGATGGTTGGCGAAAACTTTTTTTGTTTTCGTTTGGCTCCATACATTTAACTTAGTTCCTTATACAGACTTCGTCTACAAAATACTACTGTATTGGATGTCTGTGGTTCTTTAACGTTTCCGCCAGTAGCGCTCTATTGAAATGTTTAGAGCTAAAACTGAAAACAAAAAAAGTTTTCTTAACGATCAAAACTCAAGGTAAGGGCCAACTATAGTCCTGTTCAATTATTTAAATTCAAAATTGCAGACTCTCCTAATTGCTCTTGTAGTTTGGATATTGGTTCGGTAAATTATATATTTTTTAGCTGCCCACTTCGTAGTAAATCATCCCTTTATTCTACCATCACTAATTGTAAAGTTCCGCTTCCAATACACATTTCTTCTCTGCTCTCATTCCCAAACAAAAAAATCATTTTTTCATTAGCTAATTTTATTCAGTCCAATAAATTTCGTCTACTTATAGTTTTTTTTCTTTTTCCTTTCATTTCTTCTATAGTACTATCTACCTCATCAGGATTATTTCTCTTCTTTTCTTTTTATATCAATTACTATCGCCTCCCTCACTGTTGATGGCAAAATTGCCCCAAAACCCTAAGGGGCAGAGGCCACTACAAACAAAAAAAAAAAAGCCGAGTTTTGTAGGAAACACGCAAAGTAGTATTTAATAATGCTTGTTTAATTTACCCACGCTCATGCACTAGGTATAGCAAACCGGTAAAGGTTAATAATCCACTATTATTATTCCTCGGAGAATCACAAGTTTTAGTAAATAATTTAAATTCATGACACCATCTTTTCGGTTCCCGCCAAAAACTCCTTAACAGTAAAAAAAGGTGCGCTCATCCGTGGTTATTCCATGGTCATTCCATGGTGCGACGTGCGCTCCGATCGAGGCAAATAGTGTCAGAATCATATTGCCACTCCATTGCATCTACATTATGTAATACTAGCCGCGCCCCGCGGTGTTACTCGCGGTTAAAAAGTGATCCAGGGTATGAGCTACCTTATTATCAAGTTTCATCAAAATGCGTCCATCCGTTAGAGCGTGAAGATGTAACAAACATACACACTTACACAGTCACAAACTTTCGATTTTATAATATTACTAGCGACCCGCCCCGGCTTCGCACGGATGCAATGCTGATACTAAATACACTACAGAAAAACTGTGAACGTTGTATATAAAAACATGCGGCCCGCTCTGGCTTCGCACGGGTATTATAAACAAAAAAAACGTTGTTGTGGGATATCCATAAGATATAGACATATGTATACCATCGAGGAGTTTTCTGTAGACCTTTTGAATGTGTACAAATAATTAGTACGAGTACATTATTTTGATAAATCTCGTAGGGTTCAGCCTGCGTTTGCAATTTAAGCGGAAAAAAAATTGATAATTAACGACATCACATTAGAAACCTCAAAAATAACAGTATTTATCCACTTTTTAATGGATGTTATTTTACATATAAACCTTCCTCTTGAATCACTCTATCTATTAAAAATAAACCGCATCAAATTCCGTTGCGAAGTTTTAAAGATTTAAGCATACAAAGCGACAGAGATAGGGACAGAGAAAGCGACTTTGTTTTATACTATGTAGTGATAGTGTAGTATTTAATTTCATTTCATTTCATTTATTGACAAATACTTATCACACTAACAGCAATGCCAAGGCATGTGATGAGCTAATGATTATAAAAATAAATAAAAAAAAATTAAATCAATTTACACATAGCAATTAAAAATAATAATTACATATAAGTACCTAGTCAAATTATAGAATTCATTATTTAAAAATTAAATCAAATTAAAATAAATAACTATAGAAAAAAAAAAAATGTCCAACAATAAAATAAATAGTATAACAATCAAATGGTCAAAAATCAAACTACGGTACTATTAGAATCACAATTAAAATACAAAAATTTTAGAAAAATGTCAAACAATAACTATATAAAAAATTAACCCAAAAATTGTATACAAACATTCACAAACATATAAAATTTAATTTCAAATATGTCAACAACTGGTTTTTGCGATTTTGATGAGTATTGTGATTACTTATCAGTAGCTTCTGTAGCCCAGTGTTGTCAACTTATTATAATGAATTTTCCACCATACTTAGTATGAAACACAATAGCTTGATAAAATAGTGTTTGAAACACATAGCTTGATACCATAGAATATCTGCTCCCTATCTCGATACGTGGGACAGCCAATAACATGGTATTTTATGAGTAAGGGTTGTGTTGCAAAAAATATATCCTAACGGCCCATACTTACTGATATTATACACTGTCTCGATGGATCAGTCGGTAGTGAACATGCCTTCTAAGCTAGGGGGCGCGAGTTCGATTCCCACCTAGGGCAAACATTCGTTAGATGAACATTTGTGTTTTTTCTATGTCTGGGTGTTAATTTTTAATTTAAGTGCGTATTTAAAAATATATGTATGTATATCAGTCTCTGGCCACCATAGTACAAACTTTGCTTAGTTTGGGGTCAGACGACAAGTGTCACCGTGTCTGCAAGTGTCCCGAATATTATTATAAATAAAAAATCGATAGTAGCTCTGCCAGTTTTTAGGCTTTTCGCGGCTAAATGGCCAAACTGATCTTGATGAAATTTGATAATTAGTTACAGCATTTGACGAGGAAGGTTATTGGATACTATTTACTGCTAACAGCTAGTTTTTAATGAAAACCAATTTGCAAATACTTTATAGTCTGACCCACGACTTCAGAAAATAGTATCCAATAACCTCCTCGTAAAATACTGTTACTAATTTTCAAATTTCATAAAGATCTGTTCAGCCGTTTTAGCCGTGAAAAGCCTACAAACATACAGACAGAAATACAGATAGAGTTACTTTCGTTTAATATTATAAGTAAAGTATGATATGGATTTCGAGCTTTATTATTTACTTATAACAAAAAAAATGTTTCAATGTAAGTTTTTAACATATATTATCACCACACCTTTCTCCCAAAGGAGATGGCAGAGGTATATTACAACACCCACACTTCGTCGGTCGATATTCAGTCCTATGAATGTGACTGGGGGTGAGCTTGTGGCCATACAACGGGCTCCGGTCATGTAGCAGATGACATACAATACGCACACAATATTCACACAATGAACAAATTAATGCGTGCTGTAAGCTGGGATCGAAACCACTCCCATCTGGCTAAAAGTTTCTTAAAGGTCCCTAAAAGTTTTTTAATATTTAATTATCGCGGATTACCCCTATTACCTATTATAGATAGGTAGTGTAAGTATACTGTATCCAGAACCCAAAAAACCCTGAAAACTGCAGTCTGTCAAGTTGCGGTCTTATGTTATAAATTAAAGTTATGCGCGTTTTAAAACACCATCTGCTGCGCGATTAAGAAATTAATATAAATTTAAATTTGAACATAATATTTTATTAATTGTTGTTTTCATGAGCATTTATTTGCAAACGAAAAAGGTTTGCTAGGAATTGGAGACGTTAAGTTTAGTTTGAATTCTGAATTTTTAGTGTAATCCCCAATACTCTTTAGAAAAAACATAACCCTCTTTCTTGCGCAGTCGGGTAATAATAAGAGGTAAGAACAAAAAAGACATTAAATTCATACCTAATTGTATTGTTTTATTGTTTCTAGTTCACAACCAAATTTTAAATTATTCTGTGTAATTTTATTAAGTTTAAAGCCTTCCTCTTTCTGTATTGTCAACTAGTGACGTGATTTATTTTCAGACCGAGCGACGCGGCAACGCGATGAACCACAGTAACTAAGCGACACTATACAGTTGAGAGACGCAAATATACGGGAAATAATTTATTGAAAGGAACTTCAAAAATTTCAATACTCCGGAATTTATTTACATCATCACCATATACAGTACTGAAGGATTTTGTTTCCATGGTCATGAAAGCTTTTTAAAAAAAAACTTGAGTATTTTTGCCGGGAATCAGAAAAAGGCAATTTTTGTTTATTTTATTAAACTGTGTTTCTTTGAGTATTCAACTAAAATAATGGTGGTGTAATAACCTTTATCGATTTGTTAAAATGCACGAGTGTCCGCAATTGATACAAAATTAGTAACGCAACTTTTACTTTTTTGCCAAACAAAGTAGTGATTTTGTTGAATGTGTGGTCTTCTAATTTTTCTGCAGGAAACAAGTGACTCATTGAACAAAAATACAAGTCCTCTACAAGAGGACAAACATCGACGCGAAAAGTCCAGAACCCGATAAGTAATCCAGTGAATCCAGTAAAGAATTTTTTATAGTAAATTACTGAAGTGCACATATTGTGTCAGCCTAGAGAGTTTGTTATAATCAGTCGGCCCGGTCGAATTAGCGCCGCGTAGGTATATGGAATGGTAAAGGTAAAGTGGTAAAGAGATAGTACGTTAACTAGGGCCACAACTGAGTATACTTTGTTCCTACTCTTACTAAACCTTTGAGAATGCTAATGATAAATTATTATATAAAATAGGACTGTTTATTCCCAAGAAACTGTTCCAGTGCCCACTCTCATCTCTCCTTGTTACATTCCGTAATTCTATGCTAAACACATATCTACTTTCGTTCATATTGTTGCATTTTGTCAATATCATAGAAGATATAGGTAAATCAATTAAACTTTCATGTTGGTATTATGTATCTATATTACAAACTCTTTGGTATGATGTATTTTAACAATTTGACTTGATTTATGTCAAATAGGCAAGGAAAATTTGTTCCTAGAAAAATAGCATACGTCCATGGAAAATAGTAATAGATTTCTAATTACCTATTTATTTTACAGGTTTTCAGGTTATGTAGGAGAAAAAACAGAAAAGGAAGAAACAAATAAAGTACTAGTTTTATTTTTAGCAAGAAATATGAAACGTACAATGAGCAAAAGAAAGAAGCATAAATAGGTTTTTACATAGTTTTTCCAAATAAACCATAAGTTGATGTAGAGCTATTTATTAAACTTTAGACATTATTTAAAGCTATTAAACTATTGTTTTAGTAGGTATTGTTTTAAGACAATGTCGAAGATAGAACCAAGTGAAGGAGAAAAGTAAGTATACAGGGTACCTATTCCTACCATTCGAGATATTTTCTGGTCTTTGTCTATCTCGCTTGAAAAGTCGAGAGTGAAGGTGACCAGATCTCATCTCACGCGTCAAGAATAGGAGACTAGGCTGACGTCACCATGAGGGAGTAGGACATATAATGGGTAAGAGCGAGGTTAAGAGTGAGAGAGAATATTAGATTTATTTCTGTATGTTGGTGTAGGTGACACGTTGGTGACACGTTAGTGACACGTTGGTGACACGTTAGTGACACGTTGCTGAAGCGTTTGAATCTATGGGTAGGTTTTATTTTTAAAGAAACTAGAGTAGCGTTTTTTTTTGTTCTCCCGCATAGGGGAATTTGGCGTCGCACGTCTTGTGCATTTGCCAGTATCAAGTTAAAAGAGGAACGTTCAAACTCTACTTTTTCATTCACGTCATAGACAACATAGATTCCATAAATATTTAAATACCTGAATTACGGTTTAAAAGTCTGTGGTTGCAATGCCGTAGCCGGTGCAATATTGGCTTCTGACATGGCTTTATTATTATTGTTGTTACTTTGTCTACTAGAGCAAACAGCCGAGACCTACGGTTTAACGTGCCATCTGAGCTACAGTAGCACTCTGTTGTAAATGCCACTTGCGATCACCCATTTGAACTCACGATGTCGTCTGTTGTATAAAATCGGTGATCGGTTATGAGCGCCCAGTACCTAGTAGAATTAAGCTGTGACCAGTACAACTTTACTGTAATATTAATTTGTTAAGTACATTGACATCCCATTTGGTTAGGTCTAAGCATTTTTTCGCAACCGGCCGTCCCAATAATTTATCGTTGCCGGTTCCAATAGCGGATAGCGTGCTAATAGCCTGATAGCTAAACTTCTTTGAAACTTCATGATTGATTGACTTTATCAATGACCAGTCCCTCAGAATAATAACTAAAGCAATAATAACTAATAACTACTGCTTCATGTTCTAACAGACTCACGTTTGCAGAAAAAATTGCTTTTGCTCTACCGGCGGAGCCTGGGTGGATCTAAGTGGCCTAAGAGATAACGTAACATGTCGTCAGAAAAAAAATAGGTCTGTTATATCGCCACACCCTGCCCTCTGATAAGGAAGGGGGACGTCACGCCTTTTCCTCGAAGAGGTTGGCAGTGGTCATATCGTGGTCATATTTCCGAAACTTAGGGCTAGGTACATGTTTTAATAAGTTTGACTGTATGTTTAGTGAGTTAATTGTGTAAATTTTAATTTTTAATATACTTACTCGTACCTATTTAATAATAAAATATACATACTTATCGTACTTAATTTTAAAATAACTGTGCATTTTATTAAACTTGTAGGTAGGCCTTAAAAGACATATTTATGTCACTGTTAGATTTGTTATTGACATGGAAAAAAGCAGCGTACTTATTTTAAGCATACTATAAGTTTTTAGTAGTAACTACTCTACATAGTTTGTATACGTCGTGATCCAAAAAAGAAAACAAGATTTAGCCATGGTAGCATTCCAGTCGTGGTGACGTCAATCAATGCCGAAATAAGAAATTTACAAATAGTATGAGAGACGTGTGACGATGACGAGTGACGTCATACGTGTTTGCGCCTGGAATGCTAGACCTTGTTTTTTTGGATCATGGATCTAGCATTCCGGGAGCAAACACGTAATGACGTCACTCGTCATCGTCATCCATCTCTTTCGAACTATTTGTTAATAACATATGTCGGTCTTGCATCTGGCGAAGTGTATTATTATACCATGCATGGTGTACCTATGCCGTTCCGTAGCTGCACAAGAAGAACGTGCCATCCATGAGCAACGTTTAGCTCTTTCGATGTAATTTGAAAAATTTCGGGTTTATCAGTCGAAATTGACAGCATACTTGAAAATGACATTAGAAATGAAAAGTAAGTAGGTATAACATAAGTGCCAGCGCAAATTCACAGCTTGCGCGGGCACGTATCTTGTCGCTGCGACTAGACGCATAGCTGTCGTTTGGATCTAATCGTCTTGCATGCGCGTGTCTTCGCAAATGCACCGTATGTCCACGCACCATGTCCGTGGCCGATGACCAACTACTCTGTTCTTGGCACTCTGCGACTCAAATGCCAACTGCGTAGAATTTTGAACAAAAAGTAAGAATGTTGTCGGCTGCAATCTATCATTGCGTTTAGTCGTCAAGCTGTTGCATAGTGTGCGCTTTCGCTAAGGGAAAGAAGTTCTTGTGTCAAATAAATCAGTGATGTATTCAGGTAAAGATAGGGGTAGGGGGCCTCTTCCTCTGCAATATGAGTCTGCTTTATTTTTACTCAGATAAAAATGTCTGAGATAGTGGTTGGATCAAGCCATTTTAATCCGCAGACCTGAAACCAGGGGCCCTATTCGGAGATTTGATATTTTCATCTCACTTTTTTTCGTCCTTGTTGCTCTCGTTTGAAACGTCATAGGTGTGAGAGTGACCAAAATAAAATTTCATCTCATCTCACGCGCAGGAATAGCCCTCCAGGCCTAGCGCACTCTGCGTTGTACACAGCGCCAATAATATAGGTTTGCCCTCTGCATGGAACTCAGCTAAGAGTTACTCGCGCGTAGAACCTGGCGCGGGGCTAACGCTAGTAGAAATGTAATTCTTTTGCAGATTTTTATTAAAGAGTAGTCACTGGAAAAGCCAAAAAGTGCTGCATAGCACAAATACATAAAAAAACGAAATAAAGAATAATAGTAGGTACTTAGTTTATACTTACCTCCATATTAAACAACAACGTACTTATACACTACACCTTTATTCTACTACCTATAATATTTTGCTTTCTCACAACTCGAACATACATACAGACTTACTTAATATATTAACCCGAAGAATACAGACTTACATAATATATTAACCCGATAATACAGACTTGAGTGACAAAGGGCCCTAGACAACTTTAACATTTATAATTTAAATTTCTGGCATTGCTAATGTTTTCTAAATGTTTGATAGGTTGAAATCGTTTCCAAGCGATTCAGTTTCTAGAATCAGTAAAGCTCTAACGTCACCAGCAGACCTAGCATGCGCAACGCGACAACGGTAAGTTGACTCTTTTTATCGAAGACAGACGTATATTTAGACATAGCCTTGTCACGTTCTCACATGACAAAGTGACGAGAAGAATTTTGCCGCGCGCGCATGCTAGAGGTGCTGGTGATCGGACGAAATACGAGCTTTAAAAATGTCACGTTAACTCGTCCAATCAACAACTAGTCTTATAGCGTTAGCGATTCTAGAAAGAGAATCGGTAAACGCTATGAGTAGGTTTAAATTCGCATACTTACTGTGTCAGCATGATTCTTCTGTACCTACCTACTTGTACTGTTATTTATTCCGAAACGAAAACACAGGAAAGCCAGTTCATAGGGTTTTAAAATACTCATCGAGTCATAGAATAAGTTAATTACTAACCCTACGGTTAGGTTAGAGGCGCCCTGCATGCAGTCAAGTGGAATGGACAAACATTAGATAGGCTGATGATACCCTAATGATGATATAAAATGCGAAAATAAGTTTTTCAGTAAGTATACAAATAAAATAAGTAAGTAGGTACTTTTACTAAGTACATGCTTGAACCTACTAATTTATCATTTAAGCTTCAAACAGATTGACTCGAGATGCTGGAATTGTTGCGAATCTGTTCGTAGAATACAAGACGAATACAGACGCAACTATTCACGATTTGCGTCAGTATGCTTAAAGCCTTATACTAAATAATTAGCACATACAATAGTAAATCTTTGGTGTAGGTAATATTGCAATTGTATTAAGATACAATTTTATGGAATTGAGGTGGCCCCAGTTAAACGCCCCGCAGTAACATCCTAGCTACGTAGCAGTGACGTCAGTCGTTTTTAACCGGGTGGAGCAGCGGTCGAGCTCTAGCTCACACGCTTGTGAACCATTAGTGATGCTGAGCCGTTCACCAGCCGTCTTATTTTTGACAAACGCAACGTCAACGGTTCAGTTAAGCATCGGCTATGATTAACTGAATCGCCCCCCTGGTATCACTCTAGTTTTATTAATGAGGACAGAGTAGGAACTAGCGATGGGCTTGACTGTCTCGGTTAATCTGATAAGCTATTTGTTGTTAGTGTTAGTAATCCGGGTATTTAAAGCATAGTAGGTATTTAAAGCATAACTACGTGGGTGGTAGGAAGTAGATTGATAGTAGGGTGGTAATAGGTAGTAGGTAGGTTGTTAGTAGTATACTAGTGTCAGGTGGGTAGCAGGAAGTAGATTGATAGTAGGTAGTGGTAGGTTGTAAGTAGTATCCTAAAGTGTCAGAATAGCTAGCTTGAACATTTTGCAAAGTAAGCTTACGACGTATGGTTTTGAACACAGTAGGTACACATAAAACAATAATGACGCAGTTGATACTATAAGTACGTATTTCTCGGGTCTCTCCAAAGCTAAAAATACTTTGCTTTCAATTTGACATGCCGAAGAATGTGTTTTTATTAGCAACACGATCAGGAAATATTGTAAGTTTCAATGTCAGTTGTTTGGGTTCTGATTGTACTTACATGATTAAAAAAAACATCGTCTAGCATTCAGCAAACACATAATGACGTCATCGTCATCCGTCTCTCTCGTACTTGTTGTAAATGACTTATCTCGGTCTTGCTTAAGCATCTATTGACGTCACTACGTGTTGCTAAATGCTATACCTGGCGGAGTATTTATTATACCATGTGAATGCAGTAGTTTTCTCTTATCTCCACGTTAAATATTTCACAATTCCAATTCCCTGCGAGACATCGGAATTAGTGTCAACTCCACTCTCCGGTTTAAAATGAAAGGAGATACACAGCGTCAGGTTATCTCCATAAAAGTCGGACGGACAATAAATGGAGATCAAATGAAATTCCTTCAGACAAAAGATTACATTTTAATTCTGTGATAAAACACTTCCCAACAAAGTATAGACGTTTTGACGAGTTCCCATCGGGCAATAGTGATGGGATGGGTATTTACATCGATGCCATAAATTGTAACAAGTTGTTCGCCTCGAACGGAGACCTCGGACATCTCCATAACTATCCGTCCGATTTTACTCATATTTGAACTAAATTTTTTCTTATTTTTTATTTATTTCATGAACTACCTACTTGTCTGCAAAATTACATGAAGATCGGATCAACGATACTCAAGTTATTGTCGTATAAATGCACAGATGTCGCAGCAGACACTGGGACCTCGCTTACGTTCGTTCAATAATTTAGTTGAAACTAAATACTTTACTCTAGATTGACTCGAAAAACTATCTTGATATAGAACAGTATAACTTAATCTTTAGAAAAATACTGAACTCTAGACTAAAGTTAGGTAAAAGAATAAAGTAGACGAAGAGTCCAGCCGTCTCCAAAAACAACAAAAACCCTACGCCGTTAGCTGAGTAGCTCATTATTTTACTGTCTCGACAAAGCTTAAACCGGGTAGTCCAGTTGAACAAAGTATCGATAAAAGCTATCGACAGTGTTCCTTCCCTCTAAGAGACATAGACTTGAACGACTGTTTTATAGCCAAGTGCCATGGAGACTATAAACCAGCTCCAGACGTTGCAGTTGACGTTGACGTTGAGACGTCCGGGACTGAGCCCAATACTAAGGTAATTTGTAAGCCATCGGTGATACAAGCACGTTGGATTCATTTAATTACCTACGCCGTAAAGTCACAGGTGACATGAGAAGGGTATAATAAAAAGTGACGGTGAAGAGTCTATTAGTGTCGAAGGAAAGTTAGGATTTGACTACTCTTTGATGTTGACTTGATTGTGCGGAGCTAGAGAAGACGTTAGGAATGTGTATTTACCTACGAGTACCTGATGGTAACGACTTACATAACTACGAGTATTGCTAATAACTATTAACTTACTTATGTATTTTATATTTAGTTTATTTTAGTTTTGTTTGGTTTCGTAGATTTCGAAATTGTGGTGAATAAACTTTTTTTTGTATCCTATAAGCAAAATTGAGGCTTTTTTTATATTAATTGGCGAATAGGTACAAGAAAAACAGAATAGTTGAATAACATGAAATTTAATAACTTTCAGAATATTTACATAATATTCGTAGCTCATACCCATGAGCTACGCATGGTTAAAATTAGCATGGTTAAAATTATTTTTGAGAAAAAAATTACAGATTAGTAACCTCTCTATATTTTCTTCTTTTTCTTACTATATCTTATACTGAGTAAATATAAATAAGAATGTTTGTTAATAACTACACCCCATAATTTGGTAGAATTTTAGACAAATAAATTTGGTAGATGAAAAACTAATAGACACGTTAAAATTTTCTTGAATAAGTAATTTAATTCTACGACATAAAATATGCCTAAGCTTAGGTAATCCAAAAACTCGTTAAATGGATTTTGAAAAAACATGTCCTAAACAGAATAAAGCAGCACCTTTTGTCTCTTTACGGTAAGTCCCTTCAGCTGGAGTTACCAACAAAGTTCTGGCATGTTTTACAACTTTGCGATTACGTTCAATTAGGCACGTTAAAGTTTGGTATACTTTAGGAGTTTCTAAATTCGAGGCACTAATTAGATGACCTAGATTAAGGCGCTGACCAGACAGAAAAGACGTAATACGATAACGAAATACGGAGGGAGCAGAGATGTGAGAACTTCATACAAAACCAGAAGCGTCCCGCCTGCGTCCCGCTTTGTCTGTATGTGTTGCATACGTCGCTTTTATACATTTAGAATAAAATAAATAAATAAATAAATAATTTATTTTTTTTGCATCGGCATTTGGGAGGTGTTTAACACCCAAAGGGTGTTGTACACCTCTGCCAGACCTTGGGAAAGACGTCGTCTTATGTACTCTGCCTGGCTTGGCAGCAAGGTTGCGTACTGGCCTCCTTTTCCTTGACACTCGAGATGTTTCTTGGTCACTCTCACTCTTAAGACTTTTGAAACGGGAGACAATGACAATAAAAAATCTAAAAGAAGAATAGCTCTCCTGACCGAAGATCTGCGAGGAAGACGAACGTCGCGCGAGGAGAAAATCCGCCAGCATACGAACCGCTAGGGAATGGAAAACCTTGCCATCGTCGGTATTCCCGACTAACTACAACCTGGGTATCTTCAAGGCTGGAGTGAGTAAGTACCTTCTAGGCCGTCGTGCTCCATCTTAGACCACAACGTCGCCTGACATCAGGCGAGTTGGTAGTCAAACGTCGACCTATTCTACATTTAAAAAAAAGTAAGATCACTTTGCCATTTAAACGAAGTGAGCCTATTCGCGCACAGCTCATCTCCAGTGGATATACAGCCCAAAGGTGGAGTTTGTAAGCTCGGGGCACTAATAGGTGGCCTCTTAATTATTCATAACTGGGCATGAGACTAAGCTGTAAAGTCCTACGCCGACCGACGGGGCTGGAGTTAACGGAGTTAGCGTTGATGATATAGAAAATGTAGAGTTATAATTGGAACAGTAGAATAGGTTTTTTCTAAAAAGTTTTTGTAATTAGCGTTTCAAATGAGTCTTTATCAATCTTAAAAAAAAGTGTTTTTTTTTCATCATCATCATCCTGTAATCGCCTACTCCTGTAAATAGGCCAGGCCTCTGTTGTTTCAAGTACGCTACTCCCGGTCTCGATTATACAAAGCAATTGTTTTTCAATTGTTAATGAATTGTTAGTAACAACAACGAACTGTTTATGAATAGTTAGTTGTTTTTAGTTCCTTCCCTATGTTCTTGGTTTTTTTAAAACGTCTTCAAGAGAAAAAAAAGAGCTATGAAAAATATCAGCACTTGTAAGGGGTCACTTTTTAACCCCCGACGCAAAAACAACGGGTTGTTATAAGTTTGACGTATCAGTGTGTGTGTAGCTTCATAGCTCCAGAACGAATGAACCGATTTTGATTTTGTTTTTTTGTTTGTTTGTAAGGATAATTAGTCGGTAGTGTTCTTAGCTATCTATTTTTTACATTTTTAGCATACACAGAGTGTGAATTTGAGGCAATTTAAAAACAATTGGTTACTAGAATTGGGGGCCGATCCAGTGAACATCTCGTCCAGGTACAACAATTATTTTTCGCACTTACGAAATACCAAAAAGATCTTTAAGTCAATAACATACGAGTAAATACAGTTCATACTAGATTCAACTTTCCTTGCAAAATAAACCTTAGGATCAACTGGGGCAAATGCGTCTTTCGAGAATTACTGACACACCCTCCACAAATTAGGCGCAACCTACAACTTTTTAAAATATTTATTTGCAATAATCTGTACAAGATGGCGTTAGTTGCGTAATTTGAGAAGAGTTTGTCAGTAATTCTCGAAAGACGCAATTGCCCCAGTTAACCTTACCTTAAGAAGTCCGAATTTCAAGGTCAGTTTATGTCAGGAGCCCGGTGTATGGCGACAGGCTCGCCACCTGTCACATTTGGGACTGAATATCGTCCGGCGAAGTGTGGGTGTTGTATGATACCACTGCCAGCCCCCTCGGGGGAAAGGCGTGACGATATGTTATGTCAAAATCGAATGAAAAGCTAAGAAAATATTGACTTATCAAAGCTGAGAAGCCTCTCAGTTTCCTACAATGGAACAACTTTCTATTAGAAAATTAGTTTATTAATATCATTATAGTGCAGTCGCAGTTTCCCGAGAAACTATAAAAGCTAAATGGAGCCGTTTAGTTACGGCTACTTCGTTTGCATACAATATAGTAGCAAAACCGGGGTTATTATAGATAAGTGTAGTGAAAATGGATTATCTAAACGACGACTTCTAATTTGTTATAATGAAATAAGTATGAAGTTTTATCAGCTGTGCCCCGCGGTTTCACCCGCGGTTAAAAAGTGAAGTGTAAAGTAATCCTATGAGCTATTCTAGACTATAATCCATCTCTGTGCCAAACTTCATCCAGATCTGTTCAGCCGTTTGGGTTTGAAAGAGTAACAAACATCCATCCATCCGTCCATCAATTCTTATAAACTTTCGCGTTTATAATATTAGTAGCTGCGCCCCGCGGTTTCACCCGCGGTTAAAAAGTATCCTATGTGCTATTCTGGACTATAATCTATCTTTGTGCCAAATTTCATCCAGATTTATTCAGCCGTTCTGGCGTGAAAGAGTAACAAACATCCATCCATCCATTCTTACAAACTTTCGCGTTTTTAATATTATTAATAGGAAGGATAGGATACTCTATGGGATCTTAGCAACAAGTATCAAGTATGCATAAAATACAAACGTGAGACTTCTGTTAAGTTTAAAAAAACCTGTACTCGTATTACGAAAGACCGCCCTTTCGTTCTTACATAATATTCTTAATAATATACATATACATAGTAATACATTTCACCTTCTACGTTATAATTTTATTGTTTACTTTTTACGTTAAAGTAAGTACACTTTACTTTTTTTTTCATTTTATGGTTTATACGGTCTACTTCAGATGCGCCCCGCGTTTAAAAAGTATTACTAATGCTAAGAGCGAATACAGACTTTAATCTATCTCTGTGCTAAATTTTATCCTGATCATTTGAGTAACAAACACCCATCCATTCAAACTTTCGCATTTATAGTATTAGTGTGGTCAATAAGTTTACCTAATTATCTTTCAACGCTATTTTTACACACATAAACATTTGTTACACACATATTTTTACATACATAAACAAACAACTACACTAGCTGCGCCTCGCGGCTACACCCGCGGTCCCACAGGAACCTGTTATTTTTTCGGGATGAACAGTACCCCATGTACTTTCCTGTACTCGACAACATGTATGCAAAATTTCAAGACGATTGATTGAGTAGTTGATTCGTGAAAGCGTTACAAAGTGTTTACAAACAAACAAACGAACAAACTCACTTTCGCATTTATAATATTTTTCGTAGTTAGGATTCGAATTTTTAATTTTAAAGGTCGTTGGCCGTTTAATCTGAAGTTTACCTAAATAATTTAGTTCGATAATGTTTTAGAGTTTCCTGGACTGGTTCCTGTCAAAGACTATTTTCCCTTGTTGTGTTAAGTTTAATATTGCGTTAATTCTTATTTTGACGGCTTCTTCGATCGATGAAAGTGCAGTTTGTTCTAAAAACCAGTATTTCAGGTTGAGCTGACGTTTTCGAAAGTGAAGAGCTGGGGGCCTACCAGGACATCTTGTTGCCATGATTTTGGACTTGTTGTCTTGACGTGACTTGAATTCAATTCAATTTCTTTATTTGCTCGTCAATGGGTTACAATAATCTTAATTTAGGTTTGAACAGCCAATAACTACCTCACATTAGGTGTGCAAATTAATTATGTCAATAAAATATTATGAAATTAAATAAAATGTCAAATAGAAACATATTATGATGAAACACTTATGAAAAAAAAAAATGAGAATGTTGGCAAAAAAACTTAATATTTATCGTGATAAACATGGTAGCGACACTTGTTGTTCTTTTGTTTTGTTTTCTTGTTTTCGTTTTGTTTTCGACGCTGCTCGACCATGGACCTTATTGCGCGGCGATACGATTCACGGTAGCGCTGCGTCGGAAACAAAACTTAACTTTCATGGCAATAAGATGTCATAGTAGGCCCACTGATTAAGTGTTTAAGTGTATATAAGTGAGTGTGAATAAGTGATTAAGTGTTCACTTGAAAATTTAGTTTGATCGTTTCTTAGTTTCAGGACGCCTTGCTTGAATTTTTCACTGTTTTTATGAAAAAGTAAGTTCTTTTTCCCTGCTTCATTCCTGGTGTTTCCATGATTTTTTGTTGTTTTACCTGAAACAAAATGAAAACAAAATAAATATAGGTAGGCAATATTTAACCGACTGCGCAAGAAAGAGGGTTATGTTTTTTAGTGTATGTATGTATGCATGAGGTTTCTTTGGCACGCCCTACAGCTTAAACAGCTTAATGGATTTCGACATGTGAGTTGTCATTTGAATCGTCTTGATAGTGGAAGTGACATAGGAACAACATTTTGCAGCCGGTTCTTTTAATAATGTTACTTCTTTATTTATATCTCTCTCTGGGGTTCAATGTCATAGTGCATGAGTAAAATGAGAATACCATAATTTCTTATTTATAAACACAGGGCTATCAACAGTGGGTGTAAGCCTAAAGAGGTTCATTGTACTTATAATTATGAACAACTTTTACTAAGGAGCAAACCCAGAAATCGCAAAAAAAATCTGCTGTACCACACAAAAACTCGACAAAATGTATACTGGAACAGCTTTCCTTTATTTTCGCAATTTCAAGGTTGGCTCCTCAAAAAAAGGTATTCATAATGATACGCTCAATACAATAACCCTCTTTCAGCTTAGCTTTGCTGACAATCTTGTCTATTCATAATGTATATTTGTAGGTATGTCTGTATATCGTACCGATGTTACGATGTTACATACTGTTAAAAAGGCGATGGCAGCCTAGTTGGGAGAAGGCCCGCCTCGCAAGCCAGAGGGAGCGGGTTCGAACCCAACGGACGGCACGCACCAATTTGCTCATTGTGTAAGCATATGTGCGTATTTTATGTCATCTACTACATGACTGAATATAAGAATGAAGAAGATAATAGAATGGGTACCGAGAGGAGAAAGGAGAAATAGAGGAAGACCACATAGACGCTGGGAAGACATCTTCAACCAAAGATTGGGAATAGAGTGGAGGAGAAAAGCAATAGACAGAAAAAACTGGACAAAACTGGGGGAGGCCTACGCCAAGGAGGCGACATCTACACATGACTGCAATATGTGACAATGGACATTTATAATTAATTAGTTGAAATTAAGTGTAATTGAAATAAAGGCTTTTTTACTTTACTTTTTACTTTTACTTTACTACATGACTGAAGCCTGGTGTATGGCGACAGGCTCGCCCCCTGTCACATTTGGGACTAAAAATCCCCTCGGGGAAAAGGCGTGACGATATGTTATGATATCGTACCTATTTCTACTTTGTTTCCCAGATGGACAAAGTAGAATACACGGTTCCAAAAACCGCTAAAACTCTCAAAGTGTAACAACGACTTCAAAGTACAACCTCAAACATGAAACACAAAACATAACTCTTAGAACACCAAACCAACAATCAGCAGTAATTTGTGCTAAAGATTAGTTCCTAAACGAAGGAAACTAGCGCCATTCGTGCTAATACTAAGTTTTCCGCTGTAATTTTAGTTTAACATGCAATTATGCACCTACGCCTGCACGAAATAGGTGCGAAATTAGGTTTAACTGCTTGCTACGGTTTAATGGCTTTTGGGTTCTGAATATACAACAATAATGTAAAATACTGAATAGAACCGACTCGTAGTCTTAGCCCTGGCTAAAGTCAATATTATTTAAGCCTCAATGGCCTGCTAGAGACTCTATACGACAAAGATTTTCGTCGCCTAGAACGAATTATACAAGAATTTGAATAAGAACATTAACAAGTAACATTATTAAAAGAAAAACAAAACCCCGACTGCAAATTTTGTACCCTATGTCACTTCCACTATCAAGACGATTTAAACGACACCTCAAATATCGAAATCCATCAAGCTGTTCAGGCTGTAGGGCGTGCCAAATAAACCTCATACATACATACATACACTCGAAAAACATGACCCTTCTGCTTGCGCAGTCGGGTAAGAATAACTTTCCCTCTGCCAACGGTCTCTTAGACTAGGTTTTTAATTATTTTATTATTTACTAGCTGCGCCCCGCGGTTTCACCCGCAGTTAAAAAGTATAATCTATCTCTCTATCTATCCCTATTCTAGACTATAATCTATCTCTGTGCCAAATTTCATCCAGATCTGTTCAGCCGTTCTGGCGTGTAAGAGTAACAAACATCCATCCATCCATCCATTCTTACAAACTTTTGCGTTTATGATATTAGTAGGAGTAGTATATGGTTATTCCAAAAGATTTCATGTTTTTAAAGTTCCTAATTAAATTAATTCCCTTTTAAGCTCAGTGAAAATATTTATTGACAAACAGAAATACACACTGCATAATCTCACATTAACTGTATTGTCGTATTTGTCGTCCCAAGCCAAATTGAGTCGAACCCTTTGTCGTATAAATTCGACTTGTTTTATTAAGTCGACAAATCTTGAAGCTGTTTGTGAAATAAGTTGAGTATCAAATTAACGTTGCCATTTAAATAATTAAAACTTAACTTACCATTTTAATTTTAAGTCCAGAGATATATTTTATGAAAGCCTCATTAATATTAATAGAATTCTACTCACTTAAAAATAAGACTATTATAAAAAAGTTTATTTGTTTGTACTAATATAAAATGACTAGCTGTTGCCCGCAACTTCGTTTGCTTTTATTCAGAAAATAGTTTCCATAAACCCTCCTTGTAATATACTGTAACTAATTATCAAATTATGAATAACTAGCTGCGCCCCGCGGTTTCACCCGCGGTTAAAAAGTATCCTATGTGCTATTCTAGACTATAGTCTATCTCTGTGCCAAATTTCATCCAGGTCTGTTCAGCCGTTCTGGCGTGAAAGAGTAACAAACATTCATCCATCCATTCTTACAAACTTTCGCGTTTATAATATTAGTAGGATAACCCGTTACCAAAGCGATCGGAGTCCTACATTAAACCAAAAATACTGGCTGGTTTTGAGCGGAGTTTTAATTTTAGTTGTTAGTTGTTATTTTAGTACCAACTACTTACTATTCTGTGATGTTGTCTGACGCATTTGGTAAGCGGCGCGATATTTTTATCAATTTACAGAACTTCATGACAAAAAGATTTATTTATTCAGAAAAAAAAATTGGTTGCCTGTAAAGTCGGTATACGGGCGAAAGTTTTACGTGACAACGACTTTTTATGTCTGTCTCTCTCGCTCTTAGGCGGGCTAACCTCGCGGGCGTGCCTCTCACTCGCTCTCATTGTGAGCGCATAACGTGAGCGGAGCGTAACGCAGTTTCTTGAAGTGTCACCCGGCAAACCAATTTATAAGACGTTGTCACGTCAAAAGTATCCAAAAACCTTCCTTGTGAAATATTGCAACTATTTATCAAATTTCACCAAGATACGTTCAGTCGTTTAGCCGTAAAAGCCTACAAACAGGCAGACAGACTGAGTAACTTTTTTCGATTACACAATTAGTAAGGATTTTGCAATTTTCTTGATGAAGATTTATTTATTTCAAAAATTTGTGTATTATTATCATCCATCCACACTAATATCACAAAAACGAAAGTAAATCTGTCTGTCTGTTTGGAGGCTTTTCACAGCTATACGGCTGAAAGGATCTTTATAAAATTTGATGATAATTAGTTACAATATCATGTAGAAGGTTTTTGGATACTATCTTCTGAATAAACGCGAACCAAGTCGCGGATAACAGCTAGTTTTCTTTTAAAAATGTTCCTATTTCAATGATGTACGAATACACACTTGCGAATAGCTTTCTTATTTTTATCTAAAGAATAAGAGCGAGCAGGTAAAGAACTGTTCGGGTTGAGTGTACGTCCCAGCATTATTTCCGACTTTTATTGCAAAGCTACATCAGGATTGTATCGAATCACTAAACTAAGGGTGCGGTGTGTTATTGAGAGAGTTAACAAAATATTACTGAAAGAAAAAGACAATTTTGTACTTATAAATACAAGTATGATCCAAAAACACAAGGTCTAGCATTCTGCAACACGTAATGACGTCATCGTCATCCGTCTCTTTCAAACTTGTTGTAAATGACTTATTTCGGTCTTGCTTAAGCATCGATTGACGTCACTACGTGTTGCTGAATGCTATACCTGGCGATGTATACATATTATCATACCATGTAAACAAGTATGGTTTTGGAAAAAACTTTTTCAGTTCAGAGATACTTACGTAAACTTTTCCGTCGATTCAAGGGCCACTTGCAGAAGCTCGGGTTATCTTTTTAACTTGGAGTTAATATCAGGGGCTAAACTGATAAGTCGTCTTGCGCCACCAAAAGTTTAGAGTCACATTAAAATATTTACGTCATTTTAGCTTTGAGTTAACTAGGTACCCTGCGTTTTTGAATTTAACTCCGTATTTTCAGCAAACTGGACCTAAACTTGTAGTTATTTTAACCTTTTGAGGCCAAGCGTAACCTTTACATAGTTTACGTAGATTTATCTAATCTAAGGAATTTAGAAAGACTTTGTAAAGATATAGATAAGTTTTATTCTGACAGTGGTAGGTACAACTGATATTGTATCTTGCATTACGTAACTACAATTTTACTGTAATTTTTTTATCATATAAAATTAGGAGAATTTAATTATGACCATTACAAGGTGGACCACAGATTCAAAGGGTGAATCGATGACGATCTTGCGAACTATTTCTGAAGGGAGGGTATTCAAAACAATCTTAATGTACATGTAAACAACTAATACTTCTAATAATCCAAACCATGTACAATATGTGGGTAATTTCAGTATAAATCGAATGGACACCAAGATCAATTCGACAGAAAGACGCCAAAGAAAAACAATACTAGGTCCGTCCCCTTCCGTGCTCCAGCGAAAAAGTGCCGGTTGGCGGGGCGGGCGACTCAGGCGCTACTCCACTGACATTCCTTTGACAGTTCGCTCAGAAACGTCATACAGCAGAGCATAGACGGTATTTTTTTTGTATGTGTTGCTAATAATTTGGTGAGGGTCGGACCAAAGACAAATAGTCTTTCCACCGTAAACACTTACAATATTGATTGATGGGCCAGTGACGTTTGCACGCATCGTCGTCACATGCTCAAGGCCGCACTGTGTCTATTTCTTCTGAGTCCTGACACATTATTTTGAGTAAGATTTTCTTTGTAGGTCATTGGTATTTTGCTATTTTGGTACTGATTTAATTTTTTAATACCTTACATTAAAAACATATACGTATACTAAATAATTAAGATCACGATAATTCATGATCACTATAATTATCATGTTCATTATATTTCAAGTGTTCAACCACATTGTACAATGCTAATTATTATGTATATTTTTTTGGCTTTATTTGCCTAATTTGTGAAGGGTTTGTCAGTAATTCTCGAAAGACGCAATTGCCCTACAGGCGAATTTACCCCATGTTTGTAGTTGTATTAGGTCCACGCGCTACGTACTAGTAATTAGTATCGTGCCGCTCCTTCCTTGTAACATATCGATGGTTCCGAAGGTTGTTTATCCGCCACAAGTGGCGTTGTACCCGAGCCGATACACAAGCTCCTGTAACTAGAGTCCCAAGGGTGCTATGATTTGACCGCGCTTTTCCAAACTTCGCACCGGTTTGTTTCGTTACTTCGCCACAAGTTCGAGGGATAAATCGCCTGTTTTATTAGCCCACGCACCTTCGTATATCTACCTTTTTATTGAGTGTAAAGCTAAGGGAAGAGAATTAGTTTTTGACAGTGCAATGACCTTCTATAATGGGAAGTGGCAACTAAGTATGGATTTGGATTATCCTACTTATATTATAAACGCGAAAGTTTGTAAGAATGGATGGATGGATGTTTGTTACTCTTTCACGCTGGAGCGGCTGAACAGATCTGAATGAAATTTGGGACAGCAATAGATTATAGTCTAGAATAGCACATAGGATACTTTTTAACCGCGGGTGAAACCTCGAGGCACAGCTAGTACTAATATATTTGAAAAAAAATAAACGGAGTGGTCTGCTGTGTTTGCGTGCGTAAAGTCTGTTTTGACAAAATGACTGTGTGCCATATGACATACAGACATACCTACATTTTACCAAAAACACTTGACGGATCATTTTACAAATGGTATTTCTTATTTATGAAAAGATATACATAAGAAATACCATTTATTATAAGATATACCATTGTTTCAAGAATAATCATAGAAATTAGTTCACAGGTGAAGAACATTACACATCGCGTCAAATAATCTTTAAGCCGTATTCTAGAACGACTCAGTCTTGAATCTCTATTCAAAGTTAGTTTTAAGTAGAGTAAACCCAGTTAAAACTTAAAGCGAAATCGAGAGAACCCCAGCTTCCAAAAAAAGCAGTTTAAAATTCACAAAGAGCGCTATCTCTACCTATTCGACAGTAAATATCGAGACGTTGGACGTGATGGATGTGCTTTATTTGTTTACCACCCATAAATAAACCGTTATTATGCTCCTGAGTTAGGAAATAAGACGTATATTTGGATACATTAAAATTTTACAGCCCCATCCAAGTATTACTGTAGGACATTCCGAATTTTACAAGCCAGTAAAGGAAGCATCGGCTATATTCCGACTCGTATTTTCTCCTTCTTTATATCTAAATCTGAACAAACAAAACTAATCTAAACAAACTGTAGAGAGCAACAAGTATTATTGTATAAGGTAAACATAAAAATCCGACTGAAAAACGTAGTCCGACACTATGGATAATTGTAAAGGGTCCGCCAGATAACTTATTTTTTTTTAATGCTAAAAAAAAAACTACTAAATATTTTCTCAAATTTCTTTTTTTATTTGAAAGTACAATCCTTCCTTTATTTATTTATTTATTTCTTTTATAGCATTTTAAAAAAAAAAGTTATCTGGCGGACCTTTTAATTAAAATGTTGTACCCTATGCCACTTCCACTATCAAGACGATTCAAATGACACCTCACACGTCGAGATCCATCAAGCTGTTTCAGGGTCCGGCGACCACTTTCGACTAACTTCGCATTGGCTGCAGATTTTCTATTGCCATTTCGACTTAGACTTCGATTTAGACAACCTCCTTTACATAGTAAAGGAATTTTTGACTTGATTTGTTTATCTTTTAAATAAAACAGTCAAAAGTGATCCCTAATGCGGATATTTTTCATAGCTCTATTTTTTCTTGAGGACGTTTTTAAAAAAACAAGAACATAGGGGCGAAGATATAGTTCATTTAATTGTTCATGTCAAATTTCATTATATTCTGACAAATGGATTCCAAGAAATTTGACAAGTGCGTTTGTATGGAAAATTCAGTGTGTCGCGGAACCTTTAAGCTTTAGGGCGTTTGACTGCCTCGGTGGCTCAGTTGGTAGTGAACCTGCCTTCTGACCTAGGAGGCGTGGGTTCGATTCCCACCTAGGGCAAACATTTATGTGATGAACGTTTGTGTTTGTTCTATGTCTGGGTGTTAATATCAATTTAAGTATGTATGTTATTAAAAATATATAAATGTATGCCAGACACTGATATACATTAGTGTCTGGCTGGTCTGTTCAAGCTTTGCTTAGTTTGGGGTCAGGCGACTGTGTGTGGAAATGTCCCGAATTATTATAAAAAAAAGTAACCTCATACATACATACCCAATTACAATACATACATACTAACATACATACAGTCTGGTAAAAACGACATTTTATACAGAGAACATAACAAAATGACGTGCTAGCTTTTTCCTCATCCATTTTCCCAAACAATGGGCATAGTATGAAGAAAGGTCGATGACTGGCAATTTTTCTTATTACCGATGTAATGCCCACATTTCTAGTTACGCAACTCTAGTAACCCGACAGGACCATTCGCAAATACAAGGTGCTGCAGAAAGGTCCAACAATATTTATAGTAGTTAATCTGAATTGAATTTCGAATCAAACAAGCAAACATTAAACGTGAAACCATGACATTTTTTTTTCCATACAAAGTTAAAAATTCATTATTTGGTTTTTTATTTGACAACCCTGACGAGCGCGCCACAACAAACGCACGCGCGCGCGCGGCGGCGCGCCTCACCCCCCGCTCCCGTCGTGTCCCCACGACGCGCGCCGCCGCCCGCGCCGCCGCGCACTCGAACAAATAGGTACCTTACCTACCTAGCATGGCAATCGAACGGGTAACAAAGATTAGGTGTGGAAAAAAAAACTCTTAACTGCTATTACATATTGAACCTGGCATCTCATTTTATTAGACCTACATAGGTAGTAAGCCTGGCTTTCTAATCCCGAGCATTGTGTTCAAATGTAAAGTACCTACCTACCTATCTATCCATGTGTTGTTTCCTATAGGTGCACATTTTTCAATTTACAGTGCAAAGAAATAAAACGAAAAGTATTTTTAATATTTTAATTTCATTTTACACGGAATGGTAGGCAGGAATACATCATTTATTGATAATCAATGGTTACACGCGACAAATCAGAGACATACTACACATAAGATTGTAGTAATGAATAAGTTATTAATGTCACAATTGAAAAATTAAAATTAGGTAGGTAGGTATTTATCAGATAAATGCAATTACAAATGTCAAACAAACAAAAATTTTAGTAAAAAACAATAGTTTAAACCCATTTAATGAGTACGGAAGATACAATACCTACTAATTTTTGGCTGTAATATTCATTAACCTTTTAATATTACATTAATATGAATCCATAATCAGCATCTACGTTCTTATTTTAAGTGATGCGAATTAGGTACTAAACTGTAACATTGGCATTTCTTCGGCCACACACAACACAAGACACAACACATCACAAAAAAGGCTCGAAGTGCTGGCCGCCCTTCTCGATACATAGCCGAGCACGACGAGAAATTGACGCCATTACGTTTCTAAGCATTTGTGGGGTTACTTGGTTAAATGCCGCTGTAATACGCGGTATCATTTCCTCCCTGGTATTACACGGCTCGGAATAAACCACATTTTTAATGTAACCCCACAGAAAAAAGTCTAATGGCGTTAAGTCCGGCGAACGAGGTGGCCAAGCCGTCGGGCCTGCACGGCCGATCCATTGGCCGGGAAAGCGTGCGTCGAGGTACTCGCGGACACTGCGCGCGAAGTGCGACGGTGCTCCGTCGTGCTGGAACCACATCCTGCGGTACGGCCAACGGCAAGCTCTCCAGCTCCTCTTCCAGCTCGCCTGTGAGCAGCTCTAAATAGCTTGCGCCATTCATGCTGGCTGGCAAAATCTTGGGGCCGATTAAGCGATCTCCGAATATGCCTGCCCACACGTTGATCCGCCATTGGTGCTGAAAACTGCTTTCAGTAGATACTCGAGGGTTGACGTGCGCCCACACGTGTTCATTGTGTAAATTTGCAAGGCCACTGCGAGTAAATGTCGCCTCGTCAGTCCACAACACCGTTTCTGCGAAAGATGAATCGGCAGAAATTCGACCTTCTAACCACTGGCAAAAAACTACACGAGCACTGAAATCCAACGAAAGCAGCTCTTGAGTGCGACGAAAATGGTACGGATGTTGGCCGTCATCATGAAGAGTTCTCCATATTACTCTGTGATCCACTTGGAATGTTGCGCCAGCACGACGTGTACTGGTGCGCGGATTTTCAGCGAAATGTTGAAGAATCTGCGTTTCCAATCTCGATCCGATGTGCGTACTGGGACGTCCTTCGTTTCGTGGTGGGTGAACGCTTCCCGTGCTGTGCAGACGGAGACAAAGCCCTCGAAAACAGGAATACGAAGGAAGCGTCCGTTGTTCCGAAAGCGGCCTTCCGTCAATAAATCGTTGCCGGTAAACTTCTCGTGCTCCATGACAACTTCCACCCGCAGCTCCAACACATAAAATCATGTCGTAATATTCCAAATTCGTATACTGGGATGACTGTGATGACATCGTAGATAAGAGCGGTGAATAAGACAACAACACAACCTCACACTTGAAATGATCTAATGCGAGTGAACTTTCAACTCAAAATCTTTCAAAAAATTGCAATTCTTTAGAAAATATTTTGAGGACAATTAGGGTTCCGCACTTTAAAAACCCCATGCTACCTAAGGTCGTGTAAAATTGCTTACTTTATTACTAGATATCGGAGTGTGCCAAGCTGACGTCTTTAAGAGAACTATTTACCATGCCTTTGTCCATAAAACAAGAAAAAACTAATTTCTATTCCCAAACATTACACGATTTTAATAATTATTTCATATTAGCTGCGCTTACGGTTTTACCCGCGAGATGATGAAAAACGGTGATGATGATGATGAAAAGTAGCCTATGTGTTAATCCAGAGTATCAGCTACCTCCATACTAAATTTCATAAAAATTGGTCCAGCCATTTGAGCGTGAAGAAGTAACAAACATACAAACAAACACACAAACTTTCACTTTTATAATACTAGTATGAACACTGAACATTTCACATTAAAATTATAATTTTTATGTAGGTACTTTACAGTCACCACCATTTTACATCAGGCGCAACTCAATATCATAATAAAATTATTTAAAAAAAACTCGACTGCATTTAAAAAAAAAAGTACCCTATGTCACTCGCATTATGAAGACGATTTATATGACACCTCGAAATCTATCGAGCCGTTTAGGCTGTAGAGTAGAGGGTGACAACGAAACCTCATACATACATACAAACATACTCTCGAAAAACATAACCCTCCTTCTTCGCAGTCGGGTAAAAAACCCTCAGTAAAGGGGTTTGTGATACTTGACTGTGACTTGAAAATCCTATGAAGTTTTATCGTCAGCACCTAGCCGGTAACACAGCGGCGACAGTGTTGCAGATGTCCATAGGCGGCTGTATTGCTTACCATCAGGCGAACAGACTGCTTATTTGCCGCTCTTTTATTTAAAAAAAAGTATTTACATATTAACACTAAAAACACTAGTTTTGTAAAATAAATAAATACGCCTCACACTCATAGCTGCCCACTCGGTCATTTTATTTATTTATTTTGTGTCGAACGCACAAGTACAACTAAAACTAAGACCCAGAGAAGATATTCGAATTCATCATTCAAATATGGACCCGGCAGGGAATCGAACACGGAACCCTCAACTATTAAATTTCGCAGATTTAGGCGCTTTCTTATTCTCCTTTCGGCTTTTACGCGTTCGCGCGTTGAGCTTATTGGTCCGCGCCAGTATTTGTAAAATACCGCTGCCCAATAAGCGGGAAGCGCTATCCTTTGCTCTGTTTGACTGTTGCCGACAAGTGCACGTGGACTTCCGTACTTGGCAAAGAATAAAACTAGACTAGAGGCGTCAATTAGTTTGAAGTTATACGAAATATGTCGAAGTAATGAAATGATAATACATTTTTGTACGATACTATCACAATAAATTAAAAAACAAAAGCTTAGGTGCCTATTTCCAGTGATAAATGACGCTAGACGTAGGTCTACGATGTACGTGGGGTTGCTTGGAACTTATAGGCAAGCTTTTTATACCGCAGTACTTATTCTAGGCTTCTTCTACTTTAGTCATGTAAGCCAAGTGGCTAGCCCTAGTGTCGGAGTTTTAAACCGCCCGATATGACTCCAACATGTTTTATCGAATCTAGCGATTGTTGTTTTAGAGCATTTAATTCTCAGTAAGGTATTTAATTTATGTTTATTTCGTTCACAGTTTAGAATTAGGTAATAAAAAAATCTTTCTGCGCAAAATTTAGTCTTTGATAGACAAGGTCGTTTGTCAGCTGTTCGTATGTTAGGGTTGCAGCTGGTCAATTTTACATCAAACTTTGATTCGTATTATCTGGTAATCTAACATGCTGATATGAATCAAACCTTCGGAGATGAAGTCCACATCAGTGTTGGCATCGGCTGTCAAAATATTGTTGGGGGTAAAACGGGCACGCTGTATATTAGGCAAAGGAAAAAGATTGGAACGAAGCCAGAAAAGGAAAAAATCGATGTAACTCAGCGAGGAAACAGAGAAATACTCAGACTGAGAAAAATATTGTAGTAACGAATGACACGGATTTATTTGACGGATTCCGATACAAAGAAGTTTTTTAGGGCAGTCCTTGTGGTTGTTTGTTTGGTAAGTTATGCTCGTAACTCTCGAGTCTCGAGGGCTCTTCAGACTGAGTTGTTATATAAATCCTACGAATATATTATATTATAGCATCATAGCTTTTTTTAGCTTTTCCCGCGCTCTTTTCTTGCTTTCTGTGTTGAATACATTTCAGCTATTCAATGAAAAACGTGAAGTTTATACACTTACAGTGCATTAGGCGTTCGATAATTGGTCGTACTTTTAATGTATTAGGTAGGTTGCACATCCTGGCTGAATGTTGATCTGCCGTATTGTAAGATAGAAGTATTAGATGGCTCTAGTTATTATGAAATGGCTATTCATTTTATAGCGAGGTTTTTTTGTTAAGCATTAAGTTTTGGAAGCAATGATAGGCTAGTTAGAGAAGGTCCGCCTCTCAAGCCAGGGGGTTCAAACCTAGCCGTCGGCACCCACCAATTTGTTCATTGTGTGTACATGTGTGCGTATTGTATGTCATCTGCTACATGACTGGAGCCCAGCGTATGGCGACAAGCTCGCCCCCTGTCACATTTGGGGCTGAATATCGTCCGGCGAAATGTGGGTGTTGTGTTGTACCTCTGCCAGCCCCCTCGGGGGAAAGGCGTGACGATATGTTTTTTAGTTAATTATTTTAAACATTTATTTTCTTTATTACTTATTTACCATTCATATCCAGCAATGTCGCTCGCGTACATATTGTTTGGACGTTAAGGCGAGCCTGGCCAGAAAACGTCTAGCAAGAATCAACTTTCCTCTAAGATAAACCATGGATTTTACTGTGTGAAAAAAAATATGTTATTCTTAAGCATGTTTTTAAGTGGAATCATAAATCTGATACATGTAATGAATAACTTCACTCGATAGAAAAAAAATCCAAAGTCACCTCTATTTGGTATTTTAAACACGATTTGCGACTTAATTTTTACAAATCATATTGCTTTTTTATTTTTTTTACGAATTACAATGCAATAAAAAAATGGAATCATAAATAAAAATGTTAAAAAGTTAACATGGTAATTTTATATGATTTTTTATCACGAATTCATGGTAAAAAGGCACGTTTGCGTGACCGCCAGTCCGCCCGCAGACCCTGTCGACGCCGGACGTGTGCCAAATTTTTGTGATCTCCGCAGTGCCGCACACACCAACACCAACCAAGCATTTAGTTTTGCCATAATGGGTAACAAACATAATAAACGAAAAAAAAGCTCAAGTCTGACTTTTAGAACATCGTACGAGTCAAGGAGCAAACGTCGGTAAGTAGATAAACTTCTACTAGATTAAATTGGTAATCATTGTTTTTATTTACTAGAATCGACATTTCTTGCATTGCTTTTTGTAGTCAGATGATGTATCAACAAATCTATTAGTACCTACTTATATTCGTTTTAGTGTTTTCAAATATCATACTCATTATCATAGATATTTTTTTGTCTCGTTACGTGTATTCACGATGTAAATACCCGGCCTAGTGGTATACCTACTAGTGATATTTATGTAGTTATACCTACCTACAGTTACAGTTTTTTTTTGCAGAAGACTACTACGTAACAAACTCCAATGACTTTGGAATTGACGAAACGTAAGTACCTACCTACCTTTTGTACCACGCAGGGAGGCGGGTGTTCTGCGAAGTTTTGACTATGTCGGTCACCATTTATTATTTCACCCAGACAACTTGTGAGATACGGATACGGAGCGACGTTCATACTTTCATTTTTCCTGAGCATTCTAAACTGCACAACGAGTAAATACCCGCCCTAGTGGCATACCAGTGATATTTATATTTATATAGTTATACCTACTTACACGAATACCTATCTTACAGTTTAGTTTTTTTTTTCAGAAGAGTACTACAACTAAATGTAATAAACTCCGATGACATTGGAATTGACGAAACGTAAGTACCTACCTACCTTTTGTAACATGCAGGGCGGCGGATCTTCGCTAAGTTTTAACTATACAGGATGTTAGGTAAGATACGGGACGACGTTCATACTTTCATTTTTACTGAGCAATCTGAACTGCACAACGAGTAAATTACCCGGCCTAGTGGTATATCTAGTAGTGATATTTACGTAGTTATACTTACCTACATGAATACTTATCTTCGTTTTTTTTTTTGCAGAAGAGTACTTCAAGAGAATGTAATAAACTCTGATGACATTGCAATTGACGAAACGTAAGTACCTACCTTCTTTTTGTAACATGCAAGGTGGCGGATCTTCGCTAAGTTTTGACTATACAGGATGTTAGGTAAGATACGGGACGACGTTCATACTTTCATTTTTACTGAGCAATCTGAACTGCACAACGAGTAAATACCCGGCCTAGTGGTATATCTAGTAGTGATATTTACGTAGTTATACTTACCTACATGAATACTTATCTTCGTTTTTTTTTTTTGCAGAAGAGTACTTCAAGAGAATGTAATAAACTCTGATGACATTGCATTCATTCCCGCTGCGGCACGCGCGGGGAGCGCGCGCGTCCACTTTGTTCCTCCGTGCTCAGTGCGAGTTAACCGGTTCTAAAAATAGGGAAGCAACACTAGTCGATAACTCGGGTTATCGATAAACCACTATGGACAAGTACCTTGTGAGGACTTCGTCAACTGAGAGTCTGACTGGTAAGCGGCAAGCCGAAGGTCCCCTGTGGAGAAGACCCAAACGGGCAGTTACAAACCAGAACAAAGCACCGGCAGGAGCGCCAATTACCGTTTCAAACCGATTTGGAGCCCTGCAGGATGACTCTGACGGTGACCAACTCGACGACTCAGCTGCAGCAACTTTCAAGATAGCTTCAAAAAGAAGGCAAATTGGTCAAATCCCACCAATCCTAATCGAGCTCTTGGGAGATTGGAGTCACAAGAGTATTAAAGAAACCATTGAGAAGTATGAAAAGGGCTTTCATCTCCAATTTAGAGGACGAAACAGAGTTAAAGTCCAATGTTATACGGCCAAGGGTCATCAACAAGTAAAAGATGGCCTACTCAAGGAAAAAGTGGTATTCCACACTTTTTCTCGAAAGGATGAAAAACTACCTAAGGCAGTTATAAAAGGACTTCCCAAATTCCTCCAAGAATCACTACCAGCCGAACTAGCCTCGATGGGGTTTCCCGGTGCTACGATAACCGAATTGAAGACATTGAATCCCACCGAGTGTCCTCCACTCCTAGCACAGCTTCCCAGTGGCAGTGATATGGGCAAGTTTAAACAAATAAGATACCTCTGCAATTGTGTCGTGAGTATCCATAAATATAAAGTCAACAACAAACTGGGCACCCAATGCTTCCGCTGTCAGGGCTTTGGGCATGCCTCAAAAAATTGTAACCGGCCGGCCAGATGCGTCAAATGTGCCCTTGACCATCCAACGTGGGAGTGCCCAAAGAAGAATAGGGATGAGCCTGCTCACTGTTGTAATTGCAACATGGCCCATCCTGCCAACTATGCACAGTGCACAGAAAGAGTTAAATATCTAGATAGAATACAGTCTAAACGAGAAGCGATACGCAATCCAGTTGTTGTAAGGGCTGAAACTATTCCTACAAACAACTTTCACCAATCCAAACCTACGTGGGCCCAGGTAGCTGGCCCAAGTAATCGCCGATCATCGCGGTCAAACGATAAATATACAAATGACATCCAGATTTCCACCGAACCATTCCAACCTCGCAGGCACGGATTGACTGTCACTGACGCATCCACATCTGAGCGAAACCCGCCAAATGCAACAATCGTCGAGAAGACGCACATTCATGATCAAGCCACAGCTGAAATGTTAGAAATCCTAAATACCATCAAGTCTATTAAAAATGAATTCGTAAATTGTAAAACTTTCATGGAAAAAGTTATATTGATTCTAACTCACTTGGGACATTATGTCTGATAGATATAATGGGCTCAAAATTATATACTGGAACGCTGACGGTGTTCACCAGAAGCAGCAGGAACTCGCAGAACTAGTAAGTGATTTAAAAGTTGATGTGATCGCCATATGCGAAACGCGGCTAACCAATCGTCTTAAACTAAATATCCGGGGTTTTGCTTCCTATCGAATGGATAAGCACTTTAGCGGCACTGGCCAGGGTGTAGCAATACTAGTTAGAGTAGATCTCGTTCACACTCTTATTCCTACGCCACCCACGACGCATATCGAAGCAGTCGGTGTCTCCCTCACCTTGCCCGGAAGTAGTCATATTATCCTGATATCTGCGTACCAGTCGCCCAACAAGCCACTTCTAATAAGAGATTTGAACTTACTTATGAACACAGGTAGTCAAGTGATTGTTATGGGTGACCTTAACGCCAAGCACCCCTACTGGTCACCTGGGCCCCTAAACTCACGCGGTAAAGTCTTATATGACCACATGCTAGATAGTAACTACGTGATCCACAGCCCGATAGACACAACTCTTGTTCATTACCGCCCTGGATTAACATCATGTATACCAGACTTACTACTAACTAAGAACTTCTACCTCATAGAGAGCATAGTCACCATCCCTGCATTATCGTCAAACCATTTCCCAGTCTTTGCTAATTTCGCAGCCAACATCTCTCGACAATCCATGATAAAATTTAATTTTTCTAAAGCTGACTGGACCCGTTATCGTCAGTCCTTAAATAAGAGTATACATTTGACATCACAAGTATTCCATAATAATAACGAAATAGAATCTACTATAGCTCAACTACAAAACTCCATAATTGAGGCTAGAAATGAGTGTGTTCCCACGTTTAAATTAGAGCCCTGGCGCCCTTCAGCAGTCCCACGACGCATAAAACGGCTTATCCAGCAAAAAAACCGGCTTCGTCGATATGCTGCTGCTGAATCGAAACACATCATTCGTAAGCAACTTAAAGCTAGGATAAATAAGCTACAGTTCGAAATCAAAGTCGCGTTAAAATCGTACCGCGACAAGATATGGGACAGCAAGTTAAAGAAAGTCGACAACCCAAACGCAGACCTGTGCCGTGTAGTCAAGGAGTTAAGATCCAAAACAGGGCCAACCATCCCAGCTCTAAAAACTAGCAGTAACTCGCTAACCAATGACCAACAAGAACAGTGTGACATCCTTGCGGACAGCTTCCTAAGCAACATGTTACTGACACATAACTGGCCCAGCGATGAACAGGCAGCGACTGACTGCTCTTTGACAGCTTTGGACAGCCATTCACCCGATGGTCTCGCCCACGTTTATGTGCGTCCATCGGAAGTTGGAAGGCTTATCCTAAAACTGAGGTCTCGTAAAGCAGCCGGTTCAGACGAAATATCTAACCTTCTCATTAAGAATATACCCCATAAGGCCGTAGTCCTACTTACTAAAATTTTCAACGCTTGTCTGTTACTTAACTATTTTCCTAAAATCTGGAAAACGGCAAAGGTAATTGCAATTCACAAACCTGGTAAAACCGCTTCCGAGCCCACTTCCTATCGTCCGATTAGCTTACTCCCTTGTTTAGGCAAAGTTTTTGAAAAAATTATCTACTCTAGACTAGCTCGGGCTACTGAAAACATGCTACTTGACGAGCAGTTTGGCTTCCGTAGTAGCCATTCAACTGTTCAACAGCTGGCCAGGGTGGCTGAAGCTGTGTCTTATAATCTAAACCTCAAAAACTCTACTGGCATGTTCTTGTTGGACATTGAAAAAGCATTTGACACTGTCTGGCATGACGCCTTATTACATAAGCTTATCAGCCTTGAAACACCAATAATGCTGGTTAAAATGATCAGATCTTACTTATCTGAACGATCATTCAAGGTTCACGTCGGCGACTACTTTTCTCGACCTAAACCGGTGCCCGCCGGAGTGCCCCAGGGATCAATACTGGGGCCGTACCTGTTTTTGATCTTCTTAAACGATATACCAGTACAAACACGAACAAACTTGGCTTGTTTTGCGGACGACACAGCATCTTATACATCTTCCGATGACGTTGATCTAGTGATTAGTAGGCTTCAGCTGTCGATAGACCTACTTCATTCTTATTTTAACAAGTGGAAACTCAAAATAAACACATCAAAAACTGAAGCTATACTGTTTACTAGACATCGTAATCTTCCTACCCGTAAAATCCAAATAGATGGCTACAATATACCTTGGAATAAATCTGTTAAATATTTAGGGATCATCTTGGATAGCAAATTAAACTGGACAGAGAACACGTTAAAACTATGCGTTAAGGGTGCCAAGGCCTTAAAAGCTTTAAGCCCGGTGTTAAGCAGACGGTCCTGTCTCAGTAATCACACTAAATTAAGCATCTACCGCACCCTGGTCCGTCCCTGCATAACTTACGCATGTCCAGTGTGGAGCAGCACGTGCACCACTAACCTTAATAAATTACAAGTAATCCAAAACAAAGCTATTAAATACTCTTATGATCCTCCTCCATATACGAATCTTAAAAAACTACATGTTAAAATTGGCCTACCTAGTCTAAATTCTTATATCTACAAATTATCAAAAACATTTTATTTAGTTAGTAACCCTAAAAGTAAAAATAAACTTGTTAGTAATATTTGCATAACACGTAAACGCAACTTAAAATTTATCGATAAGTATAAACGGTACAAACTACCACATCACTTATTCTTAGACGATGAATAGGTATAGCTGCCCGCGCAAGAGCGCGCTTCTTTTGCTCGCTGTCGTGCGCGCCATACTCGCCCGTATTATCTGTCGATATGAGGAGCGGTATGGCGCGCGCGTCATCGGGTAGTGGAGGCGCGCGCTTGCGCGCAGCACTGTACACGACGGACGAACTCTGTACTGCGCTGTTCCTGCTGCTACTGCGAAACCACGCAGCGGCGGTTTGTTTTCGGCGACTACCGCCTTTATTGGCAAAATAATATTTTATTTATAATATTTTTCTTGAATTGTAATGCTACACTAAAGCTTGCAAAAATTGTAAATACTTTATTACTGTACGTAAATAACAAAAGAAATGTTAAAATATATAATACCCAGACAGCATGTTTTATATTCGAACTACGTAGATTTGAGAAAAACAATTGATAATTTTACTGTTTTAGTTTTGTAGGAAAACTTATGTACACTACAAAAATTAAATGTTATTTAGTTATGTTTAAATAAAGATTTTAAAAATGAATGAATGAATGATGACATTGCAATTGACGAAACGTAAGTACCTACCTTCTTTTTGTAACATGCAAGGTGGCGGATCTTCGCTAAGTTTTGACTGTACTGTATGTATGTAAATTATATAGGGTGTTAGGTGAGATAGGGGACGTCGTTCATACTTTCATTTTTGACTGAACAATCTATGTACTACACGAGTGTTTGGTAGCGTTTGAGTTATAGCCGTATGATTTGAACACATCTAGGCCTGATTAGTACTGCAACGTGATTTTGGCTGTTTTGAAGAAAACTCGTAAAGTTGTATATTCGTTTTTAACGATTAGCGAAAATCGAGCATTTCGGTAAATCTTGTAAGTACGGCTTTTATAAACCTACGACTGGTATGGATGTGTTCGTCGTTGCCTTTGAAATTCGAAACTTCCGGTTGTAAGAAGCGATAGCGGGGACAGGCGAAGCTATGTATATACGTCACAAAGATGGCCGCCGACCATTGTAGATTATTGCTTATATCTCGAGTTCTATCTCATCAAATCAGTTGTTTGAGGTGTCATTTGAAAGCTCATTTATTTATAATGTACCTAGTTGTTATATAATTATGTACATACATATCAACAAGCTTGAACGACAGCTTCCGTGCGCGAGTCCGACTCGAACTTGGTCGGTTTTTTAGAATTTTTATATTTTGAACTTTTGGACATCATACTTATAAATATTTATTTTTATTTTGTTTTAGGCACGTGGATGACATTGACCCTGTTTCACTCAGCGTGGTCATCATCCTGCGTCAGTCATGGTTTGGTGGGGGGTATCCTATCACGGCGTCACAAAGCTTAGTTTTTGTGAAAAGGGGGTTAAAACTTCTGCCAAAGTGTATCAAGAGACCGTCTTATATGGTGTTGTACAACCCCTTAGCAATACACTTTTTAAAAATCTACCGTGGAGTTTCCAACTAGACTCTGCACATGGTCACAAGGCGCGAACTACCCAAGCCTGGCTGGAAGCCAATGTTCCGGACTTTATAAGGGCTGAAGACTGGCCCTCCTCTAGCCCAGATCAAAACCCCCTGGACTACAAATTATGGTCAGGTTTAGAGGGCATGGCCTGCTCTAAACGACACGCCGACATAGAGTCACTTAAGAAATCTTTGAAGCAAGCAGTGGCTATATTTCCCATGGAAACAGTCCGTAACTCCATAGATTCTTGGCCAGACCGACTAAAGGCCTCTATCAAGGCCAAATGTGGTAATTTTGAATAAAATAATAGTTATATGTTTGTTAAGACTTCAATACATATGTAAATATAACTTTTATTAACATTACATTACTGTATAAAAAATAAATGCATTTTCATTTGTAACAGAACTTATGGCTAGACATGCATACATATCGTCACGCTTTTCCCCGAGAGGGCTGGCAGAGGTGTAATACAACACCCACATTTCGCCGGACGATATTGAGTCCCAAATGTGACAGGGGGCGAGCCTGTCGCCATACACCGGGCTCCAGTTATGTAGCAGATGACACACAATACGCACATATGTTCACACAATGAACAAATTGGTGCGTGCCGTCGGCTGGGTTCGAACCCAGCAGAGCAAAATTGCCACTCCCAACTAGGCTGCCATCGATTCTACAACTATATCACAGAACAAATAATAATACTACGTACCTATAGCTCAATTGTATATATAAATGTAAATATTGTGAATGTATATTTTTGTATTGGATGTTTTGTTAGTACTAGCAGAATGTCCGCCACTTCGTACCCAGGGTATGTATACCTATATATCCGGTATAAGTTTACTCGATTCTTTCATAATTATTGTTCAAAATTATATCTGAATCGTGTAGTTTTTTAACTTTGTAACATTTAACAAACCATACAATATTATTAGTACGCACCTAATGGTAAAGTAAGGTAATAAAAATTGTTATTACCATTGTTATACAATATACCCAAAAATAATGAAATTTACTATGTTGTATTATTTAATGAATACCGGTAGATACACAATCATTCCAACACCCTGTATAAATATTTGTCCTAATAAGGATAACAAGTTGCCTATGTGTCAATCCAGGGCATAAGCTAACTCCGTTCCAAATATGATCCTCATCCGTCTAGCCGTTTAGGTGTGAATAAGTGAAATAAGAGTAAGTACCTAACTTCCACACACAATCGCAATCTTTTGTATTTATGAGTGTGAAGTGTGATAAAATGGAAATATGACACTACCGGTAAAATGAAACTAATGCCACGACTGCTCACACATCAAAAATACAACAACTCGTGGACATGAGATTGGTTGTACCTATATTGGCTTGAACGGCATTTTTTAGATTTTTTTTGTTTGTCATCAAATAAAAAATGTTCATAAAATGGATGAGTACAATGACCGACGGATTATTTTATAGATTTCCTAAAAATGGGTGTTTAGGTACTCGATACCATAACGTGACTGACGGGTGAAAGACGTGCGCGCGGCGCATCGCACACAACTTTTGTGTCGCGGGAATGAATACGTCGCGCTCCCAAAAAGTGCGGCCTGAGGTAGAGTAAAATACCTAAAGTTCTGGGAAAGCCTCGCCTAACACGCTGAGCTATATTGAAGAGCTATGCTATATCTAGATGCGATATAATATATGGTAGTCTGAAGAGGTTATGGGGTGGGTTAGTGTGGGATAGGCTGTTTGTTGGCTCAGATGTAGTGTAAGTTATGCCTTTTGTTCCGGGTGTAACCCTGTTTTTTTTTCTGGATCCAAAGTAACTATGCCTAGCTATATATTTTTTCGCGTTTATTGTACCTTGGGACGAAAACTACTGGTTTAAATTGGAGCTACATAATATAAGTACTAAATAATATAAAGTTTTTGTTTGGCAGTTTCGGTTTTTGATCAAAATTCAATAGGTTGTTTTGGTTGGTAAAAACTTACGTTGACCTTGTCCTTTATTTTGGGTATTCCATACTTTCCAGCATTCGCATTCAATCAGACCGTTTAGCTATTTGTAGTTTTGTGTGTAAACTCTTTGTTTAATTAACTTTTTAACTTTATTTGAAATTCAACTTCAGGCTTAGGCTTGTTTACCAATCTGGTTCTAATTCCGTTTGGCGTTGACAGACAGTACCTCGCGTCATGGTGAAAGTGACATTCATCCAAGCTTGACATATTGGCTGATGAGTGCAGAGTGCGTTTGGCTTGACATCAGCATATTGATCAGGTGTAAGTTTTGTGAATTATTGATGTTATAAATCGATCGTTTTGATGTCTGTGGGGTAGATGAACGTAATCAATTTCCGGCTCCCGGGGTTCTCATTGGGATTTCGATCTCGGATCAGCCATTTTACAACTTTACATGGGTGTGGAAAGCTACGCCTTTCCCTAAATTTTATTTTTGTTTCGTTTGTGAGGAGTCTCCAGGTGGCGGCAACGCGCTCTGCCTCATGGGAGGTGTGGCGTCCAAGTGTTAGTGTTAAAATTGCGTGTCCGAGTTGAGCGTCCGTGGCCGGCGTTCCGCTGCCTTGGTGTGTTCGTGTGGTGTGTCTAACAGTGTTCCTAACCGTCTTCCTTAACTGGAGGACGTTTAGTACGGGCTCTTCGTCTAGGTGGGAGATCACCAATCGGGTAACTTTACGTTAAGATTTTGATTGCTGTTCCTGTGGAAGACCACCTTTAGTGTAACTACGTTAAGATTTTGATTGCTGTCTCTGTGAAAGACCACCTTTAGTGTAACTTTACGTTAAGATTTTGATTGCTGTCTCTGTGGACGACCACCTTTAGTGTAACGTAGTTAAAGTTTTACTCATAAGACAAGACAAACCGACGAGAACGGCGACCCTTCCTTATAAATAAATTTTAAATGAAAACAGTTGTGGGTTTTACCTTTACTTCCCCCACTTCCGGTTACATTTTGGCGCCCGAACAGGGACCGGTTAGTCGTCTCGGGTACTACTCCCTGCCACTGGTCTTTCGCTCAGTGACGGCTCGGTTTGTCTTAAAATTTTTGAATTTTTGAAAAAGTTTTTTTGGGTTGTATAAGTGTGTTGATACGGTGTTTTGTGGTGTATAACCTTATTTATAAGTTTCCGAAGTTTGTTAGTTATTACCTAATTAACTGGTATAAGTTTTTAAGATTTTCGACACAAATTTGTAGTCTGTAACTTTGTACGTAAGAATGAAAAACGTGTAGGAGACCTTTCCAATGTTTGTCGATTGATCTGGTCGGGCCTTTGCCCAAATCTCGACAGCAGAATGAGTACCTTTTAGTAGTGGTATGTTGTTTTTCGAAGTACTGTTTGTTGTTTCCTTTACGACGCGCTACAAGTGCTGCAGTGGCTCAGAGGTTGGAAGAGCGTGTCTTCATGGTCCATGGAATTCCTCAGACCGTGATAGCGGATAATGGCCCCCAATTTATTGGACGTGAGGTGAGAGCGTTATTTGAAAAGTACTGTATCCCCCAGGTGCATTATACTCCGACATACTGTCCTCAGGTTAACACGGTAGAACGGTATAACCGTACTGTCGTGACGGCGATTGCTGCGTTGGTCGGTGATGATCAGCGTGCCTGGGATGTGAATTTATGTCAAATTCAGTTGGCTGTGAACACGGCCGTAAATGATTCTACCTCATTTACACCGTTTATGGTTGTTCATGGTAGGGAAGCTGTTCTGAATGGAAATGTCTATGGGGAAGGCGAAGATCTGGACGAGATTACTCTCGGCTCTCGTGTCAAATACGTCGACCAGTTGGGAGAGTTGAAAGAGGTTTTTCGGCGTGTCGATATATCCTTAAAAAAGTCTCATGCGCGAAACGCTAAGTATTACAACCAGCGTAGACGTGATGTAGAATTTCAGGTGGGCGACGTAGTTTGGCGTCGTACACACGTGAGGAGTGATGCGGCGAGGCATATTTCATATAAATTAGCTCCACGTTTTGAAAAATGTACAGTAGTTCGGAAGTTATCGAAGCTTGTGTATGTGCTGGAGGACGAGAATGGGAGACGTTCGGAATGTCATGTAAAAGACATTAAAGGTGTTTGTTCAGTGTAGGGCCGTAGGCCAACGTAGTTGTGTTGTCGGACACTCGATTAGTGTTCGTCAGCGATGCCAAGGTCAAAACTTAGGTTAAGGTTAGGCTAGTTTTTTCTCTCGTGGTGATGGTTTTAATTTTTCTGGGGCTTCCACTAGTTGCCGCACTTTCCTATAAAGTTCGTCAGCCATAAAAGTTGCTGTTCCAGTGGTGTTGGATATTTTTATTAATAGTGGATTTTTGTTGGTTCTTGTTTTTGTGGACCAAAGATACTTAAGGTTGCTGTTCACTTTCTTTAAGAGTTGTCAGCAAGGTTAGTGTGATTTCTTTTTTTTTTTTACGCGATTGTGTGATGGTGATTTCGGGTCAGAGAAGCTGGAGGGCCAGTTATTTAAGGTTGGGTTGTCGGAAACCTTTTCCGATTCTGTTAGATGCTATCGGCCTCATTCAAGCCGCCAGCGTTGCAAACATTTTGCTAGTATAATTGTTTAAGTTTTTCCTTTGCCCCGTGGGGTCAAAGTTGTGTTTTTGTGATTTTGTGGATGGTATCTCTCTTGCGAGTCCTCAATGTTCACAGCGCTATTATTATTATTCTTCTTTCGTTAAGATTAAGTTCCGATGGTGATGGTTATTTGTGGTGGTGGGTATTATGGGGTCGCCGTGAACCGTGTTGGTTAATTTTTTTCTCCTTTAGGATTGTCGACTATTGAGAAAGTGTTTAGTTTACCGTTATCTCGACTGTGCAGCTGGGGGGCCAGCGGGAATTTTTTTTCTCGTGAATAAATAAATTAAAAAAAATTCTGGTGAGGAAGGGGGTACTGTAACCCTGTTTTTTTTTCTGGATCCAAAGTAACTATGCCTAGCTATATATTTTTTCGCGTTTATTGTACCTTGGGACGAAAACTACTGGTTTAAATTGGAGCTACATAATATAAGTACTAAATAATATAAAGTTTTTGTTTGGCAGTTTCGGTTTTTGATCAAAATTCAATAGGTTGTTTTGGTTGGTAAAAACTTACGTTGACCTTGTCCTTTATTTTGGGTATTCCATACTTTCCAGCATTCGCATTCAATCAGACCGTTTAGCTATTTGTAGTTTTGTGTGTAAACTCTTTGTTTAATTAACTTTTTAACTTTATTTGAAATTCAACTTCAGGCTTAGGCTTGTTTACCAATCTGGTTCTAATTCCGTTTGGCGTTGACAGACAGTACCTCGCGTCATGGTGAAAGTGACATTCATCCAAGCTTGACATATTGGCTGATGAGTGCAGAGTGCGTTTGGCTTGACATCAGCATATTGATCAGGTGTAAGTTTTGTGAATTATTGATGTTATAAATCGATCGTTTTGATGTCTGTGGGGTAGATGAACGTAATCAATTTCCGGCTCCCGGGGTTCTCATTGGGATTTCGATCTCGGATCAGCCATTTTACAACTTTACATGGGTGTGGAAAGCTACGCCTTTCCCTAAATTTTATTTTTGTTTCGTTTGTGAGGAGTCTCCAGGTGGCGGCAACGCGCTCTGCCTCATGGGAGGTGTGGCGTCCAAGTGTTAGTGTTAAAATTGCGTGTCCGAGTTGAGCGTCCGTGGCCGGCGTTCCGCTGCCTTGGTGTGTTCGTGTGGTGTGTCTAACAGTGTTCCTAACCGTCTTCCTTAACTGGAGGACGTTTAGTACGGGCTCTTCGTCTAGGTGGGAGATCACCAATCGGGTAACTTTACGTTAAGATTTTGATTGCTGTTCCTGTGGAAGACCACCTTTAGTGTAACTACGTTAAGATTTTGATTGCTGTCTCTGTGAAAGACCACCTTTAGTGTAACTTTACGTTAAGATTTTGATTGCTGTCTCTGTGGACGACCACCTTTAGTGTAACGTAGTTAAAGTTTTACTCATAAGACAAGACAAACCGACGAGAACGGCGACCCTTCCTTATAAATAAATTTTAAATGAAAACAGTTGTGGGTTTTACCTTTACTTCCCCCACTTCCGGTTACACGGGTCAGCGCAGCTATCAATGGCAAGCTAAAATGGGCCTAGAAGTTTGTCTACGATGTTTTGTACGTGGGCGAGTTTCTTTGTAGACATGTTGAGCATGTACCTACTACATATATAGTGCTGTCTAGAACGGTTTCTATTAGGATGCTATAAACTAGTGGAACTGTGCGCTGTAGACCTCGCGGCTGACGTTTGTCTTCCCCTACTGGTCGCATTCTTGAACCGGTTCTCTTGAAGTTTTGTGAATAGGTATAATCTAATTTATTTAGTCTTTTTGTCAAGGCAGTTTTTGGATTTTTTTCAAAATGGCGGAGTTATACATACATATTTATTTAAGAATCGGTTAATCCGGTTTATAATCGGATATTCAATCTGTAGATGGAGACAAAGATCCGGACAGAGATATGGATAGAGATCCGAACGGACATCCGGACAGAAAACGGACACACGAAAGCATTTTTGTCGAAGCCGAAGCATAGACGTTTCGCTTATTATTTATTATATAAGCGATCGTTTATTTTTATATATAAATAATAAAATAAATGCTGCAGATAAAAATTCAACAGTCTTGTGCATACTTAGGTAAAGGTAAACATGGAGGAGAGAAGATAAGACTCTCGTAAGTATTGATCAAAATCAATCTCAAAATGTACAGATCAAGATAACTTAAACTTGATGTGATATTCCAATTAATTACGCAGATACTTCAAGCCAGCTACTACGACAGTTCGAACTCTGAAACTATCTTCTTCTCCTCCTACAAACTTCAGTAACAAAGACATTGCGTACAGCAACTTAGAAGCACAGAATATGCTCTATTACATAGGTCTTAGAAGTTATAATTGACAGATACGTTAGCGTACTCAAACGAATCTAAAACACAAACAAGCCCAGACACCTTCCCAAAGGCAGAGCACCCCATGCATAATCATGTCTACGGATTAATAAGCTCGTTCATTATTCAGTAATCAATATGCAGTAAACAGAGTCTGCGGCGGGTGTCTATGATGTATGGCATCGAGCCCTTGAGACGGTTCTCTCATTTGATGTGGTTTGGGAGCTCTGCAGAGACTGAGGACGAGGGACGGTCTTGGTTAGTGCTTAATGTTAGGTCTTGCTTAGTGAAGTGAAGTGTGAGGCTTACTTGGAGAAATGTGACTTGTCTAAATGTCTATGTAAAATGAAAGCACTTTTTACAAGCTTTTCTTACCCGACTGCGCAAGAAGGAGGGTAATGTTTTTCGAGTGTATATTTAAAAGTATGTATGTGTGTATGTATGTATGTATGTACGTATGTATGTTTGTGGGTCAAATCTAGAAAGCTAAATTTGAACCACTTCCTGACTTTTGATTTGACTCAAATTTAGAATACTTACTTGCGTATCTTCGGTTGCAATGCTATAAACATGCTTCCATGGAGCAGGTCTGCTGATAGATTCGAAAGGTCATAGGAACCCCAAACACGGCCAGTTTACTATTAGCTATCGAATAGTAAACTGGCCGTGTTTGGGTTCATTTTGATCAGCTTACAGTTCTGATACTAACTTCATCATCATTACCATTACTCAGTTGTACACTTCAACTACAGTACTTACAGTAATAATATAAAAATCGGCCAGGTGCGAGTCGCAATTGGCCCAAAGGCTCGCATGAATGGTTACGTACCATTATCTGTAAAAACGGCAAAAACCATGTCTGTTGTATGGGAGTCCTCTTAAATATTTATTTTATTCTGTTTTTTTTTTTGTTATAGCGGCAACAGAAATACATCATCAGTGAACATTTTAACTGTCTAACTATCACGGTTTATGAGACACAGCCTACTGACAGACAGAGAGACAGACAGACGGACAGCGGAGTCTCAGTAATAGAAACCCGTTTTCGGTTTTACCCTTTGGGTAAAACTATTTTTGTGCTTGTTTGGATTTTGAGTGATATTTATTTGTCGTCTAATACCGTGCTCACATTTCGAAGAGCCCTACAAAAATCAAATCACACCCCCTTACATACAAGTACTCAGCTATCAAAAGCGAAAAACTTGTCATAGGAGAGCCAATATTCCAACAAAACCATCAAAGCTTTCCACAGCCCCGATCCTTTCACGATCCTTCCATTCAATTTGAATCCACCCTTGACACCTTAAAATCCAATCAAGTCTACCTCCGCGTATTAAAAGCGCTTTAATTAGACCTTACAGTGGGTTATGACGTCACAGGTAAGGGAGTGAAACAATGCTAGTCCGACCACAATAGATTTAATCACCCTGCCTGAAATGATACGGGTTCCTCTTTTATGCTGGATCTAAAGTCGTCAGGAACTGATATTTGGGTCAGGCCTTTATGGGTGTTTTGTTGAGTGGTGTTAGAGTTTGATTTGAGTTGGGAGGAAGCTGAAATGGGATTTGATTGGATGTTACATAATATAGATAATGTGGTTCAAATTTGAAGAGGTGCCTACCGATGTAAATCGTTTGCTATGTTCTGCAAATTTTAAATGAGTATAGCGGTAGGTTGGTGGGATAATTTTTAGTATTTGCTACTACTTTCTAGTTGGAAATCTGTGACTTTGTGTTGTTAGTTGCTATTTAACACTTAATTTCTGTCAATTAAAAAGAAAACTAGACACACCCTTTTTTTTAATCACGACCAGAATATATGTAAGCTCTTACATTACATGCGAGTACTTACTCATGCAAACTTGGTGTTTTCATTAACATCAGTATGCTATGTTATTTCTACAGAATATCCCTCAAATTTTGGCCGTTCAGAACGTGAATTATGATTCAAATTTCCAGCATTCAGAGCAGTCGTCCGCTCAGCTGCTGCGCTGCCATAAAACGCAGCGCCAGAAGTTAAATGCACTAAAATCGTAGTAAAAATCTGAGTGGACGTATTAAAGTCCTCGTATAAATTCTATGCTATGGCCCAAAGCTGAGCGTGACAAAAATATGGTCGATCTCTTTCCGGCACCCATTACTTCAGTTATGATCCTTGGCCGACGGCCAAAGTGGCCGTTTCAAACAATTTTTGAGGGCGGTTAACCCTATTGCTTGAAAAAATTCAGTGAATAAAGGTCATTGACCCGGATGTACGTCTGGTGGATTTGGTACAAGGCGCCGAGTGCATGACGTAAGCGTGACGTAAGCTGCCTTATCCCATAGGACAAGGCTTGTTTTAAAAACACGAGGAAAAGTTTTTGTAATAAGGGATGACTTCATGCTTTTAATGACAATGCGCTTATGATTTCTTAGTCAATCATTTTCATAGAAACATGTTATAATAGTAATATCCGGGACACTTGCACACACGGTCGTCCGACCCAAAACTAAGCAAAGCTTGTACTATAACGGCTAGAAACTGATATTCACACATATATATATTTTTAACATATACATACATATAACATATCGTCACTCCTTTCCCCCGAAGGGGCTGGCAGAGGTGTAATACAACACCCACACTTCGCCGGACGATATTCAGTCCCAAATGTGACAGGGGGCGAGCCTGTCGCCATACACCGGGCTCCAGTCATGTAGCAGATGACATACAATACGCACATATGCTCACACAATGAACAAATCGGTGCGTTGCCGTCGGCTGGGTTTGAACCCGCTCCCTCTGGCTTGAGAGGCGGACTTTCTCCCCACTAGGCTGCCATCGCTCTTTTTACATATATTTTATTCTCTCATTATATTTTAAATACATACTTAAAAAGATAACTAACACCTAGACATAGAATAAACATAAATATTAATCACTGAATATTTGCCCGAGGTGGGAATCGAACTCACGCCCCCAGGCTCAGAAGGCAGGTTCACTACCGACTGAGCCACCGAGGCGGTCAAATCTTCTACTTATCTCCAGTAACTGTAGTCTACAAAACATTTTTTTTTTGCTTCAAAGATGATCAATACCAAAATGTCACGAAAATTTCAAAACGCTAAAATATCTTGAAGCCATCTTGAAGCCCATCATATTTTCTTGCGGCGAAGAATAGAAGTCTCCTAAAAAGCAATGCAGAAATTTGTATTCGCCAGACAAAAGCCTATCGATACCCGAGTCTTAGGAAAAAGCGAGAAGGTAGCGCTGTATGCAAAAGAAATGCAAATATTTTAAAAGGCTTGCGATCCCGCGGCGGCGCGCATACAAAAACTTTCTCTACAGATTCAAAGGTCCTTTTAAGGTAACCAGACGGATGAGCCCGTAATACTCGCTTATATAGCATTGCTTATAGTAACAGAATAACTAAAAGAAGCCGTGATGAAATATGATCGCAATTAAGATGTACACGCGTCGTTAACTGCACATGTGGAGGAAGACGCAATAAAAGAAAGGTAGACTTTACTTACTTACAAACTAGCAACAAGCAACGCATGATTGATATGGGATAACAACTTTTCTGGGTTTGCAAGAAGTACATTTCTTACTAGTCTGACATTTTAATCGACCGAGCGAGCGAAGCGTTAGTGAGCGAAGAGTCTCTGCTTCAGCTTCGACAAAAAAAAATAGATGTCCGGATTTCTGTCCGGATCTCTGTCTTTGTCTACTGGTCGCATTTCTTAACCGATTCTCTTGGAACCTTTGTGAGGAATATGACCTGGGACCCTATTCGGAGATTTGATATTTTCATCTCACTTTTTTTCGTCCTTGTTGCTCTCGTTTGAAACGTCATAGGTGTGAGAGTGATCAAGATAAAATCTCATCTCATCTCACGCGCAGGAATAGCCCCACTGTAGAGGACAGATGCCGGCCGTGAGGTACAAAGCCATTTATAATAATAAACGCTTACATTACTAACGAGTCAATATCCTAATACCAATACTATCCTTTCATCATATATTATAATTACTATCGATAAGGTAGATTACATGGTACTAGTATTACATATTATGAAATTTGGTGAGGAAGTTGTAAGCAGTTAAATATTTAACAAATATATATATGACGGGAAAAGTCGGGAAAGGCCGAGGTGTCGTGTCTGATTTCTGATCCGTGAACTCGTCATCACGGGTATCTATGGTAACTCTTCAGGAACGTTGAAATAAGTGGACTGTAGTGTTGACTTTACATTATTTTAACTATACAATCACTTAGATTACTTAATTAGTTAAGGATTGTAACGATAATTGGCGATTTAGAGTAATGGGTTTGCGAGTGACCATTTCGTGCGACCGCTATCAACAAAATCAAGTCAGTGAATGACTGACAGACATGACGTTCGCCCGCCATCCCAAACGCAACTCCATTCGGTGTTAACCGCTCTAAATTACCATAATCGTCAAAAATAACAGAACAATAATAACATCGATTAACAACTCTCAAAAGAAACTGATTTTCTTTATCTAATGATGTCACTCGTAATAAACAATAAACTGTTTAAGTTTCTAATTTATAATTTGAACGTTATGTTTATTATAATCTTAGTATTCGTTTATTCTGTTTCTATGCGATTTAGTTTTATTGAAAATCTGCCAAGACGGTCTGCGAAGTTTGCAGCTCAAAGGCAACTCTTCGGAGAGAAATGCTGAAGTTCTCAGCTCCCGGGCTTCAAACAAAATGTTTAACATTTATGTTGAACATTTGTCTAGACGAGCGCTCCCGGCTCTACCCGCGTTAGCCCGCCTGCCGCTCACCGTGTATCGAGGCAATCTGTCTAAATCTTTAACATGTTACACCCCGCCTGATAGAGGTAAATGCGCAAATATTTCATTCTAAACGTTGGTGCAGATCTAAACAAACTCCGCAACTGCAAATTGAATGGACATCACATGTCCGTTGATGAGAATCGCATGATGCCATACGTCACGCTGTCACACTATCAACGTCGACATTATCTACGTTTCCATTAAATAAAACCACACGAGTAAACCGTGACACTTTCAATCTACCTTACAAATTGACAGAATTACAGCAACAGATTTCGTACGGGTTGGCACAAATTTTATTTTCGATAGTGCTACGCGAATAGGTTATGAGCGGGGTTGAATGGATCGCCGCCATCGACAAATCCAATAAAGAAGCGTGCCTTCAAGAAATTTATGTTATTGACCGGATTATGTGGAGTGACGTGTGAGAAGCGGAACAACTCGACCAGCCGACGGAGACCTCCGGCGTGCCATACAGCTCTTTACATTTCCCCTTCATTAGACTTAATACGAAGGGTCGTGCAACCCTGGCGGCTTTATTGATTGTCCCGCCAAACACCTTTTCCGATGCGTCAGCGATCAGCCCCTAGCAGGGTCCTGTTCTACATATTGTGCGTTAAACGGTTCCGGATATGCCGTCATTTCTTGTGATTTATTGCTTTCCCTTTCACGAATATGTTTCCTAAAGTCGGGCCGAAAACTTTTCTTTTGCTCTCCCCAGAGAGAAAAGCCTTCAGGTTTTGCTTGAATATTCAAGTGTTAAAACTTTGCAGGGCTAGTTTGATAAAATTACTTTAGTTAACGTTATGACGAATGTTAATTTCTGTATGTAATTCTGGGCCTGGAGTCCCCAAGGGCTCGCTAGTTGGGGACGTACGAATCCCAGTAGTAAACATGAACTAATCATGTAAATGAGGCCAAGTAATTAATTACAGTGGCAAGACACTGCCCGACCCAAAATTAATTTAGGTAGAGATGTACTAAAGCTAGAAGTAGGTAGGTAGTCTTATTGACAAAGTTGTAGTAAATGCTGGCGTTAGTTGGTTGAAATGTCTGGGATGTTCTGACAGGAGCCAAGATTTTGTGAAACGTCAGCGCCAATAATATTAAGTAGAAATATTTCTTATTGTACATAAAGAATTACCCAAGGTATGAAAGGAAAATTGCTCGAATATTATTTCCAACTACCTCTTGAAAACATAATAGAAACTGGTAACGGAAATATTGTGGGGTCGCGACGTAAGTTCCCTCTCAGAGGGCTTTGTTTAAACCTCTTTTCATCGGAGGCCATAGCTTAATAAATAATACGGGAAGTTTTCCGGTAAATTGTATAGGTAATATTTATAGCAGTTTCAGGGGTTCTTTTGTCCGAACGGTTATGATCATTGCCGAATTACTTAGGTTAAATGATATGGAATGAAAAATTGACATTGGTAAAAAGGGCATTGGATCGGTATTAGCTTGAGTGCTTCTGTCTCCACTTGTTGTTTTCTTCTAAACGCGATAGAAAATATATAGAAAATCTGTGGCCACTTTACACCTGTGTAACTTTACTGAAGAGAATTGTCGATCAATCAATTAGTACTACTTCCTTCATTTTTTTTTTTGTAAGTAAAAATAAATCCAGCTCACGTTATGAAGGCGATAGTTTGTGTGTGTGGGTGTGATTGTTTGTTACTTCTTCACGCTCACGCGGCTGGACAGATTATGATGAAATTTATTATGACGCCGATAAAATTACGGAGCGTAATTAGTGTAATTTATTTATACCCAGGCGTATCTATAAATAATTTACCTTTCTTTTATGTATTCATGTTTACTTACATGATATGAAATTGTTATAAGTTAAGTATCTCATAGGTCGTCATGCTCCATCTTAGACCACGGTCAAACGCCGACCTATTCTGCAAAAAAAAAAAACATTTATATTTCGGAAAGAACTATTACTTATTTAGGACTAGTAATTATTTACATTCCAGTTCACTTCAGTTTCCAATTTTAGCTTTGTATTTTACGAGTTCTTTCATCGCACCGATCTTCCGGACGTTTGGTTTATATATCGGGCTGGCCATCAATCCGGCTTCCTTTGATCATGGCTTCTTAGAGGAGACCAGGTTCTGCTGCTTTTCTTTAAGGATCTCGTCTCAGAGGAGCTTTTTCAACCTTTACAAGTCACTAGTTGATTATTCAAGACTACATACGAGTTACTAGCAAAGGTGAAAGATATAAACATCAAAAAACATTTGTGTTTGTTCTATACTTATGGGTGTTAAATATCTATTTTAGTATGTATTTAAAAATTTATATTTATGTATAATAGTCTTTGGCAGCTACTGTACAACCTTTTAGTTTGGGGTCAGGTGACCGTGTGTGGAAATGTCCCGAATGTATTTATCAAAAAAGAAAAGAAATAGCAACCGTATTGAACTAAGAAAGTAATTAATGCTGCTGAAGTAATGAATGCGTGCTGCTTGTTGTAGGCTTCTGACATGACCCAATTATTAATTTTGTGAAATGGAAAAAGGGATAATTAATCATTACGAGCCTGAGCCACAAAACGCGAACAACGGAAAATTCTTAAACAAACACAAATGTTCATCACATGAATGTTTACCCTTGGTGGGAATCGAACCCACGCCCTCTAGCTCAGAAAGCAGGTTCACTACCGACTGAGCCACCGAGGCAGTCAACGTATTATTTACGTCTACCTAACGTGCCCGGAGGGTGGCGACTGATATACCTAACCAGGAGGACTATTTCTACGCGTGAGATGAAAAGAGATTTTATCTTGGTCATTCTCACATCTATGACGTTTCAAACGAGAGCAACAAGGACGAAAAAAGGTGAGATGAAAATCTCAAATCTCCGAATAGGGCTCCTGCGTCATGCATTGCATGCCCTATGATCAGCGAAATACAATGCATTTGCAAATATGTCGCTACAATATCTTAAAACAAAATATCTTGCGAAAGTTGTATAGAGTTAAGGCCATTTGTCGTTCGGAAAGCTTGGGTACAGTCGAATTATGAATCTCTAGGGCCTTGGGGCTCTTTTCTGGCACATACGATACTGTTCCCTCTCTCTCTCTCTCTCGTTAGGAAAGCTAGGAGTAAGTGTGACGGGTACAATATCGGACCCGCTAGATTAGGGTGCCTGTCCACGATGAGCTATGCAAGGATCTCTGTGTGTGTGTCTGACTTAGCTCTCGAAAGGATGACCCGATTATTATTTTTACTTTTTTTGTTTGAAAGGTGAATTAGTGGGTGAGTGAGTGTTCTTAGCTTATCGGGGGGTTTTTAAACATATTAACTAAATTTATTGCTTGTTTATTTAACCTACTTCAGAGACCTTATTGGTTCATTGTTCCTTGCAACACATCCTTGCACCCAGGATCCGCGGCAACGACGGAAGTACTCCATGACGGGGAAAGAAGAGGGGGGGGGCAAACTTCTTTGGGTCACTCCTTTCCTTCAATCTTCAGGCCCGGGCTTAGTAGAAATAATCATAAAATCAAACCTACCTGTACCTGTGTGGTACTCTGAGGTAGGTTTGATTTTAGGGGGGCATATTTTGGTCCTCTCCCCCACTTCCACGACCCCCGCTTGCACCGCTCATCTTTTAGTGTAAAGACACCCTAAAGCCCCTGGACCAGCGGGGACAGTCGCCGGTTCTAATCCGCAGCAGGTGTGACCGCCCCTTTCATAAAGCAATGCTTGTTAAGGTAGAAAATTATAAACCACAACTAAATTTGTAAAACATAGCAAGCAAATTCGTGTAGGCCGAGTGGCTAGCCCTGATGTCAGAGTTTCTAGGCCTCCAGAAGGCCTCTGATATGGCTTGAAAAACATAAATGCTTATTATGAACCTATGCGTGTATTAACAGTTTGCGTTACGAAAGGTGGTTTAAGGCCTCCTTTTCGGCTCAAATTTTTTAAATCAAAACACGGGATAAGTTTATTCCGAATGATCGGGTAGGTTTTTTTAAAACAGTGATAAGTCTTATTTACTAGACACTACGTTACTACTTACGCAATTATGCTATAGATTGAGACTATATAAGGACGGAAATGGCTGAGACCCTTCCTCAGCAAAACAATAATATTAGGCTGTTGTAGGTTTTGGGGTACCCTCAACGATCCAGCGTTTTGTACCTTCATATCGTCACGACTTTTCCCCCGAAGCGGTTGGTAGAGATGTATTGCAACACTCACACTTCGCCGGACGATATTCAGTCCCAAATGTGACAGGGACAAGCCTGTCGCCATACACCGGGCGCAAGTAATACAGCAGATGACATTAAATACGTAGTCCACAAATGTACAAATTACTGAGTGCCATCGGCTGGGATCGAACCTGCTCTCTCTGGCTTGATAAGCCAGCCTTCTTCAAACTAGACTAAAAGCGCTTAATCTGCGTTTTGTAGGTTTAATTAAAGCTATACATATTGGTATCGTAAACCCGAGACAGGATTCTTTCTCAATTAACAATTATAAATATGTTATGTTTTAAAAATAAATTAATCTCCGTTTACCTGAGTAACAGTAGGTTCTAGGTACATAATTCTCTTTATACCAAGCAATTATTCAATCAAACCGCTACCAGCGTCCGTTCTGATCCGTAAATAACTTACGACAAATGTTAATAAAACGAAGGAACTCGTTAAATTACTTTCAACGGCTTAATTGGACGATCAAGAGCATAACTCGCGTACAGCCGGCCTTTTACTTAATATAAAGTATTCTTCCTGCCGACCTTGTAGTAATCATACTGTGAAGTAGACTCTATAGTAAGGGAACGTACCTATACTACGTGACCATTTCTTACAATTTTTAACCCCCTTCCCTCCCTCTCGGTCAACATCTGTACTCTATACTACTCTATTCTAAGACCTCCTCCCTCCTACTCTAGTTTTACGTAGTAATTCATAGTTTTGAATCGTTTTTTGCAAACAAAACATTAAAAAGTTGTATCCCCCCCTAAATGAGTCACGTAGTATGGGTACGTTCCCTAATATACGAACAGTATTAAAAGAAAACAAAAAATTAGACAGTGTTCTGTTTTTCTTTTAAATTTTTAACTAAATCGAAAAAAAACACAACACTGTATTACTGTGCCGAGGCTATACGAGTACCACGTGTATTGTTAGAGGAGTTTGTGTACAACTATATTATTATATACAGGGTCATTTAGGGTTTGCGATACCTTAACAGATTCAATCTATCTTAAAGTTATAAACAATTTCATGAGACAGACTATAATATAATAAAACGTATAAATTTAATAAACCCCCGACACCGATTTTCATCATTCCGACTAACTGACCTTTCGAACTAAAAACAATAATTTAGTAAAATTGTAATTGTAAAAACTTTTTACAACAATGTCGGTGAGTGCGCCCACCAGCGCGCATTCATCTTGTTGTGCATTTCATTCTTATTTAATGAATGTTTAACTTAAACTCGTCATCAAATATAATTTTTTCTATGTACACATGTCTTGAATTACAATCTAGATCAGAAGTTTTTTTTATTGTTTTGTAATTATTGTAATTTGTGTTGTGAACTTAAATAAATAAAAACAAAATCGAAATTGGTTCATCCGTGTGGGAGCTACGATGCCACAGACACACACACGCACGCACACACACACATACACACACACACACACACACACACACACACACACACACACACACACACACAGACACGTCAAACTTATAACACCCCGTCGTTTTTGCTTCGGGGGTAAAAATAAGATGTTTTGTCAAATATTTACAACTAATTAAATATAAGTGTACCTACGTATAATTATAAACTAATTAAATATAGAGCGAAAGTTCCCGTATCGGAGGCCGAAGGTCAAGCTTTGACTTCCAGGTTCAAACCTGCGAGGCCAGAAGCCGAGCCGCACTGAACCGAGTACGAAGTTCTCGGTATCCTAACTACTATTATAAAAGCGAAATTCAATATTCAATACTCAAATATCTATTGCTCATATTAATTGTGTAGTCATGCAGGTCGTATATACATATTATATGTAAGTAAACATATTAATATGACCCTATTAGGGTATGGCAACAATTTGTACGGAACGATTTATTCTACGAGTGACATACTCGTATCAAAATTATCTGCAAAAAATTCGTCAAGATTATACTCGTAGTAGCATTTCGTTTTTTTATTATGAAGGAGTCGTACTTATTGGAGTCTTCAAATTTATTATGCAATTTGTTATATATTTTTATGGCCATTTAATAAACTGTGCATCACTAGATTTGATGATATTTCTTTAGTCAGTTTGTGTCTGAACTGGAACCTAATTTTTCTAAGCTTATCACTAGCTTTTTCAAAATATTCTGGGTATGTTCGTGCAAATTTGCATATTTCTAAATTATAAATTGTTTGTTTCTAACGCTTTCACGTCTCAACTACTCAACCGTCTTCATATTTTGCAAACACGTTTTTGTGGATGCAGAAAAGGATAGGGTACTTTTTATCCCGAAAAAATTAAGTTCCTGTGGGACGCGGGCGTAACCGCGGGGCGCATCTAGTAAGTAAATAATTAAATCTGCGGTGTAAATCAATGATTTAAAGATCCATACTACTATTATAACATGGAAAGTAACTCTGTCTGTCTGTGTGTCTGTAGGCTTTTCACGGCTAAACAGCAAAACGAATCTTTATGGAATTTGATCATTAATTACAGTGTATTATCACGAGAAAGGTTTTTGGATTCTACTTTGGGAATAAACGCGAACGAAGTCGCAGGTAACAGTCGCTAGTCTTAATATATATAAATCTCGTGTCACAATGTTTGTCCTCAATGAACTCCTAAACCACTTAACCGATTATAATAAAATTCGCACACCATGTGCAGTTCGATCCAACTTGAGAGATAGGATAGTTTATATATATATATATATATAAATAATAAACGCGAACGAAGTCGCGGGGTGACAGCTAGTATTTTATAAATTCAAGCTAGTATGTGTTTAAATTAATAAAGCAATATGATTTAATTTTATTATAATTATTGTATGTAAGCGATGATAGCCTAGTTGGAGAAGGCCGACCTTTCAAGCCAGAGGTAGCGGGTTCAAATCCAGCCGACGGCACGCACCAATTTGATCATTGTGTGAACATATGTGCGTATTGTAAGTCATCTGCTACATGACTGGAGTCCGGTGTATGGGGACAAGCTCGCCCCCTGTTACATTTGGGACTGAACATCGTCCGGCGAAGTGTGGGTGTTGTATTACACCTGTGCCAGGCCCCCTCGGGGGAAGGACGTGACGTTATGTTATGTTAATTATTGTATCCATATAATTTGAATAATAAAGCAAGGAAATTTTGCGTAAAATGCGTACGTGATACATCTCAGGTAGACTTAAAATACTCGTAGGTACGTCCGATTCATTTCGTTATCGCCATTCGAATTTCCCCAGATCAACGTATATCGAGCCACACCTTTTATTATCAAAAGTATAAAGATTCACACTTAAACATCACAAAGTAGTATTTACTATAATGAACAAGTTATTAAAACCAATCCTGATGCCGCCAAAAACAGCTGTTTCATAGAAAAAATATGTTCAAACTCAAAGAGAACTAGTAGCCACTAGTATTTATAGATATTACCTAGTTGTAAGCCAAAATTTGTGAGACTGTAATTTATTTATTTTTTGAAAAAATAATGCCCCTCAGTTTCTGTTCTTCTGAGTCTCTTCTTTCTCTTCTTCTGAGACTCTTTATCCGAACAAGGCGGTCGAGTCTATTTAAATAACTTTGACGTTCATAAGTGTATCTTTGATACCTAAGTTGAATAAAAACATTTTGACTTTGACTTTTAAAGAATTGTAAATGTTACGGGCAACTTGATTAACCGGGCAGTATTTATATGGACCAGTCATTATGATAAATAATGACCAAGAGCGTCTCTCCTGGCCGACTCCTCTATCATGGCAAATCCGACTTGGATTGGTTAGGTTAAAAGCCTTAGCCTTGGTGGTTATTTTTTTAAAACGACCCGAAACCTCCCCTACGTAAATGACTAGGATTTTCAAGTAGTCAAAGTTGTCGGTCCAAGCCATTTTGTCTCTTATACAGACAAGTCATTATTCATAGTGACCAGACTTCTCAAATTCCCCGTAACATATGGATCAGCTGATACTTTTTCCGCAGTTAATTGGATTTCAATGTTAGTTTAATGATCAAAGTTTACGAACACAATGAGCTCCCGCTTAGTGCCAAGTAAACCTGTTGAGATCTTCACTTAATTATTGTCGACTCCAAGTCCAACCAACTGCGCAATACATAAATAACAAATAATAGACGTAAAGGAACAATAACTCATGAGTGAGAGGTCATCGGAGAAAAGCCTAAGACCGATAACAAACCATTAAGCACTTAATTACTAGCAATTAGAGTCCTCATTAGATTGGCCGACTTTCACGCGGAACAGAGCCTGAACGCCAGATCGCTTTCAGCAATAAATGCTTAATTTGGTAATTAAGACAGACACTAAAAGAGTAGGCAATAAGCTTTCTTTTCTTGCATATATTTTTGTCAAAATCGTAAATATTTATTGTGATTGATCAATTATTAATACAGACGTTCATAATGGGTGAAAGATACTTAATGTCATAATTAACATCTACTGTACACATACTTTATCGTAATGCTGGCTACAGGCTTCTCTCTTACTACGCAGTCTGCCTGGCTCTTGTGCCAATCGGGTCCATCCAGTCCAGACAATATGGCTTTAGGCCTAGATATTGACAAGCAGACCTCGTCTTAAACTCGATATTAGCTTCCAATCAGGTCTAAAAATCCTTCGATCATCTACAGTCTACACCAATGATACCCAAAGTGGTCTATATCGACCCCCTGGGGTTGACGATGACCTCCAAGGGTTTCATAAAATACCCAAAACCGAAACCGTGGATGAGACAAAAGAGTTTGGGGACTACTGAATTCTACACACTGGTGTTCTAACCTTGTTATGTACCTGTAGTTACAAGTACAGTGTTTTGTCTTTTTCATTCTTTTAAACTTTCTAACTCGATCGAAAGGACAAAACATTGTAAAACTATTCCGAGGCTATACAAAGTTAATTGCTAAGGGGTACTTATATCTATAAGTTTTTATGTTTGTATAGGGATAATTAATCGCCATAAGATGTGGGTCCGATTCAAAAATTATTTCATAATAAATATACAAGACATGGAAATAGAAACTTTTTTTACGCAAACAATTTTATTTTTTCTATTACCATATCGACAGAAAGCTAAGTGCCGTAGACTATGAAACTCCGATAAGCTAGTCATATACAAAACACGAAAGCAAGAAAAATGTTCAGACTAACAGTGAAGTCTCTTGGCTTTGTTGTTTATTAAATACATTAGGAACACCGTAGATTCACTCCGAGGTTGTAGTATTAATTACTGCCATTCGTCAAGGCTCACCGCGAGCAGATAACGCTTTTATTCAATTTGTTATTCAAGCTTTTGATCTTAATTGCGCCGTTTGTTTATAGGCCAACAGGTGATTTCGTAATCAGTGGAATATAAACAAAGTGTAAAATGGATTTAGAAAAGAAAAATTAACTTGGAGGTAGTAATTTTAGGCTTCAATCGTTCAGTTGTGTTGCTCATTTGTTTTAATCGTTCGTTTATCGACCAAGCGAACGATAGCGAGTGTAGCGTCTATGCTTCTCAGCTTCGACAAAAATGCTTTCGTATGTCCGATTTGTGTCCGGATCTCTGTCCAGCGGTGCTATTCACAATCATTCGGAAACGTTTCCGATCGGATCCCAGAAATTTCAAACTCAAATTGTTCGAATCTCAGTCTACTTTTTTACATTTTAGAACAGGGAATCAAGTATAAATCCGATCGGAAGAATTAATCACGCTTAAAAACTTATGAATATAGACGGAGATTCGAATAATTTAGGTTGAAGTCCGAACGGAAACGTTTTCGAATGGTTGTGAATAGCCTTGCTGATCTCTGTCTGGATCTTTGTCTTCTTCAACAGGTCAATTTCTTAACCGGTTTTCTTAAAATTTTGTGAGTAGCTACATCCTGCACAACTTTGCCTGACGCGATGCTTGCTGCGACAAGATTCACCATCCTGCATGAAAGGGCAGTCCTGGAAGCAGTACTGCAAGGCAGGATGGTGAATGGTATTGAATAGCTATCAAAAACAGGCGGTTGAAAACTCATCATAATCATCTCTCTTAATCATCTCGTCAAGTTTCGATGCACTTTGGTCTAGTTCTATTCCTAAAGACAATGGTTAATCTTTATGGTTCTAAATGTTTTCATACATTATTTAAGAAGTGCTTTGCAGTAAGTACCAGGAGGTCATAAACTAGTAGATATATACTTACCTATAGTATCTTGTTGTATTATCCCATTTCACAAACATATCACAGCTACACAGAGCATCTCGACAATTCACTCGGCAGACAGTTGTGATCTGAACAGAAGTGTTCAAGTAATTTATAGCAACACTTAAGAGAGATTGTTCCAAGTAGTTTGCGGTTATATATAGTGAAGCTTCCGTCCTCCTTACCCTGCTGACTGTCGCCCCAGTTTTAAATGTAACTCTGAAATTGAGGCCTGGAAGCTAACTGGGTCTCTAAGTTGGGTCGTGTCGCGTCTCAACTCACAATAGAAGATGCGACAATCTTGTTAAAAACTTTGCATTTGTATCATCGATAGGTTCGTTGCTCTGTCTTTGGAACTAGGTTATTTGGTCGTAGTTTTTAGATTTATGTTCCGGTAGAATAGTTTGAATTTTATCATGAATTTAAAAGAGCTGCTTGTCTGTCACACGTAGAGTAACAGCCCCTTGGAAACGATGCGGCTCAGTGCGGTAAAAATATATTTAAATAATTATTATTTATTTTATCTACACCAATAAAGAGGATAGCCAATAATGGTGGCAATAGCCTTGCGAAGTAGTCCTCACTAGTATGACCTGTATCGAGAACAACTACAACATGTAACATTTTTAAAAGAAAAACAAAAACCCAGCTGCATAATATTATACCCTAAACTCATACTACCGTTAGTACCTATACCTGACACTGACAGCCCAGTAGGTAGAAGATAGTAGTAGTCATGATGCAAAAAAACAGGGTCTAGTATTCAGCAAACACAATGAACCATCGTCATCCGTCTCTTTCGAACTTGTTGTAAATGACTTATTTCGGTCTTGCTTAAGCATCGATTGACGTCACTAGGTGTTTCTGAATGCTTTACCTGGCGGGGTATATTGTTATACCATGGGTAGCAGATGGTAGTAGTAATCAATCTAACGACATCAGAAGTGGCACACAAAAATGTCAGTGGCACAGCACATGGAGCGTCGCTTCCAGGTGAAAGTGGCATCGGCCGCGGAGCAAATCGCAAATTATCCTAGCTTCTCCCGGTGTACTATTACGAGTGGTTCAAGTCACAGGTGACGATTGCGAGACTTCTTATTCTTTTTCGAAATGCAGGCGATAAGTCCTACGGTGCTATTCACAATGATTCGGAAACGTTTCCGATCGGATCTCACAATTTTCAAACTTAAATTATTATTCGAATCTCTGAACGCATTCATAAGTCTGTCTCATTCTCATTCTTCGTGACTCATTCTTCTGATCGGAATTATAATTCATTGTGTGAACATATGTGCGTATTGTATGTCATCTGCTACATGACTGGAGCCCGGTGTATGACGACAGGCTCGCCCTCGTCACATTTGGGACAGAATATCGTCCGGCGAAGTGTGGGTGATTATTACACCTCTGCCAGCCCCTTTGAGGGAAAGGCGTGACGATATTATGTTATGAATTTTCGATTACCTTTTCCAAAATCTTTAAAAGTAGACTGAGGATTTGAACAGTTTGAATTTGTGTCCCCTGTTCTGATGCATAAGATTTTATATTGGTCACTCTCACTCCTATGGCTTTTAAAATGAGAGAGACAAAGACAAGATAATATCCCCCGAGTCAATGAGAGGCCTGCACTGACGTCGCGATTGGGGTGTATAATTATTACTGTGCATGATAGTGAGACTTGTTTTTAAGAATGTTTTAATCTAAAGTACTTTTTAGTATTCCATTTCATCATTCGATAATACCAACGTCTGTTTTCATTAAAATTAAATGTATTTTAGTAACTCTGACAATTGAGCCGAAAATAGAATGAATTTCACTGAAACTTGCTAATGGCTAATAATTAACTTAATAAATAAATTAGAAAACCCCGTAGTTTCATAAATTCTTAATGCATGAAACTACTGGTTCGGAATTTAAAGCATGCTTGTTTATAAAGAAAAGGTATCAATATCCTTAACCCACGGATTGGCGTAAGATTTTTGACCAAAGACCAAATTGACCAAAAGATAAGATTGAACCCAACATCTTGTACAAATACCATAAAAAGCATATCATATTTATGACGGAGAAACTGCAGCGCGAATTGTGCTCGTGAAGTCCCCGATACGGACCAAATGAGATAAAGATGGATAGATGGACGGGGATATGGTTAGCAAACGTACAATATAGGCATTGTTATAGATATACCTTATTATTGGTATCGAGCACGGTTTTGTTCAACATACATAGTTTCATACCTCAAACCAAGTAACATTATTAAAAGAAAAACAAAAAACCCGACTGCAAAATATTGTACTCTATGTCACTTCCGCTATTAAGACGATTCAAATGACACCTCACATGTCGAAATCCATCAAGCTGTTTAGGCTGTAGGGCGTGCCACAGAAACCTCATACATACACAAATATATACCCACATACATACATACATTATAGCCTCGGAATGCAATATTTTGTCTTTTTTTATTTAAAAATTTAAACTCAATCTAAAAAGACATAACTGTATAATTATTCTGAAGGCACAAAACGTTACTAAGTGGGTGTAGGTAAAAAAAACATTAACTACAATATAAAATATTCTCAGAAATAGCTACTCACAACCTCAGATCAATCTAGAGGAAAAGATGGAACACTGCGTTATATCTCGCTAAAGCCACTTCTTTTTCAATGTGTGTGCGTGGTAATGTTGCCATTAAAAACATTTACAATTGCACGAAAACTAATATTAATTCCCAAACTCTACGTTAGCCATTTCCGTTCCAATATACAACCTTAGGAGATTACATATTTTAAAACTGCACATACTCGTATTTGTAAGAGTTTAATGTTACGGCTTTTTCAAAATTGACTTGGAAAAAAACTGCACAGGTTTTAAAAAGAACTTCAAAATGTAGTCCTGGCCAAACTTTTTTATGCACTATGCATATTTAAGTACACGAAATTATACCATAAACCAATGTACATAAGGTCGAGGTAAGAGTGACCAAGCGAGTAGCGTAGTTTTTTTGCGTCAATGTGTGAGTGTGGTGTACCTATACGACAGTAGCGTAGTTTTTGGATGGTTTTTGGCTTCACTTAGATCATACGCCATGCGCCACTTACATGGGACGAAAAGTTATCCTTCCATCAAATTCATGTGCTTTTACTAAAAATCAGTAGAAATACTATCGTACTTCGTACTAATATTATAAACGCGAAAGTTTGTAAGAATGGATGTTTGTTACTCTTTCACGCCAGAACGGCTGAACAGATCGGGATGAAATTTGGCACAGAGATAGATTATAGTCTAGAATAGCACATAGGATACTTTTTAACTGCGGGTGAAACCGCGGGGCGCAGCTAGTTTTTTTAATAAACAACTAGTGTTTGTATTACATTTAGCAATATCAACAAATGGCAACTGAATCCGGCACTCAGGTCTGTTTACAAAATTCTATTGTTCAATTTGAGGCGGCAGACAATACCTAGGAAATTTCAAAATGTTGGTAACTCAACACAATGCGATTCTTGGTAAATAGATATTTTTAGGTGGCTCTAGCTGGTTTATCAATTACTTGGGTGCTTGTGTAATTTGAATTTAGTTTATTTAAGCGTTAATAATTATTTTTTAGAAAACGATGATAGCCTAGTTCGAGAAGGCCGGCCTCTCAAGCCAGAGGGAGCGGGTTTAAACCCAGCCGACGGCACGCACCAATTTGTTCATTGTGTGAACATATGTGCGTATTGTATGTCGTCTGCTACATGACTGGAGTCCGGTGTATGGCGACAAGCTCGCCCCCTGTTACATTTGGGACTGAATATCGTCCGGCGAAGTGTGGGTGTTGTATTACACCTCTGCCAGCCCCCTCGGGGCAAAGGCGTGACGATATGTTATGTTATGTAATAATTCTTTTAAACAATAATTCTTAGTGTGGTTGTTGTAGTACACATCTGCCTCACGATGTGTATTAAATAATTCTTACTAATATTATTAAGAATGCGAATGGGAGTTTATTTGTTTGCTAAACTGTCACGCTTTTGCTAAGCCGAAACCGAAATTTTGCATACGTTGTCAGGGGTACAAAACTGGGTAGAGTAAAGGACAAGATATGAGGGTACTTTTCAGTCGAAAAAAAGAGGTATTTTTCTCTCCGGAATTGTATTTTTTTTTTATGTAGAATAGGTCGGCGTTTGACCACCAACTCGCCTGATGTTAAGCGACGTTTATACTCGGAAGTAACCTAATCGTTTTTACGATATAGCTACTTGTGTCGACCGACATCTTGAATTGATTGACAAAATAAACATTAACGCCAAGGAATACGCGGCTAAAAGCTAGTTACAATTTAATTTTAAAAAGTGATTAAGTACTTATTGCATATCGAGTGGGTTTAATACACCCATGTATCTAATAACTCTCTGGTTTTCTGCTTATGAGAATAGAAAATTAGTCGCCTAGTCCCCGTGGAGACGCCATGCAACTGCGAATGCTCAAAATTCTGCAAACACATTTCCTCCCATTGTCTATGCAAAGACTGGGAGGTCAGTCCACCATTTGTGGTCCCAGTCACCATCTACGGTACGTCCGGGTTCGAAGACGGTTAAATCTCAGTACCTGGATGTTTTTTTTTTTAATTGTGTTTTTTGGAAAATAAACAATTGATATTTAGTCTAACCTCAAAGCAAACACTCATTGACTTCGTGTTACTTAACAACGCCATCTGCTGTTGTGTCGTTAAAGCAATTAGTTGCTCACAAAAAATAGTATTATTATTCGCCAATAGATGTCACGAAGAGTCATATTTTTCAGTTGAGATTACTCAAACGCCTCCTTTTTGTTATTTTTCTTCCAAGTTTATGTTTAAGTTGATTATCGATAAAACACGAATAAAATCACATTATCTAAAAATGATTCCTAGCTAGATCGATTTATCGCCCCCGAAACCCCCTATATACTAAATTGTATGAAAATCGTTGGAGCCGATTCCGAGATCCCAATTATATACATACCTATATATATACAAGAATTGCTCATTTAAAGATATAAGGTAAGATATTTCAAACAGAAATATTGACACTTACAGTTAAACAATTATTTCGGTCACAATTTTTGAACTTTTTTCGAGTTTTTTTTGTTCGGACCACGTGGTCTGACAGAGTCGATAATCACTTCGCTAAATTATTAATATAAAAACGTATCGACCGGCGAAGTGTGGGTGCTGCCAGCCCTTTCGGGGGAAAGGTGTGACGATACATTATTTTTTTAATACATTAAAATCGTATTTATATCACTACCATCCATACTTTGTGGATTTTCCCCGGATACGTACTAAACGCTTCCGTTCTACGTTTGTAATCCGTACGGCCATGGATTGGAACAACCTGCCGGCTTCATTGTTTCCTGAGAGCTATAACCTAGGCCCTTTCAAGGCCAGAGTGAAGAGGTATCTTCTAAGTCTACGTGCTTCATCTTCGACCACATCGTCGCTTACCGACAGGCGAGTTAGTGGTTAAACGCCGACTTGTTCGCCATACAAAAAAAAAGTATTTAGGTACTCGACCATAACATATCGCCACGTCTTTCTTACCCCGAAGGATACAAACGATTCTTTTAAGGCTGCTTCTCGATTTTTCCATCAACAGATTGCTTTCGCCACATTTCCACCACAGCTCAGCATATCCTAAGCTATATCAAGCACCCGCAATCATATTTACTGCACGGACATAATACAATTTAATAACTAAGCGAGAAAAGTAGAAAGCTAGATCATATTTTGCATGAAGGTAATAAAAGCGGAACTCAGATTCCATACAAGAGAAACCAGTTTATTTATTATCCGTATAAGCCGAGAATAAGCATACATTGTCTTTTGCAGAAACAATATAGCTTTTGTACGCCGTGTTATGTTACCGCTCCACTTTTATGAAACTGTTAAGTTTATATTATACTAGTTGCGCCCCGCGGTGTTTCCCACGGTTAAAAAGTATCCTATGTGCTGTTCCAGATTATAATCTATCTCTGGGCCAAATGTTAGCCAGATGAGTTCAGCCGTTCTGGCGTGATTGAGTAACAAACATCCATACGTCCTGCCAAACTTTCGCGTTCATAATTAGTGAGAAGATTATACCTAAGATATTAATTAAATATAAGATATTTATTAGGCGTGTCGTCGTCCTGAGCTCTCGCTTAATAAGTTATCTCTCTAGACAAGATGTTAGACGAAATAATTAAGAATGGTAATTAGCTACCAAAAAAAATTCTTTTTTACTTAATTACCTAATGTAGAATAAAAAAACTTGTTCCAATTGTCCTAGACTGGACCACTAGCTCGTCTAATCGAGGGTTAGCTCAAGTTTCAGAGACTCTTTGATGACTGCGTAGCTTTCTATTTTTAACCTCTGACGCAAAAACGACAAGGTGTTATAAGTTTGACGTGTCTGTCTCTGGCATCGTAGCTCCCGAACGGATGAACCGATTTTGATTTTGTTTTTTTTTTTGTTTGAAAGGTGAATTAGTCGGGAATGTTCTTAGCTATGTTTGATGAAAATCGGTGTTGATGAAAGTCGGTGTTGGGTTTGGTTTTTTTTAATTTTAATTTTAATTAATATTCACCCCGATTTCCGAAAAGGAAGAGTTTTTATGTTCGTATGTTTATTATAAAAGGAACTGATGTGCCGGAAAGTACCCCTTAGTACATACAAACTTTACTTCTTTATCTAATTAGTATGGATGAAAACTAAAAAAAAATACAGGTTTCTCCGTTACCCGCAAGTGGTTGAAAAGGGTTTCAATAATCTAGATCCCAGTCCGGCCCTGGATTATCAGCTTTTTGAAAGATTTACTGCCTTTCCAAAACGCCTAAACTTGCCGATAGCTGCTTAAAGTTATGTAGTTGAAATTGGATCCATATATTTGTCCCTGAACATTGTCATCAGTAGAAATACTGCGTTTTATCCTTAGGTTCTTCGTTGGGATTTTTTTGGTCGGAAAAACTTTGACCATACTATCAATTTTTATGTTTTTTTTTTTGTAATAAGTACTTGTGAGTAATAAGTAAGTAAAATAACGTATTGAAAGCACTTTCGGCAATAGGTTTTTTTGTGACTAGAAACAGGGGGGCTATTCCTGCGCGTGACATGAGATGAGATTTTATCTTGGTCACTCTCAGGCCTATGACGTTTCAAACGAGAGCAACAAGGACGAAAAAAAGTGAGATGCAAATCTCAAATCTCCGAATAGGGCCCCAGTCCCCTTTTATAAACGTAAGAGTCATGGTCATCGCGTGTCCTCTCGCTTGCTCATATCACACGAGTAGTTGGCACGAGCGGGATGACAAGAGATGACCGTTGTAATTACCTACTCTTAAAATAATAAGCCCCCGGATATTTTTTCTATACTTCTTTCAATATGCGAAAGTGTACATAGAGTATAAATGGTGTCTAATTAATTAGTTATCTTATTATTTACCACTATTTATTTCCTCACTACAAATAAAAAAAAAAGTAGTTAGGTACTATAACAGTTCAATACGTTTATCTGGCCATCCTCAAAGGATTCCTTCATTAGCGTTCCAAGTCAATAACTTCAGTTCAATTCTCTTCACATTTCAGTTTCAGTTAGGCAAACTTTGATAACGACGCTTACTGGCTAACTCTAGAGTCTAGGGATACGAACCAACTAACTTCTAAGGATTTGCTAAACAATAAATAATCGATTGGAAGTAAATTTACATCGACCTTACCTCTAAATTCTAATCGATTAGAATTTGGCTTCGAATTCCGGATTTCGAATAGCATTTGAGTCTTTAGACCTCTGAGATTATAAATTTAGCTGGAACATGCGACATGCGTTTGCGACAGCTGAACGACTAGACGCACCGACATACATGCGGCGTCCGATAATCCTCATACATTTGGTTCTCGCAGTGGCAAAGTCGTCAAGCTCCGCAAAGTTGACGTTCAAGGTGCGTTTCCGATAGTGGTCGAGCTGTCGCAGACGCGTGTCGCACAGTGAATCAAATCAAAATGTATTTTATTCAATCGGGTATCGAAGATACAATTATAAACGTCAAAGTTATAAAAGTGACTTTATCATCTTGTTCGGAACAAGTAACATTATTGGAGAAATACAAAAAAACCCGGCTGCAAAATATCATACCCTATGTCACTTCCACCATCAAGACGATTCAAATGACACCTCACATTTCGAAATCCATCAAGCTGTTTAGGCAGTAGTGCGTGCCAATGAAACCTCATACATACCCACATACATACACTCGAAAAAAATAACCCTCCTTTTGCGCAGCCGGGTAAAAAGAGACACTAACTACTCAGAAGAACGGGCAAGAAACTGGAAGAAATGTACGCAGCCACTCAGTTAACTTCTACAAGGTAGATCGAAGGTCTTGGTCGCGGGAAGCTGCTGAATGTAGGCAGCACAAGACCGATCATTGTGGAGATCATTGGGAGATGCATTTGTCCAGCAATGAGCTTTTTCCGACTGAAATAACACTGACGCTGTTAAAGGTATAGCGTAAGGAGACCCTAAGCATTACGTAGGATCGTATATAGGCTAGATCGTAGGCTAGACGCGAGTGACGCACGTCAAAACATGAACATAATATTAGATCCACAGGAACCGCGAGCCGGTCTGTCAGTGTCCATAATCGTGAGAACACTTGTCCCGCTCCCTTCATTTCACACGTCCGTTATCGTAATAACAGACGCAGAGTGTGACAGCCCTAGTAATGGAGCGCTGATAGGGTTGACTGTCAATTATTAAAATAATAATCGATGGATAGTGTCCATTGAACAAAATGATTTGATAATGATTAGTTAGTTGGGCTTTACTTAGCCTTTTCTCCGAAGGGGCCGGCGGGGCTGTATTACTACGCATTAAGCGGTCTTTCTTGTTTCGTATTTTGTTCTCTATGCTAATTGTTAACCCTATAGATTTTTTTTTTCATATCCACTGAATAGTTTATGCAGTCACAATTAATACACTATTATTAAGGTAGGTATATTCTTTACAGGTACGGTATTTGCTACTTGGACAAGACCTGCCTGGGACGACAACAAATCGTCTCAAGTGGAGATTATTTTTTTTACATTTGTTGGAGAACTTACAGCCCATTGATAATAAAAAACTGCATTGTACCTAGTTTACAAGGCCAAATAAAAAAAAACCGCCAATATAGCAAAATATAGGCTTAATGGTAGCAACTGTTAGAGCTTTAAGAAATTATTAAGACAGATAAATAAAACCACAAAACTAAAGCAAATCTTATTTAGCTTAGGGTAATTTGAAAATTAAGTAAAAGAATAAGTTTATTTTTTAAGAACAATAACACAAGGTATCATACAAGATGAGAATCGATGACACCTGCAGAAGTTTAAAACTGAGTCGCAGATGTCAACGCCCTCGTCCGAAGATTTTTACAAGAAAAGTTCCGTAATTAATCTAAATATAAGATAACATCTTTCGAAAATAAAGAAAACTGCATAAAAATATTTAAGAATAAATTGTTTGTTGGATAATGTACAATTTTGGTAAAAAAAAAAAAATGTATTTGCAAAGTGGTAGCCCTAAGCAAGTTCAAGTTTAACCGATCAGCGAGGTCACAGGGCTGACACGGTGATTTGTTGCCGCCCCCACGTCCGGTGGCAACATTTGACGCATTTGTCTCCCTGATGATGGACCGCCTCGCGTGACGGACTTGTTCGCTAGAGAATTGTTTGATTTTAGATTGGTCACTTAGGAGATCGCTATTAGATTCAAAAGAAAAAAAAAACACTGTACGGACTGTTTGATTGTTTATCTATAACCTTTTTTACCCTTGACATAAACTTTAGAAGAATTAAATTGTTCAATATTTTATATGAAACTAGCTGCGCCCCGCGGTTTCACCCGCGGCTAAAAAGTATCCTATGTGCTATTCTAGACTATAATCTATCTCTGTGCCAAATTTCATCCAGATCTGTTCAACCGTTCTGACGTGAAAGAGTAACAAACATCCATCCATCCATCCATCCATCCATTCTTACAAACTTTCGCGTTTATAATATTAGTAGGATTTTAACACTGAGGGTAAACTCTGAAGCGCTGTCTATTTTGGCATGCAAAGGTACATATAAAGTACAGTAAGTACATTATAATAAAGGTATATTTACAATAACCAGTGCCGTAGTATACCGTGCAGTAACCGTAAACGACTAATTAACTACGATACAACCACTGTTATTTTTTCCCTCTGAACTTTTATTAGCGAACCTGTTAGACGCTGTCCATTATACGATCAGCATTTTTGGAAGCTTATGGCGTAGACGTTTCAGAAAATTGCTAGCTAAACCGAAACTAAATGCAAACAATATTAACTAAACGCGAATCCTCGTTAACCGCTAATATTCCCCGAAATACAAAATACACTTTGATATTCATTTGGCGTCCAACACAGGATGTGGCTTGTACGTGACAAAACCGAATTGCAGCACGGCTGCTAAACATCCATGACACAGGTTTTTGCTAATCATCTAACGTTCAAATAAGCATAGGCAAGGAGCTGTCTACCTCCGGCGAAAACACCGGTAGGTAATAAATACACTGTGATATAACTTAAAAGAGAAGACGCCGCACATCACTACTATGATCCGTTCAAGTGCAGGCACCCGGCCACACTTCACTTAGTTGCTCGCTAGCTCTCGACCGGGTGGTCGAGACCCAGCAGGCCTAGCATGCGCATCACGACAAAATCTTCTCATCAATTTTTGTCGTGTAAGAACGTGACAAAGCTACGTGTAAATATTCGTCCGTCTCCATATAAAGAGTCGACAAAATGTTGTCGCGGCGTGCATGCTAGGCCTGCAAGTCTCTTTCGACCTAGTGGTCGCGAGAAAACTATGCCGCATGTTTGTACTATGTGGTTAGACGATTAATTTATTGTTTCAGCGCTGCAGCAAACTTTAGTTTGCTGCAGCGCTGAAACTCTCAACAAAATGGGGCAGGACCTTTCCTTTTAATAGTTGCTCTACACATAGTAATAGAACTCAACTCTATAGGTCTTATAATGGGTCGGCACAGCAAATACTTGCCCACATACTAAAAAACGTTGTTTAGCCAACCGTTAAGAACGGAATAGTTTTACAGTGTTTTTGTCTTTTTCGATTGAGTTAAAATTTCATAGAAAGATGACAAATTGACAATACAATGTGTAACATATATGTAGATTATCTGAGCCTACAAAACGTTTATTAGTGAAGAGGTTACACAATGCGGCAAAGCTTTTATGAATGTGAAAAATATAGATAAGGGTTAGTGCTTGCTCTGTTAGTGCTCTGATGCATACTTACTACATTGTTTAGTTAAACAAAAAAAAAAATACAACAGCTGTTGTTTTACCTTTACCAACGATCAACGTCACGAATGACTACACACGACAAGGTAAAAAAGGCATGCATGATAATGTCATTTACACAAAAAAAAAACATTCTATAAACTTTTTTAGCAGCGGTTATTAATTTGGTTTTCTGTGTAGATTAAGTTTTGTCCATGTCCAAAAACTTTAATACTCACAATAATTATTACAATAGCTGGGTCAACTGGTACAAATGTGTCTGTGGGGCAATTGCGTCTTTCGAGAATTACTGACAAACCCTTCACAAATTAGGCAACTGCTTCTTTCTCTCCTTAGTTACAACAATCTGTACTAGATGGCGTTAGTTGCCTAATTTGTGAAGGGTTTGTCAGTGATTCTCGAAAAACGCAATTACCCCACAGAACCAGTTGACCCTATCTTAAAATGGTGTGAAAGAAAATCATGCATGACAATGAAACTTACAGAAGAAAAAACAATCCTACAATGTACTTGAAATACTCTAGATATGAGTCCTAAGCTCTCGATCTAAGCCAGTCTATTTCTGAGAATTCTAATCGATCTCTAGACGCGCTATAAAAACTGTCTGCTTGTTTGACAACCTCAGTTACGGTCCAGTAAGTCGAATGAAAGGCCTTACCTACTGGTAAATGGTGGATTTCCTTTATGCAGTTTTTCGTAACTTCCAAAATGTTTACCTGAAACAAAAAGTGCATTGTTAGAGTTAGACTTGAGAAATCCATGAACAGTCGACTGTTTTTAGGCGTGATACTTCTTAGTAATTTTATTTAAATAACGATGTCTACGTTTGAATTTTTATCAAAACTATTGTACCACTATAAAATATGACCGGAAACTAACGTAACATTAACATTTAAAATATAATCATTTGCTTAAATATGTGCTTGAATCGGTGAGCGTTGCTGCATTTAAAGTAAAATTATTTAATATTTTGATAGAGAAGAGTTATTATAAGGTCGACGAATTCCTTAATGACAAATTTAATACATTACAAACAATTTAAGTAGCTCTGACATTGTAGACGTTTGGCAAATTAAAATATTGTATGTTTGCTATGGACGAAGCTGTTGATCCTATAATTCGATTTCAGGATATTTGTAACACACAGTTGTACAATAAATGATTCTGATTCTGATTTATGACATCATTATTGTCTTGCCTTTTCTTCCGGAAGGGTTGGCAGAGGTGTGATAGAACATGACCACTTTGCCGGACGATATTCACTCACTTACTATGTAAACTAGCTGCGATTTAACACTAAGGCGTCTATTCCACAGCTAGCAGTTGATAGCTCTAATTTTCGAGTTCTGGACATTCTGCGTATCTACTCCGTAATGAATAAGCATACATTGTCTTTTGCAGAAACAATATAGCTTTTGTACGCTGTGTTGTTACCGCTCCACTAAATTTAGAACAAAAGACCGCTTGCTATGGAGACGACCACTCCTTGACTGCAGTCAGCTCACTTGTGATAAGTTTTAGAAAATGAGCTTTCAGATTAAACTTAGGCCAACTTGGAAAAGATACGCAGCTAAATTCTTAAAGGTAAAGTTAAATTTGTCACAGTTAAACTGTTATTTAAATTGTATACGTCACTCTATTAACTTCTAACTCTTGGTGGCTAAGACAATTTATCAGTTTAACCTATGACGAACAGTTAACTCCGAGTTTAAAAAAAGATAAGTACCCCGAGCTTCTGGAAGTGGCGCTTATGCTGTTAACTGACCATTTCGGAAAACACATTACAAATATGATATTCTTCTCTTATCGTCACGCCTTTCCCCCGGAGGGGGCTGGCAGAGGTGTAATACAATGCCCACACTTCGCCGGACGATACTCAGTCCCAAATGTGACAGGGGGCGAGTCTGTCGCCATACACCGGGCTCCAGTCATGTAGCAGATGACATACAATACGCACATATTATGTTCACACAATGAACAAATTGGTGCGTGCCGTCGGCTGGGTTCGAACCCGCTCCCTCTGGCTTGAGAGGCGGACCTTCTCCCAACTAGGCTGCCATCGCGCGCGCCATATTCTTATCTAAGACTACCATACTAGTGTAAACGGGACTTTTATAGGCAATCTATCTACCAACTAATAAACCTACGTAAGTGTGTCATTATTTAGAGATTTATAAGAATTTAATTTAAAACACATCATAAAATATCGATAATGTGACAAGCTTAGGTTATCTACTACATCGTCTCGTTAACATTTACAACCTGACGTGTAAAAAGCTTAAGTATGTACCTATATCGAATAAAGTATCAATTTTCAACGATATTATAAATACGTAATCAAAAATAAATATCGTTCTGTAACCTCAAGAGAAACCACATCTCCGTGTAACACGAGAGAGGAATTATAATGTGATACTGGCCACTATGTGTAAATATGGATGAAAAAATGTAAAGGGCAATGACCATACCTTAACCAATACTAAAACTAAGTAGGAACTGAGCTAGATGTTCGAACTTAGGTTACTTAGGTTTTGTACTACATTTAGATTCAAATGGTGGGCAAAACACTCTTGGTTCCAGTTCAGAGAGATTAACGTTATGCTCAACTTTAAAGTAGAAATTGAAACTAAGATAAACTGAAATACGCTTGAATTACGAGTATGGTGGTCCCTAACATAAACTAGAGCTCCATTAAGAAGACAGACTAAATTTTAAGCTAAATATCGATCTATGGCATCTATTACTGAGTATATCTTTCACTGGAGTCCAGCTTCAAATAAAGCATGCGTGGGTGCATATCGTTGTCATCACGACCGTTTTAAAAGTTACTACTGATTGAATTACGGTTACGGAAAATTGATAGAATTTGTGATATCAACCAAGTTTTGCTTAGTAAATAAAAAGCCAATTTTCAAGCTAACGTTTTAATTTAAGTAAGCTCAGTATTTATATATCGTCACGTCTTTCCCCCGAGGGGGCTGGCAAAGGGACAACACCCACACTTCGCTGGACGATATTTAGTCCCAAATGTGACACGGGGCGAGCCTGTCGCTATACACCGGGCTCCAGTCATGTAGCAGATGACATACACTACGCACATAATTATGTTCACCTAATGAACAAATTGGTGCGTGCCGTCAGCTGGGTTCGGACCCGCTCCCTCGGGCTTGAGAGGCGGCCTTCTCCAACTATGCTATCACAGCTTCTCTCTCAGTATCCAAACTCCTAATAATTAAAAAATATAAATCATGCAATAGGTTTATTTTTTATTTTTTGTGTACCTTTGTGATAACAAACATTTGGCTAATTATGATTAAACTCACAACAAAATTATCAGTAAAATATTCTAGCTTACTTTGTAATTTTTTCGTACTGGTAAAAATGGTTAAGTAATTGCAGAATAAAATAAATAAACTAACAAAATATTACACGAAATAAAAATAATAACAAAGCACTCTTTAATATAAAATACTATATCAGAGTAATACGTAACTACCAGCTACAAGGTCCCAAGCGCCTACTGCTATCCAGTTAATAACAGATGGTGTACCCAGATTAAACGTACTCTAAAAGTAAGCCAACGTGAGATACTTGTCTATAAATCTCCTAGAAAAGCCTTTCAGCTCTCTTTCTTAGCATTTCCCTTTCGGCAAACAGGTAAATGGTCCACTAATTCTGCCCGAGTTCAGGCTAAGGAGTACTAAACTTATTCAAACGACTGTTTTCAAGGGTCAAGGGATAAAGAAAGTAACTTCTATCTAAGTTTATCCTTTTAGCTACAAGTAAATAGTTAGGTAGTTACTTTTAGGCTTAAGGTCTTTGCTGGATTCATATATTAGCCCTTTCCAATGTAATCGGGTTATTCAAGATATTTATTTAATGTAGAGCCCGTACTTGACATGTTTTTTTTGCTCTCTTACCCAGAGGAATTTGGCATCGCACGTCTTGTGCATTTGCCAGTGTCAAGTTAAAGTGGATTTTTACCTCAGATCATTATATATAACCCAATTTTTAAAGACGATGGAGAGATGATGGCGCTGATGAATTCCTCTTCTTTCCCCATTTCAGTAAAGTGATGGATACGAGTATTTTAATGAAACTTTAAGTGGAATTTTGTAGAGAACACAAAAAGTCATGTTTCGCAATGTTTGGATCATTTGTCCACACTCGTGCACTTTAACGGATGGATAAAGGTTAACAATCCACCATTATTATACTTTAACACTCGAAGAATCACAAGTTTTTTAAAAGTATTATTAGTTATTGTTAGAAGAAGTTTTAGACAACTTTTCGGTTCCCGCCAAAATCAAACACCTATAATAATAGGAAAAAAAACCTAAATCATGGAGTTCTATTACTACGTACGTATAGAGAAGTTATAAGGAAAGGTCATGCTCCAATTTGTTGAGAGTTGTAACTAAGCTCGCGAAAATTTGACTTAAAGCCCAGCAGCTATATGCCTATAAAATTTTAATCTCCCGTTTTAAAACAAACACGATATTTTCATGCAGTGCACAGCGTCACTGAACAATCCATTTTTTTATAGCAAAAAAACACGGTCGACCGGCCAATTGAAATGTTTTGTAAAATTCAGTGTTACAGGAATCACGCTGGATTTTTACAGGGTGGTATTACACTTTTTACGACGGCAAAATTCAATGTTAGTATGTAGTATGTTAGTATAGTTTCGAATATATATTATGCGTCTACGTTTTCGGTTAACTGTTTTTTTTTATTGTTACCAAATTTAATTTGAACGGGTCTAAAAACTATCGGAATCGCGAATGCTGTCTTTCGACTCCGGCTATTCGTGCTGCACTCAAGCAATAAAGAATTAATTGTAAACAGTTAGTTGAAATAAGTATTTTCACTTTACAAGCTCGGAAAGGTTTTGTTTATCATTCTAAATCTGAGTGCAAAAGTGCATTTTATCCGCTACCGTGGAAAGAGTTTTCAAATTTCGAAACCTTTTTCTTCAGTGATTTTCTAAGCTGCCAGTCCACTGAAAATTCATTATATTTCAGTGCGCCAACCTCGTTTTAGAACAAACAAAGGTATGTCGATTCTTTTTATCGAGACAGACGTATGTTTAACATAGCTTTGTCACGTTCTCGCATGACAAAAAGTGACGAGAAGAATTTTGTCGCGCGCGCATGTTAGGGATGCTGGCAAGCATAACGACTAATTATATTAAAAATAAATCTCTTTAATTTTTTTTGGCACCCCATGATTTTCCTCACTGTAGTTAGTGAGAAGTTGCGTGTTTAGCTCGGCACTAGAGTTATTGTTTTTCTCGTATATACTTTTAAAATCCTCGCTACGCTCAGGATTCTATATTTGGACGGGTTTCAGTACAAGTGCTTGCACCAAAAAACAACTTTGCAGCCTTGCAAAACAAATAACTATGTTAACTTGTATTAAATGCCTCCTTATTAATAAACGTTGTGTAGCGTCGAAAAAGTTGCAATTGTACAGTGTTTTATCTTTCTTTTTCTTTTAAAATTTTAACTCGATGAGAGACCCAAAACACTGTGTAACTAGTCCAAGGTTATATATGTACTTATATATATATATATATACTACGTTTATTAGTAAGAAGGCTAGAGTATAAAAAAAATAAGTCAAATTTCTTCTAAGTTTACATCTACTTAGTTGTTATTGTTAGAAGAAACTACCAAACAATAGGTATCAATATTCTGCAATTCAGAATTCAGAAACTGTTTTATTATACTGAGTTTTATACTGTTTTATTATAGTGATGTTGTATTATAATGAGTTTTGCAATACATTATCGAAGTCTATTAAGAAAGAAAAACAAATTCATTGAAACCACATCAAAGAATCAAATCGGGAGAAAGTATTTAAAGAAAATAAAGTTGAAAATTCAAAACCAATATTGAAATTCTGACCACTATCAAGTGAAGTGGCGATGCACTTGGACCACCGAGTGAGGCGCGCGTGAACCAATCGATCATTCCGATTCAATCGCAGATACAGTATCGATTCAAAGGTATCGATATTCAATAAATTCTAGTGACTGTGGAAATGTCAAAATGGAGAAACGAGTTCAGGGGGGCTATTCCTACGCGTGAATAGAGATGAGAGTAGATGAGATTTTAACTTTGTCACTCTCACACTTTTGACGTTTCAAACGAGAGCAATAAGGACGAAAAGAGTTGAGATGAAAATCTCAAATCTCCGAAAAGGGCCCCAGATGCAATCAAGTACAATAGAACGACGCAGTAGTCAAGTTTTTTAATAGACTAGACATATATACTTACATATACATAAATTATTTATGATAATAGATAAACTTTCCAATTATTTTATCGAATTAAATTGTTATTAATCATCATCATTGCCATCTTCATAATTAGAAGTTTGAAATGCAGTTCTTGTTTTTACCCGACTGCGCAAGAAGGAGGGTTATGTTTTTCGCGTGTATGTATTATGTGGGTACGTATGTATGAGGTTTCTTTGGCACGCCCTACGTCAGCCTAAACAGCTTGAGGGATTTCGATGTGTGAGGTGTCATTAAATCGTCTTGCTTGATAGAGGAAATGACATAGGGTACAACATTTTGCAGCCGGGTTTTCTTATTATTCTTTTATTAATATTACTTGTTGTTAAAAAAATCTTTTGATAATGTATATGTAATAGGTGTTTACTCGTATCTCAAATCTAACAACAAACAAATATTTAATCTAACACAACAAATATTTTTTTAAACAAACCTTTTTATGGTAGAGTGAAGAGGTATGTAAGTTAACGTCCACCAGATTCATAAAATCACACCAATATTATAAATTCGAAAGTTTGGATGGATGGATGGATGTTTGTCACTCAATCACGCCAGAACGGTTTTTTTAATTTTTTTATTTACAATAGGTCGGCGTTTGACCGCCAACTCGCCTGATGTTAAGCGACGTTGTGGTCTAAGATGGAGCACGTAGACCTATAAGGTACTTATTCACTCTAGCCTTGAAGTTTTGTAGAGTGAAGAAGTACAAAGACGGCAGTTGAGTGAGGCGCTACAAGTGCGCTACTGCTCAGACACGTCTTCGGAACGGTCAATCGGATTTGGATGAAATTTGGCACAGAAGTCGATTATTGTCTGAAATAGCACTTAAGTAGGTTATGAGTACTTAAATGTCTAGAGGCGTCGAAAAAAATTGCGTCGAATCGTATGCCCCTAAAACAAAAAGTACCTATGACACAATCCATGAGTACCTATATGTCTAGACTCTAGAAAGAGTTCCGTACTGTATGAGAACGAAAAGTGACAGGCCAATTTTTTTATACGTGCGTGACAGGTACTCTTTTACTAGGAATGCGTCATCATTTAGAACCTAACTGTTGGCTGTTTTTTTTTTTTGGCCCGTGCAATGTTTTTTCAGTCAATCTGAACATTTCATTCATCAAAGCACATAGGCCAGTTTTTAACTGCTGTTAAGACCGTTGGCGCTGCTAGAGACCATACAGGTGAATCAGTGTCCCAGAATAAATAAATAATTAAGACGATGAATGGTAATAAAATCGCGAAATTAAGCGAATGTTTACGACACATATGGCCAGCGAGTAATTTACAAATATTTACTGTTATTTTACCCTTGCACCGTGAAATGAGGTTTACGAGAACCTCCGAAACTGTACGTACTGTTAATTAAAGAATTGCAATGATAAAGATCAATTAATGGTCGGGCCGATTTATATTACGTTTTTATTTGAATGTTGACGTCGTATCACGAATTAATTTTAAAGATCTCTGAATAAAAATAAATAATTTATTTTTGACCTAGACCTTTTTTGACGTTTTAGCTAAGGCAAAAATGCTTTTGCATGTTCGAATGTCCGGCGGATATCCAGCTGTTCTCATCTACAGATCGTCAACCGATTCTCGTGAAATTTTGTGTTTTTAATCAATTCAGTTTTTTGAAAATTTTTCAAAACGGCGGAGTATTATAGGGTTTGAAAACTTTCAAAAATCATTGTTCAGCTATTTTGAAATACTTATACAAAGACAGACTTGCGAGGTCTTCAGCTCACAGAGCCATTAGTATTAATTTGTACATGTATTCGTTTTAGTAGGTAAGTACCATGGATCACACCCAAGTTACCTACCCAACGCGAGTAATTAGCTAATTATTTACTTACTAAGAAAATTTGTTACATGTTTTCTTTCCTTTCTTTCTTTCTTTCTTTCAGTTCAACAGAAAGGAAAGAAAACAAGTAACAAATTTTCTTAGTAAATAAATAAGTACCTACTTATTTCAAACTGTTATATGATAACGATAAGACAGTACGAAAATTCGCCAATCTGTAGGATTGGAACCTACGGCGATGCGGGTGAGCGCCCCATTGCTTCAGCAGTGAGTCAAGCTGAAGAGCCGTGTTGCAGCGAGTCTAGCTGAAGAACCGTTTTGCAGTGAGTCTAGCTGAAGAGCCGTTTTGGGTCGCACTATGGTCGTCTTCCTGCCCGTCGCCGAAACTTGAAATAGTCTACAATAATATTCATTTAGTATCACTCAACAACTCCAATAAAGATAAATATTTCTACACAACACGAATGCATTTTGTTTATCACTCATGGACCACGTTTTATTGAATGTTAATTGATGAATGCGGGCCGTGGAAATATACAGTTGATAACTAACGAGATGCCTTACAAAACGTAGGCAACTGGATCCCTATTCTGAAGCGTGAGATATTATCTTGTCATAGTCTCCCCTCGTTTGAAAAGTAATTAGAGTAAGAGTGACCGACATATTAATCTCACGGGCCTTAATAGAGTTCCTGGTCCAATTCTGACTCGAGAAATAGTGACCTTGGCCACTGTCTTTTTCATTAGAAATTTAATTAAAGTTATTGTTCGCGTCAAATGTCTCAATCAGACAAAATTTATTAATCAATGATTAAGTATTTTCGGAAAATAACTGTAATTTGCGAGATAAAATTTAACAATCCCTCATGCGAAGGGCGAGAGGTTTGAAATTTTGTCTCAATCTACAACAAGGCCTCATATGGGCCACATTAAGGTGGGACTGGATAAAGGTCAATGAACTTTGGTCTCTATCTATTTGGCGTAAAATATAGTGACCGAAATGATATCGCACGCGCCAGAATAAAGCCCCTGAAGTTTCTAGAATCCCAGTTTCTACTTGACCGAGATTTTCAGATTAGGTACGCTGAGAAACCATTGTAGGTATGTAAAGCAATTATTCACAATGGATTTATTGTTTTCTCAAATGTCCACGAGAACAGAGTTGTTGACTTATTGAATGCTGTTTGAGGCTATGAGGTCGACGACGGCAATGACTATACGAGTACTATAAACACATCCATGTCATTGTAGTACTTAAAGTATTGTAACGTTAGCTGTTTGCGTTGACCTCACCATACCTGTAAGGGTAGCGCCGGCAGTAGCTTTTGATCAGAGTAGTATAGAGTGTATAGGTCATGTACCAGGGATATCCCGATTCCGAAATATTAGAGGAAACAATGGCTGAATGAAAATAAAATTTTACGCTAGATTTTGTTTTACATTTATTTGGCAACCATTTTGCGCCTAGAGCAGCTGCTCGACTCACTAGAGTGCGTCGGCAGAGTCGGCCCTAGTGTATACTCTAGGACCGACTCTAGGTGACGGTCGTGGAAAACCGCCCGATGCGGGTAGTGTAAGACCAGCTTTTGCTTCATCGAATTCCTTGGGAAGCCTTCCAGCAGCGAACGTCTTTCGTTTGAAATGATGATGTAACACCAGTTTATAGACGCGAGTCGTTTAAAAAATTAAATTTACTTAGATAATAATGTATACAACTTTTGTCCCTACGATCGGCCCTTAGAAGTAGGTGAGACTAAAAGGGCTTGAAGGGCTATTATTGACCCGTGAGATGAGATCTGATCACTTTCACTTCTAAGACTTCTTAAACAAGAAAGACAAAGACCAGAAACTATATTGAATTCTAGGAATATAGTCCCTGCTACACGATTGACAATCACGTCTCCGACAGAAGTGATCTTGCTCGGCGACAGAGCTGTTTCGAAATTTGCTGTAAACCGCTATGCACACGGCAGTAAACCACCAAAGTAACCAGTCGGGACGCGTTTGTCGATCCTGTAGCAGGCCCATCAATGGACTACGCTATTATCAACGACCTTTAACTAATAAGGAGTTATGTGGCTTCTATCTACATGTAAACCTTTAGCAGTCTAAACGTCAAATAGCATTTTATTTTTTTTATTTACGAGTATAACGTTAAACAGGTCGATCTCCGTAATTATCCTCATTGTAAACCTGGTGCCGTAGACGCCGGTCTCTCACGGTATGAGGTAACCAACAAAAGAACCAATATGTTTAATTCAACGCGCATCATAGGCGCTGCATCGTACTGCCAGGGAAACAGATAGAATAATGACAACGTTTTGGTTGACTCTGCTTGTTACGTCTCTCACAAATGTCAGTCCATTCTGCCGTATTTCTGAACTATATTTGACGGGTACTGCCAGAAAAACACAATTGTGAGGTTTTGGTTGACTGTCCATGCTGTAGACCGGCAGTTATTTTAGTTCTAGCCTCTCGCTCTGGTAACAAGTGATGCCAACAGACAGGTAGAGACAATAACATTTTGTTAGAGGCAAAATAACTGTGAACCACTGTAAAATGCTGTGAACGGACTGTACGTCAGTCACAAATACCAGACAATGTTGTCCATTCTGTAATACTATTTTCAATGACAGATGAAGAAGCTACAAAGAAACGTATTCTTCGTCTTGATACAGAATCTTGCAAAGGGCCGGTATTTTCCATAACCAATGATATAAAGCGTATTGCTACTTTGTAATGTCCGTTCATTGCCATATTAATATAGAAACAACAACGGTGTTCTATTGAAATAAATTGTTCTCAATATAAGTTACATACATCATACATCTTTCCATCGAGATATTGCTTCTAATTTTCGTTTTTATCTGACTAGCACAAGCGTTCGACAACAGGAGGGCTATTCTTACAAAGTGAGATTCAATCTCACCATTTTTCGTCCTTGTTGCTCTCGTTTGAAACGTCATAGGTGTGAGAGTGACCAACATAAAATCTCATCTCATCTCACGCGTAGGAATAGCCCTCCAGCTAGTTTGAAGGTGAGCTGAGGTTGTTTGATGCTTGGTGACAGTTTCAACAACGACTTCAAAGTTATTATAGACCTCAGCTTTAGTGGCCGCTTTTAGTAGAGACCACTTATACCCCTTACTAAGAAACGTTTTATTGCCTTAGAGCAGTTCTAAAGCTGTATTTTTTATCAAATTAAAAAATTAAAGAAAAAAAAGACAAAACATTAACTTTTTCGAGGCTATTATCATCCAAGTTTTTAGTAAGAGGATTAATGATTATACTAAAAGTACTTACTCAAAAGTAAGCTAATATGCTAATATTAGGCTTGAATGTTTTGAATGCCGTGACGTGTCTTCCAACCGAACTATTTCGAACTAGATATAAAGACTTTTAAAATCATTTGCTTAAATCAATAATTAATAGGAAGGAAAGTCATTAAAAGTATGCGCACAGCCGCACACGTGAGCTGAAGGGCCGGAAACGTCTAGAACAAATACCATGTTTAGTTCAGGAGCTAATAAAAGCTTAATGGGACTTAAGTGCAAGATTCTTGGTGAGTGCAACACAGTTGTAAGCATGTTTACGCATTAGAATTATCAACATCCGACTACAGGCCGTAAGCCTGAAAGTGTTACGAGTACGCAGTTTCTATAGATATTTGCGTAGGGTTGCCATTCCACTGGATAAACTGGATTGGTCCAGGGGGGCTATTCCTGTGCGTGAGATGAGATGAGATTTTATCTTGGTCACTCTCACACCTATGACGTTTCAAACAAGAGCAACAAGGACGACAAGAGTTGAGATGAAAATCTCAAATCTCCGAATAGCGTCCCAGATATTATGCTACATTTCTAATTTGTCCGGATTGCAAAGTAAGTAAGTAGGTAGATGTTTTGCAATGTGAAATTGTCAATATCCGAACTTTTTTTGATGTCCGCGGTTTTTACGTGGACTTGGGAATTTGGAAACGTTAACTTCTTGTATGTCGACCTTGATAAATAAATGCATGGATGATTTGCAAAAAACAATCTATTGCAAAACTTATTTCAACCAAGTAGTTTAATGTAAGTACTTACCACATAGCTTAAAATTAAAAGCGATGATGGCCTAGTTGGAGAAGGCCCGTCTCTCAAGCCAGAGGGAGCGGGTTCAAACCCAGCCGACGGCACGCACCAATTTGTTCATTGTGTAAACATATGTGCGTATTGTGTGTCATCTGCTACATGACTGGAGCCTGGTGTATGGCGACAGGCTTGCCCCCTGTCACATTTGGGACTGAGTATCGTCCGTTAGTCCTCTGCCACCCCTCTCGAGGGAAAGACGTGGCGATATGTTATGTTATAATTAACTTTTAAATATTTTACAATTGTAACAGTACCTAATTCTTAGTCTGAGTACAAGTACGAACATTATTTCGAAATGAAGATTTGAATGTTTCCAATAAGTGCTAGTACTTATTTCAACTTAACTGGGTATTTAACCTATTCGTGTTACCTATCTTTATAAATTATACAGTAATTGAACGAGCTTTGTAGGGCTATAAAATGTTGAACTATAATATTGCAGTCAATCATTTCAGTTTTATGGTTATTGTTATTCCATCATCAATAAAGGAATTCATTCATCGTAATGCGAGTATTTCGTACTACCTCAATGAAACTGTTTTACAGCGAATTGATTGAGTACATTGATGCTTGTTTCATGTCTATTATTAGAACGGTACAATTCTCTACGCCTCTTTTAATTAAGAATTGACTTATTTATGGTAGAACTACATACCTATTAATAAAACGGTTAAATAAGTTAACAAGACAGACCGAAAAGTTTTACACGTGTTTTAGTCAACTCATGAGTCAATAAACCCACTGTAATAGTTGGAGTCAAAATAAATACCTTTTAAAATATTAATCAATTAGTCAATTTAGAAATTTAAGAACATCCTTAGTCTTTCTCTTAGAGAGCCCTAGTAGAGCCAGGTATGCACAAACGCGTTATTATACAAAATTGCTTCCACCAAAACGTGTGAGGTGGTCGTAAATTTTTATACGAGCGTGTAACATGTCGCAGTGTCATCGCGCACGTGCGTCAAAATGGCGGGAAAGCGCGGCGGAGAGGTTATTTTTGGCGGGAACCTGCGTGACATACCTGACAACTACATTGAGGTGTTTGCAAGCACGATTTGGGAGCGTGTGTTTCCAAACATGCGTGATAAGCTGACACGGGCGGGATTGTGTGGCGTGTTTTTTATTTGCGGGTGAGTTTTACCCTGATCCTGACATAAGCCTGATGTGACATTTATGTGATCGCTCGCGTTATGACCAAACATGGGTGGGTAAATTGAATTAAAACTAGAAAGGTTATCGTTACTATGTATTTTTTTATCTGTAACATAAAGTTTGCTGTTTCTGTTGGTTTTGTCGTGACAATCTCTCTTGAACATTGTTTAAAAGTTTACTGGTTTTGATGCTCACCTGAGATTTATATATTTTGGTAGTTTTATGCCCGTTTTCACCAACAACCCCTAAATTTTAGGGGACACCTAGGCCTAAATAGGTGACACTTAGCAGCGATTTGGTTTTCACCAACGTTTAGGGGACACTTATATGCTAAGGGAACCCCTAAATTTTACGGGCCGGAATGTCGGTCCCTTATCGAATCCCTAGCTACGGGATACTTTAGTCTTGACGAAATTGACAAACTGCTATTGATAAATTTGTGAAATGGAAGGTGTTTAAACTATTTCTTGAAAAATATTAATGTTTTAGTTCATGTAATCGCAAATACTTGTTGGCGCGACCTCGGCTTTACCGTGAAAGTACCAACTTCTTTTCGAAACATTATGACAAGATATAGGTTATCCCTAAATGATATCGTGTTTTTTTTGTAGGACAAAACTGAACAAGTTAGAATTTCTTGATGATACTCGTAGGTTTCTCATGGGTCAGTAATTGAGTATTGTAACCTATGAATACCTTACCTACTTTGGTACCCAAGGACCTACCGGTACCTTATATAGTTCTTTACACATTTTTAGTTTTTAACAGAAACCAATCCCCGCCCTCACTACTTGCTTACAAATTAATTTTGAAAAATACAATATCACAACAAAAAATACCACGTTGAATGAATTAACAAAAACTTTATTTAAAACTATAATATTAGTTTTACTTATTATTATTTAATATTATTATAAGCCTGTGTTCCCAATGTTGGGTAAAGACATCTCTACCCTCTTTCCATTTGTCTCTATCTTGAGCTACAATTGGCCAGTCCCTCCGGTGTTTGTTGAGGTCGTCCCGCCATCGCTTCTTGGGTCTGTCGCAAGTTCGACTTCGATCTGGCATCCACTGAGTGGTAAAGAACCACTCAACCAAGTTGAGTGACTCAAACCACTGGGCCCAAAGATCATCAGACATGCGACAGACGTGCCCAGCCCAATCCCACTTCAAATTGGCAAGCTTTTGGGTCACATCAGCAATTTTAGTCTTAGAACGCATGGTGTTTCTTATGCGGTCAGTGAGTTTCACACCGAGAATATTCCAATGCCCGCTGGTAGACCGCGAGGTCGGGCCTCTGAGCTTCAGTCAAAGATCAAGTTTGCGCTCCGTATGTGAGAATGGGGAGAATGCATACATCCATGAGTCTGCGCGAAAGTGGTAGGTTTTCCTTCATGAACCAACGTTTTCAGTGCGAAGTGCAATTTAGTTTTGATGGTAATTTTATTTTTACTTAGTACATAAATTATATTAATATAATATCACTACGCAAAAACAATAACAATAAAAATGACACTCTCATCTCAACTGACATATAACTTTTTTTGGCACTACAATACTTTTATTATTATTATAATTTCACGCTGTTTTCATTGTTTTAGCAAGATTTAAATGTAAAAATAGTTTATTGTTCAAATAAACAATCATCTTAGTAAATAACATAAAAAATAGACACAAATTAGTTACAAAAATGTAACCCGAAGTTTACCGGTAAAAAACCAGTAAAAGAGCAATCTTTTTAACCACTACGAACGTCACCTACTTATGTGTTCCCTATCAAAGTGTCACTTATCACTGTGAAAACGATTTTAAGTTAGGGGTTTATTTAAGGGATCACTTAAGCTAAGGGATACCTTATTAAGTAATGGTTTAGGTGCCACTGGTGAAAACGGGCATTATACTTACTGAGTACTTAGTGCGTTGGTATCCAAGGGAAGGTAAAAAGAAAAGGGGTGGACAACAAAAAAGATGGGATGATGTTATCAGGCAGGTGGCAGGCATAACATGGAGTAGAGAGAGAGATCAGAATAGAGTAGGTTGTAAGAGGTCTTTGCCAATTGGAAACGGACTTACAGAGAGTCACCAAATACATACTTAAATAAATAAATAAATAGTTAAGCACCAAATACGCGAATAACTTCAATCGTGTAAAATATAAGTAGAAATATAAAAACAGTGCAATAGTGTAAGAAACATAATTGTAAAAGTAATTGTAAAAAGGCTTTATTATTATTCTACTTAGTGAGCAGGTATTTCTTATTAGATCCCGGATTCGTCTCTAGCTACCTACATACTATCATCGACATGTCTGCAACACTGCAGCGTTCAAGGTTTCACCGTTGCACGAGCCAAAGCAGCAATCCTAGTCGTTCGCTCCTTTTTCGGAAGTGGTCGGGACCGCGGTCACCCAGCGTTCTTTGATTCTTCCAAGAAACGCAATAGAATCAGGATTGGAACCGTCTATTTATTCGTTTTGTTCCATAAACTTCACAAGTTTTGAAAAAAACTAATGGTCTATTCTATTCTACTAGATGTGTTAAATTTTAATAGCAATTTCTCTATATATGAAAATGAATGTTTATTTCCCTTGGTCATCGCAACATGCGTGAACAGATGGAACATTTTCGCTAATTATTTTTTTGTTGGGATTATTATTGTCAGGAGAAGGACCTTATGAAAGAAAAAAATTAAAAAGCTGAGCGAAACATTACAAAATTTTCAAAGTTAAGACAGGACAATGTCTATCGGGTCAGCTGGTCACCAATATTAATGATGCAAAACATCTCAATTAAAAATTGTCGAAAGCAGAAGTAAAAGCTAAGCTAATATAATCACTACCCGTAAAAATATTCCTAAGATAGACAAATTTCGTTATTAACAGGGGTGTTTTACGATGGTTTCGTGAAATTACTCACGTCCGATTTGAGTCCGTTTACTCCGACTGAAAACGTTAAACTTTTTATTCTGCGACATCTTACTCTAAGTCTAAAATAATTACAATAAAACTTATAAATAAGACTAAACTAAAAAATCTATAACGAACTATACTAAACTAACAATTACTTTAATAAATTTAAAAATCATAATCTAAATCTAATAATCTTATCTATCTCAAAGTCTTCAATCTACATTTACACTAATAAAAGAGGAAAGATTAATATTTTTGGATGTTTGTAACAAATTAAATCAAAAACTACTGGTCCGATTTAAAAAAAATCTTTCACCATTAGAAAACTACATTATCCCTGAGTGACATAGGCTATTAAAGGCGAGCGAAACCGTGGGCAAAAGAGCTAGTATAACATGAAAATCAATATCACAATCCAACATGTTACAATGTTTCCACATCTCACCTATCTCCATCTCATGTCCGTCACGCTAACAGGACCGATGGCTATCGCTTACGGTTGACACTTGCAACTAGTCGCGTTGATTTGCGATCGGACTCTCCGATTAACTTGTAACCGCTTGTACGCGTCGGGGGCGCTTTAATGAGTCAGTGGAATGATTGAGAGGCTGGAAATTAGATTTTTGATCGTTCTTATGGGACTGCTACACGATCGACAACCGCGTTGACAGAGGCGACTTTGGTGGTTTACTACCGTGTGGAAGGCGGTTTTAGTCCAACTAATTCAACTAAATTTAGAATCTTTTCTATCTGTCACCGACCAAGGTCACTTCTGTTGGGATCGTGGTTCGATCGCGTAGCAGGCTATTTAGGCCTAATATCAAGCTCAGGCATATAGGGCCCCCTATTCTTAGACGTGAGTTATATCTGGGGCACTCTCACTCCTACCATTTTTTAAACTAAAGAGACAATTTTATTGAGACAGACAATCGAGAAAGAATAAGGGCTTGCTTGATAATCAAACATTGTAATACTTACTGGCCACTGTGTAACGTATAAAAAAAGTAATTAAATTAATCTATACTGCTGAATAAAGTTGTCATGTTCTGCTACAGTTATAAGTTAAAGAACACCTGTAAAATGAACGCGAGAGAATCTAGCCACGAAATAAGAAGAATAATTTTGTAATAAAACTAATCAAATTGACATTATGAGATGTCTCCGTGCCGTTAATAAGGAAATTCCAAAACTGTTTCCTTACACGCAACTTCACAGGAACTAATATTTACTCCCAACTTCAAAGAAATAAGATCAACGGACTCGAAATACTTTTATTCTGGAGCGTCCTCATAAAACAAGGGTATTAGCAGGGCTTAGGACAACACGCCTCTTCTACACACTGAATCATGAGAAGTACACACACGCTAATCCAACAACAAACAGCCGAGCTTCGCCCAACCATTGTTCGAAATTCGAAAGTGAACGCGCGCAGATTTTTACTTTTTAATCCTTTTTTATTCGTCGAAGTTGCCAGACACGAAAAATAAAAATATTGCGATTGTTAGCCCTAATGCATGATACGAAATTACTTTTTGTTTTGTTTTTATGATTTATTATCATGGGAAGGCTATTGTAGTATTGTAAAATTAAATAATAAAAGTCGGCAAAAACCTAACAATTGTTTTAGATGTAGAATGAAGAGCGAATTAATATGTTAATTTATTTTTTTAATCTGTCTAGGTAAGTATGTTAAGATTTAACGACCAAAAGAAATATAACAGCATAGTCAAGATTTTCCTTAACATGCAAGCAAATTCCGCGTCTTTAGTATTTTAGCTGCTAGCACACGATGCCTCCCTGTCATCACTTCCGAATTCTCGCATCCTTTTCCAATGCGTCATCGAGAGGTGCAAGTATGTAGATGTAAGTATCTTTAAACAGACAATTTCTCAGTACTCCTGACAATTGTTTCATAAATAAACATCGTTTCACAATTACAAGGTTAGCTTACAAAGTGCTGACTACCAGAATGGATTTGTCGATCTAGACGGAGTTCTATTCGCAAGAACCGGTCCAAAACGAGTCTTCACCTACAAGAATCAATAAATCAGATAGTAAAACAATAAAATCATCGATAACGAAGAACTGTTTTACAACACTAATTTAATTAGGGGCCACACACGCGCTGAGTGCGTCTCAGGTTCCGTTTCGACGACCTATGTTGCCGCGTGTGTGGCCTACTTAATGTCTTAGCACTGACAATGTGTGATTATATGAAAAGTGGTTTATATAAAGGGTTTTATAAAACGAAAAGAGAAGAGGGAAGCGCAATACACTGATAACTTAGACAGATACATAGATAATATAGATAGTTACTCGTATTAAGATGGATAGATAAGATCTTTATTGTTTTCACCAAAATGAGATTTAATTTAGGAACAGTTTTTAGAACAAGCTTTTGCAACTATGGCCACCTGACTTCTTCATCAGACCAGCTCTATGGTACCATATTACCATAGAAGGGCATTGTCATCATAGTGACGTAGGGATACTAAATTTCAGCTCAATCAGACACCAGGAAGTGTCACCATACACACATTCGAATGTAAAGTTAATACCTAGTAGAAAGCCTAAGTATAGTGACGCTTGATTAAAAGTCCCAATAAAAAAAAACCTTTACCATATCTACCAAGGGCCTCTATTCTGGCGCGTGAGATGTCGTCTAGGTCACTCTCGCTCCTATATTTTTTCATATGAGAGAGAAAATCTATAATCTTCCTTTGATAAAGTAGGGACTTGGATTTTTCAAATGAGAGAAAATGACCGAAAATTATCTCGACTTGCAAGAAGAGCCGTAGAACCCAGATGAGTGACGTATATAGGTACAAGAAGAGAGTCCCATGCTCAGTAGTTGCCCATTACTGGCTGATTATTTATAAAGATGATGCTCTACAAAATATTTCCATTTACATTTTTCAAAACTTTTAAGCCTACGGGTAAAGTGTGCAAAACCTCACACGTTCGTAATTTAGTAATTACTAAAACGTGCGAAACAGCATAATAGGTAAGTACTTATACTTACTTAGGAATGCAGGTACTTAGGACCGTATGTACTTAGGAATGTACCGTGCGTTTGCCCGTTCCATTATGTTATGCCTTACATGTACAAAATAACAAGGATGAATAACAGTTTGTACAAGTGTGTGGAGAGAATGCCCGGCCGATACTTCAGCGAGGTAAGTCAATGAGTCTTATTTTACTGTTCACAATGGAAGCAATATTTTCTCATGTTTTCGAATAAAAGACAGTTGATGGAACTAAGTGGTGAATAAACGTGGTTATTGGTAGCTGCCTACTTAGCAATTATAGTCAAGACCTCAAGGATGGATAAAGTACTTACTGACAATTAGGGATATGTACGTACGTAATTTAGGCGCAAAACACACTGCACCGGACACTGCTCCGGTGTGCGGTGATGCGGAATTGAACTTTGATTGTAAGATCTCGATGTATACAAATACCGCAGGGTACTTAAAGACACAGACACCGCGTCTCCACTCTCCGTGCAGAGAAGCACATGTGAATTCATCGCTCCGCACACCGCAGCGAGATGAAGCGGCGCTCCGGTGTCCGGTGATGCAGAACTTAACTTTGACAGTAAAATCTCGAATTGTATACAAATACCGCAGGGTACTTAAAGACACAGACACCGCGTCTCCGTGCAGAGAAGCACATGTGAATTCATCGCTCCGCACACCGCAGCGAGATGAAGCGACGCTCCGGTATGCGGTGATGCGGAACTGGAGGGCTATTCTTACGGAGTGAGATTTAATGTCACCATTTTTCGTCCTTGTTGCTCTCGTTTGAATAGTCTTAGGTGTGAGAGTGACCAAGATAAAATCTCATCTCATCTCACGCGTAGGAATAGCCCACACCTGAACTTTGACAGTAAAATCTCGAATTGTATACAAATACCGCAGGGTACCTAAAAGACACAGACACCGCGTCTCCGTGCAGAGAAGCGCATGTGAATTTCTATCGCTCCGCACACCGCAGCGGGATGCAGAGGCAATGTGATATCCACCTTAGTAAGTTTACGTAAACAGGTACGTTTATATTTTTAATTGAGTAGCTAATAACTTCTAATTATCAATTCGCTCATGCGCGGACGTTATATAATAGGACATTATCAATAAACATACATCTCTTGCTTTACTCAGACAACGCAACTCATACACTCTTTTGTGTTCCAAAATACACCTTGAATAAATGTTTTTATAGAAAAATCAGCACAAATTCATGAGAGGGCTTCCCCCAAAATCGATACGAAAGCAGCCCATCACTGGACCGGGCGTCTGTAATTCAATCCGAGGGCGTTACATTGCCCGGCTATTACATACGTTACACCTCTAGCTTTTTGACTTTTCTACCTCCCTTTCAGGGCTAACAAAGACGACAGATTTGTCCGATGTAAAGTCTGTGTTTCGCTCTCGCTCCAAGTAGGTAACGTACACCAGCGTAACTATCACACACTTTTATAGAGTTTTCTGCGTCAACCGACTAAAAATCAACCAGGCGTATAGAATCGGTCTCAGGAATTTTGGATCATTTACTTTTAGTCGGGTGTGAGTACTCTACAAATGTATAAGAATGAGAAGGATGAGAGAGAATCCTACGTGAGTTAGAGCAAGAAATATAATTATGTATATTTACAGCTAAGCTTAATAATGTTATTACCACAAACTCACGTTTATCATTTGTCTAGTTTTCATCAAAATATTCCCTTAGCTAGTATTTTTTAAATGTCCGCCGACTAAAAGTACGTCACCTACGCTGGCCCTTACGCCATGGCTTTCGCCCCATCTCTGCTCCCTCGTAAATTCCCTTCACAAGTACCTGCTCTAATTAACTTGGGCTACTCCTGAATATTTCACGTGTTCACACAATCACTCCTTTGAAGTCCTTCAGCAATAATTAGGTAGGTATTTATTTATACGAAAATCCTAGACGTGGGAGGGCAGGGGAAATAGTTAAGTAGGTAGGTAGTAGGTACCTACAAAGGGTTTGAATAGCGCAATGCAGATGTGGAGTCGGTAAGCGGCATTAAGCAGTAATGTCAAATAGCAATAGGGCTGCGAAATTTCTGGGTAGCTAGTGTCGCATAGCAGGCATACGCCTTAGCTCCCTAGTAATAATGTGGTCTTAGCTTAGTGAAGTTACTAACAAGAAATTGTTGTACTTACTGATATAAAAATAAAATATAAATAAAAGAAGACAAACAACTTTTCATACGAATTTGATACTTAGGTGTCTTAGGAAATTAGGTTCACAACGAGCTCTGGATAAGTAAGTAACTGAGTGCCTATTCTTATTTTAAATTTATAATGAAAGAGTTTATTTTGCATTTAAAGTTCAAGCCATAGCTACTTACGTAGAAGTAAGTAGTACTCATAATAAAAAAAATATGAAACAGCTTTAGGTAACACTTACGTATAATTAAATGTTTAACTATCTAATCACCGCACCGTATGTAAACATTTTGTAACTCGTACCAGACGTGGCCTCTGCGATACAGGATTCTCCTAGTGCAGGGGTTACAAGAAAGATGCTTATTAATACATAAATGCTATTATAAATTAGAAGAATATCTCAAAGATAAAAACTTAATTATTAAAAAATAAGCCGGCCCACCCCACATGACATTGCAATACCATAATAGGGTCCATTATGAGATACTTATATTTTAACATTAAGATCTTGTGAACTTATGTAACAATCACCATAATGCGCCATAAATACATTGACTTTGATTGCAACCTTTTGGCAAATAAAGAATGTATCATTATCATATCATGATATATAAAATAGATTAATAGAACGAGCCCATAGCCATGTAACTAACAATAATTCCATGAAATCTTTCAGTCCAAAGAGTCCATACGTATAAAGTATCATTGCACAGGCGAGGTGATCGACCCCACGCACAGACCTAAGATTTTTTTTGCTTCGCAAAAGACCAACGAAGCGTGGGACAGAGAAGTCTCCATCGAAATGTAAACTCCACAAGAGAGAAAGAGGTCGCCTACAAATAAAATGTTAGTCAATAATTCTTTTGTCATTCATGACAGCGAGCCACCTGGGAACACGCGAAAATTCCTATGATTTATATTTTTACCAAAATAATTATAAATAGACTCAAAAGAGAGCAATTGTAACTAAATGCAGTTATATCATCTTGTGAGTTTAGCAATTGTGATGTGAATCCAAGATGTAACCCACAAAATTTGTCGTTTCATGGGTAAAAATGAAAATTCCATTGTGATGTTTTTGTCTAAATTTTGTCTAAAACATAACATAAATTGATTCCAAAAACCGATTTACCAGTGGTATGTTGTTGTCGTTTTTTCGTAACATCTATATTTCCTAGATGAAAGCAAAATTGGTGATGAAATTCAGCATTAAAATATTAGTTAGTTTACGCTCGATTTTCACTAGAGATGGATAAAAAGATGACGTCATTATTATCGATAGTTTTTATCAAAGTTCATTAGGTAGGCGATGGGTGCAATACCTACATAAACAAAGCATACATTTTTGAATCAATGCCATCAAAAGTAAATTGACATTCTTCCGAGTTTGTACTGAATGATGAGGCGTAAAACATTTTTGTACTTATTAAATATAAGTAAGTATGTACCCTCAATTTCTGATCATCATTTTTAATTCAATTTACACATTTTGGGTGTCTTACATCCAAGTCTAATTTAATTATATTTAATTTAATTAAATAATATTTATGTAAATTATAAATAAATGTACAAAACCAATGAGATAAGTATAATTACTTATCCTAATCCGTATACGAGTAAAATTGGTCAAGGGTCACAATTCGAAGCGAATTACTAGGATAGTATTATATTGATCTTATTATTTACTTTTCTTATGTTAATTTAGATACATGGTGACACTGATATCTAACTCTTCCGCCTAGCTTAACACCCGTTTAGTGATTAATACTCATATTAGCTTAGCAGCGGTGTTACTTTGGAACAAAAAACAACTCAATTGGTATGCGAAAGATTATATTTATCGACAAGCACCCGGAGGACCATTTTTGGTCAATCGATAAATTAATAAGTACTTTTCACAACACTAATTTACTCACGCATGCGCAAATGTTTTTTTGTATCACTATCGAATTGTCACTGTCGATCTTTTACATCCTAGATCTGTGACCCCACGCGACACCCAATCGCAAACGGAACATAGAACTTTTCTCGCTTGACTTCCGCTTCCTGGCCGGTGTGCGTCGAGTAGCAATCTTTTCGTGAAAATGCTGCAATGAGCAAAATTTTGTTTGGACGGCCAAAGTTAGTTTAAAAAAATTATGCAATTCATTGTTTCAGTATATAGCTTGTAATTACTATTTAACCGACCTTAAAAAAAGGAGGAGATTCTCAATTCGACTGTATGGTTTTTTTTTCATAGATAGATCATACTTTAGACTTGGTCTCATGTAAATTTTATTGAAATCGGTTAAGCAGTTTTTCTAAATATCAAGAAAAGTCTAAATATTGTTTACATGGATGGCAGGAAGTCGTTTTTTTAAGCTTTGCTTTTTATACATGTACCTTACCAAAAACCTCTTAAGGGTTCATTGTACTCATCAATATGAACAACTTTTACCATGGGGCGAACTCTGAAATCGCGAAAAAAATCAGCTGTTTATTACATTTTGTCTCAGGCTCAACTGTTTGTATGGAACAGCTGTTTTTTTATTCTTCGCGATTTCAGGATTGGCTTTATAGTAAATGTTGTTCATATTGATTAGTACAATGAACCCTTAAGAGGTTTTTGGTGAGTTACCTATAACCCTGTATTATTGACCTATAAATTTTAGCTAATCAGAAATTCAGAACTTACTTTTAGTGGAATCCGCTATCTAATAACCCATGACTGCGTTTGGCAATTTTAATAATTTACCAATATTTTTTGAGGTATAAAAGTTAGTATAATTAGTAAAGTGAGGTAAGTAAGTTAGTCCTCATTATTGTACTCCTTGCATTCCATCATTATCAATTATGCAATTTAGCTTCACAAACAAGATAGGTATTCGTTTCTAATTCAATGACTTACGAACTTACAAAACTTATTTTCTCATTTATATCTTACAAGCTGCGCCCCGCGGTTTCACCCGCGGTTAAAAAGTTTCAACCAGATCTGTTCAGCCGTTCTGGCGTGAAAGAGTAACAAACGTCCATCCATCCATCCATTCTTACAAACTTTCGCGTTTATAATATTAGTAGGATGTGTCATTTAGAGAAACCCTTACACGAAAAATGAGTCCTATATAACACCCTAAGCACAGAACACATAATACTCCGAGCCCTAAGTGACACAGTAACTATCATTTATTCTGTTCCCAACTTCATTCCATCTCGCAACGACACACTTGAACGCAGAGTTCACATCAAACCTAGCCACTTCAGACTAACTTAACAACTGGGCTGTTCTGCCTGTTCTCAACAGACGACAAAATCAAGAAAAATGCGTGCTCTCCGCCGTTCCATCAAGCGCTCTCGCGTTTGTCGCCCGTACACATTAGGGGACCCTTGCAGCAGTATAGGCCTGAACAGAGTGGAAGCTTGCAGATTTTAGACGAATAGACAAGTTTCATTATCTTCCTCAGCATAATATCGGGTTACATTATCTAAGCGACCGTGACCCTCTGAATTTTCCACACAAACGCACTTGTCAAATTTTTTGGAAACTAATTGTCAGATTATGATTAAACTAGCTGCGCCCCGCGGTTTCACCCGCAGTGAAAAAGTATCATATGTGCTATTCTAGACTATAATCTATCCCTGTGTCAAATTTCATCCAGATCTGTTCAGCCGTTCTGGCGTGAAGCAAACATCCATCCATCCATCCATCTATCCATTCTTACAAACTTTCGCGTTTATAATATTAGTAGGATTTGGTATGTACAATAAAATAAACTACATCTCCGCCCCTATGTTCTAGGTTTTTTTAAAAATGTCCTCAAGAGAAAATAGAGCCATTAAAAATATCCGCAATTGTAAGGGACCACTTTAGACTGATTTATTTAATAAATTAGACGAAACAAATAAAAAATCCCTTTACATAGGGAGGTTGTCCACATTATTAGCGTTTAATTAATCTATAATAATAGGTAAATTTTTAGTTATTTTCAGAATTATTAGAGAAGTGCAAAAGTCATAAAAAATTATTAATATTTCACACTTTGTCACTCTGTAGATAACTTTAGAAGCTCTTATCTTTACTTGCTCTCTTCGCTCATCATCTTCTTTTAGATGAAATGGCAATAGAAAACCTTTAGCCAATGCAAAGTTAGTCTAAAGTGGTCGCCGCCGGACCCTTAAGTCTTAACCTGGACATGGGACTCTTAAGGCGCTGATGCGCTGACGCGTAGCTCGGGTGGTCAGCAAGATTTACAAAACAAGATGCAATCAGTTTCATTAGATCAAATAAGATCTTCAAAGTGTTTAATATAACAGACTATGTTATTGTTACTTCTCGAGCTGATGCTCTATGTGTTCATGGCAAAGAACAGCCTCACGGCTACTAAATTTTATTTTAACCGGTTGTTTGTACTATTGTTCAAAAGAAAAGACACAAAAAAAATTTGTAACGATTTTAAATGGTGTAAACTCACACTAGAACTATTTCTTAACCTATATCAAATTATCCCGACAATAAATCGGTTCTAAGTAAATGTTCTAAATGTTCTATATAAGTTCAATTAGCACTTTTTCTTTTCAATTGAAACGCACCATTGTGTAAAGATAACATACTGTCCCCCATTCCACTGCGACATTAAGAGACCCTTGTGATACGTAGACCCGCACGTAAAAGCCTTCAACAGCTGCTCCCTCGTGCAATATTAAAAGATCTCCGAAGTGGGTGAGAGTTTATAAAAAACTGGCGAATATTCCCTGCAGAAAGCACTCGATAGGGTTATTAGGGGTTTGTGCGCGTTCTGTCACGTGAATTATTGCTCTCGTGTCGATCTCTTATTAAATTGTTTGGTACCTCTACCTTCCCTTCAGGAAACTCTGCTACCTACTTCACCTGCGTCATGATGTGAATCGTTAATATCTTACAGCCCCTACCCACGTAAAGTAGTACATTAAATGCACATTAGTTATTGTTATTTCGTAATTACAATTCAATTTCGCAAAAGATAAAATCAAAACGTGAGATCTCGTAAGTACCTACCTTGTTACTGTTTTAATAGAATCTATTAATCCAAGTTCAAAAGCTAATGCAATGCAAGAACAATAACCGAGCTTAGGTTTAAATTAATCGAACTAACCTTTAAATTATTAAATACTTTGTAACAACGTTCTTAGGCAGTGAATGCACAATGTGCAATAAATAAATTGTTCAATGCAATTGCTGGGCATGGGCATGTCCAAAACGGCCTTGTCAAGTCCCTATCCGATAAAGTCAATATTGATTTGAAATCACCGTGGGTAAATACGTGATTAAAATACAATTCCGCAATTGATTCGCAAGCAAGCTGCGGTTAAGCCCGTTGAAAAATTCACCCCCGAAGAGGCGACGCGACCAACTTCCACCAATCCAATTACTGAAGCGGAACTCCGGAAATTCTAAACCGATTATACAGAATTGAAAACATTAAGTACTTTACGGATTTGGAACTCCTGACGCCGAAAAACGAACCTTACTTTTGCACAGATTAGAATCAGTTCCGCTTATCGATTCCTATGATTACAAAGTCAAAGATAGAATTCGAATGAAAATTATTTACGGAAAAATCTTATTTCGCACGCTGGGCGAAGATGGCACTGATTAGGAAAGTTTTATGACTTGCCGTTTTAGGGGACAAACATCGCTCCCACAAAACGTGACCGAAATTGCTCGTTAGCAAAGTTTTTATAACTCCCATAATAAATCATTTCTATATGCTCGTACTGCTATAACGTTGACGACTATTTTATACTTTGTGCGAAATATCTAGGTTACAGGAACGGATATTCGACCTAAATAGATGCCTATCTAAACTTAAACAGATTTGCAAGTTCGCCAACCAAACATTGTCCGCTTGCAAAGCAGCCATAGTACCTGCCTTATTTCCGCTTAAAAACGTGAAGTTTTTGAATGTTTTGCCAAATTACCATTCATAATAAGTACTTAGCATAAAGAACTTTAATGACTGATACCTGCAATTTGCAACAATCTTTCCATCAAGTAAATAATCAACGCTTAATAATCGTCATCAATAAAACATACATAACTGAAATCAACATTAACTTCAACATTTTACCTCTAAGTGCCTTAGCTTGACAATTAAAACATCTCTAATCTATGACATAAGTAATTAGCTCACAAGTATTATACTAAACGTTATTTTCTAAAGCAATTTGTGTATAATAAACGCTAAATAACCACTATTTATGATAGTAGAGTCTACCATAGAGTTTGCAATGACCCGAGTGGAGGCAACGAAAGCTTGTCTTCGTGAGTCACGACTCGAAAGTGACAACCATGGTACAGTCAACGCTAGTAGGTGATTTTAATTTAATTGAGATGGAAATTAAACTTGTACTTACGTAAAACAATTGGTTAGGAAACGAGTCTAATCAAAATGATGACAGGTGAAGAAAGGCAGTGAACAAGTAACATTATTAAAAGAAAAACAAAAAACGCGGCTACAAAATGTTGTACCACTTCCACTATCAAGGCGATTCTTATGGCACCTCACATGTCGAAATCCATCAAGCTGTTTAGGTTGTAAGGCGTGCCAAAGAAACCTCAAATATACATACATAAATACACTCGAAAAACATAACACTCTTTCTTGCGCAGTCGGGTAGAAAGAAAGCTGAGGCGATATTACTATTTATAATTAAAAAACTGACGTTCCGTCATCTGAAATGGATTAAGTTTTTGTTGATTTTTAAAAAACTGTTCGTCCGGTTTCAGTAGAACATAATCTGACCTCTTGAAAAGTATCCTTTGAAACAAATAATAATTTTGATAATCGGTTAAGGCGTCTTCGACTATTCAGTAAACATACATAAAAAGATTACGTTAAATTGAGAATCTCCTCCTTTTTTGACGGTCGACAATATTATCAAACTCACGGGTCAAACGACAGACGCAAATGTCAAGTATAAGAAAATAAGGCTTTGAATAATTATAACAATAATGGCAAAAAACTCTTATAGGCACTGAACCAGATTTGATGTAGAGCTAGTCCATAAAAACACCAACAAGAGAATCAATTTGAAAAAGCTGAATCATACAGCAAAAATTGCTGCAAAGACGGTCCAAAAAACGCCACGCCAGCCAAATATCACAATTCCCACAATACAATAACCAGATACATGATAAGGGGAAAATCAAATTATTCCGTACTCCTGCCGGGACTGACGTCGTAAACATCGTGTGAGCCAATTATGTAATGGAAAGAGGATGCGGAACATCATGTGAGTGGATCACTCTTATGAAACGGATAGGCGGATACCAACTATTACGTCCTATAAATTCATGAGCGCCGTAACTTTTTTGATCTTGTTTAGCTACAAGGGGAGTGGACACTTTTTTTGTTGAATTAAATTTGGAACGAGTAGATACAAGCCGTGGGAAAGAATATCTACCTATGACAGCGGACTTAGGCAATTGATGATGACGAGGAAAGCTCAAGTATCACTACCTGCCAAACTTACATCCTACATTAAAAATAATTCAAATAGTTGTCAGGGGAGGCAATTGAGTACAAATTAGCTATTGCTAAACCTTTGCGTGAACGATTACTTGAAATAGAAATTGGAGCTTCTCGACTTTTCGACTTGGTGATGATAGCTTAAAATAAGTTGAACATGAGAAGTGTACTATGTTATAGTTTTCTCATGTAGTACTTCAAAAGCTCAAGCTTCTCAACCTCATTGATCAGCGATATCCAACACTTATGACATTACCTGTACTCGTACAAAATAGACATTGTTACGACTGCATGATCCCATATTTAATATCACTTTTGACGCTTCCAGTTAGTACCGGTAACATGATTATAGACACTAGTTCATCTACCTACACCGTCGATTATTTTTAACACTCGAAACAATAGTCAATACAATGTATCTCAGCACCAACTCAGTAGGTAGTAACCTATTGTTTCTGAGGAAGCGAGACGATTAAATCGTGGCCACTTTCGATTTCTTTTGTTTAAACTTTTAAAAGTAACTGACGTGTTTAAAGTCTCACTTTTGACCTTATGGAGGACCGTTGAAAATTGCGTCGGCGCATGTAAAATATGGTAACTGACACCTTATTACATGGTGTCCAAAATGTGGGTACCGATGACACGCAAGCAAGGGATAAACACAGAAAAGGCAGTTTTCAATCAATTACTGTCAATTTGATGAATGGTAAACTTTGTCGTTGGTAGTTTCTTTGAGGACGAAAGCTATGATTAGGTAAAGTTGCTATCAAAATTTCATTGCATATTGATTAGTTGTCTCTGGTTATGAATTGTTGACTCGAATTAAAAAATATTTTAAATATTATGACCTTAAGTAAATAAAAAATGTGTCTATTCTAAGAATTCGCCTGTCAAATGCAAAACCCAAATGTGGGGACTTTTTCCTTTGACAATGTATTTCTTTTCTATCATATTAGAGTGTTTCAACCTAAAAGTTTAAGCTTCATAAATAGGCAGTTAATTATTACCTACGCTTATTCCATTCAAAACCTAGGCATGTGAGAATTACACGACCTATCACTGCATTCAATTCTCATAATACGAGTACATTCGCATAACACATTATTTCAAACCAGGCACCCTAGGTGCAGTATGTTATGCTGTATGGTTATCTTATACTATAACACGACGTAGGTCATGGTCTTGAACCTGTAGACAGTATACACCATCGCCATTGTCAGTCTCATTGAGTCTCACGAAGAATTCAAGCCTTTACAATGATTTAAATAAACTATGGAAGCTATCATAAGATCTGAAACGAACCCTAAGTAAAGATTTATCTGTAATTCTATAATAGCTGACACAAATAAAATGAGTTTAATTGTAGAAACTAGCTTCGGTTCGAAAACTGGCGTGCTAAGTGTAAGACGCAATATAAACCCAACGTTTTATTACTTGCAAGACAAAATCTATAGGAAAATAGACGGGAACAGTCACTTTCACTGGTAGATTTACCGTCCACGCCGAAATGAAGAGAAAACGGCTCTTCAGAATTGGCTACAAATTACCCACGTAATTGATACGTTGGCGAGCTGTAGTGCCTCCCTAATTGTAAATCAGGACGAATTGGATGGCTTCAATTTCATTAACGATCGATCGCTACGCGTTTTTGAGGACCATCAAATAGCGAAATTATTGGGACGTAGTTTCGTGTAGGTAGACTCTTGATGACGATTAGTATGTAAATTAACTGGGTGATAAAATACAGTCAATGGCTTAAAGCTTCCATCCTTACCTATCTAACTACAGGAAGGGTTCTACTCAGTTTAATCCAACTTTGTAAACCAACCGAATCTTTGCTCTATAACTCTATAATTTTGCAAACACCAACAGATATCTTTCTGTAGCGTATATCATGATATCTGTTGGTGTTAACAAAATTATAGAGTAACTAACTGCGCCCCGCGGTTTCACCCGCGGTTAAAAAGTATCCTATGTGCTATTCTAGACTATAATCTATTTCTGTGCCAAATTTTATCCAGATCTGTTCAGCCGTTCTGGCGTGAAAGAGTAACAAACATCCATCCATCCATCAATTCATTCTTAAAAACTTTCGCGTTTATAATATTAGTAGGATTAAGATACTTTATCAGTTTTGATAAGATGACCACAAATAAACGTTACAAGCCAAAATAATCTCGTAGAATAGCAGCATATTTATTAAAAATCAGATGACCTTTAAAATGATAAGCTATCGAATTAGAGTTGATACAATATTATCTACATATCTATTACCAACTAACCTACTATAGCTACTTAAATATGAAGGGAAGCGCATAGTACTTATGTGGCCAATATTAAAATTTATCGAAGCACATCCCAACCCATAACCCACACAAAGGCGAGGGTCATAGGCACAGATTGCGATAGCCAAACAATGGCAGCAGAAACTTAATAACCGCAGGACAGGCTGGTGGGCCCGCAAATACGACGGTTCCCACCGAGGGCCCACGTAGGATGTAGTTTGAAATAAACATGATGGGCAGGCTCTCTCTCATTACCATTGAAAACCTAGCAGGGTCGCTTAAATACACTGCAGAATCTAACCATTCTATGTTGGGATCTCGTTGGTCGACATCGTCCCAAGTTAGATAAACATGTATCGAGCAAGGTTTGTTATATTAATAAGTTTTGTTGTTAGCCCCGTGCTGTGTCTAAGGATGGTTATTTGACAAAGGATTTCCTGTCCAAAATCTAAAACACGAGGCACGAGAAGGTAAGGAATGACTAATGAAATGAGACACAACAGTGTCTTCAAGACAAAACAGTGCTAAGTATCATGTTCGTGTTTAATAATTAGAGCTGATTTAAAGTAGCGACACGGCATAAACTAAAGCAGCAAATATTTTTAAGACCTTTTAAGAACATAAATGTTTTAAGCAAAACCACTTGAATACTTCTTAGTTGAAAACTTTAGAGCTCTCCAGATTTACGAGCAAGTAATCGTGTGAAAAAGCTGAAGAGGTTCATTTTGTTGTGAACTCAATCGCTAAAGGAACCGTGCCCGAGGATACTAGGGATTTAGGAACAGGAAAAGGAAACGAAACTGCGGAAATGGATATTTACTTTGTTAGAGTAAAACCATGTCTGTCTAAAAACGGTGAAGTATTTGAGCAGATAGGATAGGTACTTACAATCCATGAAGTTTATTTGGATCTTTTGAGAATCAGTAAGATTTTATTATGTATATTTTTAAAATATTCAACACAGCTAATATCAAAGGTTACGTGGGACAAATCGCTTTGCACTTTAGGCGATTATGTCGCCCTTGTACTGTCGGATTATTGTAAATTAGTTGTGAGGATTTTCATTGTGGTTTTTGATGTTCAATAAAGCGATAAGTACCTACCTACCTGTTTTGTAAAAACAATATTTTTAACAAGCAAAAATGATATCGAACAAGAGAGTTTATAAGATATTTTTAAGCATTCATTTTCAAAGTTATATCTACACAAGTAATCTATAAAACCTTTATTTTATAACCTCGACAAATATCAAGGACATCGTGCCTTACAATAAGGACTGCATAAACTGCACAAGGTACCGCAGAATTATTCAGTCTTTCCACAGCTAAAGACCACTATGGACCATAAATTAATGCTAATTCTGAATATGAATAGGTAGCACAGACAATATGACGGTACAAACTTCGAACGCCAATAATTTCCCGTATAATTGACTAGTTACTGTCTGTCGATGCAACAGTGCACCTTAATAAGATTTGAGGTATTTCAAAACATCATGTAAATTGTCTAAGGGGTACGTAGCCAAGACAAAACATACATTGTTAGGACTCTGCATTGTGAGGGACGACGAAACGGTAGCTTTCGACATTCTCGTGACTCACGATCCTCGGTTAATCAGTGAAGAAAGTCATACAAAATGCTTATTTATTTGTCGAACATGACCCCAGGGTCGGGAGCCGGCCAGGGCATTGTTCTGTGACATTGATATTTGCCATCACCTCAGGGCTTTGAAGATCAAGGATATCGAGTGTAGGCGTTGACGTGAAAGTTTGAAAGCTTGAACCAAGCATCAAGTAGCTTCATCATCGTAGTTGAAATGGAAACGTGTCGAGGGTGCCCACTCATTTCTGTGTTAAAACAATAATGAAATTGAGGATAACTCGAAACCGGGTGGCAAACTGTTTTGTTTTTCAGGCTTTACGTGAGAAGACAGTTATCATAATTTGAAACTTTTTCAAAAAGTAATAAAAATAATACTTAGCAAAAATATTTGCTATTATGCTAAGACGCCATCTCAAATAGAAGACAAGCTATATAGGAACCAAATAATATACTTGAGTACATTATTACAATTACATTAAAAATGTCAAAAAATATAAATAATTGTATTTTTTTTTAAGCTATATACTATTATTATTAAATCATTACATCTCATTCGATAATGACACCATAGAGCTAAAAAAAAACAAAGAGGCTTTTAGGTGAAGGTCGCGAAGACTGAGGAGCCGTGTGAGGCCTCTGACGTCACTTCCTGGGCCGATGAACGACTTACATTATGCTAAGCTATTCGAACCGATAACCAGCTCTGTAAACTGGCATTAGGGAACGCTTTAAAAGATTATGGCCCACTAATTCTAACACCATTGTCGATTGATGAGATTCTTTGAGCCTTAACAGTTTGGTTAACTAATCAACTTGTGTTGCTTCTCAATGTTAGTACGAAGCTGATCTATGAGCTGTTGATCCGGTTACTGGTGCTACCAACTTATCGGGAAAGCTGACGAACGGAGCCACTATAGCATTGTCAGATTAAAGTGATAATTCTTATGGAATCTTTTAGTTCTCTAATTTGGCCAACCGTAGAGATAAGTTGGAAAAGCTGTAACGTTCTAAATAAAGAAGCACTTATAGATAAGTGAGTTCCTATGGGAGGTTGAGCAAACAGCATTGGAAAATAGGAGAGCATGAATATCAGATCAACTGCAATAGCTTACATTTTAGTCGTCATCTTTTTCAACAGTTCACTGTTGACAGTTTCTGCAAGTCGAAGCCAGTTTTTAAGGCATTTAAATGGAGTTCGAAACTTTATTGTTATAACCACTCTTATTAACGTATCCTACTAAAGAAAAGGTTATTTAACGTCTTATTTTATGAAATTTGAACACCTTCGAAAGTAAAAGCCATCATCTGCCCATATCTTATATCCATAACACTTTGCTCTTATCAGGCTACATTAACCTCTTATCTTCGAATCATCAGCGTTATCCCCGATCCAAGCACCCAACCCCAATTTAAATTCATCGCCGCCTGGTCTCCAGAGGACGTAGTACGAACACTTTCGAAAAGTATTCGCATCGAGATCCACTAAGCTCCTTCGAGTTTTGTGGTTTCAATTTTTTTAATTATCGTACGTAAGACTGCATTTGTTTTGCGTGCGCAACTTGGTTGTTGATTTTATACTTGTATTACATGCACTATTTTGAAGGTTCCGTGCCAAAACTGAAAAAGAACCGTGAAAGGAGCGGCGAGACTCCGATGTCTGTCTGTATGTCAGCGCCGATTATTAAGTTAGTAACTGACGAATGTCGGATATGAAGCACGTGATATGTTGGGGATTGTGTTATTTTGAGAATTTATATTTATACGATGTTTTATTGCTATGAGGCTACTGTTGGCAAATTGTGCAAAAACTAAGTGCTATTAGAAATCTCCAATCTAACACCCAAACGAAGGAAATACCATTTCACCCTAAATAACTTCTTTGAAAAACAGACATGTGGCATGGTCTATGGAATCATGCTAGCATGGATACGTTACGATACGTGTTTCTCGATAGTAGTTTGTACTTGGTCCCAAGTTCTCGACTCGCAGTTCAACGCTCGAGTTTATCGGCATTCATAAACACGTAAATAGATCGAATGCAGTAAAACACTGCACCGGGCCCCGTTTCCGACTGCATCAAGATCGATATGGCAAAGAATTCGGTGTTTCGTTGAATCGATTCTTTTGTCGAGAAACTTGATGATTTTTGGATGGGTTCTTTGAATCTGCGAATTGGACGACTAGTGAAAAGGTTTCATAGACATGTAATAAGTACAGAGCGAAATGCGAATAGCTAACTATGGAGTTGAATGTTCATCGTATTTTCTGCAAAAAACGTGTAAATTTTCAATAGAGGAAACTAACATTTGTTTGTTTGTTGTTTTGAGTTAGCTAGATAAATAAATCCAGTAGTAAGTAGTTGTAGTTAGGTTTAATATCCTGATCTGGGGACACGGCAGTGCCTTCGCTAAGTCGAGCTAACAAAGGGATATTAAGTTAGTAATAACTATGAAGATAAAGCTACAGATGTAAAGCTCCTAAACCTTTTTTTTATAATTTCAATGTAGGTTTCATTTGGTATTCATATTCATGGAGATTGTATATTTACATCAAACACGTTAATGTAACCCGATATAAATACAGCATCATTAATTCTTTTCCACGCTATATCTGCAGCGACATTATGTTAATGAAGTAGATGAATAAAAAAATATTCAACGGACAACCGTCTCGTAGACAGAAGCAAAAAAAACATGCAAACCTTGAATAAAACTGGTCCCATTTTCAATGTCAATAAAAGACAGGTGGCCGTTTAGAAATTCTGTACCGGATAGTACATAATTACAGCAAGAACTAGAGGAAATGTCTCAATACCACCACGATTAATGGTTAGGGATTGTTAGAGAAACTTTTTAAACAGTTCTTGCCTTAGTATTTCTATGAATTGATACTAAATAGAGCGCTATGAAAGTGAAAATAAAAATGCAAAAAATGTAATTGATGATTTTTCTCGGTCAAGATTTCATTCAACTTTTCTTTGAACTTTTATTTAAACTTTATCAGTATTAAGTTGTTTATGTAAATACAAACCAATATGTTGCATAACATCGGCTTTTCAATCTAAACCCCCATACCAAATGAGGCTACAATATTCCAAAGTTCACTGGAACCATATCAAGAGCGCTCCAGATAAATGGATCACGTTACTTGATTAACCGACGCACATCCCTTCCCCTTATCACCCCTGGGAATATTTAAATGGGCCCTGAATTTATCACACCACCCTCGAAGTAAACGAGCCAAGTAGACTCGTTTACCTGCGCTCTAGATCGAGAGTTCAACGATGTCTTCATTAACTTGAAAGACAAACCATACAACAACAGTTATGCGAATTCTAAGAGCTTGTCTCGCGCTTTCTTCGGTTGCATCAGTTCAACGATACTTAAATTCCTGTCACATGAGAATTGGAGCGACAATTTGTAACATACGTGCGATCTCAATCAAAATGGCAATCACGCGCGGCGCCACCACAACTACTCCTAATGTGACGGTATTGAAAATCAGCATTCAAACCGTCGGCAGCGTGGTATACGCCTAGTTACACGGATTGATTTATGCCTGAAAGTGATAACTCTCTTGGCAGCCTTATCACGCCATCATCCAGGGATTTTATCGTAAGCACGGACAAAATCAGCGCATTTATTTCCGCTAAGTAGGCTAACAATGTCCGAACACGTATTACCGTTTTTGCGGCAATAAATCCTGCGAAGATCCTTGTCTCGGCTCCAAAGTCTGCACACTCATTCACAAGATCGAGCGGCAAAAAACTGGAGCAATGAACTGGGAGTCACGTCGGATGCTCATCAACTCGCAAAGCACGTAACACCATCTAAACTACCGCTCATTGTCAATATTGGGAAGTTCCGAGCCAGTGGTAAAATCAATAGAGCATTATCGGATATTATACGTATGATTGCTTCAAATTGTTTTGCTCTCTAATGAATAACAAACATAGGTAGATAAAATAACTTCCAGCAAATCTACTTAGTATATTGTCAATTGTAATCCTTTGCACTTCGACAGTAATATGAAAATAATGTCAGGCGACACAACGTTGAGTAATGTGAATGGTATAAGTATCTCACTCTTTTCATGATATTTGCGGTCTTCTACTACAAAAACGTACGAATATTTTGGCCTACGAATTCAGTTAGAGGTCATCGTAAAATAATAGCTCGCATTCAGTGCCATTACGGAAACGTTCAGCTTCACGCCTAATCTATCCAATGGCTTTACTGGTATGCAAGTTTACAACACAAAGATTGTTATTAAGTCGGTAACCTCGAATGTCTGAGTTATAGCTGCGGTGAACAGTCGAAGCTAAGTGCAAGGTTGGCTGCGAAGTGCATCGCCGATTAAACCGGAGATGAAAGCGACTGTTTATTTGATTTTCTGCCTGCATACATACATTAACTAAGTCTCGGGCAGTGACCTCAGTTTGCCACCTTTCCTCGCTCGTAAACCTCCCGCAAGTTTATGCTCGCACATTACCGTACCGTAATTAACAGATTTTTTTATGTCCGTTGTTTAGATGAATTCGGCAGACGGGCGTCATCATCCAATATTGCAGTTGATTGGTAGAACAGCTCGTCTTTCAAACGTTTCATTCGTGTTATTAAAACAAATAGAGTTTCGTCAGAAGCGTCTGTCTCGGTATCATTAAATAAAACATCTTTCTTAACTTATCTTCTTGTCTCGACATTAGTATGTAAATCGTCAAGCAAAATGTGAGCATTAAAGCTTGATTCTGCGTCGAATACAAATCAGTTATAGTCATGTTGTACCTACGTAACGCGGTTGTCTCCGTATTTGTTGCATCATGATAATCAACCTTCAGTGAATTATAATATTTTAGCGACTTGAATGTTGTTCTCATAACGATGTGCTAACCTTGGCGCATGCATGTCATACATGTCCAAAAATCATACCTACACTATACTTTGACACACTCGTTGCATTTATTTTATTGATTGTAGGTAGGTACCTAGTTACCTACCTAGGTAGGTAGTTTGTTTTCGCAATCGAAACTTTTATAAGCAAAATTTGGCAAGACGGGGGACAACTCGCAAATCCCAAAAGGGTTAGTGTGGGTAAATGTATGATTTATTGATCGATTAGTGAGGACTGAGCATCGGTTCATGAACCTTTGTCTAGGTGGCACAGACAGTGGGTTTCGCAACCCGGCGCGCCGGCCGGCAGCCCATCAAACATTGTCGGATTAGGTACGTTTATGGACCATTTGTATGGGATCTGCTACGGTTAATGATTTTCGGTCGTTCCTCTGTCGCTTGAGCAATTCTATACCGAGCGGTTACTTAATAACTTTTTATTGGGTTTCTTTTACCCATCAGCTTCCATTGCAGTCACGTCTGTTGTGAAAGCTTCAGAAAAAGGTGCAGTCGAGATTGAAAAATGTCAATGATCTCGAGCGAGCCAGCCCCACGTTATTATTACTAAACGCTCCCCTATCGAATTACGAGCGCCCCGTGTTCTTGACATAAAAGCAAGCACCTTGGCGAAAAGGTTATCTTATAAGTTTCCAGTCCGTAATGCTATCGGCATTCCGCTGCGACTACGTCCAATCTTTGCATGTTTTCCTGACATTATCGGCTGACCCGGCGACTTGGACTTATCTGCAAGCAAGTAGCGGTTACACATTATGCAAGCTACATGCGTGAAATAAGCGTCATTAAAAACTGCATTGCAAGCGTCCTCACCGTTTATTTTCCTCATGCCGGCCCTAGACCTTCCCCTGCACGGCCAAAATCCTGTCCTCGGTGTCGGCAACAACAAAACACACACGCACTTGCACTATAATTTAATTCACAATGCACGTAAACAATAACTTCGGTGTGTCGTAATGCAGCGTTATTCACAGCTGCTCCGATGCACTATTTTGTGTTGATAAGGGGACAAACACATAAATTGTTTACCACGATGCGATCTACACCCACGCAAACATGTTGCGACGCGCGTCAACGCCGCGTGACTGCAGGCGTGTCGCCGGCTGACACTTCGGCGCTCAACTGCGGCAGGAGCGCGAACTAAACGATATTGACAGGACCTCGACATAGATGGCGCTTAAATAAATTAACGGTTTACTGTTTATTTATTGCAAGAATAATGCAATAAAATATTTCTGCTCTATAATAATAATTTCTGTTAATATTATTTGTGATTTGTACATTTTTACGCTTTAGCTCATAGCGTTTAAGCAATATGTATTTACTACTTAATACCGACTTATTTGTAATATTATATTTTTTCAGCATTACTTATTTCAGCATTATTTTTTATATTTTGAAATAAAATAGGTCCCTGGAAAATAATGTAAGACTTACCTTGTCTATTTTTGCAGCTTGTACACTTAGGTAATAGTTTATGAACCACTTTACTCACTCACCCTTAAAAAAATTAAGTCCATAAATATAAGTCAACACTAACGTAAATTTACATTCTGGTTTGTTTTTCACTTATAACATTATTCTATGAATGGAACGCCGGCTACACACAACCTAGAAAAATACTAAAAGAACGCAGTTTTCTATAAAACGGGTATTTTATGGGGATTTCCACGACGCACGGTGTAATAAATGCACGATTTCAACGCGGTTCACCATGAATAGCGACCGATAACACTATCCATCACCCCATTATCCTGCGACGCGAAGTTAGCAGCGAGCGGGCACGTCAAAATATACCATAAATAACGCGGTTCGTATCCGGGGTGCGCCACCCCATCCCCGGTCCTTCGATCGGCCGGTGTAAACACAGCTTTATTTTGAACGCAGAGATTTTGAATTGGGAACAATTTAGCATTACCACGTTTTACTGGCCAGATAGAAAAACTTAACCGGGCTGTATGACCAAACCCCCTAAATAATGTTCCTACACCTTACAGAAAATTCTGTAGAAGTACCATAGAGTTGCAAGTTGGTCGCGAGACGGGCGCCCGACGCAAAGAGGGAGGCAAGGAGGCGTGCTCGTATAAGCTCCCATTACAATACGTTAAATCGCCTCCAGCCCTCGCTGGCTGCGGTCGCCCCGCTCCTCCATACAGAGAACACTTCCCAAGTAGCCTCTCGACATGCACAGCCAATTAACTCGAACTTTAATTACACTCCACGAGTAGAGGACGCTTTCCCGCAACACCCTTTGTCACCTGAGCGACAAAGACGTTTCTCATTATCCCTCATTCCCATTTCTTTCCAACTTATGTAAATTCAATGTTTTCCCCAGGATAAAGACAAAGGCGAAAAATAAATTTGAAGAATTTTAAACAGCTTGTGAGACAATAAAATGTCGTCTCGCATATAAACATCCATTCGTTACCCGGGTAAAGTGCGCTGAAAGGAGAAACCGACAAAGGAAGCCTTTGAAGGGATAAGACGAGACGCGAAGAAAAAGGAGAGCGACAATTTTTCCGGTTCATATCTTTCTGTACATTTCATTACTTCCGCTATGTATGGACGTGGTTCGGGGGCGTTCGGGTGGGTTCGGGAGGCTTCGGCCGGTTCCGAAAGACTAATCGATAGCCGTCAGCCGTAGCGACATGCTACGCTACTACGAGAGTCTACAACTTCATAGATTACTACGCGCTGCGCCTGAATTAAAAGTCTGCGAGTTACTGAACGGTAGGGTAGCGGTAGTGAGTATTATACCTAACTAGGTGTAACTATAGGTAGGCTCAGGTTTCAGGGGTGCAGGGTGCAGCGTTTAAGAATTTACGTGGTTAGTCTCGGAGTTTTCTCGTAGACTAGGTAATAACGAATAAGTACTAGCGAGAGCTTTAGAACTTTAGGCGTTTAAAAAATAACCTACTTTACGTAAATGAAATTTAGGTAAGTAAATACTAAGTGCCTACATGAACATTATTTTAGAAACTATTTTGTTTGGATACCTATAGGTTAGATTAATTTGATAGGTAAACCGGAAGTAGGTAGGTACGTAAATAAACATAAGTAGTACTACTAGCTTCGCTCTGCGATATTTCCTGTGGTTAAAAAAGTATCCTATGTGCTATTCCAGACTATTATCTATCTCAGGGCCAAATTTCATCGAGTTCTGTTCAGCCGGTCTGGGGCCCTATTCGGAGATTTGAGATTTTCATCTCACCTTTTTTCGTCCTTGTTGTTCTCGTTTGAATAGTCAAAGTATGAGAGTGACCAAGATAAAATCTCATCTCATCTCACGCGTAGGAGTAGCCCCCCTGGTGTGACTGTATAACAAACACTAAGACAAACATGAGAAGAGGGGAGATGAGATTCGTAAGAAAACTACAATGGGTGCTAATTATAATAAGCACCCATTGCTTTTTATAATAAGCACCCATAATCAGGATCGGACTGAGCTGGAAGGGCCGGGGTGGCTCCCTACAAGCCAGGGGCCCGAGACGGGGTGTAGCCCCCAACCTACTTACCTTCTGGCTTGCGGAAAGCCCCGCTAGCCAAGTCCGAGGGGGGCCCGCGCCGGCTGGGGCCCAGCTGGCAAATGCCACCCTGACTATATGGCCAGTCCGACCCTGCCTTCATTATAAGTAGTTTATAAGTCCCATTAAGCAACATTTGGTACTGAATATCGTCCGGCGAAGTCTAGATATTGTAACACACCTCTGCCAGCCTTTTCGGGAAAAAGGCGTGATGATAAGTAATGTAAAAGTTAATCTTATTTTAATTGCCTGTGTTGGATGAAATAGCTAAATGGTCACATTAGTATATTCAGTTTCAAGCCGATTACCAAAATCATGGTCGATACAAAAACTGACCCCGGTCGAAAGTTTTTTAACTTTAATCATCTCTGGCGACCGGCTCTTTGAGCTAATATTAAACAACGTATTCCTTATTACTTTTTATACTGAGTACCTACCTACTTAATATGTAATACATAACTACATACATACTTACATACCTACCTATGTAATAGGTACATACATTACTAGTTTATTTATTACTAGTATGCCACTTACACAGTAAAGAAGAGAGAGAAAAGCAAGGGATACTTTTATAATTTCTTATTCCAGTCAAAAACATAAAAGTTGGAAGTTTAATATATTTTTGTAATAACTCGCTCTTGGTAGAAAGTTATTTTTTTAATATGTATTTAGGCGTAGGTAAATTAGCAGATTTAGCATTTCGCATTTAGCTAATTTACCATTTAGCAGATAACTGCGTAATAAAGACAAATCTAACGACATAAATTGGTTCAGTTGCTTAGTTCTCAGAAGTTATGAGAGAACATAGAATCGGACACACATATGTAGGATATGATTTTTTAGGCTTCGCAGTTGGGTAATTAGTTTATTTTTTAAATTTAGTTTTTCTTAAGACAGAATTCTTCATTTACATTTACAATTTAGTAACCCCTTAGCCCCTTACTAATAAACGTTGTAAAGCCTCGTAACAGTTATACACAGTGTCGTATTGTCGTATTAAGCAAGCGCAGGGCTCGTAGTAAATATGAGCAGGGGGCTCTTGAGTTGCATTCTCAATTCAAATCTAAGATGTCAGTAAATTAAACAAAACATTTACAAAAAGGTCTTTCGAGATTTTAATATGAGTAAATTGAGACTGTTAATTTAACTCGTTAAATTTTACTTTTGTCCGCATGTCTGCTTTAAGAATAGCTTGGTGTACGCGCGATGCGCTAAGGCGCGGGTCCCGTAGCATTTGCTGATCATGCCATGTAGCAGTACATGGCGAATCCACTGGTTAAACAGTTTTTTTGTCTTTTTCGATAGAGTTTAGAAATTAAAAGAATGAAAAAGACAAAACACTTCACAACATCATAACTATTCCGACTATTCCGTGGCTATACAAACGTAATATTAACAGATTATTTTAGTATTTTTAAACAACAGGGTCAGAATTGGAACATAATGTAGGTATACTGATAAATTAGTTTTTAACAACATTGAAAAAGTTTTAACATTTTTAAAATCCATACTTAGACTAAATAAACTAGACGTGTTGAGTCAAAATATATGAAAACTTTTAGTTGTTAATGTCACATTTTGACATTTTAACTTTGACTTGACGTCAATGTCAGTCAGACTCGGAAATACTCTGAATCACAGAGCAGAAAATGAAAATCTAAAAATTCTTATTTGCAAGTTTTTTTTTCTTTAATTAATTAGCAAAAAATAAATGCATTATATCTTGAATTAATATCTCATTCATTACTTTCTATGGTACTGGTCTAAAATTATATTGATTTAAATTGTATGCCTGCAAGCAATCAATGCAAGATCCTGCAAAAGTAGCCTGCTGCTGACTCTTCCATTTCATTTCACTCATACGTGCATTTGTAAACAAGAATGTGATACCTAAAAGCAATCTAACAACTGGTGTTAACATTGGCACCTAAAATGGACGGACCGAAAACGCTATCGTAAGTTTTTACTTTTTACTAACATCCGACTCTTATTATTCGCACAATTTGTAACTACAAACACTATGTCCCGGCTTAAATCAGTCGGTAACTATTCCCAGACCAATATCATCTTGATACCGGTATTTATGGGTATTTATTGAGTTGGAAGTACACACATTTATTTTGAACTAATTTAAAATGCCTACCCGAAATCAGTGTAGCTTTTCTATTCCAAAATTAATAGAAAGAAAAATGTATATAATTGTTTGAATGTGGTACCTAATGGGAAATTCATGCTAATTAGTGCATAAATGTTTATCATTCATCTATTTCTTATAACTCACAACATTCATGTGCAATTGTGCAGTACATATGAAGAGAGTTTGAGAGTTTCAAACTTAAAAATAGGTAACCTGTTTTGGTATAATTAATTGCTGTTCCTGAAATATACTTAAACCATTTTATCCAGGGGCAGTGAATTGGTAGCCAAAGGAGCGACAAAGAAAGTTGATGGACAGCTACCAGAAGTGGGATTGAAAGATGTATCCCCAAATGGCTCATGGCTTGAACAGAAGCAGATACAGTCAGCATTGGAAGCTCGGAAACACCTGATTGCCGTAGAGAGAATAGAGAAAAGGTAATTGTCACTACTATACTGCTGTTACAGTTTAATTCTAGTGGTGCAATACACTTAGTATGATGAAAAATAGGTGGGTTTGTGTAACATAAAATTTTGTATAACTTTTTACTAACATTTCCAGAATTTATTCAGACACCATAGCTATAGTCAGCTTGGCAGCATTATTAATGCCTAAAATAATTGTAAATGTAATGTGTAATGTCAATATTAGTGAATAACATTTAAGCATGTGCCATACTGATACAGTTATCTTAACTTATAAGACTATAGAAAACCAACAATATTAACTGGATATCACTCTTTCTTTCGAAGTGACAAATAGAAAAAAATTGTTTTCATTTGACTGACTATTAATTTTAATTTAATTATATTATTGTGTTCTTGGTGTATTATGATAATTATTTGTAATAGTAAACTTTCAGTTATATCAAAATTACTTTTCTAACTGTTATTGATAAAAAACTCTGAACTAACATTTTAAATGTACAATTTTCCAGTGGCTCTTTAAGTCATGCTGCTTGGAGAGATGATTTGAAACTGGCTGAGGTCACCAAACAGACAGGTGGTCACTGGCACTACATCGGCCATAAGAGAGGCAAATATTTATACTTGCTGCCAGAAGAAGCCTTGTTTTTAATGGAAACTGTAAGTATTACTGATTCAACCATTAATATCACAGAAAATTTCAAAAGGCAAGTTTTTTCTTGACACTGGGAATTCCCATATTACACTTCACACTAATATTTTAAAGGTGAAAGTTTGTGCGTGTGTAAGTGTGTATGTTTGTTACTTCTTCACACTCAAATGGGTGGACGGATTTTGATGAAATTTGGTATGGAGGTAGGCTACATTTTAACCACAGGTAACAGCGCAGGGTGCAGCTATTATGCAATAAGCTTAAACTACACCATTGCAATATATGCTAAAAAAAAAGAGTTGATGATAGAAAACAGTATAAAATGCATAAAAGTTAAATGTATAAAACTTTTTGAATATTTTATTTAAAATTAACCCACTACTAAATACCATAGCCGATTCAACTTTTTACAAACATTCCAGCATTATTGGGAAGCCGCTACCCCACAACTGGAGCGGGTGTGGCTAAAAATTGCTCTGTGAATTCATAGCCTAAGACTTAACATGTTATCTTGTTGTTTCATTTAAAAAATACCATGATCAATATCAACAATGTGCTACTCTTTTTTTATCATAAAACATATAAATTTACAATTGAATTTAGATCACAATTATGACCAATATTACAAAGGCGAAAGTTTTAACTGCTGTGCAAATATTAATGAAATTTAATATGGAGTTATACAGGGTGAATGAGAGAAATGAGAGAGTGGTAATCAATTAGCATTCTTTTTAAAGCATATTCTTTGATCAAAGCAAAGAACTTTTGTTCTACAGCTTTTCCTAAAAAATGTTTAAAGTATTTAAAGTTCTCTCTAACACCTCACAACTCTATAGCATCCGTGTCGCCGCCCTCTCGTCGGTCTTATTTTTCATATTTCTGTATTATGTATTTTCAGAACAGTCTCCTACTCAAGCACAATGACGTCATAGTGTCTTTACAGAAAGCATATCCACTCTGTCTCAGCGACATGTCTATCATGCAATACAAGGTCTATGCCTCCCTTAGCAGGCTTGGATACCGAGTATTCAGGCATAAAGAACCAACACCTGAAACTAGAACTCCAATAGAAGAACACAAAGAAGTGTCAACAAAAATAGAGCAGATAAATTCAGAATCACACAACATTGGCAATAATAATGACAGCAACATGGAAGTAATCGAAAATGATGCCTCAGCAACTGCTAATAATGATTCAAACAACGCAACAAATAACATGCATTCAAAAGATATTCCTGAAAGTAATGAAGGTGCTATGAATGAAGAAATAAGCGTGAATGGAAATGATTGTACAACTTTAGACAATAGCGTCGAAACTGGGATAAATACTGAAACAATAATAGGGCACAGCACTGTTATTGTAAGTGTAGAAACATCAGAAAGGGATCAAGAAAAAAATGTGCAGCCAACAGTAGTTACTGATAATGTAAATGAAAACAATGCAAATGAAAGTTTTATTGTATCAAGAATGGACATAGATGACAATGCAAATGAAACCACAGGAATAGCAAATGAAACTGAAGACGCTACCACCACCATCTTCGGAGGAAATGCAACTGTGGTCAATGAACCATCCAATGCTGTGACTTTAGGTAAGAAAATTACAACTGTTACCTGTATCCACTGCTATAAGCTGAAGTTACCTGTGCAACATCTTACGTTGTAACATGCTACAAAATTATATGTAATCAAAAATTTGTTAGTACTATTAAAATAAAGTCCAATCTCTGGCAGCCATCGTACAGGCTTTGCAGGCAGGCAAATGTGTAATAATATGTGAATTTATTGATTTATATATTTGTTTTAAATCTTTTAGCATTCAGTGCATTGATTACGTCTAAAATTGTTTTATCAAATGCTGTTCCAATGTTTATTATTTCATTCCCATTTGGGTGTATTGTGTTATTTAATTGTTAATATTTTTCTCTGAGCACTCAGAAATGCATTGATAGAGGCAAATTTCTCAAAAATACATTCTATAATTTTATATCAAACAATATAAACAATATTAGTGGGATAAAATTAAAAAAAAACTGTTAATCCACAAATAAATACACACACAAACACACATATGCACACACACATACACACACACATATAATTTATTGCATTTATATTAAGTAGGTAAACTGAAAAATTCTCTTACGTAGATAAATCATGTATTCTTAATCTGTTAAAGAGTTGTTGATGATGATGACATGGTGGAATAGGGAGGCCTCTAAAGTATTAAGTTTATTAATATTCTATTTTCTTAGTAACATTGTATTTTGTCTTTCAGCTTCATGCTTGTATTCAATAGATGAGCTTGGCACGATTCGAGCAATAGAACAAAATGCTCCTATGGAAACGGATTCTGCAGATTCTAATGTCATGAATACTGTCATTAATTCTACTAAGAACAGCGTTGAAGGTAAAGTTACAAATTATATTTCACTTTGTGTTTTTACATATTTTTGAAACTTAGTATGTAGGGTCAACTGGGGCAAATGCGTCTGTGGGGCAGTTGCGTCTTTCGAGAATTACTGACAAATCCTTCACAAATTAGGTGCCACTTACGTCTTTTTTCTATCTTTAGTTGCAATAATCTGTACAAGATCCTAGTTGCCTAGTTTGTGAAGGGTTTGTCAGTAATTCTCGAAAGACGCAACTGCCTCACAGACGCCTTTGGCCCAGTTGACCCTACACATTAACTTCCTTAGTATTAAACGTTGTTTGAGAGCCTCGGAATAGATATTAAGTGTTTTGTCTTTTTCTTTCTTCTAAATTTTAACCTTGATCGAAAAAGACATAACATTGTAAAACTATTCCAAGGTTATACAACGTTTAATAGTAAGGGGGTAAGAAACTTATTAAAATGTCTTTTCCAGATTCCAGCGTTGACAATTCATTCAAAAACTACCAAGTAGAACTAAAACACTATGACGACCAAATTAATAAGCTGAAAGCAAGAAAATCCAGTGCCGGTAAAAAAAACAACCGATCATTGGATATACAAGACTTCTACAAAAAACAAACAGTCAAAGTCATTGTGCCAGAAGAAAAATATCTGCCCAGAAATATATTTTTACACAAAACGGAATATACACTGAATATAGACGTAGTACGGAGTCAAAATGCATTAAACGTAACCAATGACGATTCAGATTCATTGGAATCATCATCTTCTACGGCTGTCCGTGCTATGAACCCACAAAGACTGTCAGATGTGCCACAGTTCAGTAATTTTCACAATAATTCACAACCCAGATACCCATTCTACCATCATCAAAGACCACATTACAATCCCCGACCTAACTTCAACAACTACTCAATGAGAAACCTGTCCAATTACTTCGGTCATCATTCAAGGTTCCATCAGAACTCTTACCTAAGACATCAGTACGTGGTTTACAACGTCAACATGCCTGGACCAAATAACTATCGCAACCATCTAAATAGACAAGAAACTATAAAAAAATACCATTTTGACACAATTGTGAACATAGCAATGAGGTTGAAAAATAGCAGGGCATTACCTCACCAGGTGCGCGCTCTAGAAAATCTACTGAACACGTATAATCTGCGTTATGATACATGTATTGATATCACGCCAGATTTCGAAATAGTAGGTACGCCAGATTCTGCACCCGATCAAAAAGTGATCATGCTGAACGACAACAAAGTAATCGCTCTGGATGACGAGCCCCAACCTAAAAAGCCTCGCTTAAATGACGAAACAGTCATGTACAACAGCAATGTGGTAAAGTTAAAAGAATTAGCCGCGAAACTCAAAGAGCTGCACGCGAAAAACCTGGCCGTTTCTCGACACAGGCGAGTCTTCTCACGTGCCATCAAGACTTTCAACAATAAGTTCAACGCTGAACTGTATCTAGATTCCAACTTTGACTTAGTAGACAGAAAGACCGTCGTCGTTGACACGAGCTCGGATTCCGAAGTGGTTGTCGTGAAAGAGGATAAGAAGACCAAAAAACGGAAGAAGCTAAGAAACCCATATAGCATTCTGAAGTGCATTTCAAAAGATGTTAACGTTGGCGCGAGCACTAGTCGACAAGTTCCTGTCCTACAGACGCTATCACTCAACGTGATCAATGACAGTCAAAGCACAGGCGGCAATGCAAATATAGATTGTATTACAATAGGAGATAAAGACTACGATCTGTTGAACAGTTTCTATAGCGCTCGATTTTCTGGGAATGACGATTTTGGCGGAGCTAAGTTGTGTTCGCGACTCGAAGCTCGCTTAGATTCTCTTCTGCACCAAACGGAATACTTATACAACTTCTTGAAGGAATCACGAGCTGACTTCGAAAGCTGGGCCGATATCAAACTGATCATTTGGAAAGACATTCGAGAAAGTCTCAACTTACAAAGGCAGCAGGTTGAAGCGTTGAGCAATGACTTCTTCACGAACGAAGCTCAAATACAACCCATATTAGGACCGGAATGCACAGATTTGAGATCTGCACTGAAAAAGTTGGCGATTATCCCGACTGATAGAGAAGTGCCGTTAGAGACGAGCCTTAGGATTCATTTCGACGTTTGCAATAGGGACGTCCACTTCAGGAAATCGAATCCGCCAAAACCGAATTTCAGGATTGTCTGCTATGAGTAAGTAATTTTTTTCTCTCTTGAACTTTCGACATCGTAATGCTATTTTTTATCAGCCGCGAGATCTCCAGCTCACAAAGCTACTAGAGCTCTGTGAGCTGGAGATCTCGCGGCTGATATCTGTCCTCCTCTACAGGTCGCCTTTCTCAACTGATTTCCGTGAAATATTGTGGGTAGGTTCGATATTTATATAGATTTTTTGTCGAGTAAATTTTTTGGGTTTTTACCGTCAGTTATAATTTTTCACGGAAAGTTTATAGGCACCGTGTGCGAAGCTGGAGTGGGTCGCTAGAAAAGTTATAAACTACTAGTTGCGCCCCATGGTTTCACCCGCGGTCCCACAGGATTTTTTTTTCGGGATAAAAAGTACCTTATGTCATTTTCTGTAACCCAGACAACGTGTATGCTAAATTTCATGACGATCAGTTGAGTGGTTAGGTCGTGAAAGTGTAACAAAACAAGTGAAACAACAAGTGAAACAAACTCACTTTAGCATTTATAATATTAGTTAGGATTAGTATAGAAATAAAAAATTGTGCAAAAGTTAAGGTAGGATGTTTCCAGACGGAATAATAAATAGATAATATAAATAAAATTCATTAATATTCGGGACACTTGCACACACGGTCGTCTGACCCCAAACTAAGCTTAGCTTAGTTATGGCGGTATAAACACACATATAATATACTAGCTGCACCTCGCGGTTTCGCCCGCGGTTAAAAAGTATCCTATGTGCTATTCTAGACTATACTCTATCTCTGTGCCAAATTTCATCCAGATCTGTTCAGCCATTCTGGCGTGAAAGAGTAACAAACATCCATCCATCCATCCATCCATTCTTACAAACTTTCGCGTTTATAATATTAGTAGGATTTTTAAATAGGTACATACTTAAATAGATAATTAACAACAAAAAAATAGTGCGTGGAGTCCCTCCGTGCGGAAGAAGTGAAATTTATCTTTCTTACTACGCGCATGCGTTCGAGTGCCACTCATTCACTCTCGCTCTGTCTCTTTCTATTCCCCTTCCCAGGAGCGTTAAACGTTTAACGCAACTTTGTTGGAAGTCGCATTAGAAGTTTCACTTCAATAAAACTCTTGTTTCTGATTTCCAGCGAATCAGCGCCTTTCCCAGCAACAGAAGATGTGATCGCTCTCCAAGTGAAATACACGGACGCAGTACCGACGGTGTTTGCTTTCGTCGGGACGTCGGGCTCCATCTCGTATCTTCAGATCAACTCCATAGACTTGCCAGTGATTATTCATGGCAGTGATTTGGTATAAACTTTAGATCTGACGTAAATAAGCGAATTTTATTTGAAGCAGTGCTGAGCGAAGTGGACTCAGCGGTGCAGTGGGGCTATACCTACGCGTGAGATGAGAAGAGATTTTATCTTGGCCACTCTCACAGCCATGACGTTTCAAACGAGATCAACAAGGACGAAAAAGGTGAGATGAAAATCTCAAATCTCCGAATAGAGCCACAGGAGTTGACCAATCACACTGCTGCAAGCTGCAGCGGCGCGGAGATTTCAAACATTGTGATTGGTCAGTTCACCGCTGAGCTCCGCTCCGCTGCAATGGAAACGCATCCTGGAGGCGATTCGGTGTGAATAGGTCTGACGTAATTGAATAGGTGTGAACGACAGATTTCTCTCTAAAGGTTCCGTATCGTGTTTAAGACAAAGCGCAACACGATGTCGGTGGCGGCTTTCGATCAGATATACATAGATGTCAAGTCTCAATACGAAAAACGCACCTTGAAAACAAGGCTTAGATCAAGTAAGCCTTGTTTCGCAGTCAGTCGCTCTGTGATCGCGTCGGTGTCACGACGCCTAAATGTGCTTAAAACAATTTAGCAAACGTTATCGACGTTATTACAGAATTATAAGGCTCAGATTCGAATGAAACTGTGTATTTGATTATATTGAATGTAACGTTAAGTGTCGATGCGGTTCCATAATTTTTAATGAGACACGACATCTATGTACATCTGATTGTAAGTGGCGGCTAATAAATGTTTCGTGGTACGCTATATATAGCCGGGTACTCGTGTTTAACGCCTCACAGAAAATCAAGTTTTTTTACACGACTGTCGTGCACTAAGCAAGCAAGCTAAAGGCCCAGTGGAGTCAGAGTTTCTAGGCCGTCCGATAACCTCTGACATGGCTTGACGATTGTTGTCATAGAACAAACAACCGGGGCCTACAATTTAACGTGTCATCCGAGCCACGGTAGCGGTCAGTTGTAAATGCCACCCGCGGTCACCCAACTGCACAGAATTGGTTAAATGATCTTTCATTGCTTTATTGCTATGTAGCCTTGAGATAACCAATGCATGTTTTGCCCCAGCCGTTGCAACCCGCGGTTTCTTCACACTTCGGTGATTTGGAGACAAATATCTCCGTAGGCTTCGTCAGTAAGCAGTCAACCGCTCACAATTTGCTTCGTCAACGAACACAATGCGATATCTAAAGGGAGAAATCTGTGGTATGATCAGATGTGATACTAATTGTGTAAAATTGAATAGGGTATATATATTGAAAAAGCATTTTTTTATGTTAAATAGCAGTTTGTATAGTTATTACTGAGGTATGGTTACTTAATTTTTAAGGCCAAGTTTGCGCATTTTGTTGAGAAGACCAAAGAATGTCATAACAATGTCTATGGAAGGATTTTGTTGCAATACCAAATGCACGAGTTTAATTCCTTATGTCAACAATTAATTAGGTCTGAAATATTGTACATGTGTAGTCTAAGCTGAGCATTAGACCTCGATGAATACATTGAAGGTTCGTTTCTCTTTTTCTTTCTCCTATAAGCAGCAATAAGGGAAAATACAAAAAAGGTATTTTAATTTAAAAAGGTTCTTTATTGCATAATTGTATTATTCTTAGAAGCTACATTACTTTAGAATGTATGGCACTAAACGGAGGGCATTCATGCTTTATTTCTACTACAATAGCTAAAGCTATGTTTCTTATTAGTTAATAATAGTCTTATTTTTATGGAACGTAATTACAGGTAATGTATCTGGCAAGATATGTCTGGCATGTCGTGTATCTGGTAGGATACATGCCTTGTATCTGGCAGGATACTAGTCGTGTATTTGGAAAAATACATGCCATGTCTTTGGCAAGATACACGCCATGAATCTGGCAGAATCATGCTAAGATTTCTTATTATACGAATATATAATTCATTGTTACATGTTCCCATGTTGCAACATGAGAAATACCTACCTATCTGTTTCATGGTAAAATGTGCAGTATATTGTTAAGTATCTCTTATATATCCTAAGTACATATACCGGGTGTAAGGAGACCGTTCTCGAAAACGAAAACTGGGAATAGTGGTGGGGATTACTAATACAAAGCGACTAAAAAAAACGCGAAAAAAAGACTTTTTTTTTAAACTTAAAATCTGATATTTTAACATCGACACAAGTTATACAAGCTTTAAAAAGCTAGTTTAAACACCAATTACCAAAAAAAAAAAAATTTACCCTAACGGCAGTCTAATACTAAATGCCTAACAGCGGACGCTAGAGGTGAACGCCCGCACACAGCTGCGCGCGGTCGCGACCTAGGTGCCGCGCCGCCCGCGCCCTCCGCTGTCTCGGCGCGCGCGCGGCCCGCGGCGGCGCGTCGTCGCACTTTCCGTAGGTACTGGCGCCGACCATTGACCCCCGCGATATAAACGCGTTACATTGCTGGTTTGCAAATTTCTAAAAGTTTAAAATAACAGTTATATGGCTAATAGTTAGTGGTTTCGGGTTGTGTATAGATAGTATAATAACGGCGTTTCGGCTTCGAGAACGGTCTCCTTACACCCGGTACATAGTATACTTATGCTATTTTTGTTTAATATTTGAATGTTATTAGTGGTCTTTTGTCGTTAACATACACAACCATTGGTATCCTTACACTATAAAATGTTACACTAATGGAAGCTAAGCCATAGTTATTCTTCTTATACAGTGGTAATAGCATAATAAAATTGTATATTTTCTCGTACTAATGATTTTATTTTAAATATTATTTACCGTGTTTGGTAGCATATCGATTTTCGGGGGAAAGGCAAACCGAATATTTCATGGATGAGACCGAAATATTGTGTCATACTTCGGTAAAGTACCTGTATAAAAATTATGTGTAGGTATTATTTTTTCTACTGATATATAAGTACAACGGGTATGAATAAGAATCAATCACAGAAACTTGCATAGGTACTTATACTTACAACTTAAAATTGCATTGTTTTACTCTTTGAAAGCAAACAACAAAAACAGTAATTTCAACAGGAATTATAAATATACAAAAGTAACAAAAATTAACAACAACAAACAAAATCAAAATATTAGTTATAAGTAGGTATAACATACAAATAACCCTTATATTTTATTTTTATGGCATTTCGCCATAATGTAGAGTGATTTCAGCATATTTGTTAGAAGCAATAACTATGTTAATTTTTAACCAATGAGACATTATGCCGCATTATTGCTTTGTCTTTTTCGATTGAGTTAAACATTTAAAAGAAAGTTGACGACAACTATTTTGAGATTATGCAACATTTAGTATTATAATAAGGATAAAATTGTTAAAGAAATACATTGTTGATTCTCTACAGTTCCTTGCTATCTTTACAGATAACTTGGTTTTTACGCAGTATTTAATTTGACTACTTACTTTAAATTAGTACGAAATGCACCTGTACGTTAAGGCAAAGCCTGCGCATCACTGATGCAGGAGCACGGCCTTCAATGACACCTAATTGCCATGATGGTTACGTTTTTTTTTTCGACGCTGCGCGACCTTGGAACTTATTGCGCGGCGATACGGTTCGCGTTCGCTCAGCGTCGACAACGAAACCTTACCATCGTACCAATAAGGTGTCAGGGTAAGCCCTCACGGGACTAACTGTGAGCTTTGATAGTTAACGAAAACTTTTTTCTTCTTCGTTTGGCTCCATTTATAGTTCGTGCATTATTGAAATGTATGGAGACCATGGAGCCAAACGAAAACGAAAAAAGTTTTCGTAAACGTTTAAAAGTTTTCTTTCTATCAAAACTCATGATAGGGGTGTAGAAGCGTCGCGCGAAATCGTCCTACGTTTTGTGGAAACTTTGTGGAACGTCGCGACTGCTTGCACTTATCACGTCGTAATGCGTATTTGATCTTAGCTTCGTCAATTCTCATATGAAAACTGACGTAGATGTGACAGGTACATTTTGTATTAACTTTCAAGTACTTTACAGAAATAAATCATATTACACTATAACTTTCTCCGACTATAGTTTTGATCACATCCGGTATTCAATCATGATCAATTCCCTTATAAAACAAAACGACTTTTCACCACTATTTAATACATAAATATACAACATTTCTTCACCAACCTGAATTATACAGGCCGGACGTAAGGCGAGGATGCGGAGCGGACACGATTCAGACGTGAAAGCTAAAGCGGTGTGTCTGCGCCGCCGTGTCGCTTGTGTATAATTCAAAAGACGCACTTTCAAAAAATTTAATGAAGAAGATTTGAAGCCACACCGTGCTTGAACCTTGTCCACGCCTCACTTGCCTTAGGTCCAGCCTGTATAATTCAGGACTTATGTACCTTAACACCCTACCACGTATACAAAATCACAACACATTCAAGGCCAGCCAAAGTTGATACCGGACAACTGGTAAAACCTTTCATTGAAAGGCCTATAGAAGTCTCTTAACCGCTGTATGGTTCTAGGATCTATGTAGGGGTGACTGCGACCCTTGGTCTTGCCGAGGCAGTGCGGGGTGGAACTACCCTCTGATTTGAGGAGGCAGGGAAACCCTTTGGTAGAGTTAAAGTAGAAATGCTTGTCGGTTATGACGCGTTTTAGGCCCAGAAAGTCCTGAAAGATAAAATGAGATGTTGGTGTGCGGTTAAGTCTGCATTGAGATTTTGAGGTATATAAACCCAGATCTGTGGCCTTCACTATAACCAATAGTCAGTTTGCTGCTAAAAAGATGAATTTATAATATCTATCCTACTCCTACTTACTAATATTATAAACGCGAAAGTTTGTATGGATGGATGTTTGTTACTCTTTCACGCCAGAACGGCTGAACAGATCTGGATGAAATTTGGCACAGAGATAGATTATAGTCTAGAATAGCACATAGGGTACTTTTTAACTGCGTGGGGCGCAGCTAGTTTATTATAATATTTTTTTGTTTATTTATTATAATTTATATTTGGGATAAAAAATCTCATTCCTCTGGAACCGCCAGTTATATAATGGAATGAAAATATTTGTGTAACTTTTAGGGTATATATAAGCTAACTAGCGGTGCCCCGCGGAATCGTTAACTTTTTAGTAGGTATGTCTTTTTCTGTACCTCTGACAATATGTATGCAAAATTTCGTGATGATCAGTTGAGTAGACAGAGCTTGAAAGCGTAAAAAACAAACTCGCTTTCGCTTTTATAATATTGGTTACGATTAGGATTCCTAACCACATCCGTGGAGCCGTTCAAATTATTGAAACCTAGGCAAACGTGCTACACCTTCGATCACGTCGTCGCTTCCCACAGGCGAAGTCAATGGTCAAACATATGCCAATGCCGTTAAAAAGAAAATCTGTGGAAATAAGTGTCTCGTGACAGTCGTGTGAAAAAAAATATCTGTGGAATTATGTTTCTCGTGTCGTGAGTTGAAAAGAAAATCTGTGGAAATAAGTGTCTCGTGACAGTCGAGACTCACCTGCACCCTAGCCATCTCCCCCGCAGGGTCGTTGACCAGCCCCTCCCCGCTGACCAGCAGCAGCCGGGTCCGAGGGAACTTCCTCAGCCAGCGCCGCAGCGGCCGCGCGTACACCCCGAGCCGCACGGGCGGCCACGACGCCTCCACTACCGACAGTGGGGGCCCCTCCCCCCTCGCGCCCCACCGGACCGAGCTGTTTATTAGCGCCAGCTCTTCGAAACGGGGAAGGGATGGCCTTTTACTGGAAGGGGAATGTTTTTTTAAACGATTTAAAGGGACTTCTGGCCTCACGGGCGGCCACGACGACTCCACTACCGACGGTGGGGGCCCCTCCCCCCTCGCGCCCCACCGGACCGAGCTGTTTATTAGCGCCAGCTCTTCGAAACGGGGAAGGGATGGCCTTTTACTGGAAGGGGAATGTTTTTTTAAACGATTTAAAGGGACTTCTGGCCTCACGGGCGGCCACGACGACTCCACTACCGACGGTGGGGGCCCCTCCCCCCTCGCGCCCCACCGGACCGAGCTGTTTATTAGCGCCAGCTCTTCGAAACGGGGAAGGGATGGCCTTTTACTGGAAGCGTAATGATTTTTAAACAGTTTGAAGGAACTTCTAGCGTCACGGGCGGCCACGACGCCTTTACTACCCACAGTGGGGGCGCACCCTCCCCCTTCGCGCCCCACCGTACCGAGCTGTTTATTAGCGCCAGCTCTTCGAAACGGGGAAGGGATGGCCTTTTATTGGAAGGGGAATGTTTTTTAAACGACTTAAAGGGAGTGGCCACGAAGAAGCGTCCACTACTGACAGTGAGGGCACACTCTAGACCCACTCTCTGGATTGAACTGTTTATTAAGGCCAGCTCCTCGAAACGAAGGAGGGATGGTCTTTTGCTGGAAGAATAATGTTTTAGAACGGGTTTATTTGGCGCGCGTATTCTCTTAGACGTGTAGTCAAGTCGCCTCTTATGAACCGCGCGGGCGAAGGCTCATTTAAGCGGTACCTCTATAGTTAAGATAGAATCACAATTTACTCAGTGTGCAAGCTGTATGTTTTTCTTAGACGGGCCATATTTTTACCGCAATATTGGTCCGGCAATGTTGCGAAAATATTTTGAGCATGGCTGACTATTAAGTCACCCATATATTTCTAGCGATCATATTTGGAAATATTGCCGACTGTAACCCGGTCATAATAAGCCATGCTAGAAATGTTTTGTACTGATACTATGCTTTATCTATCTATCTAACTATTTATTTATATTAAAAATTTTTTAGTTCATTCTTTTCTCAAATTCTATTTTTTTGCGTTGTTTACTATTTTATTTTTTGTTACGTCTACGTTCTATTTATTTAATCATCCTATTTTTGCGTCAATTCCTTTTTTTTTTCTATTATATTTCTTAGAAGTGTCTCCCTGTAAATGACTTTTTAGTAAATATATTAAATTTACTACTCTGTTATTGTAAGGTCGTTGGTTGACCTGAAATGTAAAAATAAAATAAATAATAAATAAATAAATGGCCGGGATATACTCAAAATATTGTCGCAATATCGCAGGGCCAGTTTTGCAGTAAAAATATGGCCCAGTAGGAGCACCTAAACGTAAAAATAAAAGAAGAAATAGTTACCTCGCAGACTGCGTGTAGTCACTGATAGCCCTAGTGACGGGGTCGCGTACGACGGCCAGCAGCTTGACCGCCGGGTTCATGGCGTACACCCGGCGCGGGGCCGAGCGCGTCACCCAGTACGAGGGGGTCTTCTCCATCGTCAGCTGCCCAGACAGCGTGGGGGGCATTTTATCCCTGGAGTTATATCATTGACCATAAGACTCAGCGGGGGAAGGCCGCAAGGTGGACCGACGATCAGCAGGCTAAAGGTTTTCACCTGGGACCCGACACGCACCGCCTCCCCTTATGCAGTATGAACTTCTATGGATATGCGCTCACTACATGAACTCCGGATCGCCTCGGCGTAAGCTATCAACGCGTGAACGGCGAGTGGTCTACTCGGTGACCACGCGCCGCACGCGAGGACAAGTGACAATCACTGACAGACTACCCGGAAATTCGTAGGCCATGTGACGTTCACTCGTTGACCACGCGGCGTCCATCCGTGGACCATCCGTTAACAACGAATCCAGACGGTCCCGAGTGGCTCCATGAGATAACTTTTAGCAACACAACGCGACAAAGGTATTTCGACTCTTTTTATCGAGACACGTACGTACGAGCCTTGTCACGTTCTCGCATGACAAAAAGTGACGAGAAGAATTTTGTTGCGTGCGCCATACTATGGGCAGCGCCAGAGTCGTAGAGATCATTTGGGGAGGCCTTTGTCCAGCAGTGGACGTGTTCTAGGCTGACATGATGATGATGATTGCCCGATTGCTCGAGTGAAGCGAGGTCTTAGAGTCTACTGGGACATCTCGGCATTTGTTTGTCCGACGACAACTTTACTCAAGCTTACGGCGGACAAATGTCGTTGATTTGATCTTCATGAAATTTTGCAGGCAAGTAATTCATGAGAAGCCTTCACCCAGCAGTGGGAAAGGAATGGCTATAATATTTCTTATGATGACGGGGAGGTATAACAACTCACCTATACCATTCGAATCCTTTGTGATAGAATTTATCAAAAAAATGAACTTCAGATCTTGCGGCTCTCACGTCTGGGTGTATTCTGAAAATACAAATAAAAACGTGTACCAGACAAGCCTATTAATTTGAATATACAGTGTGTAAACAAAGAGTAAACAAACAACACACGTAGCAAAGAACACCATGGATCAAAAATCTTTAGAAGATTCTTGAAATCCTCAAAAACTTACCTCAAAAATTCTAAAAGCGCTCTTGTGCCACATTTCTTGACGCCAATGATGAGTGCGTCAGGAAGTCTTTTCACTGGGACAGTATTTTGCTTCAACCTCATGTACTGGCTCGTTTCAGTTAGATTTAGTCCAAAGAAAGACGCAAGGCGGAATGTTACGCTTTTGTATTTAGTAATGTGCTTTTGTAGGAAAACGTATTTAAAAGTTATCTGCAAAAGATAAAATCAAAAATAAATCTTGTTTTTAATTTTAAAATAAAGCTATGTACTTACAAGGTCGAAATTATTGCAAACCACAAAATAAATAAATAACTCCAACTTACCTCTCTGTTATCAACTAAACCAGTATTCAAAACATAAAATAAATAAAATAGAAATAATGATATGAAACAAATAAACATAGTTCGTCTCGTTAGCACCGGAACCCATCTCATTGCTGCTTTTCGAATGCATTTGTATAATTATTTGTTCTTTACGTCAATAAACGAATTTTTTAACACATTTTTAGGAACTTTGCCAAAACGTTGAAATATTTAGGTAACCCATATTTTTGTAAGTACCTAGTTTTTTTTTGCGCGGTTCACTGTCGCATGCTTCACAAAAACGAAGCCATGCAATGCAGTGTTTCAGTCTGAAACTAACATGTTTATTTAGGTATGCTGCTGTAGGTATTGGCGATCGATGTAGTGCCGGGATGTAGTATGGGTTATGTGCGCGCAATCGCGGTGTGAATAGAGAGGAAAAATAAATTTAGCGCGTAAAATTTTAGCGCTCTCTCATTACTCTATGGGTCCGTTTCCGCCTCTCAAAAATTGTACTTAGGTAGTGGCACCTCTGAATCACCTTCAAAAGCATAAACTGGAACAAATGCTTGACAGAGAAAGAGCATAAATAGTTTCGTGCTAAAAAAAGATAGCACATGTTTTTGTCACGCTGTTTGTGCCAACATTAACAAAATTTACAAAACAAATGTGACAGCCGTAAACGAAAAAGAAATTCGATCGTCTCGAACTTTGAAGCCGTGAAATAAATTAAAATGACAGTCCAACAGCTAAACTCCACTATTTCTGACGACTCAGATGATATGGTTAGCTTACCGCCTGTGGAGAACATTTATAGGCGAAAATATCAATTACTGCTGGACCGATGTGAAGTCTTGCAACAGGATAACGAAAGAATTGTAAATAGGTTTGTGTTTTGTGAAGTTATTCGAGCCCTTGTTCGTTTTACGTGTGTGTACTAAAGTGAGTTAACATTGCAGGATAAATGAGGTGAAGAAAATAACCAAAAGGTATCGCAAAGATATCAAGCTCTTAGTAGAAAGGTTAGACAGACATGGAGATCCATTTAGAAGTATGTCTTTGGAAATTGAACCTAAGCCGGAGCTGGTTGCGAAAACCCCTCGCCCCACGTCTAAAGCTCAAGTGAGTGCAAAGCAAGCTGAGAAAATGAATGCTGCTGGAGGAAAGAAACCAGGACCTAAAAGAAAGAGTAAAGCAGACAAGGTAAGATTTTTTCCATAAAGCTATACTTAACGTGAAATCTATTCTAAAAAGCTTAAAATAATCACAAGTGAGATTTAGACAATTGCAACAATTACATCCTCAGTTGAATTTTCTGATTTTACAGCCAGAAAAAGACCCAAATGCTCCTAAAAAGCCATGTAATGCCTTCTTTCAATTCTGTCAAGAGCAAAGGCCTTTAGTAGTACAAGAAGCAAACTCAGAAGTGGGCATGGAACCTTCAAAACAAGAGGTCACGAGGCAACTGGCATCAAGGTGGCGGTCGCTCACAAATGAGGAAAAAAGTGTAAGTATATGAGTGGCTAAATACACATCAGTTACACCAGTATAAAAGTGTTATATTAATTATAAGCATGTAATCTTTGCAATCTTTAAGAGGGCCGCGACACTCTGAAATTTCCATACAATCGCGCTACTCAAATTTCTTGAAAACCATTTGTCAGATTATGATGAAAATTTAGCATGTAAAATTAAATTAACAATATCTCCGCCCCTATGTTCTTGGTTTTTTTTTTAAATGTTCTCAAGTGAAAATAGAGCTATGAAAAATATCCGCATTTGTAAGGGGTCATTTTTGACTGATTTATTCAATAGGTAGACAAAGCAAATCAAAAATTCCATTACATAGGGAGGTTGTCTACATCATTAGCTGTAAAATGAATCCATAATACAAAGGAATTTAGAATTAGAAATTCTTAGTTATTTAAGAATGATTACAGAAGTGCAAAAGTCATAAAAAACCAAATGTTATATATACCAGAGCATATTTTTATAATTTAGCTCCTTTCACTGTAATTATGACAAATTTTTCTGCTATTATTAAAAAGATACTATTAAAACTAGTGGGGTTTTCACTAACTTGTTACAAGCAGTAATTTGGCATTACATTTTTTAAATTCCAGAATAAAAGTATACTGCTAATTCTTTTAATCCATGAGTAGACAGGAATAATTTAAATAGCATTTATCCTTCAATACAGTGTAATTAGAGGGAGCGGGTTCATACCCAGCCGATGGCATGCACCAATTTTTTTATTGTGTTATGTATGTGCGTAGTGTATGTCATCTGCTACATGACTAGAGCCTGGTGTATTCTTCTGATTTTGACAGTTTTGCACTTGTACACTATTTTGTTTCACACATTGTAAATAAATCAATGTCCCATCTCTTCCAGGTTTATGTTGCAATGTTTGAGAGGTCAAAAGAGAAATATGCAGAACAAATGTCCCAATACATAAAGAAGGAACAATGACGAAGTAACATCTCATGTTTTGTGATAGTCAGCTTTAAGTTTAGGTTAATCTAAAATAAAATTTATGTTAAGTGTAAAAAACTTTTAATTTATCCCAATACACCTTGATAAAACAATATTTTCTAAAATCACCTTTTGAGAAACAAAACAATAAAATCTTTAGTTTTTGGCCAACTTTAAAAAAAATAAAGTTTAAATAAACATTGTGCTCTAAAGATTTGTGTACAAAAAATAAATTAACAGTTCTAAGAAATAACAAATGACATATAATCTAAAATGCAGTAATGGAATATTTAACCCTTAAAATTATCTTTCTCAATCCTGATTGCCTTCATGGTTTCAACAGGATCGTTTTTTCGAGCATGCTTCATCACAGCCGGGTCCATCACTCTCATGAAGGGATTGTATAGCTGTTCCTCTGCTATTGTAGACGGCACCTGAAATGTATAGGACTCTAAAATACAATGCACCTGAAATCTATAGTTGCTACATTATTTAAAACAGAAAATGTTATAATTTGTAATTGTTTTCTTAAATCTGTCCTTGTGGTTGTCTAGTTTCAAATACTAAAATACTGATACATTGACATCATCATCTAAAGAACAACTACTAAAAACTCTCTTTCCTACTGTTTCCCTTGTTTCCTAAGAACTACAATTTGGATGTGTTCATAGAATAAATAGTCAATTTCTTCTAAAGCAACATACACAAGCCACACTATAGTTACCATCATACAAGTTGGTGGTCAAACAACCTTGTATCAAAACTTACAGTAGGGTGTCCTTCCTGTCTTTTCTGCATAATCCACTGAATCTTCTTCTGCACCTCCTCATTCTCTGGTTCAACTTGTGCTGCAAACTTCAAGTTCTGCATGGAGTATTCATGGCCACAGAACACTTTGGTATGGCCAGGGAGTTTACCCAGGATGGAAATGAGTGCTTGGTACATCTGATCAGCTGTGCCTTCAAAAAACCGTCCACAGCCACCAATGAACAGGGTGTCACCTAAAAAATTAAGTGATATCTATCATAAATAAGATGTAAATAATAAATAACCATACTCATCTGAAGTTTTCTAATTACCACTCATTCTAAGAGATAAAATTAATAACTTGCAAAAAATGTATGTCATATAGTACCACAGAAACTTTACTTTCACAGTTGTAATTTTCAGGTATTTACAAACTGAAGATAAAGAATCAAAGAAATCAAGTCCACTGAAATATGTCAGTAGGTTGTGGAGGCATTTTCAGTTTGTAGAGCCTCTTTTCTTTTGATTATATTAAGAAAATTTCATTTATCAGGCATTCAATATTTACTCGCGACATGATGTGATAACAATAAAATTACCAGTGAAAACAGCCAGCTCAGTTTCATCTTGGGGAGTTGTTACATAATAGCAGATGTGGCCAGAAGTGTGACATGGAGTGTAAAGACACAATACATTGAGGTTGCCGACTTTAAAAGTCTCATTATGCTGAACTTTCTTTGACAATGCACCAATTCTGTCATCTCCCCCATAGACTGTTAGTGCCGGCATCTGCTTCACTAGGTCTTCGTTACCTCCGGCATGGTCCCTGAAACAATAAATATGAATCATTAGTAGTCTTTTTGTATACTAGCTGCACCTGAAGTGATGTATTAACCCAGGGTATAAATCACCCATCAATTTGCATCTAATTTCATTAAAATTCATCCATCTGTTTGAATTTGAAGAAGTAACAAACACACGGACTTTCACATTTATAATATATAAGTGGGATGTTAGACTAAGTTGAATATTAATTCATTTAGATTGTTTCAAATATTTTTCTTGTGTTAAACTAAATATATTGAGGGTGTAAAAGTACTGGTTTACTAACTAGTGTCTCAAATACTACACACCATAAGTACTAACCCGTGGATCATTTACTAGCCACGAAATATAAATAAAAATTACTGAATTCACATCACATGATAAATTCTATAACTGTATTACATTTTCATTTAGTTTATAACATTTTCTCAACATAAATTATATTATTCAAACATATTTTCTTTCATGACATTTTAGATAGCCATCATAACCGAGCATCAATCATCTGCTAACTAAATTTTATTTTAAACCTAGAATAATTCTGACTATCAATGTAGATTAGTGTTTCTACAAAACGAAACCTCATTTTAACAGAGGGCATGTTACTTGGATGCAATTTTAAATGAGTTTTACATGACTCTATGCAATAGTAATGGTATTTAATTATTTACTACCTATTAACTAAATATAGAGTGTACTTTTTTTTGGCTCACCGTGAGCTTCACTCATGTATTAGCCTCAATATCAATCAAGTTTCTTGCAATTTCCTTAAGAGCACAGATGTTAGTAATCTCATACCAATGGTGATGTGTGGTCAGTACACTGGTGAGGTTGACACCTTGTTCCTTTACAGCCGTCAGTACAGATAGAGGATCCACAGGATCCACAATAGCTGCCTCTTTGGTCTCCTTGTCCACTATTAGGTACATATAATTGTCCTGAAGAGCAGGCAGAATCTTGACGTCCATGTTTTTGTATTGGTGATGGACTATGTAGCTGTGAGCTCTTTTCTGATTGCGAGTTAAAACTGAAAGTAAATTTATAATTTAGTAATATCAGTAAGTTAGTTGGTAGTAAATTTGTGCAGTGTGTAGGCCAGTTATCCTATCTTTGTCAGTAAGTAGGTACTACATACCTAGGTACTAGGTACCTACATCAGAGATAAGGAAGAGTACCGGCCGGTAAGCGCTTTGATTTGGAATAACTTTAAAATAAATAAGACGCAGATGAAGTTGGAAACTGCAGTCTTAGAGAAAGTCAAATGATTTCTTACCTTGAAAGTATAACTTTGTAATTCGATCTGAAAGGCCGAAAGGCAACGAATTAACAAACCTAGCAAGCATTGAACAAATAAAAATATTTTCCGTAAAAAAACATAGAAATTGCAAGACAACTTCTTTTTTCATTGTTTTGACGTTGACTTTTTATTTGCCTATGACATTTACCTTGGTTTTTTTTTTTATTTTGGCTTCGTTATTGACTTTGTTATAGGTTAAAAAACTTTTGTGTGCATTTTTGGGCATGATTTCTGGGATTCGCCTATCACTTTCGTTTGCAGGGTTGCGATCAGTGGGGCTATTCTTACGCGTGAGATGAGATGAGATTTTATCTTGGTCACTTTCACACCTATGACGTTTCAAACGAGAGCAACAAGGACGAAAAAAAGTGAGATGAAAATCTCAAATCTCCGAATAGGGTCCCAGGGGGGCTCTTCCTGAGGGGCTATTCCTGCGCGTGAGATGAGATGAGATTTTATCTTGGTCACTCTCACACCTATGACGTTTTAAATGAGAGCAACAAGGACGAAAGAAAGTGAGATGAGAATTTCAAATCTCCGAATAGGGTCCCTGCGCGTGCGATGAGATTTTATCTTGGTCACTCTCACACCTATGACGTTTCAAACGAGAGCAACAAGGACGAAAAAAGGTGAGATGAGAATCTCAAATCTCCGAATAGTGTCCCAGACGAAAAGTCAAGAGCGGCCACAGAGTTCAACTTTACCGTTCGAAACTTCGTTCGTTGTACGGCGAAGTTGAACTCTTGGTGCGCCCCGAAGGCTCTCTGGGACCCTATTCGGAGATTTGAGATTGTCATCTCACTTTTCTTCGTCTTTGTTGCTCTCGTTTAAAACGTCATAGGTGTGAGAGTGACCAAGATAAAATCTCATCTCATCTCACGCACAGGAATAGCCCCCCTGAACGCACCCCTGAAGTCAGCAGAACTGTCAGTCTGTCACTGTCACTGTCACGTCGCTCACGCACGTCACTGGCAAGGCAACGAAAAGCGGCATGCATGTGGAATTGTTTATATGTTCCAAAAAAATATTTGTTTTTCTGAGTGAATAAGCATTAAATAAATCGAATTAAATCAAGATGAAGAGTAAACCTATTAAACATAAAACTACAAACACTTTTCGGGTAAGTTTTCTATAAATAAATATTTCTTAGAGGTTAAGTGTCTCAACACTTTCAGATTTCAGTCTCAGATCATTTTTTCTTTTCTTTAATTTGAAGTTACAAGCAGCCTGATATAAATTTAGAAGACTCAATTATTGTAACTTAAAAGTTCAACTCTTATTTAGAAACAGTCCTTTTATCCCTTATCTCTTTCTGACACCCTAGTTCTCCATTATTTTAGAGTAATTTTAATAAACACTCCTATTCGGATTTTACTACAATATCATAGTACATATTATATTTCAGTTTGTGCCATTTGCGGAACGAATAAACTCAATAGATATAAGACATGCGGCTCTATACCATATAGAACATGAGTATACAAAGCACCCGGAAGACAGCGAGACCCACTTCTTTCTCGCCATACAAAAATGGCACGTCCTGAATTTGACACAAAACTTCAAAAAGTTCAGAAGAGAAGTCCATGGAGTAGTTACTGTGCCACAATTGGTGCATAAAAAAGATGAAGTTATAGAGATACTGGCAAAGTATTTAAATTTGGAGGATCAGTTATGTCTACAGCCTTTATTAGAGTAAGTAAAACAACATTCTTTTACTAATGTTTTTTAAATAAAAATTTTATCAGTAGTAAATATGTTTCAAATATCACAAAGAGGAAAATAACTCTCTCTGTGTATATGGATACTTCTCACACTTGTCAGTTATATGACTAAACCAAGTTTGTTAATGTCAAGCAAGAAAGTACCTAGTGACAATCAGGATTAAAAATATGGTAAAGCTTTTATCCTGTTCTGTTAAAAAAAAATCTAAGCTCTATTTCGTGGTTTATATAAAAACATGGTGTTATTTATGGCTAAAAAGTTATTATATGTTGATTTCTGTACCCCTAACCATGTAATAATGTATGCATAATTGTATGATGATTGGTTGAGTAGTTAAGATGTGAAATAGTAACAAATAAACTGACCTTCATATTTATAATAGTAGTTAATATACAGCATAATAATTAATTGAAATTTCTTGCAAACATGTTTACTAATCTATCTTACATTCATTCCAGAATCCTGGTTTCAGTCGCCAAAGACCTAAGAGAAGACTTCTACCCACATTTTCCAAAGTTCCTCGACATCCTAATAAAATTACTGGACACCAAAGATGCTGAGCGCTTAGAATGGACACTTGTATGCTTGGCATTTCTGTTCAAAGTTTTGAAACCATACTTGAAGAAAGATATAGCAGTGGTGCTGAAACGAATTATACCACTGCTCAGTGAGACAAAGCCACAGTATATCAATAACTTTGCAGCAGAAAGCTTTGCGTTTGTGGCAAGAGATATAAGGGACAAGAAGAAGTTTATAACACTGGTTCTGAACTATCTACAGACCAATGATGATGTAAGTGAAAAATTTTGACTAACATTTTTAGGTAAAATTATCTAGTGTTGGAAAAATATGACAGTCGTAGTGCCAATTGGCACTTCTATGGTAGTAGAAATTTGTTCTTGTAGCCTCATATTACATCTTAAGGCTGATTTACATATCAATAAGTACAGAGGCAAGTTAAGGCTTGGTTTCATCTGCCCAGTGCCTGATCCTGTCACTAAGCCATTTGTTGCCATTTTTTAAGAGGGCCGCGACGTTCTGAAATTTCCATACAAACGCACTACTCAAATTTCTTGAAAACCTATTGTCAAATTATGATGAAATCCAGCATGTACAATTAAATTAACAATATCTTCGCCCCTATGTGCTTGTTTTTTTTTTAAAAACGTTCTCAAGCTAAAATAGAGCTATGAAAAATATCCGCATTTTAAGGGGTCACTTTTGACTGATTTATTCAATAGGTAGACAAAGCAAATCAAAAATTCCATTACATAGGGAGGTTGTCTACATCATTAGCTGTTAAATAAATCAATAATACAAGTGAAATTCTTAGTTACTTAAAAATGATTTCAGTAGTGCAAAAGTCATAAAAAAGAAAAAAAATTTAGATCTGTTCAGACTCACCATGATAAGTTAGCCCTACTGTTATAGGCAGTAAAAAGTCATTGCAATAACCATGCATGGTTTACCATACCATTGGAGTACCATATTTCATTGTACCTTTGATTTCAGGCTGTCATTGGCTGTGGTCATCTCCTATTTGAAATACTGAGAGGTGTCACAGGCAAGTTCCACAGCTGCATAGAAACATTCTTGCCTGTACTGCTTCAACACTTAAAAGAAGTCAAAGAGCATCAAGACATTCTATTCCGAGTCCTCACACAGACTATTGAAGACAGCTTACAAACAATATCACCCAAAGAATACACTATATTCTGGACAAGCATAATGAAATTCACTGAGGAAATCTTAAAGGAAGACAGTGAAAGCAAAGGGCTGGAGTATATTTTGAGGCTTGCAGGTCAAGTTATTGAGCATCAAAATGGAAAATATTTGACGAACCCTCCACAATTTGTTCTATTACTGATCAAAGTAATATGTAACCAATCTACAGAGAGTGTTCTAGAAGTCTGTGCTCAAATTGGAGCAGTTTTGCTCTTGTCACCGAATGTATCATTGTCTCAAGAACATGCAGGTATTATAGTCAAAGTTTTGCTGCCAATACCCTATCCAAATATCTTGATTAACTTCGTCCAAAATGTCATTGATTATTCTCAATTCGACATGCACATACTACCGCCATTTCTCAACTTCATCATACAGTCAGGTTTTGAGAATGAGGCCATGTGTGCATTGACAAGGATTTGCTTGAAAAAATCTCCGCTATCCAAAAATGGTATTAAATTGTTCGAGTGGGTAAAGTACCCTATTGACTTTGGATCATGCTTGCCTAAGTTTATGGAACATTTCGATGCAGTAGTAAACAACAGCATGGATAATATAGTGGAAAATCCTCTAAATTTACTGAATGTGCTATATTGCTTGCCACATATTGAAAAAGTCGATGTGGACTATTGCATTCAATCTTTGAGTAAATTGATTGCGAAGCTGTTGAGTGTATTGGCAAGCTACAATATTGAAAGCCAACCTGATAGCAACAAGTTTCATTCTGATAATACAGCATTGTGTAGATGCGCAAGAAGAGTTCTGTTTCTTATAGCGAATGCGATGGAAAGTTGCATTCATATATCCAGTTGCACGAAACTTAAGCAAATCTGTGATATTGAGCTATTATTGCCAATATTGCTGCCTTGCGCGGCAGACCCTAACTACTTATGTGCTTTGCACTTAGTGGATCTCTATTTAACTGCTTATGAACACGAAAATGGCTTGACATATCCACAGTTGGCTTTAGTGGACTCATATCTGAAGACTAACATTTCATCGCCATTCCATGTAGTCAGACTGCTTACTACACACATCTACAAACTATTCGAGAATGTAGAAGAATTGAATAAGTCTATTGAAATCGGCGGGAGCGTTGAAAAGTTTTCAATATTCAGTAAATGTTACCAAGTGGAATCTATTGCGCCATCGATTCAAGAGTACAGGGTTCAGTTAAATATACTGCAGAAAATGACCTTTAATACCACACAGTACACACTAGCCAAAGACACAGATTATCATCTGTTTGGTTTAAAGTACATGCTCGGAGTTTTGTACATAAACTTCAAGCTGCTATGGGAGCCTGTTTCTGAATTCATTGCTGGGTATGGCAATGCGCTGCCTGCAGAAGAATTTTGGCCTCCATTTTACAACGCACTGCAATCGTCATTCGTAAACGCAAAGAAAAATCTAAAGCAGTTTCAGTTTGATGAAGAAATTGAAATCAGCAATGAGATAATTAACAATCTATTTGCCGATTACAACAGCATAACAGAAAGATCAGACTTGTACAACTACAGGAATCTAATATTGAAAGTAATGACAAATTGCATTCACGTTTGCGAAGCTAAAAACCGCGATGTTGTGGTTCTATTTCTCAATTTTATTGAGGAAGAATTCAAAAAAAGTGACGGTAACACACTAAAGATTGATATGGCAATTCGCGAAAGCAACAAAATGGAAGTGGACGAAACAGCAGATAAATCTGAGCAAAGCGTTGAACAAATGATGGAAGAAATCGACGATGCGAAAGAAACTCCTTCCGGAAAAGTTATTTTCAAAACTCTCATAAACATTATGCAAGTACTAGCACAATTTAAAAATCCACGAGCATTACACAAAGAGCCAGTATTCTGGGAACTGTACATGGAGTTCCTAAAGAACAAAAACCCAGGCCTTCAAAAATACGCACTAGATTGTGTGCTAAACTACAAAAACAAAAATATAGTTGCTTACAAAAACAACCTGCACAACTTGGTTGATGAGAAAAAGTTTAAAGATGAAATGACACAGTTTAAAATAACAGAAGATGCAAAGAATATTCACTCTGAAGATCGAGAACATGTAGTGCCTCTAATATTGAGAATTCTTTACGGAAAAATGACATCAAAGCTTGCAGCGGAGAAAAAAGGCGGAGGTCAAGCTAGGAGATCCCTAGTCATGCGATACTTGGCCGGATGTAACGAGAACGAGCTTGAAATGTTCATAGAAATGGCATTCTCACAATTCAAAGAGTACATGGTACTTAACCCAAGAAATATACAAAGCAATGTGCTTTCTTCCTTAGACTTGAAAGCAATAACTTCTCCAGGAAAGTTACACAGTGCTTTGAACTTATTTGATGTGGTCAGAGAGTATTTTGGCGGCTACATGAAGGACCAACTGATGTCCCGATTCTTTAACATATTCTACGGGATATGTTCTACTATTGGAGGAGTCTTAGCACAAGGAGATAAAGTGCACATTGGCTATGTAAAAATCTTGAAAAACTTGAGAGTAATCGCGTTGACTACACTGAGAAAACTGTTCGAACAATTCGATAAGTATCCTTGGAGTCAAGACGAATTGTTCGTAATTTTTGAGACCTTGCTCTGGCCTTTGATCTCGAAGCTTCACATAGAGGGTGTTAACAATCCCACACCATTACTGAAAGTTATGAACATATGGTGTTTGAATCCGAGGTATTACACACTGCTGATAACAGTTTCGGAACAGTCTTTAAACCCACTATCAGCGTTGTTCAAGCTTCTGTCAGCCCTAAAAATATCATCAACCGTAGTCAACATGATACTGGATATGATAGAGAAACTCTTAACTTTGACTGAAGATGAGGAAGACAAGGAACTGCAGCCAATTCAATCTTTTAACACCCTATCTACTGAATACAAGGAAATGGTAAATGAAGCTCAATTGGAAAGCATCAATTTTGGTAGCAAAATACTTATTCCGCACATACCAAGCGTCTTAGAAGTTATGAAAAGACGATTTGCTAATACAGCGAAATCTAACTCGGTGAATAAAAGAGATCTATTGATTCTATCAAGGGTGACAGAACTGGTTGCTTCTCCAGCTATTTGCGACGAGCTTTTAGCTTTGCTTTTGCCAATATTGGTAAAGAAAGTCTGTTTGAATATGGCAGAAGAAAACATGGAACATGCAGTAAACACAATCATCAATCTACTCGGACACAGCACAACTCCGCAATCTTACATAAAGAACATAGCGGTTCTGTTCAACAGAATAGGCGCTGTTGATGTCAGGAAACTTCTTATCAAGCTACTGTATTCTATAGCTGAAAATGCTCAAAGCAATAAAGAAATGCTAACCAGAATGGCCCACATTGTTGGTGAAATGAATGCTTTTAACAAGAGATGGATAGAGCAGCCAGATTTTGATAGAAGACTTGAAGCTTACAAAGAGATTTACAAACTAGCGGAAAACAATGAGATAGACGTCGATCTAGCTATTCTTATTGTCAACAACTGCTTTTATTCCATTCGCTCGGAGAAAGATATTGGTCTGAGAGACGGAGCAGGGTTGTGTCTTAAAAGAATACTACCCAACTTACTTACAAAGTATAAATCGACAAACGAAGGCCAGTTCTTAGTCAGAGACACAGTTTTGTCTCTTATATCAAACGGAATAAGAGATACGAAAAATGAAATCATGAGAAACGAAAGCATAGCGTTGCTTGGAACGTTAGCTACAGAATGTCCCGATGCCGACGTGGTACTATCCGATCTAGCTTCTTTAGCTAACAAAGAAGACATCGAAGTCGATTTCTTTGAAAATATGTGCCATTTGCAAATGCATAGAAGGGTTCGAGCGTTGATGAGATTCTGTAAAGTCGCGAAGAAAATGACCAAATGCCCGACACCAAGAACGTTGACTAATTTCATTCTACCACTAGCTACGACATATCTGTTAGATGACAAATACACAGACAAGAATTCTCTGATAGACGCTAGCATAGAAGTTGTGGCCACATGCTGTCGTCTGCTCCCGTGGTACCACTACGAAGTCATTCTAAAATTATACCTCAACAAAATGCGTAATACAACTGAGCATCAAAAACAGCTCACGCGAATACTGATCGGAATACTCGACGCCTTCCATTTCGATTTCTCTAAAGTCAAAGACATTCAGTTACCCAAAGCTCTGGTCAACAAACTACCCACAGGCAAGATAAAAATCGAAATCAAACCGAATGAAGATCAAAAGCTTAAAAAAGCTGACGAAAAAGCTAAAACAAGTAAAGTAACTGAAGTCAAAGATGGTCAAAATATAGAAGTTGTTGACAAAACAATCACGGATATCGAAATGAAAGAACCCGGAGAAGAAACAAAAGACGATCCAAACAACGAAACGCAAGACCAAGAAGAAACAAAAGACGATCTAGATAAGGAAATGGAAGACGAACAAGAACCTAAAGACGATCAGGTGAACGTGGAGGAAGAGCTGAAGGCGGCCGACGACGAAGCGAAAAACGACGAAGCGGAGGCCAACGAAGACGATGCGAAGGAATTATCCAATGTGCTGGCATTCGAGAGGATCACCTACGTTTCCCCTTCGGTCGCTAAGAGAATCATCAAGTCTTTGGCAGCTGGGCTACTGCCGCAACTGAATCGGTATGTTAAGCTATAAAAATCCTAGTAAATGATCCTAAAAACAAAACTTTCTGTACATTTCACCTTAATGTCAAATTCGATGTAGTTTACTCAACGCGTCTACTCATTTATAATTATTTTTAAATTCATTATTTTATATTTCCAGCGCCATTGGTAAAATGTCCGATCATGAGGAGTCTCACAAAGTGAACCGGCGCCGCGTGGGTCTGCAGCGAGAAGAAGAAGACATGCAGCGAGTGCCTATAGCGCTGGCGCTGGTGAAGTTACTGCAGAGACTGCCGGGGGAGTTGCTGAAATACCAGCTACCGGGGTGAGTTCTATTCAAGTGTTCATTGATTTAAGAAGACACTCACAAGGTGAACCGAAAGACCGTGGGCCTGCAGCGAGAAGAAGACATGCAGCGAGTGCCTATAGCGCTGGCGCTGGCGAAATTACGGCAGAGACTGCCAGGGGAGTTGCTGAGATACCGGATAACGGAGTGAGTTCTGTTCAAGTGTTCATGTATTAAAGAAGAAACTCAAGGTGAACCGAAACAGCGTGGGCCTGCAGCAAGAAGAAGACATGCAGCGAGTGCCTATAGCGCTGGCGCTGGTGAAGTTACTGCAGAGACTTCCGGGGGAGTTGCTGAAATACCAGCTACCGGACTATGTGTTCTACCTCCTTAGCAATAAACATTGTATAGCTTTGGAATAGTTATACAGTGCTTTGTGTTTTTCGATCGAGTTAAAAATTAAAAACAAAGAAAAGGACAAGATACCATAACTATTTCGAGGCTACACAATCTTTAAAAGTATTTAATCTATGGATATTCGGGACATTTGTACGCACACGGTCGTTTGACCCCAAACTAAGCAAAGCTTGTACTATGGCTCTATGGTTTTCAGATACTGATAAACATAAAAATATGAATGTAAATACAAACTTAATTAAATAATAACGCACAGACATAGAACAAACATAAGTTCATCACATAAGCGTTTGCCCTAGGTGGGAATCAAACCCACTCCCCTAAGCTAAGAAGGCAGGTTCATTACTAATGAGCCACCGAGGCAGTCAATCATCATCTTAGTCTTAATTATGTTACCATTGACAGCGACTACCCTTTTTTTTGTGGGGGAATGCATTTACACGTCCTCGCTCACGTCGGCCCACCGTAAATTTCCTAAGTACCAATGAATCAGTTGACGCGAACCATCAAACTTTCAGTTTATCAAGTTATGTAGAGTTTAAGCATACATGGCCCTTAAGCACAATGGTCCTTCGAGCCGGATATCTTAACTTAGTGGAAACTTAGTTTAGCCTCATTTAAGTATTATTGTAATTATTTCATGTTTTTAATAAAGAGCATTGTATAAGAGTATTGTATTGATGTTTTCAAGCTGCAAATGATTAAATTTCATTTACAGAATCTTCATCAAACTCTGCTCCTTCCTGAAATCACCACTCAAACAAGTGCGAATCGTGGCTCGAGATATCGTCAAGAAAATCATGCTCACCGTCGGAACTGGCTATCTAGGCATCCTACTAGAACACCTTACAATACTACTGACAAGAGGCTTCCAAGTACACGTCCTAGTTGCTACGATACATACCGTGCTGGACGCTTTGAAAACAGACTTCAAACCCGGCGACATAAGCCAAAACATCAAATACATACTCGACGTGTGCACCAACGATCTATTCGGTGCGTTATCCGAAGAAAAAGAAGTCGACAAGCTACACTACAAAACGCCAGAAGCGAAACCTAGCAAGAAGAGCTACGTCACACTCATGATTGTCGCACAAAACATTACAGAAGGCTACTTAATCAACCTCCTTTTGCCGTTCAAAGAAGCTTTACAAAAGCATCATTCGAAGAAAATCGTGCTAAAAGTACAAGAAGCTCTAATGCACATAAGCAGTGGTTTAGTCACGAACAAATTCATTGATATAGAATCTCTATTCGTATTCCTACACGGAATCGCATCGGAGAGCATACCGCAATTCGTTCTAGGCGCCCCCAAAAGGGTTATAACAGAAGCGCAGAGAGAGAAAATGCTTCGAGCGAAACCAGACTGCTACATAATCCCCGAGACGCCAAAAAGGAGTAAGGACTCTCAAGCGAAGAACGTAAAGATTTCTGGCAAAGCGAATGCTCACGTGCTAGTCGAATTTAGCTTGAATGTTCTATACATCATTCTTAAAAGGGAAAAGGTACCGCGAATGGATTGCAAAGCGTTTGTCGATCCGATAATACCGTTGTTGGTAGACGCGTTGAAGAGTGACCATGTGAAAGTGGTAACGGTTTCTTTGAAGTGTATCGCAACGTTGTGGACGATAAGAATCAGTACGCCAACGTTAGAGGAAATGATACAAGATATAGTGACGATGCTGTTTACTATTCTGCATAAGTATGCTACGTTTGAGATCAGTAAGCAGAATGATAACTACCATCTAGTCAGAAATGCGTTCAAGGTGAGTTTTGTATTAGTGATCGGTGAGCAGACGACAGCAGCAGACGACATGTCGCAGCGACATCAGGGGGCGACATGTCGGCTGCTGCTGTCATCTGCTGTGGTGATTCCGTAGCCGACGGTAGGCGGACAGCAACAAATGCCAGCGCAGTTTTCCATTTAGTTAAAACTAGCTGCGCCTCGCGGTTTCACCCGCGGTTAAAAAGTATCCTATGTGCTATTCTAGGCTATAATCTATATCTGTGCCTAATTGAATCCAGATCTGTTCAGCCGTTCTGGCGTGAAAGAGTAACAAACATCCATCCATCTATTCTTACAAACTTTCGCGTTTATAATATTAGTAGGATAGGACTGTTCCGTGAAACATGCATGTGACGCTCGCTTCATGTCGCTCGCTAAGGAATGTCATAGAAATGCATAGCAATCAGTAGCGTCGCCGTGACACGTCTGCTGCTGTCGTTTGCGGTCGGGTGTGGAATAAGGTTTAAAGAATCGTTATAATATTATAAAATCGAAAAAAAAAATAGAAAAGGCTCGCGTCTCTAGCCAGCAATTACTTCGTTGTGTGATCATATGTGCGGATTGTACTCTTATGTCATCTGCTACATAACTAGAGCCCGGCGTATGGCGAAAGGTTCGCCCCCTGTCACTTTTGGGACTGAAAATCGTCCGTCGGAAGTGTGGGTTTTGTATTACACCTCTGCCAGCTCCCTCGGGGGAATGGCGTGACGATATGTATGTTTATAATAAAATCAAAAGTAACTCTGGCTGTCTGTAGGCTTTTTACGGCTAAACGGCTAAACTGATCTTGATGAAATTTGATAATAAGTTACAATATTTCACGAGGATTGTTTTTGGATACTATTTTCTGAATAAACGCGACCCTAGCCGCGGGTAACAGCTAGTATATTATAAAAGGGAAAGTTTGTGTGCGTGTGTTTCACGAAATAAGTTTTTGGAAACAATTTTCTTAATAAACGCGAAAGAAGTCGCTAGTTCTCAATAAAGACATTACATACCACACGCTTGCGAACAAAACTAAACATCAACAAATAGATATCAGATATTGAGCAAGTTGTTTTTTGAATACGTTGAAAGTTACTTTTACATTTTTTAAACGTTAGTTTAAATTTTTTATACGTGACGTAACTTGTTAGTGGTGCTCCTTCAAAAGTTTTTTTTTGCCGTAGTTAGTTCTAGCATTTGGCAAGACTAAAGGCTAGCTCGTCGGGTACTTCGCTTAGTAGTTTGTTTAATTTTCGCAAAAGAAATATTAGTGTAAACGCTTTTGTTTAGTGATTTGTATAGTAATACGAATGGTACCATTAAACATTTATATTGTTAACTTTCAGGCAGTTACAGTCCTGGTTCGCAACGTGAAGTACTTCAAACTGGAAGCCGATCAGCTAAAAACCCTCCTTCTATACGCCGAAGAAGACTGCCAGAACGACGAGCGGCAGAGCAACTCGTTCTCTCTACTGAAGGCTATATTGGAAGCAAGGCTGGTGTCGAATGAACTGCACGAGGTTATGGAGAAGGTGTCTAGGATCTGCATATTGAGCGAGTCTGCTAAATCTAGGTGAGTTTGTTATCGTCTTTAGTCTTTTTCGTCCCACGACAGGGACACCGACCTACCCTACGTCAAGGTTGACTGAGCCGTTATCCACCACGTGTTATTCAGTTGGTTAATCAGTTTATTACACACAAGCTGCACCCCGCGGTTTCACCCGCGGTTAAAAAGTATCCTATGTGCTATTCTAGACTATAAGTAATCTATCTCTGTGCCAAATTGCATCCAGATCTGTTCAGCCGTTCTGGCGTAAAAGAGTAGCAAACATCCATCCATCCATCCATTCTTACAAACTTTCGCGTTTATAACATTAGTAGGATGTTCCATATTGCATTAAAAAAAATATATAGATAGATATAACACTTGAAATATTCATTTCACAATTCGTCTTCTACTTTCACCTCTTCTTTTTAATTCCAGGGAGGAGTCTCGCGCGATATTCTTAAGCTACCTCACCAACTACTCTCCCGGGAAACGACTGGAAAAATTCATCGAGTTCTTTGTGTCACAGCTCAATTACGAACTACAGCACGGCAGAGAGTCTTCTTTGAAGTTTTTGGAGATGATCATTAATAAGTTGCAAGTGGTGAGCACTTCGTGTTTGTATGATTTAATTTAGTTAGGATATTTACATGAAAGGTAAAAGTAAAAAAAATAAAAAAAACACTTATTAAATTGAATTTAGATTTAGTCCATTACAAATAAAAATAAATAAATAAATATTCGAGACACTTGAACACACGGTCTGACCCCAAACTAAGCAAATCTTGTACTATGGCGGCCAGAGACTGATATATATACTTTTAAATACATACTTAAATATATATTAACACCCAGACATAGAACAAACACAAATATTCGTCATATGAATGTTTGCCCTAGGTGGGAATCGAACCCACGCCCCCTAGATCAGAAGGCAGGTTCACTACCGACTGAGCCACCGAGGCAGTCACCAAAGCACCAGTTTTGTATGGAGATGCCTACGCGTTTGCATACAAAAGTATTTGTTTAGTATGGACCACTGTATAGCTGAGTTGAGCTGCAAAAAGCGAAATTTTCAGTTATTTAAGAACGATTAGAGAAGTGCAAAAGTCATAAAAATAATTTAAATTGCACTTTGCCACTCCGTAGATAACTTTAGAGGTCCGTCAGTATCTTTACTTGCTCTCTTCACTCGTCGTCTTCTAGACGAAATGGTAATAGAAACCTTTAGCCAATGCGAAGTTAGTCGCTGGACCCTTTCTTTGCTTTTTATATTATTCAAAATTAAGCACTTTAAAAATGACCGTACATTCATAGGGCCAGCTAACCCGTCACGGTGCGCATCTTCTCTTATCCCTCGGCGGCTGCATGCTGGACGACCCAGCTCCTCCGTGTCGCGCCGCCGCCGCGACCTGCATAGAGACCATGCTGACTAGAGTCCCTGCGACGGAACGGAACAAGCTGTTCGAATTAATCATCAAGTTCTTCAACGATACCAGGGTAAGTACTCATTAGGCTTCGTGACACGCGCTTACGTCAATAGATGCGTTAAATAGACCGGAAGTAATTAACAAGTTCGAGAGAGACGATATACTGAGAGGGACGTAGTTGGGTCTCAACTCCCGAAACTCAAACCTTGTTTTTTCAGTTGCTAGATCCAAAAATAATAAATTAAAAACAAATAAATATAAAATCCTAGCTGCGCCCTGCGGTTAAAAAGTACCCTATGTTCTATATTAGGCTATCCCTGTATAAGCCTGTGCCAAATTTCATCCAGATCCGTTCAGCCGTTCTGGCATGATTGAGTAACAAACATCCACCACTCATCCAAACTTTCCCATTTATAATTTTAATTAAAATCGTAAATGGGAAAAAAAATCTCAAGTATCCAAACCGCATAAAAAACCATGAAACACGGCCTAGCGTTTCGGGAGTGGACACCCAACTACGTCACTCTAGGTGTATCGTCATCTTCTCTCTCGAACTTGTAAATTACATATTCCGGTCTTACAAGGTTTGGGTAAAGTCAAAGTCAAAGTCAAAATGTTTTGATTCAATTTAGGTATCAAAGATACACTTATGAACGTCAAAGTTATTTAAATAGACTCGACCGCCTTGTTCGGACTAAAAAGCCTCTACTCAGAAGAACAGGCAAGAAACTGAGGGGCATTATTTTTTCAAATAGGTAATAAATATATATCAGTCTCACAAATTTTGGCTTACAACTAGGTAATATCTATAAATACTAGTGGCTACTTGACTACTACACAAATTTTGGCTTACAACTAGGTAATATCTATAAATACTAGTGGCTACTTGGCGGAAGTGGAAGGCTCCAGACATCTTTATCTTCTAAATAGTTCTTAACCTTATAATATCCTCTTTTCATTAATGTAGTTTTTACATGTGATTTGAATTGTCCCTCGGTGAGCCGTAAAATGGTTGAACCATTTTTAAATATTGTAAAAATGGGTATAACACGAAATCAACGAAAACAAGTATTTTTTTGCGCCTAGTTCGATATGAAGAATTATGATGATCAGGTGTAAAGAAATACAGCTGGTGGAAGAAACAGCCAACCACAGTTTAACCGAAGTACAATTTTGAAAATCATTCTTATTTTGGAAAAAAAAGTAACACCTTAAAAAACTTACTGAGCGTGATTCTCTAAATGTTCAGCGATTAAAACACATTTTTTTTCGATTATAAATAAACAGATTAGTTCTCTAAAGTTTAACCGTGTAACTTGTTCTTATTTGTGTCCTTGTTACGATTAATAACAATAAAAACGGCTTAAAAATTTCTAGGCGCCGATCTCATTTTACCATCAAATATGATAAACGATTTTCAACTCTAAATTAAAGGGCTTAAGTAAACGGGTGTGTGGTAATACCGCGTCTTGAGCGTCGATGAACGTTAATTCGCCTACGTGACCTTTTTGTATTGTAACGCTATAACTGTTATACGCTATAATAATATATATCATTAATTCGCATATTATTAATGCGAAAGTTAGGATGGATGTTTGTTACTCAATGACGAAAGAAAAAGAAAGGCTAGAAAGGGTGAACGGATCTGAATGAAATTTGACTCAGAGATAGATTAAAGTCTGGAATACCACATAGCTTCGATCTGTAAATCTGTTCTATTAACCTCGGGTAAAACCACGGGGCGCAGCTAGTATTACAAAGCTTGAAGAAGCTTTATCCAAAAATAGTTTTGTTGCTCAAAATCACTTAGACAATTAACATCGATTCATGCACTAAAACTACTTACACTAAGGCAAATAATGAAGGATGAATCTAATCTACTGCTACTGAATTCTCGTAAACACGTTCTGCACATAAGATTCGTGAACGTAACGTTTGCGCGATTTAAGGTACACCACAGCGCCATCTAGTGAATTTTCTCGGAAACATCACCCCGGTGTTAATGCGAGAGGCAGGCAGAACAGAAACTTGGGGTTCGAAAATGTCCATGCTCTCACCCTTGGCGTTTCTATAATACACAAGCTGCGCCCCGCGATTAAAAATGTGTTTTTTTTTCTTGTTGTGGCCATTTGACTGCCTCTGTGGCTCAGTTGGTAGTGAACCTGCCTTCTGAGCTTGGGGGCGTGGGTTCGATTCCCACCTAGGGCAAACATTTATGCGATGAACATTTGTGTTTGCTCTATGTCTGGGTGTTAATATGTATTTAAGTATGTATTTAAAAATATCTAAGTATGTATATCAGTCCCTGGCAGCCATAGTACAAGCTTTGCTTAGTTTGGGGTCAGGCGACCGTGTGTGGAAGTGTCCCGAATTTTTTTTTTTTTTTTTTTTAAATTGTTGTTTACCTAATAATTTCATAGCCAGATACGTCATAAATGCTAGGAAAACAGTTGAAATTAGTTATTTTTTCGTCTATGACAGTTTGTTTTTCCAGTTTTGTGTCTAAAGAGACACAAAAACGCTCAAGCTGATCGTGCCTTTCGCTCGGCTTTCGCCGCATTAATCTGATTCTATCGTCATTTTTTTCATAAAAGTATGCAATCATTTCATCAATGTTTTGTTAAGACGTTGTCACGTTAAAATATCGCTCGTAAACAGACTTTACAGGCAACCAACAGGCAATTTTTTTAAAATGTTATTTTAAAAGATTATAATTCAAGTCAAAGTCAAAAGTCAAAGTCAAAATGTTTTTATCCAATTTAGGTATCAAAGATACACTTATGAACGTCAAAGTTATTTAAATAGACTCGACCGCCTTATTCGGATAAAGAGCCTCTACTCAGAAGAACAGGCAAGAAACTGAGGGGCATTATTTTTTCAAATTTCAAATAATAAATAAATTACAGTCTCACAAAATTTGGCTTACAACTAGGTAATATCTATAAATCTAGTGGCTACTTGGCGGAAGTGGAAGGCTCCAGACATCTTTGTCTTCTAAATAATTCTTAACCTTATAATACTCTCTTTTCATTAATGTAGTTTTTACATGTGATTTGAATTTTCCCTCAGTGAGCCCTATTATAAGCCAAGCATTTTCCTCTCAACAGCCAGTGCACTTCGAGCTAGCCGCTCAACTCTGCACTCGCTTCGTGAACGTCGAAACCGAAGACTTCCGAGCTCGCCTCGACACCATCCTCTCCCTCGTCAGCGGCAAAATACTCCTCCTCAGCAACGACATCACCGAAGGAAGATTCGTCAAAATAAAATTAGAACAATCCGAAGAACAAACTGACGAAGAGAAACAGCACGAAAAAGACCACAGCCTAATACAGATCCTCAATCTAATCGATAGGATAACTGTACATTGCGCGTCGAGTATGACGAATAAGAAGTACGTGGCAGATTATGATGATATAGCGCAGCAATGTCAAGCGTTGCTGGCTTATCCTCACGCTTGGGTCAGATTGAGAGCGGCTAAGATTATAGGGCAGATGCTTTCAGTGGTAGACGGGCAGGAGTTGGATGCGATAGTGAAAAGTAAAGATAGTGAAAGAGGTTTCATATACTGCGATACGGAGGATACGTTGAGGAGTTTGGTTTTGGATTTGTGTGCTCAGTACACGCCGACTGTTACGAAAGACATGGCTGAACAGGTATGTTTATCATTTATTCCTTCCCTTTTCTAAATCTGTATATCAATTGTACACAGTTGTGCAATAAATGATTCTTATTCTACCAAACAAAAAAAGAACAAATCCTCATACATATCGTCACGCCTTTCCCCCGAGGGGGCGGCAGAGGTGTAATACAACACCCACATTTCGCCAGACGATATTCAGTCCCAAATTTGACAGGGGGCGAGTCTGTCGCCATACACCGGGCTACAGTCATGTAGCAGGTGACATACAATACGCACATAATGTTCACACAATGAACCAATTGGTGCGTGCCGTCGGCTGGGTTCGAACCCGCTCCCTCTGGCTTGAGAGGCGGACCTTATCCCAACTAGGCTGCCATCGCACAAACAAAAACAGAATCATTAAAAAAACATTAACGTACAAAAAAAACTTACAGACGAATCGAGAACCTCCCCTTTTTTGAAGTCGGTTAAAATGACTGTTTTTCTTCAATTCAGGTAACAGCAGTTATTATTAACATACATACAAAAAAAAAACAGACGAATTGAGAACCTCCCCTTTTTTGAAGTCGGTTAAAAGTGACTGTTTTTCTTCAATTCAGGTGACAGCAGTCCTCTACCAAATCTTCAAGCTAGTCCACTCGATGCCCAGCTTCAAGCTGACCCCCAAGTCTGTGGAGACGGAGGACGCTGAAGGCGGCGCGAGGGTCAACATACGCTGGCTGCTGTACAAGCTGAGGAGGGCTATCAACGCTGAAGTAGCTAAGGCGCCCACTTCTATGAATATTGTAAGTTGCAAGATATACTTATTTTCGCCGAGCGAGCGTTGGCGAGCGAAGCGTCTATGCTTCAGCCTTGACGAAATTGCTTTCGTGTGTCCGATTTCTAATTTAATTATTATTTATTGACGTTATTTCATTATTAAAAATTGACATTATTTATTTGTGGACAGTGAAATACTTACTTCATTCAGGCCTGATTTCACCAAACTAGAATAAGTCTTATTCCAAGTATAAAACCAATATTTACTCTCGGATTACCATGTTTTCGTTTCACCAACCACTTGACCTGAGAATATCGAAGTTATACGAGAGTAACTCTTATCCCACCAATTTTGGAGGAATAAGAAGCTTATTCCTCGGATAAAATCAAAATGGCGTCTTTCTACTGGTCAGCTGTTTTGTTTGTCAGTGTTTGTCAGTGTTGATTGTTGAATGTGTACATACCTATCTCAGATCAACCTAGAGAATAAGATAGCGCACGGCGTATGATATACGTGAAGCCAACAACCATCCAAAAACTACGCTCCTGTCGTATAGGTACACAACACTCACACATTGACGCAAAAAAACTACGCTACTCGCTTGGTCATTCTAGACTCGACATTATGTACATTGGTTTATGGTATAATTTCCTGTACTTAAATATACATAGTACATTATAAAAGTGTGGCCAGGACTACATTTTGAGGTTATTTTTAAAAACTGTGCAGTTTTTTTACAAGTCAATTTTGACAAAGCCGTAACATTAAACTCTTACAAATGTATGCAGTTTTAGAATATTAAATCTACTAAGGTTGTATATTGGAATGGAAATGGCTAACGTAGAGTTTGGGAATTAATATTAGTTTTCGTGCAATTGTAAATGTTTGTCATGGAAACATTACCACGCACACACATTGAAAAGAAGTAGCTTCAGCGAGATATAACGCAGTGTTCCATCTTTTCCTCTAGACTGATCTGAGATAACTATGTATAAAATTAAGAAAGGTTACTTTTTTTATCGTTCCGGTCACGTAGGCAACAAACACGTAGTGACGTCAATCGATGCTTAAGAATGCGCCTAATGCTAGAAAAAAAACAGATTTCACCCGCGCGTCGCGCTTACCCCGCTCTAGTGCGAAAAACAGCCACGAGGGTGCCACTGTGTCGCGAGTAGACACGAGCCACGCGCACTCAAGGTCATTGTGGCGCTAGCGCACAATATATGCTTTACGTTCAGATAAATCACATAAACTCAACGATTAGGAACGAACGTGCTTAGACAAATACAAAGTGTATCAGTTTTATTTTTGCATAGTAGGTACATAGTAGAATATAATAATAGTACATAGTATGACAGTTTATTTAATGAAATTCAGAATGAAGATTGATTCAATCTTATCTTACTAACATTATAAATTTGAATGTTAGTATGCGTGTGTGTATGTTTGTTACTTCTAATTGTGATGGGTATAAAGATAGATCGAGTCCTGGACACCATAGGCTACTTTTTATCCCGGTATACCAACCGGTACAAAATAAAAATAAACTTGAGACAATATTTCTTGAATCCATACAGACCTGCTTCTCAAGTGCTTTATTTTAGTAATAAAAAAATATGCGAAAATTATAAATAATAAAAACATATAAGTCTCATTTCAATTTAATTTAATTACCTTCTATTATTATTTATATTAATTATTTAGTACACACAAGTAGTCATTTAATAAAAATTAACCGATTTCACATTTTTGACAATGCCCACATTTGACAAGAACTATGGTAAATCACGTAATACATGCAATAAAATAGAAAATCATGGTATGTATGGTAATAGAGAAGATTATATCAAAGACAAGAAGCAATGGGAAAGAGATACTTAGTACTCATCATTATGAACAACTTTTATTATGGGACTAACCCAGAATTCGCGAAAAAAAAATCAGCTTTTCCATACATTTTGTCGAGTGTCATTGACATTTTTCTATGGACCAGCTGATTTTTTTTTCGCGAATTCTGCGTTGGTCACATAATAAAAGTTGTTCATAATGATGAGTACTAAGTATGATAATCTAGAATATCATATATATCTTAATATATATAAATTACGTGTCACGTTGTTTGTCCGCTATAGACTCCTAAACTACTCAACCGATTTCAATCAAATTTGCACACCGTGTGCAGTTCGATCTAAGTTAACAGATAGCTCACACATATATATATATATATATATATATATATATGTCGGGGAAACATAGAGAAATAGGAAGCCGAGCCTTCACATCTCACTCCTGATATCGGGGTAATGTAGGAAAGAGGAGCCACGCCGTCGCATCTGATCCCATTGATGTCGGAGAAACATAGGAAAGGCCGCCGCGCTGTAACCTTCCACTTTTGGTGACGGAGAAAATCTAGTAGGCCGAGGTGTTGTGTCTGATTTCTCATCCGTGAACTCGCTATCATTTTATGGTCGGCGTCAAACTTCAGGAACGTTGAAATAAGGGGACAGCATTGAAGGCTTTTCACTATTTTAATTATACAGTCACTTAGACTACTTATTTAGTGAATGATCACAAAGATAGTTGGCGATTTAGAGTAATGGGTTTACGAATGACCATTGCGTGCGACCGCTTTCAGCCCAGTCCTGTCAACCACTGACTGACAGACATGACGTTCGCCCGAAATCCCAAACGCAACTCCATTCGGTGTTAACCGCTCTAAATGACCATAAACAAATCGATTAATCGTCAAAAACCACAGATTAAAACTATCGATTAACAACTCTCAAACTGATTTTCTTTATCCAATGATATCTCGCGCCGTCACGGCCATCCTGCATTTTCACACGTCCTCGGGTGAATAGTTCATCTCATCATCTGTGGACAATCATAAAAGTGCTCAAGTAACCACTTAACGCTCGGTCATTCTGACCGTCTCAAATCTACCTCCACAATTTCACAAAAAGCGATCACGATTATAGAACAACAAAATTAAATCCACTATCCTACCAACCATAAACATCGTACCAGAGTATAATCGACTCTTCCAACAGTAACTTCATATTCGTTACCTATCCCCATAAATTGTCATGATAATTGAAATAAGCAACTTGACTTTTAGTGAAATAAATTGTATTGAGACCAATCGAATAATCGAGGCTAAAACTAAATTATTAATCATACATCCAATTTTCCAAGAATTTAATCAAGCCACATTGAAAATACAATGGCGGTACACATACGCGGTTTGGACTTATGAAAACTGCTGTGTCCAATTTCAAACTAATAACATGTCATTAAAGTTGTCACTTAGACTTGCCACACAGACTAGGTCGTAACTCGTACTATGATGTTACACCGGGAGGAATTTACACTACATAGGCTCACCACACAGGCTAGGTCGTCACTCAGACTATAATTCAACAAAACTAGGGTTGCAACAAAGACTTTCCACACAGGATTGCCACACAGGCTTGTCACACAGGCTTGCCACACACGCTTGCCACACAGGCTGGCCACACAGGCTTGCCACACAGGCTTGCTACACCGGCTTGCCACACAGGCTAGAGCCACATAGGATAGTACCTTGCAGATTAGTGCCACACAGGCTAGTGCCACACAGGCTATTGCCACACAGGCTATTACTACACAGGCTACTGTCCTACCGGCTACTGCCCTTCAGGCTTAGTTTTACCAAAAGCATTGAAACTTAGTAAGTTATCTATTAACTGCATGACTCACATGTGCCGCAAGCGGCCGTATGACTAAACTGTTTGTGGGTATTTCTAAACTTTAAGCAACTCCAATAGAAAATAGCACTCTGACATACACAGTGTACGAATATCAAACAAAATGAAAACTTCTCACCGGATTCAATTGCTACTCGTAGGTGATCAATGGCTGCTTCATAGTGCAGGGGCCCAATTCGGAGATAGGAGATTTTCATCTCATCTCGATCTCGATTCCTTTGGCCCTATTCGGAGATTTGAGATTTTCATCTCAGCTTTTTTCGTCTTTATTGCCCTCGTTTAAAACGTCATAGGTGTGAAAGTGACCGAGGTAAAATCTCATCTCATCTCACGCGTAGGAATAGCCTCACTGGAAGTCTCCACTGCCTCCGACTACTCGAGACATCTCGCGCCCCAGCCATCGAGATTATCTCGATCTCGAGCAACTAGAATAAGGCATCTCGAATTCAGTCATTTTTTTCGAGGTATGATGGAATCTCGAGTTGTAAGAATAGCCCTCCAGGCATTGACCGGATCTCGCACGTTGCTGCTGCTAATTTTGGTGCCCTTTTTCGATCAACGAGTGGCGATGTAACCTCGTTGCAGTAGTAACACGTAGGCGTCGACGTTTTGTTCGGTACACTGCTATCTTTCGTCTCTCGTAGTTTGTTAGTTGCGTCACATAGCATAGACTAGGTGTAATCAAACGCCGTCGAGATAATGCAGACGTCTACTCGATGCTCACTCTCTCATTGCCGCTCTGCTGCACTTTATGCACCACGAAGAAACAGTCCGCACACTCCACAATAATAGCACGTACACAGTTTTCTCAGTGTAGGGGCGACCCTATCAGCCATCTGTTGCTATGCCACTTCGCTTCCAGATCATTGTAGAATTGTAGCCAAAGACGGAGCCATATCTTGTTGCTGTGGACGTTATTCTTATCCCACTTCTGATGTCGGGGAAACATAGAGAAATAGGAAGCCGAGCCTTCACATCTCACTCCTGATATCGGGGTAATGTAGGAAAGAGGAGCCACGCCGTCGCATCTGATCCCATTGATGTCGGAGAAACATAGGAAAGGCCGCCGCGCTGTAACCTTCCACTTTTGGTGACGGAGAAAATCTAGTAGGCCGAGGTGTTGTGTCTGATTTCTCATCCGTGAACTCGCTATCATTTTATGGTCGGCGTCAAACTTCAGGAACGTTGAAATAAGGGGACAGCATTGAAGGCTTTTCACTATTTTAATTATACAGTCACTTAGACTACTTATTTAGTGAATGATCACAAAGATAGTTGGCGATTTAGAGTAATGGGTTTACGAATGACCATTGCGTGCGACCGCTTTCAGCCCAGTCCTGTCAACCACTGACTGACAGACATGACGTTCGCCCGAAATCCCAAACGCAACTCCATTCGGTGTTAACCGCTCTAAATGACCATAAACAAATCGATTAATCGTCAAAAACCACAGATTAAAACTATCGATTAACAACTCTCAAACTGATTTTCTTTATCCAATGATATCTCGCGCCGTCATATATATATATATATAGATAAATAATAAACGCAAACGAAGTTGCGGGGTGACAGCTAGTATGTATATATATATATGTTCATCAATATCATATCGTGTTCAACCAGTTACCCTGTATATGTATACCAGGTGTAACAGCGAGGTGTACGAGGGCGGCACTGAAAATTTCGGGAATCAAGGAAGTGATACAACATTACTATTTAAAAATGTATTTATTGCTTTTCGAAGTATTCTCCGCGAAATTTGACACATTTTTCCATACGATGGAACCAATCATTGAAGCAACCATTCCATTCGGAAGTTGGGGTCTCCAAAATGGCCGTTTTGTAGGCGTCTACAGCTTCTTCAGGTGATGAAAATCTCTGTCCACGCAATTTATTCTTTTTTTAGGGAAAGTATAGAAATCATTAGGGCTTAGGTCGGGGCTGTAAGGCGGATGGTCTAATAATTCTATGTTTTCTTGCTCTAAAAACTCTTTTGATCTGTGCGCGGTGTGAGAACTCGCATTGTCGTGATGGAGGATGATGCGGCGGTTGCAGTTCTCTTTACCGAGTTCAGAAACGACCTGTGGCAAACAAATGCTAGCATACCATTCTGCATTAACCGTTCTTTGTCCCTCAAGAGGAATAGTCGTAACATGGCCGGTTTTGGAGACAAACGTGGCCACCATTTTTTTTTGCAACACTCCGTGAACGAACAGTTTTTGTTGGCTTAACTCATTCTCGAACACCTAAACTCGTGACAGGTTTTTTTGTTTCGGGTTCATACGCGTATATCCAGGATTCGTCACCTGATACGATATTGTATACAGCATTTGAGGATCCTACGTGGAATCTTTCGAGAGTTCTGACGTACCAAGTAACGCAAGCCACTTTTTGCTCTTCACAGAGCGAATGCGGTATCCATCGGGAAAACAACTTTTTTACACCTAAATGTTCATGCAATATTATTTATATTTGACTCATGCCAATGTCTAAAGTTGCCTGAATTTCGCGGTATGTCACATGTCGATCTTCCTCAATCAGCTTACGCACAGCATCAACGTTTTCTTGGATGACTGCAGTTTTTGGACGACCTTGACGAGGATCATCACTGAGCTTGACACGTCCACGTTGCAATTCAGCATACCAGCGATAAATTGTGGTTTTGGATGGGGCTTCATCACCAAATGCAGAAATCATACGGTCAACACTCTGTTTTTGTGTTAAACCACTTCGAAAGTCATAATAAATCATCGCTCTTGAATTTTCTCGAGTCAATTTCATTTTCTCAACGACTAAACAAGTTTGACAAAACCTCTTGACAAGACCGAGAATCTTTTTTTAAATAAATAAATGGTATTCGATTTTTAAAACCAAGGAGTTTTCAATTAAAAAGATTTTAATTTGACAGGAACAGTGGAAATATTCCATTCCCGATACTTTTAGTGCAGCCCTCGTAGTAACGCTTAAAGGTGTTCTTCTACACTTCAAAGTGAGCCACTTTTGTGACACAAGTTTGCTAATTTCGAGAAAAAAAATATCGAGCCCCATAGAAAATTGATCACCCGATGAATTTTTATGTAAGACTCGATTTTTATTTTCGAATTTAGCAAACTTGTGTCACAATAGTTGTTCACTTTGAAGTATAGAAAAACACCCTGCACCTTGCCGTTACACCTTGTTTACAACATTTCACATTTATTTGAACAGTAATAAATACTAGAATTCATCTATAGATAAAATGTTATGTTTTTCCTTTGAAGTTTCAGGAGTACTTTCAGAAACATCTAAGCAGAATTGTGCTTCTGGTGACTTTGATACTTGTTGTTTTATAGAAGATGATAATGGCTGTCTCAGTGGCATGTTTCTTGTTTGTCGTGGATCAACTAACTCTGGCAATAAATGGTCTATGTAAAATTCAGTTAATTTACTAATCATTTTTTTGTTCCAAAACTCGATATCACGATCAATTACTTCAACGGTAACTTTCTGGTTTTCACCGGACCAAACAGCAAATAGACATTTACTCTTTTTGGTTATATGTAGTTGTCCTTGCACTTGAAAAAACCATGGATGGTTTTTGTTAACTACCATTTTTTTATTTATGTAGGTCCAAAATTTAATTTTCTTTTTTTGCACGGCTTCTTCAACAGGTAAATTGAACGCAGAACTTGGACATTTGATTTCTACTATAGTATCCGTATCAATTAGCCCATCAGGTGTGGCAGCTAAGAAAGGTATTTCGTCATCTATGAATAATCCACAAGGGCTTATTATTACACTTTCTTGTTCTGCAAGTTGTTTTAGAGCAACAGCTTCATTGTCTATGCCATGTTTTATTGAAGCTACGTTTGATATATTGCTTTTACTGTATAGTAAAGCTTTGACAATACTTGCGCTAGTAGTAGGGCGGCGATTAATTATTCTACCAAAATTGGAAGCCGTAAGCAGGTTTCTTCTAAGCTCCAACCACTCGCTACTATCTCTTTGTAAAACAGTCGCTCGCTCAATTTGCGCTCTTTCCATGTCAGTTTTTTCCAAATTCCTCAAGAAACTTCGCTTTGATAATTCGTAAGTATCTTCATCCATATCAGGCTTTTGACAACTGTCTGATCCATAGTTCTTATCAGCTACTGGCGTGAGTGTTTGAGTGAACGGCAATTTTCTGACTCTTTTTATTTTTTTTCTTAATGAATTTTTTTCTCTTCTCTGGTTTTCAAAAGCTTTTGCTTTTGTTTTAGGGCTTTTTCCCAGCAAAGACTTTTGCACATTATATAGTGGCGTCTTCGTATTAAACGCCACGACTGCAGCTGCACATCTGGACTGGTAGGTCTTTCTTTGAACTAAGTTTGTCCTTTTGCCACCTACGAATTTAGCTATTATGCCATTAAACTGTTCCACAGCATTGCTGTCACAGTCATTTATTAAGCTTCGTGAATGTGACGCAACCGAACCAACAATGTATTGCACTCTAGCCCAAAACGCAGAAGTACTGACTTTCAGCACAAGGTCTTCGTTTTGTTTTTCACTGCGGCAATAATGATGTTGGCAATCGTTATGATGACCAAAAGCATGATTGTGTGAATTAGAAATGTCCACAAAAAGTTTATTTATTCGCTCTCCTATTTGAGCATCACTAGTGGCAGTATAATTTTTATGCTGCTTTATAGCCAAACAAATAACTTTTCTGATGGCCAGAATTCTCTGTGTCGTAAGCATCTTTCGCAATGTCAATGAAAACTTAGTATCTTTACTTAGGGAGACCAATTTATTACACATATTGCGTAGAATGTGATTTCTGCACTCAATTTTCTCTACGGTTACGTCTTTGTAAGGTCTCGTTTCTAAGATTCTTGCATACGTGCTTGAATCGCCATCTGCTATGAGTCGTCCATAGATGACATTATACATTTCAATTGAATGTTTAAATGCTTCAGCAATTATTTCCGCCTCCATTCCAGATGAAGCTCCCGTATAATTTTTGTAGCAGGTATGATTCTTTACTGGTTCTTGTTTATTTTGAGCACGTGCACATATGCAACAAAATTTGTTCCTTACGCCTAGGTATAAAACTTCTTTGTATTTACGACCTACAATGGCGGCAGCACCGGAAAGGGCAGAGTAATTATTTTTGTAAGATCGTTTAGACCAGCATCCATCAGCAATCACATCAATAATGGCAATTCCATCTTTATTAACTCTGCCTTCTTCTATGGCAGCCAATCTTTCGCGTTCGGCAGCAGCTGCCATTGTCTCTTGAGCAGTTTTCTCCCAATGATAGCATATTTCATCGTGTTTTTTTTTGTAGACTTGTTCAGATAGCGTAGAAAGGTTCATTGCGGCACACAACCTTTGAAATTGCTCCAATCCTATGCCGGAACTTGTTATGCCAGAAACTGCAGCGGCATTTACGTCAATGTTTTGGGTTGGATGTGGATCAGTTGTGTTAAGAACAAACGTGGCTTTACACATATTACACGTCAGTTTGAGCTTTGAAATCAATCCTACCTTTGTTTCACCAGTAATGTCTAAGTTTGACAATGTGCAGCCAAATTGAGGTGCGTGATTAGATATAAGTTTCAGGGTTTCAAAAAAGTAAGATTTGTCAATAATTAATCTTTCTGCAGCGTCATACTCTATCTTATCAGCATTTGACGTTTTTGTTTTCTTGCTTTGGCGCTCATAAGCGCATAGTTCTGGTCTTCTGTAACAATTAGTTTTACAAATTAAGAAAGCAGTAGCGATTAATATAATTATTATACTTTATGAGTAGTTTTTTTTTAAATAATGTTTCTACATATTTGACCATTTGTGTTATGTATTTGGAGGCGCATGTGTATTTGTTCATTTTCGAACGCGCCTGTGTTTGCGTAGAGAATGAGATACGGTATATTTTATGTATGTGTAATGCAAACTGTAAGAAAATACTTACTGTTGGTTTTCGGCATCTGTGTCATTATTTGACACAAGTACCACTTCGTTATCGTTGTCCATTACACTATCTGCCGACTCATGTAATGCTTGCATAGAAACATTTTCCAACGCAGTAAAAACTGGTCTGAAAATAAATAACAACAAAAATAAGTCATCATAACCTTCCACAGCTTTCTTTACCCCATTGCTGGGCCCATTGTAGGCTTTTCTGTTACTACGCCACACTCAGAGCACGTTTGGAGCGTCGATAGATAATGACTAGCCTACTATCCTTCCCGTAAAAAATAACCTTCCCGATGGTAAAAAAAAACGTATTTCAATCCGTTGAGTGGTTTAGGATGAGCTCTCGGATATACAAACAAACTCGGAAACCGACTTCAATTTATAGCATGTGATGATATTTATATAATATGAATATTATTGAGTTATACTATTGACTAGCGACCCGCCCTGGGTTTGCTCGGTTGTTGATAGTTTTAGAGTAAGTATCCTTTTTGGAAAAATTATACACCCGATGGTGAAAACCATATCAAAATCCGTTGAGTGGATTAGAAGTTCGCGGAAATACAAACAAACACGGAAACCGACTTCAATTTATACTATGATAATGATATACTAAGATTTACAAGGTTTGCCACAAGATATACTTACTCTCTATCTATTATTGGCTCTGCTGAGGTACCAGGTTGGGCAATTTCTGCATCAAGTTTGCGCTTCTTTGATCTGAAATAAAAGTTTAAAAAAACAAATAAAAAAAACAAGCTTTTATACGCAGACCTCCGTTTATGTTATATTTTTCTTTTTGAAACGCATTGTCTTATTTGACATCAAAAAACTATTAATTAATTATTAATATGACATGTGTACTTGTGTACACAATGAATTGTTTGATTTTTTTGCATGTACTACAAGAAATTGCCGTGGAGCAACCCGCCTGGCGCACGCTCTATTTGACTTAGTACTCTCAAAAATAGACTCTATTTCTAGCAAGATAGGGTGTTACATTATTTCCAAACTATTGTTTGCGTTTCAATAGTAAACTCTATTACCTATCATTGTGTTTGTTGATCCGATCTGTACTGCAGCTATATAAATTTATGTTTTAAAATAATTATAAGAAATCATAGGTAATAAATTAGTGTCTAAGCTGAAAAAAAAATAAGAATAAAGTTAGTAAATCTACTAAATTACGATTTTATAAACAATAATTTAACAATATTTCAAAGCAAAATTCTACTTACCCAAACATTCCATCATTTCTTTTAGTTCTCCTTTTTCGCAAAAAAGTTACTTCCCGCTTTTTATTTTTTCGTCCCATTTTTCCAATTCACTTCACGCACTAAAAAGTTTTTTAAATAGTTGCCAGTCAGAGCGTCCGTAACCAACCTCGCGCGTCGAGCGCTGCCCGACAACTGACCAGGACATGACGACTTATTTTATCATCTAATAGATTTTTATAAAGTCGAGAATTGCATGACATAGTTGAGAATGAAAATTGATTTAAAATCCGCGGTGTATTTATGACCGAGTTTTATTTAATTACTCAAAACTTTCACATTAAATTGAAAAAGTACTAGGTGACTTTACTAAAACATAAGTGTAGCTATTTTTTACAGAAAAAATAATGTATGGTCATCGCTGATAATTTCGAGTATTTAAATTAAAACAGTTTTTTTCTGAGCATTCGTGGTTTTTTTTTTTTGTGAAAAACTCTAACATTTTTTTTAAATTCTATGCGGTTATTGTACTTCTTCAGGATTATATTTATACTTCAATTTTTTTTTGTTGTAATGTTTAGTTTCTTAGCTACAAATTAGTGGCATCGAAAATACCCTTTTTTGCGGTTTTCTGGCATTAGGCGCCCTCTTAAGCGAGACCGAAATAAGTCATTTGCAAATAGTTCGAAAGAGACGGATGACGATGACGAGTGACGTCATTACGTGTTTGCTCCCGGAATGCTAGACCTTCTTTGTTTGGATCATTCATTTACCTAGTTATTTAAAGTTGTCAGAAAAAAAATTAAATTAAATTAAAAAGATCCTTCTGTATTCAATTTCAATTCAATTCTTGGTTTATGGCTCTTGAGAAAGCCTTTCTCAACTCCGCCAATGTCACGTTAAATAGACCATCAAACGCAGAGAATTTAGTTAAAGTTAGAAATATTTTTTCCCCGGTGTTATGAGATGCAGAGTTTTTTTTTTTTTTTTTTTTTTTTAACCCTTCCAACTCTGAAACAAAAACATTTAAACTAACTACAAGACAGACACACACAAGTATATATATTTACATAATATACAAATGGTTAGTAAAGAATACAATAGGTATGTTATACATGTAAGGACTATTTACAATCTTATTTTATTTTTTTTGATGTATTTACACAAAATATTTACAAATGGTGTAAATACCAGGGATAGCAGGCATTTGAGGGAGGTAGGGCGAGGAATTTCAGGGGGGATAACATCGTACAAAGAAAACTGCATTAGTGGACAATTGAAAAAAATATGGTCCGCATCTCCTTCATCCAAACCGCATTCGCATATGGCATGATTCCTAATCCTAAGTTTGGCCAAGAAAACAGGTGTGCAGACATGGTTCAAACGTAAGCGGCAGATCGTTGAAGTGGTAGTTTTATCTGCTTTTTGGAATTTTGAAAACCAGGGTTTGTGGGGGATTTGAGCTTGGAGTTCGCCATAGAATTTACCTTTAATAGTTTTGGAAACTATCCATTTTTGGTACCAACATTTATGTAACATAGGTTTTAAAATTGTGCACATGTCATGGGAATATATATGAGAGTATTCTAAGGTGCCGCATAGAGAAGCATTCTTAGCGCAGGCATCAGCATTTTCGTTGCCTAATATTCCTGTATGACCTGGAATCCATGCCAAGATGACATTAATTCTCAAGTTGTGGCAGTCTAATAATGCTTCCCTTATTTTAAGGATTGTTGGGAACCTGGTTTTAGATCGAAATGGGTTAGAAAGAATTGATTGGAGGCAGCTCTTAGAGTCTGATAAAATTATGGAGTTGTTGAGGTTATGGGACTTAATGAACAAGATGGCTTCTAATATGGCGATGGACTCTCCAGTAAACACTGAGGTGATTGACGGGCACTTGTAACTTAATACGATTCTCGTAGATGGAATCCACACTGCAGCGCCTACTGGAGAATGGGAGGTTTTAGATGCATCTGTGAAAATTTTGAACCAATCCTGAAAGTTCGATTGCATTTTGTGGCTAAGTTGTTTATTGGCTTCTATGGAGGCTTTATCTATTCCTAAATCCAAAATTATATTTGGCTGGTAGGTCAGCGCCTCATAAGGCGTGGAATATAGTGGCAAGATTGGAGATTGAAAAAGTGGGTTAGAAAGACGGGAGAGTAGTAAGTAACTACGGAGAACACAGGGGATATCGTCCTCAGTTAAACGACGCGGGTGATATAAGGCGGCGAGTTGCTCTATCTTTTGAAGGAGAGGGTGGTCACGGCGCTGAGCCAATTTGGTGAAAAACCTGTCAGAGAGGTACTGACGGCGAAGTGAAAGAGGAGGTTCGCCACACTCGACTTGCATGGCATTTATAGGAGATGACTTCATTGCCCCTAGGATTATTCGAAGGCATTTAGCTTGAATTTTATTTAATTTGTCAAGACCAGACTTGTTACCGGGATCCAAGAGAAAAGATCCATAATCCATATGACTACGAATGATGGCATTATATAGCAGTTTCTGGGTAAAGGGGTGGGCCCCCCACCACACGCCAGAGAGGGATCGTAAAATGTTTATGTTTCTCTCGCATTTTTTTGTAACATAATCAAAATGGACTGTTCCTGACAATTTCCTATCAAGCCACACTCCTAAAAATTTTACACTAGTCTCTTCTGGGACGGCTGAGTCCTTTATTTTGACCAGAACGGGCGGAACCAGTCTCTTGTTAGTAAAAACTACCACTCTACTTTTGGGGGCCGACAGAGACAGACCATGCTGTAGCAGCCAGTCCGATAGATGGTCGAGGGCACAGTTTAATTGTCGTTCAGCTTGTTCAAGTGACTTTTCGGGCACATATAAAGCAATGTCGTCTGCGTATTGTAGAATGTGACAAGATGGAAGCACTGTCCTCTCCAAGTCGAAAGTATATATGCTGTATAGAATGGGACTTAACACTGATCCCTGTGGCAAGCCCTTCCACACAGATCTAGGAGGGAGGGAAGAGTTAGGGCCTTTAATAATGACGGATCTCTCCATGAGAAGGCTACTTATAAAACGTACCAGTTTCTCAGGGACACTCAGCTGCACGAGTTTCCTCCTGAGTTCCGGAAGCTGGACGTTATCATATGCAGACTCTATATCTAAGAAAACTGCCACTAGAAACTCTTTTTTAGTAAGGGATCTACGGATGTCTACTGTAAGGATGCTAAGGCTGTCAAGAGTGCTCATACCTTTCCTGAAACCATATTGCGTTTTAGCCAACAGATTATTACTTTCCACAAACCATTCCAACCTGTGTTTAATTAAATGCTCAGTAATTTTAGCTAGAACCGACGATAGAGCAATTGGTCTGTAGCTGTTTGGGTCAGAAGGGTTTTTCCCAGGTTTCAGCAAAGGTATTACTACTTGGGTTTTCCATGACTGGGGAATCACACAGTATTCAAAGAAGTTGTTAATTAACTCTAAATATATTTCTTTAGCCTTGATTGGAGCATTCTTTATAAATGAATATGGTATTCCATCTGCTCCGGGAGAGGAATCCGCTAGGCCATTCAGGGCCAGGTCAAGTTCGTATGATGAAAAGGGGGATTCAAGGCCATGAAGGGATGGTAGATGGCTTGGAGAAGGAGGGAAGAAGTCTAGACTTGGAACAGATGGAGGAGACATTTTGTCTGCAAAATTTTCAAGCCACTCTAACGGGTCTATATTTACAGTATTGCTGCTACCAAATGATCCTCTATATCGTTTAATTTGTTTCCAAATTAAAGAAGATGGAGTTCTAGGGGAGAGATTCTGACAGTAGTTAATCCACCCTTGTCTTTTCTTCTTATTGAACAATCTGGTTGCTTTCGCCGCATTTTTTTGGTATTCAAAGTAGTTTTCCATTGTCATGGAACTTTTGTAAGCCCGTTCTGACCACTTCCTTTGTTTGGCAGCTTCAGTACATTCGGCATCCCACCAGGGGGTTGAAACTTTAAAATTAAAAGGTTTTTTAATTGGAAAATTTTCATCTGCACTGGCAATTATTGACTCTACAAATTTGGAATAGTTTCCTAAAAGATTAATGTTGTCAGATTTGGGTAGGGACTCAATTTTACTTTCGAGACAAGAAGAATAAGAAGACCAGTTGACATTGGATAGTCTGTACTTGAGGGAAGGTGAAAAATTACGAGCAGGGGTGACTTTACTGGGGATAGATGTGACTATAGGGTAATGGTCGCTGCCGTGGGAGTTGTCTAAAACTTGCCAAGAAAGAAGAGATGCCAAGGAAGAGGAACATATGGTGAGGTCAACTGCACTACGGGGGTCTTGTAATGGGGATACTCTACGGGTAGGTGTGCCATTATTGACAACACATAAATTAAAATCATCAAAAACTTCTAAAAGGGAGTAAGCAAAAAGATCGTTAGTGGAAGAACCCCAGGAGGCATGATGTGCGTTAAAGTCTCCCATAATAATTATAGGAGGAGGGATTGCAGAAAGAAGATATGATATATCTGCAATCATACCTGAGTGAGGGTGAGGAATATATATGGAAACCCAAGAGATGTTCAGAACTTTTGCAGCTACGATGTTAATGCCGGGATCGGGGATGGGAAGGGAAAGTTGGGAAAAGGGGAGTGAGCGCCCTACGAATAGGGCGGCTCCCGCCCCATGCCCGTCAGCCCTGTCATCCCGCAGACAGGCGTATCCTGGAATCCTAAAGCGGGTTCCAGGTACTAGCCATGTTTCCGAGATGGCAATGACTGACGGGTTTTGTTTGTTAATTAAATAGAGTAAACTATGTTTCTTAGGACGGAGGCTTCTAGTGTTCCACTGGAGTGCGGACACTAGATCCATAGTTATTGGTCAATGATATAATTTGAGAAAGTTTTTGGGCGACGTGGGACGGTACGTTAGAGTTATTTTTGGTGATGATGCTTATTATCATGGTAAGGAGAATCTCTAAGAGGCTATCTTCCTGGGATGCAGGTGGACAGGAAAGTTGTTGAGATAAAGAAAATCCATTAGGCAGATGTGACGGCTCATCAACGATAATCGACTGATGGGCAGCCCTGTCAAATGATTTCCCGAGTGGGGCCTGAGTGCGGGGAGTAGATGTAACAGTTTTCCTATAGGACAAGTTTGAGGAAGTTGAACTGCGTGGTGTCATTTGGGAGGGCAAGGAAGTTTGAGATGGGAGGTTAAGGGGTTCTTGTACAACTTCCGAATATGGCCTGATGGTTCTGGGGCATCGTTTTGATGCATCTTCGTAAGACATATTGTCTTGTGACATTAGAAGCTTGATAGCCTTCTGTCTGCCCTGCTCTGGGCAACCCTTGTTATTAGCAAAGTGTTGACCCGAACAATGCAAACAAGAGGCTACACTTTCCAAAACACTACAAGATTCGCCCGAATGTGGTTGAGCACAGCGATAACACCTAGGTTGTGACCTACATTGAATTTTGATGTGTCCAAACCGGCAGCAATTCTGGCATTGGATTGTAGGGAATTGGTATGTTTCTACAGGGAGTGAGGTGTGAAAAAGGAACAGTCTTTGTGGGAGGACTTGCCCCTGGAACGTGACAACCACAGTTTGTGTTGGGACCCATGTTACTTTTCCTTCCTCTATTGTTTTCCTGTTTAGTCTTCTCGCTTTTAAAACATTGCCGCATCCTGTGGGGAGATTCAGTGATTCAACAAATTCATCCATTGAAATGTCAACAGGAACTTGGCGAACTATGCCCATCTTAGAGATGTTGTAGCTCGGGATTGTGGCTTGATAGTTATTTGAATGGAGGAGGGGGTTATCCAGAAATTTATTCGCCTCAATGCCGGACTTGAACTGAACTGATATTTTATTTCTACCCACTTTTTTTACTCCATCAGGGCAGATGTTGGCAATTTTGTGTTCGAAAAGGAATTGACCAAACTTAATAGGCTTAATTGAAGAGCCAGCCGCGAGATCCGGTTCGATACGGGAGACGTGTATTAGGAATGGACCTTTATCTAATGTCGTGTATTGCTTGATGCCTATCACTAGAGATGGGTGCATATAAACGCCTTGTATTGACGCCGAGGCCATTTCCTGATCAACAATAGTTTTTTTAGCATGCTGTATGCTTTCGTCGGTTTCCGCGCGGCGTTTGGAACCAGCGTTTCTGGCCTTGTCTGGAGGGTCGGGTGGATCGGGGCCTAAGGAATCCATAATGGATTCCTTAGGCTAGGTTAATCGACAAACAACTATGTTAGGTAAACTAATCACTCACCAGTGTGTAACAATACCACCACCAAGTAAAAAAAAAGAAACTTCTGCAGAATTAGTGTTAATTAAACACTAATTAGATTATTTTTCCCCTGAAAACGCGCGACCCGCATGTGACAGCTATCAGTAGCGACGGCAGAGTCCTCCTTCTGTATTACACGTACAGCCAAATTACATACCTATTTAATTTGGCAGCGTTCACTTTTATTCGTTCATGAGTTCACTTTCATTCGTTCATGAGTTCACTGAATGTCAAGAAATGAACATGTTACAGAAAACAAAAAACACTACCCGAAGAATAGCTATACTAGAAATAACTTTGTACCGTCACAAAGTGGTGAAATCTTATTACATTTCACCACTTTGTGATTGTGATTTAATCTGAGATTAAATGCAGGGAGTAATTTTATACCTGGTATAGTTATTCTCAGATAATGATACCATTGGTGAAATTGGCTCTTAATGTAAATCTTAACTTGAATAACTTTTGTTATCTAATTTTTTATTGTTTTGGTAGTACCTAATGTAATGTTGACTACTCTATTTGCATGTTAATCCTGTAAGAATAGATAACATGAGAGAAAAAAAAAATGTTATCCTACAAAAATGCTGAACAATTTGACGCTGGCTAATATAATTATTTTCAATAATAAAACCAACACTTTACACTTCTGAATTTTCCAGAGATCATCAATATTCACAATGTGGACCCACCTGATCAGCTCGCTGGAAGCCGATGACGTCACGTCCGTCGTCGACGTAATCTTACCGCCGATAGTTCGCGAGCTGTCCACCGGCGACTCGGCGGCGCCAGCGTCGCTCGCGAAACAACTTGCGGGTAGATTGGGAAAGAAACTCAGGAGGAAAATCGGAGAAATTGAATACGCGAAGCTCGTGGCCGGCGTTCAGACGAAGCTGAATATTAGACGAGCGGAGAGGAAAAAGGTTTGTGTTTTGAGTTATCACTACATAGTGTAAAACAAAGTCGCTTGCTCTGTCCCTATGTCCCTTTGTGTGCTTAAATCTTTAAAACTACGCAACGGATTTTGATGCGGTTTTTTTTTAATAGATAGAGTGATTCAAGAGGAAGGTTTATATGTATAATAACATCCATTAAATAGTGGAGAAATACTGTTATTTTTGAGGTTTCTAATGTGATGTCGTTAATTATCAATTTTTTTCCGCTTACATTGCAAACGCAGGCTGAACCCTACGAGATTTATCAAAATAATGTACTAATTATTTGTACACATTGATAAGGTGTACAGAAAACTCCGCGATGGTATATGTCTATCTCTTATGGATATCCTACAATAACGTTTTTTGTTTACACCCGTGTGAAGCCCGAGCGGGCCGCTATGTTTTTATATAGGTACAGTGTTCACAGTTTTTCTGTAGTGTATTTAGTATCAGCATTGCACCCGTGCGAAGCCGGGGCGAGTCGCTAGTAAAGTTATAAATTACTATCGTTTTACTACCACTATCTATTTAACTATATATCTCACTTTTATTTTTATTAATGTCCGGGTACTGTATATTACAGTAATCAAAACTCAGAATTCATTGATGACTCCAATAGTTACACGATACTGTTCAATAAATGTCAAACAATACAAGAGATTTTGAATGTCAAAACAGTAATTACAACTGTCAAATAACATAACATATCGTCACGCCTTTCCTCCGAGAGGGCTGGCAGAGGTGTAATACAACACCCATACTTCGCCGGACGATATTCAGTCCCAAATGTGACAGGGGGCGAGCCTGTCGCCATACACCGGGCTCCAGTCATGTAGCAGATGACATTAAATACGCACATATGCTCACACAATGAACAAATTGGTGCGTGCCGTCGGCTGGATTCGAACCCGTTCCATTTGGCTTGAGAGGCGGGCCTTCTCCCAACTAGGCTGCCATTCTAATAAGAGGCTATAGGCATGGCATAATATACTCTGCCTTATGTTGACTGAAGCCCGGTGTATGGCGACAGGCTCGCCCCCTGTCACATTTGGGACTGAATATCGTCCGGCGAAATGTGGGTGTTGTATTACACCTCTTCCAGCCCCCTCGGGGGAAAGGCGTGACGATGTATGTTATGCTATAGTCTACTTACCTTAACCGCGGGGTGCAGCTAGTTTTCATCTATAAAAAGAGTCTACTTATTTAATACTATCTGCGCCCCACGGTCTCACCCGCGGTTAAAAAGTATCCTGTGTGCTATTCTAGACTATAATATATTTCTGTGCCAAATTTAATCCAGATCTGTTCAGCCGTTCTGGCGTGAAAGAGTAACAAACATCCATCCATCCATACATACAAACTTTCGCGTTTATAACATTAGTAGGAAGGATCTTAAACCTTTACCTTATGTGGGCAAGATAATATATGTAATGTCATGTAATTTCTATTCAGTTCCTGGTATCAAATATGTCTGATATACTATTTCGCTACACATTTTTCTAAATAAACTTTTCTTCCACAGTTATTACTACAAGAGAAAGTGAACAATCCAGAAAAAGCAGCCAAACGCAAACTCCAGCTTAAAGAGAAGAAGAAACAAGCTAAGAAGATTAAATTAGAAATGATGCACGGGAAGAGGCCGAGGCCTAAGAAACGGAAAGCTGAGGATATTGATATTGAAGACACCTTATTGAATGAAGATTGATAAAATAGGTTATTAGAAATCATTGAATTTGCGCAAATTGAGAGCCATTTTAACCAAATTGAGGGCCGCTTTGTCCGAATTGAGAGTCGTTTTACCAGAATTGAGAGACATTTTCCTCGAACGGACAGCCGTTTTGACCAAAATGAGAGCCATTTTGATCAAAATAAGAGCCAATTTGCCAAAATCTAAAGAGCCAAATCAAAAAGTAAAAGTCATCGCAGAAACGGAAATCAGTAGATCAATATATTAAAGATTTATTAAACTGAACTACAGACAGTTTGCTTGAATTGAGGGCGATTTTTACATTAAATAAGAATGTCCAAATGTTAATCTTTTCTTAAAATACCTTACCTATATTTTTCTAAATAAAAAAAGGAAAGTGGTGCTGTTATTTGATTATTCTAATCCGTGGTAAATTTTGTAAATACAAATTTAAGAATTATTAGACTCTCAAGAAAAATTAATCGTTTGAAAAGCGAACAGTGGTGGTTCCGCCTTTAAGTTCCTAATTTAATAGAAACTTGTCTAAAAGTACGTATAAAATGGTAAAAATACATTGATCTTGTTTTGTAAATAATTATGTTAAGATTTGTTAAAATAAACGTAATTTATACCAAACTCTATTTTCATTTATATACACTGATATTATAAGGAGGAAAGTTTGTACATATCTTTGTATGTTTGTAACGAATAAACTTAAAAACTGGTCTGATTGACTGCCTCGGCTCAGTTGGTAGTGAGCCTGCCTTCTAAGCTTGGGGCGTGGGTTCGATTCCCACCTAGGGCAAACTTTCATGTGATGAACATTTGTGTTTGTTCTATGTCTGGGTGTTAATATCTATCTTAATATATATAAATCTCGTGTCACAATGTTTGTCCTCAATGAACTCCTAAACCACTTAACCGATTATAATAAAATTCGCACACCATGTGCAGTTCGATCCAACTTGAGAGATAGGATAGTTTAAATATATATATATAAATAATAATAATAGTGACAGCTAGTTTAAGTATGTATTTAAAAATATGTATGTATGTATATCAGTCTCTGGCAGCCATAGTACAAGCTTTGCTTAGTTTGGGGTCAGGCGACCGTGTGTGACAATGTCCCGGATTTATTTATTACAAAAAATATTTCACCATTAGAAAGCTACATTATCCCTGAGTGACTTATGCTATGAACGCGAGCTAAGCCGCGGGCAAACAGCTAGTTTAGGATAAAATAAAACTGCTTTTTATTAACAAAATAATGTTGCTTTATGCATAGAGTACAAAAACAGTTAACAGAAACATTGATAAGTACATAAAATACAATTTATTCGTATCACAATAAACCATATTCGATATTATTTGATGAATTCAAATGTAAAGTTAAGTAACTGAGTTACAGATTTTTTGTAAATTCGTAAATCTAATATATTGTAACAATATAAAATAATCGATCAAACGTCTTATGCTTCAGCTTTGAACAAAATACTTTCGTATGTCCGAATTCGGTCCGGATCTCTGTCTTCCCCTAGATGTCGCATTTATGAACCGATTCCCTTGAAATTTTGTGAGTAGGTTCAATAATTAAATATAGTTTATTTTGTATCACGAGCACTGCGAACAAGCTTGCTGGCATCACACGAACACTTGCGAAGTCGGCCAAACTCACTCATGTCATGGGCCCCGATGTGTATAACCGCCTACCAAAACACATCAAATAAGCCCCTAGCCTGTTAGCTTTTAGGAGCCTGCTACAATACAACGCTGGCTTATTGAGCAAACGTTTTATGATTATAACGAATATTACAAGTTCGTGATGTAATCACTTACAAGTAATTGTAATTTTATGTATAATTTGATTTGATAATAATGTAATTATTGGCCCTTTTTATTTTATTATTATTATTATTGTTGACTTGTAATTTGGCTTTACGAATTAAATGACTATGACTATCGTCAGTTTTTGTCTTTTTTTCCAAAATGGCGGAGATACGACTTTTTTTCTGTAATATCGCACCTGCTCATAAAATATCACGAGATTCGGTGAGGAATGCGATCTGGCCAGGAGGGCCGGAGGTCGCGAGGTCTACAGCTGACAGAGCCACTATGATTACTTATTCTAGTAATCGAACTATCATAGCTGCTTTCAAATAACAAATTATCTTACGAGCTAGCCAGATAGAAAAACTTAAAACGAGAAACTTTGACTTTGACTTTACCAATCAAGATGTTTTTGTCATTTTCTTTCTCATTTGAAAAGTCCCTTACATCCATCCATCCATCCATCCATCAGCCATAGAACGTCCACTGCTGGACATAGGCCTCCCCTATAGATCTCCGATAAGACCTACGCTGCGCTTGCCGGTACGTGGTCTCCATTCGAGAACCTTTCGACCCCATCGGTCATCAGTCCTTCGTGCTATGTGCCCTGCCCACTGCCATTTCAACTTGCCAATCCGCTGGGCTATGTCGGTAACTTTGGTTCGTCTACGGATCTCCTCATTCCTGATTCGATCTTGCAGTGTATAATATTTAATTTAAAGTAGCATAATTGCATCCTCCAGTCGATACTAAATGCGCACCTCACGGATACAAAAGGGTTTTTGTAACACCATGTATAGTCTGTAGAATAGACCAATAACTGCCTTATAAATTGCATGACATTACGGTTACAGCAGCCTTCAAATGGCAAACTTCGGATTGCCATAAAGATGATAGTCTGCCACAAAACTGCTTTTATGAAGACAATCACATTATTTCATGCCGACGCGGCGTACGCAATATTTTTTTATCGCCTATTATTATGAGTTTCATATCGCTACTCAGAAAAGTTTTCCAAATACATAAATAAAATGTTACCCAAGCTTAGAATTGCAAATATGGTCATATCACCAAGAAATGTGTGAGAAATTATTTTTATTTGATCAACTTATCTTATTGAATAAGTAGGTGATATATTTATTTACTCAACTTAAAAAAAAATACGGAAAATTAATGAAACCTTAAAAAAATACTAAAAAAAGAGGTAAAATAAACATAATTCATAAAAGGTGATAATTTTATTACTCAACTTAAAAAAATAACAGTAAGTTAAAGGAACCTTACAAATATTAGTCACTAAAAAGGTTTAAACATAATTAATAAAATAAATAGTACCTAATTAGTTTTCAATAATAAGTCTAACATTAAATGATTCATTTATTAAATCGTACCATAGACCATTACTCGCTAAATGCTTAAATTGCTTAATTTAAAAAATAAATTATATATTTACTTATTCATTACGTGTTAACAAAGACAACATTAAAATACATGTAGGTATGTAAAACTATGTGCGCTAACATGAATATCCTTATTTATACGTCGGTAGATCACCCTTATAGATTCCACAATCGAAGCGCTCCACACAACGGTCTAGAGTGTCAAAACACCTACAAAAGTTCAGTTTCATTGGTTTATTTACCGCATCAATACTCGCAGAGTCTCTTTAAACCTCGCTCTCCAATATCATCATCATTAATAAAATCATGTAGAGTGACATCTATAGAAGGTAATCTGCTATTCTAGTAAGTAGGTAGGTATGTACATATTTAATTACTTTCCTTTAACGACTGAATCAAAGATGTTGAAAAGTTTTAAAACTGATATCTTTGACATAAATCAACTATAAACTTTCTAAACCTAATCCATCTTTGAAACAAACTAGTATTTTCACAGCACCATGATAAACTTACAAAACTCCCAGCAGTTAAATTTAATTCAACTTCGTTTAAAACATTAATTTTTATTGTGAAATGTATTACTAGTCACTAATGCGAAAGGTCGCGCGATGTAATTCGTAATCTAAGCAAGTGCACTGATTCTAAAAAGGAGGGCAATATTTTTCGGATCAAAGAGCCGCATTCTAAAACGACGCTCAATTTAAATTTTAAATCGTTATGCATTTGTCATCGTCATGATTCATGACTGAGTTTAAAACTAGTTTTTAATCAAGATTCATGACTGAGCGTCGTTTTAGAATGCAGCCCTTAGAATGTCTAATTTCATTACCTACATTACAAATGACGTAGGTACCGTATTAGAATACAGTTCTACTTCAGTTAATTTTCTTTCTACATCTAAGTTTAAAGATTGTAGACTCGGAGCTAAAGGTCTAAATTACGAAAGGTGTTTTTATTTCAAACTATTTTTTTTTGTACAGAACACGAGATTCAAAGTTAAACATTTAGGTAAATTTAATTTAACACTCTTTAAAGAACAAGATTTTTAAACAGTGACAAAGTTCAAAAGTTAAAACCTGTTAGTAAGTACATTTTAGATTCGTATTAACACTTTTTAACAATAAGAGCATGGACGGCAGCGCAAGCTCATGATTACCCAAAGCTTAGAATACAAATTTAAAGCAGGGGGCTAATTAAGAGTTTTGACAGGTACGAAAACTTTTTTCGTTTTCGTATGGCTCCATATATATTCCAATAAAGCGCACCTGGTGGAAACGATAAGGAACTACGTTAAATGTTAGTTTGTAAAAAAAAACAGTTTTCGTTAACTGTCAAAACTCGTGGTAAACCCCCAGGAGCTGAATTAGCAAAAATAGGTACAAAATACTTGCATACACATTTGTTAACATTTCACAAAGTATTAAAGCGTTGGATGCGATGCGTTAGTGCTAAAAGGGTACGCTTGCCAAAGAGCCATAATAAATATACGTTTTACTTAAGTTTACCCTATAGTTGCCTTTGTTTGAACAACAGCCATTACAAAACCTGCTTTTGTAACATAATTAGTATAATTACACCGTATCCTTGAAAATAATAGTTATTTATTACACACTTTCGTATGTGGGGATATTACTGGTAAAAGGCATATACTCGTAATAGTTAGCTTCAGAAAAAGTATCAAAACATTGAAATACCTAATAGGTAATAATTAAAATCATACATCAAATTCAATGCCAGTAAATAGCCATTTCAGAAACGTGATTGACTTGCAGTTTCGTAAAAATAAGGTACAACACAGTTCCAAAAGTTGAGATCAAAATGCGAGTAATTGACTAGAATTTGTAACGAACTCATTTTGCCGACTATTTATAAAAGCATAGCTGAAATAGGGTTGTACCTCATGATTTTGGAAAGCAATATCCACAACAGTGACGTAGTCATGGCTAAGGCTACGCCGCCCCAGCCGAGCTCCAGAGACCAGGATGTGGAGAACTCTCTAGCAGAGAGTAAGGGTAAAGCTGGGGTGCGAGGGCCTATCACTCCATCTCCAGTATCATCCCCATGTGAACTACCCCTAGACGACACTCGTTGTATCCGCTTGAAGTGAATAATCATCAGCGTAAACATCGCGAATAAACCTGCAAAAGAAAAATGCAGAACATTTTTTATTTCGTCCAAAATTCAAAGCAGCTTTATCGCCATGGGGCTCAAGGGGACTCTCGTTAAGGTTAATGGGCTTACTGTCGTATACTGAGTTGTGTTTTTTGCGTGACTAAAGGAACGGTATCGGCACCTATTGTATTGTAATGGCTGTGCTGTGTAGCGTAACGTAAAGGTCTAGAGGTACCCGATTGAAAATAAAATGTTCTGTAATGCATATTTTAGCATAATGTAAGTAGGTACCATTAAAACAATTTTAATGACTCAGCCACAAACTTTATCAAACGAGGCTCTTCAAAACAAATTGAACCTACTTCAAAATCAATTCAATTATTCTGAAATTACAATTCCAGAGACAGAAATTTTACTCTAAATGTGGTTTAAACTTTAGCTCTACCAGCTCTACCCTACGATCATCGATTATTACATTTGACTGCCTCGGTGGCTCAGTTGGTAGAGAGCCTGCCTTCTGAGCTAGGGGGCGTAGGTTCGATTCCCACGTAAGGCAAACATTCATGTGAGGAACATTTGTGTTTGTCTGGTCTATGTCTGTGTGTTAATTATCTATTTAAGTGTGTACTTAAAAATATAAATATGTACTCTTAGAATATGTGTAATGTATAATATCAGTCTCTGGCTGCCATAGTACAAGCATTGCTTAGTTTGGGGTCAGACAACCGTGTGTGCAAGTGTCCCGAATATTTAAAAAAAAAGCTTTTTTCCACTGCACTGTACTGCAATCTGTTCACCTTACATCACCTTACGTTAGTTGGACGACATAATGTAATGTTTTAGCGCTGCAGTAAACCTAAAGTGACTCCATGTGGGCAGGCCCTGCTGTCATCAAGTTACGTGACATTTTTTGTTAGGAACAGCTTCTCTAGTACGTAGTACTTTTATCTCAATGAATAGAAATAAAATAAAAGTAACCATTACTTTTTTCGCAATCTTCATCTAGGTATTTGAATTAAGAGGCATATCGTTACCTGCCAGCAAGTACATGACTCCAGTAATGAGCACGGCGCTGATCTGATGCTTGCAGACACCGAAAGCACCGACCAGCGCCGCGCTGCCCAAAACTATGAGGCAGACCAGCGCGCATGATATCGAGAGGTTCTGCATTCCTAGAGAACAATAAACATCAAATGATCACCTATAATTAATAGCATGATCGAAAAATCTTGCGTTCCGGGAGCCATCACCTGATGACGTCACACATAATCGTCTTTTTCGAACTTGCTGTAAATTACTTATTTCGGTCTTGCTTAAGCATCAATTGACGTCACTGCGTGTTACCCACGTGACCATTTTGACTCGGAACGGAACGCTATACATGGCGGAGTATATTATTATAAGTACTATGATTAAATCTAATGTCACTGAAATACATACCCAGGTAACTACATAAAAAAGTACCTAGCCAGTTACTTAATTAGTTAGTTTTATACAATTTGTATTTTCACTAACAGATGTAGGTATCTTGTTCTCTAATTTACCATAATTAAGGCAAGTGGTAAAAGGTTCCTTTGTAATCTTACCCTAACCACATTTCGGTGATTGTACTTACGTAACCTAAGCGCAAAAGGTGTCCCTAAATTGTGCTGAAATTAAACATCTCTAATAAACCCTTGATGTTTTATAGTGAAATTACGCTATTTGAGGACAAAATTAATTATGTGAAGAGTAATTTAAAAGTCAGTAACAATAAAAGGCAAGCTCGTAAAAAAACAGATTAACGGTGTGTGCCTTAACGGGGCTGAAGTCAAGAACATTTCTGACGTCATCCAGAGCTAGGTCAGAGACTAATAGCTGTACTGAACAAGCTCTTTATTTCCCCTTTCAATATACTCCATAGCTCATTAATATCCAGATTGGCAAAACCTAAAAATACGCCGTCAAAGTGCCTTTCAGTTTCCTGAAAAACATTCATTATAATTCAAAAAGCGACAGCCTTTCAAAGGCGAGCCCGCTTTCACAAGTTCTACGACGCGAGTTGACGCAATCCCAACGTACATTTTCAGCACTTTTTTGGTCCATTTTTGTCGCTCCAAATCACAATGTGTGTTGCATGACATGCGAAATTAAATACTCGACTATCGACCTTCGCGTTTATCATAATTCTACATTTTCGTAAAACTTGCAAAGAGAAGGGGAGCCAAGGTTGAATTGGCGAGGGAGGAAAGGGCGTTGTTTATTCATACCTAGAGTTACGTAGCTTGAATATTTAACATCTAGTTTTCATAATTAATGCAGAGTTTATTAGGGCCCGTTTTATTTAGGCCTTATGGATATTTTATGGGCGGCTCTATCGTTTGAATATCTTATCATGCTGTCGTTTAACAGCGATTTTTATTTTTACACCGTTTTATTTGGAGGTAAAAGGAATATTAATCGATCTATGTTCAACAATCAAAAAAAGTTAGGTTACCCTATCGAAATAATATAAGGAAGAAGCGACACAAGGCTAATTTCTAGTACACTTGAGTCCACTACCCAATCTAATACAATAATATTCAAGCAAACATACACTACAGAGCTCCGTTGACACTGATTGAGTTTGTTTGTGACTATATACGGTGAGTTGTGTGCAGCACCTAATTTATGCGGTCCATTTTTAGGTTCTGGTGCCGGATTTCCCTTATATATGATCGAAGTGTTTCCCTCTAGAGTTTAGACTATTTTTTCTCCTCTAAACTATAGTAGATTTCATTTTTGTGTAGGGGTTGAGCCTTACACAAAAATGATCGCAGTGTAGATTAAAATCGAGAAACTATAAAAACCTTAAATATTAATAGGTATAATAATACTTACGATGCTGCCAATCTGCTCTCGGTTCATCGTATTCACTGCTAGCTAAATAATTTGTGCACGTCGGCTCCGTAGGGAAGCCCGCCCTATATAATATTTTTATTTCTTCTTCTGCAAAAAGTAAATAACACATTAATATTTAATCTAGGATAAAGATAATTTGCCAAAAAAATATTTAAATATCGATTTTCTTGTACTTAAAATTTCATGAACTTATCTCAAGACAACAGTAAATTGTGCATTAATTTTATTAAATATGAGCGACTGTATGTTTTACCAAAAACTTAAATAATGTAAATCCGTAATTGGCCTTAAGTCATATTTTTAAGAATTATTGTATTAAATTAAGGGCTGTGGATTTTGTATAACAAATAAAATAAAATAAAATAAAATAGGAAAGAAAATATTTAGACCTGTCAAATTTAATTGAATTTTGGTTTCAAATACGTAAGTAAGTACGTAATACGCAAGTACTTCCTTCCCAATTAAGTGATACATAATCATAAAACTGTATTTAGTAAAATAAACTTTCGACATAACAACTAAAAGATCGAAAGAAAATATATAAAATCAGACTGACTATAATAATTATAACTTACAATTCTGCGGCTTTGAAAAGTCATAAGTAATAAAAAAAGTTTTAGGGCTTCTTAATCATATAATGTAGAAACTTTTATAATTTTATTGAGTTGAGAATACCTTCCAAAGACACGCACATAGTCCAAATGCCTCCGTTCATCGGCACAAGAAACGTTCCTCCGCCTTTTCTGCTGGTCGTGTCTTCAACCTGAAACAATTATATTTATTTTATTTGACACACCTACACTAATTCTAAATTAAAATTATTATATTTATCCCAATTAAGTGTACAAGAATGTGAAGATAAAAAAAACACCAAACTTCTTTAAAATGAATGAACACTAGCTCTCGGACTACGAACCAAACCATGAACCAAATTACTCGACCACTACTTGTCTAATACCGAATACTCTCCCTATTATTAAGTAGGTACATAATCTTGAATAACTCTATGTTTCTATAGAAAAAAACTGATTTTACTGATATTAGTAACAAAACTATAAAGAAACCTTATTCTAGTAGACAATTGAGACAAATAAATGACCCGATGACCCCTTTGTTCCACACCACATGCATTTATTTAGACTACTAGCTGCGCCCCGCGGTTTCACCCGCGGTTAAAAAGTCCTATGTGCTATTCTAGACTATAATCTATCTCTGTGCCAAATTTCAGCTAGATCTATTCAGCCGTTCTGGCGTGAAAGAGTAACAGACATCCAACATTATTAAACCTACTCACAAAAATTCAAGAGAATCAGCCAAGTAATACCTGTAGACAAAGACAAAGATCCGTATAGAGATCCAGACAGAATTCGGACATACGAAATACTACAGGGAATAGAGGATTTGGTCCTGCATAATTCTACCCAAGTTATTTTTTTTCACAAATAGGTGCAGTATGACATAATGAACCTAAAAACACAAAATACTTACAAATAAGGCGGGTGCAAGTGCCGCCATTTTGTGAAAAACCGTTTGGGCCTGTATCTCCGTAACCGTGCACTTGAGGCCCATAATTATAAGGACCTTTATTATAGATAATTAAATTTCCTATCTTTTTTGTTTCATAATTTTTTTCGTATCACTTACCGTTCACGATTTATGATTATTACTTTTTGTTTATTGACTTTTTTTTTTTTTTACCGATATCTCTTCTAATAATTTATTGTTCAAACAATAAATTGCTAATAGCTAAACTTTTAAATCGATAAATTTAGAAATTAAATATTAATTAAAATAATTAAATAAATAATTAATTAATTAAATAATTTTATTAATTTTAAATTAATTAATTTAAAAATTATGAAACAAAAAAGATAGGAAATTTAATTATCTATATTAAAGGTCCTTATAATTATGGGCCTCAAGTGCACGGTTATATACGGATATACAGGCCCAAACGGTTTTTCACAAAATGGCGGCACTTGCACCCGCCTTATTTGTAAGTATTTTGTGTTTTTAGGTTCATTATGTCATACTGCACCTATTTGTGGAAAAAAATAACTTGGGTAGAATTATGCATTATGGACAAGAGTAACTCGCTCCTCTATTCCCTGTACTAAAAGCATTTTTAACGATGCTGAAGCAGAGATGCTCCGCGCATCGTACTCGCTTGTTAGGTGTAGATATTACAATCTGTTTAAAATATTATCAAAGTAAGATACATATCTAACGTTGCCTACTATTTTCTTTTTTTTCTCTGTGTTAGTTATTCTTACTAGTTATACTCGACTAACATCTTAGTTCGAGCATTGGGATACTCTGAAAACCAGCTCTGCGTAGGCTGGCCAGCCTCCGCAGTACATTGCTGAGAGTATCCCAATTGCCAAATTAAATTTGTTGCTTGTTATGTATTTTTGTTTAATGATTTGTCTTTTTTATTTTTTTAGTTTTGGCAATAAATACCTTTTTATTTATTTTATGTTTTTACAATGTTAAAATCGTACCTCGTTGACAAAAAAAATATATAAGACAAGCCTAAAGTAACGTAGCTTAGTTTCGTCAAAATGAGCTCTGTCATATTTATCTTTATTCATTCCCAGTCTGGAGCATAAGCTACCTTATCAATCACGATAAAAAAACCACGTAGGGCATTTCATGACGTCGCGCGTTGGTACATAAAGAATATAAAGCTACATTTTCACTCTTACCGAATAAACATATTATTCAAACACACGAAGAAAAGTTTAGAACCAGAAATTGATGGACCCTGAGTGTTTAGTGGTTTTTTTGCTAGGTATATTGTGTTTTTTTGTTCAAATGTAAGAATAGATTTCTATAATTGAAGTACGATAGTAGGTAGGGTTATAACTATGTTCATGGGTTTATTGTGGGACTGTGATCTCAAAATGCCTGCAAATTCGAATAAAACGGTCTTAAACTTGAATTAACAATAATTTTAACATTCTCCATTTTCCCTAATGTATTACTCGGTACATATCGTAGCGTACACTTATGACGTAGCGTAGACTAATAGTAGTATATTAGTCTTTGATAGTAGTTAACAATGATAAAACTAAGAGGTGCCTCGGTGTCCCAAAATTAGTTTTTCACTGTTCGAAACACCAAATGTAAAAGGGGCTTAAGACTCCAAAGCCGCCCTACGTGCTTCTTTGTTAGGTTTGAGTTACGTTCCTACATAAAAATGTAGGTAGGTAGGTAATATATAGGTAGAGAGGTTCTTAATTTCCTTTCTTTCAGAAAACCGCTTAACGAGGCAAGTTCGAAACTTTTTTATTTTTTTAACTGTTTTGGTAAGTTCTAGTAAAAAAGTTCTTTGAAATCATGTAATTAATAATTTTGAGAGCGAAGTTTTTAAAAAATAGGTAATCTAAAGGCGAAATTTGACTTGTTCTGGTAGATTGAAAAACTTTCTGAAAAAAACTTTTATAGGTTACGGAAATTTTTTGGAAAAAAAATATGGTGTCTAATCTCAGACTGATAGGCTTAGATTTGAATTAGCAAAATCACTAATTGACTTAGGGCCGATTTTTCAATGGTCAGATAAACAAACAAATAGTGTTTATTGAACTGATAGCTAATTATTCTGTTTTTCAATGGTCAGGTATCATTTACTAGACGAATAACTCATCCATCTGAGGTATAACTTTATTTGTCGGTGGAACGGCCAGATAGCAGTTGATTCTATGGAATAAATTGTTGAGACTGTCTAAATGATGGTCTTATGGGTTGTCACTGTAAAAAAAGATTGATATTTCCGACACGCAGAAACTAAATTAATTTTAATAAAAAAAAAACTACCATGAACAAACTACATGAGCTGTTAGCGAAACCAGCCGACGACTTTTGCACAGATTAGTAGTACAGTGACGTTTAGACTAAAACTGACAAGACAGTGACATAAGCGAAAAGTGAAAATTCGAAGTCCTTTTCTAACACGTGGATATTTTATAGTTTTGTTTCAACTGTCTGAAGTTAGCTTTTGTACACACTGAATAAATGGTCAGCTAATTATTCCCAATAAATTGTATTGAAAAACCGAACACCGTTTACGAGTCGAATAAACAGATTAAAAAAGTTATTGGCTCGGTAGTTATTAGGCGAAATAAGTAAGGATTGAAAAATCGGCCCTTAATAGCACAACCTAATAGAAATAGACTTACCCTCTGAAGATTTGAATTTTTAATTGATTTGAGTGATGTAATAATGTTGTCAAGGAGGTTTTGGCGGGAACCGAAAAGACGATGTCGTGATTTTGTATTATTTGCTAAAACTTGTGATTCTTCGAGTGTTAAAGTGTAATGATTGTTGATTATTAACGTTTACCGGTTCGTCAACGTGCACGAGTGTGGAAAATGATACAAACATTACAAAACGCGACTTTTTGTGTTCTCTGCAAAACTTCACTTATAGTTTCAGTAAAGTATCCATAACTTTACTGGAATGGGGAACGGGGAGGGATTCATCATCTTCATCATCACCTCATCATCATCATCGCATCATCTGTGAAAACGAATGATTAGCACTTGACACTGGCAAATGCACAGGACGTGCGACGCCAAATTCCCCTGAAAGGGGGAGAAAAAAAGTTATTTCTGTACATAAAACTAAATAAGAATAACATATTTTATTGACCTACTTAGTAGTACCTAATAGTTCTTTCACCTACTGTAGGTCAATAAAAAAAAGTTCAAAATCGAAAAACTCTTGCCTCCTAAAGTAACCAACCCAATCCGCTCAACCAAACAATAACGTTCAAAAAGTATTCTAAACATTTCGTACATAAACGTAATAAATGAGGTAGCTATTTAGCCATACTATTACACATTAGCGGGCCTAAAATATTGATATAATAAATATCTAAACCACAAAGGCCGTTAGGGCAGACTAGTATTTTTACTCTGAGCTTGAAAGCAACCTTTCAACGTAAAATGTACTTCCAACGCAGTTTCGTGATGGCGTGCTAAAGATGGAATTATCATAAACTAATAACAAATGAAACAGATTGCCAGGAAACGATTCTGAGGTTTTATTTGGCTGATTTACGAACTAAGATGTTTCTTAAGCCTTGAATATTCGCCAAATGCGTCTATTCAACTCGTCGTTGTGAAGAAGCTACGGACCCTACCGATATGAAAAAAATATCACCAATAAGATCATTCTGTTACCTATTAATTAGTCTGATTAAAATATTATATTACTTTTAGATTGCGAGTAAAAAAATATTAAATGAACGTTGTTTTCGTTCTCATGGCGTGCAATACCGTGCTTACGGAGATTACGTTACTATATATTACACCTACACACTATTACACTACACCTTCGGATAGGAAATTAAAAATATGATTGATCGTCCTTTTACCATATTTTTAGAGCTAAAATTGAGTTAGTTTAGTAATATTTTGTGTTATTTTGAAGTATTTCGTCAGATCACGTGACCACTGACACCCGCGAGCTCCTTTGCGAACGGGACGGGACGGGCCAGTCGGCGCCAGCGCCTCACGAAGGAGGGACGTACTCGCCTTGCCGAAAAATATTTTCGCATTTTTTTTCTATTTGTACGTAAATCATCAATTAAACAGTGCTTAATTATCCAGAGACAATCAAAAAAAGTAGTTTTTCAAGACATTTGATAAGTTTTTAGTGACTTTACTACTAGTGAAAATATTTGGACAATAATTGATCGCGTTGTGAGTAGAGGGTACAGAAGGTTGATCCGATGAAAATGGGAGATGTCACCAAGGCAGCTAGGCGTAAGAAAAAAATTGGACTCCAACTAGCTAAGTGGTAAGTACCTACCTACCTATTAATATTTAATTACCACATAAATATTTTTACCCGTTTGTTCTTATTGTGTAGACTGAAGTGACTAACCCTAGTGTCTGAGTTTTTAGTGGCATATGATTCGGTCTGACGTTTGTTTTCCTGATAAAAATAATAGAAAACTACAGACGTGTCCTCCGACCTATGTTAACTCTCAGGGCTTCACCGTCCATTACACCTTATTGCGATGATTGTTGGATTTACCCGCCGACGCTGTGCGACCATGAACCTTATTTTGCTGTGATACGAGCCGCGGTCGCGCAGCGTCGTGCTGTACTACAATCATCACGCCACGGCACGGGCCCCATTGTACATGTTGCTCATGATAATTATCCAAGTGCAAGACTTGTCAGAACTGTGTTTTTGTTTTGTTATGTACAAATGTACCTATATACGTCATATTTGTACATTGCACAGGGTTATCGGTATAGGGTGTACTAAGCCAAACGGGGGTCATTGTACTCTTCATTATAAACAACGATTACTCTTTAAACTTTTTTATTTGTAAATTAAATCGCGGAAAAAAGCATCTGCTTACATTTTGTCGACGATCGATGAGCTTTTTGTATGAAACAGCTGTTTTTTTTCTCGTGATTTCATTTGATTCAATTATTCACAAAAATTATACTAAGGTCAATATACCTAAGCCATTTCAAATTGAAGCTGTGGCATACTTGCTGATGCCCCAACACCTAGTTAATAACATAGAAATGGGGAGTATTCTATAGTTAATAATAATAAATAATCCTTCTTGAACAATCGGGTAAAAATATAATAATGATAATTATTATGTGTACTTACGATGTCAATATCGGAAAGCGGTCGTTGCGTGCGAACGGTGTAAATGACTAATACTAATTTTTGTTTTTGGTATAGCACATTTCCTAAACTAACCTACCTAAACTAGAAACAATCACATTTTTATGTTATAGCTGACCAACCACGGTCCGCAATACATTATTATTTTTAGCAGTGTATTGAGCATATTTTTCTAACTTATCCTGGTTTGTTAACCGATTTCAAAAATTAGGACGCACTCAATTACATTGTATAAATTTTACTAAATGTTTGTTGCAGCATAACTTCGTTATTTACTCTTTTTTTTTTTTTTGAAAGAATATGCTTACTAACACTCAGATCAGTCACTTAAAGTATTTTTTAGTAAAAAATAGTATTTAATACAAAAAGTCAAGCATTTGCATTCAGAAAGTAGTGTTCCGAGTCATGGCCATTGAATTCGATAGAAAAGTTATTACATTTTCTTACAACAATAACCGAGCGAGAGATCGTTAGCGAGCGAAGCGTCTATGCTTCAGATTCGACGAAAATGCTTTCGTATGTCCGAACTCCGTCTGGATTTCTGTCCGGATCTCTGTCCAGACCTGTCTTAATCTACAGGTCGCATTTCTTAACCTATTCTCTTGAAACTTTGTGAGTAAGTCCGATATTTAAAAAGAATTTTCTTGTCTAGGCGGTTATTGGAAATTTTTCAATATGGCAGAGATGTGATTTAAAAAAAAATATATCTCCGCATAATTGGAAAATTTCCAAAAAACTTTTTTGACGAGATCACCAGCTCGCAGAGTCACTATTGTATGTATTGTTATTTATTTATATTTAATATATACAACAATTTTTTTGGTAACTGATACCAACCTGCATCTAGTCTAAATAGTTATTTTAATTTAGTCTCTATTGCATGAAGACTAGAATAATAATATATTTTAAACTGGGATTATAGATTGGTAATTGTTTTATATTTTATGGTATCATGGAAAGATACAAACGAGACGCTTTGAGTAATATGAATATTGTGTAATTAATATCTTTAAATTGCTCTATTTCATTTTTTCAGAAACAGAGATCAACGAAATTATCACATTTTAAACACAAGCGTTCAGCCAACAACAAATGCGAGTACTGAACTAAAGTGAGTTAAAAGACATTTAACATCTTATATTATTAGGGTGACAAGCATAGTGCATAGTCAGAGCTATGCCAAATGAAAATGCTATTGCTGAAGTTGTCGTATGTCCGGCGTCCAGCGTCTGATTGCACGGATGTCCGATTGTTTTCCTCTACAGATCGTATTTCTCAACCGATATTTGTGAAATTTTGTAAATTTAGGTTTTATTTAAAATAGCGGATATATGTAATTTGTGAGACGTTGCTCATAGAGCCACTACTTGTAATCAGAGTGGCGCTGAACTGCTATGGGCATGCGTGACGCCAGTACAACCATTCACTCAGCGAGCGCGAAGCGCGAGTGAAGAACTTCCGTTTCAGTTAATAAAAATACTAAAAACTTATCCTATATTTTTATTTACAGATGCCTAGTTCAAAATCAGCCGAAGGGTATCAGAGCATCCGAGGAACAGGGACTTTTTCACCTTCGAATAAACTGGTAATCTTTTTTTATTTTTTTGTGTACACAATGTACATAAATAAATTATTGATACGAGCGTTGGGGCTTAGTATGGTTGCAAATTAATTATCATTTAATATTGTTTTTAGGAACAACAACATCAGTCTTCATTGTCGAATCTCATCGTCGAAGAAGAAGCACAACAAGAACAGAAAGACAAAAGTTATTGGCGTATTATAACATTAGCTTCTTCTTCGTAAAATTGAAGGAAATATCAAGACACAATGGATTTGGTTGCGACAAACAATCGATAGACTTGATTGGAGAAAAGCAAACAGGTCTTGCTTCTAAATTCACCTTTTTGTGAATAAAGAGTAACAATAGTAGATTATGTACCGAGGGCACAAAGCAGTGCCTTACGTCGCGGGCGGCTTATTGTACCCTGAGCGTAACGAGGGAATCTAGAGTTAACTCCCGAATGCAGCAAGGGAAGATGAGTCCTGAGGGCAGCGAGGGGTTCAAGCCGCCCAAGACAAAAACACTGCTTTAGCGAATCCTCTTCTAAAAATACTGTCTAATATTATACTCTCTCATAACTAATAAAAAGGTACTAGTAAGGTACAGTCTTTTATTTTAAATTTCGTGCAGCTCGTGGAGCACGTGCTCGTATTTTTTTCTTGGTAGCTAGTTCAATTTTTAAATAAACTCTTCTTACAGTGCTTATTCTGAGTTTTCATTCAATGTTAACCTCTTTGCTTGGAAACTCCCAACTACAAGCTTCGCTCGAATTTATGTTTCATCTATAAAACCAACATTTGAGTTTCATGTGTTAGATTAAGGATGTGTTAATCTGAGCGATTACTGCCTTCAAAGCATTTGATTTATTGATATTTTTTGAATCTTGGTTTATTTTGATTATTTTTTTGGTGTTTGCTAAAATCTAAGCACTATACATGTATTTCAGCTACAAAAGGTTTTTCAATATCCAATCTAAGACCCCTTTAGTCCAGCTATAGAGGATTTTTTTCTATATTAACTACTAGCTGTTGCTCACGATTTCGTACGCGTAGATAAAAAAAAGCTCGTTCCGTTAGTTTCTTGTATTTGTCATTCACTCGAGGAGGTATTATAGCGCGAGCCGTATGCGAGCCCACTAATGGAGCCAATAGTGTAATTATTAACGCACACGCGTTTCATATGACGTTTTTCATCACACATGCGAGGGGAAAAAACACAGACTTGCATTAGTCAATAAATTTTTCTGAAAATGTATGCGTATTTTGCTGCTTTTCCACCTATCAAAATTTTCCTAGGGAAAATAATAAAGCGAATACTTTGTTTAAATTATCATACCTAATTAATTGTCAATATTTTGATAAAAAAATAATGTTTATTTACTGTTATTACGTAGTTATGATACTTTAAATCAAGAATTTAAGAAAAGTAAAAAAAAACTATTGTTGATTTATTTAATAAGAGTCTAGTTTAGTTACTAGTGCGATAATGGTAAAGTAACAGCACACGTGCTTAATAGCTCGGATTATGAGCTAAAACTGATGTAATAAAGTCCTTTTTACGAGCGAGTGTGATGAAAAAGATATTAAACACAAACGCGTTTTTAACTTCAAGTAGGAACATTTCAGCAAAATCAGGCAAGAAACTATCGAGAAAATAATGAGGTTGTAAGTTCTGGGTCCACTATATTTTCAACAATTTTAGTCATTTTTATACTACCTACTAATTATATAAAACAGATTAGTACTATCAACTCGTAGAATACATTTTTAAAGCGGGCCGTCGATTGAACAGCTCTGCTAGTCCTAGTCAATATGTTTTTTGTTAAAAAAATTTCAACATTTCAAAAATCTCAATTTTTGAAATGTTGTAAGCATTGGTTTAAGATAGGTTGAGTGATTTATCCCTGGTACCGGAGTTCTTAGAATGCCCATCAGGAGCCCTATTCTTGCTAAAAATATTTTCTGATCAATGTCTCTCTCGTTTTAAAAGTCATAGTGAGAGTGACCAAGAAACATCTCACGCGTCAAGAATAGCCCTCCAGAGCTATTCTTACGATAATAAGCATTATTCCCTCTATTCCTACGCACGAGATATGTTTTGGTCAATGTCTCTCTCGTTTGAAAAATCATAAAAGTGAGAGGGACCAAGATCCGATGAACCAAGATATCTCACACTTCAGAGAGACCGTGGTCTACGATTGTTTTTTTAGATTTTACACGCACGACCAAAGGGAATCAAAATCTTTAGATGCGGGATATTTGTGAGTACATGCTTAATCTACCTATACTTATAAACAAACTACCGCGCTCATGCTGCTTAAAAGGCTCAAGTCTTTAAAACGCCGTTGGCTTCAAATAATTTAGTCACAAAACATTACAATAAAGCATAACATCACAGAGGGCATTCATTTTTAGGCAAAAATATATTTTTCACGGTGTTTCTTCTGAATTTGTTTAGTCTTTGAGAAATGCTAGCTCAATGTTCAAAAGCTTCGAACGTTGATCACTAGAGGCGCTAAAACCAACTGAGCGTCAAATGCCAAATGTCATTGGCGCATCTTAACCTCTTAAGCGATAAAAGATTCTCTTTATGGAAGAACAGGACTAATTATCCGCCAGTAGCTTTTGGATACCACAACTTTCCATATCAGATATACTCGTATCTATGAGTATCTATCTGATCGAAGACCAGAACCATTTATGTCGCAATAAAACAGCATACATACTCACATGCAATAGCGATGATAGCCTAGTTCGAGAAGGCCTGCCTCTCAAGCCAGAGGGAGCGGGTTCGATTCCAGTCGACGACGGCACGCACCAATTTGTTCTTTGTTTAAACATATGTGCGTATTGTATGTCATCTGCTACATGACTGCAGCCCGGTGTATGGTGACATGGTCGTCACATTTGGGACTGAACATCGCCCGGCGAAGTGTGGGTGTTGTATTACACCTCTGCCAGCCCCTCGGGGGAAAGACGTACGATATGTTAAGTTACGAGTATGTTTATGTAAACAGCACACAGATGTATGGACTCTGCGACCAAAATGATTGTACTTGTGTGGGTTCTATGCACACATCCTATGAAGGCCTTGTTCTAGGCTGTGTCTAATTGCTTAAAAACTTAACTAAATACAAAAATAACCAAATAAACCTAAAAACTGAACCGTAGTTATTATGATTTCAATGTAATAGTATCTGTTTCAAGCCTGGTTGTTAAAACATTTTGATTTAACACTTAATGGTCACGTAATACTCCTAATCCTAAACCCCACTGCCCTTTTTGTGTTCATGTGATACCTAACTAGGTACTTATACCCACAGACCTAAGATTTTTTTGCTTCGCAAAAGACCAACGAAGCGTGGGACAGAGAAGTCTCCATCGAAATGTAAACTCCACAAGAGAGAAAGAGGTCGCCTACAAATAAAATGTTAGTCAATTTTTTTTTTGTCATTAATGACAGCGCGCCACCTGGGAACACGCGAAAATTCCTATGATTTATATTTTTACTAAAATAATTATAAATAGACTCAAAAGAGAGCAATTGTAACTAAATGCAGTTATGTCATCTTGTGAGTGTAGCAATTGTGATGTGAATCCAAGATGTAACCCACAAAATTTGTCGTTTCATGGGTAAATATGAAAATTCCATTGTAATGTTTCTGTCTAAATTTTGTCTAAAACATAACATAAATTGGTTCCAAAAACCGATTTACCAGCGGTATGTTGTTGTCGTTTCTTCGTAACATCTATATTTCCTAGATGAAAGCAGAATTGGTGATGAAATTCAGCATTAAAATATTAGTTAGTTTACGCTCGATTTTCACTAGAGATGGATAAAAAGATGACGTCATTATTATCGATAGTTTTTATCAAAGTTCATTAGGTAGGCGATGGGTGCAATACATAAACAAAGCATACATTTTTGAATCAATGCCATCAAAAGTAAATTGACATTCTTCCGAGTTTGTACTGAATGATGAGGCGTAAAACATTTTTGTATTAGTATGTACCTTCAATTTCTGATCATCATTTTTAATTCAATTTACACATTTTGGGTGTCTTACATCCAAGTCTAATTTAATTATATTTAAATCAATAAAATAATATATATGTAAATTATAAATAAATGTACAAAACCAATGAGATAAGTATTATTACTTATCCTAATCCATATACGAGTAAATTTGGTCAAGGGTCACAATTCGAAGCGAATTACTAGGATAGTATTATGTTGATCTTATTATTTACTTTTCTTATGTTAATTTAGATACATGGTGACCCTGATATCTAACTCTTCCGCCTAGCTTAACACCCGTTTAGTGATTAAATAAATAAATTCGGGACTTTTCCACACACGGTCGCCTGACCCCAAACTAAGCAAAGCTTGTACTATGGCTGCCAGAGACTGATATACATACATATATATTTTTAAATACATACTTAAATAGATATTTAACACCCAGACATAGAACAAACACAAATATTCACCACATAAATGTTTGCCCTAGGTGGGAATCGAACCCACGCCCCCAAGCTCAGAAGGCAGGTTCACTACCAACTGAGCCACCGAGGCAGTCAAATATAAAATTAATATTCATTTTAGCTCAGCAGCGGTGTTATACTTGGAACAAAAAACAACTCAATTGGTATGCGAAAGATTATATTTATCGACAAGCACCCGGAGGACCATTTTTGGTCAATCGATAAATTAATAAGTACTTTTCACAACACTAATTTACTCACGCATGCGCAAATGTTTTTTTGTATCACTATCGAATTGTCACTGTCGATCTTTTACATCCTAGATCTATGCTTATACCTAAAAAGAATAATAAAAAACACATCTTCCGAATGTAATTTCTTCCAGAATCCACTAAAAACGATCCAGGCCAAAACATAAGAAGATAAAGAAGCGAAACTGAAATTAACGATGTGACTAGATTGATGACGCCTGGCTTCACCAAGCCCTAAGTGATTTTTTCGACCTATCCCGTACTTTAATCCATTAATCTATGAATTTCCCCATCCCTGCCAAATGAAAAGGAGTTCCTAAATCTGGGTTTCCACCGGAAATGTGCGAGCAATTACTTCACTGTATAAATGAAGAGATTGGTGGATTTTTTCCTCGATGAAATGTGCGAGGGAAATAAGCGGTGCAAGAGGAAAAAACCCACCAATAGAATTACTTACTTAATTATATAAAGTAGAGTAGAGAGTAGTATAAAGTAGAGTAGAGAGTAGTATGTAGAGCGTTGGCAGCTTAGTTGGAAGAAGGCCCGCGTCTCAAGCCAGAGGGAGTAGGTTTGAACCCAGCCGACCGTTTGCATCAATTTGTTCATTGTGTGAACATAATGTGCGTATTGTATGTCATCTGCTACATGCCTGGAGCCTGGTGCATGGCGACAGGCTCACCCCCTGTCACATTTGGGACTGAATATCGTCTGGCGAATTGTGGGTGTTGTGTTACACCTCTGCCAGCCCCCTCGGGGGAAAGGCGTGCCGATATATAAATTAAGAGATCCTATTAGTTGATTTTTTCTTTGTTGAGGTTTGCGAGGAAAACTAACAGTGCGCGAGGAATTAATTCAAATAAATAAATAAGTGTTAAATTAGTAAAATAATTGTTTTTTTGCCTTCGCGCGCCGGTTTATACGTACTTATACAGCCTTGGTTCCTTTTCCACCAAAAGATGAGCATTGCGAGGATGTGTAGCGTGGAAAAAATCCACCAAGAAGATCACTGAGGTAAATAAAATCCCTAAAAATTCAGACTTCTAGCTTTACCCACAACAAAGTTACAGGGGGGTCGAAAATAGTCTGAATGGCTTTGAAAAAGGATGGTACGGCTGAGCCTTTGTAAGCTCGGCTTGGCGGGGACACTGCCGTGCCCCTAGATAAATAAATGAAGATGATAAATGAATTGATTCGTTTGGTGGATTTTTTTATTCCTACAGTTCCTCGTATTGCTCATATTTCAGTGGAAAAGCATCCTTAATCTGTGAATTTCCTCATCCCTGCCAAATGACAAATCCCTTAATCCACAGGAGTGACTATAAATCAAGCAGTAAGCAAATTCAGCAAAATTTATGATCGAGCTATTTCGAAGATTGCGTGACGGTGCATACGTGAAGGTCATTTCCTGGCCTTGTGGAAACATTTTTTGATTTTCCTTGGAGTTTAGATATGCTATGATATTTTAGATACCGACCTACTAGTACGAGTACCTACCCATTAATATGTTAGGTAAAAATGTATTGTTACAAGTACCTATTTTTTTAGTCCTCTTCACGTGAAGATAAAATTAAGATACCTAAAGAAGTGTTTAGGAGATGATGTCCTAGCTTTATCTCCTACCTTAAGGAGTGCTACGTGACCTGAAATCAATTTGGCTGTCTATTCAAACACACCGGTTAGATGATTTCAAACTCAGCTCGAGTTTCAAATTATCTAACCTGACTTTTCGCTCACATAACTAGGTCTTTTCCTATTTCAACAAAGCCTAGATACTTTACTAAAGTCGAGTGTTGTAGAGAACACGAAAAGTCCCGTTTCCTAAAAGGCGAGTTTTGTAGAGAACACGAAAAGTCCCGTTTCCTAAAAGTCGAGTTTTGTAGAGAACACGAAAAGTCCCGTTCTCTAAAAGTCGAGTTTTGTAGAGCCACGTTTCCTAATGTTTGTATCATTTACTTTTGTACGTTAACGAACGTATATTTTTAATTTACTTATCTATTTTCTGTTTAGTAACTTTTAAACATGCATACAAATTTTGAACGTTTAATTTTAACTGCGCGTCATCCGAAAATCCAAAGACCAATATGTCCTTTCAGCCCGAAAATATACGCACAACATTATTTCTTTTTTGCACAAAGAACTTTTGCCTTGCCACAAATGGATTAGAAGGGAATTCTTTCATACTGCCATAACTCCTGGTTATAGGACCGTTAGTGGGAAGAGAAATATTTTATTAGAATGTGATCGTTGACCGTTTCCTATTTATTTAGTATCGGGTCTTGCGCGTCCGGAATTTCCGTGCTCCGGAAGAGAGTATTATATGTATATGTATATTGGATAAAAAATATTTTGTATCAAGACCGCATACAAAATACATATATTGTAGGTAAGTAAATCTTCGAAAGAGACTGATCGTGACATGGTTCGTTGAAAAGAGTACGAAACCAAGATAAAATTACCCTTACAGCCAGCCATCCCAACCTATTAATTTCCTCTATATGGTTACCTGGATAGTTTGAGAAAAGGTTACATTTCTTTCTTATCCTATTCTTTTAGTTTTGTCTTGCAACTGTGGATTAGATACATATCGTCACGCCTTTCCCCCGAAAGGACTGGCAGAGGTGTAATACAACACCCACACTTTGCCGAACGATATTCAGTTTCAAATGTGACACTGGGCGAGCCTGTCGCCATACACCGGGCTCCTGTGATGTAGCAGATGACATACAATACGCACAAATGTTCACACAATGAACAAATTGGTGCGCGCCGTCGTTCAAACCCACTCCCTCTGGCTTGAGAGGTGAGCCTACTCCAACTAGGCTATGGGTGCATTAACACAGGGTTTATAGGTATTAAGATCAGTTCATTCAATCGGCTCGATCAAATGAACCAGTCTAAATATACAGAGCCAGTAGGCCCTGTGAGCTGTAGATCTGTAGTCTATCTGTAGCCTCTATAAGTCGCAATCGATTCTCGGGAAATTTCGTAAGCAGCTTCGAGAATTACTTACACCAAATTCTCAAAACCTACTCACAACATTTTAAGAGAATCGGTTAAGAAATGCGACCTGTAGAGGAAGACAATGATCCGGACGGAATTCGGACATATGCAAGTATTTCTGTCGAAGTTGAAACAGAGACGCTTCGATCTGACGGTCTGGGTCGATTACCGACTATTGTTTCGTTTGAGCAACCGAGCAATGAATCCTCGAAAGGATCGATCCAAACTTGCATGCAATTCAGTATCAAAGCCACAACACTCGCGATTACAAAGTTTATGAGTCAACATCAAAGCTATACAACATGCAGACAATGGTACAGAGTTTGCGTGAGAAATAGCAGTGCAATACTAAGGTCGCCAGTTCGGTTAACCTGCCTCACCGCAGTTAAATTTGCAAGCCGAGCCCTTGACCTGATTGCCGATGGAATCGCTGAGTTTTAATCCGTGTTAGAGGTACCATCAGTCCACTCTTTTAACCCGACTGCGCAAGAAGGAGGGTTATGTTTTTTCTTGTAGAGGAACAAATTTGAATTAGACTTACCTCTTTACTTTCGTCGTTTGTTGTTATTGTTTCAAATTAACATTTATAAAACCGATCATTTTACTAACCAATTTTTAAATTAAGAGATTAATAGTTCGCCTATATCTTCAATTTGTACAGATCCATTGTGTTGTTAGAAAAGTGCTCTTCACATACCTACCGGATTACTTAATAAAAAAACAAGTAACATCATTGTAACAAAAATAAAACTTGCTGCAAAATGTTGTACTCTATGTCACTTCCACTATCAAGACGATTCAAATGACACGTCACATGTCGAAATCCATCAAGCTGTCTAGGCTGTAGGGCGTGCCAAAAAATCCTCATCAATACATGTATACATACCGACATACATAGATACATACATACACTCCAATAACATAACCCTCCTTCTTGCGCAGTCGGGTAAAAAAGAATAATAAATTTAAAAAAGTTAAACAAGAACAAATGATAGTTACCCTACTCAGAATAATGGAATGGCACAGGTGTAGATTCACCCACGAACCCAATGGGCATTGACATGGAACGAGCGCTGAAAGTTTCTATTCAAACCGTTGGGACTGGATGCTCTGATATAAATTCAATTTAACTTTTTTGTGAATGCGGTTTTCAAGTCTGGATCATTTATTTTTGTGACCACAAAGAATGATTGTAGTTTTGACTTTTTCCATTAAATAAGCGAATTTAAAGAAGCAGACTTAATCTTGTCGTCTCGCTCGCTCAATCACATATTATGAGTAACACGAGTGAGAGGACACGATTAACGCTGTTTCGTTTCGATTCGTTTCTTTAATGACGCTACATAAATCTAGGTATAACTTTTGGCTAGTAACCAAAAAAGTCGCACACAAAACGCCTAAAAAGCTGGCAACACGCCCAGCACATGAACTGCCAAAACATTGAGGTACACTTACATTTAAATTTAAACGACGCAGATGGGTCAGCGCACCGTAAGTTTCTGAATCAGAAGTAGGTAGTTGAGAAAACTGTTTTTATCTAAATAATATTTCGAATATTTCGAACAGGCTCAGCAAAAGAGAGATTTGTGTAAAGGGGTGAATGTTATATAGCATGTTACAAAAACCCTGTTGTATAATTGAGGGGCATGGCAAGGGCACACACTTATAAATATTCATGCATAAATGCCAAAAAAAAATGCACGTTTAAACGTGCATTTTTTTTTTGGCATTATTTTGGATTAACATTTTTTCTTGGGTTCGCTTTTAAAAGCGAACCCAAGAAAAAATGTTAATAAATCTGTATCGTATTATTAGTATTTATATTAGTATATATTTATGTTATATATTTATATTAGTATTCTAAGAAAGTAGCGGCACGACGCGAATAGTTTATAACTAAAACCGACGCAATTAGAGGTTGCATACGCTTTTGGGTTTTATGATACGTTGTAGGAGGTCGGAGCGCAATGTGTGTTCAAAATTTTTAGAATAAGTAAATATTTGATTTAAAGTAGCATAATTGCATCCTATAAATATATAACAGGGTTTTTGTGTAACGACTTACAAATAAGAATTCAGCTACGTATTTCGTAAGGCGCAACGATATGTTGCTTTGCAAAATAGTGTTTCTTATGATCACGTCTAGTGAAAACGTTCTGCTCTTAAAGCAAAGAGTAAAGCAATGTAAAAGTGATAGTCTTCATACTCGTAGATAAAAAATTAGTATTAGTAAGTTATGAATTGGGACAATTAGAACAGCTTATTCACAAAAACATTTCCCTCACAGCAATTATCGCTTAAAACTGGCTCACGTACCTACCAGTACCAGCTACAAGCCTCCAATTCTAATTCCACTAATGCTCATAAACAAATGACTATTCCATAATTAGATTAACTCCTAAGCCACTTTTTAGGTGGTAACCGACCAACTGACCGGTAGAGTTGGGTGAGGGAGCTTCTGTCGTACTTTCTGAACTAAACTGACTGCGAGCAGTTGAAAATTTTTTGTTTCTACAGGTGACCAACTCTACCAATATGTTGGTCGCATGGAGGTATGGTGCTTATTTAGTCTGGCGCGTGCTCTGAAATTATTCTTCATTTTGCTTGAGTTATGAGTGTAGTTAAATAAACATGCCGTGCGAATGTGTGGCGCCTAATTACTTTATCGCACTTTATGTGCCTACTTAATTGTTTTAACTTTTAAAAACATAATATAAAAAGGATATCGTCACGCCTTTACCCCGAGGGGGCTGGTAGAGGTGTAATACATCATCCACACGTCGCCAGACGATATTCAGTCCCAAATGTGACAGGGGGCGAGCCTGTCGCCATACACCGGGCTCCATTCATGTAGCAGACGACATACAATATGCACATATGTTCACACAATGAACGAATTGGTGCGTGCCGTCGGCTGGGTTCGAACCCGCTCCCTCTGGCTTGAGAGGCAGGCCTTCTCCAACTAGGCTGTCATCGCTTTAAAAAAAAGCTTAAAAAATCGACTTCCCGTCATCCATGTAAACAATTTTTAGGCCTTTGTTGATTTTTAAAAACTGGTATGATCCAAAATAAAGAGGGCTATTAAAATGGATTCACAAATGGCGGAGTAATCGCTTTACAAACATACAAAAAAGGGAAAAAACACAGTCGAATTGAGAATCTCCTCCTTTTTGGAAGTCGATTAAAAATCAAGACCATCTCGATGCTATGTGTTTCGAAAGGTTATGATTAGAAACATAAGAACATATACCTTGTAGGTGAGTAGGAACATACTCGTAGTTCAGTTGTTTTTAAGTTTTAACACACTTGCTGTTTAGACACGCGAAAAACGACTCTCCTTTTGTAGTCAGGTAAAACAACCTACTAAACAAACTAAACAACTTTTACGTAAAAGACTTAGGTTACCGTTTATGCTGAGTGACCAGCCCTAGTGTCAGAATTTTGCCTGCCCGATAGCCTCATATGTTATTGTCTACATAGCGTGCCGTAGTCACTTATCTACGATACTTTATCAGTCACAATCAAGCCTAATAATTGGTTTTGTTCTACTAAATTACTGTCTAAAGGGCTGCCATTATACTAATGTCTAACCCGAGGGACATTACGGATAAATAGTACCTACAATTAACAATTAAATAGCCCTGACTTTACTTTCGTTCAAGGTAACTAGTATGACTGCCTCGGTGGCTCAGTTGGTAGTGAACCTGCCTTCTGAGCTTGGGGGCGTGGGTTCGATTCCCACCTAGGGCAAACATTTATGTGATGAACATTTGTGTTTGTTCTATGTTATGTTCAGGCTGTTACTATCGATTTAAGTATGTTTGTATTAAGTATATTAGTCTCTAGCAGCATAGTAAAAGCTTTGCTTAGTTAAGGTTCAGACGACCGTGTGTGAAAAACGTCTCGAATTTATTTATTTATTTAGGTACTGCAAGTAGCCAAATTATTTTATTTGTAAACGTTCTCTAAATTAATCTGCATAATTGTTCATGTTATGCGCGTGATATTGACTTACCTACCATACTTACTTTTTTTGTGATTGACTAATGCTGTTGGCCACTGAGGCCTCTAAGGCGTACCGGACGTAAGGCAAGCGCGGAGGGCGCAGGTCCTTAAATACCATACTTACATTACTTACTCTATTTTATTGTAGCCTGGTGCGGGTGACAGCCACATTTATTCATTTTACCCGCGTTTATTGCCTAAGTTACTACAGTTATTGATGATTCTGTATTTTAGTGTTGTAATATTTATGGTGGTACTGAAGTTTCAAGTCATAATTTGTAAATCGCGGCCACTTTCAACGGTGAAACGGAACGATTTGTCTAATGTTACCCGCATCATCTTACAATAAAAAAATAGCCAAGTGCAAGTCGAATTCTTGCATCTGTACAAACCTGTCGGTATTTCACACCTCTACGCATTCATGAAGAAAGGGGTCGTAAGTTTAAAATTAGTAAAAAATATTTTTATTAAACGATGTAACTAAATGTAATGAATGGATGTTTTATTAAAAATGTAAATGCTTCTCGCATTTTTTCTTTATCTGTGATAAGACGTTGCTTACCAAATTTCTAGATTCTGAACTCACGGGAAGTACCCTGTAGGTTTTGATTCCCTTGCGAGTGTCGAACATTTGCAGTTATGCTGCAAATGTTCGGCTGTATATTTTGATTTCGTTGGCTTACAAGTTTATTTTTTACAGCTCTAAGAGACAGTAGACCTGAGTATTTGATATGATTTTCGGCTTAATACCTCCACGCGGCCCTAGAAAAAAGATCTTGACAGACAGACAGAAGGACCACAAAGTGATCCTATAAGGCTTTTGTTTTTTCCTTTTGAAGTACGAAACTCTAACAAGCATAGCATAATAATATACTCTGTCAGGTATAGCGTTCTGATTAGAAATTAGTCATGTGGGCAACACGCAATGTCGTCAATCCATGCTTAAGCAAGACCGAAATAAGTCTTTACAATTTTTTTTTTTTTTTTTTAGAACAGGTCGGCGTTTGACCGCCAACACGCCTGATGTTAAGCGACGGTGTGGTCTAAGATGGAGCACGACGACCTATAAAGTACTTATTCACTCTAGCTTTAAGCTATTAGCTCTAGTTTTGTAGAGTGAAGAAGTACAAAGACGGCAGTTGAGTGAGGCGCTACAAGTGCGCTACTGCTCAGACCCGTCTTCGGAACGGTTACACCGGACTACATCCCGAAACACGACTAGGTCATTTCACGGCATGGCTTGGTCCGGTGGGTGGTAACTAGCCACGGCCGAAGCCTCCCACCAGAGAAAACAAATAGTTCGAAAGAAACGATGACGAATGACGTCATCAGGTGTTGGCTCCCGGAACGCTAGAACTTTTCTTATTGGATGGAAAAAAGTAGGTAAGTACATATAACAATGAACATTTAGTTAACATTTTTTAAAATTTATTTATTTCGTAAAAAATATACATTTTAAAACACAAAGTATTTTTTTTTTTTTTTTTTTTTTTGACATTTCCACACACGGTCGCCTGACCCCAAACTAAGCAAAGCTTGTACTATGGCTGCCAGAGACTGATATACATACTTAGATATTTTTAAATACATACTTAGATAGATATTTAACACCCAGACATAGAACTAACACAAATGTTCATCACATAAATGTTAGCCCTAAGTGGGAATCGAACCCACGCCCCCAAGCTCAGAAGGCAGGTTCACTACCAACTAAGCCACCGGGGCAGACAAAGTATTGAAAAACTTAACAGTTTGTATCAGTACCCTTATCGCTACACGCTACAATTCTTTATGCAAACTAAACTACCTTAAAAACTTCCTAACCTTACAACTACTACCATCTATAAATTATTGACTAATTAATAACTACGAGTATAGCAGCAAGTATTACTAGCAACGATCTATTAAAAAAAAAATAACAAAGAGTTTATACATCGATTTATTTATACTACTCAGCCTTCACGCCAGTAAAACGTTTCTCAAAACACTAGTAGGTACTCTATAACCCCTATTATGTATCTATAAATTTATCAACCTTCAAGCTAATGGGTAGCTTCTATCATAGGTAGCACAAGCCACGACCCCGACCTCCCTTATCGCTCGCCTTGAACCTCGAGCGGTCTTACTGTTTGTAACCACTGATTAGATGGATTGTTGACAAAACCTGCTCGTAATAACGTGAAGGAAACGTTCGCACGACTCCTGTATAAGGTAAAGAAAAGAAATGAGTACACACGGGAATTGCGTCTAGTACAAAATTCACGAAACAAGTAATATTAAGTAAGTACGACCTGATCCAGCCATCACCGTTCTCTTATAATTGTATCAGGCGCACCAGTAAGAGACACCCTCTTATGGTGGAAATTCCGCCAAACGCACTAAGCGTTTCAAGTCAACTTAAAGTAAGAACTGCAGAGGCGTGGAACTCGTTGCCTGCGTCTGTCTTTCCACCAACGAGTAAATAAAATCCGGGGTGTTTAAGAGTAAAGTGAATAGGTATCTCCTAGGCAAGCGTGTTAAACCTTCGATCACGTCAACGCTTCCCATCAGGCGAGTCAGTGGTCAAACGCATGCCTAGTTTGTTATAAAAAAAAATAAGTATGTTTTAAAAGAAAAACAAAAAATCCGACTGCAAAATCGTGTACCTTTTGTCACTTCCACCATGGAGACGATTCAAATGACACCTCATATGTCGAAATTCGTTAAGCTGTTTAGGCTGTAGGGCGTGCCAAACCTCATATAAACCACCTCACCTCATAAAAAACCTCATAGATACATACCCACATACATACATACATACACACACTCGGAAAACATAGCCTTGCCATCACTGATATTGAAAAATACGTTTAAGAAACATCTAAAAATTAATTTAAACTCTAAATCGTCACTACAATGTTCAATTTTGCTTGCACCACTTGCAGGCTATATGCACAGCTTTCTACAAAGTTTAGTTTAGCTTGTATTTTGTTCAGTTATTTTTTTAGCGCTGAACTGACTTGACGCTTACTTTTATTAGCGTTGACCTAATAACCTATTCTTTGTTCTCAGGAACAGAATAAGTACTTCCTATCCATTGTTCTTCTTCCTAACTTTATTCCACTTAAGTGGGATCAATACAGTACGTACATCACCAGTGTCTTAAGAGTCCCGCGACGCTCTGAAATTTACATACAAACGCGCTTCTCAAATTTCTTGAAAACCATTTGTCAGATTATGATGAAATTTAGCATGTACAATTAAATTAACAATATCTCCGCCCCTAAGTTCTTGTTTTTTTTTTAAAAAAAACGTTCTCAAGCTAAAATAGAGCTATGAAAAATATCCGCATTTGTAAGGGGTCATTTTTGACTGATTTATTCAATAGATAGACAAAGCAAATCAAAAATCCCTTGACAGGGAGGTTATCTACATCATTAGCTTTTGAATGAATCCATAATACAAGGGACATTCTTAGTTATTTAAAAATGATTAGAGAAGTGCAAAAGTCATAAAAAAAATTGAGATTGCACTATGTCACTCTGTAGGTAACTTTAAAGGCTCGTCAGTATCTTCACTTGCTCTCTTCGCTCGTCATCTTCTTCTAGACGAAATGGCCATGGAAAACCTTAAGCCAATGCGAAATTAGTCTAAAGTGGTCGCCGGACTCTTAATTTTTAATTACTTACTAGCATCTTACTTACTGTAAAAGATGTGGCTAGGTTTTCCAGTACTATTATTTGTTCTGTGTCAAGCCAAAAGTCAAAATGTTTTTATTCAACTGGGTATTAATGATACACATAATATGAACGTCAAAGTTTTCTATTAGACTCAACCGCCTTGTTCGGAAAAAGAGCCACTACTCAGAAGAACAGGCAAGAAACTGAGGGGCATTTCTTTTTTCCTTGAAAAAAATATGTATGTATCTTACATTTTTTTTCTTACTACTACGTAACATTATATCATTTATAATATATATGTACTAGTGGCTACTTGGCGGAAGTGAAAGGCTCTAGACATCTTTATCTTCAAAATAAGATCCTGGGTCTCTTCAAGACAAGAGTGAATAGGCACCTCATGGGCAAGCGTGCTCCATCTTAGACCGCATCCTCACTTTCTATCAGGTGTGTTGTGGTCAAAAGTGGGCCAATTTAATCATAAAAAAAAATGTTAACCTTTTAATAATATCTTAGGTATAATACCTTACATGGTTTTACGGTTGGCCGCCTGTCTTACACCGACCCTTTTTGCAAATGCATTTGTTAGTGCGATGTCCGTCCCTTCAACGGTTCTTACGTCTCCCCCGAGAAGATAAGAAGCGATTCTAATCTAATCGGAAATCGTACTCCATATAGGGTCTGTGAATGTAAATGTAAATGCGTCTGTGAGGAAATTGCGTCTAGCGAGAATTACTAACAAACCCTTTACAAATTAGACAACTAACGCCATCTTGTACAGGTTATTGCAACTAAAGATAGCAAAAAGATGTAGGTGGCGACTAACTTGTGAAGGGTTTGTCAGTAATTCTCGAAAGACGCAATTGCCCCACAGACGCATTTGCCCCACTTGACCCTACATTGTTCTTAGGCAATTATGATGACGCGTCTGGCTTATCACATTACTCGTTAGTAAGTAGATGTTCTATTTCAATGCTCGTAATCAAATATAGATTAGTGTGAAAGTAATTACTTAGTCTGATGAAGGACAGTCTTATTTACTCCTGAAATTACTCCTATTTGTTACTTTTCAGAGAACTACGAAAACTGAAGTAGTTACAAAATCATTTTCCGGTTGGCAGTTACTCAAAAACTAACAAACAAACTTAGCTAAACTTACTCAAAACTATTTTTATTTCATTTAAAATGAACTTACATTAACTTTATTTGTTTTACTGAGATTAAAAAAAAAACTTGGTTACTAACTACTTACCTATTACTGGTACTATTTTTTATAATTTTACTAAGATTTTTTCAATCATAAATTTTATATTAAATTACTTTCAATCAGCATAGGTATTCACAATCATTCGGAAACGTTTACGTTCGGATTCCAAAAAAAAACAACTTAAATTATGTGAATCTTAGTTCGCGTAAGAATACGGACTGAGATTTTCATAATTTGAGTTAAATTTTTAGTAAGAATGTGATTCATTCTTCCGATCGGAATTATACTCGTTTCTTTATTCCAAAATGTATATGAGTAGACTGAGATTAGAACAATTTTAGTTTGAAATTTGTGGGATCCGATCGGAAACGTTACCGAATGATTGTGAACAGGACCGCTAATGTATAAACAAACATTATCTTTAAACGCAGCCAGCACTGAATCATTTATCTTTATAGAATTATTTTGAAGTTCATAAACTTCAAAATAATTCTATAAAAAGCTTAGATCCGAAACTTCAGCAAGACTTGCACTAAATATAAGAATTACCTAAGTCTTTGCTTAACTAGTTTAAACTTAGCTAGCTCCTACCTAAATTTTCATGCACGAACCATGCCATTACATAAGAGACTCTTAACTGTATGTGCCGCTAGGAGTAATTTAACTATAGTTTAGCAAGGACTTTTAGGCAATTGTTATATTCATTGTCATTAATCTGTTAAATACTATCATCCCTTTCAAACGAAACCACTCCAGTTAATGAAGAACGAATGCTATAGCTACAGTATTTCAGATTAGAGCTTCCGCTTGGCGCAGGGTCATTAGTCATTTTCCGAAGCAAATGTCAATCGCAGCTTGGAAATCTATTTCTAACTCAAAGTGGAAGTGGATTAAATATCAATCCGTCAAAGGTTGAATCAATTTCCTTCACAAGATGTAGTTGATCTTGTTTGAAATCTTAATATATATAAATCTCGTGTCACAATGTTTGTCCTCAATGAACTCCTAAACCACTTAACCGATTATAATAAAATTCGCACACCATATGCAGTTCGATCCAACTTGAGAGATAGGATACTTTAAATCTCAAATTATAGTCGCAATTTTAATTATATATATATAAGTAATAAACGCGAACGAAGTCGCGGGGTGACAGCTAGTTAATTATAAAAATGTTTTTGACATTTTCGTTAAACTAAAATTGATAAGTATACCTACTAATATACATATGCACCTTACTAAATATATGGCATAGCAATTAATACGCGCTTCCCACATCTTGACTACATTATCAGATCAGAATTTTCGAAACAGTCCGAAGAATTGGCAAACAGAAGTGGCAGTGGGCAGCGCAGGTCGTTGTGGAGATCATTCAGTTGAGGCATTTGTCCAGCAATGGAAGTCTCTGGGCTGAGATGATGACGATGGTGATAATGCCACACTAATGAATCTTTTTTAAAATAAAACTGTAACGATTAAAGCTAACAAAAGCGCATTTTAAAAAACGTTGCGTTGTGACTAAAAAAACCATAAATAACAATATAAATTCTTAGAACTCATCCATTTCTTTGTAATCAATGACATTATTAACCTATATAAAACACTATCTCGCTTATGTATATTTCTAAATCACGTGTCATGTTTCATATTTTCCATTTATAGTGTAGTAAAAAAATACAATCATAACAGAAGAAAACCTTTTGTATTAGTGCCCATTTTATTTCCTAAAAGGTCCAAAGTTTCCTTTTAGCGAAATAGTTTCTGCCATATTGCGGTTTACTGTTATTCATGTTATTCTTTGTATTACGCTAATAAAACTGCTCTATAACGTTTTACGTTAGTCACACATTCTCTGAATTTCAGAATTAAATGAAATCAATAACCTGTATTTTTGTGTGCCTAGATACTTTAAATGAAAGGCAAGCAACCCATTCATCATAAACTAGGTAGCTTCATAAATCTCAGGAACGCGATATCTTAATGAAGTTTGATGATCATCTTAAATTTGCCATGTTATACCCATTTCTCGTACAAACCCCTGCTAGATAAGATAATACACAAGTAACTTTATTTAAAGAAAAACAAAGAAACATAGCTGCTAAATGTTGTACCGTAAGACTATCAAGACAATTCAAATTACACCTCACATGTCGAAATCCATCAAAGCTGTTTAGGCTGTGGGGCGTGTCAAAGATTCCACATACATACATACCATATATACACGCTCAAAAAACATAACCCTCCTTGCGCAGTCGGGTAAAAATTTGTTTATTTGCCACAAAGAATCGAGCACTATTTGACAATCGCTAGCAACCGCGGTAGATACCCTGTGTTACGGTACCTAGAGTTCTCTAGTTCTTATTATATTCTAGATAATATACTACCTACAATAATGTTGCGAACACATATTACGTCTGGTATAAGAGGAACTAATATTAAGAGACTAATATTCAGAAATAGCGCCATTACTATCGAGGTTCTTTCCACATCCGCATTGCGCTCGTCACGAATTCTACATTACACAATAGGTTACCGTCTTCTGGAATAAAAACTAGAATACAAATGACTGAATTTATTTTCGTTTACGTTCGTTGAACTGCTGCTTAATACTACAATTACAACGTTCCAAGGACATGCTTTGCCTTCTAAATAAGGCGATTAATGGTGTTCATCCACCTGAAGCTTAGCGCCCGACTGATTTAACTACTACTACTCCACTACTTGTCTGGCCTACTTATTAGTATTTATTTATTTTTTAATAATAATTTCTATTTTATCTTATTATACAGGTTGACTGGTTGAACACTTTAGATATTCTAGGTTATCATAGTAATCATCATTATGAACATCTTTTATTATGGGACTAACCCAGAATTCGCGAAAAATAAATCAGCTGTTCCATACATTTGGTCGAGTATCATTGACATTTTTCTATAGAACAACTGTTTTTTTTTTGTGAATTCCGCTTTGGTCTCATAATAAAAATTGTTCATAATGATGAGGACTATGATAACCTAGAATTTCTAAAGTGTTCAACCAGTCACCCTGTATTTTACGTCTTGTAAAATTATGTTTTATAACTTTCAAGGCCTCTATTATATAAATGTTCCTGTCCATTCAGGTTGCCTAAAAGAGATCGCTTTGAGCGATAAGGCCGCCCATTAAAAACTTAGTTAAGCCTTATATATTTAAGTACTATTGTAATTATTTTATGTTTTTAATAAGGAGTTGTTGTTGTTTCAACGGTATTAATGATAAACGAACTTAATACTTTGTGCATTAAAACCTTTTTTAGATCGACTCGCCGAAGTGTCAGCGAGCGGCGACCGTGGGTAGATTGCGGGCGGGATGCTTTGAAAAAGATTATCTAAAAAGGGGCTTTATGTCACAAAGTTTGAAGTTCGTCTTTAATGAATACCATTGTGAGGCGATCGTGTTCCAAAGGGAGGAGTGTGCAACAATCCTTAGCTTGCAAGGCGTCTAATTCAGCTTAAATCTGCTTGAATTGATTACTTCGATTGGAAACCCAGACAGCTCTAAATCAAGATCGGTAATCAAACCCAGCCTCCAATCAAGGTAAATTAACGTTTCAACTAACTAAAGCTGAATACTAATATGGTAAATACTAGCTCATCTGCCTGCGACACTGCTCACGTTTTATAGCCTATCTTTTAATGTAGCTTTTACTAGTGAAACCTTTAATTAAATCGGACCAGAAGATAAAGATAGAGAAGATTTATTTGCATACAACATAGTTTAATAAAAGATGTTGAAATACATACATATAGTCACGCATGTTTCTAGGGGTAAATAGGCAGAGACCTCGTCTCTCCACTTGATATGATCCTGACATACATCCTTCGCTCCTCCCTGTTTCATGAGTCTTTTCATACACGCTCGTCGGTTATGGATACTCCTAACCTGGCCTTTCTTTAAAACGCCTTCGACTTGCTCAAGATACGTTCGCCCAGGTCAACCCTTACCAACTTGGCCGTTATATTTTGGAAAATGTAAAAAAAATGGTGCTAAAGCATGTTGTGTCGGATAGGCGTACACATGTCAAAGTGAGGGTACTATGCTCGTCATGCATGATGAAGATGCCCCACACAAACTTTAGTTCCTTATAATTTTATCGTGGATATACCTACTTACGTACTTCATTTGGTTAACTAACCGCCGCATTTGGAAACGTTAATAATTACTTAAGCTATCACTTAGGGCTATAAATCCATAGGAAATATTTACTTAGATATAGCTTATGTAATCATTAACGACTTAGAGTACGGCTGTAAGCTATTAAGTCCGTAAGACACCAGAAAACTCCGACAATTCTCAAGACGGAAAAGTTTTCCTGATACTCACCTAAATATGATAGGTATTTATTATAATATAACGACAATGGGAAAGTTGCTCCGTGTTTCTTGGAAGACGAACGACGTATTTATCAAACTTGAGACCACGGTTTGAGACGTCTTGTCCGTAAATATAACGGAAACAACATTTATCTGACAGCTCAGTCGAATACTTGAGAAGCTTCGAGAAGTTTCGAGCAGTTTTGGTAATCAACATTTAGATCAAAACCAAACCTAATAATAACGTTGCTTAGATTTTAACTTTGATGGTTTTTGACAGTTTATCTGTCTGATGTTGCTGAGTTTACAGCTTTACTTAAGCTTTACTTTATGATAATTTATAATTTCTGGACGTAGGCTATCTTCAGACGTAGATCATATACAACGTGTTGTTTTGCGTTCTCATAGAATTTATAGAAGTAGTTATACTCCACTAGCAGAGCACGAAAGAACTATGGAGCAACCTTGAAATCGAGAAAAAAAGCAGTTGTTCCCATACAAATCGTTGATCGTCGACAAAATGTAAGGAGCAGCCGTTTTTTCTTCAGTTTAAGGTTGCCCCATAGTTAGTCGTACTCTGCTAGTGGAGTAAAACTAACTCTACAAATTCTACGGCAATGCAAAACAGCATGTTGTATGCGTAGAACATTTTTTACAGACGTAGTCCACTTGCATTAGGCGTAGCACCATCTACAGATGTATTCGATGTACAGACGTAGACCATCTACAGACGTAGACCATCTGTAGGCGTAGGCCATCTACTTCCGTAGACCATCTACAAACATAGACCGTCTAAATTAGTAAAAAATTATATTATTACAGTAATTATTTTCTTAAACCATTTCTTCTAAACTGATTTTGGTAGAGTTTTAAATTGTCACATTCTCCTTTTATTTTAAAAGTAAAAAAGATACAGATATTTTGAGATTCAACCTTTTTTTTTTCAGTTTTTCATTTTTCATATTATGTTTTATCTGAATCTTTAGCTAAAGGTAAAACGAAATTCTTTAATTTTCCCGTGACAAATTTAGCCAAGGTTACCATATTCCCCAAACAGGTATTTTTAATTAAAACGCAATGTAAATTACGAGTATGTCCCACTTGTTCAAGTGTTGGAACTATTTCGAATCGAACCGTGAAGTTTACGCCTCAAGGGGAATAACTTGGAATAAGCGGTACAAAGTTATTCGTCATTTCCCATTGGCGAAATGGAAAATATTGTGAAGTTTTTTCAGCCGACTTCAAAAATAAAAATAGGTTATTTTTTGTTGTGTGCGTGGAGTCATTGTCGATTTTAAACCGATACTGGTGTAATTTTTTTAAATAGGGAAATTTAATGGATTGCCATACTAGCATAAATAACACCTTTAGAAAACCAGCCACGTGCGAATCGGACTCGCGTACGTTTTCGTACGCGTTAAGGGTTTCGTACCATCATCCTAAATAATATTATAAATGCGAAAGTGAGTTTATTTGTTTGTTTGTAACGCTTTCACGCTCCAACTACTCAATAGATCATCATGAAATTTTGCATAGACATTGTCTGGGACACAGAAAAGGACATAGGGTACTTTTTATCCTGAAAAAATAACGGTTTCTGCGGGACATTGGGTGAAAGCGCAGCTAGTTATTTTAAAAAACGGCAAAAATATCATGTGTGTTGTATGGGAGCATTTAAATATTTTTTTTTCTGTTTTTTAGTATTTGTTGTTATAGCGGCAACAGAAATGCATCATCTGTGAAATTTTTAACTGTCTAGTGTCTAACTATTACGGCTCATGAGATAAAGCCTGGTGACAGACGGACGGACAGACAGACAGACAGACAGACAGACGGACAGCGGAATCTTAGTGATATGGTCCCGTTTTACCTGTTGAATACGTAACCCTAAAAACGGACAATGACTAGAAACAACAAAATTAACAATTAAACGTAATAGATCATTTGTATTTTGTCAGAAAATACGGGTTACCATTGGGAATAGCAGGTGACGTCACACACGAACAGGTTGACAGGTGCGTGTATCGTACGATTGTACAGACAATGTTTTGAGTATTGTCGTGTTTGAATTCTATATATGAGTACTCTCATAGCAGTCGGTAGCATTATAAGCAGGAGGTTCTGAGTTCGTCTCTCGGCTAGATAAACATTTAAATGACGAATTGAAGCGTCTAGGTCTGGATGCATTGAGTTAGGTCTGGATTTAATTAATTAATTAGTTGCTATGTATCTCCGACACGTGAAAATCTAGTACGAAGCTGTTTTTAAACCCCAACGTAAAAACGATGGTGTGTTATAAGTTGGACGTGTTTCTGTGTGTGTGTGTCTGTCTGTGGAATAGTAGGTCCCAAACGGATGAACCGATTTTAATTATTATTTTTTTTGTTTGAAAGGTGAATAGTCGGTGTCGAGAGTTTTTAAAATGTTTAATCTTAACTTGATATAAGCTTCGTAAACCAACCTTAGCGACCTTGTCGTCGAGCAGCCACTGCAGTGCCGTGTTGGAGGTGTTGGCCAGAGCAGCCAGTGCGGCGTGCTCCCAGCCCACGTGCTCCCAGTGCTCTGTCATGATGGCTGCGCACAGCATGGCCGTTGAACAGCTGGGAACAAACAATTATGATGAAGTGAACATTTTTTTGTATTGGTTTAGTGCTAAAGCGATGGCAGCCTAGTTGGCATTGTGTGAACATATGTGCGTATTGTATGTCATCTGCTACATCATTGGAGCCTGGTGTATGGCGACAGGCTCACCCCTGTCACATTTGGGACTGAATATCGCCCGGCGAAGTGCGGGTGTTGTATTACACCTCTGCCAGCCCCCTCGGGGGAAAGGCGTGACGATATGTTATGTTATGGTTCAGTGCTAGCACGTCTGTCAACTCGATATATTGTATGAAAGACACAAGGAACATGGGCATTTTTTTGTTAACGGGCTAATTTGAGCTAGCATCCACTAAAATATTTCGTGGTGGCATGTCCATTACGGAGTAGGCATACCTACGGAGAGATCCGGGACTTTCGAAAAAACGCAATTTTAGCTTTGAAGACTACGCGTCGTTTCCCGGGACAGCTAGCTCATCCAAAATATTGTTTCTTTTGACAACAAATAGAGCATTAACTAATGACCAGTAGTTTAATAAGGTTGCTTTCAAAATATAGCGGTGCGGTTATATAGTTGTTCAATTTCCCTTATTTTACGATTGAGCAGTCAAATAAACGTGCCAAAAGTTCACTGCGAAACACTTAATCCACTCGCCAACTTTCCCAATAAACATCGAAGTTCTCGCGCTAAAGATACCTCTACATATTTTTCCTAACTTCGGTTTACGAGCTTCGTAAATTAAAATTTTGTTGTTATCTGCCTAAGTGCTCCAACTTTAACATCCAATAATCCTATAATCTACTAAAAGCTGTTTAACAAAATGTTTTTAACATTGTTTATTCATTACGACTTTGCATAAGTGAGCCTAATTTGGTTAGAAATAGACAGGTCGCTTAGCTGAGCAATTGGAGTGAGTTAATTGGGGTAGTCCGGTTACTAGCAACGCTGATAAATACCTACAGCAAAGTAAATTGAAAATCTAGCACAATCCCATCACACTTCAATTATAAATGTGTAAGCTTGAGAGTAGGTAAAGAGTGAGTGTGTGAGGAAAGGTTTGTTTGTGTTTGACCTGGAACGGCTCAACAAATTAAATTAACGTTTGGTATGGAGGTAGATCATACGCTGGAATAGCACATAGACAACTTTTTATCCCAGAAAAATTAGCGGTTCTTGTAGAATAGTAATTGAAATTAGTACTGGTAAGATAGAGGAGTACAACACAAACGGATTGATGGATTGACAGACAGTCATCATTACAAACATCACCACCACTAGCTGTGAGCCTGTGACTGCATAGGTACTGTATAGGTACCTTCAACAGCAAACTTTGCCTCTCAATTATGCAGCATCATTTCGAGTTTTTTAATCACAAACGTAGCCTAAATGAGATCGCATACATTACCCGCAGCGTCCTCTGGGTGACGGTCGACAAATTTCACGCCCCGACCGGAGCTAACCTAATTTATATTCATGTCCTCGATGAAATATTGTTCGCTGAACTTTAGTACAAACCTAGTACAAAAATTAGAATAAAAATATCCATAAAGTAAAATACCGCAATTTGTTGGGGAAAGGAGAAAAGAAGAAGGAAGTTTCGACCGAAAATATTGGGTTTACTGTTTGTTACCCATAAAAACTGCTAATTTTTCCTCTTGCACGACGGAGGAGGCGGTTTCTTCCGTTTTATTGGTCTGTAACTTTGGATACAGAAGCTCGTTGTAATAACCAAGGATAATGTTAATCCGTCTGTGCAAAATTACTTGGTTTACGACTTTCATAACCTTCCGGTATGGGTTGTGAGGAAGGTCAATTAAGTAAGCATTTTTGTTGTTCTGGCTTTGTTAGATATTGTCTGAAATAATACGAATAACTTATTTTATTTCTTTATGCACGCTTTTCAGCTTTTACTTACTCTGTTTTTACAGTGTACGCAGGTACGTACATTATAAATCTTTTTAAATCAATTGTTCATGTAAACAAAACTAGATACAAACCTTATTTATTTAAATTGGTTTAAATGAAATACTTGGGTACCTACTAATAAAGTCTACAAAGTTGTTTACATAGTTGTAACTTATATGAAATTTGACATGATAAGTACTTTATTTCAAATAATATTTGAGCCTCGGTGGCTCAGTTTGTTGGAGTGTGGATTCGATTCCCACCTAGGGCAAACTTTCATATACATAAAGTACATTTGTGTTTGTTCTACGTCTGGGTGTTACTATCTATTTAGATATGTATTGAAAAATATACGCATTTGTTTAAATACGGCACATTAAGCATTAAATTACCAACTAAATTAAGTAATTTTCTTCAGATTTGTTTTCTTTTAATATTTCTCTTTACTTTTTAACCTATTGACTAAAGTTTCTTTGATACAACAACTTACTCAACCCAGACCCTTTTCAAGCAAGGGTTTCTTCGAAATAGACATAAAACTTACTCTGTGCAAACGTTATTCGGTGCGGCATAAGATTTATTCAGGTGAACTGTCGTAAAATAAAATGGAACGTCTACCTTTCTTTGAAATTGCCTTCGCAGTCTATACAGACAGCGACGCTCGGTTCAACGCGTAAACAGAAATCAACGGCGCAATACGTTTTAGTTAGGTATTCCTAGAACTAAGTTAATGCCTACCTATACGTATACCCAGTGGTGGATCTAGGGTTTCGGCTTTGGGGGGAGGAGAGGGCTTGACTTAAGTGAAAGTAAGGTTTTTCGAGGTAGATAAGATCGTGGTAAGGGCGACTTAGCTGAGGATAACCTTTATACAGGCATTTTATGTAGGTAAGCACAAAAACCCTAAAAAACATATTCAACATTCATCCTTTATCATTGTTCATTTATGCGATGAACATTTGTATTTGTTCTATGTCTGGGTGTTAATATCTATTTATGTATGCATTTAAAAACATATTTGTAAATGTATGTCTCTGGCAGACATACTCGTAGTACAAGCTTTGCTTAGTCAGGGGTCAGGCGACCGTGTGTGAAAATGTTCCCAATTTTTTTTTTTTCATTATTGTACAGTGTGAATTAGATACTTTTGAGGTGGCTTGAGCCCTTTAGCCCCCCCCCCCCCCCCCCCCCCCACCCCTGGATCATCTAGTGCCTATTCGTAAAAAAGGTTTCATGAAAGTTCTTCGCTGAAAGTAGCTTAAACTTGTCAATTGGATCGCCTGAGACGACTCTTTGGTGAAGCCGTAGCAACAGAGCGGGAGCAGAGTTGCGATGGTTTCATTACTGCTCCGCCCCGAGTTAAGTGCAAGTACTCAAAACACATATAAAAGAATCGGATAACCACTGCGCCTTTGTCGCCGATTCGCTGAGGTTGAGCTGAAAACATGGATTGGCACTTAACTCCAAAATGGCAGGACAAGTTTTATGAGATCTGACGTAGAGTTCTGTGTTAGAAAATATACATGTGTTAGCACAAAACAATTGCAAGAAATCGAGGTAAACCCTACGACACGCTAGCTATTCAATGCTGTACCATTTTAAGACGAATCAATGTTTTTAATTGAACTAGGAACAGTGTTCTGGTTAGGATTACAGATTAGCTATATACTTTGTGAGGGATTAGGTCGCGACGCACGACAGTCTGGTTTGGACACAAGTGTTTAATTGATTTAGGAGACTTACAAGGTACGAATAAATTGACGTGGGAGTGTAATTGCTATTCTCGTACAAATTATTAGCTTTACCAAGGTGACCGATCTTTTCTAGACAGATAAATAACCTTTTCTAAGGTTAGGACATAAAATCTAGATAAATCAATTTTTTCTTCGAAAACTCTTGTGTTATTATTTACTTCATAGAATCACTATATTTTTGTACCCGGCTGCGCAAGAAGGAGGGTTATGTTTTTCGAGTGTATGTATGTATAAGGTTTCTTTGGCATGCCCTACACCTAAACAGCTTGATGGATTTCGTCACGTGAGGAGTCATTTAAATCGTCTTAGTATGGTGGTAGTGACATAGAGAACAATTGCAGCCGGATTTTTGTTTTTCTTTTATTAATGTTAATTGTTTGAAAACAAATGAACAGTAGTCAGTACTTTAGTCAGTGCGTTAGTAGGTTACTAGCTGCGCCCCGCAGTTTCACCCGCAGTGCCAAAGGAACCGTTATTCTTTTCAGGATAAAAAGTATCCCGACCTTTTTGTACCCCTGACGGCGTATGTGCAAAGTTTAATTATGAACGGTTGAGTAGTTAGAGCGTGAAAGCGCAGCGAACAAACTCACTTTCGAGTTTCGCTTTTATAATAGGTGTTAAAAGTTAGAACTATGATGTGTATTTATAGTAAAAGTAAGTACTTGTATAGCTATCTCATATCGTAACTTACAATGTATCATTTGCACAAAGTTATACAAAAATAGAGTAGCAAGTTGTGGCCATAATGCATATCTCAGCACATCCTCGCGATATACAAATGGGGTAAGATAGGGTAGTTGCCAGAATCAATGGCGCAGTGAGAGAGGCGCCAAAACGTCTGCCCGAGAGGGGCGTGCTGTAGATCTCAATTACTGTCTCCTATAATAACATTCAGTTGTTTCACGATCCCCTGCTAAGTTATGAATGAAAGTTATGCGTTCCATTTGTAAAATACGAAAATGAAGTAGGAAGTCGAAATCTTACTCCAAAAAATAAGGTCTAGCATTCGGGAGTTGAAATCCTAAGTCACTCTTAAGCCTTGGTTAATTTAGTCGAGTGGCGACTAATTTAGTAACTAAATTACTAGTCTCAAACTTTGTCGTTCGCACTTACTACAATACACGCAACTCTATTATACTACTAGCCTAGTGCGAACAAGGCTTTAGTATAACGTTAATGTTATCGTCTCTCTCGAACAAGTTTTAAATCACTTATTTCGGTCTTGCTTTATAGCACCGATTGACGTAAATGCGTGTCACCCATATGACATTTTAAGCATTTCTGTCTCGAAGCGCTATACCTGGCAGAGTATATATACCATAGTGGAAATCTACTATTGATCAACTAAGTATTGCGGAAATTAAGTAGTCGTTTTATTTACTTCAAATTGTGGATGCCTGTTGCCTAGTCAAAGACGTGCAATAAAAAAAACATTGAAATAGAGCGCAGTTTTTGTTTAGGTGACGCCAGAGTGTGTGTCCCCTGACACTTACGAGTATAATCTGGGTGTCTTCAAGTCTCGAGTGAATCGATTTCTTCTAGGCAAGCGTGCTCTATCGTAGGCTCATCACTACAGGCATGTTGGCGGCCAAACGCAAGCCTATTAAGTAATAGAAAAAAAAAACTTTTCGTACTTATGTATTCAACATCGATTCTTTAAAAAAAAGTTTAAATAAATTTAAGCGAAATTAACGATTAAATATTCCGTACAAATCCTAAAGACCCTATTCAGAGCGCTAAATTGCTAAATCTAAACTAGCTAAAAGTTTTAATGTCCTTGTCTGATACGAAGCAATAACAAAGACAGGTATATTTTTAGCTTGTTTAGGTTTAGCAATTTAGCGTTTTAAATAAGGCCTCAGAATATAGTTAAACGATTGATTATTCGTTAAAGCAATCTAAAAAGCATGAAACCACTTCTAAATAAAGTTAAGTTTATCTAGATTATTCAAGTTTACATAGTAAAAGAGACTTCTAAAACAATTAAGTATTTATGTAAACCATAACTAAATAGAAGCTCAGAAGAAACCCCTTCATTTATCGGCATAATTTCACAAAAGACCCACATTATCTGGGTCAGATTTTATTAAAAGATAATATGTCTGTAAGTTAAACTTTCCCTCGTAAAAGTAAAAGGTTCTATAAAACTTAACTCTCCTTTAGAGTGAGATAATCCAGGTCAGAGGCCGAAATTCCCGTCTGGAGTTTCACACCAGTATTATAGATGAAACGTGCTTTAGTTCTGCAATGCAGGCTTAATACGGCACGATGAAATCGATCCAGATTGTATAACTGGGCTTAGACACATTTCTGTAGATAGCTGCAACATAGTTCGGCCACCCTGCTATGATTAGATGTCGAAGATAGACCTACTTTTTGCAGTTATTATCTGACTGCGCAAGAAGGCGGGTTATGTTTTTCAAGTATATCTATGTATGAATATGTGTATATGAGGTTTCTTTGGCGCGCCCTACAGCCTAAGTAGCTTGATGGATTTCGAATTGTAATGTGTCATTTGAATCGTCTTGATAGTGGAAGTGACAAGGGTACAAGATTTTGCAGGCGGGTTTTTTGTTTTTCTTTTAATAATATTACTTTTGGAAGTATTTTAAGCGATCATAATTACGTCGGTGATGAGTGGTTAGCGTTTGGCTTCCACGCAGCGATCAAACGCAAACAAAGAGATGGCGGTGAAACTATTGTGAGGAAACCTTAGCATGATGTTAAGAGGGCCGCGACGTTCTGAAATTTCCATACAAACGCGCTACTCAAATTTCTTGAAAACCGTTTGTCAGATTATGATGAAATTTAGCATTTACAATTAAATTAACAATATCTTCGCCCCTATGTTCTTGTTTTTTTTAAAAACGTTCTCAAACGAAAATAGAGCTATGAAAAATATCCGCATTTTAAGGGGTCACTTTTGACTGATTTATTCAATAGGTAGACAAAGCAAATCAAAAATTCCATTACATAGGGAGGTTGTCTACATCATTAGCTGTTAAATGAATCAATAATACAAGGAAAATTCTTAGTCAATTAAGAATGATTACAGTAGTGCAAAAGTCATAAAAAAATTGAAATTGCACTTTGTCACTCTGTAGGTAAGTTTAGAGGCTCGTCAGTATCATTACTCGCTCTCTTCACTCGTCTTCTTCTTCTAGACGAAATGGCGATAGAATACCTTAAGCCAATGCGAAGTTAGTCTAGGGTCGCCTAGGTCGAAATTAGTTAGGTCGCCGGACTCTTAAGTGGTTCTTTCTTGTGTTTATTTACTACTAGTAGCCCGGAACTTCTTTCGCGTTTATTCAGAAAATAGTATTCATAAACCCTCCTCGTAACTACTTATCAAATTATGAATAATAATCCGTTACCAAAGAAATCAGCCCAACATTTAAAACAAAAAAACTGGCTGGTTTTGAGTGGAGTTTTAATTTTTGTTGTAGATTGTTGTTTTAGTATCAACTACGTACTATTCTGTGTATATTATATATACTACGTACATTATACTACGTACCTCATTAATAATTTACCACGGTGATGATTCCGTATTTTAGTGTTATTATATTTTATTAAGCTGCTGAAGTTTTATTGCGGTTATAAGTCATGATTAGCAGATCGCGGAAATTTTTAAAGGGTAAAAAAATGATAATTTGTCTAATGTCACCCGCATCATCCTATAATGAAAATACTTCTTAAAAATCAATAAATAATAAGTGTAAACTATTTCTGAATGGGTATTCAAAACAACATTAATGTAAAGGTAAACAACTAATACTTCTAACAATACAAACCATGTACAAAATGTGGGTAATTTCAGTATGAATTGAATGGACACCAAGATCAATACAACAGAAAGACGCCAAAGAAAAACAATACGAGATCCGTCCTCTTCCGTGCTCCAGCGAAAAGTGCCGGTTGGGCGGGGCGGGTCAGGCGCTACTCCACTGACATTTCTTTGACAGTTCACTCGGAAAACGTCACACAACAGAGCATACACTGCATTTTTTTATGTGTTGCTAACATAAGCATGATTTTAGTATGATTAATATGTAGGTCCTAGTTTAATGCGAATAGTTATTTTGATACAGGATAATTAATTAATTAATTAGAGTCATAAGTAGGTACTTTAAATTATTTTTTTGGTATTACTAATTTTCTATGAACTAAATTCATTTAGGTAAAATCAAAATATTTTATTATGAACAAGACACACGACTTCGGCATCTATCTCATCAATCTTGAACAAATAAAACCCTTTTAAAAAAAGAATTGTGTTTGCTAAGAATTTCTAAAAAGTAATTAAATATATATGTATATAGAAGGAGACTTGGGACAGTTCGGTTCCGTGCCTATAGTAATAAACCCAGAACCCGTATATTTGTACACGAGTTCCAGAAACGAAACCAATTTCCTTGCCATATTTACCTACTCGTACCCAAATGACAACATAATCCCAGCCTTACACAACACAACTTTATGTATCTCCATCTGTAACGGCTATGATGGACGGCCATTACTGTGTACCCAACTAATAAAACTTGGTCAAATCTCCGGGCTACGTGACCCGAGTAACAAGCTTACAAGGTATATACCCAGTGTCGGATTAAGCAAGCGCGGGGCCTATAGCGAGTGAGAACAGGGGGGCCTTGAGTTTCATCACCTATTAACATGTAAGATGTAAATAAAACACAACATTCCCAATAAGGCTTCTCCTTTTTACTCGACTGCGCAAGAAGGAGGGTTGTGTTTTTCGAGTGTTTGTTTGTTTGCTTAAAAGTTTGTACGTTTATATGGTACAGGGCTCACTGAAGGAAAATTCAAATTACATGTAAAAACTACATTTATGAAAAGAGGGTATTATACGGTTAAGGCTTATTTAGAAGACAAAGATGTCTGGAGCCTCCCACTTCCGCCGAATAGTCACTAGTATGTATAGATATTACCTAGTTGTAAGCCAAAATTTGTGAGTCAATAATTTATTTATTCTTTGAAAAAATTAAGCCCCTCAGTTTCTTGCCTGTTCTTCTGAGTAAAGGCTCTTTATCCAAACATAGTGGTCGAGTCTATTTAAAAAAAACTTTGACGTTCATAAGTGTATCTTTGATACCCAAATTGAATAAAAATATGAGGTGTCTTTCGCATGCTCTACAATTTAATGGGTTTCGACATGTGAGGTGTCATTGGAATCGTCTTGAGTGGAAGTGACATTTTGCTGCCGGATTTTGTGTTTTTGTTTTAATAATGTTTCTTGTTTTTAGTTTTCGTTTTCCGAGCGGGGTCCCCAAGGTCCAAGGGGCCCGTAGCATTTACTGTCTCGTGCTACATGGCCAATCCGACCCTGTATATACCTACAGTTCTAGCCAAGATTCAACCACAGAACGAAACGAGGTCCCAGGACATATATATGTATACCTATTACACAATTGTATCTACTTCAGACTTTTTAACTAAAAGGTTCTACTAGCTTCAGCACATAGTCCCTCTCATTTACTCATCACAAAATCGATCACAAAATGTAAAGGCGAAGACTTACTGAAACCTAACCTCATAACGTGCCGAGTACGCGTATCATTTTGCCGTAACAGCTCGCTGTATCAATTTAACGAGCCTAATCACGAGCACGCGACCTTGACTCAAGGCTTGCAGCGAGCACGCTTCAAAAAGTTCGCGAAAAAGCCGACAGGCTCGCGTGCTCGGCTCGTTGAATTGATACGTGAACAAGAACACGACACGTTACGACGAAATGTTATCAGTCAGTGTCTGCTTTAAGAGATCGCTGGACCACGAGCACAAGTCACCTGATAGCTATGATATTGTGTTTCAAATGGTAAGGCCACCTCAAACACTGAGATCGGGAAGGCGTAGTCCCTCAAGTAAGACCTTTTTTTTATAACTTAATAGCCTAGCCTTTGGCCGTCAATATGCCTGATGATAAGCAGTGATACGGCCTACGATGGAGCACAATTACCGAGAAGAACTTCACTCAAGACTTGAAGAAACTCAGATTATAAGTGTCAGGGAGCACACACTTTGGCAGAGCATTCCACACTCTAGTGGTCCGTATAAGAAATGAGGAACCAAAGCGTTTCGTGCGTGTTGTAGGTATGTTGACCATACCGATAAACGATGCTGCTTTTTTGTACTCTTAGTTGTAATCCTCTGCCGGATTATCTAATTTGACTTTAATAAGGTTTGCGTCTTCACGTGGCTGATATGAACTGTGTACTGTTCCTATTCTCAATAAAACATGGAATTTAAATCCTAACCCAACCGTGAAACCTCTATAAACTTCCCTCATCCATAAAACAGTGTACTCTAGAGGCTATACAGGGTTATTTTTAAATCGTATTAATTTATTTTGTAAGTATTACTAACATGTCAAGTTTACCTAATATCTCTTGCATGCTACTTCCCAACATGTCACTTTATAACTTTTGTTCTATGATTTTTCAGACAACTTTATGCATGACCCAAAAAGTCAAAGTTGTTACGAAAAAAGTTAGATTTGTTTTTTATTATCCACAGGATTATCGTGTTTCTGTCTACAGGTGTCGCTGTTTAAGCTTCGTCGGCCCCGGCGTTCCATTTAATCTAACCTTACCATGTAAATTGTTTGTTGTGTAGTCATTTAGAACATTCATTTAAATAATTATGGTTTTATTCTGAGAGTAATAAAGACCATTATGAAAAATCATAACAGTAAAGTTGTATAATTTGTATCCCTTACAAATTATACAACTTTACTATATTTTCTGATATGAGCTGCCTCTAATCAGATTTTTCAAAATTCAGAATTGGATTGCGTTTGGCAACGCGTCTCATTGAGCGAGCGAGCATTAGCGAGCGAAGCGTCTAAGCTTTAGCTTCGGCAAAATGCTTTCGTATGTCTGGTTTCTGTCCGTATCTCTGTCTTTTTGAAGTTTTGAAGAATTCTCAAAAACTGGCTGGACAAAAAAAAACTGTTTAGTTATTTAACCTGCTCACAAAATTTCACGAGAATCGGTTGAGAAATGTGACTAGTAAAAAGGACAGACGTCGGCTGCGAGGTCTCCAGCTCACAGAGCTACTATAATAAATGTTTTAAAAGCAGCCCTGTATACCATTTTCTAGGCGCGCGTAAATGGTTTAATAAAGTATCGTTTAGAACAATATAGCGTGGCTTGTGCATTAAAGCACTATAACTCCCCGCTGCGGAGCATGCGAGCAATCTGGTCTAGCGGCTATGTAATGGAAATCTTCCATCTAGAAATACTATAAGTTTACCATACTTAGTTGGGTGCTAATGGCAGGATTCGTCAGTTTGCTGCGGAACCCTGCATAGCAAGGGGCTAAAAGGGTTATCAAATCAAATGTCTTCATTCGATTAGGCATTGAAGATACACTTATGAACCTTAAAAATGTCGGAAATAGAGCCACAATATACTATAGCCGCCAGGTATATAACATTCAGCAACACGCAGTGACGTCAATCGATGCCTAAGCAAGACCGAAATAAGTCCTTTACAATAAATTCGAAAGAGATGGATGACGATGACTTCATTATTGTATTTGCTGAATGCAATGAATGCTGAATGCTGAAAACCTTGTTTTTGGATCATGGCTTGGAACTACTAGGCAACTTAGCAGAACGATACGAAGCGTAATACGACAATCTCCAAAACCCTTCGCTAACACAAGCTACGAAACATGTTGATTCCGCGCTATCTAAAACTGCCTATTTACATGCCTACTACGGCTGCTACGACGATTGCTACGGCGTAGCAAATTGTGATTTCTTTATTTGCAATTCATTTTTGTAGTCTTCAATCAGATATTTAGATAAATCGATGATCTTAGTTACTGATTTTACTTCAGGAAGATACACATCCGAACCTGATATTTTTGTTTAAATAAGTAATTCTTAATTATTCGTCATTTTCATTTTCAACTTACAATTTTTTTTCTAAATATCACGCAAAAAAACCTTATAGTTTTTTTTAAGTTATTACTTAGAATAGGAAGGAAAGAAGGAAGGAGTATTACAACTTTAGTTAAACTAACACTTTGTATTTACTTAAACATTTTTTAATTAGTAGAACTAAACATTTCTGTATGGGATATGCGATTTTATCGCTCGTGAAGACAAGCCCTTACGTTTGCTAAAAAGGTTGTGTTTACTCCTCGGCTACGAAAGCTATGACATTTGCTACGATGTCGCTACGACGGCCTACGGCAGGTGGGCGGATTAAATTAGATTTTACTGAAAAGGTCAAAAGTCGAGGCGAACATTTTACTTCGTTAGTAGCAAATAATATTCAATCGAAATCTTGTAACAAATAACAATTATTTTTTGTCCTTTGTTTAGTGCTAAAACATAAAACGTAATATTAAGGTCGTGTGCGTTAGCGAAGCAACAATGCTTCAACTTCGGCAAAAATTCTTTCATGTGCCCGGCGTAAACATTTTTTTTTCGGGTTGGTAACGCATCAAAAGCCCCGTTAGTGTTGCAGGTGAACATAGGCGGCGGCTACCGCTTACCATCAGGCGGGCCGTCTGCTTATTTGCTACTCATCTAAAAAAAAAAACTCGATGGGCCTAAATTACTATTCGCCCGCTACGCCGTAGGCTGTAGTTACGTCGTAGCAAATATCAATAATAGCAAAAATAAGTATAGGTACCTATTTTTATAAAACAAAAGAAAACGACGACGGTACGATATTTGTACGTGTATTTGTTAGGACAAATACACGTTCCGACAAAACTATAGCTACAGAAAGCAAAGTAATTTTAATAAAATAATAATGCGTTTAAAAAGTTTTAGTCCCTTGTACAAAAGCGGTTTATGTAAAAGTAGACATTAAATTAGGTAACAAAAGCGGACTGCAAGCAGTTTATTTGTTCGCAGAAACGTGGAAATTATTTACAAAACTGCTCGTACTCGAGTTGAATTCTATTGTTACACGGTTTTACATTGCTTACAAAGCGGTTTTAACGACCATATGTACACAGTATGGGCGAATTTTATAAATAAAAAAACTCATAAACTCGCGCGACATGATGCGTTTTGTCAGTTACAATTAGCAGCAGTATCATCGTCCCACTGCAGGGAAGCAGACCTACCCTACCCCAAGTGTGATTGAGCTGTTATGCACTACGCTGGCTCAGTGCGGGTTGGTGGATGTCACACGTCTTTCTAATTAGTCTTTAAGAACATGTTGGTTCCCTCACATGGTTTTCCTTCGCAGTTAGAGCACGTGTCAAATTTAAATGCACATAAGCACATAAGAGAAAAGTTCATTAATGCACAGCCAGGATCGAACCCACGACATCCGGATCGCAAGGTGCAGTCCATCCCAGTTATAATTATGTAAGTTTTAATTTTTTGCCAGGTTGTAAAATTATGGCGTAGTGTTTAGCCGATTACAATGAAACATTTTTTACTAGACTTTTTGAATAGATTCCACAAATTTATAGGTTAATACCATCATCATCTATTTAAGAATTACTTACCTTCTTTTTCATAAAATCTCGAAGAACGTATTTTTTTTTCAAAATAAAATTGATAAAGTAACCTAATCTACTGCTTTCAAATTATGTGCCAATTCTCGGTCATAAAGGAGTCGCCTGCAAGTGCGACCAATAAAAATAACAAAAGAAGAAACGAATCCTTTCGACTCTTCCCATACTGTTTGTACAATTATACACTAAGCTAATGGACTTTGGCCCTCAAGCGGCGTAGGCTGTTGACACACAGTATACAAACCCATTTGGGCAGTAATTGATACCAGTTGATATTAAAAGGTGTGTCCTGTGCTTTGCAAACACTAATGTTAGCTCTACGGGACTTTTTACCTATCTAGTGGATAACGGGGTTTAGATTATATCTCCAACACATTAAAAGTATTAAGATTCGAGCTATGAGCATTATCTGTCTCGTTTTCGCACATCGATGTTGACAAGTAAACGAAAAGGATCGGTGTACTTGTAGATGGACTGCTAGGTAAGCAACGCCTGAGGTTAAAGGTCATGATGTCATTTTGCTAGGTACGTGGGGCTAGCAAAACGTACGTGCCAGTGCTAGACTGCTAGTCTACACGTTTTCTGTAAGTAAGTAGGTATTAGTTATGATAACAAAAGCTTTTTCCAATTTCGTAGTAGATTCGTTATTGTTTTTTGATGATATCATGTGAGGAATACCCTTCCCTCGTACCTCAATACTCGTTCAAATTTCAATCATTTGTCTTTCTACCCTTATAACACTTGAGTGGGGTCGGTGCAGTGGGACGTTTTCTCCGTTTGTTTCAATCACTCGTCATCATATAATTCATTTGAAGAATAGATATTTTTTTTTGTTATTTTTATTGCATAGATCAAAGCAATGCCTAAACCTCAATTGCATTTTGAATTATTGGTTGTTATTATATACTTATTATGATTAACCAACTTCCTAAAAGTAGGAGGTCCTATTTTGGTCTCTTTGTTTTTTTTTGTATGTTCATCGATATTTTTGGCCAATTGTGAACCGATTAAAAAACTCTTTTTTCAGATGTAAGTAATATTTAATACCGATATGCAGCTTAAGGCGAGGCTTTCCCAGAACTTTAGGTATTTTACTCTACCTCAGGCCGCACTTTTTGGGAGCGCGACGTATTCATTCACGCGACACAAAAGTTGTGTGCGATGCGCCGCGCGCACGTCTTTCACCCGTCAGTCACGTTATGGTATCGAGTACCTAAACACCCATTTTTAGGAAATCGATAAAACAATCCGTCCGTCATTGTACTCATCCATTTTATGAACATTTTTTATTTGATGCCAACCAAAAAAAAAATCTAAAAAATGCCGTTCAAGCCAATATAGGTAGGTAGGTACAACCAATCTCATGTCCACGAGTTGTTGTATTTTTTATGTGTGAGCAGTCGTGGCATTAGTTTCATTTTACCGGTAGTGTCATATTTCCATTTTATCACACTTCACACTCATAAATACAAAAGATTGCGATTGTGTGTGGACGTTAGGTACTTACTCGTATTTCACTTATTCACACCTAAACAGCTTGACGGATGAGGATCATATTTGGAACGGAGTTAGCTTATGCCCTGGATTGACACATAGACTACTTGTTATCCTTATTAGGACAAATATTTATACAGGGTGTTGGAATGATTGTGTAACTACCGGTATTCTTTAAATAATACAACATAGTAAATTTCATTATTTTTGGGTATATCGTATAACAATGGTAATAACAATTTTAATTACTTATCTTAATTTACCATTAGGTGCGTACTAATAATATTGTATGGTTTGTTAAAGTTAAAAAACTACACGATTCAGATATAATTTTAAACAATAATTATGAAAGAATCGAGTAAACTTATACCGGATATATACATACCCTGGGTACGAAGTGGCGGACATTCTGCTAGTACTAAAAAAACATCCAATACAAAAATATACATTCACAATATTTACATTTATATATACAATTGAGCTATAGATACGTAGTATTATTATTTGTTCTGTGATATAGTTGTAGAATCGATGGCAGCCTAGTTGGGAGTGGCAATTTTGCTCTGCTGGGTTCGAACCCAGCCGACGGCACGCACCAATTTGTTCATTGTGTGAACATATGTGCGTATTGTGTGTCATCTGCTCCATAACTGGAGCCCGGTGTATGGCGACAGGCTCGCCCCCTGTAACATTTGGGACTGAACATCGTCCGGCGAAATGTGGGTGTTGTATTACACCTCTGCCAGCCCCCTCGGGGAAAAGCGTGACGATATGTATGCATGTCTAGCCATAAGTTCTGTTACAAATGAAAATGCATTTATTTTTTTATACAGTAATGTAATGTTAATAAAAGTTATATTTACATATGTATTGAAGTCTTAACAAAAATATAACTATTATTTTATTCAAAATTACCACATTTGGCCTTGATAGAGGCCTTTAGTCGGTCTGGCCAAGAATCTATGGATTTACGGACTGTTTCCATGGGAAATTTAGCCACTGCTTGCTTCAAAGATTTCTTAAGTGACTCTATGTCGGCGTGTCGTTTAGAGTAGGCCATGCCCTCTAAACCTGACCATAATTTGTAGTCCAGGGGGTTTTGATCTGGCTAGAGGAGGGCCAGTCTTCAGCCCTTATAAAGTCCGGAACATTGGCTTCCAGCCAGGCTTGGGTAGTTCGCGCCTTGTGACCATGTGCAGAGTCTAGTTGGAAACTCCATGGTAGATTTTTAAAAAGTGTATTGCTAAGGGGTTGTACAACACCATATAAGACGGTCTCTTGATACACTTTGGCAGAAGTTTTAACCCCCTTTTCACAAAAACTAAGCTTTGTGACGCCGTGATAGGATACCCCCCACCAAACCATGACTGACGCAGGATGATGACCACGCTGAGTGAAACAGGGTCAATGTCATCCACGTGCCTAAAACAAAATAAAAATAAATATTTATAAGTATGATGTCCAAAAGTTCAAAATATAAAAATTCTAAAAAACCGACCAAGTTCGAGTCGGACTCGCGCACGGAAGCTGTCGTTCAAGCTTGTTGATATGTATGTACATAATTATATAACAACTACATTATAAATAAATGAGCTTTCAAATGACACCTCAAACAACTGATTTGATGAGATAGAACTCGAGATATAAGCAATAATCTACAACGGTCGGCGGCCATCTTTGTGACGTATATACATAGCTTCGCCTGTCCCCGCTATCGCTTCTTACAACCGGCAGTTTCGAATTTCAAAGGCAACGACGAACACATCCATACCAGTCGTAGGTTCATAAAAGCCGTACTTACAAGATTTACCGAAATGCTCGATTTTCGCTAATCGTTAAAAACGAATATACAACTTTACGAGTTTTCTTCAAAACAGCCAGAATCACGTTGCAGTACTAATCAGGCCTAGATGTGTTCAAATAATACGGCTATAACTCAAACGCTACCAAACACTCGTGTAGTACAGATTGCTCAGTCAAAAATGAAAGTATGAACGACGTCCCCTATCTCACCTAACACCCTATATAAATTACATACATACAGTACAGTCAAAACTTAGCGAAGATCCGCCACCTTGCATGTTACAAAAAGAAGGTAGGTACTTACGTTTCGTCAATTGCAATGTCATCAGAGTTTATTACATTCTCTTGAAGTACTCTTCTGCAAAAAAAAAACGAAGATAAGTATTCATGTAGGTAAGTATAACTACGTAAATATCACTACTAGATATACCACTAGGCCGGGTATTTACTCGTTGTGCAGTTCAGATTGCTCAGTAAAAATGAAAGTATGAACGTCGTCCCGTATCTTACCTAACATCCTGTATAGTTAAAACTTAGCGAAGATCCGCCGCCCTGCATGTTACAAAAGGTAGGTAGGTACTTACGTTTCGTCAATTCCAATGTCATCGGAGTTTATTACATTTGGTTGTAGTACTCTTCTGAAAAAAAAAAACAAAACTGTAAGATAGGTATTCGTGTAAGTAGGTATAACTATATAAATATAAATATCACTGGTATGCCACTAGGTCGGGTATTTACTCGTTGTGCAGTTCAGATTGCTCAGTAAAAATGAAAGTATGAACGTCGTCCCGTATCTCACCTAACATCCTACATAATATATAGTCAAAACTTAGCGAAGTTCCGCCACCTTGCATGTTACAAAAAGAAGGTAGGTACTTACGTTTCGTCAATTGCAATGTCATCAGAGTTTATTACATTCTCTTGAAGTACTCTTCTGCAAAAAAAAAAAAACGAAGATAAGTATTCATGTAGGTAAGTATAACTACGTAAATATCACTACTAGATATACCACTAGGCCGGGTATTTACTCGTTGTGCAGTTCAGATTGCTCAGTAAAAATGAAAGTATGAACATCGTCCCGTATCTTACCTAACATCCTGTATAGTTAAAACTTAGCGAAGATCCGCCGCCCTGCATGTTACAAAAGGTAGGTAGGTACTTACGTTTCGTCAATTCCAATGTCATCGGAGTTTATTACATTTGGTTGTAGTACTCTTCTGAAAAAAAAAAACAAAACTGTAAGATAGGTATTCGTGTAAGTAGGTATAACTATATAAATATAAATTTCACTGGTATGCCACTAGGGTGGGTATTTACTCGTTGTGCAGTTTAGAATGCTCAGGAATAATGAAAGTATGAACGTCGCTCCGTATCCGTATCTCACAAGTTGTCTGGGTGAAATAATAAATGGTGACCGACATAGTCAAAACTTCGCAGAACACCCGCCTCCCTGCGTGGTACAAAAGGTAGATAGGTACTTACGTTTCGTCAATTCCAAAGTCATTGGAGTTTGTTACGTAGTAGTCTTCTGCAAAAAAACTGTAACTGTAGGTAGGTATAACTACATAAATATCACTAGTAGGTATACCACTAGGCCGGGTATTTACATCGTGAATACACGTAACGAGACAAAAAAGTATCTATGATGATGAGTATGATATTTGAAAACACTAAAACGAATATAAGTAGGTACTAATAGATTTGTTGATACATCATCTGACTACAAAAAGCAATGCAAGAAATGTCGATTCTAGTAAATGAAAACAATGATTACCAATTTAATCTAGTAGAAGTTTATCTACTTACCGACGTTTGCTCCTTGACTCGTACGATTTTCTAAAAGCCAGACTTGAGCATTTTTTTCGTTTATTATGTTTGTTACCCATTATGGCAAAACTAAATGCTTGGTTGGTGTTGGTGTGTGCGGCACTGCGGAGATCACAAAAATTTGGCACACGTCCGGCGTCGACGGGGTCTGCGGGCGGACTGGCGGTCACGCAAACGTGCCTTTTTACCATGAATTCGTGATAAAAAATCATATAAAATTACCATGTTAACTTTTTAACATTTTTATTTATGATTCCATTTTTTTATTGCGTTATAATTCGTAAAAAAAAAATAAAAAAACAATATGATTTGTAAAAATTAAGTCGCAAATCGTGTTTAAAATACCAAATAGAGGTGACTTTGGATTTTTTTTCTATCGAGTGAAGTTATTCATAACATGTATCAGATTTATGATTCCACTTAAAAATATGCTTAAGAATAACATATTTTTTTTTACACAGTAAAAACCATGGTTTATCTTAGAGAAAAGTTGATTCTTGCTAGACGTTTTCTGGCCAGGCTCGCCTTAATATTATTGTGAATTTAAAAACCGACTTCTCATCAAAACTGGATTTCGACCAATCTGTAAGTATTAAAAACCGCGTGACTGATTTCGAAAAATTTTAATGAGAGACCACCTGGGAAGTGCATCCTAGAAATTTTCCAAATCGTCTTAGAGTAATCGCGTAACATACTCGTATGTACATACAAAAAAACAAACCGTCGAATTGAGATACTCCTTCCTTCTTGAAGTCGGTTAAACATTTATTGTTAGGACCTAACTTAGGATGTACCTTTTATGGGAGGGCCCGCCGCCCAATGAAAGTGTTCCCGAGGATGAACAACGTGTGGCGTAATACCACACAATTTAATCAAGACGGGTGGAGCAAAAGCTCCCGCGATGAGGTCTTGAGAGACCAGTGAGGACCAGTCGGGGTCGCGGAGGAGTGCAGCAGCGTGCCCGTAGTCTCGACCAATGGCGCAAAGGTGAAGCACCCCAGGGTTCTTAGTAGGTATGCCGCCACAAGGGTGGAGACTCCCACATAACCACCCAAAAAAACAGGGCAAAAAACAAAAAAAAGCCCCTGAGCAACCAAAAAAAAAGGATGTACCTTTTATAGAACCAAACTAATAAGTAGATCCTATATCCATATAGGTCGAGTACTCTGTACCAAATATCGATCTGTTGTCAGTGATAATGACAATATTCCAAAGTTTCGTGACAACAATACCCAACAGTTTACCTGGTGATTAAGTGTTATTTTACGTTATCAGTCGGTATTGTTTTGGGAAATTAACTTTTCTAGGGTGGGACCTACTTCTCAAATAAATTGAGTTGTGTTATACTAGTTGTGTCGCATGATTTTACCGACGTGTAAAATGTTACCCAATTTTCTTTATGTATTAAGCAACCGACAAGCTTGTATGAAGAGACTTATGGAACAAGGAGAAGTGAAAGATGTGTACCAGGATCGTAGCAAGTGGAGAGAAGTGGTCTCTGCCTGCACTTGAGCGAAAGAGCTGTGACTGTATGAATGTAGGTGTGCATCAATTATGTATGTACTACGTACTAGATTTCATAATCCGAACACAAACTTTCGTCCACTGCAGTTATTAAATCAGAAGTGGTAAATGAAAGCCGCTTAAAACAGTTTAGATTTATATTCCTTAATAAAATGCACTCCGGTGACAAGTTAAGTGACCGTCCTATCTACCGAACGTCGGTCGGCAGAATGGCCGTCCGGCCATCTTGCCGCCAACGCCTAGTTGTACCTTTTGTTCACATATCCGTACAAACTTTCAAAATAATACTTAATACATTTTAATAGGCAAAATTAGAATTAAAGTTGTACTATTATTAGTTTAATTTAGAAAACTTAATATCAATAATAATGAAATCTTCCAACTTATAAATATTATTTCCTCATTGCAATCATTTCCTTCCTTTAGTCAAAACTATACTTCTAAATTGTTATTGTGTTCACTTATAATACTTTTAATCTTAATTACTCGATTTAAGCACCTATAGGTAGATGTGTAGCTAGTATTAATCTATATTATAATAAAATCTAACATTCGGCCTTTCCTGACACTAAGTTTGTCCTCAAACTTAACATGAACATGGCAAACGTACAAATTTCGTTACAAACTACCAAAATCACATCGAATTAAATTTAATCATTTAAAAACACCCATGGATCTATCAACATGTCTCTAGTGTTTTTAAACTTCGAATGAGCAAACTATTGAGCCGACCCACCCGCTCATGGGTTCTGACATCGAATAATTTGTCTTCGCCTTATCACGCCTTCATAATCAAAGCCACTTCTTCGAGTTGAAAATACCCATGGATCTGTCAACATGGTCCCCAATATTTTCAACCCTTCTGCGCGTAAAATATCGATTGATCTGTCAAAATCAAATATTTTACATGCTGCTTCACACATTCTATAATTTTATATTGAAAATACCCATGGATCTATCAACACGGTACCAAATATTTTCAATATTTTGGCCAGTACAATATCGATTGATCTATCAAAATCAAATATAGTGCCAGCCCTCTTTACATTGCTTATCAATACTTGATTGAAAATACCCATGGATCTATCAACACGGTAACTCAATATTTTCAATCATATACGAGTATAGTTAGCTAAATACCGATTGATCTGTCAAAATCGAGTATTTATCCATCCACTCCCCTTTTATTTTAGTCGACCTTCTAAATTCCTTAATTATATCCATTTTACACATTTACATATACACAAAAGTCCTACACTAATTAACTTTTAACTGATATTTACAACTTTTCAAAGTTTCGGGCTGTTTCATTTAAGTGTAATTTTTATTTACAAGCATCCATCAAAATTCCCCGCGGTTAACAGCTTATCTAATGTGCTTCCGACTCACTACTTGAACAGCTACTCTCGTTTTTATCAGCACTATTATCGTTATTGAAGATGGATATCCAAGGTTTAATGCGATCTGCTGCCCATATATTGCTATACTCCTTTTGCGTTATTTTAGTCCCGGGTATGCTCGATACTTCATATCTGTCATTTTCTAGCATTTTCGTGATTCGGAAAGGTCCAGTAAATTTTGGAAGTAACTTTTTACTTTTCCCATCGTTATTTGGAACTGGTTTTAGAATTTTTACTAAATCACCTACTTTGTACAGTCTAGCCTTAATTTTACCTTTATCATACCTAGTCTTTTGAGCTTGCTGATCTTTCTGAATATGTTTGTTTATATCTCCTCTAATTTCTTCTATATCACCTTTTTGCCGTGTTTCGTTCAGAATAGAGCTAAATATATTGTCACCTCTGCTAACCATTGGGATTGCAAAAAGGGCTTCCGATGGTGTCTTCCCTATTCCTTTATTTAGGGTATTATTCATACCCCATTGCAATTGTCCCAAAGCTCGATCCCAATACTTTTCGCCAAGTTTATCAGTATAAGCAGTTAGCGCATCCAAAACTGTTCTATTGTACCTCTCTACTTGACCGTTAGCGCGAGGGGAGGCGACAGCGTTGAGGATGTGATTAATTTTTGAGTCATCACAAAAGTGTTTGAATTCGTGCGATGTGAAAGATGACCCTTGATCAGATATTAATCTATTCGGATAACTAAACATGCAGAATATATTTTCCAGAGCTCGGATTGTTGGCAGAGATTTAAGGTTCCGTAATGGTGTCAATATGCAGAATTTTGTGAACCCGTCGACCAATACCAGAAGATATGAGTTACCTCTAGCACTCTTTATAAAAGGACCTAAATGGTCAATGTGCACTGTATCGAAGGGCTTATCGACTTTATGAATCGGATGTAGAAGCCCTTCTTTAGGTCCGGCTGGTTCCTTGCTATATGCACATTCCAAACAGGAGCGTACATATTTAGTAATAAATCGTTTCATCTTCGGGAACCAAAAATCTCTACCAATCTTATCGATAGTCTTGTCAACACCGAAATGACCAATATCATCGTGATTCAGTTTACATAATTGGAATCGGGCCATTTTCGGTACCACCCACTTAAGCTCTCCTCCAATTATTCGATAAAGTTTATTATCTTTAAGTATGTAGTTTTTCTTAATATCCGAATACTCCGTATCCTCCAAAATTTTCCTAACTCGTTGTGACTCCGCGTCCTGTAATTGTAATGTAAGCAACCAATCCTCTTGAGTTATCTTCAGTACGGTAGGGATCATCTCGTGGCCCATATCCGGTTCTTGAGGTAAAGGGTTCCTACTTAAGGCGTCCACATGCGACATGCTATGTCCGGGTTTGTACTGTATGTCGAAATCGAATTCTTGCATGACTATCCACCAACGTGCTACCCGTGGTATTAGATCACGTTTACTAAACGTAGCCCTTAAAGCAGAACAGTCCGTAATCAAAGTAAATCTGACTCCTAGTAAATATACTCGAAACCGTTGAAGTGAGGCTACACAGGCTAACGTTTCTAGTTCATATGAGTGGTAGTTTTGTTCATCCAGAGACGTTTTTCTGCTAAAATATGCCACTGGTTTCATTTGTTCAGTTTCACGGTCTTTTTGGAGTAAAATCCCGCCTAATCCATGTTTACTAGCGTCAGTATGTAAGAAAGTCTCATTTTTAGGATTGTATATTCCTAATACTGGTCTTTGTATCAATGCTTGTTTTAACGTAGCAAACGATTGTTGTTGTTCAGGAGTCCAAGACCACGCCATGCCCTGCCTAGTCAAGTCAGTGAGCGGTTTTGCTATGCTCGCAAAGTTTTGTATAAATTTTCTAAAATAGCTAGCAAGCCCGATAAACTGCCGCACTTCATGTACGTTGCGTGGTGTTGGAAACCGATCTACAGCGTCAATCTTTGCTCGTCCAGGTCTTATTCCGTGCTCGCCTATCTCGTAGCCAAGATATTCTAATTCTTCTTGGAAAAAGTTACATTTTTGTAGGTTCAATGTCAATTTAGCTTTTTGCAATAATTTAAAAGTATTTTCCAATCTTTCGTATTCCTCATTAAAATCTTTGCCGGGTATAAGTATATCATCCATATAGGCGAGAGCGGAATGGAACCTTGAATTTCCCAGTACTTGATTGATTGTCCGTTGGAATACCGCTGGAGAATTAACCAAGCCAAAGGGCATTTTCTTAAATTGGTAAAGACCATCAGGCGTGATAAAAGCAGTAAGGTGTTTATAAGCGTCATTAATTGGTATCTGATAATAGCCACTAGCCAAATCAAGAGAGGTATAATATTTATTTCCGTTAAGCATGTCTAGTTGATCGTCTATCCTTGGCATTGGAAAATGGTCTTTCTTAGTTTTTCGGTTTAATGCTCTGAAATCGACACATAAACGGTGACCCCCAGTCTTTTTTTTTACTAGTATAATAGGGCTCGCATAAGAAGAGTTCGATTCTTCAGCAATATCATTATCAACTAGGTCTTTGACCATCTCTCGAACTTTTTCTCTTTCTGTGTGACTTAAGCGATAAGGTCTATATACTACAGGTGTGGTATCCTCTAGCTCGATATTCATTTCAGTCGCGTCTGTGCATCCTAACTCTGACAAGTTTTGTGCAAAACAATCTCTATACGTGTTGATCAATCCCAGAACATCTTCCCGTTGTCGTTGCGATAACTTAGAGTTAACGTTAACCTCCTCCATAGTAAACGATGCTAGAGCGTTACTAGAGATCTGATGACAAGTCAACCCAGACTCATCATCGGCATGATCTGAGGAGACAGTTCGCCTACTACGAGACAACACAGTGTTTCTTCCAAAATAAATTGGATCTTCTGAGAAGTTGCAAATTGCTACTTGGCATTCTCCTTGATCAACATTGTACATGCCACCTATTACACAATACGTTACGTTTTCTAATTGTCTTACGCTGTCTTCTATAAAAACATCACAGCTAGATTTTTCGTCATCCACACAGTTGACATAATCGAATTGGTTCACGATAGTGTCTGCCTTTATCCTCAATACCACTTTGTCACTACTTTGGTTCTCAACGTGTATGCTCGATAAGTCATCACTTATCGTTCTTTTCAGGATTTCTAATTTGTCGTGCGTCTTTATAACCATAACATCAGTTCTTTCAGTAAAATCTTGACCCACTAGCAAAGGTTCACTCAGCAAGGAGGACTCAATCACATAAGCCTCTATCTGGGCCGTAATCTCTCCAATGCACAGATTAAACTTCGTCTTACCTAAAGGAACCGTTAATCCATTACCGAAACCTCGAATATTTGGTGCGTCACTGTCTACCTTAGGTAAACAATATTTGTCAACTACATCTTGCCGGATTAGTGTGCAATCACTCCCGAAATCTACATAACATTGTAAATTAATGATATCATTTATAACAGCATCTTTGTAATATTTTGGATCAGATCTGGATTTCTGTGTTAGCAATGTCCTCTTATCAGATTTGGAAGTATTGTTAGATTGATTACTGTCTTTAGGCTTGTAGCAATCGTTTGTTTTGTGACCAAATCTTTGACAGTTGTCACACCGGATTATTGGTTTTGGGCATTTATTGGACGTGTGGCCCACTTCTTTGCAGTTAAAACAGGAAATATCGACTGTCGCCTTACTGCGGCATTGCGTAGCACGATGCCCAGTTTTGTTACATTTAAAGCATTTCATGTCATTGGATGTATTGTAGGTCGCTGCAGGTATTGGACGTTTAACAAAACGAGAATTATTATTATTCTCTCTACATAAATCTTTGAGAAATTTAAGTAGGTCTTCCGGGTCCTGACATCTCGCTGAAGACGCACTTGCCCTAATTGTCCTATCTTCTATCCCATATACAAGGCAGTCGACTGCTTTCTTGCCTGCTATAGCACATGCACTAAGCAGCACCATTTTATCGTAGTAATATTCATCAATTGATTCACCGAACTTCATTCGTCGCTCTAACATTGCCGACAATAATGCCCCGTAATTACTTTCCGAGGGAAAGGCCTTTGTTAAGCGGTCTTGCCATTCAGTCCACGTTAAAAGTATGGTCTGAAGACCTTCGTACCACTTCTTGGCATGACCACCTAACTTGGGCAACGCATAGTGAGCGGTTTGTTCATCAGTCCATTTATAAATCTTTGCACATTCGTTAACCTTGGCTATCCAACTTTCAATGCGCTGATTCTTCTGTGATGGGTCAAAAATAGGAATCATGTTTTTATCATAAGTCATGTGAGAATTTGCCCGCGTGAAACTCTGAATTATTTGTGTGATATCGTTAATACTAAGTAATAAGCTAGTTTTACTTGTTGTCGCCTCTAACGGATTCGCTGTCGGTGTCTGCCCGGGTTGTGGAGTCCCAGCCGCCATTACGAGCTGCTCACGGCGTGGCTCTGCACTCGTTGAAGGCTGCTGGCTCGCCCGACGCGGAGTCGGTCCCTCTTCAGCTCGTGGTACTGCAGTTTCCTGGAATATTTAGGCCAGTGCGATACATATTTATGCTGTATAAATGTGTGTGTGCATATACGAATAACTGACTAAAAGCATTAGCATTAGAATATGCCATATTACCAAGTAGTTTTTTTTTTTTTTTTTTTTTTACGACTTTTGCACTTCTGTACTCATTCTTATGTAACTAAGAATTTCCCCTGTATTATGGATTCATTAAACAACTAATCATGTAGACAACCTCCCTATGTAATGGAATTTATGATTTGCTTTGTCTATCTATGCGGAGATATTGTTAATTTAATTGTACATGCTAAATTTCATCATAATCTGACAAATGGTTTTCAAGAAATTTGAGTAGCGCGTTTGTATGGAAATTTCAGAGCGTCGCGGCCCTCTTAAGGTTACTTATAAGGTTATTATTAGTAGGTTATTACAATTTTTTAAATCGCCGTTATAAATATGTACCTACACAGTTCAACTAATATACTTTTACCTTCTCGTTTTATTATTTAACGCGAGCAAAGCCGCGATAGATTGCTAGTATAGTAACAAACTTTAACAATGACATTCTATTTTTAGAAATTACCAAGAAGTTGTTATCTGTAAGCGGGAGGCATGATTTCAAATACCTCCGGCCTCACTTATTCGGTTAGGTATTGTCAAAACCGTTTATGGCGACATCGTTTAGAACAACATACCGGTTAAATTGACCAAAATCAAAGGTTAAGCAAAAAGTTCCGCATTAAGCGACCACATTTGGTTAATGTTTTCGGAGAATTATATCTGTAGAACGACCGGCTCAGCTGTATTGTAAACAATTTGAATAGGTAACTGTATCCACATCTGGCACATTATAATAGTCAATGGCTATTATCGTAAAAGTAAACAAAGTTTAGGGTCTTTTGTAATTCTTAGAAACAAAGCACTGTAGTTTTACTTGCCTGCAATGTTCGTTGTTCTGCATTAGTTACGCCTCGGAGAAGATCTTCATGTCGCCGTGCAGACGTGCCTTCCTTCCTCGTATCTGAATCACCTCTTCTAGATTGCAAATGACGTCTTTTGTGGCGTTGTTTCTTCTCACTTTTCCGTCTCGTTTCATGGTTTAACACTGCTCGCGACTTAAGAGATTCATCGCCTGAGCTGGAGCCTGAGCTGTGTCGACGCCTCCGTTTTCGTCGACTGGAATGTCTTGCATGACTCCGTGAGCGTCGTTCGTGTGTATTGCTGTCGTTGTCACTAGCCATCTTTGGTTCGTTATCCCACTTCTGATATTAAATCAGAAGTGGTAAATGAAAGCCGCTTAAAACAGTTTAGATTTATATTCCTTAATAAAATGCACTCCGGTGACAAGTTAAGTGACCGTCCTATCTACCGAACGTCGGTCGGCAGAATGGCCGTCCGGCCATCTTGCCGCCAACGCCTAGTTGTACCTTTTGTTCACATATCCGTACAAACTTTCAAAATAATACTTAATACATTTTAATAGGCAAAATTAGAATTAAAGTTGTACTATTATTAGTTTAATTTAGAAAACTTAATATCAATAATAATGAAATCTTCCAACTTATAAATATTATTTCCTCATTGCAATCATTTCCTTCCTTTAGTCAAAACTATACTTCTAAATTGTTATTGTGTTCACTTATAATACTTTTAATCTTAATTACTCGATTTAAGCACCTATAGGTAGATGTGTAGCTAGTATTAATCTATATTATAATAAAATCTAACACAGTGAACTGAAATTCTTGCACCTTGAATTAGTGTGGTCCCGACCAGCGTGCAGTGTGGTTGTGTACGGAGCGGCGCTAATTTACTAAAATCAAATTGTAAACCTGGACGGACGTAAATTAGCAATTCAGAAGTCAACGCTGTAGCAAATCAAAGCCCATGGTCGGTAACCCTGCCACTTAATTGAGTTGCGTAACTTTTTTTGTTTGGATCAGCTCCTCTAATACGTAGTACATTAATCTCGTTGTAGGTATGTGTGTAAAATAATGGAACACTTTGTTTTCCAAGAAAAGGGTATATCACGTCACTCTCCAGCGTTCGGTTCTATTAAAAAAGATGCAAAAAACACGTCGAGCTCAGGTCTGTTGCAGGTGAGTATAAAAATCAAACAAGTCTGACAATGAGCAAAACAATATGACCCAATTTTATTCTCTGACGGTGTCTGATCGCATGGTAACGTAATTAAGAGATTAAGAGAAAACTTTTCTTCAGTTTACAGGACGTGTTGAGAAATTAAAAATCTCGCATTATTATCCACTAGCTGCACCCCGCGGTTTCACTCGCAGTTAAATAGTATCCTACGTGCTATTATAGATCATAATCTATATCTGTGCCAAATTTTATCCAGATCTGCTCAGCCGTTCTGGCGTGAAAGAGTAACAAACATCTATTCATCCATTCATCCATCCATTCTTACAAACTTTCGCGTTTATAATATTAGTAGGACTGGCTGCGCCCCGCGGTTCAAAAGTATCCTATGAGCTATTCTAGACTATAATCTATCTCTGTGCCAAATTTTATCCAAATAAGTTCAGCCGTTCTGGCGTGAAAGATTAACAAACATCCATCCATCCATCTATCCATTCTTACAAACTTTCGCGTTTATAATATTAGTAGGATTTATATAATACTTCTTAATATTTATATCGTGATGAGCATGCACATTCATTAGCCAAATTAAGTCGAAAAATAAACTAGAAAAATACTGGATTTTATATTATTTACACTCTCTTACTGTACTACTAAAACTCGTTTAATATTTTTTGTAGTAATCCTGTGTACAAACCATTTTGTAAAATATTTTATTTCTAGTCTGGCTAAAGACTAGAATAAATTATTACAGCCTCGTCCTCGTTTTCGTTCTTCATTTTATATTCTTCACAGGTTTTATTTTATCGTCTTTAGTTTATTGTCGTTTTTATTTCCCAGCACGTGGCGTTTCTCAGACTATGTGCCTACTTACCTAGATAGACAGTCCATAATGCCTTACGTTTACAACACCATACAAAATAAAAGATAAAATAAAGTACTAAGAACATTGTTTCAGATAGACCAGCCTTTTTATTTAAAAATAATATTTTATTTCTATGATATAATCCAAAATAAATGTTAGGTCTGTGAAAAAATCTGACGTTAAACAAGGGAAAAGCGAATTGATGATTATATTATTTTCAAAAAAACGTAAGCTTTGTTTTGGTACTAACTTACTGCCAGATTAATTAAAAGAAAGGTACAAAATGAGTTGTCATCTTAAAGCTCTAGATAAATCTTATTTAAGTAGTCTTCAGTTGGGAAGTTAACTTTTACCGCCGTACGGAGAGACGTTAATAATGATTTAAACTATCACTAAGGACTACATTTCCATAGGAAATCTTAACTTAGTCAGCGTTGGATAGTCCAAGTTAATTTTAGTTGGTTTCATAGGTTGGTACTCTTATATTTGTGCAGTTTTTATACTTTTTATTTTCTGAGTAGTAGCTCGATTTCCGAGTCAGGCGGTTGAGTCATTTTTGTAACTTTGACGTTCATAACGGATAATAATCTTTGATACCCAATTGAATTAAGATATTTTGACTTTGACTTCACTGATAAAATACCTAATACGTACCAACTAAGTAATACCTTCTCTTTTCTTTTTTGAATTTGAATTGAATTTCTTTTGTTGAATAGAAAATCTTTTATCTTGAAACTCAGCTAACTATTTTTCAACGCGATATTGGACCCAACCTCTATCTGACTTTTCAACTTGACTCGAATTCGACGCTTGCTCTACGATATTCACGATCGACTTGGTTTCAATTTATGCTTTGACCTGAAATGAGTTCAGAGAGTTTGTATTGAATTGCAAGATAGTACAGAGATGGTTTTACTAAAGTATTGAACTTAGTTTTTATTGAAATACAAATCAATGTGAAACAAGTGTAGGCTATATCTAATCTAAAATGATTTATGAGATACGAAAGTAGATTGTTCGTAGGTAGAATCTCTGTACTTACTTAAGTATGTATGTTTTTTTTTATTTAAAAATTACACTCCACGGACTCCGAGGACCGTGACTTTTGTTAACATAAATCTAAGTATGTTCAAACAAACTAAATATCTAAGGTATAAATAAGAAGCTCCTAGCTAATATTATAAATGCGAAAGTGAATTTGTTGCTTTGTTCATTTATTTGTTTGTTACGCTTTCACGCCTCAACTACTCAACAGTAGGTATACCATGAAATTTCGCATGCATGTTGTCATGAGCATAGAAAAGGACATACGGTATTTTAAATCAAGCAGAAAAATTAACGGTTAAAACCGTGGGCTGGTCCCACAGCTAGTCAATCATAAAATTGCTTATTACTCAATATAAGGCTGTAGTAACTGTTGTATATTATTTCTATTTCCTGGTTTTGTTAATGTACCTATACCTAGTACTATACATAACTTTATATATGTATCACAGAATACTCTACTATGTTTAAGTATATTTTATACATTTGTATATATACTTACATATTTTGAAGTGCTTTTTCTCAACGCGAAAATGTCACACATATTTTCTAGTTGATACTTTATAATAGTTTACTATCATACGTAGCTGTGATAGTTGTCCTAAAATAGTACTAAAGGTAGTCTTACCATAAGATACTATAAAATAATTAAAAAATCCTAAATTTATGTTAAGAAACTATATACCTCCGATGTAATAAATTTTATAATGACCGAATTCTTAGGATGCCATCGGGAGGCCATTCACGCTCAGGCCTGCGGAGCTATTTACACTGGAGTGCCGGAACACTTGCCCGGAATTTATGAAAATTGCGCTTCGTGAGATTTCTGCAATGTAATAAAGCTGGGGAACTGAGCAGTCGAGCGAGTAGATACCTACTTACTTACAAAAGGTAAGCTCATGTGTTTTACATACAATGTTTCTAAGCAACTCGTAAACATTCTGAAAGCAGCTACAATATTTGAGAGTTTTTGCGGTAGGTTTTGTGTCTTTTAGAATTTTCGGAGTAAAGATATGTTTATTTTAGAGCCTTATGCCGTAATGTAGGGGCTTAGAATTTGGTGTAGTAAAGCTACGTTCATATATTTATTTCGTGCCATAGGTATATCTCCCTTTAGGAATAAATGTTGTATGGCCTCAGAATGGTTACAGTCATTTGTTTTCTCGATTGAGTTTAAAAGAAACAAAGGAAAGAAAAAGACAAATGACTGTAACTGGTGTAACTGTTCCAAGCCTATACAACGTTTATTGCTAAGGGGAATGTATTTTTAAATACTAGCAATAATTATCTAGTAACAATTGTAGCCCATCGAATTTAATGTTTTTAAGTTCTATCCATTTAAACCACGGGTTCCCAAACTTATTTTGAGAATGAATAATATTTATAACCCCCTTTTTTCATCTACTAGAAACCACTAGAACTTCAAATTAAATTAATTATTGTAAGCTATATTAGCGGAGAGTTAAACATTTATTCTGAACGAGACATTCACTCTACACAACGCCCCCATTTTTTCCTGGGTCTCTTTCTGCCCGCTTTAAGGCCTGCAGCGCCCACAAGGGGGCGTTATCGCCCACTTCGGGAACCACTGATCTAAACTAAAGGTTGGAACAAAACTGTTTAGACAATAAGTCAGTTGTAGGTACCAAACTGGAGTAAGTACTGACTTGCAGAGGCTGACCATCGAGGGGATTTTAGTGGATAGACAAATTCTACATAACCCGGATGCAGCCCAATACAGCCGAGCATCTTCAGACGGTTTCCCCGCTGTTACCAAAAATATAAAGTACTTAGGTACCTAGTAAAGCACCTAAAGGCAGTGGACAGCAGCTTCTTTTGTTTGTAATTCTGTTATCTCTATCTCTTCTCTCTCTCAGCCATTCAATTAACCGCCTAGCCTTTTTACTAAACGGCGCCGTTCAACTATAGCTTCCTGATTCCATACATACATATATACTCGTACATACATAGCCATTCAATCAAACGGCAAGGCATGGATTGACAACGTTGACTAAGTGGTCAAAAGTCTAAGATATCAGAAATCAGAGTTTAATGATGAATCCTATAGTTACACGTCACAAGTTGTAAGTAAGAGGCTTAGGTTTGTTGTAAAAAATAACCACGAAGGCTCAAGGTGGAAGCTACGCTTCTAACCTAACCAATTTAAGTTGGGTTTGCTCGGATAAAGGTGTATTTACGGTTTTTTAATCATAATTAATTCAAAACACAATAGTAATTTTGACTAATAAAATCACCATTCTAGTCTACGCCTGGATATTATTCAGGAAGCTAGTTTAACGGCACCGTTTAGTAATACGGCTAGCCTGTTAATTAAACTGCTGATTTAGCATGCTGGCTGCGACATAAACAACAACTCCTCCTCAGCCACGCAACTGATTTTGATGCTGTTTTCGACCATCAGTTAGACAATTCTTGACCGAAGGTATAAAGGTGCGTGCGGCAGGGGCGGGTCGCTAAGGTTTAAAGACATTTATTCTCATTTAAGATTATTACATCACTTACATGTGAATACATCGTATTAAGTAAATTAGGTAGTTCGTCGTCGTAAAAAATGTTAAATATAGGTAAAAATAATTTAGTAAACAAAACAAAAGAATTCAATTCTAGATTAACAATAACAAAAACAGTGTATGAACACCAAACAAGCATCACTTATAGTTTAAAATACGAAAAACTACGAAATACGCTTTTAACTTCCTGGCTACCATCATTAAGTCAGCTCCTAGTGATATTGTTCACTAGTTCATAGTAGATTTTAACTTATCTTCTATTTTATGTTCCTACAGGGCTCACCTAGTAAGCAGCAACGTAGCCAACAAGTAGAAGACGGAGGGGTGCACGCCACACTCGCACTCAGCCGGCGTGGCTGTCTGGGCCTCCATGCCCGCGAGCTTGTGGTAGGCGATGTAGGCGCGCGCTGGACTGCCGTGGGGAGCAATTTTCGAGGCCTTAACTCGCACGGGATCACACGGAAACTGCTCATCTGGTCGCCGAGGAGATGGGGCTCCTCACCTGGGACAAACGGTAGGCGTACTGTATGTAGAATGCATACTGTAGGATGTATACTACCTACTTTAAAATGTCTTCAGCATTGGTGAATACCAATTTCCGGAAACATTTCCGAATGATTGTGAATTGTGAATACAATCATTCGGAAACGTTTCCGTTCAGATTCCAAAAAAAATAAACCTAAATTATTCGAATCTCAGTCCGTATTCATAAGTTTTTAAACGTGATTCATTCTTCCGATCGGATTTGCATTCGATTCCCTATTCCAAGATTTATACAAGTAGACAGAGATTCGAACAATTTGAGTTTGAAAGTTTCGATCGGAAACGTTTACGAACGATTGTGAATAGCACCGTAGGAGGTCTAAAAACGCTAGCCAGGGTTAGATGGGGCTCCTCATCTGGGCCAAAAGCTAGGTGTCAGTTACTTATCTACTACTTAAAAGGTGTTCAGAGTGCTTAGTGTGAGTTGCAAAGTAAATCGAATAACTTTACTACAGCGTAAACGAGTTTACGTCACACGGATCGACAATCGAAAACGAGCGAGTGTGAGTGCCAATCGAGCTTGTCACTCGATTCGCGTAAATTCACCGTGAAAAAGTAAATTTTTCATGTCAATGTTGGCAGTAAACAAAAAACTCGCACTCACGATTGCGGTTTCTCATTACTCCCACTAGGTGGCGCTTTTTAATTTTCATACAAATTGGAGTTACTTTTACGCGATCGAAAAGTAAGAAAAACTCACACTAAGCACTCAGATGGCCTACAAAGGCTAGCCCAGGGCTAGCCACTTGGCATTCACGATTTTTTTTTTGGAATTTAAAATTCATTCACTGACTACTAAACTTCTACCTATTGCTTGTTTGCTTTGAAGATTATAAAAGTCGACAGGCAAAATATATCTAAGCATAAACAAACGCAACTAGTCGCAACAATGATAATTATTGTTGTCTCGTTCTCGCTATAGACTCTATTACGTCTCTCTATCTTTTTTATTTAAGTATTTTTTTATTAATATTTTAATATTTCAACCAGCTGTACATTCTCGTATATCAGTGGCCCTATTCGGAGATTTGAGATTTTCATCTCACCATTTTTCGTCCTTGTTGCTCTAGTTTGAAACGTCATAGGTGTGAGAGTGACCAAGATAAAATCGCATCTCATCTCACGCGCAGGAATAGCCCCCCTGAGCCCCAAGACGGCTTTTACGCCTAGTTTGGGGCTCGCCGGTATTAATTTTAAGGCAAACGTTTTTCTACAACTTAATAAAACTGTGTTTCAAATACGGTTAATCGGCTAAAGTAGAGTAAATAACTGTCAGATAACTAATCGACTAAAATATAGTAGAGACTTCGACTTAGGCTAGGCTGCATTGCCGTCTCCCCCGCGGGTTCCCGCCTTGTCGTGGCGGGGGGGCTCAGTAGCCGTGGCCTCGGCAACCACGGTGAAGCCAAGAGGAATCCGAGGTGGGGCCGCTTCCTGGGGCTTTTAGCCCAAAGCCCACATGGAAGCGGCCTAAGTAGGGTGTGAGTCTGTATGGGCAGATCCACAACTGAGGCGGGGTGCAGTGTCGCGTGTGCGACACTGCAACCGAAGGCTGGGGGCCGCGGCGGGAGAGGACTGTTGGTGTGTCGTTCCACTTTCCCTACCTTCCGCGGCCCAAACGGGGTCGCTACCGTTTTGATGGCGGACGCGGTGGGGCCGCAGAGGAAGAGGCGTGTCGGTGTGTCGTTGCCGCTCTCCCTATCCTCTGCGGCCGAAGTGGCAGGCGGCGGGGCCACTCATCTGACCCGTCGCATGGGGACCATGGGCGCCTAGGCACGGGTGCTGGTTGGTGCCCACGGGCAAAATTGGTCCCCGAGGAGGTGGATGATGACGATGTGTCTGGTGTTCGACACATCGTCATCGAGAGGGAGAGAGCGCAAGCTCGAGGTGGTGCCCGAAGGGGCTGGCGCTGTCGGGGCTGCGGAGGAGTCCGGAAGCGTACCCGTTGCCCCGACATTTTGCGCCGAGGTGGAACACCCTTGGGTTTTTATTGGGTAGGCCGTCAGTGGCGGGATTCCCACATAACCACTCTGTGCCCGCACCCGGGGCTGTTGGTGGTATCCATAAAGGATTTTCCCAAGGTGAAAAAAAAAAAAGGCTGCATTGCCGTCGTTCAAATGAGTTGGTGACTTTTTTTAGTTATCAAACGTGGCTATTTTTCTTTTCGTCACCATTTTTAATTGTATTTCTTTTTTTTTTCGAAGCGATGGTAGCCTAGTTGGGAGAAGACCCGCCTCTCAAGCCAGAGGGATCGGGTTCGAACCCAACCGACGGCACGCACCAATTTGTTCATTGTGTGAACATAATTATGTGCGTATTGTATGTCTTCTGATACATGACTGGAGCCCGGTGTATGGCGACAGGCTCGCCCCCTGTCACATTTGGGACTGAATATCGTCCGGCGCAGTGTGGGTGTTGTATTACACCTCTACCAGCCAGGAGGAAAGGCGTGACGATATGTAATTTTTTTTATAAAATAGCCAATTGAACCTATTTGAACAACCTACATAATTATAATGAACTAAAGTAATTTATGTAGGTAAATATGTTGAAGTAAAAACTAAAAAGACGCACCTTTTAACCTGTTTGTAATTACTTTGACGAAAATTAAATTACTTTTATCGAAGTATACTACAATAAATGTTTATTAAAACAACACTTCAAAAATTTATTTACACAAAACAATGCTACGAGTACTTCACACAAACCAAATTACCAACTTAAACCATTTACTTAAGCGCCGTCTAAGCTCTAAGCTTAACCGTAATTAGTGCTGAAAGTCAGTTATTAACACATGAAACATGTCATTTAATTCCTAACATCTTTGTATAGAGCAATAATTACTTACAATAGCTTTTACGCCCGTTCAGGACAGGTTGACTCACTAAAACCCTCACTCACATTTTAGTACAGTAGATTTCATTTATTACGACCTTGGTTGTAGCGACCATTTACCTATAGCGACGTTAAATCAAAGTCCCTTAAATTTAAAGCATACTTTAGTACAAAATTCATGTGGCTATAGCGACTTTGGATGTAACGCCGAGTTCGGGTGTAGCGACTGTTTTTAATGAATCATTTGTAACAATTCCTAGACATCCCATGCAGATATTGCGACCGGAGTCGGCCGCCAAAGACACAAAGATTTTTTTCTTTCACAAACATTTCTTATCTTTTGTTTACATCCATTGCACACAGATGGTCAGCAAGTGTGGAGACCTTTACCTTTTGTTTATAGATATCAACTAAGTAGGTAGTGAAGCGTGTACCTTTCGGAGCTTTTAGGGTTTAGTTACAAAGTGATATTCTGAGTAGCAACTGGGTTTAGTAAACTTTTGAATAAGTATGGCTGCGAGACGCTAAACTACACATGTGTACGTGTCTGTATCTCTTTACCTTTGCCTGTAACGACTTCCGGATATAACGTCGAAAATAGAGTGGTCCCTTCATTGTCGTTATACCCGAAATCCACTGTATTTATTGTTATTTTCTTTCAAGTTATTGTGTTATCGCGTGATAGGTACGAAATGAAGGGTGCCTTATCGGGAGGGTCGCCGAAACGCGTGCGATCTCCACAACGGTCACAGACGGACTGTGGGGGAAACTCGGGGAAAGTAGGAAAATGAGCAATAGGGATGCGACACAGAAATTTATGGGGTAAGTATATCGATAGATACGATTATGACCTCTTGTAATGTTATTTATTCTGTTCTGTAATGTTGAGCAAGCAGCTGACTGTGGCAAACGAAATGTGAATCAGCCGCTTGTTAGTAAGCGTTACACCGCAAACTGAGTACCTGCGTACTCAGTACGCGCTGAACGGAAACTCCTTTTAAAAAGTATGGCCTTAGCTTGTAATTTTATTTATTCTGTTCCTCGAGACACTTACAAACTGAGCGGCTGACTGTTTGCCTCTAGTTCGATACCTTATACAAGGTCAACTCGGGCAAATGCGTCTGTGGAGCAATTGCGTCTTTCAAGAATTACTGACAAACTAGGCAACAAATTAGGCGCCACCTACATCTTTTTTCTATCTTTAGTTGCAATATAATCTGTACAAGATGGCGTTAGATGCCTAATTTGTGAAGGGTTTGTCAGTAATTCTGGAAAGATGCTATTGACTCACAGACGCATTTGCCCGAGTTGACCTTGTCTAGGCTATCAAACTAGAGGCAAATGGTCAGCCGCTCAGTTTGTAAGTGTCTTCAGGAACAGAATAAATAAAATTACAAGCTAAGGTCATACTTTTTAAAAGGAGTTTCCGTACAGCGCGTACTGAGTACGCAGGTACTCAGTTTGCGGTGTAACGCTTACTAACAAGCGGCTGATTCAAATTTTGTTTGCTACTGTCAGCCGCTTGCTCAACATTGAGTTACCCAATACGCCCAATACGCGACTCAGCCAGCGGACAGTCAGCAGCTCACAGTGTGCTTAAAAATATGACAAACCCATATGTAAACCTTTTAGGCGATGTGGTTTGATATATTTCCGAATGTGTTTTCGGATGCTTAAAGAGAGGCCATATGTTCACTGTAAAACTAGCCCGGGAATACTGGCAATATTGCCGACTGTAGCCTGGCCATCATCAGCCTTGCTAGAAACGAATGGCCGGGCCACACCCAAAATATGGTCGCAATATTGCCGGGCCAGTATTGCAGTAAAATATTGCCCGTCTAGGACCCCTTTCAAAGACGGCGAATAAAAATTACTAATACGAAAAAGAACGTTAGAGACGTGTCACGCTTCTTGCGGCTCTTGAGAAGGAGTGAGACGTAATGCGAGCCCGTAGCCCATTTGATCGGATTCAAAAATGCGCTTCTTGTGGGTCCGTACTTTCATGTTATGTTTATTTTGGTCAAAGGTGATATAGTTTCTAAAGACTTTTGTCTCGTCACTTTTTGTCGTGTGAGAACGTGACAAGGCTATGTGTAAACATAGTGTGTAAAAATAGTCGACATACTTAATACCGTTGTCACTTTGCGTATGTTAGGCCTGCAGGACACAGTTAAAAAAAAAAGCGGTTCCAACAAAATTACTAAGGTGATATTATATGTAGGTATATCTCTAGGCCCTAGGCTAGGTAGTTTATAAGGCTAGGCCAACCGCCCATCACTAGCGGTGATTGGGCGGGTGAGGTGACCGTTAGGCGGGCGGGGGAAAGTCGATACCCTCCCTGTGTCATTACACGATGCATCTGCACCGTCATTAAAATAAGCACTAACTTTAACTTTGCTGTTTACGCAATGCATGACATTGTGTATGCACAAAACTTTACGTGAGTATGCGATTGAAGAATTTCTGAAAAAATGGACAGCGCTTCCATGGAGCTAATGGGAACCAACAGTAATTTTTCCTATCTACAGTGTAGGTACTTTCATAAATATTCTGTAAGCGGAAGTTATGCTAGAGGTAAGTATTTGATAAAGAGCTTGAAATTAATAAAAAAATATCCAGATTTCATAACTTTACTATTTTTACCCATTGTAGCCATAAAGGGCCCTTGAGACTGTCAAAAGGTTTGAGTCAAACGCAATGTTTGACATGAGTTTAATGGCAACGGCACGGCACTGCTTAGTTTGTTCCTGTACGCCGCACCGCCATTGTCAGACTTGTGTTGTGACACATCAATTATGAACACCTACAGAGAATGCTAGAAACTACCGCACCAGATGATTATAAAAAGTTTATTTTCTCCTCCTCCGACATATTATTTTCTGTACGCAACCTCAAAGTTAAAAAAACCAGCGCAATACGTGAGCTGAGTGTTTGATCAAACGTGTCGCTAGACGATCAAACGGCACGTCACACACAACCAAAATTTGAAATTGGATCAAACGACCTTCAATTCCGTGAATGTTTGCCAACCTTTCAAACCAACCTTGTAAACTATCAAATTGGGTTGACTCAAACCAAAATCTACGTGTTTGACTTAAATCGTTTGACTGTCTCAGGCGCTCGTTAAGGATTACAAAATGATTTCCACTTCCCAAATACCACGTAAAAAATTATCAAACCCATTTTTCCCCCTCCAAACTGCATTTCAAGCTTAATAATAAAATAAAACACAGAACCTCACGATTAAGACAGACTTTCCTAAGACTTTTTGGCGGGAACTGAAAAGATGGTGTCGTGATATTGTTTTATTTTCTTAAACTTGTGATTCTTCGAGCGTTAAAGTGTTTACATGTGGATTATTAACTTTTACAATACAATACAATACAATATATCTTTATTGCACACCAAAAACTACATGAAAATCTTAAAAACTAAAATACATTTTTCGGCAGTACAAGGGCGACCTTATCGCCTAAAGCGATTTCTTCCAGGTAACCTTTGGATGGACAGGAACTTACAGAAATACGAAAAGGGTAGGTGGTGTACATAAAACTAAATTAAAATTTAAAAGATAATAATAAGTAATAAGTATTAATAATAAGTACCTACTTATTTAAATAAATAACCAAAAATAAATATAATATATATATGAATAATTATAAATATTATAAATAAATATAATAAAATATCAATATATGTATATATGTATATATAAATTAGTATTATGCGTACCGAATTAGCAAAGAGCTAAATAATAGTTAAAAACCTACCGTTTTACCGTTTCAATAACGTGCATGAGTGTGGGCAAATGATATAAACATTAGGAACTGCTACTTTTAGTGTTCTCTACTTATGTAACTCGATTTAAAGTTTCAGTAAAGTATCCACGGCTTTACTGAAATGGGAAAGGGGAGGGACTCATCTCATCTATCATCACCCCCTCGTTCATCATCTTCATAGATTTAGCGACTCGTACGCAAAAACATTCGGATGACTAGGCGGTATTACCAGGATGGCTCTAGCCTGCCCTGGGGGGACCCAAAAAAAAAAATAGACTTTCTCATAGACAAAGTCGACGTTTGTCGCATGTCAATATTATTTTATCTTTGGCGGTAAAAAATGGGACATGAAAATAATGCTGCTAGATTATACAATTTTGAGTTGTATAAGCTAAATGTTGTAGGTACAAAGGTGCAGATATTCATTCTAAATTCTTCAAATGATCGCTGTCATTCGATTTTGATTGAATATAGAGCTAATTGATTGTTAACAATAAATTGAAATCCATCCAGTGTGATTTAAAACGAATATACATTTGTGGCTTGCACAAGTAGGTACTGGGACCCTATTCGGAGATTTGAGATTCTCATCTCACCATTTTGCGTCCTTGTTGCTCTAGTTTAAAATGTCATAGGTGTGAGAGTGACCAAGATAAAATCTCATCTCATCTCACGCGCAGGAATAGCCCCCCTGATCCATTTTATCAACTTTGCTCTGCTCAAGCTAATCCTACCTATCCTAACTAAGATTGTAAAAGTGAGTATGTTGTTTGTTACGCTTTCACGCTCTATCTACTTATCCGATCATAATGAAGTTTTGCATATGCACATTGTCAAGGGTAGCTACGGAAAAGAACATAGAATACATTTATCCCAAAAAAAAATAATAGTGCCTGCGGGTTTGCGAGTGACACCGTAGGGCGCAGCCAGTTTGCAATAAATTAGTTATAATTATTATCATTAGTAATCTGCGTATAAAGTCCTCTAAGAACCATATTCACCAAACTATAATTGGACAATATTTTTTTTGCTGTCTGTCGTTGACATTTGATTTACTGAAGAATTGTCAAAAAAATCTGTTAAAAATGTAATCGTTTGTTTAAGATTTGGTTTACATTAGCTTATGTGGTGCTAGTTGAGTAAATAAGTAGTAAATTCATAAGTTTTTTAAATTTCTTATTGTACCTAACGCATTTTTTCTAGAAAACACCAAATACGAGTAAATGGTAGTAAACATGGTTGATTTATATTTCAATAATTTTAAGAATGTTCACTGAAACTTGCTAAAGTACATAGTATAAAATATTACTATTGTACGGTTAACTATTAAGTTATTACCATGTAAATTACTGGTACATTTATCTGGGATGAAAATCGTTTTTTTTTCAATTTGTCAAAATTCGGCAATGTTTAATGTTTATGTATCTGGCAGCACCACACCTAACTCGCATCGTCAAAAAAAAAGAAGGCGAACGAAAGACAAAGAGTATGTATTATAGATAAGAGACGGGACTCCGTACAAAAAAATTAACCTAACCAATGTCAAAACTGGGCTACCATTTAGAACCAACATGACGAAGTGAAATGACACATGAAATCAGTTCTACCAACATAAGGGAATAGAATAGAGATGTGCCCCTCCATTCGATACAAAATTTATCGATATCGATTTCATACCTACTTCAGATGGATTTCAAGTTTGTTTGTTTTTCAAGTTGCCATGAGTTTTGATAGTCTGCGTAAACTTTTTTTGTTTGTGTTTGGCGTACTTAGTTCCTTAACGTTGCCGCCAGGGACGTTTTATTGAAATGTATGAAGCCAAACGAAAAAAGTTCACGTCACTATCAAAACATGGCAAGGGTACAAAACCTTGAGCCACTGTTTATGTTTGTGCCACAAAATTTTGTGTATAGTGATTTGTGCGCAAAAAAAACACTATGGTTATACGTATGTTTCATTTATGATACTCATAACCTTTTTCTTATTTCCTCTTGCTTGTTAGTAAGAAAGTTCTTAAATAATGGCGTTTAATTATTTCATTAATTTTCTTTCACTGTTTTCTGTGTCATATTTGTCTTCAAAATACTTTCCAAATACAAATTTAAGTTGGTGAAGCTTTTCTATTAAATACGGTAGGTCTTCGTAGCCGGTCATTTTCACCCATTTCTTCCACCTAAAAAAAAAAGTATCGATATTTACAAATTCGGATAAAAGTTGCACAACACTATTTTCTGAATCTAATTTGTTGTTTTTTTGATATTTTGCCCCAAAAGAAGTATTTGGGACTGATAATTTAACTACTGATCTACACACCGATCTTCATCCAGAGGATATCTCGCCATAAAATCACTTTTTATGCCGTCTTTACGTTCGGATTTGAAGCCGCATATTTCACACTTTATATACTTCATATTTAAACGATTTTAAATGCATTACATACACTAAAAAACCTTATTTCATAACAAACGTACAAAGAGAAGAGACGTAAACAAATCTAGTTAATATTACACAAATGAATGTTGTGATAAACAGAGCACAGCAAACTCAAAGCAAACAGACATCACAATTTTTCGGAAAGAATGAGAGACGTTGAGGGAGTGAGCGAGAAACCTATATCCGCCATTAAAGTTCTGCCAAATTTCATACATCGATTTTTTTCTATGAAGTTGCGACAGACTGACGAAAGAGGCGAATTGAATTGAACGGACACGAGTACAAAGCGGTTTTATTTTGCGTTATTTAATAATATTTTCCAGTTTTCCCTCAGTTCCTAGGGATTTACACAAAGACAGTAAGTTTCTGATTGTACTGCATGAATAATTTGAAGAAGACAGTTGCACTTGCAGTAAAAATCGCCATGCAAAAGTAGTTGTCGGTAGGAGGTGTATCCAAGTTCTCTTCCAAAATTAATTACTAAAACAGTTTAACGCTTATTTTTTACGCCAAATCATCGTCATAAATGTTATTCTTGTAAACGGTATTTGATTTTAAGTTACACGTGGTGTGAAGAATTCTATTGTGTTGGGCGGTATGTATTGTTCACGCACTCGTACTTTCCTATTGTATTGCGAGACCTTAGTGGTGACCGTTAGGGCAGAGCAACCTAGTAAGAAAGGAATTAACTTTTTTGCAGTCTGTTGAAGATTCAACACCTGCTTATATTACATTTCTGAACAAGTATGTGATAAACTCATAGAACTGTCCTTTGTAATTAAGTCTCCTACCTACATACCTGTATTACCATTATTTCGTGTTTGCTTTCAATTGTAAGTATGTCCCAGAAGGTGATTGTGATTAAAAAGTGTACCCCTTAGTGTTACATTATTTACTAAGTATACTATGTGCTAGGAAAGATGAGACTGACAGATGACAAGCGTCAGTGGTCGGGAAATATTTCAATGTTTGTATTTTATGTTAAATTTTCAATACCAAATACTATTTCTATATGCAATATTTCAAATATTTCAATCTGAAATATTACTATATTATTATATATACTGCGCTTGTCAAACCATGTGGTTTGTGAAGTCTCATATTTCATGGCAAAAACTATATTAGCGTTAAATGTGTAGGTAAAGAAATTACCTACAATATGATAATACTTGCACAGTATGTTGGCCTAAGCCATTGCATATTAAAATAAAATTAATTGGTAATATGTGGTGTTTAAGTTGGTAGTAAATCTGCTCTCTGAACTTCGGGCTGTAGGTTTTAATCCCACCTAGGGCAAAAATTTATGTATTGTCATGAACATTTGTTTTTGTTCTGTCTGGGTGTTAACATCTATCTATATTTGTGTGTATTTCAGTCTGGTAATCATAGTTCAAGCTATGCTTAGTTAATGGTTAGGTGACCACATGGTCATCTGAAGTATTTTTTGCACACACATGGCATAATGTAAATACATATCTATTTATTTATTAACTCAATTTGATAATTAGACAAGACTTGCAGTCATATGAGAATTTGAAAGATACAATGTCTAAGTTTCCATAAGAGATGCTGTGTTTACCGGAATACAAACATATAATTATATGTGTGTTGAAACTGATAAACAGAAATCATTGATTTCTCCAGATGACGGAGGTAGCAGACGCGTCGACCTGGTCACCTTCGGAGCTTCTGGCGGCGGGCCGGCGCCACCTCGCGGTGAAAGACTTCACGTCGGCCGTAGAGACGCTCGCTAACGCCTGTGAACTGCTCGCTAAGGAGCACGGGGACACTGCTGACCAGTGCGCTGAAGCTTATTTATGGTAAGTGGACTGAGGATCCTATTCAAGATACTAAATGTGAATGTGGATAAAACAACATTTGAATGTGGATAAAACAACATTTGAATGTGGATAAAACAATATTTGTGCGAACTTTTAGTGAATTCGGACAATTTTAATTCTACACAGTGTGATGTAGGCACATCAGCCTTAGGCTGCTCGCCTATAATTAAATAAATAAAATAAATAAATTGCTAAAACTAAACAAGATAAAAATATACCTGGAAGGGAGTTCTTGCCACTTTTTTTGTATTCTGTCTAGTTATTGACTGTACTCTGTTTTGTGTTTGATTATCCATATTACTTTACTAATATTATAAAATCGAAAGTAACCGTCTGTCTGTTTGTAGGCTACAGAAACATAAACGCCTGTCTAGATCTTGGTAAAATTTGATAATTTCTTACAGTATATCATGAGGAAGGTTTTTGGATACTATTTTCTGAATAAACGCAAATGAAGTCGCGGGTAACAGTTAGTATAATAATAACTGTCTTTGTTATTGCTGCATATTAGACAAGGAAATCAATACTTTGAGCTAGTTTCAATTTAGTCATTTAGCATTCTGAATTGCACTTTAAGTACTTATTAAAAACTTAGTTCTCATTATTAAGAATTTTGCATTTTACCATATATATAAAGCATGCTTTGTCTAGATACTATTTCAACATTTATATTAACAGGTTCAAGATATTAATTCCAAAAAACACCTTTTGGAATTATTAACTGTAAGACTGAAATAAGTTACAACAGACAGTGTTATAAGTGCTCCCTAGTTAACTGCTTTAAAAATAGACTCCATTCCATTCACCTCAGTTCAAGGCCCAGCCAATTGCACAAAGACAGAAAAATAAAAAATAAAATAGACCACATTTGTTTCAAAACAAAAGTGCAAGGAAATAAGATAAGCATCAGCGTCAAGCTGCCAGTGTATCAGAAACATAATAGTAAAATAGCTTTTTGCCAAATGTCGCGATTAAAACTTACATCTCCTTTTAATTTATTTTTTGTTTGATTGTCGCTAATCACACCGTGAACCGCGGTAAGGAAATGATACTATACAGACAAAGAAGCAGATACAGGCAAATTACAGACAGGTAGAGCGAGATACAACATACCCGAATCACGTGGGCGTACCGCCGTTACAATCTCTGTGCAACCTGTAATGGATTTAACAATGTTTTTTCTTTATAGGTACGGCAAAGCACTACTAGGTCTATCACGAGAAGAAAGCGGAGTCTTAGGCGATGGCATGCCGGGATCTGGCAATGCTGACGCCGAAGAGGAAGATAATGAAGGTAATTTTTGTTTCCAATAAAATAAGCCTAACTTTAAACTTGATGTCACAACTGTAATAGCACTACTACTACTATTAGCGAGCGAAGCGTCTGCTGTCTGTTTGACTAAATGCTTTCGTATGTCCGAATTCTGTCCGGATTTCTGTGGATATGTCTTTCTCTTGTCTTCTTTACAGGTCACAAAAAGAAAATATAAAATTCTCTAAATTAAATTAAAACTCAATTTAAAAAATTACAAAAACTGACTTGGCAAAACAATCGGTATAATTATCGAACCTGCTCACAAAATTTCACGAGAATCGGTTGAGGAATGCGATCTGAAGAGGAGAACCTCGGCCGCAAGGTCGCACATAGATAGTATGTGTTTGATTAGTTGTTAGTACTGTTTAGTTTCTTTTGTAATATCTTTAAGGTAGCAGTTCGCTTAACAAAAAATCTTAACTTGTAGAGCTCAACAAATGATTAACTATTCAACTACAGATCAAGAAGAAAATGAAGAAAATGGAGAAGCTGAAGCAGCACTGGAGAACGGGGAAGCCAGCGCTGCAGTAGAGGAGACTGAACCGGAGTCCACCACTGAAGAACCGGGAAGCAGCACTGCCAATGAGGAGCCTGGGACTAGCACAGCGAATGATGAACCGGTATATAAAGAACTTACATAATTATTGATCAATAAATAACATTTCACACTTCTAGGTCTCCACTAAAACTCCATGTGTCTCCACTAAGGCGACGAGCACAAGAACTGCACAACCTGATCCAGCCATCACCGTTCTTTTATAATTGTACCGGGCGCACCAGTAAAAGACACCCTCTGATGGTGGAAATTCCGCCGAAACGCACTAAGCATTTCAGGTCAACTTTTCTTGTAAGAACTGCAGAGGTGTGGAACACGTTGCCTGCGTCTGTCTTTTCACCTAGATATAATCCGGGGGTGTTTAAGAGTAAAGTGAATAGGTATCTCCTAGGCAAGCGTGTTACACCTTCGATCACGTCGACGTTTCCCATCAGGCGAGTCAGTGGTCAAACGCATGCCTAGCCTGTTGTAAAAAAAAAATGTGTTGGGGATACCATACACAACTGACAACAACTAATACCCTGACCTAGAACTAGACCTAGATGTGTTTCTGTTGCCGCTATAACAACAAATACAAATAAAAAACAATAATATATATATTCAAGGGGGCGCGCTCCCATACTACACAACAGACATGATGTTTTTGCCGTTTTTATAGATAATGGAATGGAACCCTTCGTGCGCAAGTCCGACTCGCACGTAGCCGGTTTTTTGACAGTGTTTACAATTTGTGAAAATTTCTAATTGTCCTTCTATCTTTATCCTTGTCTATCTAACTCTAAACCTAGCTGTAAGTTTCGTATGAAATAAAATGAATAAACAACTGTTAGGCTGTGTAAGATATTCAGTCACCCTATAAATTTATACATCAATACTCAATTGTTTAGGGTACAACAAACGGCGACGGTGACGAGTCCATGATGAATGTTGATGAGAATGGCGAAGAAGATGTTGACAACTTGCAGTTAGCCTGGGAGATGCTTGGTAAGTGGCACATGTATGATAATTTACGATCTATAGAACAAATCATAATCGCGCTGGAAGTCGTTGGGTGCGGGCAGCGCAAGACCGGTCATTGTGGAGATTTTTGGGAGAGCAGCCTTTGTCGAAAAGTGGACGTGTGTATATCGTGCTGGCATGATGATGATGATGAGAATAATGAAGAAGCGTAATTACAAGTAAAGCTGCAGAATGATTGTGAGAACGCAAAACTGATCGTTCTGTCTCTTTTGTACTCGTTAGGTTAGATGGAAAAGTGACCTGTAGTACACAGTGTAGTTTCCTAACCTAGTATATGTGTAACAGTCAAAACACAAAATCAATCAAAACCACCTTAGACTGCAAAAATCAGTCTTAAAGTACCCAGCTTTGACTAAGGCTGTGAAGCCGCGGTTGAATTGTGCTGGATAACAGAGACACAGACACCGGGTTCTTCTCCCTCCCTTTTCGGGGAGTAAGGTTTCGGGCTGGAAATGAGGATAACCTCGTATCCTCATTTCCAAGGCTAGACGCTGTAGCCCCCCAGGGAATTTGGTGGGTGCGAGCGCCAGCCCGTTTTGCGCCGGCGGCCGCGTCGTACACATATAGACGATAATTCGTCATGGTAAGGTTTTTAGTGGAGTCCCGCACCCGTCGCAGCTAACGAGAAGCATCTCCACCTAGGAATGCGGGTAACCGCGTCTCACCGTCTCCTTCTAGACGTCTCGCTCTAGAGGTTGATTGACTCCAGGGGTCACTTGACCCCGACCGACGGAGCGGGCTTGTGCGGACGGCGACAGAACGCTACGAACCTGGTTTAACGTCGTCAACTTCGCTTGACAAACGCACGCATTGTTTACGTTACTCGGCGGTTCGTCACTAGACGTCAAATTGACGGAGCGGACGGTGTGGCGCCCCGAGTCGCCTGCGGTAATTGTTTTTACCGTGCGTACATTGTAGATGCGTACGTTGGTGTGGGTGCTCGACGCACGCGGGCGGAGCAGCAACCCCACCCCTAATGACGGGGCGCAAAAACTGTAGACGCGCGCGAGGGCTGGCCAGAGGCAAACGTAATAACGGGATAACACGAGCCGCGCAGTCCGTGTAGACTCGACTCGTCATAACTAGAACGCGAGCCTACTCGTTTTATCCCGGATAGGGATTCGGATGGTGTAATGGCAATGAGACAGCAATCAATTTTTTTTCTATTGCATGCATTTTGTATTATTTTCTAAAACTTGTGATTCTTCGAGTGTTAAAGTGTAATAATTGTTGATTATTAACCTCTACCGGTTCGTTAACGTGCCCGAGTGTGGGCAAATGATACAAACATTAGGAAATGCTACTTTTCGTGTTCTCTACAAAACTCGACATAAAGTTTCAGTAAAGTATCCACGGCTTTACTGAAAAGGGAAAAGGGGAGGGATTAATCTCACATTTCATCACCCTCTCCTCTATCATCATCATCATCTTAGATTTAGCAACTCATGTGAGAAAAACTGATACGGATGACAAGGCGGTATGGCCATGTTGGCTTTAGCCTGCCCTATGGGCAAAACAAAAGAAAATCGTGCTAGCACGCGCCGTTGAACCGCGGCTTAATGGTTTTAAACGTGTTCATTTATTTGAGCCAGTGGGCAGGCTAGAGTGATGAAGGTCATCCATGTACCGTGTTCGTTTCCAGACCTGGCGCGCAGCATCCTGACGCGGCGCGCGGCGGCCGGCGGCGGCGCGGCGCGCGCGCTGCTGGCCGACGTGCACCTCGCGCTCGGGGAGGTGGCGCTCGAGAGCGAGACCTACGACAAGGCGGTCCTCGACATGCGTCAGTACTACCCTCTCTCTCTCTCTCTCTCTCTCTCGCGCGCGCGCTGCTGGCCGACGTGCACCTCGCGCTCGGGGAGGTGGCGCTCGAGAGCGAGACCTACGACAAGGCGGTCCTCGACATGCGTCAGTACTACCCTCTCTCTCTCTCTCTCTCTCTCTCTCTCTCTCTCTCTCGCGCGCGCGCTGCTGGCCGACGTGCACCTCGCGCTCGGGGAGGTGGCGCTCGAGAGCGAGACCTACGACAAGGCGGTCCTCGACATGCGTCAGTACTACCCTCTCTCTCTCTCTCTCTCTCTCTCGCGCGCGCGCTGCTGGCCGACGTGCACCTCGCGCTCGGGGAGGTGGCGCTCGAGAGCGAGACCTACGACAAGGCGGTCCTCGACATGCGTCAGTACTACCCTCTCTCTCTCTCTCTCTCTCTCTCTCTCTCGCGCGCGCGCTGCTGGCCGACGTGCACCTCGCGCTCGGGGAGGTGGCGCTCGAGAGCGAGACCTACGACAAGGCGGTCCTCGACATGCGTCAGTACTACCCTCTCTCTCTCTCTCTCTCTCTCTCTCTCTCTCTCTCGCGCGCGCGCTGCTGGCCGACGTGCACCTCGCGCTCGGGGAGGTGGCGCTCGAGAGCGAGACCTACGACAAGGCGGTCCTCGACATGCGTCAGTACTACCCTCTCTCTCTCTCTCTCTCTCTCTCTCTCGCGCGCGCGCTGCTGGCCGACGTGCACCTCGCGCTCGGGGAGGTGGCGCTCGAGAGCGAGACCTACGACAAGGCGGTCCTCGACATGCGTCAGTACTACCCCCTCTCTCTCTCTCTCTATCTCTCTATCTCTCTCTCTATATATCTCTCTATCTCTCTCTCTCTCTCTCTCGCGCGCTGCTGGCCGACGTGCACCTCGCGCTCGGGGAGGTGGCGCTCGAGAGCGAGACCTACGACAAGGCGGTCCTCGACATGCGTCAGTACTACCCCCCCTCTCTCTCTCTCTCTATCTCTCTCTCTCTATCTCTCTCTCTATCTCTCTCTATATATCTCTCTATCTCTCTCTCTATCTCTCTCTCTCTCTCTCTCTCTCTCTCTCTCTCTCTGTCTCTCTCTCTCTCTCTCAGTTTAAATGGTATCCATAGTTTATTTTATTGTATATTTATAATGTAAGTAGCTGTTGGTTCTCCTATAAACAAATGTCCATGCTCGCACCCCTGGAGTGCTATCACCGTTCTTAGTGCTTTGGCTTTGGCCATCATGCGGGAGCGAGTCGCGTCCCTGATGCGCCGCTTGCGGGGCAGCTCCAACATCTACCTGCAACTAATTGCTTCGAGGATGGATTTAAAATGCCCAAAAATGCACTGGTGCATTATTGGGCATTCTAAATTAATCATGCTCAACATGCATCTTAGTGATGCATGTTGAGCATTCTGGATCCAGACCTAAATATAGATTAAGATGACTGTTGTAGACTGACATTGTTTTATTTATTTTTGTGGTATTATTTATTTATTTTGAATTTTAATGTAATTGTGTAATTTTATTGTTTTTTTTTCTTATTTATTGTGTAATTTTAAATCTTTATTAATGCTGATATAGACTTAAATCTGAAATAAATTATATTATTTTTATTATTATTATGTTAGTCAATCGGTAAACAGACACTTCAAATCGACATTTTTTTTTTCGGACGATAGACTGATTTGTGTCTAGAGTGCTAGCACCGTTTTTAGTCAATCGGTAAACACATTTCAAATGATAAAATCCAGTGGTTTTTGGCTAATTTAAACGTCAGATTACCGATCGACAAGGAACTGTGCTACCGTCCCTAGATTGAAACAGCAGGCTTATTATCTAAGTTAGCGATGAAACCAATGAAACCAAGATTGCTTATTTTTGACGGTTGAAGCGGATCGCGAGAGCGTTTCGTATTCCGTAGCGGCCATCATGGAGGATCGCGATCGCGAGCGCTGTGAAACAAATTGAATGAACAAATCCCCATACTTTGACTTAAAATTGGTATTACGTAACTCCGTTGACAGCTCCAAGCAAATTAGGAAATGTCAAATGAAGACGGAAGCTAATCCGCCTCCGTTATCAAACCAAGAGTCGTACTAACGGAGAATTTGGAGTCTAAAACGCTGTAGATTCTAATCCCTAACTATGAATGTTGCATAGCCTCGGAATAGCTGCAGTCTTTTGTCTTTTTCGATTAAGTAGTTAAAAATTTGAAAAAAAAAGACAACACTGTACTTAAATAGGTATTGCTTGTGTTCCTGTTTAAGTAAACTTGTGGAGATTGGAAGAGTAAGCTTTCGCCTATGTAATAGGAGTATTCTGTGTCTTTCCCGCCGAGCTGCAGAACGGAAGGAGAGTATTAGACGTCCAAGGTAATTACAGCGAGATTTTGTTCTAAATATTTTCGCAGAAACCTAACCCTAAATTTAATAAGTTGGTGGACATCATTTATTTCTTTGGCAGTGTTAAGTACTGTATGGATTGCTATTCTACGCAATTATGGGGGTTAGGTGATGTTCTATTGGTTCTCCTTCTCCAAAGAAGCTACAGCAGGCAACATGTCTAAATTAAAGAAAGTTTAATACTATGCTAAACCCTACGAAAACTTTGTTAAGGACCGCATAAATTACGTGCACGCATACAATTCACCAGTCACAAACGCAACAGTGATAATTATTGTTGTCTAGTCTGTTTGCTTGTTGTTGTATTTGGCCTATGTGCTGTGTACTAGAAATTAGAGTCATACTGCTTCTTCCTTATATAATTTCTAAACCAGAGAACAATTTTATGCTTGATTAATGAAGAAACTGTAATCTACATATTAACTGATACTTTTAATTAATATTTTAGCTTCTACAATTCACGTGAGGTCCCCCCGAGTGGTTGAATGTGTGTGATGGCTGCCACTACTGCATCTTCATTCCAAAACAGGCTAAGAAGAAGCACAACTCATTCTGTAGAAAGGATCTTTGAATGGTAAATATTACTTACCTAGTTTACAAAACATAATTATTACAAGCTTTTACTTACTTCACTTTTAATACTTTTGTGCATTATTTAATGTCATTTGCTACATAACTGGAGTCTTGTGTATGGCGACAGGCTTCTTCCTGTAACATTTGGTTCTAAATATTGTCAAGCGAATTGTGGTAATACATCTGAAAACTCTTTCACGGCCAGTGTGATGATGTTATGTTATTTAGTTTCACCTCTTAGTTTCACATCAATAACTAAATCTTGCAAGCTAAAGACCCACTTCCCAGTGTGGGACTGAGCTGAAATGAAGGCTTAATATCCAAAAGGCAGTTATTGATGAATCATCATGCTTAAATTATTTACTTAACTGAAAATTATTTTTATTACAGAATCAGGGTTTTGGCGGCATGTAATGCTTCACCACCTGGACTTCTGGCGAGTCTGGCAAGTAGGCAGTACAGAGCTGAGTCAAGTCCTTGGAGCTTGGAGGCTACTAAAACGCCGCCTGGATCATCGCGCTGACACCTTCTGGAGTAGTCACTGGTGGAGGCTGAGTTTGTGTATAGAGGCTGACGGTGTACCCACTACCCTTGCCATAGACCCGTCCACAAGTGATGTTTTAACAAGACAGTGTAAATGTGACAGTGTTTTTTATCCACCTGTACATAGTCGAGAGTAACAGGTAGTTCATAATATTACTTAGTATAGGGGTTAAGATATCTTTATAAATTGTACTGTATTGTGTAAATTGTTGTTCATAATCTTTAGTTGTATTATTGTTCTTGATAGCTATCAGTAGATATCATTTTACAACTTTGTATAAAAGATTTCAATTGTAAGAAAACTATTTCCTAAAATTGAATTAATGTAATTTTTACCAGGCAGTTTGGTATAAAAATCAAATAGGAATTTGTTAATTATTACTATTTACCTACTGTTGTATTTTAAGCTTGGATTAATCAAGAAATAAAGACTCCATTGAGTTTGTGGCCAGTTCTTCTCTGTCACAATGATTAAATCAGCAGAATAAAATATTGCATTCACATAAATTCTTGTTTGTATTTCAACAAACTCCTTATATTATTATGGGTATAGGGCAGAAAAACAATGACTATATAGAGTATAATAAAATCAACAAAGATAAGTACTTATTTATTTGTATGTACTCACACAAAACATTCATAATATTTGAAATAAAGTAATACAATTCTATACATTCAACTATGTATAATAGTAGCATAATAGAACAGCAGTTTATTCTCAAACTGATTTGATAGTGAAGGTTTCTCGCATTAGTGTTGGTTAAGACTCACAATAGAATGTAATTGTGACTATGCATGCTAGCTTTGGGTTAATTCTTCCAGTCGCACCATCTGCATTACTGCTCTGGCCTGCAGGGTAGCTGCTAGTGCCGCTGTGCTCCTATGCAACTAGTTGCCTCTTCTCAATATCCATAGCCCATTACGGCCCACCGGCTGTGGACAGACATCAAAATTAATTACAAAACATGAAGGAACCTCTTTTCAAATTTCTTAAATCCACCTGTTTGAGTGTGAAGAAGTAACAAACAAACACAAATATTCGCCTTTTTAATTTGGTAGTCATGTAATATTTAGCTGTAGTTTCATAAAGAAAGCAGAATTGGTGCCAAGAAATTACATACAATTATAGTTATTGATGCTTTTTAAAAAACTTACATCTCTCCATTTAATGCGTCTCCACGAGTCTTCGCTACACCCGCACTTTACGCATTTAGGCGGTAAGTCAGTTCATCCCAAAGCTGGTGGGCCTGTAATTTCGCCAACGGGCCATTGTTACACAGCTGGGCAGTCGCTCTGAATCTCCGTCTGTACTCCTCGAGGTAATCAAGGAAAACCTCTGTAACCTCTGAAAGTCCCACTGGCTGTCCACTACCTGCGTTGGTGCTGGTGATAATCATATCAAAATCTTGGTTTCAAGACACATTACACTTTGATGTTTTCTTCAACTTCAACTGTTGGTCTAGGGCTCTTAAGAAGACACTGTCTTCTTAACTCCGCCAATGTCACGTAGCCGTAGAATAGGCCATCAAACGCAGAGAACTTGTACGGTTTTTAAACTAATTATCTTGTATAATTAGTTTTAATTGTTGATCACTGATATTATTTTGTTTACAAATTTTCGAGTTCAGAAAACGCGCTAAAATCGAAATGATGTCCAAATGTCAGTTGTCAACGCTTTGAAGTTTACATTTTTTTCTAAATGTTTGCGTTTTGGTAATCCTTTGGCAATGCTTTTTGGAACTATTTAATTTTTTTATTATTAGCGTCTATAAGTTAATAAATATTCGACATACATAGAGATATCAGAAGCAAAACGTTTATATTTGTAAAGAGGCATAATTTTGTTCCATTTATTCAATTGTGGGCAAGCTTAAAAGCAAGCGCAGGAAATAAATTGTACGACCCCCCTTTTCAAACAACGAAACGTATGAAACCGTTCCATTTGCTTCATCTTTTGTCATTCATTCGTTAGCGATCGCGATAGAAAAAGTTGCCTAATACCGAATTGCCGATCGTGATTACGGAGGTCTTGCCTTCGCTATCATCACAATCCGCTTCATCGCTTTCACTACATAATAAGCCTGCGGGTCATTTTTTAACCGCGGGTACAGACCGATTTAAACTTAATGGCGTATGTGAAGTTAGGCGCGAAACGCTGCGCAATTGCAAATGAAGGTATACGCGGGCGTCAGTGAGGCAAGACGACGTGAAGTCTTGCTTGCGGCGCACTTCACAGCCGCCATTACGTTTTAACTACATATAACTATACTAAATTGCAAACTTGAATAAAAATTGCCCTGTTGTTTTCAGAAAGCTGCCTAGAACTTCAAAAGGATCTCTATGGGAGCGATGACAGACGCATTGCCGAGACACATTATCAAATTGGTAAGAATGAAAAAATATTATTTAAAAAAATCAAAGAAAAATCTTACCAAAACTTTGATAGACCAAAGCTATTAATTCTGTTCCTATGAAAATCCTTACTGAAATTAAAAGTGTAAACCAAATTTCCTTCCAGGCTTGGCCAACTCGCTCGCATCGAGCTTCGAAGAAGCAATAACACACTTCAAGAACGCGGCAAACATCCTAGAATCTCGCATTAAAACCCTCGAAAGTCCGTCAACAAGCGACGATGCGACCGTCAAAAAACACTCCACCGACCCTCACTACACCGCCGAAGCAGAAATCAAAGAACTAAAGGAACTCTTACCAGAAATACAAGAGAAGATACAGGATATGATGGATTATAAAGCGGAGGTAAGACCTTGTGATTGTATCGAGGAAACTAGGAAGATGTTGCGTGGGATGATACTTAAAGAGCAGAATCGCTGCGAGGTTCATTGCCAGGGTTAGGTTTGTAATGCTTGTTACACACAACGCTGTAGCTTGCGCAAGATATAACGAGCTAGCTGTCAGTTGACATCAAATAGGATCCTACCAATCACAATACGGATACAGATAAATACAGCAGATACTGCTGTGTTCTGAATCCAATCAGATTTGATTTGGGCTACAGCCTCTCAGTCATCTTTAATGCAGGTGATAGAGATAGTGAATGCGGGTCTTGAAATAATTAAAAATAAAATAACTCCCTAAAAGGTGCAAGCTGTTTAATCGAATTAGCTTTTATACTTCCGCCCGTGTGGCTCATGAATCCCTAGTTGAGACCCTAATTCAAGGTGTGTTTTTAACACAAATATTTGAACGCTGGCGCAAGTTATTGTAATCAGTGTTTTTCTTGCGCAAGCTACTGTCGTGTGCAACAAGCTTAAGCTAAAATCGAGGCATGCCTTATAAAACTTAACATTCTTTTTTTTTTAATAATTAAATAATAAGTTGTAATCAATAAACTAGATAAGCTATAAGTATTTTATGAATCTGACATTCCATGACAAATTAGCGTTTATGTTAGAATTTGAAGTTCCTACTATTAGTTGAAAGTGTATCGAAAGTGCCAAAACTTGCCTTGAAATTGTGATAAAAGTTAATAATGGTTGCCTGATTTGTTAGACTGTTGTACCAGTATTATTATGGTTGAAAATTGTTGAGTAGATCTGTAAATCTAATATCAGAAGACGAGTGATTCAGTCCCAAAGTTGGACCGGCTAAACTGAGTCTGACCAATGCTTTCATGCTGACTCGCTTGCACGAGTATTTAGGCCTGTCACTCTGTCCCTGTCATCCGTAGTGCAAAGCCTGTTTTGTGAGCATTACTAGAATGTCACAAGTTTTGTTTGAAATCGTTATTGATTGAGGCTTTAGTTTTTTTTAAATAAAAATTTGTTGAAAGCAACAGAAAAACGCTTACTAAGTAAAATTTATCTTTCCAAGTACTTGATTTCTGGAAATGTGTCTAACATCTGTACTTATTTAAAAGTAAGTAAATACAAAACAGAGTTGTGAATGTTAATTTTTAGGAAAAGGAATCGTAATCAGAAGACTGCATATTTGTTAAAAAAAAGTCTGATATTTTAGTTCTAGAATGGTCGATTTTAGAGGTTTCAAATGTTAAAACATTCTCTTTACTGCATAAACAACCGATAAGTTATTTAGGCAAGCAGTGATCGATCCCGTCGCTCCAAATGAGGCGAGTCAGTGGTCAAACGTATGCCTAGTTCGTTGTAAAAAACATCTGTTCGTAAAACGTTGTTTTGTGATTTATTTGCGCGATAGTTCTCGCCTGCGCGAAGTTTACCTTTTTTTTACATATTAGTATTTTGAGTGTTTATGCATAAAGCCCCTACCAGACTGTTGCCGCGAACACTCGCAAGGGGCCGATACGTCGTTCCCATTGGTATATTGGCAATATGAATACTTTCAAGGCTATTCGAGCAAATAGTCTGGGACAGGCCGATTCAAACGGCCTGTCATGACGGCTGTGAAGTTAGGCGCGAAACGCTACGCAGTAGCGAAAACGAAGGTATCACAGAGACAAGACGCCGCGGTCTCGTTTGCGACGCACGCGCACATCCGCTACTAAGTTTGAATCAGTATACAGGCTTAAGAGGGTACATTTTTAGTTTTTTAAAGTCAACGAAAGCCTTTAAAACCGATTTTGATAGCGTTGATTCTGATGCACGATTTTCTAAAATAATTTGACAGCACTAAAATTGTCATCATCCTCGCACGTATTGACAAGAAGAAAAATGACTCAGATAGTTTTAGTCCTGTGAGATTAGTTTAGTACATGGTAAAAAGAATCTCCGTCAATGTTAACCTATTTAATACTCATACTCTCTTACTAAAAACGTTGTATAAGCCTTGGAATGTTGTTGTGTGTTAAGTGTTGTCTTTTTCTAACAAGCAAAAAAAAAAAGAAAGAAAAGATAAAACACTATAATTATTCCGAGACTACGCAATGTTTACTTGTAAGAAGGTTAGTATGTAAGTTCTAGATAATAAGTTGCATTTACCTACCACACGGCCATTTTTGTACTGAGTTTTACATTGAAATAAAAAATTATGCTTATATTGAAAACTTGTATCATTTCAGCAATCCTAAGTAAAGCTATATTAATGGCCATGTGGTATTTGTTTAGTTTTGTTAGATCATGGCCATTGATGTATTCTAGTGTATTTGCCCTGCCTCCAAATTTTACTAACCAATTGTTAATTAATTTCCTTAAATGTAACTTTTTGTATGCCAGAAGTGTCAAAAGTAGACGATTCATTAAAAATTTGAAAACAGTTGGTTAGTAAAATCGAGGCCGATAGATATGATAGAAAGTAGTAGTATGTAGATAAAAAGTTAGGCTAGAGTGAATAAGTACCTTATAGGTCGTCGTGCTCCATCTTAGACCACAACGTCGCTTAACATCAGGCGAGTTGGTGGTCAAACGCTGACCTATTCTACATTAAAAAAAAAGTTCAATTCAAAAGCTAAATTGAATGGGGAGTAGCATTTTATAGTCACTCAACTACTATACGCAGTTTAATTACTATAAAATAACAAAGAGTAACTAATTAAGTAGTTCAATGAATAGCAAATAGCCTGCCACAGTATTCCTACAATATTAAGTTGAATTACTAGGAATAGAAGTCCCTAGATCAGTGTTTTAGTTATTGAATGATTCAAAACAGAAAACTAGGGTCAACTAGGGTAAATGCGTCTGTAATGCAATTGCGTCTTTCGAGAATTACTGACAAACCCTTCACAAATTAGGCGCCAGCTACATCTTATTTCTATCTTTAGTTGCAATAATCTGTACAAGATGGCGTTAGTTGCCTAATTTGAAAAGGACTTGTCAGGAATTCTCGAAAGACGCAATTACCCCACAGACGCGATTGCCTCAGTTGACCCTAAATAATTTTAAGGCGCTGAGTTGTGAAAACTAAGCCAAAAAACTTCGTTGTAAGCTGGAATAGTTTAGAAATGAGCCATCAGAAAAAGCTTAGTTTTCTAACTTTTTACTAAATAAAGGCTTAGATTTCCTAATTGAACGCCTATGACTACGTACTCGTATGTCTAGAGAGAGTTCCGTACTGTTTATGAACGAAAAGTGACAGGCCAACTTTTTTACACCAGTGTGCGTGACATGCACGTCTCTTACTAGGGTTGCGTCATACATTTTGTTCGTTTGGAACCTAACGGTTAGCAGTTTTTTTTTTGGCCCATGCAAAGTTTTTGCAGTCCATCTGGACATACTCGTATTACTTATCAAAGCTAAATGCCTAAGAAAAAAGACAGAATTGAGCGAATTTTATGTCTGCTTAGTTTTCGAATTTTGGCGTTTTCTTATTTAATAACAAGCTGCGCCCCGCGGTTTCACCCGCGATTAAAAAGTATCCTATGTGCTATTCTAGACTATAATCCTATCTCTGTGCCGAATTTCATCCAGATCTGTTCAGCCGTTCTGGAGTGAAAGAGTAACAAACATCCATCCATCCATCCATCCATTCTTACAAACTTTCGCGTGTATAATATTAGTAGGATATAACAGTGTCGTAAGCGAGCGAGACACCTGCGAAGCCTTAAGATACACCTTAAGGGAATAGGAAAAGCTAAGCCTTCATTTCTTTCTAGACGATCAAACGCGTCCGCGAGAGCCTGTGCCCATCGAACGGCGAGGGAGCAACGAGCTCCAACGGAGCCTCCTCATCATTCTCCTCCTCATCCAGCAGTTCCAAGGCAGCCGCCTCGGACATCTCTCATCTCATCAAGAGGAAACGGAAGGCCAGCGACGAGCCAGACTCCTCGGCTAAAAGACCCGCTCCCGAAACATGAATGTGAATAGAGCCTTAACGCGGTACTGTCAGATGAATAAGTGTTCAAGTGTCGGTTCAGTTGAACCTCTGTCTAAATTAATCCTTTTTTTTACCAATCAAAACATTTATTTACCAATAATAAATAGCTACACATGGTTATTTGTAACTTACCAGAAACCTCATAAGGGTTCATTGTACTCATCAATATGAACAACTTTTACTAAGGGGCGAACTGCGAAATCGCGAAAAAAAAATCAGCTGTTCCATACATTTTGTCAAAGATGATTGAACTTTTTGTATGGAACAGCTGTTTTTTTTTGCGATTACTGGATTGACTTCATAGTAAAAGTAGTTCGTACTGATGAGTACAATGAACCCTTAAGAGGTTTTTGATTAGGTACCAATAACCCTGTATAAGCCTAAAATAAACCTAACATAAACAACAAATTACAAATAGGAAACAGCGCTCAAGTCAGTATCCGCAGGTAAAGTACCCAAAAGGCTGGCAACGTTACCTCGCTGAATAGCGATGCTAATTCTCTGACCGAGGTTAAGCACCAGCTCTTTGGTCGTTTCTCTCTTCACCAATCTTGGTCATAGATTGGTAAAAAGAGAACAAACGACCAATTATTTTGAATATACTTACAAATCATATTTTAAAGGCCAATTCTCTACATCCCAAACAACTTTTATTACGGGACCAACCCTAGAATTGCAAAATAAAAATCAGTTGTTTCATACATTTTCTCGATGGACAATTAACTATTTGTAAGGAACAGCTGACTTTGTTTGCGATTTCAGAGTTGGTCATATAGTAAAAGTTGTTTGTCATGATATAGGGAATCAGCCTTTCAAATGCCAGTAAATATATTATGCATAGTGGTGTATTTAAATACATATTCTATCCCACTCACTTTTTATCTGGTTAGACAGCCCGAGTGCACCTACCTAGGTTTTCTCTAAGCGATCACAAATTTGATTTTAGCGTGAACTACGACTCCGCTTAATTAAGCCTGGTTTCTCTTGTGACGTCATAGAAATATAGTTTAAAGATAGAAACACAAAAAACAAATAGGTATACACCAGAAAACACAAAAACAAAAGAAAAAGAATATCGCCGAGTCCCATATGCTGGGTACACACCAAGCCAACGAATGCCAAAGAATACGCTGTGTCCCGTTTCGTTCCAATAAAGTAAAACAAGATGCAGCATAACACACAGTAGATGTGCCTATGAAACGACTTGCGAAAAGCGATTCAATGCTAAATACATACGGTCGATATTGTTTATTTTTTTAAATTCAAGTTTCTGACATGACAACGTCTTATAATTCAATAGAGCCGGCTGTACGCACGAAAAAACATGACTCATGCGGCGTTACCTCGGTCTGAGGCGTTCCATGTAAGGCTTGAAGTGCAAGCGAGAGCGCGGAACGAGCGACAAAGAAGCACAATCGGCCTTTGCGTTCGGCAGCGTTCGACATCCGTCTCTCTCCTACTTGAGTGAGCACGTTGTCACGTTCAACTATCGTCAGTGAACCGACTTTACAGACAACCAATTTTTTACCGGACATGCGGACATCGTTGCTTATCCGGACATCCTGATTAACAACGCAGCTTTGCGTACGCGAAGGTCGTTTTCAGGAAATTCGGTTTTCGCGGATCGGGCGCTATGGTGCCAATCGACGGGTTAAAACTACAGCATGTTACAAAAACCCTGTTACAAAAACATTGTACGGCATGTACAATGTACATACACTTATAAATATTCATGCATAAATACAAAAAAAATATGCACGTTAAGACAAGCAAGAGCTATGACCAGTTTAGAACGCAAGAAAAAAAGGAAATTTTACAATAATGTTAACAAATCTGTATCATATTTGCGGCTTTTATTTTAAGAAAGTAGCGGCACGACGAGCATAGTTTAAAAATAAATACGACGCGATTAGTGGCTGCGTAGTGCAATGTGTGCAAATATTAATAGTCAATATTTAATTCAAACTAGCATAATAGCATTCTCCAGTCGAAACTGTATGCGTACCTCGCGAATATGACATGGGTTTTGTAACACCCTGTATAACTTAACAACTGGCGACCTTGTAAATAGTAACTAGGTATTCAATAGTTGGCACGCTCGCTTTTTAGCAGCTTGAAGCTAACTAGATAAAAGTGATCTGAAATACCACTTCTGAGCAAGTCTTATATCTATTAATAATTGGGCTTAAATGTTCAACGTCTCTTCAGCGGTGCTATTAACGATCATTCGGAAGCGTTTCTGATCGGATCCCAGAAATTTCAAACTCAAATTGTTTGAATCTCCGTCTACTTTTATACATTTTGGAATTGGGAATCAAGTATAAACCCGATCGGAATAATTAATCACGTTTAAAAACTTATGAATATAGACTGAGATTCAAATAATTTAGGTTTAACATTTTTGAAATCCGAACGGAAACGTTTCCGAATGGTTGTGAATAGCCCTGCAGTACGTTAGAATTTAAAAAAGAAAGACAACGATTTTAGTGCAAGCAATTTAGTTTAGAAATGGTACAATTGAATTGACACTTATTTTGTATTTTTGATGATCGGAATATTTATGATTACTGTTTTAAATTTGGTCAAATATTTGGTAAAAAACAAGCTTAAGAGTAAATTAAAATTAGTTTGTAATGATAATGTAAACATGAATAAAAAAAATTAAAACATTTTTCGAAAGTTTTTACAATAATTTTATTTCCTTGCCGCGTTAAGAATACTTACTCATTTTACCTAGTGTTTAGTAAATAAGGTATATCTTATGCCCCGTTTAGATAATGGCTGAGTACAGGCGAAAAGGGGCATCACGAGTATGTAAATGGCCTACTCGGTACTCCCACGAGTTTTTTGCCGTTCTCGGCTCGGTTTCGGTTTTTTGGCCCGACTCAAAGGATTATTGGCCTGTATTCGTTTAGCCGTTTACATATTCGTCCTTGTTCAGTTGACTCGTGACCTTAGTCGCAAGCGGTCGTCAAAGCGGTTGTTTTTTTTTTGATGGATTAAATCATTGGACGAGTATGCATACATTTAAAAGTTTATAGACGTTAGTACCAGCGAAAACCCGTGATATTTGGATCATGAACATCGATAATAAGTAATCGTGACCTACTAGGTCTTCTACTAGGTCTACTAGGTCTTCGTGCTTCATTTTAGGCCACAATGTCGCTTCACTTCAGGCGAGTTGATAGTCAAAATAAATGTTGACCTATTCTTTACTAGCTGTCACCCCGCGACTTCGTTCGCATTTATTATTTATATAAATATACGAGTATATATATATATGTGAGCTATCCTATCTGTTAAATTAGATCGAACTGCACACGGTGTGCAAATTTGATTGAAATCGGTTAAGTAGTTTAGGAGTCTATAGCGGACAAACAACGTGACACGTAATTTATAAACATTATAATAATATAATATAATATAATATAATATAATATAATATAATATAATATAATATAATATAATATAATATAATATAATATAATATAATATAATATAATATAATATAATATAATATAATATAATATAATATAATATAATATAATATAATATAATATAATATAATATAATATAATATAATATAATATAATATAATATAATATAATACAATATAAGTTGTTACAATAAATGTTTTCATTTTTTTCATTAAGAAGATAAAAAAAGGGTTCCATGAAATTTTAAATCCTTTTTGATCGATTTCACAAGTATAGAAAAGTCATTAATGAAGTTTGGATCCGTATCTTGACAATTATGAAGGTATCTGTTGCTGAATTAAAGATATTTTTGAACGACTTTCTTTTGGAGGAGGTTCTCAATTCGACTGTAGGTATGATTTTATCTTTTTTTTGTGTGTATTAACAATACTCCGCCAATTGTGAATCTATTATACAACGATTATTTTTATACACTATATCGAAATCGATCAAGCCATTTTTAAAAATCAACAAGAGTCTAAAAAATAAATGTTTACATAAATGACGGAAGTCGGTTTTTCAAGCTTTGCTTTTTAAGTTATTTCTTTTTTCTTTCTTTCGTGAGTTGAAAAAAATTAAACAGACGTAAACCCGTAGCAGCGAGTCGCACGTCATTCACGTTTTGAGGATCTGTGGTAACTGAGGATGTAGACGAGTATGTAAACGGGTGTTCTCGTGGTCGTATTTTTAAAAGAATTGTTTGGCGAGTTATGCTACGAGTTGTTCACCACGTGTGTAAATGAAGCAATAGGTCTGTATTTCACGTGGAAACTAAAAAAGAAAGTTCCAACATAAATTATACATCACTAACAAGTCCCTAGAAAATCACAGCACTGGAAAAGTGACCAACAAGTCACTGTAACTAAGAAGACATGGTGACTAAGAAGTCATTGTGACTAAGAAGTCATGGCGACTAAGAAATCATGGCGACTAAGAAGTCACTGTGACTAAAAATCATTGTGACTAAAAAGTCACTGACTATGAAGCAGCGATTAATCTCTTAGTTTAAGCCTATTGTTAAGGTGCTTGATAACTCCGCAAATGTCACGTAGAATCAAATATACAATAACACCTAATATACGGTACCTAGTACCTAACATATGGTTTTAAACTACATATTTTATGACCGGTAAAATTAAGTGAAAGATTTTTTAAGTCGTAATTTTGTACAAATGGATCTGTGTAAGAATTATTTGATTTTTGTGATGCTAGACTGATATCAAACATCGTTTCTGTAATACGTATATTAAAATATCATCCCAGTTTTTGTACAGTTATTTTAGTATTTATAATTTGGTGCGTTAGGTCTCTTTTGTTTATTCTTAGTTCTTAGAGTTAATAAGATATTATGGTATGTAATGTACGCATAATTGAAGACTTATGTTATTAGGCACTAAAACTTATAAATGAAGCGAGAAGAAAGGGCTTATTCAGTTTTTTTTTTATATATTTGTATAACCCTTAAACCGCCTGGGTCTTGTTTATCCCGTAGACTTTCGAGGCTGTGTGAACTTGGCACCCGACTTTGAAAAAAAATTTTTTTTTATAATTTAATTAATAGATTTCGGTAAGTATAAGATAGTAGTGATGTTAACTTTTTAAGTAGTAGTGCCAAAAAAATAAAATAAAAAAATTAAAAAACGTCAGCCCCCGACTTTGAAAAAAAAAATTTTTTTCTACGGTTTCGTATACTAAAACGTTAGTAGTTGATTGTAGTAATTTTTTTTTGTTTGTAGTACAAAAGGAAAAAAAAAATTTTTTTTCCTAGTATATTTCCATAGAAAAAAATACTCATTTATTAGATATTATTTGATAGATTTTAATAAGTACTTGATGGAAGAGAAGCTATTTTAAAAATTAAATGTGCCCAAAACATAAAAAAAAATATAAACAAAAAATATCTTCCCCAAAATTGCAATCACTGAAAAAAATCTTTCACTACAAACTTTTACAAACATCTTTCAGGCAATTTTAGTGTTTTTGGACGTTTGTAGTTATCGTATGGCACTTCGATCGGAACCAATTTAAGAAAACTAAGTGAAAACCTAGATTTTTTCACATATATCGATTTTGAACAATTTCTGTACAACTACAAACGATTTTTTTCCACTACAAACCTCTACGAAGCTCTCTCAGTCGTTTTCAACGTTTGTAGTAATTGTATGTTACTTCAATCAGAATCAATTAACGAAAACTCCGTTAAAACCTACATTTGGTCACTTAAATCGCCTTTGAGCAATTTCTGTACAACTACATTCGATTTTTTTTTCACTACAAACCTCTACGAAGCTCTCTCAGTCGTTTCAACGTTTGTAGTAATTGTATGTTCCTTCAATCAGAATCAATTAACGAAAACTCCGTAAAAACCTACATTTTGTCACTTTTGAACAATTTCTGTACAACTACAAACGATTTTTTTTCCACTACAAACCTCTGCAAAGGTCCTTCAGTCGTTTTCAACGTTTGTAGTAATTGTATGTTACTTCAATCAGAATCAATTAACGAAAACTCCGTTAAAACCTACATTTGGTCACTTAAATCGCCTTTGAGCAATTTCTGTACAACTACATTCGATTTTTTTTTCACTACAAACCTCTACGAAGCTCTCTCAGTCGTTTTCAACGTTTGTAGTAATTGTATGTTCCTTCAATCAGAATCAATTAACGAAAACTCCGTAAAAACCTACATTTTGTCACTTTTGAACAATTTCTGTACAACTACAAACGATTTTTTTTCCACTACAAACCTCTGCAAAGGTCCTTCAGTCGTTTTCAACGTTTGTAGTAATTGTATGTTACTTCAATCAGAATCAATTAACGAAAACTCCGTTAAAACCTACATTTGGTCACTTAAATCGCCTTTGAGCAATTTCTGTAAAACTACATTCGATTTTTTTTTCACTACAAACCTCTACGAAGCTCTCTCAGTCGTTTTCAACGTTTGTAGTAATTGTATGTTCCTTCAATCAGAATCAATTAACGAAAACTCCGTAAAAACCTACATTTTGTCACTTTTGAACAATTTCTGTACAACTACAAACGATTTTTTTTCCACTACAAACCTCTGCAAAGGTCCTTCAGTCGTTTTCAACGTTTGTAGTAATTGTATGTTCCTTCAATCAGAATCAATTAACGAAAACTCCGTAAAAACCTACATTTTGTCACTTTTGAACAATTTCTGTACAACTACATACGATTTTTTTTTCACTACAAACCTCTACAAAGGTCCCTTAGTCGTTTTCAACGTTTGTAGTAATTGTATGTTCCTTCAATCCGAATCAATTAACGAAAACTCAGTTAAATCATAGATTTTCTCACATTTATCGCTTTTGATCAATTTCTGTACAACTACAAACGATTTTTTTTCCACTACAAACCTCTACGAAGCTCTCTCAGTCATTTTCAACGTTTGTAGTAATTGCATGTTCCTTCAATCAGAATCAATTAACGAAAACTCAGTTAAAACCTAGATTTTTTCAAATTTGTCACTTTTGAACAATTTCCGTACAACTACACACGATTTTTTTTCCACTACAAACCTCTACGAAGGTCCTTCAGTCGTTTTCAACGTTTGTAGTAATTGTATGTTCCTTCAATCAGAATCAATTAACGAAAACTCCGTAAAAACCTAGATTTTGTCACCTTTGAACAATTTCTGTACAACTACATACGATTTTTTTTTCACTACAAACCTCTACAAAGGTCCCTTAGTCGTTTTCAACGTTTGTAGTGATTGTATGTTCCTTCAATCCGAATCAATTAACGAAAACTCAGTTAAATCATAGATTTTCTCACATTTATCGCTTTTGATCAATTTCTGTACAACTACAAACGATTTTTTTTCCACTACAAACCTCTACGAAGCTCTCTCAGTCGTTTTCAACGTTTGTAGTAATTGTATGTTCCTTCAATCAGAATCAATTAACGAAAACTCAGTAAAAACCTAGATTTTCTCACATTTATCGCTTTTGATCAATTTCTGTACAACTACATACGATTTTTTTTTCACTACAAACCTCTACAAAGGTCCCTTAGTCGTTTTCAACGTTTGTAGTAATTGTATGTTCCTTCAATCCAAATCAATTAACGAAAACTCAGTTAAATCATAGATTTTCTCACATTTATCGCTTTTGATCAATTTCTGTGCCACTACATACGATTTTTTTTTCACTACAAACCTCTACGAAGGTCCCTTAGTCGTTTTCAACGTTTGTAGTAATTGTATGTTCCTTCAATCAGAATCAATTAACGAAAACTCAGTAAAAACCTAGATTTTCTCACATTTATCGCTTTTGATCAATTTCTGTACAACTACATACGATTTTTTTTTCACTACAAACCTCTACGAAGCTCTCTCAGTCGTTTTCAACGTTTGTAGTAATTGTATGTTCCTTCAATCAGAATCAATTAACGAAAACTCAGTTATATCATAGATTTTCTCACATTTATCGCTTTTGATCAATTTCTGTACAACTACATTCGATTTTTTTTCCACTACAAACCTCTACGAAGCTCTCTCAGTCGTTTTCAACGTTTGTAGTAATTGTATGTTCCTACAATCAGAATCAATTAACGAAAACTCCGTAAAAACCTACATTTTGTCACTTTTGAACAATTTCTGTACAACTACATACGATTTTTTTTTCACTACAAACCTCTACAAAGGTCCCTTAGTCGTTTTCAACGTTTGTAGTAATTGTATGTTCCTTCAATCCGAATCAATTAACGAAAACTCAGTTAAATCATAGATTTTCTCACATTTATCGCTTTTGATCAATTTCTGTACAACTACAAACGATTTTTTTTCCACTACAAACCTCTACGAAGCTCTCTCAGTCGTTTTCAACGTTTGTAGTAATTTTATGTTCCTTCAATCAGAATCAATTAACGAAAACTCAATTAAAACCTAGATTTTCTCACATTTATCGCTTTTGATCAATTTCTGTACAACTACATACGGTTTTTTTTTTCAATACAAACCTCTGCGAAGGTCCTTCAGTCGTTTTCAACGTTTGTAGTAATTGTATGTTCCTACAATCAGAATCAATTAACGAAAACTCCGTAAAAACCTACATTTTGTCACTTTTGTCACTTTTGAACAATTTCTGTACAACTACAAACGATTTTTTGAACGTTGAAAACGACTGAAGGACCTTTGCAGAGGTTTGTAGTGGAAAAAAAATCGTTTGTAGTTGTACAGAAATTGTTCAAAAGTGACAAAATGTAGGTTTTTACGGAAACGAAAATCGTTCGTAGTTGTACAGAAATTGATCAAAAGCGATAAATGTGAGAAAATCTATGATTTAACTGAGTTTTCGTTAATTGATTCGGATTGTAGGAACATACAATTACTACAAACGTTGAAAACGACTGAAGGACCTTCGCAGAGGTTTGTAGTGGAAAAAAAATCGTTCGTAGTTGTACAGAAATTGATCAAAAGCGATAAATGTGAGAAAATCTATGATTTAACTGAGTTTTCGTTAATTGATTCGGATTGAAGGAACATACAATTACTACAAACGTTGAAAACGACTGAGAGAGCTTCGTAGAGGTTTGTAGTGGAAAAAAAATCGTTTGTAGTTGTACAGAAATTGATCAAAAGCGATAAATGTGAGAAAATCTATGATTTAACTGAGTTTTCGTTAATTGATTCGGATTGAAGGAACATACAATTACTACAATTGTTGAAAACGACTGAGAGAGCTTCGTAGAGGTTTGTAGTGGAAAAAAAATCGTTTGTAGTTGTACAGAAATTGATCAAAAGCGATAAATGTGAGAAAATCTATGATTTAACTGAGTTTTCGTTAATTGATTCGGATTGAAGGAACATACAATTACTACAAACGTTGAAAACGACTGAGAGAGCTTCGTAGAGGTTTGTAGTGGAAAAAAAATCGTTTGTAGTTGTACAGAAATTGATCAAAAGCGATAAATGTGAGAAAATCTATGATTTAACTGAGTTTTCGTTAATTGATTCGGATTGAAGGAACATACAATTACTACAAACGTTGAAAACGACTAAGGGACCTTTGTAGAGGTTTGTAGTGAAAAAAAAATCGTATGTAGTTGTACAGAAATTGTTCAAAAGTGACAAAATGTAGGTTTTTACGGAGTTTTCGTTAATTGATTCTGATTGAAGGAACATACAATTACTACAAACGTTGAAAACGACTGAAAGAGCTTCGTAGAGGTTTGTAGTGGAAAAAAAATCGTTTGTAGTTGTACAGAAATTGATCAAAAGCGATAAATGTGAGAAAATCTATGATTTTACTGAGTTTTCGTTAATTGATTCTGATTGAAGGAACACACAATTACTACAAACGTTGAAAACGACTGAGAGAGCTTCGTAGAGGTTTGTAGTGAAAAAAAAATCGTTTGTAGTTGTACAGAAATTGATCAAAAGCGATAAATGTGAGAAAATCTATGATTTAACTGAGTTTTCGTTAATTGATTCGGATTGAAGGAACATACAATTACTACAAACGTTGAAAACGACTAAGGGACCTTTGTAGAGGTTTGTAGTGAAAAAAAAATCGTATGTAGTTGTACAGAAATTGTTCAAAAGTGACAAAATGTAGGTTTTTACGGAGTTTTCGTTAATTGATTCTGATTGAAGGAACATACAATTACTACAAACGTTGAAAACGACTGAAAGAGCTTCGTAGAGGTTTGTAGTGGAAAAAAAATCGAATGTAGTTGTACAGAAATTGATCAAAAGCGATAAATGTGAGAAAATCTATGATTTAACTGAGTTTTCGTTAATTGATTCTGATTGAAGGAACATACAATTACTACAAACGTTGAAAACGACTGAGAGAGCTTCGTAGAGGTTTGTAGTGAAAAAAAAATCGTTTGTAGTTGTACAGAAATTGATCAAAAGCGATAAATGTGAGAAAATCTATGATTTAACTGAGTTTTCGTTAATTGATTCGGATTGAAGGAACATACAATTACTACAAACGTTGAAAACGACTGAGAGAGCTTCGTAGAGGTTTGTAGTGGAAAAAAAATCGTTTGTAGTTGTACAGAAATTGATCAAAAGCGATAAATGTGAGAAAATCTATGATTTAACTGAGTTTTCGTTAATTGATTCGGATTGAAGGAACATACAATTACTACAAACGTTGAAAACGACTGAGAGAGCTTCGTAGAGGTTTGTAGTGAAAAAAAAATCGTATGTAGTAGTACAGAAATTGATCAAAAGCGATAAATGTGAGAAAATCTAGGTTTTTACTGAGTTTTCGTTAATCGATTCTGATTGAAGGAACATACAATTACTACAAACGTTGAAAACGACTGAGAGAGCTTCGTAGAGGTTTGTAGTGGAAAAAAAATCGAATGTAGTTGTACAGAAATTGATCAAAAGCGATAAATGTGAGAAAATCTATGATTTAACTGAGTTTTCGTTAATTGATTCGGATTGAAGGAACATACAATTACTACAAACGTTGAAAACGACTAAGGGACCTTTGTAGAGGTTTGTAGTGAAAAAAAAATCGTATGTAGTTGTACAGAAATTGTTCAAAAGTGACAAAATGTAGGTTTTTACGGAGTTTTCGTTAATTGATTCTGATTGAAGGAACATACAATTACTACAAACGTTGAAAACGACTGAAAGAGCTTCGTAGAGGTTTGTAGTGGAAAAAAAATCGAATGTAGTTGTACAGAAATTGATCAAAAGCGATAAATGTGAGAAAATCTATGATTTAACTGAGTTTTCGTTAATTGATTCTGATTGAAGGAACATACAATTACTACAAACGTTGAAAACGACTGAGAGAGCTTCGTAGAGGTTTGTAGTGAAAAAAAAATCGTTTGTAGTTGTACAGAAATTGATCAAAAGCGATAAATGTGAGAAAATCTATGATTTAACTGAGTTTTCGTTAATTGATTCGGATTGAAGGAACATACAATTACTACAAACGTTGAAAACGACTGAGAGAGCTTCGTAGAGGTTTGTAGTGAAAAAAAAATCGTATGTAGTAGTACAGAAATTGATCAAAAGCGATAAATGTGAGAAAATCTATGATTTAACTGAGTTTTCGTTAATCGATTCTGATTGAAGGAACATACAATTACTACAAACGTTGAAAACGACTGAGAGAGCTTCGTAGAGGTTTGTAGTGGAAAAAAATCGTTTGTAGTTGTACAGAAATTGTTCAAAATCGATATATGTGAAAAAATCTAGGTTTTCACTTAGTTTTCTTAAATTGGTTCCGATCGAAGTGCCATATGATAACTACAAACGTCCAAAAACACTAAAATTGCCTGAAAGATGTTTGTAAAAGTTTGTAGTGAAAGATTTTTTTCAGTGATTGCAATTTTGGGGAAGATATTTTTTGTTTATATTTTTTTTTATGTTTTGGGCACATTTAATTTTTAAAATAGCTTCTCTTTCATCAAGTACTTATTAAAATCTATCAAATAAGTCTAATAAATGAGTATTTTTTTCTATGGAAATATACTAGGAAAAAAATTTTTTTTTTCCTTTTGTACTACAAACAAAAAAAAATTACTACAATCAACTACTAACGTTTTAGTATACGAAACCGTAGAAAAAAAATTTTTTTTTCAAAGTCGGGGGCTGACGTTTTTTAATTTTTTTATTTTATTTTTTTGGCACTACTACTTAAAAAGTTAACATCACTACTATCTTATACTTACCGAAATCTATTAATTAAATTATAAAAAAAAATTTTTTTTCAAAGTCGGGTGCCAAGTTCACACAGCCGACTTTCGACTCCGCCTTAGATTAAAGGGTTAACGAATTTTGACAGCTTTATTGTGTGTACTTAGCAAAAGTTGTCAAAAACCGCTACGCCGCGTATGTTGGCCCCAACGTTGGCCTTAATACCACTCATCGAACGTGTAGATCTAGAAATCAACATTGGCCCAACGTTGGAACGAGCGTCTTTTTAAATACACACGTTGGACAAGTGGCGTTGGGGAAACGTTAGCCAACGCAGCAGGCGTTATTACAAAAATTGTGAGTAAAGCCCAGGGAAAGTGCGATTTTCAAGGCAAAGAAAAAATAAATTTTGATTAAGTATTATCTTTTAAGTAACTACCTATAATTACTTTGATAATAGAAATTGTCTACTTACCTACTAAAACTAATTGTTATTATGTTAACGTCTGAAAGGAAGATAGTTTTGTAAACTCTATGTACTCGTAAATCTAGACTTTAGTTTGTTTGTTAATCTTTTAAGTATCCCAGAATCCCTACTAATATTATAAATGCGAAAGTAACTCTGTCTGTCTGTCTGTCTGTCTGTTACCTTTTCACGCCTAAACCGCTGAACCGATTTTGATGAATTTTGGTATAGAGATAGATGGAACCTTGGGAAAGGACATAGGGTACTTTTTATCCAGATCCCGATCCCGATCCCGGAATTATACGGGTGGAAACGCAGAGTGCAGTTGTGTATCGTATATCCCTACTAAATGAATTTTGGTATAGAGATAGATGGAACCTTGGAAAAGGACAAAGGCAACCTTTTATCCCGATCCCGATCCCGATCCCGTAATTATGCGAGTGATAGATAACGCAGGGTGCAGTTATGTATCGTATATGCCTACTAAATGAATTTTGGTATAGAGATAGATGGAACCTTGGGGAAAGACATAGACAGTCTGTCTGTTTCGTTTTCACGCCTAAACCGCTGAACCGATTTTGATGAATTTTGGTATAGAGATAGATGGAACCTTGGGAAAGGACATCTTTACTTTTTATCCCGATCCCGATCCCGAAATTATGCGGGTGAAAACGCGGGGTGCAGCTATGTATCGCATAATTCAAATACTCCTAGCCAGCTTTTAGAATAGTTTCTGCCTGACATGTCCATCAGGCCCATCGGCCTATACACTATGAATGTGTGAGTGTGACGATGCATGGTGTGGTGTGGCGGGGCTGGCGGGCGCGGGCGCGGGCGCGCTGCGCGGCGCGGCGGCAAAGACGTGCGGGGGACGCGGATGGCTCGGTGGGAGGAGTGTAGATCACAAAGTATGCTTACCCGAACGGGCAGACACGTGAGGGCAGACGTCGTTGGCGGACGCATGCGATATCTACAATTTTGAGCTGCAACGTATTCGCTTTCTTTACGTTTTCATTGGTGTTTAGGGTTTCTTGGATAAGCATTTTGTGTTATTTACTTAGTTGTTTTGGTTGTTATTATTAGTTTAGCATAAGTTAGTAGTAGGTAGAATTATAGTTAATAGGTAAAATAAAGGTTTCTCCCATGGGCAACTGTATGTGGCGTGCTCACGAGTATCGAGTCCACAAAACCTACATGTTTTGACCAAAGAAGGAAAAACAAAAAATGTCGTATACAAAAACGTATTAAACTAAGTTAAGTCAGGGATCAGGGTCAGGAAAAGTCTACCTATGTTAATCTCAATAATTCAATGTGCCGGCTTCATTAGAATCGTTTCATTATAGTTTCAGAGCCTATTCAGTCCAAACAAATTTACACGAAGTAGTAGTTCTACGCAGACGAAGTCGCGGGTAAAAGCTAGTTTGTAATAAAAAAGTAATTTTTACTCAAAATATTTTTATTATGATAAGAACTCAATATTTTGAAATTGGTACCATATAAAAGTAGGACATAATTGTTTAGTATTTCGGAAAGACTAAAACACGATTTAGAATTGTAGACAACACAAATAAATATCTAGGGAACAAATTTAATGTAAGTAGGTACTAAGCAATTTATTCTATAGAAAAATTACCTAGTGAGAACAATTCTAACTTGACTGGATAAATACCCAATTAGTAGATACTAGGTAGTGATGATGGAAAAAGAAAATCAATAGTATCAAAGGTAGAAAAAGAAGACTAATTATTAAAAAACATCAAGAACACATTTTTTCCAGCTTTCTACTATTTTTGAGAAACATGAAAAAAACATGGCTAGTTTGTCGGTATTTTACACAAGAACTGCACCACTTGATTCAACCATCACTGTTTTATAATTGTATCAGGCGCACCAGTAAGAGACACCCTCTTGTGGTGGAAATTCCGCCAAAACGCACCAAGCGTTTCAAGTCAACTTTTCGTGTAAGAACTGCAGAGGTGTGGAACTCGTTGCCTGCGTCTGTCTTTCCACCTATATAAATGCAATTCGGGGTTGTTCAATAGTAAAGTGAATAGGTATCTTCTAGGCAAGCGTATTTGTTACACCTTCGATCACGTCGACGTTTCCCAGCAGGCGAGTCAGTGGTTGCCTAGGCTGTTGTAAAAAAAAAACCATCAAAATCGAAGTTTTCCTTGCGCAACCTTACGTAACAGCCATATTTGTACTGCACTAAATGTGACCTTATGCGATACAGTATAAAGATAAACTTAGCGATCGACTGCGGTAATATACTTAAATTATTTGGGGACTGAGCTAGCCACGTCCGAGTGTGCTCTATTCTGATTCCCTACACGTGGTCCCCGGGTAGTGCTAACCGGGTAGCAAACTCTGGTGGGAGGCTTCGGCTGCGGCTAGTTACCACCCACCGGACCAAGGGGGCTATTCCTGCGCGTGAGATGAGATGAGATTTTATCTTGGTCACTCTCACACCTATGATGTTTCAAACAAGAGCAACAAGGATGAAGAAATATGAGATGAAAATCTCAAATCTCCGAATAGGGTCCCAAGTCATGCCGTGAAATGACCCAGTCGTGTTTCGGGATGTAGTCCGGTGTAACCGTTCCGAAGACGGGTCTGAGCAGTAGCGCACTTGTAGCGCCTCACTCAACTGCCGTCTTTGTACTTCTTCACTCTACAAAACTCCAAGGCTAGAGTGAATAAGTACCTTATAGGTCGTCGTGCTCCATCTTAGACCACGACGTCGCTTTACATCAGGCGAGTTTGTGGTCAAACGCCGATCTATTCTACATTTAAAAAAAGCCACCACCGCAGCGTTTGCGGCTAGTTCGCGCTGAACCAAAGAAAAAATACCGGTACAACTTTATCTATTATAAATAATAACAACTAAGATGCTTTAGGATGCACTTGCGGATCCAGGATTGAGAAGGGGGGGGGGGGGGAGGCAATGGTCTCTATGGCAAGCCCCCAAAACATACCTAATCACAAGTGGACGTAGCGATCATACAACAGATCTTCGATCATATATACATGGATGCAAAGTACGCAAAATGACACCTTGAGAACAAGGCTTAGGGGGGCTATTCTTGCGCGTAAGATGAGCTGAGATTTTATCTTGGTCACTCGCACACCTATGACGTTTCAAACGAGAGCAACAAGCACAAGCAACAAGGACAAAAAAAGGTGAGATGAAAATCTCAAATCTCCGAATAGGGTCCCTGATCAAGTGTAAGCCTTTTTTCGCTGTCAGTCGATTTGCTTCAGTGTTACGATGCCTAACAGGGACCCTATTCGGAGATTTGAGATTTTCAACTCACCTTTTTTTGTTCTTGTTCCTCTCATTTGAAACGTGATAGGTGTGAGAGTGACTAAGATAAAATCTCATCTCATATCACGCGCAGGAATAGCGCCCCTGGCCTGATTTTGAATGTAACACGACATCCCGACATCCATGTACGAGTATATCGGTTCAAAAGTTGGCACGCTCGCTTTTTAGCAGCTTGAAGCTAACTAGATAAAAGTGATCTGAAATACCACTTCTGAGCAAGTCTTATATCTATTAATAATTGGGCTTAAATGTTCAACGTCTCTTCAGCGGTGCTATTCACGATCATTCCGAAGCGTTTCCGATCGGATCCCAGAAATTTCAAACTCAAATTGTTTGAATCTCCGTCTACTTTTATACATTTTGGAATTGGGAATCAAGTATTAATACGATCGGAAGAATTAATCACGTTTAAAAACTATGAATATAGACTGAGATTCAAATAATTTAGGTTTAACATTTTTGAAATCCGAACGGAAACGTTTCCGAATGGTTGTGAATAGCCCTGCAGTACGTCAGAATTTAAAAAAGAAAGACAACGATTTTTGCAAGCAATTTAGTTTAGAAATGGTACAATTGAATTGACACTTATTTTGTATTTTTGATGATCGGAATATTTATGATTACTGTTTTAAATTTGGTCAAATATTCGGAGACAAAGACTAAAACACGATTTAGAATTGTAGACAACACAAATAAATATCTAGGGAACAAATTTAATGTAAGTAGGTACTAAGCAATTTATTCTATAGAAAAATTACCTAGTGAGAACAATTCTAACTTGACTGGATAAATACCCAATTAGTAGATACTAGGTAGTGATGATGGAAAAAGAAAATCAATAGTATCAAAGGTAGAAAAAGAAGACTAATTATTAAAAAACATCAAGAACACATTTTTTCCAGCTTTCTACTATTTTTGAGAAATATGAAAAAAACATGGCTAGTTTGTCGGTATTTTACACAAGAACTGCACCACTTGATTCAACCATCACTGTTTTATAATTGTATCAGGCGCACCAGTAAGAGACACCCTCTTGTGGTGGAAATTCCGCCAAAACGCACCAAGCGTTTCAAGTCAACTTTTCGTGTAAGAACTGCAGAGGTGTGGAACTCGTTGCCTGCGTCTGTCTTTCCACCTATATAAATGCAATTCGGGGTTGTTCAATAGTAAAGTGAATAGGTATCTTCTAGGCAAGCGTATTTGTTACACCTTCGATCACGTCGACGTTTCCCAGCAGGCGAGTCAGTGGTTGCCTAGGCTGTTGTAAAAAAAAAACCATCAAAATCGAAGTTTTCCTTGCGCAACCTTACGTAACAGCCATATTTGTACTGCGCTAAATGTGACCTTATGCGATACAGTATAAAGATAAACTTAGCGATCGACTGCGGTAATATACTTAAATTATTTGGGGACTGAGCTAGCCACGTCCGAGTGTGCTCTATTCTGATTCCCTACACGTGGTCCCCGGGTAGTGCTAACCGGGTAGCAAACTCTGGTGGGAGGCTTCGGCTGCGGCTAGTTACCACCCACCGGACCAAGGGGGCTGGCTATTCCTGCGCGTGAGATGAGATGAGATTTTATCTTGGTCACTCTCACACCTATGATGTTTCAAACAAGAGCAACAAGGATGAAGAAATATGAGATGAAAATCTCAAATCTCCGAATAGGGTCCCAATGACCCAGTCGTGTTTCGGGATGTAGTCCGGTGTAACCGTTCCGAAGACGGGTCTGAGCAGTAGCGCACTTGTAGCGCCTCACTCAACTGCCGTCTTTGTACTTCTTCACTCTACAAAACTCCAAGGCTAGAGTGAATAAGTACCTTATAGGTCGTCGTGCTCCATCTTAGACCACGACGTCGCTTTACATCAGGCGAGTTTGTGGTCAAACGCCGATCTATTCTACATTTAAAAAAAGCCACCACCGCAGCGTTTGCGGCTAGTTCGCGCTGAACCAAAGAAAAAATACCGGTACAACTTTATCTATTATAAATAATAACAACTAAGATGCTTTAGGATGCACTTGCGGATCCAGGATTGAGAAGGGGGGGGGGGGGGGGGGGAGGCAATGGTCTCTATGGCAAGCCCCCAAAACATACCTAATCACAAGTGGACGTAGCGATCATACAACAGATCTTCGATCAGATATACATGGATGCAAAGTACGCAAAATGACACCTTGAGAACAAGGCTTAGGGGGGCTATTCTTGCGCGTAAGATGAGCTGAGATTTTATCTTGGTCACTCGCACACCTATGACGTTTCAAACGAGAGCAACAAGCACAAGCAACAAGGACAAAAAAAGGTGAGATGAAAATCTCAAATCTCCGAATAGGGTCCCTGATCAAGTGTAAGCCTTTTTTCGCTGTCAGTCGATTTGCTTCAGTGTTACGATGCCTAAATGTGCTAAAACACTTTAGCAAATATCATTATTTGCTATACGCTACTCCACGCTATTCCAGAATGATAAGGCTCAGGTTAAGTTATAATTATGTAGTTATTTGATTACCTATCTTTAGTAGAACATTGGTGAACATACAAACACAAATATAAGTGTCGTTGTGGTAACAGGGACCCTATTCGGAGATTTGAGATTTTCAACTCACCTTTTTTTGTTCTTGTTCCTCTCATTTGAAACGTGATAGGTGTGAGAGTGACTAAGATAAAATCTCATCTCATATCACGCGCAGGAATAGCGCCCCTGGCCTGATTTTGAATGTAACACGACATCCCGACATCCATGTACGAGTATATCGGTACCTAATTATTATCTGATCGAAACGCCCGATACATAATTTATATTATTTAATATTATTATCTTGTTTTTATCGCAGTTTTCAAGTTTATTTTACTAAACAGTGGGTAGGTATAATATCAAAATAATCTGGAATAAAAACCATTTCACAAAAATTTCAAAAAAACAAAAACATTTCAAAGGTTGTCTGGAAGAGATCGCTCTTAAGCGATAAGACCGCCCATTGCACCTTTATTTTTGAGTGTTTAGTTTAGATTTATTTGTATTTATTTTGGTGTCAATAAAGAGTTTTTGTATTGTATTGTATTTCATTTCAAAGTATCTAATTTACACTATATACCTACCTAATAGTCGAAAAAAACTGTTTTTTTTTGTGCTTTTGTGTTGTATCTACCTTACCCACCCCTACAAAAACCTTAAGTACCTACTTACTTTCATCTAAGTTAACTCCCCCCATAGCAAAATCCCAGATACGCCACTGTTTGGATGTCTACAAGCTATTTCCGTCCATTATCACAACTAGCAGTTATGTGTGAGACAGTCCGATAATATAATATAGTTTGACAGGTCCGCGTACACTATGGATCAGACGCTTGCACGCGTAATACGTACGGAGTGTTAGCTACATCTTGCTAATTCATTGAATAGTGGAATTTAGAAGATACCCGTTTATTGAGTTATCTGCTTATGGTTTGTTTGGAATTCGAGACACTTGGTAAGTAGGTACTACACTTTTATCTTTATCGGTTGCATCTATCTGTTTTATTGAATACGTATTTATTAAAACTAGAAACCTGGTTTTTGTGTTGTTAACTTGTGTTGCTTAAGGATCTAATTAAGTAGAGAATATAAATATATATATAATATAAATATATATATATTAATAGAGTAAGTTTTTCAATTTTTAAAGAGTGTGAGTGCGTAAATATCTAGTAATTATAATTCAAAGACACAAACTACTTTCTAGTTTTTCTTTGGGTTTTGGTTGGTTTACTTTTAGATAACTACATTATTTATTTACAAAGTTGTATGTCACCCGCACAGTTAACACACCTTATTATTTTATATTTAACATATCTACCCTAGTATTTATTAATAGCTACCTTTATTCTCAATAGCTTAGCTAGAGCTCTAAAGGTATAGATTTTCCTGTATGATTAATTAAAGATACTGAGTTAAATTACTACCTACACTTGTGCCATCTGTAATGTCAAGGACAGTTAGCTTATTTTTTCGCTTTATAGATAAAACGTTTATATATGAATGTAGTTAAACATAACCAATCTGTTGGAGGAGTATTTTAGATATTTAAGTGGGTACCTAGTAAGTAGTTATGTACCTACGAGTACATCTATTTCCTACTTAAAAATGTAGCATCAATTTGCACCATACTTAATAAACCTATTTGCTACACAATATTATTATTATTTCTTGTTTTGTAATATTTGTAGTAGGTATCCTGGTAAAAGAGCAATAATAAAACTCTAATGGTTTTTCATTTGTCCACAGAATCATCCTAATTTCATCATCACGCTAGTTACCTAAAGACCTGCTGTAAGTGCCTACTTTATTGCTCCTTCCAAGAACTACTTTACAAAATGGTAAAAGCAAGAAAGTATGTAGTGAAGAAGCGGTTCCAGGGTGTACCAAAACGGGACGATTACGAAATCATAGAGTATGAGCTCCCAGCCTTGAAAGATGGGGAAATTCTTATCAAAGTTGAGTACATCAGCGTGGATCCGTACCTCCGCGCCTATCACAGCAGATGCACCCCTCCATACGACCAATTCAGCTTCAACGTTGGCGTCATCCAGGAATCCAAAGAATCTAACTTCCCCGTCGGCGTCCGGGTCGTCTCTCACACAGGCTGGGTAGATTTCTACATTGGAAATCCGAGTGTGAAAGTCGAAAACCCTATGGAAAAAATCTACAAGCTTCCTGATCTCAAAGGCTTGCCTGCTTCTCTCGGAGTTGGAGCCGTGGGTATGCCCGGTGCGACAGCTTACTTCGGCTTCTTAGATATCTGCAAACCGAAGGCAGGCGAGACGGTGGTTGTGACAGGCGCCGCTGGTGCCGTGGGCTCGCTAGTCGGCCAGATCGCTAAGATCAAGGGCTGCAGAGTGATCGGCTTCGCAGGCTCCGACGACAAGGTCGAATGGCTCGAAAAAGAGCTTGGTTTCGACAAGGCGTTCAACTACAAGACGGTCGACATAACGACGGCTCTCAAAGAAGCTGCGCCCAAAGGCGTCGACTGCTACTTCGACAACGTCGGTGGAGAGATCAGCAGCTTGATCATTCGTCAGATGAACCTATACGGACGCGTGTCTGTTTGTGGCAGTATCAGCGCTTACAACGACGTTGACGTCGCTAAGGCATCAATCTTGCAGCCCAGCATCGTATTCAGCCAGTTGAAGATTGAAGGTTTTCTCGTATGGAAATGGGCGGACAAATGGAACGAGGCATTTGCAGAGCTCGTGAAGTGGATAAAGAGCGGTCAGCTGAAAGCTAAGGAAGATGTGACTGAAGGCTTCGACAAGCTGTTTGATGCGTTTGTGGGAATGCTTGCTGGAAAGAACGTCGGTAAAGCAGTTGTTAAAGTCTGAATGTATTGTTTTACAGCTCCCTATTGTATCATACAATCATTGATCACGATAAATTGTGTAGTAAGTAAATTACTGGTGGTAATTAAAATCTAATCTAATCTACCTAGGTCTGTAATCTTTTTTTAATACTCAAAATATGTATATTTCTCGCTAGCCTTATTCGTATATGTCGTGATTATGAGGTAAGTAATTTTATTTTGCTAAGCAACCTTGACTGGTCTGTACAAAGTCCAATGTATTGAGCTATTATTTGTATACATATAAAATAAACCATGTGTCAAACAGGTAAACATAACATAACCAAGTTATCAATGAAAAGTAAAATTAAATGAGTATTTTTTTTATTTTGCACTTTGAAAAACAAAATAGATAGAACAATGAAAAATGCCACAGTGAATGAATTTGTCTTGTTCAGAACACAAAAAGACGGGTAACCTCATCCTTCCTATACTCGTATTAATAGATTGGCAAGGAATTAAATTATACAATATAATAATCATGATTGTATTAAGCCATTTTATCGTTGTAACATTTTATTTAAAACAGTTATTTTCCAAAATTCACAGATCACAGATTAATAAACGCAATTTTCGACTACAATTCTTTGTACCACTAACTTTTGATCAAAAAATGAAGCCAAAAGCACCATCATATTGACTACAGTAAGTGCATACCTACTTCACACTTTGGACAAGACGAAAGCAAGAGAAAAGTTTTTAACCGACTTCCAAATAGAATACGTAGCCATATAAATTGTTGTAAAACAGATGTTTCAAAATTCCCATCAGAGGATTGTCTAAGAGGATTTTGAGACGAAGCTGCTCCTGGCTATGTTCGCTTGTACATTTTTCTTGTCAATAGACGTAGTTCTGAACCTCTACGCTCTGCACGTCCTCGTTGCTCCAGAGCGTCTCGACCTCGTAGGGCGAGTTGATGGCGGCGGTGACGTCGTGGCGGCGCTCCCAGCGCGTGCACACCACGCGCGCCACCTCCAGCCACAGCCGGGCTTCTATCACTGCACAATCAGATGTTTTTTCAAACAAAATGTTCTAGTTCCTTCTATTTGTAGTTTTTATTTTCTGCAAGCGTTGGGTTTAGATAGGTAGGTAGGTACATACAATAAGTTTTACTCTTAGGTCTACACAACAGGCTGTTTTCACAACTTCATTCCTGTCTGTCATTCTTCTCAGTAGGTATTGTGATTAATAGGTACAAAATAAGGTAATAGGTAGGTGAATAAATAAATTCGGGACACTTCCGCACACGGTCGCCTGACCCCAAACTAAGCAAAGCTTGTACTATGGCTGCCAGAGACTGATATACATACTTAGATATTTTTAAATACATACTTATATAGATATTAACATCCAGACATAGAACAAACACAAATGTTCATCACATAAATGTTTGCCCTAGGTGGGAATCGAACCCACGCCCCCAAGCTCAGAAGGCAGGTTCACTACCAACTGAGCCACCGAGGCAGTCAAATAAATAGAATAAATACCCAAATTTTTTTTTATTTTACTAGTCAAAAAGCAATACATATAAAGTGGAAATACTCTAGGAAGGTTGAGCTGCTAGTACAGGTCACGAAATGTAAAAAGAACACTGGCGGTTAAGCTGCGCATTAGGCGATTTATTGATAGGTCTATCAATTACCAATATAGGAAACCGTGAGCGAAAGACTGGTTCAAAAATAAAACAATAGGCCTAGCACTTTCGTGCGAGCGTGTACCTCCTCACGCGCAAGCATACCCCGTCCACTTTCTTCCAGCGTTATTTTTACACGACGCGAACTGCAGTTACTCACTCAGGCATATCTATTTGAAACTGCCGTGTTATCACATAGCTGTAATGCTGTAAGAAATACTTACAGAAGAGCAACGAGAACGCAGTCATGAAGAGTGGGCTGATGGTGCCGGTGATCATGATCATGGTGTAGACGAGGGCGCCCGCCGTCGGCGCCTGGCGCAGGAACAGCCCGCGGAGTGCGACTCCCATCCATGGGAGGAACAGGTACTCACTCAATGGGGAGGCCTGGAACCGGGAAGTTAGAATTCACATATAGCTTTGAAACTTTATTAGTGCCTTAAGTTAGGTAGGTAATGGATAAAGTTTTAATTTCTGTTCATCAATTTATATGAATTATTTTAAATTTAATTATTAAAACTAATTAAAATAGTGCAATTTATTAAGGATCCAGTGACCACTTTAGACTAACTTCGCATTGGCTAAAGGTTTTCTGTTGCCATTTCATCTAGAAGGAGACTACGAGTGACGAGAGCAAGTAAAGATACTGACGAGCCTCTAAAGTTATTTACAGAGTGTGACAAGTGCAATTTCAATCATTTTTTATTTTTTTCATTTCTCTAATCATTCTAAAACAACTAAAAATGTCACATGTAAGTACTCGTATTATGAATTAATTGAAAATTTTGTAATCTCTCTGCATTTATGAATTGAATTTGAAAAAAATACAGCCAGTAAGGTGTGGAAGTTCATTTTCACTCAGACGGTTTTATAAAGGTTATCTTTATCATGCCAAGGAGGTTCTTGTTTTTAATTTTAAAACGGAGCTTGTCACGAAAAAGTTTACTCAATTCATTCAGTTATCAGTTTACTGTACAGTGTACTGAACTCTTAGTTATCTGCCTGTGTGATAACTGACCTGTGATTAATATTATGCACCTAACTATCTCTAGTATAAACACCATACACGATGGGACAAACTATATACAGTCGTCAGGAGCAATAAAGTTCAATCAATCGAATATGCTATGCTTCTAATAGGTAGGTAAAACCTAATCATTAGTCTATGGTAATATGTAGGTACTAATATGTTCTGTCGCAAAACGCACCTGTGAGTAATTAAACTATGATCTATTTTATCTACGACTGTAGCTAAATAATAAAAGAAAGTATTTAGAAACAATTGACTTTAAATAATAATACTTAGTATGTACTTATAATTGTATAATGTTATGCAATGCGATAGTTTGCACCCAACATCATAAATGTGTGTAACGTATATCTTTGTACTTTTTATGTAATTTGTATGGTTTCTACTCGTATTTGTACCTAGTTGGATTTTGGATTTACATTGGAACTCCTCTTCAAGTCGCATTCCTCATGTCTGAGGGTCGTGACCACCACCTCCAATTATACATTGTGATATATGTAATTATACATTGGAACTACTCATGGAAAGGAATGGAAGAGTCGTAGTAGAGTCTGAAGAACTAGATTCAGGCAAAACAGCGGTGCTCAGATAGTGTTATTTAGAGATAGGTATAGGTCAGGATCACTGTCATCATTATAAATAGAGTCAAAGGGTCAAAAGCCAATAAATAATAAGCACCTTATTTTTTATCCTCATTACTAAGTGTCATTCATTATTCGAAAGTGTTGTGGTAAAGATAATTTGGTGCCGGTTAATATTTTTTGTACTTCTAAGTTCTACAATGATCATCTCAAAAAATACGTAGTTACCAAGTCCTTTGAAAAGAAAGCTAAGAAAAGCGACTTCCAACTAGTCGAAGACGAACTTTCTGCAGTAAACAAGTGGCGAGATCCTTGTCAAAAGCGAGTGGAGCAGCGTGGACCCGTACCAGCGATCCGTGCAAGAGTGTTACCAAATACCCTACGTCCAGTTTGGTTTCCAAATCGGAACAGTCCTAGAATCGATGGATCCCAACTTCCCAGTTGGAACCCAAGTGGTTTCTCATGAAGGCTGGCGTGACTACTACATCACAAACCCAAGCGAGACATGCAACAAACGAGCTGAAAGGGTCCACAAGGTGTCAAACCTAAAAGGCCTGCCTTCGTTCTATGCTCTTAGTGCCGCTGGCATGGTGGGTGCCACCGCTTACTTCGGGCTACTTGAAATCTTGCAGCCTAAAGTCGGCGAGACGGTTGTGGTGACGTGTGCGGCTAGGGCAGTAGGCAGCTTGGTAGGACAAATCACCAAAATTAAAGGCTGCAAAGTCATTGGCATAGTTGGCAGTGATGAAAAGGTGCAATGGTTGGAAGAGCTCGGTTTTGATAAAGCTATCAACTATAAAACGACTAACATGAAAGAAGCTTTAAAAGAGGCGGCGCTGGAAGGAGTTGATTGTTACTTTGACAGTGTTGGTGGGGAAATCAGCACCTGCATCATGGGTTTCATGAATAATTTGGCGTGTGTTGATGGATTAGCGCCTATACAGAAGATAACAGCAATCTTCCTAAAGCCACCATAGTTCAACCAAACATACTGAAGAAACAGTTAACAGTGAAAGGGTTTAAAGTGTTCCAATGGGGTGACAGTTGGCCAGAAGCGTTTGAGCAGATTTTAGAATGGATCAAAGATGGAAAAATAAAAGTTACTGAACATGTCACTGAAGGTTTTAACAATTTATTTGAAGCATTTGATGATATGCTTGCTGGTGGCAATATTGGAAAAGCTTTGGTCAAAATCTAAAGCTAATATTTGAGAGTAAATAAGCGTATTGAATATTCTTTTACTTTTTTTAAATTGATTTTGATTTTTATTAATAAACTTAATGTATAATGTATCTATCCTAATAATATGCTTAGGTTCATTGAAAATATTTGTAAACCTTTGAAAATTCTTTTGTTCAGTTTAAAATACTAAATACAGCCTAAAACTAGGCATGTAGATACAATCTATTAAAAATATATAGCTACGTAATACTAAAGAAGATGCTGTTTCATTGATCTTTCGATAATGAAGTGGATTTCCTTCTTACGTACATTTATACGACATGAGATGATAAGATATTAGAATAAGGTAAGTACTGTAGTGGATTTACAATACTCGTACTTGCTTTAGGCAAAGATGCAAATCATTTGCTCCCACGACAACATTTCACAATTCATTCAAATTAGTATTATTAGTAGGTATGTTGTAGGTATAGTATTTTTCCTGTTCAATGTTAAAATCATTTCAATATTTCATTATCACACCAATTTATAAGGTGATAACTGGAAAAGCGACAGCCTATCGACCAATCCACCACGCAACACGATACTGATAATGAAACCAATCTGATAAACTATCAAAAAATATTTAAATTACCTACATAAAAAAACATTCACCCGCCAGATCCAGTACTAGTTTAATTGTAGACCCGGAACGACATCGGCATCATGGTCAAAGCACGGAAGTACGTCGTCAAGAACCGGTTCCAGGGTCTTCCGAAAAGAGAAGACTATGAAATTGTGGAGCATGAACTGCCACCAATAAAAAATGGAGAAATTCTCGTCAAAGTTGAGTGGGTAAGTGTGGATCCTTACCAACGCGCTTACCATGCGTCTCGCACGCCGCCTTACGACCAATTTGGATATCAAGTGGGAGTCGTAGAAGATTCTAAAGATCCAAGATTCCCTATTGGCAGGAAAGTCGTCTCTCACAAAGGCTGGTGTGATTACTGCATTATTAACACGGCTGACGTGAATGACTTCTTTAATAAGGTCTATAAGCTTCCAAATTTGAAAGGACTATCGGATTCTCTGGGCGTTGGAGCCGTGGGTATGCCCGGAGCTACAGCCTACTTCGGATTCTTGGACATCTGCAAACCGAAAGCTGGCGAAACCGTTGTCGTAACCGGTGCTGCGGGAGCCGTCGGTTCCCTCGTCGGGCAGATAGCGAAGATTAAAGGTTGCAGAGTCATCGGATTCTGCGGCTCCGACGAAAAAGTGAAATGGCTCGAGAACGATCTCGGGTTCGACAAGGCCTTCAACTATAAGACTGTCGAAACCAGCTTTGCGTTAAAGCAAGCAGCTCCAAACGGAATCGACTGTTACTTTGACAACGTCGGCGGTGAGATTAGTAGCGTGATTATAGGTCAGATGAATGAGCTTGGGAGAGTTTCGGTGTGTGGGAGCATCAGCTCCTACAATGATAGTGAGCCAAATTACGCGTCGATTCTTCAGCCATCCCTGGTTTCGAAGCAAATTCGTGTGGAAGGGTTTATAGTAGGACGATGGGCTGACCAATGGTCTGAGGCATTTGCAGAGCTAACAAAGTGGATCAAGAGTGGAGAATTGAAGGTTAGAGAACATGTCACTGAAGGGTTCGACAATATTTTCGACGCTTTTGTGGGAATGCTGCGTGGAGAGAACGTAGGAAAAGCCGTTATTAAGATTTAAAAAATTAACTCGAAGCTTTGTGTTATTATATTAGTTTTGTGTTGTTTTGTTCCTAATATTATTAAAATGAAATAATTTAATATATTTTGAACGCTAATTTATTCATTTTCTGAAACCCTAATTGTTATGCCCTCTAATCCTCAAATTGTATCTAACTACTAAATTAAATCATGTGTCGGATTTAGATTAGATGTGGTTACACGTATATTCTTTGAAAAATTGATAGGTTGATTAGGTCGGTAATCATATTATGAATAATGTTCCATACTTACCACATTAGAGGAGTTCCACACCAAAAGGCAGCTGATTCCCATATTATGAATAATGTTCCATACTTACCACATTAGAGGAGTTCCACACCAAAAGGCAGCTGATTCCCATATTATGAATAATGTTCCATACTTACCACATTAGAGGAGTTCCACACCAAAAGGCAGCTGATTCCCATATTATGAATAATGTTCCATACTTACCACATTAGAGGAGTTCCACACCAAAAGGCAGCTGATTCCCATATTATGAATAATGTTCCATACTTACCACATTAGAGGAGTTCCACACCAAAAGGCAGCTGATTCCCATATTATGAATAATGTTCCATACTTACCACATTAGAGGAGTTCCACACCAAAAGGCAGCTGATTCCTAGAACCAGCAGATCAGAGGCTTCTGTGCACCATACAACTTCTAAAAATAAACAAACAAAAAAAACCCAGTAGAATTTGATAAACTAGGTTGGTACTTAAATAGAAATCGAGAGAATCGTTCACTATTTTTTTTTGGGAACTGCGCTCAAATATCTAGGTAAGTATGTGTGTGATCTCGTAAGTAATTAGTACGAAACATGGTTAAAGTTGGTGATCAACGTTGCCCTATTCCACATTAGGAAAAAAATATTTGATATTTGCGTATAAAAGTCTAAATAGGATTGAAACATGAAGGTGTATTTATTTAATACTATGGTCATAGGGTAAGCACCATGGTATGGTCATAGGGTTGCCCAACGTTTCTTACTACCAAAAAAAAAAAAACTCACGTGAAACATCAATATCATCAACATACAAATTATCCTCCTTGCTCAACAGCACAAAGTGCAGGTCGTTAGGCAGTTGTTCTTCGTTGTAGGTGGCCACCTCAAACTTCATATTGCAAGACAAGCCGAGTGTAAAACATACTAGTGCAAGAAACGTCGCTGACAAAGTTGATCTGAGAGGAAAAGTAAACTCATTTGTTACGAATTTTAGCTCTTTGCCTATCTGACAGCTAAATAAAACAAGGTAGGTAATATACACTGTCTGAACACGGTCCCACTGCAGGGACACCCGCCTGCTCTCAACCGAGGATGATATTACCGTTATCCACCAGGCTGGCCCAGTATCGGGTTGGTTGCTGTCACCATATACAGACCTTGTTATAGGGAGTATTCTATCACATCATCATGTCTTTGAATTACCTATTAATTCTAGGACATGTCGTTTTAAAAGAACATATTACATTCTCCATGAATGTATGTTCTTTTAAAACATCGTCTTGCATCATCCATACTATGCAAGGATGATTTCTCAAACCACTAAAACCATAAAAGGCCTCCTCGGAAACCTCAGAAGTCAGATGCAACTTTTGGGTTGAGTCTAAATGATACGAACACGTCAGACATCCGATTGTGTGCGCACAACGCATGCACAGGACCATAATTATTTAGGTAATAAGAAAAGTACGCATACCGCCTGTTCTGCATGAAATTAAAATTAAAATTGCATGTTATTTTCCATTTTAAGTTTAAGGTTAATTTTGTTGTTTAATCAACCAACGTCTCCTTTTTCCATTTTTTTTTGTACTTAAACACATAATTTAAGTTACAACGTAGACTAGTATATAAAGTTTGATTTTTATAATTTGTAATTTGTGTTGTGTATTAAATATTAGGAAATAATGCCTTATTTACCTTGAAGACTTGGCATTCAACTTCTCAGCTCGAGCAAAAGTCTGACGAATCAGATAGTGGACGTTGGTGTCTACATAGTCTACGAACGCGCCTATGAAAGGAATATTCGATTTCGAGAACGTCATATGCTTAGGAAGGTATGAGGTGTCTCCGCTGGCCATTGTTATTTTTTGCACTCAGTACATAATTTTTAAAATAAACGACTTATGAAAAACCAAAGGACCGTATTAAAATTTGACAGAAATGTAAGCAGATGATTGACAAACAGATGATGAATGGTCAGGTAAATACTGACAATATGGATAGTGGATGATTTTGACAACAAAAACTCGTTTTATGCATGGTTTAAAGGTTGGTCCAAAACAGAAGAAACGTTATTTAGGGGGTCGTTATTTAGGTTCGGTCATATCTGGGGAATTGCTGCGCGCGAGCGCAAGCATGCTTATTGCGTGATAGAGGTGCACCAAACAATCTTCCAAATATGGTGAGTTCCTAAAATTATTAATTATTATTATTTATCTTTATTACCATGATTATAATTCGGCTATTATTGAGATTGAGCTCATTGGGATCAAAACCTCTAGGGCGGCAACAAAAATTAAAAAAAATCTATCTTTACGGCACAACTTGACGGTTTATTTCAGTTTGTTCACCACTTCGAGGCTCAGGACACAGGGCATCGACTCCTTAGGAGACCTCTAATTATTTAGGAGCGTCGGATACCCCCGTATCCTACACCCCAGGGCCTCTTAGCGGAGAAGGAGTGCGCGCCCGACTGACTCGCCTCCGTATCCGCGCCCTCCGGAGCGGGGGAGCGAGAGGATCCCTTTCTCTCTCCCGCTCCTCGGCCTCTCTCTGCGACATCACGTCCTCGCAGAAAGAGACCATCGCCTCCCAGGACCTCTCGTCTGCGACCATCTTAGATAAGATGGTCGGCAGTGAGAAATCTGCTCCTGCAGCCGCAGCTAGTGCGAGCCGCGGCTCCGCCGCCCCTGAGCACACCTCCAGTACGTGCTGCGCCGTCTCCTCAGCGCAACCGCACTGATGGCATACCGGAGTTGCCTCCCTTCGTGCTACATTGTACAGGTACCTCCCGAAGCATCCATGCCCCGAGAGGACCTGTGTCAGCCGGAACGAGTGCCCCCCATGCCCACGATAGAGCCAGTCCCCGAGAACGGGCCGGACCGCCTCCAGAAATCGGACGGCCCCGGCCCTTCTCCTGCGCTCCAATGCGAGCCGCCTGCTCCAGGACTCTAGAGCAGCGTCCCTGGCGTTTCTTCTCCATTCCTCCACCTCCCGTGGGGTAGGTCGGAGGTCCTCTTCGATACTTACCCTAGCATAACTTCAGTACGTGGATATTATGTAAGAAAAAGGCGGTTAAATATAGAACAGATAGTTCGGGTTGATATTGTAACGGTATTTTTCAAAATATTTTGACCTTTTTCTATCGAATATAAGATAAGTAGTCAGGGACTGTATCTCGACACACGTTATCTCGGCCAGTAGTACTGATATTTGCATCAAAAATACTTACAATGCAAATTACTTTGGCGAATACGTAATCGATTTTGTGCCTACGGATTTAGATTAACGAAATATTGCTACCTTATCGATCGTGGTCGATAAGCCGTTTAATTGAGGTCTCGTACTATGTGAGCAGGTAAAAAATGGTAAATTCTTATCATAAAAATATCTTATCACGTAAAATACTGTTCGAGAATTGAAACACTGCGCTGTACTTGTGTAAAATATTTTTTTGTATTCTATAGTCTAACCCGGTCTATTATTATCCAATTTGCAGTATGCTACGTTTGTGTGCTAAAAAGAGCTCGCTCATTACACTACCACTAGCTGGCAAAGCTAGTTAGCTTGTTTCAATAAAAATTGCCAGGCAACAAACCAGACTTCCAATACAGTATTAGAAGTCTGTGCACAGTAATTATTATTATAAAATAATTCGTATTCACACCGTACAGTGTGAATTGAGTGTGAATACGAACTAAATTATAACGATAGAGCGCGCACCATCTGACATATGACAAAGACATGAAACTGACAATGAACCTTGCAAAGGCCCCTATTCTGACGCGTTAGATTTTATCTTCATCACTCTCACTCCTGACTTTTTAAACGAGAGAGAGACAATTAACAATGTCGTTACATCATCCAATTTTCGAGACTACACATTAGATGACTAGGCGAGACTTTTTTTGTTTTGCCCGTAGTGCAGGCTATAGTCAACATGGCCACACCGCCTTGTCATCCGATTGTTTTTTTTTGTATAGGTATGAGTTATTAAATCTAAGATGAAGATGATAAAGGAGAGGGTGATGAAAAAATTGACTATGTCTAGTTACGAGTACACACTAGCACGCCACACTTGCAACGCCCTATGCACAGGGTAGATTACATAATGTAACTTACTAGTTTAAGTAAAGAATATGTAATATCAGCAATGAATAATAATAATAATTCTCATAGCGAAGAGCCTCGACCAACATCTCAAGAGGCTCTCGTTAGACGGTTGGATCAAGGGCCAGATACAAAAGGCAGTGATCCTAGACACGTGCCGTATTGTCAGGAGGTTCCTCACTCTGCAGCCCTAACCACCGGTAGCTTGGGCCTCGCCCCGCAGCCGGCGGCACCCTAGTTTTTAAGTTTTTTATAGTATTTGTTTATTAAGTTCATTTATTGTAAAAAACTTAGAAATTAAGAAGGCAAATAAATATCTTGGAATAATAATAATAAAGATGAGATGAATCCCTCCCCTTTTCTAATTTCAGTATACGTGTGGATACTTTACTGAAACTTTAAGTCGAGTTTTGTAGAGAACACGAAAAGTAGCATTTCCTAACTAGGCGAGACAGTGCCCGTGCGCTCGCTTGCACTGGATTGGATAGCTAACTGTCTAACAGCCATTACACTATCCAGCTAAAGCACGCCAGCTCACCTAGCGTACTGCAAATTGGACAATGTAATGACGGCTTTATTTACGATAATTATTTATGATGTAAAAGCTGTAACTTTTCAACTGATTTCCAAAAAGTGTTCGTCTGTATGTATTTTTGTATTGGTACAAACGGGTTTTGACAGTTAGGGAATTTACAAGCGATTTAGGCTTCGTCTAGATTAAGCAAACTGTGAGCGGCTATCTGTCCACTAGCTGATTCTGACCCGCGTATTAACCTCAACCGCCAACTCAATGTTGAGCAAGCGACAAAAATCAGCAAAACAAATGCAAATCAGCTGCTCATCAGCAAGCGATAAGCCGCAAACGTAGTACCGACGCGCGTACTCAGTAGCTGCTGGTCAGATAAAATATAGGATGGCGAGCTGGAAGCAGACAGTCAATCGCTCACAGTTAACTCAGTTACGACAAACAATCGATGAAAATATTTTCTCATGAAACTCATGTTTCAACAATCATAAAAGAATTGGAAGTAATTTTGCACAGAAAATGTGTGAGTTAATTAAATTAATTAACGAAATTACCTAGTTAATGAATTTTGCGAGTAGCTCAGCTTAGAAGTTATGTATCTGGATTCTGGAGGTAATGGGTCTCTGTTTCCCAAGTCATACGTAAGCTAGTAGTAAGTAAATACCTACTTACAGCTTACAAATAGGAACACCCTAGGTTTGTACTTACAACAAGAGAAAATGCAGAACTAAGTTACACAGTATTCACGCTGGCTTTGCAGTTCAAACGCAGTATCAATGGAAATTTTGACATTAGTAAAAACGAATGTTACATTTTTTACTTCACAGTTTTGTAAAACATGATTAATAAAACAATGCCAACACGCTAACATTATAAAAACATTAAGCAAGTGTCTAAAAACATAAACTGGCATGTGGTAGGTAGAATTCTAGAATGAAGTAATTAATGGAAATTAGCACTTATTTCATTACAGATAATTAAACTTTAACAACAGCTTTCCCAAAGTTTTCTCCATCAAGCATCCCTACAAAAGCATCAAATAAGTTATCGAATCCTTCCGTGACATGTTCTCTAGCTTTGATCTGTCCGGTCCCAACCCACTTTGTGAGCTGAGCAAGAGCCTCCATCCACCGATCAGCCCATCTAAATACAGTAAACCCTTCGATCTTTAGCTGTTTGGACACAATGCTCGGCTGCAGGATGCTAGCCTTAGGCAGATTCCTGACGTCCTCATTGTAAACGCTAATACTACCACATACAGACACCCTTCCAAACAAATTCATCTGTTTGATGATTGTGCTGCTCATCTCTCCACCGACATTATCAAAGTAGCAGTCGACGCCTTTTGGCGCAGCTTCTTTGAGAGCTGCTGCGATGTCTACCTTCTTGTAGTTGAACGCCTTGTCGAAGCCCAGGTCTTTTTCGAGCCACTCGACTTTGTCATCGGAGCCTGCGAAACCGATCACTCTGCAGCCCTTGATCTTAGCTATCTGTCCGACGAGAGACCCCACGGCTCCAGCGGCGCCAGTCACGACTACTGTTTCGCCAGCTCTTGGTTTGCACAACTCCAGGAATCCGAAGTACGCGGTCGCGCCGGGCATGCCAATAGCACCCAATCCGAGAGAATTAGGCAGCCCTTGTAAATCTGGCAGCTGGTAGATCTTCTCACCGGGCGAAGAAACTGGACCACTGGGTTTCCCCACATAGTAATCGCACCAACCTTTGTGAGAAACTACTCTTGTGCCATGAGGGAAGTTTGAATCCTTAGATTCCTGCACAATGCCGACGTTAAAACTGAACTGGTCGTATGGCACTGGGTTTCTGTCATTGTAACCTCGGAGATAAGGATCCACGCTAATAAACTCGGATTTGACTAGAATTTCTCCGGCTGACAGAGCAGGCGTTTCGTATTCGACGATTTCATAGTCTTCTCTTTTAGGAACTCCCTGAAAGTGCTTCTTGACTACGTATTTCCTCGCTTTTACCATTTTGAGTAAAATATAATTGTAATAGTAAATTCCTGTACAGGAAACAGCTACTGGTGTTTTCGAACGCAAATTAACTGAAAAAAAACGAACAGAAAAGTTAGTTATGTAGGTGTTTCTAGGTGCTACATTGTAGGTTACTAGGTGCTACATTTGTACGCATACTGTTACACTAGAACCCTCTTCTAATGCTGCGGCTACATTAGCGCGCGATAATTCGCGGTCGCACTTAAGTCATCGTTATCGGCTTTCGGCGATGTTTTTGTCTACATTAGCAATCAACTCGTCACCTTACTGCGGAATTGACGTGAACGATAATTCATTCGATACATCGCCGATTGACGATTGACAATCAATCAATATTCAAACTTTTAACATAAATCCTTAGAATGACATAAAGAAATAGTAAGTACCTAGTCAAATTTGTCATGCACATAATATCCGACTCGCTGGTGAGCCGCGCTGACATGCATCTACTACTACATGATGTATCTACTACTCGACTAGAAGCATTACCAATGGCAGGAGGTGTGGGGTGGGAGGGGTTCGTAAGCCACCAGTCGCTTGTGTTACTTGTCAACTCATTTTTCAAAATATCAACGGATTTCTTATTTTAATCCGATTGACCCATTGACCCGATACCCCTCGGTCTACCCTAATAGAATTTCAGGGATAGTTCTCGCATAGGATAATTGCTCACGAATTTTCAACCCTCGCGTTTGAGAAACTCTTTTTGTGTAATCATTACCTACTAATCCAAAACCGTTTATACTTATGTACGTAGTTTGTTAAATGGTAGGTTGGTAGTATATCTAATTAGCGACCCGTCCCAGCTTCTCGCGGTAGGTACCTACAAGACTACCGTGGAAAAATATCTAGCTAGTGAAAACCGCATCAAATTCCGTTGCGTGCATGGTTGGGTTGGTAGTTTCGGTGCGGCGCGTTGGTGTCGGGAGGAGTTAACCAAAGAATACGCTCTCTTACATAGGAATTAGCTGATATTACAAACAGAAAAAGGGACACATGCGGAAAGCGACTTTGTTTTATATCATACAGAGAGATAGAGAAGAGAAAAAAGATAAATATAAATGAATTACTTGATAAAAATTCTCTGTTTTTGTAAGCAAATAAGTCCAAAAAATTTAATAGAAAAAGTCAGACGCGCCTACAGAAATAAAAAGTGGTTAAACTTGCATTGTTATTGCATAAACAAATTCGTTGGTCAAATTATTAAAAATGTCATACATACCAGTCTCACTAACAAATAGTCAAACACAAATAATGCTTACCTGATGAAACGGCGTTGGTATCAGCAAACTGATAATATTTGATAGCATGGGCTATGACACAGCGGTCAATGTCTGTTCGACACTACATCACACAATTAGGTGTTCATAACAGTGAAGTCAATCCGAAAAATCTAGATTATTCGTACTGTAGGCTACAAGAACTTACATGCATAATAATTATATTCATAAATTTAGAAATTGTACAATTTTTGTTTGTAATTTCACAAAAATTTTTTTTCAAAATTTTGTTCGTTAATTGCTAAAAAGTTATTTTTCTTCGGATTAAGCTTTTTCTTTTATTTTTGTAACCATGGACGTAGATTTTGTAACCTTTATCAATAGTAGGTACATTAGTACGTTAAATAATAACATTGAAAATCTAAAAATCAAGGAAAGTTATGTAGAGAAAAATTAGCTTGCGATATAAAATACTTTGATTTTTAGTCGCGATAATATGTTACGTTTAAATTCAAAATGTCAAAACACGATTTTACCCCGGCTGGATTTTCTTAAAACTTTGCAAGAGCTTCTTAATAATACAAATATGTAGGCACTTTTTAGGGTGGTTTTATTATATCAGCCTGGTATGTCCTGTTGCCCAAAGGCCTCTCTTCCCTCCTTCCAGTCTCAGTTTTTTGCTTTGGTAGCCCAATCCTTTTCGTGGCTCTTCGAGTTCTTTTTTCCTTATCTTTCTGGGTTAGACCTTTGCTCGTTTGTCATAAAACAAATCTAAGCACAATAACTGAGAATGGATAGAATGCACATGTCCATAAGCTTACGTTTTAGGCACATAGTTAAGTTACCTTTCTATTTCCGTTTGGCCTTCATGGCCCAATAGCTCTTCCAGGCATTTCCGGCGCGTGAAACAACTTCTTTATCTTCTCTTGCCTGGAAAGAGACTATCTGGCCAAGATACACGTCCTACTGGACATATTCAATCTCTACATCCCTTACATTTTTTTTGCTTGGTGTTGTTGGCCATGATCTTGGTGTTTGACATATTGACGCCGAGTCTGACCTCGCGTCTTGCTTGACTCCGATCTTCAAGCATTCGCTGTAACTCAGTCGGTGTGAATGAGAATAATATTATATCATGCGTGAAACGAAGATTGGTTAACATTTTTTCTCCGACGACAATGCCTTGCCCGTCCCAGCTTGCATTCCAACCAGCATTTTGAAGACTTCGTCTAATATGGCATTGAAGAGTTTCGGGGAGAGGGGATCCCATTGTTTGACACCTCTGCCTATGCGAAAGGATATCTTAGTGGTGTGGACCTTTATCTGTGCTGTCTTGTGTGGATGATGTAGATATTTTTGAGAAGATGAATCTATTATCTATTATAATTATAGATGTAGGTATTATCTATTTGCTGATTTTTGAGGGCTTTAAAGAGTGATGGATGAGTTACGCTTTCGAAGGCTTTGGAGTATACGAACGCCAAATATAGTGAAAGTCTAAACTTATGGATTTTTTTAAATATTTGGTTGACTGAGTGGTTGAATGTTATGGTGGTATCAGATATAAACGCCTTTTAAAGGCTACATAAAAATTCCAATATTAATACACGGTTCCGCGACGCCCTGAATTTTTCATACAAACGCGCTTGTCAAATCTCTTGAAAACTATATGTCAGATAATCATGAAATTTGGCATGTACAATTACATGTGAAGTGTGAAAAGTAAAGTATTCAACTTTCCATTCTCCAACTTCTATTCCAAATTTCTTTGGACAAAGCAGTGTCTTTGTCTTGGGTGGTTTGAACTCCTCACTTCCCTCAAGACTGTAGATAAATTCCTCGCTTCGCTCGGGCTTTAAATCTTAGGTAACTCGTAGAGTCCCTCGTTAGGAAGCAATAAGCCGCCCGTAAGGTATGTATATGACACTGCTTTACCTCTCGGTGCATAATCTACTATTGTGTCCACAAAAGTTCCAAGCTCTTTGCATAGGTACACAGCTCAGATCAACCTAGAGGAAAAGATGGAACACTGCGTTATGACTCGCTGAAGCCATTTCTTTTCAAACTTGTGTGCGTGGTAATGTTGCCATGAAACACATTTACAATTGCACGAAAACTAATATTAATTCCCGAATTCTACGTTAAAGATCTCCGTTCCAATATACAATTAGTAGATTTAATATTATAAAACTGCACATATTTGTGAGAGTTTAATGTTACGGCTTTTTCAAAACTGACTTGTAAAAAAACTGCAAAGTTTTTAAAAAGAACCTCAAAATGTAGTCCTGGCCACGCTTTTATAATGCACTATGTATATTTATGTACACGAAATTAAACCATAAATCAATGCATATAATGTCGAGGTAAGAATGACCAAGCGAGTAGCGTAGTTTTTTTGCGTCAAATGTGTGCGTGTTGTGTACATATACGACAGTAGCGTAGTTTTTGGATGGTTTTTGGCTTCACCTAACCTAAATCATACGCCGCCGTGCGCCATCTTATTCTCTAGGTTGATCTGAGGTATACATACGTTGTCAGGGGTATCAAGAAAAACTACTTTTCACACCGAAAAATGAAATGGTTCCTTATAAATGTAAAGGACCTCTTGCGAAAGCGCGCGCACCTAGTTGCATTTTTCCAAATAATAATGTAAAAGAACTGACTGACCAAAAAATAATGAGTACTATTATTTAAGGATAAGTAGGTATAGGTAGGTAGTTTTCTAAAATAAAATAACGAAATGTAAAACAGTTAGGTATTTTATTACCAATAATTAATTACTATTAAATTATAAACGGTAACTTAAATTTAAACTTTAACAACTGCTTTGCCAAAGTTATCACCATCGAGCATCCCTACAAAGGCATCGAATAAATTGTCAAATCCTTCCGTGACGTGTTCCCTAGCTTTTATCTGGCCGCTCCTCACCCACTTGGCGAGTTCAGTGAGGGCCTCCGTCCATCGATCTGCCCACCTCCATACAATAAACCCTTCGATCTTCAGCTGGTTGAACACAATGCTCGGCTGTAAGATGCTAGCTTTGGGCAGATTGCTGAAGTCCTCATTGTAAACACTAATACTACCACATACAGACACCCTTCCATACAAATTCATCTGTTTGATGATTGTACTGCTCAACTCTCCACCGACATTATCAAAGTAGCAGTCGACGCCTTTAGGCGCAGCTTCTTTGAGAGCTGCTGCAATGTCTACCTTCTTGTAGTTGAACGCCTTGTCGAAACCCAGGTCTTTCTCGAGCCACTCGACTTTGTCGTCGGAGCCTGCGAAGCCAATCACTTTGCAGCCCTTGATCTTAGCAATCTGTCCGACGAGAGACCCAACGGCTCCAGCGGCGCCAGTCACGACTACTGTCTCACCAGCTTTTGGTTTGCATAACTCCAGGAAACCGAAGTATGCAGTCGCGCCAGGCATGCCAATAGCACCCACACCGAGAGAATTAGGCAGCCCTTGTAAATCTGGCAGCTGGTAGATTCTCTCACCGGGCGAAGCAATAGGACCACTGGGCTTTCCTACATAGTAATCGCACCAACCTTTGTGAGAAACTACTCTTGTGCCTTTAGGGAAGTTTGAATCCTTAGATTCCTGCACGATGCCGACGTTAAAACTGAACTGGTCGTATGGCACTGGGCTTCTACCATTGTAAGCTCGGAGATAAGGATCCACGCTTATGAACTCGGATTTGACTAGAATTTCTCCGGCTGACAGTGCAGGTGTTTCGTATTCCACGATTTCGTAGTCATCTCTTTTAGGGACTCCCTGGAAGTGCTTCTTGACTACATATTTCCTCGCTTTCACCATTTTGAAATCTTCAAAAGTAAATGCTTATATTTTAAACAATCTTCTGGTGCCTTTGATCGCAAATTAACTGCAAGAAAACAAAAAAAAAATGTAACAAATGTGTGCTAAACCATGTGCAAAAATTGTAAATTAATGTTTTATACTGAAGTAATTTATTAAGTGGGAAGTTAATTTACTTAATGTTTATCTAATGAAAATGAATTACTTTAAAAATGTAAATATAGTATGTATGTAGAAGGTAAATAAGTATAAATTATGTATAATGAGGACTAAAGAGCAGATCAAACACCTACAGAGGCAAAACTATACATTTAAATAGCACAAATAAGTTAATTAATATAAATATGCAATTTAAATATATGCCAGTCTCACTAGCAAATAGTCAAAAACGTAAACTTACCTGATAAAACGGTATTGTTATCAGTAAAATGATAAAATTTGTTAACAGACGCTACGATACGGTGTTTACGTCTGTACACCAGCGAGGTCGAGCGGCCAATGTCTGCTCGACTCGACACTACATTACAAAATATATTATATTGAGAAGACCTTGGAGTTGAAGCGTTTTCGTACCTATTGAATTCATTGAAGTAACTCAAATTTTGTAGGTTTGTTACAATAATTACTGACGCAAATCGTAAAAGTTATTGATTTGGTAGGTACCTACCTACTTTTACTAAAGAGATGGTAAGGCTACCCACCTAATATTAGGGCAGAGTGATATGCCTTCCCTAATTTCGATATCTTAATAATTAAGGTTTGTTTGGTTAAAAAAGATATAGACTCAGTTTATGGATAGAAAGTAGTTATGATGATGATGTTTTAAATTGAGTTTATTCGTTGGTATCGATCGATTTGAGTTTCTGCGTACGTTCATGTAGTGTCACTAGGTATACGGCTTGTGAGTGTGACCACGCACATAAGTTTGTAAGTGTTTATGATAGGAGACTTTTGATTACAAAACAATGCCGAATCATCGAGCTACCAGCAAAATTCTCTTTTTTAAAAGTCATGTCCAAGTCTCGGTTTTGGTACAGATAAACCTAGTGAGTTAGCGATAAGATAAAGCAGTTTTTTAATTTAAAAAAAAAGATTAAATCAGTAATTAAGTATTAGGTACTTTATTATTAAACTTTAACAACGGCTTTTCCTACGTTTTCACCAGCAAGCATACCAATAAACGTTTGAGGGATTTCATAAAAACCTTCAGTGATATGCTGATGTACTCTTTGGCTTGGAGCTGTAATCCAGTTGATTATTTCAGCAAATTCTTTATCCCATTTATCGAAGCTCCAACTCGCTATTACAAAGCCTTTCATCTCCAGCTCTTTAAACAAAATAGGTTTTGGTCGAGTGTTTAAGAAACCCAAGTAGGCAGAAGCACCAGGTATTCCTACTGCACCCATTGCTAAGGAGGCAGGCCTTGGAGATCCGGAATCTTGCGGATTGTTTCTATTTCCATGTTGACTGAAGCATTAGGGTCCACGATATAGTAATGTTTTCATCCTTGGTGGGGAACCACTCGGGTTCCGACAGGGAACTACTGATTCTTGGACTCTAGAGCAATTCCAACTTGAAAGCTATGCTGTTAGTACGGGAGACAGTCGCCTAATGGCTTTTGAGATAATTGTACAATAGAGAGTTAACGAATAGGAGGTAAGGATAACTGATATGTTCAGTTTTTACAAGAATTTCTTCATTCTACAGCGCTGGCCAGTTCATGTTCGATTATCTGAAAGTCCGTGAGTTTCAGATCATTTTAGCCGGCCTTGGAAGCGTTTCGTGACGATATACTTTCTTGCTTTCAACATTTTGAATCAGTTGTTGCAGGAATTAATTGATGACGATCTGAAAAACAATGTGAATAATGTAATAGGTACATTGAAAATCGTAAGTAAGTAGATCAAGTAACAGAGAAACGCAAGAATGAAGATTCAGTCAGGCGTTGTCTTATAAATTTGTTTACAAGTCGCACAGCCGCGCCCCGTGGTTTTATCCGCGGTTAAAAAGTAGCCTATGTGTTAATCCAGGTTTTCTTCCATACAAAATCCAACCATCCGTTTTAGCGTGAAGAAGTAACAAACAAACACACAAATACAAACTTACGCCTTTATTATAAAAAAAAAGTTGAAATAGAATTCAGTGAGTCAAAACAGTACCCATTTGACTCAAAGAGCACTGACTAAAATTAGCTGACTGAAATTAAGATTACGAGGTTTATTCACGAGGGACGTAATTAGCTGGTAAAGCTGGTGAAGTGTTATGCAAGAATGAAAGAAAACCTTAAATTGTATAGTTTATACCTTTGAGTAATATGGGGTATACGAAACGGGCTCAGAATAATATCCTCACAACTGGATTGAGACCTTTGTACACACAGCATGTGTGATTCTAGAATACAAATACGTATCTCATGTGGTATCTCATTACTAGGGTGCTGATGCGGCTGCCTCGCTTTTGCAGTGCATCTACGATGTTTGCTGAAGCGCGCACGGACGACTTTCATGCAATAATACGCAAGAAAGTTGCATCCCTACGTCAGCGGGCGCGAGGCAGCAGCAACGGCATCCTGCAAAAGATTATTGGTCGCATAAATGATAATGGTGATTAGGTTAGACTCAAGAACAAGAAGTTTTTTCATTCAAACGCGCTTATCGAAAATATTTAACAGATTTCTATAATATTTAGTACTATTGTACAATCAATATCAATAGGTCATTCATCTCTTTCCGTCATGTCTTAATTTATGCGTAAACCCTCAGAAAAAAAATAGAGCTATGAAATAGTTTCTTTCAACGGACAGAGAGTATGTAAATAAAAAATCCGTTCCATTGGGAAAGTTGCCTACATTATTAGCTCTTAAATTAATCTACAATAATATCCCTGTTATTATACTTTCTAGTTATTTGATAATAATAAGACAAGTGTGAAAATTAAATTAAAAACAATTTGCCGCGCGGAAATCAAGGCAAGGGACAAGGCCATGGCGATACCTTCGCAGACAAAAATTAAATGTAGTTTCTCTCACACTACATAATATAATAATAGTCAGTTTTCTCATAATTTATGGGCCAGTCTACAGATAAAATGGTTACTTTGTAGTCTTTGTACACATCTTTGATGCGTCATCAGCTTCTTATGTTATCCTGATCGCGCGTCGCCGATGCAATAGGTAATGTTCTCGTCGATGATCCTGAGCTCCTCTCCTTTCCGTGGCAGCCTTAAATTAGTTCGCTGGAGTGATTCCGATTCGATCGTCCAGGTTGTGCGTGTTTTTCTGCAAGTCATTACTCAAAATAAATGGATTAGCTCTGTTTGTTGACTTTTCACACATGTTTTACAATATTTGTATAAACATAGCAATAATAAGTAAAGAGGAGTCACTGATAAGTCTTTATTTTTTAAGTTAAATTTAGATGTGTCTGCATGCGTAAGGAATTATTTAGTAGCACATTGATATTTTAGTTAAATATTTCGCAAAGAACTAGAAACACGTGTTGGAGAGAAATAGCAGGTAACAACCTCATTGTTTCAATATTGCTCTTCGGCTGCGCCAAGCTTGTCAGATGTTTAGAAAGTGTTCTAGCCCAGTTATCTAAAATTATTGCGTTATTCCATGGACGTAGAAAAAAAGTGTTATTCATTATAAAAAAAAGTCGTGTCCTAGGTATATACCTACGGAATTTATAGTTCCCACACTGCCCTTCGGACGCGCCTGGAAAAAATCCCGTTTTGCTCTACACTAGAAATTGGTCAAGAGTGGTTCCCTGGGGTCAACAATAATCCCGAAAAATATATGTGAAATGGCGGGAAATTGATTGCTGTTTTCGACATAATAAACGCATTCCAAATTTAAATGCAGAAAAAAAAGAAGGAGTTTGTATTGTAACAATATTTATGGCCAGACTAGTTATTTCGAGTTATTCTTCCAGTAAACTCAGCCACTTCTCCGGCACTCCCTCTTGCATTTTTACGCCTCTGCTCGCCTCTCGTTCGACCATTCGCGTGTTTTACCGATCGTGATTCGAGACCACATCAGCAATCGTCCACATTTAGCGTAACAAGCCTGCGGTAATGTTGTGCAGTCCGGGTCGATGCCGTGTCATAGTTTGGATCCAATTCTAGTTCACAGTTTTACTACTAATATGTCTTCTCTAACTAATTATCTGTTTAAAACTAACAGATTCCTTGTCCGTATATTGTAAGAGCCTTTTCCGTGACAGGATACATAATAATATACCTACTGAAATAAATTCATCGTGTTTTCTGATCAATTGCTAAACTTAATTTACATACCTACTTACTATACATTTAAATTGATTTTGATACATAAATGTTGTATGTACCTAATTATAGCATCTACCACCGTGTACCTATTTTTTGTTTAATAAAGATGTAAGTACTTAATTGTTTTAATATCATGACATAATTAATAATAATGTAAATCATAAAAAGAAGAAAACATGTTTACAAATTTAAAATAATTCATTTCAAACTCTAACAATGGCTTTTCCTAAGTTTTTACCGCCAAGCATGCCGATAAAAGCTTCAGGTAATTTATCGAAACCTTCAGTGACGTACTCCTTTACTTTAAGCTGACCAATCTTGATCCAGTTCACCATATCAGCAAACGCTACTTCCCATTTTGCATAAGGCCAGCTCCATATGATGAAGCCTTTAACCTCCAGTTCTTTGGACAAAATATCTAGCTGTAGCATCGTTACTTTCGGCAAAACGGGATCAGAATAAGTACTGATGCTGCCGCAGACCAACACTCGTCCACGGCTGTTCATAAGTTGTATGATCGAGCTACTGATCTCACCACCCACTTTGTCGAAGTAGACGTCAACTCCATTAGGAGCAGCTTCTTTGAGAGCAGTCGTAACATCGACAGTTTTATAGTTTAAAGCTTTGTCAAAGCCGAGTTCTTGCTCGAGCCATTGCACTTTGTCATCAGATCCAGCGAAGCCAATAACTTTACAACCTTTGATCTTCGCAATCTGTCCTACAATGGACCCTACAGCGCCAGCTGCACCAGTTACTACAACTGTATCTCCAGGCCTTGGCCGCGCGTCTAGAAAGCCTAAATAGGCTGAAGCACCAGGCATGCCTATAGCACCAACCGCATAAGACTTAGGTAGGCCCTTAAGATCAGGAAGTTTAGTGATTTTTTCTTTTCCTCTAGCAGGTGCATCAGGGTCTGCGATGTAGTAGTCACTCCATCCATTGTGAGAAACCACGCTAGTACCGACTGGGAACCGCGCGTTCTTGGACTCCTGAACCACGCCAACTTGAAAACTCTTTTGTGCGTAAGGCAAAGTATTATCTTTATTATCGAATATGAGGCAAGGATCCACGCTGACAAATTCGGTTTTAACGAGAATCTCGCCGTTCTTCAACGAAGGCAGTTTATGTTCAGTGATTTTAAAATCTGAGACTTTGGACCGACCTTGATATTGCTTTGTTACAACGTATGTTCTTGCTTGCACCATCTTGATTTTGGAACCTGTAAGGAGAATAGTAATTTATGAGTCGAAAGAGACAGAGAGGAATGAAAACATACACACCTTCAGATACGCTTTCTTGTACAGAATAAGCACAAAAATTCTACTGCGAGGTAAAGTCATGAAACTTGACAGAGAAATGCCAGAACATCCGCTCAATAATTTATTTATTTATTGCTTACTTAGAAATCGAAACAAAACATTCAACAAAGTATCTTAGTTAAAATAAAAACTTAGCAACCTTTCGCTGAAAAATTAAATTTAAAATTTTAAAGTTAATTTTTTTTAAATTTTTTTTTTCATTCATTCGGTCGGCTTTATACACTCGATATCATATTCTAAAATGTACGAAAGTGGACTAGGATTCGAAGAATTTAAAGTTTCAAAACTTTTGAATATGTATACAAATGTTTGAATTGGGAATATTCCGGGAATATAAATAATCGGCTTGCCTAGTCGATGTTTATGTAGGTACATGCAATATCTAACCTTGATCTCTATCTATGCTTATACTAACAGTATAGCTAAAATTGTCCGATCGTGAAAGGTGTTTTTTAAATAGTACTATATTAGTATTACTACTTTTTTTAAATAACGCTTACACAACGTTAAAACAAGAAATACACTTCTTAAAACAAGAAATAGTAGGGTCAACTGTGGCAAATGTGTCTGCAGAGCAATTGCGTGCTCGGTGTATGTTAGCTAATTGCTATAGCCCAGCGACAAAACTATTGGAACTAAACATTCGCTTCTCGCTTCAACTCGTGTCAAGCTCTACTCGCTGCTCGCTCATCGCTGGCAGTTGGACAACTGCCTTAGGCTACTTGCATTTTTCATGTGAATGTTTTTACAGCATGACAAGCGATTTTTAACTTAGTCATCGTTACAGTTTACAAACATAGTTTTTATCGTGGCTATCAGATACATACCACACCAACGGACTCACTACCAACTTATACAGCATGTTACTAAAATCCGATTACATAATTGAAGGGCACGTACACACACGTAGAAAATAAGTGTTCATGCAAGAATGCAAAAAGAAATACCAGTCAAAAATAAGACGAGTTATGACCGCTTTCTGAACGCAAGAAAAGGGGAAATTACACAAAATTGTCAATTCTGTGTCAAATGTTGGCGGCTTTTATTAAGTAAAAGAAATTAACGGCACCACACACATATGTAGTTGACAAATAAAACCGATGCGGTTAGTGGGTGTCTTTCCCGCCTTTCGAAGAGCGGAGCGCAATGTGTGAGCAATTTTTGTACATTCTAGGCTCAATTCTGGCGTCACACTTAAATTTCCTAAGCCACTTAAATCTGCTAAAAATCCTAAAAAACGTAAATTAGCTAAATGCTATTCCGCGGGCAACATTTTAACTAATTTAGAAATGTCAAATTCAAATTTTTAAAAAGAATGAACAAAATCTCGTAAAATTACTCAATTTAGAAAATTTAGCTGAAATTGCTATTCTTGCGTCCACATTTTAGATGATTTTATCTTGTTTAGATCGAATTCGAGGTTAATTTTAGAGGGCACCATTTTGGCATCCTGTTAAAAAAACTAAAATTTCAAAGTAAAAAAAATCTCTGTATTTTGTTGATTTTACTTAAACTAAATAATCCTTTGCAAAGTTAACGATTCAGAAAACTGTATAAAATGCATAATTTGCCTCATAATCATTTCAGTTCGGCACGATATGTGATCAAAGTACGCACTGTTACAAGGATTAAAAAGTGTCAAAATCTAGAAGTGTACTTAGCTCTCATCCCATTAAAAATCTCAGCAAGTACCTATATTATAGAACATGCATGCAACAATAGCGATGAATGCACGTCAAGACCCACCCTAAGAGAAATTAACACAAAATCGATCATAATTTCATAACAAAATCAAAAGAGAGCACTTAATTTACAAGGTACATCATACGGGTACTAATATTAGTAATTATTCCATTGTTATTTCGTATGTATTACATGTATGGAAGCTTTCTATCTTCCATAATTACAGGATAATTAATTGAGGTGACTTGAGTTGTTAAGATCTCTGGGTGCATCGCAGCTGGCCTGTTTTAGCAGAACGCTGTGTCAGGAAGTTTATACTGTGACAGACTCGCCAAGGCTCACACTATACTTGCCCCTTGTCTACTTACCCCTCTCATAACAGTTTACCAGTCATTGAACCCTGAAGCGTTAATTGGTGTCTTCATAAAGTATAATTCTGTAGCGAACTGAAGGTATCAGCAGTGACATGTAGACACTACTGGTTTCTAAATAGGTATCTATGAAACAGCTTGAAAGCAGTTCCCGGTGAGGATGCTATTTAAATGATGGATTTAAATAAATCTAGATCTAGGGCTAGGTGTCGTTATCCATGGCTTTATGTATTCCATGGCATCCCTGACATGGAAACTTAGTAGGGAGCTGCAAGTGTAATTATAAATTTACTTACAGATGCGAGGTCATTTGATTAAGTACTGGCAAGAGGTTTCATGAAAGAACCTGTGTGCTAGCCCAAGCACTCTCTGATACTCACAATATATCAACAAGCTCAAAGGACAACACAAATAATACAAATTACAGTTTATAAATTCAATTTTAAATAATAAAAAAATATTGTACTTAAATTAAATGTTTGCTATCAATAACCTTCATCTTTTTCTGTACATACTTGAAATACTATTATTGAATTTTTATTACTTTACAATTTCCATATTTTACAACTTGGGCATGAACAAAAGCAGATACCAGAGAAGAGTAAATAAAAAAACAATCAGTAGGATTTCATTATTTACAGATCTCTGGTTAGTTTTTAAAATGTAAGTTATTGCAGGCACTGTTTATTATGACATATAACACAGGCCCATGTTTAAAAAATCTTGCAAAGTAACATACACTTTTCATAAAAAACAATGGTCTCTGGGACTTTTCTGGCTGTTACTTCCTAGTATGTCACTTGCGTGCCAGTGTGTCACTTCCCTTTCTAGGCCAAATGGCTGGTGTACCAGTGCTACTAGGAAGTAACTCTTGTTATTTACGGAAACCCAGAGCAAATAGGGCTTTAATCTTCAGCACATTTAGTCCAGGAGCTGCAGGTGCATCATCAGCAATTTATCTCATAGCCTTTTCTGCACAAACATAGCTTTTTCAGTTCCCACTGAACTTGCACCACTCGTGATAGATACAACAGACTGGAAAGTCGTCTTCACAGTTTTCAAGTCTGTTTATTTTACGCTTTTAGGCTGGTTGTGTTTCTGGTAGCATTCCTCATAACACTGAAAATTAAAACCAAATTTTAGTGCCTAGGCAAGATACAATTAAATTATCATTACCAAGTATTACAAGTTGACTTTCTGTAAATACAATATTTTAGACTAGCTATCTGCCCACAACTTCTCTCACGTTGCATAGCCTGTAGCACTCAGTGAGTGTGTAGCTTTCTATTATAGACAGAACTTCTAAAATCGAATGGGTATTTCGGATTTTAGGTTAGTTTATTATTTACCTTTACAGCGTTTGCGTAGTTTTTGTAGAAACTTAGGCACAGTCACACGAACGTAAAATAATTCAGAATTTCATCAGTACATCATCGTTTAGCTTTATTTTTGGGCACAATAATTTAAAACTCTTGATACCGAAATTGTAAACAAAGACTTGTAAAACTCCATAGTGAATTGCCAGTATTAAAAACCAAAAGTACTTGAGATTTTTGAAATATCACGATTTATTTTGTAAATAATTAGTGCTCTGTAATTAATGGATAATTACAGAGCACTAATTATTTGCTAACATGTGTTTCTTAAAAATTTGCGTATTAAATAAGCGTAGGTTATTCAGTAATACATGACACACCCGTCAAATAATTCCACGAATTTATGTTAGTGGCATAAAACTGCAACACTAACAACTTGATGCATGGACGAAGCTACAGATACAAATTTTTTTTGAATGAATCGATGAAAATATCGTTCTAATACGCCAGTGTACGGGACGCTTTTACATAATTTTTTGAAGGTTTATTTTATCTGTGAATTCAAATTAAGTGAACAAGAAATAGGATAATTCCGTTCAATATTTTAGCTGTATGTTGCCCCCTGAATTGCGATTTTAAGTTCTGTCACTTAAATTTAGAATTTATTTAAAATTTACGAATTTTAAGATGTGACGCCAGAATTGAGCCTAATGTTTAATTTAAAGTTGCAACCTCCAGTCGGTATCGAATGCATACCTTGCGGATATAACAGGGCTATGTAACACCCTGATGTACAGTACAGTATGTACACAACAGCGTTTCTATATATTTTTTCAGGCGAAGCGGGATTTTGAAAGCTTTTGAGTTTGAAGTGAGATGATAGCTTTAAAACTGAAGGATTCGTTGTATCACGACCAACTCAGATGAAAAACGGGATACAATGAAAAAGTAAATAACTAATCAGTAACAAACAATGTATTGACGAAATAACAAAGTAAATAATCAGCAGTCTTCATTCTTTTATTTGTGTACTAAACTTAGGTTTACAGTAAAAAAGACTGACTGACTAGTCAGTCAGTCTTTTTGACTACAGAAAACAAGACAGACACAATTTATTTGTCACACGAGATACTACAGCACCAATTAAAACTATAAAACAGATACTAGAAACCCTTAAAGAGTTTTTAAAATTAAATGGATGCATTCCCTTAATAGAATTATTATCAACATATTATCGCTTATACAGCATGCAATAGCGTCTCTTCATCCCGGTCTTCTAGCTTGACCTGCAATGTTCCCTAACTGAACCGAGTCCTCTATCCTTCTTAACTTTTGGAAAATTGTACTTAGATGTGTTCCAAACACAAAAACATATTAAAACTGCAAGTCAGCTAAGTTGTTTTTTTGAGATTGAAAATCGCATAGTCATTGTATCCTATCTATTAGATTAATAATAGTATCCGGTATTATGTACTAGAGGTACATAAGTAGTAACTAGTATTTATACTCGAGCACGATCGCACTTGCATTATTACATTTTGACGAGCAGGTAAACCGTGCGAACTCATATTTCCATTTTTGAAAATTGGATATTACTGTTTTCTGACATTTGACATTTGTTTGCACTACCGTCGTCTGACCCCAAATTAAGTAAAGATTATTAAGATTTTGTTGTGTGCTGACTTTAAAGTAGAAATTTCAAAGTGATTATTTATTCCTAACTACAGTACTGTGGTTCTTGGTCCATTGGTAAAGAAAACTCGTATTGGTTTTTAATTTCTGTCATCAGTGGAATCCAGCTGAAACTAGGTAAGAATTAAGAATAATTAACTGTGGCTCTGTTTATAATTTTATGTAATATACATAATATTATAATATGAATATATATGTAATATTATTAGCTTCTTCGAGCGCTTAGATATTTAATCTAAATAACGGTCCGCGAAAACCTGTAAGGTTGATATGTTTTTATTTTTTTAATACTTTGTTGAATGTTTTGTTTCGATTTCTATGTATTAAATAAATAAATAAATTATTGAACTGATGTTCTAGCCAAGTCAAGTTCAAGCCAAGCTAACTCTGTCAAGATTCATGACTTTACCTCGTAGTAGAATTTTTGTGCCTATTCAGTACAAGAAAGCGTATCTGAAGGTGTGAGTGTTTTCATTCTTCTCTTGCGACTCATAAATTACTATTCTCCTTACAGGTTCCAAAATCAAGATGGTGCAAGCAAGAACATACGTTGTAACAAAGCAATATGAAGGTTGGCCCAAAGTCTCAGATTTTAAAATCACCGAACATAAACTGCCTTCGTTGAAGAACGGCGAGATTCTCGTCAAATCCGAATTTATCAGCGTGGATCCTTACCTCTTTTTCGATAATAAAAATAATGCTTTGCCTTATGCACAAAAGAGTTTTCAAGTTGGAGTAGTTCAAGAGTCCAAGAACGCGCGGTTCCCAGTCGGTACTAGCGTGGTTTCTCACAATGGATGGAGTGACTACTACATCGCAGACCCTGATGCGCCTGCTAGAGGAAAAGATAAAATCACTAAGCTTCCCGATCTTAAAGGCCTACCTAAGTCTTATGCGGTTGGTGCTATAGGCATGCCTGGTGCTTCAGCCTACTTAGCCTTTCTAGACGCGCGGCCAAGGCCTGGAGATACAGTCGTAGTAACGGGTGCGGCAGGCGCTGTAGGGTCCATTGTAGGACAGATTGCGAAGATCAAAGGTTGTAAAGTTATTGGCTTCGCTGGATCTGATGACAAAGTGCAATGGCTCGAGCAAGAACTCGGCTTCGACAAAGCTTTAAACTATAAAACTGTCGATGTTACGACTGCTCTTAAAGAAGCTGCTCCGAATGGAGTTGACGTCTACTTCGACAATGTGGGTGGTGAGATCAGTAGCTCGATCATACAACTTATGAACAGTCGTGGACGGGTGGTGATCTGCGGCAGCATCAGTTCATATTCTGATGCCGTGCTGCCGAAAGTAACGATGCTACAGCTAGATATTTTGTCCAAAGAACTGGAGGTTAAAGGCTTCATCATATGGAGCTGGCCTTATGCAAAATGGGAAGTAGCGTTTGCTGATATGGTGAACTGGATCAAGATTGGTCAGCTTAAAGTCAAGGAGCACGTCACTGAAGGTTTCGATAAATTACCTGAAGCTTTTATCGGCATGCTTGGCGGTAAAAACTTAGGAAAAGCCATTGTTAAAGTTTGAAATAAATTATTTTGAATTTGTAAACATGTTTTCTTCTTTTAACGATTCACACTTTTATTTATTATGTCATAACATTAAAACAATTAAGTCCTTTTCTACATCTGTATAAAAATAGGTATAGGTAGGTAAGTACTGTAAATAGGTACTTGCAACATTTATTTATCAAAATCAATTTAAATAGGTGTGTAAATTAATTTTATCAGTACCTTAGCAATTGATCAGAAAATGAGATGAATTTATTTCAGTGTATGTACTAAACCTGTCACGGAAAAGGCTCTTACAATACACGGACAACAAATCTGTTGGTTTTAAATATTTTACTTAGTTAGAGAAGACAAATATTTATTAGTAGTAAAACTGTAAACAAGAACTGGATCCAAACTTGTGACACGGCATCGGACCGGACTGCGCAACATTACCGCAGACTTGTTACACTAAATGCGGACGATTGCTGATGTGGTCGAGACCTATCACGATCGGCAAAATACGCGAATGGTCGAACGAGAGGCGAGCAGAGGCGTAAAAGGGTGCAAGAGGGAGTGCCAGAGAAGTGACTGAGTTTACTAGAAAAATAATTCGAAATACATGTGACCACCACCAATCCGCACTGAACCAGCGTGATGGATGATGGCTCAATCACCCTCGACGTACGGTAGGTCGGTGTCTCAGGTCTCTGCATACGAGAACGTAAAAGACTGTAATAATGATGATAATGATATAAAATGCATGAGTTTTGGTTTTGATTTTAGCTACGATAGCCTAGTTGGAGAAGATAGGCTCGCCTCTCATGCCAGAGGGAGCGGGTTTGATCCTAGCCGAAGGCACGCACCAATTTGTTCATTGTGTGAACACATGTAAGTATTTAATGTTATCTACTAGATAACTGGAGCCCAGTGTATGGCGACGGACTCACCCCCTCTCATATTTGGCACTGAATATCGTGTGGGTGTTGCAATACATCTCTGCCAGCCCCATCGCGTGAAAGGCGCGACGATATGTTATGCTGAGAATATCCCAATTGCCTAACTAAAACTTATATGCTGTTCTTCTTATGCTGCGTACAGGCCAAGACTGGCGAGGGCCGGCGATGTGCTGCGTCTCGTTTTATTTTATTGAAACGAAACGGGACGCTGCCCGTGCGTTGGCGTTCATTGGCTTGATGTTGTGTACCCAGCATTAATTTGTAATTTGTTTTTTTAATTTCAGGCAATAAATACTTTTTTTTTATGTTATTTTGTTTGTAACTTGTATCTTAACCTGTGTAATTTGGACTTGGTTTGAATATTTATATTTTATTTAAAAAGGCCAACGTTATTGTCAACGCGAATAAAATCGTGGGCACAGTTAGTTTACGTAAATGTCTCCCAAACCAGATAAACTAAACTACGAGTCAGCCGAGTTGGCATGAGATTGTTATGCGCAGTCATTGTATCCTATCTTATAGATAAACAGGTATCAGTCATGGGCAAACAATAATTGGGTAGTATTTAAGCATGAGCACGATAATACTAGTTTTATATTATTATGAGCAACTGTGAACTCGTATTTACATAACATTCAAATTCGGCTTTTTTTGCACGTCGTTTCATTTACTAATATTTGGATATTGTAGTGTATTTGATGTAGAAAATTCAAAGTGATCAAATATTCCTCATTACTGTGCACTAAGATCGTCTTTTCTTCGATCGATTTCTGTCATCAGTGGAATCCAGGAAATATTAGGTATGAAATACAAATAACACTGATGTGATCCTCGAGTTTTTCTGTCGGAGTTTCTTAGTGGACTTATTTTTCTTCGTGGTGATATTTGTTTGGTACTTAATTGGAAGTAGTACAAAATATGTATCGAAAGGCGAGTTTCCGTCTCTCCTTATCTGTTACGACTGTAAAATTACTCTTTTTCTTTCCAGGTTTTCATTCACACAAGACAACATTCACAAGATGGTAAAAGCAAGAACATACACCGTCACAAAACAATTTGAAGGTTGGCCCAAAGCATCAGACTTTAAAATCACTGAGCAAAAACTGCCTTCGTTGAAGAACGGAGAGATCCTCGTCAAAACCGAATTCATTAGTGTAGATCCTTATCTCATATTTGCTAATACTTCAAACGCCTTGCCTTATTCACAAAAGAGTTTTCAAGTTGGGGTGGTTCAAGAGTCCAAGAACGCTCAGTTTCCAGTCGGTACTAGCGTGGTTTCCCACAATGGATGGAATGACTACTACATCGCAGACCCTGATGCCCCTGTAACCGCAACAAGAGATAAAATTACTAAGCTTCCTGATCTTAAGGGCCTACCTATGTCTTATGCTGTTGGTGCCGTAGGCATGCCAGGCGCTACAGCATACTTAGGTTTTCTAGACGCGAAGCCAAAGCCTGGAGACACAGTTGTAGTAACCGGTGCAGCTGGCGCTGTAGGGTCCATTGTAGGACAGATTGCGAAGATCAAAGGTTGTAAAGTTATTGGCTTTGCTGGATCTGATGAAAAAGTTCAATTGCTCGAGAAGGAACTGGGCTTTGACAAAGCTTTAAACTATAAAACTGTCGATGTTCTGACTGCTCTCAAAGAAGCTGCTCCAAACGGAGTTGACGTCTACTTTGACAACGTCGGTGGCGAAATCAGTAGCTCGATCATACGGCTTATGAACACTGGTGGGCGAGTGTGTGTCTGCGGCAGCATCAGCTCTTACAGTGATCCTGAGCTGCCGAAAGCAACAATTCTACAGCCAGCGATTTTGTTCAAAGAACTGGAGATCAAAGGCTTCATCATATGGAGCTGGCCTTACGCAAAATGGGAAATAGCATTTACTGATATAGTGAACTGGATCAAGAGTGGTCAGATTGTAGTCAAAGAGCACGTAACCAAAGGTTTTGATAAAGTGCCTGAAGCGTTCATTGGCATGCTTGTTGGTGAAAACTTAGGGAAGGCTGTTGTTAAAGTTTGAAATTATTATTTTGTTTTTAACTATTATCTTTCTATTCATGAGTCGAGTGTAGCAATATATCATACTATAATATTAAAATAATTAATACTTAAAAGAAAAGTAAGTATATTTCTCATAAAACTTATAAATAATGAGGTTTTAAAAATTACAACAATATTATGAAATACAACTTTGAATGTGTAGTAAATTAAAATAAAGGCACCTTGATGATTGACCAGATACGCTTTTACCCTTATGATATCTTGGTACGAGTAGATGTAAGTTTACACGGGAAAGGCTCTTACGACACAAGGGAAGGAAGAAATTATTATAGCCCCCAAGCCAGGAACAAATTTGATCAATCATTTCCTCTAGGACGAAAACTTGTACAATGGTTAAGATAGATTTATTATGAAGCCTAGTGGTTGTCAGCTGCGGACCCGTAGGTGGGTTTAGCAGCAGTATCCTACCAAAAATAAAAAATAACAATTGTTAAAATATTATCAAAATAAAGCTTAACCATTAGGATTCATGATAAACCTATCTTAATCTTCTAATTGTAGAAGTTTTTGTCCGGGAGGAAGTGATTGACCTAATTTGGTCCTGGCTCGGGGGCTATTACATCGTCACAAGAAAGAATCTTCAGGTGTAGGCTGAGTAGCTCACTCATTATTTGGTGTGTGGTGTGGATATTGTGTGGAGCTTATTTATTATGACCTCATATTCCTCATTATTACCAAACTCCTATTACAATCACCAAACTGTACACTTGTGAACCGGGTTCATAGGCGAACCCGGAGGACATCTAAATTCCCGAGCAAAGTCGTGGGAGTTAGACAAAGTCCCTATAACGCGAAATCTGCCGGGAGAATGCACTGCAGTTTTCAATTTGTTCCGCATCGCCTCTGGACGCATTGCCCCGCACCAGACCTAAAAACAAGGCTTGGTATAATTATAGCCATTTCAAAACAGTCAACAAAAAGAAAATTGCAAAAAGCAAAAAAAATATCAAGTCATCGAGATATTTAGACGTTATCACAGTAAAATTTTAATCGCGAAATTATGTCAAGACGTCTGGTTTGTTATCGTTGTTTTTAAGTTGGAAAGTAAAAAATATAAGTACCTAGTTCTACATGTCACTCTAACTACAGTGTGTTCTAAAATACCTATGTATTTATAATTGTACAGCTTTAATTAGGAAGTTAGGGCCGCATTCTAAAACGACTCTCAGGCATGATTAGTGGAGTGGAGAATTTACTGCACCTGTGCAAAGTTGAGAAAGAACAGCTGTGTGTGGGTGTGGTTGAGCCCGGGGAGCGTTTCACCGTCAGTACCGTGCCGTTGAACCCAGTGCAAGTAAGCACGGAACGCTTGCTTCACACCCCCGTTGTCAGCTATGTTTTCACCCTGGGAAGGAATTAATATGGAAGGTCTTAAAACGTAAACGTACAAAACATACATTTAAAAAAACAAAGTATTGAAAAACTAAACAGTTTGCACCAATACTCTTATCGCTACACGCTACATTTCTTAATGCAAACTAAACAACCTTAAAGCCTTCGACCTTACAACTATTAACATCTTGTTATGATTTGCTGGATCTTTATCGATCGAGCTGTTAGGTCAGCACTTTGAAAAGTTTATAGTTCTGTGGGTTTTTTGAAATGAAACGGCAGCAGTTCGTTTGAAGTCCTATAATTTCGGTTCCACAGCTTTCACACTATTATCACACTTTCATACAGATTTATGTAACTTTTATTCAAAACCAATAAGATCCTAGTTTGGGGTCTCGACTAGCCTGGATTAGATTTCCAGCTTTTAGATTTGGCTTCAGCAATGGATAGGAGGTAACTGAGGGGCCTAAGGGACAAATATCACCTTCAAAGACAATAACTGATTTACCAGCTTGACCTGGAATAATAATTAAGGAAAGAAGGTGGTCGAATAAAGCATTGAGGAATTTTAATGGGAAATGGATAGGTACGTCGGGTGTACCTGATTTTATATGTCTGGTACAGGTTCGGAATAAGGGAAAGAGGTTGAATCAAGGTGGGAAAAATGGGGTGAAAATGTGAAGGGATATAATAGAGCGTTAGCCAGCGAAGCGTCTTCGTTTCAGCTTCGACCACCAGGATCAGTCACCCCAGGTTTATAGTTCACAGAGCCACTAGTAAAATACTAACAAAGTCACTTCCACCGCTTTTATCCACGCTTAGATGTGACAAATAACTATAACAAATAACTATACAAGGTTATAGGTAACTTACCAAAAACCTTTTAAGGGTTCATTGTATTCATCAATATGAACAACTTTTACTATGAGGCGAATTCTGAAATCACGAAAAAAAATCAGCTGTTCCATACATTTTGTCTCAGACCAATGAACTTTTTGTATGGAACAGCTGTTTTTTATTTCGCGATTTCAGAATTGGTTCCATAGTAAAAGTTGCCTATTTTGATGAGTACAATTAACACTTAAGAGGTTTTTGGCGAGTTACCTATAATAACCTTGTATAACCATATATCCGTATACAAACTTCCGTTCAGGAAGCGCTTTCTACCGCGTGCTTCAAAACCAAGCTGAGAGCTTGGTTACTAGAAAATGTGTTTTATGACATTGAAGCTTATTTCAAAATAAGAGATTTTTGAACATAATATTTAACTAGATTTTCTACACTTAACTGTATAATGACATTAAAGAATTATTTTTATATTTGACATAATTATTAATTATTATTGTTCTGACATTCGTTTTTAACTATAAATATTCAACTGTGATGTATAAATTCTGATTTCAGATTTCTGATTTCAAAGCAAGAATACGGATGTGTTTGTCTCTTTCGCAAGTCTTTTTGTCGCAAGATATAAACAGTGGGAAGACAATTTGTCTACGGCTCTTGCTAGCTCCGCAGGTATGATAGAAAATTCCAACCTGAGTGTTGACCCCGTCCAGCTTCATATTGACCTCAGGCACGACGTAATGCCCGTACTGGTCGATGAGGCACTGAGCGCGCTGGTGGAAGGCCTCGATGGCGGAGTCAGACCACCAGCGGTGTAAGTTGCCATCGCAGTCGAACAGCCGCCCTTTGTCGTCGAAACCGTGGGTTATCTCGTGACCTACGAACAGGTAACAATGGAACCCAACACAAGTCACAACATAAAGCAATATCAAGAGTCACAACATACAAAAATACAAAATTAGTTTTTGGGCACTGCACATACAGAACAAATTCTGAATATGATGATGATGATGCAAATAGTGCCTGATAATTAGCAAGAGTGGTTTATTTAAATATTTATGAGTAAATGCACTAAGATTTCTATGCAGGCGCTTGAGTGATTTAAAATTGTTTAAGTTTCTACCCTGGCGAAAATTGTACCAGCAAGTTTTAGTATATTGTTGCTTATAGCTCATAGCGGTTCTTACCGATGACTACACCAATGCCTCCATAGTTCAGAGATCTCGGAAAGTGCCTGTGGTAGAAAGGCGGCTGCAGTATGCCGGCAGGAAACATTATCTGGTTTTTGTTTCGGCTATAGTAAGCGTTCACTACTGCAGGTGCTGTGTTCCACAGGGTCTTGTTTACTGGCTGACCGATGCTGAAAGGAATGGGTTCTGTCAACCTCGATTCTAATTTTATATTTCCTAGTTATGCAGTGGTGGATCCAGGGTTTTGGTTTGGAGAGGGCTTTATACAAATGAGGGCTGTCTCAAAGTAAACACTAAAACAGCACAGTTGAGTAGCGAGGAAAAAATTCACCAGCAAGATCACTTCATTTTTACCTTCATTTATTTATTGACTGCCTCTGGGCTCAGCTGGTAGTGAACCTGCCTTTTGAGCTGGGGGCGTAGGTTCGATTCCCACCTAGGGCAAACATTTATGTGAGGAACATTTGTGTTTGCTCTATGTCTGGGTGTTAATATCTATTTAAGTATGTATTTAAAAATATTTAAGTATGTAAATCAGTCTATGGCAGCCATAGTACAAGCTTTGCTTAACTTCGAGTCAGGCGACCGTGTGTGGATGTGTCCCGAATTTATTATTTATTTATTATTATTTTATTTACTTCAGTGATCTTATTGGTATTTTTATCTTTACCTCACTTCACATCCTCGTACTGCTCATCTATGGTGGAAAAGCACTCTTAAGCCCCCTCAATATGAATACCCCTACTTAATGGTTAGAAATGTTATAGGAATAATATTATAGGATAGGAAAAAGTGACTTATTTATCTTTTCATTTTACCAACACTTTTATCACTGTTTTATTGGAGGCCTCCGGGTGGCCTAACTCTGACATCAGGGCTAACCACTCTGCCTATACGAATTTATTTATTTCTGTTATATTTGCAAACAAGAATCATGAACGTTTCTCAGAATAAATGACATTTTCTGATATTTTCTCTTTTATTTACCTATTACAATTTACTTACCGCGACTGTTCTGTCTTGGTCAAATGCTGCAATATATTCAGAATGTTCTCGAAATACTTGTCCGGGTGTATCTTTACCTCCTTATACCTATCATCCAGTTCTTTCTTATTGAGAATGAAGTTTGGGTATCCTATCCTCAGCATCATGGCGTCCACTTTATGTGCCGCCAGCTTCTTCGTATTATCGTCTATCCAATCAGTTATATGCAGGAGTTCTCTGAATGATTGCTGTATTTCCCTTGTCATGGTCAAAGTGTCGTTTTTACTCATTTCGTCGAAGTATTTGCGGACGAACATCGAGCCCAGAGCCATGCCCATGTTTGAGTTCACTTGGGAGATGCAGTTTTTCCATCGCGGTGGGGATTGTTCGCGGCCGAAAAGAATGAAGTAGAAGCTGAAAATAGGGGTAGATTCATACAACTGGTGCATCTCGATAAAGTACAACGATTGTCTACAACTAGGACACATGATTTGATAATAACATAAATGCAAAATATTCAAATAATAAATTAATTGATTTTGTTACATAAATATAGGTCAAATAACTTAGTTTTAATGGTGTCTTCAAACGAGCCCATATTCTTTACTAAATTAAATGAGAACTTGGATTAACAACGATCTATTGCTTCCGCATCGCGTTGCCAATCGCCTTAATAAGCACTGCAAGCTCTCGTAAACTTTACGGAGTTACTGCAATTCTCCGTGCGATAAATATAGGGATTGATTGCTGATTTATAACTCGACTTCAGTTAACTATAACGTAGTTAATGTACTCAATTACTCACTGTTGCTTGGCCCATTGAAACCTGTCATCCAGGTTGTTAACCCTATGTCTCACGAACCTCCAGAGCAGGTAATTCGATAATGTGCTCGGATCTGTTACCTTTATCAATTCGACTAAATGCTGGAATAAACAAGACTTGATGGACTAATCGAGAAGGTCATCATAAAAAGAGAAAAAATATCAAAGTACTTCAGTTGATAACACTCTGACAATTGGCTACTCGTTGACGAATAAAGTGTGGTACAAATGGCATGCAGCACAGCGCAGCTCAGCAGAGCGCAGCGCAGCTTATGACGTTGTAATGTGTGAAATAATATGGGAAATGACACACCAAACGCGACGTTGTAATGTGTGAAATAATATGGGAAATGACACACCAAACGCGACGTTGTAATGTGTGAAATAATATGGGAAATGACACACCAAACGCACCATGCTGTGCAGCGCTGCGCAACTATGCTCGTCACGTTTGGTGTAACATTTCCCATAATATTTTATACCATTTAGCGTCATAAGCTGGGCTGCGCTGTGCTGTACTCTATACTGTCTGATCCACGCTTAAGAGTCCCACGACGCTCTGGAATTTCCATATAAACGCGCTTGTCAAATTTCTTGGAAACCATTTCTCAGAAAGATGAAATTTAACATGTACAATTAAATTAACTATATCTCCGCCCCTATGTTCTTGGGTTTTCGTTTCTTGTCGTCTTCAAGAGAAAATAGAGCTATGAAAAAATACCGAATTTGTAAGGGGTCACTTTTGACTGATTTATTCAATAGATAGACAATCCAAAAAAAAATTCCTCTACATCATTAGCTTTTAATTTAAGAATTATTACAGAAGTGCAAAAGTCATAAAAAAAATGAAATTGCACTTTGTCACCCTGTAGGTAACTTTAGAGGCTCCTCAGTATCATTACTTGCTCTCTTCGCTTCTTCTAGACGAAATCGCTATAGAAAACCTTAAGCCAATGCGAAGTTAGTCTAAAGTGGTCGCCGGACTCTTAAGCAAAGCAACCAAGCGTAGCGTAAGCGTGGATGAAACATTAACAATATAGACAATAGGCGATGCAAAAACTATGAAAATTGATCAGTCGTACTATTGCTTGTCAAAAATTACTAGGTTAAAGTGATGTCAGAATTCGACAGGTAATAATCATGATAATAAAAAAATGACACGCAAGTCATAAGTTACTCTTACACTTACCCTAACATAAGAGAGAGCGAAAAGGACAACGGTCTCATCCGAGGCAACAGTTCTATTCATCACTATGCATAGATAACGCTTCCATTTGATCTCAGGCACAAGCTCTTCGAGTTCATGAAGAGGCATACGACGGTATAGTTCGGACACATTTCGCCTATCTTCTGGTGCTGATGTTATATGTGCTAACCTGAAATTGGTGAACTTAGAAAAATATAAAATAGATAGATTTAACAAATAGGAAGAAATAAATTTACACAGCAAATAAAAAATAATGACTATAAATTAGTTAGTAATCTATATGATTAAGTAAATTGGTGATGAATACGGTGAAAGAAGTGGTCTAAAATACATATACATATAAATATTTGGGACTCATTAACAGACGGTCATCTGACCCCAAACTAAGCAAAGCTTGTACTGTGGCTAAGCTTGTTAATGAAATTTATAAATTTTAATAAATAAATAAAAAATAAATTAATTTACCTAAATAAAAGGTAATACCCAGACATGGAACAAACACAAGTGTTCATCATAAATTACGTTCGGCGTTCGGCGTTTCGTTCGGCGTGAGTACGATTCCCACCTAGGGCAAATGCCCTAGGTGGATATCGTACCCACGCCCCCAAAGCTCAGAGAGCAGGGTCACTACCACCTGAGCCACTGAGACTGGCAAAAGAGATTTTAGTTATGTCTAGCAGTGGATAGTTAAGGACTGAGACGACGATGACAATGATGACTCCAACAATAAACATTTCCATACTTTGGATTAGTGAGTTGGTGCTTTTAAACGAGCCATAGTTTTACTACAGTACTGGCCCGGTAATACTGCGACAATATTTTGAGTGTGGCCGGCTTTATTGTCTTACTTACATTTCTAGCATGGCTGATGATGGCCGGGCTACAGTCGGCAATATTGCCATGTATTGCCGGACCAGTATTGCAGTAAAAATATGCCCGTAAATCAAAAGAGGAATAATTTATAGCGCCAGAAGAATTTTAATAAGACAAACTAACTTGATTTCAAAGTCGATAAGGTTTTTCGCACTTGTTTTTACGTGTTCCGGGTTTCCACCAAGCAACAGTGCAATTTTTACTAGATACGTGTGGTATGCTTCCAAATACACTTTGTTTGAATTTTGCAGGAAATAATCCCGTGTTGGTAAACCTGTAAATATGATTGCATGTGTGAAATATCTCTAAAATTATAACGTACTTTAGTTTAAAGATTAAAAAAGATAGATAGATAAATAAACTCTTTATTGGATAGAGAAATGTTTACTCATACCTAAGCTGGTCTGGTCGAATTGTATGACAAACTCATCGGAGTTTTTGATATCTGGTCCGACCCACTCTGATATAAGAATATCATTATTGTACAGCCTTAATTTTGCCATAAGCGCAAGCCAGTCAAAGTTGTAAGCAGTCCAAGTTTGATTGAGTATAGGCCAACCACCAAGATGATCTAGCAAGTCCAGTAATGGTTGGTGACCACGTTTTTCTAATATCTTATAGTTCATGCAAGATTTAAACAAAAATCTCGCTTTCAGTGTCGCGTCACCATGCGCTGGGTCATCGCTATTGGTTTTATTGAATATATCGAGTAAAACATCGTGTAGAATATTAGTTTCATATATTTGTCTCTTTCTTCTGCCGCTAAACATTTGTAATTTTCTTCCTAATATTACCTGCTTTGTTCTGATTTTAATTTTTCTTTTATGCAACTTTTTTCGTTTGATTTCCTTTTTTGGTCGACTTTTGTAAGCTCTTTTTATTCTTTCTTTTTTATGTTTATTTGTCTTTGACATAAATTTATCCAGTTTGTGTTTCATTTTCGATATAGGATATCGCATTTCTTTAGATTTTTTATCTAAATATCTTCTAATACGGTTAACGATTTCAGCCTTTTCTCTTTTGGCGCTAAAATCATATTTGTATTCGTCTGTTGTCGTAATGTTTGGTATTGTGGTCTGTATCTCGAGATTGTGATAAAGGGTTTTATCAAGTTCTGCTAATTCGTCTGCCATATCTAAATGTGGACCTGAATAATAGCTGACCACATTTTCACGGGGTTTGAGCTCAAGAAGATCTTTGAGTACACCATCCAAGTTTTCTCTTAGCATTTCAAAAGTGTCGTAACTGGAAAGAGAATAGTGACTAGTTATAATAAATATAAATAAATAAATAAATTCGGGAGATTTCCACACACGGTTGCCTGACCTGATATACATACATATATATTTTTAAATACATACTTAGATAGATAGATATTTAACACCCAGACATAGAACGAACACAAATGTTCATCACATAAATGTTTGCCCTAAGTGGGAATCGAACTCACGCCCCCAAGCTCAGAAGGCAGGTTCACTACCAACTAAGCCACCGAGGCAGTTGAATTCAATTTATTGCATTTACATTAAAGATTTAACTATTTTGTTCATTTTTACCCGGCTTTATCAGCTGGTATGGGATTCAAGGCCGGCCAGTTTCCACATGCATATTGGTAGAAGTCGTGACAAGGGTCTGCTTGAGCGTCCATGTACTGACTCATTATATTGGCTTGCGTCGTCCTGATTGTCTCCTTGTCTCCTTGGCCCTTCCAAAAAGCATGGATACCTGAAGAAGTTTTTAACAAAACTACTTGAATCTTACCTGCGTAGCAAAACATGTGTGACCTTGCTCATTTGGGCGGAACAGTCAATTGAATAATTCGATCCACGAATGAAGCTCAAACTATTATCAATTTGCTTTGACAGTGTACACAATATACTAATCTAGCTAAGTGGTATATAGGTACGCTTTCAGAAGTATAGCTGACATAGTTTTATTATCAGAATAAAAGTAACACAAAATTTAAATTGGCATGATTTATTAAATGCACTTCAACGTATGTTACAAAAGTTTTGTTAAAATCTAAAATGATTTATATTCTTTGGTCACACACAAACCTGATAATTAATCTTTAGTTTACGAGTGATAGAGGCCCACTTAAGTGGGATAAGCATAAGATACAAGAGCATGATGGTCACCAACCTGTGTAAGTCCTGGCAGGTTTGTACAAGTGCGCTGAGGAAACCATCTCGCCTTCCTCGAGCTCTGGCTGTCCTCGCACCTGTTCCACTACGTCGTCCAGTGGACCGCGGTCCACGTGGTGATCTGGGTGGACTATGCTGCACAGGAATTAAGTAGGGATAATTTAACGTATCCTATCAATATTTTCTAGTTTATTGCTCCTGGCTGCATTAGTGGCTGATTACGCGCGGATAATGATGATAATGGTCAAAATCGTCCAAATAAAACTTTTATTGCAGTAGCAATGCGAACTGGCGTCGTCCAACACGGTACAAGAAATGTTTCTTCTTGGCCACTAATGAAAATTGGGGGACCAGAGAAACCTTTGTGCCCCCAGCGGGGGTGAAAAGTACGGATCAAGAGGAACAACCCGTGCCAACATATTTTCCGTGAAAAGTCACTTAACTGATGGTGAAAACCGTTTAAAGTCCGTTTAGGACGAGCTAGTGGATATGCAGACAAGAGAGACAGAGAGACGAGAAAAGCGACTTTGTTTAATACTATGTAAAGAAGAGATAGAAAAGAAGAATTAATGTACGCACTCCACACACATCCAACTGAACATAACTCAAATCAGAAACTAATAAAAGTACTCGTAGTAGCTCTGTGAGTTTTAGATCTCGCGGCCGACGCCTGTCCAAAATTTCAAGTGAATCGGTTAAGAAATACGACTTATAGAGAAAGACAAAGATCTGGACAGAGATCCAGACAGAATTCAGTCATACAAAAGCATTTTTTGTCGAAGCTGACGCATAGACGCTTCGCTCGCTAATGCTGCCTTGGTTGATAATAAGAAGAAGGATAAGACTACATTGAACTGTAGGTATCATTAGTATTTTCAAACAAAGCACAGCTTTTTTGTAATTTCACAATGGCATCTATGATGGCTAATCATTTTACTGCATTATCTGATGTTTAAGTACGCGCTATGAGGTAGTGAATGTTTCCTTCCCTCCATTGTTTGTATGATCAAATCGAATTCAGATATGGCAAATATTTTAATGACGCTATAATATCTCAACTTGCGTTCTTCAATCGAGACAGGTATTTTACAAATTTTGCATTATGTTAATGATAACCTAAAAGAAAAAATCTATGTAGAACTATATTAGAACGCAGCCGTTTCAATTTTTAAGCCAATTATTACTCAGAAACTTTTACTATAATAAAAAAAGATTTCGATTGTTATTTCTGTTTATCTGAGAACTTTATTTTGACTCAGTTTTACGGTGACCTCGCATTCTTTTTCATTTCGCATTGGTGATTCGCATAATTTGATTTGTCATAAAGTTTTTCTAATTATACAACTCTGGTCATAATTACATTGTAGTCATATCATTGGACGCCGATATTTTTTGGATATCATTTAGTGTTATAATATTAAACTTGTAAGAAAATTAATAAGAAAAATGGTTATGATGCTTATTATTTCTTGTTATAATATTTTAGTTTATATTTTTGTTTAAATATAATATTTATCTTTTTAATTACTTTAAATATGTTGACTTATTCACCACAAAGCAAAATGTTTTTAAAATTTTGAATCCAACATAGTTCTTTGACAAGAGGTCGAACATAAGAATAGGAATGAAAATAGGAACTGGCTCTCAACTCGAATGAGACCGTTAAACACGCCGTGATGCGTTTATAACAGGTTCTTTACTTGAGGCTAACAGATAGTTATTTATTAGACCATCATCATCTCAGCGGGAAGTAGTTTGCTGAGAGATGAAGGCCTCCCCCGAGGATCTATAACCGGTCGTGAGAGATATGTACCTACTAGCTACGATCCGCAGTGCACCCACAATTAAAAGTTGCCCGTATGTTAATTTAGAGTATAAGCTATTATCTACTTCCATTGTAAATTTAATGAAAATCCGTCCATCCGTTTAGGGATAAAGAAGTAAAAAGCAAATACATAGACTTATAATACTAGGCATTTATAATACTACCGGGCCCCGTGGTGTAACCCGCGGTTAAAAAGTGTTCTATGTGTCAATTCAGGGTATTAGCCATACCTCACATACAAACAAATTTTCACCTTTGTAACAGGTTTAAGTAAATAGTAATAAAACTTTGTACGATATACTATACAAGCCCAAAAAAGCAAACCTGTCAATACTGTCAGTGTCTTCGTATTGTTTGCTAGGATTAGAGCTCTCGTATTCCTCCTCGACTTCGCTCTCACTCTCTTCACTCTCATCTTCACTGCCTTCGTCTTTGGATCGGTGATGAGAATTTTCGTGGCTGAAAGAAAATTGTTCGTTGTATATTAATTATGAACTTGCACCAGTTCACTGTTAAGTCGAGAATACTCATTTTCAACATTAAGCACAATTTGCAAAGTGCGCTTTTTACCTAACCCCTTCGAAGAGTCACTTTGCGAGAGTAGGTGTTTTTTGCTAGCCGGCACGGCCCGGCACGGCACAGTACGGCAGCTGGGAACGTATAAATTAATGAAAATGTATGGCACCTTTTTCCGCTAATCGGTGACTGTATCGGCACAGCGCCCTTGATCCCACCGGCGGCCCCGTGCCGTACCGTGCCGTTCCGTGCCGGGCCGGCAAGTGGAAAAACGCCAAATGTCTATCGATGAACGTTATTGTCAAAGAGATAGGCTAAATACCAAATACGTAATAACCTAGTTACTATTACTATAGTGCAGTAAAATACCTATTTTATAATAATTATGTACAAAACAAGAACATAAACACGTTCAGGATAATAATTGTTAGTCACAGTATTAACTATCGCCTTCTTGTTCCTTTGTTTGGTAGCTTTATGACTAAACGGTTGCAGTGATGACCCGGATCTTCATCAATTTGGCAAGGAAACAGTATTGTGAAGATTAAAGAGAAAAATATAACTTTTGCCGGATTTTGAATTGAACGAACTCAAAAAAAGATGAGAAAAAAAAGTTTAAGTTATGAACTACAAGTTTTAGCAAAATGTAGAGAACTAAATTTGAAGAAGAAAGATTTAATAAATGAATAATTACTGATGAGTAAAATGTTTATGATGAAATAACAAAAACAGCAAACGCCTGATGGTATGCGCCACACTATGCATAAGACAATTAGCTTAATAAGTATTACGCTGATACCATAATTTGGAGCAATCAGATAAGATATTTTGATAAACAGTAATATTATAAAAGTAGGTAAGTTCATAAAAATATTATGCCTATGTTTTAAAAATTGTATGGTTAATTAATATCGGAATCTTAAATCAATATATTTATTTCGATAAATATGATGACGTAAGGTGAGACAATATGCAGTACTTATAGGAACGTGTGAAGCGAAGATCCACTTACTCGTAGTCCTGTGAAGTGAACGTGAAGTGGCTCATTCGCTTTACTCTGGTCGGCTCCCGCTGGTTATCTTCCGGCCCCCATATGAATATATCACTCGTAACATTTCCTTCGTAAACTTCATGTTTAGACTTTGAGTTTTTATGCGCCAGCACAATTTCTTCAGGCGGTAAAAACGAAGTCCTAAACCCTTGGAAAACGTCTCTCTCATCAGGATCTACGCCTTCCAACCCAGTATAGACTTTCGGAATGTTCCTCACCACGAACTGATCAGATGGATCCTCCAAAGAACCCTCAGGCTTCTTGATTAGAAAGTAAGTTATGACTAAGATCGTTGCAAGAGCAATCACTGGTGTAAATCGGCAGAAATTTGCACTTTTTTGCCTTGTCTTCACGGAGCCAACTTGTGAAGTTTGCGTGTCCGTTCGCGTCATGGCAAATGCTGACTGACAATAGTCTGTCAAATAACAGAGCCACAAGTTCGTAACTGGAACGTTACGTATACAGACTGCGTGGAGATTGTAAAATTGACCCTGCGAGGAACAGCAAATTGGTCATGAACTAATAACTAAAACGAATAACTATAGTTCGAGACGAACTGTGACCTCGCGAACCCTGTAATTCTCCACAACTCCTGATTTACTAGTTTTGCTTTTATTTGAACTTAAAATTGTTATTTACCTACTAAGTACTTCTCTACAAAATTTCATGAAAATTCGATCAACGTTAATTAAGTTTTCATCCAATTAGTAAACAAACATACATAATAATGTCATTTGGTCCCAGTGCTAGTTTCGTTCGATCAATAAAAAATATAAGGTAAAATTACTATTTATCAATAATGATTTGTGCATAAAATAAGTGTTAGTAGAAAAACTTAGGGATTCTTGTTATCATAATCCTGTTTTATCTCAGAATAGGGAACCTCTTTTACTACTCTGAGCGTTTTGTTTAAGTAGATACAAATGCAATAATGCCCCTCAGTGTCTTGCCTATTTTTCTGGGTACCTAGTGGCTCTTTTTCCGAACAAGGTGGTAGATATATTTTTTTTAAATTTAGGGTTTATAAGTGTACCGATATCCAATTAAATAAAAACATTTGATTTGATTTTTTATTTAAGTAAGTAGGTGCTTTTACTTATTGTTAATTTAATTTTATTTAAAACAGGGTTGGTCAAAAAATAACAAAACAAACCTATATAGGTAAATTATCACCAGCCAGCAATCTAACTAGCGCTTGAGGTAGTTTCTCAAAACCTTCAGTGATATTTTTTTTTATTTATTTATTTATAGTTAATAACATACATATGTATTAAAATACAACTCTGCCGTAGTAGCGTCTGCGTATCAGTTTGTAGGCAGAAATATACTCTCATTTCATAATTACATTATATTGTGGTTACAACGAAGCATTATGATGTTACATAAGAATGAGTTTGTCAAAAACCAATTAAATGACCATTCTTGATCCATTTCATCAGCTCAGCGTATGCTGCTTCCCATTTCGTATAATTTCAGTTCCAACTGAAGAAGCGTTTTATCTCCAACTCATTGAGAACAATTGCTGGCTGATAAATCGTTAGGTTCGCTAGCCCAGGGTTATTGTTAGTACTTGTGTTTCCACAAAGACATATTCGTTCTCCTATGTTCATCTGTTGCAAGATATCACCGCCAACAGTGTGAAAAAAGATGTTCACACTTTTCGGAGCAGCATTTTCTAGAGCCTTCTGTACATCAACCGTTTTATAGTTCAATGCTGTATCGAAACCCAGTTCTTTGTCCAGCTACCGTACTTCCGTTCACCAGAGAATTCGATAACTTTACAGCCTTTGATTTTCGCGATCTGTCCTACAGTAGACTACTGCTTCTGTCTCAGCTTATTGTCACAGACTACTGTCTCACCAGGTTTTAGTTGTGTACCTAAAAAACCTAATAAGGTTGCAGCACCTATCATGCCTACGGGTACCCAATAGCATAGAAATCCTTTGTAGGATATCACACGAGTACCAACAGGGAATTGTGTGTTTTTGCATTGTTAAACGACGCCGACTTGATAACTCTCTTGCATGTTCATAAGGTAGGTAGGTCGCAAACAGAGTTGGCCAATGTGAGGTAATAATCTACGCAGATGAATTCAGCTATGACGAAAAATTACCCCCAGCTTTCGTTAGCTTGCTTGCCGGCGATAATTTAGGTAAGCTGTTGTTAAAGTTTCAATAGAATTTCCTTTTTTTACATTTGAATGTTTTCTATTTTAAATGTCTGATTTGTTCCAAGTACAATCATGAAAATCTTATGTTTAAGTATTTATTAGTGTAATTATAATATTTCTTACTTTTCTATGTTACGCTGTGTCGTAGAATATTTACAACAGTTGCGTAAAACTTTGTTTTATTAATATTTAGCTTAGTGTCTACAAAGTACCTATACCTATTTAAGTATTACCCAAATAGGAATCTATAGGTACTACATAAATAAATGTTACTTCAGTTTGTACATATATACTTGTAGAAATTTTATTCAACGCCACCTTAACCATTTAGTTATCTAAGTATTACCGATGGTTCCTGATTTACTACGGAACCCTAAAAATCTATGACAAGAACTACTTTTCTTTTCATTTTCTTGTGTAGTATTACCAAATTACGTCATATTACAAATCGATTTCAATGAATCAGTTTTCAATAATATTATTTATTTTTATCACACTATTTTTTTTAATAACAGATGCTGTAGTAATATTAGTTAAGTACGGTGTCCATCTTTCTGTTTGTTTGCTACATTTGCAACACTCTTCATGATAAAACAGCTTAACTGATTTTGATTATACTTGGCAAGCAATTAACTTCATGAGGACGCACAATGATAATATAAGTCTTTGTCACAGAATATCGTGAACTCTAATAACCTGTGTAAGTAATTGTTAGTAAGTATTCTGTTCTATATAGGTACCAAATCTTGTAGAATGCATCGTTTCTGATTAAACTTTTTACTACGTAGGCATCAGTTAGATATATTTTGACAGTTTGACATTTTATTTAGTTGTTGTTTTTAGTTGTGTCATCTTAGCAAAAAACTATTTTTAATTTCTGTTTACTTACTTTAAAAAAATTGTGAAATGATTACATTTTCAGATTTGACGAAGCAAGTGCATCTAATAAATGACTTGATTTTGTCAGATATGGTTTTTGGTAGGTAAGAAATTGCGCAAAATAAAGTATTCAGATTATTTTTGCACACACGGTTACGCGGCCTCCACACACTAAGCAAAGCTTGCAATATGCCAGAGTATATTATTATACCATGCACTATGCCTGCCAGCGATTGGTATACATACATATACATTTTCAAACACTGAAGTACCTACTAGAATAGACACAAATGTTTGTCCCAGGTGGGAACCCTCGCCCTAAGTTTAAAAAAGCAGGTTCACTACCACTGAGGCAGTAGATTAAAATTTGGCTAGAATCACCATCAAATATAACCACAGCCATATATCACCCTCAACTATAAAATTCTCCTTTTAACTATGGTCATTAATTAATAGTAAACGTCGGTAACAACATTAGCAAAATGTGGATAGCAAGATTATGGACTGGCTCAGTTGGTCAGCTCATGCACAGCTCGGCCTCTAAGCCGCACATCAGAACACAGCGAAATTTTAATTGAAATTTGATCTACATCCTAAATTTCATACATTAACTGATGTCCCTTTTTTGCTCTCCAAGCTAAGCTTGTCTAATTTCATAAAATTATGATGACTATGGATTGATAAGTTTTTTTTTTTTTTTTTAGACACTTGCACACTCGGTCGCCTGACCCCAAACTAAGCAAAGCTTGTACTATGGCTGCTAGGGACTGATATACATACTTAGATATTTTTAAATACATACTTAAATAGATATTAACACCCAGACATAGAACAAACACAAATGTTCATCACATAAATGTTTGCCCTAGGTGGGAATCGAACCCACGCCCCCAAGCTCAGAAGGCAGGTTCTCTACCAACTGAGCCACCGAGGCAGTCACTTGACTCTATAGTTCATGTTTGTGAGCATTTATCACATAAACTACATTTATTTTGCATTGTCAGTTTTTCCATCAGGTATTTAGTCGTAGGTTAATCGTGAAATTTCTATAAGCTCTAGATCTTCTGTGTTTTCATGGTTTCTTTTTCCTCTCCTACAGACGATGATAACTTGGATGAAATTACGACTTTTAGTCGTCATCTCTTGTTGACGAAGAACTGGTTTTCCCGAATTTCATGGGCTAATAAAAAACGCTTTGTTTTGGCTCTTTTAGAAGACGTTCGCAGCGCTTGGACCCTCTCCTTACTTTTGAAATCTTTGTGGAACTGCCGCCCTAAGGACGCCGTGCTTTCTATTAGCGAGTAAGTTTATAGGCGTTAGGCGAGCGTTTTATAAGTATGTTTCGGGCTTAACGGCAGGGAGGGTATGTTTTCGGGAGGGACCAAGGAGCCAAGCACCAATTTGTTTGTGCGTATTTAATGTCATCTGCTATACATAGGTAACTGGAGCCCGGTTTATTGCGACAGGCTCACCCGCTGTCACATTTGGGACTGAATACCGGCCGGCGAAATATGGGCGTAGTATTTTTATATGTTCTGTGGTATGAGGTAGAGGAGGATATGTTTGGGCTTCGATAAAGTTTGTAATAAAGGTAATCTCCGCAGAACTACTTTTTTTCTTCTTTTTACAACATATCGTCACGCCTTTCCCCCGAGGGGGCTGGCAGACCCCTCACCACCAGACCCACACTTCACCGGACGATATTCAGTCCCAAATGCGACGTGGGGCGAGCCTGTCGCAATAAACCGGGCTCCAGTTATGTAGCAGATGACATTAAATACGCACAAATTTTCACACAATTAACAAATTGGTGCTTGGCTTCGGCTGGGTCCAAACCCTCTCTCTACTGAAAACACACCCTCCCCCCTTTTTCTTTTTAATAGTGGCAAACAAGCAGACGGCCCGCCTGATGGTACATGGTAACCGCTGCTCATGGACACGTGCTACACTAGCAGCGGCGCGGTGCGTTGCCAGTCCGGCAAGAAATTTGTAGACACCCTTTTTTTATTGTAGACTACTGGTCCAACTTTAAAAACTCTTCCACTAATTTGTAAGCTCACAATCACAGAGTGTCATAAACCATGAAACATGAGCAAAGCCGCAGGCAAATGAGCTAGTCTGTTTTATTCTACTTACATGGTATCTACTCTGTGCCTCTGCCCATCAGTTTCATGCCTGTTCTTCTGAATAGAGGCTCTTTATCCGAACAAGGCGGTCGAGTCTATTTAAATAATTTTGACGTTCATAAGTGTATCTTTGATGCCTAAATTGAATAGAAACATTTTGACTTTGACTTTGTGTACGATTGGTTTTTAATTTAGGAAAACAGTGTGGAGCAGTTACGACCAAGTACCGATGGACCACAACAGAACAGCTCTGCCGACGACAATACTCGCCCAGGTTATGAAGAGTGACCGACTTTGGTTTCTTACTCTTGATTCGGTAAGCAAATTTACATCCTAGTGTTGAATGAAATCAATATTTCTTTTAATCTAATAAACAACGTCACGGTAACATGAAAAGAAGGCAAATTGACCGAAGAAAAAAAACTGAAAATAGAGGGTGGTGTTTCTTAGGAGAGGCCAAAGCCAAGAGAGGTTAAAGTTTATTTTAAGCCTAACTTTAATATTAACTGGAGCTGGAGCCCGGTGTATGGCGACAGGCTCGCTCCCTGTCCCATCATTTTGGTCTGGATACCGTCCGGCGAAGTGTGAGTATTGTACACCTCTGCCAGCCTCTTCCGGAGAAGGCGTGACGATATGTTTTAATAATAAACATATCGTAAATGTGAAAGTGAGTTAGTTGTTTTGTTTGTTAGCTTTTACGCCTTAACTAGTCAACCGAACGTTATGAAATTTTCCATTCACGTTGTTAGGGGTACAGTAGTAGTACTGCACGGGTACAATTAGTATAGGGTTCACTAGAAAAAAAAAACGTTTTCCTGTGGGATCGCGGATGAATCCGCTTAAATGTATATATTATTCGTATAATAAGTTAAAATGAATTAGAACTGTAGGTGAGTAATCTTCCTTCTATTGTTATAGGAAGCCCAAGCGATGGTCTTATCTGAGCTGCTGATAGTGGCGGGAGGGCCCGTGATGTGGACCGTGCTTCGTCGAGCTCAGGTTCTGTACGAGAGGTACAGAGAAAATGAGCTGCAAAACCTCCAGGAGTGCGTCGTTCTGAGTGAAACTGAAAAGGTAGAGTACGTTCATTTTTAGTCTTGGATTTTTTAAGAACATGCTCTTAATAGGTCTATAATTTTGATTAAAAAAAACATTTCTTGACAATGGAGCGTGGCTCTTATCAGTGCAGTAACACCTTAATATGATGGTCTTCTACTAGTGTTTCACCTCCTTGTTGTTCAACATGATAATGTGCTTTCATTTTTGTTTGTCCTATAACTATTGGCTTATTGAACCCTGTGCGTAACGAGGGACTCTAGAGCTGCTTTATCCCAGAGGTGAATACCTACTCTTATTTTCACGCCTTCTGCGAGGCAAAAAGGAACTGTTACACAATTTTGTTGTACACCAAAAACAGTGTTTTGTTTTCGTGCAGCATTTTTTTTTGGTGTCCTGTTCAATTTTCGAATAAACTCTTCTTGTTAACTAACTTACTCTTTTTGTTTCTTTAACCAGTGCCCTTAAGCTGAGTTTTTTTTCAATTTTAACCTCTTTGCTCGAAAACTCCCATGGAATTTTCATACAACTTTAATTCTCTGCTTTGTCTACTCGGTGCACATTGTACTAATGTTCTGCTCGGGCTTTTCCGTCCTCTCGCGCAGCAGTAAATAAGTTACGTTATTATTTACTTGCAACCCGCTCCGGCTTAGCATAGTACTTCTGCCTTTAAACATCGTGTAAAAAATATCTGATAGTGAAAACCGCATCAAAATCCATTGCGTGCAGTTTAGGAGGATTTAGCGGATATGCAGACAAAAATACAGACAAACGCGGAAAGTGACTTTGTTATGTTATTTGATTATGTAGAGAGTTACGCTAGTACTGGCAAGGCATGTGAATAACATGTAGCCGTTATTATTTCTTAATATACTTAAGTAAGTAAATTTTCAGCCAAATCAGAAGGAATCAGCTCGCAAGGTGTCAGTAGGAGAGGCTGCTTCTCAGGCAGGAGACTGTCCAACAGAACTTAGCCCAGCGCAAAAAGAGGTTAGGATTAGAATTTTTTTTAAGAAATTTGTATTTCGCATTATTTCTGGTTTTTGATGCCTGATTAAGTAATATATACATCATTACAATATTTTAAGTCCCACTGCAAGGACAACCTACCTTACATCGACGAGGATTGAGCCGTTATCCGCGACGCTGGCTCAGCGAGTGTTGGCGGATATCACTTATCCAAGAATGATTCATTCTAGGACATGCCGGTTTCCTCAGGATGTTTTCCTTCACCGTAACAGCACTTTTCAAATTTAAATGCACTTTCTGCGAAAGTTAATTGGTGCACGGTTAGGATCGAATCGAATCGACGACCTCGATTCGATACGGCTGTTTAAATACCAATTAATCCAATTATTAATAAATACCTACTTATGAAATAAATTCAATCCTACTAATATTATAAACGCGAAAGTTTGTAAGAATGGATGGATGGGTGGATGGATGTTTGTTACTCTTTCACGTTAGAACGGCTGAACAGAGCTGGATGAAATTTGGCACAGAGATAGATTATAGTCTAGAATAGCACATAGGATACTTTTTAACCGCGGGTGAAACCGCGGGGCGCAGCTAGTAATTGTTATAAATTAATTCAATAATTATTATAAATAAATTCATAGACTAATGATACTACGTACTAGCATAGAGTAATGTTATGCCACTAGTTAGAAGCAAACCTCGCGGCCTGGAATTCCACGATCAAGTCGTTGAAGGACAACCTCAAGCTGGAAGAGCTTGAGATGAAGTTTAACGACGGAACCACGAGGAAGATCTGGAAGGTTAACAGACCCAAGCCCGAGATCATTGAAACCGTGGACTTTGTAAGCTATCAGATCTCTACATTATAAAATTATGTTTCATTTGTAGAGAAAAGAAACATGAACATCATCAACAATTTTTCTCTCATTGCTGAGTTGGTAGGTACCTCAGATCAACTTAGAATAAGATGGCGCACGGCGTATGATTTAGGTGAAGCCAAACCCATCCAAAACTCTACTACTACTTTACTATCTCCCTACTGTTTTATATGTACACAAGACGCACACATTGACGCAAAAAAACTACGCTACTCGCTTAGTCATTTTTACCTCGACATTATGTGCATCGGTTTATGGTATAATTTCGTGCACATAAATATGCATAGTGCTTTATAAAAGTGTGGCCAGGACTACATTTTGAAGTTCTTTTTAAAACTGTGCAGTTTTTTTACAAGTCAATTTTGAAAAAGCCGTATCATTAAACTCTTACAAATATGTGCAGTTTTAGAATATTAAATCTACTAAAGTTTTATATTGGAACGGAAATGGCTACCGTAGAGTTCAGGAATTAATATTAGTTTTCGTGCAATTGTAAATGTTTTTCATGGCAACATTACCACGCACACACATTGAAAAAGAAGTGGCTTCAGCGAGATATAACGCAGTGTTCCATCTTTTCCTCTAGGTTTATCTGAGGTAGGTACATGATAAAAAAAACAAGGTCTAGTATTCCAGGATCAAACAAGTATGACGTCACTCGTCTGAGTCTTCCGTCTCTTTCGCACTATTTGTAAATGACTTATTTCGGTCTTGCTTAAGTTGCCCACGTGACCTGAAAGTCATACCTGGCGGAGTATATTTTATACTATGTAGGTAGGTATAGGTTTATCTTTAGCGCGCTATCCTTTTCGGACACTAGCAGAAGAGCTGAAAATTAACGGAAGAGTTTATTTAATTTCTAAATTCTTGTAAGTACCTATAAAATATTTGATGGCAAAAAATAACACAAAAATATCATAAGGGAGAAACATATTAAATGGTTGCTACAACCCCACAAACTTATCCATCAATTGTACAGACACATAACCATAAACATTATGCCATCTAGAAAATATAATTAATATTTTTCCCCATAAATAGTTGCAGCTATTACCTTCTACGATTGGAAAACGCATACTGTCCTACCTGCCTCCGATCCAGCTCACCGAGTGCGCGAAAATCAACAAATACTGGGCGTTCTTGATAGATGAGTTGAAGGCTGAACAGTCAGTCATACAGAAGATTCAAATTGACTTCAAGAATTTACAAGTGACTATATTTATTTAACATTATACTTATTGATAGTAGGAAGTCATTGTGAATGAATTACATGAGAGAGGACATTATTTTAGAAGGTAATGAATTACCCATTAGTTTACCCATGCACACATCCCTGGGGAACGCCAGTGTAGCTCTATCGCTGAAAATGAGGCCCCCGCCCAGCGTCAAAGCTAGCGAGAAGTCTGGAGGACTTTACTCGATGAGACACTTTATTACTGAGAAGCTCAATAAACCGTCATTGGTAAGTGGTTGGTAAGAGTAAGGCTTCGTCGTAAGGCGAACTGTAGGTAAGCAGCTGACTACTTGCCTCCAGTTAGCAGTGGTTTTTTACTTTTTTTAAACTAAAATTTTTTACTTGATACTTTTACTAAAATTTTTTACTTGATAGTGTATATGGTGGCACCATATACACTATCAAGTAAAAAATTTTCATCAACACTGATTTTCATCAAACATAGCTAAGAACACTCCCTACTAATTCACCTTCCAAACAAAAAAAAAACAAAACACAATCAAAATCTGTTCATCCGTTCGGCAGCTACAATGCCACAGACACACACACACACACACACACACACTCACACTCACACACATACACGAAATTATAATACCTACCTCGTCGTTTTTGCGTCGGTCGTAAAAAAAAAGGAGTGATAGATAGATAGATAGATAGATAAACACTTTATTGTTCAGAAATAACAAAAACAAAAGAACAGAAAAATCTTAAACTGTAGTGTAACAACTGGCGGCCTTATCACTAAGAGCGATCTCTGCCAGGCAACCTTAGGATGGAGAGGATACTTATGAAGAGTGTCCGAACAGCGCGTACTGTACGCCGTTTGTGGCATATCGCTTGCTGACCCATTTAATTCATTGAGTGCTCGATTCGCATTTTCCGTGCTACACTTCGCAGCTTCTTAAGCATAGAGTTGTCCCAATACGCGGCTCAGAGTCAGCCAGCGGACTTTCAGCCTCTCACTTAGTCAGGACGAAGCTTAATATGCGTGGAAGCTTTTAGCTCAAAGACGTCAACGGTAAGAATAGGTATATATGCACTGCATTGAAAATGAGAGCCAACTGTCTAAGTACCTATCTATAATAATAAATAATATATTACGTCACATCGGTTAAAAAAATACCTGTTTATTAAAATTTTAGTAACACACTTACTTTTAAATCTCAAAAAACTGTGTTAATATGGCAACAAAGAATGTCGACAGAATTTTTAAGTCCTTTATTCCTAATCGCCGTTTACCTGTAGTCTGTCCCGAATCCCGATGCAATAACTAATTATCTACCTACTCATTGATATAAGTATATTGAGTTTCAATTGTTATTTCAGCAAGTGCACTTCCCGCTCCGCAACCTGGCGGAGCTGTCCGAGAGGCTGGAGCAGCGCGGCGCCGCCGACGAGAACCTGTGGATCTGGTGCGACAACATTCTGAAGCGGACGAAGGCCAAGAAAGATAACGAGGTACAGTAATACCCTGGATTTACGCGAAAACCGTAAGTCGAAGTTCAAGAGCCATCCAATCAATCAAATCTTGACTTGAAGCCAAGCACGCGGCCATAAATAAAAATTGTCGTTGTTATTGGTATTCATCGTAAGAAGAACACATAAGTTACTCGGTTAAACTTTGGAGAATTAATCTGGATATTAAATAATCGCAAAAGAACTAGTTTTGGTTGATTTTGTGTATTACCGGACCTTAAAACAAAAACTTACTCATCTCTTCTCTCCTCCTCCTCCTCTCCTGAACGCGAATTTAAAACACTGTCGCACAGATTTATCCGTAGTCCTAAGTCGAGCATTATTTTAGGGAAATCAGCAGGAAGGCGTGCTGACTCTTGGCAACTTGCACTTTCCCTGTCCGCTGATGAAGAAGTGCCTCGAGGTCCCTCTCTTCCCGCCACTCTATAAGGATCCCGCCATAGCGTAAGCATTACCTACTTACTTTATTTGTAATACTTTTTAGTAAAAACAAACAGGCGAATTGATAGGTGATAAACGAGAATTTATTCTCGAAAAAAAAACTACCTAGTAAGTATACTGCGCTCGCAGTTTTTTCGTTTTCTTCCGCTTTTTTGGGTTGCATGAGCAAAAAGTGGTGAGATATATAAAGGTATGTAAATATCTCACATATTGACACACACACGCACACGTTACACTTACGTTATTTAATCCTTTCGTTCTTACAACTATCGCTCTGCATTCGTACTTACCTAAATCTGTCTGCCAAGGAAAAAAAATAATTTCATCTTCAATCCACTTTCAAGTTCTTAGCAGGTAAATAAGAAGATATGGTTTGTATAGAAGCTGCCTGCTAGAGGTTTTTAGACCTCAATCTAATATCAATCTCAAATGAAAAATAAATCAGTACGTATACATTACTTACATATAGGTAAGTTCAAATGATTTTGGTTGACTTACTTAACCATTAAAATTATTTACACCTACCGCTGTGTTGCATTGCACGCGAGTTGTTTAAACTTCATTACGAACTGTTGACCAGCCTAGCTTGAAGTGTACTCTGTTATTTACAGTACTCCTTCAAAACAACGAAGGAATATATCAAGTGCGGTGGTTCCACTGTCCTCTAAAGAACAAAACGTGAAGCGGTACAGCTTGTGGACGAAGGATTTCTCTGGACTCTATCCTGTTTTTAAAGTTCCTTCCTATTTGTCTCCTTTATAAAATAAATTGTTTTGGAGAAATAAAATTAAATGTTTAAACTGATTCAAACAAACGTAAGGTCGGCAGTGAAGTGTACCTACCACAAGAGAGACGTTGCGGCTTCTTGCCTCTCTGATGCCCGGTTCACAGCCGCTATTAAGTTTGAATTGGCCTGTCCTATTATTTGAAATATTTTTGTACATTTCAGTTAGAAACACCGTTTTATAGGTAGTAACATACTTGCCTAGTAGGTACAAACATGAAAGCTGAGCTAGTTTTTCTGGAACGTAATTATTGAAACTCATAATAATTAAGGTTTTAATTATTATTAAATGAATCAACTAAACAAGTTCAACTACTTTTGGCAAAATATGTTTGTAACGTTCTTGTATTAAGTAATCATAAAGTGAATGGATTCACTCATCATTTTGCATGGCATGAAGAATTTGGCGCATACGGTCCAGGCTCTTTCTTTTGCTCTCTTTATCAAATTTTTCCCGCAAATTCTTGATATCACCCTCGAGCTTTTCCATAAGTTTTAGAGTCTCTTCCTTTTGTTCCATTTCTATTTGTTCAAACCTGTAAGATTTTTTGAATTATTATATTACTAGTTGCGCTGAGCAGTGTTGTCTGCGGTCAAAATGTGATCCTATCTGAATCTAGTGTGTTTGTAAACGCTATGTGCGTGCCGAATTTGTTCTAAATTTGTCCATCCGTTTGAGCTTAAAGAAGAAGTAAGGTTGTTAAGTACATACACTATAGTTTAAGTACAGATGTTCACTATATTTTTAATAACACAAACCTACCTAAAACTTTCGTACAACTTATATAACATATATATATAAGTTACTAGGTAAATACCCAACCCTCCTAGCCTAGTAGGAGCGCGATTCCTTTAGAAGTTACTACTGTTCCGATTTCAATTAGAAAGCTACATCATCTTTGAATAACATAGGCCTTTGAAACGCGAGCAAGGTAGTTTAATTAAAATCAAGTGGTACCTTCTCTTAATAATCTGGAATAGGTAAGGGTATTCAACTCATGCTACCTTTTATGCCATAAAAATTGCACCGTACTGTGCATTAAAATGTAAGGCTAGCAGGATAGCAAGTAAAGCTTTGCTGTGGAGGTAGCTGTTTATAAAAAAAACGGTCATCATCATCATCATCATTTCGGCCGGAAGACGTCACTGCTGGACAAAAGCCTCGCGCAATAATCCAGCGGCTACCCGCGCCCATCACCAGGTCGTCAGTCCACCTTGCGGGAGACCGCTACCACGCTGCGTCTTCCGGTCCGTGGTCACCACTCGGGAATAGGTAGCTAGGTACAGGAGTTGAAACTTAATTGCAGCTGTGAAGTTAGGCGCGAAACGCTGCGCAGTAGCGAAACGAAGGTATCACAGAGGCAAGACGCCGCAGTCTCGCTTGCAGCGCACTTCACAGCCGTCATTAAGTTTGAATCAGTCTATATACAAAATATACAAACTCTTGGATTTTACTTACTGTTTTTTCAATGACATCATCTCGTAGAGCGTTTTGAGTTTCTGCTTGTTAGCTGCTGTGGCTTGTCGAATACATTTCATGAAAGCAGCTATCATTTGCTCAAATTTCTGTTCATTTTCCTTCATAGTGTTATAGTCTGCCTGAACCTGCGATGTTATGTCTGCTATGCTCTTGAAAATACTTTCATTGAAATGCCTCCTACAAGATGATTAGTATTGTATGTGAGGTGTATTATTAATAATATGTGTATGTATAACTAGCTGTCACCCGCGACTTTGTTCGCGTTTATTCAGAAAATATTGTCCAAAAACCTTTCTCGTGGAATACTGTAATTACTTGTAAAATTTCATCAGCCAAACGGCGTTCAGCCGTTTAACTGTGAAAAGCCTACAAATCGACAGACAGGGTTACTTTCATAATACTAGTATGGATTGACTGGGGAAGAATGCCGTTGACCCGATTTTCATGAAATTTAGCAGGCAAGTTCATGCATATGCAAATTTTAAGCTGGGTAATAGACGAATTAGTCCCATAACGTCAACACCCATGATACCGCGCTGCGCTTGGCGCGGTGTCCCGCCACACTGCTCGATGAAATCCCCTACATTTTCCCGGCACACCGGTCGTCGCTTTCTACGTAATTCCACCACGTCGATACGTCTTTCTAAGGGTGCCTACTCTGAATTAGTACATAAACCTCATAACTCCAGGAGATATGTGAGGTTTCCGTTTGAGGCAAACTACAAGTAAATTTACATTTTATTAATTTGAACACTCGAAAACAAACCTTGCTTGACGTTGCTGGTTTTCCATGTCCATTATTTTTTTTCGTGAATCTGCAATTTCTGCATCAGCATTGCCTTTCATAATCTTTGTATTTGCTCTATATTGACTAATTAGCTTGGACATGCCATCATCTTCCTCGTCAGTGGACTCTTTTCTCTGACGTTTTTGATTTTTCTGTTTTTTGGGAGAATCCATGAACGCATTTACGTCTTCTATTGATTTAGACTTACCAATTTCTTTTGGTGGAGCCATTTGTTATTTTTTATTAGATAATAAAATGCTACAAAATATTCAATATTCCTAGTTATATCAACCCAGTAAAATTGTTCCTATTCCGCGTGTGCCGGGAAAAACTTTATTTATTTTTTAAAAACACATTTTCCCGCTGAACTTTAATGTTGCCGTTGCGACAATAAGTACATTTTATGAGAAAAAAAAGAATAGCTTTTATTGTCAGGAAATCATCAAACAAACATCAGTCCATGTTAAAGAATTTCTATTGTCTATGATAAAATCGATGATAACAATCAATGTAGCTGTCATTACATTGATACGTTTTTGGAGGGAACCGAAAAGATGGTGTCGTGACTTCGGATTAGTTTTCTAAAACTTTTCATTCTTCGATTGTAAAAGTGTAATAAAGGTGGATAAAACCGAAAAGGTATTAATCTTCACCGGTTCGAGTGTGCACGAGCACGAGTGTGGGCAAATTATATAAACATTAGAAAATGCTACTTTTCGCGTTCTCTACACAACTCGACTTAAAGTTTCATTAAAGTATCCACGGCTAATAAGGAAAGAGGAGGGATGCATCTCATCTATCATCACCCTCTCCTCCATTATCTTCATCAGTTAACTAAAGTACGCAAAACATCTGAATGACTAGGCGGTATGGTCATGTTAGCTTTAGCCTGCCCTACGGGGCAAAAAAGAAAAAACAAAAAGACAGATATGACAATTCGTATTTGAAGTTTTCATTCAAGATTTTTCTCTCGAATCTAGAAGTGAGACGAAGAAAAGAAATTGGCTATTTCAAAACATTGTTTTTATATTGCTGATAAAATAACAGCTAGAACCTTGAGTTTTAAGCTGTAGGGTTTATAATGTGTATAATTACTTGAAAGTTTCAAATCACGGGAGGCAAAATGAGTAAACACATGTATTCTACAGCAAATCTCTCCGACAAGGAGCTGAAAGAACAAGGAAATAGATTGTTCAGTCTACGGAGATTCGAAGATGCTATGAACTGCTATACAAAAGCTATTGTAAGTTTTCCAAAAAATACTATTCTTCATCTAAGACACGACGTATGTTCCTAATGGACGCCACCATTGAGACCCAGGCTATTATTACTTTCGTTAGCGTTACACACAGTCAAAACAATACCTACCTGCCTAATGTTTTTCTGATTCTGGCTTACACAGCTTACAAATAGGCGAAGAATTGCTTAAACAATGATGATACAAGATTACCGACACCATTCCAGTGGTCCATTGAGATGATTTCTTAATCAATAAATGGTGGTAGATCAAACAAGAAAATTATTATCTTGTTTTACCTACTAATAAATCTATTTCCAAAAATGTCTAATCTTGTTCATAAACTTATGTGCTGTGCCTATGATTTTCCTCTTGTGGATGGCATATACAATAAGGAAGCAAGCAAGTTTGAATAGTTCAAGTGGGTTGTCTGATTTCAGAGTTTCTAGCCTGCCTGAAGGCCTTTGACTTGGCTTGATGATTGTTGTTATAGAACAAACAACTGGGGTAACATGTCATTTGATCCACAGTAGCTCTCGGTTATAAATGCCACCTGCAATCATCCATTTTAGGACTGACTGTGTCATCCGTTGCTTAACATTGTTTGCTTTTACTCAAACTATTCAAATTTTCAGATAAAGAATCCATCTGTAGCAACATACTTCACAAACCGAGCACTATGCCACCTAAAGATGAAGCACTGGGAGGCCACATGCCAGGACTGTCGCCGAGCCCTGGACATAGACACCAACCAAGTCAAGGGGCATTTCTTCCTTGGACAAGCACTAGTGGAGCTTGAGTGCTATGATGAAGCTATTAAACATCTGCATAGAGGTCTGTATTATCGTACTTATAATATTAATGCAAAACTTGTTTGTCATCATTTCTTCAAGCCTAATTATAATTAGATTTTCAATTGGACCAAGCCTAATTCTTGATTGTATTGACTTTAATAAAATTTGTAATGCATATGATTATGTGTTAATTACAGCATAAGCTAAGATTATGCTCATATATAACCACATATGCAACATTTATAAGCAGGCCACATTGCAGAGCACAGCTAGAATTAAAATATTAATATGTTTGACTGCCTCTGTGGCTCAGTTGGTAGTGAACCTGCCTTCTGAGCTTGGGGGCGTGGGTTCGATTCCCACCTAGGGCAAACATTTATGTGATGAACATTTGTGTTTGTTCTATGTCTGGGTGTTAATATGTATTTAAGTATGTATTTAAAAATATCTAAGTATGTATATCAGTCTCTGGCAGCCATAGTACAAGCTTTGCTTAGTTTGGGGTCAGGCGACCGTGTGTGGAAGTGTCCCGAATTTATTTATTTATTTTATTATTTATTTATTTTATTATAACCTGACTAGATCCCGATGATATAGACCCAGCAATGTTACTCACAGGACCATCCTATGATAATTGAAACTACAACTGAAAAAAAACTTAAATTTACTGTATATGAATAGTATTCACAAAAAAATCCCAAAAATGCATCTTTTTTCTACTAAAGTTTTGAACATTGGGTTCGAGTACTTTTTAAATGGTGTGATTCTTATAAAAAGGTAGATAATGTTTGCATATATGTTGTTTTAGTTATGGTGTTTAATAGAGGCCTGGAATTTACAGGAGGGTTAATTCTTTTACCTTGAAACATAAATTTTAAATGTTTGTAACATACCATTTATATTTATTTGTCTGAGGATTGCTTATGCCCTGCACATAGGGTACTTTCTATAGGTGGGAAATACCACAGGGCGCAGCTAGAAAGACTATAGGTAGAAAAAGTTGTGACATTGGGCAAACCATTCCTTTTTACCCTTGAAAGTAGCCAGGATTTAAAATCAGCACTTAAAACATCAGCAGCACCCTAAATATCACAACACTAAAATATGAAATCACCAATAACTGTAGTAGTAAATTAAGCAATGAATAAAATAAATGTGGGTGTCACCCACACCATGCAACTGTAAATAGAGCAGAATGATATTTCATTCAAATGGTTTCAGCAAATGACCTCGCTCGCGATCAGAAGCTGAACTTCGGCGACGACATCGCGGCCCAACTGCGTCTCGCCAGGAAGAAACGATGGAATGTTCAGGAAGAGAAGAGGATTGCGCAGGAGATCGAACTGCAGACTTATTTAAATAGGTACTTCATTTGTTTGTTTAGCGGGGAATTTTCGGCACTTAGCCGCTCGATTGTGCCATTGTGCCTGAATTCTTCTTCTCCTCCCTTCCTCCAACCAGCCCAGCTGCAGATCAGAGCCTGTTGATCTGCCACCCTCATGCATTCTATAAGCACGTGCCATGGCGTTTCCTCTGCTTCCACGCATCCTCTGCACAGGGAGCTGCCTGTCACACCTATATTAAACAAGTGCTTTTTTAGGGGACAGTGATCAGTTATAGTACCTATAGCTTTGCGAATTCTGTCCCTTTTTAATTGGATGAGGTTGCATGCAAATCATTTTGAGGTCACTGGAACCACATCTTTAGTTTGCCTGCAGCCCTCAACATTTGTCCATACTGTAAGGTGGAAAAATAAATAGGTAACTTATACTCATCTACATCAGCTATTATATTCATTGTCAGAATCATCATATTGTGAGTTCTTTATGACACTACTGGCATTGCCTGGTTGTGTCATTGCGTAAAATATTTCCATTTGGCATAACTAGCGCTACTTAGAGGAAAAAGCAGTTTTCCAAGTCACTACACCAGAGCTAGCATGGGCTGGAGACGAATTGTCTTTTCACCGTTTTTGTCCCGCGAGAAATAAACGAAGATATTCATTGTAGATTTGTCACATCTAGAAGCATGGATAAACATTGTGGAAAGACAACTTGTCTCCTGTCTGTGCTAGCCCTGGTGTAGTGACTTGGAAAACTGCATTTTCCTCTTAAGTAGTTATGCCAAATGGAAATATTTTACGCAATGACACAACCAAGTGATGCCAGTAGTGTCATAAAGAACTGCTATTCCCTTATGCATTAATTTTAAGATCAGTAAATGATGCCTAGTGTCACGTTAAACTATTTTTACCTGACTGCCAGGAAGGGATAACAAAATAATCGTATTACATTTTTACATAATTCACAATGAAGTTTAATCTGAGTCTGAAATTTTAGGGCTTCTTGATTTGGCAATAAGCAGCTAAGTATAAGTTTAGTACACTAAGTACCTACGTTAAGTAGGTTGAAGACATATAAAGTATGAAGTATCTATCATACTTCATGCTAATATTATACGTAACAATGGCTAAGCCGAAAAAAGCTTATGATTTTCATCATCCACATTAGTAAAATTATAAAATCAAAAGATTTTTATTAACAAATGATCAGCAGGCCTAGCCGCGCGCCGCGTCACATCTTATCAATTTTTGTCGTGTGAGAACGTGACAAGGCTACGTGTAAATATACGTCCGTCTCGGTAAGAAGAGTCGACAAAATTCTGTCGCGACGTGCATACTAGGTTTGCTGGTACATAGTCGGGTGACATTAGACAAATCGTTCTTTTTCGCTCTTAAATGTTGCCGCGATTTAAAGATCATGACTTAAAATAGCACTAAAACTTTAACAGCACCCTAAATATCACTACACTAAAAAGCGGAATCCTAACTAATATTAGAAATGCGAAACTGTGTTTGTTCGTTTGTTTTCATCATCATGAAATGTACATGTACATTTTGTATACATATGTCAGTGGTACAGAAAAGGAAAAGGGTGCTAATTATCCCGAAAAATTAACTGTTCCCGAGGGACAGCAGGTGAAACCGGAGGGCGCAGCTAGTTATCAATAACTGTAGTAAACATAGCTAAGCAAAAAACGAAATAATTACGGCTGTCACGCGCACCGTTCTACAGTGAATAGAGTATAGCTAATTTGGAATTGTCTTGACAACAGAGTCTAAATTTGTCAGTACTTTAGATAATGTTTTTAAATTGATACAGGAAAACTGAGTAGTTACATCATGTGTGAATTTATTATTAGATTCAATCCATATTTCTTTCTGTGAAATAATTATAATATTGGTAAATTTTTGACTTCTGTTTTCAGACTTATTAGTGAAGATATGCAGCGGAGATTAGAGGAGGTGAAGCTGGATGGTACCATTGAGGAGGACGTTAATTGTAAGGCCGCTAAAATAGAGGAGGAATGTGTGAGTTCTTTTCTTAATTTTAATATCTACACTAATATTGTAAAGAGGTAAAGTTTGTAAGTTTGGATGTTGGGAGTAATCTTCTAAAGTGTCCCTATTTTTAAAATTCTTCAAGTAATAGCCTCGTAACAACTGAGTGCCTTAGGCGTTGTCCTAATACGGTGCGACTACGCGATTGTCGCGCAAATTCGCGATGCGACCATCTCGCGAATGTAGACGATGACGCAATTATCGCGCGAGCGTCAATTAGGGTAGGTATTCAACCCTTCAGAAACGTTTCGTTCGGATTCCAAAAAATGTAAACTCAAATTATTCGAATCTAAGACCATATTCATAAGTTTTTAAACGTGGTTCATTCTTCCGGTCGGATTTATACTCGACTCCCTATTCCAAAATTTATAAAAGTAGACTGTGATTCAAACTCAAGTATCGGAAACGTTTCCGAATGATTTTAAATAACACCGCTGAGCCCAATTCATACCATACAGATTTACAGATATTTTTTGCCATTGTCTGTCTCGTTTGAAAAGACAGAAGTGAAAGCGATCGGATATAATGATATCTGATCACTTTCATAACGCGTCAGAATAGTTCGGAATAGCCTGTTTTGGATCAATGTTTGATTTCATCGCGCATTCGCCAGTTCGCGCGTCGCTATGGATCGCGTGTTCGCTGTATTATGACAACGCTTTAACATATGAAACGCGAGCGGAGCCGCGGGTAAAAAGCTAGCAGTTTATATCAAATAAACGTTTGATATAACGTACGTTTTACGTATTTTTTTACTAAGGAAGTATACTTTACATGAATCAAAATTTTTTTTCTTTCTTTTCAGAACAATTTTTCTAGTGAACTGAATAACTTATTTGCTAAAATGGATGACAGAAGAAGGGTGAGCTTTTTTTAATTTGTTTTTGTTAATATTTAAGGTCAGAACGAATATTCATGTACTGTCCCACAGTCGTGCGGATCGCATCCGCTTTTGGTTTGACTAGATTCGTACATATTATGGTATAATACTCCGCCAGGTACAGCATTCCGGTCCCGTGGGCAACACATAGTGACGTCAATAGATGCATAAGCGAGACCGAATTATTAATTTACAAATAGTTCGAAAGAGATGAATGACGATGACGAGTGACGTCATTATGTGTTTGCTCCCGGAATACTAGACCCTGTTTTTTTGGATCATGGTACATTTAAAGTCAAATATTACAAAAAACTTTGTCTTGAATCGCGACTGGTTATCGCGGCGTGCGCTTTTATGGGTTGATTTCAATGCAATTAAATAAATAATAGCCGGACACTTGCACACACGTCGTCTGACCCCAAACTAAGCAAAGCTTTTACTATGGATGCCAGAGACTGATATACATACATACAATTTTTGAGTACATACTTAAATAGAAATAAACACCCAGACATAGAACAAACACCATGTTTATGCCCTAAGTGGGAATCGAACCCACGCCCCCAAGCTCAGACGGCAGGTTCATTCGCTACTTCCCCACTGCTCAATTTAACGGCTGACTAAGCGAGTCGGCTACGACATAATTAAAGATGTGTAATAATAAATAATAATAAATTCGGGACTTTTCCACACGGTCGCCTGACCCCAAACTAAGCAAAGCTTGTACTATGGCGGCCAGAGACTGATAAACATACTTAGATATTTTTAAATACATACTTAAATACATATAAACACCCAGACATAGAACAAACACAAATGTTCATCACATAAATGTTTGCCCTAGGTGGGAATCGAACCCACGCCCCCAAGCTCAGAAGGCAGGTTCACTACCAACTGAGCCACCGAGGCAGTCCACCGAGTGTAGTGTTAGTTGATCAGAGATATTACCCACAGCTGAACTTGTTGAGCAATTTAGTTGAGCAGTGGGGAAGAAGCGGATTTTATCATAGGATGACCCAATGCTCAACTAAATATGTCCTACTGCTCAACTGCTCAACTAATTGAGCTGCCTTCTGAGCTTGGGGGCGTGGGTTCGATTCCCACCTAGGGCGAACATTTATGTGTTGAACATTTGTGTTTGTTCTATATCTGGGTGTTAATTTTCTATATAAGTATGTATTTAAAATTATATATAATTATGTATATCAGTCTCTGGCCGCCATAGTACAAGCTTTGCTTATTTTGGGGTCAGACGACCGTGTGTGCAAGTGTCCTGAAACAATAAATAAAAATCTAGTTGAGCAGTGGGGAAGTAGCGGGTTCACTACCAACCAAGGCAGTCCATTATTCTTAATATTTTTCATTACCTGTGTTTCTGTTTAGAAACGTGACGTGCCAGACTACCTGTGTGGGAAGATAAGCTTCGAGATCCTGAACGAGCCCGTCATCACGCCGAGCGGCATCACGTATGAGAAGAAAGATATCGAGGAGCATTTAGAGGTACCGTCATGATGTCACACTTTTATAATTTTATAAAACTTTAATTTTGTTTGGGGGCTGAGCTACCCACGTCCTTAGGAGTGTACTCTATTCTGATTCCCTACACGTGGTCCCCGGGCAGTGCTAACCGGGTAGCAAACTCTGGGAGGAGGCTTCGGCCGAGGCTAGTTACCACCCACCGGACCAAGCCATGCCGTGAAATGACCTAGTCGTGGTTCGGGATGTAGTCCGGTGTAACCGTTCCGAAGACGGGTCTTAGCAGTAGCGCGCCTGTAGCACCTCACTCAACTGCCGTCTTTGTACTTCTTCACTCTAGTAAACTTCAAGGCTAGAGTGAATATATAAGTACCTTATAGGTCGTCGTGCTCCATCTTAGACCACAACGTCGCTTAACATCAGGCGAGTTGGTGGTCAAACGCTGGCCTATTCTACATAAATAAATTGACAATCTGATAACACATCTGCAGGGCTATTCACAACCATTCGGAAACGTTTCCATTTCGGGTTCCAAAAATTTTAAACTCGAAATTATTCGAATTTCAGTCTGTATTTATAAGTTTTGAAACGTGATTCATTCTTTCGATCGGATTTATACTCGATTCCCTATTCCAAAATTTGTAATAATAGACTGAGATTCGAACAATTTGAGTTTGAAATTGGTGGGATTCGATCGGAAACGTTTCCGAATTATTGTGAATTTGAGTGCAGATCGAATTAGGGCCCGTACCATGATGTCTAATTGCCATGAATGTTACGTTTTGTTTTCGTCGCTGTGCGATTATGAACCTTATTGCGTGGCGATACGATTCGCGGTCACGCAGCGGCGGAATAGCGGAATAGCTTCAATAGGAAGAAGCGATGATAGCCTAGCTGGAGAAAACCCGCCTCTCAATTCAGAGGGAGTGAGTTCAAACCCAGCCGACGGCACGCACCAATTCGTTCATTGTGTGAACATATGTGCGTATTGTATGTCATCTGCTACATGACTGGAGTCCGGTGTATGGCGACAGGCTCGCCCCCTGTCACATTTGGGACTGAATATCGTCCGGCGAAGTGTGGGTGTTGTATAACACATCTGCCAGCCCCTTCGGGGGAAAGGCGTGACGATATGTTGGAAATAAGATGTCAGGGTACGGGCTCAGATCAGAAGATTTGCATTTTATCCCCTACATTTAAACTCTCCTTATAATATAATATATTATTAGCAATTATATTATATTATTAGCAACAGCTAATATTATTAGCTAATATTAACAGCTAATATTATTAGCTGTTGCCCCCGGCTTCGTTCGCGTTTATTTTAAATATAGTACTCGCAAACCTTTCTCGTGAAATACTGCAACTAATTTCTAGACGTGAAAAGTGTACTATCTGTAAACTTTCCGAATAAAATAGCTGACTGATTGTAAAAATGGCTTCACACGGACAGACGCGGAACGAATTGTATACATGTAGATACAATTTTTTTTTTTTTTTCTTTTTTTTTTTTTATGTATAATAGGTCGGCGTTTGACCACCAACTCGCCTGATGTTAAGCGACGTTGTGGTCTAAGATGGAGCACGACGACCTATAAGGTACTTATTCACTCTAGCCTTCAAGTTTACTAGAGTGAAGAAGTACAAAGACGGCAGTTGAGTGAGGCGCTACAAGTGCGCTACTGCTCAGACCCGTCTTCGGAACGAATAATACTTATTCTAGTGACTAGTTCTACATAATTATTATCTTAATTATTATACGCTATGTAAATTTACAGTGTATTACCATTATTAGGTCTTGATTTGGTAACATTTGATAGAATTTGTTTTAATGACATTCCCCTTTTTTCATTTTTCAGCGGGTAGGTCACTTCGACCCGGTAACCCGAGTGAAGTTAACCGCGGACCAGCTGATACCCAACTTCACAATGAAGGAGGTGATCGACGCCTTCCTCCAGGATAACGAGTGGGCTCTCGACTACTAAGATAAGGACAAGTGTTGCCAGGTTTCTATGTCGGTTAATGTCGTACGTTATCTGAGAAATTAAATGTTTTTTTTTTAATTTACCAATTATTGACAGCTACAAAATTGTCGTTAACCCTCTTTGACAACAAATCAAATTTCTTTCAATTGGGTATCGAATATACACTAATGCTGGGGCTACATGAGCGCGCGATATGATCGTCTATCCTAATCCTGTCCTAACTTCCTAATCCTAACTATCGTAATCCTATCCTAACTTCCTAATCTTGTCCTAACTTCCTAATCCTGTCCTAACTTCGTAATCCTAACTATCGTAATCCTGTCCGAACTTCCTAATCCTATCTATCCTAATTCTGTCCTAACTTCCTAATACTGTCCTAACTTCCTAATCCTAACTATCGTAATCCTATCCTAACTTCCTAATCTTGTCCTAACTTCCTAATCCTGTCCTAACTTCCTAATCCTAACTACCCTAATCCTATTCTAACTTCCTAATCCTATCTATCCTAATCCTGTCCTAAAGCTAGGGATACACATGCCCGTAGCTTGCACACTAGCATACCAGCTCCTTGCAAGTGCCAGTTACAGACATGTGTATTCGCTAACTGGCATGCCTGTAACTGGAAGCTAGCTTGTTGCAAGTAGCTAGCACAACATTTGATTTTCTTGCATGCCCGTTGAGGGAGGGGACGCGGGGGGCTGCTTACCTGGCACGTGTGAACAGACGCGACAGCTACGGGCATGCCAGTAGCCGACTCGTGGCCGCAGGCGCGTGTTTTTTGTTATGATTTTGAAGGTCAAGTTTTTCTTTTGTTGGTTTTTGCATTTCTTTAAGCAGACAACTACTTGCTCCAAAATCTTCCCTTCTACTAATCCAATCTCTTACCCAAACCCGTCTTCGTTTTTTCTTATTTTCTCTTATTATTTTGGTTGCACATTCAATTGCTAGTGACAATACAATTTTGTTTAATTCTCTTCGGTGATCCATGTTTGACGCGCAAGAATTACGAAATACTCTCACGAACTGTCCTGTGTATACGCGATGGTAATACTAGCATGCAAGGGCACAGTACGCATGCCAGTATTACTTGCAAATGTATCCGCAGTATGCCAGTTACTCGTACATGCCAGTTACTCGTACATGCCAGTTACTTTCATACCAGCTACTTTTCCGATTTACTGGCATGTGTATCCCCGCCTTAACTTCGTAATCCTAACTATTATAAACCTTCCTTCCTTCCTAAACAAACAAACTTCAAACAATCGCATCGCATGACGATTGTAAAGCGTCATCGTACTTTACAGTTAAAATTATAATGCGAATGACGAATTTTAAGCGCTCATGGCGTCACTTTGATATACCTAACTAAAACACAAAAATTACTTCTATCACGTTTAATTTTAATATACCTGCTGTTTTATCAGCGGTCCTTCATGAAGTATTAATTTTTTCGGGATGAAAAGTACCCATGTCATTTTCTATATCCCTGACAACGTGTATGTAAAATTTCAGGATGATCGGTTGAGTAGTTGAGGAGTGAAAGCTTACAAACAAATAAAAAAATGGAACAAACTCACTCTCGCATTTATGATAGTAATAAAGAAGAAGAGAAGGACAGTTAGGATTCTCTCATTAATTTCTCAGATAATGTACAAACAAAAAAGATGTTGTTCTTTGTGTCAGTGTGATTATGTCACTGTTTTTTTTAATTATGTAAATCGTTTGGTTTCGTCACGATTTCCAAAAATTCTATGATAAGTAATTATACATTTAACTTCCTACATTTTTTCTATACACCAAATAGCGTTGATTCTGTTGTACTCTTTTCTAAACTAAACTAACAGTGTTTATTTACTAACAAACAAACATTGTAATAAAATCATAGCAATCATCTTTAAACTTTTTTCTAAATGTCGTATCGAAATTAAACTTAAAACTTACTAAACTTAAAACTTACTAACTTAAACTACTTAGACAAAGAAAGATTTACACGTACTATGATTTTGTGTTTCGGAGCTGATCTGATGATGGAGCCAGGAGGTGGAAAGCGTGTCTTTTAGCTTTTTTTAACCATCTATTTATTACAAGTAAGTATTAAAATAAAATAAAAATACTTAAACAATTTTAGTAAATACCAACTGTCAGAGTGATTTAGTTTAGAGAATTTTACAATAGAATCGATATCATTTTTAATGCTTGTTTTATTAGGTCACAATGGCTCATTAAACTTAGGATAAATACATTAAATAAGTTCTCTGGAATAATTTTCTAGACTTTGTAATACTTAATATGATACACGACACAAATATGTTTAACAATTACTGGCGGTCTTATCGCTAAAAGCGATCTCTTCCAGGAATACGTTTATCTCTTCCAGGAATGCGTTTTCAATGTATTTGAATATTGATACATAAATTTTCTGAAATCATGTACAGGATGGTTATTTGAAGCTGACTTTAGAATATGGGACGATTCACAAGAAGTATGCTAATTTGTTATTTTAAAATCATCAAAAATAAAGATTATGCGTGAACGAAATAGCTCATGAGAAAAAAGAGCAGGCTTTCATATTATAGTTTTAAAAAAAAGTCGAGTAAGCGTTGTCTCTCTCGAAAAAGTAAGCTCTGTCCTTGAGAGTAGGCGATGTTTCAATTTTTTTTTATCCTATAGCCCGATGTTACGTAGCGATGTGGCCTACGATGGAGCACGGAGAAAACGATAACAGATTCCTTAGAATAAGTCTTATCTTTCTCGAGCGTAAACCCCTTCTATCGAGAGAGTAAGCGCTATTTCTCGAGAGTAAGCGTGGTCTCTCGCTCATAAAAAGCATCCTTAAAGCATTGTATGTATTGTTGTTCACTGTAAAAGCGTCAGCTTTGAATAATCATCTTGTTACAAGCAAAGCTGTAGTTTCTGCACGTTGCCAGTAGAAATATACTTAAGGAAGCGTTCGCGGTAAGATGATCGTTAGTAAGCCCACGTACGAGTATTTACGTACGTTCATATCGAATCGAATCCCATATAAACTTCCATTTCGAATTTAAAGGTGACTTACCAAGAAGTATAATGTAAGTAACAATTCAAGATTCTATTTTAACTCGGCTTTCTTCACTCACTACTGTTTTTACACTAGTGTCACTAGTTGCTGTGTGAACTGAAAACCTCGCCAAAAAGCTTGTGTGTGTGTGTCCGGTCGGCGTCTGTATGGATGTATTTTTTTTGTAAATCGTCAAAAAAGTGAATCCACAAAACAAAATCTCCACAAAATAAATAATCGACACTGCTCACAAAATTTCACGAGAATCCGTTGAGAAATGTGACCTGCGGGCTATTCACAACCGTACGGAAACGTTTACGTTCGGATTTCAAAAATTTTAAGCCTAAATTATTCGAATCTCAGTCTGTGTTCATAAGTTTTTAAACGTAATTAATTCTTTCGATCGGATTTATACTTGATTCCCTATTCCAAAATGTATAAAAGTAAACTGAGATTCTAACAATTTGAGTTTGAAATTTCTGGGATCCGATCGGAAACGTTTCCGAATGATTGTGGATAGCCCTGCTGCAGGGCTATTCATAACCATACGGAAACGTTTCTGTTCGGATTAAAAAAATATTAAGCCTAAATTATTTGAATCTAAGTCTACATTTATAAGGTTTTAAACGTGATTAATTCTTCCGATCGGATTTATACTTGATTCCCTATTCCAGAATGTATAAAAGTAAACTGAGATTCTAACAATTTGAGTTTGAAATTTCTGCGATCCGATCGGAAACGTTTCCGAATGATTGTGAATAGCACCGCTGTTATAGTTTATAGACTGATGTCGGACGGACATACGAAAGCATTTTAGGCGAAGCTGAAACAGAGATGATTCGCTCTCTTACGCTCGCTCGGTTACAGTTTACGAACTTTAATGCTTGGTTGTCTTACACTGTTGTGTTGCTAAAATCACATGTTACATTACACGCGAATAGTCACGGTAAAATGTTCCCTTTATATTTGTTGAGATTCGATACATATCTACGTACGTGATTCTGATTTCTTTACAAAATATGTCAAATGTAAACAAAGATGGCGGATATATAACCAATGGAAATCGATAGTGAAGAAATTCAAAGCTGTCATTGGTCGAAAACCGCCATGTTTGTTGGACATCCAATAAGAAATGAATAATCGTATTTCGCTCACAAGTTAGGTTAGGATTTAGAGCCTGCAGGGCTATTCTGCGACAATAGATATCTATGATTTCTGTGACTGTCTCTCATTGTGCTGGAGACGGAAGTGACAGAGACAGACATAAATGTCGAGTGCGACAGAATTGTTAGTAAAAACGGTTAGTTAAGATTAAGCGGCAAAACACCCTGTATATTATTATGCTATCTTAGGTATCATACCTTCTGTAAACCTTCTTCCGATACTAGGAATAAGTACATTGTAGGTAATTATAATTATTTTACCTTCGTGTCAAAAGATTTTCTTTTTTTGTGATAAATAAACGTGACATGCTCACATAGACGAATGATTGTTTTATTTTATTGGTATCAACATAAAAACAACAATAGTTTCCGTAGTTTCCCCTAGTGATAATAAGAGGCAGACAGACCGACTTAAGTGTAGAGATAGCCAAATGCCGGAACTAAAAATTTCTATTGACGGCTATGATTTTTGCATAGAAAAACATTCTATCAAAAAATTATACCGTCGAAAAAAATGAAAGACAAAAAATAATAACTAAGTTCTTAAACTAATGTGAGTATACCTGTAATATAGGGCGTATTCTGTGGTATACCTAAGTGATTTTGAGTCGGCGCCAACCTTAAGTTGGTACGAGTACTACGTATACTACCTACTAGTATACACATTTACGCCGCCGCCGCGCATTACGCTTAACGTAGGTAATTAATTATCTAACTTGCTTGTTAGGCGCCGACTCAAAATTACTTAGGTATACCTACATTAGTTTAAAAACTTAGTTATGAATTATTTTTCTTTTTAATTTTTTTTTTTTAATTTTCTTTTAAGTTTATTCGGCGATAAAAATAAAATTATATTAATTTGTGGGTATAAAAGAGACTGACCGGTTTAAACTCAGCTTTAAAATGTGTCGGTGTAAATCACTCCTAATTTCCCAACCTTGGGGTAGGATTTTTTCCCCAAATTTATTTGGGACCACCGTCGGACCGACTTCGAGGTATAGTAGGGATAGGGTATACCTCGAAGTTCTCCAATCCAATCAAATAAAAAAGAAAAGAATTATAAAAATCGAATTACTCTGTAAAAAGTTAAACATGGTCATACATTACAATCGATGAGTGAAAAATCAATCATCCCCTGTTTTCCTACTACTTACTACCCTTAGGGTTGGATTTTGTTTTCAAAACTTATATGAGACTACCGTTGGGGTATAAAAAAGTATTATAAAAATCGGACTACTCTGTAAAAAGTTATGCGTGAACATTCTTTGAAAAAAATCATATACCCGTCGATTTGTAAACCTCCTTTTTTTCATCGGTTAACAATGCGATTGTGGCTCCTTAACTATACAGATGAGTTGGTTGCACAATTAACAAAGCCGTAGGTGCTAAAGCTATTATGACATAAATAAATCGTCACGCCTTTCCCCCGAAGGGGCTGGCAGAGGTGTAATACAACACCCACAATTCGCCGGACGATATTCAGTCCTAAATGTGACAGGGGGCGAGCCTGTCGCCATACACCGGGCTCCAGTTATGTAGCAGATGACATACAATACGCACATAATATGTTCACACAATTAACAAATTGGTGCGTGCCGTCGTCGGGTTCGAACCCGCTCCCTCTGCTTGAGAGGCGGGCCTTCTCCCAACTAGGCTATTATAGTTACCCATATCGTAGGTGTGGTAAACTCTAGCCCCCTTAGCAATAAACTTTGTATAGCACCAGAATAGTTATACAGTGTTCTGGGGGGGGGGGGGGGTAGGGGATCAAGCTAAATCTTTTCAAATCTCATTTAGGGGGGGGGGGGATGTCGTGGCAAATATCTAATCTACGGTTGCTAGTCTTCAATAAAAGTAATAGAACAGATTGTCTTTTCTTTTTCTCTATAATCAAAGATGTTTACAGCCCAAATAGAAGTTTTGAAGAATCTAGCGTGGGAGTAGGGGGGAGTGAGGGAGTTGAGTGAGGAAAATCGTACGATCTTTCACCAGGGAGGGGGGGGCAAAACCTCTCAAATATGCCTCTCGGTAATTAATGGACGCCCCTTATAGTATATCACGAGGAAGAAATTTCTTGGATACTATTTTCTGAATGAACGCGAACACAACAGCTTGTATAGAATTAACTTAGTACTTACCGCTTATACCCCCTTAAAACGTTGTATAGCGTCGGAATAGTTATACAGTGTTTTGTTTTTTTCTTACTTTTAAATCTTTGAAATTAATCGAAAAATACAACGAGCGTTTAAACCCGCCCGGTAAGTGTCAGTATTTCTTTACTGTTATTATTTTCTTACTATGTGGTTAGTTTATAAATAAATATTTATTTTATCTATGTGAGAGCCCACAGATCTACCTTGATATTCACAATCATTCGGGAATGATTCCGTTCGGATTCCAAAAAAAATTAAATCAAAATTCGAATCTCAGTCCGTATTTTTATAAGTCATTCTTTTGACCGGATTTATGCGCGATCCCTTATTCCAAAATTTATAAAAGTAGACTGAGATTCGAACAATTTGAATTTAAAATTTGTGGGATCCGATCGGAAACGTTTCCGTATGATTGTGTATGACCGCAAGACTTCCTATTATCGCAACGACGTAGCAAGTCCGACCACAGACTACTATTACATGGACTATACTAATATCCAAGAGACCACAGTAAAACAAGAGAGTGATGAGACTAACAAAATTTGAATTGCGTCCAAAGCTAGGTACATTACCAACAGAAGAGTCACTTTAATATAATACAGTATTGTATAATTGAATACCTACTGGGTCTTGGAATAGCGCCAAGGAAGCGCAACAGTTCTTGTATTTCCGAAGTTAGTGCATGTAGGTCTGAACTAATGCGGTCTCAGTGCCAGATTCCTTTAAAACTTCATTGTTTGAACACACCCAGTATACCTAAATGAGCTTTGGAATGGCTTGCACTGTCTCTGCCAAGTTACATGGTCTAATAGGCAAGGTTAAGTTCGACAGATGGTCGAGTAGCTGCCGAGTGAGAAGTTTGGGGCTTAAAAATAGTCGGATGGTTTTCTGGTATTATATTTTTCTTGCTGGTTTCTCTAGTGTTATTTGGTAGGTACAGAAATTACTTATTTATGTACCTACTATATTAAGTGAGCAGGTATACTAAATTACAGATTGGTCCCATTTTATCAAATTCCAATTCTGATGATTTTGATCATGTTGCGTGGAGTAGGTACCTATGTGGTGTAGGCAATTGTGGCGAAATAACACTCATAGGTATCACAAACGTACGACACTTTAATTATGTATTGTCCACGTATACTTCGTGGTACATGTACACGTGGCAGGGCGCGATTATAAATATGCGTGCGCGTTTGTCAGTGGTAATGGCGGACCGTATCACAGAGTACTTTGTTAAATACGGACCGTATGAACCGCGGGCGCCGCGCGCCGGCGGCCGGCCGCGGCCTTTAACTTTATCTCCCTCTCTCTCGCACACCTTCTTAGGTAGTGGTGCAGCCGCTGGTGTCACCAAAACATGAAGTTGGTTTTTAAAAATCATATTTCTGTGAAAAATTGCTTTGAATTTTTTGTTTACTTGCATATTTTTTAATGGAGTGTTCGAACAACGCGTGCTGAATGGGTTCGCAGTTTGCGGTTTGCGGCGTACCTACTTACGTGTCGCCTGCTGATGCGAATCGAACGCTCACTGAATGAGTCATCATTCGTGGGCGCTCCATTCGTATTCGTATTTGCTTGTTACAGCTCGACGCTTACTCAACATTAAGTTTATCCAAAACGCAATTCAGAATCAGCCATTGGTCAGTTAGCCGCTCACAGCTTGATTAATTAATTAATCAGGAGACAAAGCCTAACGATTGACGGCATTACGGCAGCATTGCTATTTGGATGCATCTAAGTATTTTTATGAGTTCAGTTTGGAGCGTCACATCATACCTAATAATTATACCAGGGAAAGCTCCCTATTACGCGGCGTTGTCGCCGCGAGTTTACAGAATGCTACGACCTACGACGTAGTTGTTACTATTTAGTCATCTGTGGCTTCGCGCCCGCGGCGTCATCAGGTAAGTATATAAGTCGGTACAACATACGTAGTCTAACTTCTTATCTTGATTTTGACATAGGTACTTAAATATATTTTTGAGGGTGGTAGAAACGAGATGCCAAACAAAGTTAAGTAGGTAAGTAGGCCAATGCTTAATCGGTTATAAACCACGCCCTATTTTATTAATGGTGTATTGGTATTGTAGTAAGTGATCCATTTGCCTGATTAGCTACACAGCTCAGCGACGAGATATCAATCTATTGATTTCTAGATAAGTTCAGGACAATGGTCACTACAAGTCAATCGTGGTCGTACTCGTCGAAGCCATGATTTGATCGTTACCATCAAAATATGAGAAATTAGCTTCGACCCGCGGTTCCACGCAGGTACCGTTATTTTTTTCGGGGTAAAAAGTACCCAATGTCCTTTTCTGTATACCTGGCAACGCGTATGCAAGATTTCACGCTGAACGGTTGAGTAGTTTGAACGTGAAAACGTAATAAACAAACAAAGAAAAAAAGAAACTTACTTCCGCATTTATAATATTAGTTAGGATTAGAATAGTAAGGATGCTTTGGAAACTATTTTGGTACATCCTTTAAATAACGTATCCATCTATACCTTTAAAGATCCTGTTGTATTATTCTAAAGTCTTACTTACTTTATTATATAGTCAGCCGAATTTCAGAATACTTACTTACTTTATCTTTCTAACTAACTTAACTATTTATCTTTCTGTGTAATTTTCTTTGTAAAATTTTTGTTTATGTTGTTACATTTTAGTTCTAGTTCTAGTTTAGTCTTAGTAGCTCTTGCTCGTGCGTGACGTCACCTGCCGGTCGCAACGGAAGACCAGCGCTGGTTGGACACAACCAGCACCATGCTGAGTTGCGGCTGGTTTGTGGCAAAAAGCCAAACTACTGTTTTAACTGTTTTTACCTGTTTACTTAGTTTATTTTTTATTTTTATTTTTTGTTTAATCTATATTCTGTGTGTATATTAAATTCCGTGTGTTTTTTGCCACAAATAAATGTCTGTCTATGTCTGTCTATGTCTGTCTATGTTGTTACCTACCTACTCGTACATACGCTTGATCGGCGAGCAAGTTCCTCTAATTAAACACTGTCTGTCTTCTTGACTGTTACGACGCTATATTTTCCTCAGCGTAACTTAGTATGTCGATGCCAGACATTATTAGACCATGCAGATTATAATTCTACCAGTAATCAATTATAATTTAGAAACCTGAAAAGAATCCAGCAACATGCCGGTGAGGCCGGTGAGGTTTGTATTTTTTAACAGTCTGTTTTTGGTAAGCCATTATGGAATTAGAAATTACAGCCAATCAGTGTAGCTTTTCTTGAAGTACCAACCGGACCAAGCCATGTCGTGAAATGACCTAGTCGTGTTTCGGGATGTAGTCCGGTGTAACCGTTCCGAAGACGGGTCTGAGCAGTAGCGCACCTTCAGCGCCTCACTCAACTGCCGTTTTTGTACTTCTTCACTCTACAAAACTTCAAGGCTAGAGTGAATAAGTACCTTATAGGTCGTCGTGCTCCATCTTAGACCACAACGTCGCTTAACATCAGGCGAGTTGGTGGTCAAACGCCGACTTATTGTCCATTAAAAAAAAGTAGTGGTGGTACTTCTTTTTTTTAATTTTTTTTTATTACTTTATTGCAGCAATTCTAGCTCTCTCATTGTGCCATCTGCCTCGATCATATACCAATTAGTTCCTGGTTCGCCCTGCGATTATAAATTTAGGCGAATAACCTCGCTTAAGGCAGGCTCGCCAAAGAAAGAAAAGGATGATGATGATGATGATAACCTGAACAAACAAATTACCTACATCCCTTCGATTTGTAAAATAAAAATAACCTTCGCTAAACCAACTCATAGAAAAGTTACAATTTTTAAATGTTAAAGTAAGGTGGCTGTATTTTAACATTTGAAACTTGTGAAATATCATTAGGTACTTATCAATTTCCACCACTTGCCCCTACTTCAGTTACAAAAAAAAAAACTGCAACGTTGTTGAAACAGGAACAATAAAATCTAAGCTTGTAAAAATGCTTGTTCAGCGAGTCGCCGCGTCAAAGCGACCAACGACGCCCTCGGATCCTAACAATGGCTCCTCGGTTTGAGACTCTTCAACTTTTCTCTGAGACTCGAGCCCGGCTTGTGGCAGACCATAAGAAAAGATACATACCTACCTGTTTAGTTGTTCTTTATCCTATATCCTACTATATATATAATACTAGCTGTCACCCCGCGACTTCGTTCGCGTTTAGTATTTATAAATATACATATATGTGAGCTATCCTATCTGTTAAGTTAGATCGAACTGCACACGGTGTGCAAATTTGATTGAAATCGGTTATGTAGTTTAGGAGTCTATAGGAAACAAACAACGTGACACGTAATTTATATATATTAAGATTATAAATGCGAAAGTTTGTAAGAATAGATGGATAGATGTTTGTTACTCTTTCACGCCAGAACGGCTGAACAGATCTGGATGAAATTTGGCACAGAGATAGATTATAGTCTAGAATAGCACATAGGACTTTTTAACTGCGGGTGAAACCGCAGGGCGCAGCTAGTACTTATATATAATTAAAACTAGTGGCTCTGTGAGATGTGGACTTCCTGACAATTTTGAAAAATTTTCAAAAACTGACTGGACAAAAAAACTATAAATATGTACTTACCTAATTATTGAACCTACTCACAAAACTTTAAGAGAATCGATTAAGAAATGTGAACTGTAGAGGAAGACAGAGATTCGGACAGAGGCTCAGACAGAATTCAGACATACAAAAACATTTTTGTCGAAGCTGAAGCAGAGACGCTTCGCTCGCTTGGTCGACAAGTGATCTTTACAATTCTTACCAGAAGCGAGGATTAATTTATTTTGTACTAGCGACCCGCCCCGGCTTCGCACGGGTGCAATGCTGATACTAAATACACTACAGAAAAACTGTGAACGTTGTAAATAAAAACATAGCGGCCCGCTCTGGCTTCGCACGGGTAGAAACAAAACAATGTTATTGTGGGATTTCCGAGAAAGACATATGCCATCGCAGAGTTTTCTATAGACCTTTTCAATGTGTACAAATAATTAGTACATTACTTTGATGAATCTCGTAGGGTTCAGAATGCGTTTGCAATGTAAGCGGAAAAAAAAAGATAATTAACGACATCACATTAGAAACCTCAAAAATAACAGTATTTCTCCACTATTTAATGGATGTTATTAAAAATATAAACCTTCCTCTTGAATCACTCTATCTATTAAAAAAACCGCATCAAAATCCGTTGCGTAGTTTTAAATATTTAAGCATACAAAGGGACATAGGGACAGAGAAAGTGACTTTGTTTTATACTATGTAGTGATTATGTATCGTATGTATTCTTAAGTGTGAAACTATTTACTTTCCTGTGTGACTTCATACTGCCTATGGTTTGCTAGGACGCCACTACGTGCTATCTTCAATTACTTGCTTTGCTACGACACGTAACGCTGCTACAAACAATTAGCTACGTCGTAGCACTTTTGCTTGTTAGTAGTATGTATACAAATTTCTTTGTAATCAGTGGAATGCTGCGTGGATGCAATGATATTGCAATTGTATCCTTACTAGAATCTGTTGTACAATTAAAATTTGACCATGTCACTTTTTTGAAATTAAAACATTTGTTAGTGGCAGTGGAGGATGACACTTTAAATAAAAACCTTTACAACAACAAATGTGTGATTTATGTAGCAGGTAAATAAGACTAAAACTACTTTTCAGCACACCTCTGAATATGTAAAATCTAAGAAAAACAACTAAACCAAAATGTTTTTCATTTTTATAATACGAAAAATCTTTTTCTTAATTTTTAGTCCAATAAAGAGTCTTTTGAATATCTGTGTGAGAAATAAGAAACCTTTTGAAAAGTTGATTGAACTGTCTTTCATTATTTAAGACTTGATCGTATTTCATCTTTGCAATGGCTCCTCAAGACTTCCAAGAATCGTCGCACCTTATTTCCGCAAACGCGCTGTGTGCGCTGTAGGAGCGCGGCGGCAGCAGCGGCGGCGGCGGCGGCCTGCGCAGAGTAGGTCAGGACGGGGCGGGACGGGCGGGCGGCGGCGACGGGCGCGATTCATGTTTACGGGCTCGGCCGTCAGCTGTTCGCGCGACATGAATGTGCCGCGCCCGCGCCGCGCGCATCGATTGATTGATACCTGAGCGGCCACGTGCCTCAGTCCTGCCGCGGTCGCCGGGCGAGGCGCGCGAGCCGCGCATACTCCCGCACCCTGACATGTGACTCCGCCCGCGATCACGCCGCCGTCGCTCGTCAATGGGCTGCCCGCGGTGACCGGCCGCCTCTGACGCCCGACCGGCCTGCCCGGTGAGTACCGTGCTGAGAACGCTGCACCGGCACCACGCGTAAACAGCCACGCACTCGATCCGTTAGTAAATAATGGTTTTTCCGATAGCATTAATAGCTGAGACGAGCGACTGCGCCGTGCGATGTTTACCGCTCGGAAGCCCTTCATTACATTAGGAATTTGTCTGAGCTTTTTCTTATCGATCGTTCCGGTCTTTGGGCCGGAATATTTATAAAATTGTCATTTGGTTTACGTAATCGAAGGACGGTCGCATCGTTTGTTATTGGAGAGTCGCGTTATCTGGTAGGTGTGCGCCGCGCCGCGGCCGCGACGCGGGCACGACCCTCATTACATAAAACATTCGAACGTTCTTTATCGATATACCTCCTCTTATTTATTGTTCCTGGATAAATAGAAACGAATGACACAAACACACAGCCAGGATCGGATACACTGCTACCTAAACTTTCGATGGAATATAATGATAACAAACGACGGAGCGTTGCCAAGAAATGTACGGTATGGAAAGCGTCTTGAGCTCCAGGATTTTCTCAGATTTACTGTGTCGAAAACAGGAAACATTTGTTACTGCATTTCTTATTCCTACCTACACGGTTTTCTGTCACAGGATATACCTATTTTATCTTTGCCAAAAAATTGGCGTAAGGGAAAAAAGTAAAGTGATCATTTTATTTCATAAATTAAAAAGTTTAATTAGTAGAGCCCAATGTTAAATGGTTTCCTGTTACTAAATATTACGATATTACTTACTTTATCTTGACCAACAAATTTATTTTTAAAATAATTAATTTACCATTTACAATTAATTTTCCGTAACCAAAACAATTAGGTAGAGCCCTAATATTTATTTATTTATGCACGTGTCTTGCATCACTGTCAGTACCATGCCTACTCTTTGACGCTTTTGACAGCATGCCAGTCTAACAATAGGCAGACAATATCAATTACAAAATGTATACATTTTGAAATTACACATAAATACCGCAACAATACAACAGTAGTTAGTCATACAATAGCTTAAGTGCTTAACTATCAAACAATATAAATATAGGTACTTGTACTGTAATACCGTAACATGAAGCATATCAATACATCTATACTATGCTAATACTATGGTTACTACTATGTAAATCCAGCTTTTATTACGCGTCTACAGATCGATGTAAACACATCGTGACTACTTTAGATTCCTGACAAAGTAATCTAAAACCATCGTTTTTATAGAGCGCAGAAAAAACAATAAAATGTTGCATCATTGTTATTTTACTGAACAAAAAGGCACTAAGTTTTATTATAATTATGTATATATGGTTAATTTATTGCACAGTTTATAAATAAAGGCGGATTTTCAGTCTATTTCTAACCAAATTGACAAAAGATGAGATTCTCAATGAGGTTGTAATGTTCAAGACTTTTTTTGGAATGATTTGATTTTGGAACCGATTAAGTAGAAACAATTTTTTAAAGGATAGGATTTTTAGGATAGGTACTTGACTTGATCCAATGTTTTTTTTTCAAAATCCTTTTCCGATGGAAATAATTTAAAATCAATTCAAAAAATAAATATGTATTAAATAAATTCCCGTCAAAGAAGTTATCAAACAAACTAATAAGTAACAATCAATCAAAACTATTTGACGTGTTTGCCAAAATGTAAATGAAACCGAATGTCCATCCACTCATCCGTCTATTTTTAAGCACTTTTAGCATGTTTTTGACTCTTCTTGATACCTTGATACATTATAGGGATGATACAATTCCTAAATGACTGATTCTATTGCTAAAAGGCCTTTGCCAACTTGAGAAATGCACAAAATGCGATACGCCAGTAAGCCCTTATTCAAGCGCGTGAAATAATATTTGTTACTCTCACTGTTATGTATTTTTAACGAGAGTACCAGTATTGCGCACGCTAGTAGGGGGGCCACAGGCCACCTATTGTTGACGCGCGAGATGTTTCATGATCACTGTCACTCTTTGGAACAAGAGAGATATCTTGATAGACAAAAAATATCTTGATTTGTAAAGTTAGCTATCCAAAACTTATAGCCCGCATGTCAAATAAATTCAGTGACCAGAATTGAGTAGAACGTCGTAAAGTATCGTGGTGTCACTTCTAACTTCTTGGCATAACTGTGTATCTACCAGAGGTCTGCGATGACACTAAAAAAGCAGTACATATCGTCACGCCTTTCCCCCGAAGGGCCTGGCAAAGATGTTATACAACACCCACACTTCGCCGCACGATATTCAGTCCCAAATGTGACTGGGGGCGAGCCTGTCGCCATACATCGGGCTCCAGCTACGTAGCAGATGACATACATACAATACGCACATATGTTCACACAATGAACAAATTGGTGCGTGCCGTCGGCTGGGTTCGAACCCGCTCTCTCTGGCTTGACAGGCAGGCCATTTTTTTTTTTTTTTTTTTTTTTCACCTTGGGAAAATCCTTTATGGATACCACCAACAGCCCCGGGTGCGGGCACAGAGCGGTTATGTGGGAATCCCGCCACTGACGGCCTACCCACTAAAAACCCAAGGGTGTTCCACCTCGGCGCAAAATGTCGGGGCAACGGGTACGCTTCCGGACTCCTCCGCAGCCCCGACAGCGCCAGCCCCTTCGGGCACCACCTCGAGCTTGCGCTCTCTCCCTCTCGATGACGATGTGTCGAACACCAGACACATCGTCATCATCCACCTCCTCGGGGACCAATTTTGCCCGTGGGCACCAACCAGCACCCGTGCCTAGGCGCCCATGGTCCCCATGCGACGGGTCAGATGAGTGACTCCGCCGCCTGCCACTTCGGCCGCAGAGGATAGGGAGAGCGGCAACGACACACCGACACGCCTCTTCCTCTGCGGCCCCACCGCGTCCGCCATCAAAACGGTGGCAACCCCGTTTGGGCCGCGGAAGATAGGGAAAGTGGCAACGACACACCAACAGTCCTCTCCCGCCGCGGCCCCCAGCCTTCGGTTGCAGTGTCGCACACGCGACACTGCACCCCGCCTCAGTTGTGGGTCTACCCATACAGACCCACACCCTACTTAGGCCGCTTCCATGTGGGCTTTGGGCTAAAAGCCCCAGGAAGCGGCCCCACCTCGGATTCCTCTTGGCTTCACCGTGGTTGCCGAAGCCACGGCTACTGAGCCCCCCCGCCACGACAAGGCGGGAACCCGCGGGGGAGTTGAGAGGCAGGCCTTCTCCCAACTAGGCTGTGTACTGTTTTTTGTTGTAAAAGCGATGTTACAACAAAAAACAGTACACGAGACAAAAACCACCAATAGAATCCCTTTACTGTGTAAATGCATATAATCACTTCACTGTGTTAATGAATAGAATGAATAGATATGAAAAGAAAACTTCACTGCGTAAATTAAGTGATTCTAGTCGTTGTTGGATTTGGTAGAGTTTTCCTCGCGGAGCGCTTGTTTAACTAACTTAAAAAAAAGAGGAGGTTCTCAATTCGACTGAATTTTTTTGTACGTATGTTACGCGACCATTCAGCTAATTATGAGTCGATATTGATGGTTCTTTTTTTATTTGGTACATCACACTTTAGAGTTATCATATAAATTTTATCTAAACCGGTCAATTGGTATATAAAATAACAACGAAACAAAATTCGGATGACGATGACGGATGATGCAATGCCTGGTACGCTGTCAAGGCCTCAGTGGCCAACAGCAAAGAGTCTCCAAAAAAAAAAGGTTCAGATGACTGGAAGTCGGTTTTTAAGCTTTATTTACTCTTACATCTCCGGTAGATTCGTGGTCAAATTCGTCTATACCTATAGGAATATTCGGTAAAGGTAAACGGTTTAGACGTGGCGTCACCTAGTACCATTCCGCTAGGGGACAATATAGACTGAAGGTTACAGACTGACATTCATGAGGCTTAAGCCTAGTTTACACAGTGCGAGCTGCTGACCAGACAGCAGACAGCTACTCGGCTTGTCTACTCGTACGCCAATAGCTTGGCTCGCCTTTGCTGTCTACACGACAGTAGTAGCTGCTGTCCAGTCTTGCGAGTACCGCGATGTCGAGTGAACGTGTTAAAATAAAAAAAAAACTGACGACTCTCTCGTTCGCACTGGCGAGGTACTGCCGAACGCGTCTAAACGATGCGAGCGACGGCCGAGCTGCTGTCATGTACGAGTTGCTGTCAGGCGAGTATGCGAGTAAAAACAAAAAATCTTGAAGTAACTCGGATGCTAGCTACTGTCCAACTCGCACGTGCGAATTACTCGTAAGCGACGTCCAAACAGTGCGAGTCATTGCAGTGCAGCTACTCGGCAGGCTGACTCGTACGCCAGCTCGCACTGTGTAAACTAGGCTTTACATGCTCCACTGCTATGCCGTAGTGCAGTTTACCCTGAATTATCGTCCATTTTCATGTAAAATATCAAAAATACTTTAGTACGCATAATTTAGGATAGTTTTAAACCCCGACGCAAATTTGACGTGTCTGAATGTGTGTGTGACTGTCTGTCTGTAGCATCGTAGCTCCCGAACGGATGCACGGATTTCGTTTTTTTTTGTTTGAAAGGTGAATTAGTCGGGAGTGTTCTTAGATATGTTTGATGAAAACCGGTGTTGTTGAAAATCGGTGTCGATTTTTTTTTTTAATTTTAATTTATACTTATTTAGCTTGTCAATACCGTTATGATTTTATGATACGGGAATTACTCACGTAGGATTAAGTTGATTATTTCGACTATATTGCGTAGTATCAAGTATCATAACTCGATTCTGATTCCCTACACGTGGTCCCCAGGTAGTGCTAACCGGGTAGCAAACTCTGGTGGGAGGCTTCGGCCGTGGCTGGTTACCACCCACCGGACCAAGCCATGCCGTGAAATGACCTAGCCGTGTTTCGGGATGTAGTCCGGTGTAACCGTTCCGAAGACGGGTCTGAGCAGTAGCGCGCTTGGAGCGCCTCACTCAACTGCCGTCTTTGTACTTCTTCACTCTACAAAACTTCAAGGCTAGAGTGAATAAGTACCCTAAAGGTTGTCGTGCTCCATCTTAGACCACAACGTCGCTTAACATCAGGCGAGTTGGTGGTCAAACGCCGACCTACTCTATATAAAAAAAAAATGTTCGAAAACTACGTCACTTCCATAGTAAAATTGTCGAAAACGGTTCAGTGCTATCAAGAACTATGAACAAATTTCATTTGAGATCGAATAAAATCTGTTCATAATTCTTAACCCTCTAAATTCGTGACCTTAATTCACTCTAAAATCTGTTGAAAACTAATCACAGCGGATGCATTTTGAAATTGGCTTTTAAATCTATTTTTGCTCTTTTTTTTGGCTTAGCAGATATCATCGTTTCGCGTTTTGAGTGGTCTTTGTGTCTCGCGAGGAAATGGTTTGCGGCTGGACGCAGTCGTGTCCATTCTGTGTCAAAGAGAGGAGGACACTTTAATTCTCCTTTTACAGGGATTTGCTTTGAGCTTTTTCTTGTGAGTCCATTCGAAATAGGTCACTGTTTTATATTCATCCTTCTTTAAAGCTCCTCTTTTAGCATTACATTATCCATGCATTCATATTTTTAAAAGAATGAGTTTATTCTGTCCAATATTATATTTAGACAAAGTTTTATAAATCTAAATATATTTTATACAACAAACTAGGCATGCGTTTGACCACTGACTCGTCTGTTGGGAAGCGTCGACGTGATCGAAGGTGTAACAAGCTTGCCTAGGATATACCTATACACTTTACTCTTAAACACCCCCGGATTGTATTCAGGTGGAAAGACAGACGCAGGCAACGAGTTCTACACTTTTTTTTTTAATGTTGAATAGATCGACGTTTTACCACCAACTCGCCTGATGTTAAGCGACGTTGTGATCTAAGATGGAGCACGACGACCTAGACACACCTCACACGCACCTCTGCAGTTCTTACAAGAAAAGTTGACTTGAAATTCTTAGTGCTTAGTGCTTAATTAGGCTTTTTTATTACGTAGGGCCAACTGGGGCAAATGCGTCTGTGAGGCAATTGCGTCTTCCGAGAATTAGTGGCAAAACTTTCACAAATTAGGTGCCACCTACATCTTTTTTCTATCTTTAGTTGCAATAACCTGTACAAGATGGCTTTAGTTGCCTAATTTGTGAACGATCAGTAATTCTCGTAAGACGCATTTGCTCCAGTTGACTCTATATCTGAATAGCTGTGACCGTTCAATTTTAAAATAATTCGTCTCATTCGATTCAAACATCTTTGTGACATTCTGTCAGGGCCATGAAGATTTCATAAAGGAACATCGTTTTTTCGTTTAATGTAAACATCCTCACTTTAGCATTTTTAATTTTTTACTAGCAATTTGCTATGCTGATTAATGCTGTTTATTTTTTCTGCAGGTATTTTTTTCAAGTCGTGTTTACTCCGTTCTCGCATTCCAAATTCAATTATGCGATCCTAGAGTTGTATGCAAACAAAGCCAAAATCGATCCCGAATTTAAATTTTGCGCGCTGCTACCCTCCAAATTGGTGCTGCACGGTAAAATCTTTTATTCATAAGTACTGCAGCTAGCTAAAGCACGTATTTCTATAGCGTAATATGCAAGAAAATACAAATAAACGGGGCATGTGTTTATTGAAAAACATTGTTATTGCCAGCGTAGCACATGCTACGCTCGTAGCGATTGCTACGGATGTAGCAAGTGGGCACTAGAAACAAAGATTGCGGGTTTCATTTCTGTTTATCTAAGGAAGGATTTTTTGGTTTCATAATTAAATAAACGTCTTTCAGTAAACAATCTATTATTTTTAATATTATGTCAATGTTAGATGCAGGTCAGTACAAAAATTGATATTAGCAAGCATAATTTAACTAAAAAATTAAATTTATAAAATTGACAAATAACTAAATAATATATAAATATTCACTGCCTCGGTGGCTCAAGTCAACTGAGCCACCGATGCAGTCAATATTTAAGTCAATTAGGGGCGTGGGTTCGATTCCCACCTAGGGCAAACATTTATGTGATGAACATTTGTGTTTGTTCCATGTGTGAGTGTTAAAATCTATTTTTGTATGCATTTGAAAACATATATGTTTATATATCAGCCTCTGGCACTCATAGCACAAGCTTTGCTTATTTTGGGGTCAGGCGACCTTGTGTGAGAAATGTCCCAAATTAATATTATTATAAATTTAGTAGTTTTATTTAAGTATTTAGTAGGTACGATGCCTGTTGCAGTATTTTATTAAACTAGGTTTTAGATGCCATGGTCTTGAGAATCACCATAGTCATTATGTACATATTTGGCCTGAAAACAAAAGAAAAATAAAATTAGCCTTCAAGCAAAAAAAAAAATCAAAGTAGTAAGTTGGCTCTGTGAGCTGAAGACTTCGAGGCTAGCATTTGTCCTCGCAACTCTCAACCGATTGTCGGTAAGAGTTCCGCGACGCTCTGAATTCTTCATACAAACGCGCTTGTCGAATTTCTTGGAAACTATTCATCAGATTGTAATGAAATTTGGCATGTACAATTAAATAAAATATATCTTCTTCTCTATGTTCTTGTTTTTTTAAAAAAACGTCCTTTAGAGAATTAGAGCTGTGAAAAATATACGCATTGGAAGGGGTCACTTTAATCGATTTATTTAATTGATAAGCAAAGCAAATCAAAAATCTTATTACATAGGAAGGTTGTCTACATAATTAGCTTTTAAATTAATTCATAATATAAGGGAAATTCTTAGGTGTTAAAGAATGATTAGAGAAGTGCAAAAGTCATTAAAATAATTGAAATTGCAATTTGACACTCTGTAGATAACTTTAGAGGCTCATCAGTACTTTTACTTGCTCTTTTTGCTTGTTTTCTACTTCTAGACGAAATGGCAATAAAAAACCTTTACCGGAGTGTCTAAAGTAGTCGCCGGACCCTTAAATTTTGTAGGTAGGTTCGATTAGTAAACAGATTTTTTTATGAAGTCTGTTTTTGGAAATTTTTCAAAAGTGCGGAGTGAAAGGAATCGAGAAAAGCGTCCTGTAGAGGAAGACAGCCGTACAGAAATCCAGACATACGAAAGCATTTTTGCAAAGCTGAAGCATAGACGCTTCGCTCACTAACGCTCGCTCGGTCGAATAGACTTTTATACGATTATTTTACTTAACTTTTTTTAAAATATTTTTTAGTTATAAGGTATAAGGTACTTGAGTTGCTATGCAATTATGTCAGCACCATTCTATACATTAATATAACAAATAAATAAATAATATTCGGGACACTCGCACACACGGTCGTCTGACCCCAAACTAAGCAAAGCTTGTACTATGGCGGCCAGAGACTGATATACATACTTATATACTTTAAATACATACTGAAATAGAAAATTAACACCCAGACATAGAACAAACACAAATGTTCGTTACATTAATGTTTGCTCTAGGTAGGAATCGAACCCACCACGCCCTCTAGCTCAGAAGGAAGGTTTACTACCGACTGAGCCACCGAGGCGGCTCATTCTTAATCTTGTTAAATTTAAATTATGTCTATTTCTAATAATAGCATGATTTTCTTAGGTTACCAATACAAAACAATGAATATAGGTAGTTCCTTAAGCTATCTGTATGAGTAAGTACTTAGGTACTGTTACAGCATATAACAAATTACTGTGAGGATATTGTGACCTACATACACTGCAGCGGATGTAAAGCGACGTTTATCTCACAGAATAGGGTTGACATTACTCTGTTTCTTTTTGTAGTTAAAAAAAAGAAGGTAGTTCATTTTTATTTGTTCATTTTGTATCTCGTACACCTATTTATCTACATACAAGGTGCTGTTTTTGGGTGTAGTAAGGCTTAAGGGTGTGGTTCTACCCGGCATAGTGGACAATTTATAAAACATCAGTGTGCAAATATCGGAAAAAAATCGAGTCTCCATACAAAACAACTAAAACTACAAACGTGCACAAACACTAACACTTTCACACACACACACACTCAACACTCATTCACTTACACAACGACTAAAATTATAAATTAAAAATGGAACTAAGAAATACTACAACACAAATACTGTTCCAGTTTGTTTTATTGTTTTACCTACGTTTATTTAAATATAGTTAAGTTATTTATGTATTTTATATTTTAAAGTAAATTATAGATTAGTTTGCATGCTTATAATTGATATTATATAAAGTGGCCAGAAGGCCAAAAGGAACTGTACCCTGCAATACAGGCTCTGACGAGACCTAGTGCAGGGCACAGCGACTCATATGGTACCCATATTAACACACCTCTAAGAAAAGAAAATAATGTTACTAACACCTCTGTACAGATATCAAATAAATTTATTATTATTAACTAAAATGACTAAATAAATCACAGTCATGATAAACTTTGTATAGGAATTAGTTTTTCTTCTTCTAGAGTTTTGCAAACATATTTTCTAACAGTTGGTCACTTTGACGAGTGGAACAAGACTCTTAAGTTTTAACTACATCAGAAACCAGCACGTTGTTTATATAGGTACCTACACGGTACACGTATGTTTGCTTCGTTCACATTTATCATAACGTAATTTATTTACCATCGTTTGTCTTAGTGAAGCATTTGAAACTAAACCTACCTCTTTATTAACAATCCTACTAATATTATAAACGCGAAGTTTGTAAGAATGGATGGATAGATGTTTGTTACTCGTTCACGCCAGAACGGCTAAACAGATCTGGATGAAATTTGGCACAGAGATAGACTATAGTCTAGAATAGGATATACATCACATAGGATACTTTTTAACCGCGGGTGAAACCGCGAGGCGCGGCTAGTAATTAATAAAAAGAAGTTTTTATATTTTTAGGAGGTATAGCCCCCGGGTTTGCCGGTTGGATTTTAAAAAAGAAAGCTAGGCAATCACTGATGCCCACTTGCTTTGAATATAAGAATTGCTTAAGTCCTTGCTTAACTATTTTAAACTACTCCTAGCGAAATATTTGCTTATCGGAGACATAAAGTTAAGAATCTCCTAAGGAATGGCTATTATTATTTATTTGGCTCCGGAAGCGATGATAGCCTAGTCGGAGAAGCTCGCCTCTCAAGCCAGAGGAAGCGGGTTTGAATCCAGACAACGACACGCACTAATTTGTTCATTGTGTGAACATATGTGCGTATTGTATGTCATCTGTTACATGACTGGAGCCCGGTGTATGGCGACAGGCTCGCCCCCTGTCACATTTGGGATTGAATATCGTCCGGCGAAGTGTGGGTGTTGTATTACAACTCTGCCAGCCTCCTCGGGGGAAAGGCGTGACGATATGTTCGTGAAAGAAAATTTTGGTAGAAGCTAGCTAGAAGTAGTCTAAACTAGTTACGCAAGGACCTAAGCAATTCTTATATTTACTACAAGTGGGCATAAGTGTCACATACTATCAAACACGAACTTAAGCGCGAGTAGATGAACTACTAAAAAAAGGTTGTTGCCTATTTTAGTACCTGTCAACTTTCATTAAGACACTAGCTGCTCCTATGATCTAGGTAGTTTAGTAACACTCTACCGAACTCCATCTATCACTAATGTTTTTGACTATTGTGTCAACCCTAGCCTGCGAACAGCACCTGACTGTTCGCGGCCAGTATTTGGCAGAGCAATACCGACTATTCGCTATTCACGGAGCGACAGCTTTGTGAAGCTCGTCTATAGTGCCGCGTTGCAATGTTCATTTATATCCCGTAGTCAATGTGGGTAGTGTGCAACTCAGCGGTTACTGTAGCAGTTCAGTACATACACAAATATCGATGTATTGATGTGTGAATTATCAATTTGCAGGACATATTTGATTACCGCACTGATACGAGCCCCAGTAGCTCATCTCAAACTAAGAGCTCCGACTTACATATTTCCACAACTCCTAGCCTGATTTTGCGACCGTATTTTACGACCTACTATAGAGACACCGACCACCGTTATCTACCACGCTGGATCAGGGTGGTTGATAAATTTTGAGCATCACAATTAAAAAAAAAAACAGATCGAACTATTTGGCTCATCGAAATAATTTAAGGAAGAAGCGGCGCAAGCCTAATTTTGAGTACACAGCGCGTGACCCAATACAACTACAAGCAAACGGACACTACACAGCTCCGTTGACAATCATAACTACGTTACGTGTATCAGTAACAAAAATAGAGAGACGTACAAAAGACTTATAGCTAGAACGAAACAACAATAATTATGACTAAATTTGAAATTATGAAATTGTGTGCAGCACCTAATTTATGCGGTCCTTTTTTAGGTTCTGGTACCGGATCTCCCTTGTATATAGGTATGATGGAAGATTTGGCTATAAAAATTGTGTTGTGCTTTGACGCTCTAACTACTCAAATGATAATCATAATATTTTAAATACACGTTGTCAGGGGTACAGAATAGGACATAGTGGTACCTATCTTTTAATCGGGGGTAAAACTCTGGGGCGCAGCAAGTATCCATTTTACACTTAATTATTATAAAATTAGTAAATACAAATGCAAAGTTTTCCCAGTAGACTCTCAAGACCTTCGCTGCGTTCGTGTATTTTTTTGTGAACAAAAAAGAGTTAATCTATCTATCTCATTTTCGGAATAAGTTCCACCTATTCCGAAAATGAGATATCATACGAAAACAACATCACTTAGCTCGAATGTAATAATCTAAGAGTCCAAAACTGCATAGTCACCGTTCATTCTCTGAACGTCTGAACGGCGACGATCACAAATCAGCCGAGCGGAAACTCACATGAGATAACTCAGTCTCTACTAATAAACGTGGAAAGTGAATGTCAGTATGTGTGTCTGCTTCGTAACGGTTGAAGAGTTTTTTGAGTAACGATTGGACGGTTTTGGAAATGTTTGGGATGTTGATGTTGACTCTGAATTCGTCGAAGTATTGTTTTTTTTTTTGCAATTTTTTTATCTGTTAAATTGTCAGGTTTAAAATTAAAGTCAGATTTAAAAGCACTTTTAATTCAGATTAATTAAGTGTATTTGTATTTAGATACCTACTTATTATTCAGTTTAAAATCACTTAAAAATACAAAAATATTTATTAACCTTATCACACAATATGCAACATAAAGTTTAGCAATAGACCCCGCACTAGGGCCACCCTGTATCGCGGGAGACTGTAACCGATTCCATAATGAATGAGTGAAGAAGACTAACTACTATTAAGTTATAAACAAAAGAATACGATTAACGAATGGATAATTCACGCGAGGGAAACTGCAGGGCATCGCTAGTAATCTGTAACTCAATGAGCTATGTCTTGGAATACGCCATCCATCATAAACCGATCCGATAAATTAAATTCAGGAACGGATCTTGTGTGGAAGTAGTTACATCGCTGTTAAACAATGTTTGGCCCTGTCAGCTCTTCGAACTGACGAGTGAGTTTCTTGGTTCACTGCGATGGTGAAACTTAGAATAGAATTGACCGAGTGAGCGTTAGCGAGCTTAGCGTCTCTGCTTCAGCTACGACAAAAATCTTTCGTATGTCCGATCTCTGTCCGAATCTTTGACCGCATTTCTGTTGTGATCTTTGCCATTCCTTTACAGGTTGCATTTCTTAACCGATTCTCTTGAAGTTTTGTGAGTAGGTTCGAAAAATATACAGTTTTTTCTTCTTGAAGCAGTTTTTGGTAATGTCTTTGGTAAAGGTCTACAACTCACAGAGCAACTAGTAAGTATATTATTGACATTCATACGAATTTTCCAAATGAAGTATATAGGATTAGCGACTCGCTCCAGTTTCGCATGGTACCTCTAAACCTTCCGTGATAAGTACCTAACTTGATGGTAGAAACCGTATCAAAATCCGTTGTGTGGTTTAGGAGGACTTATTAGCTGATATACAGACAGACAGGCAGATATATATATTATGTTCTCTACGTAGATGTACTACGTAGAGAACATGAGAAGAAGAAAGAAAGAGATGCTCCTGTTGTGGGTTCTTAGGATCTGTAGAATTTAAGATTTGTGCATAGATTACCTATTTTTGTTTAATTTTAGGATATTACCTACTTTCATTGGTTTATTGCTAGATAACTAAAGACATGAGTATGGATATCCAAGGAGAATGATTTGAGTCGCGATTCCTCCAACGTTGATGCGTTATTGTTGAATTATAGATCTGTAATGCAGCATGTATGGGGAGTAATCTATGGATGTATTTTGTCACTATTTCTGCAAAACTCATAACACCTTTTCCGTACTTAAATGTTCAATAAGATTTAACATGATGATAATTTATTTGACCATAGTTTGAACACATTAAAACTTATTGAATAGTTGTCTAAAATAGTGACTTAGAAATTGAATAGCTTCGCTAAGTTTCGGCGAACTTTGTTCATGGAAGTCCACTATCTGCGTCATTTACTAGTATAGCCGGCTAAGTCCTCTAAGGCCTTGTACGGACTAAGCGTTTCAATGGACGTGTAACGAGGTCGATTTATACCAAACTAGCGAATGCCCATTCTATCCCCACTACATCAAACTCTTCAAGTGTAAACAGGCGTAGAGCATTCTTTCGTTGTTCTTAGTGCGTTCGCAAAGATTTTATAGAATATTCTAAGAATGCTCGCTCGCTCGATGTAAACGGCGCAAGAGCGAGAGAACAGTTGCTTAGAGCATTCTAGCGTGTTCGGACGTGCTCGCGTCACTGAGCGGTCTCATCAAAGCGTTCTTGTGTTCTAGTGATTGCTCTAGCTCTAGCTCTGTGTTTGTTTGACGTAAATGGATACGTCTAGCTTTCGTTTACACTAAAAGATTACGAAAGAATGTTCTTGTTCTAGCTCTAGGTCTATGTTTGTTTGATGTAAATCGACCTTAACAGGAACGCTAGTCCGTACCTGCAGCAACGCGTATACAAATAGAGCACGCGCGTCGACTCGTGACTCGCGGCGAGTCCTCGCGCTACGCCTGTCACATTTGGGTTTCACGTCAAAGCGGATGTGAACGCTCAATAATTTGACGACGTGTTTATATCCCGCAATACATAAGGTGCCTTTTCGCGTACCCGCCTGTACCTAGGCGTATTATACATACCTAGATTAATCGGTCATTACATATTCCAATTTGCAGTTCACTAACTGAGCTAGTACGCTAAAATTGGATAGTGTAATGGCTGTTAGACAGTTAGAAGATCATTTTTTTTATTGCACGGGCTTAGCCACGCTTAGTTAGCATACTGCAAATTGGAAAGTGTAATGGCCGCTTTACGCGAATATTGCAACGCTTAGTCCGTAGAGGGCTTAACGACTGCCTAGCTTCATAACATCAAGTAGAGTAGCGATGTAGGAGGTACGCAGACCATTTAATAGCCAACCACTTAGTTTATTACACCTTGTCTATATACATATTGTTATATATACACGCGGGCTGATTCTAGATATCTAGAGCAATCAACATTGTTCTGCCCTCTTTAGTTTTACGTGTTTACTTACTACTCGTAAGTTGCATGTGACAGAAGTAATTTCTTTTTGAAACGTACCTACTCAGATCAAATGCGATAATTAATCTTAAATACCTTGTCTAACTTAAGTAACGTAACGGACCAGTGACCGACTAGTAGCTCTACTCATTGAGAAGAATCTTTTTTTTGTGTGTAATAACCTATCCAATAGCTTTGTTCGCTCGTCGTTTCGCTCTAGATATTAAATGGAAATAGTTGAATGCGAGATGGATGATTTGTCTGGTGTACCGACATCGTCATCGAGAGATAGAGTGCAAGCTCGGGCTGGAGCCCTAAAAGGGTGGCGCTGTTGGGGCCGCGGATGTGTGCGAAAGCGTCTCCTTAGCCCCGACATTTAACGCCTAGGTTGGACACCCTATGGTTTTTAGTGGCTAGGCTGCCGGTGGCGAGACTCCCACATTCCTACCCTGCCTACCCCCAGGGCAGTGGTGCAATCCATAAAGGATTTTCCCTAGGTAAAAAATGGCAATAGTTAACTTTGGCTTATGCAAATTTTTTTACTGTTTTTATGAGATTTAAAGCTACAACCAGTTTAACAAAACAAACAAAAAAAAAACTATTTCAATGCACGTTAGACAAATATTATGAAAATACCACAAGCACGCACTTTTACTTGTTCGTAGAGTTATTACAGCTGTATATTTTCTGGATTACTAGAGCTACTCGACATCTTCTCTTCTTACGTACCTACTTACATACTTAGGAACAGTTTACGCATAAAATCAACAAAATATCACTAGTTCGGTCTCAATAGTTTCTTATCCAATTTAGTGAGGTAGTTTCATTAGTTGTACGCGTTAGTATCATAACACTGTAGTAGGTAAACAGGGTGATTCGTTTGCTAGAATTAGTGCGGGGAGGGTATCGATATCGAGTATTTAATAGGTTGCGATGACAATGAATGAGAAGTTTCGAGTGTTAGAACTTAATGCTATTTTAGACTAGCTTCAATCTATTGGTAACTAGCCGTGCCCACAGTTTTACCCGCGTCGCACAGGAACCTTTATTTTTTTCGGGATAATATCTTAATTTTTTCTTTCAAAAGATTCTTCTCCTGGCAAAAATAAACACAACAAAAAAAAATAGCGAAAATGTTCCATCTGTAGACGCGTGATGCGATGACCAAGGGAAATAGTGATTCATTTTTATAAATAGAGATAGGGTATAACCCTTATCGCCAAAATTCGAAAATCCAGCGTCTGAAGGTTTATTTGAAGAAAAATTGGAAAAAATAGAAAGGATCCCCTAAATACAACAAATTACGTAATTTAGGGAACATTATGTTTATTTTTTAAGTCAATTTTAATTTAAAAAGTAACTAAACAAATTAATAGGGCAAATCCCTACTCTACTACAAATAGCCTCTTTTTGTAAACAATTCAGACATTATATCAATTACAATTTCAACTACATAGGTAAGCACTGAGTATTTCGAGGAAGGCTGACCGTACCACCACATCGGATAAATAGTCGGGCACAGACAGAGGGAATGAAGCACTGACTTTGAGTTTCGTATTTCAAAGTATCGATATCTCGCAAGCACTCGTATATTCGAGCCTCCCTACTCGGAATTAGCGCATGGTTGTTTGCCAAATATGTAGAGGGCTATAATTGAAAGGTATGCTACCTGTTATGGAATGTTTACTGACGTGAAACGGACGAATATACGGACAAACACACTGTTGTGTTGTGATTGAACACGTCTGAGCAAGTGTGTGCTTTTCATAGTAACAAGGGTATAATGTTATGGCAGATGAATGTGAGAAGGTATTCTGTTATTGTTTAGTATGTACGAGCGGAGCATTATTATGGTTCTGATGGAGTGTTAGTTTATTCGATTTATTTATTTTTATTACGTACACTTTTATTGGTTCTAATTATTTTATTTATTAGGTACTTAAAAATATTCAAAATAACTACTAAAAACTAAACATACAAATCTAAATTAATCTAAAACTTAAAAAATAAAAACCTAATGTAACAGACTGTTGGCAGAGGGAAAGTTGCCCAGAAAGCTAGCAGCTTTGCCACGCTGGATGGCAATGCTCAATTTCTGGCCGATCTGGCTAGCATTCTGAACACCTGATGGCTCCTCCAAACGTATAGCCAGGTCCCAGTACAGAGATGGAGCCGCTGAGCACTGCCGACCTAATTTTTCCATCGTAAACGGCACAAACATCTAGACACTACTAGTGTCGTGTCGCATCAGTCACTAGGTTAATACTATTACTGTAAATTATGTACAAAGCCCGACGGATAATATTGTTCAGTATAATACAGATAATACGGATAGTCGGCGTGCCTCGGGATACGGCCAGCGCACTTAACGCACGATCGGCCGAGGTAACTGAGCTGGTCCGCCATATCTCCACATATGCAACGGTGAGGGACCTGGTATGTCGTTCCTACGCGCAAGGATGCAGCTAAACGAAAACTATTGTTGTCCAAAAGGGTGGCAATACTTCGTGATGGTAGTACGTGAAGCCAAAGCCCGGATTCCCAGCGAGCAGCAGCCAAAAGTCGTTTTCGCAGGGAGTTTGAGGAACTTAAAAGATTTTCAAATTCTTAAGAGTCCGGCGACCTTACTAATTTCGACCTAGGCGACATAGACTAACTTCGCATTGGCTTAAGGTATTCTATAGCCATTTCGTCTAGAAGACGAAGACGAGTGAAGAGAGCGAGTAATGATACTGACGAGCCTCTAAACTTACCTACAGAGTGATAAAGTGCAATTTAAATGTTTTTTATGACTTTTGCACTACTGTAATCATTCTTAAGTAACTAAGAATTTCCGTTGTATTATTGATTAATTTAACAGCTAATGGTGTAGACAACCTCCCTAAATAATGGAATTTTTGATTTGCTTTGTCTACCTATTGAATAAATCAGTCAAAAGTGACCCCTTGAAAATGCGTATATTTTTCATAGCTCTATTTTCGCTTGAGAACGTTTTTAAAAAAAACCAAGAACATAAGGGCGAAGATATTGTTAATTTAATTGTACATGCTAAATTTCATCATAATCTGCCAAACGGTTTTCAAGAAATTTGAGTAGCGCGTTTGAATGGAAATTTCAGAACGTCGCGGCCCTCTTAACTACAGAGCGGCCCATTCCACTGACGCTGAGAGGAGGGGCTTTGACTTTACATTTTTATAATTTTTTTTTCTTAAGTATGTTCTTAAGTACTTTTTTTCTTCCTACTAACTGATATTTTTTTTTTAAGAAAGTCTCAACATTTTTTTGTAAAATGTGGAATAAAATGTATTTCTGCTGTATTCCTAAATAACTATAGTATAAGTTTTTTGGAAGGACTAGTAATAGATTGTGTAAAATTGACAATGTATCCGTAATGCCTTTGGGGACACAGATATGATGTGACGAAAAAAAATTTTTTTTCGGTTAATCCTCTTGACCTCCACTTTTTTTCATGTCAATGAGAGTGATATTTTACCATCAAACAATCTATCTGCTAGTTAGCCTACGGTAAAAAACTTCCTTAATATTTACCATATTATTTCCAAACTACAAAGCAACTTCTACTCGGTGTATATTAAGAAATACGTAACACGCTAACAACTTCATTGGATAAACGGTAGGCTGAATAAATGATGAGTTAGGGTACTGACGAGGTGGAGAGGAGAGCGGGAGTCATTTCAAAGGCAATTCATTTCATTTCATCATTACATTTCATATTTTATTTTTTGGTCTTGAATTCGGCTGACAAATTAAGCTATTAGAATTCAGAATCTATAAATACCTACAAATTATTTATTCATAGATTAAAATAAAGAAAATGTAAAGTTTTAGACATGGAACTGTATAGGTAGGTTTCATATTTTATTTAAAATAGTGTTGATCCCATATAACTAAATACTTTAAGAGTAATGTGTCCGATATTTTATTTACATGTTATGGGAAAGAAAATAAATCACAAATATTTATCCTAATATTTAAAAAAAATGTTAAATTAAGGAACATTTATAGTATTAGAAAGCAGTTATTTGTAAATTAGGCCCTGTTTAAGGTCGGCCGACACTAGCAGCCCAATCTGGTCAAACGATCGGGTTGAACTGCTAGTGATACTTGACTGAATCAGGCGCTACTTTGCGGAATCTTTAAAACTGTTACTTTAACCAAGGAGTCCACACGTCATTAGGATGCCTCGTGTCTACGAAGTGTTTAAAGATTAATTTTTTACTTTTTTTTTTGCAAAAAATTTTCATTGTATTTAATTGTTTATTAAATTGTATTAAGTTTTGTTTTACATTTTATTAAATAAGCTTTAAATATCAATTGTAAAACGTTTTCTAGTAAATTTCAATAAATTAGTTACGAATATTCCAAATTAAAAAAAAAAAGACTGAGGTTAGCTTTGGATTTGAATTTGGATTCCAATTACTATTAAGTAATTGGAATCCAAATTTTTTTTTGGATCCAAATTTAGCATACTTTAGCATACTTAATGCGACGTTAGAGCGGAAATACACTAGAGATTGGCCAAAGTAACAGTTCTGCCAGTGCTAGTTTAAAGGAAATTGTAGTCAATACTGAATCGCTGTAATGTGCGCATACCACTACGTAATACTGATTTCAAAGCCGACTAAACTATCGGTCGATAGAAAGCCTGCAGTTTGCATGCAGGGACTTAGAGATTAATCACAGAAAAGAGAACTTAGTAATTTTTCTCTTCATTGGGGTAAATAGCTTGGTGAGAAATCAAATAATTATAACAATACATACATAGGCTAGAAAAAAAAAATGTTTTAATTTTAGAGCCTTTTCACTTATAGGACTAATTAGCAGAAAACCCCGGTCATAAAAAAAACTTATCCGCGATTCCTATGCTACCGAGCACACTTCACAAATCAATGACAGGACAGCTACAATCGCCCCGTAATGTGTAAGTCAGCCTGTTTGCATAATATCGTCGAATTAAAACGACAACTTTCATAATGTTTCCACGGACGTATATTTTACCGACAATAATTTTAGTCTGAATACAGAATAATTCAGTCCAAAATTATTTAGAGTAAAGCTTTTCTTTAAATAGGTAATTCAAGAATTCCTTTTGTTAACCGACTTAAAAAAAGGAGGAGGTTCTCAATTTAACTGTAATGTGTGTTTTTTTTTATTATGTTTGTTACCTCATTACTTTTGACTCGGTGAATCGATTTTATGATTCTTTTTTTGTTTGAGAGATCATACTTTAGAGGTGGTCCAATATGAATTTTATGGAAATCGGTTTAAGCAGTTTTAAAATATCAACAAAAGTCCAAACATTTTTTTACATGGATGACGAATTACAGGATGGGAAGACAGTTTTTAAGAGAGCCGCGACGCTCTGAAATTTCCATACAAACGCGCTACTCAAATTTCTTGAAAACCATTTGTCAGATTATGATGAAATTTAGCTTGTACAAATTAACAATATCTCCGCCCTTATGTTCTTGGTTTTTTTTTTTAAAACTTTCTAAAGCGAAAATAGAGTTATGAAAAATATCCGCATTTTTAAGGGGTCAATTTTGACTGATTTATTCAATAGATAAACAAAGCAAATCATAAATTCCATTACATAGGGAGGTTGTCTACATCATTAGTTGTTAAATGAATCCATAATACAAGGGAAATTCTTAGTTATTTAAGAATGATTACAGAAGTGCAAAAGTCATAAAAAAAATTTGAAATTTTACTCTGTGAAACTCTGTGTTTCACCTACAGAGTGCTGTAGGTAACTTTAGGGGCTCGTCAGTATCATTACTCGCTCTCTTCGCTCGTCTTCTTCTTCTAGACGAAATGGCTATAGAATACCTTAAGCCAATGCGAAGGTAGTCTAAAGTGGTCGCCGGACTCTTAAGCTTTGCATTTTAGATTATTAAAGTACCTACCTTCCTGAGTAAGTATGCTATTTTTAATATTTTCTTTCCAAAGAAACTGTGTCAGAATATTAATTAATTGCATAAATAATTTTACTAAGCTACTAGTATGATTACACTGGGATTATCTTCCCATTTGTCACCAGTTGGGAACAAAGCCAGTGGTGACAACTGGGAATAAGCGTTATTTAGTATAACCGCCAAAATAAAAGGTGTATGAACTGAAAATGATCATGATATGTAAAATATATGCCGATCAAAATAGGCTGAAATAGTAACTGCTGTTTTAGATAAACCTATTATTTACCTTGATAGTTCATCAATTTAACCTATTATGTACTAACCATCAACTATAAAGATCAAAATTCTTCTCCTTAGTCGTTACTAATCTTGTCAGAGTGGTCGTGGTCATAGGTCAGGGTGTTGGCTCACTTCACAATTCGTCGCCATTAGTCACGTATAGGAGCCTTTCTTGTGCATATGTTGACGGGACCGTTAAATGCAGCCTTTACTTGGTTGGTCCACCGTAGTCGTGATTTGCTCCATGGTCTCGTCCCCTCAATTTAACCCTACACCACGAGCTCTATGAAGTCGTTGCCACGTCAGATACGTGCCCGTGTACGATGGAGGATAGATGTTGCGTAATTCCGGATTCCTTTAGAATAGACTGATTCGTTCTGAATTCAGTCCACGATATTCTCATCATTCTTCTCCAACACCACATTTCGAGAGCATCTATCACTTTCTCTTAAGCCCAAAGTATTGGCAGCGTAAAGAAATATTGGAACAGCAAATGCCCTTACAAGTGGCCTTGGTGAAATTCCGAATTGTCCATATTCTCTTCAGTTTGACCATGGCGGACCTTAAAATAGCCATGCGCCTGAAAAAACAAAACAAAATAGAGCCCTTTTTTCCGCTCCGCTTTAATACGGGTATCAACTGGGGTAAATGCGTCTGTGGGGCAATTGCGTCTTTCGAGAATTACTGACAAACTCTTCATAAATTAGATGTCACCTACATCTTTTTTCTATCTTTAGTTGCACTAATCTGTACAAGATGGCGTTAGCTGCCTAATTTATCAGTAATTCTCGAAAGACGCAATTGCCTCACAGACGCATTTGCCCCAGTTGACCCTCCCAATTTTCAGTATAGTGATCCGCGGCCGGGCAACCTTCATAAAAAGCTAGCTCGGTTCGCATGTCGCTTCACAGCAAACATCGTATTTTGGCTTTGTTTGCGACAATGCTATGAATAAACGATATAAAGTGGCCTCGCTAACGTGCGCCCTAACCGGTATAATCCAGTAAGCACGTTATCACGCCCCACGGCGGTGTTTTATTTCAAAAGGGATCATTTAGTGCATTTGTTGGGAATGAAATTTTGAGGAGTGGGGAAGGAAATTTGAGTGCAATTTTGTGCTGATATTATACTGCAAACCTAGAAGAGATTTAGTGCTCTTACCTTAGTTTATCTTCGAGGTCTTAGTGTTAGTAGTTATTCGTGTGACCAGGTACATGTAAGGTACTCGTACATGTAAGGCAGTAAGGTCCATGTACCTTCAAATGCCCTATATCCCGAGTGGTACAAGTGATTTTACTGGTGCTTAGAGCTTGATTCAAAATCGTAGAAGGTAAAAATGGTCTACGATTCAGCAACGCATTGTGAAAAGGTTTGTGCATTCAAATTCGCTACTTATGTGAAAATCAACAACAAAATTTTTCGGTAAGTTCGTTCTAAACAAACTCACTATTATGGCGCTTAGCTGTCAAAACTTTTCTTTCTCTCTCTAACTAGCTAATTTCAATGTCCTCGAGAGCAAAAGAGAAGTACGTAAGTGTATCAACACTACGATAAAAGCAAGGAATAAACAAAACCTACGAGGGCACTCAAAAATGATTAACTTCACTTCCATAAATGCAAAACTAAACTGTAATAAAATATTATTGCATTATATTTTAACAAAAAAATAAATATAAAATTTGAAAGCAGCATTTCATTTTAAGAAAAAAATTGACACAATATTTTATTCTAAAAATAAAATGCTGCTTTCAAATTCAAACACTTTTGATCACATTCGTGTAGACTGCCGACTCCCTCGGGTTCTGACGATGCATTCGTGTGGGTATAGAGGTATACTGTTTCGAGCCTGCAGGAGCCTCGTAACACCGGCCTTTAAAAATAAAATGCACTTTATCTTTCTTTGCATAAAATATAACGCTTTTTGAAAGGAAGACGTTAGCGTAAAATAAATTGGTTCCTGTTTTTTATGAGGTTTTATTTAACTCGCAATTTTTGGACTGAATGCGTTTTCACAATTTGCTAATCTTTTTCTCCTGCAGCAAAAACGAAATATATGTTTGACGTGTCTCTCTGTGTAAGTTTGTGTGTGTGTGTGTGTCTCTCTGTGGCATCGTAGCTCCAGAATGGATGAACCGATTTTGATTTTGTTTGTTTTTGTTTGTTTTTGTTTAAAAGGTGAATTAGTTGGGAGTGTTCTTAGCTGTGGTTTATGGTTTATGGATCGTATTATATTATAACAGTGTCGGGGGTATTGTAAAATTTTAAATTTATACTTGTTACTACTGGTATCCGATTTAGCTGAATTTTGTATGCTCATGTAGGTTTGGTGACAGTGCACTATCATGCATGGTACCATTGAACCGATCTGATGACGATGAGAGTGTGTAACAACATAAATTGATTGGTTGGTTTTAAAATTCTTTATTAAATAAAACTTATTGTGTACTACTGGTTTATCTTAGTGTTTTTATTTTTTTACGGTTTTCTTATACTTAATTACTTAGGTAATAATAATATTTTTATGCAGGAATAAGTTATACGCAACGTAATCGTATGCTTACATCAAAATTCGGGTTTTCAAATTTACGTTGCAATATATTTTCGACGTCTACAGAAGTTTAAACGTGTTGGCTAATTGAAAGTCGAAGATTTTTTTGTAGTTCTTTTATGTTTTTGTCTGTTGATAAGAATTTGCAGGCAAATAATAGTTTTTAGTATTCACTTTTTCAAATTCTTACAACTTTAAGTAGGTACATATTTATGGGCCAAAAACTGCATAAAAACTGAAAAGAAACTGCATAAAGATTGCATTAAAACGTTATCATATTCCTTTCTTTAATAAGTATAACTAAAAAGAAATCTTTGTTCCACTTAAAAACTAAATTAAGCTTTATTTTTAAGAATCCAAAGAAACTCAATTTACTTCACCAAACGGCTTTTAAACTACATTGTACGGGTACTATGTAAAAGTAGGCCAAAGGAGGTTTGCTATTTCGAGGCGAGTGCAAACTTGGAAGGCGTGTGTTGATTGCATTGCTGCGGCATTCGTAACAACACTGAATGCTCTACATTTTTGGAGTTTTTGAACTAGCGAAGCAAAGGAATGTGAGCCTAGATGAGGGGCCTATAAACATATAGGCCTGTCATCTAGGCTCACAGACCTTCCGACGCTGGAGGGGTATAATAACATTTAACAACTAACCCCCCTCCAGCGTCGGACTGAGCTGGTAGAGCCCGGGTGGCTCGCTACAAGCCAGGGGCCCGAGAAGGAGTTAGCCCCCAACCTACCTACCGCGTTTGGCCCGCAAGCCAAGTCTGAGGGGGGCCCGCGCCAGCTGGGGCCCGGCTGGCAAATGCCACCCTAAATATTTGGCCAGTCTGATCCTGCCCCCTCTACCTGTATACTCCTTAGATAATAATAATTAAGATACCAGTTAGGAAAAGTCACAGTCCACGGAGTCTGTGGAGAGTTATTTCTCAAATCCTACTAATTTTTTAAACACGAAAGTTTCTATGAAGGGATGGATGTTTGTTACTCTTTCACGCAAGAAAATCTGAACAGATCTGAATGAAATTTGGCCCTATAGTCTAGAATAGCACATATGATACTTTTTAACTGCGGGTGAAACCGCGGGGCGCAGCTATTAAAAAAATAAAAAAACTACATAACACATCATCACGCCTTTCCCCGAGGAGGCTGGCAGAGGTGTAACATTTCACCCACATTTCGCCGGGCGATATTCAGTCTCAAATATGACAGGGGACGAGCCTATCGCCATAACCATTTAACTAGCACATGAATTACCTAAGCTATCTAAATCTCTATAATCCTCATCCTAACTAATATTACTAGTGGCTTTGTGAGCTATAGACTTCGCGGCCGACGTCTGTACTCATCTAAGGGTCGCATTCCTCAACCGATACTCGTGAAAGTTTTTGGATAATTTCTAAAAACTGACTCGACAAAAAAATGCTATTAAATTTTTGAACCCACTCACAAAATTTCAAGAGAATCGGTTAAGAAATACGACATGTAGAGGAAGACAGAGATCCGGACAGAAATTCCGATAGAAATCCGGGGGGCTATTCCTACACGTGAGATGAGATGAGACTTTATCTTGGTCACTCTCACACCTATGACGTTTCAAACAAGAGCAACGAGGATGAAAATAGGTGAGATGAGAATTTCAAATCTCCAAATAGGGCCACCGGACAGAGATCCTGACAGAGATCCGGACAGACATTCAGACAGAATTCGGACACACGAAAGCATTTTTGTCGAAGCTGAAGCTCATAGACACTTTGCTCGCTAACGCTCATTCGGTCAATTATAGTGCACAACATTTTAATATTTAAAAAAAAAAATCGATACTCACAACACTACATTTCACCTATAGAACCTTTTTAAATTATAGCTTGATTTAAATACCCACTGCGTACTCCAATTTTCATAGTCCACAGTTCGTATTGTATCTACTTCCAAATCCGTGAAGTTACCACGAGTGCTAAAGAAACTTTTTTAATTTATGTTGGCTTTCAAATTTCATAATGAGATGGTACTGGTTTTTATTTAATTAAACCATTGAGGTAAAACGTGCATTACGTTTATTGTCAGACAAATACAATAGGATTCTCACTGGACTCCAGTTTCTTTCAACTCAACTATGCGTCTAAATTACAAAACTTACATAACATATCGTCACGCCTTTTCCCCGAGGGCTGGCAGATGTGTAATACAACACCCACACTTCGCCGGACGATATTCAGTCCCAAATGTGACAGAGGGCGAGCCTGTCGCTATACACCGGGCTCCAGTCATGTAGCAGATGACATACAATACGCACAAATGATCACACAAAGAACAAATTGGTGCGTGCCGTCGACTGGGTTTGAACCCGCTCCCTCTGGCTTGAGAGGCAGGCCTTCTCCAACTAGGCCATCATCGCTGTAATTACAATAACAAAACTTATAAAATAATAACAAAAACTATATAATTACAAAACTTACTAAAAAAATTTTCGTTGCGTACCTATCCCATAGAAATTCTATGAAAACTATCGCTTCCACGAACCTTGTTCCATTTTTCATATATTTTCTATCAAATAACAAAGGTCCTTTCAATAGTGCTCGCGGTAGGGTTTCTTCGATACGGTTTTCAATCAGTTACCAAGAAGCGAATGATTTGTTCCACAACTTACTCGTAGTTGGATAAAAATTGACGTCACCATTTGCTTTGCTAAATCGAGGAAAATGTCTTAGCCAGACTGTTTATTGCCAACGCTTGGGAAACAAAAGTAGGCCAAAGGAAATTCGCTATTTCTTCGCGAGTGGATTGCAGCCGATGTGATTATGTCAAGCAAACGGATGTTGCAACTGGTTTAAGTTTTTAACAAACGAAAGTGTTGATTTGGTATTTATTTTAAGCGATGGCAGCCTAGTTGGGAGAAGGTCCGCCTCTCAAGCCATTGGGAGCAGGTTCGAACCCAGCCGACGGCACGCACCAATTTGTTCATTGTGTGAACATGAACATACATATGTGCGTATTGTATTTCATCTGCTACATGACTGGAGCCCAGTGTATGGCGACAGGCTCGCCCCCTGTCACATTTGGGACTGAATATCGTCCGGCAAAATGTGGGTGTTGTATTACACCTCTGCCAGCCCCCTCGAGGGAAACGCGTGACGATATGTTAATGTTATGTTTATTTTAAACGGTTTTTTTATTCACTCGTATGTTTGTTTCTTTCAAATATTGTAACATTTTTTTATCCAAATCTACGAAATCAATTTGAAGCTTTGCACACATACGAGTAATTAGTTCCCGTGACAATAAAACATTTTAGGAGTAAAGCCGTTTATGTTTTTTAAGTAATGCTTGTGTTTTATGCGCCAGTATCCCTAGTTATAATGTTAGCTTGTTAACTATAATGTGTTTTTTAAGTTAAGGCCACTACGTCGTAGACATTAGATAATATCGTGGCCAACTATGTTATATGTAGGTATGAGTATATTCTGTGGTGGCAACGAAGAGCTATTTTATAAAAATGTACCTTATTTCTAAAAGTGCTCCCAGTTTAAGAGTCCGGCGACCACTTTAGATTAACTTCGCATTAGCTTAAGGTATTCTATATCACTTCGTCTAGAAGAAGACTACGAGCAAAGAGAGCAAGTGATGATATTGACGAGCCTCTAAAGTTACCCACAGAGTGACAAAGTATAATTTCAGTTTTTTTTATGACTTTTCCACTTCTGTAATCATTCTTAAATAACTAAGAATTGTCCTTGTATTATGGATTCATTTAACAGCTAATGATGTAGACAAGCTCTCTATGTAAAGGGATTTTATATTTGTTTTGTCTATATATTGAACAAATCAGTCAAAAGTGACCTCTTAAAAATGCGGATTTTTTTCATAGCTCTATTTTCTCTTAAGGACGTTTTTTAAAAAAAAAAACCAAGAACATAGGGGTGGAGTTATAGTTCATTTAATTGTACATGCTAAATTTCATCATAATTTGACAAATGGTTTCCAAGAAATTTGACAAGCGCGTTTGTATGGAAATTTCAGAGCGTCGCGGGACTCTTAAGTGTAACATAAATTCACATTCACATTTACAAGTTTTGGGACCTGTTGTTCGCAAAAGATAACAACACGATTCTAAAAGAAGGTAAAAGCTTCCGCCCAGCATAATCATGTCCAACGATCGTTAACGGGAACAAAGGGCTGGCTAAAACTGGTTTCAAATAAATGTATTAAACCTCGTGTTATTTCCAATTCGAACAAAATAACACGTTCTCAAAATATCGAAATGGCGTCCGAACGCTATTTGTACTTAAAGGATCAGTTTAAATTCATCCCGACCCGGCCTCGTTAAAGTTGCTACGTATTTGTTGAGCCCGGACTGTCCTGGGACGGTCCTTCGAAGCCTTAGGGATATGTACCTAAAGTTTTCAAACTCAGTACTTACTTGAATTTTTTGTCCTGAATTTTGTCTACTTACTTAATTTTTTTGCTATTGTTAGTTTACGGAAAAAATGCAAGCTTTCACAAAAATGACAAAGCGAGTTTTATTTTGTTATATGACACTCTGTAAGTAGATGCTTTAAAACTTGTACACCAGGGCTAGAAACTGCATATTCGAAATTACTTAGCAGAGGATTGTTTGAGCTTGAACTTTTAACGAAGTAAGTACATAAAAATCGTTCAGATTTTTTTTGACAAAAATCGAAAATACCACATCTCACTTCGAAAATTTGTCAGGCTATTTTGGCTACAAGAGATAGAACACATTACAAATTTTCGAAGACAAAACACAATAGCACACATTTAAACAAAAGCATGCATGTACGTTTGATGTACGAGTATGTTACATACATTCATAGTAACATACAATCGAAAAAACATTGTCTACCTTTTGAGCAATTTTTATGCCTTTTTGTGAACCGTGGCAATTCTTCCACGGCTGCTTTGGAGTGCATTAGGGTTATTTTAGATTTATACTCCCTAACTAAAGGTGCCTTTCCACAAAAAAAAAAAGATGAACGGTCCGAAAATGTGCAGCGAGGAAAAAATACACCAATAAGATCACTGGAGTAAACAAAACAAAATAAGTAAATGGAAATGATAAAAATAAGTTATTCTAAAATTTCTTCAGTTGGCAACGCATCAACAGGACTGCTATATAGTTTTGCAGGTGTACATAGGCGGAGGTACCGATTACCGTCAGGCAGGCTGTAACCTTGTTTTAGAATAAAAAAACCGCTATATAGATAGATAGATAGATAGATAGATAGATAGATAGATAGATAGATAGATAGATAGATAGATAGATAGATAAACTCTTTATTGTTCACACAACAAATAACAAAACAACATAAGAAAAATGATAATAAAACTTATTATATAGTGTTACAACTGGCGGCCTTATCACTAAAAGCGATCTCTTCCAGGCAACCTTAGGATGAAGAGGTGAGATGGTATATTAGGTGCATATAGGTTGCCAACCCGATTTTTTTAAGGATAACTAAATTTTAAGATGGAGCTAGAAGACCTAGAAGGTACTTATTCACCATATCCTTGAAGATATCCAGGTTGTAGTTAGCCGGGAATACAGATGATGGCAAAGTGTTCCATTCCCAGCGGTTCATTTTAGAAAAGTAGAGGGACGCCGCTTAGTACGAGTTCTCCATACGATTGGCGTAGCTAGGAAAATACCTAAGTACCAATAGGTCTTTTTTAGTAAGAGGAGTGGTAAACGAGCAGACCTGATGGTAAACGGTAACCACCGCCTATGGGTGTCCATAGGCGGTGGTTACCGTAGACTGCCTCGGTGGCTCAGTTGGTAGTGAACCTGCCTTCTGAGCTTCGAGGCGTGGGTTCGATTCCCACCTAGAGCAAACATTTATGTGAAGAACATTTGTGTTTGTTCTATGTCTGGGTGTTAATATCTATTTAATTATGTATTTAAAAGTATATAATTATGTACATATTATGTATATCAGTCTCTGGCCGCCATAGTACAGGCTTTGCTTAGTTTGGGGTCAGGCGACCGTGTGTGGATGTCTCCCGAATTTATTATTATTATCTTAATATATTTAAATTACGTGTCACGTTGTTTGTCCGCTATAGACTCCTAAACTACTTAACCGATTTCAATGAAATTTGCACACCGTGTGCAGTTCGATCTAACTTAACAGATAGGATAGCTATATACTATATATAATAATAAACGCGAACGAAGTCGCGGGGTGACAGGTAGTTATTTATATAGAAAAAAAAACCCACGGTCAACCTCTGAACTTGACAGAGGACACCCCTATCTCCAAAAAGACCAAGATATTTTTCCGGTAGTGTCAAAAAATAAATCGTATTTATATATTCCGATTACGGTTCCTATAAAACATCCGAACCGGAACACTCTATGACACGCGGCTATCGACAACCAAATCCGTTCCAATCGGAAGAAGTGAAATATCTGTAACGGCATTGGTAACAACCCTATAACTCGCTTATATCCACAGACGGAGAAGTAGATGCCGCTAGTTTATTAAAAAGGAGTAGCAAGCTAAAGACGATGTCGCATAAGAATATTAATATATTTATTGTTTAACTGTGTACAAAACATGGTACAAGTTTTAAATTAGTATCAACAGCCTGCCCATTTGGAGTGAACAAAGTTCATCGTTTTTTTTTAAATATAGTGTCTATAGTGTGTATAGTAATAAGGTACTTACTTAAAGATCTAATTTACTAAATGAGATTAATTTCCTCCTCAAATAATTACCATCCTTAAATAATTACAATTACAGTTTCCAATTTGCAGTACGCTATCTGAGCTAGTGCGCTAAAATTTAATAGTGTATGTAATAGTAATGGCTGTTAGACAGTTAACAATTAATTTTTTATATTGCACGGGCTTAGCCACGCTAAGTTAGCATACTTCAAATTGAATAGTGTAATGTCCGCTTAAGTTATTTACCATTCAGTCTGTTTAGTTAGACTCACTAACCTACAATAACTTTAGATTTTTAACTATGAACTTACTTTAAAGAAATATAGATTACATGGAACGCACAAAAAATAAAATTCCATTGTTTGGCACTGAAGCTACTTTGGTAATATAAGCGAAAATGGCGTTTTCACTGAACCGTTGCTTTGTAATCTAATTTTCACAACCAAACCAATTTTTCAACCTTAACTGATTTATAACTTTAAAAAATGTGCAAGCGTGATGTAGCAGTGACCCAGTTCTTTAGCTTTAACTGTCACATTTATCAACAAGTTTGACATAACATTTTCACAATAAATAAATCTAATAGCGTCATCTATTTCTTAACCTGTGGAGTTTATCGACCGCCTCCTTGACCCGGGGTGATAAAACGGCGAAAACTCCAAAGCGTTTATCCAACATCGTGGTGGTTATACAAAAGTGATCCTTATTTTAAGCAAAGAAGGAACTAATACAGCTTTTTCCGCTTGGTGGTCGGAAGGCAATTTTTGGAGGTCAGTGATACCATTTTTGAACTTTGTATAATTTATTCGTAAAAGATAATTAATGTGAAGTCATATCCTGTTTTTGACAGGAAATAATAGCATCTAAGCCATGTCAGAGGTCTTTAGGCAGCCTAGACACTTTGACACTAGTGCTGGCTACTCTACCTTCCCAAACTGATTTCCTTTGTGACAGACTATAGCCCGCGGCTTCGGTTGTGTTTCATTTACTTAGCAAATTTTAAAATCGGACTGATAATTTCGGAAATTACCCTCTACATTTAACCTTACAAATATTACCTCTATATAAACTAGTGTAAATGAAATATGTACATACATACTTTTAAGTGCAGAGATCCTACTCCTACTAATATTATAAAGGCGAAAGTTTGTAAGAATGGATGTATGGATGTTTGTTACTCTTTCACGCAAGAACGGCTGAACAGATCTGGATGAAATTTGGCACAGAGATAGATTACAGTCTAGAATAGCATATAGGATAGGATAGACTTTTTAACCGCGGGTGAAACCGCGGGGTGCAGCTAGTATAGAATAAAGCAACGAGACACAGCTAGTGTGTCCAAAATACCGCGAATCGTATGCAGTGTTGCAAGTATTAGCGTCTCTACAAATCACGCATATGAGGGGCCCTTTCTACCCTTTCTGATAAATCGTAATAATAGGGTTATACCCTTGGAAGTGACTGGTGAAAACTGCTATTTGATGGGCGGTTATAGTATAACGTTCAAAGTCTTATGAAATTTACGAGATACCCACGCCCTCTTTCGTAGCGTTGGCCGTACTATGTTACCTACAGTACTGTTTATCAGTACTGCTACTGCTTTTAATACATTTTTGGATACATTTTCTTTTATGTTTTGAATTTATATATATTACTAGCTGTCATCCCGCGACTTCGTTCGCGTTTACTATTTATATATATATATATGTGAGCTATCCTATCTGTTAAGATCGAACTGCACACGGTGTGCAAATTTGATTGAAAAGTAGTTTAGGAATCTATAGCGGACAAACAACGTGACACGTAATTTATATAAATTAAGATAAGAAAAAAAAATATATTTCACAATATAAAAATAATTTGTTACTTGAATTGAGGGGCTGAGCCCACTTGTATCAAATGACAAGCAAACAATGGTAAATAGGACTTACTATAATGTACCATTATTCTGAATAATTACCTTGCTCGCTTGGTACTCATATTTTGGGACAACGCAAAAGACGCGCTTTTGGTGCCTAAGGGTGTTTTCACACTGTTCCTTGCCACACAGCTTTTTACGTTGTAACCTGTACCTCAACGTGTTTATGAAACACGCGCGGTACATACTATAAGGCGTATTCCAGACAATCGTGCCTGCGGTAGCCAATGGGCCGCTAATCATGGTATCCTAACAAATATTATAAATGTGAGAGTTATAAATAGAGTTTGTTTATTTGTTTGTTTGTAACGCTTTCACGTCTCAATTACTCAAGCGATCGTCTTAAAATTTTGCAAACATATTGTCTAGAATACAGAAAAGAACATAGGGTACTTTTTATCCCGGAAAAAATCAACGGTTCCTGTAGTAATAATATACTCCGCCAGGTATAGCATTCAGCAACATGTAGTGACGTCAATCGATGCTTAAGTAAGACCGAAATAAGTCATTCACAACGAGTTCGAAAGAGACGGATGACGATGACGTCATTATGTGTATGCTGAATGCTACACCTTGTTTTTTTGGATCATACCGTTCATGAACTTAATGTTGGCGACTCATTGGCCACCACCGCCGGCCGCAATACAATACAATACAATACAATACAATAAATCTAAACTAAACTTAAAAAATATAGGCGCAATGGGCGGTCTTATCGCTCTTCCAGACAACCTTTGGATGGAATAAAAACATAATTATGATTAAGCATGGATGGTGGTGTGTGCTAAAGAAAAAAATAATAATTCAGTCAGTCTCGGAGACCATTAACGCCTTTCCAGTGTGGATGATTGGGTTTGTGTCGCATCGTCATCGTCGTCGCGTGTCACGGCGCAGCGTGAGTGCCCCCTAATATGACGAGTACATCCGACCCCAGAGCTGCGGTAGCGAGCAAGCTGGAGCTCAGCAGAGCGAGCTAAATGCTGTAGTAAATCCAGGTCATTAGGACTCCACGCTCTACGCTCGAGTGCCGTCCACTGGGCTTTTATATTCTTTGTATTTTAAATGTCTTTAAACTTATTTGTAACTAGCTGCGCTTTGCGGTTTCATCCCTGTTCTACAAGAACTGTTAATTTTGTGATAAAAAAGTAGCGTTTAAACCAGTAGCTTTGTGAACTGCAGACCTCGCGGCCAACGTCTGTCTTCTCTACAGGGCGCATTCCTCAACCAATGCTCGGAAAATGTTGTGAACAAAATTTCCGAAAAGCGTTCCGAAGACGGGTCTGAGCAGTAGCGCACTTGTAGCGCCTCACTCAACTGCCGTCTTTGTACTTCTTCACTCTACAAAACTTCAAGGCTAGAGTGAAAAAGTACCTTATAGGTCGTCGTGCTCCATCTTAGACCACAACGTCGCTTAACATCAGGCGTGTTGGTGGTCAAACGCTGACTAATTCTACATTAAAAAAAAAGCATTTTCTTTTGTCGAGTCAGTTTCTGCAATTCTTTCAAAATTGTAAAGATATGATTTTTTAAAAAACATAGCTCCGCTATTTTGAAAAAAAAATTCCAAAAACTGTCTCAACATAAAAGTTCTATAAAAATATCGAACCTACTCACAAAGTTTCGAAATAATCGCTTAAGAAATCTCTACATTCTTAACGACATAACGACGACGTTAAGAATGTAGACGAAAACAGAGATCCGGTCATATGAAAGCGTTTTTGTCGTAGTTGAAGCAGAGGCGCTTCTCTCGTTAACGCTCGCTCGGTCGACTAATTCAGAACTCCAGAGTATACAATTTATTTATGACGTCTATCTATAGATAACAAATTAACAAATAATTATAATGGCTAATGTTTGTGACTACATTTGTGTGTGAGTGTGTATTTTTGTTAATTCTTCACGCTCAAACGGCTGGACCAATTTGAATGAAATTTGGTATGGACGACGTTGGTATAAACATACTTAGATATTTTTTTAAATGCATAGTTAAATAGATATTAACACCCAGACATAGAACAAACACCATTGAATGAATGTTTGCCCTAGGTGGGAATCGAATCCATGCCCCCACGCTCAGTAGGGTGGTTCACTACCAACTGAGCCACCGAGGCAGCCAATTTTGGTGCATAATTTCGCACAAGATTACGTGTTTATAATATTACAGTGACAATGTGATAGATAGCTATAATCCCAAATTAAACAATTTAAGATTTTGAAATTGTTAAGTTACCATAACTCTTACAAACAGTAACCAATCAAAGAAATCATTATGACCAATTTTATGCACACTTTGACCTTACTTACTACATACTACTACATAATACATACTTTGACTTTTATACATACATACATGACTAATATAATACATCCTTTCAAATCAATTAAGTTTGTTAAATATTACATGTGAAAAAATGTTTGTGTTTCTCTTTTAAATTATATCTTAATATATATAAATTATGTGTCACGTTGTTTGTCCGCTATAGACTCCTAAACTACTTAACCGATTTCAATCAAATTTGCACACCGTGTGCAGTTCGATCTAATTTAACAGATAGGATAGCTCACATGTATAAATATATAAATAATAAACGCGAACGAAGTCGCGGGGTGACAGGTAGTTTATTATAAATTATATTTATATTTTTATTATATTTCAGGTTTTACACCAAATAATTCTTCAAATGAAATTATACAAGAAAGTGTTGGTGTGGTAGAAAATGTAGTGACAAAGATCGAGAGAGGGATGCTCAGATGGTTTGGACGTATTGAAAGAATGGATGAAAGAGGATTGAAGAAAAAGATTTACAAGGCGAGTGTAAATAGTCAAGTCGGTAAGGGGCGACCTAGGAAAACGTATCAGAATCAAATTCAAGACGTTCTAAAAAAAGGCCAGGTCAGAAATACCCGTAACCGACGAGCATGTAAAAAGGGACTCATGGAATTAAACGAAACGAAAGATGTGTGCCAGGATCGTAGCAAGTGGAGAGAAGTGGTCTCTGTCTATCTCTACTGGAAAAAGCGTGACTATATGTATGTATGTAAGTTCATATCTTTACACCAAACCAAAATTGAAATACAGACATTTTAAAATAATGAACACAACTACATCAATATCAATCAAATAAAAGTGGTTTTGACGTGCTTCAATGTGGCTTAATTGGATAAAATCGAAACGAAAATGAATTACCATTAAAAGCATATCCATTCGTTAGAGCTTTTGACACAGATAAACAAGTTCGACTCAGAGGGACAGCTTGCTATCTTCATAGTGACTACAAGACAAAATTAAAGGTAAGCACTCAGAAAGACAATTCTAAGGACCACATGCTAAGACGCTCAGTCGTGAATTTCGATTTATAACTTTTCTAAGTACGGTACTCGTAGGTAATACTAGTTTTAAATCGAGATTCTAGACTCAGCGTCGTTTTAGCATGCGGGCCTTAGTGTTGGTTTTCACGGATCCCGTAATTTCAGGGTCGAATTACAAACTAAAAATATTTCTATTTCACTGTCTGATCACGTTATCAAGCAATGTGCTTCAAGTCTATTCGTTATCAAGCAAGGTAGGTAAGATAATGTTGTTATGAATCTATTTCTAAAAAAAACTCAGCAGGATCAATGTCATACTACATCATTAGAGATGTTATTTTTCTCATAATTTAAAGATATTGATCACAAAAAAACCTAAAAAAAAGTAGGGTCAACCGGGTTAATTGCGTTATATTTTTTTACACCCAGTTTTGTCGATGAGCCGTTGCGTATCTAAGCAATATATTTACATGATGACATGTCCATCATATTACAATATCATTGATTTAATTGATTTTGGCCTTTATTTTACAATAATTGTTCAACAGTTGATTGTTTTTTTTTTTATGTAGAATAGGTCGGCGTTTGACCACCAACTCGCCTGATGTTAAGCGACGTTGTGGTCTAAGATGGAGCACGACGACCTATAAGGTACTTATTCACTCTAGCCTAAAGTTTACTAGAGTGAAGAAGTACAAAGACGGCAGTTGAGTGAGGCGCTACAAGCGCGCTACTGCTCAGACCCGTCTTCGGAACGGTTACACCGGACTACATCCCGAAACACGACTAGGTCATTTCACGGCATGGCTTGGTCCGGTGGGTGGTAACTAGCAACGGCCGAAGCCTCCCACCAGAGTTTGCTACCCGGTTAGCACTACCCGGGGACCACGTGTAGGGAATCACAAAAGTACACTCCTACGGACGTGGGTAGCTCGGCCCCCAAAATGTTTTTTTCGAGAGGTGTATTTTTCGACGCATTTCCCCAGGTAATAATTCAATTGATAAAATAATGATCATCTGAAAATATTGTATATCAGTAAGTTTGATTTTTACTAAGTTGGTCCACATATTTTTAAAAGCTATTGTAGGAAAATGTACATTGTTTCAAATACGTCAAGAAGCATTCATTGGCGAGGCAAATAATAATAATAATAATAATCCATTTATTTCAGGCAATATAACTTGCATACAATGCAAGTTACAGAGGCCCATAGAAAATAAATACCTTACAGACTAACATACATATAAATAACATCAATAAAATTAACTAAATCTTCTGGGCTTTTGCTCCCTGTGCGGCCTCCCAGTAGCGCCGGAAGACTAGCCCTTTTGGCCAGAACTCAGGCGAGAGTAGTGCTGCCTTGTGTTTCGCTGGAACCCGTAGTAAGTAAGACTTGAAATAAGTCTCACGTACAGTTGACTCCAGGCGCTGCATCGCTACCACCGGCGCCTCTACTCCCAGTCGGTTCTGCACAAACTTGTGCACGTCGGCTCCTGACATAGTCGGGTCCACCCGAGACAAGTACATCAGAAATGTCGGCTCCACGTCTTTGAGACCGGGTTCAGTCGAGGTACCCCGTTTGTTGAGGTTAGAACGACGTTGACAATTTTTTCTCCGGTCTACTAGTGTGAAGCCTTCATCATCAGGTTTCCTCGTATCCGGGGCGAACGTTGCCTTTGTCTTCTTCAGCTGCGCAGTTGGAGCAGGAGAGAGGTGAGAGGCCTGAGTGTTGCTCTTCTTCTGCGTCTTTGATGGTCTTGCTGGTGGAACAGAAGATGCTGTTGTCTTCACGGGCTGCTGTCTTCAAATGCGTCTACTTTTTCCTTTTTTATATGTATTTGCTCCATGAATATTGTCAGGGGCTCAGATCAACCTAGAGGAAAAGATGGAACACTGCGTTATATATCGCTGAAGCCACTTCATTTTAAACTTGTGTGCGTGGTAATGTTGCCATGAAAAACATTTACCATTGCACGAAAACTTATATTAATTCCCAAACTCTACGTTAGCCATTTCCGTTCCAATATACAACCTTAGGAGATTTAATATTTTAAAACTGCACATATTTGTAAGAGTTTAATGTTACGGCTTTTTCAAAATGTACTTGCAAAAAAACTGCATAGTTTTTAAAAAGAACTTTAAAATGTAGTCCTAGCCACACTTTTATAAAGCACTATGCATATTTATGTACACGAAATTATACCATAAACCAATGTACATTGTACATAATGTCGAGGTTGCATCAATGCGTGAGTGTTGTGTACCTATGCGACAGTAGCGTAGTTTTTGGATGTTTGTTGGCTTTACTTAGATCATACGCCGTGCGTCATCTTATTCTGTAGGTTGATCTGAGTGTCAGGGGTGCAAACATTTTAAAATTAACTTTTGAGGTTTTACTCTTTTGACGCTTTCGAATGAGTGTAAATATATCGTCCGTAGTAACATTATGCATTGCCTCCCTAAATTAGGGAGGCAAGTGAATTGAAACATTTCTTTTCCCGGGTTTGGCTCTACGCATTTGTATCTAACATATTTGTATTTAGCCGGTATCAAGTAGGTATGTCAATATTTTACGTAAATGTTAATAGTTGACTACTAATAGACAAATATTTTGTAAATCATATTTTAAACACTCACAAATATTTTGCAAGAACAAAAGTCTTACATATATTACTTCTCATTTTAAAGCTGGATAAATAAAAAAAATTGAGCTCCGATTTTGGTAAAAAAAACTTTGTGCTCAGAGCAAATATTTACGTCTACGTGTGTTTAAAAGCTTGGAACTTTTGAAGCTTTGGATTTTTAGATACACGCGCTCGAATACGCCACTCCCAAAAACGTTTTTTTTTTTAAAGCGCGGTATTACACGAAATCAACGAAAACAAGTCTTTTGTTTGCACTTAGTTTGATATGAAGAATTAAGATGATCAGGAGCAAAAATATACAGCTGGTAGAAAAAACAACCAAAATCAGTTTAACCGAAGTAGAACTATAATATTGATTTTCTTTTTGAAAAAAAAAAAACAAATCACAACAAGTATCGTCTTTTAAAAAGAATTTGAACGTAGTTCTCTAAATTTTCAGCGATTACACCACATTTTTTTTTTTCGATTATTAAATAGCCAGATTAGTTCTCTAAAATTTAACCGAGCAACTTATTCTTATTTGTGGTCTTATTACGACTAATACCAATAAAAACGGTAAAAATGTATTATTAGGCGCCGATTTCGTTTTACTATTAAATTTTTAAATGAAGCGAATTAAATAAACGTATGTGTGGGTCGCGGAATGACCGGGCCTTAAAACGCTGATTGCTTCTCTTCTTTTGCATTGTGTGGCGTCACTTATATCTTTTTTCTATTATCTTTATTGTTACAATAATCCGTACTAGATGACGTCAGTTGAATTTGTGAAGGGTTTGTCAGTAATTCTCGAAAGACGCAGTTGGCCCACAGACGCATTTGAACCAGTTGACCCTACACAACTACTACAACTTTAACAAATTAAATTGTACTTTATAAATCTCTATTACCAATGTTTTTAAATTCTCCTTTCAGAATTTTTAATCTTTTTAAAGTCGAAAGGCAGTCTAATTTAAATCAGTAAGCTACCTCATTATTCACTACCTTGCAGAGCTGGCACTAGATAGACTGGTCTCGTGAGACCGGGAGTAAAACTACAGGGCCGTATTCAGAAGTAAATGTTGGGGGGTTTACTCGTTGCTCGGCGATTGCTCTAGGGAGGAGGAAGGAGGTTCTGTAGACTGTTGTGTGATGCTGTATGGTTGAAATATAAATCTAAAACAAAATTAAAACTATAACAGATTATTTAAAAAATTATAACAATAATAGATCACAAGTGTTTATTAGTTTAATGTTATTAATATAATACATTATATCAGAATATTTTACTTGAACGACTTCGAAAAACTTGGATTTCATCTTTCTCCATTCGTTAAAATATTGTATTGTCTCTATCATATTTTTTTTATTGTTGTACTAGATGCGCCCTCGGTTTCTTTTGTTATTCTAAATACACTAGTATTCATTGTAGATATAATAGGAATTCTAGATTACAAGCTATGCCATATTTCACTATGCAGAGTTGGAGCCGATCTTTTGGCAGGAAACCTGTTTTTCTTTTTTTGTCTTTACTTTTTGTTATGTGTTTTGTTGTTTCCAAAATAAAGTATATTCTATTCTATTAACTTTTTCACTTTACGTATCCGTTAGCGGAATAGGATAGTAGGATTATTGACATTTCGCATTGACATTTCACTTTATTCTTTGAAAAAATAATGCCCCTCAGTTTCTTGCCTGTTCTTCTGAGTAGAGGCTCTTTATCCAAACAAGGCGGTCGAGTCTATTTAAAAAAGCTTTGACGTTCATAAGTGTATCTTTGATACCCAAATTGAATAGAAATATTTTGACTTTGACACAGCCCCCCAACCTCAATCCTGACTACGTCCTCTTAAAGCTTAAGTTACCTCATAACTCATAAGGTCGTCCCACTGCATCGCTTATACTGCGCCCCAGTTTGTCCGTGCACACCAATTAGTGCATCGGAAAGTGGATTTTTCCACCTTTCCATTTTTGCGAGGCTTAATTTTCCTCTCTGATCTTCATTGTGCTGTGGTTTACGAAGGGTTTCTGCTTGCTTTAAGCTGTTTTATGTTTGGGTAAATGAATGATTATGAAAGGGGTTCTTAATGCAAGTTATGGTTAATATAGATATTCTACGTTGCACTCATTTAGAAAATGTTTTTCCTATGGTACTATCGATCTAAAAAAAAGCCTATCTAGAGAGCGTATTAGACAAAAGCTATGTGACGCTATAAAACACACTATGAAATAGCACACTATAAAACCTACCCAGACACCTACTTGTACACTTTATCGACCGAGCGAGCGAAGTGTGTTTCGGCTTCGACCAAAATGCTTTCGTACGTCCGCATTCTGTCCGGATTTTTGTCTTCCTCGACAGATCGCATTTTTTAACCGATCCTCGTGAAATTTTGTGAGGACGTTGGATAATTATACAAAACTAGCTGTCACCCCGCGACTTCGTTCGCGTTTATTATTTATTTATATATGTGAGCTATTCTATCTGTTAAGTTAGATCGAACTACACACGGTGTGCAAATTTCATTGAAATCGGTTAAGTAGTTTAGGAGTCTATAGCGGACAAACAACGTGACACGTAATTTATATACGAGTATCTTAAGATAAGATTTATTTTGCCAAATAATTTTTCGGAATTTTTTTAAAGTGCTTAGATACTCGTATAATTTTATGATTTTTTGGACATTAGCCGTGAGGTCACAGCTCACAGAGCCACTAGTTATTAAGGTTGACATGACAGGCTAAGCGTTTGACCAAAACCTTATTGTTCTTCCCTTCAGTTTCTTGCCTGTTCTTCTGAGGTGAGGCTCCCTTTCCGAACAAGGCGGTCAAGTCATTGTTAATTTAATAATAATTTATTTTGTTTTTAACCGTAACTTCACCGACCCAATTAGGGCCCTAGAGCCCTTCTGGGCTGCCAGGGGAATTCGACGCCCCTCCCTCGGCGACAGCCCAAGCCGAGGCCGTACCTCAGAGGTGCCCTTGCGCTCGTCGCCCATAGTCTTAAGCATTTTTGAGGCCCTGCGCCATCTGCGCTTGCCTAATGCCCGGTACGCTGTCGAGGCCTCAGTGGCCAACAGCATATAGTCATCCATTAAAAACCTTATTGTTCTTAATTTAGTGTTAACATTTCATGACGATATGAATAATAAAGTTGTTAACTTTATTGCACAGTCCATTAATTTAACTGTCAAACTGAGGTTGCCAGGATGCACTGTTTTTTGAATTCAAGACATTAAGCTAGCCTTACATGTACTCTAAAGCTACCCATTCACGTTCCCGTCGTGTAGGACTGTGAAGCATGGACATTTATCTCACACACTATCCTGCCTAGCATCCTACACGTGCGTACTGCACGTTGTTACCGGAAGCGATGCAGGCTGCGACAGGATTCAACATCCTGCATGAAGTGGCAGAGCTGCGCGGCGGACTGCAAGGCAGGATCGTGAATGGTTACCTTAAGATACCCCATTCCATGCTGGTTTTCTTCACGATGTCATTTTAACATAGGGATTTGAATAGCCATTCAAGTACTACAAAGTACGTATGTTATGTTTTCCTTGATACCGAAATGTGTTTGTTTACACACCGCTCGACGTAAATCTTTAACAACGTTGTACTATGTATTGTTGTACCTAAACGTCATTAAACGTCGTCATACGTTGATCCGTTTTATAATTGTATTATGTTAAGTATCTCACACACCTACGATGTAAAAGCAAATGTTATACGTATTATTTACTAACTATCTGTGACCTACTGGCATAATTATGCTTACACCGTGAGGGGGTGTGTAAATGTTATTAAAACGGCAGGTCTGAGGTGGTTCGTTACATGACTTTGATTAAATTATTTAGCCTGCTTTTACTAGTAAAGCTTCTTTTAAACATTTTCAATAGTGTCCCGCCACGATTCCCGTTGTTTTTATTACTACTAACACAGGAATTACAGGATCACTTGCTGGATTAATTTGAAGATTGCCTGAAAAACTCATCGAAATCACTCCAGCCGTTTTGGTTTTTTATAGGAATATCCATTTACGTTATACTATACATTTACGAGTTACGGCATATTTGGTATTTTCGCTTTAGAACAAATTCGCTTTTGGTCAGATTCGCTTTTAGACGTATATACGAGTACGCTTAAAGACATGGGTATAGTAAAATAAATTCTCACTGATAAACATAAATATACTCGTAATACTTTTCCGGATTTTTACGCGCTATTACGTCTTTTCCCAAGCGAAAGAAGTCGCAGGCAACAGCTAGCGCGTTAATAAATCCACGATCCTAACATCAAGAACAATCCAATAAGAAAAACTCCTAAACACAAACGACAAACAATAGTAACGAAGTCAGAAGCACGCCGACAAACACGGCATTTCCGTAACAAAGTGGAAACTACTCCCTCTTGCCAAAACACATTACCTCTCTCAAGGCCGGAGGGAAAGTGATACCTCACCGCCCGTTTCAGCCGACGTAGGCCGCTGCAAGCCTTGCCGTGTCGAGTGTACGGTGAACATCAGTTACTTATATAAAAAAAATGTTGTCTGCAAAGTCAATTTACGGATGATAGTTTAACGAGACAACGTCATAAGAAAACATTGATGAGATCTTCTCCTCGGACGCATAGGCCAATCGAGTGGAAGAGAGATAGATTCGCAAGCCGATCGTGCCAATTGCTCGCTCGTGTAGGGCTTTCGCTCCGATCGATCGAGCGTAACGGGACAATGAATCATCCTTTTTCGTGCGTGCAGCCGGCGTTCATCGATTTAGACGTTGTCATGTCAAAAACGGCTCTGAAAACAAGAAAGGTATTTCTATTTGACAAAAAAAAAAAATGTTGACTGCAAAAAGTGTTCTTTACTAAAACCAAAATCAAATCAAGTGGATAGCCTTCCATCGTGTTATCATAATTTAATACATTATATCTCATTTTAAAATTAAAAAATGTCACATTAAAAATTGGTATTGCTATGACAAAGAACTGATATAGTATTAGGATATATTATTTTAGTGGTCTGAAGGCCATTTTTACAGATCAGTGACATAATTTTGAATTAAGTAACTACTACTCCTTACATATCCAAACATTGGTCAAATCGTTTAACATAAGATGTCACATATGTAACGGCCACACAAACGGGAAACGCCAATGTTCATCATCGCGTGAATTATTGCGTTAATTTTAACGCGTTAAGTTGGGTGGCCACACTTGAACGAACCACACATCAATGGACTTTAATGGGATTTGACGTTTAAGGTCCATTCATACCAATGATCGCGCGAAGTCGTGACCACACTAACGTTAAATGTTTGCCATCGCCATAGTTATTGACATTCCCGTTAACAAGGGCGTGACAGTAGTAAAACGTATTTACAATAGAGATAGATTTAATAGGGAATGCGAAATTTTTAAGTCAAAATCAAAATTTTCAATATTATTTCTACCATGACATCGTTGTCAACCAACAACAATGGTGTATTGTTGTTAACTTATAATTCTATATTTTTCACGTCTTTTCCCAAATAATCGAATATCGTGGTGAGCCTAGAGAGTGCCTCATGAATGCCTCGGGTCTGCCTCACTGGCCACCGCATGCCGCATGGGCGGGTGCGGGCATAGCCAAGACTGTGTTAGGCAAGCGAGCGGACAGCGAGTGGGCAGCGAGCAGACAGCGAGTGGGCAGTGAGTGGGTAGCGACGAGAAAGGTTTTAACCACAGCAACAACAAATCATTTATTCGGGCATAAAAAATTACCTTTCCAGTAGCTCCCAAAATAGTCATAGACCGTCACGTGCCCAGTGGCTTTTCCATAACTGTTATATTTATCTCTCTTAAAATACTTATTCAAGTCTTACTTATAAGAGCTGTTTAAATAATTATATCACTTGACCTACCTACCTCACTACTACCTCACGGAGGCGAAAATTTGTTATGTGAGGGAAAAATTTGGAAGTTTAATAGAATATACCTTAGTATTGCACGATTTACCATTGTGATCCTTAGAAGTGTTTTCTACGTGTTTTTTTATTTCGTTACTATCATACTAGATACCATACTAGGTAGATAGTACTATAGTAATAGAGTATATACGAGTTTTTCATTAACTTGTTTAGTTTGTAATATTAGCTAACATGTGTAGAACATAACGTCTCAATAAAATCAAAGCTTCTACCTTCTAAGCTGTAGATGATTACTTTTATCTACAGACCGTAGTAGGAAGCTCCGGATCGTAGCAATTAGTTACGGACCGTAGCATGCAGCTACGGAACGTAACAATAAGCTACGGATTGTAGCATGCAGCTATGGTCGTAGCATGTTGCTACGGTCGTAGCATGTTGCTACGAATTGTAGCGAGTTGCTACGGATCGTACATTGTTTCTACGGATCATAACAACTGACTACACATCGCACGCTTACTAGAATACTGACGGATTTTGACTTAGGTCAAAATGGAGTTACATACAGACGTAGGCTTCTCTTAACGCCATCTATGATTTTACTTTAGAACTACATCAACATTGCGATAATTGAGCGCCATTATACTACTTCCGTCTCTTTCATTTTCATGGATTTCTTACACTGTCTCTATCAAACACCGACTCAAGCCAGTTTGTGTCAGACGCTGGTAAAGTGAAGTCGATATTCTTTTATGGAACCAAGACCGAATCCGTCTTGAGTCTGTTTACTTAAAAAACAAATGGTAAGTTTTATAAAACTATTTAGCTGAAATGTGACTCAATACGTATCAAGACTGTTTTGTACAAATTATGTTGTTAAATGTCTTTATAGATTAAGAGTTAAGTCAGTTTATCACAAATAAAGTTTACGTATTTAATAACCGATTGGGAGTTAGGTCTGTTTTCTACTAAAAATTATGCACTACTGAACTTAACACATTGCTTGACTTTAAATAAGTCGGTTTACTAATAAAAGTCGTCGTTGCACAATGATCACAATACGAGATCAGTCTTTGTTTCATCGAAAATTTTAATGAAAGTAATTGATGTTTTAACTGCCTTGTATTGTTTGAGTATTGAGTCACTGATTTCCTAAATATAATCGGTGTATTGTAACATTTTTTTTTCGAAATTACAACTTTCGGCGTTTCAGGGTGAACATGTCGTCATCTTTGAGGTCTAAAAAGATTTTAGATCTTGTCCAGGCTAAAGACCATGCACCTGCGCAGGATGACGTTGAATTTAATTCAATTGAATCTAACGACAATTCTGTTCAACCTAATGTAACGATGTTATCAGATGTTACGAACAAGCCAGAGAACCAGCGCTATTTGGATGTTAGAGAATGTTTCTCACAATTAGATTCTGCTTATAACAACAATCTGCCTCATAATAGAAACTCAGAAAACCATCAACCTGATACTAGAGAAAATCAGCCTCCTCAAGACTTTAAAAACAGCGACTGCAGTGATGAAGATCCAACTTTTAGCCTTCCAAAGGATAAAAAAAAACCAAAACCCGTGTATCCAGGGCGGTCACGATCCAGTAGGTCGTCATCATCGTCGTCGACGTCGTCCTCCTCATCGTCGTCGACGTCGTCCTCCTCATCGTCGTCAACATCATCTTCCTCATCGCCTTCAATGAAAAATTCGACCACGATCGATAGTGAAAAAAATACACCAGAAAGTTTTATTTTCACAACCGGACAAACTAATGCAAAAGAAGAAACAGAGCAGAAAAAAGGACGAAAACGAAAAAGAAACGAGGAAGGATGGAAACAAAATGTGGCTAAAAACCTAAGGAATACTGGAAAAGAATACCTAAGCAAAAAAAATAAAACAGTTAGACCTCGTACTTTGAATCCACCTTGCACAGAAAAATGTAGGATCAGGTGTTTCGAGAAAATAACTGATGAGCAAAGACAGACAATTTTTGAGGCTTATTGGAAACTCGGTGAAACGAATTCTCAGAGATCATTCATAATGTCTTGTATGTCCAACATCACCCCGAAGTACAAATATACAAACGCCGAACATCCAAGGAAGTGCAACAAAGCATTCCATTTTACAGTGCAGGGGAAATCAGTCAGAGTCTGTAAAACGTTTTTTATGAGAACGTTAGACATCTCAGATCGTTTAATACGCACAGTGAAAGACAAAACAGGTGAAAATGGTATGATGTCAAATGATCTAAGGGGTAAGCACTCCAATCATTTAAGGGTTGATGAATCTATCATATCCAATATTAAACAATTCATAGAGGCTATACCCCGAATCGAGTCTCACTACACAAGGCAAACATCAAGTCGTGAATATATAGATGGCGGTAAAACTATTACAGAACTTTTTAAAGATTTTCAGCAAGCACAAAAGACAAACAATAAGCCGGCGGGAAAATATTGTACCTTCTACAAGGTCTTTACGCAACAATACAATATTTCATTCTTCCAACCGCGGAAGGATCAATGTGACCTCTGCTTGCAGTACCTAAATTCACCAGCTGACCAGAAAACCTTAATTCAAGAATCTTATGACACTCATTTGGAGGAAAAAGTATTAAGCCGTCAAGAGAAATACGCAGACCGTTGCAAAATAGACGGTAAACATAGAGTTCTCGTGTTTGACCTCCAAGCTGTCCTGCAGTCTCCCAGGGGAGACACGTCAGCTTTTTACTATAAATCAAAACTTAATAGCTACAATTTTACAGTCACCTCTCTAAACAAAAAAGTCGAAGGCCAGGTTAAGGACGCGTACGATGATGTGCACTGCTTCTTTTGGAACGAAACAGACGGTAAACGAGGTGCCAACGAAATAGGCTCTTGTTTGTTGAAGGTCTTTGAAAAAATGTCTCTGGAAACAACAGACGATGTTGGCCTTAATTTAGTGCTCTATTCGGATAACTGCTGCGGTCAAAATAAAAACAAATTTATAGTGGCTCTTTATCTCTACGCTGTGACCCACTTAAATATTGAATCGATCACCCACAAATTTCTTATAAAAGGCCATACACAAAATGAGGGTGATAATATCCATAGTCTAATCGAAAAAGAAATTAAAAAAAATCTCAAGACTGGGCCAATATATTCCCCTCATCAATATGTAGCCATAATTAAAAACGCAAGAAAAACTGGAAAGAAATTCTACGTGGATGAACAAACATTTGAGTCTTTTTTGGACTTGAAGAAACTTCAAGAAGATTGGGGTCCCAACTTCAATAAAACTACAGACGGGACTACTGTGACGTGGAACGATTTAAAGATTATAAGGGTAGTCAAAAAGGCACCCTTTTCTTTTTTTGTAAAAACGTCTTACAATGATAAAGAATACCACGAGGTCCGCATCAGAAATAAACGAAAGAAACAAGTGCCTCTTTCAGACTTGATACCAGCACAAGCTTATAAAGGAAAGCAAGATTTGAGCGAGAACAAGAAAAAAGATCTGAGGGAGCTTATTATAAAAAAACTGATCCCCAATTTCTACTCTGATTTTTATAACTCCATTTTGTAATAATTAAGGGTAACGATCAACTAACATAGTTGACTTGAGGTTAGATTAGTAGTTTTTAAGGAATGTTTTGATGTCAATATTTTTACTTTTGTTTAGACTGATTACCAAAGTTAATTAAGATAGTTAACTGAGCAATTTGTTAATTTGAGATCTAGCAATATTATTTAATAATAATGGTAAACAGACTGATTATGTAGGTACAAGTCGTATTTAATTTTAGTAGTAAGAATTTAGATGTTTAGCGTTTCATCTTGCCATTTTATAATTTGATACTATTTCTGTTTCTCACAATTTGCAATACCAATGCTTCTGACTTTTTTTGTTATGATGATTTTATTTCCAAAATGTCTTATAGTTATGGCTCTTTAATAAAATAAAAAGACATAACTTTAAAATTTGTGTTATTGATTTACTACTAAATAGACAAAAAGTATATTGCGTCTCCTGAATAAATATACTCGTTTAAACAAGACAGACTAATTGTTGAATATGCCAGTGTAATAAAATTAATTTGCTTTAATTTTAAAAGTAGACAGGCTTAACTCAAAAAGTAAATTTTAAAATATTAAAAAAAAAAATATATAGATATAATTTAAACAAAATAAACCATTAAAAAACTGTCTGCAAGTTTATAGATCACACAAAATAATTTTATTAATTTATTTACCTTATAAATTTTTAATTTATTTCAAAATAAGCAGAGAAGGTCATGATTGCACGAACGTTTTTCGTAATTTGCCAAAAACTTACTTTTTTGAGATAAGTCAGTATTTTATTAAGCGTGCGACATGTTGACATTTTAAAACGCAGCTTACATTGTTTTAAGTTAAATAACAATAGCATTATACATTGTTATTTAACATCATAGTGTGTTTTGAGCACAGAGTTTGTTTTATAACCACGTATCTTAAACTAAGAAGCTTTGAATAGTTTTTTTACTGAAAAATCCCACCCGCTTCTCTCCTCGCTCCACTCGTAAACCCTCGCCTTAACGAATGCAGGGGTGCCAACCGTACGAACCGTGTAATTGGCAGTAATGGCCGGCCGGCATCGACTGGAGAGCCGCTTTTATAAAGGTCACAGCGCATTACACCAAGTAGGCATCAATCCGACACCGTTTCAAATTTAGCTTTCAAAGAACTTAACAAAGTATGTACGAGTACTTGTCTACTAAGTATAAGATAACTCAATTATTTAACAGCAATAAATTAACAAGGCGTTATAAAGAATTTAAAAAAAAAATCATCTTATAATATTTCTATGATGACATCACGATTAAAAGTGGTTAGCGTGGGGCTGACAAATTAGTAATGTAGGGTAATCAATACGCAACGCGTGGCAGACCAGTAGCCAGAGTATTATTATGGAGTAGGTGCGCAATTCGTATTGCACGTTTCATACACTTTTTTTTTCAATTTAGATAAATATTACTGTACTTAAACGGTATAGAACTCACATTTCAATGCTTTATTTTTATCTGCAGCCCGTGTTGTGCAAGCAATAGATTAGGGTGTGTTATCCCGTTCGCGTTAATGTACTCACGTCAAACGAGTGTGCGAGAGCGCAGACTGTTACCATCGCTTCACGCTTACACAACAAGGCAGGTTGGTGTTGGTGTTGTGTTGATGTAATGCGCAATAACCTTTACTAGGCACCGGCCAGATGGACGACCCGACCGTTTAGTGACGTGTCGAAAATGAATCGCGCCTTGATTTTTCACGTTCGCTTTGGAAAGGGTCCTGATTTTCTCTTTCAATTTTGAACTGATCGGGTTTTCTGTTCGGTTTTTAAGCTTTTGCTTTTAGATTGGCGGTATTAGAAGTATTGTTCGACTTAACTAAGATGTAATCTCAGATCAACCTAGGGGTAAAGATGGAACACTGCGCTATATCTCGCTGAAGCCACTTCTTTTTCAACTTGTGTGCGTGGTAATGTTGCCATGAAAAACATTTACAATTGCATGAAAACTAATATTGATTCCCAAACTCTACGTTAGTCATTTACGTTCCAATATACAGCCTTGGTAGATTAAATATGTTGAAACTGTAAGAGTTTAATGTTACGGCTTTTTCAAAATTGACTTGTAAAAAAACTGCACAGTTTCTAAAACGAACCTCAAAATGTAGTCCTGGCCACACTTTTATAATGCACTATGTTTAATTATGTAAACGAAATTTTACCATAAATAAATAACATAATGTCGAGGTAAGAACTACCAAGCGAGAAGGGTAGTTTTTTTGCGTCAATGTGTGCGTGTTGTGTACATTTACGACAGTAGTGTAGTTTTTGGATGGTTTTTGGCTTCACCTAAATCATACGCCGTACACCATCTTATTCTCTAGGTTGATCTGAGAATGTAATGGAAAGGTTTGTCTACCGAATGATTATACCTATAATTAATGTTTATCGTACTATTATAACGTGATTGTGTAACTTATTCGTTGCATAAATGGTTTAATTACATACATATCGCCACGCTTTTCTCCCGAGGGGCCTGGCATAGGTGTAATACGACACCTACACTTTGCCGGACGATAGTCAGTCCGAAATGTGACAGGAGGCGAGCCTGTCGCCATACACCAGGATCCAGTCATGTAGCAGATGACATACAATACGCACATATGTTCACACAATGAACAAATTGGTGCGTGCCGTCGGCTGGGTTCGAACTCGCTCCTTCTGGCTTGAAAGGCAGGCCTTCTCCAACTATGCTATCATCGCTTCAATAAAATATGTACCAATTAACAGCTGGTAATGACATAACACTCTCTGCAGGTCAGACGCGAGATTTACAATAAAACAGGCCCTATGATTTAATTTAGTCGATTATTCCGACTATAGTTTCAACCGCATTCTGCGGTTTTTATCAAGTACGTTTCTTTGTCTTTATCCGTTTCTTGAAATCATAATGTGTGAGAACCACGTCAGTTTCCATAATATAACAGATCCTATTCAGAACGCGGCGCCAAATTACGCTTAATTTTAACTAGCTAAAAATATACCTAAACTTTATGCAACCATGATCCCCTGGGTGATCTGGGTGAACAAAGTTTACTAAAAGTGCACTTAATGCACCTGGGTGATTTAACTCAGGTGATTAAGTATACTAGGGGTTGTCTTTGATAAAATATTTTTTTTCTAAAAATAAACTGTAGTTTTTATTACTGAGTCCATTAAATTTAAATTTCAATGTTTATGCCGCCTCCAAGTAGTAATTAGTAACCGGAAAAAGCTCGTTTGCCGCTCCACACGCTACATACTTTACAAGAAAACGTTTACTGGTGTTGTGAACAACTATTAGGAAATATATGTCACGGTGTCAAATATTTGGTTGAAAAATAATACAAATTTTTATTATTATTTATTATTCATTGCTGATATTACATAGTAAGTTACATTATGTAATATACCCTGTGCATAGGGCGTTACAAGTGTGGCGTGCTAGTGTGTACTCGTAACTAGACACAGTCTAGTTATATATCATCACAGGCATGCATATTATAAATGTTATAAAAAGAAAAAAGTGAAACAAATGTTGTGTATGTGTGAAATGTGTTATGTATATTGAAATCTTATACCTTACCTAACTTACCTGTGAGGCCGCGGGCTAAGCCGTGAGGCGCAGCGAGTAACGAATAAAATGACTCTTTGTTTACTTATAAGAGTTTGGAAAATATTTTATTTCTCTAACAAACAAGAAAGAAAGAAAAAAAAAAAATTGTTCTCTAATTTCTCTCATTTTGTTCGTAGGCCGTTGCCGCTATCACCATGTAATTAACTATCATGTAATATTTTAAAATTTTAACTATTTTATGAAGAGTCGGTTCCTCTTTAAAAAAAAAATTGTAAGCTGTTTATTAACCTCCAAAGACGATGGGGTGTATAAGTTTGACGTGTTTCGGATTTTTTTATAATTTTTATATTAAACATGTGAAAGAAACACATTCATTGATGCAGAATCAATGTATATGTATTGTGTATGTGACAGAATTATACTTACTCCATATTACATGTGTCCATGTGTTATGCCGCGGCCTCACATAGGTTTAATAATAATAATACGTAATAAATAATACCTAATAATACGTCAAAATGCAAAGGAATAAATTTCTATCGGTGTGCAAATAGAAAATAATTTTAAAGTTTTAAAATATCTTGTTGTTTCCATGTACATAGTTATCGCAGAATACTATATTAGTACGTATGTCTATGATACATATTTAACGGTCGCCATGATGCGTCATTTGTCATAGCTTTCGCGCGCTGCGCGTTTGTACTGCACGGTTAGATGAATAATTATTGTTCCAGCGCTGCAGCAAACTGTAGTTTAAACTCATAACAAAATGGAACATGACCGTTTTTATGATAGCTTCTCTACACGTAGTAATATAACTTATCATATTGAACCTTATTACTGCGTGACATATTGGCTCCAATATCAATTTTGTGTCCAATGACTGATCTACACATTGGTGTCTTGGCCCCAAAATGTTGATTGGTCAAATGTGACCAATGTTTGGCCGCGGCAATAGAGGTACTGGCGGTATCTAGTCGGGGTAGATAGTTTCTCTTTTAACCGCAGCAAGGTTGGTAGTTAAAATGATTCATAGCGGCGGCGGCAGATGGCGTGCTATCTGAAACTAACAAATCAAGTTGCGATTTTGACTACAAAATGCCTATTTCCATGCAATTATTATGTCATCAAGCTTATCAGAGAAAGTGTGTCTGAATTTGAAACGTTTTATCTAAAATTCGCCACAAAAAAAATAGAAAAATAGTTTTCTTGTTTAACTGCTTAGAAAAAATTATGATTTAGAGAAACACTGTTTTTTACTTTAATGCTCTCGAGTTAAAAAACAATAATGAATGCTTTAAAATAAATAAACAAGTAATTAAAAAAGTACAACACGTTTTTTGTGGTCAGTTAAGGAAGTGAGTAGGCAGTATGTAAGCAGGAAGAGGATAATATTGGACCGGAACAGATAGGTCGCTAAAATGAGACCCTCAGCATGGGTGGATATTGTTTCATGATGATTATGATTTTTCCATAGCATGTTACTTACATGAGACAGCTCGCTTCTCAAGCCAGAGAGAGCGTTCAATCCCAGCCAAAAGCACGCACCAATTTGTTAATTGTGGAAACATTTGTAAATTTAATGTAAATTGAATAACTGAAGCCCGGTGGTGTATGGCGACAGGCTCGCTTCCTGTCACATTTGGGACTGAATATCGTCCGGCAAAGTGTGGGTGTTGTTATGCACCTCTGCCAGCCCTTAAAGGGGAAAGGCGTGACGATGTGGTATGTTGTTTCAGTCAATTTGATCTTATTTTATTAGGTACACTAAAAAATCCGGATGCTTTCTTTTCTCGTATAGATATTATCATGTTAAAATAATATACTTCACCTGGTACAGCGTTCCGAGTCCAAAATGGTTACGAGGTAACACGCGGTGACGTCAATTTACACATAACCGGATTAAGTCATTTACAACAAGTTCGAAAGAGACGATGACGATGACTAGTGACGTCATCAGGTGTTGGTTCATAGGTATTAGAAGGTAGGTAGCTACGTACACGAGTTCCTAATACTCACTTCCCAGCCAACCTCAGAAAACTAATCGGCTACCGACGCCGCCTTCACCAGTTGCGTATCTGTCACCCAGCCCATCAATCAAGCAGTGTATCATAATCTATGCGTGAGCGATTACCTCTCTACAACGTTGCTTTGGAGCTCGACTTTTAAGCTTTGATTTTGTAGAACTGGGACGAAGCGATTCTTTGCTATTGAAGCTGCTGATTGGACGAAATACGAGCTAAATATAAATGTCACGTGATCTTATTGTCAACTTGTCCAATCAGCAGTAATTATAGAAATAGAATCACTTGAAAGCCTCGACTTGAAATAGACCCCAGGGTCTTATACTTTCAAAGCGTAATGGAAATGGTAATCGCATCTTGGTCCTCTTGCTCGTATTACGTGAGTAAGATAGCATAACATAACATAGCATGACATATCGTCAAGCTTTTCCACCGAAGGGGTGGCAGAGGTGTACACTTTGTTTGACGATATTCAGTCCCAAATGTACTAGGAGCAAGCGTGTTGCCATTTTTGTCGAAGCGTCAAATACGCATTCGTGTGTCCGGATCTCTGTCTGAGTCTACAGGTAGCATTTCTAAAGCGATTCTCTTGAAACTTTATAAGACTCGATAATTATTAAAAAAAAATGTCGAAGCAGTTCTTGTTTATTTTTTTCAAAATGGCAGAGGTTTTTTTTAAAATCATTTATCTCCTTAATTATTATAGTTATCGAACCTGCTCAAAAAATTTCAGGAGAATCGGTTGAGAAATGCGACCAGCCTATTCACAACCATTCGGAAACGTTTCCGTTCGGATTTCAAAAAGTTTAAGCCTAAATTATTCGAATCTCAGCCTATTTCCAAAAGTTTTTAAACGTGATTAATTCTTCCGATCGGATTTATACTTTATTCCCTATTCCAAAATGTATAAAAGTAGACTGAGATTCGAACAATTTGAGTTTGAAATTTCTGGGATGCGATCGGAAATGTTTCCGAATGATTGTGAATAGCACCGCTGTAGTGTACAACAGACTTCGCCGCGAGGTCTCCGGCTCACAGAGCAATAAGTAGGTTTTTTTTTATTCCGAACTCCTCCACCAATTTTCCCCGGAAGATTCTCCAGGCCCTTTGTTAGGGATGGTTTAATTTTATCGTATATTTATTCGTACTTAAGGTACTTCTCAAAATTCACTTTATTTTTATTTATAATTTACTTTGATCTAATATCTTTGGAACGTCCGAAAGCTCAATAAGTAGGTTAAAACTGTAGGTACGAGTACGTACCAATTTGCACGAAGTATGTTGTAATCAGGTTATCAGCGAGAAGTGTAGTAACAAAGTAAATAGGGATATTTAACCGCAGGCAGTGTAAGCCGAGCCCTCCCCGAGCACCCAAGCTTCCCGTGGCTTCTAATTTTGTAATTTGTAAGTTCTTCCTCTTGTCATATAGGTACAAGTTTATTTTAGCGCTGCGAGAGTAAAACGTTTTACAGAATTTAGTGTATTTTTACCCGATTGCGCAAGAAGGAGAGTTTTATGTTTTTCGCGTGTACGTATGTAGGTATAAAAAAAAAATCGGGACTTCCACACACGGTCGCCTGACCCCAAACTAAGCAAAGCTTGTACTATGGCTGCCAGAGACTGATATACCTAAACTTAGATATTTTTAAATAAATACCCAGACATAGAACAAACACAATTGTTCATCACATAAATGTTTGCCCTAGGTGGGAATCGGACCCACGCCCCCAAGCTCAGAAGGCAGGTTCACTACCAACTGAGCTAGTCTTCAGCTGAGGCAGTCTTCAAGTATTCATGTATGAGGTTTCTTTTGCACGCCCTACACCCTAAACAGCTTGATGGATTTCGACATGTGAGGTGTCATTTGAATCGTCTTGATACTGGAAGTGACATGGAGTACAGCATGTTGCAGCCGGGTTTTCTGTTTTTCTTTTAATAATGTTATTTGTTTTCACTGACTAATAAACGTTGTATAGCCTCGGAATAGATAAACGGTATTTTTTCTTTTTCGTACGCGTTCAAAATTTTAAAAGAAAGAAAGAGATAAAACACAATGTCTATTGCTTATAGGAAAAGTGTTTTGTCTTTCTTTTTTTTTTGCTCGAGCGAAAACGTCAAACCATATAATTTAACGTCACGCCTTTCCTCGAAGAGGCTGGTAGAGGTGTATTTCAACACTTACACTTCGCTGAACGATGTTCAGTCCCATAAACGACAAGTGGCGAGCCTGTTGCCATAAACAGGGCTCAGTTCACAAAAAAAAAATATGAAAGAAAAATGAAAGAATTCAGATGAAAAATAAATTAAAGTTTAAAAAACCCACAACATACTAAGAACACTGCTCACTAATTCACCTTCCGAACAAAAAATAATTCGAAATCGGTTCATGCGTTTGGGAGACACACATAGACACACACACATACACAAATAAACATACAAACACATATACACAGACACACAGATAGAGAGAGAGAGAGAGATAGAGATACTCACACACACATACTCGTCACCCCGTCATTTGTGTTTTTTACCCGACCACGCAAGATTATGTTTTAAATGTCTACAAATAAGGGTATACGTATGTAGTGAAGTTCAGTTTAGGTTAGCTGTGATTTTTTTGGGTTAGCGCTTAAAATTAACACGAAATTCAATTAAGAAACTTAGCTAATTTAAAATTAAAACACACCACTAACCAAACTGTAGTTACAAAACATAAATCATTGAAGAGAGTGCTAGTAGGACATTCTGTCGACAGCCGATACACATTAAATACCACCACTCTCAATAACTCCCATATCACCTCTAGCTAAATCTGATTAAGGTCGAAAATGGTTTAAGAGTAGCTTTCTCAAGTGCGGGAATAAGTTGGTTGATAGCAACGTACATTGTTGTTAACACCAGTGACCCTGATTGATGATTCACAATTGTTTACTGAGGCGGCTAATAAACAAGCAAACAATTGAGCGCGAGATGTTTTGATTGGCTGCTTTATGAGTTCAATACATTTTATGGAAGGGTTGAGAAGGTTGGGATTAAAGGTTCCAACGCTCAAAATTTTCCATCTGAACGCGCTTGTCAAATTTCTTGGAAACCATTTGTCAGATTATGACGAAAATTTGGCTTGGCTTACATAGAAAGGTTGTCTTTTTCATTAGCTTTTATATAATTCCATAATACAAGGGATTTTTTTTGTTATTTAATAATGATTAGAAAAGCAAAAGTTATAAAAAAAATAATGAAATTGCACTTTTGTTACTCTGTAGACTTGTTGACTGGTTTTTTTTTATAAACGTCCTCTTGAAAAAATAGAGCTATGAAAAATGTCCGCATGCGTAAGGGGTCACTTTTCACTGATGTATTTAATAGATGGACAAAGCAAATCAAAAACCCTTTTACATAGAGATGTTGTTTAGATCAATAGCTTTTATATAATTCCATAATACAAGGGAAATGTTTAGTTATTTAAGAATGATTAACAAAGTGCAAAAGTCATAAAAAAATTTTGAAATTGTACTTTGTCACTCTGTAGATAACTTTAGAGGCTCATCAGTAACTTTACTTGCTCTATTCGCTTGTCGTCTTTTTCTAGACGAAATGGCAATACCTTACCTTAATGGCAATACCTTTAGCCAATACGAAGTTAGTTTAAAGTGGTCGCCGGACCCTTAAAGACTTTAATGATCACATGATTATTATCTTTGACGTCATCTACTCAAAGAACGTTAACTGCTATATGGTAACAGTCCTTCTTCACACTATCACACTAATATTATGCGAAAGTTAGGGTGGATGGATGTTTTTACTCAATCACGCCAGAACGGAACGGACCTGGACATTGTTGCTCTTTCCCTAACTAACTAGTAACTATAGTCAAAAACTCTATGACAAAAAAAGATCTACTAAAACATCAAAGTTAAGTTCAAAAACATAGTTTCTATTAACTACTGATGTTGCTCTTTCCCTAACTAAATAATAACTATAGTCAAAAACTCTATGAAAAACAAAGGCGTATTTAGTTTAACCTTTTGGCGTAACGTAATTAACGCATGAGGTTAATTAATTGAGCATGTCATGTCATGTCAGAGAACACCAGCAAACACGAGCGAAATCGCTGCGTCTCTTTCATTTTAATAGAAATAAAACGAGAAACACATACATCATATTTACGTAGAATGTACCTTTAGGTATAGGGTGTTTTCAAACGACGACGGCCGTACAAATATATATAAGGAGTTTCAACGACGGTTATATTCTAGGATATAATTATACTCTTTACCATAACCGACTTTCATTACAGGACCAAACAACGAAATTGCGAAAAAAAACTTTCTGTCTTATTTCTTTCTAAAGTAGTGTGTTTGACAATCTTTTACAGGCTGCATTTTGGCGAGTGTGCGCTTGAACTGCACGACCTAATTCCCTCTTCCCCTTTTTACAGCAGAACAAGTCGGAAAACGCATAAGTATCATCCCTACCTAGTCAATATACCACCTACTCGTATTAAGCAGTTCGCCTCCACCTTCTTAATACGAACGGCTAGGGACTGGAATCGTTTGCCACCATCTGTTTTTCTGATTAACTACAACCTAGGTATCTTCAAGGTCAGAGTGAATAAGTACCAACTATGTAGGTATTATTTACTTATTTGCGTCTAACATACGTACCGATAGATGCCCGTTGCCTCGAAAATGTTCCCAGATTGCAGGTAGACATTATGATTTTGTAGCCCCTTACTTGTACAACATACTAAATAAAAAACAAAAAATTAAAAAAAGTACAAGTAATGAATTTAAAAAACTCGTATTTACATGGCTTAAGGATCTAAATTATGACGATGTTGAGAAAATGCTGTCAGAAAAATGTTTTGTATAAAACACTACTATTACTGTTATGGCATAATAATAATAAAAACAATAAATTAAGTACACTATATTGGGAGAGGTCTCTGGTTTCCGTAGCACAGTTTTTTTACTAGTTCGGAAACCAGTCGTTTCAATATTTTTTGTTGTAAAATTTGTTTTTATGTCAAATAAATAAATTATTGATTGATTGATTGATTGATTCGTGCTTCATCTTAGGCCACAATGTTGCTTCACATCAGGCGAGTTGGTGGTGTTGACCTTATTATTCTTCTTATATTTTTTTTTAATGAAAAGTATGGAACAAATGGTTTTAGTTTTCATACGATATCAGTTTTGGTTCCAACATTAAAGTTGGTCATATTGGTTGGTTTGGTACAAAGATTGTCCTAGAACATATCCGTCGATTAATGAAACAATCTGTATATTTGTATGGGCTCGACTTTTGTAGACGATCGCTTTACCATCTAATTTAACGAGTGCCAAAGTGACGGAGATTTATGGAATGATTCACTCTCGCCTTCGCGCGAATGGGGAGCGCCTTCATAAAGCTTAGTTACAATAGTTGTTCTTAAAATGTATAATACATACATTTGACATAAAATTATTGGAAGGAAATAGAGTGGTGGTGGGACTCCTCTGGTGGGAGGCTTCGGCCGTGGCTAGTTACCACCCACCGGACCAAGCCATGCCGTGAAATGACCTAGTCGTGTTTCGGGATGTGATCCGGTCTAACCGTTCCAAAGGCGGGTCTGAGCAGTAGCGCACTTGTAGCGCTTCACTCAACTGCCGTCTTTGTACTTCTTCACTCTACAAAACTTCAAGGCTAGAGTGAATAAGTACCTTATAGGTCGTCGTGCTCCATCTTAGACCACAACGTTGCTTTTCCAACCATCAGGCGAGTTGGTGGTCAAATGCCGACCTATTCTACATAAAAAAAAGATTCAAAAATGAACCTTATCCACAAAGTTTCTTACACTACCAAAGAATATTTTGAGGGCCGGAAATTACTCTCATTTAACATAATTTATGAGATCTTTAAGTATTTGTATTACTAAGTTGAAACTATATTTCGAAAAACGACGAAAATTGTACGTTCGAAATGGGCAGGCCGTTGATACTAATTTACAAGTCGTATAACATCTTTTGTACACAGTTATACAATAAATATATTCTTACTCTTATACACTTCGCTGTAAGCTTTTCTTTTGTTCCTTTTTTATTTAGCGAGAGACTCTGTTTATTCAAAACGTCATTTCTAAGTGAACCATGTGTATGTGTACTATGAATTCTGGACCAAATGAAATGTCTAAAACCGTATAAAAATGCAATCAAATCCAAGCTCCTACTATATTTCACATTCCGCACAAAAATTGCATCGTGCCGGTGACTGGCGTTGATTTTAACAAGATTCCACTTTATTGTCTGCCTAGGTACCTATTTCTGGTTTCCATTCATTTTGTCCATTGCCGCAGGTGTCCACCGAGCGATGTGTTTAAAATGCAATCGAGTTAACGTTGGCTCGTACCGTACTGGATTACCATAATTGCGGATTCCGTAAGGGAATTATATGCTTACTAGAATACTTATTTCTTGAACAAAAGGAAATTGAATTGCTTATAAATATACAAAAATTACCTTATGTAAGGTAATTTTTATACCTTTGTTCATAACAAAAGTGACCTAAATTTGTGTAGGTGAGTCTATAATTATTAACGATTTGGGCAACTCATCGTCATGATGTGTTTGTGTATACTATTTCTTTAATACATTTTATTAAAACTAGCTGCGCACTGCGGTTTCACCCGCGGGTCCTCAGGAACAGGATTTTATTCGGGATAAAAAGTACTCTACAATGTCCTACCCCAGACAATGTGTATGCAAAATTTCAAGACGATCGGTTAGTTGAGAAGTGAAAGCGTTACAAACAAACAAACTAACAAACTCACTTTTGCATTTATTATATTAGTGAGGATTAGAATGAACGGCTGAATCGTTTTTAATCAAATGTATCGTGATAAGATTACGAGCAGACAAACTGTTAGGGTGATAAAAAGATACGGGACTTTTAAAAAACAATCGAATTTAAAAATAACGATAAAACAATAATATTGATTTAAAAGATTATTTTATTTGCAAACTGAATTACTACTACGACGTGCTTATATTTGATAGTAGTAAATAATTAAATACTTGTAGCCACAGACATTTAAACCACATCGCATGACTACTTTAAAAATGCAAGTTTGTCGTTGTAGCACTATTTTCAGTACCAACGAACTGCAATATACATACCTATACCAACTGTTACTCCTATATCGTATACAGAAAACAGGAAATCATATTCCTTTCAGGCCAGTCGTATAAATAAAGCACTCTGGAAAGTTTTGTATTGCAAATATCGGATGTTTTTACAGCTTTGATCAAGGTGGCTCGTAAACCTGTGGAAACGGGTTGTGTTCATCAAAGCCACGCTGCCTTGTGGTAAAAGCTGTATAGGTACCTACCACAAGCCGTAGAGCTCGATTCACATTACAGTGGGTCCCTGCTCCTATATCTGACTGCCTCAGTGGCTCAGTTGGTAGTAAACCTGCCTTCTGAGCTTGGGGGCGTGGGTTCGATTCCCACCTTGGACAAACATTTATGTCCGGAAACATTTGTGTTTGTTCTATGTCGGGGTGTTGAATTTATATTTATGTATGTATTTAAAAATATAAATGTATGTATATCAGTCTCTGTCAGCTATAGTACAAGCTTTGCTTAGTTTGGGGTCAGGCGACCGTGTGTAGAAAAGTCCCGAAGTCCCGAATTACTTATAAGCTTTTTAAGCGAGAGGTTACACGATGACTCAATAGTCATCGTGACACCTCTCACTCACTTATTTATAAGTTCCTCTTATTTTGTAAGCGTAGTGGCAATCCATGGCTTACAAAATGGGGGCTGGTCCTCAGTGGTCCTCAGTACGTGCGGCCCACGTGGTAGGAACAACATGCGTGAAATTATGGTGGTTGGTTCCGCGCGGACCAGTGGCCCTATTCGGAGATTTGAAATTTTCATTACACCTTTTTTCGTCTTTGTTGCTCTCGTTTAAAACGTCATAGTTAGGAGAGTGACCAAGATAAAACCTCATCTCATCTCATGCGCAGGAATAGCCCTCCTGATCCACACGCGTGCGGCAATTAGCATGATAGGAAAAGGATCTTTAAAAATGTATGACTTATGGTCACTGGCACTATATAAAAGAAATAAAAAAAAAAAAATTTTCCGAAATTTACGTAAGTCCTTGCTACTTTTAAACTACTTCTAGTGAAGTATTCGCTAATTTGGCACAAAGTTAAGAGTCTCTTAAGGAATGGCTAAATGTTAGTGCAAGAAAATTTAGGTAGGAGTTAGCTAGGAGTAGATTAAACTAGTTAAGCAAAGACTTAGGCAATTCTTATATTTAAAGCAAGTGGGCATTAGTCTATGCTTGCTGTGCTCTGCGTCAAGCTACTCCAAAGCGAGTCGAGCATTTTTGTTGTTAAATTTTTGGCAAAAAAAAAATTGACGTGTCAGTGTGTTGTACCACGCGTGTTTTAAACACATAAAACCTATCTGTTAATTAGCCTGTAAATTTGAATTTTTGTTTTCGTGTTTCAGTCAAGTAGGCTCTATTAATATATAAAATACAGAGGTCTAAATTGTACTCTGTTAACTGTTCGCGTCACTAATCATTCAATTAGAAATTCAAACATGCTCTTAACTTTACAAACAAAATCTATTAGAGTGTCTTGTCACTGCATCACTATGTCTCTAGTGCATTCGCATAACATTTCAAGACAAAATATACTCTAAGATTAGGTAAATAAGGTTCAACATAGGGTTTGTAGGTCCTCACTGGAGTTTACTATGAGTGCTCCCTGAAGGCTTCATGTAAACTCGACAGCAGATTGACTTGAGCTGGGTTAACCTGTTTATGTTACCTTTGTTTGTGTTTCGACGTACAGAACGACCAATTTATGACGTGCTGCTGGTCAAATGATAGCACAAAATTTTTCATTTACTTTTGGGTAGAAATACGGTTGTAGTTTCCTCATCAAACTGAATAGATAAGTTGGTGGCGACTTATTGAGCTTTAACTTGCGAGGTTAGTCGGAAACTACATTAATACACTTGTCTTGTCTAACCAGTACATAAAGAACAGATCGATATACAAAGTTTTCAAGGTTTAAAACCATTGAAATTAAATTAGAAGTAAAATGACGCTTTCTACCCTAGGGATGGAACCCATATTGTGTTTTCCTTTGTGTGTAATGGAAGGCAGGGCAACAAATAAAAATCGTGTGGATTTTGTAACAAAGTTTCATTTTCAAACATAAACTTCGCGGGCCAGCAATTCAATTTTCCTCCCGTCAGAGTGCTAACATTTTTTCGAGTTGTTGAAAAGTGAGTATGTTTTTTCAACAGTAGGGTGGTTGCAGACCATTAAAAAAGATTATTTAAGTAGATTTATTAATCCTATTCCTAACTAATATTAGGGTTCTGTAAGCTGAAGACTTCGCGAGTCTGTAACCACCATATCTCCGCCATTTTGAAAAAAAAAAACAAAAACTGAATAAATAAAAAAAAAATTACATTAACGAACCTGTTTACAAAATTTCACGAGAATCGGTTGAGAAATGCGACTTGTAGAGAAGAACAGCATAACAGACGCTCGATGAAAGCATTTTTGTGATATTTGAGAGAGAGAGAGAGTTTGTTTGTTTATTTGTTACGTTTTCAGGCTTATATATATATACAACTACATATAACTCATCATAAAATTTTGCATACATATTGCACATTGCCAGGGGTAAAGAAAAGGACATACGGTACCTTTTATTCCGAAAAAAATAACGGTTTCTGTGGGACCGCGGCGCATAGGTAGATATAATTCAATAAATACATAAATAACTACAGCGTACAGGCAATCGACTAAGGGCCGATTTTTCAATCCTTACTTTATCCGCCTAATAACTACCGAGCCAATAACTTTATTAATCTGTTTATTCGACTCTTAAACGGTGTTCGGTTTTTCAATACAATTTTAAATTGGGATTAAATAACTGACCATTTATTCAGTGTGTACAAAAGCTAACTTCAGACAGTTGAAACAAAACTATAAAATATCAACGCGTTAGAAAAGGACTTCGAATTTTCAATTTTCGCTTATGTCACTGTCTTGTCAGTTTTAGTCTAAAGGACACTGTAAAATAATCTGTGCAAAAGTCGTCGGCTGGTTTGGCTATGGTAGTTTATCTCATGTAGTTTGTTCATGGTAGTTTTTTTTTTTATTAAAATTAATTTAGTTTCTGTGTGTCGGAAATATCAATTTTTTTTTACAGTGACAACCCTTAAGACCATCATTTAGACAGTCTCAACAATTTATTCCATAGAATAAACTGCTATCTGGCCGTTCCACCGACAAATAAGTTATACCTCAGTTATATGAGTTATTCGTCTAGTAAATGATACCTGACCATTGAAAAACAGAATAATTAGCTATCAGTTCAATAAACACTATTTGTTTGTTTATCTGACCATTGAAAAATCGGCCCTAAAGCATATAGGTATTCACAGTAATTCGGAAACGTTTCCGTTCAGATTCCAAAAAAAAAAATCTAAATTATTCGATTTCATAAGTTTTTAAACGTGATTCATTCTTCCGATTCCGATCGGATATAAAGTCGATTTCCTATTAGAAAAATTAGAAAAGTAGACTCAGATTCGAGCAATTTGAGTTTGAAATTTGTGGGATCCGATCGAAAATGTTAACACCACAGAAAACAGTAATCTTATCAATCTATAATGTAGAGCAGAGCATTAAATGTGTACAATTTTTTCGCAAGTTTTTTGTAACATTTAACCTTATTGCGTTCTGGTATTAAACTGCCGAATAGCGGGTTGAGTACTTGGAGTGTTGCCAGGGTTAGAGGTTCAAATAGCATTAAACTTCTCCAACACTGTACTTACCAGTTGTAATGTGTTCGTAATTTTAAACTATGCATGAAGCATGATCCTTCATTGCTATTTGATTGGCGACTGTATCAAGAAAATTATGGCCCCGACATTTACATTGTAGCAAAGCCGCATATTTTGAATGTAGCAAATTGGTACATTTTTTATTTTGCATAATATGCTTGGACGTGATTGCTAGCGTTAAAAGTATGAGGTTGAAAAATTTAGAATGTTAGATTTGTGTTTTTATAAAGTTGTAGTTGAGTTTATAAATCCAAGTTTAAAAAGTTGGAATGTAGGTATGGTTACACATTTTGAACGGTTACGGCTTTTTTATTGTAATAAAGTGTACTAAGGGACAAGCAAAAAATACAATACTACGCGGTCGAAAATATTGTATATTTGCACTTACTTGGTGTATCTACTTATTTAGATACGGTAATTTAAAAAAAAAAGTAAAGTAAATGCGAAAGTGAGATTGTTATGCTTTCACGCCTTAACTACTCAACCAATCGTCATGATAGTTTGAAAACACGTTGCTAGAAGTCCAGTAAAGGACATACGTTATTTTTCATTCCGAAAAAAAATACAGTTCCCGTGGGACCGCGGTTGCAACCGCGAATACCTAAGTAGGCGATAGTCTCAAAAATAGTAGGTATAACTTGATATATAAATCTGTACATATCGAGCGTATTTAAAGTGTTTGTTACAACGTACAATCAATTGATTTATAATTTATTGTTAAAGGTTACTAAATAATGATTGCCAAATTCTAACAAGATGTAAATATAACTATTTCAAGGTCTTTTTAACTCGCAAAAATTCATTGAAAAAATAAATAGAGATTCTCGCTATCATTGTAGGTACATTCTCTTTTAAAATTTCGACACTGTTTCTTACTTTCTTTCCTACTTTCGATACAAGTTTACATTTTCTCTCGAATTTTCGACGCTGATCCTCATTTTCTCTCGAATTTTCGACACTGTTCCGCATTTTCTCGCAAACTTCAAAGAAGAGGAGGTTCTTAATTTTCTCTGGCACATTCGTCTCTGCTTTTCATTCTCTCGAACCTTCGGCACTGCTCCACGTCAACTCTCAGCAATGATAAAACGAAACACGGGTTAACAGCTCAAAGCACCGTTCCGTGCCAGCACACCCTCTCACGTTAACCGTTAACTGTTAACGGCGGAGTTAACGGGCGTTATCACGCAGATTTGGCTTCGACCCTGTCTGTAGTTAGCAGTTTTACATGCTTGTGTATTAAATTTCTAAGTTTTTAATGTATTAAAAATAGCAGCTGCAGCTGCGCTACGCTTTTACGCTGCGCTTTAAAATAACACTAATGTAAATAATTTAGTTGTATTAATTTTAAAACGGGCAAACGTTTACGTACGTAATGTACCCAAAAAAATAATCAATCATTATATTACTGAGCAAAATATTATGCTCAGTAATATAGTAATGGATTAAAATTTTATATGAATAAAGAATATCTTTATTTTGACACTGAGTGTACTTTTATTTTCTTTATTTGAGGAATGCAGTAAGAACTGCGATACGTATTGATATCACTACTAACTCCATTTATACCTGCTATTGAAATGTATTATTTGGAAGGAAAAAGCGAATGAATCTTAAAAAGAGTAAAGCATGTCTCAATAGATCGATACGAGATACAATCTCAAGGGCGCAGAAATATGTCATTTATTTTGCACGGAAGCGCTCGAAGGGTTGAAGACTCTGTAACGGGTTGATAAACTGAAATGAGGGTCATTTATTTCACGAGGCAAATCTGATCGGAGCACCTGATTGGAACACGTTAGTTTTCACTTAAGTTTTCATAGACTATATAATAAGTAGCGCTAGAATCTGGTAGAACATATAATAATAATAATATAATAATACGTTTATTATGGAACAAACAACACAAGGTATTACAAAACTTAGCGATCGATGACACCTGCAGAAGTGTAAAACTGAGTCACAGATGTCAACGCCCTCGTCCGAAGATTTTTACAATAGTTCCGTAATTATTCTAAATTAACATGTTTTAAAAATAAACTATATTATAATAAATAATATACAAAAGAAGAATTGTTCAAACAAGTAACACTAAATAAATACCTTTAAATAATAATTTTGGATGGAGTAAAAAAGCGGGAGTGTAAATATGAAATGTAAAGGTATCATTTATCATAGAGACGCTTTCTGACGGACGGCTTCTTTTTTTAGGGTTCCGTACCCACAGGGTGAAATGGGACCCTATAGTAAGACTGCTGTGCACCCGTCTGTCTGTTGTCTGTCTGTATGTCCGACACTAAAACGAGACCACTCACTTTTTATTAGCTCGGATACTCTGACAAAAAAACAAAACAAAGCATGGCACAAAACAATAAAAAGTTGCTGTTAGTGTGTTAAGTAATTGTCAATAAATGAAATGAAATGAAATAAAACACGTCAGTTTTAACATAAAATAATTAATTTATAAAACATCAATTTTGTAGAGCAACAATTCAATTCGGTTTAATTTAGATTAAGAACATTATTGAAGATCGAAAGCTAAAATGTTAGTGTAGGTTGGTTATATTTGTCACAGTAAAATTAATAGGTAACAAGCTCACCCGCGAACTTCATACCGACTAACAGTCGATTCTTAATTTTTTTAGGCAATTTCTTAATTTTTTCTCTAGTAAGAACCATTTCCGTACTTCAAGGACTATTCTAAAAAAAATTGCGAAAAGGTTCAGCTGTTCTCGAGATTTGCGCTTTGGAACACATTTAGCGATTAATTTTTATATTACCCGGTAGTTGCCTGACTGGATTTTGTCAGTGGCGCCACTGGCGCTATATGTTCCCGTGGTCTTAGTACCAACAGTCTCCGCCGCGCGCGCTGGTATATATATCTGCCAGTGGGGCAACTACCTGATAAAGAAAGATAACGACCTTGTCGAAAATTAATTAAACTATAGCCTTAATTATAATTGACGTTAATTTAAAGTATGTTAAATGTCACGGCGTTGCCTGCATTCAGCTGCAGTACAGCTTACTAAGCATAGCTACGAGTATATTATGACCATGCGCCATATTACCACTTACAATATTAATTACAAAAATATTTCGTGTTCGCAAAATAGCGTGAGTAAAATGACTCGCGTTTCCGAGGTATCGGCCTAATGACCTCAACTCTTACACTAACTATGTTATAACCGCCCACGTGTTACAGAAAAGGAATTCTTGAAAGCACACGTGTCAAATAGGTTAAAGTTAACATTTAACGTTGCTCACGCTTGAGCTTGAAGTTACAATAACTAACCGAATATAACAGTCACAATACAGCTTAGGGTTTAAATATTTTGACCTTTGACTATTTTCACACATTACAACCATCAACGCTAAAAAAATATCTTAACGTGAAAGTTTAAGTATGTTGCAAGTATTTAAGCTCTTTAGTGGCAAAAGCTACTATGCAAAGTTTCTCTCCTAAACAAATTTTTGCTTATCTATTTACATTATTTACATTGATGCTTACAACTACGAGAGGAAAAAAATGCTTACAACAACATTTCATTTCATTGCCAAAGCTCAAAAGAAACGTCGTAAGTTTATTGTGTTAGTCAACGCAGGTAGGTAAGAAATAACACTCTGCTCTACTTATTTAGACAGCAGAGACAATGAACGTGTACGAAAAAATATCAAGGTCGAAACGCAAGTGCGTATCGAGTTTCGTGAAACAAAGATCGAATTTGCGTGCTCGGGCCTCTTTCGCTCGGGACGTCTAGCTTGCCCAAAACTGGCATAAAACAAGTGGAGTTACGTATATTACGAGCTCCACGGTATGGACGTGCAAAATCAGCGGTGGCTCTGTGTTCCGACTATTCATGTGGCGTGCAGTTCGATCGTGGCGAAGCAAGGCGCGGAGGAAACGTCAGAAAAATCGAATTTCCATGCCGGCAGTCGAGCAAGAGGCGGCGCGGCGCGAACATCGCGGACACAGCGCCCGCGCGCGCCCATCGCTGCACCGCACGACGCGATTATACCCGCATACCCGCGAATTCTAAATTCAAAACGCGGCAATACCTCAAAAAAAAAAAGTTTTCGTATTTTCGGCCAGTGTTCAAGTGCTGTGTTTTTTTTAATCGGTGTTCGAGTGTACATGGTGGGCTAATTAAGGGATTATGGGTTTGGCAACGGCCGTCCCGAACTTGGGGCAGGTTGTCGTCCGAACACAAAAATTCATGTTCTTTTCCTTCATTAAAGGTGACGTCATTAAGAGGTCAATTATTGTGGCGAACTAATCGCGATTTCTTTGATAGCAATTAGTTGCATTGTCTCACATTCAAAGTGGATTGATTATAAAATACGTGTGCGTTAATCAATGGCCTTCAGGTTTTATTGATTGATAAACAAAGGTGTCTTTTGGACCCGCTAAAGTAAATAATGATTCCTAATGTTACTTGACAAGTTGTTATTTATGATCATTTCTGTTTTACTAATTTATATTGTGGTTAATCCTTCTGGGGATGGAAATATTGGTTTGTTATTAATGCTTATTTTGAAGAATTTGTTTTTAAAAGTAAATAAGAACATCATTCTAGAGTCTAGTGAAATAAAGTATAAGTGAAAGGCTTGTGCTGCGGTGTATGTGGCCAATTATTAGTATAGTTCAAAGGTTATTCAACATTGACATTTCCAATAAATTGTTACTCTTTTGACGTTAAAATTTTTTAAACACATAATTTTTACAGGACTGTAATTTGTCCTAAACCCATAAAACCAAGTTCTAAACTTTTCCTGATACAGTAAGTAAGTAGTTTCCTTTTCCTTTACTAGTAAGGTTGTTTAAGAGACAAATGAAACAAAATTGACCAAATCTTTTTAAGGGCGCCCCAGACATCGAGTCATTTTCATACGAACGTAATACGTTTTTGAAAATTACTCGTAAATTCAAATCAAATCTTGTGTCAAATCGTGATGAATTATGATAACCTTTTGTTTGCCTTTTGTTTTGAACTTATAACTGAAAAAAGATTTGGTGTTATCAAGTGTTTATGAAAAATTCATGCCGAGTTTCATCCAATTCAGATTAATAGTTTTCGAATTATTTTTACTAGTGCGGTTGTTTATCACTACATAGTATAAAACAAAGTCGCTTTCTCTGTCCCTATGTCCCTTTGTATACTTAAATCTTTAAAACTACGCAACGGATTTTGATGCGGTTTTTTTAATAGATAGAATGATTCAAGAGGAAGGTTTATATGTAAAATAACATCCATTAAATAGTGGATAAATACTGCTATATATATTTTTGAAGTTTCTAATGTGATCTCGTTAATTATCATTTTTTTCCGCTTACATTGCAAAAGCAGGCTGAACCCTACGAAATTTACCAAAATAATGTACTAATTATTTGTACACATTGAAAAGGTCTACAGAAAACTCCGCTATGGTGTATGTCTATCTCAGGATATCACACCTGTGCGAAGCCAGAGCGGGCCGCTCTGGTTTTTATATACAATGTTCACAGTTTTTCTGTTGTGTATTTAGCATCAGCGAAGCCGGGGCGGATCACTAGTCTTGTATAAAAATTACCAGTATCCGCAACCGCGTCAACCATAAAATCTACGTATGTATTAAGATAGCTTAATATATTGTCTCTGGTATAATATTGTTATTCCCCTTTATATCTATGTCAGAAAGTATTACCGACCGCTCCTTGCAGATAATATTTATGCGTAGACAAAGTTAATGTATGATATTGTGGCATAAAATAGCTATACATTATTTTTAGCCAAATGGGAATCTCTTATCCCAGATTTATTTGTCAGAGTCGGGCAGAGAGCAGTTCTCAATATTTGTTAGAATGCTGGACGATAATTCGATTTGTTTATTGAAGTAGGTATAAGCTGGGTTCTGTGGTTTCGGCCGCTATTCAAAAGAAAAAGGTAAATAGTTATTTTTTCTGAAGAAAAAAAAAAGTAGGAGTAACAAATAGTAGTAATGGTAATAGGCTACTATTATTTTCAGAAATAATTTGTTTATGCTATCTTCATTCCAAATTAAACTCAAATCCATTTTTTGTAACAATTATTACGATTGTCAAAAATTAAAAGTGTACTGACTGTAGTGTTAAGAAGTTTAGTAAAAAAACATTTTATTTATTTTTTATTTATTTATTTAATAGACATAGTAAGTAGGTACAAATACAATGTATATCTAAGTATGAAGGTTCCAGTAAAGGGAGACAATATGACAAAAGTACCCTAGATTTCGCACTAGGCAAACCTGTGTCGCGAAATCCAGTCTCTTTCTTCCATATTAATTATTATTTAATTATGTAGCGCAATAACGTACACAAGTATATGGAACACAAGGATAAACAAGTAACATTATTATTAAGGAATTGAAGTGTTTGTCCACTGTTTGTTTGATTTAGGATTTTATAAATTTGATGAGTGTATGTGCGTGTGTGTGTGTGTATGTGTGTGTATGTATGTACTATAACTGATAATGTATATGTTAATGTGTGCTTATGTAATGTTTAGTTCCAACTTCAGATACTCTGCCGCAACGAGCCCAACATAGACACATACATTCTGGAAAAAATAGAGGCACCTGTTGGATAGCAAGTAAAATTGCGATTTTGTTGACAAATCAAAATGTCACCATGCATTTTTAACACTCGACGTAAAAACGACGGGTTGTTTTAAGTTTTAAGTGTCTTTGTGTGTGTGTGTCTGTGCCTGCATTCTCTGTATGTGGCATCGTAGCTCCCGAACGGATGAACTGATATTGATTTTGTTTTTTTTTTGTTTGAAAGGTGAATTACCCGGGAGTGTAATATAATGTAGGGTCTATGTTCGCTGAAAATCGGTGTAGAGAGTTTTTTAAATATTAAATTTATTGATGTAGTAACAAAGTAGACCAAAGTTCACCAAATCTTGACATAGTTACAACATTTTGACCAACTGTTTTGACAACAATTAAACGAGTTAACTATCAACAACAGGCGGTTAAATAAATACTTGCCTTGTGAAATTTTGGTGAACATGGGCCCAGTCATAAATCATTGAACATAGAACTTGTGAAACAGCTAAGTAAATAAAATTAGTTGTTTATTTTCTCTATTTATAGTTGATTTTGAACAAAAGAGCTTGAGCTTGTTTAGATTTTAAGCTTAACTCACATTACACCGGGCCATGAGGTCAGATGAGCTCTGATAATTAAATGTGAGGCCTATTTTAGGCCACAATTTAGTATTTTAATAATATATGGTCAGTTATACATAGTACACGGTTAACACGGTACCGCCATAATACTCGTGCTAAGCCAAAAAGAGTTCATTGTACTTGTTTTATCGTGAATATTTTTTAGCAGCAAAGGTAACAACACTGAAATTACAAAAAAGTAGCTGTCATTCAGAAAAACAAATGTCATTCAAATTTAAAACGCTCGTTTCACACGGGTCACGTGACTGTAAGTCGTAAGAAGTTTACCTTTGTAGTGTTCTTATTTCAATATCAAATAGAATTATTTATTTTATAGAACACACTACACAAAGTTCTTAAATCAACAATTCTTCTTGACAAACTATTTTCAACCTGCAAGCAGACGTGCAAATTAAAGATGCCAAATTATTTAACAATAATAAAGAACAGAATTTGTTGATGGAAAAACAAAGTTTGTTAGAGAAACAATTTTTAAGCAGTCAATTTTCCCTTTGGATCCAGACGGAACCGGCTGTGATATGAATCAAGCTTAACAATATTTACATTTACTCAGAAACTATACAATTATAGGTTGTTGACTCTAGCTAGCTCTGATTTTCGTGTTGATAAAACATCGCAACGTCATGCACAAAAACTTGTTTAAATATAACTTGTTTAAATATATTATTTCTAACTTTATACATACCTATCGACTATGGCTTATTTGGTCATATTTTCAGAAAGTATTTTTATGCCATCACTTGCTTTCACTATAAAAGCTATATTTAGTTTAGAGCTAAGGTCAGACACGTAAATTGAGGATAATGATCCAAAATTTGCTTGAAAAATAAAACCGAACTCATTTCACAACGACTTTGTGGAGTTGAGTGTAGGTTTCAGCTCTCCAACTCAATCTTAAACACTGGCTAAGGAGACCAAATTTGAGGAGTGGTCGATTAAACTACAGGTGTCTTTTATGACCTAATCTGAATGAACCACTTTAGCGCAAAATTTCTGTTATTTCAAATAAAGTTTTCACTTACTACCTAAAAAAATCCTAAAATAAAATTCAAACTAAGTAGCTGTCGTCTCTATTGAACTATATTCTCTCTAATAAAATAGTAGCGATGATAAGCCTAATCAGAGAAGGCCCGCCTCTCAAGCCAGAGGAGCGGGTTCGGACCCAGCCGAAGGCACGAACCAATTTGTTCATTGTGTGAACATAAGTGCGTATTTAATGTCATCTGCTATACACAACTGGAGACCGCTGTATGGCGACAGGCTCGCCCCCTGTCACATTTGGGACTGAATATCGTCCGGCGAAGTGTGGGTGTTGTACATCTCTGCCAGCCCCTTCGGGGGAAAGGCGTGACGATATGTTATGCTTAAATAGTATCTACAGAACTAAAATGATCAGCCTTTTTAATACTACTTCTTAAAAACAGTAACACAATTAGTCATAACAAATTTATTTCAGTCAATAATAGTAAAAATAAATCGGATCGATGTCCATTAAGTCCAGAAACAATAGTTTAACATAATTCGATGTTAAGTTTGTAAGTAGGTAAGGGATAATATAAGACCTGATTTTTGGTGGCTGAGCTACCCACGCCCGTAGGAGTGTACTTCTATTCTGATTCCCTACACGTGGTCCCCGAGTAGTGCTAACCGGGTAGCAAACTCTGGTGAGAGGCTTCGGCGGTGGCTAGTAACCACCCATCGGACCAAGCCACGCCGTGAAATGACCTAGTCGTGTTTCGGGATGTAGTCCGGTGTAACCGTTCCGATGACGGGTCTGAGCAGTAGCGCACTTGTAGCTCTTGACTCAACTGCAGTCTCTGTACTTCTTCACTCTACAAAACTTCAAGGCTAGAGTGAATAAGTACCTTATAGGTCGTCGTGCTCCATCTTAGACCACAACGTCGCTTAACATCAGGCGAGTACCAAAACAAAAACCTTTTAAACTATAGTGCTTCGTTTTTGAAAATCCTCACACCAATAATTAAAAGCAACACAATCACTGAGTGCTATAAATATGCTATGAAACGTGAGAAAAGCCGCAGACAAAAGCTAGTTTAACATAAAACAGTTCGTCATCCGAAAACAAATGTTCAGGTGAAGGGAGAGGTAATTAAGTTTAAGAGCGCGGCCGTGTCTCTATAGACCACTCGGAAAATTAAATTTATTTAGTTATTTAACTGCAATTTTAGTTTTCAACTTTGTTTGCTAGTTTTACTGTTTGAACAAGTTTCGTAAAACGCAGTTAGTGTTTTATGAATCGTTTTAATTCGAGTAGAATAACTGGGAATTTGATGAAATGTAACGGTTTTAGGGTTCTATTATTTTGATTAGCAATTTTTGTCAGATTGACAGTTTTTGTTTGCTTTTGATTTTGTTCCATTTAAAATTATAAGTTTGGCACATATCCAAATTATAAGCCGCTGAATGCAGCCAGTGCAAGACCGAGGTTATTGTGATGATTTGATGGGAGGGGGAACCCCCTCTGCGATGATGTCTTTATCCATGGTCGACATACCTACAACACGCACGAAACGCTTTGGTTCCTCATTTCTCATAAGGATCGTGGAATACTCTGCCAGAGTGTGTGTTCCCTGTCACTTATAATCTGGGTGTCTTCAAGTCTCGAGTAAATCGGTTTCTTCTAGGCAAGCGTGCTCCATCGTAGGCCGCATCACTGCTTATCATCAGGCATGTTGATGGCCAAACGCAAGCCTATTAAGTAATAAAAAAAAAAACCAGCAGTGGACGTCTTTCGGCTGAGATGATAAAATAAATAAAATAAAAAGCCTTTATTGCTGCTTTTGTTTAACATACTATGTACGTTTATGCCTAAATTGTATTGTATATACTAATTTTCCTTCTTAAAGGCTGAGATGATAATGATGATCAAAATTACACACAAAGGCAGAGCGAAGATAATTGACCGAGCGAGCGTTAGAGAAGCGTCTATGCTTCAGCTTCGACAAAAATGCTTTCGCATATCCGGATCTCCGGTTGAGAAATGCGACCTGTAGAAGCGACAGACGTCGGTCTACAGCTCACAGAATATCCTACTAATATAATATTATAAACGCGAAAGTTTGTAAGAATGGATGAATGGATGGATGTTTGTTACTCTTTCACGCCAGAACGGCTGAACAGATCGGGATGAAATTTGGCATAGAGATAGATTATAGTCTAGAACAGCACATAGGATACTTTTTAGCTGCGGGTGAAACCGCGGGGCGCAGCTAGTATAGTATATAGTTTAAATTGAAAGAAGAAGAACGTCGCTTAACATCAGGCGAGTTGGTGGTCAAACGGCGACCTATTCTACATAAAAAAAAAAAAAAAGATCAAAACACGAAAACTTACTATAAATAGAAAACGGATTATACTTACAGTCCATTATAGCTACTCAATAAAAAAATACAGTCAAGTATAAGAACCACGTCAAATAACATGAACTGTCTTTAGCAAACTAAGGCCTGAATCAGGGAATCGTGGGGCATTGCGCATCACGTGCAGCGTCGCGTCGTGCGGGAAAATCAAACATAATGTAAGATTCGTATTAGCTAGCAATTTAAATATATTATAAAAAATAACTTGAAATAAAATTAGTGCAGACGGGTAACACTGAATACACACAAATAACACACAAGTTTAAAAAGAAGTTGCTGCAGCGAGATGTAACGCAGTGTTCCATCTTTTCCTCTAGGTTGATCTGAGCTCTACTGCCAAGATCTCCGCGACTTTTTCGCAGAGTGAGGTTTGACAGCTACAAATAAATAACTTGATATAAGAATTGGGTTTTACTACTCGTGTCATTTTGAAAATTGGTTCTTGTTAGACTTATAGGCCATTAAGAAAATTCGTATCTACATCCTAGAGGTGACATCACAGTATATTACGGCTCGCCGTTTAATGGGGCTACAAGTGTCACATTTCACTCAGTCGTTCGCTATAAAAACATGACTTATTCGCATTACTATCTCGGAGTATCTCATATACACACCCTGACATATCTAAACGGATAACACAACAGAACACATAACCTACAACCGACTGGCGAACCAGCGACTGAATGAAGTTTGGTAAGGTTACCAAATTGAAAAGGCACATTGCGGTGGAGTGATGCCACAACTCTAGGACGTAGTACATATTAGCTTAATGCCTAAACAAATAGATTTTCGTACCGGCGGCGGCGCGTCTCTCCCACGAAACGGCTTCATAGTTAACTAACGACTTATAGTTCGACCTTGGCATGATAAGTTTTAAGCAAACACAGGACAGGTGTTCCGACTTTGAATTAGTCGAAATACAAATGGAAGTTCAATTCAAACTTTGAATAAAACTTTTGGATATAGGAATACTTTTCTATGGTTTGGGTTTACGTTGTTATAATAATAATAATAACAATCCATTTATTTCAGGCAATATAACTTGCATACAATGCAAGTTACAGAGGCCCATAGAAAATAAATACCTTACAGACTAACATACATATAAATAACATCAATAAAATTAAGTAAATCTTCTGGGCTTTTACTTTCTGTGCGGCCTCCCAGTAGCGCCGGAACACTAGCCCTTTTGGCCAGAACTCAGGCGAGAGTAGAGCTGCCTTGTGTTTCGCTGGAACCCGTAGTAAGTAAGACTTGAAATAAGTCTCACGTACAGTTGACTCCAGGCGCTGCATCGCTACCACCGGCGCCTCTACTCCCAGTCGGTTCTGCACAAACTTGTGCACGTCGGCTCCTGACATAGTCGGGTCCACCCGAGACAAGTACATCAGAAATGTCGGCTCCACGGCTTGTTATGTGGATTGTGGTGCAAATACTTACTTACATAATGTACATATGTACATTGTATATTGTTTTGTTGAACTATCCTTCCAAAAAGATAGGAGTATGCCAAAGAGCTGTAGAGAGAAGTTATTTGGGCTATAAATTAAAAACAGTTTGATAAGAGCGAAAACAAAATCAAAAGATGCAGTAACCCACGTACTAAAACTAAAATGGAAGTGGACACGTTCAAAGAGCGGGCGACGAGAGATGGTCCAAGACGATAACGAATTGGCACCCACTTGAAGCTAAACGTAGACCAGGGAGACCACACAAACGCTGGAGTGACGATATCACCAAACTGGCAGCAGGACGTGGAGCAGAGCAGCAAAAGAAAGAGCGAAATGGAAGCTAATGAAGGAGGCTTTTGGCCCGGAATGCGACTCTAACACAATATACTCTGAAGATAGTAACTGAAAAGATTTATAAAATTATACAATTATTTATATTTACTTGTAATAACTATTTAGAATGTGTTAGAAAATCAAGCTTTATTATTATTATATTAATATTATCCGTCCAAAGGTTACCGGGAAGAAATAACGCTTTATGCGATAATGTCGCCCTTGTACTTCCGAATAAATATTTGTTAGTTTTTTAAAGGTTTTCATTATGGTTTTTGGAATCCAATAAAGTTATATTGTACTGTAACGTGTGTTACGCAATTACTCTGCCCATTGTTAATCGAAATAAATGATTTTTTGTTTAATATATCGTCACGCCTTTACCCCGAGGGGGCTGGCAGAGATTTATTAAAACACCCACACTTCGCCGGACGATATTCATTCCAAATGTGACAGGGGCGAGCCTGTCGCCATACACCGGGCTCCAGTCATGTAGCAGATAACATATAATTCGCACATAATATATGTTCACACAATGAACAAATTGGTGCGTGCCGTCGGCTGGGTTTGAATCCACTCCCTCTGGCTGAGAGGCGGACGTTCTCTAACTAGGCTATCATCGCTAAAAAATGGATGACGGGTACTCGGTTTTTTAAGTTTTGAATTTTATATTATTGAAAAATGAATGTTAACACAATGAACAAATTGGTGCGTGCCGTCTATTTATTTCAATAATATTATTGAAAAATTAAGTAAAACCCGTTAAATAAATGCTTACAGCCCGCGATCAGACGTTCGAAAAGTCAATGAGTTTTGTCTTAATCTACAATAAGCTGCAAACTGTCCCCGACAAGGCGTAATAGGACAAAGGTCAATGAATTCTTTCCTAAATCCATTTGGCACGACCCTATGGCTCTGTTTTTTTTTTATGAAGTATTGGTCGGCGTTTGACCACCAACTCGCCTGATGTTAAGCGACGTTGTCGTCTAAGATGGAGCACGACGACCTATAAGGTACTTAATCACTCTAGCCTTGAAGTTTTGTAGAGTGAAGAAGTACAAAGACGGCAGCTGAGTGAGGCGCTACAAGTGCGCTACTGCTCAGACCCGTCTTCGGTTTTTTCGGTTCTTTTTCCATGTGCTCTAATTCCTTCGACAAAAATCTAAAAAGCCAAACAACCTCGAATAAAACTGTAATTTAAATGTTGACATATCAACAAGCGACTCACTGCTGATGTCCTAGACCATTATTAAAACCACATTACGACACGTACATATAATTTCCAACTTTGAAAGAAAGTGCTATACTATTTTGCTGAACAAAAATAAACCATATCATCAGAAAATCACAGTTGAAAATTAAAGCAACAGAAGCTAATCCAAATACAATTTTCAACTTCGAAACAAGGTGTCAGCTTTAAACCAATTTAGACCTTCTTCAAAGACGTTACGGTTTATAATAAAATAGCAGGAGTTCTTAACGTTATTATAGGACAAAGAAAATGTCTAATGCACCTGTAAACAGTGTAAGTGTGAATATGGATATTAATTGCCGTGGACATGTAACTTATGCAAGAAAATTACTACCTTGAAGTAAAGGTGTTGTTTGTCTGATTAACATTACAAAGCGTAAAGTATTTTTAGACCAAAGTTCACAGAAACTTGGCAAGACGATAGTTAATCAACTGTTTCTTACAATTATTTTAACTTAGACAGTTAACGAAATGATCGCCAGTTAAGGCCCGGTATTTCATGAAATCACCGAAATTAAGTATTTTTTGCGCCTAATTTGATTTGAAGAACTGTGATGATAAGGTGCAAAAAAAACTGTTAGAAGAAACAACCAACTAAAGTTTAACCGAAGTACAATTTTGAAAATAGTTCTCAATATGGAAAAAAAATCGCAAAAAGTATCATCTTTATAAAAAAAACTTATTGAGCGTGGTTCCGAATTTGAGTGAATAACCCAACGGTTACTGTATAGTTTAAATTTATGTTTGAAATAAATACAATAAAACTTAAATAAGACTAAACTAACAAATCTGGAACGAACTATACTAAACTAACAAATTTAATAGCGTGGTTCCTAAATTATTTCTTTCTTATTATTAGGTTCTAAATTTTTCAATTATTAAATAGCCAGATTAGTTCTCTAAAGTTTAACGGAGCAACTTTTTTATATTTGTGTCCTTGTTATGTTAATACCAATAAAAACAGCAAAAAAAAAATCGAGGCGCCGATCTCACTTTACCATCAAATATGATATACGATTTTCAACTCTAAATGAAGCGGCCTAAGTGCACGTCTGTTTGGGTGGAAAATGGAGGTATGACCGCGTCTTAAAGTTTGGTTCAGCTATGATCTTGTGCAGGGATAAATTAAGTATTTTGGATAAAAACTTAAAATATTCTAATTGACCGATTAAACTCAAGTTTTGACCGACATTGACTTGCGTGTACGTACCGTCAATGGTGATCCAATCACCATTAACATTAAGTAGGCATGCAGTTCATGCAACCACAATTTTCTAGTTCCAAGATACGAACCTCGAATTCAAAACAGCATCTACAGATCAAAAAACTTCGAAAAAAAAAATCTAATAACCCGGCTCAAGCTATGTTTTTCGAGTGTTTGTATGTAAGTATGTATGTAGGTATGTATGTGTGTTTGTATGAGGTTTCTTTGGCACGCCTTACAGCCTAAACAGCTTGATGGATTTCGACATGTGATGTGTCATTTGAATCGTCTTAATAGTGTAAGTGACATAGCATACAACGTTTTGCAGCCGGGTTTTTCGTTTTTCTTTTAATAATGTTATTTTAATTTACCTACTTAATAAGGGCTACTTGCTCGGGTTATCTTTTTAACTCAGAGTTCAGAAGTTAAACTGATAAATTTTCTTCCGCCAAGAGTTAGAAGCTTAACCTTGAGATAACACAATACTAGAACTAGAGTGACGCTTAAAACATACTAATTTTGAGTTAATTAATCCTGCGTAAAAGAATTTAACTCTATATCTTCTATTATACGTATCTACTATGCTGTTCTATTATATTCAATTCTTTAAATCCAACCTTTTCTTTGCTAAAGAACGAACTACTTTTCAAAACATGACTTTTGTTGTGGCTACAGAATCCTGCAAAAGTATGCTTTAGTGCTAAGCACAGTACAGAAATAATGCACACTTTCAATGCGAAATGTGCAATAATCCAAGATTTCCTTTCCTGGGGCTGTTATTGTGTTCGATATTAAGGCGAAGATAGTCTTTTTAAGCGACGCAAAAAGGAGATTTAAGGTTTTCGATTGTATGTATGTATATATGTATGTATGTATGTATATATGTATGAATGTATATATGTATGTATGTATGTGGGTATGTACCTATGTATGTATGTATGAGGATTCTTTGGCACGCTCTACAGCCTAAACACCTTGATGGATTTCGACATGTGAGGTGTCATTAGAATCGTCATGATAGTAGGAGTGACATAGGTTACAACATTTTGCATCCGGGTTATTTGTGTTTCTCTTAATAGTATTATTTGTTTTGTCTAGTAAGGTGAAGATAGTCCTTTTTAGCTTTTTTTGTCGCTAATTGGGATGAAGTCATTATAAGGGGTCTAGTTACACTTACTCGTAGTAATCTAGTCGTATCAAAATTTAGTATTAAAGCATCTTACCCAAGCAAAGATAAAATCACAGAGAGAAAGTGAAAAAAAAATTGTATCACACTTGAAATTATAAAAAATAAAAAAAATAGAAATTGTGTCCATCGAAAATTCCTGTAAAATGCTTTCAATGGTCATTATCCTCATCATGTCAGCCCAGAAGACGTCCACTGGACAAAGGCATCTCCCAACGACCGGTCTCACGCTGTCCAGCGGTTTTCTTACCAGATCGGCGGTCTACCTTGTGGGAAGCCTACCCAATTCAATTCAATTTCAATCATATTGCAAACAGTTTAAGACTGAATTTTCTCAGTAAATTTATGATAGTATTTTTTTAACATTGCATTTTTTTTATTATATTGATACTAAAAAATTAAATGCTCGAAAGAAATAGCAGGCTATCGTTTACCTCTCCCCCTTAATACGAGATTGCTTTCGTTCCAACCACATGCATATTGTATTGTGTTCTTGGCATGGCTAGAATTTAGAAGCCTAGTTTAGTAAGAAGCTTGAAACCTTCTACTCAATTTTCGTAGAATATGATTTTTTACTTAGTATCTACCTTAACAAAAAAAAAAAAATTACAACACCTCTAAATGTTACCTGAATATTATTTTTCACAACAGTATTATAAACATTTCAGTAACATTACATTAGATACTACTAGTAAAAAAAAACATTACTTTATTTATTTTCATTTGTTATTTATTGGAAATTGATTTTTGCAAAAAATACTAATTTCGGTTAATAACCTACATTTAATTAAAAAAACAGCATAGTTCTCGTCTCGAGCCAGCTGAGTGTTAACAATATGACATCTGTTACAAAAGCACACCACCGATTACGTCAGGCCCGCCTTAACCCATGTTTCATATTGACTTTGTACAATTTTGTTTACAAAGGTTAATAAAAAAACTTTATTTTCAACCATTTTGTTGTCACGACATTTATTTTACCTACCTAACCTAACCTACCTACCTACCTTACTAACCTAACCTAACATACTTCTAATAAAAAAAGACCTCAAAGATCTCGTCCCGAGCCAGCTAAGTGTTAACAATATTACATCTGTTACAAAAGGCACAACGCCGATGTCACACCGTAATCCATGTTTTATATTAGCTTTGGACGATTATCTATACAGAGGTGTTAAAAAAATAGTTATTTTGTTGTCACGATATTTATTATACTTTTTGCAAAAAATAAACATAAGTATTTACTATTCTTAATCAACAACCTACTTCTAATAAAAAAAGCGGCAAAGATCTCGTCCCGAGTCAGCCAAGTGTCAACAATATGACATCTGTTACAAAGGGCACACCGCAGATGACGTCACGCCGTAACCTATGTTCCAAATTAGCTTTGTAAGATTATGTATACAAAGGTGGTAAAACAATTTTTTTTAGTTATTTTGTTGTCACGTTATTCATTTTATTGCAAAACAACCCGTAGCATCTCGCTATGACAACAGGTTATTTTTGCAAAAAATAAATATAGATACTAACTATTCTTACTCAACATCCTACTTCTAATAAAAAAAAACAGTACAGAATACTTTTTGCAAAAAATAAACATGAGTACTTACTATTCTTAATCAACAGCCTACTTCTAATAAAAAAAAACCTCAAAGATCTCGTCCCGAGCCAGCCAAGTGTCAACAATATGACATCTGTTACAAAGGGCGCACCGCCGATGACGTCACGCCGTAATCCATGTTTTATAGTAGCTTTGGACGATTATGTATACAAAGGTGTTTAAAAAAAAACATTTTTAGTTAGTCACGTTATTTATTTTATTGCAAAACAACGCGTAGCATTTTACTATGACAACAGATATTTTTTGCAAAAAATAAACATGAGTACTTACTATTCTTAATCAACAACCTACTTCTAATAAAAAAAAAACATTAACGATCTCGTCCCGAGCCAGCCAAGTGTCAACAATATGCCATCTGTTACAAAGGGCGCACCGTCGATGACGTCACGCCTTAACCCATTTCGTCGTCACGCATTCACAGACGGCTGCCCATCCCTGCGCAGCCTACGACTCTTTATGGGAAACCACAGAAAAAATGACACTAACGTTGGAAGACACGCGCCGCTTAAGTTATCTTTGGTTGGGTAAATTCGGCTTAAGTTAAATTAAACATAAAACGAATTCTTAAAGGTTAGAAAGGGATTTTGATTCTAAGATGTAGATCTAGCATGTAGATATGGTGTGCATAGGTCAGTTATCGACCGAGTGAGCATTAGTGAGCGAAGTCTATGCTTCAGCTTTGACAAAAATGCTTTTGTATGTCCGAATTCTGTCTGGATCTTTATTTTAGTCAACGGGTCGCATTTCTGAACTGATTTACTTGAATTATACAGAATTCAAGTAAATCAGTCGAAAACTATCGAACTTGCTCAGAAAATTTCACGAGGATCGGTTCAGAAATACGACCTGTAGAGGAACACAGACGCCGGCCGCGAGGTCTCTAGCTCATAGAGCCACTATTCTTAAAATTAATCTGATAAGGTATTGGGTATTGTCTATGTTGTGCCGATTATAAATATCGGAGATATGAAAACTTCATGCCTCCGACATTTATAATCTAACTGTAGAAAACTAGTTATTCGTGCGGAACCGTGACCTTCCGATCCTTAAACCTTTATCAACCTTAACATTTATAAATAAATAAACAGTGTAAAAAAAAAACAAATAACACATCCTACTAATATTATAAACGCGAAAGTTTGTAAGAATGGATGGATGGATGGATGTTTGTTACTCTTTCACGCCAGAACGGCTAAACAGATCTGGATGAAATTTGGCACAGAGAAAGATTATTGTCTAGAATAGCACATAGGATACTTTTCAACCGCGGGTGAAACCGCGGGGCGCAGCTAGTGACAAATAAATCAAGAAGTAACATAACTATTTACGTAAAACTTGCTAGGAAACTGCTTCTGCTACGACGTTTACGTAGCATTTTGCTACGCCGTAGACTGCGCTACGTAAAAAATTGCTACATAAATTTTAATTTTACACCCCTGTAACTCTTAAAGTAATTTAGTTATGTTATTTTTTAAATCTAATCGAACACTAATTACGGCTCGCTGCGCCCACAAAAATAAGTGCGCATTAACTTAAAGTTAATAAGAAATGGTTATTAATCGGCCATTTTTCCTCATTTCGTTGCGGCACGATATTTTCGCTTATCGGTCGATCTAACGTTCTTTGAACTTATACCGGCCTCAAGACGCTCGTAAAATAATTCCGACTTTGAAATCAGTTCCTGAACAAAATAAAAGTTATTGGACGAGCTTTCAAAGTTCCAAGTTGCGTTACTGACGGTGATGTAAGACACTCTCAATGTCAAATTATCAAAGGAACGTTATAAATGTAACAAAGTTGGAATTTTTGTATAAATTGCTTTTTTGTAACTTTTATGCTAATGTTGTATTATTTGGCCGCGTGGAAATAGTTTTGTGTTTTGAAGTTATTAATAAGTTTGTGGGATAAGTAAATAATGCATTTCTTTTACTGAGTTAATTTTTCCGCGTTGCGTTCTTGAGCTTTACAATTTTTTTTTTATATTTTCATCTGAAGGAAATTTAAGTTCAGTACTTAACTTTTTGGTTGATAAATTATGTCTTAGACTCGTAAATGCTTTTTAGTAATTTACCTAGAGCTATTTTTTTTTAATAATGGTGTTTTCATTACTTTCCTCAAAATAATTATTTTAAACAAAGTTAAAAAAAAATTGCACAATTAAAATTTAAGCAACAATTTATAATTTAAAACAAAATAAAATTTAAATTAACTAAAGAAAACTAAAATAAACGTTGTATACCTACATCCAACTATAAGTACAACCTTTTTTGTCTAAAGTCACAAAAGAAGCCAATAGTATAAAAAACTGTTTGCTCAGCAACTAGCAACTAATTTGCTCATATTATGCGAATGTGACCTTTGGCGTATGCCGCGAAAGGACGGTGGGCCTGAAATTACTTCACGTCGGGTCCCATAGGCCCATAGCGCTTTCACATCGATTGCTACGGGTTAATAACGTCACATGCTCTGTTAAGATACTCTAGAGCATGTAGATCGCTGTTATGTTTAATTTTAATGGATCATTAACATTTTAAAGGTCCTATCTCCGTTCATATTACTTGGCCGTTATGGTTTAAAATTAATTAGAGAGTATTAAAAAGCGTTCGGAACCAATGTCTTGAATAAAACTTAACATAACATAATATATTGTCACGCCTTTCCCCCGAGGGGGCTGGCAGAGGTGTAATACAACACCTACATTTTGCCAGACGGTTTTAGTCCCAAATGTGACAAGGGGCGAACCTGTCGCCATACCGGGCTCCAGTCATGTAGCAGATGACATACAATACGCACATATGCTCACACAATGAACAAATTGGTGCGTGCCGTCGGCTGGGTTCGAACCCGCTCCCTCTGGCTTGAGAGGCGGGCCTTCTCCCAACTAGGCTGCCATCGTTTTTAATAAAACTTATAAGAAGCTGATTATGTATGTTTGGGTTTAAAAAAAAGATTAAAAATAAAGTACATATGCCATTTTTGTAACATGAATAAGATATACCTTAACCTTCACACAGTTACAAAGTTTCATATTTATTAGTGTCATATACCTAATTGCACAAGTATTATGTCTGGGTCGGGCGTCGAGAGGCCCGTGCAAAGCGACTACATTACCTGCGATGGTGGCCAAGTTACGGAACTAAAATTTCAGACAGGTAACGTTCAGTTCAGCTCAGAGAGTGCGGTAGTGGCTCCGTCAGTCGACTTTTTTGATGAGTTGGTTGTATACTATACAAGATCGCTCAGTACACGCGAGTCGTCATTAATTTAGATTGGCAACCCTCCTGACTTCGATTGCGTATTCCATGAAAGTTATATCGGTGTTTGAGACGATCCACGTTCAGTTATCTCATTAACCATTTAAGGAGGAAGTTTTCGATAGCTTAATTTATTTTAGATTGGTTTTAATTGGATTGGAGTGAGAGAAGACAAATATAACGGAACTATGTAATATATTACAATGGCCTACAAAAAAAAAATGTTTTGGTGCAGCTCTGTTCGTATCTGTAGTCGGTAAAGTAGGTAGTATGAACTACATTGCTGCTACTAGATGTCAGCTGACAGCTCTGGTTTACCTGCAATTCTTATTTTACATTTTTTACGGTTTTATTCAAAATCAGTCCATGTTTTAACTACTTTTATGACATTAATCGTATAAATGTATGATGGCAAGTAATTCAAGAAGTTGCATTAACGATCCTGATATGTTTTGTTACACATGCGGTGAGTATATAGTGAAAAATCAACGGAAACCGATTAATGACACGGTATTCCGCTTGAATTCTGTATACTTTCTTCCCCATGAAAAAGAGCTGCTATGAAAAATGTGACTAAATTCTCAGCTCACAAAATATACCCAAAATCAGGTCTAAAATCTTAGGCACCAAAATGAGTGTGGGTCAGTGTTATGAATTAGTTTTTGAGATTTTTAGTTAAGAACTTATGTGACCGCGAGCGACTTTAAGCGAGGCGAGTGGCGACGACGTCCCGATGACGCCCCAATGACTCCGCGATTTTAATAGATGCTCTGACGAAGTAACTATTTAGTAATCTGTGGCTGCGTTCTTGCGGTGAATTCGATGCGAGCTCATCCATCAGCCATGGGACGTCCACTGTTGGACATAGGCCTTCCTCATAGATTTCCAATAAGACCGGTTGGTAGCGGCCTGCATCCAGCGCGATCTTGCGATCTTCACAAGGTCATCTGTCCACCTCGTGGGTGCTCGAGCTCGCTTCGCTTTAAAATCGCTAGCAAATCGCCAGTGCGATAGAACTTTTATAGCAATTTTAATTGACACATATTTTTTGATGACACAGTTATTTTGACAGTTTGATATATTATACAATCTGTGTTGAAAATGTAAAGTAAATGTTTAATTTTTGAAAATAAATAATCATTGTGTTAAATTTGGTTTTTCAGATTTATTAAGTAGTTACTCTGACTTAAATAATTTGATAAGGACTCACTTATTTGTTAAAACCTTATACCTAAGCAGCCAAGCTATTTTAAATAACTGTCGGATAGATGATTTATTTAAATAAATTTGACATCGATATCGTGAATTTATTAGTAAACGGAATCCTAATGATAACTATCCTAACTAATATTTTAAATGTGAAAGTGAGTTTGTTTATTTGTTCGTTACGCTTTCGCACCTTAACTACTTAACTAATGATCGTGAATGGATATATTATGCGATGTCAAGAGCACTGAAAAGGACATAAATATTATTGTATTGTTAACCCCGAAAAAAATAACAGGTTCTGTGGAACCGCTGGTAGAAACCACAGAAGCATTGTTTGATAACTCAAACAAAACACTAACATGATATTGGTAAAGCCAATCACGGCTTTTAATTTATTTAGTATTTTGGGCAAACTGAAACATTGGTTGTGAAATTAGTTTTGTTATAAAAAAAATTGTATCAAACTAAACTTTAAACTTTTGTTTGAACTTTCACAATTTTTTTAGGTTAATTCAAGTTCTATAAGGAAGTAAGAAAATAATGTAAATCTTGAATAATTTAAACGTAAGCGTTTTGGAAATTGTTATAATGTGTAAGATAGTGAAGTAAATTAACTAATTGTCAACAAATAGCAAATCGCACATTATTTATAGCAACTTAGCCTAACATGTTAACATTAACTAGCATATAAAAGTAGCACGTAAAATAACATATAGCAGTTAGCACGTTAATCAAATATCATAAAACAGTAAGCAGTATAATAAAATATCATATAACAGTGATAACAATGACCGTTATAGGTGTTCGTCATTGTTCGGGCCGGATGGTGTGGAGCGAGGGAGCGCCGGCGCGGGCCCCGAACTACGCCGGGCGCGCGGGCGCGTGCTAACATGGGCCGCCCTAGGTGAGCGGAGCGCGGCGGCGGTGCATGTACGCGGCAGCGGGCGGCGCCTCGCTCGCGGGCCGTAAGGTGAGTAACAAAGCATTCGTTGATACTGATCTTAGTTCTTGATGTGCCAAATCAGGGACCCTATTCGGAGATATGAGATTCTCATCTCACATTTTATCGTCCTTGTTGCTCTCATTTGAAACGTCATAGGTGTGAGAATGACCAAGATAAAGTCTCATCTCATCTCACGCGTAGGAATAGCCCCCCAGGGACCCTATTCGGAGATTTGTGATTTTCATCTAATTTTTTTTTCGTCTTTGTTGCTCTGGTTTGAAACGTCATAGGTGTGAGAGTGACCAAGATAAAATCTCATCTCATCTCACGCGCAGGAATAGCCCCCCAGGCCTTCTGCCGTTCGGTGAGCTTGGTTGGCTAGAAGCAGTGAGAAATAACAGTAAAGAGTCACTTTCTCTCAGTAACAACAGTCAAACATAGCGTTGAGGACTGTATTATTAATAAGTCTATTTTAATATTAACTCTACATTATGTTTTTATAATACGGCTGTCTGTTGTTCCTTTATAAATAAATAAAAATAAAAAACATTTTCTGAGTGTCGTTATGCATACCATACATTATTTATAGGTACAGTTTAAATAAATATTCAGGACATTTTGAACACACGGTTGTTTGACTCCAAACTAAGCGTGCATAGGTATTTCTATTTAGTAGTTAGTAGTTTCAAATACATACTTAAATAGATATAAACACCCAGGCACTTCAGACAACATAAACAAATGTTTATCACATAACTGTTGTGTCGTATTATGAATATCAACTGAGCCACCGGAGCAGTCAAATTTTGACTTTATGTCGCTAGTATAATTCGGGCAGTTTATTACTGAACATTTTTGCATCGCGTAATGTTGTAGTTGGATCGTAATTGTCTTACTACTAACCAAAAAGTCGGCGCAATGCGTAGCGTGCGTCGGGTTCTGGTGCGAACATTTTTGTTGCATGTTTGTGGCTCTTTGATAATATTTCTCAATGGCCAGAATATATGATTAGAAATCTGTTTTACTATAATTATGAATTCTATTTGGACACTTGTGCAGTGTACAGTTGAACACATTCTTTCAATAGTTTGGAACCACTAGCGATGGAAAGCTAACGAAGCAAATTGGGAGTGTCAAAGAGGATAAGCACTTTTAGATTAGCTCTGCGTTTGTTTCGATGTCTTTCCAGGAACGTGTAGGTAGCTATTGCCATAACCTACTCAAAGGTTTATTTAAATGACAGTAGAAGAAGAATTATTTTTTGTTTTTCATAGTTAATTCAAATTTCGTTTTGTCAGAAACCATTATACGTGCCTCAAACAGAGTCGATATTAAATTGTATGAAACCCCTTCTGAAACTCCTTCCCTTTACTTCTCATGAGTTCTACATCTTTTGTGTTTCTAACATGTATTTGTTTTACTATTTGCAGGCGCGCCAGCACGGCCGCCTGCCCGTGCCGCCGAGCCCGCACCCGGACAGCCCGCCCCACCACCCGCCCACCGGCGTCCGCCTCTACTCCTGCGCACACTGGGAGTCGCGCTTGCTCGCGCCGCCACCTCCGCCTCTCGCACCACCCGAGCCGCACTCACCATGCGATGTCGTCGAGGTATACCATGCCTGTGGTGTTGTTTCTCGGTGTGTCTATGTACTTAGTTTAAGCATGGTATCTGTATTGTATAGCTATAAGTCTCATCTATGTGTAGTATAAGAGCCATCAGTTTATAGCCTCGATTGGTAGCTGCTACTTTAATTGTATCATGGGATGCTAGCTATTGTAAGCATGTGTGTATTGAATTGAGACAATGCAACGTACGCCACCTTTTTTGACGTTACCCTTAATTTCCCGCCATTCGATGTTCGCTTACTGATCAATTTTTCTTTTCGTTTTTGAGAGTTGACAACCAATAAAATGTATAACGCAGTGTTAACAAGTGAAGTGATTAAAGTGGGCCGGCCATGAAACAGCGACACCTAGCGGAGCGCAGCGTCCGATGGCAGGTGTCGAAGACTCAAAGACTGCGACTTGACGTGCGGAATGAAACATGAGCGATGAGCCAATGTGTGTAAAACATTCGTGAAAAACTTACTGATTCATAAATAACGCCAAATTGCGCTTGCTTCCATAAAGTATTCTATTTCAAACATATCGTAATTTAAGATAACGACCACTAATTAATTAAAAATAACAAATAGCTCTATTAAAATTAAGCATAGTATTTGCGCCTTTCTTGTGCCTATCTCAATTCTATTCTAAATCCAAGTGAGATAAAACGAAAGTAATCAATTCTGTGATGGGACTAAAATAAGAGTGATCGGTGTTTGGTGTGTAAATAATATTCTGAGTAGTAACTTAAACTCGCTAGCTAGATTAGCATTAGCTTTTTTCTAAATAACGCGTTAAAATAAAAATAGCAATTGATATTTGCTATTTCGTGTGTTAACACGTGGGCCGCTCAAAGATAGGCTGAGTTATCAGTGAAAGCTCACGTAAGGCCACAAACCTGGCAAGTATGCAGGCAGCTCTTATGCTAAGATCGAAATCGCGGGAGAGAAGAAAACAGCGCTTGAAAAGAGGATGGAAGTACGACCTGCCGAGCAATGTCGCCACCAAGCAGATTGCTCCGTTCCCAAGATATCCTCCTGCTTCATGGGTATGTATTCAATTCTATTACCATAACGCTTTTAAATAGATAGTTCGAGAGTAGTGAGAGAATGTTCCATCTTAAATTAGTTACGTCAAAAATAACTGAACAACTAATGTTAGCAAAACAATAATAATTAGGTATGTTTATTAATAAAACGGTAGAAAAACATATTTTTTACAGGTGATTTCGTTGCCATAATAAATAACTTCATTTGAAAACATTCACCTTCTTTGTTGGCTACTGCCGATCTCTTTTTTCCGATTCTTATTTACACAACACGTCAAAACGACTCGTGCAGAAAAAAGGTCTAATCCTTTTTTATTAACTGTCAAAATTCTTAAACCGTCGTTACGATAAAAATGTGAATAGACTTTTTAACAAAACGTTAAAAATGTTTACTTGTTCAACGCAGGTGCAAAAAGTACAAAGAGATATGTGTTTAATTATCTATGTACGTTAGGATTTATATCAACTTTAACAGGGTATAGAAAATGGTACCGTTGTTACTCCGGGAACTGTCATCCCGTGTCAAACTCACGGTGTCCAGAAAATTCTGTGCTGATATTTGAATAGGCTACTGACAGGTTAATAAGGATATCTAAAAACAATTGCTCAAACCTATTTGGACAATTTGCGACCGTTTGTTATTTTGCTCTTTGGACATTGTGCGACTAAGCCTTAGTAAGTCGTTTGCTTTAAAATACTTTTTTTTAATAAGCTTAAATTGCGATAAAAAGAATAATCAAGCTACTCTTAGTAAGCTCTTTAATATACTACTCATATTGTAGCAGTGCATCAAAAATAACTTGTTCGCCATTTTGGGTGTTCCGCCATGTTGCGTTTAGAGTGACGTCACTCGGTTTTTCGAGTTACTCTCAGCAAGCCCTTTCATTTGATACCAATATTGTAGGAGTTTATTGAAAATAACTCATCCGCCATTTTTGGGTGTTCCGCCATGTTGGATTTAGAATGACATCACACGGCTAACTATGCATTTTCATCCAAGGTCGGATAGAGTTGGAAGGGCCCGGGTGGCTCTCCATAAGCTAGGGGCACGAGACGGGGTGTAGCCCCCAACCTACTTACCGTCTCGCTTACGGCAAGTCTGAGGGAGGCCCGCGCCGTCTGGGGCCCAGCTGGCAAATACCACCCTGACTATATGGCCAGTCCGACTCTATTTTCATCCAAACTAAACGTGCATTAAATTTTAGCTCAATCGGTTGAAGGTATCTGCTTCAAAGTTGATTTGGACGATTCCACCCGATCAAACATAGTTACATTTTTTTTTATGTAGAATAGGTCGGCGTTTGACCACCAACTCGCCTGATGTTAAGCGACGTTGTGGTCTAAGATGGAGCACGACGACCTATGAGGTACTTATTCACTCTAGCCTTAAAGTTTTGTAGAGTGAAGAAGTACAAAGACGGCAGTTGAGTGAGGCGCTACAATTGCGCTACTGCTCAGACTCGTTTTCCGAACGGTTACACCGGACTACATCCCATACATACATTACATTGCATTGCATACATAGCATTGCAAGTTAATGAAAAGATTGTGAAAATAGATGGTTTAGGTATATTATGATGTGTTATGCAACTTGTGCAACTTATATTCTTTTATTTCAATTTTTTTTCCTAGCATCGAAGTTATTTTTACCAAAAACAAAGCAGTTTCATTAATTCTCTCATTTACCTCATTTTAAATTCAAGCCAAAAACTATTTTATTACGTCAAGCTGAAAACTTTAATTGAAATTGTACAAAACAGTTAACAGAGCGTCAATTGCACGCACGTTCCGGTGATTTCCCGTAGGTTAATTAAATGGGTATAGTATTGAATTATTAATTAATAATTTATAGCAGGCTCGCTGTGCTGACATTCAATTATTCACTCGCGTCGTATGTAGGTATTCGCGTGGAAAACTGTGTAGGTACTTGGAAAATTTATATGAATAGAAACTGTAGGTAAATATGTTGCTGCTTTTGAATTTTTTGCACATTGAATTAGGAACGAATCGTAGCTGCATTTTAAAAATTTGATTCGGACAGCATAATAATAAGGAAGTATTAATGTAAAAGGACACAAGCTTTTCAATTAGGGTCGACTGGAGCAAATACGACTGTGAGGCAATTGCGTATTTCGAGAATTACTGACAAACAACTCAGAAATTAGGCGCCACCTACATCTTTTTTCTATCTTTAGTTACAATAATCTGTACTAGATGGATTTGTGAAGGGTTTGTCAGTAATTCTCGAAAGATGCAATTTTCCCACAGACGCATTTGTACCAGTTGACCCCATAATTTTATTCCTACGTTCCGGTTTTATAACCTAATTAGTTATAGTACCATAATTAATCGGATTGTCACCGAACTTTCATAGTAAGTATGTAAAATTTCAGCTTGGTCAGATATGTACATATGTATTATGTATGTAGTAGAAAAGTGGTTTGCTGAAACAGACTAATTCATATTGACATACCCTACATGCATATTAACATTGCTAGTTAAATAAAACATTCATATCGTCATGCCTTTCCCCCGAGGGGGCTGGCAGAGGTGTCATACAACACCCACATTTCGCCGGACGATTTTTAGTCCCATATGTGACAGGGGGCGAGCCTGTCGCCATTCACCGGGCTCCAGTCACGTAGCAGATGACATACAATACGCACATATGCTCACACAATGAACAATTTGGTGCGTGCCGTCGGCTGGTTTCGAACCCGCTCCCTCTGGCTTGAGAGGCGGGCCTTCTCCCAACTGCCTAGTTGTAAAGTTGTTGTTGCCTGCCTAACTGTCATCGCTTTAAATAAAAGCTCGTAATAAGCCCTTTTTTATTACACCTAAGTACCTATACTGTAGGGTTGAATTTACATGTTTACAAAAATACTTCCTAGACTTTCAGTAGGCTGGTTTTTTCGTCTGAGTTCTTAGACCATTCATTTGGACATTAGTGAATAGTTTAGTTTGTATAGTTTGTACATTAACTATACTACCTAAAGTCAACATTGGCTTTATAGTTTCCACGTTTGAATGCAAACTGAAAAGTGTTCACTCCATCGACAATTTTTAAGATTTTCCGCATTGTACCGGGACTTAAAAGCACACTGTCTTTATTAATTATGTTCACTCTCTAAGTGCTTTGTTGCCCATCAAAGTTAAATAAACCGTATAATCGGGCAGAGGAAACTGATAGGTATAGATTGTAGTCATTTTATTTAAGATCTTACTTTTTTAGATACTGTTAAATACATTTATTTTGTTAAGTGCATAAGTAAATTAAAAATGCAACGTAACACAAAAAAAAAGAAAAACAATTTCTTTTTCGTAATTTTCTAGCGTGGTGTTTGAAGTTTACCTCCTCGGTTCACTAAACATAAAAAAAACGCGTCACTGAAAAAAATTATAAAAATTCAGATAGCATTTTAAAACGCTAAAACATACTCCTGGCGCCAGCTATTCATGCTCTGAACAACAATGCATCAACGCGCATTCATCCGTGAAAGTACGCTCATAGAACAATACCGGGAAGTGAATAGCAGAGCAACAGATTACTGGCAAAGCGATGCGGACTACTGAACGAGCATGTTAGAAAATGGAAGAACATTGGTGAGAATGTTGTTGGAAGGAACATCGTTGTTATGCTTTTCCTGGAAGAAGTTTTGTTTTTCAAATGCAAATCTTTTTATTACATGCATTTAGTTTAGTTTAGGTTTCAGATTTTGCTTGTCAACATCGTTACAGTCTTTTACGTCCCCCTTCAGGGACACCGACTCAACGTCCCTTTTTTTTGTTTAGGGGGAGGTAAATGCCACGTCCCTACGTTGAGGGTGGTTTAGCCGTTATATCCACCACGCTGGCTCGGAGCGGGTTTGTGGATATCACACGTTTTCTCTGGTTTCCTCACAAAAAGTTTTGTTACGTGAAGGAGTTTTTTTTGAGTTACCCGGGTACCATCGGGCTATGTGGAATTGTACACACTAAAACCCTTCGGGAGGCCTAACTTGTGCTTGACAGACCTTGCCGATGCTTGGTGCTTTTAGGAAGACCGTTCAAAATACACCGCAAGAATTTAGGTCTTGTTTTAGTTTGTATCTTTATTTCACACAATTTTTTTTCTATGTTGGGTGTTAATATGTAATTAAGTATGTATTTAAAAATATCTAAGTATGTATATCAGTCCCTGGCAGCCATAGTACAAGCTTTGCTTAGTTTGGGGTCAGGCGACCGTGTGTGGAAGTGTCCCGAATTTATTTATTTATTTATTTTTATTTTAGCTTCTATATCACACTTCGTTTGATAATTGCAAAATTTATTATTAAGAGTTATACTCTTAGTTGCTTTTTTTATTGAAATGGCCGAGTTGATCAAAGCGTGATTCACGGCGGGAGAAGCAGACACAGATAAACTCATAATGTAGAAATATTATAGGTAAGCAACGTTATTATGTTTGAAGGAGCGGAAAAACACGGAGTACAGCAAGTTGCTTTCATATTCTAACTAGTTGGATAGGTATTTACTTAAAACAAAATGCAAATAACAATTTTACAAAAAGTTATTTCACAGAAAAATCTGCGCGCTCGTCAATTTTTTCAACTGAAACTTTCCACGAACTCTCGGTAAATTACCGATGCTGATCACTAAGAGCTGCAGCCATTTAAATTTTTCACTTTAAAGTTTTCATTTCGTTGAAATTGTACTCTCGCTAATTACTGGCCTAGTTTCAGTTCATGGAATATGCATCCAGCGTCCTTTATGTGCTAGGCTAGGTAATGCTTGTACTACGATGAGATAGACAGATGGACAACTTGGTACAATCCCGCTGCGTAAATCCACTGGATATAACCAGAGCACGAGGAAAGAAACTACCAATAGCATCACTTCATTTGAACAGTAAAGTTATCCTACTGATGTTTTTTTCCGGTGTAAAACTATCCTTAGATATAGCCATTTCTATGCGAAAATTTGTATGGATGTATGGATGGATGGATGTATGGATGGATGGATGTATGGATGGGTGTTTGTTACTCAATCACGCCAGAACGGCTGATCGAATCTGGATGAAATTTGGCACAGGGATAGATTATAGTCTGGAATGGCATATAGAATACATTTTTAACCACGGGTGTAGCCGCGGGGTGCGTTCAAATCAAATAGATAAATGGCAAAATTTACACATTTCCAAAAAGCCTTTACTCGTAAAGAGACTACATAATTATGTAAATCATACAAGCCTGAATATAAGTGAATACATAATATGACAAGAATGCATCATACTCGTATTTTCTTTTTTATTTTATTCTTGACCGATGGATCAAGCTCATCAGCAGTTGTAACCTTAATTACGAAGTCATGGAAGAGTCAGTAAAACATTAGAATGACGATCTTGGCGAATTGTGACAGGAACAACGAGATTTGGTGAAACACGTAAAACGAAAAACCCAAGGCTAAAACCAACAGCTGGACAGCATAATCCTGACTAACATAATAAATGCGAAAGTGAGTTTATTCGTTTGTTAAGCTTTCACGCCTTAACTACTCAATCGGTCTTCATGAAATTTTGCATACACATTGTAAGTGGCACACAAAAGAAAAGGTATGTAATTTTTAACCCAAAACACTAACGGCTCCTCAAGGGCCGCGGTGAAACCGCGACGTGCAGCTAGTCCTTACTACTAATATTATAAACGCGAAAGTTTGTGAGAATGGATGGATGGATGGATGTTTGTTACTCTTTCACGCCAGAACGGCTGAACAGATCTGGATGAAATTTGGCACAGTGATAGATTATAGTCTAGAATAGCACATAGGTTACTTTTTAACCGCGGGTGAAACCGCGGGGCGCAGCTAGTAAAAAAATAAATTGCACGTCTGTTTCCGTTTTTTGTCGAGTTTTCTATCTGACCTTTAAATCTGTGTTTTACAGTTTGTACGTCGTGGGGATAGTTGGGTGACAATTTCAGGAGAAGGCGAGACTCAATTTGTGTTTATGAACGGGAGTATAATTAATGAGGTTGGGGTATACGTAACAAGTGCTTGAAGGTCTCTCGTGTGGTGACGGAAAAAACAACAGGTAGGTACTTGGGTTTGTAACTCACTCAGCTCACTTCACCAAACTTTAATTGAGCGACTATTTATTCAACTGTCCATTGACATTTAACTTATTGATGAGCTGTCAGAAACAGTCCATTTAAAATTTAATCGTTCAAGTTTAGGTAAACTTTGGTCTTACTGACCTTTCAAGGACAAGAATTCGGAGCGTTAGCTTTTTGGATCAATTTAGGGTTTGACAAGCTCTGACATTCAAATCAAAGGGCTTAGAACCTTTGCGGCTTCCTCCCACCACCACCTTGATTTTTTTATAAGTTTTCGCGGGCCTTGAAAGTAGTAGGTATTATGTGGGGATACTTTAGGGTACCGAATATTAACATTTTGAGTTCGTATAAATATTCTCTATCTATATAAGCATATCTACGACTTATATAGTACTAGCTGCGCCCCGCGGTTTCACCCGCGGTCCCACAGAAACCGTTTATCATAATAAAAAGTAGCCTATGTCCTTTTCTGTACCCCAGACACCATGTATGCAAAATTTCAAGACGATTGGTTGATTAGTTGAGACGTGAAAGCGTTACAAACAAACAAACAAACAAACGAACAAACTCACTTTCGCATTTTTAATATTAGTTAGGATGCGGAAACTTTGATTTATAAAACAAGCTGCCGACAGGTAGATAGCTTAAATAGAAAATTGTTCAAATCCATTACAGCCATATTTCAGAGGTGCGGGTATAAATTAGCATCATTTATGGCATATTCTGTACATCAAAACAAACATCTTTTGTTCTACAGTTTTTCCCAAAACTTAAGACTGATACCAGTAATCCTGCATACTGTCTCTTGTATAACAGAATAGTAAATTTTAGAACACATTATTTTATCACGTATACCACCCTACACAGTTTGTAATAGGAAATTTGAAAACTAATAAACGTTGTACACCCTAGGAATACTTAGTCACAGTTCTGTCTTTTCCAATCAAGTTAAAAAAAAAGAAATGAAAGACAAGACGCTGTACGTGTGTCACAGGAGGGAAGGGAAAGTAGAGAAAGAGTTCACGCACAATGACCCAAACAAGTGGCTAAGTGCTAAAAATGTACCGCAAAACAAACAAACAAACAAACACGTGTGTCACAGTCTTAACATTGCTCTATTAAGACCAGTCTTTTATCATATTTTTAATACAAGATACAAAAGGCTCTCCATCCAATTTCCACCGTTTCTCAGCTGAAAGAAGCGACGGCCTGTAAAAAAGAATAACGTACAGCTGGTTAACTTATATTTAAATAACCTTAATAACGCAACAAAGCAATCTAGAAGCACGCCGCTGAGCTTCCGATACAGCTGGCAGTGACTGAGTAAGCTAAAAAAACTGCTACGTTTACATAGAGTTTGTAAAGCAAGCGCTGTCAGCACCCATTCAGGTATACCTACTGCGGAAGCCATTATCGCCTTGGAAACTCGCCTTAACTCGCAAATGTGACCTGACAAAGTGCTAACCTTATCACAAGGGTGGCAAAGTTGCAAATTGAATGGCAAGAGTTTAGCTGAAGGCACATGATGGAGCGGCGTGAGTGACGGTGCGAAAGTTTCACTCGTGACGCCTTATTGCCTGGGAGTATCTTTTGATGGCTGACTCAATTTTATACATGAACGCCGTTTTGTAAAACAAGATTTGTAATTATAAGGCGGTGGCTTTTTGCGGGCTCTGCTCCGTGTTTTGTGCACTAATAGCGTCCATGGTTTTTGTCTGTTATCTTGCAGGACTCTGGACCCTTAATTTTTTCGGGACAACAACGTTGCGTAAGTTATGTACGAGGGAAATATAAAATGTTGAGATGGGTATCAAGTTTCAAAGTACTTAAGTACTAGTAGTAATAAAGTGCCTATTCTTAATACTAATTCTACTAATATTATAAAAGCGAAAGCTGGATGGATGGATGGATAATGGATGTTTGTTACTCTTTCACGCCAGAAAAGCTGGACAGATCTGGATGAAATTTGGCACAGATATAGATTATAGTCTAGAATAGCACATAGGATACTTTTTAACCGCGGGTGAAACCGCAGGGCGCAGCTAGTCAGACATAAATTAGCCATATAAACATAACATACTCGTATTACTATGTTTAAGTGGCTAATTTTTAAAACTATTTAGAAGCTATTTCTACGAAACATTTTAACACAATTTAGATCCATCACAGTGTCTCTAAAAATAACTATATCTCCGCAATTTAATAAAAATCAAGAAACTGCCTCGACAAAAAAAAATCTTATCATAAAATTGAACTTACTCACAAAGCTTCATGAGAATCGGTTAAGAAATGAAATCTGTAGACGAAGACAGAGATCCGGACGGAATTCGGACAGAAATACGAAATATTTTTTTTTCAAAGCTGAAGCAGAGACGCTTCGTTCGCTAACGCTCGCTCGGTTGATTAAGGGTACTACAAGCTACCTACTTAACTTTGTCATTTTCCGGAATCGACATGGCGTGCTGTTCATGTTCATGCAATTTGCGGTAAACAGCAATTTTCAAATAAATATTACCACAATAATGCCGTCATGAATGCACTCGCAACCAATACTAAATTATTAAGTCGTACAACTAGTGTAGGTCACAATTTCCCTTTGGCAAAATGCAGGGCTATTCACAATCATTCGGAAACGTTTCCGTTCGGATTTCAAAAATGTTAAACCTAAATTATTCGAATCTCAGTCTATTTTAATACATTTTTAAACGTCATTAATTCTTCCGATCGGATTAATACTTAACTAGCTGCGCCCCGCGGTTTCACCCGCGGTTAAAAAGTATCCTACGTGCTATTCTAGATATATCCTAGATATCTATCTCTGTGCCAAATCTAATCAGCAGTTCTGGCGTGAAAGAGTAACAAACATCCATCCATCCATCCATTCTTACAAACTTTCGCGTCCTGCGTTTGCAATGTAAGCAATTGCAAAAAAGTTTGCAATAAAAATTGATAATTAACGACATCACATTAGAAACCTCAAAAATAACAGTATTTCTCCACTATTTAATGGATGTTATTATACATATAATAATAATAATAATAATGCTTTATTTCCTTAAAATTTTCAAAAAGTTACAAACACATTAGCATGCCAAACTTTATAAAAAGTTTGATGGCAAGGCTCTCATTATTCTTACTTAATTAATCTTACATAAATAACCCTATGAGTTAGACAGTAAGTTAGGTATTATAGCTATATTATAGTTACTTAAAGTATCATTGTAGATATAGGTATTTAAATGATAGATACATTACTGAGTTGTGTTATAATACTTGTTAATCAGAGTGGTTGTAAACCTTCCTCTTGAATTACTCTATCTATTTAAAAAAAAACGGCATCAAAATCCGTTGCGTAGTTTTAAAGATTTAAGCATACAAAGGGACATAGGGACAGAGAAAGCGACTTTGCTTTATATTATGTAGTGATTCCCTATTCCAAAATGTATAATAGTAGACTGAGATTCGAACAATTTGAGTTTGAAATTTCTGGGATCCGATCGAAAACGTTTCCGAACGATGTGACTAGCACCGCTGGTCTTGCTAAAGGGATTCATCTTTTCCTTGCGGCCTTGACATCGCTTTGTTAAGCCATTGGGATAAAATATTTTCCATTGGTGCAACTGTTTGTGCATAAGGGAATAGCAGTTCCCCAAGGCACAACTGGTTGTGCTAAGAGGAATCAAAATCCTTCAAAGCATAACTGGTTTCTTGCTGACAAAGCTTACTATTGACAAATATTTAAATGAAAACCATAAAATTTAATTTTACAAATTAAATATACTATATGACTTTTGACAAAATTAACATAAATATATTATAACGACTACGACGATAATAATAATAAAATTTCAAAATTTAATAACCATCCTCCTCTTTTCTAAGTTGCTGTGCCCGACGGGGTCCGTTGAACTATGTACCTAATGCAATATTGTGTTTTGAAACATCATGTGTATTGTACAGCTTAGGGAAATAAATAATCTGAATCTGAACTTCGTTACAGTATAGTACGAGTACATCATCACTGTAATGTTCCACATTGGATTGTTACAGAACTGTAAAGTCTCAATTCCGTCATTGGTTTCAATGTCGCCACTACTGAATGTTGACTTAATTTTCGGTTCTCCTTGCACACTTCTGTAATACTCTAACCAGAACTGTTACATTCCACGCGAATACTCCGGTGTACGGAAACGCCTTTTAAAAAAAACCCTACAAAATTATACAAATCATCATAGCTCAATTTCACTGTTAGAGTTGAAAACATACTCATAGGAACCAGTAATACAGTTATCATTACTCGTTGCCGATACTGAATTATTCAGTTAGTGGACACACCCCCACTTCACTAACGCAAGCAATAATGAGCCGTATTCATTCGCTCACTTGGCGATAAAAGCTTAGATTCATTTTCATTATCCACCATTTCCACCTTGCTAAGTATATAAAGGTCTCTGCAAGGTGCAATTTTTACGGTCTTTGTCCCTAGACAAGTTGCAATCGCTTGAAACCGACGAAACGGAGGAGGCTTACAAGTCGATCCGTGTATTTTTTTTAAATTTATGATCACGCATATCTTTTAACAGAGTAGTCCGAGTTTGATAATTCTTTTTGTATTGGATACCTCGAAGTTGATCTTATATAAATTTGGAAAAAAAAACTACCCTTAGGATGGGAAAATGGGGGGATTTACACTCACAGATTATAATACTGGGTTTATACAGGTCAGTCTATTTTATATACCTACCTACCCACAAAATATTTAAAAATAAAAACTTTTTGACAAAAAAATTCAACCGCCGAAAAAACTGAAAAGCAAAATATTATTAATAACTACGAGTAAGTTCTTAAACTAATGTTGGGATACCTAAGTAATTTTGAGTCGGCGCCTCAAATCTCAAATCTCCGAATAGGGCCACTGGTCTCAACCACTGCTTTCCTCCCGCTTTTAACAATGTCGTTTGACCACCGAGCTGAAATTCTGCCTGGTGTTCGCTCTCGGTTTCGTTACCACTAATCTATGACAGTTTTGGGCCACCTTCCTTCACATACCTATTCGAAGATTTGTAGATGACTATATGATGGACATATCAGTCGTTCAGTTTTCTCGTAGCAATATACTTCATACAGTTTTCATGAAAAGATAAGAAAACCGTATTTAACAATAAATAAAAATTTCGTTACCACTAATCTATGACAGTTTTGGTCCACCTTCCTTCACATACCTATTCGAAGATTTGTAGATGACTTTATGATTGACATATCAGTCGTTCAGTTTTCTCGTAGCAATATACTTCATACAGTTTTCATGAAAAGATAAGAAAACCGTATTTAACAATAATTAAAAAAAAGATATAATCTTACGAAAAAACAACAAAAACCAAATCTGAAATTACTGGGTACATGAGACTCAAGAACTGACGTCTCACAGTGATGAGCGCAGTGTAGCGCAACCAATGACTTTGTAAATCAAAATAAATGACTTTGTAAATCAAAGCCGCGGGATGATGCTTACCATCAGGTGAATGTCCAGCTCGTCTCATCACTTCTTTACATTTTTTTTTAATACCTACACAAAAACGATGCGTCAACCGAACAAAACTGAAATCCTGGGGCACAGATGGTAATTTATATTTTCATCAGCTTTTCGCCCGCGACTTCACTCGCATTTTAACCTATAACACTCGGATATAGTAGCTTTCTAGCAGTGAAAGAATTTCTAAAATTGATTCAGTAGTTTCAGAGATTACCCCAGACAAACAAACTTACAAACTCACAAAATAAATGTTGCTTCTTTGTCGAACGAGTGAGCGTTAGCGAAAAAAGCATCTCTGCTTCAGCTTTCAAAAATGCTTTCGTACGAGTATGTCCGGATTTCGTTCAAATTCTGTCCAGATCTCTGTCTTCGTCTACAGGTCGCATTTCTTAACTGATTCTGGTGGGAGGCTTCGGCCGTGGCTAGTTACCACCCACCAGACCAAGCCATGCCGTGAAATGACCTTTTTTTTTTTTTTTTTTTTTTTTTTGGGAGGTGGAAAATCTGCAAGCAGACGCCCAAACGCGATTGAGGGTCGCGTTTGGGCAGTGTGGGGTTGCCTTGTTTGCGACCCACTAAAAACCACCTGGTGGCCAGCCTCGATGCATGTCAAGGGGTTCCGAGATCTCCACTGAACGCACCGGTACCCCTCTCGCATCGTGCTCAGAGCACTGTCCCGGGAATGGCACCCACAGCCACGCACCGGCACCCTCGCGTGCTACGGCGACACCTGCCAAAAGTGCCGCCGCCCTCCCGGGATCCGTAAACGACCAACCGGAGCCCTCACTCCAGCTGCCCACGGACCCAAAAGGTCCCCTGTTTGGCAGGGGATACCACTCGCCCCCTCACGGGGCAGGCGGTGCGGGGCGGCCGTTGTTCGCGCCCCGCCGCCGCCTCCTCCGAGCGGGATCGGCCCTCTCCCGATCACGCTCAGCTGCCTCTTTCTGAACCATAACGGTCTCGCAGAAAGAGGCTACGGCCTGCCACGCTGCCTCATCTGCCAGCATAGCCGCTACTACGCTCGGCAGAGAGAGATCCTGCCCGATCCTGTTGACCAGGATTCCGCGCTCCGCGCTCCACGCTGAGCATTGCTCGAGCGTGTGCTGCGCGGAATCCAAGTCCCACCCACAATGGTGGCATTGTGGTGTCGATTCGCGTCCGATCCTGCTCAGGTACTCACCGAAGCAACCGTGCCCGGTGAGTACCTGTGTGAGTCGATAGGTGACGTTACCGAACTCCCTCCCCAGCCAGGCTTCGAAGTTTGGCGCTATGGCGCAGACGATGCGTTGGCGCGAACATCGTGGCTCATCGAGCCGCTCGCGCCACAAAAAAAAAATGAAAAAAAATGACCGATGAAAATGCCGTGAAATGACCTAGTCGTGTTTCGGGATGTAGTCCGATGTAACCGTTCCGAAGACGGGTCTGAGCAGTAGCGCACTTGTAGCGCCTCACTCAACTGCCGTCTTTGTACTTCTTCACTTTAGTAAACTTCAAGGCTAGAGTGAATACCTTAAGTCAGAATACCAACCAAGATAAGCTCAAGAATACCAACGTCGCTTAACATCAGGCGAGTTGGTGGTCAAACGCCGACCTACTCTACATAAAAAAAAATTAAAAAACTTTGTGAGACGTTCGATAATTATATAGTTTTTTTTCCCATATATTTGTTTTTTTTTTAATTGCGGATATATAAATTATTTTCCAAAAAAAAAAACGTGACCTAGTGAGGAGGACAGAGGCCAGCCGCGAGGTTTACAGCCACAGAGCCACTAGTTACCTATATTAGTATATATCCAGATATAGGGAATTGATATGAGTATCCTACTTCCTACTAATATTATAAACGCGAAAATTTATAAGAATGGATGGATGGAATGGATGGATGTTTGTTACTCTTTCACGCCAGAACGGCTAAACAGATCTGGATGAAATTTGGCACAGAGATAGATTATAGTCTAGAATAGCACATAGGATACTTTTTAACTGCGGGTGAAACCGCGGGCGCAGCTTGTTATCTATATTAGTATAGATTCAGATATAGAGAATTGATACGACTACCCTACTTCCTACTAATATTATAAACGCGAAAGTTATTAAGAATGGATGGATGTTTGTTTGTTACTCTTTCACGCCAGAACGGCTGAACATATCTGGATGAAATTTGGCACAGAGATAGATTATAATAATAATAAATAATAATAAATCATTTATTCATCGAGTATCATAGACTCATACAAGTTTAAATTAAATAATCATCAGAGTAACAGTCACATTATTATCATCATAAATTGCACCACATTAATAATTAACAGAATGATAGATATAATGATATATGATGGACGAAATCAAAATGTCAGTAAGTACAAAAATAAAATAAACAATAAAAATAAAAAATGTCAAAAATATTATACAAGAATCAGATAATGTCATTCCAATAAAATAAAATAATACAATAAGATGTCAAATATAAAAATTTTGAAAATCAAATAAATTCAATGTAGACGCAAAATAATAATAATAATTCATAAATACATAAATTTAAATAAAACATGACCTTAAACCATGATGGCTTAAGGTCATGTCTAAAATAAACTATGGCTCACCACAAACATTTCGTCAACTGGTCATTAGTCTGTACATGAACCATATAACAATGGTTCATGTACAGACAGTCAAACCTACATGCGAATACATTTAGGATGGTGTTGGGGCTGGCCCGGACCCTGCGTGCTAGAGATGTGCACCGTTTCCGCATGGTCGAGTAAAAACAGTCGACACACGACTCGGCGAACATCCCCGACGCGCTGCAGTACCTAGGCAGCCCCATCAGCACCCTAAACGCATTATTGTACTGTACTCGAAGGGCGTTGTACTGTTTTTGCGTATATGACACCCACAGGCTGCTTGTATAGAAAGACGTGCAAAACGCTCTAAAAAGAGTAATTTTGACGGCCTCCGAACATCGTGCAAACCTGCGGGCAATCATATTAGCCCTCACAGACAAAGCCCTTCGTTCCCTCTCTATATCAGCATCGTCTCTCAGGTCAGAGGTCACCAGATGCCCGAGATATTTAAACTGTTGAACTCTGTTCAATTCTGTCCCATACAGTCTAATTGTAGGTATAAATTTATAGTAATAGCACATAGGATACTTTTTAACCGCGGGTGAAACCGCGGGGCGTAGCTAGTAATAATAACAAATTCAGGACACTGGCACACACGGTCGCCTGACCCAAACTAAGCAAAGCTTGTAGAATGGATGCCAGAGACTGATATACATAATAATAAGTTAAAATTGCCATAATGCAGTTATCAGTAGGTAAGCAGAAGGCAAGCGATAGTTAATTATTCATTAGAACCGTACATGTGGTACGGTCCACTCAAATAGCACATCCGAAATAGAAATATTCATTAGATACGACACTTGGTATCAATTTTATTGTTTGAATTTGAATCGATTGGTTTGAGGAAGAAAGGCAAATTTTACAAAAATTAGATTAATAATATCGAGTTATTCGAACTTTAACACCTTCACCAGTATGTCTTCCCAGTTATGCGAAACAGGACTAGCTAATTGTCTGCGTCACAAAACACAAGAACACAACATACTTAAACTAGTACTTTAAGTGAAGAATATGTAATATCAGCAATTAATAATAATAAATAAATAAATATAAATAAACTAGCTGCGCCCCGCGATTTCACCCGCGGTCCCACAGAAACCGTAAATTTTACGGGAGAAAAAGTACCCTATGTCCTTTTCCGTACCCCCGACAACGTGTAAGCAAAATTTCAAAATGATCGGTTGAGTAGTTGAGACGTGAAAGCGTTACAAGCAAACGAACAAGCTCTAAGCTAGTTAGGATTAGAATGTCATATAATAATTATAATTAACATAGTTTATTATTTATTATAAAAAAATGCTTTCGTATGTCCGATTTCTGTCCAGATCTCTGTCCGGATCTTGAAACTTTGTAAGTAGGTTCGATAATTAAGTAGAATTAATTTGTCGAGATAGTTTTTGGATTTTTTTTCAAAATGGAGGAGATATTTTTTTAAAATCATATTTTGTCATCAATTTCAATAAAGCTGTAGTATCACTCGTTATGTCCTAACTTTTAAAGTATTCGTAAAAACGTTATTGGGTAAAATCATTTGAATACAAAAAAATATCTAACTGCTGAAGCTGATGATTATAGAAAAAAAAGACAAAGCTATAAAAACCGACTTTCCGTCATCTATGTAAACAATTTTTAGATTTTTATTGATATCTTAATATTCTAAACTACTTGACCGATTTCAATCAAATTTGCACATCGTGTGCAGTTCGATCTAACTTAACAGATAGGATAGCTCACATATATGTACAGTACCTGGATGGCCGAGCTTTGCTCGGTATTTTTTTTTATTTTTTAATAGTGTTTTTTGGATAATAAACAATTGATTTTAGTCTAACCTCAAAGAAAACACTCATTGACTTCGTGTTACTTAACAACGCCATCTGCTGTTGTGTCGTTAAAGCAATTAGTTGCTCACAAAAAATAGTAGTATTATTATTCGCCAATAGATGTCAGGAAGAGTCATATTTTTCAGTTGAGATTGATTATCGATAAAACACGAATAAAATGATATTTTCTAAAAATGATTCCTAGCTAGATCGATTTATCGCCCCCGAAACCCCCTATATACTAATTTGTATGAAAATCGTTGGAGCCGATTCCGAGATTCCAATTATATATATATATATATACAAGAATTGCTCATTTAAAGGTATAAGATATAAGATTTATAAATAATAAACGCGAACGAAGTCGCGGGGTGACAGCTAGTTATTATATATAAAAACTGCTTGACCGATTTCGTTACAATTTTATAGGACCACCTCTAAAGTACATATGATCTACCGAACAAAAACTAAGTATCATCATCGATTGCCGAAGTAATCGTGTAAAGCGTAACATACATAGAAAAAAAACTAATTCAGGACGGAGGAAAAATGCTTCGATGAGTTATTACAAATGATAACTCCACATTACTCGTATATATTATACAGCGTGCAGCAGAGACTGTCGAGCTCATACGCGTTTAATCGGACACGATCAGAGGATTACGATCTTGATTTCTCAGCCTTCACTAATATTATGAAGAGGAAAAGATTTGTATTTTAACCGACTTAAAAAAAGTAGGAGGCTCTCAATTCGTCTACATTTGTTTTTGTTGGATGTATGTTACGCGATTACGTCCGCCAATTATGAATCAATTTTAATGATTCTTTTTATTGTTTGTTAGATCACCTCTAAAGTATGGACTTTAGAGGTGATCCCATATAAATTATACCGTAATCCGTTTAGCAGATTTTAAAATATCAACAAAGGTCTAAAACTGGTTACATGGATACGTGAAGTTGGCTTTTAAAGCTTTTCTTTTTATACTATTGTATGTATCAAAAACTACAGGTCTGATTAAAAAATTCATTGGCATGACTTATGGCACTGAAACGTGGTCTCTTACTATGGGCTTTAAGCTTCTGGTAGCCCAACGAGCTATGGAGAGGGCTATGCTCGGCGCCTCTCTGCGAGATCGAATCAGGAATGAGGAGATCCGTTGACGAACCAAAGTTACCGATATAGCCCAGTGGATTGGCAAGTTGAAATGGCAAGGGACAGGGCACATAGCACGAAGGACTGATGACCGATGGGGTCGAAAGGTTCTCGAGTGGAGACCACGTACCGGCAAGCGCAGCGTAGGACGTCCACCCACAAGGTGGACGGATGACCCTGTCAAGACCGCAGGATCGCGCTGGATGCAGGCCGCTACCAACCGGTCTTATTGGAGATCTATGGGGGAGGCCTATGTCTAGCAGTGGACATTCTATGGCTGATGGATAGAGCAACATAGAGCAACATTATCCCTAGGTTACATAGGTTACGAAAACCGATCGAAGCCGCGGGCAAAAAAGCTAGTATCTAGATATTTTGTGACCCAATTTATCAATCGGTCAATAAACTTCATACACAGTGATCAAAGCAATGATCACGGTCGAGATTGGTCGTGATCATTGCTTTGATCACAGATCGCTATCTAGTTTGCCTGTGGACCGGCTACCTAACACGCAGATCCGATTTTGGCTTCAACCATACTAGAACCGACTAGGAGTAGAGGCGCCGGTGGTAGCGATGCAGCGCCTGGAGTCGACTGTCCGTAAGACTTATTTCAAGTCTTACTTACTACGGGTTCCAGCGAAACACAAGGCAGCTCTACTCTCGCCTGAGTTTTGGCCAAAAGGGCTAGTGTTCCGGCGCTACTGGGAGGCCGCACAGAGAGCAAAACCCCAGAAGATTTCGTTAATTTTACCTATTGATGTTATTCTATTATATAATTATGTATGTTAGTCTGTGAGGTATTTATTTTATATGGGCCTCTGTAACTTGTATTGTATGCAAGTTATATTGCCTGAAATAATTGGATTATTATTATTATAAACTTACAGGTGTCAAACACCAAAAAAAAAACACACAGTCGGATTAAAAACCTCCTCCTTTTTAGGAATCGTTAAAAATGGAAATAGCTGAAAATTTTACACCACACGCTAGTAAACATTTTGCAATGTGTTATTGGAATTAAAAAACTTTAAGCACCAGTAAAATAAAATATGAGGAATAACGACTAAAACGTTATGGTTCACAAACTCCACAAACGACAACTTTTGCAATAAAAACTGTCGGACAAGCTCTTTATTTGTTTTCAAATTATTTTTTGATCGTCCAACAGACTGGATTAATTTAACCTTTAAATGGCCGTGCGGTATTTTGTTCCGGTTACGATACAATAAAATTACTAAATACTTTATTCAAAGTTACATGATTTAAAACTGGGCATTATTAAAAAAAAAACAATTTAAATCGACTAAAAATATACAAGTACAGAATTATTGATTTCCCAATAATAGTATTAAATGTTCACACAGCAACAAGTATAAATTAAAAAAAATAAAAAATCCCGACATCGATGTTCATCAAACATAGAACAATTCATCAAACATAGACTGCCTCGGTGGCTCAGTTGGTAGTGAACCTGCCTTCTGAGCTTGGGGGCGTGGGTTCGATTCCCACCTAGGGCAAACATTTGTGTGATGAACATTAGTGTTTGTTCTATGTCTGGGTGTAAATATCTATTTATGTATGTATTTAAAAATATCTAAGTATGTATATCAGTCTCTGGCACCCATAGTATAAGCTTTGCTTAGTTTGGGGTCAGGCGACCGTGTGTGGAAGTGTCCCGAATTTATTATTATTTATTAATTATTCACCAATTCACCTTTCAAACAAAAAAACAAAATCTGAATCGGTTCATCCGTTTGGGATCTACGATGCCACAGACAGACAGACAGACACACACACAAATACACATAGACGCCTCAAACTTATAACACCCTCTCTTTTTATCTCTCGTCTTATCAGGCTTTCCTACAAAAAAATCTACTAACCGTGGATTAATCAGTGGTAGCCAGTTGGTCCAACCCTGGCCATCTCGTGTACTTACACAATTTTTGTAATCAAAACAACAATATCACGGTCTTGTAGACACCCCGCGCACTCCAGGGTTAATTTAATTTTATAGCAGCGGACTGTGCTGTACGGCTTCCTGTGGCTCAGTTACCCGTGAGAGTTTTGCATTTTCTTGCTATTAAAATTAGCTAAAGCCTTTCAAAGCTTAAGTATTACTCGACTTTTAACGGTTGGACCGTTTTGTTATGTAAAAAAGTTGGGTTGAGTCGGCGAGTGTTGTGTTTTTTTTTTACTGAATTTAATTTATAAGAATAAGATTTAAAGAGATTTAGCATAGCTTTTAACAATGAAACTTTAGGTAGGTACTCGTATGTTCTCGTATATATAGATCTAGATTGCTCTAATTTTAAATGATCGAGCAAGCGTTTAAAAAATATGTATTTAAAAAAAAAAGTTTCGGATTCCGAACTGATTATACTAGTGACTCTATGAGTTGTAGATCTCGCGGCCCACTTTTGTCTTCCTCTACAGGTCACATTTCTTAACTGATTCTCGTGAAATTAGCAGTCGAAAGCTGATAGTAATGAAAGTAATTCGTGACCGGTTTTCCGGGTAAATGTGCAAGGCTCTGGACGTCAGAGAACAATATAGTTCCCATAAGTGGGCTATCTGTTCAAAGAAGTTCAAACCCATAAATGTGGTAACAGTAGGAAGATAATGAATGATTCGAAGGTCACATAGGTATGGGGACATATAGTCAGGTCAGGTAGGCAATTCAACGAAGCTCAGCCGATGCTTAACTGAACCGTTGATGTTGCGTTTGTCATAAAAAATCGGACGGGAAACGACTTAGTATCACTAACGTTTCACAAACGTGTCATCGGTAGTCTAGCTGGTACTTTTGTGAAACATTAGTGATCCTGAACCGCTCCCTGTCCGATTTTTTAATGACAAACGCAAAATCAACGGTCCAGTTAAGCATCGGCTGAGCTTAGCTGCTTTGCTCCCCAGGTCATTTTACCCATAGGGATTAGCTGACACCTCCACTTACATCCTGGCACACATCTTTCGTTTCTTCTACTTCCATGAGCATTTTCATTTTTTTTGTGAATGACTAATGCTGTTGGCTACTAAGGCCTCTACAGCGTAACAGACGTAAGGCAAGCGCGGAGGGCGCAGGGCCTCTAGACAGTTTGTTTTTAAAGCTAAGGGCGACTAGCGTAAGGGCACCGCTAAGGTACGGACCTCGGCTTGGGCTGTCGCCGGGGAGAGGGAGTCAATATGTCTAGGCGACCCAGACGGGGTTTGCTCTTGACCCCTATGCTGCTATGCTATGAAAAGACTCTAGGTCTTTTTATACATGTTCGTCGGTTATATATGGGTACTCAAAACCTAGCATTTCTTTCAAAGACTCCAAAATATCATATAAAAAATATGATATGATAAAGCCGACTTATTTAATCAGAAAATATGAATTTTGCTAGCTTTTTTGTGGAATTTTGTAGGTGTTCTCATAAAAACGTGCTAATCGCTGCCGGTACCCATGGCCGGCCACTTCACAGCTAAATGGTGAGGTATGACGCGACGTGTCAAGGCCCCGCTATGCAGATGTCGATGCCGGTCGATACTATGACTAGATAGTGACGTAGTTATGACGACTCATCTAACTTTCATAACAAAACATTAGCTTAGACTTTTTTTTTAAATTTATGTTCTGGCTTTCCCCGCTTACCCGTCGTTCTGAAGTTCACAACGGAGCCGAACAACCAAATGAAGCAAACTGAATTAAAAATAAACCGCTAAGCTATCTCCCTTTTAGCAATAAACGATGTATAGCCTTGGAATAGTTGTACAATGTTTTGTCTTTTTCGATTGAATTCAAAAATGTAAAAGCAAGAAAAAGATAAAACACTGTCTAACTATTCCGAGGTTTATAAGGAGGTTTATCTTTATACCATTGTCATCACTTCTATTTCCCGCGAAGGGATTGGCAGAGGTGGCCACATTTCACAGTTCCTTTAGGCAGACAACGAAGGATCGAAGTATAACACCTCAGGGGGCTTACCATGAACTTTTACAAAAACATCATTGCGCAGGAACGTTTTGTTACATTCCTTAATAATTATTGTTTTGTATCATACCACAAGCATTGAAAACAATAATGTTTTAAAACGTTTTTACTCCTGCTAAAGTGATGGGAAAAGAATGTACGATACAAGTGCTTTTACACACTCTGTGGTATTTTTGCGTTACGAACTGTCATTATCAGTGTGAATGTCATTTATCAATCTTAAATCCAGTATTTTCGAGTATGGTGTTGCCAGATGTATATATGTCAATCGTAATTATACGATTTTTGCCGTGTAAAAATCGGACAATCGGGGTCGTACAATAGTACGACCGCATAGCGAAATCGTGCCTACAATATCCCTATCGATACAGGGAAATTACACTTACGGTTTTTACAAGTTGCAAGTAAAAACACTACGGTTTCTTTTATTTTCTTCCCTAAGAATTTTTATTTTCCTCACCGACGTACAATCGCTCATAAGAAACATCTGGCGACACTTGGTTGTATGAACAATGTCAATTTTTTTTTTTTTGTTTTGTCCCATAGGGCAGGCTAGGGGCAACATAGCCATACCACCTAGTCATCCGTATGTTTGTCATAACATTTTTCAATAAATCTCTGATGAAGATGATGATAAATGAGATAAATCCCACTCCTCTTTCCCTCTTTCAGTAAAGGCGAGTTTTCGTTTTAGAAAATAATACAAAATCATGACACCATCTTTTCGGTTCCCCTCAAAAACGTAAATTAAATCTACATTATTAAGATCATTAAGGTAAATTAAAATTCAATTGCTGTATACAATTAAAGTTTGTGAAAAATATTTTGGTGATATCTAGAATTTAATGCTTAGAATAATTTGTCACAGCGGCCGCAGAGTCTCAGCGAAGCAGTTCGATATCATGTGAGACTTTTTAAAAACCCACAGTGAAATCGCTGCGGGCTTTAATAGGAGTCTGCAGGCGAAGGCTAATTCTAAGAAGAAACAAGTGCATCGAAAGGAGCGGACTTAGCCAAAAGAAAATATATGTGAAAAAGGGTTAAAATTTATTTTGGAGCCCGTCTGAAGGCGTCCTTCGTAGTATGGAGCTTCTAATATCTGCTTCGAGAAACTCGAAAGTTTCCAAATCATAGGCCATCTTGCTAAATATTACAAATAGAACCTCAGAAACACAGCAAAAACTCATTAATAAATAGAAAAAGTTACACGGAGAGCAACTTTTTAACAATCGTTGTAATTTGTATCATTCCTGCTATTTTGACAGCTCGGCAGGAATACTTTAGAGGTCGTGGTACGGTTTTTAAACAAATGTTCCTTGGATTGAATGAACGAAATCGAGTGACGTCATCAAAACTGCTAAGCGATATCAAAACGTAGCAGGAATACTTTTAGGGTGTTCATGGTACGAAATTACGAAGTAAGGCTTAATTAATGATGTTTTAAGAGGTTGTGGTAAGCCCCCTGTTCTGATTCAAGATGTATTTTCCAGAGCCTAGTAACAGTCAGTCGTTGTTGCTTGCTAGAACTCACTAGATTAACCTTAGGGATGGGGCAGGGAAATATTATAGCCAGTGGCTGACCGTCTGGACTGGCGAGAGTGGCGCACGCGCAAGTTAGACGGTCGACTATTTGCTAGTGATGTGTGCGCGGTCTTTAGACAAATTAACTAGAAGCTAAAACGGGTGCGTTCACAGAAAGCCACACTGTTTTTTTATGTATGGTAAAACCATAGTTTAAGGCTTTAGTTTTTTTATATTGTACCTAAATAAACAAACAATAAAAACTGTCACCCACTCGTTACCCACAAACTATTTGGTAATTAACAACAACATGAATCTATAATTCTCGAACTTTGGTTAGCAAATTTGGCGCCTTAGTTACCTCTAAACATGCTCAAAAGGTAGGTACTTGTTTTAGCTATGATATACTATATATGGTATACTCCGCCAGGTAGGTAGCGTTCCGAGTCAAAAATGGTCACGTGGGTAACACGCAGTGACGTCAATTGATGCATAAGCAAGACCGAAATTTATTTATTTATTTATTCATAACACACATTACAGAAATTAATAAAATAGTACAAAATTTAGTGAACTTAAAATAGATCTGTATTAATTTCCAATATTATGTATGTCTAGGAGCATTTTAATAACAAATTAAATAATCACTAGCGAGCATAAAACAACAGAATAAAATTAAGTAATGAGTTCAAATTTAAACATTTTGATTTTACATTGATTGCTAAATTATTATAGATTAATATTCAATAAGTAATTAAATGAAATATGAGAAACAAAACAATAAACATAGAACAGTAGTTAAAAGTTAAAGCCTAAAATACTCTTTATTTGTCTTTGGAACTGATACAATTTTAGATAAAAAATATCAATTTGTCTGTTGGAGACGAGGATTTCGTTGTATTGGCGGCTCATTCGGACAATAGGGTTATAATAAGTCATTTATAACTAGTTTGAAAGAGACGATGACGAAGAGGAGTGACGTCATCAGGTGTTGGCTCCTGGAACGCTAGACCTTGTTTTATTACTAGGCTGCGTAAGAAAGAGGGTTATGTTTTTCGAGTGTATGTATGTAAGTATTTATGTAAGTATGTATGTAAGCATGTATGTAAGTATGTATGTATGTATGTATGTAAGTATGTATGTATGTATGTAAGTATGTATGTATGTAAGTATGTATGTATGAGGATTTTTGCACGCTCTAACTCAGAACAATAACTAAAGCTAGTTAGCTTGCTTTTAGTTATTGTTCTGAGCGCTCTGCAGCCTAGCTTGATGGATTTCGACATGTGAGGTGTCATTTGAATCGTCTTGATAGTCGAAGTGACATAGGATCCAACATTTTGCAGCCGGATTTTTGTTTTTCTTTTAATAATATTTTTTTTTATTCTATTATGGCTTCAGCCATTTGAGTGTTTACCCAAGAAGATTTAGGACACAAATGTTTCGAATCTGAAAATATTCATTTCCAGTTAAGTAAATGGTACAAAAACGATTATTTTCTCGTTTAGAAAAGTACTGCCAGTAATGTAACGTATTTGTAATGTCTTTCAATATTATCTACGTAGTTACTAAGTGAGATGTTTCTGTAATGAAAGTTGTCACTAAAACGTCTAATTAACCCCCGACGTAAAAACGACAGGGTAATATAAGTTTGGCGTGTCTGTGTGCGTGTGTGTGTGTGTGTGTGTGTGTGTGTGTGTGTGTGTGTGTCGGGAGTGTTTTTAGCTATGTTTGATGAAAATCGGTTTCGAGGGTTTTTTATATTTTAAATGGATACTTGTCTTTAATTTAATTCGCTATAGACCTTCCGTGATTAATCTGTAATGTCGTAAAAGTAAAAGACGAGGCCATACATCCTGCCCCTCCAGTTATTCCACATTTCTTCACGACTTCCCCTTCCTTTCAAAAGGCTGGCAGATGTGTATTATAACACCCACACTTCGCCGAACGATAGTCAGTCTCAAATGTGACAAGGATTAAGTCCGTTGCCATATACATCGAGCTCCAGTTATATAATTTTAAATATTGAAACAATTTGAATTTGAATAAATAGAAGAAAAAGAAGATGATATTAACACATGTTATAAATGTTCAAATTGGTGCGTGCCTTTGGTTGGTATCGAACCTGCATTCTCTGGCTTGAGAGGCAAGCCGTCAAAGTCAAAGTCAAAGTCAACTAAGCTATCGTCTTCTCAGTTTTTGTCATTATTATTGTCATTATCATTACTCCAGTCTTGAATCTCGATTTAAAACTGGTTTAACCATACATAAAAACAGTTTTAAATCGAGATTCATGGCCAAGCGCAAGTCTGAATACGGCCCTAAGGGCGTTTTTTGCACTCCAAGGAATTTTACTATCCGGCGGTCCTATTTTTTATGGTCCGATATGGCACGCCATAAAATGTACTCGTATATACTAGCTTGTGCACTATACGTAAATTTGACGTCCGACATTTTACTTTTAAATAGACAATAGTCAATTTTCCCCATTACATTAACTTTTCCCCATTCCGGGTTTTTCCGGTCCGAGATGACAGCAATGAATAACGCGTGTAAGCTTGTGCACTGCGTCCGCGATTTTGATGAGCGGGCGGGCGCGGGTCTTCTTTTTTATGATTAAACGTGGGCCACGTTTGACCACAATACACCTGATGGAAAGTGACGATGATGCGGTCTAAGATGGAGTCCGCTTGCCCATGAGGTGCCTGTTCACTCTTGTCTTGAAGAGACCCAGGTTATATCTATTGCTGGGGAACACCGACGCAGGAAGTGCTTTCCACTCCTTGGCAGTTCTGATTAGGACGGAGTTTTGAAAGCGCTTCGTGCGGGCTTTGTTAAAGCTGACGACATATTAATGGAATGTCTGCCTCGATAACTTGTGGCGGAAGTCAGATGACGGAATCAGCTCGTATCGTCTCCCCTCCCTCACCTCCTACTGCTGCGCCCACGACGCAAGCCTCGCTCATTTCATACAAATAAAAACATTGGACTGCTGGACACCAAAATTCCTTGCAGTGCACAAGCCAATCATCCGTATTTTTTATGCACCAACAGACCTTAAATCGGACTGCCTCGGTGGCTCAGCTGGTAGTGAAGCTGCCTTCTGAGCTTGGGGGCGTGGGTTCGATTCCCACCTAGGGCAACATTTATGTGATGAACATTTGTGTTTGTTCTATGTCTGGGTGTTAATGTCTATATAAGTATGTTTTTAAAAATATCCAAGTATGTATATCAGTCTCTGGCAGCCATAGTACAACCTTAGCTTAGTTTGGGGTCAGGCGGCCGTGTGTGGAAGTGTCCTGAATTTATTATTAGTAAAATTATTTGCAGTGCACAAACGCCCTTAGTATGTAAAAGAATAAAATGTTCATTACAAAAATCATTACTTATTTCATTTTTCATTCGTATCACCCATCGAAATCTAATAACCATCCTTAGTCGAAAGATAAATTACGTCGGTGCTCAGAACGTCGGTGATTATTATTCAGTAGTGGTTACTTACACGATTTATTATTTTTGTGATTTATTCATTATTCTTTCTGATTCATGATGATTGACGAAAACATTAAGTATCTGATTGAAGGGCTTTAATAATCAACAAAGCAAATTTTACTCAACTCATTTTTTTTTTCGCTTCAAGTTCTCAGATAAATCTAGAGAAAAAGATGGAACACCGCATGAAGCCGAAGCCACTTCTTTTTCAATGTGTGTGCGTGGTAATGTTGCAATGAAAAACATTTACAATTGCACGAAAACTAATACTAATTCCCAATCTCTACGTTTGGCATTTCCGTTCCAATATACAACCTTAGGAGATTTAATATTTATAACAGCACACATTTGTAAGAGTTTAATGTTATGGCTTTTTCAAAATTGACTTGTAAAAAACTGCACAGTTTTTAAAAAGAACCTCAAAATGTAGTCCTGGCCACTCTTTTATAATGCACTATTTATATGTAAGTACACGAAATTATACCATAAACCAATGTACATAATGTCGAGGTAAGAATGACCAAGCGAGTAGCGTAGTTTTTTTGCGTCATTGTGTGAGTGTTGTGTACGTATCATACGCCGTGCGCCATCTTATTCTCTAGATTTATTAACACATTTTTTAGACAAATTATAAGACATTATTATAAGACAAATATTTTAATTATTGAGACAAATAATTATTTAAATTCGATCTTATTCCAATTCGGTGTCTAAAAATGTTGTATTTATATCTAAGTAGGTACACTAGTACAGTACCTATACCAAAGCCTGATTGAATGTAATTTTAAAGTAGACGTGTTTTGAGTTCCATACAAACTTAATAGCAAGATTGCATGTCTTCGTACTTTTGATGAATGTACGATCACCTCTGCATTCTCGGGCTAGAATTGAGGCGGTTGAAATGAATGTTTTAGAAATAGGTAATGGTATATGCAGCACTAGCTGCGCCCCGCGGTTTCACCCGCGGTTAATAAGTATCCTATGTGCTATTCTAGACTATAATCTATCTCTGTGCCAAATCATCCAGATCTGTTCTGCCGTTCTGGCGTGAAAGAGTCATCATCAAACATCCATCCATCCATCCATTCTTACAAACTTTCGCGTTTATAATATTAGTAGGATGTTACAAAGGCCCTGTTGTATATCTGAAGAGCATGTATACACACTTATAAGTATTCATGAAAAAATAGATAGATAGATAGATAGATAAACTCTTTATTGTTCACACCACAGATAACAAAACAACAAGAGAAAAATAATGATAAAACTTATTAAATAGTGTAAATACCAAGAAAACTCAAGTTAAAAATCGCAAGAACTATTGATCGGTTTCGATAACAAGAAAAAAAAATTACAAAAATTTTAACAATTGCAAGAGTTGTGACCGATTTCAGAACGCCAGAAAAAAAAAATTCACAAAAATATTAACAAATCTGTATTTTATGTTGGCTGTTGTTATTCTTAGAAATTAACGGCACCGTGAATAGTTGACAAATAAAACCGACTCGGTTAGTAGCTGCGTTCACGCTTTTAGGAGAGCGGAGCGTGATGTGTGTGTAACATTTTTAGAGTCAATATTAAATTTAAACTAGCTTAATTGCATCCTCTAGTCAATACTGGACGCGCACCTCGCGTATTTAACAGGGTTTTTGTAAAAACCTGTATATTTCAAAATTTTTTGGTAAATAACGAGTTTTGTTATTTTTTTTTTTTTTTGTTTTATCAAAGCAATACTATTACTACTTATGTAGCATTAACTGTATTACAGTCGAGTTTTTTAGAGTCTTAATTTTTGTGAAATGAACAAATAACTGATGAGGTGTACCTAGAATGACACAATGATATGTATAGAGAAGTTATAGTGTTATATTTATTGGATAGGTACTTAATTAATTAATTACTAAAATGTTTTTTGTAAAGCGATGGCAGCCTAATTGGGAGAAGGCTCGCCTCTCAAGGCAGAGGGAGCGGGTTCGAACCCACACGACGGTACGCACCAATTTGTTCATTGTCTGAGCATAAATGTGCGTATTGTATGTCATCTGCCACATGACTGGAGCCCGGTGTATGATGACAGGCTTGCTCCCTGTCACATTTGGGACTAGAAACCGTCCGGCAAAGTGTGGGTGTTGTATGACACCTCTGCCAGCCCCCTCGGGGGAAAGGCGTGACGATATGTTATATAAATGTTATGTTTTTTGTAAAATGACTTGTCTGTAACATTCAATGTCCTTCATAGCAAATTAGCTGCACTCAAGGTGTTTCGCGCTATTTAAAAGTAGTGTGCTAATCCAAAGCATGACCTACCTCTATAGCAAATTCCATCAAATTCCGTCCATCTGTTTGAGCGTGAAGAAATAGAAAACAAACATAAACACACGCAATAAATATATTTACATGAAAATAAGAAAAAGAAAAACAGAAATCTAATTCATGTTCTATTTCGATAATAACGATATTAATTTTACTTTGGACAAGTTGTTAAATATTCATATTTTATACATATCACCCTTACATGCTACGTAATATGTGTTAAAATAGCTTGCCGGTTGCCTGATAAAATCAAGCCCTAATACACGCATGTACTAAACATGCGTATTCAGAGCATTGTTAAAAAATATTAGTTAGCTATCGCGAATACATTTCAAACCCCCGACACCGATTTTCATCAACACCGATTTCCATCAAACATAACTAAGAACACTCCCGACTAATTCACCTTTCAAACAAAAGCAAACTAAATCAAAATCGGTTCATCCGTTCGGGAGCTACGATGCCACAGACACACACTATCACACACTCACACACACTCACACACACTCACAGACACACACACACACACACACTATCACACACTCACACACACTCACACACACTCACAGACACACACACACGCTCACACACAAGCTCACACACACAGCCATGTAAAACATATAACACGCCGTCGTTTTTGCGTCGGGGCTTAAAAGTGGCTTTATCGCTTTTTTTTTTGATGTTTTTTTTTGGATGATACAATATAACAACAACAGCACAAAACGTGTTGTCTTCTCGAGTGCCTAACAACGTGTGAGTGAGAGGAAGCTGGCCAGCTTTCTCGCGCTGTATCACTATGCCCGTTCGAGATATCAAGTCTAGTATGGAGCAGATATTGTGTGAATGTTTAATTTTATTTCAGGCTATATACATACACCGTGTGAACTACCGCCTTTGTTTCACGGACTAGATACATAAATAATTTGATATAATTAGTTCCCTGAAGCCTCAATTGTTGTAACGCCTTTGCAACAGCATAGAGAAGCCGATGTTAATACACATACATATAACATATCGTCACGCCTTATCCCCGAAGGGGCTGGCAGAGATGTACAACACCCACACTTCGCCGGACGATATTCAGTCCCAAATGTGACAAAGGGCGAGCCTGTCTCCATACACCGGGCTCCATTGAAGTAGCAGATGACATTAAATACGCACATATGTTCACACAATTAACAAATTGGTGCGTGCCTTCGGCTGGGTCTGAACCCGCTCCCTCTGGCTTGAGAGGCGGGCTTTCTCCGACTAGGCTATCATCGCTACTTCTAATACACATACGTCTGTAAGTCCTTATGTTATGTCTAGACAGAGTTTCGTCTGTTTATTAACGAAAAGTGACAGGCAAATTTTTTATACTAGTGTGCACGACAGGCACGCCTTTTCCTTGGTGCGCGAGATGTTTTTTTGGTCACTCTCACTCCTATGACTTTTGAGATGAGAGTCGACTTGTAAGAATAGCCTTCTAGGTGCGTCTTACACTATCATTGCGACATACTTTTTGTTTATGTAGAGACTGCAATTCACCGCTAGTTTTTTGGCCCCTTGCATGTTTTTTTCACTACATCTATACATATTATTTATCAAAGACATACTAAAAGAAGATCTATTAAAAAGAGGTCAACTACAGGTCCGACTTTAAAAATTATTTCACAAACAAAAAGCTACACAATCATTGAGTGCCATAAGGTTTAAAACGCGAGTGAAACCAAGGACGGTCTATGGTCATAGGTAAAGATAATCTTCGTCCCAAAATGTCCATACGTTCCCAGGTGTTTTCGGAATTTCGAGTTCTACAACCAATCAGTCCTTAGCTGACGCCGTGTCAAAGTGTAATCAACCAATCAGTGTTTAGCTCAGCGAGGCAATCATTCAGTATTGACTCGCTCATTACGGCGAGTCACTCGAGAGTGCCTCACGTGCCCTACGTCATATTAGCACGTTACGTACTCGAGCCTTGAAGCTGTGATTAATGGTAGCGCCAACGACTTCCTAAATCATAGAGACCGTCAATAAACTAAGAATTTTCAGTTAACACATTAGCACTAATCAGTCTTATGCATTGACTTATGGTATTGGGTACCGCCAGAGCATTTTAGTCATTAAGAGACCTATTTGGCGTAATTGGAACCTCAGATCGGGTCATATCATAATTAAGAAGGCATTTTGTAATAACGCTTGTCAATCCCGGTTCACAAGTGACACTTCCTGTGTTGTGATTGTGAACTTGAGTGGATACCCGGGGAGACGGGGTGACCAATTAGCGTTCACCGTAGGAGAACACCGTATTTACAAACATTACTATGAGCGCTCGAACGCACAGGGTACTGAAAATGTGTGACAGCTGTCATGTCAATGTATTGAGAAAGGTCGCACTTGGCATTTACCTACTTACTTAAGTAATGATTGCGAATACGGGGATAAGTCACACCCAAGCTTACTAATTATTTACCACTAGCTGTACCCCGTGGTTTCACCTGCGCTAAAAAAGTATTTTATGTGCTTTTTCGGACTATAATCTATCTCTGTGCCAAATTTCACCCAGATCTGTTCAGCCGTTCTGGCTTGATCGAGTAACATCCATTCATCCATCCATTCATCCATCCATACATTCATTCAAACTTTCGAATTAATAATATTAGTGACGAATGAGTTTCCTGTCTACAGGATGTTATGTCGTTGGGTAACGATGATCCCAGCGCGTTTCATTTACGCGGTGTTGTACGAGCTTATAATTAACCTTCTCGTAACGTACTCCTCCTCCTCTGAGTCGAGACTTAATTGATGTTTTCAAGTCTTTTAAGCGTTACAACACGCTCGGACGGTTTAGTTGATACTTTCTCATTTCAAAAGTAGCTCATAAGTAAACCTGTCCTGGTAAATATTAAAAAAAAAAATTGATTCGGGAGATTTTTGCACACGAGGCCGTCTGACCCTGAACTAATGTACTATGGCTGGCAGTGGTTGATATATGTACATACATGTATATTTTTAAATAAGTACATACTTAAATAAATATTAACACCCGAACAATACAAGCACAAAATTGTTCATCACAGGAATGAGTTCCTTAGGTGGGAATCGAAACCACATCCCAAGCTCAGAAAGCAGACTCACTATGAACTGAGCCACTGAAGCAGTCATATTATCTAAACTGTTGCGATACAGTAAATAAACTATCACACGTAAAAAGCATAAGTATTCTTATTCAATGGGAATAAATCTTTTTTTTTATTCAATTGACGGACCTATCATAGATTAGAAGGAGAATTACTAAATTCGTTTGGTCGCTGGTCCAAAAAATGGTTTGCAGTCTTCTGAATTCTTGATTAACGTACAGTGCCATACTAACTATGTGTGCTACTCGTATACCCCATCAAAATCAAGCTCACAGTTAGAAAATTATTGTACGTCTAAAGTGATTTTTTGCTTGATTATGAAGTTATTAAAGTTCGTAGCTGAATATCAATGTTTCTGTGAGACTGATTAACTTGTACTTGTACTTGTTGTAACAAAGTAATTAATCAATCTTCGTGCCAAATTTCATCCAGATCTGTTCAGCCGTACTGGCCTGATAGTCTAATATAACACAGGCTACTTTTAATTTTTTACCGAGGGGCGTGGCTAGTGTGTTGAAATCGCTGAAAATTCAGAGAGAACGCTCAAACAGTTTTTTTAAAAAGATCATTTCTGTAACTATTTTCCAAAATCAGAATGATTTTCAAAATTCTTAACCGCTTAAACTATTTTTGGATGTTAAAAAAATACAACTGGTGTAAAACCAGCAGTATTTTTTTTTGCACCTGATCATTACAATTCTTCATATCAAACAAGGCGTAAACAATTTTGTTTAACTTATTTTCGGTGGTTTCGTTGACCGGGCCTTAAATGTTGCGATCAGTACAAGCTAGAGTCGGTTCTGGTATTTGAAAACTGTAGACCAGCTGACGGCAAGAAAAGAACCGACGTAAGAAAGAGGTATTTTAATTGCAATATTAATTGGAAAAGCTTCTAAAAGGTTCTATTTCGTTTCCAGTTGTAATTTTTACACCACGTAGAGTTGTAGTGTTGATGTTTCGGAATTTTTGATTTTTTGAGTTTTGTGAAATTTAACGTCATCTGCTATATAACGTTAGCCTGGTGTATGGTGACAGGCTCTCCCCGCACATATATCGAAACTAAATATCGAAATATCGTCCGGTGAAGTGTGGGTGCTGTTATATTCTTCTGCCAGCCCTTTAGTGACGACTTATGATTTTGGAGAGTGTTAGGAATTGTGATAGCAAATAAAATAAAGGATGACGACAAAGGTTTGTTTTCTAAAATACTTAGTAAATATCTTACAGTGAAGATTTAAAAATAAAAAGTTATAAATCAAAGTATTTATTTATTTGAAACTAGCTGCTCCCGCGGTGTCACCCGCCGCGCTCTCGTAAGAACAGTTAATTGCTTCGTGATAAAATATGACGTCCCCACACTCTTTTCTGTACCTGTGACAACGTGTATGCAAAATTTCATGATGACAGGTTGAGTAGTGAAAGCTAAACAAACAAACGAATAAACTCACTTTCGCATTTATGAATTATTAAAGTTAAGATTCTCATTTTGGGCATTTTTATCATTTCACATACCTACTAAGGATAACTTTTTCTGTTTAGACTCAGTGTCTTAGAAAATCTCTATAAAAAAAGGAATCACTGTTTCCCTCGGTCATCGCATCACATGGATGGATGGTCCAATTTCGCTAATTATTTTTTTGTTGTGTTATTATTGTCAGGAGAAGGTTCTAATGACAAATAAAATTAAGAAAGTTAAGCGAAACATCAGTAAATTAAAAAAAGCTTCACAACGGTAACGGGAGTGATAATGGGACTTATAACGACTTGACAAATTGATTGCTGCTAAAATGAAGTTCACCGGGTCCACTAGTACAATATAATTTTTGTTAACAATCCCCCTTAAATTTAAAAATAAAGTAGTGTCTTTCAAAGGCGTCATTGACGTTATTGATAAAAAAAGCGTTAAATTTAACCACAACCAAATATTAGTCACGTAAACTCAACTCCCTAATGCTCATTTCAAGTAATGCACCTGATATTAACTTACTCGTAAAATAGTTATTCGAAACCGGTTCCAATTTTGTCCAGGACTGTATTAAGTCGGTAGACCGCTAAATGCTAATGGTGCTACAGTAACCTTTACCAATACCAATACTAAGGCTTTGGGATATTTTGGGAACATAATAGTTTCGATTATGTTCTGCCATTGGACAAATTTGCGCTTTAAGTTAAGGGAGGAAAGGATTTTTTTTGGGTTTTTGATGTAGTGAAAAGTGGTGCAAATACAAACTTAAATATGTACTTACATTCATTTTCTCTTTGATACTTTATATGTAAATATGTACTTACATTCATTTTCTCTTTAATTCTAATTTAATTTCATTCTTTAATAGAAACAAGAAGCCAATAAAATCGAAATTAAACATCTAACATAACATTAATCTTTATAATTAGTTCGATTTATTTGGTTTAGTTAGTAAGTTTCTAAAAGTGTAAAAGAAAATTCAGGAAAATATCACCTCAATTTAGGCGTTGAAATATTTCTCACAATAAATTATGTTATCGGAATTCCAAATAAAAATCAACTGCATTCAAAATGTCAGTAATTTTCACGCTGACCTCCGATAGCCGACCTTAGCGATTTTCGATTTCATTCGCTTTTCATACTAAAAATGAGAACATAATTCATTCTCCAAGGTTTTCTAACCAAGCAGAAACAAATCAGCGCATAACGTTTGTATGTATTACATCTTTACTAGCTCCGCACCGCAGTGTCATCATCGGTTAAAAAGTACACTTCGTCCTTTTTGTGCCTCATATACACACACACACATCGTCACGCCTTTCCCCCGAGGGGGCTGGCAGAGGTGTAATACAACACCCACACTTTGCTTGATAATAAGCATATAATTTGTGTATGGATTAAAATATTATATTATAATGTAATCCTTATCAAATTTCATTGAGATTCGTTTAGCTATTTAGCTGTGAAAGCCCTATAAATAGACAGACTCAGTTTCGATTTTATAATATTTTCTAGCTGTTACCCGCGACTTGTTTGCGTTTATTCAGAAAATAGTATCCAAAAACCTTCCTCGTGAAATACTTCAACAAGATTTGTTTGGCCGCTTAGCCGTGAAAAGTTTACAAACAGACAGACAGACACAGTTAGTTTCAATTGAGTTCAAATAAGTAAGTTTACCATCTGCACCCTGCGGCTCCACAGGCGATCTCTCGGGAACCAATTCTTTTAGGGATGAAAGGATATAAGGACCCTATGTCCTTATATTTGACAACGTGTAAATGTAAATTTCTCTCGGTCCACTAAAATTCCACTGTGAAGGTCCATTAATGGATCTTTTTGCACATTTGTGTGCATTTTATTCTTTCATTCATGACGATTGGTTGAGGAATTAAACGTGAAAGCTTAAGAAACAAACAAACGAAGAAAAGACTTTTGCATTTATTTTATTAGAATTATGAATAGAATTTGAAATTAAGTGCGTATATTTGTCCGATTAAAATGGTATGGTACTTACAGTTTGTACGGTATTAAAATTCCATTGCCGATAAGGCTGTATATGTCGGTTTATTTTTAGTAACATTAGCAGCATTACTATTCAAACTTCACTAGTTTATATAGCTTTTCAGTAGTTCTCCCATTTCCTGCCTCTGACCTACCTTTGTAAGTGATGGCGTAGCCACCGTAGTGCTACGAATACTGCGTAGAACATCTACGACGTAGCATGTTCACTTAGCAATTTTCGATTATTTTTACGACAAATAAGTGTGGTTTTAAAATACTTAAGTTTTCAGTAAAAGTTATTTCAGATTCTACTTACATTTACCTACTTTTATTTGCTATTTAGGGATAAGAAATTTAAATAAGTAATTCACCTAGATTAGCATTTACATTTCCCAAGCGGCTTATGATTTGAATTTAATTACGATTTAAATATGTTTCCCAAAAGTTCCATGAATATTTTGTAAAATGAACCTGTTGTTTTGTGTGCCTTAGTAAATTATGCTTTATTGCGTAGTGCCACGAAACCAATTCTAGAATAGTATATACGCTAGAGGTACTGTAGTAGGTGTTAACTCGTCTATAATATAAAAATGAATCGCTGAATGTGTTGCTAAGTGCAAATCTCGAGAACAGCTGAACCGATTTCCCTAATTCTTTTTTTTTTAGAATATTCCTTGAAGTACGAGGATGGTTCTTACGCTGAGAAAACATTCAAAAATGCCTAAAAATTGTAAATAAAGAATCCACTGTTAAGCGGTACGGAGTTTGCAAAGACAGCTAGTGTCAAATTTAACTAGTTTCAAATTCAGTATTTACCTAATTTATTGATAGGTACTTGGGCTAGGTGTCATTTCGGAAACAAGATTTTGTACTTAATCGTCTTTCTCTTTTTATCTCTGGCTCGTCTCTCTTTTTTAGACAGGGAAAAAGACTTAACTTTCGTTAAGTACTTTCATATTTTTAATTTTCATGAACATTACGTATAAGTATGTATGTCTCATTGGAAGTGCGCGGTTTGGGGAACATATAGTTATTGTGGCCAAAACGTCACCCACATTTTACCGTCATGACCCACATTGCTAGGTTTAAATTAATGCATATTTTCCCTTTTGGGTAAATTGCTATACGAAATTTTATCGTGCTTGCTGTGTGACTAGCCCTGGTGTTATTTTAACTACTCTTTTTTGATATGATAAGAAATGTTGTGGAAATATAAAGCTAGTATTCCGTCATTGGCTTCAGTGTCGTCGCGTCAGCTCAAAGAAAATGAATAGAAACCAGGGTCCGTACCACGACACTTTTAAGCCATGATAGTAACGTTTAGCCACCGACGCAACGCGACTATGAACCTTATTGCGTGGCGATACGATTCGCGGTCGCACAGTGTCGGCGGGAAAACGTAACCATGATGACAATAAGATGTCATAGTAGGCCCTCAATAGTGACGCAGCAGCACTGTCGCTGGCGACACTAAAGCCAATGACGCAATTGAGCCTTGACACTCACGGTGCTGTTCAAAACAAATGAGTATCAGATAGTTATCGCCATCCATAATCTTACTAAGTTTGCAAGAGCTCAGTTGCAAACGCTCATTAACCATTTTCCACTCACAGCTTATAGTAGCAGTATAGTAGTATTATATAGTATAGTAAGCAGTATAGGTCTCCTCTTCTGCGTAGTAAATTTTCCGGTATTTTTTCTACAATGAACCAGACAAGCGTTTGATTACTTACTCGCCTCGGAAGAGATTGCGATCAAAGATGTAACACGTTCGGCTAGGATATACTTTTTCATTTTTCTCTTGTATTTGTTTGGGTGGAAAACGCAGGCAGCAAGTTCCATACCTCCGCACTTCTTATGAGAAAAGTGGATTTGAAACGCTTAGTGTGCTCAGACGGAATTTCCACCATGAGAGGGTGTCTCTGATTGTATCACTTAGTGCTATTGTAGAAGAACGGTAATGGCTGGATTACTGGCTGAATGGCTGGATTAGGCAGTTGTTGTGCACACGACAACAGCACGACCTAATTTACGCTGAGTTAGCTCTGTTAACTGCTACCTTAGCGTGAATATCGAATATTGTTAATAGTAATAATAGTATCTTAAATAATATTATTCTGCCACTTAGCGGGCGTGGCCATAGCAATACGCTAACGCGACCTATATATTTGCGTACCGCCAACGCCCCGCCAGTTGTACATCGTCTCCCGTTCTCATGTCACGTTGAGCGTCCCGCTGTCCTACGCCCGCTGTGTGTCTTAGTCGTAAATGTATCGATCTCGTATCTACACAGGTTCAAAGGGAAATGACGATTCTTATCGCAAACGCTTGAGGTGGCGTGAGGTCGATGATGAAGATTGCCGAACTTGATTCGGTTAGAGTTGAAATTGATTTGAGTCGTTAGCGAGTTGTTTGGTGTTGCCATCTCAAGTCGTTAGAATCTTCAGTTAAGATAACAAACTGAATATTGTTTTATAAGTTGTTGTTGGATTTTTTTACAATTATTTTCCACGCGCGTAAATACTCTACGGAGGCCCACAGAAGTGAAATTCAATTCAATTAATTTATTCGGGTCATAGGTATAACTACTATACACTTGACAACGTCATTTACAGATTACATAATATTATTAATTTAAAATTTAATGAAACAGTACAATAGTTGGATATCGGCTGTAAAATGCCTTGTCAAATTTGCAGCTGTAAAGAGGCTTTGTCTGATTAATAATAATAATAAAAAATTAAAACCTTAGGTCTGGATAATAAATTATCATAATATTAATCACATTAAAAACGAAGTCTGTAATGATTTTAATACCGACTTTTTCCATTGTACTCTGTCTTTAATAAACATTTCTCCAGAGTAGTATGCTTGGCTCATCAAATAATTCTTAATGTTATTTTTAAATTTGCTTTCGCTAAGACTTGACAACTGTTCTGGAATGATATTGTAAAAACGCTCACTGTTTCTGAGAAACGATTAGAAACTGATGATTTTGAGTGATTTTGCACTAAGTACAAGAATTGCCTGAGTCCTTGTTTAACTAGTTTAATCTACTCCTAACTAGCTCCTACCTATTTTATTGTACACTATTCTTAAGCCATTCCTTATGAGGATCTTAACTTTACGTGCCCGATAAGCGAATATTTCGCTAGGAGTAGTTTAAGACTAATTAAGTAAGGACTTAGGTAACTCTTACATATAATGCAAGTGACCATCAGTAAAACGATACATATATAAAGGTATATGTGTAGATATGTTTTACTATATTATATTTTATTATTGTATTTATGTATGCCACCGACCGTTTGTCATATTTCGTTCTGTCCTGTCCATCCAAAGGTTGCCTGGAAGAAATCGCTTTAGGCGATAAGGCCGCCCTTGTACTGCCGAATGATATTTTATTGTTTAATATTTTCTTTATGTTTGTTTTACTTTGTATTTTTGGTGTGCAATAAAGATGTATTGTATTGTATATAACTTATAACTTGAATGATACTTAGGATTAATTTTACTATGGGCACTACTTATATAGGCCATATTTTTACTGCAATACTGGCCTAGCAAGTCTAGCAAAATTGCCAACTGTAGGCCGGCTATCATATCATCACCCATTTATTTTTTATTTTTTTATGTAGAAGAGGTCGTCGTTTGACCAGCAACTCGCCTGATGTTAAGCGACGTTGTGGTCTAAGATGGAGCACGACGACCTATAAGGTACTTATTCACTCTAGCCTTGGAGTTTTGTAGAGTGAAGAAGTACAAAGACGGCAGTTGAGTGAGGCACAACAAGTGCGCTACTGCTCAGACCCGTCTTCGGAACGGTTACACCGGACTACATCCCGAAACACGACTAGGTCATTTCACGGCATGGCTTGGTCCGGTGGGTGGTAACTAGCCACGGCCGAAGCCTCCCACCAGAGTTTGCTACCCGGTTAGCACTACCCGGGGACCACGTGTAGGGAATCAGAATAGAGTACACTCCTACGGACGTGGGTAGCTCAGCCCCCAGAAATGTATGACTATACGGCCGCGCCACACTTAACATTTTGTATACTAGCTGTTTTGCCTGCGGCTTCGCTCATGCCTATGTCAATCAGAAATAATGTAGCTTTCTAATGGTGAAAGAATTTTTGAAATCGGACCAGTAGTTTTTGAGTTAATTCGTTACAAACATTCTTACATAAAAATCTTTCCTCATTATAATACTTGTATTAGTATAGATGTAAATAGTATGGCCGGGCCAGTATTGCTGTCAAAATATGACCCGTCTAAGAGCTTCCTAAGTTTTTAAAAATAATAATAACAAATTCAGGACACTTACACACACGGTCGCCTGACCCCAAACTAAGCAATACTCAGATATTTTTAAATACATATTAACACCCAGCCATAGAACAAACACAAATGTTCATCACATAAATGTTTGCCCTAGGTGGGAATCGAACCCACGCCCCGAAGCTCAGAAGGCAGGTTCACTACCACCTGAGCCACCGAGGCAGTCAAATAAATTAAGAAATAACATTTGCATGGGACTCCTTACAGAAACGAATAAATAAATAAGGAAAAGAATCACCCGTTTCGGTGTAACTTTACAGTTTTCCTTGTAATTTATTCTTCACGGTTCTCTGACGAAATGTGCACTGTAATAAAGATATAAAGCACGCTAACCAGAAATAAAGTTTTTCAAACATAAAGTCTCTAGCACAGTAGCTGCTATAGAATCTCAAATAAAAGCTATTAGTTTTAGACTTTTTGTCTTTTTTTAGGGATTCGTACCCAAAGGGGAAAACGGGACCCTATTACTAAGACTCCGTTGTCCGTCCGTCTGTACATCTATCCGCTTGAACCAGGCTGTACCATGAACCATGATAGTTAGACAGTTGAAATTTTTTACAATTGAAAAATTTTCACAGATGATATATTTTTATTGCCGCTATAACAACAAATACTAAAAAACAGAATAAAATAATATTAAAGGAGGCTCCCATACAACAAACGTGATTTTTTGCCGTTTTTGTAGATAATGGTACGGAACCCCTCGTGCGTGAGTCTGACTCGCACTTGGCCGGTTTTTTTAATATTGAATCACGATAAAGTTAACTGTAGGGATAAGGCAATTTAAGTAGAAATAATACAAGTACATTCAATAAATACATTCAACAAAACTCTAAAAAATTAGATGAGCCAAAACCAAGCTTTTGATAAATGTATATTGCAATCAGTAACACGTCAGTAACCCAGAAACACATCAATAGCGGTTCTATAGGTATCCTTAGGTATAGGTACATCACAGTGTGTCGTAGCTCAAAGCCAAAATCACCAAGCATCGTTGGACTAAGCATCTCCTTCGTATAGCTTCACAAAACATGTTAGAGCGAAATCGCTTCAGTGTATTGTGCTAGAGGCATTATTTTTTAAATATTCATTTCAACGGTCGCATGACCGCGTGTCGTGTTGGCGCGCCCAGTCACTAGGTTTTTTCGTTCGCATAAATCAAGTTGTAATAATTTGCGCGAAGAAGCTAGAATTTGCATGTATAATGTACAAGGGGCTTGGATGTCGTCGTGTGAACATGAACACTTGTATTATAGTGACTTGGAATGTTAAATGCCTCTTTAGGTAAGGCTGAGTTGAATGTACTTACAGATACGCTAATTTGATGCGTGTGAAGTTAAACAAAGTTATCTTTGAGAATACAAATACTTAATGTTTTTTTCTTTCTTTAGCTGCAGAAAACTTTGTCTTAATGATCTCCACTGGTGGCTGTTTTAGTGGTTGTTGTTGGTTGCAGCTTCGTTTTCTTAAATTGCTGACTTAATTATTTAAACAAATCTGTCATAAAATGTGTTGGAATCATCTGTGTATTAAAATTATAATACTTAAGAAGAAAATTTGAGTTCTAATGCGTCCAAAATTGTTTTAAAAGTTTAATGACAAATTGGGCTACATAATTAGGCCAACAGTGACAGAATTACCTACGTACTAGTTTCGTATTGCATGCTTCCAGATACTATAAATATTAACGCAAAATAAACGTACCTATTTAATAGGTTATGCAACCCAATACATCGAGTGCCATTCAACATTTATATGTCCTCGATTGACCCAGATGCAGGGCGATTTGCACGCTAAGCTTTCAAGGACGTGGGGTTATTCATTGGTAATAAATAGCCTCGCTCTATGTATGATATAAAAATATGAATACCTATTATTTTACCCGATTGCTAAGAAAGAGGCTAACATTTTTAAGGTATCTTTGGGTGTTCTTTTGTAATTACTTAGCATCTAATCGGCTGAACCAATTTTGGAATGAGAGGTGTTGTTAGATTCGTCTTCATTTCAGAAATATGGCTACATGTCAAGTTTATTGTTTTTTGTAAGCATTAGCAATCTGCTCTGACTTCGCACGGTACCTATAAGCCTTTCGTGAAAAATTGTATAACTGATGGTGAAAACTGCATCATTATCCGTTCCGTGGTATAGGAGCAGTTAGCGGATATACAGACAGAGAGACAAACAGACGCAAAAAGCGACTTTATTTTATACTATCTACAGAAGAAGAGCAGTACTTGATACTAATTTATATCTTAGCTACGTATATTTACCTATTTAATCAAATTTTGGATATAGGTTGTAGCTAAACTCTTTTAACCTTTATTCGTTTTAAAAAAAACATTTTTTACATTTTATTGAAAAGACCACAAGTAGTTAAAAAGTAACTAGTTTTATCTGAATCTACAGTTCAAATTAAGATGAATTTTAAATTCAAATTTGAAAAATTTAAAATTTTTGCTTTTGTTCGTCAAAAAGCTTGTCAAACTTATCTAATAAAGCTAAAACCTACGTTCACCAAAATTTAACATATTTTACCAAAATTTATTTATTTAACCGTCTATTGTTTAAATGTATTGTAACGTACTTATTGAATTGCTGTTGAAATTTGACAGACAAATTTAATTGCCTTGTCAAATTTCGGCGAACTTAATGTAGCTAGCTTACTCATTCTTCTCTAAACGCTAATTCAAAGGTACTTTCCAAAATTATAAAAATTGCAAAATTATTACTTTTATTGTTTTAATAACGTAAATCATACTTTATCAAACTACGAGCATAATAGTCCATTCGAAAAATGCATGACTCTGAATCGCAGACTGGTTTCTAATTCTAAAAGCTTACAAATAAGAAGACCAACTCTAATATCGACAACCGAGAACAGTTTCCGTCATTGTTTGTAAGCCCGCCTTGTTTATGGGCACTTCTAAAGGATTTTTATCACAGTAACTGTTCCCCCACAGACGACGTGATATATTATAGCTAAAGGCGTGGACGTAGCTAGGATTTTATTTCGGAAGGAAAGGGGGTGATAAGCAAAGCATATTTTTACCATATTTTATTTATTTATTTATTAAGCTTAACAGTATACATTTTTAACAATTTAAGTTTTGTTACAGCTATTAGGTACAGTTCTGATATGTATACCTATAATAGGTATTCACAACATTCGCAATGAGGAAGGTTGTGAGAAGTTTTATAAAAAAGTCGTATATTTTGAACCTTAGCTACAATATGTTTAGTAGGTATATTATTACTAGCTGCACCGCACAGTGTTGCTCGCAGTCAAAAAGTAGCCCTTGTGCTATTCTAGACTACAATCTATCTCTGTGCCAAATTTCATCCACATCCGTTCAGCCGTTCTGGCGTGATTGAGTAACAAACATCCAATAGTGACTTTTCTTAACCCCTTCCCTGAATACATCCACGGCTACCGACCAATACTGCTTGTAAACCGCTCAAATATACTGGCTATTGCCCATAATGTGTCCCAGTTTTCTGTTTATCAAATTCGTGACTTGTATTGACAATTTTTGTGACCAAACGGGACAGTATCGTGTTTATTGGATTTTCGCCCGAACACAAATCATGTGGTATTAGCGTTTAGCGAGATATTGCCTGTTTGGAAGCCTTATTATGATTGCTGCGAATGTTAGGGCCGTTTTTATTTTTCGTAGCAAGTCTGTTGGCAGCGAATGTGATCAAAAAGTATTTATAACGGCTTTGTTTCTATACGCCTATGGTTTACTAATTTCCTGATGGTTGTCCATTTTGTCCAAACAAGGCGGTCGAGTCTATTTAAATAACTTTGACGTTCATAAGTGTATCTTTGATACCTAAATTGAATAAAACATTTTGACTTTGTTGGACTTCGTGTTAAAATACATGCTTTCTCTTGGATATTAGTTATGAATTTCAAGGAAAATATGTCGATACTACCCAAGTATTATGTTTAAAGATAGGGATGGTTTTAACAGTTCGTTTGGACTGAGTATTGAACATTTCAGAAAGCTAGGTTTTTATTTAACTTCTTAGATGTTCTAGCCTCGTCAGAGACTAGTTTAATAAATAATAAATAAATTCAGGACACTTCCACACACGGTCGCCTGACCCCAACTGAGCAAAGCTTGTACTATGGCTGCCAGAGACTGATATACATACTTAGATATTTTTAAATACATACTTAAATATATAATAACACCCAGACATAGAACAAACACAAATGTTCATCACAATAATGTTTGCCCTAGGTGGGAATCGAACCCACACCCCCAAGCTCAGAAGGCAGGCTCACTACCAACTGAGCCACCGAGGCAGTCAAAGTATAAGTATAGATGGATGCTGAATTTCTTAAGACTCGAACGTAAACGTTTTAAAATCGCGGAAAATTTAAAATTTCAAAGTTTTATTTGGTTTTTGCGCTAGACCAAGTAACTAAATGGAGTTTGCGCCAATCGTACATTCCTTACGATATTTTGCAGGAATATTAAACAGTAACGCTCCAGATTGCTCTATTAAGCCATTTAACCGGTAAATTGACGATTAAAGTTTTTATTGACCTTTTTGACTTTTCAGGTGCATATTTGTCAAATATGTGTGTAAAATGACGAGAGAAAGTTTAATATTACGACAAATTTTATTATTACTAGCCGAGTCTCGCGGTTTATCGCGAGACGCGGCTAGTAATAATAACTTAATGTTTTTTCAGGATAAAAAGTACCTCTAAGTCCTTTTTATACCCCGGACAATGTGTATGCAAATTTCATGACGATCAGTTGAGTAGTTGAGGCGTGAAAGCGTAACAAGCAAATAAACAAACGAACAAACTCACTTTTGCATTTATACTATTAGTTAGGATTAGGATGTACAAAAGTTACCCGGTCTAGCAACAAAAACAAACAAAAAAACTGTTTAAAATTCTAATTTGACACTATAAGTGAAACTTTGGCCCATAAGTTACGTTCATTACCTCGATGCGCGGCGGCATAGGCCCTGTACGTGTCCCTGATTTATATTATCTTCGATTCGTGTTGTGTAGGTTTCAAATTTTGTCGTCCCATGGCATAATTATTCTAATATAAGCCTAATAAATAACAAGCTACGGTGGAAATTCCAGTGCGCAGCTGGGCGCGCGGCGTGGCAAGAGGCGGCGGCGCTGTCGGTGGGCGGCGGCGGCGCAGGCGCAGGCGGCGCGGCGCGGCGCTGCTCCGTGCTCGGCGACCACCCGGGTGCGAGGCTCGACAGGAAGGGGAAATGGATCAGGAACAACCGCGTACGTACCTAGCTTGTGACGTCAGGACGGTGGATGGCGCGCCGCGGTGCTGTGCTACTCCGTGCTCGAGCTACCGACCATCTTGGACACGATGCGCGATCAGAAAGGAAATTTGACGAATGGTATAGATTTTTCTAGGAGGAAAACTAAAAATATGCTAATAACCTGGTATACCCAGTGGTCAGGTTTATACTTAAGACCAGACAGGAAAAACAAACTACCTACTAAGCTTTACGAACCCACTATTCTGTGTGAAGGCGTTGACTCTGACTATTTAAATGAAAAGGCAAGCGTTTCAACTTTTAAGTTACTCGTAAGTTGAACCATAAGCCTATTTTAACTATAACTTAGGTATAAGACTACATATTATATGCCTTCTATTTTTGGCTGTACATTTATCTGCTTCGAAACAGTAAATTATAATTAAGTGTGCTCTGTGTCCACATCTTATTGTAAATTTTTATACCTATCTATGTGTGCGACTCGTCCCAATTTTTGCATGTTCAATGTGTACAGCTATCTATTATATATTGACGCATTATGGCTTGAGTGTTAAATGTGTTTGATATTCGTTTTATAACTTATCTGACTCAAATGAAATGTTGTTTTGTATCGTACCTGTCTCAAATGAAACATAAGAAGCTGACAGACTAGACAAGATACATTACAACTTAATGTGACGACCTATTTGTGATAATAATAATGAATGCACACATTTTTTGCACACACGGTCCTCTGACCCCAAACTAAGCAAAGCTTGCACCTACTACGGCAGCCAGACACTGAAATACATACACATATATTTTTAAATGCATACTTAATAGCCATATTAACACCCAGACATAGAACGAGCACGTTCATGTGGTGAACGAAATGTTCACCACATGAATGTTTGACCTAGTTGGAAACAATTATCTATCTTAACATCAAATACAGTAGGTTTGTTTATGTAGAGTAGCCGTCGCGCCGGTTTTTAGGCTGTCCAAATCCCTACTACATGGCTCAATAATTTTAGCAGGTTTTAAGCTTGTCGCAGTTTAACTATATGCGCGATACGGCAGTACTCAGACTAAATGCTACTTTCATTACCCATTCGAAGGCTAATCGGGTCAATTGTCTATTATCGTCAGCCGTCTGTTAAACTTAAATCAGTTGTATTACTTTGTACTTGTTAAAACTGAAAGTAGTTTGTACCTAAAGTTAAAGTACTTTATTTTCAGTGCTAAATACAAGCGCCTACAACACTATACATAGTACATAACATACAAATTCATCACTTAGTTATTACTTAGGTATCCATTACTACTAAAGCTCACACATTTGTCTCCCATCTCCATTTGTTCGTCCAACAATGGTAACAGAAAGTACAATACAACGTAATAAGTTAGATGCATCCGGCACAATGGGTATTGTTCTTGGCTAGGTAACCCTGTTGCATTGCGACGTGAGCTTAGCATAAGCGACAATTATTTGATGCCTATCGTAGGCATTATGGAGTAGAATGTTGTAGGAAACAGCAGATTATACCTGTTGAAAGTGTGTATTTGATACCGTTGACTTTGGAATTGATACTGTTGATTTTCTAGTGAAGTAAGTAGCAATACAAAGACGTTAGTTATTAGCAAAGTACCACTTTGGACTAAATCGTCACTGAACATCAGATCAGCTCAGTTCAAACGTCTCGTTAACCAACGCTCAAATAATCCACCAACCGCAAAAACAAGCATCTACCTATACTGAATCATCATTAAATAAATAAATGCAATCAGGACATTTTTACGTATACAGATGCCTGAGCCCGAACTAAGCAAAGCTTATACTATGGCTGCCAGTGATACTGATACACCTACATATTTATCTTGAAACACTTACTTGAACAGATATTAGACATTTAAAAAAACATTTTGTTTTTCTGGATGGGAATCGAACCCACGCCCCCACCTCAGAAGGCAGGTTCACTACTGACTGACCCACCGAGGTAGTCATACTATTAAACATCATCCACCAAAAGCTTTAAACGTCAACGTCACGTTCCAGGTTCGGGACGCGTCCTACGGCTCGTCGTCGGACTCGGATGGGGAAGCAGAGGGGAACGCCAACGAGCCCTGGGGTGTCGCCAGACTACTGTACGCTGGCCTGGGGATCCTGGCTCTGGGGCTGGTTGTCTACTTCGTGGGGACAGGGGACAAGGTACGAATGGTTAGAGAAATTACTGGTCGAAGGAAAATTTTGACCAAGCCTAGACGAAGCTTACAGCAGTTAAAAACGTCAAAGAGATTTGGGGCATCTTCAGACATTTGCTAGATTGATGTGAGATCTGAATCTTCTGTTCGTAGTTTATTTGTGGGGTCCCAGTTCGAAAGAAAATATTCATAATCAATTAACAGGAAAGAAAAAAAATCTAGATGTAATTCCTTACCCACAAGTCACGTCTACAGATTGTATGGCTGTTGATAGACAGGCATTTTACTGATTTAAGCTAGGTACGTAGAAGTAGATATGTGGCCCAGATCAATACTGGCTGTTTACTTTTTTAGAAAGCAGATACATAGTTAAATAACGAGCAAAATAAGTTTTTCGACCTACCGCAAAACTCAATTGGAAGAGTCCTCATCCAGACACATTCTTTCATTCTTCAAATCACTCGCATCTTTTTCAACCGCATTCGACGCCTTGAGAAAGACCGCTGATAGTCAGAATAACCGTATCAATCGTACGTGTGTAATTCCCGTATAAAATCATGTTAGAAAACCACATCAGTTTCCTCTTTAAATCAATGCTAATTATTTCGTACTCGTATCGTACTTTATAGATGTCCTTTTTAATTTCAGGGTTTCAAGACGCCAGAGCTGCGATTGGTGGGTCCGTCACTCATCATCGCAGGCCTGTCGCTGTGCTTACTGCGTATCACCTTTTGTATATTTGCCAAGCCTTGCTGCCGACGGCGGACCAACTACAAGGAGAACAGAAGGTACGGAATGTAAGCAGACCTTTATGTTTTTCATAACTCTGCACAAAAAAAAACTTCTGCGGCAACCTAAGATATTTAGAAACAGCACGTAATTATGCTTGTTGCTTTATGCACAAAGAAGTAGATCGACTTTGTATTCAACACGACAGGTTCGACAAAACCAACAGAGTGATTGCTGAAAACTGTTGGACGAAAAATTTTTCACGATAGAAGAGCACTACAACAAGCAAAACGACAAAGTGTACGCTCACAGCTCTAAAGAAGCTACGGAAGTGGTCGGAAAGGTACAGCGTGGTCATCATCCTGCGTCAGTCATGGTTTGGTGGGAGGTATCCTATCACGGCGTCACAAAGCTTTATTTTTGTGAAAAAGGGGTGAAAACTTCAGCCAAAGTGTATCAAGAGACCGTCTTAGATGGTGTTGTAAAACTCCTTAGTAATACACTTTTTAAAAATCTACCGTGGAATTTTCAACAATGTTCCGGACTTTATAAGGGCTGAAGACTGGCCCTCCTCTAGCCCAGATCTAAACCCCCTGCACTACAAATTATGGTCAGTTTTAGAGGCATGGCCTGCTCTAAACGACACGCCGACATAGAGTCACTTAAGAAATCTTTGAAGCAAGCAGTGGCTTAATTTCCCATGGAAACGTGCGTAAATCCATAGATTCTTGGCCAGAGCGACTAAAGGCCTGTATCAAGGCCAAAGGTGGTCTATTTCGAATAAAATAATAGTTAGGTATATTTTTGTTAAAACTTCAATACATGTGTGCAAATAACTTTAATTAACATTACTTACATCTTATCTTCTTAATATATATAAATCTCGTGTCACAATGTTTGTCCTCAATGAACTCCTAAACCACTTAACCGATTTCAATCAAATTTGCACACCGTGTGCAGTTCGATCTAACTTAAGAGATAGGATAGCTCATATATATATAATATATACATAAATAATAAACGCGAACGAAGTCGCAGGGTGACAGCTAGTTACATTATAAAAAAATAGATGCATTTTAATTTGTAACAGAACTTATGGCTAGACTAGGTAGGTAGGTAGTTATTCTTTTTCTTAGTCGTGCACTCTTGGCTTAGTGCTCTCGGTTGCGTAAATGTCAAGGCTCCTCGCTGTCTTCGTCCCTCCCCAGGGCTACCGCTCTTCACGTAATGCCTCTCCATATCCGGTGGCTGCATTGCGAGTAGGTACACTGCACCATAGTGATCTGCGTGACCTTTTTAATGAAGTCAGTCCAGTGAGTTGGTGACCGACCCGGGTTTCGCTTGCCTTTTACTGGGCCCTGTACTACACTTTCTATACTGTATATTCTATTTTTCCTGTACTGTACTTCCTATCGAGTCCACGTTTCTGGAGATATGCCCAAAGAACTTTAGTACCTATTCGCATCTGCACAATCGACGATAGTCTATCTTGTATATGAAGCTCTTTGAGGATAGAGTTATTGGTGCGGAACCCTGTCCTCGGAATTTTTAACAGCCGCCTCCAACACCACATCTCCAGTGCATCGACTTTTCGGCGATTCTGCAGCTTTTTAGACCAATTTCGGCCCCGTAAAGAAAGATTAGAAAAACGAGACACTTCATTAGACGAATCTTTGTTTTCTTGGTTATACGCCGGTCCTTCCAAATTTTTCTCAGTCTTTCTACTGCCGACCTTGTGATAGCACAACGTGTCCTGATCGATTGAGGTAGGTAGTTCATGCAAATATAATTTTTAAGTTCGAATTTGAGGGAAATCATACGAAGAGCTATAGAGATTTGCGAAGTCTCCATTTGAGGGGGAATTACTTGTTCATCGATAGTCGTAAGCTAGCGAAATGTATGTATTTACGCTTCAGCTTCGGCAAAAAATGCACAAAATCACACGAGAATGGTTTTATAAGAGCGACCTCTAGTGGAAGACAGCCGGACAGACATCGGCCGCGAGGTCTTCAGCTCTATCTATCTTTTCAGCTGAATATGCATTATTTAATACCATGCGAGAGAAGAGTATTGAGAACTAAAATCCCCTTGGTCAATATCTCGTCATGCAGACTGTCAGGCGGCGCGGAGGGCGAGGAGATGCCGCTGGCGGGCGGGCGGTCGAACGCGGGCCCGGCGCAGTGCTCGCCGGCGCGCCGCCTCGACGCCTCCTCGTGCGACGTGTCCAGCCTGTCCAGCGGCGAGGAGGACGAGCGCCTGCGCCGGTACCGCACCGCGCACCACGCCACACTGCATCCGCCCACAAACCAGGTATCGACACTATCCCCCCATAAAGCAAGCAAGTTCCGAGTGGTAAGCTCTGATGTCAGAGTTTCTAGGCCGTCCGATGGCCTCTCACATGGCTTGACGATTGTTGTCATAGGACAAACAACCGGGGTCAACAATTTAACGTGTCATCCGAGCCACGGTAGCGCTCAGTTATAAATGCCACCCGCGGTCACCTAATCTAGGACTGACGGTGTCGTCCGTTGCTAAGTATCGGTGATCGGCTACGAACACCTATTCAAGCTACGCTGTGAGCGCTACGCTCCCCCATTGTTCAGTGGGAGGCGGACGTATGCGACGGACAAGCAAAATGCATGAAGGTAGGCGGCAGGCAGGCAAGGCGGGCGTGGAGCATCGTATGTTAAGGCTATACAAGACGGTTCATTCGAATGAATATATACTCAAGTGAATGCTTCATTTTTCTTTCATTCCATGTTCACACAGTTTAGGTTGAATGACATAGAAATGAACATTAACTTGTTCTATTCTTTCAACATGGCGTCAAAGGATATTGACTGAATTGACTGATTGACCAGAATGAACGTTCTCTCTCCGTTCAAATCAAAAATCAAAATGTTTATTTAGGCTAATAAATTTACAAAAACATTTAGTAAGACCTGTGTACCCCAAACTCGGCACAGCCGGTATCTTGGGGTTCGGTGTTAGAATTTTGTAATCTGATTTTCTTCGCAATGAAGTAAATGCAACAAGGAAAAAAACATCGGAGCAAGAAATACGAAGTGAACTATGCGACCATTTTCTGAAAAGATGGAACTGCTGAAACTGAGTCGCTAATAAGAAGAAAAAGATGCAACCAAAATTATCTGTTTCCAGGTTACAGCATACCAAAGCACGTCCCAGCACAGTGCGGTACGGCAGAGTCCGTCGCCGCAGAGTCCTCTCCAGCCAGGCGCGGTCAGTCCTCCGCAGCCGAGCGCGCAAGGCTCGGCGCAGGGCCTGGCCCCGTCGCAGGCCTCGTCGCCACATAGCCCCTGCCAGGGCCCCTCGCAAGCCCCGATGCCCAGTGCACTACACCAACAATGCCCGAGCGCGCGGAGGCCCCCTCCTCGAAACGTCTCCTTCGCCAGTGGCCCCGACGGAGAGCTCGTTCTCAGTCCTGCCCAGCTCCGCTCCTAACCCACAAGCAATAAAGGTTGTCGTAATACCTCTTTTTATTACAACTTTCCGAACGATGTGACTCTATGCGCGATTCGCTTCGGATCACGGTTATGTGATAGCGTGACTTTAACCGTTTTTAAATGTTTCTAAGTGATTTTACGATAAGCTACGAGGTATGATTATTTGCACGTATGGATTATTGCAAGCTCCTATCGATATTTGTATCTACGAGTATTTTAAAGTCTATTTTGCTAGTACAAATGACCATGTATTGTCTGAATGTGAAGAGGATGCAACGTGCAATATGATGAAGGTTTATTATATTTTGTATTTAAAGCCATCAATTTATTATTAATTCATTTGTTCGAACATAAAATAGGAAAAATAAATGTAGGCTGCGCATTTCCAAGACTTTTAAGGTTTACAAGCAAGGACGACGATTTGTCTTAAAAGAAGGATCTCTTGAAAACAAAAAACAGTTTTCCACCTATTCGCCAAAGAAGTAACTCTACATTAGAATTTCTTGATACCATTTTTAATATTGTTTTAGTTTACACAGCAAAAGGACGTTTACAAAACTGTTGAAAATGAATAAACGAGATAGATACAAAAAGCAGGCTCTTACAGAATACCTATCCCCTAACATATTTGAGAAAAAATCGTTTTGCACGTTGCATCTAATGTCGAATCCGATTGGTGACTGCATATTTGGCTAACCCAGAACAACGATTGTTTAGCTAGACCAAACTAATTTACAATCAACTACCTACTGAAGTTTTTCGACTTTTTGTCAGCTAGTGTCAGCTATACTATTTTTACCGTAGTAATCGTATCATGTACCTAACTCTAAGGTAATTTCTAAATCTGTAGCTATTTAATACTGAATGTGCTAGTTCCATCTGATATACCTACCAACTAGTTAGGTTTTAGATACTGTTCCAAGGGGTGTGGCACGAATAATTTCTATAAGTATAAAAAATAAATTAAAAACATAAAAAATAATATAAATAACTATGTTGGCTTTATAGATACGAGCTACTTGTGTGCTATGTAATAGAATATGTGAAGCATTATTAATACTAAATTATACAGGTATATATGTATAATAATCCTTAATGCCAACCAAACTACCTTTTGTCCCTTCAAAAGTATTATTTTAGTGCCATACCATCTTTGGCAGTTTAAATAAGAAATAATCAAAAAACATAATATTGTTTTAAAACTGCCTAATATTAGATGCGAATTTATATTAAATATATAAATCATAAAAATAGTTATATAACTGACAATAATGATTGTTAAATGATGTTTAAAGTGTTACGGCGTATGTGTGTTTATAATTTATATTGATGTCCAAAATATAGTTCAAGCGCCAAGTTCATAAATAAAAATTTGTGTTAAACTGTTTCAATGATTATATTAAACAAAAATAAGGTAGATTTTTTTTGTATTATTACTAATATAACGCAGATTAAAATTACGTTAAATCAAGTAGGTATTTATATTAATTGGGTATTCAGCTAATGTGTTCTAAATATAGCATGCTAATAAAGTTAATTAGCTCCTGCCCGGCTACGATCGATCGGCAAGGGTGACATTGTGACACCAAGGCATGACAAATTAGAAATTACTTTATTAACTAAAGTTGTTATTTATACAATATTTCTATACTCAGTAGATTTTTTTAATGATATGTCAATGTGAATTATTATTAATTTTACATAGGGCTTGGCAAATGAACTAAAAAATAGAAATACACCAAAAATATGAACTTATATTATTATATATTATGTAATATATTAGTTAGCTAAAACATTGATGTATAGAGCGTGATACTGTATAACAGTAATGTTTTTTATCTAAGTGACGTTAGGTTAATTTTACCATACATTAATATGATATTATGAATGTGTTACGCGTGCATTGTATATTGCACAATTTATAGTAAATTAATACATAAAAATATAATATATTTTAGAAATATTTGCACCATTAGTAGTGAAATGTATGTGTAAATGCAGAGTTTATAAGCTAGATATTATAAATGACACGAACGAGTGTCGTGTAACTAAATGTTTGTGTTTTGTTCATGATAAATATGAAACAGAGAATATTGTACCTATTGTAAAAGTTTTGATTAGTTTTCGTCAATTATACCTTTGTAATCAAATTAAAATATAGTATTTTGAATATAGTTATTTTGAATTGTTTAAATCTAAGAATGGTCAATTATGTACTTATTGTTTTTAAAATAAGATTAGCTTTCATTTAGGTTTCATTTAATTTTTCATTTGCTGACTGTACCTACAATTACATTACCTACACGTTTATTTGTAGAAAAAATGTGGTTTTTTGTAATCAAACCACACAGATTTATTCAAGTGCTTGTACCGCCGTATTTTTTTTTTAATAATACAATTTAAATAACGAAAAAATGATTAAGTAAACTTTATGCTTCTTTACGTCTCGGCATTACGATGAGCGGTTAATTTTTTACCCACAAAACCAATTCAACCTAAAATACAACAAAAATGACAACTTTTGGACACCATTATAGTAAAAAAAACTTAAATAGTTATTAAGAAAAATATGAGCTTCGTTTAGACTTACTGGCTTGTGTGACAAAGTGTTGTGTACTTAATGAAATAGATTCGTCATGGTCAGAGCATCCCCATTCTTAATATTGAGTTGGTCATTTTAATCATTGTTGTTTTGTTCCTTTAATATATCCGATACGATCTACGAGTAAGCGCACATCAAACCGGTACAGGGTTTATTTATTTTTGTCTAAAAGCGGGCGGATTTCCATTTATCTATACTACACTTTGTATGATATACTCGACTTATATACGTATTCTAACAACAATTCTATTTTGCGAAGGAATATTCGTCTGCTCATTTATAGAGAACTGTATAGACCATTTTGTAAGAAATTAAAATATTGTCTATAGAAGTCTAAATTTAATAAATTCCAAGTGTTTTATTAACAATGCCAATGAAACTGTATTTTTTCTTAGATAAGCCCGAATTCATCTTTAAATTTCACAGTTCTTAAAAGACATTACTTATTTTAATAATCAGTTTTATTTTACATACGAAATAATGTTCTTTAAAGTTTAATAGTATAAATCATGTTAGAATTAATATGTTTACTCAGTTGGTGCAAAATTACCAACCAGCTATCTGTTTTAGTTCGAAGCATATAAAACAAGATGGCGCTTTCCATAATATTTCAGTCTGAACGCCTCACGCAATATACTAGTTACTGATAAACTTCGCTATAGATGTCTAGCTTCTATTCTTTAAGGTTATTTCGTATGTGCTTCCATAATATGCTTGCATAGAACATGCTTCTTTCGTGTTTCCTATTAAGTGCTACAATAACTGTATACATAGATTAATTTAATAAGCAAACTGTTCAAGGCCTAATGTGTTCGTTGACACTACAATTTCATCGTTTTGATGTCGTTTTTCAAGTTCTGCCTCGTTAAAAATCTCCACATTCCATTGCACTTTCTTATAATAATTTCAAGTACTTTCAAAAGCAATATGGTGTTTGTAAATAGTTTTAAAATATTTAGCGAAAATGACATCGAAACGAATGAATCATCAAGCTTTGGTTTAATCAAAGATTTTGTATAAATAAGTAATATGGTAATAATGCATGTCTGGGTGTATTTGTAGGTAACCTGTAAGTGAAAGATTGAGGATTTATTTTATTATATTTAATAACTTTTATACGCACAACAAATGGTTGTTTTGGATGCATGAAAATGTTTTAGCAAGTCACGGTGAAGCATCGTGTTACTGTAAAAAACATAATTTGCTTACAATATCTTTCAAACTATTTAATTTATTGTTTAAAACAATGCTAATCTTGTATTAGCCACTGAAATCTTTTCAAAAAACACGTTGTTTGACATTAAAACGTAAAATTTGTAACTTTGGTTAACTGGACGACTTCTTGGTAACCAGTTGTACTTTTGTATTTTCCTGATAGATTTTTCTTTCCCAAACTTTACGTAGTCTTTCACTTGCAGTTTACTGTGTTGTGACTTGGTTGCGCCGATCTATGTAATAAGATTCATGGTGTTAGGAAATATTATAACTATCAACATACTTACTATAAAATAATATGTGTTCCTTTAACTTTTAATCAATTATAATTACTGTAATATTAATTTATTTTTCAACAACGCTTATAGTTTTAAGTACTTTTGGATAGTTTAGAATAAATTCTATTTCTATCTTCTGCTCTCGACGTAAATTTCTTAGTTATTGATTGATGTGACGACGTGCATCAAAACGTACCTAACCAATACACAATTCTGAATATAGCCCCAGTTTCTAGTAATTCACATTGATAGAATTTAGTTAAATTTATTATATAAACTAGTAAACAATCAAACATAACATGTATTATACTAATTATAGTCTGCTATACAAAGACTTTACTGATAGACAAGACAGTAAAATTCTGGCATGGAATATTATTTTATTAGAATCGTGAGCTAGTATAAATGTTACATAACGTGTAAAATGAGATTACCCAATCAAAAGCCTTTAACTCTTCACTATTCATGACTCATAATTTTCTTAAGAATTGTTGCTAGAAACTGGGAGTGCGTTCAAAATTAAACCTGTGTAAAATATCTAATTGCTTCTTAACTGTGACTACTGCATGACATTTCGACAAGCAGTTACTATCCTGTCTCTACCCCTGAAGGTACTCACGGTGCAAACAGAACGATTGCTGTGATTTAGATGTCGTCTCATGAAAAACGAGGCAAATGTGAAATAAGAGTAGTTTTGTGTACGTAGCGCTCAAGTTACCTCTCGGTAATGAAATGTAGACTAATATTGATAAAGAGCAATGGAATATGATATTGTTTTGTTGTGTTTTATTGTAAATATTTTTATGTCATTACCTGTATTCATGACATCGTTTGTATAATTTATAGGCATTGGTGCATATCATGTGTATAGAGCAGATGATTAATCAAATAAATTAGAAAGGAAATATAGTTGACGATCATGTTTTATTTGCCCTTGGTTTGAATACCATGGAAAATTCAACGACCTTGTAGGCTTAAACTTGAATACTTGCCTCTGTAGCAATTAACGTTGTCTAGCCTCGGAATAGCTATACAGTGTTTTGTCTTTTTCGATCGAGTTCTAAAATGTGATATAAAGAAAAAAAACAAAACACTGTTTAACCATCGATAGGCTATACAACGTTTATAGCTATATAGAATACTTCTTAGTTGCACCGCGATATTGAAAAAAAAAAAAGAAAAACACAATAACACATATGAAAACACCCTATGATTGAAGTATCTATATTTGACTGCCTCGGTGGCTCAGTTGGTAGTGAACCTGCCTTCTGAGCTTGGGAGCGTGGGTTCGATTCCCACCTAGGGCAAACATTTATGTGATAAACATTTGTGTTTGTTCTATGTCTGGGTGTTAATTATCTATTTAAGTATGTATTTAAAAATATCTAAGTATGTATATCAGTCTCTGGCAACCATAGTACAAGCTTTGCTTAGTTTGGGGTCAGGCGACCGTGTGTGGAAGTGTCAAAAAAAAAAATCTATTTAAATCATGGCATCGATTGTTTACATCAAACTCAAATGAAAAGGGTATAAAAATAAAATATTATGAAATCAATTTAACATGTGATATATTTTATTTTAACACTACAATATTTTCATTTACGTACATAAAAATAATATTTATTTACACAGTTAGTTATTGCAACCTTAATTAATTCACAACATAAATTAATTGATGGCTTTTAGAAAAATCAAAGTGTCATTTTAAATTCAAAACAATCTATAGTATGTTTTTTTTTAAATCTTATTTCTATAAAAGGAGGAGGAGGTGATTTTTAGGTAACTTTGTAATAAAGGAATGCTTGAGTGAGAATCGTAATAATTTTAAAAATGTTTATAAGCAAGCAAGTCTGTATAGGCCGAGTGGCTAGCCCTAATGTCAGTTTCTAGGTCACCCAATGGCCTCTGACATGGCTTGACGATTTTTGTCATAGAACAAACAACCGGGGCCAACAATTTAAAGTGTCATCCGAGCCACGGTAGCGCTCAGTTATAAATGCCACCCGCGGTCACCCATCCTAGAACTAAAAATGTTTATGAGAATTAGTTAAATGTTACTTTCATTTATCAAATAATGCCAATCAATTATGCTAAAATTAAATAAATAAATAGTCTAATAGATATAACATACAAAAATACGAAATAACACTAAGAATACAATACACTTTTAATCCGATATTTGCACAAAAACTACAAAAATCAAAGCTAAAAAGGGACAATAAACTAAATATGTGAAGCTTTAGGACGTCTTTAGAAGTCAAGATAAAAATAGAATTAAATGTTAAGTCTGTCAATAAATTAGAAATAAACAAGTCTAAAAATTATATAATCACCAATATTACACTTAGAATAAAGACCACTAACTGTTCAACCATAGAATCCAACTTTGCAAAAAAACCTTTGCGATGTCAGGGAGGAAACATTCTAAATTAAATACTTATTAGATAGAATTTGCTGCGCTCCGCGGTTAAAAAGTAGAATATGTGCTATTCCAGACTTAAATCTATCTCTGTGCCAAATTTTATCCAGATCCTTTCAGCCATTCGGGCGTGATTGAGTAACAAATATTAATCCATCCAAAATTTCGCATTAAAATATTAGTGTGATTATGAAAGTTGCGTAAATTTCAAGTAACGACCATTGTAAATAATATATGTATAACGTACGTTGCAATTTCAATCATAGAAACTTAGAATTACAATTAAAATTTGATTAACAAAAAATAACATGTTAAATTGTTTTTGTTTTTATTGTAATACCATAAGGCATAAACTTCCTATTTTTCATTTTTTTTTAAGGTTTCTGACTTTTCTTTTGTCATCTTACTTGGACGCAACCAGTGATCCATTTCATTGGATGGATATAAAAATAAAATTATATCATTACATGAGCATAGAATATTTAGGTAATTAATTCCCTTTAGTTGTTAGTCAAACAGATATCAGTATAATTAATAAATAGGCATTTAACGATAAGTATCTCCATTATGTCATATAATACTTTCATAGATGTAAAACAAACAGTACAAAATTAAAATAAATAGTCTTCTCTATAGTCGTACGCAATTTCGTCATTTACATATTCCCGAATATTTCTGAAGAAACTCAAATGTATGATATTTTTTTGGTAACTACAATAATACTCACAAAACTAAAAATAGCTATAAATTTCATCACAGTTACTTAGCTAATGATATTGTTAGTTAATAAACATACTAAACCGAATCCTTATATTAGGTCCTTACGTATGAAATTAGCGTTTTGTCGTACTGATCAATTTGATCTGAAATATCTCCTCTTTGGTTAAGAATTAGAAATTCAAATTAATAAATTCATTTAGCTGGTTTTTTTTTCTTTGGAATACAGTCATTCATTTGTTATTTTCCTCATTATTTTTTCTTTGGCGTCGCTTATTACCGCGCAATGGAAAACATGAAATATCGGTATATTTACGAGTACGAGTTCTACCGTGGCACCAGTGCTGCAGAAACAGCTCGAAGAATTAATGATGTGTACGGCGCTGGTGTCGCTAAAGACAGCATGGTACGTTTTTGGTTTCAACGTTTTCGTTCTGGAAATTTCGACCTTAAGAACCAACCCCGTGGACGACCGGAGATCAAAGTGAAAAACGAAGAATTAAAGGCTATTGTGGAAGCGGATCCATCACAAAGCACTTCAGAGATAGCAGCAGGCTTCGGGGTAAGTGACAAAACTGTATTAATCCACTTGAAGCAAATCGGGAAAGTAAAAAAACTCGAACGATGGGTACCTCATGAATTGAGTGAATCGAACTTGCAAACATGGGTCGACTGCTGTGTTACTTTGCTCAACCGACACAATAATGAAGGGATTTTAAATCGAATCATTACTTGTGATGAAAAGTGGATATTGTACGATAATCGAAAGCGCTCATCGCAATGGCTGAACCCTGGAGACCCAGCCAAATCCTGCCCTAAACGAAAATTGACTCAGAAAAAGTTACTTGTAAGTGTTTGGTGGACTAGCGCCGGTGTCGTTCACTACAGCTTTCTTAAATCTGGCCAAACGATTACGGCAGATATCTATTGTCAGCAACTGCAAACCATGAAGGAATAACTAGCTGTTAAACAACCGAGATTGGTCAATCGCTCTAGGCCACTGCTGCTTCACGACAACGCAAGACCACACACTGCATAACAAACAACCACTAAGTTAGCTGAGCTACAATTGGAATGTCTGCGACATCCACCGTACTCCCCGGACCTTGCTCCAACAGATTACCATTTCTTCCGGAATTTGGACAACTTCTTACAAGGAAAAAAATTCCACTCCGATGCAGCAGTCCAAACCGCCTTCAAAGAGTTTATTGATTCTCGCCCCCATGGTTTTTATAGTAAAGGGATCAATGAACTACCCATAAGATGGCAAAAGTGCATAGATAACAACGGTGCATACTTTTATTAATTAAATATATTTTACAAAAAAATATCGACTTTTTATTCCTCCCGTACAAAACGCCAATTTCATACGTAAGGACCTAATATTTTCAACTTCGATCAGATATACGAAGATTTTCAATCACAAAGCAAAGGATTTAGACATCACCGTTCATTATTAACTTACGAAGAATGGACACGCAAGAACAACGCTATTTTTAGGGTTCCGGAATAAACTAAGGAACCCTTATATTTTCTATAGGACTTATTGTCATAATCTACTTTTAAGATTCGTTTAGATCATGAATGAATACGATGAAGACTTAGGTTAGTTAGCATTTTATGATTTTTATTACCCAAACAATCGCGACACAACATTTTTGCAACTTTGCTAGTGCGCGAAAAGGAGACAGACGTATTGAACTATATAGGGTTGTCTCATATTTCACAAAGTCTTATGAGAGCCACGGTCCACGAACATCGGATAAATTCCGACATAACGACAAGTTTTTAACCAACGTTTGTAACAATTTTTTTTTAAAGAAACGTTTTTAAAACTCTTAGGCGAACAAAAGCGGTATTTAAATAAATAAAAGTCTGGTTTAATTTCGATGAGCACGACCCTAAACCATAATCAAAACGTTGGATAAGGGCGCTTCTAGATAGGCAATATTTTTACTGTTATACTGGCCCGAATTGTTTTTTTCTACATTCCACCAACTCGTACTAAACGGTTTGCCTCCACCTTTCTGATACGAACCGCTAGGGAATGGAACACCTTGCCATCATCTGTATTCCCGACTAACTACAACCTGGGTATCTTCAAGGCTAGAGCGAATAAGTACCTTCTAGGTCGTCGTGCTCCACCTTGGACCCCAACGTCGCTTAACATCAGGCGAGTTGGTGGTCAAACGTCGACCTACTACATTAAAAACAAGACAATATTTTGAGAGTTTCCCGGCCATAGATTTCATTTTTATTTATGGATTTCTAGCCTGGCTGGTAATGGCCTTGCTACAGTCGGCAATATTGCCAGTATTGCAGTAAAATATATGGACTGTCTAGGAGCATCCTAAGAATTGTTAACCATATATAAAATATCTTACTTACATCGACTTCCATTGACCATCACATGAACAATAGCAAGCAGTTGTTATACTTTTCCATAGATCCTTAAACACTTTCTATACAAATAGAGGCATAGAGTTATTTTTATTTTGAGTAAATTTCAGTAAAATTTCATTTACTTAATATATATTTATTTAATTTAAAAATTAGACTATAGCGTCGTGCGTTTACGTATACGTTTCAAAATTTAATGAACCTGAGCTGTACTTGCAACAGAAGCTGAATTACATTATTCAATTGCCGTTGAGGCCTAAAACTGCAGTCCATTTATAATTTTAATACTTAACACACTACATCGTCACGCCTTTCCCCCGAAGGGGTTGGCAAACGTGTATCACAGCACCCATACTTCGCCATACGATATTCAGTCCCAAATGTGGCAGCAGGCGAGCCTGTCACCATGCACGCACCACTTATGTTGCAGATACCAATAAATACGCACATAATATGTTCAGATATTAAAAAAATTGTGCGTGCCTTCGGCTGGAATCAAACCCGCTCCCTCTGGCTTGAGAGGAGAGCCTTCTCCAACTAGGCTGTCATCGCTTCGTATTAGAATTAACAATTTTATACAAAATAAAATTAACCTATGCCTCAATACAAAAATTATTTAGCACATCAAATACCTATCTATGTTCATAATCACCATTCATTATCCACTTGAAAAATCTTTCCTTTACACTATCACATTTTAGAAAGATGTTACCTTGTCTCTTTCTCGCTAACAGCTAAAGAGTGAGATCGATAGAGAATGTCATTTTCCAGCTCATTTATCGGACGAATCGACCCGTTTAAATTCACGAATGCGACCAACTCATATGTAGAGTCGAGGGCGCTACCATCGCATTGTCTCAACACATTCAAATATCTAAAAGCCAATTTTTAGTTCTCACATTTAGCCACGTTCACAGATAAGTTGGTCGCAAACTTTATTCATATTATATCTATTTTAATTATGTCAACTAAAACGTATTGAATGTCAAAGAATAGCGTAAAGTTAATATCAAATGGTCTCGACCTGTCCTTTTCTCTTCGGTCGAGGCTCGCCGGAAATGAAGGAAGTCTCTTCTGAGGATTGGCTCTTTACTCTTTGGACCGGGGTGGAGGTGCTCGGTTGTGGCTGACGGTAAGAAAAAAAGTGAAATTAGTAATGTTAGTAGTGTACATTTGAGAATGTTGGTGATTTGTGTATTGGCATTGACTTAAGGCAATGATATGGTATGATATGGTAATGATAACAAACATTCACACACACACACTTACAAACTTTCGCCTTTATAATATTAGAGTGATTATAAAAAGGTGTGTCAGCTACATTTATACTAAACTAGCTGCGCCCCGCGATTTCACCTGCGGTTAAAAAGTATCCTATGTCCTATTCTAGACTATAAACTATCTCTGTGCCAAATTTCATCCAGATATGTCCAGCCGTTCTGGCGTGAAAGAGTAACAAACATCCATCCATCCATCCATCCATTCTTACAAACTTCCGCGTTTATAATATTAGTAGGATTTCATTAAAATTTGTCAAGCCGTTTGAGCGTAAAGAAAAAACAAATATTCACACTTACACACTCACAAACTTTCGCCTCTATAATAATAGAGCGATTATAAAAAAAAAGGTGTCGCAGCTACATTCATACTAAATTTTGATTAAAATTTGTCAAGCCGTTTGAGCGTGAAGAAGTAACAAATATTCACACTTACACACACAAACTTTCGCCTTTATAATATTAGTGTGACTATTATTATAACGGCGAAAGTTTACTGTATGTTTGTTACTTTTTCACGTTCAAATAGATAGACGGGCTTTGATGAAATTTGGTATTGAGGTAGCTTTTACCCTGGATTAACACATGGGCTACTTTTTAACTGCGGGTAAAACCAGGGCGCTGCTAGTGTGATCATAAAAAAGGTAAGAAAATTAGGATTCAAATTGTATTTAGTTTTCTTTTTTTTTTATTACTTAATAGGTTTGCGTTTGACCGCCAACATGCCTGATGATAAGCAGTGATGCGACCTACGATGGAGCACGCTTGCCTAGAAGAAACCGATTCACTCGAGACTTGAAGACACCCGGATTATAAGTGTCAGGGAACACACACTCTGGCAGAGTATTCCACACTCTAGCGGTCCGTATGAGAAATGAGGAACCAAAGCGTTTCGTGCGTGTTGTAGGTATGTCGACCATAAAACTAAAAAAAATAACTTAACTTAGTAAAAGCTAACAGTACTTTCATACCTGCGCGAGAGTAGTGGCGGCGGCGGCTGCAGCGGCTGCATTCTTCTTGATGTCTTCTAGAGGAATATCTTCTGGTCTCGCGCGCGGCGAGCCTTCTCGAGACCCGTGAGCGCTGCTGCTTCTGGATACACTACTGTAATAGATAGATAGATAAACACTTTATTGTTCACACCAGAAATAACAAAAACAAAAGAACAGAAAAATCTTAAACTGTAGTGTAACAACTGGTGGCCTTATCACTAAGAGCGATATCTTCCAGGCAACCTTAGGATGTAATAGGCATCAGTCAAAATATTTAATTAAAAAAATCGGTTGTCTGTAAAGTCGGATTACGGACGATGTACGTGACAACGCTATAACAAAACATTGATGAAATCTTCTTACTTAATATTATAAACGCGAAAGTTTGTAAGAATGGATGGATGGATGTTTGTTACTCTTTCACGCCAGAACGGCTGAACAGATCTGGATGAAATTTGGCACAGAGATAGATTATAGTCTAGAATAGCACATAGGATACATTTTTAACCGCGGATAAAACCGCGGAGCGCAGCTAAAATTTAATTTAAAAAAAATTGCTTGTTTGTAAAGTCGGTTTACGGACGATGGTTTAACGTGACGACGTCATAACAAAACATTGATGAAATCTTCTTACTAGTATTATAAACGCGAAAGTTTGTAAGAATAGATGGATGGGTGGATGGAAGTTTGTTACAAAAAAAATCCACGTGCAAATAATATAATTAATTATCATGCACTTACAATTAATAATACAACAAATACAATAATTAATACAGATTAAAATGTCACACTGCCCGACACCGTATACTGCCTTGAAGCTGGTTATTACGAATGGCAAAAATAATTAAATTAATACTGTTAGCAGTAAATTGTTCTTAAAAAATGTTCTTAAAACCTGTAATCATCTAGCACTTAACGAAAAACACGCCCTACTAAACTGATTACCAAACATTTGACTTACTTGCAAATCATTATTTATTATACGGCTACATTAGCGTCCTTCGGCGATAATTCGGGCTGTCGCGACAAGTGTAGCCGGTTAGTTCGTCACTCGGCGGTGTATCGGGCGATTTATCGCCCACGTCAACTCCGCAGAAAGTCAATGAGTTGACCGTTAATGTAGAGAAGAACATCGCCGATAACTGACAACGTGACACGAATTATCGCGTGCTAATATAGCCGTACCATTACAATGAGAATAAAATAAAATTTTACTTATTTGCTCAGCGTGCAGGGCTCGAAAATGCATTTTTGATGTGGTACACGGTCACAAACCTGAACTCACTCTAGCTTAATAATAAACAACTTCGAATACAGGGTTATCGGGAAAGGGTAAGGTAGGAAAGGATAAGAAAGGAAAGGGTAAGGAAAACGAAAAGGTGTACTAAGCCGAAAGGGGGTCATTGTACTGATCACTATGAACAACTTTTACTTTGGAGGCAACCTTGAAACCGAAAAAAAAACCCTGTTCCATACATTTTGTCGACGACGAATGAAGTAATGAACTTACAAAAAGTGAAACAGTTGTTTTTTTTTTCGTGATTTCAAGGTTTGGGTCCTTAGTAAAAGTTGTTAATTTTTTTTAATTCATGTAAGTACAAATAGTTTAGGCATTTTAGCAATACTGGCATGCTAATCCCATCATACACTAAACTATACACTTCAACGAATAAGAAAACCTGGCGGTGGCGATCGGCGGAGACGGTCACCGTTACAAAAAAAGTTGTTCATAAAAATCAGTGCAATGTATCAATTGATGCCTCGGTGACACAGTTGACCTGCTTTCTGAGCTTGGGGGCGTGGGTTCGATTCCCACCTATGGCAAACATTTATGTGATGAACATTTGTGTTTGCTCTCTGGGTGTTAATATCTATTTAAGTATGTTTTTAAAAATATTTATGTATGTATATCAGTCTCTGGCAGCCATAGTTCAAGCTTTGCTTATTATTATTTTTTCTTTCATAAGATCCTTTTCCTGGCAATAATAAACACAACAAAAAAAAATTGCGAAAACGTTCCATCTGTTCACGCGTGATGCGATGACCAAGGGAAATAGTGATTCATTTTTATAAATAGAGATTTATTTAATGACTCCCTTTCGGCTTAGCACACCCATTCCTGATAACCCTGTAAAAGTATCTTGTATCTAAGTGCAACCCGCCACCTGATCTACAGAAGCTATATACCTATTGAAGTAGTTAAGTAGTTCTAACCTCTCCCGTGAGGTGGTGCGTTCGCGGTACACCACGATCCCGTCTTTTAGCAGATGGCTGCTTGGCCTGCGCAGGCGCCGCTCCGCGTCATCAGCCTCGCCTGTACACGATAACACACTTTAACACACACTTTTGAGAAAAAATAAAAATAAAAAATATCCCCCGACACCGATTTTCATCAACCACAGCTAAGAACACTTCCGACTAATTCACCTTTCAAACAAACAAAAAAAAAAGAGTGTGTGTACTTATGTACACACTCAAAAAAGTTTATTCAAATCAGTTTTATCACTAATATTCAATACATATTTATAGATACTCGTATACTAAATAGTATTTACTAGTAGTAGTAGTGATAGTATTTACTAATAAATTATTAGTAAATACTATCACCGTGGTATATGAAATTGATTTAATAAAAACACCAAAATAATATTTATTTATTCACTGTTTAATTGTACTCTTACGAAACACGTGTTCTAAATATAAAAATACTATAATATACAGCTTGAACATAGTTATAAATTTTCATGCCACCTAGAACTAACTTCACGATGTAGAATTTAGGTGTCGGTGTGCGCGCGCATCGTAAAAATTCACTCTCATCATTTTTCTCTATCGCGCCAAAAGAAGTATGACTTCAAAAAAAAAAACAAATCCAAATCGGTTCATCAGTTCCATTTTTCTTACGGAGCGCTCACTTCAAGGTTGCTTTGTAGAAATAAATTAGTAGCAACAGTTTTATTCTATTTTAAATAGTATGTTCCTGCTAGCTCGTCGCATTAGCAACTAGCGACGGAGCGCAAGTACCCGATACTTGTACGTGCTAGCGATATGTTGCATTATAAACTAACCGCTAGCTCCGGCCCCGAGAAGAGTCCCGGCCGTGCGAACAGCGGCCGGTGGCGCAGAGCCAGCGACGGGGCCCTACCCTACACTTGTATATAGTATCAAGTATAGTCACCGCTAGCTCGCCGCACGGAGGAGAGCCCCGGCCGTGCGAACAGCGGCCGGTGGCGCGGGGCCAGCGCCGGGGCGCCCATACCCGACACTTCTAGCAGGCGCCCGATCTGTTGCATCTTCTTCTGACGGGATTTCGTGCGGCCCTGCAAAGTTAACATTTGACTATAGATCCTGAGCACTGTCTGGCTCAGGGTGTGACGAAAACATTAGCACTGAAGCCGTTCTGAACGCTGTACGCAGCAGTATTTGATTTTGATTTGATATAATCTCAGTTGCGCCTTATTTTCGCTCCCTTCATCATCATCAGCCTAGTTACTAGGTGAGGGATGTGAGCATTTTATTTCTACGAACTCTAATAAGGGCAATCTTCAGCTCTACAACAATGTACAACGCATCCTTAGTACGTTTTTTTTTTTTTTAATGTACAATAAATCGGCGTTTGACCACCAACTCGCCTGATGTTAAGCGACGTTGTGGTCTAAGATGGAGCACGACGACCTATAAGGTACTTATTCACTCTAGCCTTGAAGTTTACTAGAGTGAAGAAGTAGAAACACGGCAGTTGAGTGACTGCTCAGACCCGTCTTCGGAACGGTTACACCGGACTACATCCCGAAACACGACTAGGCCATTTCACGGCATGACTTGGTCCGGTGGGTGGTAACTAGCCACGGCCGAATGCTCCCACCAGAGTTTACTACCTGGTTAGCACTACCCGGGGACCACGTGTAGAGAATCAAAATAGAGTACACTCCTACGGACATGGGCAGCTCAGCCCCCTAAACGCGACCTTCAATTTTAAACACGAAAATGTATGTTGACTGCCTCGGTGGCTCAGTTGGTAGTGAACCTGCCTTCTGAGCTTGGGGGCGTGGGTTCGATTCCCACCTAGGGCAAACATTTATGTGATGAACATTTGTGTTTGTTCTATGTCTGGGTGTTAATATATATTTAAGTATGTATGTAAAAATATCTAAGTATGTATATCAGTCCCTGGCAGCCATAGTCCAAGCTTTGCTTAGTTTGGGGTCAGGCGACCGTGTGTGGAAGTGTCCCGAATTTATAATTTATTTATCCCAGTTCTGGAAACGGCTGAGAGTTTGATAGTCTGCTAACCTAAAAGTTAGTGGATGTTAGTTACCTTGGTGAGTCGTTGTTTAGCCGCCATGCTCCGGATGTGGTCGTCGAACTTGAACTTGGCCCGCAGCAGCACGGTGGGCGGCGGCGCGCGGCTTGTGATGGTCAAGTATTAGTTACCTTGGTGAGTCGTTGTTTAGCCGCCATGCTCCGGATGTGGTCGTCGAACTTGAACTTGGCCCGCAGCAGCACGGTGGGCGGCGGCGCGCGGCTTGTGATGGTCAAGTATTAGTTACCTTGGTGAGTCGTTGTTTAGCCGCCATGCTCCGGATGTGGTCGTCGAACTTGAACTTGGCCCGCAGCAGCACGGTGGGCGGCGGCGCGCGGCTTGTGATGGTCAAGTATTAGTTACCTTGGTGAGTCGTTGTTTAGCCGCCATGCTCCGGATGTGGTCGTCGAACTTGAACTTGGCCCGCAGCAGCACGGTGGGCGGCGGCGCGCGGCTTGTGATGGTCAAGTATTAGTTACCTTGGTGAGTCGTTGTTTAGCCGCCATGCTCCGGATGTGGTCGTCGAACTTGAACTTGGCCCGCAGCAGCACGGTGGGCGGCGGCGCGCGGCTTGTGATGGTCAAGTATTAGTTACCTTGGTGAGTCGTTGTTTAGCCGCCATGCTCCGGATGTGGTCGTCGAACTTGAACTTGGCCCGCAGCAGCACGGTGGGCGGCGGCGCGCGGCTTGTGATGGTCAAGTATTAGTTACCTTGGTGAGTCGTTGTTTAGCCGCCATGCTCCGGATGTGGTCGTCGAACTTGAACTTGGCCCGCAGCAGCACGGTGGGCGGCGGCGCGCGGCTTGTGATGGTCAAGTATTAGTTACCTTGGTGAGTCGTTGTTTAGCCGCCATGCTCCGGATGTGGTCGTCGAACTTGAACTTGGCCCGCAGCAGCACGGTGGGCGGCGGCGCGCGGCTTGTGATGGTCAAGTATTAGTTACCTTGGTGAGTCGTTGTTTAGCCGCCATGCTCCGGATGTGGTCGTCGAACTTGAACTTGGCCCGCAGCAGCACGGTGGGCGGCGGCGCGCGGCTTGTGATGGTCAAGTATTAGTTACCTTGGTGAGTCGTTGTTTAGCCGCCATGCTCCGGATGTGGTCGTCGAACTTGAACTTGGCCCGCAGCAGCACGGTGGGCGGCGGCGCGCGGCTTGTGATGGTCAAGTATTAGTTACCTTGGTGAGTCGTTGTTTAGCCGCCATGCTCCGGATGTGGTCGTCGAACTTGAACTTGGCCCGCAGCAGCACGGTGGGCGGCGGCGCGCGGCTTGTGATGGTCAAGTATTAGTTACCTTGGTGAGTCGTTGTTTAGCCGCCATGCTCCGGATGTGGTCGTCGAACTTGAACTTGGCCCGCAGCAGCACGGTGGGCGGCGGCGCGCGGCTTGTGATGGTCAAGTATTAGTTACCTTGGTGAGTCGTTGTTTAGCCGCCATGCTCCGGATGTGGTCGTCGAACTTGAACTTGGCCCGCAGCAGCACGGTGGGCGGCGGCGCGCGGCTTGTGATGGTCAAGTATTAGTTACCTTGGTGAGTCGTTGTTTAGCCGCCATGCTCCGGATGTGGTCGTCGAACTTGAACTTGGCCCGCAGCAGCACGGTGGGCGGCGGCGCGCGGCTTGTGATGGTCAAGTATTAGTTACCTTGGTGAGTCGTTGTTTAGCCGCCATGCTCCGGATGTGGTCGTCGAACTTGAACTTGGCCCGCAGCAGCACGGTGGGCGGCGGCGCGCGGCTTGTGATGGTCAAGTATTAGTTACCTTGGTGAGTCGTTGTTTAGCCGCCATGCTCCGGATGTGGTCGTCGAACTTGAACTTGGCCCGCAGCAGCACGGTGGGCGGCGGCGCGCGGCTTGTGATGGTCAAGTATTAGTTACCTTGGTGAGTCGTTGTTTAGCCGCCATGCTCCGGATGTGGTCGTCGAACTTGAACTTGGCCCGCAGCAGCACGGTGGGCGGCGGCGCGCGGCTTGTGATGGTCAAGTATTAGTTACCTTGGTGAGTCGTTGTTTAGCCGCCATGCTCCGGATGTGGTCGTCGAACTTGAACTTGGCCCGCAGCAGCACGGTGGGCGGCAGCGCGCCGCCGCCGCCCGCGCCCACTCGCGGCTTGTGGATGGTGAGGTGCAGGCAGCGCGGGTCCTCCTTGTCGCCAGCGATCTGACGGCGGAACTTTACATTCATTTCTCATGCTCGGTAAGGGGCTCATCGATTCTGGGAGGAAATTTGTTTATGGAAGTAAACATTTGAACGTTCAACTAAGGTAGGGTTTTGATACGATTGCAACTCATAAATATCTGTGAAAATTGGGAGTGTTATCCTACGAATATTATAAACGCGAAAGTTCGTAAGAATGGATGGATGGATAGATGTATGTTTGTAACTCTTTCACGCCAGAACGGCTGAACAGATCTGGATGAAATTTGGCACAGAGATAGATAGAGTTTAGAATAGCACATAGGATACTTTTTAACCGCGGGTGAATCCGCGGGGCGCAGCTCGTTAATTATAAATTGATTAAAAGTGTTTTTATTTTTGACGCAATCAGGAAAAAAATGACTCTGAATGAATATGGGACGAGGTCAGAAAAGTCCGGCTATAAAGAACCAATATAATTTGACCTCTCTGTCCATAGTATTCACAAGCCCACCAATGTCTACTTACTTCTAAGTCCTGCAAGCTACCGACGAGTTTGGCGACGCCCCACCCCAGCTTCTGTTTGTCAGGCTCGACCAGTATGATCTGGATGTTGTCTACCGCTAGGAATCTGTGTTGCCATGTCCCGTCCTTTTGGATTATGTCGCACGATATTAAATCCGAATCATCTGTGAAAAAAAAATGTCATCGAAATTATTTAAGAAAAAAGTACTTAATACTTACTAACCTTTTTTTTAAACATAATAAAATTGTGTAAAATTAAGTCGATAGGTAAACAGTCATAAAAAATAAATCGATGTTGTCTTGTACTCAGGTTTAACATGAACATGGTTGGACGACATGAATATCTTCAATAAAAATGGCGGCAAATTACATTTCATTGTAAAGTATTTTTATAGACTTAAAAAAAAGAGATGATGCTTCGGTCTTAACTGTATTTCTCATGTAGGGTCAACTGGTACAATTGCGTCTGTAGGGCCATTGCGTCTTTCGATTATTACAGGCAAACCCTTCACAAATTACGCACCACCTACATTATTTTTTATCTTTAGTCATATCATAGTCATTTGTGAAGGGTTTGTCAGTAACTATCGAAAGATACGAGTACAATTGCCCCACGCAATTATTGTACCTGTTGACCCTATGTTCTTTGTAGTTAAGGATAAACGATTCCCATACAAACGTATTTTACCATTCATGAGCGAAGAGAGTTTTATTTGACTTTGTAATGACTTAAGTTGGCTTGGGTCTGGGTCTTTATTTGCGGTACATTATATATCGTTGAAAAAAACAACATATTAGTAGCAAAAATTACATTGTAATTTTAGTTAATTTTTGTCAATGTGCGCGTGAACACAGATAGTGTCGTACGCTTACATTTAGTTATGTTGGTAGCGGCACAGAATACGTAATAGTAATATAAACGGCGACAACGCGCGACGTTGCCAGCTCGTGGCATACGCAGGTCAAGCGCTGTTGCCGCTCTTCTCTCTGTTATCATTTCGCTCGCATCGTTCAGGTCAAAAATCAAATTTTGAAGAATTAGACAAACGTATTGCCAGTATTTGAACGAAGGTAACTAAGAGTGAAAATTATACCTAAATTAAAAACAGTAGATAATTATAATCCCATCATGTAAATATTATGAAAATATAGCTCCAAATATACATGTAGTCACTATTTTCTAAATATACTTAATCGTTTTAACTAAATCAAAAATGTTCGTTGGTAAGCGCATCATATGGGAACGGCTGTACCGATTTGGATTTTTTGGTAATGCTAGGTTTTATGAATAAAAGATTGGAAAAACTGCCCAGAAAAATCGGAATGTAAAGTGACTTGCTAGTACATAATAAATACGTGAGAAGAGTGTGGAAGTATTTCCATGAAAGTTTTGCTTATTAAAAGAAACCATAATCAATTACAATAAAATACATAATTATACATTTACTCATATAGCTTTACATAATTATATATCTATAATTATGAGTAAATGAGTAGTAGGAGAAGGAAATATTATTTGAAAGTACGATAATTTTCATGGAAAACATAATTTCAACTCTTGGAGTTGGTAACACTAATTGCGATTTCTTTGCTTGCGCGCGCCGGCCGCAAATCTCAATTTACCCACATTGACATTTCAGTGGGCGGCATTGACATTCCATTCGGTCGATGATTTTTCTCGACGTCTTGTGGTTTTCTTGTTTATAACAAAGAGTGTCTTTCTTAGTTTCTATTATACGGTGTTCATTTATAAGGCATTTATCCAAAATAAACCATGGAACCACGCACTTCTCAAAAGATTATAGAAACCACCACTACTCTGGTCCCAAGAAAAATCTGAAACGAGTTCGTGTAAAAATCTGAAAAGAGACGATTCCAGTGTTGCTTTAAATTCTGCGTGAGTAAAACTTCAACCTATAAATATAAATGTTTAAATAATTTCTATAGGTCTTGATCACATTAATTTTGGGTTCACATCTGTTCAGTATTTTCAAAGTCCCTTTGAAAAAACCCAGATGTGCAAGACCCAGGGTTGGTACTGAACTTGTTTTGTCCTTCCTGCTTGGAAAACAAGCATTCACCCAACTATCATATCACTTTCTGATTTAGCTAAAATGTGTATTGTCTATAAATTTACACCTATATTTTCTTCAGACCCTGTGAAAACATACAGTGAAAACAAAAAGAAGAATCACATAGAAGCCAATTATACACAATATGAGCCGGAAAAGTCTAAGGCAAAGCCCACAACATCAGAACCTCTGGAACATAAATTGGCCACTAATCAATCCTACTGTCAACAATCATGAGTCAGAAATGTTATTTTGTGGGCTTTATTTCTCCAACTCAGGACATCACCGTATTTGAAATAGAGCGCGACGAAGTTTTCATATCCAATATGCTACCGAAGCTGGTGAAATGTGCATTGCGATGTGCAAATGGCAGCGTTCGCAGCTAGAAAGTAAAAAAAATCTTCGAATTAGTTGGCTGAATTTCATCCAGATCCGTTCAGCCTTACTAGCGTGATTGAGTAACAAACATCCGTCTATCTATCCAAACGTAATCAATCCTAATAATTAAATCAACTTCAGCAGTTATTGATTGTTTTTTATTTTTACCTGAAATAAGGACATACGAACACATTTCCACTTTTCAGTCATAATATGCCCTCCGGCCACTTAGATCCACCGCCAGGTTCCACCGGTGTAGATAAAGGGCAGGGCATAATTCGAATCATGAAAACATTTAGGAATATAATCGATCAGACCGTTCTCAAATGATGCGCTCACTAATGAATAGCATTTGATTTTTACTTACGAACAAAAAACAAATGCAAAAAGAAACATGATATGCAAGAATCGAACAGGGTTACGTATAATACCTAGTCCCGGAACTTCTAGCCACTGGGCCAAGTTGTAAGATATCAGATACGTCGAAATTATCCCATAGTTGCAACCACGTTCGAATTCAAACAAAGCCTTGTTTGTATGCGTGAGTAGTCTACCGCCGCCCGCGATATTGCCTAGCACATATGCAAGTACTTTACAACTAAAATACACCTGAGATAAACCTAAGAAAATAGTAAATAATTCATTATTAGCGGTAAATATATTATCATGAAATAAAATGCGCATTTTCATTTATAAAAAAATAAAATACGTCAAATTGCAGCATCAACGCCATCTATTGGCGCAGGTGTTCCTAGCTAACCGCATCGTTTCGCCTTAACTCAAAGTTAGACCCAATCTATCAATTCGCTATCTATCTCTAATATTAATCATAAAAAAGCAAGTTTATATATGCCGAGTTGCTAGCCCTGATGTCAGAGTTTTTAGGCCGCCCGAAGGCCTCTGACATGGCTTGACGATTGTTGTTATAGAACAAAGATCTCGGGCCTACAATTTAACGTGTCATCCAAGCCACGGATCTTTAGCTACTGTAATAAAAGTATAGAAGTAACGAAAAAAAATATATGAAAAAAGCGATGATAGCTGGAGAAGGCTCTCAAGCCAGAACGAGGGGGTTCAACCGACGGCACGCACCAATTTGTTCATTGTGTGAACATTTGTGCATATATGTCATCTGCTACATGACTGGAGCCCGGTGTAAGGCGACAGGCTCGCTCCCTGTCCCATTTTGGGACTGAATATCGTCCGGCGAAGTGTGGGTGTTGTTTTACACCTCTGCCAGCCCCCTCGGGAGAAGGCGAGACGATATGTAGTAACGAATACTCACTAAGATCCAAAACATCTCCGACTTGAACAAAGGGCGTGGGGTTACTCAACGGTAGCTGAGTCTCAGGCTTGCCCGTCAGTTTCAAGTACAAATCTCGGATTAAGAAGAACGTGCGAATCGCGCGACGGGCGCGCTCCATCTGAAAATGTTTGGTGCCAATTAACGTTCTGGTAAAGGTTGATAATATAGTATCAAAGTCAAAATGTTTTTATTCAATTAGGTATCAAAGACACACATGTGAACGTCAAAGTTTTATGACAGACTCGACCACCTTGTTCGCAAAAAGAGCCACTACTAAAAAAACAGGCAAGAAACTTAGGCAAGAATTATCTCAGACTTTAGTAGTACTCATGATCCAAAAAAGTAGTACTCATGATCCAAAAAAGTAGTACTCATGATCCAAAAAAGTAGTACTCATGATCCAAAAAAGTAGTACTCATGATCCAAAAAAGTAGTACTCATGATCCAAAAAAGTAGTACTCATGATCCAAAAAAACAAGGTCTAGCATTCCGGGAGCCAACGCGTCATGACGTCACTCGTCATCGACTTTTTCGAACTACTTTATCTGACATACTAGCTGTCATCCCGCGACTTCGTTCGCGTTTATTATTTATATATAAATATATACATATCTTATATCTTTAAATGAGCAATTCTTGTATATATATATATATATAATTGGAATCTCGGAATCGGCTCCAACGATTTTCATACAAATTAGTATTTAGGGGGTTTCGGGGGCGATAAATCGATCTAGCTAGGAATCATTTTTAGAAAATATCATTTTATTCGTGTTTTATCGATAATCAATCTCAACTGAAAAATATGACTCTTCCTGACATCTATTGGCGAATAATAATACTACTATTTTTTGTGAGCAACTAATTGCTTTAACGACACAACAGCAGATGGCGTTGTTAAGTAACACGAAGTCAATGAGTGTTTGCTTTGAGGTTAGACTAAAATCAATTGTTTATTATCCAAAAAACACAATTAAAAAATAAAAAAAAATACCGAGCAAAGCTCGGCCATCCAGGTACTATATATTTAAACTATCCTATCTCTCAAGTTGGATCGAACTGCACATGGTGTGCGAATTTTATTATAATCGGTTAAGTGGTTTAGGAGTTCATTGAGGACAAACATTGTGACACGAGATTTATATATATCAAGAAGATTATTATTTATATATATATATATTTAAACTATCCTATCTCTCAAGTTGGATCGAACTGCACATGGTGTGCGAATTTTATTATAATCGGTTAAGTGGTTTAGGAGTTAATTGAGGACAAACATTGTGACACGAGATTTATATATTTCAAGAAGATTATTATTTATATATATATATATATATAAACTATCCTATCTCTCAAGTTGGATCGAACTGCACATGGTGTGCGAATTTTATTATAATCGGTTAAGTGGTTTAGGAGTTCATTGAGGACAAACATTGTGACACGAGATTTATATATATTAAGATATTGCGGTTTTGCCTGAGCATCGATTGACGTCACTACGTGCTGCCCACGTGACTATTTTTGACTCAGAATGCTATATACCTGGCGGAGCATATTATTATCCTATGGTAGCACTCTTATGTATTCATTTCGCTGACTAAACCCCCCCCCCCCCTCGCTCCAGAGGCGGACTAGCAAGCTTGGCCGCAGGTCGTTTCCAGTTGCCTCTTTCTCCTTCATATACTAAGCTTAATTTGAAAGTTTTCCTTTAAAAATTTCAATGCCCTCTCAAGCCACTCCTAATATAATGATCGAACATCGCCGGAATGACTGTTTAGACTGTTTAATTATCGAATAAAACAGCGTCGCGACACTTCTCTCTATTATCTGAATCTTATCATTAAGTGTTTAGGATCGATATTGGCTTGCAGCGGAACATGCTAATTCTATTGTGAAATGACGTTTCATGCAGAGGACGCTTCTATTTGCGAACGTATTTTTTTAATGTCATAGGTGGCGTGGCAAAAAAGCTGCGGGCTGCCTGATGGTAAGCGATCACACGTCTATGTACATAATATGTCTGTATATAAGTATGTCTCAGTTTCTTGTCTGTTCTTCTGAGTAAGTGGCTCTTTTTCCGAACAAGGCGGTCGAGTTTATAAAAAACTTTGACGTTCATAAGTGTATCTTTGATACCCAATTGAATAAATCATTTTGACTTTGACTTATGCATGTGTATATGTGTATGTGTGTAAGTTTGTTCGTTTAATAAAAGTGTATGTATGTATACTCGTACCTCTCCGCCGGGCAGTCGTTTCGTGAACGCGATTCCAGACATGGGCGTACGTGTGGGCGGCAGTAATATGGCAGCGTCCATACACAGCCATTCCACGTTGAGAGGACGCTTGCTCATTTCGCAGTATCTGAAACAAAAATAAGTAATCAAGAAACTATGTACCATATTCGCTGACGAGTTTTACCGACGGCCGATGAGGCAGATCATTACGGTTCGTGGTTGCCACTCGAGAATTTTTCTCGATTGTCGACCACAAACCAGAAGCCGTAGTGTGGGAAGGCCTCCCACAAGGTGAACTGACGTTCTGGTGAGGGTCGCAAGAAGCCGCTGCATGATGGCAGCGTACAACCGGTCGTTGGAAAGGCCTTTGTCCAGCAGTGGACGTCTTCCTGGCGGATATGATGATGATGATGATGGCAGGACGAGTTTGAAACCAATTCGTAACTTCGTGAATTGAGTCCTCTCGCAGTACCTACCACAAACATTGTTTTCACGGCTTGCACGCTCATCATGGCCACGTCACTAGCTACAATACTCACTCGTCCTCGAACATGTCCAGGAAGATATCGTCGCACTTGTAGAAGTTCCTCGCGAGTGCGACGGCGCGCGCGCGCAGTGCGTCGGCCGCCGCCACGTGCCGCGCGCTGGCGCCGCGCACGCTCAGCATGGCCACGTCACTAGCTACAATACTCACTCGTCCTCGAACATGTCCAGGAAGATATCGTCGCACTTGTAGAAGTTCCTCGCGAGTGCGACGGCGCGCGCGCGCAGTGCGTCGGCCGCCGCCACGTGCCGCGCGCTGGCGCCGCGCACGCTCAGCATGGCCACGTCACTAGCTACAATACTCACTCGTCCTCGAACATGTCCAGGAAGATATCGTCGCACTTGTAGAAGTTCCTCGCGAGTGCGACGGCGCGCGCGCGCAGTGCGTCGGCCGCCGCCACGTGCCGCGCGCTGGCGCCGCGCACGCTCAGCATGGCCACGTCACTAGCTACAATACTCACTCGTCCTCGAACATGTCCAGGAAGATATCGTCGCACTTGTAGAAGTTCCTCGCGAGTGCGACGGCGCGCGCGCGCAGTGCGTCGGCCGCCGCCACGTGCCGCGCGCTGGCGCCGCGCACGCTCAGCATGGCCACGTCACTAGCTACAATACTCACTCGTCCTCGAACATGTCCAGGAAGATATCGTCGCACTTGTAGAAGTTCCTCGCGAGTGCGACGGCGCGCGCGCGCAGTGCGTCGGCCGCCGCCACGTGCCGCGCGCTGGCGCCGCGCACGCTCAGCATGGCCACGCGCGCCAGCGTCACGCTCAGCTCGAGCGTCACGAGACGGACTTTGGACGCTGGAACAAGTCAAAACTTGTAAGGCGTTGTCCTAAAACAACGCGACCACGTGGTCGTCGTGCGATGCGCAATGTCTTTGTGTTTGTGGTAGGTTTTTTCAAACTCGTATTTGTATATTTGTAACTATGTTCCTTGTGCGTACTAGCACTATGTCGTTCTATAAGTGATGACCTATATTTGGCCTAGACGTTTGTATTATTGTGTGTTTATGTTAAAGTAAGATGGCCACCTAAGGCTACCCAAATAAAATAAAAACATCCATATCGACTCCGAACAGATGTCCTAATTGAGGCTCGCGTGTTTGCCTACAAACACGCGATAGTCACATCGCCAGTTTGATCACGGTCGCACTGTATTAGGACAACCCCTGAATCTTGGGACATAATAAAAAAAGTCCTCATAATATTCGAGTAGAATAGTACTGAGATACACAGACGAATATGGCTGAACCTAAGGTACCTTGTTTCTTCATTCAGAATCCTAAAAAGTATAAACCAATCGTAAATGTATAGAAACAACCGTTATTTAAGGCTACACAGTTAAAATGTGCGAGCGAGATAGCGGCGCACCAAACCCATATGCCAATAAAATAAATCACTAAAATCACCAAGGCTTTAAAATAAATCACTAAAAATAACTTACTAGGTTTACAACTAGAGTGAGCGATTGTCATCAACTTGGAAATCAACAACGCATTGAAGCTCTGCATTGGTCGCTTGGTCGGAGTCGATGACGTCACCCCGCTCGCTTCCTCCTCATTGGTTGAACCAGATGCGACCGGCGCTTCTTGTTCCGCACACAGTAGCGTGTCTAGCAACTCTGTGTTTACTCCTACAAGCATATAAGGTACTTTTTAGTTTGTGTCTAACCAAAAATATTAATTGAATAATGTTAGAAGGACTCTTACCGACTAGCAGGCCAGAGGAAAGCGAATGATAAAAGAAAGTAATGATTAGTAAAATATGTTCAGGAAAGTTAACTATGTGATTTGGTAAATTGGAATTTATCAAATACATTTTAGCATAGAAATTAGAACGCATGGAAATCGAGTCTTGTGCAAAATTCACGAAAAAGTATCCAAAGTTTACCGATTTAGACGCATTTTAGAAATACTATTACAAACTCTATAGTCTATAACGCCACCATAAAACAAAGCCCAGTTTAGTTTGCAGCACTTGCTGGTTAAATAGACAGATTACTAAAAAGTTAGTAAAGACTTTTTTGTTCGGATACTTTTGAGCGCTGACCCGATACACATGTTTTTTTATAAGTACATTAGGTTATCAAATCTAGTGTAAATTTTATTGTGGTGCGAGCATGGGATTTTTAAACTTACAAGTTTACGTTTACACACTTAGACGTTTCAAATCGACTAAATCGACTTTGTTCGAAAATTAACGATTTAGTAGATTTGAATCGTCGGTTTAAATGTCCATGCTCGCACCACTGGTGTTTGGCAAACATTAGTTTTTTTTTTTTTTTTTTGGTAAAATAAAAATGTATTTAGAACATGCAACATATTAATATCAACATGTCCATATTTTCTGAAAAACGAATGTAGCAAATTGATTATCATAGTAACATCATAAAAGATGAGAATTTCATTACATGAATTTATTTTTTTTGGTAATGTTGCTAAAATGTTTTTCATTGGTATTCGAAAAAGTTAAATGTGAAAAAATCTAGTTTTTTTTAATGTCAAAAGTTTGTAAGGCAATACTTATCTCATTCAAGGCAATCTTTCGAACAATAGCTAAAAGCTAAGATCAAAAACGGTTCCTAGAGATCACTAAATAGGTTAGTACTACGCGTTGGTTACTAAGTATCGATACTATTTCATACTATCTATATTTACGAGTGCAGAGTAATGAGTCCAAACGTTCGCCCCACTAACCTTTATTGTTTATCAGAGCAAACAGCAGACAGAGCGCAAACAATGCTTTATAATCGTTCTCACTGCAATCGAGTGAATCGAATATAGTCTTCAAAAACGGCCTCTTTTCTATTTCCATGTTCTCTCTCTCCAACGTACGCTCTACAGGTGTTGCTCTCTCGCTCGTGCTCGCAACACCGAGGAGCTTCTGCTTCTCTTCGTCTGTTATGTTCAGTTCTGAAGTCTTCGAACTCGATTCGATTCCCGAATCGGGTAGCGGCGAATCGGGCATGTTCGACTTTTGTACGAACTTAGCCGACATTTGAGTTACGTCTTCGGTGGAGTCGTGAGCAACACTCGACGTTTCGCTTATGTGAGAAGTGGACGGAAGTGAATTCGATACCAACTCAGGATCGAGATCGCAACTCGAATGGTCGGTATCGTAGCCGAATGATTTATTACCCGAAAACTCCGGCGTAGTATAATCCCGATCTTGCGACGTATTCTCTAACGCCTTTTCTAAACTCACTTGAGGCTTCGAGAATTCGAGTTTGATACTCGATTTCGCGTTACTAATGTACATTTCTAGTATTTTAGTGGCGCCATCTTCGAATACTGATAAGTCTGATTGTAATAAAATCCAGGCTAATGCGTGGACGATCGGCCCGTGCGTTATTATTAAAAACACTTGCGACAGCAAAAACAACGACACGACGCACGACACAGACGGTTTAATTTCATCTTCTTCTACTCTACTACTTTGTCTGGGGTACTTCAATCTACTGGGCGACATCTCCGTGTTCTTTCCCGACAAAATCGCTTCTAAATTCCGTGTAATAACTTCGATGCTTTGAATGTGGTCCCTATTGTAAGGCGATGAGGTCGGTAGTCGCCTGACAGCCTCGGACGTTAACGAGTAGATGTATAAAGGTACTAGTAGTTTGTGGAGCAGATGCTCCGTCAGAACATCGTTCAGATCAGGTATATTGAGGCATAGAATGTCGTTGATGTAGTGTAAATGGTCCAAGTGTTCGGCGACTAAGTCGTCCAGCTTTTGTTGAGATTGGTGGCTGGAACAATAATAGGTAGATGAAGGAAAAGATATTGGTAACTTTACTTAAGTGTGTGTTTGATACAGTGCCGCCAGGGTATCTGTTCAGTCGGGGTTTATCTGTTAAGGTCAAGGCCAGAATAATCACATACATATATACACATATAAATGCATTGTCATGCTCGAGGCAGAATTATCTTACTCCTCATATTAGTTATAAGAATGTACCTGTATTGCGCTGACCAGTAAGTATAGGCTAGCTAGAGCCAGTCTGGTGTTGATTTTTTTGCTCTTGCCAAAATATTATAAAGTAGAATAGAAAAAAACATTTTTGGATAACAGAAATGCTAGTTGTAGCCTTAATTTTTGTCACAGGTGTCAGAAATTAGTTAGTCTACTAGTTAGTCAATCAATGCTGAAAAAGGCCAGTAATTCAAATTTTCCCTACCTGTCCTAATAGCATACGCGCGCGACAAAATTCTTCTCTCACTTTTTGTCGCGTGAGAACGTGACAAGGCTATCTGTTAACATACGTCTGTCTCGATACAAAGAGTCGACATACCGTACTCGCGTTGCGTATACTAGACCTGCTGGGTCATTATCTGGCGCATGAGAAATCATCTCAGTCACTCACACTCAAGATTCTTTAAAGACAGAGCGAGATACATTCGCACGAACCAGAACAAATAATAAGTTGAACAGATAAGCTGGCGGCACTACGATAGCTATAGTTTCAATACTTACTCGGCATCGTTTCGTACGCACGCATCAAGTTCTAGTATATGCTTGCCGATAAACCAAACCAGATTGCTGAAGTACGGGGCAGCCGTTCTGTAAATAAAAAAGTTAATTTATTAATATCAGATTAGCTTATCTGCCCTCGGCTTCGTTAGCGTTTCATAGCCTATGGCGGTCAGCGGATGTCTGATTGTGTAGCTTTCTTCTTATTGATTTTATTTTTAAACCGGTACAGTCATGATCACAACCGGAAGATGTCAAATTGTCCAGTGCTGGATAAAAGGGATCCCTTAATGATCTCCATAAAAAGCAGTCTCATTGGAGGAGTCCTAGACAAATTATAAATCGCTTCCATGCTTGCTGCTGATTGGACGAGTTGCCAATTTGATCACGTGATATTTTTAAAGCTCAGCAATCCAATCAGCAACTGACATTCAAGCGTTAGCGATTCTAGAAATATAATCGCTTGGAAGCGATTGCAACTTGTCTAGGGTTCACGGCCAACAACAGAATTAGTTTCAGGAAGCTGCACCAATATCAGAATCTACACACTATGATATCTGTTCTATCTGTCTATAAACATTTTTGTGTGTGTGTGTGTGTGTTCCCTATATACGAGTATGAACGGTTGGAGCGATTTTGATGGCATTTTCAGGCTTCTCTTTCCCGAAAGGGGGGTGCTAGTGCAACCCCTTGCACCTTGCTGTCGGCGCCGATGCTAGGGTCCCTATACTTTCGGACATTACTCCCTCAAACAATTTTTACCTCTGTGCAACATGAGTATATAGATTTTGATTAGTATAGATGAACTACTGTTTCACAGAGGAGACAACTGACTGTTTCACAGGACCATAGTATTTTAGAATAAAAATTAACTCATGAGTTAATCCATTGCATGAACTACTATCTACACATTTTACACATTACGACAAAACTAGCCAATTAACAAATAGGAATACTGAGCGTAAATCATTCATTTGATAAAATTCCCCATATCTCTACGTGCGCACACAACTACTATAAGCTACACGTGTTGATTAAATTCTTATCCTATACCTACTTACTACGAAACTGAACTTCGACCTGAGTCATTGTAAAAATACAATACGATTGATAATGACTGACGAATGAAATGACGATATGGGGAAGCCAATGCATTTACTACAATCAAAACATCCTACTCGGGTTACGTGGATCAGTCACCTCGGTAGTAGTTATTATTTTATTCTGTGCCTTTAGTCTGTTGTTTCGTATATTTTAAACGGATAGGCAATGTGAAAATTAAATCTTGTAAATATATTAGCTGCAAGGTTTCAAACTATTCTACCGGAAACGTTTTGTTTTCGGAATCAAAATAGCCTATCTGTTCATTCAGAGTAACAGTTCCATACAAAATTTCATCTAAACTTGTTCCGCATTTTTTTGCGTAATAGAGTACCAAGCATTCAAACATGCAATCTTTTACATTTTTTTTTTTATAACAAACTAGGCATGCATTTGACCACTGACTCGCCTGATGGGAAGCGTTGCCGTGATCGAAGGTGTAACACGCTTGCCTAGGAGATACCCATTCACTTTACTCTTAAACACCCCCGGATTGTATTTAGGTGGAAAGACAGTTTAATAATTTATAATACTAGTTGCTCTATGAGCTGAAGACCTCGCAGCTGGGGAGTCAGGCTACCGTCCTTTACAGGTGGCATTTCTCAATCGATTTTCAACCTTTTGTTCGTGAGTTTTACGGATTTTTTTGTCAAATCAGTTTTGGAAATTTTTCAAACTGAAGGATTTTACTAATTAAAATCATTGAGAAACGCAACCTGTAGAGGAAAACAGCTGGGGTCCTATTCGGAGATTTGAGAATTTCATCTCCCCGTTTTTTGTCTTTGTTGCTCTCGTTTGAAACGTCATAGGTGTGAGAGTGACCAAGATAAAATCTTATCTCATCTCACGCGTAGGAAAAGTCCTCCTGGGGCCCTATTCGGAGATTTGAGATTTTCATCTCACCGTTTTTTGTCTTTGTTGCTCTCGTTTGAAACGTCATAGGTGTGAGAGTGACCAAGATAAAATCTCATCTCATCTCACGCGTAGGAAAAGCCCTCCTGGACAGACGCCGGACATTTGAAAGCATTTTTGCTGAAACTGAAGCATGGACGCTTCGTTGCTAACGTTAGCTCTGTCGATTAGTAGGAAGTAGGATTTGATGCCTATTATCCATCATTTCATAGACTTCAAGCAATCCTACTAATGATATAAACGCGAAAGTTTTTATGTATGGATGGATGGATAGATGTTTGTTACTCTTTCACGCCAGAACGGCTGAACAGATCTGGATGAAATTTGGCACAGAGATAGATTATGGTTTAGAATAGTACATAGCATACTTTTTAACCGCGGGAGAAACCGCAGGGCGCAGCTAGTTTATTTATAGAATTACCGATCAACGATGTCAAGACTAATGTTAAAGCTTGTACTTAAATGTATTGATTGAGGTTATGTTGCGTGGTGGAATGTAGGCTCTAGGAATTTTAACAGGTATTTGATCGTTTGACCTCTAAAACACCAAGGCCAAAGATTACATGAAATGGTAGGTATGTCGTAATAGACCGTTTTATTGAGTACTTAGGTAATTACTATTTGTTGTGGTCTGTGGTTTTCTAGTTAACATTAATTTTTGATTTCGAAATGAGTAGATCACATTAGATACCCGCATCATTCAAATACGTCTTATTTTTGAAAGTTTATTAAAGTCAATTTCGGGTCCAAAAAGTTCTGATTCAAGTCTGTCAACGTCTTTGAAACTATAATTATCTTGATTACATTTTCTTCTCAGATTTTATCGGTCTTTAGACGACAGAAGAACGTGACGGTGTCTTATGTTATGAGTGACGGCAAAAAAAAATTGGAGCTCTTCAAAGTATTGGAAAAGCTGAGCATTTCTAAAACTCCAATTTGGGAAACCTCTGAAGAGAAAAATGTAATCAAGGTAGAGTTTCACAAACAAATTTTAGACAGACTTGGATTAAAACTTTCTAAATCCGAAATTACACAAATATTGTCTAAGGGTGCTTCTAGACGGGCCGTAATTTTACGGCCCGGTAATATTGCGACAATATTTTGAGTGTCGCCCGCCCGTATAATCATACATTTCTAGCATGGCTGATGATGGCTGGACTATAGTCGGCAATATGCAATACTGACCCGGAAATACTGGCCAGTATTACAACAAAAATATGGCCCGTCTAGGAGAACCCTTCCGCAAATATGAGTATGTCCTATGTGGCGATGTATTGCCACATTGTCTGACCCGAAGAGAAGACACCTAGATAACTTACCTTACTTAAGTTTTCTAGATAAATACCTATCTCTGATGAACCGAAGCATGCTCGCATCCTGCACCCTGTAGACGTTGAGCGTGAGCGTCCGTACCGCGATCCGGACCATCGACTCAGAGTGGTTGAAGAACTTTATAGCTTCCGTGTAGAGCGGGAAGTCTTTCGTGTGCTGGAAAGGAATATTTTGATAATTTCTGAGCTTAATCATACGACAGACTGTCAGTTTGTTTGACGAAGTCTGTGATAGTCGGTAGGAGTTTAGGGGAAGGTTGGCACTATGGCTTACCAGACTTTTTTTATAAATAACTAAATGCTGGTGCTGGTTCTTCAATGGCTTCGGTGCCGCTGCACAAGTTCTAAGAATTGTATGTTTATAATATAGTTTTTTTTAATTTGCGCGGCGTCATAAGCCCCGGCGACACTGAAGCCAATGACGGAATGTTATAGATGGCTTAAGACTTCTAAGGCCCGCATGCTGAAACGACGCTGTCTTAAATCTCGTTTTTTTGTTTTGTTACATCAATTTCAAATTGGTTTCACCATACACAAAAACAGTTTTAAATCGAAATTAATGATTGAACATTGTCTTTTAATATGACCCTAAGTGTACTAAGCAGATGACAAATGCAAGGGAGTGTCATTGGATCTTAGTGCCTAAGATTCAACTAATTCACTAATGCTCACTTGCCTAAGTTATTGCTTAACTAGTTTAAACTACTCCTTATATTCAGTTCAAGTGAGTGTAAGACTTAGTCAATGGCATGCCAAACTCCATATTTGTTTAGAGTAGCAATAAAATTGTCAACCTAGGCCGATGAATGTCGACCAGGGGCCCTACACAAGTTGCATTCACTTCAAACAATTCTATTTCTACAATTGCTAATCTAACGTTAGCTTCTGACAGGACAGAATACAAACTATAGAAACGTCACATGCACCCTTACCTTGAATTTTGGTTGTTATGAAAACTTTTTTGTTTTCGTAAAGTGCAGCCAGCGGAAACGTTCAGGAACTAGGTTAAATTATGATTTAAAACACGGGAAATTACTCACGTACGATTCAGTCGATTATTCCGACTATAGTTTCAACCGCATTCGGCGGTCTTCATCAGGGCGAGTGCGCGCGCGCGGCTGCGTCTCGCATAGCACGTGAGTAATTTCCCGTGTTTTAAATCATAATGTGTGAAAACCACGTCAGTTTCCATAATAAAACTAGGTTAAATGTATGGAGCCAAGCGAAAACGAAAATAGTTTTCGTTAACTATCAAAACTTGCGGTAAGCGATCTTACTTATTCCCTATCTTATTACTCTTATTACTTATCCTTATCTTATTACTTATCCCTGATCTTATTGTCAACTCATCCAATCGGCAACTAACGTTCAAGCATTAGCAATTGTAGATATAGAATTTACGCAAGCAACTAGTCTAGGATTCATGCAAACTTACTCAGAATCTTACCTCATTGTAAAAGAAGTGTATGGTATGGTTGTTTAACTTCAGACTGAGCGTCTTTAGGAATGATATGTAGTATGCCATCACTTCTTCATCAGAGAAGTCAAACTTGTGAACAATTATTGAGTTTACATGGTTGTTGCTTAGCAGGTAATCTGGAACAAAATTATATGAATGTTGTAAGTGACAGTAAACAAAATAATATAGAAACTAAGTTAGTTGGGTCAGTTTTATTCATTTATTGATTTTGTATTCAGTTATGCTCAGACAGTGAATATAATATTTTCCTTATGTCACTTGGTATACTTGATCCCACTTACTAACCATTGTAAAGTCTCAGAATAGTTATACCATGTTTTGTCTTTTTCTGTCTTTAAATTTTTTAATGTGATTGAGAAAGCCTTACTTAACTATTCTGAGGGTAACCAATGTTTATTATTAGTAAGGGCAAATTATTTTAAAGCAAATTGGTCAATAATCTTTGAAATTGGATTAAACATTGATCCACAAAAATGGCGACAACATGCAGTGCTTACTAACGAAAAGCGAATTTACAGAAAACATTTATGAATAACAGGATAATTTGATTTAAAATATTCTTATCTTTTAGTCACTGAACTTTAATTGATTATTTTGCTTTAGTTTATGCTTATTTCTTGGTACAATGCATTTTAAAATTTGAAAACGTTAAAAAACAAGCATGTCATAGTGATCATATTTTCTCTGTGAAGTCACAGCGAAAACATGATCATGGCATTTAAAGGGTTGGTAAGAAAGTCCTGAGATACTTACAGAGTGATGTCTCATTTCTAATGTTTTCAAACAATATATTGAGGGTCTGTAGTAGTTGCACACACACATATGAAGATCCACCGCATTTCTGTCTCATGATCTTCAGGAAGTATGACAGCATGTTTTTTTCTAAGAAGAAACTGGAAGAGGCACGATAACTTGTGATTAATTTAATTATTGGGCTCTCAGCTTGGTTTTAAATTGATGCTTAGAGTAGTTATTCTAAAGGTAGCGGTAGAGGCTATAGGTGTTTGACCATTAATCATTTTATAAGTTAGTGGTGTTGAGTGATATTACTTTTATATATGTAAAACATGCCAAGCTTGGAATGAGAACTGGCTGGCAAGTGAGACTGCTGCATCACTTCGTTAGTTGCTATTTGAAAATAGTTTTACTGCATTTTAAACTGTATCACATCAATATCTTGGCACAAAAACAAACAACATGAATACAATATAGTGATTTTATTTAAGACTAACCAAAATTTTGATTTGATTCTCATTGTTTATGTAAACAGTAAGGTTTTAAATTAGGCTCAGACAAAAGCATGACTTAGTATGTTATAGTCAAGCCCATAGGTCCTGACTACCTTGAAACTTAAGGCATCTGCACAAAACCCACTCACCTTGAGATTTATTATCCAGAGTCTTAAGTATAATACTAGCTATTGTTGTGGCAGTAAAAATATCTACATAAAGCATTATTTCATTACCATAGCCATTAAATCTAGGCTAATGGTTATTTTCAGAACTTTCTTGTTTACATTATTCTTATAGCTTAAAATTATACTTACTCAAAGACTGAGCTGTCATTCTGGTCACCCCATATTAGTATCTCGGCTATGCACCTCAGGGACTCTACTAAAGTTCCGCGATTGCTCTCGGAGACTGTGGTATTCTTGCAAAGGATGTTATGTAAATATTTTAATCTTTCTAAGGAATGGGGGTTTTTGGGACGGCCCCAGGTGGCCCCGAACCAACTACGGCTTCGAAACATCGTCACTTATCTCGTAAAGAGGTTAAACTACACAATCATAACACATTTTGGGTTTTTTTGGGATGAAGGAGCACGTTACTAATTAGCACCAATGTTCGTAATCCTCTTTATTATTACACTATTGACTTGCATAGCTATGTTCGGCGATTGATAAATCACGATTGGCCGTCCTATTTACTTTGTCTAATTTTTAGTATAAACAACCCCGTGAGCGAGTTAATTTTTATTTTATTTCATTGGAACAAGAAATGTATTGCTCCTTCCTCAAACGACGTAATTTTGACACTTTGTTTTGCTTGACAGGAACTGTCAGTTCCAATTCATGTAATTGACATCTGAAACCTGACGTAATTGACGTTGACAGTATTATCATCCAATTTTTTTAGCAAATTAAGACAAAGTGTGACAAGGACAAGGCTCATAGAGAAGCGTAGTCGAAAAGCTAATAAAAAAGTTACATAATGTTGGTCCGTTCCTATCTACCGACATCGAGCGTGCCCGACACGTACCGTAACAGACACCGACCGGCATTATCTATTCACATCTACTGACATCGACCGACACCGACCGTTCACGTTGTCGGAGTAACTTTTAGGTACGAGTACCTACGTTTATACGTTAAAATAAGAACTCCACTATATTCTATAAGAATTCCACGCCTCATCTTTTTTCGAATTATCACTATTTTGTTTCGATGAAGTCATATGAACTTATATGGTCTACAAACTCGATAAGCTACTAAAAAAGTGTGTCTATTACAAAAGTGTGTGTACTACTACATGTCCATAATGACATAATTTTCTTTGGCAAGGTGTTTGCTTAATTATGTGGTTTCCAATTTTGAACGCCATTTGGTCACGCACATCACGTGGTAATCAAGTCAAAGTAGAATTGTCATTGTCAAAGAAATCTGATTGAAGTAAAATAAGTTTTAAGATACGAAAAAGTTAACAAATGAATGTTTTGATAATGGTTTCTTTAAGTACACCTAAAAATTGAAAAAATATTCATAAGCTAGGTAATACCCTCCATAGGAGGTAATTATCAACAAAGTAAAGACATCAGTGGCCCTATTCGGAGATTTGAGATTTTAATCTCATCTTTTTTCGTCCTTTTTGCTCTCGTTTGAAACGTCATAGGTGTGAGAGTGACCAAGGTAAAATCTCATCTCATCTCACGCACAGGAATAGCCCCCCAGTAGCTGTCGACAACGACTTCGCATTTTTTATTTTATAACCCTGTGATCACTAGGCTAAGACAAAGGTTAGTACTTACTATTATTTATTCTGTGTTTAGAGCTACTTAAAATATGTACCTATTTCATGTAGAGCTCTAAAATCTATAGCTAAGTACATATAATTATCATGAGTTAAAATTGAAACTGCAGCGCCAAACGGCACAATAATAAAGTAAAAAAGAAAAAAAAGGGGCACCGCGCCTACAAAAATATATTCTGTGTGAGAATACTAGCCAAGCACGGTCGATGCCGGTCGGTGTCTGTGATTGTCTGTACGGGCACGTTACGGTGGGTGTGAAAATGCTCATACAAAATGTACGAAAGAATACTACTTTGTCTGTGCCGGTACGTATCGGGCACGTTCGATGTCGGTAGATATGAATGTAACTGTTTGTTCGAGCACGCTATTTGTCGGTACGGACACGTTACGGTACATGTGAAAACGCTCATACAAAATGTATGAAAGAATACTATTTTGTCGGTGCCGGTACGTGTTGGGCACGCTCGATGTCGGTAGATATGAACGGACCTTTATTTCTCAACGATCCTACAAAACTCGTCTTAAAGTTTCAGTAAAGAATCCATGGCTTTCTGAAAACGGGGAAAGGGGAGGGGGTTAATTTCATCTATCATCACCCTCTCCTACATCGTCTTCATCATAGGTTTAATGACTAAAGTATGTAAGTAAAGTAACACAAAACATTCGGATGACTACGTGGTATGACCATGTTGGCTCTAGCCTGCCCTACGAAGCCAAAAAAAAAATATTACTCGAAAACAGATGGCGCCACTATCTACCGTTTCCGGAGTATTGGCGGGAACCGAAAAGATGGTGTCATGATTTTGTATTTTTTTCTAAAACTTGTGATTCTTCGAGCGTTTAAGTGTAGTGGAATATTAAGCTTTACCAGTTAGATAATGTGCACGAGTGTGGTTAAATTAAAAAAAACATTAGGAAATGCTACTTTTCGTGTTCTCTACAAAACTCGACTTAAAGTTTCAGTAAAGTATCCACGGCTTTACTGAAATAGGCAAAAGGGAGGGATTCATCTCATCTATCACCATCTCCTCCATCATCTTCATCATAGGTTTAACAACTAAAGTACGCAAAGTATACTAATGACTAGGCGGTATGGCCGTGTTAGCTTTAGCTTGACCTACGGGGCAAAATGAAAAAAAAAAATCCCGCGCACTTTATACCACCAACCTGCCGCCGTTTTTTTAAAACTTTACTAGCGTTCAGAAAACTTCCTAAGTGTAATTTCTTATCCATTGAGAAAAAAATTGAGTTGCTATAACGACCCCACTTTGCCGACCGGCTATCCTATTATTTACACTGTCATGAACAAGAGGCAGCGAATATTTTCTTATTTGTGAAAAGTGACTCCTTCAGTTTTATTTTATTTTTCTCTTTTTCTGGATGTCGCAATAATTAACACAAAGTGCGTGTTGTTTTTTCGAGCGCATAACTACATGTGAGTGATAGGATGCTTGCCAGCAAAGAGAATTTAATCATGTCAGCTTCCTCGCGGTGTACTATAACTACTATGCCAGTTCGAGATGCTAAGTCTAGTATGAAGAATCGAAGTACTTACAAGGTACTTAGGTACATAATAATTTATGTCAATGTTCTTAGCTTCGATTAAATACTTTATCTAAGGTTATAAGTTAAGAATTGTGAAATAGCACCTTTAGCCTTTCAACCCCACAGCGAGTGATCTTGCCAGAGTTCTAAGTTGCGAACTTTTCATTCGTGTTCCATGTTCATAAGAACTTAGGAATTGTGAAATAGATCAAAATAAAGCACCTTCCAGAGTTCTGAGTTCAAAGCTTTGCATTCACTAAAGCTAGTAAGTAGTAAGTAAGGTATGCGTTAGCTTGGATCTTTCTTAACCTATGTACTTACGGAGTTTTTATCTGAATTGAAGTTATAATGTTAGGACACTCGCTGTTCGTGCAGAGCCGGTAATTATTTGTTATCGCATTCTGCGATTATAATACTTTTATGACAGGGATAGAGCACATAATACTCTCAGTTGAAATAAAAAACCCAACACAATATTCATACAAATTTATTTTATTCTTAAACATAATTACCTACTCGTCTTTATTCATTCTTGCTTCGAGCCCGGCCGGCCATAATTATTTTTAACATTTCATTTTCTAACATGATCGCGTGTAAATAGAAATACCAACCTACTAATTTATTTAATATGCATTTACTTACCTACTCATAGTATCTTTCAAACTCTTGTGACAATTTTTGAATACTTAAATGTTTCTGTATTCAGATCAGTAAGTAGGTGAGTAGAAATTTATTTTAACTATGAAATTATTTACTTACATAACTCGCTTCAAATTTTCAACTGTTGTGAACATTTTGAATTTTATTTATTAAAAGGTAAAAGCTCTGAAATGTGCTTATAGGCAAGGTTTATTTCCGTGGTGCCTGTAGTATTTAATTTTCAGTGTCTATGTCACGCGAACTTTTCTATTTTGTATCAACGTTCTTTTAAGTTTTTTTTAGTTAAAAATACTTAAGTACCTACTTACAAGGTAGGTAGGTATAGATTGATTCAAACATAATGGCGGGTGTGAAGTGAGCCGCAAGCGAGATTTTGCGGCGTCTCCTCTCTCATACCTTTGTATTCGCTACGCGCGCCTAACTTCACATCCGCTATTAAATTTCAATCGCCCTGTACCTAGTTAAATGTAATTTAGAAATTAAATTACTATCTGCCTACTTAGATTATACATAACTAATTACGTATCGGTAAAGGACATCTTTTTTTAAATCTATTGAACTCACTATAATCCGTCCCCCTTACTAAAAAACGTTCTAGCTGCAGAATAGTTTTAGTATTTCGTCTTTATCTTTCTCTAATTGTTTAACTAGATCGAAAAAGACAAAACACTTTATAACTGTACCGAGGCTATTTATACAACGTTTATTAATATGGCTCCTGGACAGGCCAAGTTTTTACTGTAATACCTACTCAATAATATTTTGATTGTGACCCAGCCATATAATCTGATGATGATGGCCGGGCTACAGTCGGCAATGTTGCCAGTATTTCCGGGCCAATTTTGCAGTAAATATGACCCGTCTAGGAGCACTACAAGGGACTTAAAACATTAAAGCAAGTAAGCAAGCAAGTTCATATAGGCCGAGTGGCCAGTCCTAATGCCAGAGTTTCTAGCCGCCTGAAGGCCTCTGGCATGGCTTGACAGTTGTTGCTAAAGAACATACAACCGGGGTCTACAATTTAACGTGTTATCCGAGCCACAGTAGCGCTCAGTTAAAAATGCCACCCGCGATCACCCATCATAGTGACTGACCGTGTCGCCCGTTGCTTAATATCGGTAATCGATTAAGAACACCTAGTCGAGCTACGCTGTGAGCGTTAAGAAATAATAGTTCTATGACATTAAAGAAAAAAACTACGAAATCTAAGAACAGTTCTATGACATCAAAGAAAAGTTCTATGATATTAAAGAAAAGTTCTATGACATCCAAGAAAAGTTCTATAATATTAAAGAAAAGTTCTATGATATTTAAAGAAAAGTTCTATGATATTATAAAGAAAGTACTATTACATTTAAGAAAAGTTCTATGACATTTAAGAAAAGTTCTTTAATATTAATGAAAAGTACTATGACATTAAAGAAAAGTTCTATGACATTAAAGAAAAGTTCTATGATATTAAAGAAAAGTTATGTGACATTAAAGAAAAGTACTATGACATCAAAGAAAAGTTCTATAAAATTACAGAAAAGTTCGGTTAGGCCGACACGATAGCTCTATTGTTAGAGTTTATAGCCCAACTGACATGGTTTAACAATTGTTTTTTTTTTACCTTATAACATGATATGCGAATTGCGAACTATTTTAAAGGGTGCATTTTGTTGGGATAAATATTTCTTTATTGCCCAATCATAAAATCAAAAATTCAGTTTAGGTATCACGTTGTAAATGGACGGTTTATTCTATGTACCTGAATACATTCCTACTTAATACTATAATAGTTATAAGAGAATAATTTAAGCTTTTAATAAATATGAGCATTTAATTAGTATAATTGTAAGTACATACTTACATAATTATTAAAGAAAATTAAATTAATTTTAAATTAAATTCTAAGCAAGTAATTAATAAATAGTCTACTCTAGCCTTGACTCAATATCAAATTTTTCACAGATTAGCTGTAAATTAATTTAAGTTTTCTAAGTCCATTCAACTAGATTATTCTTAAGTATCTACATTTATTAGTTTGTTTTTCAATGGTGTCAATTCTGTTGGACCGATTTCTGAACTATACCAAATTTGATTTTTAAACTGTTTCTATAATTTCTCACACATTAAAACAAAAAGAGACTCAGATACTTGCAGTCCTGTCAGATAAGTTTAGAGGTACAAAAGAATCGACACACATGTCAAGCAAAAAGTTAGACATCTAAGTACATACGAGTAAGTTACATTATTTCTAGATTTTAATGATCACATTACAAAATTCGTATTTTATTATTATGTTACTTATTGCAAGTCTGTCATTCTATAAATCTATGAATGACTACTGTAGAACTAAAGGCATTTATGTTACTTTGTGTAGATAAGTTATACGATATCGCAGTACCATTGGACGGAAGAATTATCTGGATCTATCTAAGTAGGCACCCTCTAACAAATATTGACTCCTTTTATTCTTTACCCTAATTCTGTCGCCTAAAGGCAAGACTGGTCACTCCGTCAGCTCGATACGAGCTAGTTACTGGGATTATTCTACGTCGCTAAATTAGGGGTAGAAATTCTGCAGAGCATCAGAGTAGATAGAGTTATAAGTGTCTCTCAGAACAAAGACGTTGTCTCCCGGCTTGCCGTTGAACATGTACTGTCCTTTCAAGTTGGTGACTTTAGAATTAGATTGGGAAGGCTTCGGTCTTGGCTTGGGTTGGTAGGAAGGCATGTTGTAGCTGGGGCGCTGGGGCATCATGGCTTGAGCGCCAAACCCGTAGGGATCTACAGGAGCTTGAGGGAACTGAGGGTAGGACGGAGCTCCACTCCATTGATACACTCCAGTGGGCTTCCCATTGGAAACGAAGTCCAAAGGCAGGTTGATGAAGGGGTCAGCGACTTGTGGCGGCATGCCTTGAGGCATCATAGGAGACATCGGAGGACCGAGACTAGGAGGCTGAGACACGTATCCCAAGCCGGGGACAAACATGTACGGCGTAGGAGGCAGTCTTATGTAAAAGATCGGAGAGTTATCGTACTGAAGAGAGTTCAGATTATCGTTCTGGTAGGAAGAGTCTCCATTGCCGTTTTTCTTCTTGTTCTGCTGACGACGCCTTGACGGAATGGTGCGTGAGAGATCTTCGTCTTCGAAGTTATCGTCGTTCACAGCGAAGTTGACGTCGTCGTCATCGTCTTCAGAGAAATCGATGCCAGATGATAGAAACGAGGGGTAGTAGCCGAAAAGGTTGAGAGCTTTGTTCTTTCTGTTAGTTGGTGTGATTTGAGTTGTAGTGGTTTCCTTGTACTTGTCTTCGAGTTTGCTTTCCCTGGTGGTTTGGGTTGGTTCTTCAGGCAGGGCAGCGGCTCGTGACCGGCGGGCGGTGGGGGCTCCGGAGCCGTAGTAGGCCAGGTTGAGGAGCACTAGCGCAAGCAGCAATTGGCCTGAGTACTCCATTGTCAGTCTGGAAAGGAGAAAGAGACTGAATTAAAAACAAGCAATAGAAGAATAAAGACTAAGTATACCTCAAGATAAGCTTGATTTAGTTTGGTAGGTAAGTACTTAGATCGAGTTAACTTTTTCGTCTGTCTGCCTTCTATTTCATTAATAACTTTTCGTAAATAAATGCTAAGCAGGCCTTGATAAATTAAAAAAAACCCGAGCTTCATAGAAAACGTTACAGGATTATTTATAGTTACTACGAAAATATGCGAGGAATCTGGAAAATTACAGAGAAACTCCCGGACGTGGATGATAATCACTTATTAATAGCCGCTAAATAAATCTCGTGCCTTCCATTCAATTTCAAAAGACAAAGTACTGGGCTTTTAAAGGGAGGAGCACCCAATAAATCTTCTACAACTCGCCTATGTCAAGACGAAAGGTAATAAAAATAAAAGTCAAGGCATCAGAGGTTTTGCAGACTACGCTTTAATAAATATATAGCTTTATAGCTTTTCTCACACTACCTCGACTTCGCAAATATAACGATATTACAGTAAGAAATTGTAACTTGAACTAATATCTAGTGTAATTCCGCTTTAACGTCGCATTAGGTACATCAAGGAATATTATTTTTTTATTCTATTCAATTTTTTTTTAAATTAACTTACACATTACACTCTCCGAGCGCGTGGCCGAGAATGAAATTCAAATTAATTAAAAAAAAACATATTTCTTGATATTCTTAATGCGACGTTAAAGCGGAAATACACTAGTTATTAGTTCAAGTAACAATTTTGAAGATGAACTTCCGCAAAGTAACGCCTGATTCAATCAGAAATTACAGTAGTTATATTTCATTGCAGAACATTTCTCACATTATAAGTTCGTACACGCCGTGCACTTACATCTTCTACGGGCATGTCAATCGCCATGGGTTCGAACCCAGCCGACGGCACGCATCAATTTGTTCATTGTGTGAACATATGTGCGTATTGTATGTCATCTGCTACATGACTGGAGCCCGGTGTATGGCGACAGGCTCGCCACTGTTACATTTGGGACTGAATATAGTCCGACGAAGTGTGGGTATTAAATTACACCTCTGCCAGCCCCCTCGGGGGGAAGGCGTGACCATATTATATGTACCTATGTATATGTATGTCAATCGCATTAAGCGATATATAATTGTATCACAGAGCACTGAAAGCATTCTAAAGTTGTTGCCTGCCTCTTACCATGAGTTTTTTTAGTTACAAAAACTGTTTTCGTTTGGCTTAAGACATTACAATGAAGGCCACCTGGCAGGAACGTTAAGGAACTAGGATGTATGGAGCCAAGCGAAAACGAAAAAAGCTTACGTTACCTATCAAAACTACTTCTGTGTTTGTTGTTTGTAGCTTGTATTTTGGCATGAACAATAAAAAGTTTAGATTAGGTATCTGTCTTTCACTGCAAGAAAAATCATGATACTTAGGATATCTACTGACGATATATTTTAAAGCGTAGTATGAAGACGCTTTCTAGCAATTATTTACATTTTAAACGATTCTGGCTGAGAGCTGCAATCATATGTCATTTTCGACGAAACAACACATTTGCGGCTAGTTTTACACTCTACAGGAATGAGTTAATTAAAAACCAATTAACGTAGAACAAATATTAAAACAATGTACTGAGTTATGGGAAATTGATGGCCTTAAGTTAATTGTGGGTTTAAATTGAATGGGTATTAATTTGCCCTGAATTTTTCTCCTACATTTCTTTGTCTCTTTACCAAGTGCGGCTTTTTTAATTATCTCGTAGTGGTAATTAAAACTTGAATGCTTTTAAAACACTTTAATACAGTACCAATAAGGTTGGTATGTCTTAATTTCCTACAAATCGGACATAATGTTATGTCGGTAGAGCCTACATGTACCTAGCATTTTTATTACATGTAGTAGAGGTACATTAAATGTATTTAATTAAAGTACGTACCTACACAGATTTACAAGTTTACCGTTCAATGACCTATAGTTTTTTTGTTTTATTAATAGGCAGTAGGTATAATTGGCGTGTCTTTGAGAGTGCTTTTATGACAGACTATAAAAGCGATTGACTACTTGACAATGTTGTTTTTGTTTGGAAAAAAAATATCACACTATAAGAAATGTCGTCGCTTGTTACGTCTTCTTTGTGACTCATCACCACGCTGAAATACGTCGACTACTAAACAAAGGCGTCACCCAAAGATCTCTACGACGCGACGGCCACTGGCCAGTCTTGCTCTACCGCAACCGTCGGCTTCCCGCGACCCTTACAGGAGCGTTGGTCCTACTTTAAAGCCGCCTGGCCCGGCTTCGTATGGTACCTTTAAAGCTTCCACAAAAAAGTATCTAACTGATGGTGAAAACCGCATCAAAATCCGTTGCGTGGTTTAGGCAGATTTACAGACATCAGAAGGAGGGACAGACTTTGTTTTAAACTTAACTTGTTGTTGGGTCTGAGCTGTAGCGCACTTGTAGCGCCTCACTCAATTACCGTCTTTGTACTTCTTCACTCTACAAAACTTCAAGACTAGAGTGAATAAGTACCTTATAGGTCGTCGTGCTCCATCTTAGACCACAACGTTGCTTAACATCAGGCGAGTTGGTGGTCAAACGCCGACCTATTCTAAATATAAAAAAAAGAAAAAAAAAACTACGTAGAGATATTTTTTTTTCTGAGACAATAATCAAAGCATACATCCAAAATATAATATTCAAAAGACATGACACTTTACATTCAGTTTAAGTATACTCAAAATGAATCACAGTGGGTCCCAAACTAGGAGATGCCTGAATTTTGGGCACCCAATGATCACACTTTTTCCGCGCTTGTTAGATAGACACATTTACGCATTCGGAGAGAGAGGCTAAGAAGAGATAGTGACTCTAAAACTTTTCTCACAACTAAAGCCAACTAGGACTTTGGGCGGGCTATAAACTGGCCTATACGAACTTACTTACTATACTTAGTTACCTTATAAGTATAAGTATTAAATTAATACATCATTTTTGTGCCCACGTTATTAATCTATCCCATGTCTACTCGATGTAATATCATCATCTCTTGATGAATGATCTGTCATTACACTTGCTATAAACCTTATCCGATGGAGTCGTTTGTCATTACATCCGTAGAGATCAAAATAAAGCTGTTTATGCTTTAAAAAACTGATGGTTCATTTCCTCTGCAATTGATTGATACCTACTAATAAAAAAGATAATACCGACAGGTGTGAGTGTTAAGTAGGTGTAGGTACATGCCTACCTAGGTATGTGCTTTTCCTTATTAAGTACTATTCGGTTCCAAAATGCATAAAAATGGGTTTTTTGCTTTAGGTACACATTTGAAAAAAACATCATTTGGGTTTGGACGATTTTTTTTTATTATACTACATACCTATATGTAGTATAATAAAAAAAAATCGTCCAAACCCAAATGATGTTTTTTTCTGAACCTTTGTAGTGTAGGTTCCTAATTGTCAGCAAATTTGCCGATTGCGATTTTTAATATTATCAGTAATTCAACATGAAGGAATGTGATAGCGCATAGTGGAGCGAGGAATTTAGCTAAACTGCGGTGCAATACAAGTACGGAACTTAGTCGATCAATTAACAAATCGTAGACACAAAGTCTACGATATACATAGTCTAAAAAAATGACAATATTATTGATTTTAAACGTCAATTTAATCGATTGACAAGAACTATACATGCGATACAATTTTCTTCCTCATTCCAAGTCCGATTCAATAATTTTACTCCTCGATTCATTACACCAAATAAGGAAGATGTAAGGATTGTCAGTATATATTCCCGGTGCAAATGTCACTTTTTATGAAAGATCCTTATAAGCTGAACGTCCCAAGCCATCACACTGGCTTGTGAAAAAAGAAAACAATCGCGCAGTGAGGTTACAAGGCCGGTTCCTCACCTCATAGGCGCGTCCAGTTATTACTCTTAATCTATGTATGCTTTTTAAAAGTTTACTTAAGCACTTGTAAGTAAAAATGTTCTTATTTGTTTTGTAATTTTATCTGTGTGGTTATAGAACTGCTCATACCTGTACCATATTCAAATTTTTATCCTTGTGTTGGTAAAAGTTAATTTGATTACTCTGTTCTATAAGTACCTACCTACATTGGGATTCTGTGTACAGCTAAATTCTGTCAAGCAAAATATCACCAAGTGTTTTGTGTAAGTAGGTATTTTTTCCACCAGCACGTTGGGCAATGATGTTGTAAATGTCGCAAGAAGTTTAACGCAAGTTTTGATAGTCAACGAAAACTTTTTTTGTTTTCGTTTGGCTCCTTACATTTAACCTAGTTCCTTAACGTTTGCGCTTTATTGAAATGTATGGAGCCAAACGAAAACTAAAACAAAATCGTAGCCATCAAAACTCATGGTAAGGGCCCTGAACAAATTTGGCACAGGACTTAGGGGAAGAGTGGCGTACTAGAAAAGAGGCCTATGCTCAGCTGTGGGCGATTTCGGGCTGATAATGATGATGACGATGATAATGTATTTTATACTTACTACAAATTAATTTACTACTTAGTTGGTAAATTGGTAATTGACTTACCTACTTGTAACCTATTTACTTATACTATACCTATTGATTAAAAACACTTTCAAAGCAATACATTTAATTTTGAAATAATTAAAACAATGCCACCTAAAATGTAGAGCTACGAATTTGAAAAGAATTTAACCCCAAATTTTATTAAGTATTACGTTAATAAGAAATTGATGTTATTACAAATTTATAAAGGTATCTAAGAATTATGACAAAGGTTTAAACATGATAGCCGACGGCACGCACCAATTTGGTCATTGTGTGAACATATGTGCGTTTTGTATGTCATCTGCTACATGACTGGAGCCCGATGTATGGTGACATGCTCGCCCCTTGTCACATTTGGGACTGAATATCGTCCGGCGAAGTGTGGGTGTTGTATTACACCTCTGGCAGCCCCATCAGGGGCGTGACGATATGTATTTTTAAACAAAAGCTCTTCAAAATGCCTTACATACATTGTGTAGAGTCAGGGTAACTTATCTAAATAAAATTATTATCATAGCCCATTAAACTTGTAATCTAGGCCGTATCTCTTAGCGACGACTCTTAGATGTCTAACCTAACTACCCACGTCGCTATCTCAATTAGCTGCGCCGGCGCACTTAGCTTTTAACTGACAAATTAAAAATTCTACCTAAGATATTATTGCAGCTATGACAACCATAAACGACGAAGTAGGTTTATCTACAAGCTATTAAAGCTATTCCTTTTTAACACTGGCCACTTGTAATTCTATTTTTGAAGTTTTAAAAATAAACCGTTCATCGGTTGCAGTACGCAGGTGAAGAAATACTTAGGTACTTTACCCCATACTTAGTTGCATTGTAATGTTTGGCGTGGTAAGATATAGAGTGAACTGGGGTAAATGCATCTGTGGGGCAATTGCGTCATTCGATAATTACTAACAAACCCTTCACAAATTATTTGTACTCGATGGCGTTCGTTGCCTAATCGTTGCCTTCTGCAGGTGTCATCGATCGGTAAATTTGTAATACCTTGTGTTGTTTGTTCCATAATAAACGTATTATTATTATTATTAATTTGTGAAGGGTTAGTCAGTAATAATCAAAAGACGCAATTGCCCCACAGACGCATTTAACCCAATTGACCCCAATTTAAATTTCAAAAGTGAAGGTAGTACAAATGTTTGTTTGGTATTTTTAAAATAAGTCGACGCTGATGTTGGGGGAGTCTATGGAGCACTAGTGTGAGTTTTCTTTTATTTACTCTGTGCAGCTTTTGGCTTATAACTCTGTTATAAAAATAACTTAGGTTTACTTTATTGTGCCATTTTTTTTTTAATGTAAAATTAATCAGACAATATTGGGCGTAAAACATTTGATGTGTCTAAAGTATTCTCGTGAAATTGTGTGAGCAGGTTAGATAATTATAATTTAATAAGTCTAATAATTAATATTCTTAAAAATTACTACAGCGTCATCCGATGAAGCCATGACCAAAGCGAAAATAGATTGCAACTGAAAAAACTAACCATGTGCTAGGGATCAGTTTTACTGCACAATCAGACTGTTCAGTTAATGCTTAGCAGTTAAAACTTAAGGTCTGTAGCCCGTTTAATGCAAGGTGCAAGGCACGGATTTTAGTACACTGGAGTCGACGTAAGTTCGTGTTCGAATGAGAAAATATTGTAGTTGTAGATAGGTACAATGTATATATGTATATAAATTTATCGATGTTTTATTCTATGAATTTTCCCAACTATTAATAAATTGCCAAAAAATTGTTTTAGATACATAAAGTGTTTCTTTAAACAACAAACTATTCTAGGATACCATTATACTCATCATGCATGACCACTTTTCATCTCCAATTCTGAAATCGAGAAAACAAAAGCAGGTTAAAATTTTTCAGCTATTTTTTTTTTGCGATTTAATTGTTGGTTCAATATTAAAAGGTGGTAATAATGATGAGTAGAGACAATTATATCCTAGAATAAATTTAATGTTCATCGTTTAATTAAACACCTAGGCAAGTATGTATTTGAGGTGCGTATGTAGGTAGCTCCTATTAAAGCTTCGCCTTGAGTTTCTAAATACATAATATGATTTATGAGATGCCTGTGATAAGTTTTTGATTACTTAATTAAAAACAACCTTATCTATATATTCATGAAAGTGAAAAGAGAACAGTTTCTATTTCCACTACTTTAAAATTGGAATTCCACTTATAACCACGAACCATGCAACCAAAACGTTGAAAATCATTTTAAATTTATTACAACCATGACTTGCCGTTATCTGAGAGATAATCTCATAAATTCGGCCTAATTAATCTCTTGATAGCCGAAAGTGTAACTTATTTGATATTTTCCGACTTGCAGTGCGCACCCAAATTATAGGTGGAGCGTAATTATACCAACACGTTCCACATATTTTTAGAGATTGAGGCCCGCTTCCACCAACATTACAAATTATATAAAAAGGGCTTACATTCTTTGGATTAATTTTTAATAAACACAAAATATATTGACACTCAAACGTTACAGCGAATTCTTATAAGACTTATAAGTTAGTATACCCTTTTCTGACTTATAAGTTTGTGTACACTTGCTAATGAAAAGTACATTTTGCATTTTAGTTATTACCTAGAGACCGGTGAATTAAACCTATTAAAATTAGTTGAATTGACTCATTAAAATGTCATTAAAATTTATAATTATGTGTCAATTTGTTTCAAAAACTAATAGTCGCTCATAAAATTATCCTTAAGAAATAAATACCTGTTTAAGTTGCTTTTAAACAATCATTAAACAAAGCGAATGTCTCATAAATTATTGCCAAATTATCTGACGATGTTGGAAAGCTGTTGTATTTTAAACATACTTAAATACTTCATATATGATTTAAACTTACTTAATCGACCAAGCAAGCGAAGCGTCTATATTTGCTTTAGCTTCGGCAAAAATGCATACAGGTCGTATTTCTCAACAGATTCTTTTGAAATTATGTGAGTAGGTAATATAAAATTATACTTATTTATTATTGAACTTGTTCACAAAATTTCACGAGAAACGATTGAAAATCCCACCTGAAGAGGAGGGCAGATGCCGGCCGCGAGGTTTTCAGCTCACATGCAGAGTCACAAGTATTTTATCATAAATATAAAAAGAGAGCCAAACTACTTCAATAGATCTATTAATCAATAATATTATAAGATAGACAGATAAAATAAAAATAATTTATAGTTATTTAGTATTATACTCGGATAAGCGGGAAGCCGCTGGATGCAGGCAGCGCAAGACCGGTCGTTATGGAAATCATTGGGGGAGGCCTTTATCCAGCAGTTGACGTCTTCCGGCTGAAATGATTTTCACTTGTATTTTGTTTTTGAATCAAACTAAATCATAATCAGTTAAAAAGTCTACCTAAAAACAAATATATATCACAATTTTATCCGAGACTGGTTCTCCGAAAATAAACTTGTGAACTTGTAACTTCAGATGACACGGTCTAACGCGTCCAAATGAATAAGAAGCCCAACTAGAAGCGCGGTAGTAACCGCTGACTTATCATTAAAGTGTACTCCAACACCTGAGCTACGGAGATAGTTACAACCAATTTGTAAACTATGCTTAAAGTGTAATAAAATTATAATAAACACGATCCGTTCTCGTTATGTTAAGTAACGTTATGTGTTATGTCAGTCAGTGCAGCGGAAAGATGGGGACGGGAGATGGATTGCAGCAGTGGAGGATCCAGGATTTTGGGTTAGGGGCGACATGTATAGCTGAGGGAAAGCTTTAGGTGGGATATTGGGTTGGATGGGGGAAGGGCATAGTTAAGGTATGCTATAACAAGTGTTTACCTACACACTTAACCACTAAAAAGCTGAAATTTTAGACAATATAGAATTCGATGCTTTTAGAGGCTTGAGCCCCCCCCCCCTTTTCCCTGGATCCACTACCTACTGAATTGTGGAATTTTGAAGTCGAGGTGTTATGGTCCAGCAAAGCTTTTGATAACGAAAATTGTGGTATGGTATTGAATTTTGTTGTTTTAAAATTCATTTGTTGGAGAAAAATTTATAGGTATTATGATGTTCATGATGCATTGTTTGTAAATTTCCTAAGCATTACTTTTTCACGTAACTGAAATAAATGCAATATTTCTAGGTTTTAATATGCAGTAGTTATAATAGGAATGAAGGAAGGAAGTGCGGATAGGCCGAGTGGCAAGCCCTGTGATGTCAAAGTCGCCGTAGGTATAATAGTGAAAGGGCTTGTTATTTTCTAGTAGCTTTGGATTTCAAAATTATTTCCAAACAATTCTCGTAATTTTTCATTTTTCATTCTATAAAGTTCAAAAGTAATATGGTTCTCAAAAAACAACCTTTTTGAATACTGACTTTAAGGGTCCGGTGACCACTTTAGACTAACTTCGCATTGGCTAAAGGTTTTCTATTGCCATTTCGTCTAGAAGAAAACGACGAGCGAAGAGAGCAAGTAAAGATTACTGATAAGCCTCTAATTTTATGTACAGAGTGACAGAGTGCAATTTCAATAATTTTTATGACATTTGCACTTCTCTAATCATTTCTTAATAACCAATAATTTCCCTTGTATTATAAATTAATTTTAAAGCTAATGATGTAGACAACCTCTCTATGTATAGAGGTTTTAATTTGCTCTGTCTATCTATTAAATAAATTAGTCAAAAGTGACCCTTTAAAAATTCGGATATTTTACATAGGTCTAATTTCTCTTGAGGACATTTAATTATAAAAACCAAGAACATAGGGGCGGAGATATAGTTCATAGAGTAATTTTGCATTATTTTGTATAATTTGTACATGCCAAATTTCGTCATAATCTGACAAATGGTTTCCAAAAAATTTGACAAGCGCGTTTGTATGGAAAACTCATAGCGTCGTGGAGCTCTTAATTACGGACTCAAAGTTGCTTCTAATGTGTGATTATTTTAACAACAGTTAAGTCTAATGTGTGTGTCTTTTAAATATTTTTTACTAGATCTAATTTGTACTCATTTAGGCCCTCAGTAAAAAGTTTGTCTTCATAAATTTTTAATCTCAAGTAACACATTTTCAGACCCATAATTATTCTATTAAAGGCTCGAATATTCTTGTTTAATGTCCTATTCTTACGGTACATAATTATAATATTCGTACACATTTTCAAATTGGTACAATATAACTATATTGACTCCTTATACAATTTCATTTAATCGAATAAGCTAAACGACACTGATTACTTGTCGTATAAAAACTCAATTGAAGTCAATAAATGAAGCAAACGTTTTATAAGGTGTCGTTAAATTATCTGTTCGGGAAATTACAAGTCGTATTCTAAAGCGTGCAACGGACTAACAATAATGTTATGTTGAGATCGTTTGATCATAGGTAATATTTCGATGGTTGAGATAGATATATCCTACTAATATTATTAACGCGAAGTTTGTAAGAATGGATGGAAGGATGGATGTTTGTTACTCTTTCACGCCAGAACGGCCAAAGAGATCTGGATGAAATTTGGCACAGAGATAGATTATAGTCTAGAAAAGCACATAGGATACTTTTTAACCGCGGGTGAAACCGCGGGGCGTAGCTAGATTATAGCTATTTTATATTTTACCAATCGCTTCGATTTGTTTATAACTAAAACACATAGTAATACATACACACATAGCAATTAATATATCGCCACTTTAATATTAAATTGCACAAACTCAAAATTAACGTTTTAGAGAGAGAAGTCGCGTTTATCAATTTTAAAAACAATATGCCAAAAAATAATTTCATATTGCTTTTTTTTAATACATTTGCGAGTTAGTCAGTGACACTCTTAGACGATTGCTTCAGTTCTAAAGGCAGCGGAAATGGTTTGAAATATCTTTAATTGAACCTAATGACGTAATTTAAAAGTCAATTCAGACAGTTTCTTGCCTCTTCTTCTGAGTAGAGGCTCTTTATCCGGACAAGGCGGTCGAGTCTATTTAAAAAAACCTTTGACGTACATAAGTGTATCTTAACTAAATAAAAACATTTTGACTTTTTGACTTTTGAATTTATATGATGTATAATAATACCATAAAGACAGTAATACCAGATAGTATACTAATTACCAAAATAAAAGGAAATAAAATAAATATAAAGTTATTGATAAAGATAAAGATGATTTATTTGCATACAACATGGTTTTATAAAAGAGAAGTAGAAAAGCCATACTACGATACAACTTCATTCAACATTTCAACAGGTTGCAGTGATGACCGAAGGAAGCGGTGAGCAGCAATCCAACAGGTGGTGCACGCCCTAAATTACCAGGCTCCCATAAACCAGTAACAGCAAATAAAACAAATCGATAAGTTGAGAACATCGAACCCAACGCTTATCGTCAAACTTTGAAACAACAGGTGGTTTGACATAGAAACTACCAGGGAAACATAACTTAATGTCAACTACATATTGTAACAAGTTTCAACAGTTGCCCGACGACTTGTGGCATACTTGGAACCATAAACATAGAATCTTTGCGACTTCTTACATTAGTAGTGACGTTGTTTCCCGATTTTGTGATGGATTTTATTTTGTCCACAAAAAAAAAGAGTTAGCCATGTCATTTGGGTAAATAGTATCTTTATAATCATGTTTTATTTTTGTTATGGATTTTTAGGCGATGATAGCCTAGTTGGAGAAGGCCCTTCTCTCAAGCCAGAGGGGGCGGGTTTAAACGCAGCCGAAGGCACGCACCAATTTGTTCATTGCGGAACATATGTGCGTATTGTATGGCATCTGTTACATGACTGGAGCCCGGTGTATGGCCACATGCTCGCCCCTTGTCACATTTGGGACTGAATATCGTCCGGCGAAGTGTGGGTGTTGGATTACACCTCTGCCACATTTCGTCACGCCTTTCCCCCAAAGGGGGGAGGCGTGACGATATGTGTTATGTTGTAGATTCTTAATCTAGTCTTAATTGTCACTTATTTATGAGAAAGTCAACACTACGTCAATATCACACCATATTAAAACGATCTTACTTATCTTAGGTGCTTACTTAACTATTCAAAGGTGTATCTAATCAGAAAGGTAATGAAAATGTGTCGAGCATACAGCTTTTTGCACATTAAGCGTTTAAACATAATATTCTGCTAATGTAGGTAGGTACTCGTATTCATGAGAGCTTAATGGAAATGATAATTGTCTTAATTTGTACGTTCAAGTTGTTACCTAATACATTTAGCATTTGCTGCCCATTGCCAAAAAGTGATTGCAAGTTTATTGTTTGCTACCTTTGAGTAGTCATCTATTTGATACGGTTAATCTAAACTAATCTTTCTTCTTAATCTTAATATATATAAATCTCGTGTCACAATGTTTGTCCTCAATGAACTCCTAAACCACTTAACCGATTATTATAAAATTCGCACACCATGTGCAGTTCGATCCAACTTGAGAGATAGGATAGCTCATATATATATAAATAATAAACGCGAACGAAGTCGCGGGGTGACAGCTAGTTAAAAATATAGTGTCAACTGGTACAAGTACTGTCTATAGGACAAGATAGATAGATAGATAAACTCTTTATTGTTCGCACCACAGATAACAAAACAACAAGAGAAAAATAATGATAAAACTTATTAAATAGCGGCGGCCTTATAACTTATTAATATTACAACTGGCGGCCTTATCACTAAAAGCGATCTCTTCCAGGCGTCAATTTTCAATTGCGCCTTTAGAGAATTACTGACACAAAGTCTTCACAACTTAGGCGCCACCTACATATTTTTTCTATCTTTAGTTACAATAATAATCTGTACTAGATGGATTTGTGAAGGGACAGACGCATTTGTACCAGTTGATCCTACCTACCTGTGTTATTCTTGATATTAATTGACAAGGACATCAATTCTTTTAGCTAGAGAAATTTTGTGTTCTGAATAGCGCTTATTTACTAGTTAAAATTATTCTGAAGTAGGTAGGCACGTCTATCTAAATTAAATAGATTAAATAATGTATTATGGTTTAAATTTATAAAAATTTAATTGTCAAACTTGTTGTTTTTGTCGATGTTTGATCGTTTAACCAAGTTCGACAAAAGGTTCATATCGATTTGTCGGAGCGTCTTCGACAAATACTTTCGTATGTCCGAATTCTGTCCAGAATTACCGATTCTCTTGAAATGTTGTTAGTAGGTTCGATAATTATTTTAGATTTTTTTCCGAGGCAGTTTTTTAAAGTTTTAACAATGGCGGGGATTTTTTTTTTTAAATGCAGCCTGTAGAGGACAGACATCGGTCGCGAGGTCTTCAAATCACAGAGCCACTATTTCTTACTGAGCCTGTGTTTAAATTCTCCTAGCTTATTTAAAAGTAGGTATATAGACTGCCTCGGTAGCTCAGTTGGTAGTGAGTCTGCCTTCTAAGCTTGGGGGCGAGGGTTCGATTCCCACCTAGGGCAAACATTCATGTGATGAACATTTGTGTTTGTTCCATGTCTGGGTGTTAATATCTATTTATGTATTTATTTAAAAATATCTAAGTATGTAAATCAGTCTCTGGCAGCCATAGTACAAGCTTTGCTTAGTTTGGAGTCAGGCGACCGTGTGTGACAATGTCCCGAATTTATTTATTATTTATATATACGCATAATGTAGAAAAGGGGAACAAAATTTCATTAAAATTAATCGTTGAAATTTTAATGAAATACGTTTTACCTAATAAGTACCTCCCACTCACAGTGAAATGCTTGTGGAAGTACCTACCGCAGTCCTTTTCCAAGAAATCACCCTACAGCTGAGAAATAAATCGATTCACGTCGATTTAGTTTCCAGACGAAAATGACCGATTGTCATTCGACTCATAAATCTTTCACTTTCAAATAGAACTAGACAATGCGACATCAAATTACTGTCCGACCACCATAGCTGAAAATGTGGCCGACTGAGAGAACTATAATTTTCCAACGCCACTGTCAGTTTTCTTTGGAAAACAAAGTGGTGGCTCCCTCACTCAACTTGGCAGATAAGTTGGTCGGTAGTAATGGTGGCAATTTGTGTCGCTTGCCCCCCAACACGACAGCGAAAGTAACCGGTCACGGAATAAAGAAAACTCATGTAAAAGTGGATAGATTTGCACGCTAACTACTTATACTAAGTATTATGATTATTTTTTACTAATAAGTGACCAGACAATATATAATATAATCTCATTCTCGGGTTGTTCCCAAAGTAAGTACCTACTAAATTCTTTTGTTCTAAAACGAAAATAATCCTGTAGCTACTTACATTAATTCTTCGCCATATACAATTTTATAACGCGTTATATTAGACGTTATATAACGTTTAAATTAGATTCAAATATCAATTTGTATGAAGTTTTCTAGTAAGTAAATGTCAAATTTTAAATTAAAAATAGAATAGAAAATTCATGTTCCTTGATGCACTTAGTGCGACGTTAAATCGGAATTACACTAGATATTAGTTCAAGTAACAATTTTGGAGAAATGATTTTAGCCCGGAAAATAGATTTACCTATTATAATATCTACCAAAATAGGCAACAGCTTTAACAGCTTGTTCACCTAGCTATTAGGCATTGCTCTAACTCTAGGACCATAACCATAAAATATGTGAAACAAATTAAATTGTCTAGTCTAATTATAATGTGTAGTTTTAAGGTATGTGTCTAGTGCAGTCGCAGAAATTCGTAATAAAGTTATTAGTACAAATAAGAAATCTCATATTTGAAATCCTAAATAATATTTTAAATGCGAAAGTGAGTTTGTTTGTTTATTTGTTTGTTTGTAACGCTTGCACGTCTCAACTACTCAAACGATAGTCTTGAAATTTTGCCTGCACGTTGTCTGGGGTACAGAAATACATTAAATAAATAAATTAATTAAATAGGGGACATTTTATCTCGAAAAATTAACAGTTCCTGTGGGACCGCGGGTAAAACCACGGGGAGCAGCTAGTATTATAATATTTACAGGAAATAAGAAAAGTTATTTTGGTTAAACTGGGACAAATCGACGTTTGTGTGTCCAAAGAAAACTTGAGGACCGTTAAACCGATCTTCAAGAAGTTTTATAGACAACTTGTTCTTGCAATTACTATTGTTTTACTAAAAATTGATCGAGGTTTGCGTAGTCACAGTATAGGGCGACGGTCAGGTAGCAGTAAAGAGAGGTAGAGGCAGATCTCCTACACGCTGGACGGATCTCATCAAGACAGCCACAAACGCTTCCATGACGGAGTGCTCTCATAATGCGACGAACCGGCTAAAATGGAGAAGCATTGCGAGAGCAGTGGTTACCGCCGCCGGGAAGACTGACGACGGTGAAGACCCGCCATGTACCGCCATCTTAGTGACCACGACCACTCTGCCAAGAGTGCCCGATTAAGAAGAAGTTTAGGGCGAACTACTAGTAGTAAATTATGCGGTTGTGCAGGTATACTTATAGCTATTAAGCTATCATGTACCACATATCATGGTATAATAATATACTCCGCCAGGTATAGCATGCAGCAACACGTAGTGACGTCAACCGATGCGTAAGCAAGACCGAAATAAGTAATTTCCAGCAAGTTCGAAAGAGACAGATGACGGTGACGTCATTACGTGTTCGCTAATGTTAGACCTTGTTTTTTTGGATTATACCACATACTAGAGAAGACATCGCGCTACGTTGCGTTGCTATACCTCATTTCATTGGAGCTCATGTGCCACACATCACTCCTCAGTCACTCGCTAGACGGCAAAGCGTAAGCACGTAGAAGTTTTAATTTTGTAAGATACCAATTACCGTTGACAGATCTAGTCCTTTCTAACTGCTTGCTGAAGCCTGGTATGCCTGCTGACTTGTACTTCAGGCCAAATTAGCGGAAAGGCATGCAGTCCTAATTATACGCGATTTTCAAAGCTCTGTTAGACAATTTGCATAAATGGTTAATTAATTATTCATTTATTTACTTACTTATCTATTATGACTGACTTTAAGTTAGGTATAGATTAGAATTTAGAGTCTATAGCTTTCTAAATAATATCGTCAATATATTCTATAAATACATGTGCTTCCAGGTTGAGCTTACAAACATTATAAAATTATTATTATTAAAAGATAAACTAAAATTCGACTGCAAATTGTTTTACCCTGTGTCACTTCTACTATCAAGACGATTCAAATGACACCTCACATGTCGAAATCTATGAAGCTCTTAGGCTGTAAGACGTGCCAAAGAAACCCCATACACACATACCCACATCCATACATACACTCGAAAAACATCACCCTCCTTTTTGTGCAGTCGGCTAAAAGCACAGCTGAGATGTGAAACTATATTTATACAAATAAGTATACTAATTTGTTTATATCTGCATCTGTCTTTCCGAACATTAAGTCCAACCCGAGTTGGAGAATATTATTATAGGTAGGCAAGCGTTACTACAATACTCCGCCGACAGCAAGTAAAATTCGGTTTACTAGCGTTTTTTACATGCCAGTAAAGTTCAGCGTTCTCGCAAACGTGTTTTTCAGACCACAACTACTTTGAACACTAGGTCCAAATTGATGATTGATTGATTGTCCCTGAAAACATCTTTACCTATATTTAGGGTCTAAAATCCGGCTGCCTGCCTTAGCGCCTAATAGAGGGCTCTGGGGGGCTATTCCTACGCGTGAGATGAGATGAGATTTTATCTTGGTCACTCTCACACCTATCACGTTTCAAACGAGAGGAACAAGGATAAAAAAAGGTTAGATGAAAATCTCAAATCTCCGAATAGGGCTCCTGGGGTCTCCAGAGTAACACATCAGATCCCTAAACAAAGTGTATTTAAGAGGCGAATTCAGAATATTTTCTTTAATTCCTGAAAGCCGTCTTAACAATTTTACAGTAATTCCGCGTTCCTATCTTTTTCTGGATTAAAACATAAATGATAAAAAATAAGTAAAATAATTTTATAATTATTTCAGCTAAGTTAATCACATTAAAATGATGCATCTGAACAAAAAACCGCTCTAATTTAAAACAACATGTGGGCAGAGATCAATAACATTAACAAATGAATAATATACCTATATTTGTGACGAGCACAACAAATGTCCTGCACTTTTTTGTCCGATTCAAATGTAACCATTAATTTGACATTGCGATAAGCATAACGAAGAGAAATAAGTCGAAGCGGGATCAACGACACTTGTGATTGGCAGTTATTATAGATAATTATCTATAATGAGAGGTGGTTAGTACTCTATTAATGAACTAAACATGTAATCTTGAGATTTGCAATGATCATATGAATAAAAAGAGTTTAAAAAACCAGCACGCCCACAGGTTCGATCTAATTCATAACATCAAAGTTTGCTGCAAAAAACGAACGCACTAAAAGTCATGTTAAGTTAAAATTAAGTGACGGAGAATTATAAGGGTAAATGGTCTCGTAATGTGAAACGTTTTCGATCAGGATGCTTGGAAATCAATTTATAAATGGCCAGGACGATGAGGCGTTGGAATTTATTTTAATTTTGGTTCGGACGAGTAATCATTTTTTTTCTGGTTACTTATAGGTAAGTAAGTACTTACTTCCTTTTTTTACAGTGTACTAGGCGTAAGTTTCATCACAGTCTCATTAAATAGGAAAAACGGATGAAGTCAGAAATGTCTTCTTTTCACGTTTATGTTTTGCATTTTCACGTTTTTTTTTAGCATTCCAGGTTGTACTTTTTTGGAAAATATGTAAGTGTACCTACTTACCTACATTATTGCCCGCTTGCACTAAATATAGGAATGCCTAATTCCTTGCTTAACTATTTTGAACTACTCCTAGTGAAATATTCGCTTATCTGGAACATTAAGGAGTCTCTTAAGAAATGTCAAGGTTTGTGCAAGAAAATGTAGGTAGGAGCTAGCTAGAAGTAGTTTAAACTAGCTATGCCAGGACAGCAATTCTTATATTTAGTGCAAGTGGCCATATTATTATGTATTTCAACACCGCAGCTGTCTGTTTTATACTGTAGGATTAAGGGTTCCACGAAAACCTAAAATTTCCATACCTACTAATAATCTGCTTGACGGATTTTATGTCAACTATATGATGAGGAAAATTGGTAAGTATGGGCTATAAACATCTTCTTCCGCACGGATTTAAAAAACCTTATAGGGAGGTTGACTACATCGTTAGCTATGAAAATAATACAAGGGCAATATTGACTAACTGTTGTAACTATTGTTTTCTTTAAATTAGAAAACGGCGAAATGGTTAGAATTGCAATTTCTCACTCTGTAAATAATTTTAGAGGCTCATCAGTATAATCAACTTCGCTCGTCATCTTCTTCTATATAAAATGTCAATAGAAAACCTTCAACCAATGCGAAGTTAGTAAGTATTCGCGGGAGCCTAAACCTGTGAATCCCGTACTGCCGCGAACGTCCGCGAAGGAGCCGATACGGCGTTCCTATTGGTCAAAAAACCATTACAACCACTTTCACGGGCATTCGCAGTAATAGTTTGGTACAGGCTTGAGATCTTGTGAAAAGCTAGCTAGTAAAGCTCTGCTATTCAAGTACCCGGAATAGCTCATAAACACCCCCCTCCTCCTCCCTCCCCCCTCCTTCCAGTTATGTTTATCTCTACCGGCTCATATATATGCAACGCACTATTAAGTGCATACATAAACATTATTCGAATAATTCGCATAATAGGATGCAAATCGACTAATCAACCGCGAATAACGAATGATCGTCTAATTAACGAACAATTAAACTAAGATAGTAGCGCAAGGCAGTAGCGCAACTTTTGTACGTAGAATAGGTTTGAAGACATTGACGTGAAAAACAATTTGGTTTGATGAACTAAGTGTGCAAAATCAGGTATTGAAACCACGGAGAGTCGCAACTACCATTTAAAATTCATACCATGTCAGTAGATTAGAAATTAAATTCGCTTTGAAATTTTGCTGAAATTTCGCTGTTTAGTAATATTAAGATACCTAAATAATTTTTTTCGTGATCAGAAAATTATGTGCAGAAAAGTGGAAAATTGTATAATCATGATTTAGTTGTTAAAGAACTGCTCCCAATTCTACTAATCAATTATTTTAAAATTGTTAATGAATTGCCTCAAATTCACACTTTTTGTATGCCAGAAGTGTCAAAAATTGGCAATTCATTTACAATTTTAAATCAATTGCTTAGTAGAATCAAGGCCGTTTAAAAAATCAAATTCAAATTATTTATTGACACAAAAACGATAAAAAGTAATGTTGCTTTTGTTTCTAAATGAGCTACTGCTCGTCGTATCAGTACTGAGTTTCTCATATCAAATAACCGCATCAAGCGATTTACCGCCAATTTGGACAACATTCCTCCGTATGATAGTTGAGTAAAACTACTTTACATTCTTTAAATCGCAAGATTGTTAACTACAGTTAATGATAGTGTACTATTTGGTATTTATTAAATTAAGCATTGTTATTTCTAATTGATGAAGTGATTCGTTAATTAGTATTAAGACTTGGAGACATTTGTCTTCGCTACATTGTAACTATTTTCGGTTTGTCAAGAAAGTAATTTATTTTTCTTGCAATTTTTTTTTTTCTAATTCAATCGGTTGACGAGCTGCGCCCGTTGTAGAAAAATAAACTCTATAGTTGTACAAATAAAAGGCACCAGTTGTTGCACTAATGTTTATTTTAAAACTAGTGCAATAACTGGCAGCCTTATCCACCGAGCGAGCGTTAGAGAGCGAAGCGTTTATGCTTTAGCTTCGACAAAACTGGTTTTGTAAGTCCGAATTCTGTCTGGATCTCTGTTTAGATCTCTGTTCGGATCTCTGTCCGGATCTCTGTCGTCCTCAACAGGTCGCATTTCTTAACCGATTCTCTTGAAATTTTGTGAGCGGGTTCGAAAATTATACAGAATTTTTTGTCAAGTAAATTTTTTGGATTTTTTTTAAATGGCGGAGGTATGATTTTTTTCAGAAATGCGACATGTAGGAGAAAAGACGTCGGCCGCGAGGATACAGAGCCACTAGTTTAGTAATAAGTGCCAGTTGTTGCACTAGTTTTTAAGTAGGTATCTCTAGTGATCTCTTCCAGGCAGCCTTAGGCTCAAACTATAGGTAAAGGCAGGACTTAAGACGAGGGTGCGGCGCGGTCCCTCTAATTTTCGCCTCTAATTTGCGCCTTAGGATGAAGAAGACATTGGTCTTTGCTTCTCGCTTGTACAGCTATAAATTTCAAATTCTTTAGCTGCACTACGCGTATCGTCATTACTTATCGAGAAGTTAAAGCTTCCAACTTATTTCTTTTTTTTAAAGATCTAGTTAAACAATTTTTAAAGTTACTTGGCCATTACCATTTAACAGCATATTTATGGGCATACCTATGGTGCGGCAAGGTGGGGCATTTGCCATACTTTGGTCCACTAGCTAAAGACTAAGACTAAGTCTAACTGAAGGCTCAAATTTACGTTTTTCAAGTAAAAAATCAATTGTCGATGTCAACAATGTCCGACTTATCGGTCTCTGCATGATGGGTAAGCCCACCCATCATGCAGAGACGAGACGAGACGAGGGTTCTGGAAGCATGAATTAAATTGAAAACTAAATTTTAGCAAGAATTAGACCGAACTCTCGCAGCTTAATTTTAAAAAAGGTCGGTAAGTAAATAAAAAGAAAATGATAGCTGTTAGCAGTTACTCAAGTTCTCTTTTAAGTCACAACAAGGCCATGACTCACTCCGACCACAAAGCGCGACATATAAAGTCCCAGTAAAAAACATCTGTATTGTGTAAATCGAATGTGAGTCCCTCGAATTATAGTCCATTATACATACAAGCGTGGAATAAACGACTGACTATCGTTATTGTCCTACTCGTGTAATGGAGGTATTTATTGGAATGAACAATCGTAATATGAGATGTGTTAAAATTTCTGTGTCGAATAGGTAATATTGTGTCTTCGTTTAAGTGGTTTATTTCCACAAAGCGTACAAAATCAACGGTAAGTAATTATTAAAACCAAAACAATCGGAGGGGATACTTTTATATCTTGACCATTTCTAGATTTTATTACAAAAAAGTAAATAAATAAAGTTTCACATTCCTTTATCCCCACTAGGTTTTTTTTTTCAATTTTGCCATCCCCGCTATGTCAATTTCCCTGTGTCGGGGATGCCATGGAACACACACTGACATAGATAACTAGCACCCAGGTCAGAACAGACATTTAAATTCATCATTCAAACATCTGCCCTAAGCCTTAGGCCATCTTAGGCCACAATGTCGTTTCACATCAGGTAAATTGGTGGTCAAATGTTGTCTTTATAAAAAAAAATAAAAAATCTGCCCCGGCCGGGAATCGAATCCTTTTGCTTACAAAACAGTCGCACTCCGCCTAGGCAAGGAGGGTCGTACAAAAAGATTATTATCGTCTCTGGACAAACGTTCCCCACGCAGAAAACGGTAACACTTATGTTTATCGGCCATCGGTACACGTAAGAAATAAGTCACACAGTCATATATTATTACCGTCTGGCACTGCGTCTAGTGTCACAAATAAATGAGTAGTTGACAGCGCTGATTTGGCTCGAAGTAAATATACTTATCTATACTCCTATACTTACCCTCGTATCAACAAACATTACTTAAGTAGGCAAATGCTAAGTGCGACCTTCCTCAGTACATTGACATGACAGCTGCTATTCATTTTCCGTACCCTGTGCGTTCGAGCGCTCATAGTGTTGTGTGTTTGTGAATATAGGAGGAGACGACGCTGGTTATAGATACCAAGATCCTGGCCTATTCTAACGTTAGATATCTTAATCTCTGTTACTCTTATAACTTTTCAAATGAGAGTGACAATGACCAGATAATATCTCCCAATGAGACAATAACCAGATAATAGGGCCCCTGATAAGCGCTGGCTCTGTCAGGGGGTAACGCTGGCAGCTTACTTTCCAAATGAATGCTATTAGACTTGACTAATACACTGCTATTTTTGACATACTAGAAACATTTTTAAGGTAGTTTCTAAACATCATAACCAACAACTTTTACTATGGAACCAAACCTTGGAATCGCAAAACATAAATCAGCGGTTCCATACATTTTGTCACCGGTCAATTAACTTTTATACTCTACACTACATAAAATTAAGCAAGTAGGGTCAACTGGGGCAAATGTGTCTGTGGTCTGTCAGTTACTGAAAAACCCTTCACAAATCATCTTTTTTCTATCTTTAGTAGCAATAATCTGTACAAGATGGCGTTAGTTGTCTAATTTGTGAAAGGTTTGTCAGTAATTCTCGGAAGACGCATTTGCCCCAGGTGACCCTTTTGTATTTAAAATTGCGACGTATTTAAAAACATTATTTGAGAACTAGTAACAAGTCTACAAACTTTAAAATAGCAGAAGAACTAGACCACAGTCAGAGGAATTATTTAAAAATACATCTACCAGTTTCCTATATAAATTGCAACGCAAGAAGTACCTGCTCATTTTAGCTAACTCCACATTTTTGTACATAAATATACTGTTTAAATGTTTACTAGCTCAAGTTTATTATTTATTAATTGTTATTTCCAGCAGAAACTAGTCAGGAACCGACAGTATTCCAGTTATTGGCCGCGTCAGGTGTAGCATGCCAATAACGTAACATTACAAGCATGTGGCACGTATTAGCATTTTGTACGACCTACCAGCTATGTTATGGAAAGCATGATCGAAATAACAAGTAAAATTAATAAAAAAACCTGGCTGTGAAATGTTGTACCCTGTGTCACTCCCACTATCAAGACGATTGAAATGACACCTCATATGGCGAAATCCATCAAGCTGTTTAGGCTGTAGGGCGTGCCAAAGAAACCTCATACATACATAAATACACTCGAAAACATAACCTACTTCTTAGAGCGTTTCCACATTATCCGATCCGATATCGGTGTCGGACGCCGATCCGATATCGGGGTAAGTAAAATGTATGAAATATGTACCTGTCTTTCATATTGTCCGGCCCGATATCGGATATCGGAGCCGGCACCGATATGCTGGCGGCACCATCGGACGCCCGTGAGCCGTCGGGCGATAATGTTTGTATGTGTGCTATACGTGTATCTAAATTGTCTCTTGTGTGCGTGACTGTTTGTGAGATGAATTAGCAAATAATTGAATGTGGATTCACTCATATGAAAGTAATTAAAAAACTTTCTAGGTGCGTTTTGTAGCTTGCTAAAAAGAGTATAAAATGCTCCCTCTGAATATCTAGCTTCCACAATGGGATGTACCCAATACTGTCTGTGGATATATCTTTTTTTGCGTCTCAAATATAATAGATACAGCAAATAAAGTTTTCTATTATAGTCTGCCATGATGACCTACCTGCACTAAGCTATCGAGCAAATGGCCGTATCGGAACGATTTTGTCGGAAATATCTGAAAATAGCACGGGTGTCGGCTATCGGATGTCGGCTATCGTCGTCCGACACCGATATCGGATCGGATAATCTGGAAACGCTCTTATTACGCAGTCGTAAGACTACGTTACTTTAATAAACAAGTTCTAGCATTCCAGGAGTCAACACGTAATGACGTCACTCATCACCGTCATCGTCTCTTTCAAACTATCTGTAAAAGACAAATTTCGGTCTTGCTTAAGCATCGATTGACGTCACTACGTGGTGCCCACGTGACCATTTTCGACTTGGAAAGCTTTACCTGGCGGAGTATATAATTATACCATGATAGTAAGGAAAGACTGAGGCTTTGACGAAACTCCTACATAGTATGCGTAAGCTTCACAGATAAACCGTTGATGGATCATAAACAAAATTTCTCCTAAAACACGACTCACCTGCGCGGGCAGGGGGCGAGGTAGCACTACACACTTGCAATTGGCCGATCCTTTAGATGAAGCAATCTGAGCTATGTATATAGTGATTGACACGACGACTAACAAACAAAATAATATATCTGACGGCGCGAGATATCATTGGATAAAGAAAATCAGTTTGAGAGTTGTTAATCGATAGTTTTAATCTGTTGTTTTTGACGATTAATCGATTTGTTTATGGTCATTTAGAGCGGTTAACACCGAATGGAGTTGCGTTTGGGATTTCGGGCGAACGTCATGTCTGTGAGTCAGTGGTTGACAGGACTGGGCTGAAAGCGGTCGCACGCAATGGTCATTCGTAAACCCATTACTCTAAATCGCCAACTATCTTTGTGATCATTCACTAAATAAGTAGTCTAAGTGACTGTATAATTAAAATAGTGAAAAGCCTTCAATGCTGTCCCCTTATTTCAACGTTCCTGAAGTTTGACGCCGACCATAAATGATAGCGAGGTCACGGATGAGAAATCAGACACAACACCTCGGCCTACTAGATTTTCTCCGTCACCAAAAGTGGAAGGTTACAGCGCGGCGGCCTTTCCTATGTTTCCCCGACATCAGAATTGGGATAAGACTAATGCCCACAGTTAACAAGATGAGTGCTGAAGATGATGACGAGGACCACCGCTCTCTTTCCCCGACATCAGAAGTGGGATAAGAATAACGTCCACAGCAACAAGATATGGCTCCGTCTTTGGCTTCAATTCTGCAATGATCTGGAAGCGAAATGGCATAGCAACAGATGGCTGATAGGGTCGCCCCTACGTGCTGTTATTGTGGAGTGTGCGGACTGTTTCTTCGTGGTGCATGAACGGCAGCAGAGCGGCAATGAGAGAGTGAGCATCGAGTAGACGTCTGCATTATCTCGACGGCGTTTGATTACACCTAGTCTATGCTATGTGACGCAACTAACAAACAACGAGAGACGAAGGATAGCAGTGTACCGAACAAAACGTCGACGCCTACGTGTTACTACTGCAACGAGGTTACATCGCCACTCGTTGATCGAAAAAGGGCACCAAAATAAGCAGCAGCAACGTGCGAGATCCGGTCAATGCCTGGAGGGCTATTCTTACAACTCGAGATTCCATCATACCTCGAAAAAAATGGCTGTATTCGAGATGCCTTATTCTAATCGCTCGAGATCGAGATAATCTCGAAGGCTGGGGCGCGAGATGTCTCGAGTAGTCGGAGGCAGTGGAGACTTCCAGGAATCGAGATCGAGATGAGATGAAAATCTCCTATTTCCGAATTGGGCCCCTGCACTATGAAGCAGCCATTGATCACCTACGAGTAGCAATTGAATCCGGTGAGAAGTTTTCATTTTGTTTGATATTCGTAAACGTTGTATGTCAGAGTGCTATTTTCTATTGGAGTTGCTTAGAGTTTGAAAATACCCACAAACAGTTTAGTCATACTGCCGCTTGCGGCACATGTGAGTCATGCAGTTAATAGATAACTTACTAAGTGTCAATGCTTTTGGTAAAACTAAGCCTGAAGGGCAGTAGCCGGTAGGACAGTAGCCTGTGTAGTAATAGCCTGTGTGGCAATAGCCTGTGTGGCACTAGCCTGTGTGGCACTAATCTGCAAGGTACTATCCTATGTGGCTCTAGCCTGTGTGGCAAGCCTGTATAGAAATAGCCTGTGTGGCAAGCCTGTGTGGCCAGCCTGTGTGGCAAGCGTGTGTGGCAAGCCTGTGTGACAAGCCTGTGTGGCAATCCTGTGTGGCAAGTCTTTGATGCAACCCTACTTTTGTTGAATTATAGTCTGAGTGACGACCTAGCCTGTGTGGTGAGCCTATACGTAGTAAATTCCTCCCGGTGTAACATCATAGTACGAGTTACGACCTAGCCCGTGTGGCAAGTCTAAGTGACATTTTATGCCATGTTATTCATTTGAAATTGGACACAGCAGTTTTCATAAGTCCAAACCGCGTATGTGTACCGTCATTGGATTTTCAATGTGGCTTGATTACATTCTTGGAACATTGGATGTATGATTAAGAAGTTAGTTTTAACCTCGATTATTCGATTGGTCCCAATACAATTTATTTCACTAAAAGTCAAGTTGCTTATTTCAATTATCATGACAAATTCTGGGGATAGGTAACGAATATGAAGTTACTGTTGGAAGAGTCGATTATACTCTGGTACGATGTTTATGGTTGGTAGCATTGGATTTAATTGTGTTGTTCTATAATCGTGATCGCTCTCTGCGATATTGTGGAGGTAGATTTGAGACGGTCAGAATGACCGAGCGTTAAGTGGTTACTTGAGCACTTTTATGATTGTCCACAGATGATGAGATGAACTATTCACCCGAGGACGTGTGAAGATGCAGGATGGCCGTGACGGCGCGAGATATCATTGGATAAAGAAAATCAGTTTGAGAGTTGTTAATCGATAGTTTTAATCTGTTGTTTTTGACGATTAATCGATTTGTTTATGGTCATTTAGAGCGGTTAACACCGAATGGAGTTGCGTTTGGGATTTCGGGCGAACGTCATGTCTGTGAGTCAGTGGTTGACAGGACTGGGCTGAAAGCGGTCGCACGCAATGGTCATTCGTAAACCCATTACTCTAAATCGCCAACTATCTTTGTGATCATTCACTAAATAAGTAGTCTAAGTGACTGTATAATTAAAATAGTGAAAAGCCTTCAATGCTGTCCCCTTATTTCAACGTTCCTGAAGTTTGACGCCGACCATAAATGATAGCGAGGTCACGGATGAGAAATCAGACACAACACCTCGGCCTACTAGATTTTCTCCGTCACCAAAAGTGGAAGGTTACAGCGCGGCGGCCTTTCCTATGTTTCTCCGACATCAATGGGATCAGATGCGACGGCGTGGCTCCTCTTTCCTACATTACCCCGATATCAGGAGTGAGATGTGAAGGCTCGGCTTCCTATTTCTCTATCTTTCCCCGACATATCGATAAAATTGAATACTTCCTTTCGTGTTCATAAGACATCAAATTAATAACAAATAGTAAGATGAAACCCAGACAATACAATTTAAGTATTTACTTTGTCTGATCTGTTAAGAAATGAAATAATCTTAAAGACTAGGTACAAATAATAAATGAGAGATACAGAGTGCTCGCGCGGCTACCTCTCGCTTAGCACTCGCCTTAAAAGACCGCCGAATGCGGTGAAACTATAGTCGGAATAACTGACTTAATACGTACGTAAGTAATTCCCGTATTATATCATTTATCATCATTAAATCATAATGTGAGAAAACCACGGCATTTTCCATAATACATTTACAATTTAAAAAAATACAGCTGGTAGAAGAAACAACCAACTAAAGTTAAACCGAACTACAATTTTTAAAACCATTCTCATTTTGGAAAAAAAATCTTCTTCAAAATCTAATCTAATCTTCTTAAAAAAACTATCTAAACATAGTTCTCTAAAGTTTAAGCGATTACACACCACAATTTTTTTTCAATTATTAAATAGCCAGATTAGTTCTCTTAAGTTTAACAGAGCAACTTATTCATAATTTTGTTCTTATTACGATTAATACCAATAAAAACAGCAAAAATGTATTTCTAGGCTCCGGTCTCATTTTACCATCAAATATGACTTACGATTTTCAACTCTAAGTAAAGCAGGGTACGTAAACGTATGTGTGAGTAGATAATCGTGGAATGATCGAGCCTTAACGTAAAACCAAGTGAAGTGATCAACTACGGTAACAAACGTTGTTTCCGAATCTTTTTATATGGCAATACATCGCCCGTCATATATTTTTTCTTGGCTAAGCCTTAGCCGACCATAGTTATGGCCTATGGCACCTTCTCCAGCTAAGCCAGGTCTAAGACCTATTATTAGACAGTGAATTAACCTTAGGGGTATCTACGACTGTAATCTTGAGCAGGTGAATACGCGTCTAGCACTTTATGACTGAGTTTATTGAATTTATATCGACAAAAAAGGACTTCAATCGGTCTGGTTTTAGTTCAGGAATTTTGTCTGTGTAGGTAATAAGTATGTAGATTGTTTTTTACCTTGTATAGAGCGTAGAAGGTACGAAGTACCTATTTAATGCGTGGGGGCAAAAGTGTTTCCTAGTCTATTATCAATTTTCCCCCAAAGCGACTGGCTCTATTTTGATACATACTCGTATATTTTTTTGTATTTGAAAGCGGGTTTTTATAACGGTGTAAAGCGTAGAAGACACATAGTATTTAACGCGTGGCTAAAGTTGTTTCTTGGTCTGTCATCAATTGTTCCCTAAAGCGACTTGTAACAACCCCCTTACACCTAACCATACCCCTCCCTATATACTTACATAAATAACATAAAATAATATATAATGCATATAACTGTAACCGACCTACCTAATATTACGTTTTTTTTTTTTGAAATTAATAATTTAATTTTATCCGCTTTTTATAAGATGTATGTTTAATTAAATATCTTTAACGATTATCTACATGAATTGGCCAAGTGATTGTCTAGTGGAAATAAACCTTACGTTGTGAACGTAGAACCTAAGTTTTAGAATAAGTATGAGCAAACGCATTTCCTAACTAATTTCGCTTGTGTAATGATTACGCGGACGCTGAGAGATTTCTGACGTATCCTACCAAAATTGTCAACGCTTAGAATATAACTACTTCCGTCGGTTTACCTATATAGAAATGAATACAAGTATATTATTGTAATACGTGAGTATGGTATTATTATGTGTTATAAGATTAGATACAAGAAGTAGATTGTTAGAACGAATTTTACGACTTATTATAGAACCTACTGAAGTTGTCATGTAGAATGATTTAACCTACTTTGAACCATGTTAATGCACCTAGTTTAGTGGAAAGCTATGGTCAGCACCCCGCCATCCGTGCTTGACAATCGATTACGACACCTGGCAGCTAATCGTCTTCAATCCGTACTAAGCGCATTAACTCCGTTCGGGATTGTGTTGCTGTGTGAAAGTCACACAACAACACGGTTTACATGGGATCACTCCGAGGTCTTTCGACCAAGGTCACCCTTTTGAGGCACTCGCCCATTCCCTACCTAAGTCAATATAGTAAGCTATGATGAGCGACCAACTAGCGTGTCACGGCAAAATAACTTAGCTATATAGTTTGATTAGTTTTGAGTCAGACAGCCAAGTTCAACACATACTCAGTGCAGTGAAGTATATAATCCTCGCGTTATAACTTCAAATTGACGGTCCAAATCTAAACATACCTATAGCTAATATAGCAAGGTAAAATGAGTAACTTGTGGCATGATCCCTCGCCAAAGCTAGTTCAAAATAGCCTGACCATAAAATGAATTTACTACACCCGTAACCACTGAAACGAGACATATGTAAGCGCCTCCCTTCCTATGAAAGTTAGCTAACCTACGGAGACTCTCGCTCCATGCACCGTTCAAACGATTACCAGTATAATTATTATAATTGAATAACAACTTAGACCTTCAAGTTGAAGAAGTATAAGTAACTTCCTTGTGAAGAAGTTGGATTAGAAATACGTTTTCTATTAGTAAATATGTAAAGCTTGGCTAGCCTACGGTTTACCTCACTTTAGTAAATAAATTAAGATAATGATTCATTAATCTAGTTGGTTTCTCAATCGATAATAATCCTTCAACAACCTGGTTGGCTATCCAACTTAATTTACGTTAAATACTGACCTTCGAAAGTCGCGACTTCGCCGGGGCTTACAGAAAGCCTAACCGAAGCCGGACCATTAAGTAGTATTAATTGTCACTCCGATGTTACGTCTAAAACTACGTAATTAGTCTACGTAACGTGCCTTATTTCTTTACATGCACACAAATCGACAGTTTCCGGTAGTCGAACCCGAAACCGTCGTACGAATTTAAACACTTACAGATACTTTAAAATAGACACACAAATATGATCAAAGAACAACAAAACCCAGAACAGCCATTAAATGTTATTACGCAAACAACAGCTGGCCAGGAATCGAACCCGGGACTATGGAAAACCCCAGCGGATGGCCGCCGCTGTCGTGTACACAAATAATCACAATTTACTATAAGTATGAACACACAAATATGATATAAGAACAACCAGACCCAGAACAGCCATTAAATGTTATTACGCAACCAACAGCTGGCCAGGAATCGAACCCGGGACTATGGAAAACCCCAGCGGATGGCCGCCGCTGTCATGTACACAGTTTGCTATAAATACAAACACACAGATATGATCAAAGAACAACAAAACCCAGAACAGCCATTAAATGTAATTACGCAACCAACAGCTGGCCAGGAATCGAACCCGGGACTATGAAAAACCCCAGCGGATGCCCGCCGCTGTCGGGTACACAATTTGCTATAAATATGAACACACAACTCAATCAAAATCAATAGTTAAAATAAATAATATAAAACAGTTCCTGAATAAACCGTTGCCGGTGTGATCACTGGCCGACCGCTGAAGCCTACCGCCCTCGGGATTCCTACGAGCACGTCGAACCACTGGATACACGCTTCTTTCGTCCGTAGCTGATGTTCGTCCGCCGTTGAGATCTCAACCCCCTGGACCTGACGGTGCGGCCGGGAGTTCTCCTAAGGCCCTACTTTCATGTACTTTTCATTCGGTATTTAAATTCTAACCCAAGAATTGTCAGGGCGTTTGTGCTAGTCTGTTACTCCAGTGAGAACATGACAAACGCCCCTATTGAACTTAATACGATATGTACCAGCTCAAACAATCCACTAGAATAGAATTCAACGCGTGAGTTTAAATTTCGAACAGTTATTTAATTTCTAACCTAGGGGAATTGTCAGAGCGCTTGTGCTAGTCTGTTACTCGAGAGAGAACATGACAAACGCTCTTACTGAACTAAATACGATTTGTACCAGCTCAAACAATCCACTAGAATAGAGTTCAACGCGTGAATTTAAATTTCGAACAGTTATTTAACTTCTCAGGCTTCCCGAGACCCTGCATTGCAGAAATTGCTAGCCGTCTCCCTTCCTTACCGGTGCGGCCGGCTGTTCTCAACTGACTGCCTGCCCCGGCGGCTTTTTCCCCCTTCGCTCGCCTTCGCCTACCTACACCCGCATGCCGCCCGGCCTACCCACACTGACACATCTTCTCACACTATCTCAGCTACACACACTTCCTTGCTACTCACACCACCACCAGTTAGCTTATCTCGTGGCTAATTATAGAATTCTGAGAATCACGCGCCGGCCGAGCCTCCGGTAGGTACTTTCTTTACCCGACTACTATAAGTAAAATAGATGATTATGTTCTGCATTAATCTATGGATTTTAGTACTATCGTAATATTTATTTTGAATGGTTAGAATTATGGATTAATTAATTGTGAATCTAACTAGTTAGATGTAAATAAGTACTAGGAACCTATCTTTTATTTATTTTGAATTTAGTTTCTATATAAAGTTATTTATATTTGCGAGTATACGAAGTTGGTACCGTTACATTCGACCCCTTAAATTTACAAGATGATTCTAATCGGAGTAAATTTAAATAATTGCTTAACATGTCTACAAATATAAATGACAAAAATAAAATTTAAACTAAATTCCCTCATACTTGATAAAAGTGCAAGTCCTCATTGTTAATAAACAAGTTTCAACAATAAAACCTAAACGTGTTAAAGAATGCGTGTTCATTTCCTAACACTATATGTGGAGTGTATTTAAACCAATCATGAAGTATTCACCTAAAAGGCACGAGTCAAGAGCAACTCCGTGTACCATATGTAAAAAAGTATTTTCATCCGCAAGATAAATTGACCTCGGCAAAGGAACTTGGTTGTGAGTCAAGTCGTTATAAGAACAGTGAGATCGCTTTCCCGCCCAGTTCAGCCTCATGTGATTTGAACAGGAATTTAATCTCACTCCTTACCTTGATCCTAATCCTAGAGCAAACTACAATACTCCGTTAGGGCCCCTCAGGATCTGAGCTCATAGATATCGAACCAAAAGTTGACTACCACTGATTGGCGCTTGTAAGTGTGGGGAATTTGTGGAAATCCATCTTGTGGAACTGCGTGTAAGTAAGGATCCAATATAAACCGATGTCCAACATCAACGGGGTAAACGTCTTCTGACTTAACCTATCGCCAAACCCCTTATTCATACTGAATCGTTTGTGAAGTGTATTGTTAAACCCTGCAATCGACAACTCGTCCCAAGTTCCGATGCTGCTGTACCTTAAAACCCCTTACAAATCGTAAATTTCATACATCTCTTTTTATCCATCATCATTCTACAATACCTGACAAATCATTCACACTTTCAGGGCACCCTTTACGCTGCCTCGCAACCCATTCTAAGACTACATCAACACTCATAGATACTAGTGACGAACGAATTTGCACTAGCCCCATTACGTTAACTACCTTACGAATGTCCCGACAACGCCTCGTCTCCTCTTGTCCTCTATTTAACCGAACAAATAATTAAAATTTCATACTTGGTAATTTAACAATAAATAGTGAATAATAATGATTGTTTCAATCTTAAAAACGTCCGCAAGTAAAAGCTAGATTCCTAGTTAAACGACCACCATATTGTTTTAATAACGTCTAACATCAATCCGCTTCATTAGTCAAAGCCATGAATTCATTCATTTTACCATAATTCAACCGTCCCGACTTATGACTAAAAATAATACTTCCGACCCCAAAGTTTAAGAATATTGACGAATTTACACCGCTCAAATTTACCGTCGTACTTACGTTCTAACCTGTTCCGCATTATTACTAAACCTCCAAATCGACCCCATTGTTTAAGAATATTGAAGAATTCATGTCGCTCCAATTTACCGCCATACTCAATGGACGTTGTATTAATTCGTCTTAAATATCCACACATGCCATGTCACTTAATTACCCAATGCAAGACTTAAAATAAAATTAATATGCCCAAAACATCGACATCGAACAAAAAAATGAAACAATTTTATCTACCCACTTACACAATTAAAACCATTGGGCACCTGTGTCACCGGCGAAGCAATCAACTCTCGACTATTTTTTCCGCTAAATATACACACAGAGAATCAATATAGTAAAATCATAAAAGTCAACTACAACTTACTAGCTGCACCCTGATGTTACTCTTGGCCGATAATTTGTTAAACGTAATAAAATATATTTATTAAACACAATTTTCTTAAACGTTTGTCAAACTATTTAGCTTCACGCACCCTAATTTAGTATATGTATGTAATACACTTCGTTAAAACCAACTTGTATATTTTTCGCTAGAGTTCACTATTTAAAATAACCGTGTACCTACCCTAAAATAAGGTGTAGTTCTTTTTTTTTTTTTTTTCGTTTGCTCATACATATCCTCGTTTCCATTTCACGAACAGCAAAATGTGTCCAAGTGACCTTGAACACTATTAAAACTAGTATACCTATTCTTAATTAATAAATTTAAAACTTAAACCTTACTTTCTTAATAAAATGTATACGACCCCATTCCCTTTAATTCTACGTAATTCTCATAACGCTAAATAAGCTACTTACTAATGTTTAACGAGAAATGTAGCCTCCCTGGTAATTGAAAATATTTTGCATGATGTGAAATTGACATTGAAATGACACACGTAATACGAATCCTAATCATCGTATAAAACCCGAAATACGCACCCTAATTATTTAATTTTGTTAAATGTGTGATAAATTCTTGCGCACCTACTTAGATTTTAAGTAAAAAGTCCGATACCGACACTATCACACGTTTATGTTTTAACGCAAGTATAACTATCCTAGAATTTTAAAATTTTAAAACAAAGAAGATTTATGTAGAAAATGAGATTTATGAAACTAGGTATTTAAGCGAAGAATTAAGAATTTCACATAATGAGCATACATTCACCGTCGCATCTTAGTACCGGCTGCCTTCCGAGAACTTTAACAAAGATAACAATAGCCACACTACGACGATAACGATAACAAGGCTCGCCCCGCGGTTTTACTTGTCATTTTGTAATTTAGTTGCAATGATTATTTTTGACACTAAACGAATACACTACGTGAATAATGAATTATTTGGAATTAAAAATACTTAAAATAAAATAATATTATAAATAAATATAAATGAAAATGTGATTAAAATTACGTGAAGTTCCTATGAATATCTATAAAATCATCCTGGTCACGGCACCAAAATGTAACAACCCCCTTACACCTAACCATACCCCTCCCTATATACTTACATAAATAACATAAAATAATATATAATGCATATAACTGTAACCGACCTACCTAATATTACGTTTTTTTTTTTTGAAATTAATAATTTAATTTTATCCGCTTTTTATAAGATGTATGTTTAATTAAATATCTTTAACGATTATCTACATGAATTGGCCAAGTGATTGTCTAGTGGAAATAAACCTTACGTTGTGAACGTAGAACCTAAGTTTTAGAATAAGTATGAGCAAACGCATTTCCTAACTAATTTCGCTTGTGTAATGATTACGCGGACGCTGAGAGATTTCTGACGTATCCTACCAAAATTGTCAACGCTTAGAATATAACTACTTCCGTCGGTTTACCTATATAGAAATGAATACAAGTATATTATTGTAATACGTGAGTATGGTATTATTATGTGTTATAAGATTAGATACAAGAAGTAGATTGTTAGAACGAATTTTACGACTTATTATAGAACCTACTGAAGTTGTCATGTAGAATGATTTAACCTACTTTGAACCATGTTAATGCACCTAGTTTAGTGGAAAGCTATGGTCAGCACCCCGCCATCCGTGCTTGACAATCGATTACGACACCTGGCAGCTAATCGTCTTCAATCCGTACTAAGCGCATTAACTCCGTTCGGGATTGTGTTGCTGTGTGAAAGTCACACAACAACACGGTTTACATGGGATCACTCCGAGGTCTTTCGACCAAGGTCACCCTTTTGAGGCACTCGCCCATTCCCTACCTAAGTCAATATAGTAAGCTATGATGAGCGACCAACTAGCGTGTCACGGCAAAATAACTTAGCTATATAGTTTGATTAGTTTTGAGTCAGACAGCCAAGTTCAACACATACTCAGTGCAGTGAAGTATATAATCCTCGCGTTATAACTTCAAATTGACGGTCCAAATCTAAACATACCTATAGCTAATATAGCAAGGTAAAATGAGTAACTTGTGGCATGATCCCTCGCCAAAGCTAGTTCAAAATAGCCTGACCATAAAATGAATTTACTACACCCGTAACCACTGAAACGAGACATATGTAAGCGCCTCCCTTCCTATGAAAGTTAGCTAACCTACGGAGACTCTCGCTCCATGCACCGTTCAAACGATTACCAGTATAATTATTATAATTGAATAACAACTTAGACCTTCAAGTTGAAGAAGTATAAGTAACTTCCTTGTGAAGAAGTTGGATTAGAAATACGTTTTCTATTAGTAAATATGTAAAGCTTGGCTAGCCTACGGTTTACCTCACTTTAGTAAATAAATTAAGATAATGATTCATTAATCTAGTTGGTTTCTCAATCGATAATAATCCTTCAACAACCTGGTTGGCTATCCAACTTAATTTACGTTAAATACTGACCTTCGAAAGTCGCGACTTCGCCGGGGCTTACAGAAAGCCTAACCGAAGCCGGACCATTAAGTAGTATTAATTGTCACTCCGATGTTACGTCTAAAACTACGTAATTAGTCTACGTAACGTGCCTTATTTCTTTACATGCACACAAATCGACAGTTTCCGGTAGTCGAACCCGAAACCGTCGTACGAATTTAAACACTTACAGATACTTTAAAATAGACACACAAATATGATCAAAGAACAACAAAACCCAGAACAGCCATTAAATGTTATTACGCAAACAACAGCTGGCCAGGAATCGAACCCGGGACTATGGAAAACCCCAGCGGATGGCCGCCGCTGTCGTGTACACAAATAATCACAATTTACTATAAGTATGAACACACAAATATGATATAAGAACAACCAGACCCAGAACAGCCATTAAATGTTATTACGCAACCAACAGCTGGCCAGGAATCGAACCCGGGACTATGGAAAACCCCAGCGGATGGCCGCCGCTGTCATGTACACAGTTTGCTATAAATACAAACACACAGATATGATCAAAGAACAACAAAACCCAGAACAGCCATTAAATGTAATTACGCAACCAACAGCTGGCCAGGAATCGAACCCGGGACTATGAAAAACCCCAGCGGATGCCCGCCGCTGTCGGGTACACAATTTGCTATAAATATGAACACACAACTCAATCAAAATCAATAGTTAAAATAAATAATATAAAACAGTTCCTGAATAAACCGTTGCCGGTGTGATCACTGGCCGACCGCTGAAGCCTACCGCCCTCGGGATTCCTACGAGCACGTCGAACCACTGGATACACGCTTCTTTCGTCCGTAGCTGATGTTCGTCCGCCGTTGAGATCTCAACCCCCTGGACCTGACGGTGCGGCCGGGAGTTCTCCTAAGGCCCTACTTTCATGTACTTTTCATTCGGTATTTAAATTCTAACCCAAGAATTGTCAGGGCGTTTGTGCTAGTCTGTTACTCCAGTGAGAACATGACAAACGCCCCTATTGAACTTAATACGATATGTACCAGCTCAAACAATCCACTAGAATAGAATTCAACGCGTGAGTTTAAATTTCGAACAGTTATTTAATTTCTAACCTAGGGGAATTGTCAGAGCGCTTGTGCTAGTCTGTTACTCGAGAGAGAACATGACAAACGCTCTTACTGAACTAAATACGATTTGTACCAGCTCAAACAATCCACTAGAATAGAGTTCAACGCGTGAATTTAAATTTCGAACAGTTATTTAACTTCTCAGGCTTCCCGAGACCCTGCATTGCAGAAATTGCTAGCCGTCTCCCTTCCTTACCGGTGCGGCCGGCTGTTCTCAACTGACTGCCTGCCCCGGCGGCTTTTTCCCCCTTCGCTCGCCTTCGCCTACCTACACCCGCATGCCGCCCGGCCTACCCACACTGACACATCTTCTCACACTATCTCAGCTACACACACTTCCTTGCTACTCACACCACCACCAGTTAGCTTATCTCGTGGCTAATTATAGAATTCTGAGAATCACGCGCCGGCCGAGCCTCCGGTAGGTACTTTCTTTACCCGACTACTATAAGTAAAATAGATGATTATGTTCTGCATTAATCTATGGATTTTACTACTATCGTAATATTTATTTTGAATGGTTAGAATTATGGATTAATTAATTGTGAATCTAACTAGTTAGATGTAAATAAGTACTAGGAACCTATCTTTTATTTATTTTGAATTTAGTTTCTATATAAAGTTATTTATATTTGCGAGTATACGAAGTTGGTACCGTTACAGACTGATTTTGATACTTTTTTTGTATTTTTATTGGTTTATTATGGTAACTCTTGTCTAGTCTAGACTCTTGTCTAGTCTGAGCCTCGGTGGCTTAGTTGGTAGTGAACCTGTCTTCTGAGCTTGGGGGCGTGGGTTCGATTCCCACCTAGGGTAAACATTCATGTGATGAACATTAGTGTTTGTTCTTTGTCTGGGTGTTAATATCTATTTAAGTATATGTAGTTTAAAATATCCAAGTATGTATATCAGTCTCTGGCAGCCATAGTACAAGCTTTGCTTAGTTTGGGCGACCGTGTGTGGAAGTGTCCCGAATTTATTAATATTATATTATTATTATTTGGTGAAAACATTGCTAACTCTAAAAGTAAGTTCATAATTTTTTTTAGTAAATTTTTTTTGCAACATAAACTCTAAGGACGTACTTCCCTTTACTACTCATTTTTGGGGGCAAATATATAAGTTGTCTCAATGTGAATGCTGACAAACTCCTACAACTCTTCTAACCTAATTGCTCTATCAAAAGGTACCAATAAAGGTAAACCGTAAGTTAATCTCCCTGCTTCTCCAGACTAGCTCGAACAGTTTATAAGGAATGCAGCCTACTTAACCACAGCGATAACCTTGAGATAAGGCTGCGTCCTACGCATAAGAGATAGCGATTTACAAAATGATTAAATTCGTGTGGAATGTGGAATGCAATACATTATTATTTTGAATCTTATTTATACACATCCTTTCAAAACTTTTCCCAGTCAAATCCATCACGATAAGATTTAAAACCGTAAGAAAATATGGTGTATCAATAATTGGAGTTTTTATTACTTGATGAAATAGGATTTCGTTTGAACGCCATTTTACCCGGTGATGGTAACACTTCCCTAAAACCAATTGACGTAGGCTTGGCTCCAGACTTGCAGACAACCAGATTACTATATTGGCGATGATGATGCCCAGCGGACGGCACGCACCAATTTGTTCATTGTGTAAGCATATGTGCGTATTGTATGTCATCTGCTACATGATTGGAGCCCAGTGTATGGCGACAGGCTCGCCCCCTGTTACATTAGGGACTGAATATCGTCCGGCGAAGTGTGGGTGTTGTATTACACCTCTGCCAGCCCCTTCGGGGGAAAGGCGTGACGATATGATGACAGATATTTTGTAGGACATCGACGCCCGCTATACGCTAGACCAGCTACTTGCTAATGTTTTAAGCTCCAATGTTTTATAAACTCTATCTATTTGTATCCGCCTCACGCGTCGCTTATCTTCTCTAGCCCGACCCTTATCTACGGTAACCACACCACGCTCAGCTACCGTCCGCTAAGCTGACGGTTTCACTGAATATTATCTAGAGAATAAATCCAGCTTGCTCTGAGGCTAAATCAACTCGGTAGCGGTTGCTAAGCTACAGTTACCGTACTGTCCCTTTAGGATAACGTAGGATTAGGATACGATAGGCACGAGTAAACTTACATACATTTGTAGCTAGCTATATATGTACCTACATATCTATACTTAAAACAAAAGAGTAACTAGCTTAAATCCGACTTTAAAAAAATTATCGACACAACTTCGCAACTTTGGGTTCGAAATGTTTAAGCTGCTGTGACGTGAATGAATTTAATTAAAAAGAACCGAAAAAGTTAAACATAAGAACATCGGTAAGGTACAAAAATGACATTCTTATCGAAGCAAAATTACAGCATAAGGAAAAAAATAAAGCACAGACGTCTGTAATAGTAATTTAGAATGATAAATCCTATTATTAATATTATTAACGCGAAAGTTTGTACTTATATACTAATAACCACAGGTTATGCTCATACAAAATCTGCGATAAGGTAGGTACTTACCCCCTGGAAGTCATTTGAACTACTTTTTAGTAAACATTTATAACTGACTTCAAAAAAGGAGAAAGTTCTCAATTCGTCTGTATGTTTGTTTTAAATGTATGTTGCGCGATTACTCTGCCAAAATTATTATTTCGAATCGTTTTTAATGATTCTTTTTTTGTTTGGTTCCATCTAAATTTTGTCGAAGCCGGTCAAGCTGTTTTCAAAATATCAACAAAAGTCAAAAAATTGTTTACATGGATAATGGGAAGTCAGTTTTTTAAGCTTTTCTTTTTATATTATACTAGCTGCGACCCGTGGTTTCACCCACGGTCCCACAGGAACCGTTGATTTTTCCGGGATAAAAAGTACCCTATGTCCTTTTCTGTATCCTAAACAACATGTATGCAAAATTTTAAGACGATCGGTTGAGTGAAAGCGTTACAAAGAAAATGAACAAAGACTCACTTTTTCATATTATATGTAGTACCTTTGATTTTAGTCTAACCTCAAAGCAAACACTCATTGACTTCGTGTTACTTAACAAGGCCATCTGCTGTTGTGTCGTTAAAGCACTTAGTTGCTCACAAAAAATAGTATCATTATTCACCAATATTATAGATGTCAGGAAGAGTCAACGCCTCCTTTTTGTTATTTTCTTCCAAGTTTATGTTTAAGTTGATTATCGATAAAACACGAATAAAATGACATTTTCTAAAAATGATTCCTAGCTAGATCGATTTATCGCCCCCGAAACCCCCTATATACTAAATTGTATGAAAATCGTTGGAGCCGATTCCGAGATTCCAATTATATATATATATATATAATATATATATATATATAATTGGAATATAAATGAGCAATTCTTGTATATATATATATATATAATATATATATACAAGAATTGCTCATTTAAAGATATAAGATTATGTATGAATAACTTACTACCATACTGTTGAAATGCTCACCAAGCTCGATAGCACGAGTCAATTTTAAGAGCCACAAAATAAAATAACAGTACTCTGCCCACCTTGCATTCAATAGATTCTGCAAAACCCTTTAAAGCATTTTGTGATAGCTTTCTAGGGTTTATCTGTCGAATAAATCCGCACACCAACTGGCGGAACATCAAGAAGTCTACAAAACCCAAGGAACTAGACTTGACTTAGCAGGTGTGAGCGTACTAAGGGTGGCTACCTAAGGGCGTGTGATATTAAGCTTTAAGCCGGAATACCCCGGGATATTGCCGTGAACATCCGCGAAAGCGCCGATATGCCGTTCCTAATAGTAAAAAAGTTTTAAACAAACAATAGGAACACTTTTGCGGACTTGAAAGTCTGATTCCGGCTTGCGAAAAATAAAAATCAAAACCCTTAACGTGTTAGTCAAAAACGAAACTCGTGAATACAGCTAATATTTATTCAAGGCTGGTATTTGAACTGCTTCCTTCAGTGTTCTCTTCACTACCCATTAATTTTTATAATACCTGTGTGTTATTAAAGTTAACTTAAAGTTTGCACTAGTAGATTTCCTTCTGTACAATATTGTACTCTAATCCCCATAGCAATAAACATTGTATTGATTCGGAATGGTTATACAGTATATTGTCTTTTACTTTCTTTTAATTTTTTTAACTGGATCGAAAAAGATAAAAGCTAGCACAATACTGTCAGTAACTACGAAATATTTTAGCTGTTTATAGCATATGTCGTGTTATACTGCAGCACGCGGCTGACCAGTTATTATTTTTTATCAACATCAATAACTTATTTTATAGCCCCTTAGCCCCTCTCCTGAATTCGTTCATGGCGTGTTGGACCTCACTACAGCTACTTAATTATTTTCTAGGAACTCCACGCCTGGGATATCTGGTTCCTAGCAATATTGATAACTTGTTCTGTGGGTAACATGAAGCATCATACAACTATGTATGTGCTGCCATATTCATAAATGTCGACATGCAGTGCTTACACCCAAACTTCGCCGGATGATATTTAGTTCCAAATGTGACAAAGGGCGAGCCTGTCGCCATATACCGGGCTCCAGTCATGTAGCAGATGACATAAAATACGCACAAATGTTCACACAATGAACAAATTGGTGCGTGCTGTCGGCTGGGCTTGAACCCGCTTCCTCTGGCTCGAGAGGCGGGCCTTCTCCAACTAGGCTATCATCGCTTCTGGTGTTTACATCCAGTGTTTACTAAAGAGGTGATATACAATCGATATCGTCTGCTTACATCATTCCTGCGTCGTCCCATTCAGCCTAATGCTGGTCAAGGCACACCACTTTTTCGAGATTTTTGGATTTTTGCTGTACAATTAACAACTGTCATAAACTCAAACTTTTGCTAATGATTGGACAACTTTCATCAACAAAAACTTTTGCTAACCATTGATTTTATTTTTAACTAAGTATGATAAAATTCAAAGGCTATATCTAGGTACTTCATCTTAGACCACAGCGTAGCTATAAATCCACCCATCAGGAGTTTTAACGTAGATTTACTCTACATATAAACAAAAGTGTAATTTTATTTAGGTACGTTATTTAAAAGAAATTGTGATTTGCATTCTACTCCCTCTCGTAACCTGCATCTATCTATAAGTATCCGTGCTTAAGAGTTACGCTTTAAACTATAAACACAGTTGTCTAAAAGAAATCTGTAATTGTAATTTCTGTAGTTATCTGCGAGTGTATATATGCAACTTTGTTCGTGAATATCATTGGTCAGTTTACCATCTGCAATTTTCTTATTCCATGATTGTTGTGATTCTCAGAAAGCCCCGCCCTTACTGCATAATAAGTAGAACACCTAGAGAGAGTCTCCACGGTTAATATAAGAAATTGCTGAGTTGTAATCGTTTTTACTCCGCCAAGATAAATCTGAGAATACTGATAAATAGCTCAATAGACGTCGCGTAAATAAATAGAGTCGGTCTCTTTGTTTTAATTGGCAGAGGCGCAATAAAGCATATTCACACTCTACCATAAGGTTTTTCCATCTATAGGTATCTATTAAAATTTAAGTATAGGCCTCGTTGTTCTATTCAACTGCCAACTCTGGCAAGCCATGGTATAATAATTTTCTCCGCCGTACTATATAATAACGTTCGGAGACAAAAATGGGCACGTCGGTGACACGCAGTGACGTAAATCGATGCATTAGCAAGACCGGAATAAGTCATTTACAATAACTTCGAGAGAGACGATGGCGGTGAAGAGTGGCGTAGACGGGTGTCAACTCCCGGAACGCTTGACCTGGTTTTTTTATCATGTGCCAAGCCAGAGGTCTTCAGGTGGCCTAGAAATCCTGACCGCAATTCTAGCCACTCGGTACACAAGTAAAAACTTACTTACTTTTGTGTTCATACAAAAATTAACTAGTTGCACCCCGCGCTTTCCCCCTTAATACCGCGGAAACCGTATTTTTTTTGGGATAAAGAGCACCCTTTTTCCTTTTCTGCATCCCTGACAATGCGAATGCAAAAAATCATGATTTCATGAGGTACGAGTATGATAGTAATTTTTTAATAGTAACCAAGTTATCTATCATATCATCACGGTTTTCCCCCGTGGCTGGCAGAGGTGTAATACAACAACCACACCGGACGATATTCAGTCCCATATGTGAAAGGGAAGTCTGTCGCCTTAAACCGGGCTCCAGACATGTAGCAGATGACACTATACGCATATAATATGTTCACACAATGAACAAATTGGTGCGTGCCGTTGGGTTCGAACCCGATCACTCTGGCTTGAGAAGCGGCCTTCTCCAACTAGGCTATCATCGCTACATACCAACTCATGGCAATAACAAACTCAAACCTACAAGTGATTTGGCATTTCAACATGACTTGGACGTGGAGTACTTGGAAAGCTCCATTCACCCGCTTTTCACAGGCTTCGCTGCCTTCCTTGCCCTTCCACCTTGTAATTAGCCAATGTCGTCGGGTGCCACGTTTATTCATTAGCTAGTGCAGTGTATCCGGTCGAACACTGTTTCTTAGCCCTGAGAAAGCTTACGGAAAAGATGGGAATGCCTAGAGCATAGAGAAATACTTTATTACGGAAATAGAGTACTTTGATTCTCACAAATCATGCAAGCCTTTGTACCACAAGATAAGCGGTACTAGGATGTGTAGCGAGGGACAATCCACTTAGAATCATTTTATTTACACAACGAAGTGATTTTATTTGCACTGCAAAGCCCCTCACCCGTGTCAATCAAATTCCCAAACTTCTCCCAAACCAAAATCCTGGATCCGTCAGTGGCCGTACCTAATACCTATACTTTATACCATATATCGGGTGTTTGGTAGAGGGTCCAATAAAAGTGTTTGGGGGTCCATTTGGAGAATACAAGTTGACCAAAAAAAAATCCCTGACCCCCCAATAGTTTTTAAGATTATTTTTGACTGCCTCGGTGGGTCAATTGGTAGTGAACCTGCCTTCTGAGCGTGGGGGCGTGGGTTCGATTCCCACCTAGAGCAAACATTCATGTGATAAACATTAGGGTTTGTTCTATGTCTGGATGCTAATATATATTGAAGGATGTATTCAAAAGATATCTAAGAATGTATATCAGTCTTAGGCAGCCATAGTACAAGCTTTGCTTAGTTTGGTGTCAGGCGACCGTGTGTGGAAGTGTCCCGAATATATTTATTTATTATTTATTTATTTTGTGTATTTTCCGGTTTTCACCGAAATTGTACTTATTTTATTTAACATTTGTAAAATCAGTTATAAGCTGGTATATGTCGCTACCAACTTGTTTAATCAGCCGTTAAATTAACATCCTAGCCTTTTTATTAAACGACGCCGTTCAACTAGCTTCCTAATCGACCAGCCGTAGCGTCTCATACAACATTTAAGCATGGATAAGCATACAATATTAACAAGCTGGCTGTTTGATGCTCAAATCACTAGTACAATAAGTGACCATTTGACTGAAATACTAACTTTTGTCAGAAGAAATGTGTTTTGAATTAATAAAACAAAAATACGAAAAACGACACCCAATTCCGATAAATAGACATGATACTATATTAACCCAAAACCTCTTCTGATCGACTACCAGAGAAGTTCCAACTTGGATACATTAGGTTAGAATGGAGTGAAGTCTGCGGAGCGCCTTGCTTAGCCTTTGTGTTTTGTTTTAATATCTCAATCTGAAACACTTAAACGAGGCTAGGTAAGTAGTCAAAGTTGTCGAACCAAGTCTTTTTTTATAGCTATTTGATTGAATTGCTGAATACCATCAGGCCGCCAGCGCGCAGCCAGCGCTCGAGCGAACAGCGCGGGACGGTCCGCCGCTTGGTAAAAAGGCTAGGCTGTTAGTGGAACGGCTAGTTCAGCTAGTTGGCTGCAACATTTACATAAAATGTGGGTAATATGCCTATGGCATACTATACTTCACCAACTGATTTAAATATCGCCATACATATGCCTATAGGTAAACATTATCAATCCATTGTTAGGCATATTTCTACTTATTTAAAAAATACCATTAGTTAATACTCTACTACTCTTCGAGAAAATATCAAAATAACTTACTAGTCAAAAGACGCTATTCATTTGTTTTCCAATTAAATTTCTCAACTTTTACGAGTGCACGGTTGAGTTTGAGTTAGTGTGTCTTTAAAACTTACTGATTGATTTTAACTTTTACGAACACAAAAGTGATTCTTTTACATGCCTGTTACAGATCTGCAGAGAATAAAAGAAGGCGTGTACAGAAGGGACACTAGAAGGTACACTACCGTTATGGGCTGAATGTTATATGCTATCCTACTCCTACTAATATTATTATACACGAAAGTTTGTAAGAATGTATGGATGGATGGATGTTCGTTACTCTTTCACGCCAGAACGGCTGAACAGATCTGGATGAGATTTGACACAGAGATAGATTATAGAATAACACATAGGATACTTTTTAACTGTGGGTGAAACCGCGGGCGCAGCTAGTGGATTTATATTTCTACTGTTCAAAAAACTAAACAAAACAAAGTTGCCTATTTCAAGTGTTTTTTAGTATCAAATCACACCCCTAGCTCATTGTGGGTGTGTCGCAGCCAAAGTGTAAAATCTGACGAATTACATAACGGCTGGCCTTTTTAAAAAAATTACTTAGCCGTAACGTTTTGTACCTATTACAGCGGATCAACGTTTATATTCTGAAGCCTGAAAAAACAAAGATATTCACATTGACTTCATCAGCAAGCGACGCGACGGAACAAAATAAACAAAATCAAATTTCCTTAGCAAAAGCAGCAATTTCTTTTTAAATAGGCTTTCTAGGCTTTGCCTAGTGAGGAAACTGTTGTTTATTTACCTCTTTTTTTTAAAACTCCTCTGCATGTTATGTTACTACCAAGTTTTATAATTTATGTGTATTTTTCTTATGTGTAGTATGTATATTGCAGCTAATAAACATTTTCATTTTCATTTTCAATAAATGTTCTAATACATAATCTATGATAAGCAATCCACGTTAATTCATGGACAGGATACCCGCAATATCAGTGGTTTTAGTGTTAGAATAGTAAATGTTGGCATTAATTTCGTTTCTTCAAAGTAAATTAAGCCCTACGCCGCGGTGACAAAGTCCTAACGCCTAGGCAAATGCAACAAGCTTACCTGTAGCAGTGGTCAAAAGAACGAACTAAAAATTTGCTAAGCATGACTGAGATTTTTGTTAAAAAATAGCGATGGTGGCTCCCTCGCTCCACTACAATAAATTCTTGTTTGTAAGTAGTACGATATTGACGTGATAAATGTGCAGAAGCGAGCTTAGATTAATAACAAACAGATAATGGGCCAGTTGGCTAATAGCTCGCCACACTCCCATTGAAGGCAGTTAGGCTTTACTATAATCGATGTCCTAAGTTAGTTAAGAATATATACTGATACAGCATAATTTATGAGCAAATGGTAAACAGCATAATTGCTGAAGAAACTAGACCAATATTTCTACGGGCTCGTAAACAATTACTAATAAACGTTGCATAGTCTCGGAACAATTATAAAGTGTTTTCTTTTTGCGCTAAAAGGCTTTTAAGGCGTAGTTTTCTAGCGAAGAAAAGGTCGAAAGCGACTTGGGCCCTCGAGACTTAGCACAAAACTAAGTTAAGTGAGGCCGGATGGCTGCACATGTACAACACATACATGGAACATAGTTATGTGCAGTAGTAATAGAACTCATTGTTTATTTTAAAAATAATTTTGTTTTCTTTTACCGCAAGCTCTCATTGCACAACTTAAACCATAACGATATTTTATTTATACTTATTTTTTTATTTAAACATTTTTTTTAAATATCCAAACAAACATCCAGCCGCAGACCTTTAGTAAAGGTCACGTTGTTACCTATTTACCAAAAAAGGAAACAAGAACATAAGCACAAAATATCCGGAAACGAGCAGCAAAATGACAAATTCGTGACAATGCAACACGAACAATGCAAAGATGAGCCACTTCTTGTCATTATAAATTAGATTCCGGAGCTATTAGCACTTTTAGTGGACAAAAACTGACGTTAAAATGATTTATGCAGTCAATCTATGCTGTTATTAAAGGTAATTGCTTTGTCCAAATCTGTCGCAAGACAGAACAAATGTCATGTTTAGACATAACAATGGGAGTTTTTGGAATAGAGTATGCAAAACGTTAATGCTATGAACCTATGCCGTTGATGTTGGATAATATTGCTTTAAAACGCAAAGAGTGCGTAGGGTCAGGTCAACTGGGGCAAATGCGTCTTTGGGGCAATTGCGTCTTTTGAGAATTACTGACAAACCCTTCACAAATTAGACACCTAACGCCATCTTGTACAGATGATTGCAACTAAGGATAAAAAAGATAGAGTTGCGCCTAATTTGTGAAGGGTTTGTCAGTAATTCTCGAAAGACGCATTTGCCCCAGTTGACCCTACCTACTGGAGTTTTAGACCTTCTAGGTCTAAAACTAGAATAAGGATCTAATTTTTAGGGTTCCACTTGAAACTATAGAACTTCTCAAAAAATGGCTTGAAATGAAATAACGTAAAAAGCTTTACAAAACATAGTTACAAAGTCAAGCTGTTAATTGTGTAGTTTGCAATTTGCGACAGTTTACGTAATGTAGATTAAGACAAGAAATTAATTCTTTAGGAAGTGGTTTAGCACACTCGTGCGTACATACGTAAGAGGGTTAGGCTTATGTTTAAAATATCGCAGGAAGTCATTAAAATGGTAAGTTAATTGAAAGTGACAGTAATGAAATCATTTGTAACTACGTTCTTATAGTAACGTTAACTTTAGCCTCTCTTGTATGTCTTTTCAATATAATTTGTTATGTTATGTTATTTATGTTCCATGGCATCCCCAAAACCTAGAAACCTAGTAGGCATCTATGAGTGTGAAACGTTATTTGTTTATGTTTGGTTAGTGGTGAAATGCGGAATTATTCCCGGCTTAAAAAAAAGCAATGATAGCCTAGTTGGAGAAGGCCCGCCTCTCAAGCCAGAGGGAGCGGGTTCGATCCCAGGTGGCGGCACGCACCATTTTGTTCATTGTGTGAACATAATATGTGCGTATTGTCCGAGTATGTCATCTGCTAAATGACTGGAGCCCGGTGTACGGCGGCAGGCTTGCCCCTTTTCACATTTGGGACTGATTATCGTCCGGCGAAGTGTGGGTGTTTTATTAAGCCTCTGCTAATCCCTTCGAGGGAAAGGCGTGATGATCATATTTTGTAAAAAAAATGACCTTTTTTGTTTCTTTTTGTGTTTTTTGTGGACTGGAACCGTCTTTATTAAAGTAAAGTTTCATTTAATGATTATCATGTCCTAATACCTACTTTGTTGTATGAAACTAGCTCATCAATCTATATTCGCGGCTTTGCTTACCAGTTTGCCTAAGTTTTGAACGAGTTAACTATTATTATCATTAAGTTTGCCATGTCAAAGGCCTTCGGGCGGTCTAGAAACTGACGTCAGAGCTGTCCTGTACTCGGCCTATACGAGCTTGCTTGCTTTTTTGAAAAGGTTTAATTTCTACAGTTACTCTACTTATATTGTTCATCGCATCAACTTACGCACTTTTATGGACCAATTATATTATTAACTAAATACGAATTCGTACGCCCTGAGGCAGCGATGCGGTAGGTAATCCATTACTCTCTTCATAACCGAGCCTGCTACGTTTTAACCAAATTTAGATCACCTTCGATAAAGTTAATAATAGGTGTAGTTTACTCAAGCCCACTTTAATTATACGTGCAATTCTCTAGGGCAATTAAAAACCTATAATAAAGTGTAATGGGAGTGCTCGAAATTAATTAAATTTCTTTTTTTGTAATATCAACAACCATAGAAATGTTTTAAAGATAAAGTTATATCGCAGGATAAATTTATACGGCGGAACTAAAAAAAAATATAGAATATAAATATATAAATATATAAAATTTTTAAAAAAACTTCTATTATTAGTAACTTTGGTTGTGCTGTAAAGTTGAGGTAGGAAATTTCTGTGTTTCGGATTTTAAAGAGATAATAAAAATGCCAGAACCTGAAAAAAAAACAAATAAAATAGAAGATTAAACATACAAGTGTGATAAGCGTTTTGGAAAAATTGAATTAGTATATTTGTGAAAAAAAGGAAACAATCTTTTCACCTGACGTTTTAAAACCCATCAAAGCCTGCCTTTGTGCCCTGACGAGAACAACCGGGTTCTCCAGGGACATAAAAGTACACCCCTTCATTGCCAGATGTAGCACTCCCCAAAAGTCCTGAAACATATTTCCCCTCCAAATCTAATAGGCCTTCAGAACATTGTTGCTATTCACGTCTTTCTCATTTATGACACAATCCACCATGAGCGTAGAAAGCATGCCTTCAATTAATTCGACATTAAGCCAACATGACACAGGCTGGTTTCACGCGCGCGGAGTCAGACTGTGACTATCTACATCTTTAAATTGAGCTGATTAATTTTCTCTAAACAAATGTTATTGTTACTTTGCTTGTTAGTTCTTTAGAGGAAAATGATAGGTATCCTATCAGTATACAGGGTGCTGGTTTCGGGTGTAGTACTACTTAAGGGTAGTATTACTTATTATTCTACCAGCCAAAGTGAACAACTTTTAGAACATCAGTTCGCAAAATTCAAGATAAAATAATAAATTCTTCATACAAAATTGATCACGTGACTAGTTATTTTTTTCATTCGAATTTTAAATACTTATGTTCAAACTAAAAATTTAAGTTGTTCACTTTGATGGGTACAACAACACTCTGGATGGGTACTACTACTTCCAAAACCAGCACGATGTATAAAGATATGTATAAAAATATGCAAGTATCTGTTTATAGAAATACTTTAATACTCGACTTCGTAAGAAGAAGGGTTATTTTATTTCCATGTGCGAAATAGCACACCAATAAACATGAATGGACTTGGTCGTGGGAAACCGCTGGTTGCGAACAGCGCAAGAACGTCATTGTGGAGATCGTTGGGGGAGGCCTAAGCTTTGTCCAGAAGAAGATCGGAGATACGTCCAGGGGGCGTACCGTGGCCTCTTATTGCGATGGTTTTTAGGTTCAGCCGCTGATATACGAACGGCTAGGGACTGGAATCGTTTGCCACCATCTGTTTTTCCGGCTAACTACAACCTAGGTCTCTTCAAGGCCAGAATGAATAAGACCTACTAGGTCTTCGTGCTTCATCTTATTCCACAATGTCGCTTCAGATCAGGCGAGTTGGTGGTCAAATATTGACCACAAAATTCTTTATTATTCTTATATTATTCTCTTTATTAATGTTATTCTTTACAAAAAAACCCTGTGGACGTTTTTCGACCAAGATGATGTTAATAACACAAATCTACTTTACTTAACAATGTTGTAAATCGTACATATCGTCACGCCTTTCCTCCGAGGGGGCTGACAGAGGTGTAATACAACACCTACACTTCGCCGGACGATATTCAGTCCCAAATGTAACAGGGGGCGAGCCTGTCGCCATACACCGGGCTCCAGCATGTAGCAGATGAGGTGCCATTAAATACGCACATATGCTCACACAATGAACAAATTGGTGCGTGCCGTCGGCTGGGTTCGAACCCGCTCCCTCTGGCTTGAGAGGCGGACCTTCTCTCAACTAGGCTGCCATCGCTATTGTCGCATTGTTGTAAATCAATAAATCAAAAGCAACCCTCAACAAAGTCTAGTAAATAAGTACTGATTATAACGGTCACTTGATCCCGATAAACGATATTCATATAAGAAAATCTCGAACCGAGGAGTAGATTACTACCACTAGTCTATTAAAAAAAATTGACTGTCAGCTAAAAAAAAGAACAGTAGTCTAAAATTATAATGATCGTTTGCAGAACTACTATTAAACTTAACTACTTCAGAGTGTTTACTTTGTTGTACAAGCTCAACTTACTGTTCTCCGTATTTCAAAGGATCTTTTCAATGCTTTACGAGAGTGTAAATATTATTTTATTTACACAATTTGTTTGGATAAGCGTGTAGTGGATACTTTATGTTTGAATACATTGAAGTGATTTGTGAACATGCATACTTGCTTCTTAGTGAAATGACATCATTGGTTACCGTTTTGTGAGTTGGACATTTTATGACCGATTTAATTCAGACTTCAGAAATAATTCGGGTCGTATTGAACTAACTGGTATTTCGAATTGACTTCATTTTAAAACTTAAAGCTTACTTTAATTGTCAAGATGAAACTGATTGCGGTCATTACATATTATTCTTACTAGCTGCGACCCGTGGTTTCACCCACGGTCCCACAGGAACCGTTGATTTTTCCGGGATAAAAGTATTTATTTTACAATTAGTTGCTCACAAAAAATAGTATTATTATTCGCCAATAGATGTCAGGAAGAGTCATATTTTTCAGTTGAGACTACTCAAACGCCTCCTTTTTGTTATTTTTCTTCCAAGTTTATGTTTAAGTTGATTATCGATAAAACACGACTAAAATGACATTTTCTAAAAATGATTCCTAGCTAGATCGATTTATCGCCCCCGAAACCCCCTATATACTAAATTAAATGAAAATCGTTGGAGCCGATTCCGAGATTCCAATTATATATATATATATATATATACAAGAATTGCTCATTTAAAGATATAAGATTTACGCTACGCTAGGTACGCTAGGTGAGCTAGCGTGCTAAAATTGGATAGTGTAATAGCTGTAAGACATGCAGCAATCCATTCTTTTTCTACTACACTGACTTAGCCACGCTAAGTTAGCATACTGCAAATTGGATAGTGTAATGGCCGCTATAGATAGTTGGCTCTATACAGAACGCTAAATTGCTAAATCTAAGCAAGATAAAAATAAATTTACACTTGTCTTTGTTATTGCTGCGTATTAGACAAGGACATCAATACTTTAAGCTAGTTAGAAATAGCATTTTACTGATCTGTTTAGGGCGTAATAAGGCTGTTGTTCTCATCAAGGACAAGCACCGACAGTTCAGAGTAAACGATATTAAACATCAAAATAGTTAAATATAAAAACAAGCTGATTTCATACCTTTTTTTTTTCTTCTCGTTTTATTTCTTCCGTAGAAGTCGCTCGTTTAACTTTTCTGTAACAAAAGAAATAAAAAATTAACATCTGTTTTCGACAACTGATTGTGATAGATGGACAATTGATAAACTCATGATCCAAAAACAAACCAGGTCTAACGTTCCGGGAGTTGACACCCGATTACGTCACTCGTCACCATCATCGTTATTCTCGAACTTGTTGTAAATTACTTATTACGGTGTTCCTTGCTTCTACATTCCCTGGTCTACATTGCTTATGACGTCACTGCGAGTCACCCACGCGACCGTTTTTGTCTCAGCGGCTATATTATACCATGGTTAAGGTCAAATAGCCGAATAATAGCGGGTATTCGCAAAACGACAACTCCCAATTAAAAGCATGCTCTAGTCCACATCCAAGTCACGTGTGGTACAAATCCAGCCAATAATTGTAGCGATAAGTGTTTAATATGCGGAACACAGGGTCACACGCGACGACGCGCACTTTGCTAAATATCGACTATCGGTGTCGGACAGTTACACACTAGTTCACGGAATCGAAGTTTGTCAAATGGGTTCTTAAGACTGTGTCCTTTGATTTCTTGTACATTATTTTCTTCGCCTAACATGTTTCTCTGGTTGTACAGCGAGGGAATGTCGCCAGTATGACGGTAATGTTCGAGTAAGACGGTATTGTTTTATGTTTTGAATATTGTACCTACTTGTGTGAAATTGACCCTATACTCACGTAATGACGAATGACCTTTTATTTTTTATATAAAACTTCTATCTCTGTGCCAAATTTCATCCATATCTGTTCAGCCGTTCTGGTGTGAAAGAGTAACAAACATCCATCCATCCATTCTTACAAATTTTTCGCGTTTATAATATTAGTAGGATTCTTATATTTTAGCAAAAGTAGTTCTCATTCTATTGTTTAAAAAACATAAGAATATAATACATTTATGTTTGGGAATAACACTTTTACTTGAACGATTTGACCAAAAAAATAATAAGTTTAAATCGACTTATTAAAACTCTTATTTATTACGTAAAGCGACAAACCAGCACACAAATTTATTTTAGAAATTTACTCAAACTACAAAATGTTAGCTCGTAAAGCATTTTCTCCTAGCTCTCAGCGCTAATGCCAGGTCAGCAGCCTCATTGTCTAACTGACTTGTAATCGAAATCGGTCTTAATTTAACAGTTGGAGTTTACTGCTACTATCAAAATGAAACTAACTCCGCTTGCCAGTCGTTTAGACAATAGACCCATATATCAACCATAGACGGACGTTTGGATTACGAAAACTAAGATTAGATCAGCTGGAAAATTTACTTTTTAGATAAGATGTAATTACGCTCGTATTTAATTTCATTTCGCCTCTCAAGTCAGAGGGAGTTAATTCGGGCCTAGCCGAAGGCATGCACCAATTTGTTATTTGTGCGTATTTAATCTCACCTCATCTGCTACATAACTGTAGCCCGGTGTATGGCGACAGGCTCGCCCCCTGTCACATTTGGGACTGAATATCGTTTTGGCGAAGTGTCGGTGTTGTTGTATACCTCTGCCAGCCTCTTTGGGGGACCGTGATGATATTACATGTTATGTGTTATTTTAATTGCACAAATAAATATTACTTTTAACAACCGACTCCTTATTCAGAAAGTCGCAACAGATCTAAAAGCGATTCCTATTCTGTGTATATCCGTAGGCAATCTACTCAGATAAGATATGAATAAATCTAACCCGGCAGCCAGTCATTAGAGACGACCGGTATGGGCTGGGTGCAATGCCAGAAATGGCACTTGAGAAAGGAAATAGGGAAATACTCATACCTTGATGTATACCTACGGAATATTATATTCCAACTACTAAATATAAGGCGCTAAGGACGGTGCACACTGCTTCGTCCCACGAAACTTTTTTGTACTGTAGTACCTATTTCTGTTTGAATAGAAAGTACACAACAAAGATTTCAAATTTTAGCTACGTTTTAACTTAATATTTTAACATAGTCACCTTCATTCTCTACGACTTAAGTTTATGGCTCCTGTGACTAGTGTCACAATTCTGTCAAAGTCCGCTATTAACAGTAAAAAATATTCTCAGTGCCAGTTCACAAAACTTCAGCGTATTCTGTAAACAATACAGAATTTACAAAAAAATATTAAAATAACATTGATGTTATGCGAATAACGTCAATGTTATTCGCATAACATTTACGTTATGCGAAATGTTATGCTGACATTCTTGCGGGTTGGTAGATTGCGTAAGTGGCATTCTGCGTATTTGACAGTTTGCGAATTTGGCTTTCAGCAGTTTTTTTTTACTTTTACTTTTCTGGGGAATTGCGATATTGGTGTTATGCATACATGACTTTATGCGAGTCATCCACACTGTCAATACACGCCGTAAAGAGTTGCGCGTCTCGCGCACCGTCAGCGTCGTCGCTTGGCGCAGGACACAGTCTGGGAATTTTGCTCTAAGCCGGACTCCACTATATTTGACCTGGGTGGCAGTAAACAAATGGAGGTTATCTCATGAAAGGTACTTAGTATAAAGTACTTAGTACATTTCATTCCCATAATCCACTGTTTCTTTATGGATACACAAATCGTCGCGGATGACGTTTCCCGCATTTACGCCTGTCGCCTACTCATAGTCAACCGGAAATTCTTTGCCATCCATCAAGTCCCGTTCAAGCAATAACATCAGCAAATGAATTCAGCTAATTATGGTTCATATCATAAAACGTAGGTAAGATGAACGGGGCGCAAAATAATCACCATCATACTCGTATCAAATAATGCGTTTTAGCAATTAACCTGCCTCGTAAAACTTAGAAACTCTACATTCAAAAACTCTCCTTGCGACAGTCGGGTAAAAAGACCCTAGGTTTAATTATGACATAGTAATCCGATCGAGTAGCGGGAACTGCTCAGATCGGTAGCTAAATAGCTCAGCAAAAGCTATGCAAGCTCGTAATAGCACTATTTACATATAAATCGCTTGGCTTTAGTTGTCGAGTGTTGTAGAGTCCGATGTTAACACGAGGCTTGTGCACGCGAACCTCTAAGTAGAATTTATCGATCGTTGACAGTCAAAATGAGGACACGGGGAGATTAGTAGCGAGCAGAGTCGAGGGAAATAGGAAACGCAAGTTTGTGAAACGTCAAACATAAACATAAACGAAAACGCAAAGGTTGCCACTCACAATAATGCCATCACGCCTGTTCACGCCAATTTTATTGTAATAATGGAATTCTTAAGATATGACGTAAAACTCTGGATTTTTGTATAACGCCAAGCCATCACGTCATACTTCCCGTGACTGCCCAAACTGACATCTATTTTTAAATTAATGATAGAAAATAAATAATGAAAAATTGGAGTGGTCATGTATGGGACCCGTATGGCGTTAATTCATATGACTCAAGTCATTCGGAGCCACGCCAAACGGCGCGATCGTGAAATGCATCTTAGAAAGAAAACGAAATGTAACTTAACTTAGTTTTAAATTTTATTTATAATTGCAATGTGTGTACCTATGTGTATATGGATCAGTGTGTCCGAAATAAAGTTTATTATTATTATTATTATTAACGTGGAAACGTAAGTTTGTGATAAGTAAGATATCAAAAAGGTTTATGAAGGTGTGTGTAAACCACTGTGTACAATGTTTCCATATAGCATGTTTAAATTCAGTTATTTTTTAATCCATCGAACTAACCAGCGATATTTGTCTGTATGTGCTCAATATTTTCTTAATTTTCTGTTTGCACTGATTCTGTGTCGCACGTCACAAGGATCAGGAAATCAGTGCAACTAGTACTACTAACTTGCATTTTTTTTTACTGAATTTGTTTCATGCCTCTACGTAGGTAAGTATAAGATATTAGGGTGCAGTAACTTATTCAGCAAAGTATAAAGACGATAGCTGTCACAGATACCTAACAGAAACTCAACTATAGTTAATTTATGTAGGTACGAGTATATATTCTTTATGAGGATGATAATGAATTCCTATACCGTAAAATTATAGGCCGCTATTGAAATATTGAATAAGTAAGTAATGGATGGCCCATAAAATATTATGAGGTTTAACTTAATCGATAGCTCCGATTAATTACTATAGCTCCGGTACTTACTTAGAGGACATCTTTTTGTGCGATTTAAAAATTGTCTTCTTAATTTATAATTTTTTATTTAAATTATAATAACATTATTGACATGTTATTTTACAATTCAATGTTGAATTATTGATTATTGAGACTTATGACCATTGACTTGTTGTGATATTCACTTATTTTAAATTAACTAATGTAATTGGCATGTTGCCGTTTTAGTTATTATTAAACAGTTATTTCCTTTTTCAGCTTCACAATAAATTGCTTGTGGACAGCCAGCCAACGCCTTACCTTAAAATCGGCTTCGTCTTAAGGCGCGGTCATACCACGATTTTCCACTCGCACACACACACACACGTTTATTTAAGCTGCTTCATTTACAGCTGAAAATCGTAAATCTTATTTGATGGTAAACGAGATCGGTGCCTAGAATTACATTTTCTTGCCCTTTTTATTGGTACTATACTCGTATTAAAACACAAATAAGAATAAGGTACTCGGTTAAACCTTAGAGTACTAATCTGGCTGGTAATAGCTGAAAATTTAGAAAACCACGCTCAAGCAGTTCTTTTAAGAAAATACTTTTAATTTTCTAAAATCATTATGATTTTCAGAATTCTACTCCGGGTAAACCGTTTTTGGTTTTTTTTTTACCAGCTATATTTTTTCGTACCTGTTCATCACAGTGTTAATTATCTATTTAAGTATGTATTTAAAAATACATATATACGTATGTATATATATCAGTCTCTGGCCGCCATAGTACAAGCTTTGCTTAGTTTGGGTCAGACGACCGTGTGTGTAAGTGTCCCGAATAATTATTGTATTATTACAAAATAAATGTGACAAACTCGAACGAATTTGGATGATATGAAACATGGAGGTGGCTTATTTTTAAGTATTCACAGTAAGAGTTATCACATTTTGCAACTTTTTATTGAAAATAATGACGGTCCCTGTAGGATGTCGGGTGAACCCGCTGGACATAGCTACTAGTATCTACAAAATCAATACTAATATTATAAAAATTTAAAGTAACTCTGTCTGTCTGTTTGCAAGCTTTTCACAGCTAAACGGATTTTTTTTTACAACAGACTAGGCACGCGTTTGAGCACTGACTTGCCTGGTGGGAAGCGTCGACGTGCTCGAAGGTGTAACACGCTTGCCTAGGAGATACTCGTACCTATTCACTTTACTCTTAAACACCCCCGGATTGTATTTAGGTGGAAAGACAGACACAATCAACGAGTTCCACACCTCTGCAGTTCTTACAAGAAAAGTTGACTTGAAACGCTTAGTGCGTTTTAGCGGAATTTCCACCATAAGAGGGTGTATTTTACTGGTGCGCCTGGTACAATTATAAAAGAACGGCGATGGCTGGATCAGGTCGTGCAGTTCTTGTGCACACTCGCCGTAGTGTATTCTGTAGAATACCGACAGACTGGCCACTTCACGCCGGTGTGACAAGCTCTGAAGCTTGGATTCAATCAACGAGTCATTGTTAATAATTTTGGTGAAATTTGATAATTAGTCGCGGGTAACAGCTAGTTCCTTACAATACAAAAGAATAGTTGCGCCCACAGTTAAAAATCTTTAGCCGATGTGCTAACCCAGGATATTACTTATAAAAGCTACTTCCATAAAAATGTCATCAAAATCTTTTCATCCGTTTGACCGACCGTTTGACGAACAAATACACATTTTATGTTATAAATAAATACATAAAAGTAGGATAAAGACAAGTATCTATAGCTATAACAATGAGCCGCAAATACCCTTTCTAATTTTGTTTACACATTAGGCGTTCTAATTCTTCTTTGAAAATACCACCTGAACTAACAAATTAAATTAAAGCGAGGGCTTTTGAATGGCAAACATTTTAATTATTTCCAAAGACTGGTTAAAGATAATGACGAATGTAATGTATATTAGTTACATAGATACCTACTGATATTACTTCCAACTTAGATAAATAAACCGTTGGCTATACTCGAAGATATAAATAGTTAAACTTTTATAGTAATAATAAATATAGTTTAAGATAAATATAATAGTTAAATATTTTTTTATAACAATTTATAACATAGCGATTTTTAAAATAACTTTAACCGTCCATTGATGAAATAATTATAATTGTTATCTAAATTGTTTTTTTTTGTATCGTTGACTCGTCGCAAGCCTTGGTGTTGCTGTTATTGTTACATTATGGATGTGATTGTTACATTGTGTATGAAATGCAATGAAATGTAACTTATTGAATAATGTCAAAAACGTAACATTTAAAAATTTAATCACCTTGTCTTTCGGTGCACTTTGGTCTTAGAATAGGTCTGTAAGTCTGTAGGTAGGATTTGGTCTTAGGTTAATAAGTTATTAAAAAAAATTACATAGTTTTTTTTATTTCTCGATCATTACAAAAAAAACATTGTTGACATACCTACTTAGTTATTTTTAACCTTGTATCTATGTATCTATGTTATTGTATTGTATTGTATCTACTAACATCAACAAGTGTCTCACTACAAATAGTACTAGGAGCACATACCAGGGGGGCGATTCAGTTAATCATAGCCGATGCTTAACTGAACCGTTGACGTTGCGTTTGTCAAAAATAAGACGGCTGGTGAACGGCTCAGCATCACTAATGGTTCACAAGCGTGTGAGCTAGAGCTCGACCGCTGCTCCACCCGGTTAAAAACGACTGACGTCACTGCTACGTAGCTAGGATGTTACTGCGGGGCGTTTAACTGGGGCCACCTCAATTCCATAAAATTGTATCTTAATACAATTGCAATATTACCTACACCAAAGATTTACTATTGTATGTGCTAATTATTTAGTATAAGGCTTTAAGCATACTGACGCAAATCGTGAATAGTTGCGTCTGTATTCGTCTTGTATTCTACGAACAGATTCGCAACAATTCCAGCATCTCGAGTCAATCTGTTTGAAGCTTAAATGATAAATTAGTAGGTTCAAGCATGTACTTAGTAAAAGTACCTACTTACTTATTTTATTTGTATACTTACTGAAAAACTTATTTTCGCATTTTATATCATCATTAGGGTATCATCAGCCTATCTAATGTTTGTCCATTCCACTTGACTGCATGCAGGGCGCCTCTAACCTAACCGTAGGGTTAGTAATTAACTTATTCTATGACTCGATGAGTATTTTAAAACCCTATGAACTGGCTTTCCTGTGTTTTCGTTTCGGAATAAATAACAGTACAAGTAGGTAGGTACAGAAGAATCATGCTGACACAGTAAGTATGCGAATTTAAACCTACTCATAGCGTTTACCGATTCTCTTTCTAGAATCGCTAACGCTATAAGACTAGTTGTTGATTGGACGAGTTAACGTGACATTTTTAAAGCTCGTATTTCGTCCGATCACCAGCACCTCTAGCATGCGCGCGCGGCAAAATTCTTCTCGTCACTTTGTCATGTGAGAACGTGACAAGGCTATGTCTAAATATACGTCTGTCTTCGATAAAAAGAGTCAACTTACCGTTGTCGCGTTGCGCATGCTAGGTCTGCTGGTGACGTTAGAGCTTTACTGATTCTAGAAACTGAATCGCTTGGAAACGATTTCAACCTATCAAACATTTAGAAAACATTAGCAATGCCAGAAATTTAAATTATAAATGTTAAAGTTGTCTAGGGCCCTTTGTCACTCAAGTCTGTATTATCGGGTTAATATATTATGTAAGTCTGTATTCTTCGGGTTAATATATTAAGTAAGTCTGTATGTATGTTCGAGTTGTGAGAAAGCAAAATATTATAGGTAGTAGAATAAAGGTGTAGTGTATAAGTACGTTGTTGTTTAATATGGAGGTAAGTATAAACTAAGTACCTACTATTATTCTTTATTTCGTTTTTTTATGTATTTGTGCTATGCAGCACTTTTTGGCTTTTCCAGTGACTACTCTTTAATAAAAATCTGCAAAAGAATTACATTTCTACTAGCGTTAGCCCCGCGCCAGGTCCTACGCGCGAGTAACTCTTAGCTGAGTTCCATGCAGAGGGCAAACCTATATTATTGGCGCTGTGTACAACGCAGAGTGCGCTAGGCCTGGAGGGCTATTCCTGCGCGTGAGATGAGATGAAATTTTATTTTGGTCACTCTCACACCTATGACGTTTCAAACGAGAGCAACAAGGACGAAAAAAAGTGAGATGAAAATATCAAATCTCCGAATAGGGCCCCTGGTTTCAGGTCTGCGGATTAAAATGGCTTGATCCAACCACTATCTCAGACATTTTTATCTGAGTAAAAATAAAGCAGACTCATATTGCAGAGGAAGAGGCCCCCTACCCCTATCTTTACCTGAATACATCACTGATTTATTTGACACAAGAACTTCTTTCCCTTAGCGAAAGCGCACACTATGCAACAGCTTGACGACTAAACGCAATGATAGATTGCAGCCGACAACATTCTTACTTTTTGTTCAAAATTCTACGCAGTTGGCATTTGAGTCGCAGAGTGCCAAGAACAGAGTAGTTGGTCATCGGCCACGGACATGGTGCGTGGACATACGGTGCATTTGCGAAGACACGCGCATGCAAGACGATTAGATCCAAACGACAGCTATGCGTCTAGTCGCAGCGACAAGATACGTGCCCGCGCAAGCTGTGAATTTGCGCTGGCACTTATGTTATACCTACTTACTTTTCATTTCTAATGTCATTTTCAAGTATGCTGTCAATTTCGACTGATAAACCCGAAATTTTTCAAATTACATCGAAAGAGCTAAACGTTGCTCATGGATGGCACGTTCTTCTTGTGCAGCTACGGAACGGCATAGGTACACCATGCATGGTATAATAATACACTTCGCCAGATGCAAGACCGACATATGTTATTAACAAATAGTTCGAAAGAGATGGATGACGATGACGAGTGACGTCATTACGTGTTTGCTCCCGGAATGCTAGATCCATGATCCAAAAAAACAAGGTCTAGCATTCCAGGCGCAAACACGTATGACGTCACTCGTCATCGTCACACGTCTCTCATACTATTTGTAAATTTCTTATTTCGGCATTGATTGACGTCACCACGACTGGAATGCTACCATGGCTAAATCTTGTTTTCTTTTTTGGATCACGACGTATACAAACTATGTAGAGTAGTTACTACTAAAAACTTATAGTATGCTTAAAATAAGTACGCTGCTTTTTTCCATGTCAATAACAAATCTAACAGTGACATAAATATGTCTTTTAAGGCCTACCTACAAGTTTAATAAAATGCACAGTTATTTTAAAATTAAGTACGATAAGTATGTATATTTTATTATTAAATAGGTACGAGTAAGTATATTAAAAATTAAAATTTACACAATTAACTCACTAAACATACAGTCAAACTTATTAAAACATGTACCTAGCCCTAAGTTTCGGAAATATGACCACGATATGACCACTGCCAACCTCTTCGAGGAAAAGGCGTGTCGTCCCCCTTCCTTATCAGAGGGCAGGGTGTGGCGATATAACAGACCTATTTTTTTTCTGACGACATGTTACGTTATCTCTTAGGCCACTTAGATCCACCCAGGCTCCGCCGGTAGAGCAAAAGCAATTTTTTCTGCAAACGTGAGTCTGTTAGAACATGAAGCAGTAGTTATTAGTTATTATTGCTTTAGTTATTATTCTGAGGGACTGGTCATTGATAAAGTCAATCAATCATGAAGTTTCAAAGAAGTTTAGCTATCAGGCTATTAGCACGCTATCCGCTATTGGAACCGGCAACGATAAATTATTGGGACGGCCGGTTGCGAAAAAATGCTTAGACCTAACCAAATGGGATGTCAATGTACTTAACAAATTAATATTACAGTAAAGTTGTACTGGTCACAGCTTAATTCTACTAGGTACTGGGCGCTCATAACCGATCACCGATTTTATACAACAGACGACATCGTGAGTTCAAATGGGTGATCGCAAGTGGCATTTACAACAGAGTGCTACTGTAGCTCAGATGGCACGTTAAACCGTAGGTCTCGGCTGTTTGCTCTAGTAGACAAAGTAACAACAATAATAATAAAGCCATGTCAGAAGCCAATATTGCACCGGCTACGGCATTGCAACCACAGACTTTTAAACCGTAATTCAGGTATTTAAATATTTATGGAATCTATGTTGTCTATGACGTGAATGAAAAAGTAGAGTTTGAACGTTCCTCTTTTAACTTGATACTGGCAAATGCACAAGACGTGCGACGCCAAATTCCCCTATGCGGGAGAACAAAAAAAAACGCTACTCTAGTTTCTTTAAAAATAAAACCTACCCATAGATTCAAACGCTTCAGCAACGTGTCACTAACGTGTCACCAACGTGTCACTAACGTGTCACCAACGTGTCACCTACACCAACATACAGAAATAAATCTAATATTCTCTCTCACTCTTAACCTCGCTCTTACCCATTATATGTCCTACTCCCTCATGGTGACGTCAGCCTAGTCTCCTATTCTTGACGCGTGAGATGAGATCTGGTCACCTTCACTCTCGACTTTTCAAGCGAGATAGACAAAGACCAGAAAATATCTCGAATGGTAGGAATAGGTACCCTGTATACTTACTTTTCTCCTTCACTTGGTTCTATCTTCGACATTGTCTTAAAACAATACCTACTAAAACAATAGTTTAATAGCTTTAAATAATGTCTAAAGTTTAATAAATAGCTCTACATCAACTTATGGTTTATTTGGAAAAACTATGTAAAAACCTATTTATGCTTCTTTCTTTTGCTCATTGTACGTTTCATATTTCTTGCTAAAAATAAAACTAGTACTTTATTTGTTTCTTCCTTTTCTGTTTTTTCTCCTACATAACCTGAAAACCTGTAAAATAAATAGGTAATTAGAAATCTATTACTATTTTCCATGGACGTATGCTATTTTTCTAGGAACAAATTTTCCTTGCCTATTTGACATAAATCAAGTCAAATTGTTAAAATACATCATACCAAAGAGTTTGTAATATAGATACATAATACCAACATGAAAGTTTAATTGATTTACCTATATCTTCTATGATATTGACAAAATGCAACAATATGAACGAAAGTAGATATGTGTTTAGCATAGAATTACGGAATGTAACAAGGAGAGATGAGAGTGGGCACTGGAACAGTTTCTTGGGAATAAACAGTCCTATTTTATATAATAATTTATCATTAGCATTCTCAAAGGTTTAGTAAGAGTAGGAACAAAGTATACTCAGTTGTGGCCCTAGTTAACGTACTATCTCTTTACCACTTTACCTTTACCATTCCATATACCTACGCGGCGCTAATTCGACCGGGCCGACTGATTATAACAAACTCTCTAGGCTGACACAATATGTGCACTTCAGTAATTTACTATAAAAAATTCTTTACTGGATTCACTGGATTACTTATCGGGTTCTGGACTTTTCGCGTCGATGTTTGTCCTCTTGTAGAGGACTTGTATTTTTGTTCAATGAGTCACTTGTTTCCTGCAGAAAAATTAGAAGACCACACATTCAACAAAATCACTACTTTGTTTGGCAAAAAAGTATTGCGTTACTAATTTTGTATCAATTGCGGACACTCGTGCATTTTAACAAATCGATAAAGGTTATTACACCACCATTATTTTAGTTGAATACTCAAAGAAACACAGTTTAATAAAATAAACAAAAATTGCCTTTTTCTGATTCCCGGCAAAAATACTCAAGTTTTTTTTTAAAAAGCTTTCATGACCATGGAAACAAAATCCTTCAGTACTGTATATGGTGATGATGTAAATAAATTCCGGAGTATTGAAATTTTTGAAGTTCCTTTCAATAAATTATTTCCCGTATATTTGCGTCTCTCAACTGTATAGTGTCGCTTAGTTACTGTGGTTCATCGCGTTGCCGCGTCGCTCGGTCTGAAAATAAATCACGTCACTAGTTGACAATACAGAAAGAGGAAGGCTATAAACTTAATAAAATTACACAGAATAATTTAAAATTTGGTTGTGAACTAGAAACAATAAAACAATACAATTAGGTATGAATTTAATGTCTTTTTTGTTCTTACCTCTTATTATTACCCGACTGCGCAAGAAAGAGGGTTATGTTTTTTCTAAAGAGTATTGGGGATTACACTAAAAATTCAGAATTCAAACTAAACTTAACGTCTCCAATTCCTAGCAAACCTTTTTCGTTTGCAAATAAATGCTCATGAAAACAACAATTAATAAAATATTATGTTCAAATTTAAATTTATATTAATTTCTTAATCGCGCAGCAGATGGTGTTTTAAAACGCGCATAACTTTAATTTATAACATAAGACCGCAACTTGACAGACTGCAGTTTTCAGGGTTTTTTGGGTTCTGGATACAGTATACTTACACTACCTATCTATAATAGGTAATAGGGGTAATCCGCGATAATTAAATATTAAAAAACTTTTAGGGACCTTTAAGAAACTTTTAGCCAGATGGGAGTGGTTTCGATCCCAGCTTACAGCACGCATTAATTTGTTCATTGTGTGAATATTGTGTGCGTATTGTATGTCATCTGCTACATGACCGGAGCCCGTTGTATGGCCACAAGCTCACCCCCAGTCACATTCATAGGACTGAATATCGACCGACGAAGTGTGGGTGTTGTAATATACCTCTGCCATCTCCTTTGGGAGAAAGGTGTGGTGATAATATATGTTAAAAACTTACATTGAAACATTTTTTTTGTTATAAGTAAATAATAAAGCTCGAAATCCATATCATACTTTACTTATAATATTAAACGAAAGTAACTCTATCTGTATTTCTGTCTGTATGTTTGTAGGCTTTTCACGGCTAAAACGGCTGAACAGATCTTTATGAAATTTGAAAATTAGTAACAGTATTTTACGAGGAGGTTATTGGATACTATTTTCTGAAGTCGTGGGTCAGACTATAAAGTATTTGCAAATTGGTTTTCATTAAAAACTAGCTGTTAGCAGTAAATAGTATCCAATAACCTTCCTCGTCAAATGCTGTAACTAATTATCAAATTTCATCAAGATCAGTTTGGCCATTTAGCCGCGAAAAGCCTAAAAACTGGCAGAGCTACTATCGATTTTTTATTTATAATAATATTCGGGACACTTGCAGACACGGTGACACTTGTCGTCTGACCCCAAACTAAGCAAAGTTTGTACTATGGTGGCCAGAGACTGATATACATACATATATTTTTAAATACGCACTTAAATTAAAAATTAACACCCAGACATAGAAAAAACACAAATGTTCATCTAACGAATGTTTGCCCTAGGTGGGAATCGAACTCGCGCCCCCTAGCTTAGAAGGCATGTTCACTACCGACTGATCCATCGAGACAGTGTATAATATCAGTAAGTATGGGCCGTTAGGATATATTTTTTGCAACACAACCCTTACTCATAAAATACCATGTTATTGGCTGTCCCACGTATCGAGATAGGGAGCAGATATTCTATGGTATCAAGCTATGTGTTTCAAACACTATTTTATCAAGCTATTGTGTTTCATACTAAGTATGGTGGAAAATTCATTATAATAAGTTGACAACACTGGGCTACAGAAGCTACTGATAAGTAATCACAATACTCATCAAAATCGCAAAAACCAGTTGTTGACATATTTGAAATTAAATTTTATATGTTTGTGAATGTTTGTATACAATTTTTGGGTTAATTTTTTATATAGTTATTGTTTGACATTTTTCTAAAATTTTTGTATTTTAATTGTGATTCTAATAGTACCGTAGTTTGATTTTTGACCATTTGATTGTTATACTATTTATTTTATTGTTGGACATTTTTTTTTTTTCTATAGTTATTTATTTTAATTTGATTTAATTTTTAAATAATGAATTCTATAATTTGACTAGGTACTTATATGTAATTATTATTTTTAATTGCTATGTGTAAATTGATTTAATTTTTTTTTATTTATTTTTATAATCATTAGCTCATCACATGCCTTGGCATTGCTGTTAGTGTGATAAGTATTTGTCAATAAATGAAATGAAATGAAATTAAATACTACACTATCACTACATAGTATAAAACAAAGTCGCTTTCTCTGTCCCTATCTCTGTCGCTTTGTATGCTTAAATCTTTAAAACTTCGCAACGGAATTTGATGCGGTTTATTTTTAATAGATAGAGTGATTCAAGAGGAAGGTTTATATGTAAAATAACATCCATTAAAAAGTGGATAAATACTGTTATTTTTGAGGTTTCTAATGTGATGTCGTTAATTATCAATTTTTTTTCCGCTTAAATTGCAAACGCAGGCTGAACCCTACGAGATTTATCAAAATAATGTACTCGTACTAATTATTTGTACACATTCAAAAGGTCTACAGAAAACTCCTCGATGGTATACATATGTCTATATCTTATGGATATCCCACAACAACGTTTTTTTTGTTTATAATACCCGTGCGAAGCCAGAGCGGGCCGCATGTTTTTATATACAACGTTCACAGTTTTTCTGTAGTGTATTTAGTATCAGCATTGCATCCGTGCGAAGCCGGGGCGGGTCGCTAGTAATATTATAAAATCGAAAGTTTGTGACTGTGTAAGTGTGTATGTTTGTTACATCTTCACGCTCTAACGGATGGACGCATTTTGATGAAACTTGATAATAAGGTAGCTCATACCCTGGATCACTTTTTAACCGCGAGTAACACCGCGGGGCGCGGCTAGTATTACATAATGTAGATGCAATGGAGTGGCAATATGATTCTGACACTATTTGCCTCGATCGGAGCGCACGTCGCACCATGGAATGACCATGGAATAACCACGGATGAGCGCACCTTTTTTTACTGTTAAGGAGTTTTTGGCGGGAACCGAAAAGATGGTGTCATGAATTTAAATTATTTACTAAAACTTGTGATTCTCCGAGGAATAATAATAGTGGATTATTAACCTTTACCGGTTTGCTATACCTAGTGCATGAGCGTGGGTAAATTAAACAAGCATTATTAAATACTACTTTGCGTGTTTCCTACAAAACTCGGCTTTTTTTTTTTTGTTTGTAGTGGCCTCTGCCCCTTAGGGTTTTGGGGCAATTTTGCCATCAACAGTGAGGGAGGCGATAGTAATTGATATAAAAAGAAAAGAAGAGAAATAATCCTGATGAGGTAGATAGTACTATAGAAGAAATGAAAGGAAAAAGAAAAAAAACTATAAGTAGACGAAATTTATTGGACTGAATAAAATTAGCTAATGAAAAAATGATTTTTTTGTTTGGGAATGAGAGCAGAGAAGAAATGTGTATTGGAAGCGGAACTTTACAATTAGTGATGGTAGAATAAAGGGATGATTTACTACGAAGTGGGCAGCTAAAAAATATATAATTTACCGAACCAATATCCAAACTACAAGAGCAATTAGGAGAGTCTGCAATTTTGAATTTAAATAATTGAACAGGACTATAGTTGGCCCTTACCTTGAGTTTTGATCGTTAAGAAAACTTTTTTTGTTTTCAGTTTTAGCTCTAAACATTTCAATAGAGCGCTACTGGCGGAAACGTTAAAGAACCACAGACATCCAATACAGTAGTATTTTGTAGACGAAGTCTGTATAAGGAACTAAGTTAAATGTATGGAGCCAAACGAAAACAAAAAAAGTTTTCGCCAACCATCAAAACTCGCGGAAAGCCCACAGCTTTTCTCAGCTGTCGAGATTTTTGTTTTGTATTTGAATGACAACTCATGACAACTGAAGAAAACACCAATAGATTTAATTACTTACAAAAATAATATTTATATATTTAATAGTTCAATAGTTCTTAATAAAGTTATTCCTAATCGTAGAATGTAGTACGTAATTATTTTACAGGGTGAAAGTAAGGAAAGTGACTGGCATCATTCGCACATCTACATGCATGACAGCTTGAATAGCTAAGTACAGACCAGAAACCAAAAAAAAAAGTGTGACACTTTGTTCCCACGAAGGGAACCACCGGAGATTTTCGAGGAAAAACTCCACCAAAATGATAAGTAACTATACATTTCTTCACCTACACCACTCATTCGCACCGCAAATTTTTAGCACATTTCTGCTGGATAGAAAACCTCCCCCTCGCTAGTTTGCCTTAGTTCTTGATGGAGGGTCCCGGCTTTTCCAGAGGAACTCATCAGACTCCTCAGCACCGCACGTCAACTTTTCCCGGGACAGCTACGTGATGTTGTGTTTAGTCAAATCGGACAAGGGTTGTGTGTGTTATGAAGTTACGTAAGATAAAAGATCTCAGTACGCAGCCAACTTCATTACATTGCTTAGCTTTTAAAAATATCAATTATGTAATGATATTATCATGACAATTATGAAAATGATAATATAATCTTTGCGACTTAAGGCGATTATAAAAGCGAAGTGAGGCAAAAGATATTTTTATGAAAAATAGGACTAAATGAGGCACTGGTGGCGGTACGAGTGCCTATATCAATAAAGTCAAAGTCACAATGTTTTTATTCAATTTGGGTATCAAAGATATACTTATGAACATCAAAGTTTTATAATAGACTCGACCGCCTTATTCGGAAAAAGAGCCACTACTCAGAAGAACAGGCAAGAAACTAAAGGGCAGTTTTTAAAAAAAATATAAATAGATAACTGTCTCACAAATATTGACTTACAACTAGGTAATACCATTTTATATTTATGTGCTAGTGGCTATTTGGTGGAAATGGAATGTAACTCCTCTGGAAGACAGGTTGGCCGAGATAATGGGCCATGCCATGACGTAGGTCCGTTACCATACGCGCGAATAAGCCAGCGTGGTCCAGGTGGATATTCCATTAATACTGCACGTGCTAATTGACCGAGCCAAGCGAGTTCTCAGAGGCAAGTATCTTGCTTAAATTTTTTTTTTTTTAGTTTGAACAAATTAAAAGTAAAAATACATTTTCAAAAACAAGCTTTTTATTTAATGCACTAAAAAGAAATTAATAATCTTTCTTTTCCTATAAAACTTTTACTAATAAAAATAGCTTAGAACGTCATTTCGTCATTAGCTTAGAACGAACACAATTTATATTCTATGTTGCTAGTAAAAGTTATAAGTAGTAGCAAAAGGTTGTTTTATTCTTTAAACGCATTTAAATAAAAGCTTGTTTTTTTTAAAAAAAAATATTTAATTTTTTTGCTGTTAGTTTTCACTCGACAGGTTTCTTAGTCTGTTTATCTCACTAAACGCAAAATTGTTGCAAGATTGTTTGCCGGTCACATTCAAATTTAACTCGCATTCGTATTCTCATTAAATTCTTTGATTTGATACCCATATTGTATGAAAGTTTCAAAAGCTTAGTCCGCCAGCTTTAGAAGACCTACATATTGGATTTAGAGTGACGTCACTTTATTTTTCGAGTAATATTCAGCAAGCCCTTTCATTTTATACCCATGTTATTACAAGAGTGAAAGAGATGATAGCATAGTTGGAGAAGGCCCGCTTCTCAACCCAGAGAGAGCGGGTTGGAACCCAGCCGACGGCACGCACCAATTTGTTCATTGTGTGAACAAATATGCGTATTGTATGTCATCTGCTACATGACTGAAGCCAGGTGTTTGGTTGCCACCAGCCCAGGCTTGCCACATTGGGACTGAATATCATCCGGCGAAATGTGGGTGTTGTATTACACCTCTGCCAGCCCTCTCGGGGGAAAGGCGTGACGATATGTATGTATGAATGTATGTATGTTATACGGGTGCATAGAAAATAACTTGTCCGCCATTGAGGGTGTTCCGCCATCTGGGATTTAGAATGACATCATAATTATAGCTAACCATGCATTTTCATCTAAACTAAACGTGTTTACAAAATTTCAGCTCAATCGATTCGAGATATCTGCTATTTATTAATTTATTCATGACCATGGATACTCGTCCTTCAGTCGGATTCTTAGTAATATTTTTGCTTCAGTAACAGATGATGGGATGATGATGATGAGGTGATGATGAAGACGATGAATCCCTCCCCTTTTCCCATTCCAGTAAAGTTATGGATACTTTACTGAAACTTTAAGTGAAGTTTTGTAGAGAACACGAAAAATCGCGTTTCGCGATGTTTGTATCATTTGCCCACACTCGTGCACGTTGACGAACCGCTAAACGTTAATAATCCACCATTATTACAATTTAACACTCGAAGAATCACAAGTTTTAGAAAATAATACAAAAACACGACACCATCTTTTCGGTTCCCGCCAAAAAACTCTCGAGATATCTGCTTCAAAATTGAGTTGCCAGATTCCACCCGAACAAACATAGTTACATACACATATACATACATACATGCATACATACATACATTGCAAATTAAATAAAAGCTTGTTATAATTACAATAAAAATGTAAACTAATAATATCACCCTTACCTGTAGTCTAGTTGGCCACGTTTTAGTACTCATAAACGTGGCCAACTAGACTACAGGTGACACGTGTGTGAAGCGCTAGTGGTACTGACCCGTTGCTCGTCCGATGATTAACTGAGCTGATGCTTAAATGGACCGTTGATGTGCCTATTATCATAAGAAGCAGACGGGCAACAGCTTGGTGCCATCAACGCTTCACAAACGTGTCATGTTTGTGAAGCATTGATGGTACCAAGCTGATACGTTTAAGAGACAGTGGTAATGAGCCGATCCTCGTCTTTTTTACGTCGATTGCTTGGTTCCATCAACGCTTCACAAACGTGTCATGTTTGTGAAGCATTGATGGTACCAAGCTGATACGTTTAGGAGACAGTGGTAATGAGCCGATCCTTGTCCTTTTTACGTCGATTGCTTGGTGCCATCAACGCTTCACAAACGTGTCATGTTTGTGAAGCATTGATGGTACCAAGCTGATACGTTTAAGAGACAGTGATACTGAGCCGATCATCGTCCTCTTTTTTATGGTTAATGCAACATCGATTGTTTGGTGCCATCAACGCTTCACAAACGTGTTATGTTTGTGAAGCATTGATGGTACCAAGCTGGTACGTTTATGAGACAGTGATATTGCCCCGAACCTAATTTTTTTTTAATGGACACTTAAACAAATGACTACTAAAATTTAAATACATACTTAAATAGATATTAACACCCAGACATAGAACAAACACAAAAGTTCATCACATAAATGGTTGCCCCAGGTGGGAATCGAACCCGCGCCCCCGAGCTCAGAAGGCAGGTCCACTACTGACTGAGCCACCGACGCAGTCAAATTCAACGTCGATGGCTCAGTTTAGTAGCGACTGATAGACGAGTTGCTCCCATGCTATGATGATCACTATTATTTGTTACGAGCTGCACCTTGCGGTATTACTTGCGCTCAAAAAGTGACCTATGTATACCTATGTTTAAACCATCTAGGGAACCAACTAAAAAATTATGCACATTTATGAACTAATCCATTTTTTTCTCATATTTCAGATGATCGTTTTCGTTTTATTTAAAATGAAATGATTACACGACTTTCACGAAAATTACCCTAGAAGTGATAACATACGGAGCGACTTCAATAAATACCATAGATTTCGATGTTATTAAAGCTTTTAAAGCAGACAAAACTGAATAAAAACGGAGCAGAAGCTATGAAAAAACGCTAAGGCTGTCGCTTAGGCATGCGAGTTCTGCTAAGCCTAGAGCACAACAATAGAGCGAGTACATAAAAAAAAGACTATAAGTGTGTTATCGATAATATAATGATTGATATTCCTTGCTGCACCTTGCGGTGTTCCTCACGGTTAAAAAGTAACCTATACTGTTAAATGAAAGCTTTATTCGGACTTTGTTATAGCTAGTGAGCTTTGTGATTTATTTATTTAATGTATTAAACAATTTAAAATGTAGATTTTTGGTGTGTGTTAATTTTGTAGGTAGGTGTCCAAATAATATATAGCCTTCTATATACCTTCTATATTCGTGTAAGTAGGTCCTAGGATCCTGAGATAGAAAAAGTAATATTTCCGTCTATTTATTGATCGAGCGAAAGCAAAAGTTGGCATTACCTGTTTGATCGATGACAACTTGAGTATGTCCCTTTGATCAATCCGATTTTTATATGAAATTTTGCAGGCAAGTAGTTCGTGCAAACAATTTTTAAGTTCGAATGTGAGACAAAATTGGTCCAGAGGTGCTATTCAGAATCAGATTCGAAAACTTTTCCGATCGGATCCCTACTTTTATACATTTTGGAATAGGGAATCGAGTATAAATGCGATCGGAAGAATGAATTGCGTTTAAAAACTTATGAAAACAGCTAAGATTCGAATAATTTGAGTATAAAATTTTTGGTATTCAAACGGAAACGTTCCTGAATGATTGTGAATACCTATGCAGGAGTTAGGATGAGACGAATTACTACTAGTAGTAGCTGATTCCTAGTCTGTCTAGATCTAGCCTATGTAGCTTAGAAAATTACTGGCACAGAAAACTATGTAGGTACGAGAGCCGTTTCGTTACCGCACATCTTAGCGGCACATGAACGGTCAGCGCTTTCGTTTCTTTTTTTGTTTTCGAAGAAGGAATTCGGTTTTGTCACTCAAAATTGACAGACACTTTGTTAATGACAAAGGAACCATATGAATGAATGACGTTGTGCTAAATAAATCAGTGGTGTATTTAGGTACAGTTAGGGGGAGAGGGCTTTTTCTCTATGAGATATAAGTAGGTTCTTGCTTCGTTCTCCATATCAATGTTGAGCTAATTAAATTACAGCACCGAAACGAAGACACTAACCAATAAAGCTAGTTCATAGGTTTAAAACACTGCGAGCATTGTTTTTTTTAAAGATAAAATCCAAAATGAGGTTATCCGTCGTAGAACTAAGACAATTAACCAACATAGCAAAGGTTTAGCAAGTTGAAGTGGCAAATATGAAAATGAAATGGTGGTGCTCGTAGAAAGACCGATATCCGTTATTATTTTAAGAGTGGATACCGAGAATCACCAGACGTAGATTGGAGCACCCTGCCATCGAGTAGAGCGACAAACTGCGCCAAACAGCTGCATAGGTGGACGCTTAAAGCAGAAGATCGTGTCATGTATCGTTCAGTAGAACGCTCACGCTCTGAAATGGATCAACATTAGATATGCCGATGCTCATGATGATACTAAATGTAAAAATAATAGGTTTTCACCACACTAATACCTTTATTAACTACCTACATCCTTGAGATTACTATCTTATAATTTAAACAGCAAATCATAATATAGTAAATCTTTGGTGTAGGTAATATTGCAATTGTAATAAGATGCATCCATCTAGATACAATTTTATGGAATTGAGGTGGCCCCATCTAAAGGCCCTCAGAAACATCCTAGCTACGTAACAGTGACGTCAGTCGTTTTCAGTCGGGTAGAGCAGCGGTCGAGCTCTAGCTCACACGCTTGTGAACCATTAGTGATGCTGAGCCGTTCACCAGCCGTTTTTTTTTTGACAAACGCAACGTCAACGGTTCAGTTAAGCATCGGCTATGATTAACTGAATCGCCCCCCTGGTAAACAAGTAGAACAGCGATATTACGATACAACTTCATTCATGATTTCAACAGGTTGCACAAATTGTGGCCTAAAGAAGCGGAGAGCAAGCAGTTCAACAGGTGATGCACACCCTAAACTACCAGGCTCTCATAAACCAGTAACAATAAAATGAAACAGCGATAGGTTGAGAACAACAACCCGCGTCGTGTAGCTTTAATGTCTTCAATCAACAGGTGGATTGACATTGAAACTACCAGGGAAGCATAACTTTAACTCATCTGAATGAAGCCGTGCGAGGGCTCGCTTTCATGTTGCAGCCGAGAAAAGTGCCATTTCTTTATAGAAGAAATTTAAAAGAATATCAAATCTTCGATCAGCTGAGTCTATGACAATTAGTTTCACCATATTAATCGACCAAGCGAGCGTCAGCGAAAAAAGCGTCCATGCTTAAGTTTCGACAAAATTGCTTTCGTATGTCTGAATTCTGTCCGGATCTCTGTCTTCCTCTACAAGTCGGATTTCTAAATCGATTCTTTTGAAATTTTGTTTTTTTTTTTAAAAGAAAAAAACATATTCCTTTTTTAAAAAAAAAAAAAAACTTACTTGACAAAAAAAACTAGGTAAATAATTATTGAACCTGCTCACAATTCAGTAGAGGAATGCACTCTGTGTAGAAGAACAGACGTCGGCCGCGAGGTCTATAGCTCACAGAGCTAAATATTATAGAATAAATTTTTCATGTTGTGCTTCCTTTAACAGACATCACATTTAGCTTAATTAGTTTGTAAGAAAATAGAATATTTATGAATGTAGCTGTAAATGTGAAGCCTTATAAAATAAAAAAAAAAAAAAGCTTCTATCCTCTAGCTGTACCTAAATCGAACCGCGAAGCAGTTTCTATCAAACACCCTATTTGGATGCCACGCGCCTACCGTCGATTGATCTTTGAAAATATCCACAGCGCGACCAACTTAAACCTAGACATGAATTGGAGACTACCATCGCATTTTCTAAACAAAACTGATAACGGCCAGTAGAACATTTTAGTTCCCTCATTTAGCCAACTGCTGAGATAAGTTTGTCGTCTGTATTACGGCATATTTATGCAAGTGGAGTAATCACCGCGGCCGTCGTCTGTAAGCGATGTTGGAGATGTCTACTTTATAGGTGCATTGATTTATAGTTCATTGCCGCTCATGTTCGCCGTACTTTTGCTCCGGAATTTTTATGTCCATTTAAATGCAGTAGGAAACTTGTACTTATTTATTAACTAGCTGCGCCCCACAGTTTCACTAGCGGTTAAAAAGTATACTATGTGCTACTCTAGACTAGTGCCAAATTTCTTCCAGATCTGTTCAGCCGTTCTGGCTTGAAAGAGTAACAAACATCCATCCATCCATCTAAAACTTTCGCGTTTATAATATTAGTAGGAATTAGGATACTAGCTGAGCCCCGCAGTTTCACCCGCGGTCCAACAGGAACTGCTTATTTTTTCGTGATAAAAAGTAGCCTACGTCCTTTTCTGTACCCCAGACAATACCCCAGACAACATGTATGCAAAGTTTCAAGACGATTGGTTGAGTAGTTGAGGCGTGAAAGCGTTACAAACAAAAAAACAAACGAACAAACTCACTTTCGCATTTATAATATTAGTTAAGGTTTTTTTATGGTTAATAAGGTTGAAAATACCTTATCAAGTCAAGTCAAAAATATTCTTGACTTAAAAATGGTCTTTTTAAATTCACATACTTTAATCTTACACTTCGATCAATTATACCCATACCCATATTAGGGTATAATTGATCGAAGATCTTACAGTCTATTTTTGTCACAAAATTTCTTTTACCAGCAACAGCTCAAGCGCATTGTTGAGGTTTGAACCCACGACAGCAGCATTTAAGTCGAGCACACCAACCACTGAGCTATCATCACTACCAAACCATTCTTAAATATTAAAAATCTGTTGTCAATCAACCTAAAATCCTAAAATCGTGTTTTCAAAGTTTAATTTAGCAAAACATCATCTACAGGCACACTTAAACGAACTACCCAGTCTTAGCTATATATCTTCAAAGTATCCGCATAAAGATTTTTTTTCCTTTTTTTGGATAATAAAGATGGGTTTTGTTAAATACGAAAACATTATGTCAAAAAAGTTGCAAATATTTTTACCTGGGCGGCGCCGGCGGAGTCATAATCGCAGCGTGAACCAATTATATATCTTGGGCACCCACAGAGTTCTATTCTCCAACAAAGTTACGACCTTGTTCAGAGAAACAATGCTTTTAATAAAAAATCATGTTAAATTATGTAAGTATCTGTTTAAGATGAGATTAAAAAAGTCGGTGCTGGGCGAAGTATTTATGGAGATTTATTTTTACGCCTTTGTTAAATTTATCTACTAAGTATGTATGTAATTTAGTTTCGTGTGTTTTTAAATATTATAATTAGAAATAAACAAGTAACATCCTACAAATATTATAAACACGAAAGTTTGTAAGAATGGATGGATGGATGTTTGTTACTCTTTCACGCCAGAACGGCTGAACAGATTTGGATGAAATTTGACACAAAGATAGATTATAGTCTAGGATAGCACATAGGAGACTTTTTAAACGCGGGACCCAGCTAGTTATTTCAATAAAAACAAAAACCCGGCTGCAAAATGTTGTACCCTATGTCACTTCCACTATCAAGACGATTCAAATGACACCTCGCAAGTCGAAATACATCGAGCAGTTTAGGCTGTAGGACGTGCCAAAGAAAACTCATACATATATACTCACATACGTAAATACATACACTCGAAAAACATAACCCTCCTTCTTGCGCAATCAGGTAAAAATAAACAAAAAATTAAGTTCTTCCTTTAGCAACATTTTTGATCAAAGTTTGTGATAATGCTTCTCCTCTCTTAATCAACAGTCCCTACAGCTACGATCTTTACAAAAATAGTCAGCATTTCCACGTCTCATCCAAGCTAATCAAAGTCAAATAATTGACGCTGCAGTCGCTATCAAGACCAAGACATTCTGAGATGAAGACACTCAAGAAATACGCTACAGACTAAACAGCAGTTACTATGCTTGAAGGTAGTAATTTTGAATTGCGAAGCAAGGCATTTCAGCCAATTAGGAGAGACCAAACTGACGGATGACTTGAAGACCATGACGGGAAGAAAAAGCAGTAAAGTTAACGCTTCACACTGGATTGCTTATGTCATTGCTATCTTTGGTAGAACTGCATTTTATGAACTTGGATTTAAGTTTTTCTAAAAGCGGACGTTCGATAATTAGACTCCGACGTGCTATTGCGTTTACGTGATGACAGTTCAATTACTTGATTAGCCGAAGACGATTAGCTGTTTTACAGAAAAGAGACGATTTTATTCGACAAAGATGGGATGACGACAAAGACAGGGCGACGACATAAACGAGACGACGTTATTGTACGGTCTAAGCGTCGAAAGCTTAGGGCAAACAATGTCGTCGTCTCTGGCGGATTTGGTTTAAAATCTTTGTCGCTTAAACTGCACAGAGGTGGTTATAGGGTTTATAAATTACTAGCAGCGCCCTGCAGTTCTGTCCACGGTTAAAAAGTAGCCTAAGTATCAATCCAGAGTAAAAGCTACCTCCATACCAAATTTCATCAACGTCCGTCCATCCGTTTGAGCGTGAAGAAGTAACAAACATACACACTTACACTCACAAACTTTCGCGTATAAAATATTAGTGTGATGTGATAGTATGATAGAGTGATAATCGAGCAAACCTTAAAGCTGGTTGCTTTCCATACTCAGTGCTGGCGCAGACGGCCAAAGTAAACGTAATAACGTCAAAGTCAGAGTCAAAATGTTTTTATGCAATTTAGGTATCAAAGATACACTCATGAACGTCAAAGTTTTTTTAAATAGACTCGACCGCCTTGTTCGGATAAAGAGCCTCTATACTTAGAAGAAAGGAAACATAAATTAAAGTCTCACAAATTTTGGCTTACAACTAGGTAATATCTACATAAACATACTAGTGGCTACTTGGCGGAAGTGAAATATATAATGGACTAGCTGTCACCCCGCGACTTCGTTCGCGTTTAATTAGCAATAAATTAAAATTGCGACTATAATTTGAGATTTAAACTATCCTATCTCTCAAGTTGGATCGAACTGCACATGGTGTGTGAATTTTATTATAATCGGTTATGTTATGTGGTTTAGGAGTTCATTGAGGACAAACAATGTGACACGAGATTTATATATATTAAGATAAGGTTTGTTGACAACTTACAAACCCGTAGTCATGAAGATGTACTACTACTGCAAGGCTATGCTATAGCACAGTCTTCTTTTCACAGTTTTTAACCCGCGAGAAAGTGACAAACAAATCCTAAATGTGACAAAGCTATATGACTCTGTCACATCTAAGCGCGGATGAAAATGATGCCTTGTCCCGTGTTAGCCCTTCCGACAAAATAAAAGTGACCTCGTACGGTCACGGCGTTATCTCGACCTTTCAAGTTCAAGAAAAAGGAAATCTACAGTACGTGTCCACAAATAGCCAATATTGCTTAACAAACGTAAATTGATAAATGACCTTGTGCCTAAAATTTATTAAATTCTATAACAAACACAAGTAACAAATATCTATTTGTACAGTCAACAACAAAATATCATACTTTTTTTTCTAGGATAAGTTTGTATAGGATAAACAGCAGGGTCAGAATTTTACACTATATGACGGCCTCTCTAATATTTATGGGAAAAATTTAGTCTGACAAACACAAAAAAAATACTCAGACAGTTTTTTATAAATGTGTTAAGTAGAAAATAAATAATATGTTATTTCTCTTAAAAAAATCAAACAACTTTAAACTACACACATATCTATTTTACAAAATATAAAATACAGAGCTAAAGTCACTAATTAAGCAGGTAACATACGGAGAGTTTCCAAAACGTTAACTCAACGTTACGTTTCAACGCTACTCGTTAAACAGCAATGATAATTCTTCGGCCAAGGTAAGCATCAGCACTTTGGTCATTTAACCTCGGTGACAGCAATTACTTAATTACGAAGAATAGGTTCGTTGCAGAACCGGTGTTTCCATTACAGGACGCTCTATGTACCTACAATAGAACGGTTCTAAAACAGTTTATTGACTCATGACATTGTTTGTATATCAGTTACCAACTGACCTTTAGCATTGGCTATTCTGTTCCAACGCAGGCTTGTATTGTAAGTTACTTCTGCAGTCGACTGTCCGCGAATATAAACGCGTTTGACATTGTTAGGACTGTGTGTCAGTCAGTACTAAACGGAATCTAATGAAGTGCAGTGCTACTTATTCATTCCAAAAATTAAGTATTAGAAAATATAACACAGTGCCGATTTTTAGCGCACCAAATGTTTGCCAACAAAATGTTTCCTAAAGGTAAGTTTTGTACATTTTTTTTCACTATGCTTTAGATTAATTGCAGAAATTTGTCGAAAAATCTTTTCTTTTTTAACATTGACAAAAGACTTTTTTTCACTAGTAAATATTGTCCCGTAACGTTCCTATAGTATTATTGTAGGGTACATTTAAATGTTGATCCGCACTTCCGCACGTCCAATTCGTATGTACTCGGTTGCATTTTGAGCATTTTATCTCTACTGAATGTAAATTGAATGCAGCTAAGATGATGACAATCCGCGTTATCCGTTAGCTGCATTTTCCATTGCAATTTAAATATATTGAATTATTTAGATTGAAGGGTTTAGGTTTCTATTGCCGTACGTGTATGAGGTTAGGAGGACGGACGAATGGACAGTGACGCGTTTTTGTTTTACCTACCATTGTCTAAAGAGAGTTTTGACAAATTTAGAAGGCTTTGCAATTTATATTGAGCAGTATGAACGAAGAAAACCAGAAGTTCGCCTCGAACCGTCACCTCGCGACTTCTAAGTATGATCTACATGAGCCCCTCCGATTTCGATTCGCTTTCGAACCGATTTCGATCATAATAGAACTCAGAAAAAAAAAATTGTTTGAACTAAGTAATTGTTTACAAAATTTTATGAATATCGGATTAACGCAATTGTTAGCACTAGAGTTGTCGTCGAATATAATAATATGCATATAAACAAAAAAATAACATTTTGACCCGGTTCCCAGTTGTCTCTGACTCCCCATTGTGACGCATGAGATGCTATACTCTCACTCCTATGATTCCTAAACGAGAGAGACAATGACCAAAAAATATATCTCACGCGTAAGAATAGGGCCCCTGAAAGCTCTCTTCGCTCAGGCAATAAAAAGCGACGATTTTTCAAAAGCCTCGTAAATTACTCACAAAACACGAAAGAAAAGGGAACGCCCTAAATAACAGCACAGTGATTACTCAATTAAGTGTACAAAGATAACGTTTATATGTGCAGTCGACAGAAAAACGCCTTACCAACCACGAAGAACCATGTCTCAAACAAAATGTAACCTGACCAATACTTGGTCAATACGTAGACATCTCAAACTTACTTCGATAAAGTACTAAGATGTGTGAACAATCTGAAACTTCATCGCACGAGTTAATTTGAAATTGTTTCCCACACAGTTTTAATTTTCGTATCGAAAGTGTAATTACTAAATTAAGATTGTTTCGGATAAATTAAAAAGTGCTTTTTACATGTTGTATAGCAATACAACAAAAGTGCTTTTTAATTTATCCGAGAGGTTAACTTTGATTTAATTTAGTTGATGAGGATTTTGAGTTGGGGTTTATTAAATTGTTTATAGCTTAATTTCCTGAATTTACTAAAAGCAAGACTTATTTTACATTTATTTTACTTGTTTTTTAATGAGCTTGTGTTTGACCGGAATTACCGTTAATTTTGAGAGAACATCTTTTTATTACGTACTTATTACTGTAATCGCGTCAATGATTATAATGTACCTACCTGAGCCCAAATTTATTTTTCATAATAGATAATTAACATACATACTCGTACCTAAGTGTAATACGTAATCGGGTAATACCTAATTTGTTAATAGGTACCCAATTGGGTAATACCTAATTTGTTAAAACCCAACTGGGTACCTAATACATACAAGATTTGATGGGTTCGATTCCCACCTAGGGCAAACATTCATGTGATGAACATTCGTGTTTGTTTTATGTCTGGGTGTTAATATCTATTTAATATGTATTTAAATATATCTAAGTATGTAAATCAGTCTCTGGCAGCCATAATACAAGCATTACTTAGTTTGGGGTCATGCGACCATGTGTGCAAGTGTCCCGAATTTATTTATTTTATAAAATGTATGTATATGTCAAGCAGTGATCTGAACTAAGTATTTGAATCCAACATTTTGAGTAGCACTGGACAATTCTAGCGTGACGCTACCATCATGCTAACAACTTGCTCTAACCTCCTTTTAGTTGTAAATTTAAAAAAACAGACGTGCATTGTACCTCTTCATTTTCTTAAATTGGTGAACAAAGGTTCCATTTCAGTCTTTTAAATTTTTTTATGACTCGTTAAAGACTAATTTATAAATAAGCTAAGTGACATCCACCAACCCGTATTAAGCCAGTGGTGGATAAACTGCTGTTTCACCCTCAATGTACGGTAGGTCGTTGTCCCTGCATTGGGACGTTAGAAGGCTGTAATGATGATGATGATGGGTGACGTTAGAACTGATCAGGTATTTTCAAAAAAAGTAGATGTCGTGATTTTGTATTATTTTCTGAAACTTGTGATTCTTCGAGTGTTGAAGTGTGATAATGGTAGATTAATAACTATTAGCGGTTCGTCAACGTGCACGAGTGTGGGCAAATTATACAAACATTGCGCAACGCGACTTTTTGTGTTCTCTGCAAAACCTCACTTAACGTTTCAGTAAAGTATCCATAACTTTACTGAAATGGGGAAAAGGGAGGGATTCATCATCTTCATCATCACCTCATCATCATCATCACATCATCTGTGAAAACGAACGATTAGTACTTGATACTGGAAAATGCACATGACGTGTGACACCAAATTCCCCTGAATGAGGGAGAAAAAAAAGGTAGTTTCAAAATAAACAGTACAACTAGGTAATACTAGATACTTACATCATATACGTACATATATTACTACAATACTATTCTATTACTAATACTATTGCCACAACTTATTGCAACTGCGTGTTGCAAGAGAAATCATTATCTACATTTTTTATAGTTTGTAAGACAAATGTTCATTATTTAACAATATACAGGGGGTGTGATTCAATTTAATGAGGTCTAAGTAGCAAGTTGATGGAAAGCACTTCACGCCTTCATTGAGCCGGCATTCGATACTTGTAAACGTAGAGCGGAAAAACAGAGAATTTATTCACAAAAACTAGCGAGTTTTAAAAAAGGTACAAGTTATTTGAATAAGTAGACATTTCTGATCAAATGCGTTTGTTTGTAATTGTAAAGTATTGTATCCACATACACATCATACACATCCACATACGTATCCACCCAGACATAGAACAAACACAAATCTTCATCACATAAATGTTTGCCCTAGGTGGGAATAGGACCCACGCCCCTAAGCTCACAAGGTAGGTTCATTACCAACTGAGCCACCGAGGCAGTCAATAGCGCTTGATTTTTTTGTAAAATAATACATAATTCTCTTTTATGCTTCGTCGTAGTCCGATAAAAAGAATGTCAGGTCAGACAATAAGTTAAAAAACTGAAGCAAATTCCCTTCCTTTTCTCTTCTTTTTTTCTTCTTTTTCCCTCCCCTTCGTTAGTGAACCTACTTCTCTAATCTCTTCAAATTAAGCTCAATAAACAGAATTGCGCTAGCGCACAAGAAAAGCGACCGCATCAGCGAAGTCTCTGCGGTAATCTACTCTACAACCAGTCGGTGTTCATCGTATAAATAGCTTGTGTAGTTGTGTGGGTCGACGACCGGCCTCGGCGCGTCCTTCGCTAACCGCGACCTGACTGCCGACTTCCGATCGAGCTACGATCGAGATATACGAGTAGAAGACAAGCGTGGCGAAAAATTATGAGAGATTTTGTGAGATCATAATAATATTGAATTATATAACGTGCTGGTTTTGGGTATAGGAGGGGAGGTAGGGAAGGGATGGCCATTTTTTTTCATTGTAATGCATATAAAACAGATTTTATAGATAAGTAATCAACATTTTTGCAACACAATTGTGGCTAAATATCTCAAAAGTACTCAATGCAGGGATTCCTATGGCAAGGTAATAATGTAATTATTTGCACTTTTTTTTTAATTATTATTATAATTGTTGATTTGTAAATTGGCTTTACGAAATAAATGACTATGACTATGACTATTTTGGTACGGAACTATAGACAAGGCAGGCACTATAATGTGGTACAATTTAAAGGGTTATGATTTTTTGGTGTCACTAAAGCGCTAGACTTATATAGCCTAGCGCTTATCAAGACCGAAGGATCGCGCTGGATGCAGGCCGCTACCAACCGGTCTTATTGGAGATCTATGGGGGAGGCCTATGTCCAGCAGTGGACGTCCTATGGCTGATGGATGAAAGCGCTAGGTGTAAAAACAAGTGTAAAGAGTAAAATAAACAAATTGACAACAATTTTGAAAATCAATGAATACACTAGGTTTTTTTTCAATTTGTATGTTTTGAAAGTTCTTAAGACCTGGTGTCTCAGTACTGAACTAACACACAGTAGACGGCTTTAAGAAAAAACCCGTAGTCTCATTAAGACCATCACTAGTCTTTTACGTCCCACTTTGAGGACACTGATCTACCCTTCATCGAGAATGATTGAACTGTTATCCATGCACCACGCTGGCTCAGTGCAGTTGATGGATTTCACAAATTATTAATCCAAGGACAAGTCAGTTTCCTCGGTAACCTACCACAAGTCTACAAGGAAAAATACTTAGAATCAATTGTTATGTACCTTCTACGAGGACGTACTCATAGTAATGATCTTATTATAAAATAGTTGACCGACCCGTTCAGATTTAACACGCAACGTTGAACCCCTGCGGCCTACGTTTTTCTCCATAGTCAATATGTATGCTTGTCTTTTACGAACAAAACTTATTTTAAAACATGTATGGTAATTGAATCGAGACACCTTGTAAATACTTACTGCGGCTGCATAAGGAAGGTTAAATATTGCTCATTTTATAGGGTTGACTGTAAACAGTTTATCACTTTATAACTAACTATAACACTATACGAGTACTTATAGTTTAAGCACTTTGCTGCTCTCCTAGTTTATTCTAAATTAATATTTCTCATCTGAAAGCTTTTATGTTTGTAAATTTGATGTTTGTTACTCAAATTAAATGTCTTTATTTAATTTGGTATCAAAGAAACACTTATGAACGTCAAAGTTATAACAATGACTCTACCACCTTGTCTGGAAAAACAACCCGAAAGGCAAGACACTGTTTTTGACAGATTATTTATCTAAAAAAATTAAAAAAATTTGATTACGTTAAACAACTACACTAATTTAACGGACCGTAATCGGACGGGACCGTTCAGACCCCTCCGGTCAGTTTGACCGGAGGGGTCTGGTGCGAAATTCCGTTTAGTCCACTTCCTAACTTGAAGAAATTCACGGATTTGGATGGAAATAATGAAGTCTTATACCCTGAATTAATATCCCAAAAAATAACTAACGGTTCTTGTAAGATAGCGGGTAAAACCGCGATGCGCAGCTAGTCCTAATCCTGACTTTCTAATCCCAATCTTAACTTCCTAACTTATATTATGAACGTGAAAGTGAGTTTGCTCGTTTGTTTGTTATTACGCTTTCAACGCCTCACTACTCAGCGCCTCACACTCAACCCAACAATATGCAATTTTGCATACACGTTGTCAGAGGTCCAGAAAATATTTATGGCCACTTGCACTGAATATAAAAATTTCCTAAGTCCTTGTTTATTCTACTCCAAGTTTCGATCATTTATATAAGGGAGAAACGGTACTAGAACCTAAAAATGGACTGCATAAATTAGGTGCCTGCACACAATTCACCGTAGTCACAAAAACCGAAACAAAATAGTGATAATAATTGTTGTCTCGTTTTCGCTATAGTCTCTTGTACGTCACTCTAACTTTGTGAGTGATACACGTAATAATTAATACTGTCAACGGAGATGTGTAGTATCTGTTTGCTTGTAGTTGTATTGGGTCCACACGCTGTGTAATAAAAATTATACTCGTGCCTTGTGTTCCTAGTATTCATTCGATGACTCCACGCGAAATATTCGCTTATCGGGAACACAAAATTAAGATTCTCCTAAGGAATTACTGAAAGTTCGTGCAACGCTCGGAGCTAGCTAGGAGTAGTTTAAGCTAGTTAAGCAACGACTTAGACAATTCTTATATTCAGTGCTAGTAGTGGCCATGAGGGTACTTTTCATTCGCATTGAAATTTTTACTCAGGGAATGCTGTCAAGTGTCAACCCTAATCGAGTAGGTTACGAGTACCTTTAAAAAAGTGAAGATAACTTTACTATGCATAACAAATAAGAAAAAATACAAAGTATTTACTGGTAATAAATAAATTAACGTTTCAAAATGTAAACTACGTACTCTTTTTAAATCAATTTCTATTGCAAAGTAACTTTATAGTGTCACTATGTTGGCATCTTACGTCATTTTTAAATAGTGAATTTAGTGCACTTTTCAAAGTAATTATAGTTAGTAAGAGTAAAATTCGATTTCATTTATTATTAGTTTAGTTTTTTTTTAAATATTTGCTTTACTTATACGTTTTATTAAGCGATGATAGCCTAATTGGAGAAGGCCCGCCTCTTAAGCCAAAGAGAGCGGGTTCGAACCCAGCCAACGGCACGCACCAATTTGTTCATTATATAATTATGTGCGTATTGTATGTCATTTGCTACACAACTGGAGCCCGGTGTATAGCGACATACTGGCCCCCTGTCACATTTGGGACTGAACATCGTACGGCAAAGTGTGGGTGTTGTATTACACCTCTGCTAGCTCCTCGGGGGAAAGACGTGACGATATATGTAATATTAAGCATATAATATAGCATAGCAAATGTGCTATTTTTTTTTTTTTTTTATTTTTTTTTTATTATGGCTTCGCAATGATAACTACATCAATACTCTTATAATTTAAACTTACGAACTATTTTAACTTAATGTGTTATCTTTTAAAGGAAGCACAGCGTGCGTTTTATGATTACATCATTCATTATGCTAATACTAACTTTAAAAAAACATACATATTACATAAACATAATATAAACTTAAAATAATCAAAAAAATAAATTTTAAACACTTTATCCTAAGACCTGTTTTTGATGGCTAAATTTGAGTTTACATTAATTTTAAATTTAGCTAATGAGTCACCGAAAACATCTATATTTGTGCAGGATTGGTATTCATTAATGAGCCTACTTATCCTAGGAACAGGTGAGTTTGCACCTAGCACGGTCCTGCGATAAACAGGAGCGAATGGAGCTATAGGCTTGCGTGGGTACTTAAATGGAACTCTAAACTTAAACTTGGCTAGAAGATTTGGACAATTAATGCTATTGTGTAGTAATTGCTATTCTAGACAATAGTCTGTCTCTGTGCCAGTGCCCACTATTTCATCCAGATCAGCAACCGTTCAGCAGTTCTACATAGCTTTTGTATCGATACAAACAAGCTCTCGCTAAATTCGTAAATGTTATAATATTAGCTAGATTATATTAGAATATAGTATTAGATTCAGTGTGATTAAAATTATTAAAAATTCAAAAAATATTTTCTGTGAAGTATCTTAAGTAAGTATAAGCATGTTCAGGTTTAAATTCCATTACCGTTCATAAATGACAGCTCCTAGCAACACCATTACCATAAATGACACCTAGCAACACTATCAGTTTCCCAAGATCCCGCCGACCTTAAAATAAATTCAGCTCTGAACAGGATGATATTTCACCGCCTACCAAATAAAGAACTGCTATCAGCACAGCTCGAAAGTTTACCCTAGAGTGGCGATAGTCTTAAACCGATGGACAGTTGCCACACAGAATATAGCAAGAGCTACAGAGTCTTACTTTTTACCATCTCACTTTACTTTTAGATGGAGACATCTCTACGTCGTCATTTTATGTCTTAATTCCTACTACTTAGGTACTAGATTATTTCAATAATTTTTTTTATTTTGAAAGATTTGAGTTGAGGTTTACGAAAAAAAAAATAGGACTTATATGTAAGTATATCCTTTAAATAATAAAAATTAAAATCAGTTCGAAAATAAAGAAGTTATGCGGTTACAAACAAAAGGTTCTCAAAAGGTGGATTGACGAGACCGGTCGTTATTAAAATCGTTAGGGGAGGCTTTTTTCCAGTAGTGGACGTCTTCCGGCTGAAATGATGATGATAAAAAATCTTTAGAATGCTATATCTATATATCTATAATGACTCGGCTCAAAAATATTTTTAATGATTACATTTTATATTCTTGTTTCGCCCCATTCTCTTTTCTGGTTAGGCCTCATACTAGCAGGCATTTTGTCTTTATTGTTTTTATGAAGCCTCTCTCTCTCTTAGTTTCTTTCTTTATTATAAGTGGTATGTCTGTGCAATTTTCTATTCATCGGATACTCCATACGTCTTAGTTGATAAACTGTTGACAGGTTTACTTCGCTTTACCTAATTTGGTACTGTGATAAGATCTAGTGCCGGAGCTAGCAAGCTTGCATACAATGATAGCCTGCATAGCTTACATAGTAAAATATCAATTTTCATAGTTGAATAATTATGCCAACGTTAGGTTTTCTTTAGAAAAATAAGAATAAAAATGGTCTAAGCACATTTCCAGTTTGCGTGCAGTTTTGAATCGATAAATTTAAAGTTTTTTTTTGTCGTGTTTTTATCGTCTTTTGCGAACAAACACTTGATTTGAGAGGACGAAATAAATAGCTACGCCCGCTGCGCTAATAAATAGGAGTTTATAGACTTTAATTAGTGTTTCTTATAGGTAGGTATTTTTTACTTAATTTCAAGTGCTTCACATGTTAATGTGTAAGCTTTTATTACATTGTTTTTTTTTTCAAATATTTTTTTATTATCGTCCTGACCACATTGATAATTACTATAGTTAGTATTACCATTCCATCCACATTTATTTTGAAAAAGTTATTTTATATTTTTAATTATTTTATTTTGAGTAATTTCAAAAAAGTTGATAGATACCAATTACATCTGTGAAAACGAATACTTAAAATAGTACTTTTCCTATTCATAAAATTAAACATAAGTTTTTATTTGAGTTTAAAACTTTTAAAGCGTTGCGATTTATTTTTAAAAACAATTAAGTAAACTTAAGTCAAATAAGCTATCATTTGAGTTAAGTTATTCACTTATTCAGTCTCCCAGCGTAGTGGCGCCATTTCTAAGTACAGTTCTGAGCATTAAATAAGCAGTAAGCAGCTTGCGAGCAATTCAGTTTATCAGAAGGATTAACGAGCATTGCCGGGTGAGGTATTCGTTCTCACACTTAATGTTCGTGACTAAAATGGTATAATTGTCGCAATTTACTAGCGCGAGCTTTTCCATGTGAGCGAGCTTTTTTGCTTCTAAGGTTATGGGCGTATGGAAATGTGAGCGTTTGGGTGTCCTAGTCTGGAGACGAACTTTAGAGATGGAATCATTTAATCGTATACAAGCTCCGCTCCGTGGTTTCACCTGCGGTTAAAAAGTCCTACGTGCTATTCTAGACTATAATCTATATTTGTGCCAAATTTCATCCAGATCTGTTCAGCCGTTCTGTCGTGAAAGAGTAACAAACATCCATCTATCCATTCTTACAAACTTTCATGTTTACAATATTAGTAGGTTCATTTAATTTGTTACTTTTTTTTGTCATTTTAAATTGAATTGACAGGCTGAGAAAAAATATCTGTTTGTGGAGAGAAGGGACCTTATGAAGACAATTTTAAACTGGCTTGTTTTGGCCTACCTGATGATAGGTAAGTATTGGCGATCTAGGTCTATGATCTAGGATTTCTAATGTTCAAGTTTATAGTACCTTTTAAGCAACCTAACACATAACCACGCAAGATCGCGCCCGCTTTTCGTGTCGATACCAAAAAACACGATTTAAAAAAAACAGTGCGTCCTCTTTCCGCAGCGTCCGCCGCGCTTCTGTGAATTCTCCATCAAGCTTACTCACACAATTATAGGTCATTACATTATCCAATTTTTAGTACACTAACTGAGCTAGCGTGCTAAAATTGGATAATGTCATGGCTGTTAGCCAGTTAGTAGTTATGTAAGTTCGTAAAAATCTAGATAAATTTAAATTGAACGGTGACTATCATAATAATAACACTAGAAATAAGGATAGGATAGCTGTACCGAGATTTAGACTGACTAAGCCAAATAAGTCATTTTTAGGCAACTGCGTTCGTTTTTACAATAAAATCCCGAAAAATATAACAGGGTAAGGTTAAGATTATTTAGAAAACAAAGATGTCTGGAGCCTTCCACTTCCGCCAAGTAGCCACTAGTATGTATAGATATTACCTAGTTGTAAGCCAAAATTTGTGAGACAATAATTTATTTATTCTTTGAAAAAATAATGCCCCACAGATTCTTGCCTGTTCTTCTGAGTAGAGGCTCTTAATCCGAACAAGGCGGTCAAGTCTATTAAATAAAACTTTGACGTTCACAAGTGTATCTTTGATATCCAAATTGAATAAAAACATTATGACTTTGACTTTAGCTATACATTTTTAGTATATTGCACGGCCTTAACCACGCTAAGTTAGCATATTGCAAGTTGGCTAGTGTAAGGCCCGCTTCACACTTCCACTCACAACTAGGCCCACACTACACTACACACTCATAAAATGCAGCAACTATTATTTGTTATTGATAGACGCTGTTTATGCAGCCCATTACCTTCATTCTTATAAATATGTCCTGCTAATGCAAGTATGTGATTAGTGCTTACGACTATATTCACGTTGCGTGCTTTAAATTTATTACTATTTCAAGTTGCAACGCATGGAATTTAAATGAGCTAATAATTATAAATAAATGGATTTTTTCAACAGAATAGCATCTTTGCGATAATTATACATACAGAGTGGTTGGTTCATGTTTGGTCATTTGATGAAGTTATTTCAACATCAATAATGTCTTTACAGAATAATTTAGGTAAACTGATTAACATGTTAATGTCGTGTTTTTTTTTCGTTTCAAAAGTAAGACATTTTTTATTGTTTTTGAGTATGAACATAAGTATTTACTCACTTTTACAAACGCAGCACAACCTTAAGGGTCCGGCGACCATTCAAGACTAACTTTGCATTGACTAAAGGTTGAATACTGCTGTTTCATCTAGAAGGAGACGACAAGCAAAGAGAGCAAGAAAGATATGACGAGAGTCTAAAGTTATCTACAGAGTGTCAAAGTGCACTTTCAATCAGTTATTTTGACTTTTGCACTTCTCTAATCATTCTTAAAAATTATGTATTATAGACTAAATCAAAAGATAAAGATGTAGACAGCAGTATTTAGAGGGATTTTTTATTTGCTTTGTCTATCTTTTAAATAAATCAGTTAAAAGTAGCCCTTACAAATACGAATCTTTTTCATAGCTCTATTTTCTCTTGAGAACGTTTTTTAAAAGAAAAACAAGAACATGCCACTTTCATCATTATCAGATCTGAGATATGGTTTCCGATAAATTTTACAAGCGCGCTTGTATGCAAAATTCAGAGTGCCGCAGAACCCTTAATAAAAAACTATGATCAAACCCCTTATTTTGTAAGCCCAATGACAATAGTCATCGTGTGCCCTCACGCTCGTTCATATGACGCGAGACGTTGGTTGGTGCGAGCGGGATGTCCTGCGATAACCATTGTCACATTTAAAAAATCAGCCCCATCTCAGCTATGCTGGTTAAGACCATTTCCACTAACTTTTTCACGTACAGTAATTATCTTGATCAATTACTCATCAAGTATAGTGTTTAAGAGTCCAGCGACCACTTTAGACTAACTTCGCATTGGCTTAAGGTATTCTATAGGCTCTATAGCCATTTCGTCTAGAAGAAGAAGACGAGCGAAGAGAGCGAGTAATGATACTGACGAGCCTCTAAAGTTACCTACAGAGTGACAAAGTGCAATTTCAATTTATTTTATGACTTTTGCAATTCTGTAATCATTCTCAAATAACTAAGATTTTCCTTTGTATTATGGATACATTTAATAGCTAATGATGTAGACAACCTCCCTATCTAATGGAATTTTTGATTTGCTTTGTCTACCTATTGAATAAATCATTAAAAATGCGGATATTTTTCATAGCTCTATTTTCACTTGAGAACGTTTTAAAAAAAAAAACAGAAACAAAGGGGCGGAGATATTGTTAATTTAATTGTACATGTTAAATTTCATCATAATCTGACTAGTGGTTTTCATGAAATTTGAGTAGTGCGTTTGTATGGAAATTTCAGAGCGTCGCGGCCCTCTTAAAAAAATAGCCAATGAACTTATATCTCTATGATTTATGAACGGTAATGGAACTTACTTATGCACCTGTCAACACTGGGCGCCCCGTGGTCATATCAGCTCAAGCCGTGGAGTAAATACTGTGAGGAGAAGGCATTACAATATTTTTCCTGACAAAAATGTTGACAGAAACGACAACGAACGAGCGATTAAGATCAGCTCTGCAGTAATTTAAGTAAATATGTTTAACAGTGGGTGAATTTAAAATTATGGTGATGATGAATTTAAAACCTACGTAGGGTAACAGTAATTGTTGCAGCTTTCGATCAGATATACTTAATATAGTTATATGTATCTGATCGAGCGCTGATTGAGATCTGAAGTGCAGCTTATCTTTTTACTACGTGACATATCATTGTTGCACCTAAAAATAGTTTAACAAATCAACTTACAGAATCTTAATTTATTTAAATGTAATCTTGGAATGGCTTTCTATAAATAATAATAAACAAATAAATTCGGGACACTTCCACACACGGTCGCCTGACCCCAAACTAAGCAAAGCTTGTACTATGGCTGCCAGGGACTGATATACATAGTAGATATTTTAAAATACATACATAAATAGATATTAACACCCAGACATAGAACAAACACAAATGTTCATCACATGAATATTTGCCCTAGGCTCGAACCCACGCCCCCACGCTCAGACGGCAGGTTCACTACCAACTGAGCCACCGAGACAGTCAACTATTCTATACATATTTATTTTGTCTTTTTATTTATTCTGTGTTCACTTGTGCGTGATCAATTTTCAATATGCGCGTTTCTTTATACCATCTCTTCTGCTTTATTTCTCCATGGCGCACGTACTTCTGTAAGCACTTTTATAAGTACTTTTAACTCACACTCGTATGTCGAATTACGCAAAATGATTAATGCACAAATGGAAGCTCGTAATATTTGTTGCGTGTTTATTTTTTATAGCAACTATCTACTTTGAAATGTTGACGCTAACTGGCCAACACGTTTTTGATCGCAGGTGCTATGAATTGAGATGAGAACTATTATGATACTAGCCCACATTCTTTTGCTTATAAAAATATAGTTAACTATTTGAGCCCTGCGGTTTTATTCGTAACAGTTTACCTATTCAAGGTTTAAGCTTAAGGTCTAACCTCTATTCAAAATTTTGTCAAAGTCCATCCGTTTGAGCGTGAAGGAATAAAAAGCATACGCACACACTTTATAAATTACTAGCTGCGCCCCGCGGTTTCACCCGCGATGATAGCCTAGTTGGAGAAGGCCCGCCTCTCAAGCCAGAGGGAGCGGGTTCGAACCCAATCGACGGCACGCACCAATTTGTTCATTGTGTGAACATTTATTATATGCGTATTGAATGCTATCTGCTACATGAATGGAGCCTGGTGTATGGCGACAGGCTCGCCCCCTGTCCCATTTGGGACTGAATATCGTCCGACGAAGTGTGGGTGTTATATTACACCTCTGCCAGCCCCTTCGGGGGAAAGGCGTGACGATATATTGTGTTATTTCTAATAAGTAGGTACGTTTTTTTCAACTCTAGAAACTATTAAAAGCGCAATTAATGAGTAAGTAGGCCAATTGTAATAAGTCGTAGATGAGTAATAAAATTTTATTACTGTTTTATACTGTCTTAGTCTCTAACGCTGAGTGTACAAAATGTTTTATATGTGTTTGTTAATAAAGACATTTTAAAATCAAATCACTGTTTTATACTTTTGTATTCCTAACCCATTCTTTATTAATGTAACTTTTGCAACGGTAAGTATAAAATAATAAGTGGAAAATCAAGCAAAATAAATGCTAAAGGACTAATCTCGTAAAACATTGGGATACATCTGGATGTGTATACCAGTAGCCCCGCCCCGTCTGTGTCCCTAAACAAAACATACAAAAAAAAAAAAAAACTTGCTAAAATTATTGATGTCCTTTTCTAATAGGCAGTAACAACAACTACAGCTATATTTTAATTACATATTATATTAATTATAATTATACAGTCTGCCTTGTCTCTGTCCAACAAGCTAAGGGTATATTGCTCCATAATAAAACCAATCTGGACATATGGAATCCAACTGTGGTCAACAGCCAGTAAATCCAACACCTTGTGCCTCCAGAGCCCAAAACAATATTCTAAGGGTACTATTTTCAGCACCCTGGTATGCTCGCAACTCGGAAATCCATGAGTACCTGGAAATCCCTACTATCTCGGACGAAATCACGCGATACTCAGCCAACTACAAGGACCGCTTGACAACTCACCCAAACCCATTATCCAGTATGATTCTGCAGCCAAATCCAATTAGAAGACTTAAGAGACCGGACGTGCTGTCCCACTAAGGGGAGTTAGAGCAGTGGTTCTTCCTCGCTAAACGCTAACCACTTGCAACCCACCTGATTATAGTCTGAATGACTGATCGCAGGTCTAGAAATGGAAACAAAAAAAAATATTGATTACCTAGTATAAAAATTAGTATCTATCAAGTAAGTTCTTCAGAGTAATGTACATTTATATCCATTTGAGAAAAAGCAATTTCTTTCCGTTCCTTACCCCTTAGAAAAAAGGCGTGTAAAGATGGAATGAATAGGTTCATTTGGAGCTTTAATTAGAACTAGCTGCGACCCGTGGTTTCACCCACGGTCCCACAGGAACCGTTGATTTTTCCGGGATAAAAAGTACCCTATGTCCTTTTCTGTACCCTAAACAACATGTATGCAAAATTTTAAGACGATCTATCGGTTGAGTAGTTCAGACGTGAAAGCGTTACAAAGAAACAAAGAAGATGAACAAAGACTCACTTTTTCATATTATATGTAGTACCTTTGATTTTAGTCTAACCTCAAAGCAAACACTCATTGACTTCGTGTTACTTAACAACGCCATCTGCTGTTGTGTCGTTAAAGCAATTAGTTGCTCACAAAAAATAGTATTATTATTCGCCAATAGATGTCAGGAAGAGTCATATTTTTCAGTTGAGACTACTCAAACGCCTCCTTTTTGTTATTTTTCTTCCAAGTTTATGTTTAAGTTGATTATCGATAAAACACGAATAAAATGACATTTTCTAAAAATGATTCCTAGCTAGATCGATTTATCGCCCCCGAAACCCCCTATATACTAAATTGTATGAAAATCGTTGGAGCCGATTACGAGATTCCAATTATATATTTATACAAAAATTGCTCATTTAAAGATATAAGTACCTGGATGGCCGAGCTTTGCTCGGTATTTTTTTTTTTATTTTTTAATTGTGTTTTTTGGATAATAAACAATTGATTTTAGTCTAACCTCAAAGCAAACACTCATTGACTTCGTGTTACTTAACAACGCCATCTGCTGTTGTGTCGTTAAAGCAATTAGTTGCTCACAAAAAATAGTAGTATTATTATTTGCCAATAGATGTCAGGAAGAGTCATATTTTTCAGTTGAGACTACTCAAACGCCTCCTTTTTGTTATTTTTCTTCCAAGTTTATGTTTAAGTTGATTATCGATAAAACACGAATAAAATGACATTTTCTAAAAATGATTCCTAGCTAGATCGATTTATCGCCCCCGAAACCCCCTATATACTAAATTGTATGAAAATCGTTGGAGCCGATTACGAGATTCCAATTATATATTTATACAAAAATTGCTCATTTAAAGATATAAGTACCTGGATGGCCGAGCTTTGCTCGGTATTTTTTTTTTTATTTTTTAATTGTGTTTTTTGGATAATAAACAATTGATTTTAGTCTAACCTCAAAGCAAACACTCATTGACTTCGTGTTACTTAACAACGCCATCTGCTGTTGTGTCGTTAAAGCAATTAGTTGCTCACAAAAAATAGTAGTATTATTATTTGCCAATAGATGTCAGGAAGAGTCATATTTTTCAGTTGAGATTGATTATCGATAAAACACGAATAAAATGATATTTTTTAAAAATGATTCCTAGCTAGATCGATTTATCGCCCCCGAAACCCCCTATATACTAATTTGTATGAAAATCGTTGGAGCCGATTCCGAGATTCCAATTATATATATATATATATACAAGAATTGCTCATTTAAAGGTATAAGATAAGATAAGATATAAATAATAAACGCGAAGGAAGTCGCGGGGTGACAGCTAGTAGACATATAGATGTCTATTGATACCGATATCAATTCCATGCTATCAACTCATTCTGCGCGAGGTACTAATCACCTATGATTATCGTAAACTAGATAAGTACGACCGCAATTTTTCTATTTATATTTTTTACTTTGAGTTCTATTGATACGCATAGAGTGACTACCGTATAATGAAAAGTCATTCCCCTATTTGTTGAATGTTCAAACTAAAGTTTGCTGCAGCGCTGACACAATAATTAGTCGTCTAACCACACCGGCCAAACACACAGCGCTAGAAAGCTTTTCAGGCGTAGTTTTTATAAGATCAAAAACTGAAAGGTTCAAAACGAAATTTTCTTTCGTAAATTGGGCGCACGATAGCTACGAGTAGCAAGCAACTAAATGAAGGGCGGACAGATGGCTGCACTTTAACAGAAAACAGTAGTGATATGTGGTACGAGTAGCTTATCTTTTTCTAGTAACAGAACCGTTTTTTACATTACCGACCCCCAATTTTCAGTAAAGGTTACTGTAATGTAACCCCCAAGACTACGTCATAACAGTAAACCATATAATAATAATAATATTTAAGACACTTGCACACACGGTCGTCTGACCACAAACTAAGCAAAGCTTGTACTATGTCCGACAAAAACTGATACGCAAACATAATATATTTTTAAATAAATACTTGAATAGATAATTAACACCCAGACAAAGGACAAACGCAAATGTTCATCACATGAATGTTTGCCCTAGGTAGGAATCGAACCCACGCCCCCAAGCTCAGAAGGCAGATTATGATATGATTCTGTCTTTCATGAAAGTTTCCACAAAGCTTTTAACAAAATTAATTATTATTCCGTTTCAATTATTCCTAATGTTAAATTTTCACTTTTGTTAACAGGATTATTTAGTTCAGGGTCTACGACAATCCCTTACATCATGTATCAGTCTTATTTAATTTGTTTCTCGTTTTACACATTTACTGTAAAAATAATAAAAGAAAATTGAGTGTGAAATTGCAAACAATAATCTCTACGGAAATGACATGCTTATAATCACCCCTCTTTTCTATAGGAATAAGCAAAACCACTTCTCTCCATTTGCTACGATCCTGGCATACAGGGTCAACTGAGGCAAATGCATCTTAGGGGCAATTGCGTCTTTCGAAAATTACTGACAAACCCTTCACAAATTAGGCGCCACCTACATCTTTTTTATCTTTAGTTGCAATAATCTGTACAAGATGGCGTTAGCTGCCTAATTTGTGAAGGGTTTGTCAGTAATTCTCGAAAGACGCAATTGCCCTACAGACGCATTTGCCCTAGTTGTCCCTACACAACTATTCTAACTATGGAAACGTACTCTAAGTAATAAAAAATACGCCATAAATTATAACACAAAATAATTCAAGCAAAGCCCTTCGAAAAGAGCTGTCCTAACCTGCCACAAACAAGAGCCAAGTTCGCAAATATTTAGCTGTATTTTGTTGCACGGCAATGCGAATCGATTTTATCAGCAAACAACGTGTCAATTAAGAACCAGCGGGGCTATTCCTGCATGTCAGATTTTATCTTGGTCAGTCTCACACCTATGACTTTTCAAACGAGAGCAACAAGGACGAAAAGAGGCGAGATGAAAATCTCAAATGTTCGAATAGGGCCACAGGCGTCGCTGACTCGTTGTGGGTGTACCGCGAAGCTGAGATTTGACAGCCCGAAGTGTAATTGTAATGAGAGTATGTGATATCCTCCAAGAGCCTTCCAAACTATCTCCCTTATCATACGTTGCGTAGCCTCGGCATAGCTAAACAGTGTTTTTTCTTTAAAAAGTGATGATCACCTTGTCGGAGAAGACTCGCCTCTTAAGCCAGAGGGAACGGGTTCGGACCCAGCCGAAGGCACACACCAATTTCTTCATTGTGTGAACATATTATGTGTGTTATTATTGTCATCTGCTACGTAACTGGAGCCCGGTGAATGGCGACAGACTCGCCCCCTGTCACATTTGGGACTGACTATTGTCCGGTGAAGTGTGGGTATTATACACCTCTGCCAGCCCTTTCGGGGGAAAGCCGTAACGATATGTTATGTCGTCTTTTTCGATCGAGTATAAAATTTTAAAAAAGTAAAAGGACAAAGCACTGTCCCCCTTAGCAATAAACGTTCTTTGTCTTTTCAATCAAATTCAAAAATTTAAAGAAAGCAAAAGATAAAACACTGTATAGCTATTCCGATGCTATACAACGTTTATTAGCAAGGGGGGATATCTTTACTAATTGCGTTAGCGCATCCTGCCATAAAATTACAGGTATGAAGGACTTATGTCATAAAACTAGTAATGCCATATCCCTGAACAATTTTTCTTTTTACAATTTCTAATGATTTAAGTACTGTTGGAAACACCTAATTAGGTACCTGGGTTAGTATTTTGCCAGAGAACTACTTTTAAAACCATTTTAATTTACTATGCAATAAATGGTTGGAATGATGTATTGAATATAATTAGAACTATAAAAAAAAAATGAAATCCAGTCTAACCTATCTTCCTGTGAATCCATTTTATGATTTCAAAGATAATTAAACTAGAATTGTGAAGAAAATCTTTTTAAATACAAATTACATTCTGCAAAAAAATTACTTGATCGTAAACTCTATTTAATACCTCGCCGTCAGAAATGGTTTTTACGATCAAGTATTTTTTATTTATTTATTTAAACACAATTTTTAATTTCTTGGTTTTTAATGCGAGTGTCTAGGAATAGTTGTTTAGATGTAACTATAGGTTATATGAAGTATATACTCGCACTTTAAAAAATAAAGTCGTTTTTAATTAGATATAATATTTTTGTAAATATATAATTATCTACTTAATTTATCATATTACTTTAAATAACTTTTAACCAAAAAGTAAAACGCGAAATTCAAAGAAACATGTTTTCTGAGCAATTAAATAAAATAACTAATTATCTAATTAGAAGAAGAAAGTATTTAGTACCGTACTAATTGCATCATATTTTCCGAAGCTTAGTTCGCAAAATGGCAAAAATATTCGCAAAATGGCAACTTTTTTAATCTAGTAGAAAATTATGAGGCGTGAACAAAATAAAACCTACGATAAAATTTATTTGTTGTAATAAAAATGCAGAGGGTTATAAAAAGCTGACAACTTGAGATACTAGTTTTTATTTATTTTGGCTACAGTTTTATGCACATTAATAAATTAGTTTTATAGCTCGTTAATTTTTTTTTTTAATCGCTACTGTGCAAGTCTTGCACTTTTCGCTTTCAAAGAATCTGCTACTCATTGCGCCGATTTTATTACCCGACTGCGTAAGAGATTTCCATGATCAATGAGGTTTCTCTGGCTCGAAATACAGCCTAAACAGCTTGATGAATTTCGACATGTGAGGTGTCATTTGAATCGTTTGATAGTAGGAGTGACAAACGGTACACAATTTTTATTATAGGCAAGTCCGGAGTGTCAGACTACATTTTGCAGCCGGATTTTTAATTTTTATAATGTTACTTGTTTTGTTATGACTCTGACTTAACTCTGACTCGGAAAGCCGGTCTTACTGACAAATACCGAAAAATACTAACATCCATTAATACACTAGCTTACACGATCAGTAAATATCACGGTTTGCTAAATACTAACGAACCACATTTTAAACTGAACGTCTAGAGTTCGCCTTAGGCGCAATTTACACAGGCCGGAAGTCAGGCGAGAATGCGCCGCGGACACGGTACAAATCGTAAAAATTGTGAAACGACGTGCCTGCGCCATGTCGCTTGTGTATAATTCAAAACATGGCGCTTTCATGGATTTTTATCTTAACAAGTTTAGAGCGGCACCACGCCTGTACCATGTCCGAGGCCATATAAAATCCTCGCCTTACATCCGGCCTATATAATTTGCGCCTTAGGCCGCAGTCCCAAAGACGTATGAGAAAGATGAGCAATGGCATACGTAGCCAAAAAAACCAGTCAAGTGCGAGTCGGACTCGTGCGCGAAGGGTTTCGTACCATTACCTAATAAAGCGGCAAAAAAAATCACGTTAGTTGTATGGGAGCCCCTTAAATATTTATTTTATTCTGTTTTTTAGTTTTTTTTTTTGTAGCTGCAATAGAAATACAATCTGTGAAAATTTCAATTGTCTAACTATCATGGCTCATGAGATACAGCCTGGCGACAAACGGACAGACGGAGCCTTAGAAAAGATACGACATATTACCTTTCGTCGTTGTACGTGTAAGAATAAGAACTGATTAATGGGAAAATGTTGGGCGCGGCGCTGATCTGAGAATATCACCCCAGCTAACTAGATAAGCTCAGACAGATAGAAATCGAAGTCTCACCATAAGGGTTCCATTTAATCATTTTGGTACGGAACCCTAAAAACGAGGAAATGCAGTCCTAGCATTTCTCACCGGCCTTAGCCAACTTGCTAGGACCTATCAAACTACCTGAGGAATTTCTTCTGCCCACAGTTACGTAGGTTCGAGTGCGTTCTTTTAAAGACCTTCTTTAATTTATTGGTATTTAATTGGTATAAAAAGGTTATATACTTAGGATAGCAGTCGTTAAATCTTTCCCGGTGCTTGGCTTTATAAGTATTTTAACAAAAAAAATATATATGTAGGTAACTACATAAGACTTAAAGTCAAGCACCGAGAGATATTTAACGACTGCTATCCTGCATATCCTTTTTTTTTTTTTGTTAAGTGGGAGGAATTTTTTTTTATGATTGAATGGGCCCGCGTTTGACCGCAACACACCTGATGGAAAGTGAGGATGCGGTCTAAGATGGAGCACGCTTGCCCATGAGGTGCCTATTCACTCTTGTCTTGAAGAGACCCAGGTTGTATCCATTGCTGAGGAACACCGAGCCCACGCACTTCCCCTTCTGGGGCAGGGGTTTAGGGAAGGTAGTATGTGGAAATTGGACCCACTAAAATCCTCCCCCGTGAGTAGTCCTCCGCCAAGGTGGCCGAGATGGGGTCGCGCTAGCAAAATCCCCGACAAAATCCTTATCCTTACCTACATAACCCAGCTGACCCCTATTCAGAGTTACTCAAATACTTTCGCCCGTGCTAAGTCTAACGCCACTATTCGCTAACATAAAAATTAAGTGCTATGAAGCAATAATCTCATAATATTCGTGATCGAAATGACAGGGATGAGTCAGCGATTGAGTTTAATGAATTTCTCTCACGTCATAAAAGTTACGCCACAATAATCTCTATTTAATGTTATAAATACAAAGAAAGTAATCCGTTTTATGTAACAACGAAATTTTTTGAAACCACTAGTCACGACGCTTGGCGCTATTAATATGTTCCTTAGAAATCGGTCTCTGTGACTAGTATGAATTTTCAAAATTGACCCCGCATTTTTGGAGAAAAATGGTGACAGACACAAATCGAGCTCTCAAATCGATGCACGAAATATTTTAACAAGTTCGTTCCTAACTAGATGATTTAAAATGTTCCTAATTGTTGAGAACTGGCTTAAAGGTAGATAGGTAATACTTCAATTCAGAAAAGCGGGAAGGATAAAGATCGCGTTGAAACCCGAAACGGTGATAGGGACAAATGTCAAAACAGCTACACACCAAAATCAGTAACGTCATACATAAGGCCGACATAGATAGCGACAAATAGCCCAGAAAATTATCGGTCGGAATTATTACGATGCTGAGTAATAAGCCTAAAAAATTTAACTAAAAGTGTGTTGTGTAAAAGTGTGTGTGTGTGCTGTGACAATTTATTATTATTATTTTATTTTCATTTAGGTATTTGTGACATTTTTTATTTCATATTTCGTTTCAATTTAATAATTAATATCTTATTTTAATTTAATTATATTCTAACTTACAACGTTTATGGGATGAAATTTGGCACAGAGATAGATTATAGTCTAGAATAGCACATAGGATACTTATAACCGCGGGTGAAACCGCGAGGCGCAGCTAGTGCTTCATAATTATGTCTGAATCTCTGTCTACCGTTACAGGTCGTATTTCTTACCAGATTCTCTTGAAATTATTTGAGTAGGTTCAATAATTATACAGAGTTTTTTTTTTTTAATGTTGGTGATTTAATATTTTTTTTCGAAAATCATATTACAAGTATCTAGGAATCTAGGAATGCGACCTGTACAGGAGGGCAGACCAGGGCTACAGCTCATAGAGCTACTATTTATTACTGGAATCGCAGGCATAGTACCCCGTGTAACAGTTGCAGCGCATTACGCATGCCTATTGATACTACACGCGACAGAGAAAGTGAATCTGAAGAATTCGGCAAAAAGAACAACGCAAAGGAGCCATGGTAACATAACTGACAGATAGTAGGGTTGTCACACGCCCGAATGATAAAGTTTGAAAATACTAAGAACTCTACTAATATTATAAACGCGAAAGTTTGTAAGAATGGATGGATGGATGGTTGTTTGTTACTCTTTCACGCCAGAACGGCTGAACAGAACTGGATGAAATTTGGCACAGAGATAGATTATAGTCTAGAATAACACATAGGGTTTTTAGCACACATTTTTTAACCGTGGATGAAACCGCGGGGCGCAGCTAGTATAACATAAAGATGGTGTAACATGATGTGGTGGGTCCCGCAGACAAACGAAAATGGCGAGCCAGAATCACGTAGAAAATCACAAAACCGAAGATCTTGATATCAACATTTATATCACACACAACCCAAGACTGAGCCATGTAAAGGCATCTTATAAGAAAAGCGCCAAGTAAATAGGAAATTGGACTAGAATAAAAATAAGGGAATTGAAAGGTTGACAAAATTGTCAACTTAAAATAAATAAATAAACATTGATGGGTCAGCTAAATATGCTGCGATTAGCGACAAAACGTGTGAGCATTTCCTTCGTTAGGATTTCTATTGGCGAAGACTGACTGATAACATTTTGTCGTAACGTGTTCGCGTATCTGCCTTTTCATAAACCTTATAAAACGCACTCCCGGCAAGAGGCTCGCACGGCGAACTATTTTACAAGAAAATGATACGCGTTCTCGATACGGTGCGAAGTTTGGCTTCAGTCAGTATCCTTATGCCGTGAAGCAGATAATTATATGATTTGTCAATTGTTAATTGTCATTGGTGCCAGCCCTACCAGCTAAGACCAGCCACCCGCGTCACAGACCACTAACATCTGCTGACAGCCGTGACAATTAAGTTAAGTTTTTTCACCACTTTTTACTCCCAACAAATTGTTCACTTTTTACACCGATGAAAGTGATAGAAAAACCATCGTTATGTTACTACAGCCTTTGTGGCCGCGACGCCTCTTCAAATACAGCCAGTCCACTTTGCACGTGCGATTTAGAACTCTATTTCAACGGATTAAAGATGAAATTGTCTACAACGACGGAAAGTAATCATATGAGCCTATAATCAATACTCGTATGTAATTTATATGACAATAAAGGGTATAATTGGTTGTTTTGGGTTACTCTTGTTATGTAAAAAGTGTTGGAAATCTGATCACCTGTATGTCAGTAAAAGTGTTGCTGCGAGCAATTGGAGCTGGTGAGAAAAGGTCTTTTTGGTGACTCAAATATCACGAATGCTACTTTTGATTTCTCTTCTTGAAACTGACAGTATATTGACACTAATTAGTTGATATAATATGTAACAGTCTGGTAGATTGTCATGTAAGTATATTATGCTTACTTTTATAAGTTTTATAAAAGTAAGCGAGAGAGAATAGCGTTGATAGCCTAGTTGGAGAAGGCCCGCCTCTCAAGCCAGAGCGGGTTCGGACCCAGCCGAAGGCACGCACCAATTTGTTCATTGTGTGGACACATGTGCGCATTGTACATATATTATGTCATCTGCTACATGACTGGAGCCCGGTGTATGGCGACAGGCTCGTCCCCTGCCACATTTGGAACTGAATATCGTCCGGCGAAGTGAGGGTGTTGTACACCTCTGCCAGCCCCTTCGGGGGAACAAGCGTGACGATATGTTGTGTTATAAGTTTTATCTTTATGGGTCATTACATTTACAGGAGCAAGGATTAACTTAATTCACTACTATTCAGACGAAAAGTTTATTAAAACACCACTTTGACGTCTTTAGAAAAAATGTCAAACACTATTATTTCCTAAAGTTCTATACCTGCAGATGACTATACGATATTGCGTAGTTAAATTCTTAATCGCGTGTTACTAGATTTCACTCTTATATTGTTTAAACTCAAGATTAGCTTCTAACACTTGGTGGCACAAGACGGTTTTCAGTTTAACCTCTGATGAGCAGCTAACTTCGAGTTAAAAGATAACCCAAGCTTCTGCACGTGGTCGTATCAAAATCGTTTTGGTACAAACGTTGGAACTACGTCCATACTTTCTAAGTGATATTTAAAATCAGCTTCATTTTGAAAAACCTTAAAAAAAACAAACAAAAAATTAGATAAATAAAGCTGTTGATAAAACTAGTGACTCTATTATGAGCTGTAATAGACCTCGAACCGATGTCAGTCTTGCTCTTCAGGTCGCATCCCACAACCGATTCTCATGAAGTTTTGTGAGCAGATTCGATAATTACACAGACTTTTTTTCTCGTGTTAATAATTTTAATTAAATTTAATGTTTTATTAAATTTTAACAATTTCAAATATTATTCATTTAAGTTTTTGGAATTTAAATATAATTTCAATAAATTCCAAAAACCGTGGAAAATTTACAAAATTGGGTGATTTTTTTTACAAAAAAAAAATCATATCTCCGCAATTTTGAAGACAGAGATCCGGACAGAAATCCAGAAAGAATTCGAACATACGAAAGCATTTTTGTCGAAGCTGAAGCTTGTCGTTCCGCTTACAAACGCCCGCTAAGTCGATAACGAGGACTGAAACCTGGACGCTCTGGACTCCATCGAAAAGCGCGCCAAACGGCTTATTAACAATGACTCGTTGATTGAATCCAAGCTTCAGAGCTTGTCTCACCGGCGTGAAGTGGCCAGCCTGTCGGTATTCTACAGAATACACTACGGCGAGTGTGCACAAGAACTGCACGACCTGATCCAGCCATCGCCGTTCTTTTATAATTGTACCAGGCGCACCAGTAAAAGACACCCTCTAATGGTGGAAATTCCGCTAAAACGCACTAAGCATTTCAAGTCAACTTTTCTTGTAAGAACTGCAGAGGTGTGGAACTCGTTGCCTGTGTCTGTCTTTCCACCTAAATACAATCCGGCGGTGTTAAAGAGTAAAGTGAATAGGTATCTCCTAGGCAAGCGTGTTACACCTTCGATCACGTCGACGCTTCCCATCAGGCGAGTCAGTGGTCAAACGCATGCCTAGTCTATTGTAAAAAAAAAACCTGAACTCTACAAGCCTTTCATTTTAATCAACCACACTCTAATGTTAACATTAAAATACAAAGGCTAGCTATCTCGGCACTACACACAGAGACAATGTCCAATAAACACCATAAACGTCGCACTTAACACACACAATACACCGTAAGTAGCCCCAGAGAGAACGAAATACAAGATATGACTATTGCAAGTGCATAGATTAAATTCGTGCCTAACCACGCCCGCAAACACACGCAATATACGGGAACCGAGAACATGGTTTCCTATTGTTACTTCATAGTGTTGATTTATGCCATCTCTGTCGTAACTACTCTGTGGATTTATTTGGAAGCTCTACAATGTTGTTATAATTATAAGTTCGTGGAAATGACTTAATTGCTTGGTTTAATAATCTTACTGTAAATACAATTTCGTATGGCATAGTTGTTAGGCTCTGCTAACTAAATTTGTGAACCTAAAAATCAAAGATTGTAAAAACTTTAAGACTCTTGTTAATATTTTCTAAACCACCTGACCGACATAGATAAAATTTATATGGCACCACCTCTGAAGTATACCAACCAAAAAAAAAGTATCATCAAATTCGATTCATAATTGGCAGAATAATCGCGCATAGGTACGAAAAAAAACATTTAGTCGAATTGAGAACCTCCTCCTTTTTTGAAGTCGCTTAAGAAGTAACATGAAGCTCTAGCTTCAAGTTACTTTTTCACTTTGTCACAGACGTATAAGAAGAAGTGCTAGATGTAAATAAGGAGGTTCTATGTTCCTCTTTTTTTAAGAATTGCAAATCATATTTTGAAAGTAGATAAAATAGGTATGTGTTTAATCCGTACTGTCAACTTTAAGTACGAGTTAAAGGTAACACTAATGTGCTAAAGTAATTTTCTAATTTTACATTTACATGGCAACATTGTGGCTTTAATGTAATCAGCTTAGCCTAAGGAGCATTTGTTTTAAAAGGGGTTAAGTAAGTAGTTTCCCATTTTAACATTGTAAGAAAAAGCGAGTGGAAAAACAAACTAAATGACATAAATGAAAGGAAGGCCTATGGCAAGCGGTAAAATAAATAAATATTCAAGACTAACTAAGCAAACTTGTACCTACCATGTCTGCGTAAGACTGATATACAATTATGGTATTGGAGCCTGGTGTATGGTGGCTGGCTCGCCCCTTATTACATTTGGTACTGAATATCGTTCGGCGAAGTGTCGCGTGTTGTACACCTCGGCCAAGCCCTTCGTTTTAAAGGCATGACGATATGACGACAATTATACTATTATATTATAATTTTTTTAATCTTACTTATATAGCACACACTCATATTAAGACTCAGACATAAAACAAACACAAATATTCATCACATAAATGTTTGCCCTAGGTGGGAACCGAAACCAGGCCTCAGAAGGCAGGTTCACTAGAAGCTGAACCACCGAGGCAGTAAAAAAATAATGAAAAGAGAAAAAATAAAACGAAACACCGTCACGCCTTTCCCCGAGGGGGCTGGCAGAGGTGTAATACAGCACCCACATTTCGCCGGACGATATTCGGTCCCAAATGTGACAGGGGGCGAGCCTGTCGCCATACACCGGGCTCCAGTCATGTAGCAGATGACATACAATACGCACATATCGAGGGGTGAGTGATAGAACCCGATAAATCGAAAAAAAACTAATTTTAGTTTAAAAGTCTGCTGTACCCAAAATCCTACGCTCTTTTTAGCTATAAAATCCAATAGGTCATTTTAAGGCTCAATACAAAAATATTCATTCCAAATAATCCAATAAGTGCTATTTTTTTATTTTATTTTAGGTTACAATACTGTAAAACAAGTTATACGAAAAAAAAAAAGTTTTCTTTTGTGAAACAACCACAATACCCTACTTATAGCCACCATATATGAAGGTAATGCTTATGGTCAAAATGGCTATTTTGGTTTATCGGAGTTTAACACTGAGGTAAATTTCCAAAAAATCGAAATTAAGCTAAAGTTAAAACCTATCAAATATAATTTTCGGGATATAGCTCTATGTGATTTTTTTTAAATACAACGTGTTTTAAAAATCTAAATCCAGTAAGTATATTTAATGTATTAAATAACTGAAAAATATCGTAAAGAATCATATTATATTTACTTAGTGGGTATTCGCACTATCCGGAATCAAGCGCTTTACTCAAACTCTTGCGATACAAAACCCAGTAAGGTGTCTTTGAGCTTTGCGCCCGTGACGTCATGCGAAGTGGAGCGTCTCCCGCCAATCGCAGCCGAGCGTCGCGCGCGATAATGCGCTAGATTTCGCGTGCGGGGCGCAGCGGCTGCCGCAGTTGCATGATAACACGCGCCATGATTACGCGCCCCGTGGTTTTCTCTGCTAGTATTTTAAGCAAGGAGTTGATTTTTTTTATTTAAAATTTACCTGCACGGACTCCGGGGACCGGGACTTTTGTTAACATAAATCTTTAATTATTATTTGAGGGGAATACAGGTAAAGGGGGGTTAGTTATTAAGTCTTAATATAAGGTTAGGTTAAACGTTATCAGATTTACTTATTGCATTGTGAGTACACCACGAGCAGACCAGCGACCCGCAAGCAGCATCCGATCACGAGTATGACGCATGTGCCAGTCAGAGTTGAAATTTAAAAGTAAGTACATAGAAAAAAATCGAAGTAAATAGCTTCGACGTGAAAGAATTTAAATACAGTGAGATGATGGACCTGAAGCAGTTAAGTGCTCTCCTGATTAAGAATAAAAACAATGACAATAAAAACGAAACCGTAAACTGGCTTAAAATCAAAAAAATTCGATATGTAAAAGGAGATTTAAAGATTCACTACAGCTATATCCGTCAGTTGCCTAATTTTACGAACCGCATAAGCAGCAGAACTAAGTCTCCCAGACAGCGCATTAATATGTGGACCCCATTGCAGTTTAGAATCAATGCTTATACTCAGGAACACCTTCCCGATAGTGAAGCAGGTTGCCGGATTTTAAGGTAATCGTGTCCTCACCCTCTCTACGGACTTCGGATAACCCCACAATATCCCAGCGCAACCTACTCAACTCTTCCTCCAGCTCAGCAACCTTCTCGTCAGTCCTCATTGTGCGCACGTTGTGCGTTACCAGGGCCAGTCGTCGTTTGGTATGACAGCCGTGCATCTGCCAGCCATTCTTAGCACCCCCTGCTCCGCCGTTACCGGGGCCGCTGTCGTAGCCCGGAATAGCATCGCTGCTGGGGACTGGGGGCCTGGTCGTATTTGTGCTCGTCATTTAGGGGGGAGTTTGCCCGTAATCGCCACGCTGGGCAGGCGTGGTGGCGATCGCAGAAAAACGTAGCTTCGCGACAAGGATGCTGCTGCCCATCCCTGCCCTGTGCCATTTTAGCTACGTTTTATTTCGAATGGTTATACCGCCATTTGTCGGTTCCGCTGTACCTCAGTCGGCTCTTACGACGCCTGGTACTAGAGGGGGGTGCTATTCTACTCTGCCGGCACACCACGGCAACCGTCTAAAGCGAGCGGTCCGCGCTATCTACGGAATGGGTCCCCGCGAATCATTGAGAGATTTATTTAAAGAAATAAATATATTAACTTTACTTTTCTTTGTATGTCTTTGAAAATATTATGTACGTTCGCAAAAATCTACATAAATTTAAATTGAACTGTGACTGTCACAATAATAACACTAGAAATAAGGATAGGGTAGCTGTACCGAGATTTAGTTTTAGACTGCATTCGTTTTTACAATATTATCCGAAAAATATAACAGGGCTCACTGAGGGAAAATTCAAATCACATGTAAAAACTACATTAATGAAAAGAGGGTATTATAAGGTTAAGAATTATTTAGAAGATAAAGATGTCTGGAGCCTTCCACTTCCGCCAAGTAGCTACTAGTATTTATAGATATTACCTAGTTGTAAGCCAAAATTTGTGAGACTGTAATTTATTTATTATTTGAAAAAATAATGCCCCTCAGTTTCTTGCCTGTTCTTCTGAGTACAGGCTCTTTATCCAAACAAGGCGGTCGAGTCTATTTAAATAACTTTGACGTTCATAAGTGTATCTTTGATTCCTAAATTGAATAAAAACACTTTGACTTTGACTTTGAATCAAAAGGGATATTCCAAAAATGGAGAATATCTAAATATTTGACGAAAAAAAGGAATACAAAGATGCAGTTGGAATCTATAGACGGCCACTACTTTTCGGCTGAAAAATTGAAATTGTTTTCCAAACTAACTAACTTTTACCAATTTTAATCATTCATATTCACCTAAATATTCTTAGTACGTACGGAACCCTCAGTGCACGAGTCTGACTTGCACTTGGTCGGTTAATTTTAAGCAATAAAGTAGATTTTAAGTTTGATTTTCATACTAATAAACCGTGCAATTGTAAAATTGTCTATTTTATTTTGTGATGTAATCCAATAAGCTCATCCTTTAATTTACTTAAGTCTGTTTTTTTATAAAAGCTACATTACTACTTTTGGTAATCATGAATAATAATAAAATACAATATGTAATCTTCATAAATAGTTAAGAATTTACACATGGTTTTCACAGAAAATCATTTTTTTATTGGCAAGAAACTTTAACATGGAATATCTCGCAACTCACTTTTATGAATTTATCGGGTTTTATCACTCACCCCTCGATATGTTCACACAATGAACAAATTGGTGCGTGCTGTCGGCTGGGTTCATACCCGCTCCCTCTGGCTTGAGAGGCGGGCCTTCTCCCAACTAGGCTGCCATTGCTTTCGCTTTAAAACGAAACAGTTATAAATTAAAGAGAACGAAAAACAAAGGTATATAGTTAATTTTTGTTATCTATTTCTTATTGGGTTATTCAATGATGAATCAGAGAGAACAATACTTTTTTATTCAGTAAAATGCATGCATTTGGTCATAATTTCTCTTGATGTTAATTCTTCACAATCCTTGCCTATCGACTAGACCCGTATTAACATCTTTGTATATAGAATTACAGAGTGCACTAAAAATAAAACGCATAATAATTTTAACGAGAACGTCATGACATGACTCGTGGATCTCGTGATAGATATAGCATTCTCCGCCACACGAAATAAAAAATAACGCAGAAGCGTGAATTGAAACATAGTAGTAGAAATACAGTGCGACATGACTTATAATAAATAAAAAAAGGCCTCATGATGTGCTGTAGCCGGGGCTTTATTCTTACGCGTGAGATAATTTTTGGTTCTTGTCTCTCTCGTTTGAGAAGTCGTACCTAGGAGTGCGAGTAACCATGCAAGACAACACATCTGACGCGTCAGAATACGTATCTGTATCTGTCCATCATGTACACTGAGATCAGTAACGTAAAAAAATAAAAAACTCGTCCTTCGTTTCGTCGGTAAAAAACCGAAAACCTCACAAAGAGCTGTATGTAGCTAACCATTGACCTAGCATAGAAATGAAGACATGTATTTGGCAAGGCACTAACAATGCTTCAGTTGTTGCAGTTTCAGTACAAAACTGCAGTATTGTTGCAGTTGCATTACAGTTGTGTTTCAGTCTTCCGTCAGCGACGGTGAAGAGAAAAGAAGATAATAGAAGCTAGCTATCAGAGATTACGGGCTAATAATGATCATGATGATAAAATATGAGTTAGACAGATATAGGTACCCTAACTAATGTCATAAATACGAGAGTGAGTTTTTTTGTTTGTTCATTTGTTTATTACGCTTTCACGCCTCAACTACTCAACAGATCGTCATGAAATTTTGCATACACGTTGCCAAGAGTCCAAAAAAACAGGAAATATTTTTCAACCCGAAAATATTTACGATTTCGGTGGGACCGCGGGTGATAGCGCGGGGCGCAGCTAGTAACTCCAAAAATATTACCCCCTCTTTAGCAGTCAGTCAAAAACAAAACGACAGCTGTAATTCTTCTTTTGACCACGTTTATAATAAACCATGTCGTAGTGTGGGTGCCTTCGTACCTAGTCAAGTCGGCTTTGCAAGTGGCGTGCAAAATATAAGGTAGCCGTTCGAATTGATGCTTCGCATTAGTATTTATTTGCTTTTTTGTATTTTATTGCGGCTGGGCCCTTGTGATCGGTTTATTACGTCTTCACTAGATGCAGAGTTATCTAATGAGTGGAATAGCTCTTTGAGGACGAAGATTTAAGTAACTATTCATTCATGTGATGAACATTTCTGTTTGCTCTATGTCTGGGTGTGAATATCTATTTGAGTATGTATTTTGTTTGTATGTATTTAAAAATATCTAAGTAAGTATGTATAATACAATACAATAGTATAGTATGTATAATACTTATTACAATAAGTATTATACTATATATTATATATTTTATATATATTATATATTATATTATAACTTAATACAATAATATACAATAGTATAGTATGTATAATACTTACTTAGATATTTTTAAATATATACTCAAATACATATTCACACCCAGACATAGAACAAACACAAATGTTCATCATCTGTTTCATCGTCTCTGTTTAGTAGTCTGGGTAGTAGTCTGGGTAGTAGTCTCTGGCAGCCACAGTACAAGCTTTGCTTAGTTTGGGGTCAGGCGACCGTGTGTGCAAGTTTCCCGAATTTATTGTTATTATTATTGTTTATAACTAGCTGCGCCCTGCGGTTTCACCCGCGGTCCCACAGGAACCGTTTATTTTTTCGGAATAAAAAGTACCCTATGTCCTTTTCCGTACCCCAGACAACATGTATGTTAAATTTTAAGACGAATGGTTGAGTAGTCGAGACGTGAAAGCGTTACAAACAAACAAACGAACAAACTCACTTTTGCATTTATAATATTAGTTAGGATTTACGATTGTAAAATTAATTACAGTGTATTCAGGCTTAAATTAACAACTGAAAATAAAATCTTAAACTTTTAGAACAGGATTATAGTCATGAATGCAGAATCTAACCTTAGCAATAAACGTGTTATATCCTTGGAATAGTTATACATACTGTGTTGTTTTTTTCGATGGAGCTTACAATTTAAAAGAAAGGAAAAGACATAACAACATACAACATTACAAACATTACAACATTATAAACGCGAAAGTTTGAAAGAATGAATAGAATAGAATAATTTTTATTGTCATTAAGTAACAGTTCTTAACAATTTTAGCCAAAAAAATTAATTAAGGATGCTCCTATAATGGACTCCTCAAAAAGGTAATTACAAACAATTACAAAAGCATTTGGTAATATTATTAAAGTCTTGTGTCTCCCTCAAAAAACGACAATGACAATATTGCGCGGGTATCCAGACTAGGTATTCTAACTATGTTCAAACTGTAAAAGAAATTCAAATAAATCTAATTCTAAGTCAGCTGTATAGGGGCTTCGTCAAATAAATAGAAAAAAATAATGAAAATAATGTTAATTGTAATACTAAAATTGTAAACCTTTAACTTCTAGAAATAAATTAGTTCTATGGCATCGTTATTAAAATCGAATGGATGGATGGATGGATGGATGTTTGTTACTCTTTCACACCAGAACGGGTGAACAGATCTGAATAAAATTTGGCACAGAGATTGATTATAGTCTAGATAGCAATTTGTGAAGGGTTTGTCAGTAACTCTCGAAAGACGCACTTGCCCCTCAAACGCATTTGCCCCAGTGGACCCTAGCTATTACATCAACATCACAAATAGATTCTACGCAGAGTTCAATCCTGGTCAATATATTCGTAACTGCTCATAACTGTTTGCATAAAGCGATTCAAAAAAAAAAAGGTTAATCCATCAGAAATCTATAAATCACGCGCGGGCTTGTTGCTTTGAGATGTAGTAATAATTTGACTTGCTGCGCGTCGCGGTTTTACCTGCAGTCCTACAGAAACTAGTATCACAACTCAATTAAGTTTGAATTTTACAAAAAAAAAAATTATTTTTTTATTTTTTTGGTTTTTTAAAAAATACCTCTAAATGAATTTTATCTAAATCCATGCAGCCGTAACTAAGTTGAGTGCTTTGTGGCGAATATAAATAATTATATTAATATAAATATGTAATAAGTAATTAAGAATATAAATATAAATATGTAAGTAACTTTAGTTCCAAAAGCTTCTAATTAAGAATATAAATAAAAATATGTAATAAGTAACTTTAGTTCCAAAAGCTTCTAATTAAGAATATAAATATAAATATGTTAGTAACTTTAGTTCCAAAAGCTTTTAATTAAGAATATAAATATAAATATGTAATAAGTAACTTTAGTTCCAAAAACTTCTAATTAAGAATATAAATATAAATATGTAATAAGTAACTTTAGTTCCAAAAGCTTCTAATTAAGAATATAAATATAAATATGTAATAAGTAACTTTAGTTCCAAAAGCTTCTAATCAAGAATATAAATATAAATATGTAATAAGTAACTTTAGTTCCAAAAGCTTCTAATCAAGAATATAAAATATAAATATGTAATAAGTAACTTTAGTTCCAAAAGCTTCTAATTAATAATATAAATAAAAATATGTAATAAGTAACTTTAGTTCCAAAAGCTTCTAATTAAGAATAAAAATATAAATATGTAATAAGTAACTTTAGTTCCAAAAGCTTCTAATTAAGAATATAAAATATAAATATGTAATAAGTAACTTTAGTTCCAAAAGCTCAAAAATAACTTTTAAAGTTTGAGCCATTACGGACCATCTCTGCTTTTTTCCCCTTTCTGTTTTTGTTTTTTGTTTTAGTTACGCGTAATTTTGTTCGAAAATCTACACTTTCTACTAACCACCGAAAGTGTGAAAATAACCCAAACGCATCCTAACTAACGCGTATTCAATCAAACGTAATTAGAAGGTTCCGTACATCCGTCCAAAGCGTACCATAGTCGAGCAGGGTCCGGAGTTTCCTGCTCATTTATCAAAATAAAAAGAGGTTAGCCTCTGTGATATTGCTCTTACCGTTACTTGGTTAGTAATGCTTCAAAAATGTACTTTGCTTCAGGCAAAGGTTACTGTTGTTTTGAGTTTACAATCGAACACAGAATGATAGTAGACTACCTGCGCCCCGCGGTTTCACCCGCGGTTAAAAACTATCCCATATGCTATTCTAGACTATAATCTGTCTCTGTGCCAAATTTCATCCAGATCTGTTCAGCCGTTGTAGCGTGATTGAGTAACAAACATCCATCCATCCATTCTCACAAACTTTCGCGTTTATAATATTAGTAGGAAGTAGGATAGGGTAATCTACTATATTTACTAAGTACTTAGCAACAGTATAGCAAGCAAGCAAGTGGCTAGTGGTCTAATACATAACATAACATATCGTCACGCCTTTCCCCCGAGAGGGCTGGCAGAGGTGTAAAACAACACCCATATTTAGCGGGACGATATTCAGTCCCAAATGTGACAAGGGGCGAACCTGTCGCTATACACCGGGCTCCAGCCATGAAGCAGATGACTCACAATTCGTACATTATATTCACGCATGAACAAATTGGTGCGTGCCGACAGCAGGAATCATACCCGCTCCCTCTGGCTTGAGAGACAGGATTTCTCCAACTAGGCTATCATCGCTTCCAATAATAATACCAGCGCTTCGTGGTATAATAATACCAGCATAATACCAGTACCAGTATAATAGTGCTTTACTTACCTATTCTCAGCTAAATTGCATTCACAAATCTATTTAAATTCTTATATTTTAAGTGGTGCGAACGTCTCGAAGTAAGATCTCGCGACCCGTATATACATAATGTAGGCATATACATATATCCGCACACCCATCTTTAAGAGTCCGTCGACCACTTTAGACTAACTTCGCATTGGCTTAAGGTATTCTATAGCCATTTCGTCTAGAAGAAGAAGACGAGCGAAGAGAGCGAGTAATGATACTGACGAGCCTTTAAAGTTACCTACAGAGTGACCAAGTGCAATTTCAATTTTTTTTATGACTTTTGCACTTCTGTAATCTTTCTTAAATAACTAAGAATTTCTCTTGTATTATGGATTCATTTAACAGCTAATGATGTAGACAACCTCCCTATGTAATGTAATTTTTGATTTGCTTTGTCTACCTATTGAATAAATCAGTCAAAAGTGACCCCTTAAAAATGCGGATATTTTTCATAGCTCTATTTTCGCTTGAGAACGTTTTTAAAAAAAAACCAAGAACATAGGGGCGGAGATTTTGTTAATTTAATTGTACAAGCTAAATTTCATCATAATCTGACAAATAGTTTTCAAGAAGTTTGCTTAGCGCGTTTGTATGGAAATTTCAGAGCGTCGCGGCCCTCGTAATGCTCATTATTAGTAATGGTTTTATGAGATACCAGCTACCCGCCTCGGCTTCGTAGTACCTTTGTTGAAAAATTAACTAACTGATAGTAAAAACCGCATCAAAATCCATTGGCTACTTACTATGTAAATAGAAGATGGATATCCTTACTTATTTTAAAATCGGAAGTAACTCTGTCTGTCTGTCTGTTTGTAGGCTTTTCACGGCTAAACGGCTGAACGGATCTTAATGAAATTTGATAATTAGATACAGTATATCACAAGGAAGGTTTTTGAATACTATCCTACTAATATTATAAACGCGAAAGTTTGTAACAATGGATGGATGGATGGATGTTTGTTACTCTTTCACGCCAGAACGGCTAAACAGATCTGGATGAAATTTGGCACAGGGATAGATTATTTTCTAGAATAGCACATAGGATACTTTTTAACCGCAGGTGAAACCGCGTGGCGCAGCTAGTTTTTTAAATAAATGCAAAGAAAGTCACGGGGAACAGCTAGTATAATGATAATAAAAATAGAGAAGAGAGGCATAATTCATTAATGTCAACAAATTTCATGTACGGCACTCGAGCTGTCGTCGACCAAATATCTATACAAATATCAAGTTTCCATAACAGGCAGAGACCTCGTTTCCCTCGATCAAAATACAATGTAACAACCAAACTTAAAGTCTTAAACAAAGGCTGGCAATCCATCAAGCTGTGTTACAAACCCACTTGCATTTTCACATAAGTTGCCTCCCTAGCTCTGTAAAAGCTCACGACTCTCACCTCTCTGTATCAGGCAATCTGCAACAAGATAACGAGCATGTTAACAATAGGTTATTAGCAAAGAAAGGAATAATTTTAAAACGAGCCTTTGCGCACGCACTGGCCACTGGCTGTGAGACTGTGAAACATTTTCTCGAGAAAAATAAACGTTTTAGCATAGACTCATGTTCAACTTTGGAAGGAGTGAGCCAAAGGCCTTTTTAATAGTACCAAGACCAAGTAATGACAGACCCAAAAAGACAAAATAATGCCCCTTGAGTTTCTTGCCTGTTCTTCTGAGTAGAGGCTCTTTATCCGAACAAGGCGGTCGAGTCTATTTAAAAAAAACTTTGACGTTCATAAGTGTATCTTTGAGACCCAAATTGAATAATAACATTGACTTTGACTTTGAATTAAAGTCAAAGTCAAGTCAAAGTCAAAATGTTTTTAATCAATTTGGGTATCAAAGATATACTTAGGAACGTCAAAGTTTTATAATAGACTCGACCGCCTTGTTCGGAAAAAGAGAGCCACTACACAGAAGAATAGGCAAGGAACAGAAGGGCATTATTTTATTCAAAAAATAATTAGATAACTGTCTCACAAATTTTGGCTTACAACTAGGTAATATCATATTATATCTATGTGCTAGTGGCTACCTGGCGGAAGTGGAAGGCTCCTGACATCTTTGTCCGCTAAATAATTGTTAAACCTTTTCACCTCAATTATGTACTAACTCAATGACAGGCATGTGACCATAAGTATATAACGGTCTTACCGTTACCTAATGACTACCTACGATCTGAATTGGCTGCATGTAATGTAATATTATGTATAATATATTTATTATTATGTCTATGAGTAATATAAATTATTTTGAAATTGATTTGTAAACCCATTTATAAGCAAACCTCGTTGGTAGGCGATCGTCGATACAGGAGCGATACCATGTCGACTAGAAAACGATACAGTAATTCATAAAAAAAAACAGATGATTCTAATTTTGAAAGACCATAAAATTTTAGATAGAGACGCCAGTGTTTCAACGGACATATCCTTGCCTTTGAGATCTGTGATTCCCAACTATTACGTACATGTTTCGTCTACACGATTTATTTTATCGAAGCTAGTTGCAGCTTAGCAGCTTTGCTGACTTTTACGAGATATTTAATCAGACGAACTTCATTTGCATCTTAAATGAAAACTAAAAATAAACTCAAAAATGTCAAGATCTACGTAAAATTACTCCTACGATTGAGATCTATAGAAACACTTTCAGTTTAAGAGCGCAATAAAAATGCAAAGTCAACAATTAAAGGCTTGAAATAATTCAACAAGTTTTATTGCAACTCTGTTTTTGCTTTGAACCTCAAAAAGTCATTGAAATAAAGGCCGTCACAGACGATGAAGATGCTATAATATTTTATCTGCAGACAAAAATCATATTAGCTTACATAGCTTACGACGAATATATGATAATATATTCGTACGATATGACTACGACGAATATACGATAATATACAAAATCGTCTCATTGCTGCAATATTTTCTTTAAAATCTAATAACTATTGGCATATTTATATATGGCTAGCTGCGCTCCGCGGTTTCACCCGCGGTTAAAAAGTATCCTATGTGCTATTCTAGACTATAATCTATATCTGTGCCAAATTTCATCCAGATCTGTTCAGCCGTTTTGGCGTGAAAGAGTAACAAACATCCATCCATCCATCCATCCATACATACAAATTTCGCGTTTATAATATTAGTAGAATAAAATAGTCATATTAAAACACACGCAACGCATATTGTAGCCGCTATTAATTTAAATTGTATTTTTATTACCTATTGTAAAATGTAACATTACCAAATGTTGTTAAAAACCTATAGTCTGAATAAATTGAATTGAATTGAAAATGTTTGCTCAGTATCTAAAGTATTTAAGTTAAAAGATATAATATATCTTCGTCGTATGTGCTGCTTCATTCATATGTATGGCTGGCGATATTGTGAGATATGCAATACTGTATATTGTATATATTATAGCATCTTCATCGTTTGTAACGGCCTTAAAATAAATGTTGGCAAAATCTTGCGAAATCTGGAATGATAGTGATTTTATTCATCTTATTCGGTCTGTTTCGCTTTACGATTAACGCACTAGGTGGTTGGATAAAGATACTCGTACATTGTGCCTAATGGTTTTGTAAGTACCCTTTTTAAATTTCTATTGTTAATTTGAGACCTCATTAAGTTTAATGGTTTAAAAAGGTAAAGGCTTACGTACACTTTTGTTTATTTGAAATGCAACGGATGTTAACAGTTAAGGAAATATGAATAAGTAAGTTTTTCCTTTCTATTAGTAAGTACTAGCTGCGCCCGGCAGTTTTACCCGCGGCTGGGGCTGCGATTATTAAAAAATAATGATTTCTATTGGGCCACAGGAATCATTATTTTTTTACTCGCCTACGCAAGTAGAGGATTATGTTTTTCGAGTGTGTATGTAAGTATGTATATATGTACTATATATGGGGGTGTATGTATGAGGTTTCTTTTGGCAGTCCATACAGCCTAAACAGCTTCATGGATTTCGACGTGTGAGGTGTCATTTGAATAACCTTGATAGTGGAAGTGACATAAGGTACAACAGCAGCAGCAGCAGCCGGGTTTTTGTTTTTAATTTAATAATGTTACTTGTTTACCATTATCTTTTTCTGTTTCCATCAACACGTGTATGCTAAATTTATGATCAGTGGAAAAATATAGAAATGAAAGCGTAACAAACAAGCGAACAAACGAACCTATTTCCACAGTTATATTATTAGTTTACTTCCGCATTTATTTAATAAGTTGTGATGTAAGTCAATGCTAAATACCATTTTACCCATAACTTACATAATAGATTTTTTTTTAATATAAATGAAACCTTCGGCCTATAAAGCTAATTCATTGGCCTATATTAACTTATTGCCTATTCGTAAAAGCAAAAGTTCATTATAATATAATGTAATATTCGGTACACTTGCATACACGGTCGTTTGACCCCAAACTAAGCAAAGCTTATGCTATGGCGGCCAGAGACTGATATACATACATATATCTTTTTTTAAATACATACTGAAATAGATAATTAACACCCAGACATAGAACAAACACAAATGTTCATCTTACGAATGTTTGCCCTGGGTGGGAATCCACGCCCTCTAGCTCAGAAGGCAGGTCCACTACCAACTGAGCCACCGAGGCAGTCTAAAGTCGAGGCATTAAAAACCGTCTCAAAGTAAAAATAATATGTTTATTTACTTTATCTGTTAAACATATTTTTTTAATGCATGCAGTGCAAGGCTCTATGATTTTGTATCTTTTTCTTCAAAAACTATATTAAGAACTTCCGAAATTTTTTTTTTTTTTTTTTTTTTTATGTAGAATAGGTCGACGTTTGACCAAAAACTCGCCTGATGTTAAGCGACGTTGTGGTCTAAGATGGAGCACGACGACCTATAAGGTACTTATTCACTCTAGCCTTGAAGTTTACTAGAGTGAAGAAGTACAAAGACGGCAGTTGAGTGAGGCGCTACAAGTGCCCTACTGCTCAGACCCGTCTTCGGAACGGTTACACCGGACTACATCCCGAAACACGACTAGGTCATTTCACGGCATGGCTTGGTCCGGTGGGTGGTAACTAGCCACGACCGAAGCCTCCCACCAGAGTTTGCTACCCGGTTAGCACTACCCGGGGACCACGTGTAGGGAATCAGAATAGAGTACATTCCTACGGACGTGGGTAGCTCAGCCCCCAAAAATTGTTTTAACCTTTCCATAAAAGTAGATAAGTTTATAAAATGCAAGCTGAAGCTCTAAATGCAAAGCAGCAACAACACAATACAGGGTTACACAGAACGGTACTAAGCCGAAAGGAGCTTATTTTGCAAATCATTGTTCATTTTGCAAATTAATTTTATTTTACTGTGGACCAACTCCGGAATCCCGAAAAAGCAAACAATATATTGCATATGATTTTTTTTTTACAGAAGAGTGTTTTTTCTTACGCATTTTCTGTTGACGACATCGTAAAAGTTTTTATAAGGATGGACACAATGAGTGTCTTTCGCCTTAAATCCAATTTCTTGTGTAACCCACCACACACTGCGTTTCTCATATGCCATTCTAATCGTCTAAACTTACGCAGAACGGTACTAAGCCAAACGAAGCTTATTAGGCGAGTCATAATTCATTATTCAAATTTAATAATAGATCAACATTTAAAATTGCGATAAGCAAACAATTTATTATATAAATTAAATTATGTTTGTTACGTAAAGTTATTTTTAATTGTAAAATTTTATTTTATTTTACAGAAGAGCAATTTTTGTTTACGCATTCTACTGTTGACGTCATCGTAAAAGTTTTCATACGGATAGGGACAATGAGTTTCTTAGCCTGAATGAGCCTTAGATCAGCGGTCGGCAACCCGCGGCCCGCGGGCCATTTTCGGGCCTCGGCCCTCCTTGTGGCCCGCGAGTATTATGTAAATAAATAAAAAAATCGAGACATTTTGCACACACGGTCGTCTGGCCCCAAAACTAAGCAAGGCTTTTACTATAGCTGCCAGAGACAGATAAACATTGACTTTTAGAGATCAGATAAAACCTACGACCTACATAAATAAATCGATACCTATGGTAAAATTTGTAAATAAAATAAAATTATTTATACATATTAATACCTATAATAAAATATTTGAACAAGTGCGGCCCGTCACTTGCTTATTTTGGCACTGTGCGGCCCTTGCCTGCCAAAAGGTTGCCGATCGCTGCCTTAGATCCATTGCTCTGCGTAACCCAGCACACACTGCGTTTCTCACATGCCATTCAAATTTCGCCCAAACATCGTGCCAAAGTAATCATAGCTAGAACGTTTGAATGCTCACTCTCCATTACAATGCAAGTCTTTCTACAGGAAATCCGCGATAATTAGTGCCCATTCATTAATCATCTGTCAGTTTATACAAATAAGCAACGCATCTAATTACACAAAACAACACAACTACGGCATTATAAACTTAAGTACGTCGACTTAAGAGCTAGCGAATTTTGAATGACGGTGTTGGTATGATCGTGTTTTGTATTCTATTTTTTCTGGTCGTCTATTTTTAGAATTAACAGAAAGGCTATTACACTTGTGAAAGAAACTGTAGAAGATTAAAGTACTAAAGAGTTTTGAATAGAGGTATTTATCTATACAATCATAAACTATAAAAGCTGTTTTCAGCAAATGGGCAGAACAACTTTTATTGTCCCAAGATTTTTTGTATAATAAAAGGCCTAAAGAAAAGATAAATAGTAGCGCTTAGAAAATTGCACAAGCAGGTGTCTTTTGTCTTTACTGTGATTAAATTTAGAACAATAATGCAATCGATTAACAACTCTCAAATAAACTGATTTTCTTTTTCTATCTATGTCACGCGCCGTAATATATAATTATATAGGTTGTTAAAAGGGAACAAAGTACTTACGTGAAAGTAACACTCATCGTAAAGAACCACTTGTTTTCTGTTCAAATCCAATTTCCTCAATCAATAAATAGCAAATTACGAGTGCAGATAGATGCTCATTAAAGTCTGTCATAATTATACTACTAGATCAAATCAAGCAGTTTATGATTGAGAAGCAATCATCGTATGAATTCCCATAACACTTGTGAATTAGAACTTGCATAACACTTATGGTGTTTCTACACAGTGCGGGAAACGTGCGCAGGTGAGGCGCCAGCGCTCGTGAAAGCAGGATTCGTGCGGATTCATGCGGCGCTGGACGTGCTAAAGCCGATTCACTTGTGTTAATCCTGCTTTCGCATCTTGCCCGCCGCGCTTCAACATGCGTACGTAGCCTGCGCCGTGTAGATGAACCATTATTATTATTAAAATAGCCTCTAGCTATTAGAGAGATAACGAAGGGTGATAAATGGTGTTTTTATTCATCTTGGCCTTTTTTCTTTTTTCTCGAATCATTTAACTTCTCTTCTTTGTTTTTCTTGTTCTGCATATGCCTTTTTTTTAACTATCTGATCTGCCTACTCATTTTCATCTATCATTTAATTTTATTAATTCGCATAATTTTATTTGTCATAAAGTTTTTCTACATACATCATTGGTCATAATGTATTGTAGTCATATTATTGGACGCGCATATTTTGTTTTATTCACAATCATTTAGTGTAATAATATTAACTTGTTAGAAAAATAATTAGCATAATGGTTAAAAATGACTGTATACTTTTCTTTCTTTGTGCTACTTTCAATAGCTCTTTTTGTATATTTAATTATTGTCTTTTTTTTAACTAGCTGCACCCGGCGGTTTTACCCGTGGTCCCACAGGAACCGTAAATTTTTTTTAAAGTTTTCGGAATAAAAGTACACCCTATTTTCTTTTCCGTACCCCCGACAACGTATATTAAAAATTTCGAGATGATCGATTGAGTAGTTGAGATGTGCAAGCGTTACAAACAAATAAACAAACGAAAAAACTCACTTTCGCCGTTAAAATATTAGTTGTAAAGTTAGGATAGGATTTTTGTTTTTATTTTCTGTGTTTTCGTTCTTTTTTTTTTATTACTAATGTGATATTTTTATTTTTTGTAACAGTTGGTTGGAAATGTTATAAAAACCCGTGTGATGTTTTCCTACGATGCTATTTATTCTGTGGTGCCAGCTTTCTGCCGCGTTTTGCGTGCAGGGTAAATTCATCTCCATGTTCTTTGTGGTACTTCACAGACTTGGTGGGTATTTAAGTGGTTTTGGTTTAGATTTAGGTGATCCATAGAAACTGTGATTATAATTTAGGAGAAATGGGTTATGGTGACCCTTGGGCCACCCTTAAGCTTTTTAATATATATTAAATGCTGAAACACTAAACTGTCTAAATGAGTACCTACTATTGTAGAATTATCCATTTTACAATATTAGATTTGGTTTATATTTATATGGCGAAAACTTGTAGGGCATGATAATGTTTAAGATATATAAATACATATAATATAGTTGGGAATAGTTAGGGCATTAAAAGTTATGGGTTTCAAATGTTATTAATTTTAACATTAGGACAAGTGATAGTAGGGGTAGTGATACGGATTATTAGTAATAAGACGTATTATTTGGATGTACAATTTTATGACTTTCAAAATTATGGCTAATAATATTATGCGAATAAATAGGAAACCACTTAACTTTATTATTCTATATTTGTATAGCCGTAGGTATAAAAATAGAGAAGTGAGTACCGAGTACTTAACAGCAGATAATTCTACTTCAAACCTTCATAAAAGCTAAAACAAACGATTTGCAAATTACTTTCGATGCAATTGAGAAACCTAATCTAAGCTGTAACTACTTAACGCGTCGCTTGCTGGCCATAAACTGTCATCTTTAAATAACCATATCCAATACCCACATCTCATTATAAGCTTTATAGGGACAGAGTATGATTGTGGTGAAACGATGTACGTTATTGGATATGGTACTTCCTTATTACAATACAAATATATACAAATAATAAGTGTTACTCGTAGTAATGTTAAGACATTAATCTCAGTTTATTGAGCCCTTCGAATACTGTCTGTTTATGTTAAGTAAGTTCGAATTGCTCGATTTGATATTGGTTTTAGTTTAAAAGAGGCTGTAAAAATATGCACAAGAAAAAGAATTTCCCTTTTTTTTTTAAATTAGTGGCTTCTGCCCTAAAGAATTTCTTAAAACTAAAAGAACTTAAAGAAGGAAAAGAACTTCTTAGAACTTTCTTTTTTTTTAGCTCACAACTTTTTATGTGTAAGTATTTAATACATTTTTGAAAGCCTTTAGGTGGCATATAAGAGGACGCTCGGACTAGCCACTCAGCTTATTTGAACTTACTTAGCTTGGCTAAGAAATTTACAGCATTTGACTAGCCTTAGAAAATGTAAAGTCCCGAAACATACGGTACAAATCCCGCCTCTCCAGTTATGCGAGCACCTGCGGTCCCCTGGTGATGGACATAACGGACGGGTAATAGCAAGTGTGCAACCATCTTTATAGCCTCTTCAAGTGTTGTTTATAGCGGCTTCTTAGAAAATATTATAAACATGCAATTTTTTAATAACGTTACGTGTCGTAGTATACCCGGATTTCAATTTTCTAAGAATTTCATTCATACCTTTAACTTATATATCCTTTAACTTATATATATATTCATACCTTTAACTTATCGTCGAATATAATCGACGAATCGCATTACCGAGCGAAGCGTCTATACATAAGCTTCGACAAAAATGTTTTCGTCCGAATTTTTGTCCGAATTCTGTCTGGATTTCTGTCCGGATATCTGATTTGGATTTGATCTAATTTTCCGATATAATTTTTTTAAAATATTTTTCCGCTTTTATGAAAAAATTCTTAGAACTTACTTCAACACAAAATTTCAAGAAAATCGGTCTCGGAATTCAAGAGAAGAAATGCGACCTGTAGAGAAGTATATATAGAGTTATTATAACTGTACCACAATCGATAGGAACAACAAAAAACTGTTTAAAAATATTATAGTTACATAGAACGCATAAGTTAACTAGTATTTTGCTTGGCGGCGTGGACGGACCACACGTAGCCCGCAAGTTGTTATCGCAATAAATATAGATAGAATGTTATCAAATAATTTAGAAAGACATAGTCCATTACTATCTCTGAATTTTAAAATGTTGAATAAATGTATAGCATTATGAAGCGCCATCTAGTTTAATTCGCCTCGAACTGAAACACATAGCTTAATGGTAACTTTTTGATTAACCAGTTGCCTAAATAAGTGTAGGAAAGTAAATTCCAAAAATATACTGCAGCCGCAAATTCTATAGATTGCTTTTCCAACTTTCAGATTAATTTATTACATTATTATTCAAAACAAATCTTAAATAACCCGTGTTTTAAGTTAGTTAGACGATTTAATAATGTATATGTTAGATTTAATTTGATCTTTCGAGGTCTAGTCGTCATAAACTGATAGCCGACTTCCTGATAGGCTCGTTAGATGGCAGGAGTTATGACTTTATCTCAAACCCGTCAATTGGTTTTGTATTAGGGCCTCCATAGACCTAGCGACATGCGACTGCGACAGAGGTTGCATGTGCGGACACAGTATACAGCACGCGCCTAATACCTAGAACTATAGGACGTGTTTAAAAAAAAATCACTCGCAAGTGACAGATCCAGTAGTAAACTAAATGCATTTAACGTAAATACATATCTACGTTTTACGTAGTAAACTAAATGTATTTTAATGTAAAGTTCAACTAACGTTTTTTTTATTTACAACAGTCTAGGCATGCGTTTGACCACTGACTCGCCTGATGGGAAGCGTCGACGTGGTCGAAGGTGTTACACGCTTGCCTAGTTGCCTAGGAGATACCTATTCACTTTACTTTAAAACACCCCTGGATTGATAACCGTAGATACTTATTGTGAAAACCGACACTTACGAGTAATTAAAATTATTAATTCGTCTTTTAATTTTAGTTTAGCTCACCATACCCGTTTGTTGCCCGGCGACTAAACGCAGCGTTAAGATGTGTGCCAGCACAAACTACGAGTCTTGTCGCGGCGACAAGACGCACAGTTTGCAAAGGCTTTTAAGGGTACAAACTCACTGATACTCAGCAAGCGAACTGCCACGCATAGATCTGTACTGCACAGCTGCGCGCCACCTCCTTATATTGACTTGCATAAATGCTTTATTCGCAAGAAAGAAGTATAAAAGGTCTTTTACTTGGGTAAATAGTTAGTTTTAATCTCTATTAGTTTATTCCCTTTAATAGGTACTTTAGTGATAAAATAGCAGTACAAAAAATCTTTGACAAAAATAGTTTGAATACAGTAATAAAACTAAGTACGAAATCTACGAGTTTACCAGATTTGGCGGTGTTCCCAAAAGCCTGAAGCTTGTATTTAAAAAAAAATAAGTGTGATATAAAGTCCTTACAACATTTTTATGGTTCATTCGTACAATTATTAGAATTTCGCGTTTAAGCTGTGCTTTTGCTAAAAAAAATACGGTCAACTGGGGCAAATGCGTCTGTGAGCAATTGCGTCTTTCGAGAATTACTGAAAAACCCTTCACAAATTAGGTCCCACCTACATCTTTTTTGTATCTTAAGTTGCAATTATTTGCACAAGATGGGGTTAGTTGCCTAACTTGTGAAGGGTTTGGCAGTAATTCTCGAAAGACGCATTTCCCCCATAGCATCCTAGTCCTAGTGCAGCTTTACCCTATACGTAGATTGAGCCATGATTTGCATTCAAGTATAGCAAACGTCCAGTAGCAGCCTTGGGTTGGATGGTGGCAGTAATCGCCGATCTATTTCATTAAATCGTAGACTTGGAAAGTCAATTTTAGTGCGGTCCTAAATAAGCTGTAGACTGAATAAATAAGAAACTATTGAGTGTCTGTTAGCTGCTGTTGGTAAAAGGCTTAGAACCTTTGTAGCATATCCACCCGCCGCCCCTTAATGTTTTTTCAGGTTCTGCTCATAATTAAACACACACCTACAACAAAAAATGTCAAGTGTCAATACTCTAACCTTATAGTGGCTTGTTCTCGATATATTTGTAGGTAAAGATATCCATAAATGAGAACAATAAAATCTTTAAATATTTACTTATTACGAGTATTTATTGCATTCTCGTGAAATTTTGTGAGTAGGTTTAATAATTAACAAACAATAATTAATTCGGACAGAATTCGGACATACGAAAGCATTTTTGTTAAAGCTGTAGCATAGTTATTAGGGAAACCCTTTTATCCGACAATCTTGTAAAAAAAATATTTACCAAAAAATATAAAATTAATAGTTTCGTAACCTTAATTCCATTTTCAAAATTCTACGGAAAACTTCAAAGTTATTTTTGGACTTTTGGTTTTTTTATTACAACAGACGAGCGTTTTACAACTGACTCGCCTGATGGGAAGCGTCGACGTGATCGAAGGTGTAACACGCTTGGCTAGGAGATACCTATTCACTTTATTCTTAAACACCCCCGGATTGTATTTAGGTTTGCTATTATTTTATTAGGCTTAGAATATTTTTTAGTTTTCAGTAAGTATTGGTTGAGTGACAAATAAATGTCAGTTTTTTTTGTAATCGAAAAAATTTAGGAAGGTCCTTTCTTAAACACTATTAATTATGTACATATTTCAAAACGGCTTTTAAATTTGAATACTGATAAAAGCTCCAATATTATCTGTTAGTAGGTACTTCCATTTTATAGAACACTTGAAATACCAACACCATGGACGCCTCGTTCGCACTAGGCCCAGAATATTGACTATGTCGGCATGCCATCGCGTTCGACACGAAATACTCGGCACCATACGTAACTGACATGGATTGCTTCGGACCACGATCGAGACGTGTGAGAAAATTGTCACCCATTCCTATAGCAGCAAGATTGAAGTATGTAAAACGCAGGCATTTAGCAACATTGACTGTGTGAACTTCTAAACCAAAATGTTTAAGACTTTGTTGGTAAGTTTGTCAGTAGTGTTAGTGAAGTTCCTAACATAATCCTGCTTACATTTTTAGGCAAAAGTTTGTGCGTGTGTGTTTGTTTGTTATTTGTTGTTGTTTCTTTCTTTCTATTTTTTTGTTTCTTCTTTGGATGAATGGATTTTGATCAAATTTGGTATATGGGGTAGTTTATGCCCTTTAATGCATAGTGTACTTTTTGTCCGCGAGCGCAAAAAAATTAAGCTGTTTGTAGGTTACCTTTCCTCTTTTTTTAATTCAACTGTAGCCTGTAACTATAGAAGTTTTGAATAAATTCTGACTAAAGATTTTCAAGATTACCCTCAGCGAAAAGCCCGCGCTATCATTTTGTATCGATTGTAATTTCTATCTCATAGATAAAATTTATCTGTAAAGAAATTAAAAAAAATCCTTCCTGCTAACAAGTTAACGTTTGCATTATTACATTCTATCGCCATAACAGGCATAACAAGACGAGTCGTTAAAATCAGAATACTAGCGGAATCTCAGAACCTATTGAATTATAAACACCTGCATATCTCAGTGTCTGTATGAGAATATTGATTTACGCTGGTACCTAACCAGTGCTAGATTCAGGAAGGTTCTAATGACCGCCACTGCACTGGTGGCCGTTTTGCTAGTGGTTTTTGGGAGTAAGCCTTTGAGAGGAGGTTGACACTTAACATTTTAGACCATTTTGGACTTAGGTGCCCTTTGGGCTCTACCCGTCAACCTCTACCGGTTTTAGCCCCTCACAAGGAGTAAGGGGCTCAAACCGGGCTCAAACATTAGATCCGCTACTGTGTCTGATTTTTTTCTTTTTTTTTTAATTTAGAATAGGTCGGCGTTTGACCACCAACTCGCCTGATGTTAAGCGACGTTGTGGTCTAAGATGGAGCACGATGACCTATAAGGTACTCTAGCCTTGAGGTTTTGTAGAGTGAAGAGGTACAAAGATGGCAGTTGAGTGAGACACTCCAAGTGCGCTACTGCTCAGACCCGTCTTCGGAACGGTTACACCGGACTACATCCCGAAACACGACTAGGTCATTTCACGGCATGGCTTGGTCCGGTGGGTGGTAACTAGCCACGGCCGAAGCCTCCCACCAGAGTTTGCTACCCGGTTAGCACTACCCGAGGACCACGTGTAGAGAATCAGAATAGACTACACTCCTACGGACGTGGGTAGCTCAGTCCCCAAACTTACTGTACTTCTTTAATAGTTTTGAATTCTGGATGACTTGTCTAGACCAGACAACAGATTTCGATACAGATAACATATACGTTATATAGTAAGCCACTCAGTTTCTTGCCTGTTCTTCTGGGTAGTGGCTCTTTTTCCGAACGAGGTGCTAAAGTAATTTTTAAGACTTTGACGTTCATAAGTGTATCTTCGTTACCCAATTGAATAAAAGAGTTTCACAACGGGAGTGACTAGGGGTGGGTTTCTTAGTAGTTAAGTGTTTGACATGAACATTGGGAATTTATTGTATTTTTATAGTGACTTGAATGGAATGCTATATCTGGCGGAGTATATTGTTATTTCATCTTAATACTATTTCATGTTAGATTGAATAAAGACATTTGATTTGATTTGGTTTTTTGTACATGACGCACCAATTTGTTTATTGTGTGAACATTTATGCTGTATGTCATCTGCTACATGACTGGAGCCCGATATACGGTGACAGGCTCGCCCCCTGTCACATTTGGGACTGAATATCGTCCGGCGAAGTATGGGTCTTGTATTACACCTCTGCCAGACCCCTCGAGGGAAAAACGTAACGATATGTTATGAATATGTATTGATTTATCCTGCTCATACGACTTCGAATTCCAAGTTAATCTGCGTCTCTGATCGCTAATTGGAGTCAACCTATCAAGGCTTAATCACATAAAAACAAATGACATAATACGACGGGTGATGATTTGAAAACTATGCAGAACGTTTAATTAGCTTCGACGAAGTATGTTATATACGGTCCCCCTTGGGTGTTTAGCGTGATCAATAACTTTGCAGCGAAAGCAGTATGGACTACTATGTCGTTTTGTGCAACAAAAACCGTAAAAATTGCCTCGTTTGATTAAGTTTTAATTCCCTATTAATTAAATTAAAATCGAGACTAATATTGCTTTTTGCAACACGTTAATGGAAGTTTAGTGTTTAATGACTTAAAACTAGCTTTAAAAGTTAACTTCAGTTCTGCAACTGACTGTTAGACGTCCAATGTACGTCTAACATCTGCAACATCTATAGTATTAGTAGTGTTGAGTACAATTATGTAGTCAACACAATGTAGACACAATGTAGACTGCCTCGGTGACTCAGTTGCTAGTGAACCTGCCTTCTGAGTTAGGGGGCGTGGGATCGATTCCCACCTAGGGCAAACATTCATGTGATAAACATTTGTGTTTGTTCTATGTCTGGGTGTTAATGTCTATTTAAGTATGTATTTTAAAAAGTAAATGTGTATGTATATCAGTCTCTAGCCACCATAGTACAAGCTTTGCTTAGTTTGGGGTCAGACGACCGTGTGTTCAAGTGTTCCGAATATTTATTTATTATTATTATTTGTAAACCAATTTCTTAAAAATTTCGGAATGACGGAGAATTGTGTTTTTTTTTTGCAAAAAAAAACTCTCCGCAATATTAAAAAAAAAATCTAAATTGACTCGGCATAAAAATTCTGTACCTATAATTATCGAACCTGCGGACAAAATTCACGAGAATCGGTTGAGGAATTCGACCAGTGGCCCTATTCGGAGATTTGAGATTTTCATCTAACTTTTTTTCGTCCTTGTTGCTCTCGTTAAAACGTCATAGGTGTGAGAGTGACCAATATAAAATCTCATCTCATCTCACGCGCAGGAATAGCCCCCCTGAAGAAGAGTACAGACGCCGGCCGCGAGGATTCCACTAGTAATTAAATAGTACAACAGTTTACTAATTGCTGGCGTGCTATATTAACACAAAGAAAAAACACAGACATGTATTATGTAACATGCATATATAATTATTATATACATGTATACCTTTAATTTAGAAGAAAAGCACGACATAATAACTTTTACTATACCTACCTACTTTTCTACAAATGCAAGCTCCAAGGAAAACATTTTTTTATTCTGAGCGTTCAGAAGTTAATAACTATGATTACGTTTTGAACAGTTCGTTTAAACTGTCATCTCAATAGATTGCTTACTCCGTAGTCCGTAACATCCATACTGCCTGCTAATAGTATGTATGTTCTAACTTTTTGCAATAGGATGCGTGTCAAACGATTATTCCATACACGGTAGATAGTGTATTAGCATGCAATATTATCAGAGAACTGTTCGATTTATCGGTAGTATTTTATTCGATTGTATCTTGCATTTCTGCTTATCGACTTAGATTTTTTATTTTTTTTTATTACATAATAGGTTTGCGTTTGGTCGCCAACATGCCTGATGATAAGCAGTGATGCGGCCTACGATGAAGCACGCTTGCCTAGAAGAAACCGATTCACTCGAGACTTGAAGACACCCAGATTATAAGTGTCAGGGAACACACAGTCTTGCAGAGTATTCCACACTCTAGCGGTCCGTATGAGAAATGAGGAACCAAAGCGTTTCGTGCGTGTTGTAGGTATGTCAACCATAAAACGATGCCGATAGCGGATTCGATCCGATAGCTGTGCTGTTTTTAAAAAGTGAAAGTATTGAACATTATATTTTGAACCTCCGATGCAACGAAAAGGTGTTATAAGCTAGTGCACTTCCTGCCTCGATGTTCTCCTGCAATAGATACAACCTGGGTCTCTTCAAGACAAGAGTGAATAGGCACCTCATGGGCAAGCGTGCTCTATCTTAGACCGCAGCGTCACTTTCCATCAGGTGTGTTGTGGTCAAACGTGGGCCCATTCAATAAAAAAAAAAATATTCGGGGGCAGATAGTACTGCCTTGTACTATCCTCTTCCACTTTTACTTTTTTTTTTTTCACTTCTACTTTTGTACTATCCTTGTACTATCTTGCCTTGTACTGCCGAAAAATGTATTTTAGTTTTTAAGATTTCCATGTAGTTTTTGGTGTGCAATAAAGATATATTGTATTGTATTGTATTGTATAGCCATAAGTGTTACCATCTGACGGTAACATACCAGTTTGTCGTGTCTCTCTGTGTGTGTGTTCGTGTGTGTCTGTCTGTGCCATCGTACGGAATGCATGAACCGATTTTGTTATTCGTTTCGTTTAAAAAGTTAATTATTCGGGAGTGTTTTTAGCTATTTTTGAAGAAAATCGATGGTGATGAAAATCGCTGTCGGGAGTTTTTTATTTTTTTAGGTTCGATTTTGTACAATACAATACAAAAACTCTTTATTGACACCAAATACAAATAAATCTAAACTAAACACTCAAAAATAAAGGCGCAATGGGCGGTCTTATCGCTTAAGAGCGATCTCTTCCAAACAACCTTTGGATGGAATAAAAACATTATGATTTAGCATGGACGGTGGTGTGTGCTAAAGAAAAATAATAATAAATTAAGGTTAAATAAACTTACTATTTACTTATTTTGTAGTATTTATTCGCTGATAGACAGTTCTGTAAGTGAGATCGTTACATCATTATGTAACAATAGCAATAACAAATTAAACAATGCAGTCAAAATTATTTCACACCAGGCCTTTTAATGCTTTGATTTAAATGAAAGCTTTTCATTTTCCCTGTTCCAAGAACAAGATATTTTAAAACTATTTTCTTTGTGCAAATTTTAATTATGCACCTTATTTTCTCTACGCTTAATAGTAAAAATTAACCTTTACAACTTTTCATCGATTTTATCGACCTCTAGAGAAACACGTCCTTTTTTCTCATATCTATTAAATGTCATCAGCATCTCGGACTGTCACAAATCGCCAATTACAGTGCGTGCCAATTATGTTAACAACTGCAAAAAATAAGGAAAAAAAGTCTTCAAGACTTTGGCAAACACTTTTAGACATTGTCCGCATGCATATAAACAATATACATTGTATAATTGTTTATACACGGTCATGATTAAACATTTTTATGAGACAAACTGTCCACTCGTGACCATGTAAATAGTCAGTACCGTTAATGTAGCAGATTGTGACAAAAAATGGACACTCAGTGAATAATGATTAGTTTTTTTAGACGGTGATAGGTAAGCAATAAACTTTGGATTGGGCTCGAGATTAGTGACACAGTAACTGTAATAGCAGCTAAAAAGGTACTTGTAGTACTTCTCCAAGCATTTTAGTGGCTTAAAATTCGGTGCCTTTCTCCGTCTGTCTAGACGATTTACGTGACAAAAATGCGGAACATTTGACTAACATAACTCATGGAAACCTTAACATTTTAGCAAACAGAAGAATTAGGTATGGATTGAATCTTCGTTTGTAGTTTTTAATTTCTAATAATTATATCTTAATATTTTAATCATTAGGGTCAACTGGGGTAAATGCGTCTGTGAGGCAATTGCGTCTTTCGAGAATTAGAGTAGAACAAATAGCGGCGCCGGCGTCGGCGCAGGCGCACCCGATACTCGTTTGCATTAGAAATTCCGCTCAACTGTGAAATGTTCAACTACGTTTACTTTTTGCAAATTTAATTAACTGAGAAGAGTAGTCAAGCTCAGTACGAAAAAATTGGTTGTCTGTAAAGTCGGTTTACGGACAATAGTTTAACGTGACAACGTCATAACAAAACATTGATGAAATCTTCTTCTCGGACGCATAGGCCAATCAAGTAGAAGAGAGATAGAGCGGCGGAAGCCGAACGCTCAAGTCGATTGTGCTTTTGGCTCGCTCGTGTGACGCTCTCGCTCCGATCAACCGAGCGTAACGGGACAATGAGTCATCTTTTTTCGTGCGTGCAGCCGGCGTTTTTCGATTTATTTGACATTGTCACGTCAAAAATGTTAGAGAGAAAAATAATACTACTTAACAAATACTAACAAAATTGGTACATAGCAAACGTTTGCTGTTCCGAAGTAGGAAAGACGAATTAAATACTATTCTTTACTTACTTACAAATAAGAACTCTTTTGTAAATCTGTATCCTAATAGTTATTATGAAATGTATTCGCGCCTTTCCCCCAAAGGTGCTGGCAGAGATCTGCCAGCACCGAAAGGAAAGGTATAAAACCCACACTTAGACGTTGGATATTCAGTCCTAAATGCCCCCGTTCTATAAAATAAAGTTTTAGCAAGGTGAAATATGTGACGCTAATTCAATACAAATGCCTAAGAACCCAATTAAAAAAAACAATCAATGTAAACAATAAAATTTGGAGATGGCCCGCCTCTCAAGCCAGAGGGAGCGGGTCCGAACCCAGCCGACGGCCGCACCAATTTGTTCATTGTGTGAACATATGTGCGTATTGTATGTCATTGCTCGGGTTCCAGTCACGTAGCAGGACTGGAGCCCGATGTATGGCGACAGGCTCGCCTCCTATCACATTTGTATTGTATTACACCTCTACAAGCCCTCTCCGGAGAAAAGGCGTGACGATATGTTTTGTTCCAGGTTAAGAACTCCGGGAGCTTAGACACTGTCTCTTTTAACTACTAAGTACTTTTTGTCGTGTAAAAATTATGCAAAACAGCCGATATTTGCACGATTGGCGTGATCGCTGTTTAAATATTTAAGCGTGAAACAAATAAATTCGGTGGCTAACAGTAAATAAATTGTGAAACAGTCAAGCAAAGACTGCTCCTGATTTTAACCGACTTCAAAAAAGGAGAAGGTTCTGTTTTCGTCCATAGGTATTTTAAAAAATATATAGTCTTTACTACTGTACAGAGCTGTACAGTGCCCATCAAACTTCTCTACAGGCTTCTTTAACGGATCTATATAGTTGTATGTCTTTCTGTCTGCCTGTTTGTTTAGTAGGTCTCTTCATTAAGAGAAGTATGCAAATCTATCAGAGCAATTTCAGATCACCGGCCACCTAATATAGCAACCTTATTAAAAAACTTGTTTAGAAAATGTTTAAGAAACGAATAGTTATCGTACTAATATTATAAACGCGAAAGTTTGTAAGAATGGATGGATGGATGGATATTTGTTACTCTTTCACGCCAGAACGGCTGAACAGATCTGGATGAAATTCGGCACAGAGATAAATTATAGTCTAGAATAGCACATAGGATACTTTTTAACCGCGGGTGAAACCGCGGGGCGCTGCTAGTATTATATTTCTTTGGTTCAAAGGACATGCATATCGTCGCGCCTTTCCTGAAAAGGCTGGCGGAGGTATATTACAACACTCACACTTCACCGGATGATATTCAGTCCCAAATATAACATGGGGCAAGCCTGTCGCCATATACACTGGGCTCTAGTAAAAAGAAGTGTGGTTTTAGTTTGGTGTAGTATGGTTTGGTTTTCTCAGATTTATCAAAGTACTAGTGTGCCCCGCGGTTTCACCCATCCCCTGTCCCTGGATAAAAAGAATCTTATATTCTTTTTTCCTTTGTTTCCGGGAAACATTTAAGCAAAATTTTATGACGATTGGTTGCGTAATTAATGTGTCAGAGCCTAACAAACAAACAAACGATCAAACTCACTTTCGCATTCATAATATTAGTGAGGAGTTAGGAAGTTAGGATTGTATTTCAATGATGTGAAATAAATTTAATGATTACAATAATACTACTTAGTCACAATTTTCAACGCGGGCTTCACAGTTTAATAGGGGCCTGTTTCACCAACGTCAAGAAAGTTTAATCAATACTCGAGTAAAGTTACAAACAATAATGAGCCAAGATGCTATGTTTATCTTTTCCTAGCAGTTGTCTACATCATAAATAGCTTCTTTCCGCTCCTATACGTACTCAATAATTATGATTATTTCACAAGTGAGGTGCTTTAGGATTAGATCCAGTTGTATACTAAATGACAGGCATGATTATGATGAATGGCATTGCCGTTAAAGTCTGTGATTAGATGATATTAGAATTAAAATAATGACGAGGAACTTAACGCTTCTCGTGTCGTTTATAAGTACTGATCAGCGCGTCTCGAGCTATGTAGGGTTGGCCCTTCATAAATACTGGCATGGTTTTTCATGGTTTATTTATAAAAGGCACATCCTTTCTGCTCAATATTATAGCTTAGGACTGCTTAATTGTCGTGTTTGATTTTATTATACTTTTTTATGGACGTAGACGCTGCTAGCTGAAACCAAGTTGTTTAGTTGGAGAAGCTGGCTGCGACAAGTTTTATGTCAATTAAAATAGCCCTGTATGATGACAATGATTTATTTTTATATACTCGTACTTAGTCTAATTAGGCATTAGGCGGCAGAAATACGTTTACGTTATTACGTTACGTTAAATACGCAGAAATACTTACGTTTTTTTTTTAATTGATTGTTTTTTTAAGTTAGTATTTTTAATGTTGATAGCTTACTGGTGCTGGTTGGTTGGTATACCTACTATTTTCAACTAATAATATTTGCCATAAAATTTTACAACCTTCACTAACAATCAAGTAGTTTATAAATAGACCATAAATAGGGCTCCATTATCTAACCTAACCTAACTCCTCTCGTAGAACCTGTATCGAGACATAGATTTTCTAACTATCAGAAGTGTCAGGACTAGTCGTCAGCAGCTTCTGTGCTGGTCTAATTATTTGCCTACAACCCACCTATTCAAGATTGTAGTCGCTATCAGAAAATATCTGTTATCTATGACAGATGAAAATGAGACCACCTACGCTTGCATTAAATTGCAAACCCTCAGGATGTTTTGTTTAGATTAGGTAGATATGTTTAGAAAGATAATTTTGCTGCGCTTCTGAATTGATTGTTTAATTTTCTGTTTTTGCATGAATAAGTCATTAATCTTTGAAAATGCATTTTCATAAAATTGTTTAATACATTTTCATGTGATAATTAAATAGGTAGCTACCCAAAGTCGTATCATAATCCTTAGTCATAATTATTTTCGTTTTTGCTTAGTAGATTTTTGATTTCAAATTAATCTCAAATCAGTTCCTAAACTCATTTTCAATGACATGATGGCAATATTACCTACAGTCAAAAATAAGATAAGTATTGCGAAAAATAATAAACTGCCTTTAGGAGAAAGCAAATTATGTCAACTAATTAGGAACCAACATGACAATTACGGTTAAATATAGTCATCAGTTAGTTGAAAATAAGGGCTACAAATTATGCCTTAGTTAAAATTTTACTTACCTAATTAACGCCCGATTTCCAAAGTAAATTTAACGAAAACAACTAATTAAGAGAAAGTCTTGATTAAGTTAATTTTACAATTCGCCTTTAATTATTGCACTTCCTCCGTTACGAAAGTAATTATTATACTTAATGTACTTGTATGATGTTTTCTTTTCGATTAAGTCATGCTTTCGAAAACATTTGTTTACTTACATGTATCTTAATTAAGATAAGATATAAAAACAGATATAACACGTTTTATTTTGTATCAGATAATGTATGTAGGTATGTCATCTGCTACATGACTGGAGCCCGGTTTATGGCGACAGGCTCGCCCCCTGTCACGTTTGGGATTGAATATCGTCCGACGAGTTGTGGGTGTTGTATTACACCTCTGTTAGCCCCTGTGACGTGTAAATATAGGAGTTATCAATAAATTCTGATTTCTGATTTCCCTTCGGGGGAAAGGCGGGTGACGATATGGTATGGTATGTTTAATAATGTATGTTCGATTTAAGAATATTTCTATCTCATGAGAATAAAAATGTATATTCGTACGTTCAACTAAACTTTTAAATCTACATCTGCACTAAAATTATAAAGAGGAAAGACTTGTAATTTTCTATGTTTGTAACGAATTAACTCAAAAAATACTGGTCCGATTTCAAAAATTCTTTCACCGTTTGAAAGCTACATTATCCCTGACTGACATAGGCTATGAAACGGAGCGAAGCCACTGGCAAAAGAGCTAATCATTTATAAAATAACCAGATTACCATGTTTGAACATAATGAATTTCCTTAAAGGGGAATAATTTTTTGGCGGCCAATAATTGCAAAATCAAGAAATGCTTACGCAATATTTAAGCTTTTCAATCAAATCAGTCGTTAAATTGCAGTTTTATATTTTAATTGCGTGTTTAGTTAATTATTACTATTACATACACGCGCCATAACCATACTAGGAAATCTATAAAAATCGCAAACAACATAAAATTATAAAAGATTTAAAACCAAATTATAGCACCTTATCTGTTAGGCCGATCAATAGAATCAATCAAAGTCATAACATATTACAAAAGATCTTAATTTTAATCGAGCGTTTGCTGAAAAACGGTCCTTTAATTTTATTAATCAGTGTCCGTTAAACCACCTTAGTACACGTACTAAGACTTTACCTATATTTATTTTTACAAACCAAAAAACAAGTGAATGGGTTTTCAAACGCAGACGACAAAAAATCTAAACTGAACTAAAATGCCTATAGGTAAGTATTTATCTAACCTTTAGCTGGTTAGTTATAGTTCCGGGGCCCATCCGTCGTATTTTAACTCTTTCATGGCTACCTCTAGCAGCAAGCCTAGCATGCGCAACGTGACAACGGTATGTCGACTCTTTGTATCGAGACAAACGTATATTTACACATAGCCTTGTCACGTTCTCACGCGACAAAAAGTGACGAGAAATTTTTTGTCACGCGCGCATTTTTAGGCTTGCAGGTCACACTGAATATCACGTCACTTTGTGTATCTAGACAGCTTCCTTAACTCTTTTGAAGCTCTATTTCAATGTATTCGCAACTCTCCCAATGCCTGTTATACCTATTGTTTCTACAGTAAGTTAAAGTGATAGATAACTAACGATCATGTATTAAAAGCCTCATGGAAGTATCGTCTTGAAATTTTGCATACATGTTGTCTGGGGTTCAGAAAAAGATGTACTTTTTATTACGAAAAAATTAACGGTCCCTGTGGGACCGCGGGTGAAACCGCAGGGCGTAGCTAGTCCATAATACAGCGATGATAGCCTAGTCGGAGAAGACTCGTCTCTCAAGTCAGAGGGAGCGAGTTCGATCCCAGCCGAAGGCACGCACCAATTTGTTAATTTATAATCTTAAGTGTGTATTTAATGTCATCTGCTACATTATTTGAGGCCGGTGTATGGCGACAGGCTCGCCCCCTGTCACATTTGGGACTAAATATCGTCCGGCGAAGTGTGGGTGCTATACACCTCTGCCAGCCACCTCGGGGGAAAGGCGTGACGATATCTATTCAAAGTACGTAGCCGTAAGTGTGATGTACATCCGACGTACAGAATACTCACCAATCTCACAATCGGTCCAGTTTCAATCCTCAGTGATACAGTTACCGCGTCAGTAAGCTGCGCACGCGCCGGCGTTACGGATATTTTAATTTTCAGTTCGCACGCTCCGTTCTCTTTCAGATGGCATTAATATTAATGACGTGTTGCATAGTTAGTTAGTACACGCAAGGATCAAGACATTAAGTATGCTTTTTATTGAAAACTGCTGCGCTTTGCGGTTACTCGTCTTATTTAACATAATTAAGAGGGCCGCGACGCTCTGAAATATCCATACAAACGCGCTATAGATACTCAAATTTCTTGAAAACCATTTGTCAGATTATGATGAAACTTAGCATGTACAATTAAATTAACAATATCTTTGCCCCTATGTTCTTGATTTTTTTAAAAGGTTCTCAAGCGAAAATAGAGCTGTGAAAAATATCCGCATTTTTAAAGAGTCACTTTTGACTGATTTATTCAATAGGTAGACAAAGCAAATCAAAAATTTCATTACATAGGGAGGTTGTCTACATCATTAGCTGTTAAATGAATCCATAATACAAGGGAAATTCTTAGTTATTTAAGAATGATTACAGAAGTGCAAAAGTCATAAAAAAAAATTAAATTGCACTTTGTCACTCTGTAGGTAGCTTGTCAGTATCATTACTCGCTCTCTTCGCTCGTTTTCTTCTTCTAGACGAAATGGCTATAGAATACCTTAAGCCAATGCGAAGTTAGTCTGAAGTGGTCGCCGGACAAATTAATTAATTTTGTCCATGTTTATAAGTAGATGTATAGTACTAGCTGTTTTGCCCGCGGCTTCGCTCACGTTTTATAGCCTATGTCAATCAGGAATAATGTTGCTTACTAAAGGTGAAGAATTTTTGAAATCGGACCAGTTTTTTTGAGTTGATTCGTTACAAGCATACTTACATTCAAATCTTTCCTCTTTATAATTATTAATATAGATAATATCTTCTTCAGTTTCCTTTCTGATGTAGTCTTAATCTAAACAAAAGTAAGTTCTCCGATTTTGTGAATTTCCCTACAGTTTTTAGTCCTGGCTAATGTGTTTATTTGAGCAAATATTTACCCCCTATGCCAATATTTGATTTTGCTTCACCATCTGTTTGCTTTAACCATGCTTTACGTACCTACCTACTCATTATTAGCTGTGTAATTTCCAGAAACTATGGACCTATTAAGTCTTGACATCCATAAACTATGGACTGCAAAGTCGTAATGCCAAATCTTAAATTTAACCTCTTTACGAATAAACGTTGAAAAGTTTCGAAATAGTAATACAGTGCTTCATCGTTTTCCATCGAGTTTAAATTACAAAAGACAAAACACTGTCTATTTAGTTCGAGGCCATCCATAACATATCGTCGCGTTTTTCCACCGAGGGGGCTGGCAGAGGTGTAATACAACACCCACACTTCACTATTCAGTCCCAAATGTGACAGGTGGCGAGCCTGTCGCCATACACCAGGCTCCAGTCATGTAGCAGATGACATACAATACGCACATATGTTCACACAATGAACAAATTGGTGCATGCCGTCGGTTGGATTTGAACTCCCTCTGCCTTGAGAGACAGGCCTTCTCCAACTAGCCTATCATCGTTTTCGAGGCCATCCAACGTTCATTTTTAACAACCTAACAAAAAACGTACCGCAAAACCTAACAAAGTACGAGAGCCAACCATATCAGTATCCATACTTACTTAATTTCACTCTCTCTACCTTCCCCATTACACCATCCAGTAAGCCACTTCACGAGCAAGTACCATCCACCACTAATACAAAAATAATACAATATTAGCCAATTATATACTTTAATGAAGACTGCTAATTCTCCAAGTCGACGACCGACGAGAGGCGCCGACCAGCTATTATGTCTCGACCACTAAAGACTACCGTCCACTACAAGCTATACATACAAACTATCTCTTTTAGCTACACTATCATACATTTCATAACAGAGATTTCACTTAAAAGCTAACATAGCAACGTATCCAAGCAATTTCGCAGCTCAGCTTTATTGCTTCACATAGAGGAAGACGGGCATAAAATGCGCAAATCACTGGAAGATATACGAGCAAATAAGTATATACTCGTAATTTACCACGGAAAACTAATTTATAATTAAATAAAAACCAGGGTAAAATAGTTAAAAGTACGTTAACGAGGTAAAATAATTAACAAGGTAGAGTTAGAAAACGATTTAAAATAGGTTTCAGCACAGATTTAGATCTAGCTTAAATTAACCTATGATAATAAAATCATATCAGTTTAGAATCTCAGATAATTTATTGTAGAACAATGGTATACTAATGTTTCAAGAGATACGTGAAATAATTGCACAGCGTAATTATAGCTACTCGTCATAAAAAGAAAGAAATGTAGATTAAAATTACTGACTTTTAATTTGTAGTTTTTTTGTATAAATAATATTTTATTTTAATTGTCAATATTTTTGTAACAACAACCATAAAATACAACCCAGCGAAACCAATTTTACAACAAATTAATGAAAAGTAAAAAATAAAAAACTTATGTAACATAATTACAATAAATTTTATTTTTACAATCTTAAATACTTAGGTAAGTGTGTAGAAAATGTACGTACTTATAAAATAAATATATAAATTTTTTTAATTGTAAATGTACGAAAAAAAACAGAATGACCAACGTAATCCATCCTCTCCATCCTAAGGTTGCCTGGAAGAGATCGCTTTTAGTGATAAGGCCGCCAGTTGTTACACTATTTAATAAGTTTTATCATTATTTTTCTCTTGTTGTTTTCTTATCTGTGGTGTGAACAATAAAGAGTTTATCTATCTATCTTATCCAATAACGCAGGAACTAAAAGACTTCAAAGGAAATCGAATGCTTAAAACCCTTTGCAGCGGGCTTTTGTTCTTCAACTCTAAAGCTATAGGTACACGTCAACACTGACACTTGACACAAATGTCGACACTAGTGTCGATTGTGTCCACACGGTAGCAATTTTTTTTGTAGACATTCATTTATACATTAGTGATACGATACGACAAAAATGATCAACCGCAGACTCCACATAATAAAATGTATTGGTTGTAGGTATTAGTTGTAGGTTGTAATGTATTGTACATATTATCAACTAGCTGTCACCCTGCGACTTCGTTCGCGTTTATTATTTATATATATATATATAAACTATCCTATCTCTCAAGTTGGATCGAACTGCACATGGTGTGTGAATTTTATTATAATCGGTTAAGTGGTTTAGGAGTTCATTGAGGACAAACATTGTGACACGAGATTTATATATATTAAGATTAGTTCTACGTAAGTGGACTCCAGCCTTTATAAAGACAACCTGCTGTCTGTATGGCTGTCTATAATTAAAACACCATCCACTCGCAACCAGTTGTTTTCACACGCAGAGTAAATCTACCGTCTTACTTTACTTTGTAGTGTAATAATTGATTTTTGGTCTAAATTCATGACACTTCGACGTACGAAAGAAAAAAAAAAAAAAATAAAGTGATATTAGCCGAGTCGTTGGTTCAACGCAATGCAATGGTGAAGGTTTTTGGTTTAAATCCGAACATTATAACTATCCTACTCCTACTAATATTATAAACGCGAAAGTTTGTATGTATGTATGGATGGATGGATGGATGTTTGTTACTCTTTCACGCCAGAACGGCTGAATAGATCTGGATGAAATTTGGCACAGAGATAGATTATAGTCTAGAATAGCACATAGGATACTTCATAACCGCGGGTGAAACCGCGGGGCGCAGCTAGTAATATTATAAATGCGAAAGTGAGTTTGTTCGTTCGTTTGTTTGTTTATTTGTTTGTTTGTAACGCTTTCACGTCTCAACTACTCAACCGATCGTCTTGAAATGCATACATGTTGTCTGGGGTACAGAAAAGGACATAGGGTTCTTTTATCCCGAAAAAATAAACGGTTCCAGTGGGACCGCGGGTGAAACCGCGGGGCGCAACTAGTTTAGCATAAAAGAGAAGATTATTGTAAAGAAAGAGAGAGAATAAAAGGAGAAAAGTGACAAAATCATGTCAAATACTTATGGCAATCTAAATATTTTCTTTTGATAATTACATGTATTTTTTTAATCAAATTTTTTTTTATCCATCCTTACATCAAAAAAAACAAAGCTTCAAAAACCGACTTCCCGTCAACCAATATCGAGAAAAGGATGAAACGGCTGTGCCTTTGAAAACTCGACTTGGCAGAGACACTGCCGCGCACCCAGAATACAAACAACAAAAAATAATCATCAAAATCTATTCATAATTGGCGGAAATATCGCGTAACATACAAAAAAATACCAGTTGAACTGAGAACCTCCTCTTTATTTTGAAGTTGGTTAAACAGCTCGAAAAAATAGATAAGCTGTCAGTATGCAGCCGTCGTCAATTGAGTAACCCTACATACAAGCATATTCTCTTCTTGTCTGGTTTGCGCTTCAAGAAAACTTGTATTAGACCAACTCTTTAAAAAAATTGTTTATATTGCAGCAAGTTTCAAGCAAGCAATAGAATTCTACCGTCCTATAAACTATGAAATTTCTGCAACAAGTTTCAAGCAAGCAGTAAAATTCAACGAGTTCTTAATCGTCCTAACTATAACCACTTAATAACATGTTCTGTGTATAAAAGTGCCTAATAATACTTTAATTACAATGTGTGGATATAATTATAGTGTTATATTCTTCCGGCAAAAAAATTGCAAGTGATTTGAGCAAAAAATATATGCAGTAGCTACGACCAGCGTCAATGAATACATAAGAGTAGCTATTATAGTAATTAGTTCGGCACAAAAACTTGTAAAAAAAATTGGGTGGTTAATTGTTTTTTTTTGTATCGTCTTTCTCCCTAGCATAGAGTTTAGGGTTCAACTACTAAGGGTATCTTATTCTACTAGGTATTTACAATTTTAATAAGTAAATACTACTTTCTTTTTCTAGTGGCTTTGGCTAATGATGATGATGATAAATATTGACTTTCTAAGTAATAAAAAGATTTACCTACTTACTGACTCATAACTTTAAAGTACGTATGGAATCTGGCATACCTACATAGAACCAATCAGCCATTATTTTTTTAAACCAAGTCCTTAATGAAACTTGAATTTGAGTATGTTTGAATCAGTACCACTTAAATAAAGTCAAACAATAAATGCTAGATTACATAATAATGATGTCCTAAAACGTCACGTTCAGATAATCACACATAATGATTGCAAAGTGGTAATAACATTCTCAAAAATAATTTCGTCAGCCCTGCCCAGGTCACAAAGCAGTATCAGTTTTGAAAAAGAAATTAAGTTTCTAATGTCTCAATGATATCTCACGTACCTACCTAAATCACTGGCAACATTAGTGGTCATCTCCACAGCAATATCTGATGCGACAGACCTGCCAAATTCCAATCAAACTAGCCATTTACATTGTGATTAAGTAGGCATACTGTAATATAGAAATTGACCTCTACTCTCTAAAACCATACAATACAACCAGCAGTATTGTCGTCCGCAGATATAATCAAAGCACATAATCACACCTTAATACTATTTTCACTGGATATTAGGTCCAAATTACTTGTAATCGAGCAATTGGATTCACAAAACACTTAGTGAGTCAATGAGGTCGGAAGTCACGAGTAACCATCGCTTGTCCCTCATTATAAACGTGTTATAAACTCATATTTCATTCAGCGAAAGTGATCTGATGGAAAATGAGACAAGGCAGTAATAAGATGTTAATGTCACACAGAACAGGCGCGGCTGACAAAAAGAGCAACTTGAGGTTTCTCGTAAATAATTATTATGTGTCATAACTGTCGCTTGTTGTCATTAGTGATGCGATTTGGACCAACTAATTAAGTATTAAGTTTAAAGCAAATAAATGAAACACTGGTTAGGGTGTAGGTAGAGACGACTAGATATTTTGTAAAAAGAACAATGAAAGTTTTTAACAGATTACCTACAATTAACTTTTAAAATGTGCTAGCACACAATACCAAGCTAGCAAAATAATCAAAACTATTACTACAAATAATACCGACCCAATCAAACTATAGATGACTCAATAGACTAACTAGCGGAGTAGACCCGTACAATCCTTATACTAATTATAAAAACGAAAGTAACTCTATTGTCTGTTTGTAGGCTTTTCACGGCTAAACGGCTGAACGTATCTTGATGAAATTTGATAAATAGTTGCAGTATGTCACAAGGGAGGTTTTTTGATACTTATTTCTAAATAAATAAATCTTTTTGTCATGAAATTCTGTAAATTAATAAAAAATAACGCGCCGCTTACGAAATGCGTTAGACAACATCACAGAATAGTACGTGGTTGGTACTAAAATAACAACTGACAACTAAAATTAAAACTCCGCTCAAAACCAGCCAGTATTTTTTTCTTTTCAATGTTGGACTCTGATCTCTTTTGTAGCGGATTTTCACTACATAGTATAAAACAAAGTCGCTTTCTCTGTCCCTATGTCCCTTTGTATGCTTAAATCTTTAAAACTACGCAACGGATTTTGATGCGGTTTTTTTTAATAGATAGAGTGATTCAAGAGGAAGGCTTATGTCTATAATAACATCCATTAAATAGTGGAGAAATACTGTTATTTTTTAATTTTCTAATGTGATGTCGTTAATTATCAATTTTTTTTTCCGCTTACATTGCACCCGTGCGAAGCTGGGGCGGGTCGCTAGTTATTCATAATTTGATAAATAGTTACAGTATTTCACGAGTAGGGTTTATGGATACTATTTTCTGAATAAACGCGAACGAAGTTGCGGACGACAGCTAGTAACTTATATTGACCTAGCAACAGCACCTTAGATTATTTTCAACCGAGCCGTAACTTTCAAAAAGTGAGTGAGGAAACCGTAACGTGTTCGCGTGATCATTTCGTCTCGAAAACTAATTTTGGCGAATCATTATCTACCGGCCACCGGGATTATCAGAAAAACGTTTTACGCACTTTCGTCCGATTTACCGTGTGAACTGTTGAAAGAATGGAATTGTGCCCGACACCCGTGTTGGTTAATGATGGCTTGATCACTATATCACAACCAATTTGTTAATTGTGTGAACATATGTGCGTTTTGTATGTCATCTACTACATGACTGGAGCCCGGTGCATGTCACATTAGGGACTGAATATCGTCGCGCGAAGTGTGGGTGTTGTACGCCTCTGCCAGCCTCCTCGGGGGAAAGGCGTGATGATACGTCATGTTGTGTAAAAATTAACTTGCTGTGCTCCGCAGTTTTACCATAAAAACGCCTTCAAATTTCCTTCCGTTTTTTTCTTCTTGATTTTAGGGTTGGCCTCATTGTAAAAGTTGTCCATAATGATGAGTAGAATGACCCTCTTTCGGCTTAGTACATCCTTTCCTGATAACCCTGTTTTTGTGTTTATTCAAATATTTCGATAGACACACATAATGTGAGTTGTAATCCAATATTGCGATTTCTTTTCCATTCAAGTACAAAAACAAAAATTGGCACACACTTTAGTATTTATTGTACATTTATCGTGCAAAAATCTTGGCCCACAATCACGATCTGTGGACCAATTAACATTAGTCACTGATTTCATCTCAGTTGTTTTTTATTGAAAAGAAATGTTACATTATCCAATTGGCTCGGCGCATGGTATAACAAGTAACACTATTAAAAGAAACACAGAAAACCCGGCTGCAAAATATTGTACCCTATGTCACTTCCACAATCAAGACGATTCAAATGACACCTCACATGTCGAAATCCATGAAGATGTTTAGGGTGTAGGACGTACCAATGATACCTCATACATACCCACATAAATACATGCATACACTCGAAAAACATAACCCTTATTATTGCGCAGTCTTGTAAAAAATATAGCGTTCCTAGGCAAAAATGCCACGTGTGGGACACGCACTTACGTCATTCGATGCAGAAGCAAGTAAGTAAGTAATTTTCAACAAATTTGAGAGAGTCGTTGACGATGACGATAATGAGTGACGTAGTTGGATGTCAACTCCCGAAACGCTAAACATTTTTAAATGCTAGCCTCTTAAGCAATAAACGTTGCATGGCCTCGATATAGTTATTGACAGTTTTTTTTTTTTTTTTTTTTTTTTAATTTTAGTACTCTATCGAAAAAGACAAAACAGTTTGTAACTATTCCGAGGCTTTGTAAGGTTTATTGCTAAGGGGTAGATCTATAGTTACTGTTAGCAAGTAATGTGCACTGCTTTCATTTAGTATTTTGATAAACTAAGTACTTTGATATAGACTTCTGTTTTCTTTACTCGTTAAATTGACTTCGAATAATATCCACGACGAAGGGTACCCAGGTTGATCATTGGTCGTAATAAAAGTAATTTGCACTCACGTGAGAAAACTGATCAACTGATATCAGCTATCAGTAACAATAAACTCCATCACTTATGCAGCGGAAGTCACGTCGGCTCTGACTTTCGCGGCGGGCGAAAATAAACATAATTTTATTAAGAATCAATTTGGGCGTTCAACGATTTCTTGTTGCAATTTGCTTGATCTCAGCTTTCTGCTGTCATGTTTTGTTTGGTTATTGCAGTTGCATTTACGGTCGTCGTGCACTTGGTAGGCAGACCAAGATCAAGGTTGCGCTTGGTTGAATGATTTGAATGGACCACAGCGTTAGCGAAGCGTGCTAGCTGTGTTTATGCTGGAGCTGTTCTGTTATACACTGATGCTAATGACGCTTCGTGATTTCGTTTGATTATCCCGTATATTTCTGTGACAAAAAGTTGTCCAATATTTGTCTTCATGTTGTTTACAAGCTCCTTACCAAATGATTTGATCACTTACAAAACAGTAACAATTTTTTTTAACTGTTTACATAATTTTAAGATATTTTTGTAAAAATGACTTGCCAGTGACATTGAATGTTTATTATGGTCAATAAATATTTCTGATTTCTGATTTCTCAACAATGGCCAAAAATTCATAAACAAATAGTTACTTTTCTAGAGCACGCAGTGTAAACAATAATCATGTAGAAAACTGGGCATTTTTTTTTTTTTATGTAGAATAGGTCGGCGTTTGACCACCAACTCGCCTGATGATAAGCGACGTTGTGGTCTAAGATGGAGCACGACGACCTATAAGGTACTTATTCACTCTAGCCTTGAAGTTTTGCAAAGTGAAGAAGTAGGTACAAAGACGGCAGTTGAGTGAGGCGCTACAAGTGCGCTACTGCTCAGACCCGTCTTCGGAACGGTTACACCGGACTACATCCCGAAACACGACTAGGTCATTTCACGGCATGGCTTGGTCCGGCATATGCACTACTATGCTATAATAAGTGGTCTTGACGTCAAGCATAGTGCACGGTGACCTTTACACTTGATTTAGCACTTAGCCTTAATGTATCTGATTTCAGTTCCTAGCCTGGTTATGCACATTGGATTTATTGGTCAAAACTTTTACTTCTGTCGGCAAATGCAATTTTAATAGCTGCAGTTTTCTTTTATTTGAAAGTTCGTATTTACAGATTGTGTACAAGTTGTTACTAAGTTGTATAAATACTATATCTGAGAAATCTATGTCAGAGATTTATGTAGGTAGGTATAGGAATTTATGTACAGGTATAGTTATTATAAATTTGTTTCATTTCATTAACTATCTGTTTCAAGGTGTCCATTGTCATTGTACCTATTTATTGTATAGTATATATGCTTTATAGTTTCCACAAGTTTACACTCGATCTAGGATATTTTATACCTATATCCTAGATTAAAGAAATAAGCGAAATTAAAAATTTTCAAAAAGATTATTTCAAACGTATTTACCAAATAAAAAGCTAGAAATCAGATTTTATTGACAACTCCTATAGTTACACGTCACAGTTGAATATTTATAATTAGAAAGGAATGTCAAAACATTAATAATTAATATTAAAATAATTAATTAATGTCCTTATACAGTTCCGTCAAAAATAACTTACTTGAAAATCACATAATAATGATAATGAAAACTTTATTCATATTAGAAAATAATAAAAATAAACCAATCTAATAATCCTACTATATACTTACCTACTTACTTAATAAAATTTCGATTTTAGGCAACTTTATGAACTACGCTAGAAACCAGCAAATTAAAATAAATACCTGAGTTATTTACACACCTAAAACAATAAAATTATGCAGACTCGTAAATATCTAAGACTAAATAATGCATGGGTTTTTTTTATTTATAATCCAAGTATAAGCTTATTATAGTTTATTAGCGTTAAATATTTGCTTAACTGAGTGTTAGTTGATTAAATCTCCGTAAATCATCTGTAGTCCTTAATCCCGGTAAATGCACATTTTTCACGGGAAAAATAGAAAATCAGCAAACAGCAATTTCTTATCTTTTTGGATTATTAATATTATAAGTTTCGAAATAGTGCTAATTTCTTCAATCACTTTAGTTTTGGGCTTATAGTATAAAATAATGTTATTTAGTATAAAATCGTTTTATCAATTTATTTTTTGCTATTTAGATCATTTTGTAGTATTCAATTAATACGTGGGCTTTACTTAGTTTATCTCAACTATAGTAACTAAGTAATATTATAAAGACGAAAGTGAACTTGTTGGTTAATTATGCTTTTACGCCTTAACTACTCAACCGATCGTCATGAAATTTTGCATACACGTTTGCTTACAGGGTTACAGAAAAGGGCATAGGGTGCTTTAAGACACAGGTAACATCGCGGGCGCTGTACGTTTTATACCTTTTTTAAAATGTACTACTGTTGAGTTAAGTATTTTTTATACATTCAATAAGAATTCCTTATTTTGCTACGGTTTCTTACGATTACAGATAGCTTTAAAGCATTCAATTTATCTGTTAAGTAATGGTCGTAGCTTACTTACATGACCCCGCTCCAACACCGCTGCTGCACAAGCGAAAGGTACTCGTAAGCGATACGTCAACTACTGCCTTCTGAGCTAGGGGGCGTGGATTCTATTCCCACCTAGGGCAAACATTCATGTGATGATCATTTGTGTTTGTTCTATGTCTGGGGGTTAATTATTTATTTAATTATGTATTTAAAAATAAATATGTTATGTATATCACTCTCTGGCCGCCATAGTTCAAGCTTTGCTTAGTTTTGGGATCAGAAGACCGTGTATATTAGTGTCCCGAAAATTTATTTTTAATATTTATTACCACCGACTGTGTGAAGGCGCTAAGCTTGCAAACAGCGAGTTGTCTCCTAATTTGTGTTGTCAATGTAAAGTATGTCTATCTACAGAGGACGCCCTGAAGCTCACATTCAAATGAACACTATTTTGCCGTGTGGGTGCGATGTTGTATGCTGAAGTCGGCTCCAACCTTTACTCGTAATTAAGTGAGCTACAGTCGCATTCCCTAAAAAAACGCAAGTTAGCCAAAGAAAATTTGACTTTATAATTTAACCAACAACAAATTTAAATAGGCTAACGCTCTATAACTTAGTTACCTTTGGTGACTAGTTTATGCCTCAAGTCGGATAGCTATCGTTATTCACGTTTACGAGCGTTTAAAAAGGGTACCTGTATTTATTTTTTTATAGTGGGAATAGGTTTTTAATAGTCGGAATAGTTTCACAGGAATGTTTTAGATGATAGTTAAGTACTTGCAGCGTGAAGAAATATTTGCTGTAAGCTATGAGACTTCGTAGAGTTATGAACGGTCCAGCTCAATGATTAACAAAGTGTCGACGAATCAACCCCTGGGGGTCGATATATATCAGACCCCTTGTAGCTCGATGACGAGTCTGAGCGAAAAAAATAACGAGGGGTCTGTGGGATATTAGGATATAAGTGGGGGTCCGCGATAGTCGATCTCATTCAAGTACGTCTCGATTTTATTTTCATTAATGAACTATCACGTTATTACTGCATATCAGAATGTTTATGAATTTATCAGTTAACCACTTTTGAAAGACTATACGAGTATGTGTAATCATCCGCCACCGGTGGCAGGGGGTCTACCCAAAACAAGCAACCGATACATGGCAATCAATAGTTTGAGTACCATACCAATAGTTTTGTACTAGTTTGAGGTCCTCGAATGGAGACCACGTTCCGGCAAGCGCAGCGTAGGACGTCCACCCACAAGGTGGACAGATGACCTTGTCAAGACCGCAGGATCGCGCTGGATGCAGGCCGCTACCAACTGGTCTTATTGGAGGTCTATGGGGGAGGCCTATGTCCAGCAGTGGACGTCCTATGGCTGATGGATGGATGGATGAATAGTTTGAGAGCTTCTGGTCTAACTGGTTGAAAATATTTGCTACTAGCTGTGCTTTGGGGTTACACCCGCTATCTTTGCTTACTTCCACAGCATAATGTCGCATTTTGCTGTGGGGATCAGCTGCTGAAGTAGAGGCCATTTTTATTTTGCAAAAGCGAGCGGTCCGCGCTATCTACGGAATGGGCCCCCGTGAATCATTGAGAGATTTATTTAAAGAAATAAATATATTATACAAATACAAATAATTTATTTGGGTATAAAAAACATGTGACAATTTCAAATTTGATTCCAGAGGCTCCCAAACTAATCAGAGACTGTGTGTCAGGAGCCAGTGGCTTCTCCAAATTTAACAAAATACCTCCAAATTTTGAACTTATTACTAAAACACATTATATTTTTACTAGATAAAACTAAATATTAACTTTACCTTCTTTGTATATCTTTGAAAATATTATGCACGTTCGCAAAAATCTACACAAATTTAAATTGAACTGTGACTATCACAATTATAACACTGGAAATAAGGATAGGATAGCTGTACCGAGATTTAGACTGACTTAGTCAAAAAAGTCATTTTTAAGCAACTGCATTCGTTTTTACAATAAAATCCCGAAAAATATAACAGGGCTCATCGAGGGAAAATTCAAATCGCATGTAAATAAATAAATAAATAAATAAATAAATAAATATGAGATAGAAGATATTATAAGGTTAAGAATTATATAGAAGATAAAGATGTCTGGAGCCTTCCACTTCCGTCAAGTAGCCACTAGTATTTATAGATATTACCTAGTTGTAAGCCAAAATTTGTGAGACTGTAATTTATTTATTATTTGAAAAAATAATGCCCCTCAGTTTCTTGCCTGTTCTTCTGAGTAGAGGCTCTTTATCCGAACAAGGCGGTCGAGTCTATTTAAATAACTTTGACGTTCATAAGTGTATCTTTGATACCTAAATTGAATAAAAACATTTTGACTTTGACTTTGACTTTATCATATACGAACCAATTTCTTTTTTGATTAAAAATAACGAATGCTAATCTTAATTATAAATTGCCTCTAGACTACATACAAATCCGTTCAGCCAATGAAAAAATTGGTGCGTGCTGTCAGCTGGGTTTGAACCCGCTCCTCCTCCTGCCTCGAGGGGCGGGTCTTCTCCAACCAGGCTATCATCGCTTCATTTTATTATATTGATAGCGTGTGAATGGGCCTTAAACTTTTTTAACTGTTAGTGTATCTTCATAGAAAAACAACTCAAAGAGGCAAACTCTAATTTATCGCATCAATTATTAAAACTCCCTAAATGCAGCTTTACTGGTTTTTTTGTATTGAAAATGCCTATTAGTCAAATACCGTTTCTTTGCAAAATTCGTGAAAAGCTGCCAAATATTTAATTAAGGTGATTCAGAGCAAACGAAATTAGCTACAAAACCTTTATTTTATTTTTTCAAAAATTTGCACAATTCGCTTCAGAACTTAATGTACCGAGAAGGCAGTTTTTGATTAGCACTAAAATGGGAAGTAGAGGTACAGATTAAATAACAGTTACTAAGGTAGAGTCTTAATTACGTACTTAGTGCTTACTTTAAATCTTTATACGTGTTTTATTTGGGTAATAGAAATTGTTATGTTAAGCGATGGCAGCCTAGTTGGGAGAAGGTCCGCCTCTCAAGCCAGAAGGAGCGGGTTCGAACCCAGCCGACGGCACGCACCAATTTGTTCATTGTGTGATCATATGTGCGTATTGTATGTCATCTGCTACATGACTGGAGCCCGGTGTATGGCGACAGGCTCGCCCCCTGTCACATTAGGGACTGAATATCATCCGGCGAAGTGTGGGTGTTGTATTACACCTCTGCCAGCCCCTTCGGGGGAAAGGCGTGACGATATTTTATGAAATTGTTATTCGACCTAAAGCCTATTACATACGACATTTACTTTCTTGCGTGAGTACAGTTAATGCCCATCATGTAAACCTAAGTCTTCCCGCAGACTGTCGACTCTCTGTTGGCCGATAGTTTGATCAGGTTGGGCTGCTTGTATTAGTTTGAAGGAAATTGTGGCCGATACTGGATCGCTGTTGTGCGCACATTTGCATACCCCTTCACATTGATTAAGAAGCTGACAAAACTATCGGCCGATGGAAATGCCCATTATGTAAACTTTGAAAGGAATCCTTGATTTTGATTTTGAACTCTAAGGGGCTAGTGCCCCTTAGAGTTCAAAATCAAGGATCAAGATGTTTGGGTTATCATTTTAATTCGGAGTTAACTGTTCATTAAAAAAAAATAACTCTTAAGTTTTCATTGTGTGAACATAAGTGCGTATTGAATGGCATCTGCTGCTTACTCGTATCTGGAGCCCGGAGCATGGCGACAGGCTCGTTCCCTGTCGCATTTGGGACTGAATTTGCCAGCCTCTTCGGGGGAAAGGCTATGTTGTTAAGGCATATGCTATGTTAATCAACCCTGCGTTTAAGAATTACTTTCTTTTAAATCTTCTCATATCTTCTGTAAGTGGGCCTAAAACGTTAGCAACGTACTAATTTAAGTCATTATTCGACTAGTAAATAGTTTCTCGCAATCTACTATACATTGAATACAACGAGTCTTATTAAGCTAGTACACTCTAAAAACATAATCGCTTAACTCTACTTCTTTCCACAAGTCATTTGCACTTGGACACTTTCACGGAAATCGATCAATTTAAACCGATTATTAAAACGGTAACGTCCATGTAGAATAATTGATTCGATTCTTTTTTCATTCGAGTTAATCGATCATGAAACGTCTGGGGAAATAGTTCTGTGAGTTACTGGGACACCATGACGGTACGGTTTTCAGTAGCATGGTAACAGGTTCAATGAGATCAATTAACCAATCAGATGGCTCGATTGAATAAATCGCATCACACTACTAAGAACTGTCGGTAGTTGCCTGTAGGGAGTTTAGGTAAGTTTTTAATAGTGTCATGGAAAAATCATTGTTACTTGGCTCTATGAGTCTAACTGGTTCAACAAATCATGTATTTCATTAGTAGTACCACCGAACAAACAATAACCCTTGTAAGACTAGTAAGACTAAACGGTAGGACCATGGGCAATCATTGAGTAGGTATTTCAAAATGTAAGCAACTTTTTCTATTTATCGTATTCGACGACAATCTTATATCGATGCAGCTTCAATTAAAGTAACTGACAAAAGACGCGAAATGAAAAATTACGTCAGAATTATGATATAACTGACATAGTACCTGTTATGATGATTCAAATTGGTGTACTTCTATTTTTGACTAAATTAAAATTAGAATCAATAGTTAGCTGATGGTTGATGAACTACTAAGATGGGGTGGAATTTAAAAAAAAATGGGGTTAATTTGGTGTAACTGACAAGAGTTCGTTAAAATTTTAGCGTTACTGAAAACTATTTTCTAAAATATGCCGCTTAAAGAGAAGGTCCACTGTTGGCCTGGAACCTATTTATATTCTAAGCGATTCACTTTAAACAGATCCAAACAAATAACATTATTAAAAGAAAAACAAAAACCTGTCTGCAAAATATTGTACCCTGTAAAAAAATAAAATATCAGGACACTTACACACACGGTCGTCTGACCCCAAACTAAGCAAAGCTTGTACTATGGCTGCCAGAGACTGATATAAATACATAATTATATATTTTTAAATACATACTTAAATAGGTATTTACACTCAGACATAGAACAAACACAAATGTTCATCGCATAAATGTTTGCCCTAGGTGGGAATCGAACCCACCATATTATTATATTATCTAATATGTTATTTCCACTGTCAAGACGATTGAAATGACACCTCACATGACGAAATCCATCAAGCTTTTTAGGCTGTAGGGCGTGCCAAAGAAACGTCAAACATACATATGTACATACACTAAAAAGGTTACATATACGAGTGATACACAATCAAGATCAAAAAAACTTTAAACGCTCTTCCTGTAAATCAGATATTGTCAGCTAGTTTCATTAAGCCTGCAACCGTCGAAATGGCCACAGGGCGTCCTTCACTTCTTTAATCGATTAGCAGTTAAGCATCTATTCTAAAAACCATTTATTTTAACTATAATAGTAATTAGTAAAAAAAACTTCCACATTACTATTAAAACTTACGGCACACTTTTCATAATACCCACTTGCTTGCATATTTAGCAAATTACGATTTTTACTGATAAAATTCACAGAACTCACTGCATCAGCACTTCCTACTTCAATCAGTTACAGCTAATACATCATTATGGACATTAATTAGTAATATAAATAGTACTTCTCTGTGGATAGGTGCTAAACTTCAACTACATTTTAATTAAGCCTATATAAACATGAAACAAAGCATTAAGCAAATACTTACTTGCCGTATAGCAAGCCATCAATTTTATGCACGTTTCAGGATTATGCATCAGGTACTATCGGGCAATTTACTTTTACGGCATACTAGCTGCACCCCGCAGTAATACCCACGATTAAAAAGTAGCCTATGTATTAATCCAGGGTATAACCTACTTCCAAACCACATTTCATCAAAATCCATCCATCCATTTGAGCGTGAAGAAGTAACAAACATACACACTTACACACTCACAAACTTTCGCCTTTATAATTTAGTGTGACTAGCTGCACCCCGTGGTTTTACCCGCTTGCCAGGAACCGATATTTTTTGGTGTTAACAGTAGTCCATAGTCCATACTCTATGTAACAATCCAGAGCACAAATGATCTTAACACAAAATTTCGTCAAAATTCTATCTGTCATTTTAACGTGATTAAGTAACAAACATACAAAATTGTACATTTATAATACTAGCTGCAATGTTATTTTATGGTTAAAAAGTAGCCTTATGTACAATTCCACGCTCTTATCTATCTTTGTGCCTTTCATCCCGATCCGTTCAGCCGCTCTGGCGCGATTAAGTGACAAACATCCATCCAAACTTTCGTATTAAAAATACGAGTAAGTGCGATTTCTTAACACGTTTCAAATAAGATATTTACTTATTTGGCGTAAATATGAAGCTAATATGAAGCTAATATCTACTTTGTAAGTGAGTAGTTAAATAGGTGCGATACTACATTAGATAAAATGAATAAGAAATATTATTGCGACATAGTTCTCCGGTTAGACGAGACCTTCATAGAACGAACATTAAGCATCTACCTATTCCTAACTATATAATATCATTGTAGGATGGTGCGAGTGACAGACAAATCTTCCTTTTTACCCGACTGCGCAAAAAGGACGGTTATGTTTTTCGAGTGTATGTATGTGTGTATGAGGTTTCTTTGGCACGCCCTAGGGCTAAACAGCTTGATGGATTTCGCCATGTGAGGTGTCATTTGAATCGTCTTGAAAGTGGAAGTGACATCAGGAATACAACATTTATTTAGCAGCCACGTTTTGTTTTTATTTTTATATAACATATCGTCACGCCTTTCCCCGAGGGGGCTGGCAGAGGTGTAATACAACACCTACATTTCGCCGGACGATATTCAGTCCCAAATGTGACAGGGGGCGAGCCTGTCGCCATACACCGGGCTCCAGTCATGTAGCAGATGACGTACAATACGCACAAATGTTCACACAATGAACAAATTGGTGCGTGCCGTCGGCTGGGTTCGAACCCGCTCCCTCTGGCTTAAGATCCGGACCTTCTCCCAACTAGGCTGCCATCGCTTTTTTATTTTTCTTTTATATAATGTTACTTGTTCACCCTTATAAGTCACGATTTACAAATCATGACTTAAAATTTAGGAGCACCCTAAGGCCCGTGATCACCAAACTTTAATTAGGCGATGATTTATTTAACTGTCCACTGTTGACACTTAACTTAATGATGAGCTGTCAATAACAGTCGGTTAAAAATTTAATCATTTGTTCGAGTTTTAGTGAACTTTGGCCTCAATAAATAATAACTCCAAAATACGGATTTATCAATAACTCTATTAACTATTGCAACCCGCGCTATGCGGGTAAATAAAGTAAGTAAATTAAGTCGTAATTTTTTTTCAATTAGTGACTCTGTAAACCTCACTGCGCCTTTGGATTTTTCCAAATTTCTTTTTTCAAAGTTCTTTTTTACATTGAAAAAAAAAACTAAATCAACGCAACGCCATTTAGATTTTTTTCCAAAAACTGAATTCACAAAGAAGATCTATCTAAGTACCTAACTAGCTAATCTAACCTACCGAACTTTCGCATTCATAATATGATTGGTCAAGTCAAATTTTCAAGAGCACAGAAATTCACATTTCCAAGTAAAATATCCTTACTAAATCAGACTTACATCAAAATTGGACTACCAGTTTTACATTCTAAACATAAATTAAAGTACATCTAAATACGTCTGTATCTAAATATTAAAGCTGGCCTTTTAATAGTTTTATCACAAGATACCTTAGTGATGAAGTCAATCTAGCCTATTAAAATAAGACCCGAGATAAACTCATCAAAGGATATAATCCTGGATTATAAAAACACGTTCAAGGGCCCCATATACTTCTAATCTAGTTAAAATTGCATAAAATCTTGTAATGGCTGTTTTATAATAAAGTTTACGATACTCGTAGTTATAAATGCAGATCGGTTAATCGAGTGTCTATTTTGCTCGTGGCTACATAATATGTAAGATAATCTGCTAACGATTTTCTTTATCCTCTCGGCGTACAATGTCACGTTCATATAATGTCAAATGGCCACTTGTACTAAATATAAGAATTGCCTTATTCCTTAACTAGTTTAATCTACTCCTAGCTAGCTCCTAGCTAAATGTTCTTTCTTGCACGAACCTTTGGCCATTCTAAGGAGACTCTTAACTTCATGTGCCAGATAAGCGAATATTTCGCGAGGATTAGTTAAATCAATGTATGCAATGATGTGTAATTTTAATCCCCGACGCAAAGCTGAGGGTTGTTTTAATTTATTATTATATGTTTGAATTGTGAGTGAATAGATACATAGGTATCTGTACTATCTATGGTTTCTGAACTTGCAAACGCAACATCAATTTTGGTTCAGTTGTTTTATTTTTATTTGAAAGATGAGTTGGCCTAAAATGTTCTTGGCCATGATTTTCGGGGGCTTTTTAAAAATTCATAACTTATTCTTATTTTAATCTAGATCGCTTTTCAAGATATTTTTCTGTTTGAATAGGTACTGCTTTTTTATGTGAGTAAATGTATTTAAAAGTTTTCAGCTTATGAGTTGGTATTTGCCTTGCAAGCGTTTAGGAAAAACATTTTCATAATTACGAAAATGTGGGTGAGTACATACTACCTTGCAAAAAAAAATTATGCAAGAGCCTTATTGCTTTGGTTCAGATTTATTCTAAGGGAAACTAAATTTAAAATAACGAAATTAGTACTAAAATGATTTTTAGTACTTAAGTTTTGTTTTCGTGCGTATGTTATTTTCCATATTTATTTCCATCAAGCATAATAATTAATAATTAATAATTATTAAGCATAAAAAAAAACATAAAGTCCTAAATAAACGCACATTTTTTTGACAAATTTAAAATATTTTTGACGCAACAGAAAAAAATATCAAAAAATATTTAAAAAAAAAACACTCACCAGCAAAATTCCGCAACAACACACAATTAGAAAAATCACAATTTTCCACACTATTATTTTCACACTTGGTAGGTTTGTTGTATATTTTCTCTGCATGCACGTTGCGTGTGCGCATCGGCGTGCGCGCGTCGGCGACTGTCGCAGTCTCGCGAATGACGCGCCGCGTGCGCAGCGCGCGTTTATACGCAGATGCGGTGTTTGACTTTCGCTGCGCAAGTTTGACTTCAGGAGGGTTAAGGTGCGGGGTGTAAGTGTTAAGGCTCGGTCACTCTACGATTATCTACCCACACAAATGTTAATGCAACCCGCTTTATTTAGAGTTGAAAATTGTAAATCATATTTGATGGTAAAATGAGATCGGTGCCTAAAAATTTTTTTTTTTGCGTTTTTTTTTTATCCAAAGTTTAATACCTATTGGTATTTAAGAATTAAAAAAAAAAGTGGTGTAATCGCTGAAAATTGAAAGAACTAAGTACGTTCCGATAGTTTTTTTAAGAAAATACATTTTTGTGATTATTTTTTTCCAAAATGAGTTGTTTTTTTTTATTTTACTTCGGTTAAACTTTAGTTGGTTGTTTCTGCTACCAGCTGTATTTTTTGCACTTGATCATCATAATTCTTCATATCAAACTAGGCGCAACAAAAAAACACTTATTTTGGTGATTTCGTGTAAAACGGGGCCTTAAGCCGCTAAGATTCGCCAAACGCGTATCTTTAGCTCGTCGTAGTGAAGAAGCTACAGACTCTACCAATATGACAAATTTCACCAATAAGATAACTCTGTTAACTGTTACTTTAATTCATTAAAATATTATATTACTTACTAGATTGTGAGTAAAAAAATATTAAACGAAAATTGTTTTCGTTTTCATAACGTACAGGTGCGAGGTGTAAGTGTTAACACTAAAACAGATGAGGTCGATACCCTACCATGACTTTTGATATTTACGAAAAGTTTTTTCGTTTTCGTTTACCTCCACACATTTCAATATAGTACAATAAAACTTTTTTCGTTTTCGTTTAGCTCCATACATTTCAATATAGTACAATAAAACTTTATCGTTTTCGTTTAGCTCCACACATTTCAATTACAACTATATAAATATTATTATAGTAGGTACAATAAAACTTTTTTCGTTTTCGTTTGGCTCTATCCATTTCAATATAGCGCCTTTGGCGGAAACGTTAACACTTTAACTGCGACGTTGATTTTATAACTATCCTGAAATGATGGAGCATGAAACTAGGTTAAATGTATGGAGGCAACCAAAAACGAAAAAAGTTTACGCTAACTACCAATACTCGTGGTAAGACCCCGGGATACAATTTGCTCTCTTCGCCTAGTTTTGACTTGAAACAGGCTGAAGTGTGTAAGTGGTAGGTACTAGCTTCATAAGCGTTATTAGCAATATTGAATTTGTTGTTTTAGGTGACTTAATTAGACTAAGACCCGCCTAAAATAACGCTCAGCCATGAATCTCGATTTAAAACTAGTTTTAAGATTCATGACCAAACGCCGTTTCTGAATACGGCCCTTAGGCAAACTTACTTTTAAACTGTCAGGTATGTTCGTGACACTTATTTTTCCTATTTATATTTATATATTTTTATAATAAATGGCAACTTACTTACCTTTAACGGCGTACCCACCACCTTCCCTAAAGTAACGAAATTTAACAAATAGATGTTAAACAAAACATTTAAAAGTTGTCAATAAATCACCCTTGCCAAATAGCCTAAACACATAAATCTGTGATGCTAACTAATATTATAGTTATGTGAAACTGAATTTGTTCGTTTGTTAGCTCGTGTATTTGCTTGTTTTGCTTTTACGCTCTATAAGTACTCGACTGATCATCATGATATTTTGCATACACGTTGTCAGGGACACAGAAAATGACATGGGGACCTTTCATTCCGAAAAATCATCAATCATTCATCCAGAAAAAATAACGGTACCTGTGGGGCCGCTGCTGAAACCGCGGGCCCAGCTAGCTATACAATAAATGTGAAAGGTTGGGTATGCGTTTTTGTTAAGGTCGATTTACATCAAACGAACATAGAGCTAAAGCTAGAACAAGAGCATTCTTTCGTAATCTTTTAGTGTAAACGAAAGCTAGACGTATCCATTTACATCAAACTAACACATATTCCATAGAATCTTTGCGAACGCACTAAGAACAACGAAAAAATGCTCTACGCCTGTTTACACTTGAAGAATTTGATGTAGTGGGGATTTATTTATTTATTTATTTATTTTTGGAAAACATACAGTGTTATCCATACTGTAATAGTAAATTAGAAAAGTAGATTGACTAATTTACTATAGATAATATATAATAGATAGAATGAGCATTCTCTCGTTTGGTGTAAATCGACCTTTACACCTGACTTTTGTTTTGTTACCGCTGAAACGGATGGACGGATTTTGAAATATAGTACTAACTTAAAGAGATTCAATTCAATACTGCATTAACACATAAGCTTTTTTACCGTGGGTTACACCGCGACGCAGCTAGTCTGAAATAAAAAAATCTTATAAAATAAGTTATTGAGTAGCACCAACAAGCTCACTATCCACGCACATCATTAAAGTCATCCCATCATTCTAACAGGGCGTTACACCCAACCCCATCCCAGTTTCCCAGGCAAAGGCTAATTTACCTACGAGCAGCGAGCTGGCTGCTATAATCACTTTATAGTCCTGTGAGACTTCCTCTCAGGGCACCATGGGATGCAAACTGGCTACTGGCATTATTTCTTTCGTGCTAAGATTCCCATGATTTACGATTTTCGAATGGCTTGTAATAATGGATGCTGAGATTCTTGTTTAGTAGCAAAATTCCTAACCAAAAATAATCTCAATTTAATATGAGTCATTTTTTTTATTAATCTTCTTTCTCTTTTTTCGATCTCATAGTATTAAACAAATAGCTTTCCGTCCACCACCCAAACCTCCTTGTTGTTCGTACCGCGGAGTATTTAGTAGATACCGCAGAACCTCAACGTAGACGCCCCAGAAACATCTTCGGCGACCCGGACATCCTGACAGCTCCTTGCAACAGGAAGTATAAAGCTTTTGGTATAGGCGCCGGTTACCAAACGAAGCACGACCACTCCCAAGATCAGTTAGAAGATCGGTTAATTCCTTCCAAATAGTCAGACAGTTCAACCAATTAGGGCCCAAGGACATTCACCTCTTCTGAGTTGCTTGGCCAAACCGACTCCTCCTCCCCAGTGATAGCCCAAGCCAAGATCCGTACTGCAGAGGTGCCTTTGTGCTCATAGTTTGCAAACCAAATCTTAAGGTCCTGCGCCATCTAGGCTTGCCTAACGTCCGATAAGCTGTAGAGGCCTCAGTGGCCAACAACATAAGCCATCCACAAAAAAAAACGTCTGTCCCTAATACACTCATCACAATTCTAGCGCACTAAACATTATTACTTATCTCTATCCCTTTCACGTACGACTAATATAATATATTAATAAGCGTCTGTTAAGAGAGAAAAAATATAAAAAAATCTTATACTCAAAAGAATCGCGGTGCTCAACTTAACAAGTAACGAGACAAAGTATCGATCTAACTATCTAAACTGCGCATGAGTTTACTGTGGTCAAATAACAAGGAGAGTATTAGAGTCGTAACCACTGTGGGAAATTAAACTTTTTCACGTGATTCAATTTAGACCACAAAAGAAAGTAGCCTTTTTATGTAACGTTGCGAATCTGTGACTCTCTTGAATGAAATAAAACATTGATTGTATTGTACATACGATATTTGCTGTCATTAGGAGCTGTATATTATACAGCTTTATATATTATTATATATTATATGTGTATTTTAAGTACTTACTGTATATTTTAAGCTGTATTGCCTGCTTATCTTATATCTTTAAATGAGCAATTCTTGTATATATATATAAATATAATTGGAATCTCGGAATCGGCTCCAACGATTTTCATACAATTTAGTATATAGGGGGTTTCGGGGGCGATAAATCGATCTAGTTAGGAATCATTTTTAGAAAATGTCATTTTATTCGTGTTTTATCGATAATCAACTTAAACATAAACTTGGAAGAAAAATAACAAAAAGGAGGCGTTTGAGTAGTCTCAACTGAAAAATATGACTCTTCCTGACATCTATTGGCGAATAATAATACTATTTTTTGTGACCAACTAATTGCTTTAACGACACAACAGCAGATGGCGTTGTTAAGTAACACGAAGTCAATGAGTGTTTGCTTTGAGGTTAGACTAAAATCAATTGTTTATTTTCCAAAAAACACAATTAAAAAAAAAGAAAAATACCGAGCAAAGCTCGGTCATCCAGGTACGTAAGGATTAACAACAGTTAAATACTGCCTGTTTAAATAATACATTTATAATAAATGCTTTCTTGTACATTTACTCGTACTAATTAACGATGTCAAAGACTCCAAGTTTTCAATAATGTTCTCTCGATATCTTATCCTTCAATATTTAAAATTGGCATAGATTAACTTACAAAATAGTGATTGAGGTTCCATTGACTTGGAAAGTTTTAATTTAAACAGGTGCATTGTCAAAGTGTAATTAAGTCTAGTTTCAATTTTGTTTCCTAATATTTCGTTACGCTTTCTCCTTTGAAGGCAAAGGGGTTGACAGAGGTGAATTACAACACCCACACTTCGTTGAATGATATTCAGCCCCAAATGTGACAAGGGGCGAGCCAGTAGCCGTACACCGAGCACAAGTTATATACATAGCAGATGATATTAATAAGTAACTACTTACATAGCAAATTATGTTCACAAATAAACGTATATACCTACATAGATGTGTGCCATCGACTGGAATCGACCCGTCTCTTTGGTTTGAGAGGCGAGCCTACTTGCAACTAGACTATCATCGCTAGTTTATAATTTTGTTAGAGTTTAACTTAGCAATAAAGGTTGTATAGCCTCGGAATAGTTAAAGACTGTTTTAACTTTTTCGGATGTCTGGAAGAGATCGCTCTTAAGCGATAAGACCGCCCATTGCGCCTTTTTTTATTGTTTAGTTCAGATTTATTTGTATTTGGTGTCAATAAGGAGTTTTTGTATTGTATTGTATAGTTTATAGGCCTATTTTTATCTTCCAAACAAAGCAGTAGTTAACATAATAACTGATCATCCAATTAAACCTCATTCATAATCAGCAAATCAAACCCGCTCACCTGTAAGAAAATAAACTAACCGTATGCAGCTCCCATTAAAGTCTCAACGAGTTGATGCATCATTATTTTATTCACTCAAAACAAAGAATCGCAGAACCATCAGTATCTAGATCAGAAAAACTTCAAACCGTAAAATAAGTAAGCGTAAGATAGCGTATAAGAGAACGTACCCATTATACCCTATAAACTTTTATTATGAGTTGGTATCCAGAACAAGTAACATTATTAAAAGAAAACAGAAAACGCGGCTGCAAAATATTGTACCCTATGTCACTTCCACTATCAAGACGATTCCAATGACACTTCACATGTCGAAATGCATCAAGCTGTTTAGGCTGTAGGGCGTGCCAAAGAAACCTCATACATACATACGTACAAACATACACACACAAACAAACAAACCAACCAACTCACTAAAGTTACTTCTAAATACTTACTAGTGGCTCTGTAAAAAAAAAAAACTGTGAGCTGAAGACCTCGCGGCCGGCGTCTAACCTCCTTTACAAGTCGCATTCCTCAACCGATTCCCGTGTAATTGCAGCTATAGAATGAGCAGCTTCGATAATTAGGTACATTGGTTTTTTTTCTCGAGTAAATTTTTCAAAATGCGGAGATATGTTTTTTTATTTTGTTTTAAAGAATAATATCAGATCAAACGGAAATACAGCCAGAACTCGGACATACGAAAGCTTTTTTGTCGAAGCTGTAGTGGAGACGCTACGCTAGACTACTAATTAGGAGTAGAAAAGAATTATCAGCTCAATATTTTTAACATTTACTGCCAGTAAATGTTAAAAATATTGAGCTGATAATTCTTACCCTACTTCTTCCCCTATAATATTTTATGATCGACGCTACATCATCAGATGAAAATCGCACATGTTTCGTAAATTTTTTCGTGTCTAAGAAAGACTGAAATACGGTTCAGTCGATATAAATGAAAAGGAGAAAATAATAAAAATTTAGAGAAACTCGCCACGCGAAAAGTCAGCGTACGCATAGGCCAGACTATAGAATTCCCCGGGGTCGAACGATGCATTCTGACACATCGTCATCAGAGATGGATTGAGTTGAAACTCCCCGCGAAGGAGTTCTAGGAGACCAGCGCTGTCGGGGACGCGGAGGATAGCGTGCCCGTTGCCTCGACGAATGGCTCAAAGATGAAACACCCCCAGGTTTTTAGTAGGTATGCCGCCACTAGGCGGAGACTCCCACGTTACCACTCCTCGAGGTGGTGGTGGTACCTACAAAAGGTTATTTTTGGGTCAAAAAAGGGGAGGATTGACGCAAAGGGGGCACATGTCGGGCGCGTGGCGTGGCGTGAGGTGTGTGTGGTTGAATTTCGTCAAATGCAATAAGACTATAGAGTTAATTGCCAGAAATTTCATGGCAAGTTAGACGCGGGTATCGACGCGCGTGGCGTGTGCGTAGTGAGTGCTACGCACACTTATGCTTTCGAAATGATGTCTAAAATGATTTAGCGTTTATATACGTACCTATTTTACACATACATATTTTGCGTAGGTATTTTAAATTTGTGCAAGGATAACTTGCATTCCAATCCTCTAATAATTTAAAGCAAGTCATTCATGCAAATACGAGTAAGTAGCTTTACATACTTACAATACATTAACGCTTCGTTCCTGTCGCAGGGGTAGAGAGAGACCACTTTTCTCCAGTTGCTACGGTCCTGGGACCCTATTCGGAGATTTGAGATTCTCATCTGACATTTTATCGTCCTTGTTGCTCTCATTTGAAACGTCATAGGTGTGAGAGTAACCAAGATAAAATCTCATCTCATCTCACGCGCAAGAATAGCCCCCCTGGCACATATTATCTTTCGCTCTACAATTTTTAAGTTTTTTTTAAATCGTATTCCAGGTTGTGGATATGTTATACGGGTTATTAAGTCACACTTCGCCACAAAGAGTGACATTAAGTCCTTCATTTTAGTCGAGACTACATAACACACATATTAAAACACTAGCTGCGCCCCGCGGCGCTACTCGCGGATCAACGTGCCAGCTCGTTAATCCATGACATATGGCACAGATCTGGGAAGTAAAAAATGCGAAATCAAAAAAATCTTAGGTCTGTGGTACCTCCATACCAAATTAAATTATTAAATAACGTTTTTTATGATCTGAAGGAGTTTACTGATAGAGATAAGACTAAAGAAATGACATTGTTATATAAACAATTTTAAATTTTAAACTTCTAAATCAATTTTCAATAATTATTATATTTTTCTTATACGTACTATTTCTCTGTTGACATTGAATTTAAATTTTTTTTGACATAAAATGAATGTAATTAAAATTGTTTATTATTATAAATTTACATAATACTTATTTTGACACGTGCTAATAATTATTGAATGCCCGATGAGGGTAAACTGATTATGACGATTTCTGCAAGAAGAACTAGCATAGATATATTGAATGTATCAGTTATTCAATAAATGTTTCTGAATCTGAATCTGAATCTGAATTAACCAAAATCCATCCGCCCCTCAGTTTCTTCCCTGTTCTTCTGAGGTGAGGCTCCCTTTTCGAACAAGGCGGTCGGGTCATTGCTAAATTTTTTTTTATCCGTAACTTCAAACGTCTCAATTAGGGCCCTAGAGCAAGCCCCTCTCTCGGCGACAGCCCAAGCCGAGGCCGTACCTTAGATAGTCGTAAGTATTATTTTAATGCCCTGCGCCATCTGCGCTTGCCTAATGCCCGGTACGCTGTCGAGGCCTCAGTAGCCAACAGCATAGAGTGATCCATAAACAAAAAATAGAATAAAGATACCAAAATCCAACCAATCGTTTGAGCAAGAAAAAGTAGCACAAACTTTCGCCATTATAATGTAGGAAGTAGAGGATTCACAGCACAAGTAGGTTCTAAAAACAAGCAGTCTACTTCACAATCTGCTGATCAACAGCTTCAGAAGCAATACAAATTTCTATAGAACTTCACGCGCAGAAAATTCACAGTAACTAGAAAAACTTTGTACGCTAATTAACTAGATGATTATCTTCAGACGAACTTCGATATCATCTGCTGTAAAATGTGGAGGCGCTATTCGCGTAGGGTTAGCAGGACTGAACAATGGCCCTGTTATACTCATATAGATTTTTGAAATTCTGGGCAAAGTGAAGCAATGCTTAGGAAATTATAGGCACTAGGTAGGTAGCACTTCCATCTGTATCTATGAAAATAAACATGTGGTTTTTTACCTGACCGCGCAAAAAGGAGGGTTATATTTTCGAGTGTATGTATGTAGTTTGTATTTAAGTATGTGGGAATGTATGTATGAGATTTCGTTGACACGACCTGCAGCCTAAACAGCTTGATGCATTTCGACATGTGAGGTGTCATTTAAATCGTCTTGATAGTGGAAGTGACATAGTGATTGTCGTTTTTATCTCAATTAACAAATTTAATTTAATTTAATATAATTCAATTCAATTCCATTCAATTCCATTCAATTCCATTCAATTCCATTCAATTCCATTCAATTCCATTCAATTCCATTCAATTCCATTCAATTCCATTCAATTCCATTCAATTCCATTCAATTCCATTCAATTCCATTCAATTCCATTCAATTCCATTCAATTCCATTCAATTCCATTCAATTCCATTCAATTCCATTCAATTCCATTCAATTCCATTCAATTCAATTCCATTCAATTCCATTCAATTCAATTCAATTTAATTTTAATTAAATTTAATTTAACAGGGTATAAAATTTTACAGTCGGGTTTTTTATTTTTGTTTTAATAATGTTACTTATTTTATGTTCTTACCTACTTATGTAAGTAAGTATGTATGTTTCTAAACGGACTACGGACAAGCGAAACTCATTATTTGTCATTAGCACTAACTCACTTGCCCGCGGCTTCGCTCGCGTTTCAAAACTAAGGCGCTCTGTGATTGTGTAAATTATTTTATTTATATTGTTGTGAATCGTGCTTACTATTTTAAAGGTTTTTTAAATTCGACCTGTTGTTATGTTTCTGTTATATTGACCAACCCGCACTGAGCCAGCAAGCGTGGTGGAGTTAATTCACTCAGAGAGAGCTTAATCACTCTCGATGTAGGGTAGGTGTCCCTACAGTGAGACGTAAAACCCTGTCATGATGGTGATGATGAGTTATTCTGGAGATTACTGTAACATAAAAACTTACGAGCTTACAAACTTACGAAACTACAAACGTACTAACTTACAAACTTACACATTTCCAAACATACAAGCTTACTAACCTACAAAACCTACCAACTAACAAGCTTGCAAGCTTACGAACCTACAAATATGAGAACTTATAAACATGAACTTACAAACCTACAAACTTACAAGCTTACGAACTTGCAAATTTTCAATTTTACAAACTACATTTTTTTTATTATCTTTTAAAAATAATTTTGTAGTCACAGTCAAGTAGGCACTTAGTTGCATACCTAGGTACTTATAAATAATCAGCTAGGCAACCCTGCCTCACTTCTCGAGTACACGTTGTTAGATTTAGATTGCTGTAATTACAATAATTAAAGGAAATGGGCAGTAATGTGCCTAAACAGAGGCATAATGGGAGAGGGAGCTGTCAGATTGAATGTTAGCGTATTGTACAGTCGGGGAAACAATCTTTTTACCGGTTTAAAGTATCATTATTATTAGTAGTAGTTAAATAAAATTCTCGGCTTGCGTTTGGTATTGATAGCTTATTTACGCCGACGTGTGCTAGGTATTTTTAAACGTTTCCTAGACACAGCATCAGATCAGTAATATACTGATGAAAATTTATTGCAAATGGGTTCGTAATTACAAAAAGAAATCCTAATTCTAATTTTACTTATATAAAGTATTTAGTGACTAAAGAAAAATAAATGTTATTTTACTTAACAGTATTTTCTAGTTTTTTTTACTACTAATACACCTACCTATGTAATTTACTTACATATTATATTGCATTTAAAATAACCTCTTGTACATATTAATTTTCTAAACAAATACTTATAAACCTTATTCTCCTCTCCAGGCCAGCCCACGAAAAACAATAATAACATAATGCACTCTAAAAAATTGCATAAGATAAGATGAATTTAATTTGACTCTACTTATCTAATATTAAAAGTTAGTTATGTTTACAAACCAATAGTCCATTAAGTTTCCTCAGATTACCTTCATAGATTTCGCAGTCGAGACAATCAAAACGCATCTCTCAAGATAAATGAGTAGTTTTACCCCTAAATATTACCTTTCATGAATTACAATCCTACGTGCAACTATACGTAAGCTTGAGAAAGCCAATCTAAACATTCCTCAAACATTGGTGCATTTTTGTCAAATCAAAAACGATATAGTGCAGTATCTTTTATTTACCTAACAGCGTTTTAAAAATGGGTTGGCAACGCATCAATAGCAACGCTAGTATTGTAGGTTTCCATAGATGACATTTACCATTTACAATACTTATTTACCACTTCGGTAGGCGGCGGTTGGGCAGGCGCGGCGCCAGGCGGCAGGCGAAAACTTGTTATTATGAAATGAATGAATTTTAAATTATTTACAAGCGACGCGGCGCAAGCACGCCGTTTGACAGTTTTCATGCCTGAATCGTGTCCGGATCCTCGCCTTACGTCCGACCTGTCTCAGGCTATAGGCAGCCCCAGGTAAGCCCTCTTTGTGACACGATCCTCTCCCATCCTTCCTAAATGTCAGCGAGGCGAAACCTACCCATGGAATTTTATCTCACAAATTATATTAGCCTTATGCTGTATCTATCAGGTTTAATCTGGGAACATAACAGCGTGGTAACGCGAACTGCACCAGTGACCATGACGGATAACATTAACAAACGGACGGTAGTTTTGTTAATTTACATAGAGATCTCGACTGAACCGTTAGCTTCTGGATATTTAGATAAGTACTTTAGAATAAGTACTAAACTATAGCAGTACTAAATCCTTTTTAATTAATGCTTTAATTTGTTTTTATGTCATTTGCTGTGACCGGTGTATGGCGACGTTCTCGTCCCTATCACACTTATGACTAATTATAGTTCGGCAAAATATGGGTGTTTCTACTGCCAACTCCTACATTCTATATTTTGTCGACGATCAATAAAGTTTTTGTATGGATCAGCTGATTTTTTTTACCTTTTCCAGGTTGACCCCATAGTAAAAGTTAGTCATGATGCAATGATATCCTAGAATGATGTCTGTCTTTTAAAGATACACCCTATATAGTCTAACTAATTAAGTTAATGGATATGACAAGAACTTCATAACTGGTACTTACAATCCCCTGTACCTAGTCACAAAAAATGCAATTTTTCAACCTTGTATTTTTTGTAACTCTTAATTAGGTTACATACATAATATTTTGTCTATTGTTTGTTAGGTGCGTAGTAGGAACGCGTTTAAATTTTTTTTTTAAATTATGTTACATTTAAGTTTTAGTTTATGAACTAAGGGATATGTCTAGAGAGAGTTCCGTTCTGTTTATGAATTCCTATTCTTGTGCGTAATGTTTTTAGTCCCTGTCACTCCTATGACGTTTTAAACGAGAGAAACAATGACAAAAATATCTTGACTTTGAAGAATAGCCTCCCAGGGTTGAATTAAGGGGTCCGAGTGAAACTGTGAGGGTTACCTAGTCTACAATGATTTCTAAAACACGCATATTACTAAATTCAATTAATTTTATTAATTAAAAACAATTACATTAGCTGAGACTAAACTCAAAAACAAATTACTAATCCGTTTACGCCTGAATAAACATCAATTTCTTTCCTGTCAGCCTAAAATGTGAATCTGCAATTTAATTTAAGCAATGAAGCGGCAAAGCTCAAAATAGACATACTTATTAGTGCTTTTACTTTGAACTGGTGAAAGTTTCCTAAACTATCACAGGACTAGCTGCGTACCGCGATCGCAGTCGCTGTCCTCCGGTGCTATTTACAATCATTCGGAAACGTTTCCGATCGGATCCCAGAAATTTCAAACTCAAATTGTTCGAATCTCAGTCTACTTTTATACATTTTGGAATAGGAAATCAAGTATAAATCCGATCGGAAGTATTAATCACGCCTACAAACTTTTGAATATAGACTCAGATTCAAATAATTTAGGTTTAAAATTTTTAAAATCCGAACGGAAACGTTTCCGAATGGTTGTGAATAGCCCTGCTGAAGCCGTTCGTTTTTCGAGATAAAAAGAGGACGTGTTAAAAAAACTGCTTTTGTAAATCTTGATCGTTATAGCAGAAGATAATAGCATTAACTAGGTATATTTACCCATTTACAAATGTTATTAAAAGTTAAAGGTTAGGTAAGGTTTTTTTGCGTAAAACGTCATAAGTACGTAAAACGTCAACGTTACACATCCCCTGTATTTTTATTCTCTTTGGTTACGAACTGTGCCATCTACTCTACCATGATTATTTCACTCCGGGTTTTTCATGTCAGTCACTATTGCCTCCATCATTGTTCATGGCAAAATTGCCCCAAAACTCAAAGGGGTAGAAGCCAATATAAAAAAAAGCTACGTCATAATTCAACAAACTGTGAGGTGACTGCTGCCTCCATTTCGCAAACCTATGTAGGTATATTATATTTTAAAAGGAGTTTTTCAAAACAGCGCGTACGTACTTAGCTGGCAGCGTATCGCTTGCTCACGAGCTGCTGTTTTGCATTTAGTTTGCTACAGTTGCACCTCTTGCTGGACAGTACTGACAGACAGGACTACGCGAGTCAGAGCCAGCCAGCGAACTGTCAACTGCTCACTGTTTCCTTAATCTGAACGAAGCCTTATAAATGTTGGAATAGGTAAACGCGTCCTTCTAAAGTGAAGCAAATTCTTATTGCGTAAAATTGGGTTTAATTATGAATAGGTAGGTTCTGGTAGGTGATATCTGTATACACATCGGTATTACCATTTTTTATTTTATTTTTTTGTTTGCTTTTATTAATTGGAAGGCAAAATTAGTTTAATAAAAGCAATTGCATTTAATAAGAGCAAATCATAAAATGAAACCTACAACCTGCAACATGTACCTACTTGAGGAAGGATGTTCCTCGTAGCATCTTGATCTACATCTAATTTATAATTTGTGGTTCTTCCTCTTCCCTTTTGAGAAATGTAAGGTGTCATTTTTTTGGTCCGAAGACGACACCTTACCTTCCCCAAAAGGGAAGGGATATATCCTTGGGGATATCCTCTCTACCGAGGCTGTGCCCTGGAAGACACTGCCCCCAGGGAAGTTGGAGGGTGCGAGTGCTAGCCCGGCTCACGCCGGCGGCGTCTCAGCACCCTCGTCCAATATGGTCACACGGTAACCACATCATGGCATGCTGGTACATCTACGAGTACTACTGGGAAGAGCACACTCGCAACTCAGGGCTAGCTTGCTATTACAAAGTTCGTTCAAGAAAGTTCCTCAACGCTATAAGGCTTTAAAGGAGTAAGGGGTTCCTCCGTAAAGGACACCCTACTTTAGGCACAAAAGAAAATCATTCTGAGATTGCCTGAGTCCAAACCCACATCATTTATTCCCAATATAAAATCTCTACATGGTATAAAAGAAAGTCACTTCCGGGGTATGTCTCTCTGTCTGTAAATCCGTCAACTACTTACTCCTCTTAAACCTCGCAACAGATTTCGATGCGGTTTTCACCATCAGTTAGATATTTCTTAACGGAAGGTTTATACTCGTATCTACCGTGCGAAGCCGGGGCAGAGGGGCTATTCCTGCGCGTGAGATGAGATGAGATTTTATCTTGGTCACTCTCAAATCTATGAAGTTTCAAACAAGAGCAACAAGGACGACAAAAGGTGAGATGAAAATCTCAAATCTCCGAATAGGGCCACTGGTCGGTAGTAATAAATACAATGAAGTAACCTCGTTCAGCTAAACTACCATAACATAACATATCGTCACGCCTTTCCCCCGACGGGGCTGGCAGAGGTGTAATACAACACCCACACTTCTCCGAACGATATTACGTCCCAAATGTGACAGGGGGCGAGCCGGTCGCCATACACCGGGCTCCAGTCATGTAGCAGATGACATACAATACGCACATATGCTCACACAATGAACAAATTGGTGCGTAAATCGGCTGGGTTCGAATCCGCTCCCTCTGGCTTGAGGCGGGCCTTCTCCCAACTAGGCTGTAATCGCTAAACTACGAAAAAGAAGAAAAAGGTAAAAAAAGAAGTAGGTAAGTAGTTATCTAAGTTAGGTACTTATATAGTTACCCGACTGTTCAAGAAGAAGGGTTATGTTTTTAGTGTACCGTTTTTGCCATCGATTTTTATTTATCCTACAAACTTGGAAGGTATACATAGTCGGTTTGTACGGTACGATAACGCGGTACCGGATGGATTTGTTTAAGGAAGCTTAATCGGTATAAAAGCTTATTTTGAAAGGAAATTAATTTCCTTTCAAAATAAGTTCATCCGATGAGTAGAGTAATATTAGAGTAAAGTGACAACAGCAATACATACTAACACAAACTTTCGCATTAGCGTGATTCTAAATCACTAGACCAAATCCCAGGTATTTACCTAAAGGCTGCTCCGAAGTAATTGCCTACTTAGGCTTGTAACGAGACTTAAATAATTATGTTGCTTCTTTTGTATTCTTTCTAAACTATTATGGCATTTACGGCTTAATCTTCCAGCTTTCATTTTGCAAAATACTAACTTCACTTACTGTAATCACCTTCGTTATTCGCTTTGCACGATTTTATTTTTGAAGAGCTTGTTGCTGGTTTTTTTTGAGAATCGATAGGTTGTATGCACGTTAAGTAGATCGAATATATCGAATATTTTTGATCGATATTGAATATTTTTATATTTATATATATACAATTTTATATTTTATTTTTAATATTTTATTTTTAATATGTTTTATATTTAATAAGTATATACAATTATTATTATTAAAATTATTATTATTAAAAAAATTATTAAAATCATTATTATTATTATTAATAAAAAAAAAATAAAAAAATAAAAAAAATTAATAATAAAAAATTTAAAAAATTATTAAAATTATTATTATTATTAAAATTATTATTATTTTTTTATATTTTAATATTTTATTTTTAATGTTTTATATTTTATTTTATTTTTTATTTTATATTTATATATATTAAATTTTATATATATATATTTTTATATTTAATATTTTTTTTTTTTAATATCGATATTGAATATTTTTTTATTTTTTATTAATGATCGAATATATCGAATATTTTTGAGAATCGATAGGTTGTATGCACGTTAAGTAGATCCTTAGGAACACTGCGTTTATTTAGTTTTATAAATCATTATAGTCAGCGCCTAAGACAGTTGTCCGACCGCCGGCGATAAGTGATAAGCGAGTAAATAAATGCACTTATTTAAAACACTCGCTCAGCGATACTTAGCAACTCGCCGAGCTAGTGTTTTACATACATTTACCTATTTGTCGCTCGTCGCTAGCGACCGGAAAAATTCAAGGTAGAGGTAAGACACAAAAAAAAACAAAATTGAATTGTTTTTTTTAAACACCAAAAAAAAGAAACACGGTCTCAAAAAATTACTTTTCTCTAACTTAGGTAACGATTAATAATCTATGGTACATTTGTAAAGCAATAGGCAGTCCGTAAAAAAGGTCCGTAGAAATCTTAAACGTAGGTACATACACAAATAAGTATCTATTAACTTTTCTACCTAAACAAATTCTTACGTAAGTATCTATGGGTACTTACTTGTACTTCCTTAGTTCCCACTTCCATTCACAAGCTCAAATAAAACAAATAATCAATGAATCATAACACTTACAATCTATTACCTACTAATCGCACAAAAACTTAATTCGCAAGTGCGAACACAAGCGCCAATTAACCGCAAATTAAGCCTAAATTTAATACGAATTTGATGTCTATCAGTGAAATGGCCACTCATGATCTCCACGATAATGTCTGCAAAAACAACGCGATGCTTCGATATTACTATCTGGCAAACTTATCGCGATTACCGGCGAAATAAGGAACTAATTTTGACTTCGACTCAACTACAATGAATATGTAGAATAAATGTTGGTGCAGGTGCTTAAAATCTGACTGAAGCATTAAACTACGTTTGGGAAATGAGTAAACAGCTTCTTCTGTGTTTTAAATTTTCACCACATAGGTACTATGCTATGCCGTCTAACTGATTTTTTGGCTAGACTGCAACAGAGCTTAATAAAAAAAAACAGTTTTGCTTAGAAAGTGGCGCTACAGCCATCTGCAAATCATAAGTTGGTCGATCTGTATTGTTGAGTTGCCGTTCGTTTCGGCGCTCCTTCACTTTCGTTTGGGTTCCATTTGGTTCAATTACAATTGTATTAGCGAAATGTTTTGTTATGTCGTGTTTTAATGTGTCTGTAATAAGATTGTTTCATGTCTATCAAGTGCGGATGAATTGAAAAGTTAGTCAGTAGGTATCTTTGTTTTACCTACACTTGCAGATGTTGCCTTTCAAATAACTTTTTGGCCTTTGGTTTTTGATGGTCTTTAACCCCTAACGCAAAAAACGACGGGGTGTTATAAATTTGACGTGTCTGTGTATGTGTGTGTGTTTCTGTCTGTGACATGGTAGCTCCCGAACGGATAAACTGATTTTGATTTTCTTTTTGTTAGAAAGTTAAATTAGTCAGTAGCTATGTTTGATAAAAATCGATGTCGGGGGTTTTTTAATTTTATACTCGTAAACTTGTAATTTTTGTATGTTTACTCAATATACATTATATACCTACCTAACAGTGTAAACACTAAACAAGTAGGTAAATCGCAATTATGACCCACCTCCCATTAGGATTGAGCAGCCAAGCCATGGTTTAAAAATTATGTATCAGCATTTTTTTAAGGTAAAATATTTTACCTTAAAAAATTTCAGAACTCCACCTATCAAATAATTTAATTTTATTTGTTTTTCTTTTTTTATGATGACAATGTATATTTAATTAATTTCAACAATATAAGCCTAAAATAAATAACAAATTACAAATAATATAATAATTGAATAGGTTTAGAGATTTATTTATTTACTTAGAGATTACCTAACTACTAGGTATTTTTCTTTCAATCTCTTTGTTTCTGTGTTGGTAAATAATAATATTGCTGTCTATAACTTTTGGTCTACCTCATTTCAAATTTCCGCAAATGACACTGTAAGTAGGTATTTAAAGTGTAAAGACATTTTCACTGTTCTTGGTTAACTTGTTATTTCTTGATTCTCAGCATGGCTTATATCAGTTGATATTACGGTGCCTGACAGTACGGTTACGTAATCTTTGTAAATAACAGTAGGTAATTTCCTTACTCAATATGAATTCAACAAGTCCATGAATCAGTGGTAACAATGTACCACGGGCAGGTAACGTGAACAAAGCAAATTTGTTTTGCAAATAATGTAGAACCGCATCTAATCACAATAGCTGGCCAGCGGTCACGATGTTACTTCCACATTGGACATGATAAGGGAAGATAATCGGGTTAGTATCATCTGTGAATTGTTGTTAGGAACTTCTTACCTAGGTAGTAATGTAGTTAGAAGGTACGTACTGAATTATCGAACGAGCGAGTGTCTACTTCAGCTTCGACAAAAATACTTTCGTACCTATGTCCGAATTCTGTCTTTGTCTATATCTACAGGTGGCATTTTTTAACTGATACTCTTAAAATTTTGTGAGTAGGTTCGACAATTATAAAGATTTTTTTGTTTTTGAAAATTTTTCATGATGGTGGAGCTATGATTTTTTTTAGAGTAGGAGAACAGACGCCGTTCTCCAGCTCATAGAGCCTCTAGTTTAAATTATCTCTCCCACCCAACTACGACTCTACCGTAGGCCCTCCCCGGAGTGCAGTTTTTGAAAGCTCTGTGTTTTTTGATGAAAGTTTTTGATTACTCACTAACAAACCTATAGTGGTACTTATTAGTCCTCGCCCGGCCCGTGCGGTACAGTGGCGTAGAATTAAGGCGTCAAAGGCGAGCTGGCGGTAGGTAGGACCGGGCGGTAGGGCCTGCCGCGCGCTCCTACCTCTATGTTCTTTGACGTCTTCCTGTACCGAACGGGCCAGAACTGATTTGACCGGTGGTAGGCATAACCTACCATACATATTCTCACGCCTTTCCCCGAGAGGACTAGCAGAGGTGTAATACAACACCCGCACTTTGCTGGACGATATTTAGTCCCAAATGTGACCGGGGGCGAGCCTGTCGTCATACACCGGGCTCTCACTCATGTAGCAGATGACATACAACCTGACCCACCACCTAACCACTAAGTATTTAGATTACGGTATTTACTATCTACATTTTAATTTATTAGGTACGAGTACATAAGTAGAGTTCCTTCATTCATTCATTATTTAAGAGCGTTGCTCTTGTCGGTGGAGTAATGCTCAGGCCTGGCGGTCCTCTGCTAGTGTTTTCACCTTGTACGACATGACATCTGCCTTCTCCTTTATTTGGTCTACAAATGTTCTCCGTCTTCCCCGTTCTCTCTTTCTTTCAACCTTTCCCTCTATACGGTCTTCATTAGTCCGCCATGTCGTACAAAGTAGCCAAGTAGAGTTCCTAAGTATTGATAAATAGCCAATAGAAAGCTAGTTTGTTTTGCAGAAAGTGCATTCGGGCAAAAGGATAAATTACATTCAATAGAAGCCAATGATTTTCAAATCAACTGAACCGCGTCGAGAGTGTGTGAATACTTACTATAAATAATTACCAATACCAATGCGAGTCATTGAAGCCAGGCGGATGTTTAACTCTATGTAAAAAATAAGGCAAAAATATAAATTGAATGACTACCAAATCGTTCGGTTTAATTTTATTTCAATTACATTTTTTGTACAGGATGTCCGTCCGAGAGTAATCACTTTTGAATTTCTTCATTCAGCGAAAGCTAAACGTGTTTAGGGTTTCGTGTAGGTAGACCATGCAGTGCGTACAATTACATGATTAAAGACAACTTAGATTTGCCTTGTAATTAGAGGTAAGTACTATTTACCTACCATAATTATAGTATCGTTTAGTTATGTAGGTACCTACTTAAATGAAAGAATACCGATGAAGGAAGAATCGAATTAAAATTAAATCAGTGCATTAAATTGTAAACATCCAATTTATGAGAGTACCTACATAAATTTTTAACGATCCCTTATGAGAGTCTAACTCTATGTCTCCGATAAGCAAATATTTCGCTACGAGTTGTTTAAAATACTTAAGCAAGGACTTAGGCAATTCCTATATTCAGTGCAAGTGGACATTAAACCTGTACTGTGAATGCGACTTTTTATGGGAAATATTAATGTACTTAAGTAAGTAGGTACTTACTTACTTTACAGTTTTATATGTGAGTACATAATTCCTTACACGAGTGTGCCTTCCACGTTATACGTAATAATCTATAACCTGAGTGTAAACAGTGACACACACACTTACTAAGTAACTTTAAACTTAACTTTGATAACTGTAGATATTTGTTAGGACACCTCTATAAAAATTATAATTAATTGAGTCAAGTATGGAAGCGCAGGTAGATTAAATCTGCCTTTTTATTTAATATTTTTTGTTAGGTATAATGTTAATTATTCGTGTTTTTAGAAATAAATAATTATCTTTTAGAAAGTAATTATTAATACACTTAAAATACATTGTGTCTGCGTATCTACCAGAGACGTACCTACGAGGAAAAGATTTATGCGGTGCGCGATAAAATCCACCAATAGAATCATTTCGTTTACACAGCAAAGTGTGTAGGCGAAGTGATATTATATTTTGTGGATTTTTACCTGGGACACCGCTCATATTCCTCGCGTTCTCCGGTCGCACTCATTCACACATCTAAAACTTGGCACTGAATGGATTTATTAAATTGTGAAGCCAAAAATTTATTTTAAGAAATGTACCTACATTATTAGAAAAATAACAATACGTCTAGAACCAAATTTGAATAAAAAAATCTGTCACTAAAAATTTGAATTGCAATGTCAAAAGTCAACATAAAGAAATGTCATTGTCACATTTCTTATCTTTGTGTGCGTGTGTGTTCTTTTGTGGTAGTTCTAATGGAAGAATCGCTAAAATTATAAATTATTTATTTTCTTATTAATTTAATAATTATTTTAAAATGTATCATGATTTAGTATTAAACTCGTTGCCTCAAACTATAAGTGCTACAAAAAAATACAAAGCTTTAAAAGTGAATGCCTCCTGATAAAAATAAAATTGATAAACGTGACTTCGCCAGTGAAACCAGTCTTTTAAACCATTTTTCAACCTACTAGTCATTAAAACAAGACCATATATAATTAAGTATGAGATAATATAGTTATTATGTACGACTACCACGAATTGGACGACAAAAACATGAGAGGGACTCTGCGGGACTGGCGCAAAGCGCTACGAACTCCCGCGACATATCGTGTAGGCAACACGGTCCGAATACAACCTCAGTTTATTTACCTTATCTTACTTATAGGTGGAATTATATTGTTGCTATCCTACTACAACTGGTGGACAGCTAATCAGGTGGTGACAGAACATAGATGGACAAATACCTTAAGGCAGTACAACACAACATATCCCTTGACCGCTCCATTTGTGTCAACAGGGGAAATCGTAACATTCCGAATCGGGATCGTATCAGATCTCGACAAAGATTCCAAGAGTAAAAGTAAACCTAATGAGTTTGTAAGTTATTATAAGAAAGGGCATTTGAGTTATAATCGAGTGAAGAAGTTTGTAAGTGTGACATGGGATCCGCAGCCTCCGTTGGTTCTGAGTTCGAGCTATTCTCAAAAAGGCAGAGGTATGGAGCTATCGGAGTTGATAGTTTATGATGGGAGGCTGCTTGCCTTTGATGATAGAACAGGCATGGTAAGGATATAAACTTTGATATATACTTGAGTAATAAATTAACCCTTGTAACTAACAAAACTATGAGCGCTTGAACACACAGAGTATTCATGTCAATGTACTGATAATGGTTGTACTTACATTTACATAAATAATGTTTGTGAATACTGGCTTAAGCATGTAGCTTTTGTCTTTGCGAGACTGTAAATTTATTTACTTAATTTGTTATCACATAGAATTAGAAACTATCTAATAAAGACAATTATTATTATTTATCTGTTATCAAGATTTAGTACATTGAATCATCTCAAAAATTACCAAGCCTGTCCATACTACTTGTTTAAATCACATGTTATTTTTCAAAAATTCCTCTTTATAAAATACTTTATTTTAAATTTCAAATAATTTGTAAATTTTCAGATATATGAAATCCTGAACAACAACAGAGTAATACCTTGGGTAGTGCTCGCCGATGGCAACGGCTACACGGAAAAAGGCTTCAAAGCTGAATGGGCCACTATTAAGGATGAGATCCTGTACATCGGCTCAATAGGCAAGGAATGGTCTACTGCCAGCGGAGAGTTCGAAAATTACGACCCTATGTGGGTAAAGGCTGTGAATATACATGGAGAGGTAACTTTCAGCAATATTTATGGTTTCAGCGCCTGACCGCCTCTCTGTGGTATAAATGAAATATGAACTTAATACTTTGTTACTTGAAGAGATTTTTGTAGATTGACTCCCTAACTCTGAAAAAGACGATCCAAAAAAAACTTTATCTGACAAAGTATTAAGTTCATTTTTAAATACAATTATTATGAGTCAGTCGGATTTGAGCTTGTAAGTTGATAGACCCTCAAAAGGCCTAGTTTTGACCGCAAACAGATGACACCAGTAAAAAAATATTTGACTAGTGCTAGCGAGCATTGTAAGCTAGCACCATTTAAAAAATGCATGCCACTAAAAATTTAAATAGCTTGCAAATCATTAGAATAAAAACAAAATATTCTTAGCTTTGATTTTATGGCTTATCATAGGGCATGTAAATGCGTTTTTTATGTAGCACTAAATGTTAATGCCGAGATAATCATATGTCAATGCTAATGTAATTAACTCGTAACTTAAAACTTATAACTCTTATCAAAATTAGTGTTAGGAGTTGTAGATAATTTCGTAAAGATTAGTTACTCCTAAACTTGTACTCGTATGTACAATTATTCTGAAAATGAAGAAAACAACAAAAAACACTTTGTTGGGAAATGGGGGATAGAAACAGAAGCAGCAAGTAAGGGAGAGGTGAAAGCAAGGTGAAGTGTTCCATCATGAGTGGAGTCTTCAAAAATAATTATAAAATAAATTCCAGCAAAACAATCTTGTTATTATTTTAGGACACTGTTCATCTGCAGAAAACAGACTGCTAGTGCTGTAAGCTAATTAAGGCATTGTGGTAACAACATAAGGTTTAAATGTCCAATATCCAATCCAGGACTCTTAAGAACTGCAATGGTGTGGAACTCGCTGCTTTCGCTGCTCACTCAAATACAATCCGAGGCTGTTAAAGAGAAAAGTGAATAGGTATCCTAGGCCCGGTTAAAATATGCATCATTTGTCTGATCCGATGCCTGTAAACATGTCAATGTATCATTCGTGGTACTGTCAAACTCTGTATTTAGTTCAGGACACCTTTAATTTACTCCCTATCATATCGGTCGTATCTTCAAGAATGGAATTGAAAGAAATCTGTATCTCCTTTGATGGTCGGACATAAACCGACTCGAAATGGAATGGGCCGTATTGCGTATCGTATCAGAGCGGCGAATCAAGACTGCGTATCATGATCGCGTCATCACTTGTCCAGATAGGCGATCATGATACGCGTCGGCGATACGGATGTGGTGATCGGGTAAATTCCGACCCACCTAATGGGCAAGCATGCATCACCTATCATGCCATCGCTTCTCATCAGTCAGTCAGTAGTCAAACACATGCCTAATTCTTTGTAACAAAACCCACCATAATTTTCCAGGTGCAACACCTAAGCTGGATAAACCAGTACAAGGCCATCCGAGCAGTCATCGGCATCAGCTGGCCGGGCTACATGATCCATGAGTCGGCTGCCTGGTCATCGATCAAGAACCGCTGGTACTTCCTGCCGAGGAAATGCAGCCATGATACGTACAACGAGACGCTGGACGAAATTATGGGCTGCCATTACTTAATCACTGCTGATGGCAATTTCAAGAATATTCATTCTATGGAGGTTAGTAGTCATATGCCAACTTGCACGGAATATAGGAATTGCCTAAGTCCTTGTTAAACTAGTTTGATCTAGTCTTAGCTACATTTTTTTACATGAACTTTAAAATCATATTGAGAGTTAGCGAATATTTCGCTGCAAGGTTTTTGGAAATTCTTATATTTAGTGCAAGTTACCATTAAGGCGCTGGCCCACCGCAGCGCACGTTTGGGACGGCCACGCGGCGCATTTTAGCTTCGTGTCTTTCTTTATTAGACAACGTGGGTCTACGTTTTCACTGCAGCACGCGCTATACACGAATATGAACCCACGAATATGTACAACTGTAGCGCAGCACAGTTTTAAATCATATGCCAGGCCTCGCTTCCCCGCTCGTCCCACTTCCCGCAGTGAAGCTACGCCGCTTTCGTGTACCGCGTGCGTAGCGTGGACAGCGTTGAGCTGCGTGGGCGCCATATTCGAACAAGCCACGCGTGCTATGACGTCACTAATCTCATATTCATGCGTAGCGTGTCCGTAGGTTGTGCTAGATGCTATGACATACATTTTCTTGCAAAGCGAAGCTAGACACACGTGCGTAGCCTCTCCGTGCGTCGCGGTGGGCCAGCGCCTTTAAGCTTTTTGATTAATAGATAAATTTGTTCACCACAGTACTGTGAATGCGACGTTGTAATGGTGTGATCGAAGTTAGAAAATACACTTTTCCTATTATAGGAAGAAATAATAATGATAAAATGGAGGGTGCATTTATCATGTAACCATACATATTGAGACTAATTTCAATAAGTATGGATAAACTCGTAAACGTAGTTACATTCCAATCTGTGCCCGCTTATACTCTCAAATTATGGTATAAATAAAATTAATAATAATAATAATAAAATTACCATAACCATTTAAAATAAATTTTAAATGGTTATGGTAACAGCTGGGTAACGCCATCAAACACCGGACGATCAAATTCCTCATTTTTCACCAGAAACTTTCAATTTTCAGATCACAAAACGGCAGCCAGAGTACGGCTTCTCTTCGTTCAAATTCATTCCCGGAACGGACGACGAAGCGATCGTGGCTCTGAAAACAATCGAACATCAAGGGAAGACAGCTACATACATCACAGCATTTACGACGGACAGCAAAGTGTTAATGCCAGACACTTTAGTAGACCACCTCAAGTACGAAGGCATTGAGTTTATATGACGTGGAGAGATAGATCAATGTGTATAAATGTATAGAAATGTTGGTTTTCCAACTTTGGTTTTTTAGTGGTAAATAAAATAGCGGTTTTGTTACAATTTTTGGTGTTGCAATTTTTATTTAATCTACTCTTATCAGCTTTTATAAAATACTACCGACTTACCCCAGCTTCGTACGGTACCTAGAGACCTTCGTGAGCGATTATCTAACTGATGGTAATCAGTTCCAAACCACATTAAAATCCGTTGCGTGGTTTTAAAAAAACACATCCATGCGATATACTATCCTACTAATATTATAAACGCGAAAGTTTGTAAGAATGGATGGATGGATGTTTGTTACTCTTTCACGCCAGAACGGCTAAACAGATGTGGATAAAATTTGGCACAGAGATAGAGTCTAGAATAGCACATCGGATACTTTTTAACCGCGGGTGAAACCGCGGAGCGCAGCTTGTAATATTATAAAATCGAAAGTAACTCAGGCTGTCTGTCTGTTTGTAGGCTCTTCACGGCTAAACGTACGTATCTAGTATGCGTAACTACAGCTTCTTCATAGGTGATAGAATAATTCTACCAATGCCAAAATTTTAGGCATAATAGCTGCAATCAAATATCCCAGTCTTAGTTTAGCTTCCACAAGAACTTCGTTATGAGCCATTTACTATGTGTCAGCTGGAGTGACTTAACCTCAGCTCGCTCATCCAGTACAGGCAAAGGCAGTGAGGTTAGGAGAATTTTAACACAGCGACAAATACGTAGTGTTAGTCACAGACCTAAGATTTTGTTTTGCTCACATCCCAGATCTGTGGTGTTAGTAGTTGTATGTTAATTTGTATTTAATTACCTAGTCCTGGAAGTCAAAAAAAAAAAAAAATATATATACATTAATAGTCATGCCTTTCTCCCGAGGGGGCTGGCAGAGGTACAACACCCAGACTTCGCCGGAGGATATTCAGTCCCAAATGTGACAGAGGGCGAGCCTGTCGCCATACACCGGGCTCCAGTCATGTAGCAGATGACATACAATACGCACATAATTATGTTCACACAATGAACAAATTGGAGCGTGCCGTCGGCTGGGTTTGAACCCGCTCGCTCTTGTGAGAGGCGGGTCTTCTCCAACTAGGCTACCATCGCTTTTTTTGTAATATATTGTATATTACATTAAATATCTAGTAGATATAGACACACATATGTGTCGTATAGGTTTTTTTCACATTTGTGCAAGTAAAATACAATTTAAGTGCAATAATAAGTTTATTCAAAATAAACACATTTCTGTACACAATTAAAACTAAGTAACAATCACATTGTATTTTTTAAACTAATAACACAGCTACAGATAAAATAATCTCCTATTTACTTAGTCCCCGATCTATTGGTCATTCCATTAAAAATATACAACTGATTAAAAATATGAATAACAAAAATAATATTTTGTAATGAAAACTACAATAAAGAACGACTAAAATATAACATTAAACAGGTTATTTAGATTACAGAATATACAGAAGAAAATAATTAAAACTACTATTCGAAAATTTGTAAGGAACTTTTTACCAAAAACAATATTGTAGCACCACACATGTTAATCATTTAAATTCACTTACTTATTTTGAAGAACTAAATTATTCGCTTGAAAAATGAATCTAAACATAGCAAACAAAAGCATGACGATCACAACCAATGTTTAATATCATTCAAATATATTTAAAACAGATAAAAATAATTGGCCAATTTAGAGTCAAATGGTCCGCTTCGATACTGTGCATCTTCGTTTTATAAGTTTCATGATATTAGTGAAATAACTCTGTACAAAATGAAATAAAAAGTATCAGTGTATACGGTAGTGACCTCGCCAAGTCGAGCACAATATATTAGAAAAAGAAATATTTGAATATTAGGTGCACTTATTTGTGCAAAAAATTTGAACATAACATATCGTCACGCCTTTCCCCCGAGGGGGCCGGCAGGGGGCCTGTCGCCATACACCGGGCTCTAGTCATGTACCAGATGACATACAATACGCACATATGTTCACACAATGAACCCACTCCCTCGGGCTTGAGAGGCGGACCTTCTCCCAACTAGGCTGCCATCGCTTTAAACCAAAAAATTTGAAAGTAAAAAAATATATAGTCATAAAAACATAGCTGTTGGAATATGCGCGGAATCATACAAAAGTAAACAACCAAATTGTGCGTAAGTCTTCGCTGCTCTTAGTTCAAACAATCTATGGCACTCCAAGTACTCCAACTTCTCAGTTACTTAGCCATCGTAACAAGACCCATGTATCACATGAAATTTAAATTTAAACTTCATTTCAAGCCAATAGTTCGAGTAATCTCTTCGAACACGGTCCAAGCCATTGCTGCCATCAGCGTGCGGCGAAGCATCCTCGGCACTGCACCTTTGAAGTAACCTTTCATGCCGTAAGTCTGTAACAAAAGAGAGAAATAGGTAAAAACTTTGCTGCTTTTTAGGCTTAAAAAGTAGTGTAAGTACTGTCAAAAAGTAGTGTAACTCCTGTTAAAAAGTAGTGCAACTCCTGTTAAAAAGTAGTGCAACTCCTGTTAAAAAGTGGCACTATCACGCCGACGTTAATTTAACATGCATTTTCTGTGCATCAAAACAAACAGAAATTTTAAAAATTCGTAATAAAACCACTAAATGAATGAAATAAATTTATGATGATGAGCTGTATACAGTTGTGCAACGCTATAAGAATTATTTTTAAAAACTTTTTTTGTATTATGATAGATGGAATTATGAAATGCAAAGCACGTAATAGTTTGTCTCAGTCTATCCTTGCACCTAGTATCCCTCTTGGAATACATTTAATTATTATTTTTTTGCCTTGCTGAACTTGTCCCCTTTATTCGTATTGAAGTTTTTTGCTGGGACACCTATAATCTACTTAACACGCGCCGCCGCTATAATAAGTACTAGATTAAAGTCAACATGACTTTTGACCCGTCACCGACTAAAGAAAATATCGAAATCACGCATCATTATAAATTATCAATTCTCATTAAAATGTTGTATACCTAAAAGGAAGCATTCAATCTAACCGCCAACTGCCCCCTGGGGTGACTTATCAAAATGTTATCAGGCTAGCAACTCCGGCGCGCTCGACTTTGTATCTATCCGTTCCTCTCATACCTAACGGTCTAAATAAGCGAGATAAGCAACATAAATATCTATTGCCCCAGAATAGCCCCGCTGAACCCGCAGGTCGTTACAGACAACTGGCAATTAAAATACAATCCAAAAATGATAACCCCACGCGGACCCTACCCTAATTAAAGAATATTTATCTCGGTACCATGGCCGTTGGGGGTACAATTTGTTTGTGACTTAATGACTGCAATACGGAAATTTCTATTCGCAATATAATAACATATACATATACACATAATACATAACATTTATAACCGACTAGAGCCGTGACATCTTATTGCGATGATTTTTAGGTTCAGCCGCCGACACTGTGCGACCATGAACCATATTCCGTTGCGATACGGTTCGCTGTTGCGCAGCATCGGGCCCAATATGGTGATTTAAGCATTATAACAAAAATAGTAAAATTTTAGACACAGAATAAAAACCTTATTTTTGTATAGATTTTGGTTTCTTGGAGGTTTTTTTGAGTTTTTGTTGTACTATTTTCTAAACCTAAATTGTTGCCATCCTTTTCAGACTACTCAAATGAAAAGAGATACAAATAAATTCAGCTTTGTCAAACGCGGCGATGGAGCCAGCAATTTAGCTACGATGCTGGTAGTGGTTTACTAGTTCGTTTTTTTTTATTTGGACTAATTTTATTTTTTTCTCCGTAAGTTTTGTTGGTAGTTTTTTTAACGATAGGTACTTACTAAGGTCCCCATACCCTACTCTACCTTACCCTACTCATTAACCCTTTCGACGCTGCGCGACCGCGAATCGTATCGCCGCGCAATAAGGTCTATGGTCCCGCAGCGTCAAAAACAAAACGTGACCATCATGGCAATAACGTTTGAGTTTCTTTTATTTTTATGTTGACATTTTTAAAGTTGATTTTTGACAATTCTATTTTTATTTGGTATTGACGTGTTTTGTATTATTAGAGATATTATTGTTTGATTATTATTAGATATTATTGTTTGACATTTTCTGTTACTGAATTTTGGCATTTTGATATTTTGTCTCTATGTATGTATTTTGTTTTGACACTTTGAGAATTTTGTAGTGTATTCTAATCTTATTTTCGATTTTTAAGCGTAAGTATTATTTATTGTATCCTAAATTTTATTTTTTATAATTTTCATCCTACTAATATTATAAACGCGAAAGTTTGTATGTATGGATGGATGGATGGATGGATGGATGGATGTTTGTTACTCTTTCACGCCAGAACGGCTGAACAGATCTGAATGAAATTTAGCACAGAGATAGATTATAGTCTAGAATAGCACATAGGATACTTTTTAACCGCGGGTGAAACCGCGGGGCGCAGCTAGTGTGAGATAGATGTAACTGATGAGATTGTCGTTTTTATCTCAATAAACAAATTTAATTTAATTTAATGTCATGGTGGGCGTGATCGAAGTTCATGCCTGTGTAGAAGATTCCTCACCTGATGTACATAGACGGCCGCGCTGAAGGCGTTGGGGAACTTGTCCGGGTACAGCTGCATGTTGGTCTTGAGCACGTCGGCGGGGTTGGTGGCGAGCGAGGCCGCCACGCCGGCCACCACGCCGCACGAGAAGTGGACCGCGCTCGCTGCGCTCGGGGACTGCATCAGCTCTGGAGATGGTTACAATCGGTCACTTTTTGTTCACCACAACTATATTAGACTTGGCGGGCCTATGCACCGTGTATCGCTAAACGACGGACATATTCTAGGATCATTTAGGATCATCATCATCATTTAGAATCTAGGATCATTTAAATCATCATTAAGACCAACTTTCACTGTAACGGTTCTGTAGAACCAACCCTGAAATCAAGAAGAAAAAAACAGCTGTTCCATACATTTTGTCGACGTTTAATGAAGTTTTTGCATGGAACAGCCGTTTTGTTTTTTAGGGTTGGCTCCATAGTAAAAGTTGGTCACAATCTTGAGTGCAATGATATCCTACAATATGTCCGTCTTTTAGAGATACACCCTGTACACTTCTTCTATTGGTGCATTTTTTCTTGCTACATATCCTCGCACTGCTGATATTGCTTGCAGAATGTGAAATAATGGCCTTCCCTTGAAGGTCTTTCCGCCGAGACAAGTACAACATGGAGCATTTTAAAAAGGGAGGTTTACAAATGTCTTTCCGGGTTGGCAACACATCAACAACACCGCCTATATGGACACCTACTACACTAGGTTGCAGGTGTCCATAGGCGGCGGTTGCCGTTTACCATCAGGCGGACTGTCTGCTTATTTACCACTCTTCTTATATATTTTTTTAATGGTGGAAACGCAAATTTTAAGCGGTATCCCTAAGTTACGGTTTTTTTTGGTAAGTACATCTACAGTACCTATTCTGTAAGGTATTTTTACATAACAAACCGTCACGCCTGTCCCCAGAAGGGGCTGGCTGAGGTGTAATACAACACCCACATTTCGCCGGACGATATTCCCAAATAATCCGAAACGTGAAATGGAGCGAGCCTGTCGCCAATTTTAACACAACATATTCTACTTAGGATGTTTATTTATTGTCAGACAGTAGTCAAATCTACTGAAATTAAAATTATTTTTTACCTTTAGGCATAGCTTGCTTCGCCTGTGTATAGAACATGAGGTAGAGCCCCGAGAAGGGCGCGTCCCTCGCCAGGGTCGGGCCGAGGCCGCAGACCAGCCCGCGCACGCCCTCCGCGCGGTAGATCGCCCTGAGTGCGCCCCTGAGACTCGTGTACTTGTACACGCCTGACTCGTACCTGTGGAGAGGATGAAACGTGTTTTAGAATATAGGTAGACAGTAGAAGAATATGAAGTTTGTGTTAAGTTTCAACTGCGAAGCTGCTCAACCGATTTTCTATAAACATTTATTGCCAATTTTTGTAGAAAATCGGCAATAAATTTAATTTTTGTAGAAAATTAGCAATAAATTTTTATAGTTTTATAAACTAGTTTTGTAAATTAGCAAAAGAGAGAGTGCGAAATAAGTAGGTACAAATGCACTCCTTACTTCTTAATTATCGTATTGAAAAGGTACGGGAATGCTCGCCTTGCCTCACAACACAAACGTATAGTCAACATTTATAGTGTACATGGGTGGTATGGACATGGATCATTTAGTAAAAAAAAAACAGATAAGTACCTATTACTAAAAAGCAAAGCTAATTGTGAAAACAAAACAAAGTATTTTCACTTAGCTAAAAACTACAGTAAGGTAAAAGGTACATAGTAGGTGCATACTAACGTATAAGTAGGTTCTATAATTATGTATTCTGGTCTGAAACTACTCATTACTAATTCAATGTACTTTAGTAAGGTACCTATTTTCGAGCTGCGTCAAAGGCTACTGCGTTTTGACCGAAATTTGCATATAACTACTGTAGCGTAGCTACTTACTTACAATACATTTTTTCGTTGCACGACACTTAAACATTCATTTTTGCATTTTTAGTTGATATTTAATTGTCTTCGACATTAAATAACAAATATGATTTTATTTTTATTTACGGTATTGAGCAATGACTTTGAAGTCATGTAAGTTATTAGACACTGACAGTGACAGTTAGCATGTTGCTGTCATCCGTTTCACATTTCCGTCCGACGGATCAAGTCAAATAATAAAAAAAAAAAGATAGGAGAATGAAATTATCTATTTTCTATCTATTTTTTATCTGGATTATTTTACATAACCTTGTTGGGAAAATGGAACGTAAATAAAAAATAGTTTTGCGTACAAGACGTAGTGGATTTAGTGTGGTGACGTCATACGTGGATGCGTGAGTCGAAACGGTTCCAAAGTGACAGAAATGATTTTGCTTTTTTGAATGGCATTTTCGAAAAGCTACTTGAAACGCGACAAAGATGTCTTTCCTTTTTGACGAGCTTTTGCTGAGAGGCGTGGTGCTCCGGACCTTCTTCTGCCTTAGAGCGGAAGCATTTAAAAAGAGGCGTAAAAGGTTAGTTTTGTGATGGAATGAAACAATCATTTCAAATTGTTGTGATAAAAGTTGATCTCAGAATTTTCCCGATAAAGAAGAAACGTGATTCTGATTCTGTCGTCTTTTTGTCCGTAGCCTCTTCTGCCCGGATTGATCAATTCCCCACTGACGAACTGGCAACGACTACGGCACCCCGATTCCTGCAGATGTAACTGCACTGCATGTCATTTTTTTTCTTCCCACTTGCGGACCCAAGCCACGTTGCTTACCGGCAAGCATACACCATTGTATCCACTTGCGGATGTTAACCTCCAAGCGTACCTGCTGCGTCGTGAAAGCAAGTACCACACGCAACTTATCCATGGATTCACAAGTAACCCCTTTATTTTGTTCAAAAGTCATAGCCACAAGGTTACTTTCTCTATGACAGGTATGGTCATATTATTCTACTAATTTTCACAATTTCAAGCCTTCTGGACAGAGTGTAGACGTATGAGACAGTCCTCGTTTTCACTGTATGATCTGCGCTTTAGTGAACATAAGTTTTGAATAGAAATACCTTTTGTTGTTCTAGTAAATCGCTTAGCTACCGATTTACTAGCATTGATTGTGAATTAACATTTAGAATCACATTAGTTTATATTACTTTAATATTACAGACAGTATTAGCACCAGAGCTGTAATTTCATGACTACATTCTAAGCGATTTGGTTTTAATAGGTTCGCTTCAATTTAAGTGTGTTAAAATATAGTATTAAATAGTATTTAACTCTATAACGATTAAGGTTGTAGAATTTTAAGCTTAAGACCCTTCTGGTCATTACAGGGTAAGAATACTCGCTTTAAATTTAAGAAAATTGCATGTACTTTAAGTAATTATGGTTCCGACCAATAAATAGTTTTGATTTAACCTTAAAAACAAATCTTTTAATTTTGTCCTCACACAGCAACTCACAGATAAACAACAATACGGTCTTTGGTAACAGAGGTCTTTGTTCTTATCGACTTAAGCTTATCCAGGTTTAATTTTGTTTTTGTTCGCTTAGGTAGCTGCGACACCTTCCTCAAAGGTACAGTTAGCTTCAGCTCTTCAAGCTCTTTAATACAGGTGCAAAAGTTTCATTTGCCACCATTTCTCCTTTTGTCCCATCTCCCCCCCGATAACGTGGACCACTTTTCACCTCAACCTAACTTTTACCTTTATTAAATATTAACCTATATTAAATAATTAATATTAAATTAAATTTTTTTTTTTTTTTTTCCACCACGTTACACTACGTAGGTAGATTACATAGAATATTCATGAAAAACGTTCCCTACATTAAAATAGTTACCTATCACTATCTCTTATTAAAATATCACTGATAACAATGATAAGTGGACAATTAAAAACCTCGAAAAACATACTGATAAGTGATAAGACTGCTCAAAACATCTGACGATGTACGATTGTGTATTTATTACAAGCCTGGCTTATAACGTCAAGCTTATTCAACAAACTTGTTTTTGTTTCTAATTCTATAACGCAGTTAAAGATAAAAACGTTCTATGATAGTTATTACAGGAAAGTATTGTTTTTGTAGGAAAAGTGGCCACAGCAAAGGTTAAAATTTAAACTTACAAAAGACATTGCACGGCAAAAGTATGATCAACTGGTTCCACCAGTTGAGAAGAATATTTTTTAACCAAACTGAGACATCTCGAGTTTTTCAACTCCACTGCAAGTCTGCACTTCTCTACATTATACTACTCTTAGGGCCGTATTAAAAAACGACGCTCAGTCATGAATCTCGATTTAAAACTGTTTTATGTAAGGTAAAACGTGTTTTAAATCGAGATTGAAGACTGAGATGAGCGTCGTTTAAGCATACGGACCTTAAAATGATTTTTAAGGTTTCTGATCCAAGCATAGATCGATGACCACAGTCCGTTACAAGCAGATTTATGGGTGCTACGGTGCTAGTTGTCTATATGTCTGTCTGCACTTCCTGTGTCGGGAATATATCCCGAATTCTAGCAGGGAGCAAATGAAGCATGTGAAACAAAAACAGGGACTCCTAAAAAAGACTACGAGCGTGTGAAGCAGACAGATACTGTACTGACCATTAACCTGCAAAAAAGAAGCTTCTGCTCACCTTGTCTTGATGACAGTCATAGGTATGAGCACGATTCCGCTCATGGATCGCGCCACGACGCCGAGCATGACAGCCTCCATTGCTCCGAGGTCGCCGCGAGCCTTGCCCATCTTAGCCTTCAGCCAGTGCAGTGATGAGAAGTACAGACCCACTCCTGGGAAATTACACTACTTTGAAGACATTGGCCAAAGAAAAACAACACATTTAACTACTTAGATTTTTTTTAAACGAGACAATTAGCAATGAAAAATAATATAATACAAGGTGGGCAAAAGCCCTCTGATTTGTAAGAAATGTATTTTAACATCTTCTTAATGAAATTCGTTTTTTTAATGAAACAAAACGAGTTCCATTAAAATTCGTTTGTGTATCTGAATATAATATACATATAATTCAAGGGAATTAATATTTTAATATTACAGTATTTAAATGTAGAAATGACAGTCATGAAACCTAAGCTAGAAAACTATTTGTACAAGATACAAAACAAATGACATCATTGGATTTACCAGTACAATCACAATGATTAAAACAATAATTAGTGATAGCAAAATAGGCTAATGACCTTGTATAGGTAAACTGCGCCAGCGCATCTAATCGGTGATCGCATCGCATTTTTTATTATCGCAATCCGAAATCCAAAATCGCAGCAACGTCACTGATTGGCCCTGATATAGCAAAGTGCATTGTAATCATAAGAGGGCAGGGCTCTGGAAGGTCGTTCAAAGTCGTGAAAAGTTACACATTTTGCATTTACGGCCTTTGAATTTTAAATTCAAGCCCAGTTGTCAGCTTTCGAAATTTCAAATGCCTCGTAAATATGTAATCTTAATGTAAGTATGTAAATAATGTATGTGTGTAAATAATAATCTTAGTGTAAGTCAGCCTAGTCAGCATTAGTGTAAGTAAGCCTTTATGGAACTTAAATCACGCAGTCGACTTACGCAGTGACTCCTCAGTTACAACATTGCCAATTTGGGTGGGTTGCCTTGAGGTAGACCTCCTCTTTTGGCTCAGTCTATCATTGGCTTAATGATATATTTACCTGGGACGCATCTAGCGATGGAAGGCACCATGCCCCGCCACAGGCCCACGATTTGCTCCTGCCGTACGATGCTGGCAAATATGTTGATCATCCCGGGTTGGAGTCGCCCGCTGGAAGAAAGGAGGAAATATAAACTACTGAGTAAAATTATAAGGTTTCATTAGAACAACTATAATATTTTATGTCTCCAAAAAAATATGACTGATTCATACAATAATTACACTTTAAGATATATTTTTTTATATAATATCAAATTGATGTCAATAAACTCAGAATCTTTGCTAAAACGGAGACCACATCAACAGATCATATCAAATACCGTTAAAGTCAAGGGTCCAAAGATTAAACGATTATAAATAGAACTAATGATTTTATGAAATGTATGAAGTATATTTACAATTATGACATCACTTGAACAAATTCATATCTTGTTGCTACCAAAGGTTTACAAAGCAAAGAAGTAATTAATAGGCTTACGGATGATAACAGCGTCTAGCATTGATAGAGAATTCTGTTCATTTTGTTTGAGCTCTGACAAAGACTTGTGATTTAATAACATCACAAACAAAATTAACGGCAGAATCAGTTGCCATTGAGGACTAACAGAACCCGTGTGTTGCTTTGACTACTTACTCTCCAAAAACGGTTTTTGGAAGCTACTAAGGTTTAAGAATGTTGTATGTTCTAAGGCTTCTAAAGTTTTAGCTAAAAAAATATTTTAGCTAAATTGATTTGTAAAGTTTGAACTCGTGCCCACAGGAAAGTTCAATAGTTTCAGAAATGTCAAAAATGCTTGCCAATATCTAGATATGACTTTTTTTAACACAAGAAGATGGAACTACTCGAATATTGCAGTAAGGCGATTTTTATCAAAAACTGTAGAAACTACTTACTTGACCGTCGCCGCCACGACATGCTGACTCGGATTCTGGAGACGAGTCTTCACCAGATCCAAGGGTTGGAACAGGATCGTGCTGAACGTCCCGGAGAATGATCCAGCCAGGAACGCTTTAAAAACCGGGTGGTACTGCGAACAATCAGTTGCTATTAGCATATCATTATCGCCTCCAACCAAAGAGATAGCCTTTGACCCACGCTTCACTTGAGTGCCGAGTGGTACGATAGCTTCGATAAGAAAAGAAACTTTAAAACTTACATTTGCTATGATATCCATTCCGTATCACAGACTATTTACTTCGGGTCAAGTAATATCTTTCGAGTAAACGCCGAATTTGTAATATTCGAAATTGTACAGCCAGTGGCAGAGGGTTTCTTTTCGATGTAGCTTTAAATGGAAATCGTATCCGAGTAGTCCGAATAGTAGATGGGGTTCACTCGATACATCAGTGTAATGGTCATCTTTTGCGGCAAATCGCTTGAAAAATGCATGTATGCTGTCGCCACTTTTATAAATTGTGAAAATAGGAGAACCACGACGTATGCGGGTTAGTTTCTAAAGTCTTTACGAACGCACAAAACTAGTTGGGAGACAGGAAATCACTGTTTACAAATTTAGCCATTAGGAATTCTGAATTAAAAACAAATGAAGGATTAAATTGAAACAAAAGAGTCGATGTGAGCTCGCGACGTGTGCACTGACAGACTAGCAAAGTAATAACCGAGTCGTTAGTTAGATAAAACGTATTTATATGTATTGTTATCAAGTCAGGCGGGGGCGGTGGGAGAGGGGAAGGTTAGGTCGTGATCGGACCTTTGGCGATATTGGACATGCGTGCCTACCGACTAGGGGGTAAGAAGTGCCTCGATAAGAGCCTAGGGTCGTCAAAACATACGGAAATATTTTATTTTTATTGTTATTTCTGTTCAGCAATTAGGTATGTTTTTTTAATGAGATAACTCGTGTGCAAACTGTGTTTTTTACTGTTGTAGAGCTATACTGAGGTTACTACGCAGACTTATTGTTTACTGAGATAGATGAAAACATTATTTTGTTGAAGATTATTGTTTTTATACTAGAATATTATACTTTGAAGACATGCCAATAGGATCCTATAATCATGGCTTCAAGATGTTATTCTATGATTAGACAACTTGAAACTTCTTATCTGTTATTAAATAGATAAGTTATTTGCGTAAATGTCATTCGTGACTAATAATAACACTATTGTAACGAAAACAAGGCTTGATATCAATGTATTTTTAATATCGTAAGTTTTTGCAGATTACACAGTAGTTGTTCATGTAGGCGTGTACTGCATACATCATACCATACCTACGTATGTATAACTACAAATTAAGATTTTTTAAGCAAATAATTAGGCAAGTATTAAGTAACATTCTTACTTACAAACTTTTTAAATTACAAACACAAAAATTTTAAATATAAATAATATTGAAAGGGTTTTTTGTCTTTAGCAAAAAAAACTGAGATCAAATAAAATGAGATGCAGTTAAATATAATAAAATGAAATTAATTTTGACAAACAAAGATAAGTACATATTTATATTGTATTTTAATAATTATGAATGGTTATCAGTTAGTCATTAACCCAATTTAGCCAAACCAAACTCAAAAAAACATAAAAATTGACCCAATAAACTGTTATATAAATGTATTATTTATCAGTTTCATTACACTGTCTCAAAATGTTCTGCATATTTTCTTGTTATATTTATTTGATTTTCCTCAGAACTTGTCTAACTAAATTATCGCAAATACCACAGAATACTTTCTATTACATAGGCCAAATGTCTAAATAATTGTTAGAAAAGTAAGTAGGTACTTATTTAAAGTAAAACCTTAGTAGAATAGTTTCATTTTTTTAAATAAAATTGATGATAATTTTCAGATTTTATGATTTTTTCTCTCTGAAAAATTTTACTATATTAAAATCTTTGTCAAGGACTTTATAGATTTACAAACTGTTGACTTTATAAAGTAATATGTTTAAAACTTTAATTATTATTTTACAAAATACTTTTACAGAATTTGTGGAATAAAATAAACTTACAGAATTTGCTGGATGAACTAAAACTAAAAAATTGAACTTATACTGTTGTCAAATGACTAATCACCTAAAAACTTGTAAAAAAACTAAATGAATCCAGTGAAGTGTAAAACAAAACATTATGTAGGTAACAACTTTAATCATTGTTTTACAGATCCAATATAAACTTGCAGCATTGACAATATACTCCAGGACATGTCTGATAAAGTGTCCAAAGTCTCTACCCATTACTCTTTCCCAAGGATTTGATACATACAGGTCACAAGCCAGCAAAGATACTGTTTTTAAAAACATTAATACTTAACCTTGCACGTCAAACCTTTCACGGCTAATAATGAACAATATTATCATCCTAGGACGAATGGACTTAACAATTTTTTGGCTGATAATTCTGTCTTTGGCTGTAAAATGGTTATTTAAGTATCTGAGTATTTGCTGGCTCTACACAATAAATAGCTACAGATTGGTATGATAAATAGCTAAATAGAATGGCCCTCGATAACCACAAAACTACAGTAAACTGTAATTTGTTTCATAGGGTCCATGGAGCCCTGAAGTCTGATAATACTGTTGTATTAGTGTGACATTTTTTATTTAAAAATCTATGTTTTTACTGTACCTATCATCATGTTAATTCATAGAGAAATTGATGGAATTGAATCATCAATTTAATCTGGGGCAGATGATAATCCTATGATAGATCTATGTCCGCATCATGTTCAGTAAGGAGTTTTGTATAAATACAATATTTTAAAATAAAAAAAATTAATAAGATGTAATATAATAGTGTCCGGGTAAAACCCGTGTCTGGGGAATTGAGATTAATTGAAGAAATATTTTTTTAGGGATATTTGGGAAATAAATCTTAATTGCACCCTAATGACCAGGGTTTTTGAAGTTTTTGTCTGGCATAGTCACTTTTGGTAATGGCCCTACCCAGGTAGTGAAATGGATACTGACTTACCTACTTCGCAGATAAGAATTGTTTTAAAATTGTCTGTCCGTTATCATTACCTGCATAAAAGTTTCCATTGTAGTGAACATGTAAATAACTACTCAAATAATTACACTATTCACAAAAAGAATAAAATAAGTGGCACTTAAGATGCGGCAGATTCGTGCTGAGTATTGAGTAGTAATAACATTTATGTACTTGTATATTCGAGTTCTTTGCTGACGACATTTCAGAGGCAGTTGCAGGAGCTTCTTAAAGATATGTAGGTACATAATAAAAAAGGAATAATACTGCGTCTGCCGGAGGCAAACTGAGCCGATAAGGTCAGAATAGAGGACGTTTTATCAGAGACAAACAAGTCCGCAGGGGGCCACTTACGTCGTTATCGGTCGCTGGGGTCTTCAGGTCAACGGGCGCTGTCGTGTCGACTGCCCATCCGTTTGAAAGTACCTCCAGCGATTGCGACATTATTCTCCTTTTAGTAAATTTCTATTCGAGCATGAAATACGCAGTTGTCCAGCGATCATTTTTTCGCGTTATCCCTCAAAGTGTTTAGCTTACAGCTTTAGTAAAGACGTACAAAAATGTCACAAGCTGATGGAGCGTTAATAATACGAACAAATAGAAGATTTTAACATATGATTTTGCGAAATAATAAAAACAATTATTGCAAAAAAATCAGAAGTCGATGGTTCCCTTTGGTTGCTGTGTGAAAATAAGTATTACGTTTTAAAGATTTTATTGGATAAAATATAGGTTTAAATAAACTTTAAGAGTAATGACCAATCACAGAGTAGATCTGAAATCAGAAAATAATGCAAAGATTCATCATCCAATGAGAACAATCTTTCCATCAGCTGTTCAGTTTCGGCGTTTTGGCAAGCATCAAGCATGTGACATTGACAGTCAGAGCAGTCACAACAAGGACCGAGGACGTGAAGGACTGTGAAACCTTAGACCTTCGATTATACGGTCTAAGTGTGAAACCCAATCGATATCGATGATCAAAAACAAACCGTTGCGTTGCCACGGAATTTAGAATTTAAAGAGATTAGAGATTATAGGTTGGGAAAAAAGTTTCTTCGCATTTTTTAAGAAAATGCAACAAAAAAAATTAAAATGGTTTATTTTTTATTATTTGTAAATTTAACATAAGTAGGTATGTAGGTACCATTTTGTTCGATACCTAACCTTTTGCCGCTTTCTCTCAACTTCTTGATTTAATCTCATCAGTTGTTCGCAGTAGAGTTAAGAATCGATGGTCCTGCCTGGTGGTAACAGCTCATATTGAATGTTAATGGGTATGCTTATAAATATCGCTTGAAACTTTGTCAGTCAGTGAAGCTTTCAAGTTTACTTAAACACTAGTTTTTGTTTCATTCCAAAATACCAGTTAGTTAAGATTTTATAGGTATCTAAAACTCCCGTAAATATTTGATTTGCCGCGCGGACGCGCCGCCACTGCGTGACGTCATAGTACAACGCGGCCGCCGTTGCACCTAGGTAGTGGGTACATTGCGTTATATAGTGGATTGTGTTTTGTTTCGTCTTTGCTACTGTTACTTTCTTAGTATATTGTGGTATATTCATTCTGTACCATGGATGAAGGATTTGAGAAAGAGCAGTCGGAGCAGACCTACCAAAAATGTATGGACTTATGGTGGCCCACTATTTTACAAAAAAAATAGTAATTTTGTTGACGCCGAAATGCGAGGAGTTAAAATGAAAAAGTAAGCTTAAAATGAAAAAGCTTTCTTTTTGCCGAAATCTAATGTATAAATTAATTATTTCGTTCATTCACTTACCTAAGTACCTAGTAACTCAATCTAAATGGATCTATCTACTGTTCTATGTATGAAACTTAATCTATCTATCGAATCTTTTATGTTCTGTTTAGTCACAGACATCTAATATAAGTTGTTTATTTTTTAATAGATAAATTCTTATGTTTTAATAAGTAACTATTTACTATTCTTAGTAAAATATTATTACATTTAGTTTTTGCAAATAGGTAAGTCCAATTTGCCTAGACAGATGTTCTAAACCTTTTTTTGTAATATGTATGGCATAGTATTATTACATATGAAGTGTCTTTTAAAAGTATATTTTATGTTTGTTGCCCATTTCAGATCAGCAAGAGACAATAATATAACTATTATAGTTCTATGTAGTTCAATTTAATATAGTTAGCCATATCATTCTCAATCTAAAACAAGAAAAAATATATAATTTACATTTCCACGTGCGTGGAGCAGCAGGCACAGGCTAGTATAGATTGACTAATATATTTTGTTAGTACTTTTGCAATAAACAAAGGATAACGCAAATCAGTTGTTAAAGTAACTTATTATTTTTAGTAGATAGGTAGTATAGGTACGTATAAATATTCACCCTAAAGGTTTTGTACCCCTGGCAGGCCTCTGTCTTCTTACTTGCTCAAGATAAGCTACCTACCCGCTAGCCGTGCGTTTAATCAAACACATGAGTGCCTAGTGGTATTTGTCGTTTTTTAGGGAAATGATGGATCTGTTACCGAGTAACAGATCTGTAGTAATCTGTGATTCAGGTCTGATTTTATAAGTACACACCTACATATTTAGGTATTACTTATACAAAAAAAAAACTACAAGCCTACCCTACCTACTGCATTATTTTAGGTATACATTTACTTGATAGGTTGTCATTGTACTCGTACTTACGTCAAAATGATCTTCAAAACATTATACTGTGCTGTTAGCTCCAAATGGATCCAACCTCTTTATAGTTGATATCCATTTCTTTCGTCGTTTGGAACCACAAAAAATATTGTGTGTTTTCCGGTGCATTAGTGGTCGTGCTCTTACATTTTGGTACAGCACATTACTTTCTTGTATTTGGATTTGACATTTCAAATAATATTTGCGCAATCTCTTACTGAACCGTACCGGAGCGCGCAACGAGCCATGCGCATATGTTTACAATTCCATATCACGGGAACTAATTAACGTATCAAAATAATTCTTGCACACGATTTTTTATTTGAAAATTTTTAAATTGAAAATGAAAAGCTAAAAATTCAAATTCTTCATTGTCCCAACAGGAAAAACCGAACCTCAAAATTTTAAACTACAATTTTGTAAAAAAAGACTTTAGATCCAGGGCAAATATTTACGTTTATGTGATAAACTATACTTGTGTACTAATTCATAGAAAAAGCTTTAAATTCTATTATCACACATGAACCACTCAAAATGTTTTTTTTTTTATGGTGGATTGCCTCGCCCCTTTTGCATTGTGTGGCGCGACCTACATCTTTTTTATCTCTAGTTACAATAATTATACTAGATGGAGTTAGTTACCTAATTTGTGAAGGGTTTGTCAGTAATTCTCGATGGAAACAACGTGGGGACAGACGCAATTGTACCAGTTGATCCTATATATTAAAAAGTGTATTATGTATAGTATATTGGTACTGACTACTAACGTTATTTTCTAAAAGAGCTAGTTATTTTATTGAATCAGCGTTGTTTGCTTGCGTTTAACATTATAATATAAAATAAATAGCTTACCAAGTTTAATTCTATAGGTTTCTAGGTTGGGTATTTAAATGGTAAAAGAAAATTTTGTTTTATCTTAATTTATTAATAAATTCTACGCACTTTCACAAAGGGGCACTTAATGAAACTTACAAAGTCGTCTTACAGTAAAAAACTGAATAACTGTTTATTGAGTCAAATAAGGTTAGAAAAATAATTAAAAAAAAAAAAAATACAGAATAAGCATTAAAACACTCGTCGTCGTACAAATTTAAGTAAGTATGGCATAACTAAGTATACCTAAAAGGTATAACTTATTAAAGTTTTTGTCTATATAATTTAATCACAGTGTTGTAATTGTGACTATCAAACTAAACGTGGAATGATTAATTTCAATAAATAGTTAAATAAAACAAAAATATCATGGAATGAGATATCATTATGCAATAGTAATTGCTTATACACATATATTTAATTATAATGCTAGTTTTACTCAAATTTATAGTATTATTTAGACAGCAGCAATAAGAATTCTTTTTCGGCACCTATGATGCTTTAAAAGGCACACATTTTAATTAAAATATTAATGCAATTACGTAATTCTAAGTATTATAATTGTACTGTTTATTCAAGTAATTAAGTATATAGAAAAAGGTTGGCACAGTCAATATAAGAACCTACCTTTGATAATATTGTCGTATGAAATAAACATTATAATGAAAATATCTCAAATGACTACATTTCAAACATTTACTGCTAAGAATTTAAATTAGGTACCTACACATCTTGTTATTTTAGAAAGAAATTTCCTTAGTTATTCAATTATAGTAAGTATTACCAAAATACAATACCTACTTTGGAATGCCATCGCAATGATGCCAAGTCTTTTTTTTAAATGCCAAAGAGATTCTAATTTTTTGGAATGGTCCACTCAAAACTTTAAGTCTTTGTAATTTTTACCTTTTGTAAGTTCACTGTTCTACGCTATTTCTAGATGAATTTTTATTTAGGGATGTCTGGCAATAAAATTCTGCTCTAATTATATTTTAATATAACGAGCTATTTTACACGTTTTACAATAATTAATGAGTTTCACGTCTGTCTGTACAAATATGGCGTGTAAAGAATCTAATATTCGTACGTTTAGATTTGAACACGGCCATCTATGTACGCCGCTTCTAAATATGTGTGAGTAGGTATCTATTTGAAACTTTATAAAATGTTTTATTACTAGATTACCTACTTAAGTAATCTAATCGAGCTATGGATTATTAGATACGTTATAGTGAGTCTTTTGTATTGCTATATGTGTAACTATTTGTTTTTCAAATTAGAAACTATTATAAATAGCAAAGCCAGCCCATCCCGTAATTTGACTTGAATATTACAGGCATTCGTGCTGTTATAAACACAAAAGCTTAGCTTTCTAGGCTAATGTTTAGCCTAGAAAGGCTTACATATGCCTCGTGTTGCCGAAGTTGATGCCGCTCTGGGTAGCACCTTTGTTCGAGCCATACTGAAGAGAAATAACTCCCTGTCCGGCACGCATTTGTTCTTCAGAGAAATTTCTGACGTTCTTCTCGGATTCTTTTGGCCCGATCGATGGCTTGCCGTAGTTGCCAGCCTGAAAAACGCAAACATAATTTACTTAGAGTTAAGCAGTTCAAATGACAGTCATTATTGATTCTGTCGTTAGATTGGATTAAGACGTACCCAGTACCCACTCAAGAATTGATTACTGTCTATTCTAGTTAGTTATGTTTGAACTGGTTAATAATATTTGTGTGTTCTACTGTAAGATTTTAGCTAGGTATTATCTAAATACTTACAATAGTATTACAGAGAAAAATAATTTTCTGATACTAGACCAAGACATCTGAGGTCAGTACGCCGAAATCACTTGAAACATTCTTAAACCTCAAAAAAATAACAAATGCGATCTAACCTTTCTGCCCAGTGACTGCAAGCATATGACCACCGAGTTGAGATTCTGCCTCTCCCACAAGTCAACAGTTTGGAAGGTCTCCTGGGCTGGTACGCCGAGGTTCTTGGCTGCTTCCAGGAACGCGTTGATATTCTCCATGCACTTGAAGGCCATCTTGGATGTATTTATCTTTTTCACCGTATTCGGCTGGATGTTGTTGACGAGCCTGAAAATAAAAATCAATGAATTTTACTCAAAGTATATTTTGCATTAAAATGCCTTTAATGGAAAAAAAAACTTTATCATTTAAGAAATATTTGAAAATCTATAATTTCTAAGTTCCTTCCGTGAACAAAATAACTTTTCAAGTCTATACGATAATAACTACATAATTACTAATACCACCTAGATAATATATGTACACTTAACATACCAAATAACTAATCAACTACTTGCTGCAATAAAAATAATAATAGGTATCAATCAATCAATAAGCTTTTTATCCTGAACCTTAAATTTCTAGAGAAACCGTAAGCTTTACAGAATGTCTCTCAGTTCAGTGTGCCTTTTGGCATAGGCCTCCTCTAACATCTTCCACTGCTTTCTATCTCTAGCCACTCTTCTCCAGTTAGGACCTGTAGTTAATTTTATTTCATCCTCCCATCTCTTCCCTTGCCATCCTCTATTCCTTTTACCATCCTTTTGTCATCTATTATTGCCATTCTGTAACTATCTTGCTCCATTTTTCTTTTGTACTTCTCAGTATATGACCTGTCGATCTCCACTTTAGTTGGTCTATCTTTACTAGCACATCTGTCACTCTAGTTTTTGATCTTAAAATAATAATATAGTTTATTATTATTTAGTATATGTATCGAGCCAAATAAAGCCCAATAACCAAGAATTTGCCATCTAATCAACAACCGAGGGAGCGGAACTGTGTTGAGCAAGCTTGGCGCCCCTCCAAATTAGGTTGAGTGAGGGATAGAATTTCTCATTTAGCTGACAAGCAACGGAAGCCATTCTAAGTACGTTGTATACTTGGGAAGTGAACAACCCATTTAGAATTTAGCTAATCGTGAAAATGTGAAAATATTTTTCCTGCCAAAAATAGTTTCCTGCCAAGCTACGCATGATATGTCGAAACACTGCAAAAGGTTTTTGTAGAACAATATCCAAAAATATTTAGTTTAAAATAATGACTAGCTGCGCCTCGCGGTTTCACCCGCGGTCCCACAGGATCCGTTTATTTTTTTTTAAAAGCAACCCATGTCCTTTTCTGTATCTCAGACAACGTGTATGCGAAATTTCATGATGATCGGTTGATTAGTTAGGGCGTAAAAGCGTTACAAACAAACAAACGAAAAAACTCACTTTTTGGCATTTATAATATTAGTTAGGATTTTACACTCACTTGCAAAGTAGCGTTCCGTCCTTGAGCACCTCGTAAAAGTTGTCCATGTCCCCGGAGAGATTCTCTGGCTCGCCTGTGATAGCATGAATCCATTCCAGCGACTCCTGTGCTAGCTCCTCGCTGTATTTGCTGTTGATCTGAAATTTTGAAAATTGCAAATTATTTTTACGACGTCATTGCACTTCACACTAATACTCGTATTAAAAAAATGCGAAAGTTTGTGGTGGAGTCACTGAATTAGAGTGTATGTACCTGATTGTTATTATGTTTGTTAGTTTTCGCACTGACACAGCTTAAAATAAAGCCTAGATTACATTTTTAGACTAGAAAAATTAACAGCCCCTGTAGGATAGCGAGTGCAAACGGAGAGTAAGCTAAATGACTATATTTAATACTACTAGCTATAGTTACAAGCTTGCGACTCACATAGTGAAGCAAGCACAATGTCAATATCGATATCCACGGTTTTAAAGACTCATGCCATAACAAAATGCTTATCGGAATTTTTCCACTTTCTAATTTTTACGGAACGCACTATGCACAACCAATTTCTTGTGGAGTTAGCCAAATGGATTTACTTTAATTTAACATAGATTATCGTCACGCTTTTCCCCCGAGGGGACTGGCAGAGATGTAATACAACACCCACACTTCGCCGGTCGATATTCAGTCCCAAATGTGACAGGGGGCGGGCCTGTCGCCATACACCGGGGTCCAATCATGTAGCAGATGACATACAATAAGCACATACGAGTATGTTCACACAATGAACAAATTAGTGCGTGCCGTCGGCTAGGATCGAACCCGCTCCCTCTTGCTTAAGAGGCGGGCCTTCTCCATCGAGGCTATCATAAAATTTACCATGAAAGACTATATGTTTTTCTCCCTAAATATGATGGTGGCGCCCCTATCCAACTCTGCTGATAATTCTGTTGCACGACAAACCTACCTTCACAAGTAGGTATTTCCATCGTTTGTTCAAACAACCGTTGGAAGCTGAAGGTTAAGCTGATAACGAATGAGCGAATAGTTTAGTTATTGCCATTCTATTTAGATAAACAGTGAACCCGGTTTGTTTTATGGCTTTAAATTGGTAATTAAAACACATTTTAAACACAAACTATAAGTGAAATTACCTTCTACCTATAGGTTGTTGAAACGTGAGAAAGAAATTACGAAAAAACAGGATGATTCTTATTCCGTTTTGCTCGACACGAATATAATCTATCTACCTTTTGTTTCTCCTCAGCAGAGTGTAAATAAAAACATTAAAATATTAAACACTGATTACCTAACTAACTGCTCTAAGGCTATGACGCGTTCATGGACTTTTTATTATTATTTGGTCTCTATAGACTTATTTTACTTTTCTAACGTGAGGAAAGGATTATTTTAGACGTAAAAATAAGGAATTCTTAATGATCAAACGAACTTACCAAGTGAAGTTCGATCACAATTATGTGAACGGCTTCATTCGACTCGATTTTTATTGATGCTATCAATCCTAAAGATTTACGATTCCTACGGATCTCATTCAGAGAATAATAATTAGTTACAGAAACAATGAATTTGATATTAGATACTCTTGTAGCCATCGTGGTTTAAAAACCAGATGAACTTAATATCAATGTAATAATAGATAAATTAGATAGTTTGTTCTTATATCGTTATACAGAAGGCTCACATTCCAATTTCAGATTCCGCTAAATCTGGTTTTCGGCACCGCGAAATAACTCTCATTTCAAATTCCTAATAATAGGTAGAACTAGACACTTTGATTTGACAAAGTCGGATTCATTTTTATTTTACCCCAATTTACGTATGATCAATACTATTGTTTTTACAAACATGAGTATATCTAGAGCAAGTAAGTACTTAGGTACTTAGGTACCTGAGCAAAATCGTAAGTCAAGGTTGTGTCACGCAATTTTATAATTCACACCCGTCACGTAGAGAGTGCCTTATCATGGAAGCAAATACTTAGTTCCGTTCTCGAGTCTGTAATTAAAACAGTGGGCCACCACGTGCATAACACCTGCCCTTGATGCATGCCCCAATTACCCACAACGACTTAAAAAGGTGACAATAAAACTAGGCCAATGCAACTCTTGCATATAAAACAAGGACATGCCAAGAAAATTATTGAAGATTTACGAATTTTGCATCTTGCATATTGTTTACAGATACCACTTTATGCTATACAGGTCCAGAGACAAAAGGCAATCATGACGTTTCTAATCATGCAGTAGGAAGGTGCCAAAGAGATGATGTTTTTGATTAATTATAAAATAACCCTTTGTATAAAGATGATTCAAACGATATTATTAGGAAATCATTAGCGTAACAGTCGTCAGTCTAGCAGACAATACGACCAAAAGCAACTCATACGTAAGCTGACGTCATGGCATAAGGATTCGAGCGTGACTCAGAATTTGCTTGAGGCTTGAGGCCAGTCTGGCAGCCGTTAGGTAACAGAAAAAAGGCAGATTAATTTTCGGTGCCGGATTTCGCTTATACGAGTCAACGATTGCAAAAGAATCTCTTTATGTCTTGGTTGTCTGCTTTGAAGCAGCAAGAACAGCTGTTCAAAGAAATGATGTAAGAAGAAACGAGAAACACTCACAAACTAATCAAGTGTAATTATACGGTAATTTTATTGAATTTGGGTATAAAATAAAATAAGCTCTCTTTATTTTATTTTAGACCTTACTTTAATTATGCCAAAAAATTAAATGATACCCACAAAATTATCCCCAATTCTAATAGGCAAGACGATATTTTTGTAACAGGTAAAAAGTGTTAAAAAGTAGGTAGGTTCACTTTGTTCCTTGTGTTAAAATTAGAAAATCCTAGAAACAACGAACGCCAACTGAACAAACTGATTGAGAATTTTAATTAACCTCATAGATAGTCCATGCTGATAATGACGGTGCGTCTACGCAATCCTTTCATTATTATTCTAGTCTGTTATCTAATTTGTGTTCGAAGACAAAGGAAGTAGTTTCTTCCAAACAATGTCCCGGTTGAACTATTTAGTTACTGTAGAGTCAGTTAAATCAAAACGTCTTTCTTTTTTTGTCAATATAGAAACGAAATTATCAGTAACTACCCATCTAGATTTCTAAATATTAACCCATGCAAGTAAAAACTTTTGCTCATGGAAAATGCATGACATTTCGTAATAGTTATTTAATTTTAACAATCTCATCAAATTAATTAATTTATCTAAATATAAATACAAAATGTAACTAACTAAATAGCAGGTTATTATAATTGTTACTCAATTTAAATTAATAAGCCAACGCAGGATAAAAAACCATTGGAAATAATTCATTATTATTTGTAATCACTTTACGAGTGTTTTGAAACAAACAACAGCTTTCGTATCACCATATTCATGTTACTAGGCACATAGAGTAGTAAATTGTATTGGGGCCAAATGTTGAATAGAGTCTTTGTAAGATTGCGAATATCAGAAGCCGTTTATTTATATCAGAGTGTTCGTTCACTGCTAATCTCTGCTTCCATACACGGGTCAGTTGCAAAAAAAATGGTTGATACCATTTATAGCTATGATTCAATGTCAACTGAAGATACTTGTTTGAATGTGAAGTATTATTCTCGGGAATTTCAATGCGCAAGGAAGTTTAAATGAGGATACACAAGAAACAACAGTTGAAGTGTTTATCAATAAGCAGCAAATTGTATTACTGTAACAATAACATAACATCAAAAATAATAGAACATTTCCGCGTTAGCACGAGCGTCACACACGTTTTCATTTATTACTAACTAGTTGCACCCTGAGGTTCTATTAACAAGTAAAACAAGTTTTGTTAAAAAGGAAATTATGTATTAATCCAGGGTATAAGTTACCTCCTTCCCAAATTTCATTAAAATCCGTCCATCCGTTTGAGCGTGAAAACGTTACAAATAAACACACACACACACATAAAATAGGAAATAGGATAATTTAGAGTCACACCAGGAAACATAATAAAATAACTCGACAGCGACCATCAATCCAATTTTCTAGATAGTATGTTTTCTGGGATTGGTACTAAAATTTGTTCTATTGTACAATCAATTGTATGGAGGTTATTGTATAAAACGTCGCCTTGCAAGCTTTACAATAGCTCCAACATTGACAAGTATGGAGCCAGGAGGAATGGGGTCACAACGAGGTCGCCTCGACACGGTCAATGCAATACAGCGAGCTCAAAACTCAAAAACGAAGATCACATTTTCCTGTTGCACAGTGAAACGAGGATCAGTTATAAAGCTGTATTTAAACTCTATCAGGCCTCTTCATTATTTTGCATTTAGAAGCTAGTGTAAGAAATACAGTAAGAAAAGTGCTAATAATTATTAGATAGATTCTATTAATATTAGCCAAGTGATAAGTATTTGAAAAATTGATGCCTTCGAGAATTACAATAAATATTATTACAAGCAGGCTTTGTATATGCCTAGCCACTACTTAAACATATGTAGGTTAAGGTAGGCATATTTTAAAACAATAGAATAATAACATCAGGACATATCCGATAATAAGCTGGGCCACACAACGTGATGATGTGAGGCTTCACAAAGGATTTTTATATGAGAGAATGTTATCTAAATCGGATTAAAGCGGTTGAATTGTTCAATTAACTTCGATCCTTAAACGGAATCAACATTTTACGGCTACATGCAGAAACGGCGAAGAGAAATTTGGTCACACGTCAATCTCGAACATATGGTTGAGTTTTGAAAGTGGCCTGTATTTAAGCCATATAAATGAATCCTGCGTAAAGGCCGTACCTACCTTAAAAGGTGCGGTCTGGTGTTGTAACAGAACCGAGCCATATATGACTCACCGTCTTGCTTCTATTAGTATAAAATAACGTCAATGCTAGTGATTGAACATCTGTAGCTGATTTGCTAATATTGAACATATAACTTGCAGTGTTCTATTGTAGGTACCTAATATTCTGTAGACACCAACACAAAACGTGCACAAGGTACCTACGTGACTAATTGAGTAGGTAGCGTCATGCATTCAATTGAAAAGCTAGTTATTGCTAAGCAGCTGATGATGCAAATTCCACAACTCGAAATTATTTAGGTACAACAAAATATTACTTTTCTGAATACGCAGAATGTTTTGACTCATTAGCCACTAAACCAAACAACGTTGACCTGCATATTTAGGTGATTATACATAAATAATGACCACCTTATGTTCTCTCCTAAATTATCAAGATAACCAAGGATTTCTGAGAATTTAACATTAAACCTTTAACATTTTAGGACAAATATTATCTTAACAGCTGTTGTATAAAAAACGTTATAGGTATGTATTATAGCAACTTGCATGCACTGTGGAGTCTTACAAAAAAACTGGACACGAAACCGGTTATAAAAGCTCGATTGAGTAATTCTCCTTGACCCGAATCCAACGCTTTCTTACAGGAAGAGAGTTGTCCTGATGATTCTTTTAAACATGCGTTAAACTTAATGCAGTAAGTAAGTATTCCCATACTACAACAATTTCAAAGTTAAAGTTAAGTTCCATTACGCGGTCAGTGGTAGCAATTAATGAGGCAAGTATTATATTTATGCTTATTTGAACCCGTATTAAATTAATATCTTTACTCAAGAAATTCTTCATGCTCATAAACAGTATTACCGTGCACAAAATATTCGCGAAGCTACACTTCGGTCGGCAGGGTAAGCAAAGTTAGGTTATTGACCGGGCAAGTATTGCAGACTTCAAACGTCTGAAGGCTTTAGCATGAACATGTTCCTTGAAAGTTGAATAAGCCAGAATGCTAACTAGGTGAAATGATTTCACAAAGATATAATATACATTTTGCGGTAAACTCGACATAACTAAACTATATAAAATGTCTATGTCCTCTTTTATTAGACTCCGATGAGTTTACTGTCAGTTAGTTGGTACCTACACCATAAAAGTCCCGAATGCTTAGTTATTCATTTGTGAATTCATAGTTATTTATAGCCTGCTACGTAAATGCGAGCAGTCATCACAATATCTAATTAATAACGAGAATGTTTGTTTTATAAACAGAAAATATATAAAGTATAGGTAGGCATATACCCCATTTTGACTTTTCAATAATTCGGAACACTGTCTTCGGCAAAACTAGCAAAATTAGCTTCAGACGTCACAATCAGAACTGAATTCTTCACTTGATCAAATACATTGCAATTTAATTACTATGTATTGCTCAATCCCATCTTTCATTGATTGCTTATTAAAGATAGTAGGTAAATGTCGTATTTAAATATAAATTATTATTTAGACGGATAAGATAATACATTTTAAAATATTAACATTTTTATTTTCATGCTTTGTTAGCTATAAGTAATGAATCCAGTCATCATGCATAACCTTGTTTAACCTCAGTGTAAATACATGACGTTGGAGATATGTTTGCACTTAAAATGCTAAGCGAGACCATTTTACCATTTGACCATATACTCCATTTTGTTTTCTTGAAAACTACCTCGGAATGTAGGCTACATACACCATTACAATACAGTAGGTGCCTACTATTAATAAGTATAATATCCGTCCTTTCCTTCAAAACAAGGCTATTTTTGTACACCTGTATTTACGACATCTTGTTTGGGTATTTCATGACTACCTAATTGAATCGTTTTTGCTTTAATCTACACAGAAGGTAGATCCCTACCAAATGAGCAGTATTTGGGTTGTTATTAACTGAAACCGTACCTTAATAATTCGAAGTATGAATAATATGACCACTTAGAATTATTAATTCCTAAATCGTATTTTTGCAATGTGATATTCTCATTTTAATAAAAATTTCCAAAATTGTTGCAATGGCTACGGATACGCTACAAAATACCTAGGTATCATCCATGAGTAAATATTTCTACAATACAAACTTTCACGAATCATGTCTACTTGTGCTTTAGCTAAATTTTTTATGAAGTCTCGCGCTTTTTGGCTGACAGAACCTGTTTGGAGGCCATGTTTAGGATACACCCGGTGATGCCAAAGCTCTGTGGTCAAGCCAAAGTTACTTGTACGATAATAAAATTGACGATTTATTTATAAAACATCTGCAAGAAGCAAGAACTTTTATACATGGAGTACCAATCTACGTTGGTAAATGTAGTTATATACCTACCTATATAATATTTGCTAGTTATATTGCAAACCAACTGAATTGGGTATTTTATTATGACCATTGATGCAAGTATAATTATATTTTGCTAATCGAAGACTGATCATAATATTAAACAATAAAAAAACAAACAAACAAACAATTAAAGATGCAGAATAATGCCAATGTGTTCCTTAGAATAATAATGTTTAGTGATCTGTCACAGTGGCGCCAACAAGTTTCCATCTGCTAAAAGTAGGTCATGGCTTTGACACTGGTAACACAATTCTGGACCCAGCATCCCGGATCGATAAACATCACTGAGCATGACTTTTGTTTGATAGCCACTCCCACGGAAAATAAAACTTCATTTGCCGGCGGCTTTATGCACCCTTATTTAGTCTACAAAAATGTTCGACTTACCTTTCTCTGAGCCTCAGCGGCAAATCCGGATTTGGCGGCACGGTTGTTGGCCATATTTGTAATTAAACTATCTAAGAACTAGATTAATAATAAATTAAATCACAGACACGGGCGCGTCGTGGAGTAACTGTGTACAGAATGTAAACAGCACGGGTCAGGAAGCGAAGCGACCGAGTCACACGGCGACTGATGTGTGAGTGTGTGCCTGTGCTTGAATGACATCATGCAGCGACTGGCTGGCGACAGTAGGGTTGCGCATGCCAAGTTTCCGACAGGTTAACTTAGTTTTGTAGGTACATACTTGTCTTGTGATGTAGTAGCTTACTTGTTAGTCACTCTTTGTTTTGATTAATCAATCGAACAGTCTCGCTTTAATAGATTTTGTTAATTTTTTTCATCTCAACTGTGTAAGTAGTTAAGTCATGTTTAAAATTAGACACAAGTGACACAACAGTGACATCCCTAAGAGTAAAAATTCACACACAGTTCGTGCTCGTTTGGGTGAAGTTCTTCATGAGGCTAGGCGTCAACTTTCCGCTAGGAGTAATATATTATTCTGTGGTTCTACTACAGCCAGCTTCGTTAACGTACCTGTGAGCCAAAAACTAAATAAGTACGTTAGTAGTACATAATTATGATATACTTACCTACCTATTTATTCTTACCTATTGTTGCATAGGTACTTTGCTAGGTAATTACTTACCTAGTTTTTCAAATTAGATCTACAAAATACAATAATTATAGGTACATAGGTAGGTATGAATGCTGTCCATCCTACTCATATTATAAACGCGAAAGTTTGTAAGAATGGATGGATGGATGGATGGATGTTTGTTACTCTTTCACGCCAGAACGGCTGAACAGATCTGGATGAAATTTCGCACAGAGATAGATTATAGTCTAGAATAGCACTTAGGATACTTTTTAACCGCGGGTGAAACCGCGGGGCGCAGCTCGTGCCTACATACTTTTGTTACGTTGAGTTCAATAATTTTACTAACAACAAATAAAACTATCGGTAACCTTTCACATCACTAAAGTTCGTGTTTAACGAAAACCAGCAACTGTCAAGAACCAACGTAGTTTAGAAATTAAAAATACCAACCTACTTAGACAAAACAAAAGAGAGGAAATTCTCCTAGTTAAGCCTTGAATATTCGCCAAATGCGTCTATTCAACTCGTAATAGTGAAGAAGCTACGGACCCTACCGATATGAAAAAAATATCACCAATAAGATCATTCTGTTACCTATTAATTAGTCTAATTAAAATATTATATTACTTACTAGATTGCGAGTAAAAAAATATGAAATGAACGTTGTTTTCGTTCTCATGGCGTGCAATACCGTGCTTACGGAGATTACGTTACTATATATTTTTACACCTTCGGATAGGAAATTAAAAATATGATTGATCGTTCTTTTACCATATTTTTAGAGCTAAAATTGAGTTAGTTTAGTAATATTTTGTGTTATTTTGAAGTATTTCGTCAGATCACGTGACCACTGACACCCGCGAGCTCCTTTGCGGGGGACGGGCCAGTCGGCGCCAGCGCCTCACGAAGGAAGGACGTACTCGCCTTGCCGAAAAATATTTTCGCATTTTTTTTCTATTTGTACGTAAATCATCAATTAAACAGTGCTTAATTATCCAGAGCCAATCAAAAAAAGTAGTTTTTCAAGACATTTGATAAGTTTTTAGTGACTTTACTACTAGTGAAAATATTTGGACAATAATTGATCGCGTTGTGAGTAGAGGGTACAGAAGGTTGATCCGATGAAAATGGGAGATGTCACCAAGGCAGCTAGGCGTAACAAAAAAATTGGACTCCAACTAGGTAGCTAAGTGGTAAGTACCTACCTACCTATTAATATTTAATTACCACATAAATATTTTTACCCGTTTGTTCTTATTGTGTAGACTGAAGTGACTAACCCTAGTGTCTGAGTTTTTAGTGGCATATGATTCGGTCTGACGTTTGTTTTCCTGATAAAAATACTTAATAGAAAACTACAGACGTGTCCTCCGACCTATGTTAACTCTCAGGGCTTCACCGTCCATTACACCTTATTGCGATGATTGTTGGATTTACCCGCCGACGCTGTGCGACCGTGAACCTTATTTTGCTGTGATACGAGCCGCGGTCGCGCAGCGTCGTGCTGTACTACAATCATCACGCCACGGCACGGGCCCCATTGTACATGTTGCTCATGATAATTATCCAAGTGCAAGACTTGTCAGAACTGTGTTTTTTTTCTTGTTATGTACAAATGTACCTATATGTGTCATATTAGTACATTGCACAGGGTTATCGGTATAGGGTGTACTAAGCCAAACGGGGGTCATTGTACTCTTCATTATAAACAACGATTACTTTTTAAACTTTTTTATTTGTAAATTAAATCGGGGAAAAAAGCATCTGCTTACATTTTGTCGACGATCGATGAGCTTTTTGTATGAAACAGCTGTTTTTTTTCTCGTGATTTCATTTGATTCAATTATTCACAAAAATTATACTAAGGTCAATATACCTAAGCCATTTTAAATTGAAGCTGTGGCATACTTGCTAATGCTTCAACACCTAGTTAATAACATAGAAATGGGGAGTATTCTATAGTTAATAATAATAAATAATCCTTCTTGAACAATCGGGTAAAAATAAAATAATGATAATTATTATGTGTACTTACGATGTCAATATCGGAAAGCGGTCGTTGCGTGCGAACTGCGAACGGTGTAAATGACTAATACTAATTTTTGTTTTTGGTATAGCACATTTCCTAAACTAACCTACCTAAACTAGAAACAATCACATTTTTATGTTATAGCTGACCAACCACGGTCCGCAATACATTATTATTTTTAGCAGTGTAGTGAGCATATTTTTCTAACTTATCCTGGTTTGTTAACCGACTTCAAAAATTAGGACGCACTCAATTATTACATTGTATAAATTTTACTAAATGTTTGTTGCAGCATAACTTCGTCATTTATTTTTTATTTGAAAGAATATGCTTACTAACACTCTGATCAGTCACTTTGAATAAAGTATTTTTTTGTAAAAAATAGTATTTAATACAAAAATTCAAGCATTTGCATTCAGAAAGTAGTGTTCCGAGTTATGGCCATTGAATTCGAAAGAAAAGTTATTACATTTTCTTACAACAATAACCGAGCGAGAGATCGTTAGCGAGCGAAGCGTCTATGCTTCAGATTCGACGAAAATGCTTTCGTATTTCCGAATTCCGTCTGGATTTCTGTCCGGATCTTTGCCCAGACCTGTCTTAATCTACAGGTCGCATTTCTTAACCTATTCTCTTGAAACTTTGTGAGTAAGTCCGATATTTAAAAAGAATTTTCTTGTCTAGGCGGTTATTGGAAATTTTTCAATATGGCAGAGATGTGATTTAAAAAAGGATATATCTGCATAATTGGAAAATTTCCAAAAAACTTTTTGATCCGAGTCAAAACAAAAATTTATATAATTGTCAAACCTGCTCACAAAATTTCACGAGAATCGGTTGAGGAGTGTGACCTGTAGAGGAGGACAAATACAAATACAAATAATTTATTTGGGTGTAAAATACATGTGACAATTTCAAATCGGACAGACATCGGTCACGAGATCTCCAGCTCACAGAGTCACTATTGTATGTATTGTTATTTATTTATATTTATTAAATACAACAATTTCTTTCGTAACTGATACCAACCTGCATCTAGTCTTAATAGTTATTTTAATCTAGTCTCTATTGCATGAACACTAGAATAGTAATATATTTTAAACTGGGATTATAAATTGGTAATTGTTTTATATTTTATGGTATCATGGAAAGAGACAAACGAGACGCTTTGAGTAATATGAATATTGTGTAATTAATATCTTTAAATTGCTCTATTTCATTTTTTCAGAAACAGAGATCAACGAAATTATCAAAGTTTAAACACAAGCGTTCAGCCAACAAAAAATGCGAGTACTGAACTAAGGTGAGTTAAAAGACATTTAACATCTTATATTATTAGGGTGACAAGCATAGTGCATAGTCAGAGCTATGCCAAGTGGAAATGCTATTGCTAAAGTTATCGTATGTCCGGCGTCCAGCGTCTGATTGCACGGATGTCCGATTGTTTTCCTCTACAGATCGCATTTCTCAACCGATATTTGTGAAATTTTGTAAATTTAGGTTTTATTTAAAATAGCGGAGATATGTAATTTGTGAGACGTTGCTCATAGAGCCACTACTTATAATCAGAGTGGCGCTGAACTGCTATGGGCATGCGTGACATTCACTTAGCGAGCGCGAAGCGCGAGTGAAGAACTTCCGTTTCAGTACTAAAAACTTATCCTATATTTTTATCTACAGATGCCTAGTTCAAAATCATCCGAAGGTTATCAGAGCATCCGAGGAACAGGGACTTTTTCACCTTCGAATAAACTGGTAATCATTTTTTTTTTGTGTACACAATGTACATAAATAAATTATTGATACGAGCGTTGGGACTTAGTATGGTTGCAAATTAATTATTATTTAATATTGTTTTTAGGAACAACAATATCAGTCTTCATTGCCGAATCTCATCGTCGAAGAAGAAGCAGAACAAGAACAGAAAGACAAAAGTTATTGGCGTATTATAACATTAGCTTCTTCTTCGTAAAATTGAAGGAAATATCAAGACACAATGGATTTGGTTGCGCCAAACAATCGATAGACTTGATTGGAGAAAAGCAAACAGGTCTTGCTTCTAAATTCACCTTTTTGTGAATAAAGAGTAACAATAGTAAATTATGTACCGAGGGCACAAAGCAGTGCCTTACGTCGCGGGCGGCTTATTGTACCTTGAGCGTAACGAGGGAATCTAGAGTTAACTCCCGATCGCAGCAAGGGAAGATGAGTCCTGAGGGCAGCGAGGGGTTCAAGCCGCCCAAGACAAAAACACTGCTTTATCCTAGAAGCGAATCCTCTTCTAAAAATACTGTCTAATATTATACTCTCTCATAACTAATAAAAAGGTACTAGTAAGGTACAGTCTTTTATTTTAAATTTCGTGCAGCTCGTGGAGCACGTGCTCGTATTTTTTTCTTGGTAGCTAGTTCAATTTTCAAATAAACTCTTCTTACAGTGCTTATTTTGAGTTTTCATTCAATGTTAATCTCTTTGCTTGGACACTCCCAACTGCAAGCTTCGCTCGAATTTATGTTTCATCTATAAAACCAACATTTGATTTTCATGTGTTAGATTAAGGATGTGTTAATCTGAGCGATTACTGCCTTCAAAGCATTTGATTTATTGATATTTTTTGATTCTCGGTTTATTTTGATTATTTTTTTGGTGTTTGCTAAAATCTAAGCACTATACATGTATTTCAGCTACAAAAGGTTTTTCAATATCCAATCTAAGACCCCTTTAGTCCAGCTAGAGAGGATTTTTTTACTATATTAACTACTAGCTGTTGCTCACGATTTCGTACGCGTAGATAAAAAAAAGCTCGTTCCGTTAGTTTCTTGTATTTGTCATTCACAGGTCCCACTTCGAACCTGCACCCTTCTCTCTACCATCATCATATTGCCAGACCATGGTACGGGCAACAGTTATCTAGTTGGCATTGGCAATTGTCTTTATACTGGGTTTGGCTGGCACTGTCCGATTAAAACGTCACGCTCAGACAGGTGTCTATGGCAAGGGTAGCGGGTAGGTAAGCCGTTAACTCGGCCTCCAAGCTAAATCTAATAGGTAGCCAAGTCTAATATGGAGTAGATAGTTACAATTTGATTCAGATTCAGATTCAGATTATTTATTGCCATAAGCCGTACAGTACACATGATGTTTCAAAACACAATATTGCATTAGGTACATAGTTCAACGGACCCCGTCGGGCACAGCAACTTAGAAGAGAGGAGGATGGTTATTACATTTTGAAATTTTATTATTATCATCGTCGTAGTCGGAATATATTTATGTTAAGAATATTAATTTTGTCAAAAGTCATATTAGTCTATTTATTACTAAAATTAAATTGTATGGTTTTCATTTAAATATTCGTCAATAGTATAGTAAGCAGTATAAGTAAGTAATTATATTTGTGTAGTAAGTAGGTTATATACTTGTTGGTAATAGGTAGAAGTACTAGGAGTTACTCGTACTATGCCAAATATTTCAGTCTGAATGTTTAGTAGGAATTACCTACTACTCGGAACCAGCCAAGCCAAGTAGGTAGTATATAGATACTATGTATATGTAGTAATTAGGTAGATACTTGTAAGTAGTATCCTTCTTCTTCTACCTATAAGACTTGGCTGGCACCGACTTCAAATAGATGGGTAGCGCTTATAATAATTATATTAATTAATATTAGTGCTTATTTGTGGTTTGGAAGTCGCTTTAATTTTGCTACAATGATCACTTAAAACATCTTCTAACTTGACTTTTATTGAAAATCAGTTTACTAAAAAAATTAAGTAAACAAAATTAAGTCAAAGTGTAGTTTTTTATATCGTAAATTATGACACTTTTGTGCTAAGATCATTACACTCGAGGCGGTATTATAGCGCGAGCCGTATGCGAGCACACTAATGGAGCCAATAGTGTAATTATTAACGCACACGCGTTTCATGTGACGTTTTTCATCACACATGCGAGGGGAAAAAACACAGACTTGCATTAGTCAATACATTTTTCTGAAAATGTATGCGCATTTTGCTGCTTTTCCACTTATCAAAATTTTACTAGGCATAATAATAAAGCGAGTACTTTGTTTAAATTATCATAACTAATTAATTGTCAATATTTTGATTAAAAAAATAATGTTTATTTACTGTTATTACGTAGTTATGATACTTTAAATCAAGAATTTAAGAAAAGTAAAAAAAAACTCTTGTTGATTTATTTAAAAAACAGTCTAGTTTAGTTACTAGTGCGATAATGGTAAAGTAACAGCACACGTGCTTAATAGCTCGGATTATGAGCTAAAACTGATGTAATAAAGTCCTTTTTACGAGTGAGAGTGATGAAAAAGATATTAAACACAAACGCGTTTTTAACTTCGAGTAGGAACATAATTATCAGCAAAATCAGGCAAGAAACTATTGAGATAATAATGAGGTTGTAAGTTCTAGGTCCACTATGTTTTGAATCATTTTAGTCATTTTTATACTACCTGCTGATTATGTAAAACAGATTAGTACTACCAACTCGTAGAATACATTTTTAAAGCGGGCCGTCGATTGAACAGCTCTGCTAGTCCTAGTGAATATGTTTTTTGTTATGAGATTTTTGAAATGTTGTAAGCATTGGTTTAGGATAGGTTGAGTAATTTATCCCTGGTACCGGAGTTCTTAGGATGCCCATCAGGAGCCCTATTCTTACGAAATATATTTTCTGATCAATGTCTCTCTCGTTTTAAAAATCATAGTGAGAGTGACCAAGAAACATCTCACGCGTCAAGAATAGCCCTCCAGGGCCATTCTTACGATATTATATTATTTCCCCTATTCCTACGCACGAGATATTTTTTGGTCAATGTCTCTCTCGTTTGAAAAATCATAAAAGTGAGAGGGACCAAGATAATATCTCACACTTCAGAGAGTCCGTGGTCTACGATTGTTTTTTTTTAGATTTTACACGCACGACCAAAGGGAATCAAAACCTTTAGATGCGGGATATTTGTGAGTACATACTTAATCTACCTATACTTATAAACAAACTACCGCGCTCATGCTGCTTATAAGGCTCAACTTTAAAACGCCGTTGGCTTCAAATAATTTAGTAAAAAAACATTACAATAAAGCATAACATCACAGAGGGCTTTCATTTTTAGGCAAAAATATTTTTTTCACGGTGTTTCGTCTGAATTTGTTTGTCTTTGAGAAATGCTAGCTCAATGTTCAAAAGCTTCGAGCGTTGATCACTAGAGGCGCTAAAACCAGCTGAGCGCCGAATGCCAAATGTCATTGGCACATCTTAACCCCTTAACTTGAAATAGGTAATGATACTACTATAGCCAAACATAATTACCCAATTAAATAACTACAGGTACCTATGTCCTGAACATTTTTTTTTCATAACTAGGTACTTACGTGACTTATACATATGGTGATGATTTATGCTAGACTTATGTGCTAGACCGTGCCGAGCACAAGCCGTCCCTCGTAAGAGGCTCGGACTCAAAACTCTTTTACCCTATTTTACAACACATTTAAAAAAATCATAGTTAAAAAAAGTTCTAAGGAATTTCTATAGGTAGGTACGAGTACTTAATTATCAAAGTAGGTTTTAAAAAAAACGTACAAAAAAGTGTTATTTTAAAAAAATGCGTTCTAAGTTTAACATCCTTCTTGACGCAAGCATTCTTCCCGTCTGAGAACTTCATAATACCTATCTTTTGGATTTTCGGGGACCTTCACTTTTATTTGATAGGATCCGGATAGTCATAGAGTCATAGTACTGCGGATAGGATTCGAGCTTCAAATTCTCTCATTTTTCAAATTTTCATCGTTACACTAACAAGAGCCATCTTGACTTTTTGTCACTAACTAAAAGAGTTCTAAAAGAAACAAGCTTTGTTCGTAGTTTGAGTGTTAGTCAGTAGATGACGCTTTCTTGGATGAAAATTACCAATTACAACAGCTGTCACTAGATGGCGCTTTTAGAGGTGCCAACCAGTCTAGTCTAATCTATTTTCTGGGTTTCCATATTTTTGTAATACTAAGAGTAATATAGTGTAGTTAGGTGTGGATAGATGGCACCACTAGTATGAAGAAAAATATGCCCTATTAAGGACACTGGACGTCGTCGCGTCAGCCTGAACGAAATAAACGGAGAATAAACAATTCTCTGTCTACGTAAAATAGTAAAACAAGCGTTGGCCTCAGAATAGGGAAATAACTTTCCTTGCCCTATTCGTAAAAACGAAAAAACGTATCTAAGTAGGTAATTAAACCTTTTTACTATGGTTAATTTCTACCTCATTTCAGCAAAATTTTAAATCCTTCATGACATTTTTCGACTTCCCTGGAACGGTATTTATAAATCTTAAATCAATGTCCGAACTTTTGTACTAAAATGTCCCCAAAAAAATTCAAAAAAATAACCTGTAAAAATGTGCTAGTTTAAAAAAAAATACCGTAAGTAATTGACAAAAAGTATCTAACCAGGCGCAAGAAGTTGGAACAATCTAGAGAGGTAAAAGAATGGACTGTGGTAGAAGGAGAAGGTGTAACCGTAGGAATAACTTTCGCCATCGCTCTCCATCATGTGCGCCCGCGCCTTGCGAAGAGTCTTGCCGGTCCAAGTCTGGGTGTTTCCTCAGCAAACTGTGCAGCTTCCTCATCTTATCAGCTCTGATGACTCTCATTTACTTGATGCTGGAGTATCACTGCACCACTTGTAAAACCAAGTGCGACATGACATGCATTAAGAAGAGTATTGAAGAAATTACGGTAAAGATAGCAGATTATTATCCCTATGATTAGGCATAATTAAACCTATACATACTAACACCACCTAATTTGACCAGCCCTTGTCATTGTCTCATGTATGAGAGTGGGTACCTACCTACTAGATACTCACTTATATGTATATCACATGCAGGTACAAATCTGGTACAAATGTGTCTGTCGGGGCAATTGAGTCTTCCTGACAAACCCTTCACAAATTAGGCGCCACCTACGAGTACATCTTTTTTCATCTTTAGTTACACAAATTTGTACTAGATGGCGTTAGTTGCCTAATTTGTGAAAGGTTTGTCAGTAATTCTCGAAAGACGCAATTGCCCCACAGAGGCATTTATACTAGTTGAACCCACATATTGATATGAATTTATTTTCAGAAAAACCTGTTAGACCTAAAGGAAGGTTACCTCGACCTAGAAACACAAATATCAAAATTCTCGAATGAGCTGCCCAGGGTCCATGGCCAGCTACAAATCTTGGAGTCTTTGGCCAATACATTGGAGGCTAGCGAATTTGGATGGAATCCGAAAAATCATCAAACTCTGCCTAACGTCGATGTCTACCTTAACAAGATGGGGTGTAACGGGAAAAATACCAGCCGTCTAGTCAAGTCAATGGCATACATAGACGACTGCAGGGATAGTGTGTGCCCGAATACCATGTTGCTGAATAACATCTGCCCGAATAGCGTGGGCTCAGATAGCATGTGCCCGAATGGCGTGTCTGAATAGCCAGGTCTAATAGCATGCGTGCGCGACAACATTCTTCTCGACACTTTTTTGTAGTGTGAGAACGTGACAAGGCTACGTGGGAACCAATTCTTGATCAATGCTTAGTTTAGAGATGTCTTGCTAGCTGGCAGGCCTGTTACGGCGAAATCTTTCGTTACTTTTGTCGTGCATGAACGTGACAATGGTACGTGTAAGTGTACGTTTGTCTGAATAAAAATAGTCGACAAAATTTTGTCAAGGCGTGCATGATAAAGTGGGCGGGCAGGCCTGGAAGACAAACGTATCACACATACACCACTAAAGCACACTTTAAATATTCTTTAAATACTTCAAAAGTGTGCAAGTATAATTGAATTGATCCCATAACGTCGGCTCCCACGACGCCGCTCCTCGCTCCACATGATATCCCGCCACGCCGAATTTGCGAGGTGACCCGCCATACCGCTCCACGTTTCGCGCGGTGTCCTGCCACACCGCTATTCTGACACCATTTTTTTTTCTTCATCCTCGAACCGAAATATAGCAGATTCTAAAATTTCTGATTAAGATGTTTTATATGTTAAGTGTAATCCAGTGCTCAAAAGAATCCAGTGCCTCGGTACATACTACATATACTTATACGAGTATCTACACAATAAATAAAAGTCCATGAATTTCAAAGATTTATTTTTATTTTCCTAGGTAGATAAGATACAAGACATTTTGAATAAATAACATTAATATGGATTTTTTTGACATATTTTGTTTTTTCATTCGAAACTTTTGGAAAAAACTAAATTATCTGCAATACGTACATAATTACTTAAACTTTAAAAAGAATTATAATATTTCGAATATATGTATGTGTGTATTTGAAAATACTCCGAAAACTATTTACCTACAATCATTCCAGCGCTTTTTTTTTTCATCGTTATAATTTATAAAACCTATCTTGCGGTGAAACTACCAGCGCCTGTGGATCTTGGCGGATACCTTGTCATGGTCGTCATATTCTTCATTGTAGCTTTGTCTTTGTCAAGATATTTTGTGTCTGTTTGTAGGGCGGCATTCGCCACAATATCAGGCCCTTCTTTCTTCTCAAATCCATAAAAGTAGATCGGATCATTAAGTAGATTATTTTGTGGCTTATCAATTTGATCATTATTCTCGTGTTTATATTTTTGATCATTATTAGGTACATTAGGAGTATCTCTCGCTTTAGATTTAGAAATTAAGTCAACTATTTCTTTTTTATCTTTCAAAGGATAGCTATAAGCATTCTTAGCTTCGACCATTGCAATAATTTCTATGTCATGAAGTCTTCTTCTGTCTAACGTGTTTAGAAATCTCTTACATTCCTGGTCGGTTCTCTGCAGTGCCTTCTTCGCAGACACTTCTCTCAAGTTTTTTATATCCATGTGGATTTCGTCGTAAGCGTTGCCGATTTTGAACAGTGTGTTCTGAAACAAGTATTATAAAATTTAATAGGTTGGTATGTTTGTGGAACACACACTCACACACACACACAAGGCCTATTCACACACAATCCAACCCTCCCCGTACACATGCCCATCCTTTCAGCCGAACACTAGTCTAGTGTTATACTCAAATCAAACGAAAATAAAATCTTTGTGATAGTGTACCGCACCACCCCAGTAATAAGTAAGAAATAGGTGGTCCCTGCGATACAGGTATTCATACCTAGTGCAGGGACCACAAGCAAAACTAATTTAGCTTAGGGTAATTAGAAAGTATTTAAGAATAAGTTGTTTGTGTTGGATAATATACATTTTTGGTATTAGATTATTTGTATTTGTGTTTGTATTTAAGTCGATCAGGATTTAAGCAGACTAAACTTCTGAGAGTACGTTATTTGATCAAATAGTAGAAAGCTTAATATAAATGGCTTAAACGGCTTAAGTTCTGTGCAATACAAAAATTAAGTGCTCATTATGCAGCACTTGCTAACTTATGTTAAGTACCTGCCTACATAGTTCATAAAAGGCAGGGAGACAGGAAAATGTGAAAAATCGCAAGAAACAGCTACATACGAGCCACATTAAAGAGCTCTTAGGCAGAAACACAATTATAGCATTATTACAGGCTGAATAATAATGGGAACGCTTTTTAGTGTGGCTCTGGTAAATAGGTAATGCTGGTTGATCATAGTTACCGGTACCTTTAGAGTGTATAAGCTTTCTTTCATGTGTGCCAGTTCAGTTTTTACGAAGTACCGCTCCCAAAAGTTGACAGTAAGGTGTCCGACCACACTCATCGTGAACATGATTAAGACCATCTCAACTACTACAGACCTCATGGTTCTATATGGCATTTTAAGGATCACCCATAAAATTCATTTCACGCGCATCTGTTTTACAAAGAATTTGCTTTTTTTATTTGTCTGTTTACGGTTTTTTGGTCATATTTTATGCTGTAATGTACATCATTGCAATCATGGTGTAATAATATTGATTGATTTTTTGTGTTCTTTGGTATGCCAATGTCAAAGTTTGGTTTTGCTAATGCTGCCTACACATCGGCCCAATGATCGCCAGCGAAGGATATTCAACGTTGGCTCCAGCACGCTCGTTTGCTTTCGAAGTTTAATGCACAAACAACATACGTTGAACAAACGAACGTTGGCACTCGATTCCGGTTAGTATTTGTAATTTGATCAGCAGAGCGTCATGTGCGACGACAAAATAATTTTAAATACAATTCAAACATTTCATCATTAGGTACTCCACTCCACTTTGCGTTTCTCCTTAATTGGCGGGAAATATTTAAAGGTTATTACGCTATGTTCTCTCGCTATGTTCTTGTAGTCTTACTGTAGTGTATCTCCCGTATTTATATTCTCTTTGGTAGTGTACAATTGTTCATTAGTTGTTCATTCTCCGTTTACGGATTGTAGTGATTCTATTCCCCATTAGTTACGCGCAAAGAGAATTTAACTCTACGCAAATGAGAATTTAAAACGCTATTATTCATAAAGTAATTTCCCAACTTTCGACGAAATCGAATGAGTGGTTTTTTTTAATTATACTTACAAATTACTTTTAATTGTACATTTCTCTGCTCACAAAATGGGGCATAGTGTGGGCATAGTACCAAAATCTTTAGATGATCCATTCATAGTATCTACTTATTTGTTTCTAGGAATATCTCAAGCTAGACAAAAATATCTGGTTATACGAGTAGTTAGTTATACTATTAAGTTTTAAACAAGATTAGTTAGTTTTACTATAAAGTTTTATTAGGTATTATATACAAGAAAACTCCACAATCAATAAGATGTTTAGTATTATTTCCACTTTTGCTACATCATAATTAAATAATGTAAGTATCGATAGAGTTACAACATATTTCTTGGTTCGGCTGGGTTTGCTTCTTTGTTCTTAATTTTGTCAAAGGAATCCGTGTACACATAGGACATGATGGCGATTTCCTAAAAATAATTGCAAAAAATAATTCAGTTAAATGTGACCAACTTAAATGTACAGTTGAATGCAGAGCCACCATCGCATTTTCTGAATAAAAATAGCGGCTTGTCACTTTTAGTTTTAATTTTCTTATTTAAACACCTCTTTACAGATAAGTTGGTCGTTACTGTAGCATGAACATTATAAGTACCTACTCTATGTTATATATTTTTAAAAATTCATTATAAAAGCAGCAGGGCCGGAGAAAAATTATCTTTACACCGATTTTATCCAAGCTTAGATGTGACAAAGCTAGAATACGGATATGTTTGTCTCTTTCTTACGGGATAAAAACGGTGGGAAGACAATTTGTCTCGGGCCCGTGCTAACCCCGCTGATTAGAATAAGAACTCAATACACATCTTGTGTGAAATGTCATAGGTAGTTTAGAAGAAAAAGGTTAATTTTTACCTTATTCGATGTATTTTTGTAGGGGAAGAAGATTCGCTTGAAGAACCCTAATTTCTTCTCGACCTGTACTGGCGCAGATTGAGTTGAGCGCATCGAGTCGCTGGTGCACACAGCGAGGTCCTTCTGTTCGGTTATCTGGAACCAAGACAAACGATGCAAGGTTATGGTGCAATAGCATACTCCATCAGGAATGACACTATAAGAAATAATAGATCAGGTGGGTGTTATCAGACTACGATTTCCTAGTAACCAGTATCGTATAATGAAGATTTTTTCTTCTGCACGTAACGGTTACGAGCCTTCGGTTTTGTACACGGCCGATGGGTAAGTAACCAATGTGGATGAGCGAGAGCGAATTACTTAATACATGTGCGAAAAGGACACAACGCAAATTAAACTATGACAGGTAAAAAAGTGAGATCAACCCCATAAAGAACAGCAAGAAACTAGACAACAGAATGATAAATCAAGTCAAGATTTAATTTATAATGAAAAATATTACTCTACTGAATAAATAACAGTCTGCGTTTCATGTCTACGTGACATTAATGATATCGTGAAGTATCTTCACAAAAGCCATAAATCTAGAGTTGAAGTTCAAAAATTGTAGGTAAATAGATTACTGATGAGTATTCTCTAACTAAAGGATGTGCCGTAAAAAGAGACTTGGTGATTGCAAAAGAGACGAAGGCCCGTCGACCACCCCAAGTATAAATTGAAGAATGAAGTGGTTAAATACCTCTGGGAACTTTAAGTAGATGCCTGGCATGAACTTGTTGAAGACAAGAGAAGAGTGGCTTTTTAGTATAGGAAGCCAGGGCACGGTTTGGACCACTGCGCCAGTAAAGTTAGTTTTTTAAAGTCTCTGGAGAATACTTACGGTTTCTGTGACACCGTCTTGCTTGGAACATTGAAAGCAACCTAATTGGTCAGCCACGGTGAGGCAAGCTACTTCCGCTCGGCTTACTTCTTTCTGTATAGCAAACACATGAAATGAAATCTACAAAAATACTATGGTGAACAAATCAACAATTTGGTGATTAGCTGTATTTGAACCTGCGATAATCCTGGTTCCTCCTCTCATCCAATTGTCTCAAGCAAAGTTTATTTTGACCACAATTGCTTTTATGGTTTTACTTGTAGATCTAAGGAGGTATTCTGGATTTTCAAAGACTTGGCTCAAAAAACTGTAGCTCAATTATCCAGGGGATGATATTTAATTCATCAAAAACTTTTCACAGGCAGCATCCCTACATCATACTTAGCAACTTTTGTTTCGTGACTTTTGACGAAACTTATAATTCGGTATAATCCCCAAGCTATGTATTTTTTAGGTGTCAACTCCGTTTCACCTTCACCCACGTTCCGTTTTATTGTCGTTTAGAGTCTTAATTAAAATAAATAATAAAGAAATTACTTAAAGCGATGTTACATACGTTTTTGTTATGGTGTAGGAATGAAAAAGCTGACAGGGGTAAGGCGGCCTACAATATTTTTTTATTTGATAAAAATGGTTCATGAAATACAAGTTGGTAAACCTACATTCATATATAGATTAGAATTCTACTAATTGCCGAATTTTCGAATAATATAGACGTTGAATCGCTTGAAATACTCATCTAGGTACTTAAATAGAATTGAAATCTAGATAGATGATTTTTGTTCTGTAGGTACCGTATTAACAACTGAGTTTGGTGGGTTAGGTTGTTTTCTTGACTACCTTATATACCTATCCCTAACTTTTAATAAGTATTAAAATTGACACGCAGTTTTCACACTAAAACTTAAAGGCTTTTGACACGTTTGGTTACATAGAATAGAGCGAGAATAAAAAAGAACATTACTTAAGTATCTGAGGGCGTCCCTAGAAGTTTTTGGTAGTGTAGGTATATCCCTGATGGTAGGTAGGTACTCCCTAGGTACTCTTCCTGATGACTGACTGAGTCTCCTTGAGATACTCCAATCGTTAAGATACTTAGTTCAAGAACTCACGGCTATCACATCCAGCATCTTCTTCATAGCCTTGAGCTCAGTGGTCCTATGTATCTTGTACGAGATGTTCGGCAGCATGTAGCTGAGCAGGACCACGATGCAGATGGTCACTAACGCTAAGTAGTTATAGTTGACTGAGGAGTAACAAGTCCAGAAGTAGGTTCCGGCCAGGCGGGTCAACTCCGGCCCTAGTGTGCCCTCAGAAGAATACTGGTGGTGACCATGACCATGTCGTCGTTTTTCTGTGTACATGCCTGAGAAATAAGAAAGGAAGACGAGAAAAGCACTTACAATAGGCTCTTAATTAGTCTAAGCTATGGACAATTACAGTATCCACAATATCGTCTCTTCCCATCAGGTAAGTTGAAGGGTTTACTTAGGCAACTGTTTCTCCGGGAATAATCGAACGAACGAGCGTTAGCGAGCGCAGCGTCTCTGCTTGAGCTTCAACACAAATGCTTTTGTATGTCCGGATTTTTGTCTGGATGGCTATCTTGCTCTACAGGTCGCATTTCTTAACGGATTCTCTTGAAATTTTGTGAGTAGGTTCGATAATAAAATTATGTAGTAGAGAGCGAGGACAGTCGCCGGCCGCGAGGTCTTCAGCTTACAGAGCCACTCGTTTATTAATGGGCATCTTACATTAGTAATAAGGGCTCTTTTTCTGTCATGCGGATTGCCGCCCCGTGCGGATCTGGTGGTGGAGTAACCTCCTGCATTGTATCATTTCATAGATAATCTTCTTACTACTTGGGTGGCACGTACGCTCGCACAACCTGGGGGCCTACCCATACATCTTATTCATGTTGCCATTATGGTTACGTTTTGATTTCGATGCTGCGCGACCGCGAACCGTATCGCCACTCAATAAGGTTCATGGTACAAAACGTAACCAATCAAAATCATGGCAATAGGATATCATGGCAGGCCCCCTGTGCTATCCCTAGGCACGCGGACCAGATCCACATTGCAGGAAGAGAGTCCTAGCTAGTTTTAGTGTAGAAAACTACTGGGTAAATAAATTTACGTAGTTTACCTGTATAAATATGAGTCGGCCGCTTCCCCATTTTTTTGTATATTTTTACATGTAATTATTACATTATCATAATCAATGTAATGATAACGTACCTACTTAGTGAAATAAGTATGGTATAATCATGGTAGCTATAATAATATACTGCGGAATCAATCAAGTTTCAATTAGCCATGAGCATCAAAGAGAATATAAATACGGGGAAATGAGCATGGTATATTAATGTACTCCACCAGGTATAGCATTCCGGTCACATGGGAAACACGTAGTGACGTCAATCGATGCATAAGCAAGACAGAATTAAGTAATTTACAAATAGTTCGAAAGAGACGGATGACGATGACGAGTGACGTCATTACGTGTTTGCTCCCGGAATGCTAGACCTCTATGAGCGGTTTCCTTTTGACAGCTTGTGTCATTATATTCAGTTTCTAACACAGACTTCCAATATTGGAGGTCTGTGGTTTCTAAGGCTTTTTTTCCCCCCATCTAGGGGAATTTGGCGTTGCACGTCTCGTGCATTTGCCAGTGTCAACTTATTATGTTTTTTTTACAAATGATGGAGTGATGATGATGACGGTGATAAATCTCTTCCCTTTCCCCATTTCAGTAAAGTGATGGATATTGTACTGAATCCTTCAGTAGAGTTTTTGAGAACACGAAAATTCACATTTTGCGATGTTTGTATTATTTGCCCACACTCGTGCACGTTAACGAACCGTTACAGGTCAATAACCATCATTGTTATCACTTTAACACTCGAAGAATCACAAGATTAAAAAATAATACATTATTACGACAACACCTTTTCAGTTCCTGCCAAAAAACTCTTTCTAAAGCTTCGTCCTAACTAAACAAACTGTGAGCGGCTGTTTGGCTCCAGTTAGCGACTTTCGAATATTTTACATGGAGTGTCCGAACTGCTCGTACTGTATACACAGTTTGTGGCCTTTATCGTTTGCTGACTCATTCAGTGAGCGGCAGTTTGCATTTTGTTTGCTATGTTCTCCGCATTCAACATTGAGTTTGCCAAAATGCGATTTCAGAGTCAGCTAGCGGACAGTCAGCCGCTCACAGTTTGTGTCAGTCAGAACCACAGAATAATAACTAAAGCAATAGAAGGAGGGTTATAAAACAACTAAACTCAATATATTTGGCCTGTTTTGTCTTATGGCACCGTTATGATGTTGGAAAAGGACAAATATACAAAAGACGTTTCGAAATTTCGTAGGTGGTCACTAATTTTATTTTGACTAGTGATGTGACCCCCTACATTTCAACGTCGATAAATTTACAATGACATGCATTGTCATATCTTGTACCGCTAAAACTAATCCATAAATCGGTGTGCGTGTGCGCGTGCGCGTGCTCGGAGACGGCCGGTTGAATATAACTTTCGCGATTCACGCGGTTTTAACCGCTGCCCTGTTTCGGTCGCTATGGACTCCCAGCGAGTCAACGAGCTGCTGGCGTAAATACAATACGCCATCAACACCATGGATAAAGTCAGCATACTGCAGATCTGCAAGTCGAACTTTATCCAGGAGGATGTTGCCTGTAGTGACAAGAAAATACTCTACGAGTCGCTTGATCAACTCGACGCAATGCCTGCCCGCCGACGAGACGGTTCTGAAAAGAGCATACGAGTACATCATCGTTCGCGTTCGCGGTGAAGCAACTGCCCCTGGAAATGTTTCCGAATGAATTAGAATACCGGTGCTGGCCTGGAGAAGTTTCGGACGTTCAGGGGAAAAATGCGTGGTTCACTGAACGACGTCGAGTGTAATTAATGATTATACGTAATACTTAATGCATTTTTTATCATTATTTATTTTGGTTACCTACGAGTATAAGGTATTTATTTGAATGTTATATGGCCCTTGTTACCTTAAGTTGTTTGAAATAAATTATTATTATTATAAACTAGCTGACCCTGCGAACTTCGTACCGCCTAACAGTCGATTCTTTAATTATTTTTTTCAGGCAATTTCGTAAATTTTTCTCTGCGTAAGAACCATCCTCGTATTTCAAGGAATATTCTAAAAAAAGAATTAACAAAATCGATTCAGCTGTTTTCGAAATTTGCGCTTAGCAACACATTCAGCGATACATTTTTATATTAGGTAAATTATTACTAAGCATAGTTACCTTAGAGAGAATGAATACATAATGATCGATCGATCGATCCGGGAAATCGATAATCTTTAAAGAAAGACAGATAAATAGATAGACATTTTATTGTTTGCACACCATACAATTAAATAACACTAATGCTAGGTCCTTGACTATGTTTTTCTTCGACTTCCTTAAATACTTCCTGTAATATAATAAATCAAGTTTTAATTTGAACGGGATACCATTTATTGCAAATGAAATACCTATTCCAACCATTTCATCTGTTCCATTAATCATAAAAAATGTAGGAACAGCATCTTCTCTATGTCTTCTCCATTTCATAGCTTCATTACATACAAATGAATTCAAAGTAAAATGCTTGGTGCATATGTGACTCTGCATTTTTGGAGTCAAATTTCGTCACCAATTCAATTTATCCATTCTTTTTTTTCACATCGTCTTCAAGAAATCTGTAAAATCAAAGTTTCGACCATATATCGACAATAATATTTACGTCACTATGTATGATCAAGGTAACCTAAAACAGTTTCCGAATATTCGCTAAAAACTTCTATTGGAATAGATATAACGCCTGGTTTCTGCTACACAGTGATTCAGCAACATTTGTTACGTATTTATGTTTGTTTATCGGCTCACATTCAACAATAAATTGTCCAAAAACTAAACGATTTAAGGTCAATAATTCTTGACTATTTTATGATCGTGTTAGATGGGACGTGCAGCCTACAACCACACAAGACATTGCTCCACTGCGTCCGCACACTCACTATTTGGAATTATACAAATATTTCATGCAGTCTAACAGTGAAAATAATATTAAATCATTACAAAACCATAGAAGATTACGACAAACGCGTAAACAATGAGCACGCGAATAAGTTAAGTAGTCTAATGAACAAACTGTCAGACATTAGAGCTATCAAATTAACTACTACTAATAATACTAAAATAATATAAATAATAAATAATAATACTAAATACTACTAATACCTACTACTATCAAATTTGGGCGGGTTGAATTAGAACCAATAAAACCAAATGACAGTTCATCTTGTGAAATTCCAAAAAAGTAAAACAAAGAGTAAATCATTTATCTCTTTTCCTCAACCGTTTTCGTGCCATAAGATAGAATAGGAACAAAAGTAGTTACTGAGCTCTTTTTTTAACCCTCCTTCTATTGCTTTAGTTATTATTCTGAGGTCAGAACGAAACTAAAGAACGGGTTAATCTGTCAGTATTTTTTTCTACTCAAGTGCGTTCAAAAGATTTTGGTGCCACACGTAGACGGAGAAACCAATGGACTCAAGTACTGTGTAACCGGACATGAGATAGCGATATTTTCTAACAGTGTTGCCACTTAAGGATGGTTCCATAGAAGTTAGGGTAGATTTTTTAACAGTAAATAAAATAGTAAAGACTTCATAGTCCGGTCAATTTAGACATTCGAAGTTACATAAAGTCCCAACAAGCTGAATTTCTGTGTAGTTGTTCAAAACATAATTACAAACAATGTCTAGAAGTTCCCCATCATTCCCCTGTAAGGAAAAAATTTAATTCAAGGTCAAAGGTCAAAAAAATGAGTTTTTCGCGATTTTCAGCAAAACGGTAAGTTTTATCATAAAAGTACCTCAGACAAAAATTGTAGATCATAAAATTATCTATAAAAAAAGTATCAATACTTTTTTTCTTACGAGCCACTGTTTCTGAGATATAACGATTCTAAAAGTTATAAAAGTTGTTATCGTCATAATATGCACACGTTTCCACGCCACCTATGAGGTAGTGTACTTAGCGCGTTTTTGTTAACGTGGTTTCCCCAGTAGGCCTACTCCACGGGTCAGTTGTGATCCTGTTTAATGTAAAACTATTGCAAAATAACGGAAATTTTCAAAGATTGGGAAAGATAAAAGCGATGTAAATGAAAAAAAAGTGTTGAAGTTTATTCGTCTTATTCAGGGGAATTATGGGGAACTTCTAGACATTGTTTGTAATTATGTTTTGAACAACTTCACAAAAATTCAGCTTGTTGGGACTTTATGTAACTTCACTCTCATTTTTTGGTCTAAATTGACCGGACTATCAGATTATTTTTCTATATTTTATTCATTTTTAAACAAAATCAGCTTACTGTATACATTTCTTACTCTTTCGTTTGGTTCAGATGCACGCTTAGCTAAGTAATGTAGTCTCACCTTTAAATACTCCCATATAATGGCTTTTGTGAGCAGAAGTTCGTGGTTATCTAAAGGTGAACAATCGAATATATCGCCATGGCATTTAAAGAAATGATTATGGCTACATATTTTAAAACTTTCGTGTAATAAATATTGTCTCGCATTCTTTCGTGTAATTAAGTTGGTTACGTTTCTTTTAAGAACTTTTTCAGTTAGCAAGCAAATATCGACAACATCTTTACTTGGGAAGCAAAGACCCCCCTTATTTTTTGACTGATTAATCGCCCTATTGATTTAGAAGCGTCAATCGCGCTTTGCAGGCAATTGCCACATCTTATGGTCTTTGATATTTTTGTGACTACAAACCCTGCTATGTAAGCAATTACTTCTTCAGAGTATTCTGTGACATTGCCAGGATCAGGAAGATAATCATGATCATAAGATACATTATACAAGTTTAATTCGTGGCTCTCAGATTCTTCCATTACAATAGGATCTCTTAGCACGGAAAGACTGGAGTTGATTTTTTTTTCATATCTTGAGTGTGTATTTTTTTTTCATGTCTTGAGAGTGTGTTTGAAATCTGTAAGGAAATAATAAAATATGTAGGGTAAATTCTGTATTCTGTATTAGTAACAACCAAAAAAATGATAATATTGAACCATTTTCCATTTTAAAAAAAACGCTATTGTACAAAACCGATAATACGTGGCGTCCAATCTTGGCGGATAAAATAAATTTGTCAAATCCAATACGTCACCCAAAAATATTTAGGCACGTCTGCCTACGTCCTTGCTTAACTAGCTTCATTAACTTACTCCTAGCAAAAAAAAATCTTGAATGAACCTTGAGCCATTTCTTAGGACTTTTAACTTTATGTGCCCTATAAGGGAATATTTCGCTAGGAGTAGATTAAACTAGTTAAACAAGGACTGTTTAAGCAATTCTTATGTTCAGTGCAAACGGGTGTTAGAAAACTAGGGTAAAATTGAAAGCTAGATTATGGCAACCCTAATTCAATGTCTTGGAGGTTAGGTTTTTCTTTGCTTTTGCATGATTTGGCATTTTGCAGTAAACCTTTACATCCAAATAAGTGGTTCCTGCATCGATCCACTTTAATTAATATTTGTATTGATTTTAAAAGACATATTGTTTAGAGCAATGGCCAGTACCAACCTGTGAAATGTAACATCACTTAAACCTTGTTCTGTTCTATTCTGACAACCCAAAATACAACACTGCACCATCCTGACGATGTCCAAAACACTTCACCATGCGATGATAACAATTAGATTTGATTTTATAAGATATATTTTCGAAAAAACACAACAATCTCTCAGTCACGGTAATGTTTGACACCAAGCTGTCAAATAATGCTTGGAGTCAACCGGTTACAGCGATAGAGAGAAAAAAAGCATAAATCTTTCTCTTTCAAGCATGCTATTTTTTCATATGGCTGTTTCGCTGCGGAGTAAAAGAGATGGAAATGTGACTACGTCCATTGGTTTCTCTGTCTACGGTGCCACACCATTGACACCATTCAGGTTCAGTCAGTTTTGTTAACTTTTGTCTTAGAAAAATGACACAAACTTATCAAACTTTTGCTACATACTTTTGTCATATTGTTGACAGTACTTAATGACATTTGCTATCAAATAATCTTTAAAAGAGCAATGGGCAAATTAGTCAAAAAAAAAAAAAATTGCGCGCAGGGTTGGCACTTAGCGTATTCGGTAGATTATTTTTATGCATAAAAAAAAAAAGTACAACACAAGTAAAATTCAACCTACAGAAATCGATATATTTTAGTTTTAAGAGTAGTAAAATAAGTTGAAAAAACTGTTGCAAAATTTGAAACAAACAAACAAAGAGATACAGCCTTGGGTGACACTAAATAAAACTTTTAAAAGAAACAAGTATTGAACAAAAAAAATTTACTGCATGAAAATTCCAATTAAAACTTACAAAAAAATTAATTTACATCTAACTACACTAAACACTTTCACAACACATCCTATGCACCTCAGTTAAAGAAAAACTACCAAAGCAAGCCATCATTCAAGAAAAGATTCATCATATTTTGCAAACATATGTATTGAGTATGTTTTATGTATTAAAATTAATATTTTAAATACCGAATAATTTGTTTATGATACTTACTCAAAATGGCATGCGATAAGTGTCTAATTTATAGTATGTTAATACATTTTTGGGGTTTTTTATACAAGCGTTTTTGAGCTGAAATAAGACGAGAATTGAGAGATGTTTTTGAAAAGGACGTTACTTATTTGATAAGTGAATTTACATTTTTTAATCTAGAAGAATAATTATCATTGAGGCAGACAAAGTACAATTTAGACTTAACATACTATGCCGGAGAAAAGTTTATTCAATGTAAGGTGTATAATGTACCTAAAATTCGGTTTTTAACAGCTAAGATACGAGATTTTTTTTTCAGTGGCAGCATTTCGAACAACAGGAAAGTCGAGAGTGACATCGACTCAGAGCAGCAGCGCTTGAGCATGGCGATGGTTTCCCTTTACAAACAAAAAATGTATAATGATTATATTTTAAGAGGCTACTGTGGTTACTGTACACAGTTGGTTGGTTGGTTGGTTTGTAATGCTTTAAGGACATGTAAGCAGTAATATAAATCTGGGCCAGGTGAGTGAAAAGCATAATATAAGAAGATGTTTAAATTACATTAAAGAGGATGTTTAAGTCTTTGTTCGACCATAAGGTATAGTATCGCAGTCTGCCCAATGCTATCAATGCTTGCAATAATGAATGTATGAAAAAAAAAAACTAACAACTTACGCAAACATGGCCCAACTACAGGCAAAACAGGAATTGATCTCCTGAAAAAAGAAATGGTATTTATAGTATTCATTTTAATTTTGAGCTAAAGCTACGAATATTATAATGGTGTTTTGATTACAAAACAATTATCAAAAGGATTTTGCATTTCAAAGATACTGTTAACGTATATGTCATCAGTATGAAGTCATCGTATCGTGACTACATGTCACGATACGATGACTTCAACAATATTCACCTCTTAACAGGCAGTTTTTGAAAAGAACGGCAATTGTTAAGTGAATGCAGATTTTTGCATTAAGATTTATCTATCTACTCGTACCTTCGACATACATAGAAAACGTTTATCACAGATATCAAAAGATTTATCATAAAATACATTTTTTTTTCCTTAAGAGTCCGGCGACTACTTTAGACTAACTTCGCATTGGCTATAGCCATTTCGTCTAGAAGAAGACTACGAGCGAAGAGAGCAAGTAATGATACTGACGAGCCTCTAAAGTTACCTACAGAGCGACAAAGTACAATTTCAGTTTTTTTGTGACTTTTGCACTTCTGTAATCATTCTTAAATAACTAAGAATTTCCCCTGTATTATGGATTAATTTTAAAGCTTATGATGTAGACAAGTTTCCTATGTAAAGGGATTTTTGATTTGCTTTGTCTATCTATTGAATAAATCAGTCAAAAGTGACCCCTAAAAAATGCAGATATTTTTCGTAACTCTATTTTCTCTTGAGGACGTTTTTTAAAAAAAACAAGAACATAGGGAGATATAGTTCATTTAATTGTACATGCTAAATTTCATCATAATCTGACAAATGGTTTCCAAAAAATTTGACAAGCGCGTTTGTATGGAAATTTCAGAGAGTCGCGGGACCCTTAAATGTGTTTGTAATAGTGTAACGAAAATTGTGTCTTTTAACAGCTAAAGTAATGGATAATTTGTTTTAAAGACCTTGGGGCCTACCAATGGTTACGTGTTGTTTTCGCCGCTGCGCGACCACGAATCGTATCACCGCGCAATAAGGTCCATGGTCGCGCAGCGTCGAAAACAAAACGTAACCATGATGGTAATAAGCTGTCATGGTAGGCCGGGTTACCTAGAACCACAGGAACTTCGAGAGTGGCGCCGAAATAAGGCAGTGCCACTTGCACATGGTGTCGGTTTCGCTTAAAAAAAATGAAAAACAACAATTAAAAATAATAAGAAAGTAGCATTTTTTTTTTAATGTAGAATAGGTCGTCGTTTGACCACCAACTCGCCTGATGTTATGCGACGTTGTGGTCTAAGATGGAGCACGACGACCTATAAGGTACTTATTCACTCTAGCCTTGCAGTTTTGTAGAGTGAAGAAGTACAAAGACGGCAGTTGAGTGAGGCGCTACAAGTGCGCTACTGCTCAGACCCGTCTTCGGAACGGTTCATTTCTGTCCTATTTTAAGAATCTACTTACTTGAAAAGAAATGTTTCTGGTAAAATATAATATGAAAAGCTTACGCAAACAGGGTCTAGCGGCAGGAAAGTGAGGGATCGATTTTCTGAAAAAGTAAATAAATAGATATTAACACATCTAAATTGAACACAGGGAATAAATTTATGTTGTGTTTTGTTTAAGAGTCAAAATCCAAAAAAATATTTTGCTTTCTAAGCAAACTGAGCAGCTGATTGTTTGCCTTCAGTCTGTTAGACACCCTGCATACTTATTTTAAATGCAGTGTCCGAACAGCGCGTAGGTACTGTATGCAGTTTGTGGGGTTTCGCTTGCTGACTAATTCAGTGAGCGGCCGTTCGGACTTTTGTTTGCAGTTCGCCGCTTATTTAACGTTGAGTTTGCCCAATACGCAACTCAGAGTCAGCCAGCAGACAGTCGTCCGCTTACAATTAGCTTAATCTGGACAAAGCTTAAATACACTACATTATATTATGATAAAGATAACGCATTTTGTAGGACGCCACGACACACATGACACTACTAATATTCCTTACAACAGATTTTTTTTTTAATAATCTGGTGTTTAAATTGTGTCACTAAAATTATATCTCATAATTAAAATTTTAATATTTTTTTCAAATTTTCAATAAATAAATAAAAAATATTTGAACCTAGAGCTGCAGGAAAGGTGGGAGCGGCGTCGACGTAGAGCGGTACCACTTGCGCGCGGAGAAGGGTTTGCTTTATTAAAAAAAATTATATAATTATGATTCCATAGTAATATTATAAAATCGAAAGTACTGTAACTTTGTTTTACTGGCTTTTCACAGCTAAACGGCTAACCATATCTTGATGAAATTTCATAATTAGTTACAGTATATACGGACCGCTAGAGTGTGGAATACTCAGTATATACGGACCGCTAGAGTGTGGAATACTCTGCCAGAGTGTGTGTTCCCTGACACTTTTAATCAGGGTGTCTTCAAGTCTCGAGTGAATAGGTGTTTTTTAGGCAAGCGTGCTCCATCGTAGCCCGCTTTACTGCTTATCATCAGGCATGTTGGCGGCCAAACGCAAGCCTTTTTAATTAAAAAAAACGAGGAAAGTTTTTGAAAACTATTTTCTCAATAAACACGAACACAATCGCGGGTAACAGCTACTAATAAATAATGTATGTGTATTTGTAACAAGTACAGTGAGTAACAAATATTTTTGGTTAATAATATGAAGTGATAAATACTTACACAAACCTGAGCCAACAGGAAAGTATGAAATAGATTTTCTGAAAAAAAAAAAAAAAGAAAACTCACTTGGTTATTAAAATCTAAATTGAACACAAGAAATAAAACACAAATAAAATTAAATTGTGTTTTATTTACAAGTCAAATGAGTCAAAATCAAAGTCAAAATAATTAAGGTTTTGTAAAGACACTGCACAATGAATAATTTGTTTACGTATTTCTTGCTGTTCCACAACGCAATAAAAATACACATATGTACATCGCTATTTTCTCGCTAAGGATACATACAGATGGTTAAGAGTCTTTCCTCTTTAGCAACCTCTACAAAACTAACAAGCACTTTTGCCCGCGGTTTCGCTCGCTCGTTCATTTATCCTATGTCACTAAAGGATAATGTAGCTTTCTAATATTCTAATGCAGAAAGAATTTTTGAAATCAGACCAGTATTTTTTTAGTTTACTCATTACAAATATACAAAGATGCAAAAATAAAATCTTTCCTCTTTATAATATTAGTGTAGATTAACAAATACTGAATGTAACAAAAACCCGTGAATCTATTACAACCTACTAACATTGTCAAAGAAATTTAAATGTGCTTATTACTTTTTTTGTTTTCTTTAACAAAATCAGACTTAAACCCGAGTCATTAGTAACCAAAAACAAAAATAATTACTGAAAGTGATAATAGGATGTTTCGATATTGTAAAATAATATTTAATTCATTTCAAACAGACAACATTTTGAAATGTAGGTATAATTTTTCAAACAAACATACGCTATTATCGAATTGCTACGCAAAAAAGTAGTTGTAGATCGTTCTACGCTATAAAAAAGAATTTACGATGTTCCTGTTCTACGCAACTTAACGCTTTTTATATTTCTGTCGTAACAATTAATTTTTGATCTTTTTTTTCAGAACCCAATAGCGATATAATTTAATAATCGAAAGTTATTATCACTTTTTTATTTTAATTTTCAGTCCATTGTACTCATCATTATAAACCTTTTTACCATACAGCCAACCCAAAATCTCGTAAAAAAAAACAGCTTACACTAAAAAAACATTTATCGTTGACATAATGTATGGACCACCAGTATTTTTGTTTCTCGATTTCATGGTTGACCCCATAGTAAAAGTTGTTCATAATGAAGAGTACAATGACCCCCTTTCGGTTTAGTACACCCTTTCCCGATAGTCCTACATAAATCTACGTATGTTGAGAGGAAACGAAGATGGTACCGTTACAATCTTTGGAAGTACTGGTCCGATTGCAAAAATTATTTTACAATAAATACTATTTTCATTGCACGATGGTGAGAAGTGTGAGAGAGTCACTGAGTGCATATGCTATGAACTGTGAGCAAAGCCACGTATATAGAAGCTATAGTTAGTAAATAATTAGTATGTACCTACCTAGAACAGCAGGAGCGGCGTCGAATTAGAGCAATTTCGCTTCCGCAGCGCGACGACCGCGACGGCTTGGCTTAAAAAAGGTAAAATAAAAATAGGGGTAAGTATATTCTTCATTACAGTCTTTTACGTCCTAATGGACGGACAACGACCTACCCTACATCGATTGTGATTGGCTGGCTCAGTGCGGGCATGGTATAATAATATACTCCGCCAGGTATAGCATTCCGGTCACGTGGGCAACACGTAGTGACGTCAATCGATGCTTAAGCAAGACCTAAATATGTCATATGAAAGAAGTTCGAAATTACATTCCTTACTTACATTCCTGGTCGGTTCTCTGCAGTGCCTTCTTCGCAGACACTTCTCTCAAGTTTTTTATATCCATGTGGATTTCGTCGTAAGCGTTGCCGATTTTGAACAGTGTGTTCTGAAACAAGTATTATAAAATTTAATAGGTTGGTATGTTTGTGGAACACACACTCACACACACACACAAGGCCTATTCACACACAATCCAACCCTCCCCGTACACATGCCCATCCTTTCAGCCGAACACTAGTCTAGTGTTATACTCAAATCAAACGAAAATAAAATCTTTGTGATAGTGTACCGCACCACCCCAGTAATAAGTAAGAAATAGGTGGTCCCTGCGATACAGGTATTCATACCTAGTGCAGGGACCACAAGCAAAACTAATTTAGCTTAGGGTAATTAGAAAGTATTTAAGAATAAGTTGTTTGTGTTGGATAATATACATTTTTGGTATTAGATTATTTGTATTTGTGTTTGTATTTAAGTCGATCAGGATTTAAGCAGACTAAACTTCTGAGAGTACGTTATTTGATCAAATAGTAGAAAGCTTAATATAAATGGCTTAAACGGCTTAAGTTCTGTGCAATACAAAAATTAAGTGCTCATTATGCAGCACTTGCTAACTTATGTTAAGTACCTGCCTACATAGTTCATAAAAGGCAGGGAGACAGGAAAATGTGAAAAATCGCAAGAAACAGCTACACACGAGCCACATTAAAGAGCTCTTAGGCAGAAACACAATTATAGCATTATTACAGGCTGAATAATAATGGGAACGCTTTTTAGTGTGGCTCTGGTAAATAGGTAATGCTGGTTGATCATAGTTACCGGTACCTTTAGAGTGTATAAGCTTTCTTTCATGTGTGCCAGTTCAGTTTTTACGAAGTACCGCTCCCAAAAGTTGACAGTAAGGTGTCCGACCACACTCATCGTGAACATGATTAAGACCATCTCAACTACTACAGACCTCATGGTTCTATATGGCATTTTAAGGATCACCCATAAAATTCATTTCACGCGCATCTGTTTTACAAAGAATTTGCTTTTTTTATTTGTCTGTTTACGGTTTTTTGGTCATATTTTATGCTGTAATGTACATCATTGCAATCATGGTGTAATAATATTGATTGATTTTTTGTGTTCTTTGGTATGCCAATGTCAAAGTTTGGTTTTGCTAATGCTGCCTACACATCGGCCCAATGATCGCCAGCGAAGGATATTCAACGTTGGCTCCAGCACGCTCGTTTGCTTTCGAAGTTTAATGCACAAACAACATACGTTGAACAAACGAACGTTGGCACTCGATTCCGGTTAGTATTTGTAATTTGATCAGCAGAGCGTCATGTGCGACGACAAAATAATTTTAAATACAATTCAAACATTTCATCATTACTCCACTCCACTTTGCGTTTCTCCTTAATTGGCGGGAAATATTTAAAGGTTATTACGCTATGTTCTCTCGCTATGTTCTTGTAGTCTTACTGTAGTGTATCTCCCGTATTTATATTCTCTTTGGTAGTGTACAATTGTTCATTAGTTGTTCATTCTCCGTTTACGGATTGTAGTGATTCTATTCCCCATTAGTTACGCGCAAAGAGAATTTAACTCTACGCAAATGAGAATTTAAAACGCTATTATTCATAAAGTAATTTCCCAACTTTCGACGAAATCGAATGAGTGGTTTTTTTTAATTATACTTACAAATTACTTTTAATTGTACATTTCTCTGCTCACAAAATGGGGCATAGTGTGGGCATAGTACCAAAATCTTTAGATGATCCATTCATAGTATCTACTTATTTGTTTCTAGGAATATCTCAAGCTAGACAAAAATATCTGGTTATACGAGTAGTTAGTTATACTATTAAGTTTTAAACAAGATTAGTTAGTTTTACTATAAAGTTTTATTAGGTATTATATACAAGAAAACTCCACAATCAATAAGATGTTTAGTATTATTTCCACTTTTGCTACATCATAATTAAATCCGTGGCACGCAGGAATAACTGAACATCGCAAAAACGTCAATTTTTCAGGGCAGCCATTTTAAAGTTTGACATTTTCTGTTTAGTCGGTAAGTTAGTTAAACGATGATGTCAAAGTTATTTTGAGGGTTACTTGAGGCCCTCTTTCGTATGGTTTCAAGAATTTAACGAAACAACTTATAGTTTACATAATAATAGACTTGTCAAACAGCTGAAATGCCTTGAAAAAGTTGATAACTCGACTTGTAGACCAAGTTTTGGCTTTTAAGGACATTTATCCAGTTATTCACCATCTGAGTACGGATCATTTTTATCGGTTACCTTAGTTATTTCAATGGAAAAAGCATTATTTCTCATTAGTAAACCAATGACAACTTCAAACAGATATAGTTTGTCAAGTAATTATTACTACTTTACAAGATATATCTTACTTTTCAGCATTTAATGCAAAATGTAAAAAAAGTCTTGGTATTTAAAATATGTATATTTTTTTGAGAATTATACGCTCATTTACATAATCTAAAAACTATTTTCACTAACTTATTAAAATTATTTTTTAAACATATGGGAAAAACACAATGGAAACGCATTTGTTTCTAATTAAAATGAATTATTTAGAGTATACACTAAATTAACACATAGGCTAGACTTATTATCCCGAGAAATCAACAGTTGGCAATCGTTGAGTTCTACAAATAAGAAAATATTAATCAAACACACTACAAGACATAAATACCTACTTATAAAAGGTCTTATTTAAAAAGCTTTTCTAATTATTATTTTAAACGACTTCAAAAAACCGTTTTAAAAAATCTTTGAAAATTTTCGTAATCTTAAGTGGCTGTAAAAAATCTGTAAAAATGTCTGATGACACACATGCTTAATACATGTTTTGTTAGATTGCTTACACATTACTTCGATCAATAATAATACTAATAAATAATAATAAAACCCTTTATTCAGACCAACTTAGTATCTATTTACAAAGTATTAAGAACTAAAAACTATGACTGTGGATTTACAAGTATATTTTGGTAGTTAAACTAATCTTAATCTATTCTAATACTTAATTATTTTTTGTAGGTCTGTTTGCCAATCGGCAAAGATCTCCTCCAACCTTTTTAATTCCTGTCTATCTTGGGCCACTCTATTCCAAGTTACTCCTGCTACCTGTCTAATGTCATCATCCCACCATTTCTGTGGTCTGCCCCTTTTCCTTTTCCTAGGGCACCATCGTGTCACAATTTTGCTCCATTTCTCTTGGCCTCTTATCATATGCCCTGCCCATTGCCATTTGAGTCTTCTGATTTTACATTAAAACAGGTAGTACGCAGGTGTTGAAAAGTTTTTTCTTTACATTAATGTGAAGAGTTTTATCTTCCATGGCTTCTCTCAGACTCCAGTATCTCTTTCAGCCATTTGTTATTCTTCTGTCAACTTCTTTGCGTATAGGGACCTCTTGTGTTATTAGCTGTCTCAGGTAGATATATTCATCAGTGTAATCAATTTGGTTATTTCCTAGATGTATGGTGGTTTTCTTCCCATTTGTTTTCTCTGGGTACAACTTTAAACCTTTCTTCTCACTTTCATCCGCTAGTTCAAGTATCATTTGTTTTTAGGTGTTTCAGCAAATAACATTATATATATATATCGTCTGCGAACCTCGATTGTGTTAGGGAGACTCGGTCGACATTGATTCCGAGGTTTTCCAAGTTAAGTCTCCTAAAGATTGTTTCGACAACCGCTGAGAATAGTTTTGGAGGTAGAGGGTCTCCATGTCTGACACCCTTTCCTACTCTAAATGGTTTACCTTTCTTTTCTAGTTGGATTGTCGCGGTGCTATGACTATTATTTTAATTAAATAAAGTGAAAAAAAGGAACTTCTTATTCTGATTGGCCATCATTGGTGTTTTTCCCCAAAAACCTTAAAACACAGATTTAAAAAATTGTCAGACTTCGTCTTAGACAACCATGGCTCTAAAGGGTCTAAATGATCTATGCTAGCGTCTCTTTACGGCTTTGTACCCCGCTATCAATCAACCCTGTATTGATTTGAATCTTTTGTGTAAGTATGCATGTAGGTAGGTACATAGTACACCAATGATAGTAATAGTCACCAATCATGTACAGCATTATAATATATTTTTTATATTTACTTCACGTTGTTGCATGGCATGTTTGTTGGCGTTTAGGCTCCAGTAGGTACATAAAAAATATCCAGCTCGGGTAGATAACAACTTGATATCTTGCTATTGCAGATGAAAACTAAATCACCACGGCAAAGGTAAAAGTGAACATGTGATAATGTCACTTTTTAAACAAAAATATTTGGCTTGCCATAACTTGACATCTCGATTTGTCAATGGAGGCAGAAACAGGCTATGTGTATACGTCGAGATATCCAGTATTTTGGATGTGAGTGTAAGTTGATAAATCAAGATGACAATTATTCATACACAAACTTATGCTTGACATCTCAATTTGTCAAGTTAAAATTAATTTTTGCAGAGAAGGCTTAGGTGTATAAGTCGAGATCTTCAATATTTTGAACATGTGTTGATGTTAATAATTCAAGATGTCAATATTAGTAAGCAAACACACACTTGATAAGTCGTTTTATCAAGTAAAACACCATAAAATGCAAGGGTGTCGAGATGTACAAAACGCGATTGCTCTAAAACTATTGTATATTTCGGGCTGTTTTTTTTATACATAGTAAAGCGCATACGAAGGAAGCGTTTAAGCCAATAAAAAAAAAATCATGCAAGTCGAGTTGTTCAGTTATTCCTACGTGCCACGGAAATAATGTAAGTATCGATAGAGTTACAACATATTTCTTGGTTCGGCTGGGTTTGCTTCTTTGTTCTTAATTTTGTCAAAGGAATCCGTGTACACATAGGACATGATGGCGATTTCCTAAAAATAATTGCAAAAAATAATTCAGTTAAATGTGACCAACTTAAATGTACAGTTGAATGCAGAGCCACCATCGCATTTTCTGAATAAAAATAGCGGCTTGTCACTTTTAGTTTTAATTTTCTTATTTAAACACCTCTTTACAGATAAGTTGGTCGTTACTGTAGCATGAACATTATAAGTACCTACTCTATGTTATATATTTTTAAAAATTCATTATAAAAGCAGCAGGGCCGGAGAAAAATTATCTTTACACCGATTTTATCCAAGCTTAGATGTGACAAAGCTAGAATACGGATATGTTTGTCTCTTTCTTACGGGATAAAAACGGTGGGAAGACAATTTGTCTCGGGCCCGTGCTAACCCCGCTGATTAGAATAAGAACTCAATACACATCTTGTGTGAAATGTCATAGGTAGTTTAGAAGAAAAAGGTTAATTTTTACCTTATTCGATGTATTTTTGTAGGGGAAGAAGATTCGCTTGAAGAACCCTAATTTCTTCTCGACCTGTACTGGCGCAGATTGAGTTGAGCGCATCGAGTCGCTGGTGCACACAGCGAGGTCCTTCTGTTCGGTTATCTGGAACCAAGACAAACGATGCAAGGTTATGGTGCAATAGCATACTCCATCAGGAATGACACTATAAGAAATAATAGATCAGGTGGGTGTTATCAGACTACGATTTCCTAGTAACCAGTATCGTATAATGAAGATTTTTTCTTCTGCACGTAACGGTTACGAGCCTTCGGTTTTGTACACGGCCGATGGGTATTTCGCTCACTCGCGTGTTATTTCATTGCAGTCTCTCAGGGTGGCAGGGGTGGATGAATGAAACGTTATTTTCACATTCTATATTCTATTTTTCTACGATAGTCTACATCGGACAAGTAGGCAGGGAAGACTGACTGGTGTGAGTGTGCGCCGCTGCATTTCGCATACGTTGCATTCTTACATTGTAGCGCACACCGCTACAGTATTCCCCCCTTTACAAAAAAACTTTCGCTTTACAAAAAAACAACAAAAATACAAAAACAACAAAAATTTTAAACCCTTTACCAAAAAATAAAACTAAAACTAACACAATCTTTCATTAAAAACAAAATTACATTGTAAAAATACAGATGGATATTTATTCTTGTAAAAAAAATTATTATTAAATACGTGTACACAAAAACATTTGTATTATTTATCGAACTCAAACTATTTTTTTTATTTTTCACAACAATAAAAGCATTGTAACAATATATAAAACATAATGTTATCTATACCTTGCTTCTCCATCATCCGGTTATTGCGACTAAAGTCGCCACATGGTCACTATATCCGAACTATGGGAAGTTTTTCACTAATTAAAACTATACGTCGACCGCTCATGACCCAAGACATTCTATACCATGTTTGCACTACCGTTCTGATGCTGCTGGATAGCTGCACCCATCAGACGCATTATCCAAGTTCGTCCCCGGAAACAACATATCTTGCAACATTTGTACATGATAATAAAGATTATCAGTCCAAAAATGGCTAACACCAACTGTCCATGATTTGCGACTGTTTGTTCCAACGATGTGAAGTCTGCCTTATTAATTCCACTCTGGGCTATAATAACTTCTTCCTCCTTGTTGATTGTGTTTCCCATCTTGATGACGTTTGATAATGAATACATAATTGATCTTCGCAATGCGTTTTATAAAAAGAATTCTAAAAAAATTGTTGATAATTAAACTCCTAACTGGGTCATGTGCTCTCGGTCGTAGGTACTACTTACCTTACTTATGCTGACTCTAGGAAACGGACTGGCCGACGAACTGCGCGTCCGCTCCTAGTCGTGTGCATTTTTGCGTTATCAGTGACTACTGGGTTGATAGGGTTGTCACGATGCTTTTGGAAACTTACCTTTTCTTTTGTTCTGGGAAAAGATTCGTCTTTCAATATATATGCTGGCTTCAACCGATCTATTGAGATGCGACTTTGTCTGTTGCCCATTTCAATCAAAAAAGTTTTTTTGCTCCTACTTATGACGCTGTATGGGCCATCATAAGGAGGTTGCAAGGGCCTTTTAACCGAATCTACTCGTATGAAAACTTGTTCGCATCTCTCTAGATCAGGATGTACAAATACAGACCTTGAGTCTCGCTGTTGCGTTGGTCTGGGCTTGAGATCTTTTATTCTCTCTCTCAGCTCTCTGACGAAAATGTGGTCATCATTATTTAAAATTCTAGATTCTTCAAAAAACTCACCCGGTAATCTAATATTCGTCCCGTAAACCATTTCCGCTGCGCTTACACCGGTGTCACCCCTAGGAACCATACGCAGTCCATACATAACCGTATTTAATTCTTTAAACCAATTTACACTACCTTGCAATCTGGCCATTAGGGCTGCCTTCAGAGATCGATGCCACCGCTCCACCATCCCATTGCTCTGTGGGTGGAAACTCGTGGTCCGGATTTTATCTACACCTAGGTATCTCATGAGTTGTTTGAACAGATTACTTTCAAATTGCGTACCTCTATCACTAGTCAATCTGGTAGGACACCCGAAACGCACTATCCAGCCCTCGTAAATAACTTTCGCAACTTTATCCGCATGGATATCCTCGACTGGATAGGCCTCCGGCCAACCGGTTTTCCGGTCTATAACCGTTACTAGGTATCTGTAGCCTTCAGGTGTGATCGGCATCGGCCCAACTATGTCCACATGGATGTGAGAAAAACGATCCGCTGCTGGAAATGTGCCTATTTCCGATTTACTATGCCTTTGAACTTTACTTCTCTGACAGCTGATACATGTTTTCGCCCATTCACCTACCTCTTTATTCATGCCAGGCCAATAAAATTTTTGCGTTACCATCTTTCGCGTTACGTTGATACCTGGATGGCTGACGTCATGAATCATGTGGAATGCTTTTTTTCTAAATTCTATGGGTAAATACGGTCTAGCAATCTTACCTTCAACATTACATACAACGGATTTATCGCAGGTCGGTAGATAAATTGCCTTAAACTGCGATGCATTGTCACTTAACGTGTTTTGAATATGTTCATCCTTACCTTGTGCAAGTGCTAACTCTTTATAGTCAATCTGACCTTGACACTCTATGCTTTCAATTCTCGATAAGCAATCCGCTACTACGTTATCCTCGCCGCTGATATGACGTATGTCCGTTGTGAATTCGCTAATGAATAACCATTGTCTGGTTCTCCTTGGTAGCTCTTTCTCTGAATTTTTCTTTGAAAATGCATATGTCAGTGGCTTGTGATCCGTGAAAATTATAATTTGCTTACCTTCCACAAAATCTCGGAAGTGTTGTAATGACATGTAAATTGCAAGCAATTCCCTATCATAGGTGCTATACTTACGTTGTGTTTCCGTCAGCTTTTTAGAATAATAACCTAACGGTTGCCACTCACCTTTGACCAGCTGATTAAGCGAAGCCCCGACGCACGTATCTGACGCGTCGGAAAAAATTGCAAGTTGACACTCGGGTAACGGATGTGCTAGCATGACCGCTTGCTGCAATCGTTGCTTACATTCGTCGAATGCTGACTCGGCTTTCTCGGTCCACTGTATCTTCGTCTTGTCTCGTTTCTTGGAATTGTGCAGATATGCATTTAATTCTGCTTGATATTCCACTGCTTTAGGCATGTGCGACCTATAAAAGTTTACCATACCTAGAAATCTGCGCAGTTGCTCTACTGTCTCAGGTTTCGGGAAATTGCGTATGACCTCTACCTTGCTCTCCAGTGGTTGTATGCCTTTAGTCGTCACCTTGTAACCTAAAAATTCGACTTCTTCCTTACCAAAATCACATTTACTTAAGTTAATTGTTATACCATACTTGTCAAATCGGTCGAAAACTTGCGCTAAATGCTCTCTATGTTGAGTCATACTATCTGAGGCTATGATTACGTCATCAACAAAGGAAAATAGAAAATCTAGGCCTTGTAAAACTGTACAATTCATAAAACGTTGAAATGTTTGAGCTGCATTTCTTAATCCAAACATCATGCGGGTAAATTCAAACAAACCAAATGGTGTAATTATGGCTGTCTTTTGTACATCGTCCGGATGTACCATTATACAATGATAAGCTCTATTAATATCTATTCTGGAAAAAATCTTTTTATTAGCCAAAATATACGTAAAATCTTGCAATCTCGGAATTGGGTATCTGTCCGGTAGTGTTGCTGCGTTAAGCGCGCGATAATCACCACAAGGTCTAATGTCTCCTCCTTTTTTTGGTACAACATGTAAAGGACTTGCCCACGGGCTTTTGGACGGCCTACAAATACCCATTTCCTGCATGAGCTGAAATTCCGCTTTTACCTTTTTGTATCTGTCCGGTGGTAGTGGTCTAGCTCGAGCAAACACTGGTGGTCCCGTAGTCTCAATGTGATGATATACGGAGTGAGACGGTGTCTCGCGAAAAGATGCTGGCTTAGTAATACTTGGATACTTACCCAATAAGTCTGCGAATGCATCTCCACTCGGTATGCTCGATATCGAAGCTATGTCGTACCTATGAACATTGCCACTCGCACACAAATTTGTTACAGTATCATGAAGTTTTCTATTAGCCAAATCTACCACTAACTTATGTGTCTCTAGAAAGTCTGCGCCTAAAATAGCTTGTTTTACGTCACATATCACAAAAGTCCACAAATAGGGTCTACGGAGTCCCAAGTTTAACTTAACTGTTACCGTTCCATACGTTTTAATTTCGGTACCATTTGCCGCGAATAACTTGTACGGACACTCGCGATTTTGCACTTTTTTGCACTGACTTTGCACTGGTAAAACAGATACGTTGGCACCCGTATCGATTAAAAAATTTATCCTAAGCTCTCTGTCGTACACACACAGGCGATGATTACGCCCCGCCGTGAAGTCTGCCTGCCTCGACTTCACTGCATCTAGTTTTCCGTCGGTGTTGCTGCTCTTCCATCTCTAGCCGGTGATGCAGATCTCCACGCACAAGGCTTCTCGCAAGTCCATGCTCGTCCACGGTATCTAAAATGGTGTTTACACAGCCAATTCGGATCCTGCGGCGTAATCCTTGACCGCGACTGCGACCGCGGCGTACTCCATCCTCGACCGCGCCCGCGTCCGCGTCCTCTAAAAGGACTACGACGGTGTTGCATGACCTCCTCCTTCAGAGCTGCTATCTCCAGGTGTAAAGTTTTCAATTGCGCTGCCATTTCAAATTGCATGCTGCCGCTGTTACTGCTGCTGCTGCTCTGCTGCACTTCAGCGATTTCTCCAACTCGCATGTTTTCGATAATTTTGTCCGCAATTTTCGCCAAATTATCCAACTCTTGGTCCTGACTTACAGTCAAAACAGCTCGGACCGCTGAAGGTAAACGGCCTAACCACAGGTTTTTTAACGTGGAATCGCTAATTTGGGCGTTTCTTCCTAACTCTCTCATCCTTCTCAATAGCTGTGAAGGTTTTTGTGAACCCAATTCCATGTCGCTGACCAGCTTTTGAAATTGGCGTTCAGCGCTCTCTTCATATACCAACAATAATCTATCCTTGACAGCTTGATACTTATTGGTCTCCGGCGGATTAAAAAGAATGTCACTCACTTGTTGGAGCGGGTCTTTACCCAGCTTCGATACGACGATGTTGTATTTCACCTCATCCCCCTGCTTCTGAGCTGCTAAAATACTCTCTGCTTGAGCGAACCATAACCTCGGCATTTCTATCCAAAACTCAGGTATACGCGATGTCACCGTGATCGCTGCTATTTCATTAGAATCTTGTGCCATTTTTTCCATTTTGGCCTTGGCTTGGGTTCGGTAACGGTGTTTTGGAACATCACTTTTTTTTTAAATTCCCTGGAACACTAGATCAGGTCACAACGGCACGATCACGTCGTTTTTTACCAGAATCACGTCGGTTTTTGAATCACGTCGGTTTTTGAATCACGTCGGTTTTTGAATAACGTCGGTTTTTGAATCACGTCGGTTTTTGAATCACGTCGGTTTTTGAATCACGTCGGTTTTTGAATCACGTCGGGGTCACCACTTTCGCTCACTCGCGTGTTATTTCATTGCAGTCTCTCAGGGTGGCAGGGGTGGATGAATGAAACGTTATTTTCACATTCTATATTCTATTTTTCTACGATAGTCTACATCGGACAAGTAGGCAGGGAAGACTGACTGGTGTGAGTGTGCGCCGCTGCATTTCGCATACGTTGCATTCTTACATTGTAGCGCACACCGCTACAGGTAAGTAACCAATGTGGATGAGCGAGAGCGAATTACTTAATACATGTGCGAAAAGGACACATCGCAAATTAAACTATGACAGGTAAAAAAGTGAGATCAACCCCATAAAGAACAGCAAGAAACTAGACAACAGAATGATAAATCAAGTCAAGATTTAATTTATAATGAAAAATATTACTCTACTGAATAAATAACAGTCTGCGTTTCATGTCTACGTGACATTAATGATATCGTGAAGTATCTTCACAAAAGCCATAAATCTAGAGTTGAAGTTCAAAAATTGTAGGTAAATAGATTACTGATGAGTATTCTCTAACTAAAGGATGTGCCGTAAAAAGAGACTTGGTGATTGCAAAAGAGACGAAGGCCCGTCGACCACCCCAAGTATAAATTGAAGAATGAAGTGGTTAAATACCTCTGGGAACTTTAAGTAGATGCCTGGCATGAACTTGTTGAAGACAAGAGAAGAGTGGCTTTTTAGTATAGGAAGCCAGGGCACGGTTTGGACCACTGCGCCAGTAAAGTTAGTTTTTTAAAGTCTCTGGAGAATACTTACGGTTTCTGTGACACCGTCTTGCTTGGAACATTGAAAGCAACCTAATTGGTCAGCCACGGTGAGGCAAGCTACTTCCGCTCGGCTTACTTCTTTCTGTACAGCAAACACATGAAATGAAATCTACAAAAATACTATGGTGAACAAATCAACAATTTGGTGATTAGCTGTATTTGAACCTGCGATAATCCTGGTTCCTCCTCTCATCCAATTGTCTCAAGCAAAGTTTATTTTGACCACAATTGCTTTTATGGTTTTACTTGTAGATCTAAGGAGGTATTCTGGATTTTCAAAGACTTGGCTCAAAAAACTGTAGCTCAATTATCCAGGGGATGATATTTAATTCATCAAAAACTTTTCACAGGCAGCATCCCTACATCATACTTAGCAACTTTTGTTTCGTGACTTTTGACGAAACTTATAATTCGGTATAATCCCCAAGCTATGTATTTTTTAGGTGTCAACTCCGTTTCACCTTCACCCACGTTCCGTTTTATTGTCGTTTAGAGTCTTAATTAAAATAAATAATAAAGAAATTACTTAAAGCGATGTTACATACGTTTTTGTTATGGTGTAGGAATGAAAAAGCTGACAGGGGTAAGGCGGCCTACAATATTTTTTTATTTGATAAAAATGGTTCATGAAATACAAGTTGGTAAACCTACATTCATATATAGATTAGAATTCTACTAATTGCCGAATTTTCGAATAATATAGACGTTGAATCGCTTGAAATACTCATCTAGGTACTTAAATAGAATTGAAATCTAGATAGATGATTTTTGTTCTGTAGGTACCGTATTAACAACTGAGTTTGGTGGGTTAGGTTGTTTTCTTGACTACCTTATATACCTATCCCTAACTTTTAATAAGTATTAAAATTGACACGCAGTTTTCACACTAAAACTTAAAGGCTTTTGACACGTTTGGTTACATAGAATAGAGCGAGAATAAAAAAGAACATTACTTAAGTATCTGAGGGCGTCCCTAGAAGTTTTTGGTAGTGTAGGTATATCCCTGATGGTAGGTAGGTACTCCCTAGGTACTCTTCCTGATGACTGACTGAGTCTCCTTGAGATACTCCAATCGTTAAGATACTTAGTTCAAGAACTCACGGCTATCACATCCAGCATCTTCTTCATAGCCTTGAGCTCAGTGGTCCTATGTATCTTGTACGAGATGTTCGGCAGCATGTAGCTGAGCAGGACCACGATGCAGATGGTCACTAACGCTAAGTAGTTATAGTTGACTGAGGAGTAACAAGTCCAGAAGTAGGTTCCGGCCAGGCGGGTCAACTCCGGCCCTAGTGTGCCCTCAGAAGAATACTGGTGGTGACCATGACCATGTCGTCGTTTTTCTGTGTACATGCCTGAGAAATAAGAAAGGAAGACGAGAAAAGCACTTACAATAGGCTCTTAATTAGTCTAAGCTATGGACAATTACAGTATCCACAATATCGTCTCTTCCCATCAGGTAAGTTGAAGGGTTTACTTAGGCAACTGTTTCTCCGGGAATAATCGAACGAACGAGCGTTAGCGAGCGCAGCGTCTCTGCTTGAGCTTCAACACAAATGCTTTTGTATGTCCGGATTTTTGTCTGGATGGCTATCTTGCTCTACAGGTCGCATTTCTTAACGGATTCTCTTGAAATTTTGTGAGTAGGTTCGATAATAAAATTATGTAGTAGAGAGCGAGGACAGTCGCCGGCCGCGAGGTCTTCAGCTTACAGAGCCACTCGTTTATTAATGGGCATCTTACATTAGTAATAAGGGCTCTTTTTCTGTCATGCGGATTGCCGCCCCGTGCGGATCTGGTGGTGGAGTAACCTCCTGCATTGTATCATTTCATAGATAATCTTCTTACTACTTGGGTGGCACGTACGCTCGCACAACCTGGGGGCCTACCCATACATCTTATTCATGTTGCCATTATGGTTACGTTTTGATTTCGATGCTGCGCGACCGCGAACCGTATCGCCACTCAATAAGGTTCATGGTACAAAACGTAACCAATCAAAATCATGGCAATAGGATATCATGGCAGGCCCCCTGTGCTATCCCTAGGCACGCGGACCAGATCCACATTGCAGGAAGAGAGTCCTAGCTAGTTTTAGTGTAGAAAACTACTGGGTAAATAAATTTACGTAGTTTACCTGTATAAATATGAGTCGGCCGCTTCCCCATTTTTTTGTATATTTTTACATGTAATTATTACATTATCATAATCAATGTAATGATAACGTACCTACTTAGTGAAATAAGTATGGTATAATCATGGTAGCTATAATAATATACTGCGGAATCAATCAAGTTTCAATTAGCCATGAGCATCAAAGAGAATATAAATACGGGGAAATGAGCATGGTATATTAATGTACTCCACCAGGTATAGCATTCCGGTCACATGGGAAACACGTAGTGACGTCAATCGATGCATAAGCAAGACAGAATTAAGTAATTTACAAATAGTTCGAAAGAGACGGATGACGATGACGAGTGACGTCATTACGTGTTTGCTCCCGGAATGCTAGACCTCTATGAGCGGTTTCCTTTTGACAGCTTGTGTCATTATATTCAGTTTCTAACACAGACTTCCAATATTGGAGGTCTGTGGTTTCTAAGGCTTTTTTTCCCCCCATCTAGGGGAATTTGGCGTTGCACGTCTCGTGCATTTGCCAGTGTCAACTTATTATGTTTTTTTTACAAATGATGGAGTGATGATGATGACGGTGATAAATCTCTTCCCTTTCCCCATTTCAGTAAAGTGATGGATATTGTACTGAATCCTTCAGTAGAGTTTTTGAGAACACGAAAATTCACATTTTGCGATGTTTGTATTATTTGCCCACACTCGTGCACGTTAACGAACCGTTACAGGTCAATAACCATCATTGTTATCACTTTAACACTCGAAGAATCACAAGATTAAAAAATAATACATTATTACGACAACACCTTTTCAGTTCCTGCCAAAAAACTCTTTCTAAAGCTTCGTCCTAACTAAACAAACTGTGAGCGGCTGTTTGGCTCCAGTTAGCGACTTTCGAATATTTTACATGGAGTGTCCGAACTGCTCGTACTGTATACACAGTTTGTGGCCTTTATCGTTTGCTGACTCATTCAGTGAGCGGCAGTTTGCATTTTGTTTGCTATGTTCTCCGCATTCAACATTGAGTTTGCCAAAATGCGATTTCAGAGTCAGCTAGCGGACAGTCAGCCGCTCACAGTTTGTGTCAGTCAGAACCACAGAATAATAACTAAAGCAATAGAAGGAGGGTTATAAAACAACTAAACTCAATATATTTGGCCTGTTTTGTCTTATGGCACCGTTATGATGTTGGAAAAGGACAAATATACAAAAGACGTTTCGAAATTTCGTAGGTGGTCACTAATTTTATTTTGACTAGTGATGTGACCCCCTACATTTCAACGTCGATAAATTTACAATGACATGCATTGTCATATCTTGTACCGCTAAAACTAATCCATAAATCGGTGTGCGTGTGCGCGTGCGCGTGCTCGGAGACGGCCGGTTGAATATAACTTTCGCGATTCACGCGGTTTTAACCGCTGCCCTGTTTCGGTCGCTATGGACTCCCAGCGAGTCAACGAGCTGCTGGCGTAAATACAATACGCCATCAACACCATGGATAAAGTCAGCATACTGCAGATCTGCAAGTCGAACTTTATCCAGGAGGATGTTGCCTGTAGTGACAAGAAAATACTCTACGAGTCGCTTGATCAACTCGACGCAATGCCTGCCCGCCGACGAGACGGTTCTGAAAAGAGCATACGAGTACATCATCGTTCGCGTTCGCGGTGAAGCAACTGCCCCTGGAAATGTTTCCGAATGAATTAGAATACCGGTGCTGGCCTGGAGAAGTTTCGGACGTTCAGGGGAAAAATGCGTGGTTCACTGAACGACGTCGAGTGTAATTAATGATTATACGTAATACTTAATGCATTTTTTATCATTATTTATTTTGGTTACCTACGAGTATAAGGTATTTATTTGAATGTTATATGGCCCTTGTTACCTTAAGTTGTTTGAAATAAATTATTATTATTATAAACTAGCTGACCCTGCGAACTTCGTACCGCCTAACAGTCGATTCTTTAATTATTTTTTTCAGGCAATTTCGTAAATTTTTCTCTGCGTAAGAACCATCCTCGTATTTCAAGGAATATTCTAAAAAAAGAATTAACAAAATCGATTCAGCTGTTTTCGAAATTTGCGCTTAGCAACACATTCAGCGATACAGTTTTATATTAGGTAAATTATTACTAAGCATAGTTACCTTAGAGAGAATGAATACATAATGATCGATCGATCGATCCGGGAAATCGATAATCTTTAAAGAAAGACAGATAAATAGATAGACATTTTATTGTTTGCACACCATACAATTAAATAACACTAATGCTAGGTCCTTGACTATGTTTTTCTTCGACTTCCTTAAATACTTCCTGTAATATAATAAATCAAGTTTTAATTTGAACGGGATACCATTTATTGCAAATGAAATACCTATTCCAACCATTTCATCTGTTCCATTAATCATAAAAAATGTAGGAACAGCATCTTCTCTATGTCTTCTCCATTTCATAGCTTCATTACATACAAATGAATTCAAAGTAAAATGCTTGGTGCATATGTGACTCTGCATTTTTGGAGTCAAATTTCGTCACCAATTCAATTTATCCATTCTTTTTTTTCACATCGTCTTCAAGAAATCTGTAAAATCAAAGTTTCGACCATATATCGACAATAATATTTACGTCACTATGTATGATCAAGGTAACCTAAAACAGTTTCCGAATATTCGCTAAAAACTTCTATTGGAATAGATATAACGCCTGGTTTCTGCTACACAGTGATTCAGCAACATTTGTTACGTATTTATGTTTGTTTATCGGCTCACATTCAACAATAAATTGTCCAAAAACTAAACGATTTAAGGTCAATAATTCTTGACTATTTTATGATCGTGTTAGATGGGACGTGCAGCCTACAACCACACAAGACATTGCTCCACTGCGTCCGCACACTCACTATTTGGAATTATACAAATATTTCATGCAGTCTAACAGTGAAAATAATATTAAATCATTACAAAACCATAGAAGATTACGACAAACGCGTAAACAATGAGCACGCGAATAAGTTAAGTAGTCTAATGAACAAACTGTCAGACATTAGAGCAAAGTACTATCAAATTTGGGCGGGTTGAATTAGAACCAATAAAACCAAATGACAGTTCATCTTGTGAAATTCCAAAAAAGTAAAACAAAGAGTAAATCATTTATCTCTTTTCCTCAACCGTTTTCGTGCCATAAGATAGAATAGGAACAAAAGTAGTTACTGAGCTCTTTTTTTAACCCTCCTTCTATTGCTTTAGTTATTATTCTGAGGTCAGAACGAAACTAAAGAACGGGTTAATCTGTCAGTATTTTTTTCTACTCAAGTGCGTTCAAAAGATTTTGGTGCCACACGTAGACGGAGAAACCAATGGACTCAAGTACTGTGTAACCGGACATGAGATAGCGATATTTTCTAACAGTGTTGCCACTTAAGGATGGTTCCATAGAAGTTAGGGTAGATTTTTTAACAGTAAATAAAATAGTAAAGACTTCATAGTCCGGTCAATTTAGACATTCGAAGTTACATAAAGTCCCAACAAGCTGAATTTCTGTGTAGTTGTTCAAAACATAATTACAAACAATGTCTAGAAGTTCCCCATCATTCCCCTGTAAGGAAAAAATTTAATTCAAGGTCAAAGGTCAAAAAAATGAGTTTTTCGCGATTTTCAGCAAAACGGTAAGTTTTATCATAAAAGTACCTCAGACAAAAATTGTAGATCATAAAATTATCTATAAAAAAAGTATCAATACTTTTTTTCTTACGAGCCACTGTTTCTGAGATATAACGATTCTAAAAGTTATAAAAGTTGTTATCGTCATAATATGCACACGTTTCCACGCCACCTATGAGGTAGTGTACTTAGCGCGTTTTTGTTAACGTGGTTTCCCCAGTAGGCCTACTCCACGGGTCAGTTGTGATCCTGTTTAATGTAAAACTATTGCAAAATAACGGAAATTTTCAAAGATTGGGAAAGATAAAAGCGATGTAAATGAAAAAAAAGTGTTGAAGTTTATTCGTCTTATTCAGGGGAATTATGGGGAACTTCTAGACATTGTTTGTAATTATGTTTTGAACAACTTCACAAAAATTCAGCTTGTTGGGACTTTATGTAACTTCACTCTCATTTTTTGGTCTAAATTGACCGGACTATCAGATTATTTTTCTATATTTTATTCATTTTTAAACAAAATCAGCTTACTGTATACATTTCTTACTCTTTCGTTTGGTTCAGATGCACGCTTAGCTAAGTAATGTAGTCTCACCTTTAAATACTCCCATATAATGGCTTTTGTGAGCAGAAGTTCGTGGTTATCTAAAGGTGAACAATCGAATATATCGCCATGGCATTTAAAGAAATGATTATGGCTACATATTTTAAAACTTTCGTGTAATAAATATTGTCTCGCATTCTTTCGTGTAATTAAGTTGGTTACGTTTCTTTTAAGAACTTTTTCAGTTAGCAAGCAAATATCGACAACATCTTTACTTGGGAAGCAAAGACCCCCCTTATTTTTTGACTGATTAATCGCCCTATTGATTTAGAAGCGTCAATCGCGCTTTGCAGGCAATTGCCACATCTTATGGTCTTTGATATTTTTGTGACTACAAACCCTGCTATGTAAGCAATTACTTCTTCAGAGTATTCTGTGACATTGCCAGGATCAGGAAGATAATCATGATCATAAGATACATTATACAAGTTTAATTCGTGGCTCTCAGATTCTTCCATTACAATAGGATCTCTTAGCACGGAAAGACTGGAGTTGATTTTTTTTTCATATCTTGAGTGTGTATTTTTTTTCATGTCTTGAGAGTGTGTTTGAAATCTGTAAGGAAATAATAAAATATGTAGGGTAAATTCTGTATTCTGTATTAGTAACAACCAAAAAAATGATAATATTGAACCATTTTCCATTTTAAAAAAAACGCTATTGTACAAAACCGATAATACGTGGCGTCCAATCTTGGCGGATAAAATAAATTTGTCAAATCCAATACGTCACCCAAAAATATTTAGGCACGTCTGCCTACGTCCTTGCTTAACTAGCTTCATTAACTTACTCCTAGCAAAAAAAAATCTTGAATGAACCTTGAGCCATTTCTTAGGACTTTTAACTTTATGTGCCCTATAAGGGAATATTTCGCTAGGAGTAGATTAAACTAGTTAAACAAGGACTGTTTAAGCAATTCTTATGTTCAGTGCAAACGGGTGTTAGAAAACTAGGGTAAAATTGAAAGCTAGATTATGGCAACCCTAATTCAATGTCTTGGAGGTTAGGTTTTTCTTTGCTTTTGCATGATTTGGCATTTTGCAGTAAACCTTTACATCCAAATAAGTGGTTCCTGCATCGATCCACTTTAATTAATATTTGTATTGATTTTAAAAGACATATTGTTTAGAGCAATGGCCAGTACCAACCTGTGAAATGTAACATCACTTAAACCTTGTTCTGTTCTATTCTGACAACCCAAAATACAACACTGCACCATCCTGACGATGTCCAAAACACTTCACCATGCGATGATAACAATTAGATTTGATTTTATAAGATATATTTTCGAAAAAACACAACAATCTCTCAGTCACGGTAATGTTTGACACCAAGCTGTCAAATAATGCTTGGAGTCAACCGGTTACAGCGATAGAGAGAAAAAAAGCATAAATCTTTCTCTTTCAAGCATGCTATTTTTTCATATGGCTGTTTCGCTGCGGAGTAAAAGAGATGGAAATGTGACTACGTCCATTGGTTTCTCTGTCTACGGTGCCACACCATTGACACCATTCAGGTTCAGTCAGTTTTGTTAACTTTTGTCTTAGAAAAATGACACAAACTTATCAAACTTTTGCTACATACTTTTGTCATATTGTTGACAGTACTTAATGACATTTGCTATCAAATAATCTTTAAAAGAGCAATGGACAATTAGTCAAAAAAAAAAAAAATTGCGCGCAGGGTTGGCACTTAGCGTATTCGGTAGATTATTTTTATGCATAAAAAAAAAAGTACAACACAAGTAAAATTCAACCTACAGAAATCGATATATTTTAGTTTTAAGAGTAGTAAAATAAGTTGAAAAAACTGTTGCAAAATTTGAAACAAACAAACAAAGAGATACAGCCTTGGGTGACACTAAATAAAACTTTTAAAAGAAACAAGTATTGAACAAAAAAAATTTACTGCATGAAAATTCCAATTAAAACTTACAAAAAAATTAATTTACATCTAACTACACTAAACACTTTCACAACACATCCTATGCACCTCAGTTAAAGAAAAACTACCAAAGCAAGCCATCATTCAAGAAAAGATTCATCATATTTTGCAAACATATGTATTGAGTATGTTTTATGTATTAAAATTAATATTTTAAATACCGAATAATTTGTTTATGATACTTACTCAAAATGGCATGCGATAAGTGTCTAATTTATAGTATGTTAATACATTTTTGGGGTTTTTTATACAAGCGTTTTTGAGCTGAAATAAGACGAGAATTGAGAGATGTTTTTGAAAAGGACGTTACTTATTTGATAAGTGAATTTACATTTTTTAATCTAGAAGAATAATTATCATTGAGGCAGACAAAGTACAATTTAGACTTAACATACTATGCCGGAGAAAAGTTTATTCAATGTAAGGTGTATAATGTACCTAAAATTCGGTTTTTAACAGCTAAGATACGAGATTTTTTTTTCAGTGGCAGCATTTCGAACAACAGGAAAGTCGAGAGTGACATCGACTCAGAGCAGCAGCGCTTGAGCATGGCGATGGTTTCCCTTTACAAACAAAAAATGTATAATGATTATATTTTAAGAGGCTACTGTGGTTACTGTACACAGTTGGTTGGTTGGTTGGTTTGTAATGCTTTAAGGACATGTAAGCAGTAATATAAATCTGGGCCAGGTGAGTGAAAAGCATAATATAAGAAGATGTTTAAATTACATTAAAGAGGATGTTTAAGTCTTTGTTCGACCATAAGGTATAGTATCGCAGTCTGCCCAATGCTATCAATGCTTGCAATAATGAATGTATGAAAAAAAAAAACTAACAACTTACGCAAACATGGCCCAACTACAGGCAAAACAGGAATTGATCTCCTGAAAAAAGAAATGGTATTTATAGTATTCATTTTAATTTTGAGCTAAAGCTACGAATATTATAATGGTGTTTTGATTACAAAACAATTATCAAAAGGATTTTGCATTTCAAAGATACTGTTAACGTATAATGTAGTCACGATACGATGACTTCAACAATATTCACCTCTTAACAGGCAGTTTTTGAAAAGAACGGCAATTGTTAAGTGAATGCAGATTTTTGCATTAAGATTTATCTATCTACTCGTACCTTCGACATACATAGAAAACGTTTATCACAGATATCAAAAGATTTATCATAAAATACATTTTTTTTTCCTTAAGAGTCCGGCGACTACTTTAGACTAACTTCGCATTGGCTATAGCCATTTCGTCTAGAAGAAGACTACGAGCGAAGAGAGCAAGTAATGATACTGACGAGCCTCTAAAGTTACCTACAGAGCGACAAAGTACAATTTCAGTTTTTTTGTGACTTTTGCACTTCTGTAATCATTCTTAAATAACTAAGAATTTCCCCTGTATTATGGATTAATTTTAAAGCTTATGATGTAGACAAGTTTCCTATGTAAAGGGATTTTTGATTTGCTTTGTCTATCTATTGAATAAATCAGTCAAAAGTGACCCCTAAAAAATGCAGATATTTTTCGTAACTCTATTTTCTCTTGAGGACGTTTTTTAAAAAAAACAAGAACATAGGGAGATATAGTTCATTTAATTGTACATGCTAAATTTCATCATAATCTGACAAATGGTTTCCAAAAAATTTGACAAGCGCGTTTGTATGGAAATTTCAGAGAGTCGCGGGACCCTTAAATGTGTTTGTAATAGTGTAACGAAAATTGTGTCTTTTAACAGCTAAAGTAATGGATAATTTGTTTTAAAGACCTTGGGGCCTACCAATGGTTACGTGTTGTTTTCGCCGCTGCGCGACCACGAATCGTATCACCGCGCAATAAGGTCCATGGTCGCGCAGCGTCGAAAACAAAACGTAACCATGATGGTAATAAGCTGTCATGGTAGGCCGGGTTACCTAGAACCACAGGAACTTCGAGAGTGGCGCCGAAATAAGGCAGTGCCACTTGCACATGGTGTCGGTTTCGCTTAAAAAAAATGAAAAACAACAATTAAAAATAATAAGAAAGTAGCATTTTTTTTTTAATGTAGAATAGGTCGTCGTTTGACCACCAACTCGCCTGATGTTATGCGACGTTGTGGTCTAAGATGGAGCACGACGACCTATAAGGTACTTATTCACTCTAGCCTTGCAGTTTTGTAGAGTGAAGAAGTACAAAGACGGCAGTTGAGTGAGGCGCTACAAGTGCGCTACTGCTCAGACCCGTCTTCGGAACGGTTCATTTCTGTCCTATTTTAAGAATCTACTTACTTGAAAAGAAATGTTTCTGGTAAAATATAATATGAAAAGCTTACGCAAACAGGGTCTAGCGGCAGGAAAGTGAGGGATCGATTTTCTGAAAAAGTAAATAAATAGATATTAACACATCTAAATTGAACACAGGGAATAAATTTATGTTGTGTTTTGTTTAAGAGTCAAAATCCAAAAAAATATTTTGCTTTCTAAGCAAACTGAGCAGCTGATTGTTTGCCTTCAGTCTGTTAGACACCCTGCATACTTATTTTAAATGCAGTGTCCGAACAGCGCGTAGGTACTGTATGCAGTTTGTGGGGTTTCGCTTGCTGACTAATTCAGTGAGCGGCCGTTCGGACTTTTGTTTGCAGTTCGCCGCTTATTTAACGTTGAGTTTGCCCAATACGCAACTCAGAGTCAGCCAGCAGACAGTCGTCCGCTTACAATTAGCTTAATCTGGACAAAGCTTAAATACACTACATTATATTATGATAAAGATAACGCATTTTGTAGGACGCCACGACACACATGACACTACTAATATTCCTTACAACAGATTTTTTTTTTAATAATCTGGTGTTTAAATTGTGTCACTAAAATTATATCTCATAATTAAAATTTTAATATTTTTTTCAAATTTTCAATAAATAAATAAAAAATATTTGAACCTAGAGCTGCAGGAAAGGTGGGAGCGGCGTCGACGTAGAGCGGTACCACTTGCGCGCGGAGAAGGGTTTGCTTTATTAAAAAAAATTATATAATTATGATTCCATAGTAATATTATAAAATCGAAAGTACTGTAACTTTGTTTTACTGGCTTTTCACAGCTAAACGGCTAACCATATCTTGATGAAATTTCATAATTAGTTACAGTATATACGGACCGCTAGAGTGTGGAATACTCAGTATATACGGACCGCTAGAGTGTGGAATACTCTGCCAGAGTGTGTGTTCCCTGACACTTTTAATCAGGGTGTCTTCAAGTCTCGAGTGAATAGGTGTTTTTTAGGCAAGCGTGCTCCATCGTAGCCCGCTTTACTGCTTATCATCAGGCATGTTGGCGGCCAAACGCAAGCCTTTTTAATTAAAAAAAACGAGGAAAGTTTTTGAAAACTATTTTCTCAATAAACACGAACACAATCGCGGGTAACAGCTACTAATAAATAATGTATGTGTATTTGTAACAAGTACAGTGAGTAACAAATATTTTTGGTTAATAATATGAAGTGATAAATACTTACACAAACCTGAGCCAACAGGAAAGTATGAAATAGATTTTCTGAAAAAAAAAAAAAAAGAAAACTCACTTGGTTATTAAAATCTAAATTGAACACAAGAAATAAAACACAAATAAAATTAAATTGTGTTTTATTTACAAGTCAAATGAGTCAAAATCAAAGTCAAAATAATTAAGGTTTTGTAAAGACACTGCACAATGAATAATTTGTTTACGTATTTCTTGCTGTTCCACAACGCAATAAAAATACACATATGTACATCGCTATTTTCTCGCTAAGGATACATACAGATGGTTAAGAGTCTTTCCTCTTTAGCAACCTCTACAAAACTAACAAGCACTTTTGCCCGCGGTTTCGCTCGCTCGTTCATTTATCCTATGTCACTAAAGGATAATGTAGCTTTCTAATATTCTAATGCAGAAAGAATTTTTGAAATCAGACCAGTATTTTTTTAGTTTACTCATTACAAATATACAAAGATGCAAAAATAAAATCTTTCCTCTTTATAATATTAGTGTAGATTAACAAATACTGAATGTAACAAAAACCCGTGAATCTATTACAACCTACTAACATTGTCAAAGAAATTTAAATGTGCTTATTACTTTTTTTGTTTTCTTTAACAAAATCAGACTTAAACCCGAGTCATTAGTAACCAAAAACAAAAATAATTACTGAAAGTGATAATAGGATGTTTCGATATTGTAAAATAATATTTAATTCATTTCAAACAGACAACATTTTGAAATGTAGGTATAATTTTTCAAACAAACATACGCTATTATCGAATTGCTACGCAAAAAAGTAGTTGTAGATCGTTCTACGCTATAAAAAAGAATTTACGATGTTCCTGTTCTACGCAACTTAACGCTTTTTATATTTCTGTCGTAACAATTAATTTTTGATCTTTTTTTTCAGAACCCAATAGCGATATAATTTAATAATCGAAAGTTATTATCACTTTTTTATTTTAATTTTCAGTCCATTGTACTCATCATTATAAACCTTTTTACCATACAGCCAACCCAAAATCTCGTAAAAAAAAACAGCTTACACTAAAAAAACATTTATCGTTGACATAATGTATGGACCACCAGTATTTTTGTTTCTCGATTTCATGGTTGACCCCATAGTAAAAGTTGTTCATAATGAAGAGTACAATGACCCCCTTTCGGTTTAGTACACCCTTTCCCGATAGTCCTACATAAATCTACGTATGTTGAGAGGAAACGAAGATGGTACCGTTACAATCTTTGGAAGTACTGGTCCGATTGCAAAAATTATTTTACAATAAATACTATTTTCATTGCACGATGGTGAGAAGTGTGAGAGAGTCACTGAGTGCATATGCTATGAACTGTGAGCAAAGCCACGTATATAGAAGCTATAGTTAGTAAATAATTAGTATGTACCTACCTAGAACAGCAGGAGCGGCGTCGAATTAGAGCAATTTCGCTTCCGCAGCGCGACGACCGCGACGGCTTGGCTTAAAAAAGGTAAAATAAAAATAGGGGTAAGTATATTCTTCATTACAGTCTTTTACGTCCTAATGGACGGACAACGACCTACCCTACATCGATTGTGATTGGCTGGCTCAGTGCGGGCATGGTATAATAATATACTCCGCCAGGTATAGCATTCCGGTCACGTGGGCAACACGTAGTGACGTCAATCGATGCTTAAGCAAGACCTAAATATGTCATATGAAAGAAGTTCGAAAGAGACGATGACGATGATGAGTGACGACATTACGTGTTTGCTCCCGGAATGCTAGTCCTTGTTTTTTTGGATTATGAGTGCGTGTTGGTAGATGTGAAATGAATTTCGAACTATTCTTTTAGGACTTGTCTGTTTCCTCACGATGTTTTCCCTCACCGTACGAGCACGTGTCAAATTTGTACACGTAAACTTTTCTACGAGAGAAAAGATCATTGGGTTACGACAAGAATTGAACCTGCAACCTTCAGAAGGTGTGGTCCATCCCACTCGACCAACACGGCTCACGGTAAGTATAGTGAGTGGTACCGCTTATATGAGCCTTCGCCTAGCGCGGTATAAGGGCGCTGGTTGTAAGGCGTCAAATGGATGAATTAAGGCCCGGTATTACACGAAATCAACGAAAACAAGTATTTTGTTTGCGCCTAGTTTGATATAAAGCATTGTGATGATCAGGTGCAAAAAAATACAGTTGGTAGAAAAAACAACCAAAATCAGTTTAACTGAAGCAGAATTTTGAAAATAAAAAAAAAACAAAACGTATCTTCTTAAAAAAAACTTTTAGATTATTAAATAGCCAGAATAGTTCTCTAAAATGTAACCAAGTAACTAATTCTTAATTGTGTTCTTATTACGATTAATACCAATAAAAACGGCAAATAAAATGTTTTTCAATCACATCAAATATGAATTGCATATAGGTAATACAATTTTCAACTCTAAATTAAGCGACTTAAGTAAACGTTTGTGTGGGTAGATAATCGTGGTATGACCGAGCCTTAAGAAGTAGCAGGAAAAGGCATGGAAGAGATCGCTGTTATGCGATAAGACCGCCCATTGCACCTATATTTGAGTGTTTACCGATACCGGAGAGAAAATACTTGTAATTAATAAGAGTAATAGTATAATTGATTTCTTCCTTGACTTCATTTTGAATTTAATATACCTACTATTTTATTTGACATTTAATTTGATTATTTTAATTTTTAATTGTACTTAATTGACATGTTTATGTAATTATTGATTGTTTTTATTGTTATTCATAATCATTTAATCGTCATAAATAAGAAGTCGTCAGTTTTTAATTTTACGCATTATACTAAATCGAATGTACTCGTAATATGATATAATTTACAATGTGTGCTATTATGGGTGTCATGCTTGATATAAATTAATTTTGAATTTGAATTTTGAATATTGAATATTGTTGGTGACAATTATGAGTTTTGTATTGTGAGTTCTTTTATGCCTTTGTCGTGCTGGTGAGGCCTCATTTAAACGGCACCACTATAAACAATAACATTCTATTTTCTTGCCTTATTTTTTAAAAGACTAAATAATAAATGTTTTTGATTTATTTATGTAATGTTTTTAATACTCTATCCATATGCAAAAATCTGTACAACATTGGTGCAAACAGAGATGGCTAAAAAACAGGATGGATTAATTCCTCGATCATCCTACGGTGGTCGCACGATTAACAGTATAGATATTATTATTGTGAAATCATAACAACTTACACAAACATGATCCAAGTGTAGGTAAGTAAGAGATGGATTTTCTGAAAAACAATATTTATATTTTCTTTTAATAGATAAAGACTTGCGCTTAGCCGCCATGCCGCCTGGGACCTTATTCCTACCATTCGAGATATTTTCTGGTCTTTTCTCTCTTTCTATCTTGTTTGAAAACTCATTGGAGTGAAAGTGACTAGATCTCGTCCTCACGTGTCAAGAATAAGGCCAGTGCCAGTAATAAGGCTGTCTATAGTTGGCATTTTCCACTTGCCGAGACGACTCGGCTCGGCCCGGCCCGGCCCAACATGACAGTCGGGCACGCAAAAATGTATGCAGATGTATGGCTCGTTTTTCCACGGTCACCGCCGACACTAACCGGCTCTTGCCGGCACCCACCGGCTCGCGCCGATGTCGTGACACAGATTAGATAAATACCTAGTTACCACACATTTCATAGTTAAACAAATTACCGTGAAGGAATCGAATTCTTTGATACTTTTTGAAATATATATCTTTGACGCGGTGCACCACACTGAAACAAAGAAGAGTTGATATCAGTTTTGATCCGGACGCAAGTTTTAAATATCAATTTGAGAACATTATTAGGTACTTACAAAAATTCAATGCAAAAAAAAGAACGACATTCTAGGGCTTGAAATGTGTAAGGAAGAGAGCATTAAAATAAACTTCAGATATGCTTACACATAGTAACTTTGAGACCACAAAAAAGGTCTGCTTCCGAAAATTTCAAAGCCAAGAATCAATGCCAAATATTGCGATCACGGTTTTTCTGCACAAAGCTTAATTCAGATCACAGATTGATGTGAAAAAGTGTAATTTCTAAAAACCTACGTCACTGTAGTTGGCCACAGCTGCGATACCAAGATTATTCACATTTATGGGTGCCGGTCCAGTGATTCGGTGGTACGTGTTCCCTGGTTGAGACACTTGCGAAGTGGAATCAGCAGTGTGTAGGAGCCTTTGTGATTGCATATGTCGAGATCAGGTTTAATCTAAAGACAAATTTCGCAGTTTCAGAAATGAGAAGTATAGTTGAGTACTCAAGTCGATAAAATTTTATTTATTCCTGCATAGGATTAATTTTAAAATTTACGTGGGGTTTTAGATTAAATTTTCAAGAAGAGGACAGTAAACTTAAAAACACAAGAGCAATCATTCAAAAATTAGTAGATGAGTAGGTCCTAATATGACTAGTGCGCGTTTTCTTTTGGATTGAGATGCTATTATGCAACCATGTTGGACGTCAAAAGAAGTAAGAATGCAGAAAACCTACTTCACGGCAGCAGCTCTTAGCAGTGGTGTCAATGTTTTTCTCATCTACAGAGGTGGTGCCCAACGATTCGGAAGAATTTGCTCGGCTCTTAGTCGTCCGGAGGGGAATCACTGGACAGTCGATGTGGTTGTTAATATTTGTGTCGTTTTCAGGGTTGGGGTTATCCTAAGAACAAAATATCCAGAACCTTAAAATATCTAGACGTAGAAACATGTTAGAGCATCAATTTCGACATGGGTCACCATAAAAAAGTCTTAAGAGGGCCGCGACGTTCTGAAATTTCCATACAAACGCACTACTCAAATTTCTTGAAAACCGTTTGTCAGATTATGATGAAATTTAGCATGTACAATTAAATTAACAATATCTTCGCCCCTATGTTCTTGGTTTTTTTTAAAAACGTTCTCAAGCGAAAATAGAGCTATGAAAAATATCCGCATTTTAAGGGGTCACTTTTGACTGATTTATTCAATAGGTAGATAAAGCAAATCAAAAATTCCATTACATAGGGAGGTTGTCTACATCATTAGCTGTTAAATGAATCAATAATACAAGGGAAATTCTTAGTTACTTAAGAATGATTACAGTAGTGCAAAAGTCATAAAAAAAATTAAAATCGCACTTTGTCACTCTGTAGGTAAGTTTAGAGGCTCGTCAGTATCATTACTCGCTCTCTTCACTCGTCTTCTTCTTCTAGACGAAATGGCGATAGAATACCTTAAGCCAATGCGAAGTTAGTCTAGGTCACCTAGGTCGAAATTAGTTAGGTCGCCGGACTCTTAATACCGCGCAGTCAACATATTACTGTGTCATTGTTACAATCCCGATAAAAAGCATTCGACTAAATTTAACCAAACTAAGCCATTCGTACCAGCAACAGTGCAATAAAATCTGTTGTCATTAAAATCATCGTGGAGATAAGAAAGACTTTAAGTACCTAAGAGTATTTGCTTCAAAAAAAGTTGAGAAATTACGTTGGTGCAGTTTGTGTATCCAATATCCCTGAGCTCAAGTTCGTTTGAGCTTGGCGCACGTGCCACTTGCACTGGTGTCGGCATCATGGTTGACCCACGAACATAATCTGGGTATGTAACCTCGCATTTTCCGCATGACTTTGGTGCTGTAATAGAAATATTGTAACCTTATTATTTTGTGGAAGATGCTCCAAAGAAGAACCTTTAAATTTATGAAATTAGGATACTTTTGAAATTAAATAGGAGACTTTGTAATAAGACAACAAAAAAATGAAGTTATTTTCCTGTTAACTAGCTATGCTGTTGAAATATAAAGTTACCTACAATATCAAGCGGTTAGGTACCAAAATATTTATTGGAAATTTTCATTATTTAAAACAACAGTTTCAAATTTGTAAATGTTTATCTAAAGCCGCTTCCGCTGCACGTGTTTTGCCCTACACACCACATAAACACATTTAATTGTTACCTACACGTGTATCATCATAAAATTATATACTCACGTAGGTCATCACAGAAATTTGGTATACTTTGTGTGCATTCTAAAATTGCCAGTGAAGGGCAGCGAGGCCTTGGGACACGGACACTTATCATCTTAAGTACGTAGAAGACCATCAGACCAACAGCTCCGACAGCCAGTGACAGCAGAAAGAGAGACTTTTTGGCGAAGTCTTCGAAACGGTCGAGCAGTTCGTCCATATAACATTCTAGAGCATTCATTTGAACCGGGTTGTTTTAAAAGGTGTAGTAGATGTACCTAGAACAAAATAGTTTGCGGATACGAAATTGAAGAGGGTAAATTTGGAGATAAGCTAAATAGTAATTTTGTTGATCCAACCGGTGCAGTGGCTTGGCTATTAAAATAAGCCTATATTTTTTGTTTTGTTTGGTACACTAAAACTAAAAAGAAAGGAAAGATCTCATTGCAAAGTAGTGACAAAACTATGAAACTCATCGTATTAAATAGAAAGGCAGAAGTCGAAATAATGAAGCAAGATTTTAAAATCAAACCTCAACAATAAAGCCTCAAATATGGACATAATTATGGGGAGTTTTCTGTATCCTAAAAATCAAGCAAAGCAATAGTAGTCTTCCCATTATTAATTAAATATCAATATTTCAATACTACTTGACGTTAATACAAAATAATTACAAAAACTTGACGAACATTTGGGTTCGTTCATTGATCTACGCTTTTGAGACTCGATAGACCAAATTAAGCATCGAAATGATTTAAGGAAGAAGCGGCACAAGTCTAATTTCTAGTACGCAGGGCGTATACCAGCAAACGGATACAACACAGCTCAGTTGACAGTAGTTTTATTACGAGTATCAATATCAAAGATAGAGAGTCGAATAAGAGACTATAGCGGGAACGAGACAACAATATTTGTCACTGTTGCGACACACAATTCCCTGTAGTCTCAAACAAACGCAACAAGCGTTTGTACATGACTACAGTGCATTGTGTGCAACACCTAATTTATGCTATCCATGTTTAGGTTCTCGTACCGTTTCTCCCTTATTTTTGATCGAAGAAATTACTTCTCAAAATTTTCTTTAGTATTCATGAGCGACGATCCAATCTCTCAGTGGCATGAATTAATAAAATAACAGCCAAATATAATATAACTACAATAAACTTAACTACGTACCATGCAATCCTTTTCACATTTTTGAAATATTGCGAATATTTCTTGTAGACGAATATGGGGCGCATAGTATGTTTTGTTAAATTTTTATATTAAATTTCAGAAGCTCATTGATGGAAGAAAGATGAGAGCTTGACTAAGATTGACACTTGTGAGATACCAACTGACAGTTACTTTCTTTTGGACAGAGTTCCAGTTAGCAGTTTATAGATAAAGAAGAAGTTTAGTTTTATGCTCAATCAATAAGGTTGGGAAGTAAGAAATAAGAAATCAGAATTTATTTATAACTCCTATAGTTACACGTCACAGCCTTTGATACTTTGATACTTAGACCTTAGGTCTAAGCTTTGATATGAAAATTCTAGCCTCTTACCTATTCTGAGACTCAAAGAATGAGTATAGGATTTCTGTATGGGTAGTTCAAACCTTTCTCTAGTCTGATGTTCAAGCCATAGTTTATTTTTACCTTATACTTACTACTAAAGATGTACAAAAGTTATCTATTTTAAGAGAGCTTATTCTAACTCCATGATCTCACTTATAACATACGTACTCATCAGCAGTATTTTTCTATCCGTTTAATGTTAAACCATTTCCAGTTGAACGAGCGGGCAACAGATGTCTGGTCAGCCCGTTTTTCATCATACAAAATAAACTGGGCATATTTTCGACGCCGCGCCGTCAGCGCCACCCAAAAGAGGATTTGTCAAGCCAAATCCTTCGCTAAAAGGTTCTACTTTTAGTAAAGAAATATCCACTATGAATAATGTTTTCGTTCGTGGTACTCATTCCTTTTTATCAGATTTGAAATGAAATTCAAATGTAATTGGAGACTAGAGTGGGTGAGTGAGAGGATAAGTGCTGGATAAAGTAAGCGCAGGGCTCGTAGCAAAAGTGAATAAGGGACACTTGAGTTGCATTCTCTTTTAAAATTTGAATAAAACGGAAATTTTACGTTTTTTTTTACAAATCTGCATTTGCCACCTGCTACATGGCTCCTCCGTACTCCGGCATTGGGATTGGGTCAGTGTATTTTTTTGTTATAATTTTTATTTTGAGCGCGCGCGCATTTTAGTTCGTGCCGTTCATGACGTCACCTGCCGGTCGCAACGGAAGACTAGCACAGGTTGTACAACGGTAGGCGGAAGACGGAACGGTGCACGGAAGACTAGACCCGGCATCATGCTGAGTTCCGGCTGGTTTGTGGTAAGAGCTTAGAAGTTTTTATCTTTTATTTAGTTTTTCTTTTTTTTGTTTACTTTTGTTCTGTGTGTTTTTTGTCACACATAAGTAATCGATTTTCTATTGTCTATTATCTATACTCATCGTATAGAGAAATCGACGTGTCAGGAATAACTCAAAAATCATTCCGTTATTAGAAATATTTTGGAGAACAAATGTATTGTTGATATTTGCACGTTGATATTCACGGTATTTTCAAGTGTTTCGATTGTTTAGATCAGATGTCCTCGATAGGTAGGAAGTTCCAGTGACCGCACGGTTGCAATACAGCGCGTCCAATGACTACAATTAAAAAAAATCGTCAGTGTTAATAAGAAAAAAATACAATACATTAAATTATGCAATTTTACTAAAATTGTTTACTCTTTCCTGCCTTTTATTTTGAAGAGCCTGGATCCCTCGACACAGGTCACCCTAGTGTGGGATCCAGTGCACACCGTAAGTTAGCACAAACAAGACGATTTATTGGCTAAAGTTTTACGGTGAAGTACCTAAGATTGATTTAATAGGTACAAAGTTAGGTAGATTTAGGTCATAACCGATTAAGACTTTTATTTTTAGTAAAATAAATTTTAATAGCTAATCGTGTTACAGATGTCCTCGATGGGTGGGGACTTTATTTTAACGATTATATGGTAGAGATAGTAGTATCTACTAATGCTCACCAGTGACAGCATGGTTTCGATACTGCGCATCTAACTACTACAATTTAAAAATTGAATCGTCAGTGCTAGTAAAAAGAAAAAAAGAAAACAGATTACAAAAAAGGAACTTGAAAATGAGGCCCATAAAAAAAATAATGTTTTTATCGTTTCTAAGTCTTATAGTGATGTTTTTTTACATATCAGTGGATACAGCTAAAAAGTCGATCACTAAAAGAATCGGTCCAAAGAGCTTCACAGATGTTTTAAATGCTGATGAACCTGAAATTACAAACCAGGAAGTTCTACGCGACAGAAATTTCGATGACCAAATTGAAAACACTTCACAGTTAAAATATATCCTGCAGTGGACTTCCGCGGAAACTGTACCTTTCATGTTTATGGGAAAAGGACGACAAGGCTTCATTGACAGAAAATGTCCATACACGAATTGCTTCGTTACTGACGATAAGACATATTTTGGAGGAGATATCACTAAATTCGACGTTATAGCCTTTTGTGGTCCAGAAGTTATTCGAATGAATAACGAAATGCTGCCGAAAGAGCGTTCTCCGCACCAAAAATATGCCTTTGCGTCGATTGAATCATCAGACTATTACCCAGTGTGCTCCAACAGATTTGACGGTTTCTTCAACTGGACGTGGACATTTAGATTAGACTCTCAAGTCAAATGGGGCTACATGGTAGTAAGAGATGCGAACAAAAGGACTATTGGGCCGCAAAAGGACATGCATTGGATCAAATTCGAAGATATGGATCCTGTGAGTGATAGATTGAAAGAAGAGCTAAGTACGAAAACCAAAGCTGCTGCTTGGTTTGTCTCAAACTGCATTTCGAGAAGTAAAAGAGAACAGCTTGTTAAAGAACTTCAACAACAGCTCGAGCAATACAATCTAACAGTAGACGTGTACGGAAATTGTGGACCTTTGAAGTGTTCACGCGCTGATGAGTCTGCCTGCTATAAGTTAATCAAAGAAAAATACTATTTCTATCTATCTTTTGAGAATTCATTCAGTGAAGATTATGCTACAGAAAAACTACTAAATGCTGTGCAGAATTACGCCGTACCAATTGTTTACGGTGCGGCCAATTATTCAAGGTAAAAATTGTTATTAACTGAAAGTTAACTTCTTGGGAGAGAAGCGCTCCTAGTTCATAAAATTTTATGTATGTGAGTATTACTAGCTGTACCTCACGAGTTTACCCGCTATGCTAGAGGTACTTACTGCAAAATTTCTAGATCTTTTTATAAAACATTTATATATACATTTAGTCACGTCCTTTTCCGGTAGTGAGGCTGAAGGCAGAGACCACTTCTTTCCACTTGCTACGATTCTGGCACACATCTTTCGCTTCTTCTACTTCCATGAGGCCCTTCATACATGCTCGTCGGTTACGGGTACTCCTGACCAGGGCCCGTACCAGTGCATCTTATTTCCATGATATAGCCGCTATGAATTCAAATTGTATTGTATTAACCATTGTAAACAGTGACGTTACCAAGTGTTTGAAATATCCTATGGTTTGAATAAATAAATTGAATTGAATTGAATGATGGTTACGTTTTGTTTCTGACGCTGCGCAACCGCGAATCATATTGCCTCGCAATAAGGTTCCTGGTCGCTCTGCGTCAGAAAAAAAACCTAAACATCATGGCAATAAGACGTCATGGTACGGGTCCTGGCTTTTTTCCAAAACATCTGGGATAAATATGGATAGGAGAGTGATTTATCTTGCAATCACTTGGTTATCATTACAACTAAGAAATACGTAATCTACTAGACACTAGTAAATGCACACGACGTGCGGCGCCAAAAATGAAGAGAAAAAAAAACAGTGATTTTTGTTTTTAAATGTCATGCGTTATTTTTTTTGTGGTGGTCAGCTAGATTTTCGAATAACTCGTCCTTTCGCTGAGTTTTTACTCAATTTTAAGCTCTTTGGTCGAAAACTCGCATGGGAGTTTCATACAACATTATTATATACCTTGGGAGGTAATGCCTTGCTTTACGTTGAGTCCACGTGATATGTAATTGATCATTGGCGAGCAGGTGGTGTGAAAACTATTTTTGTGGCCAACTTAGTTAAATTGCTTTAGTTAAAGGTTTAGAACCTAGGTAATCATTTGTATATACTTTTAGAGATCAGACCAACTTACCACAAAGCATGGCAGATTTCAGGAATCCGCCAAGACGACTACCATGCCCCACCTCACCCAACCGTCTATCGTGTTCTTCAGAGAACGTCAGGAAGCTGTGCTCATGTCATAAGTGTAAATTCGGTCGAGTGAGGAGGGGGATCTTAGTTGCGTGTCGGTTTGTTGTTTGTCTTGTTGCTATCATTTTTTTTTATTTTTTTATTTATTATTTGCCAAAATACAGTGCTGCTGTAGTGCTTAGACTAAGTGCAAGTACAAAGACCCTGTAAGGGCGCTGCAAAATAGGTTTAAGTATTAAAATCTTACAAATAGTATAACATCATTCTAACACAGTATTATACCTATCATACTCAACACTTATCTAGTATATAACATTATTTAGAAAATACAACACATTCTTGTTTATATAAATCTTTTATATAAGTAAATCTATACTATAACTATATTAATTTAAATTATGTATCTGTATTTAAACATAGTTTGTGTTATATTTATTTACCATTTATCTAGCATAAAATCTTGAATACTATAGTAGGCCTTTTCAATAAGCTTTGTTTTAATTGTGTTTTTAAATAAGTTGTCTGTATTGATATTTTTAACACTGTTTGGTAGTTTATTGTATATTTTTGCGCAGCGGTATTCCGGGCTAGTTTTGTGTAGTTCTAGGTTAGGTATAAGGAGGGCTAAATTTGCTTCGCGCCGTTTATTTTTGTCGAAATTGAATAGGTGTGGGTTTTTTCTAACGAACATAGTTACTTCTAAAATATAAAGAGATGGTAGAGTCAAAACTTTTTCTTTTATAAAATGGGGTTTGCAGGTTTTTCTTTGCTTAATGTTGACTATTATTCTAAGGCATTTTTTTTGCGCTATAAATAAAGAGTTTGCGTCGGTGCTATGACCCCACATGACTATGCCATAGCGGAGCCACGCGTACGCATACCCATAATACGCGGACAGAGCGCAATCTTTTTTTGTATTTGTTTTTAACACACTTAGACCGTACGTGAATTGTGACATTTTTTTACTTATTTTTTCGATATGATGTTTCCAGTTAAGTTGTGTATCAAGAGTTAGTCCTAATAAATTGCATTCGGTTGTTTCATTAATATTTATACTTTTAGTTATTGTGTTAAGGTTTAAGTATTTTTTCTGATAAGGTTTAAATTGAATAATTTTTGTTTTATTGTTATTTATTTTCAGATTATGTTTTTGGAGCCAGAGTTTTAATGTGTTGTAAGTTTCAGTTATAGTGGAGTTAGCGTTGGTGGAATCATTTGGGCTATTGAATAGTAAGGAGATGTCATCTGCGAATAGGATAGAGAGAGGGTTACATATTTTGGGTAGGTCATTAATATATATAAGGAATAATATACATCCTATTACACTTCCTTGAGGTATAGACCAATTTGTTGTCAATGTATCGGATCGCACGCTTTGTATTTGTTTTGAGTCTTCTTCTAGATTTTCAATTTGAACGCATTGTTGCCTATTATAGAGATATGATTTTAGCCATTGGAGTGCGTCTCCTCTGATACCGACCCCGTGTAGTTTAGTAAGGAGAGTGGAGTGTTTTTTCATTACATGACATGTACCTATTACCAAGTGATTGCAGAGTGCTAATATTATCAGATTACTTAATCATAGATTAAGTATCATCAATTAATTATAAAAGAGTCGGGAAGCTATTATTAAAACACACCCCTTCCTAGAAAAGCTAATCCTAATTAATTCTTTCGCGGATTCCCGTCCAATCTTTATCCTCCCTTTCCTGTCCAAGGTCTTAGAACGGCTTGTTCATCAACAGCTTCTACTTTACAATTGTGTAATAACCCTTTTCGATTCGATTAGGTTATTCGGTTAGGTTTTCGCCATAGTAAAATCTTTAAAATCGGATTCAGCTCCTGGATGGGATGGAGTCTCTACTAAAGTGATAATAGAAGCCCTTCCACATTTACTGAAACCTATCACTCTTATATGCCAGGCCAGTATGGATAGCGGATCTGTCCCTAAAGCTCTAAAAAAGTCAGTTAAATGTCCGATCCACAAGGGTGGGGATGAAACTATCCAAAATACTTGAAAAGCTCATAAATAAGCGCCTCTGCCACTTCTTAGAATCCAAACAACTCCTATCAAATAATCAGTACGGTTTTCGAGCAGGGGTATCCACTGAAGATGCTGTCAGCACGCTTGCTCAACAAGTAATACTTCAAATGGATAAAAGTAGTAAAACAGTAGGTGTTTTTCTTGATTTGGCGAAGGCATTTGACACGGTGTCTATCCCAATACTTCTGGCCAAACTAGAAAAAATCGGTATCCGAGGAGTCCCGCTTCAGTGGTTTGCTAGTTACCTCTACGACAGGACTCAGATGATTAAATTAAAAGACAATCTGAGTGATGAGGCCAACGTTAAGTTTGGTGTGCCACAGGGCAGCATCCTTGGCCCCACACTTTTTCTGATATATATTAATGACCTATGTGACTTAGATATTGAAGGGGGAAAAGTTTATACCTACGCGGATGACACTGTGCTAGTATTCGAGGGCAATTCCTGGAATGAAGCCCAAGCCCTGGCCAATAAAGGACTTCACAAGGTTGCAAACTGGCTCAGAAGTAACTTACTAACAATAAATATCTCAAAAACGAAGTACATGACTTACACTATAAACTCCACAACTCAACCAAAATCTTTTCTCACATTGAAAATCCACGATCCAAATTGCAGCAATCACCAATGCCTCTGTTCTTCTCTTGAATTTACCGAGTCTATCAAATATTTGGGAATACATCTTGATAAACACCTACGATGGGACGAGCACGTTAGAACACTAGCAGGAAAAGCCAGAAAACTAATATACGTTTTAAAAAAGTTAAGACATATTCTATCTCCAGACATCATCCAGACAGTGTATTATGCTCTGGCACATTCAATAATTACCTATTGTATTACAATATGAGGAGCAGCTGCGGCCACCCACCTGATTCATTTAGAAATAGCACAAAGAGCACTACTTAAAGTTATGTTTTTTAAACCCGGCGCTTTTCCACTGAAGCTCTATACCAGGAGACCAAGTTACTAACTGTAAGTAAGTAAGTTTTATAAATAGCTGTATTTATAAAACTTCTCTTACTGCGACAACATTCAAAGGTTGACAAAGAAATATTAGAAAAGTCGAAGTCAAAAAGAAGATCAGACATTATTTTTAAAAACATAAAAGCTCGTACTTGTTACGTACGGAAATAATTTATTGGACAGTCCTGCTCTATCCAACCGCATAAGTAAACTTAAGCCTATCCTAAAATTAAATCGTAACGCTTGCAATAAAACCTTAACAGACTACATACTCGTAATACAACTTGACTACAAATCAACAGAGAATTTGCTCAAAATTCTCAAATGATCAACACAAACACAATAATTTATTAGGTATACTTAGTTAATGTCACCTAACTGGAACTGGAGTATTACCTACTATCATATAATAAGGAAATCACGATTAATCTATTAACCTTAGATATTCAAATTGCAAATGGACTAAGGTGGGGTAAGCCGGGAACCTCTGACCTGAGCGCCACGTTCGTAACTCGCTCCGCGTTTAAAAAATCAAAGTGCTTGGTTTTTTGTTGAAGAGTGCATAGTGTTATATATGTGCGTTTGCGCCTTAGTATACCCTATCGAACGGTACTATTCCCGGGCTCGAAAGTGAAACGGTTCCCTAGTTATTCCCGAAAAACCGTAATAACCTCGCCCGGGCCACCCTTGAAGCTGATACGCTGCATGTTCTGCAGCGACGACCTGCCTTTTTTGAACTGCAGTTCGAAGGGCTTTGGGTAGGACTACAACTCAGCCGAGTATCGGATTTTTCCCGGTTGAACTAGCTGAGTTATTCCCTGAAAACCCGAAACCACGTGGCCACGTGGTCCAGGATCCAGAAGATTTGGATCAGATTCGAGACTGCAGCAGAGTGCGCGCTGATCAGAGCTGCCAGGAGACACCTCGGACGACCATCCAGGACCATCCCCCCTAAGAGGAACAACATTTCTAAATTCCTAATGAACTTTGACCTGTCATAAAGTTTAACGACCATAAAAAATTGTACATAGTACATTTAACAAACCCACAAATTTTTAAAATTTTTTGGTTCAATAGATTTTGCGATATTTTATATTAATACTTTGACGTAAATTAAAATTGAGGTCACGTGACCCCAGCAAATTGCCCAAAAACTTCTCGACGAGTGGTGATTTACATCAGCAAGCAAGCAGGAATAAAAGGAATTAAGTTTAACTCTGCGAGATATTTTGAGCAATCTAGTAATAATGTTAAATATTAATAACTAATAATTGTAATTTGGTTGAGTGCAGTAGTTCACAAACAAGTCTAGCCTAGTAACATAGCGTTGGAGACAAATTTTGCCCCCCCCCCCCCCCCCTTAACTTGATAATATCACATCTACCCAAATTTGTTTACATTACACCACACACTTGTATAATTGTTTAGGTACTCATCTGCCAAAACTATCCACATACCTACCTTCATACCAATAGTATTTGTGACCGCCGCTGCCAGCACTTGGGACACTCCTGGTTAAGAAAGCACTCGCTGGCTGACTGGAACTGACGAACCTGTAACTTAAAAACACGGTTAGTAACTATATTTTACATGATTGGAAACATATCGACTCGACTATAATATTATTTTGACCATTGACATAAATCATTTATGTTGTTCTTATTATTCTGTATTTTATATTGTTTATTATTGTTGTTTGTAATATTTGTTTATGTAAATTTACTGACCTTTGCCGTGGCTTCAGCCTGTATTCAGGTGTTTTTTTTTTTTTTTTTTTTTTGACCAGACCACTTAGGATATATATGTAAATAGACAACACTGTGTCTCAGAGACATCAATATACAAAGACTGTGCGTGTTACTGTGTTTTTTGACTAGTACACTTAGAATAAGACTGTCTATTGACAAAACGACATTACACTGATTGACTGACATTTGATCGACTAACAAGCTACCCCCGACCATGTTCCTCGCACATACACCACTCAAGAAAAAGACTGACAAGATCCCCCCGGTCTCCCCAAATGATAAGGAGAGGGCAGGACCTTCTCCTAAAAATAAGACACAAACTCCTAACGTACGGCGGAGCATAGGAGAATGGGAGAACAGCATGGGAGAACCCAAACCATGCACTTCAACAGCACACCCGCACTCACCCAAGAAGCGGACGCCGGTTCCGATAGCGGCTTCCTCGAAGTTGAAGCAGATGGCGGCGTCCCCCGTAGAGAAGCCGGCGACACGAAGAGCATCTGTGGAGATTGTGAGTGAGGTGGCGAAGCCGGTACCAGAGGTACTCAAACCTACCGACAGAGTGAAAGAATGCCGAAATTGGCTTCAGAAGGTGAAGTCACATCTTAACGAGGCTCGCAATATGAAGTTGGATCTCAAGGCGGGCATCACTCTAGCGGTGGAAAGGATGTACCAACTTCTGAAAGACGAAGTGACTGAAGCAGCATCTGAAAGAAAAAATAGAAGTGCTAGTACAGAGGCTAAAGGGACAAAAGAGAGGGACATAGGAACAGGACAGGATATCATGGGAAATGAAAGACAGGAACTAATCCAGATTATGAGGGAGCAAGGAGCAAAAATAGATAAGACGCAGATAGAGATGGAAAAACTGAAGGAGTCAATTGCGTTACACCACACTACCTCACATCGACAAGCTACCTACGCGAACGTGACTGCAATGCAACCCAGAATGTCTGAGCGGAGAGCACTCCATTCCATCGTCATAACGTCGAAAGACGAGACGCACACTGGGGAAGAGGTCATGAGTGAGGTGAGAAAGGCGATTAACGCCAAAGATGGATGGGTGACTGTCGAGAGGGTCCGGAAGGTAAAAGACAAGAGGGTTATCATAGGATGCAAGACGGAAGAGGAAAGGAAAAAGATAAAAGAGCGACTCAAGAGCGCAGACGATCGCCTTATTGTGGAGGAGATGAAAAACCAGGACCCTATGGTGGTACTCAGGGACGTGCTGACGTTAAACAGTGATGATGACGTCTTACTTGCGTTGAGAAACCAAAATAGAGAGGTATTTCAGGGCCTCGACAAGAAGGATGATCGAGTAGAGGTCAAGTTCAAAAGACGGGCCAGAAACCCGCTTACGAACCACATAGCTCTGAAGGTGTCCCCGCAGATTTACAACCGCATGATGGCCAAGGAAGCAGTACACATAGACATGCAAAAGATTAAAGTCGCAGACCAATCTCCACTAGTACAATGTTCTATGTGCCTAGCCTACGGACACGGACGGCGGTTCTGCAAGGACACCCTTCCAAAATGCAGCCACTGCGGCGGCCCGCACATGAGAATCAAATGCGCGGACTACTTAGCGACAGTGGCACCGTCCTGCTGCAATTGTATAGCCGCCAAAATGGAGAATTCAGAGCATAACGCCTTTAGCTCCGAATGCCCGGTGCGTAGGAGGTGGGAGGCACTAGCAAGGGCTAAAGTAGCGTATTGCTAAAGTGGTTCCAAATCGCTCAGGGACAGGCAACCCCACCAGAAGATATGCAGTAGCCCAAGCAAACCTCCAGCGAAAAAATCTGGCGACCACGGAACTCTTAATAGAAGCTAGCAAGCGAAAAGTAGCATTTGCGCTGATCCAGGAGCCGTATGTGGGTGGCGTAAGAAGGATGAAGGACTACCGTGGGGTGAGAATCTTCCAGTGCGCAGCAGTAGGAGATGGGACAGTGAAGGCAGCGATTGTCGTCTTCGATAACGAGCTTGATGTAGTCCAGTGCCCGAAACTTACGACCAACAATATTGTTGTAGTGAGAATCCGAACCAGCGCCTGGGAAATTGCGGCGGTGTCCTTCTACTTTGAGCCAGATCAGCCCATAGAGCCATACCTGGAACAGATAAAAAAGATCAGAGAGGAGCTGGGCTCAAGAAGACTGCTAGTAGGTGGCGACTGCAACGCCAAGAGTACCTGGTGGGGCAGCACCATAGTAGACCACAGGGGAGTTGAGATGTCTGGGACCCTGGAAGAGTCGGGATTACAGGTACTCAATAGCGGTGATACGCCCACTTTCGACACAGTCAGGGGTAACAAGGCGTACACTAGCTTTATAGATATCACAGCCTGCACAGAAGATCTACTGGAGTTGGTAGATAACTGGAGGGTAGAGCAGGAGATGACGAGCTCTGACCACAACGCCATTCTATTCGAAATAAGTCTCCAAAGAAGTAGAGGCCTAAAAGTACAGAGAACGACGAGGCTCTACAACACAAAAAAGGCGAACTGGGACTTATTCAATTTCAAACTTTCAGAATTCAAATCTTGTCAAAACATAAACGCAGAGTCCATTAATAGCATACTTTTGAAAAATAAATTAGAAAATTTAATCACTAAATTCACAGGCGCAATCACAGATGCCTGCAAGAGCAGCATGCCTATTAAAAAGAGTACGGAAGTACTTAAAGTCCCATGGTGGAATGATGAGCTCGCAAGGCTGAAAAAAGTCACCACTACCTTCAGGCGTAAAATTAGGAACGCGGCACCGTACCGCAGAGAAATAGTGGTGGCTGAGTACCTGAGGAAAAAGGAAGAATATGAGTGCCAAGCCAAGAAAGCCCAAATAGACAGCTGGAAGGAGTTCTGTAGAAGACAGGACAAGGAAGGAGTATGGGACGGTATCTACCGGATTATCAGAAGGACCACCAAGAGACAAGAAGACTTGACCTTAACCAAAGAAGGCGCATATCTAAACCCAAGAGAGTCGGCAAACTTACTGGCGGAGACATTCTACCCACAAGACCTGGAGGAAACTGACAGTGAAGACCATCGTCGCGCTAGAGAAGCGGCAAAGCGTGTAAACGAGTTTAAGCATGATGAGAGCCATGACCCACCGTTTACACTGCTGGAGCTGAAGACTGCAGTGGGGAGTTTCAACCCAAAGAAGGCCCCAGGAGCGGATGGCTTCACAGCGGACATCTGCAGTCGAGCTATCAACCAGGATCTAGACATATCCCTTGCCCTTTTCAACAAGTGCTTAGAGATAAGTCACTTCCCGGACATCTGGAAGCAGGCTACCGTGGTAGTCCTGAGAAAACCGGGCAAGGATGATTATACGAACCCTAAGGCTTACAGACCCATTGGACTATTGCCGGTTATGGGAAAGGTCCTGGAGAAAATGATGGTAGCAAGGATTAAATGGCATCTAATGCCGAGGATTAGTACTCGCCAGTTCGGATTTATGCCACAAAAGAGCACTGAAGACGCCCTCTATACACTAATACACCGTATTAAAGGTAAGATTGAGCTGAAAAAGCTGGTAACTTTAGTGTCATTGGATATAGAGGGGGCCTTCGACAGCGCATGGTGGCCAACCATAAGAATCCGTCTGGCAGAGGAAAAGTGTCCGGTCAACATCAGGAGGCTACTCGATAGCTACCTCGACTGCAGAAAAGTCAGTGTAAGATACGCCGGGGAAGAATGCACAAGGAGCACCAACAAGGGTTGCGTGCAGGGGTCAATCGGTGGTCCCATTCTATGGAATCTTCTTCTGGACCCTCTGCTGCGTGAATTGGAGAGAAAAGGTGTGTATGCACAGGCTTTCGCTGATGACGTAGTGTTAACTTTCGACGGAGACACTGGACTTGACGTGTCGAGGCAGGCCAACGCAGTGCTGGCCTATGTGCAGCAGTGGGGTGTTCGGAACAAGCTAAAGTTTGCGCCACATAAAACTTGCGCAATGGTAATAACCAGGAAACTTAAGTACGACACACCGCAGTTGACCATGGGCGGGGTGAGTGTGGGCATGTCACGGGAAGTCAAGATCCTAGGACTAATTATCGACGAAAAACTGACATTTAACACGCACGTGGCGCTGCAATGTCGGAAGGCGCTTAACATTTACAAGCAGCTCTCTAAAGCCGCAAGGATAAGTTGGGGTCTGCACCCTGAGGTCATTCGAACGATCTATACCACCACCATAGAGCCCATCATGATGTACGCGGCACCAATATGGGCACCGGCAGCCAGGAAGATCGGAGTGCGCAAAATGCTCAACACGGTTCAGAGAGGATTTGCCTTGAAGCTCTGTAAATCTTACCGAACAGTCTCCTTACACTCAGCGCTGGTGCTGGCAGGGATACTGCCTCTCGACCTCAGGATACAAGAAGCAGCCGCCCTGTATGAGGCGAAGAGAGGGTCATCCCTGTTGGACCAAGAAGATAGAGAGACCGAGCAACCGGTAAAGTTTGCAGAAGCTCCTCATCCTGCCACGCAAATGAACCTGGAATTTGTCCGTCTGGTAGACCAAAGCCTTGTGGACAGGTACAATGTGCAGGAGGTGCGAATCTTTACTGACGGCAGCAAGATTGAGGGAAAGGTCGGAGCTGCACTCTCCCTGTGGAATAGTGAAGCCGAGATCCGGAACCTCAAGCTTTGTTTGTCCGCTTACTGCACAGTCTACCAGGCGGAGTTGCTGGCCATATGCAAGGCTACAGGTGTAATCCTCAAGAGGAAGGAAAGGAGCTACGGTCTCTACAGTGACTCGATGGCCGCACTGGAGACGATCACTAACCATGGCTCCCTCCACCCTCTCGCCGTAGAGGCCAGGGAGAATCTGCGAAAAGCCCTGACCCAAGGCAAAGATGTGTCCTTGTTCTGGGTCAAAGCCCATGCAGGTCTCCCAGGCAATGAGCGCGCCGACGATCTGGCCAAAGAGGCTGCCTTGAGGTTAAGAAGAAAGCCCGACTACGACCGGTGTCCAATATCTCACATCAAGCGGCAAATCCGTGACACATTCTTGACAGAATGGGACGTCAGGTATAAGGCTGGAGTCACCGCATCAACAACTAAACTGTTTTTTCCGGACGTAAGGTGCGCGTACCAGTTCGTGCGAAAAGTCAGACCAGCGGGTGCTCTCACTCAGATACTCACGGGGCATGGTGGGTTCTCTCAGTACTTGCACAGATTCAAGTGCAAGGAGAGCCCATCATGCATTTGTGACCCGGATGTAACTGAGGATGTTCCACATCTCCTTACACAGTGCCCGGTTCATGCAGTACGGAGATTTAATCTGGAGCAGAAACTAGGGATAAGATTAAATGTGGATAGTTTTAGTAAAGTGATAAACGATAAAAATAGCCGTAAAGATTTTGTGAACTACTGCATTCAAATATGTAAAGTTGTAAATAATAGGAATACTACATTAGATACATAAGCCTTTGTTAAGTTATATAGTGTAATTATATAAACCTTAGCAAAATTAAGACCTAGAATAGTAATAAATTGTAAATTCACATAGCGTAAGTAGCATTTAAGATTACAATTAAGTAGGTTAATAAATATGTAGGATAAGTCACTAGAATAAGAAAGTAGTATTAAAATTGTATGTAGTAGAATAAGATATTCCTGTGTAATATAATCCTGAACGTTATTCGGGGGTAAGTTGACAAATAATAAAAAAAAAAAAAAAAAAAAAAAAATGGACTAAGGTACATAATTGTTATTTTAAGCACCTCAAAAACCTTATAAAATATGTCTTCTGTTTAAAATCTAAATTTTTCGTATTATAATATCATAAAATCTCTGTACCTATAAGCCTAACAGAAAAGCAATAAAATTTATTATATTATTATTATTCAAAAATATAGGCGCAATGGGCTTTGGATGGAATAAAAACATTATGATTAAGCATGGACAGTGGTGTGTGCTAAAGAAAAAATCATAAAGTTAAATAATTATTAAATGTACTTACTAATTTAAGAATTATAATAAACTTACATACTAAAACCCACATTAATAATTACTAAATATACAAATAAACTACCGAGTTATAAACATACACAAGTGATAAATACTGCTAAGATAATGGTAACTATATATTCTAATCCTATTTGTTCCGGTCTGTATCTGTTCGAACCAGTTCGGTTTCTTCAAACCTGGACGAGCTGTTTTCTTTTATCTAGTCTGACAATATCAACGGATCATCTCATCTCATCTCATCTCATCTCATAGAGTAGCGGTTCTCAAACTTTTTTGGTGACGGAACTCTTTTGGAAAGCGAAATACTTGACGGAACCCTACAATATTATAAACACGTTTTATGTTTTTAATATTTATTAAATTCTTACGGAGCCCCTACAGGGGCTTCGTGGATCCCTAGGGTTCCGCGGAACACACTTTGAGTATGGGTGTCATAGAGAGTAACAAGTAAAGCTAATAAAAGCGCCTTAGAAGAAGAATTAAATGAAGCTATTTATCACAATTATTTACGTGTTTGTAGATAGGTAGAAAAATGAAGATATGTACCTAAACCTTTTTATTGTGTTGTGTTTAGTAAAAAACTTCTATTATATATTATAACGATTATAAAATTTACAAAAAAAAAAAAAACAACTTCATATCATCAGAACTGTTTTTCGTTAAAAACAGGTCTAAACTGAAAGTAAATAAAAAAAAAGTTTTAAAACAGTTCCTTTCAAAGATTTTTTTTTAAATCGGTACATAAATGAGTAAATTAATAACGAAGTACCTAAGGTAACAAACAAAATTAATACAACTGAATTGATATTGAATTGATACTGAATTGATCCTTTTGAAGTCTGTTAAAATTGTCGTAAAATAATGTTCATTCTTTTTCAGATTCTTATCAGAGCATTCCTATTTGGACGCCAGAGAACTAGGTGCCAAAGACTTGGCAGCGAAAATGCATCAACTGATTAAAAACCCTAACGAATACTTTGAATACTTCCGATGGACGAAATACTACTCGTATTACAGGAAAATGGACAGCCTTGAAACGAATCCATACTGCCTATTTTGTCAGACACTGAACGATGAACGTCTGGTGAAGGAACGGAAGGTGTATCAAAACTTTAGAGAATGGTGGGATCCACCGAATCGTTGCTGATCTGATTTCCATAGTCATATTAATATACATACACTATATTAAATATTCTAGAGAGGTCAAGTTTATCTCCTATAATAAACTCCTAATAATAAACGTTGCAGGTAAGTATAGCGACGGAATAGTTAAACTTACTCAGCTGTCTATAGCAAAATATGTATTACTTAAAATTATATTTATGCTCGATTTGGTTTTTAACTGTGTTGTGAGATGGCGCCACTGGTAAAATTAACACGCGCTAGCGTTTCATTCCATCAAAAATCCCTTTGCATAGGGAAGTTGTCTACATCGTGAGCTTTTAAATTTATCCATAATACAAGACAAAAAATTAGTTGTGTAATAATCATTTAAGTGCGAAAGTCATAAAAAAATATTGAAATTGCAATTTGTCACTCTGTAGATAACTATATAGGCTTATAATAAATATACCTTACACCTAATATCGAGATTCATTTCGTATTTTGAACCCTATTCTCAGTACAGTGACTTGAAAGAAAAGGTAAATTCTCTACAGAGCCTTAGAAATAAAAAAATGCATATACATCTGTCAAACCGATGTTCAGTTAAACATTGAGTTGTAAGTAAATAGCGCTTTATAAATGTGTAACTATTGTTTGAGCAATAAAGTTTGAATGGTCATTGGGTATTTACACATATGTTTAATACTTTATTCTTTTTCGTCTGGTAACTTTTGATAAATTCGTTTAGAAACAGTTTTCGTCCAAATAGTTTTTAATAATTATTTTTTAATAAAGCTCACTAATTTTTAATATTGCACATACAATTTCGTTTTAGGAATGGAAAATGAATCAAAATATGTGGTTATTTGAAACTCTTGTCGAAAAATCGTTGATATAAACTAATTTAGAGGAAAACATTTTGTATTGGTTAGAGTACGAGACTAACAACAAGTTTCAGAACGAAGCAGTCAAGTGTCAATCTCATCATATCAAATTCGCGGCAAAATTCTAAAGTTTTGTTTTTTGTTTGTAATCAATGAATTGAGTTTGTGGCGGGAACCGAAAAGATGGTGTCATGATTTTGTATTATTTTCTTAAACTTGTGATTCTTCGAGTGTTATAGTGTGATAATTGTGGAATATTAACTTCTACGGTTCGTTAACGTGCACGAGCGTGGGCAAATGATACAAACATTAGGAAATGCTACTTTTCGTGTTCTCTACAAAACTCGACATAAAGTTTTAGTAAAGTATCCACGGCTTTACTGAAATGGGAAAAGGGAAGGGATTCAACTCATCTTTCATCACTCTCTCCTCTATCATCATCATGTTAGATTTATTAACTCATGAATAAAAAAATCATATGGATGACAAGGCGGTATGACCATATTGGCTTTAGCCTGCCCTACGGGCAAAACGAAAAAAAAACAATGAATTGATTTAAAAACGCAGTCTGGTAAAAATACATTATTCAGCCGTAAAGTTTTTAAAGAAACATAATAGTAATGGCATATGTAAGTAAGTAAGTAGCGAGAAACGAAAACTAGAAAACGAAATCCAAAGTGGAATGATGCAGAGAAGGTAAATCAGTGTTATTTAATGTTAAATACGTACTATTGTTATATCTGCTTACCGTGAATTTGTGCAGATTGTGTTTTGGTTATTTTTGTTTCAGACGTTCTTATAGGGATTGTTTGAAAGCCAAGCAAGGATACATATAAAAAAAGCGTGGCAAGAGTGTCATTTTGTTTTCGTTAACCTGTATTTGTATTTAAAATCTGTATCACTTAGGTTAAAGTAACGGATCTGCCTGTCCACTAAAATGTGTTTGTTTTCGTGTTTTTATTTCCCTGGTCTATGTCACATTAGTCAAAAATTATGTCGGAACAATCCATTTAAATCGAACAACACAGCATACTACCAATTTTATTATTTTACAACAATACACACATCACACAGATTCGATAATAGTTACTACATCTAAATCAGCTGACAGTAGTGAACTTCGCCATCTTGAACTTATACAGGGGTCCCCGGCCGTGTGAGGAATGGATAATCTCCTTTGATATTTTTATATCTGTAAACCAACTGTACACAACGATTATTTAAAACAGTATTTCTTTTGCTCAGCTTTAGTGTTACACAGTGTGAACTTTATTGCTAAGGCTGCAGGTGTTATGTCTTTTTTGACCAAATTTCGATTATAGTATAATTTGGTATGGATGTAGCTTATAATCAACATACATAAGCTACTTTTTAACCGCGGGTAAAACTGCGGGGCGCAACTAGTAGAAAATTTTAGTCTTACACGATTAGATTCTAACCTTTATAACTATTTACAAGCTCGGCTACTAAAATGTAACTAAATATAACTAAAATCGGCTACCTTCCCGATGAAGTCAGATTATGAAAGAACAACTTTAGGGACATGAAAAATACAAATGTTAGCTACTTATTAGATTCAAACAAAATAAACATCGAAAAAAGTATTAATAATTATAAGGGCTAATCAATCATAAGATGGAAATGGATTATGTTTCGATATTTCCTTGAATTTTTTTTTGGGTGGTCACGTATGCATGTATTTTCTCCCTCAGAAATAATCGTGCCCGATCTGACAACTGAATGCATTGGTGACATGTGTAATGTGTATGTCTATATACCTAAAAATTGCATCAATTTTGCACAAACTTAACGCAACAAAAGTTTGTGCAAAATTGATGCAATTTTTAGGTATAAATGAGATTTGACAGTCACGCTGTTTACTATCACTACATGTAGTCTAGCCTTGTCGTACAAGACATAATTATGGTGCTAGTGAATAGGTAGATACTTACACAAAATGTACGAGTATCAGAAAATAGCGACTGGAACCCCGATGCAAATGTTCGTGACGTCAACGTGACAATAGCAAATGTGTAACAAATACTTATAGTAAGTCAACTCCTTTGTTGTACCGCATAATACCTACCAGGCGGCCTACAGGACGAAAAATATGCAAGGGTTGTCACAAAAACATTCCCTTATCATTTGTCATTATATTTAATCAAAATTTAAATTCCTTGAAATAATATATTTTATAAGTAAGTACAAACTTACTATATAGTTGAGTTCTGCAGTTACTGTTGCAAGTACTGTAACTAGACAGTTACAGAAACAGGTATCGCAAATTGATACCTACCAATTCCCATCCTACTTTCCTCACTGACTTACCCACCGCCTTCACACATTCTAACACACTTCACACACACACACACACACACAGGTTCACTACCAACTGAGCCACCGAGGCAGTCCAAATTTGAGTTATTCCAATTTTGTCTTTAAATTTCTAAATTTTATTTTGTTTTAGTCTGCCATTAATTTTAAGTAAAGACAGACAGTTCAAGTGGACGCCCGCGATACTGGGTTTTCCACGTGCGGGGTCCACAGTGTTTGTAAGTTGTGCAAATGGTTTGATAATAAATATATTTGTATTTGTACTTAACGCGCGCTTCTAAAGTACGCAGTAAGTAGCTAAAGTTAAATAATAAGAACTAGCTGAAGACCTCACGGCCGGCGTCTGTCTTCCTCTACAGCAGGGCTATTCACAACCATTCGGAAACGTTTCCGTTCGGATTTCAAAAACTTCAAGCCTAAATTATTCGAATTTCAGTCTATATTCTTAAGTTTTTAAACGTGATTAATTCTTTCGATCGGATTTATACTTGATTCCCTATTCCAAAATGTAAAAGTAGACTGAGATTCGAACAATTTGAGTTTGAAATTTCTGGGATCCGATCGGAAACGTTTCCGAATGATTGTGAATAGCACCGCAGATCAGGAAGACAGAGATCCGGACATACGAAAGCATATTGTCGAAGCTGAAGTATAGACGCTTAGCTGCTAACGCTCGCTCGGTCTATAATACAAGTATATACTTAAGCGTGTCGTTGCGTGATCACCAAAACGTGCAAATGATTTTCGTGTATGCGACACACCTGAACTTGCGTACCGGTACGCAATAGAAGCTGGCCGGTACCAGTACTACTACGATCGTAGAGATAGCAGTCAGGAGGGGGACACCGCTCTCCTTCCTACTGGAACTCTATTTCTACCAGTCGATGTACATTTTGGTCTTTATCTCTCTCGCTTGAAAAGTAATGGGAGTGAAAGTAGCCAAGAAACTCACGCGTCAAGAATAGGGAGTAGGGCATGAATATCGGAATCTCGGAATATCGTAATATCGGAATCTCGGAACGCGAGTTCCGATATTACAATTCCGATATTAAGTGATTCAATATCGTAATATCGGAAGCAAGTTTTAGGTTCATTTCTGAATCTTCAATTCAAGATCTCCGTCAAGTATTCAAGAAAGTGGACACGATTTACCTAAAATGCTAAATACTTTTGCAAAAAATGTTTTCGGACATGTTGAACAAGCCAAATGTGAAACAGTTTGACCGAAACAGTTATGAAAGAAAATGTAGAACGGTTTACGTTGATCCTCAACGAATTGATCTCTCTTAGAAACAGGAGATACATAAACCTTCATTGCAGAGCTTTGGAAGTTTCGAATTCAAGAGATTCAAAAAGATTCTTGGGCTCGTCAAAATACTAGGATGCTGCAGCTGCTGCAGCTCTGGGAATATTGCGCAAGCAACTTGCTAAGTTCAATATCCTCCTTGAGGAAGATATTATTAGTCGTAATACTGATGGCGCTAGTGTTATGAAAATGGGTTCATACATTCCTGGTCACTATCAGTTCTGTCTGTCTATGTGTCTGTCGCACACGGCGTTCAGCTCACCGTCATGTATACTTTACACAAGACAACGATTATCGTCGAGGACCAACTCGAATCTTTCCAGCACAAAATGGAATCCACAAGCTGTTCAGGCTCAGAAAGCGACCTTGATGAAGACTCAAGAGAGTGTGATGGCTTCAAAGTGAAACTCCCAAAAACTCGCACAGTTAATCTAATAAGGCTATCTTGCACTAAAATAAAAGAATATGATTTAAAACAATTTTTTTACTGTACTTAATCTACCATTAAAAAGAAAATGTGCAATTCCGATATTAATATCGGAATTCCGATATTGAGATCTAATATCGGAAATCAATATCGGAATTGAAAACCTTCCGATAACAATACACATGACAATACCACCATACAATCCTCACAGTTACACTTTCTCACATACACGCACACACACACACACACACTCACAAACAAACACACACACATTTGCACACATACCTAAACTCACACACATCACTGCTGACAACATTTACACAAGTACTCAATATGACATAATTATAGAACTTGCTGTAATTTTTCGAAATAATGTATAAAGTGAACACTCGCATTACTATACCCTCGACGAACATCTTAATTCGAGTCTAGGGGTAAGCTGAAAATCAGCCTTGCATAAACTGATCTAGTTTACGCAGCTCAGTGCTGAGCTTACACCCTTTGCCACCGTATTTATCTAACTATTGTATCTAATTATTTCTATTGTGTTTTTTTTCTTTGGCAATAAATATATTTTCATTTCATTTCATTTCATAATACATGCCCTAATAGGGAGCCTACGATGCCCGCATTTTGCTCCGTCTAGACGCCGAATTGACTCACTCGTAGGTTTTTGTTACACATATGATCAAAGTTCTATCAAAGTTCTCTCAAAGTTCTAGTCAAGTGAAGATAATGATGACAAATGTGATGATAAACTGATTGATTACCTGTGTTATATTTAGTACGATAATTATTGTTACGGGCTGGGTGGTGATAAAGGGAATGAAACTTCAATGTATCCGTAGATTTACTTTATTCACCAAGTACGCACACACAAACACTTTTACACTAGGCAAGCTTTACTTTTTAGGCAAGCGCAGATGGCGCTGAGCCTTAATAATGCTATGCAATAAATGTTGACCTGGCAGCCCAGAAGGGGTTTGCTTTAGGGCCCTAATTGGGACGGTTGAAGTTACGGTTAAAAAATAAAATGATTAACAGTCGTCGGTCGTCCGCGTATTTTTTTTATTTTTTATTTTTATGGATGACTATATGGGCCTCAAAAATGCTTAAAACTATGGGCGACGAGCGCAAGGGCACCTCTGAGGTACGGCCTCGGCTTGGGCTGTCGCCGAGGGAGGGGCGTCAAATTCCCCTGGCAGCCCAGAAGGGGCTTGCTCTAGGGCCCTAAGTCGTTCGCGTATTTACATATACAACTTTCAGATATCCAGAACATTCGATTAAACAATAGCGCAAGGACACAAAAAGTTGTTTATTTCCCGGAGCCACGCGTTCAATCCAGATTATTCGGACAGAATAAAAGATTAAAATAAACACTCGACTATTCAACAGATAAATACATCATAAAACCGGTGCACAAAAAATGCTTTCCAGAAAGATTTATTTTGTTTTGATTTTAACAATGGGACGCGCGCCTCGAGCGTGCTATTACTGCCTAATCTCCGTTACCTATTAGTAGTTGTAAACATCTCCACAAATTAGCGTATAGTTTCTTCATCGGCTGCGACTGGCGTAACATTATTATAATGCAATCAAAAATTATTTAAGATTGTGTTTTAGATGGTTCTAATAACGAATGATTCAGCTGAGGATTCAGTCTGCCATGATGATAGATTTATTATATGTATCCATATAAATTAGAGTATTATAGATATCCATAGGCAACGGTGATCGCTTACCTAGAGGCGGCCCGTTAGTTTGATTGCCACCTATGGCATAAAAAAAGTGTAACATTTTGATTTAGTTAGGGTTAACGATTTTACAGCTTCGCTTCGAATTTATCTTGTGATCCAATGAGAGTGTTTCGATCCCGGCATGGTTGACGTATGAACTCGTTGCCCATGAGTGGTACGAAGCATCGCGGTTGTGCAGAGTGAGAGTAAGTGGAAGTAACTCCCACACCTTTCAGTCATGTATATTAAAAAACAGTCTGGGTGTGTTCGGGCAGGGCAGGGTTGGTGTATGACAGTATGAACTTGCCACCCACGAGTGACTCGAAGCATCGCGGTTGTGTGAAATGAGAGTAAAGAAATAAAGTAAAGAAACTCCACTAAAATTATCTCCAAAAAATAAAATCTACCTCCGCCTCCAAATCCATTATAACTTTCGCGTTCGCGGAGGTAAAGGGCATTTACTTCCACCTTCGCCTCCGCTAAGACGCCTCCGTTACAACCCTATATTAATTTATGTGTCTCATTTATTCACAAGGATACTATATTATATTGTACGTTTCTTGAGCGAGAAAATAGTCAACGGCTCGTTGCTTACTCGCCAGACTGGCGGTCGGATAAGTGCCTTACCCTAAAGCATCATCGCAAGCATCGTAGCGAGACGCATCGTTAATAGAACTCGACGAGTCAGAAATAATTCACAAATCATTAAATTACAAGAAAATTTTTGATGATATGTGTACTGTTGATACTTGCACGTTGATAATCACGGTCTTATCCGAGTATCTCGATTGATTAGATACGATGTCCTCGATAGGTGGGGACTTTAACGATTATATGGTAGAGATAGTAGTATCTACTAATGCTCACCAGTGACAGCATGGTTGTGATACAGCGCGTCCAACTACTGCAATTTAAAAATAGAATCGTCAGTGTTAGTAAGCAAAAAAATAACAGATTTCAAAATAGAACTTGAAAATGAGGTTTTTAAAGAAGTTAATGCTTTTATCGTTCCTAAGTCTAATAGTGATGTTTGTTTACATATCAGTGGATACCGCTTCAAAGTCGATCACTAAAAGAATCGGTCCAAAGAGCTTTACAGAAGTTTTAAATGCTGATGAACCTGAAATAACAACCCAGGAAGTTTTAAGTGACAGAAATTTTGATGATCAAGTTGAAAACACAACACAGTTAAAATATATCCTGCAGTGGACTTCGGCGAGAAATGTACCTTTCATGTTTATGGGAAAAGGACGACAAGGCTTCATTGACAGAAAATGTCCATACACGAACTGCTTCGTTACTGACGATAAGAAATATTTTGGAGGAGATATCACTAAATTTGACGTTATAGCCTTTTGTGGTCCAGAAGTTATTCGGATGAGTAACGCAAGGCTGCCGAAAGAGCGTTCTCCGCACCAAAAATATGCCTTTGCATCGATTGAATCATCAGACTATTACCCAGTGTGCTCCAAAAAATTCGATGGTTTCTTCAACTGGACGTGGACATATAGATTAGACTCTGAAGTCAGATGGGGCTACATGGTAGTAAGAGATGCGAACAATAGGCCTATTGGGCCGCAAAAGGACATGCATTGGATCAAATTCGAAGATATGGATCCTGTGAGTGATAGATTGAAAGAAGAACTAAGTACAAAAACCAAAGCTGCTGCTTGGTTTGTCTCCAACTGCCGTTCGAGAAGTAAAAGAGAACAGTTTGTTAAAGAACTTCAACAGCAGCTCAAGCAATACGATCTAACAGTAGATGTGTACGGAAAATGTGGACCTTTAAAATGTTCACGTGGTGATGAGTCTGCCTGCTTTAAGTTAATCAAAGAAAAATACTACTTCTATATTTCTTTTGAAAATGCGTTCAGTGAAGATTATGCTACAGAAAAACTGTTAAATGCTGTGCAGAATTACGCCGTACCAATTGTTTATGGCGCGGCTAATTATTCAAGGTAAGAATTAGTATTGGTGGCTAAAAGTAAAATTTATGCAGAAGAAGAGCGCCCAGTTAAAAAAAAATCACATGTACCTCATCAATCATTTGTAACTGGCTGTACCTCATGATTTTACCCGCTATCCTTAAGAGTCCCGCGACGCTCTGAAATTTCCATACAAACGCGCTTGAAATCATTTGTCAGATTTTGATGAAATTTAGCATGTACAATTAAATTAACTATATCTCCGCCCCTATGGTCTTGGTTTTTTTAAAAAACGTCCTCAAGAGAAAACAGAGCAATGAAAAAATCCGCATTTGAAAGGGGTTACTTATGACTTATTTATTCAATTGATAGACAAAGCAAATCAAAAATCCGTTTACTTATGGAGGTTGTCTACATCATTAGCTTTTAAATGAGTCCATAATACAAGGGAAATTCTTATTTATTTAAGAATGATTACAGATGTGCAAAAGTCATAAAAAAAAATGAAATTGCACTTTGTCACTCTGTAGGTAACTTTAGAGGCTCGTCAGTATCATTACTTGCTCTCTTCGCTCGTTGTCTTCTTCTAGACGAAATGGCTATAGAAAACCTTAAGCCAATGCGAAGTTAGTCTAAAGTGATCGCCGAACTCTTAAGGTGCTTACCGCTGAGTTTCTAGACTTTTTTGTTAATTCGAATAATAAAGTTAGCTTGAAACAAAATTTTTTGAAATCTCTTTTTTAGGCATTATTTTCCCTATTACTTATTAGTTTTGCGCTTTTACGCCATCTCAATGATGCGATCTACGAAAGAGCATACTTGCCTAGTAGAGATCGATTCACTCACGACCCAAAGACATCCAGACTATACCTATCGGGGAACAACCACTCAGACAGAGCATTACATACTCTAGTGTGTGTGAAGAAGACTAAGTAATAAACACACTCATATAATTATTATCTTTCACATCTATAGTAGTGTGATTAACTGCATTACATGACATGTGATTGTCAAAGTGATAATATTATCTATTAATCGTAGAGCCATCAATAATTAATCATAAAAGCTTTTATTATATTTTAACATAAAAAAAATATAAATTTTAATATCAATCAGATAATGCAAAGTTAATGCATTCATAGTGTAAGAAATAAATCGCTAGTTTTTTGCTAAAGTACCTACCTAACATCTAATTAAAACCACTTCAAAAATTCTTTACGCCTTGTTTCCCTAGGGATTGGCAGAGATCTGTTACAATACCCACAAGTCGCCGGACGATATCCAGGCTCAAGTCATAATTGCCAACTAATATCACTAGTGGCACTGTGGGCAGTAGACCTCGCAGCTGACGTCAGTCTTCCTCAACAGGTCGCATTCCGCAACCGATTGTCGTGAAATTATATTTATAAAAAGAAAAAATACCAAAACCTAATATGACAAAAAAAAATCAAATAATTGTTGAACCTACTCACAAAATTTCAAAAACAAAATTTCAGAATCGGTTAAGAGTCCGGCGACCACTTTAGACTAACTTCGCATTGGCTTAAGGTTTTCCATAACCATTTCGTTTCGAAGAAGATGACGAGCGAAGAGATCAAGTAAAGATACTGACGAGCCTTTAAAGTTACCTACAGAGTGACAAAGTGGAATTTATTTATTTTTTATGACTTTTGTACTTCTCTAATCATTCTTAAATAACTAAGAATGTCCCTTGTATTATGGATTCATTTAAAAGCTAATAATGTAGACAACCTCCCTATGTAAAGGGATTTTTGATTTGCTTTGTCTATCTATTAAATAAATAAGTCAAAAATGACCCCTTACAAATGCGGAAATTTTTCATAGCTCTATTTTCGCTTGAGAACGTTTTTTTAAAAAAACCAAGAATATAGGGGTGGAGATATTGTTAATTTAATTGTACATGCTAAATTTCATCATAATCTGACAAATGGTTTTCAAGAAATTTGAGAAGCGCGTTTGTATGGAAATTTCAGAGCGTCGCGGCCCAGAAAGATAGAAATCTGGACAGAATTCGGACATAGGAAAAAGCATTTACGTCGCAGTTGAAACAGGCTTTGCTCGCTAACACTCGCTCCTTCGATAAATGCGAAAGTGAGTTTGTTTCTTTGTTACGCTTTCACGCCTTATCAAGGTATAGTACTTACCCGATCATCAAGAAATGTTGCATAAACGTCGTTCGGGGTAGGGAAAAAGACCAAGTAAGTAGGCGTAGTATAAAATAGGTAGTATAAAATCAAATTAAAACCAAATGTCTGTATCTAGGTGGGTATCGAGGATACAATTATTTTTTAATTTTAATTACTTCAAAGTAATAAAATACTACCAACTTCATCGGAACAAGGAACAAGTAAAAAAAAATCTGACACCAATTCTTATCAACACCGGTTTTCATCAAACATAACTAAGAACACTCCCGACTAATTCACCTTTCAAACAAACAAAAAAAAAAATCAAAATCAAAATCGGTTCAGCCGATCAGAAGCTACGATGCCATAGACAGACAGGCACACACAAATACACACGAGACACGTCATACTTATAACCCAACGTCGTTTTTGCGTCGGAGGTTAATAACAGCCACTACCCAGAAGAACAGGCGAGAAACTGAGGGGCATATTTTATAAGTACATAACCCAGAGAAATGCATCAGATAACAATTGACCAAATACGCAGTCTGTTACCAATCTTCATCAAGTCTCATTGGTTAACATCACACAATATGACGATCAAAAGCAATTTATCGTTGATTTTTTAATCGACTTCCAAAAAGGAGAAGATTCTCAATTCGACTATGTTTCCTTAACATTTTTTTGTATTTATGTTCCGCGATGACGCCACAAATTGTGAATCGATTTTAATGATTCTTTTTTTGTTTGGTAGATCATATTTTAGAGGAGGTCCCATATAAATTTTATCAAAATCGGTCAAGCAATTTTTAAAATATTTTAAAAGTCTAAAAATTGTTTACATGGATGACGAATTATAGGATGGGAAGTCGGTTTCTTAAGCTTTGTTTTTTTATTCGCCGGTAATCTGAAACTCGAACATCTCTCATAATTATATACGAGTAGAAAAGCCCTATATAATTTTGACAGATGTTTCATAAAAGTAGCACATCTACATTTCGTCGTATTCAACTAGTTTAATGAAAAGGGTTCACTGCTCCCAAAGTCAACCAATGCCTCTTACAGAAAAGCAATTTTAGATAAAAACCGACTGCAAGTTATGATTTACCTCACAATCAATCAGAAATCAGCAATATTTATTGTAAAAAAAAATTCTAAATGGTGGATGAAAATCACTTTTACAAATAAATATTATAAAGCCCACCAAAAACCCGCTTTCCACCTCTTGATTCCATCATAACATCAGCTCTAAATTATAAATAAAAAAAATATTAAAAAAAAAAAAACCAAATTATAGTTTTGCCATCCGAACTACTTCTACAAATTAATATGCATAAGTACAAGTTTCATTTCGATAATATAAAAATAACATAAGTACGTTCTCTTTTCCAGATTCTTACCAGAGCATTCCTATTTGAACGCCAGAGAGCTTGGCGCCGAAGACTTGGCAGCGAAAATGAATCAACTGATCAAAAACCCTGACGAATACTTTGAATACTTCCGATGGACGAAATATTACTCGTATCACAGGAAAATGGACAGCGTTGAAACGGATGAATACTGTCTATTTTGTACGATACTGAACGATGAACGGCTGGTGAAGGAACGGAAGGTCTATCAAAACTTTAGAGAATGGTGGGATCCACCGAATCGTTGCTGATGTGATTTATGTAGTCATATTATTCTACACTATAATAAATATTCTAGAGAGTTTACTAATAAACGTTGCAGGTAAGTATAGCGACGGAATAGTTCCACTTACTCAGCTGTCTAAAGCAACATATTGCTTAAAAATTATATTCATGCTAGATTTAGTTCATAACTGTGTTGCGAGATGGCGCCACTGGTAAAATGAATACGCGCAAGCGTTTCATTAACTGCAAAGCTGGTTAAGAGGACTGCGACACTGAATTTTCCATTCAAATGCGCTTGTAGAATTTTTTGATGAAATTTGGCATGTATAATTAAAATATGTACAGTATAATTATTTTAAAGAGATAAATTTTGCCCCCTTTACTACTTATACGTTGTATAGTTTCGGGCTACTCAGACTGTGTTTCTGTCTGTCTTTGTTCTTTGTACTGTCTGTCTTTTTAGACCAAGTTGGAAAAAAGAGAAAAGACTAAAACTATTTCGAGACTATAAAACGTTTAAGGGGATGTACGTTTGTAGGAGGTAATCTTGTGTAGTCTGATTCTTAACCGACTACGGCAAAGCAAAAAGGAAGGGTATATGTTTTTAACGAGTCCATAGCCATAAGGAGATTTAGTAAAAAAAACTTTATAACAAAACCTAGTTACGTATGACATACTTTCTCATGTTAAAAGTATCTAGATTATATTCTTTACCACTTTCTTTTTCAAATTTTGTATTAAAGTCAAAGTATAAATGTCTTTATTCAATTGAGTATCGAAGATACACTTTTTTTTATGAGCGTCAAAATTACAAAAATGACCTTGTTCGGAAAATCAGACACTACCCAGAAGAACAGGCAAGAAACTTTGGGGCTTTGTTTGTGTGTTTAGCGAGGCATTTTCCGTACTTAGCCACTTGATTGGGCTATTGTGCGTGACTTTTCTTCCCTTCCTCTTACTCCAACCAGCCCAGCAGGCCTAGCATGTTCAATTCTTCTCGTCACTTTTTGTCGTGTGAGAACGTGACAAGGCTATGTGTAAACCAACGTCTGTCTCTATAAAAAAGAGTCGACATACCGTGTTCGCGTTACACATGCTAGGCCAGTCCTCCCAGAAGGTTAGCAGCCCCCGATGATCAGCCATGCTCCTGCATTCTGCAACTGAGAGGCTTATAATTAGCTTTTTAACTGACCTAGAAGGTACAGACTCCTTGCGACATTTATTATCCAGTGATTTGAATGCGTCACTTATTTCTATACGTAATGTATTTTTAGTATTGAATTTCCTTACGTACATTGATAACAGTTAAATTCCTGTTTTTTTTTTTTTAATTATTAATTTGGACAGTTTTCTATTTATTGGTGTTTTTTAAAACGACGGAAATATTCTAGTATATCATTTTACTAATTATTTATTATTTATCTCTATTTGACCATCTTTTATTATTGTAACAACACTGAATTCGTGATAACAAAATTAGCTGTCCGCCGAGGATGACTAAAGGATGACTAATTTTCTGTGGACCAGCTGTTTTTTTCGCGATTTCAATTTTAGTTAGTAGTTATTAGTAGTAAGTGTGATAAAGTTGGTAGAAATAACAAGTATACAGGGGGTATCCTAAAATATGTCCATCGCGTCTTTTAAAGAAACACCTAGCGTAAACTACAAAAAACTATGTACACAAGTAACACAACTAAATACACAATCAACAATTGAAGTTAGTTTGTACAATATATGTACTTATTCGTACTTGTAGAAGTTCTAGCGTACATTCATCTTAGTACGAAAAAGAGTGGCCTGTAGCGCGTACGCATTCTAAAATAACGCGCTGGAAAAACAATGAAATTTAATGGTTTCCTGGTTTGTGCAGTGTTGTGTTTAATAATATTTTTTACCATTTACTCAACTCTAAGAGATATAAAAGATGTGAGAGTGGCAAAACAGATTGAATTCATAAAACGAGTTGTGTTAAAAAACTCTATTGACAAAAAATCTACTGACAAAATTAATGATAATAACAACAACATAGACAATAATAACAATATGAAATATATTTTACTGTGGACGGATACGATTGCTAATGTACCTTTAGTGTATATGGAAAACGGACAAAATATTTTTTTGTCAAGAAACTGCACTTACGTCAACTGTTTTGTTACGCACAACAAATCTTTAACAGGATCTTATACGAAGTTCGATGCAATAGTATTTTCGGGACCCGAGATAACCTTAATGCGAGTTAATGAATTCGGCTTCCCCAATAGAAGATCAGTGCATCAAAAATATGTCTTTGCCAGCATAGAATCAGCAGCTATTTACGGGGTAGACTCTGATTCCTATAATGAATACTTTAACTGGACTTGGACATACAAGTTGGATTCCGACGTAAGGTGGGGCTACATCGTCGTTAGAGATTTGGAAAACAACATAATCGGTCCAAAAACTGATATGAATTGGTTGAAATTAGAAGAAATGGATCCTGTTACAGACGATTTTAAGAATAAACTGAAAACTAAGAAAAGAGCTGCTGCATGGTTTGTTTCCAACTGCCAATCGCAGAGTGGAAGAGAGCAGGGGGCTTACCACAACCTCTTAAAACATCATTAATTAAGCCTTACTTCGTAATTTCGTACCATGACCACCCTAAAAGTATTCCTGTTAAGTTTTGATATCGCTTAGCAGTTTTGATGACGTCACTCGATTTCGTTCATTCAATCCAAGGAACATTTGTTTAAAAACCGTACTACGACCTTTAGAGTATTCCTGCCGAGCTGTCAAAATAGCAGGAATGATACAAATGACAACGATTGTTAAAAAGTTGCTCTCCGTGTAACTTTTTCTATTTATAAGTGAGTTTTTGCTGTGTTTCTGAGGTTCTATTTGTAATATTTAGCAAGATGGTCGATGATTTGGAAACTTTCGAGTTTCTCGAAGCAGATAATAGAAGCTCCGTACTACGAAGGACGCCTTCGGACGGGCTCCAGAATAAATTTCAACCCATTTTCACATAGATTTTTTGTTGGCTAAGTCAGCTCCTCTTGATGCACTTGCTTCTTCTTAGAGTGAGCCTTCGCCTGCAGACTCCTATTAAAGCCCGCAGCGATTTCACTGTGGGTTTTTAAAAAGTCTCACATGATATCGAACTGCTTCGCTGAGACTCTGCGGCCGCTGTGACAAATTATTCTAAGCATTAAATTCTAGATATCACCAAAATAATTTTCACAAACTTTAATTGGATACAGCAATTGAATTTTAATTTACCTTCATGATCATAGGTAGATTTAATTTACGTTTTTGAGGGGAACCGAAAAGATGGTGTCATGATTTTGTATTATTTTCTAAAAACAAAACTCGCCTTTACTGAAAGAGGGAAAGAGGAGCGAGATTTATCTCATTTATCATCATCTTCATCAGAGATTTAATGAAAAATGTTATGACAAACATACGGAAGACTATGGTGGTATGGCTATGTTGCCTCTAGCCTGCCTTATGAGACAAAACAAAAAAAAATCGTTTTTGACATTGTTCATACAACCAAGTGTCGCCAGATGTTTCTTAGGAGCGATTGTACGCGGGTGAGGAAAATAAAAATTCTGGAAGAAAATAATAAGAAATCATAGTGTTTTTACTTGCAACTTGTAAAAACCGTAAGTGTAATTTCCCTGTATCGATAGGATATTGTAGGCACGATTTCGCTATGCGGTCGTACTATTGTACGACCCCGATTGTACGATTTTTACATGGCAAAAATCGTATAATTACGATTGACGTCGTACATCTGGCAACACCATACTCCAAAATACGCAAAAGTACCACAGAGTGTATATAGGCACTTGTATCGTACATTCTTTTGACATCACTGTAGCAGGAGTAAAAACGTTTTAAAACATTATTGTTTTCAATGCTTGTGGTATGATACAAAACAATACTTATTAAGGAATGTAACAAAACGTTCCTGCGCAATGATGTTTTTGTAAAAGTTCATGGTAAGCCCCCAGTTCGTTAGTTATCTTCGAAGAGAACTATATCTATACAAGCTTTATATAGACCACAGAATACGCCCTATTACATAGGTCCAGAAGGATAGTCTTCATACAAAACACGATTTTGAAACGTGTCAAATTTATTTTGGTACCTTAATAAAACCTTTTTTTCTATACGTGATGAACTTGCCATTAAAAAGTGGTTACCCGATTTAATTGGGTAAACTATACAACGATCAGAGTTATTTCAAAGAAATCACAAGACCGGAAACAAAGTATTAGACCAGCTTAGGCCAGAGCTAAACTACACACAAAGGCTTACCCAGATCTATTTATGACACTGTACTACAAACTAATATTATAGATTGTATGTAAACCTTAACTAAAATCAGAATAGGTAAAAGGTAAGAATTCAAGTAAAAATCAAGAGTACGAATTTGAGTTAAAATCAATAGTAATCCCTTTAATCTTATTTACACATAAATTTTGTGATGTAGTATGTGGAATATCTGGCAGAGTTAGCTGCAGTGTGCAAATCAATATTATATTAAGCGTTTATTAATTAAACAATTATTTTACGAAATTACATTTTCTTTATTCTCTTGACGCTACATGTCAACCTATCAACAACACGGTAGTCAGGGTAACTAAACTAAATAAAAACTCTAAATATCTATGACAAATTTACACATTATCTTTATTTACATCATACATTTATGTTATTTTTTCGGCAATAAAATAACATTACATTTACATAAAACTGACGCCTGCTTGTCATGATATATCTCTGTTACGTATCTTTCTTTCTTGCGAAAGTGCGCAGAGCAAATTGTTGAAAGGCGATGAGGTTTCCACTAATTTTCATATTTACTTTGGTGATTTTTTTTTAATTATTATTAAATTCATTTATATCAAATTAAAAAGATTCATATTAAAAAAAAAACAGTCAGTTACATTACAAAATATTTTAAAAATTTAACTAGAACTCATTTAAGTACTAAAAATTGAGCTCACTGCTGAAAATCACACGGGATGCACAGCGACAACGTGAGCTTGCAACAGTGAGCTATTTGTCCACTGATCCTAAAGATCCTTAAGAATCCTAAAAATAATTTATTGGGAAAAGATAAAAATACCTTGTGGCAACACTTTTTCAGCAACTTTTCGCTCTGCTGACATTAAGAATTAATTACAATTATTAGCTTTTTAAAGCACATAAAAATATATTTAAGACTTACGAGTGATATGTGACGTTGCCTTTTTTTACTGTTTTGGATATTCTGAAATTTCGGCATGAATGGACTACACAGTTCACCATACTTATTGGTTAGTTGGGAGACGTAAGCGCTACTGGATGACATCGAAGACTGACTAGTGAATTGGTTGACTTGCAATGGTTTGGTTGCCTTTTTTTGGAATCATTATTTTTGACCGATTAGGGGTCTTTCTTCTATGTCTATGATATAGACGTGTATGGTAATTGTGGGGTCCATGTTTGTACACGAGAGAAGGAAGAACTTTGTGATCAAAAGATAGCCAGTGAATACTATTTTTACTTGTCTTTTGAAAATGCGTTTAGTGAAGATTACGTCACTGAGAAGTTATTACGTGCATTGAAAAATGATGCAGTGCCGATTGTTTTAGGTGGATCAAATTATACAAGGTTAGTTTATCTTCACTACTATATCTAACTATAATATAACTATAATACCTAACTTACTGTCTAACTCATAGGGTTATTTATGTAAGATTAATTAAGTAAGAATAATGAGAGCCTTGCCAACAAACTTTTTATAAAGTTTGGCATGCTAGGTGTTTGTAACCTTTTGAAAATTTTAAGGAAATAAATCATTATTATTATTATTATTATTATTCATTTGGATGTTTTGAATTAATGATTATGTCCTGGGGGGTGATTCAGTTAATCATAGCCGATACTTAACTGAACCGTTGACGTTGCGTTTGTCAAAAAAAAAACGGCTGGTGAACAGCTCAGCATCTCTAATGGTTCACAAGCGTGTGAGCTAGAGCTCAACCGCTGCTCTACCCGGCTGAAAACGACTGACGTCACTGCTACGTAGCTAGGATGTTTCTGCGGGGCGATTCACTGAGGCCACTTCAATTAATATATTGATTACGTAAATTGCATCAAGATGGGTGCATCTTATTAAAGTTGCCATATTACCAACACCAAAGATTTACTATTTTATGTGCTAATTACTTAGTTTAAGGCTTCGGGCACACTGACGCAAATCGTGAATAGTTGCGTCTGTATTCGTCTTGTATGGACGAACAGAGTCGCAACAATTACAGCATGTCGAGTCAATCTGTTTGAAGCTTAAATGAAAAATTAGTAGGTTTAAGCATGTACTTAGTAAAAGAACTTACTTATTTTATTTGTATAAGTACTTACTGAAAAACTTATTTTCACATTTTATATCATCATTATGTATCATCAGCCTATCTAATGTTTGTCCATTCCACTTGACTGCATGCAGGGCGCCTCTAACCTAACCGTAGGGATAGTAACTAACTTACTCTATGACTCGATAAGTATTTTAAAACCCTATTGTGTCTTCGTTTCGGCTCAGAATAAATAACAGTACAAGTAGGTACCTACAGAAGAATTATGATGTCACAGTATATAAGCATGCGAATTTAAACCTACTCATAGCGTTTACCGATTCTCTTTCTAGAATCGCTAACGCTACAAGGCTTGTTGTTGATTGAACGAGTTAACATGACATTTTTAAAACTCGTATTTCGTCCGATCACCAGCATCTCTAGCATGCGTGCGCCGCAAAATTCTTCTCGTCACTTTGTCATGTGAGAACGTGACAAGGCTATGTCTAAACATACGTCTGTCTTCGATAAAAAAGAGTCAACATACCGTTGTTGTGTTGCGCATGCAAGGTCTGCTGGTGAATTAGCTTAACTGATTCTATAAACAGAATCGCTTGGAAAGGATTTCAACCTATCAAACATTTAGAAAACATTAGCAATGCCAGAAATTTAAATTATAAATGTTAAAGTTGTCTGGGGCCATTTGTCACTCAAGTCTGTATATCGGGTAAGGAGTTGTTAGAAAGCAAAATGTTATGGGTAGTAGAATGCCCTAAAGGTGTAGTGTGATGCATTACATTAGTGTGTACGTTGTTGTTTAATATGGAGGTACATTACAGGTAAGTATAAACTACCTATTTATTCTTTATTTCGTTATTTTTATGTAATTGTGCTATGCAGCACTTTTTGGCTTTTCCAGTGACTATTCTTTAATAAAACTCGATAAAATCTGCAAACAGAATAACATTTTTGCTAGCGTTAGTCGCACGCCAGTGGCCCTATTCGGAGATTTGAGATTTTCATCTCACCATTTTTCGTCCTTGTTGCTCTCGTTCGAAACGTCATAGGTGTCAGAGTGACCAAGATAAAATCTCATCTCATCTCACGCGCAGGAATAGCCCCCCTGGTCCTACGCGCCAGTAACTCTTAGCTGAATTCCATGCAGAGGGCCAACCTATGTTATTGGCGCTGTGTACAACGCAGAGTGCGCTAGGCCTGGTTTCAGGTCCGCGAATTAAAATGGCTTGATTCAACCACTTTTTTCAGATATTTTTATCTGAGTTAATAAAGCAGACTCATATTGCAAGGAAGAGGCCCCCTACCCCTATCTTTACCTGAATACATCACTGATTTATTTGACACAAAAACTTCTTTCCCTAAGCGAAAGCGCACACTATGCGACAGCTTGAAGACTAAACGCGATGATAGGCTGCAGCCAACAATATTCTTACTTTTTGTTCAAAATTCTACGCAGTTGACACTTGAGTCGCAGAGTGGAAAGAACAGAGTAGTTGGTCATCGGCCACGGACATGGTGCGTGGACATACGGTGTATATGCGAAGACACGCCCATGCAAGACGATTAGATCTAAACGACAGCTATGCGTCTAGTCGCAGCGACAAGAACGTGTCCACGCAAGCTGTGCATTTGCGCTGGCACTTATGTTATAGCTACTTACTTTTCATTTCTAATGTCATTTTCAAGTATGCTGTCAATTTTGACTGTTAAACCCGAACTTTTTTGAATTACATCGAAAGAGCTAAACGCTGCACTTATATGGCACATTGTTCTTGTGCAGCTACGGAACGGCTTACGTACACCATGGTCACGCGGGCAACACGTAGTGACGTCAATCGATGCTTAAGCAAGACCGAAATATGTTATTAACAAATAGTTCGAAAGAGATGGATGACGATGACGAGTGACGTCATTACGTGTTTGCTCCCGGAATGCTAGATCCATGATCCAAAAAAACAAGGTCTAGCATTCCAGGCGCAAACACGTATGACGTCACTCGTCATCGTCATCCGTCTCATTCATACTATTTGTAAATGACTTATTTCGGGCATCGATTGACGTCTCACGTGGTGCTCACGTGACCGAAATGCTATTCCTGCCGGAGCATATTATTAATCCATGGCTAGACTTTGGTAGACCTAGACCTAGGTAGAGTATTTACTACTAAAAATTAATAGCATGTTTAAAATAAGTGCTCTGCTTTTTTCCATGTCAATAACAAATTCAACAGTGACATAAATATGTCTTTTAAAGGCTTACAAGTTAAATAAAATGCACAAACAGTTATTTTAATATTACGATAAGTAGGTATGTATATTTTATTATTAAATAGGTACGAGTAAATACATTAAAAATTAAAATTTACACAATGAACTCACTGAAAATGCAGTCAAACTTATTAAAACATGTACCTAGCCATAAGTTTCGGAAATATGACCACGATATGACCACTGCCAATCCCTTCGAGGAAAAAGACGTGACGTCCTCTTTTCTTATCAGAGGGCAGGGTGTGGCGATATCACAGATCTATTTTTTTTTTACTGACGACATGTTACGTTATCTCTTAGGCCATTAGATCCACCGCCAGGCTCCACCGGTAGAGCAAAAGCTATTTTTTCTGCAAGCGTGAGTCTGTTAGAACATGAAGCAGTTCGTGTTTCGCTGTCGTATGTTTGCATCGCTTCTGGTCCGTTTCTGCTAGGTTTTATGACACCGCATCTTGAGAATTTACAAGGAATTTATTAGTTAATCCGGCAACATTTTGTAAACGTCATGTAAATATAGATAACATGGATGGACTGGTCATTGATCAAGTCAATCAATCATGAAGTTTCAAAGACGTTTAGCTATCAGGCTATTATCACGCTATCCGCTACCGGAACCGGCAACGATGAGTTATTGGGACGGCCGGTTGCGAGAAAATGTATAGACTTTCTAGCCAAATGGGATCTCAATGTAACAAAACTAATATTACAGTAAAGTGGTACTGCTCACAGCGTAATTTTACTAGGTACCGGGCGCTCATAACCGATCACCGATCTTATGCAACAGACGACATCATGAGTTCGGATGGGTGACCGCAAGTGGCATTTACAACTGAGTGCTACTGTGGCTCGGATGGCACGTTAAACCGTAGGTCTCGGTTGTTTGCTATAGTAGATAAAGTAACAACAATAACACTAAGCCATGTCAGAAGCCAATATTGCACCGGCTACGGCATTGCAACCACAGACTTTTAAACTGTAATGCAGGTATTTAAATATTTATGGAATCTATGTTGTCTATGACGTGAATGATAAAGTACCTAGAGTTTGAACGTTCCTCTTTTAACTTGATACTGGCAAATGCACAAGACGTGCGACGCCAAATTCCCCAATGCGGGAGAGCAAAAAAAAACGCTACTCTAGTTTCTTTATAAATAAAACCTACCCATAGATTCAAACGCTTCAGCAACGTGTCACTAACGTGTCACCAACGTGTCACTAACGTGTCACCAACGTGTCACCTACACCAACATACAGAAATAAATCTAATATTCTCTCTCACTCTTACCCTCTCTCTTCCCTATTATATGTCCCACTCTCTCATGGTGACGTCAGCTTAGTCTCCTATTCTTGACGCGTGAGATGAGATCTGGTCACCTTCTTTCTCGTCTTTTCAAGCGAGATAGACAAAGACCAGAAAATATCTCGAATTATAGGAATAGGTACCCTGTATACTTACTTTTCTCCTTCACTTGGTTCTATCTTCGACATTGTCTTAAAACAATACCTACATAGTTTAATAGCTTTAAATTATGTCTAATGTTTAATAAATAGCTCTACATCAACTTATATTTTATTTGGAAAAACCATGTAAAAACCTATTTAAGTATGCTTTTTTCTTTTGATCATTGTACGTTTCGTATTTCTTGCTAAAAATAAAACTAGTACTTTATTTATTTCTTCCTTTTCTGTTTTTTTTCCCTATATAACCTGAAAACCTGTAAATTAAATAGGTAATTAGAAATCTATTACTATTTTCCATGGACGTATGCTATTTTTCTAGGAACAAATTTTCCTTGCCTACTTGACATAAATCAAGTCAAATTGTTAAAATACATAATACCAAAGAGTATGTAATATAGATACATAATACCAACATGCAAGTTTAATTGATTTACTTCTATGATATTGACAAAATGCAACAATATGAATGAAAGTAGATATATGTTTAGCATAGAATAAAGGAATGTAACAAGGAGAGATGAGAGTGGGCGCTGGCAGTTTCTTGGGAATAAACAGTCCTATTTGATATCATCATTTATCATTAGCATTCTCCAAGGTCTAGTGAGAGTAGGAACAAAGTATACTCAGTTGTGGCCCCAGTTAACGTACTATCTCTTTACCACTTTACCTTTACCATTCCATAATATATCTACGCGGCGCTAATTCGACCGGGCCGACTGATTATAACAATCTCTCTAGGCTGACACATGTGCACTTCAGTAATTTACTATAAAATTTTCTTTACTGGATTCGCTGGATTACTTATCGGGTTCTGGACTTTTCGCGTCGATGTTTGTCCTCTTGTAGGGCTTGTATTTTTGTTCAATATGCAATAGAATCACTTGTTTTCTGCAGAAAAATTAGAAGACCACACATTCAACAAAATCACTACTTTGTTTGGCAAAAAAGTAAAAGTTGCGTTACTAATTTTGTATCAATTGCGGACACTCGTGCATTTTAACAAACCGATAAAGGTTATTACACCACCATTATTTTAGTTGAATACTCAAAGAAACACCAGTTTAATAAAATAAACAAAAATTTGTATTTTCTGATTCCCGGCAAAAATACTCAAGTTTTTTTTTTTAAAGCTTTCGTGACCATGGAAACAAAATCCTTCAGTATTGTTTATGGTGATGTAAATAAATTCCGGAGTACTTATTGAAATTTTTTAAGTTCCTTTCAATAAATTATTTCCCATATTGTATTTAATTTTGCATCTTTCAACTGTATAGTGTCGCTATGTTACTGTGCTTCATCGCGTTGCCGCGTCGGTCTGAAAATAAATCACGTCACTAGTTCACAATAAACAAAGAGGAAGACTTTAAACTTAATAAAATTACACAGACTTTAAAGTTTGGTTATGAACTAGAAACAGTAAAACAATACAATTGGTTTTTTTGTTCTTACCTCTTATTATTACCCGACTGCGCAAGAAAGAGGGTTATGTTTTTTCTAAAGAGTATTGGGGATTACACTAAAATTTGACCATGTTATTGGCTGTCCCACGTATCGAGATAGGGAGCAGATATTCTATGGTATCAATCTATGTGTTTCAAACACTATTTTATCAAGCTATTGTGTTTCATACTATGGTGGAAAATTCACTATAATCTGTTGACAACACTGGGCTACCAGAAGCTACTAATAAGTAATCACAATACTTACTTAATATTATAAAATCGAAAGTTTGTGAGTGTGTAAGAGTGTATGTTTGTTACATCGTCACGCTCAAACGGATGGACGGATTTTGATGAAACTTGATAATGAGGTAGCTTATACCCTGGATTAACACATAGGTTACTTTTTAACCGCGGGTAACACCGCGGGGCGCGGCTAGTATTACATAATATAGATGCAATGGAGTGGCAATATGATTCTGACACCATTTGCCTCGATCGGAGCGCACGTCGCACTATGGAATGACCATGGAATAACCACGGATGAGCGCACCTTTATTTACTGTTAAGGAGTTTTTGGTGGGAGCCAAAAAGATGGTGTCATGATTTTAAATTATTTACTAAAACTTGTGATTCTCCGAGGAATAATAATAGTGGATTATTAACCTTTACCGGTTTGCTATGGTGCACGAGCGTGGATAAATTAAACAAGCATTATTAAATACTACTTTGCGTGTTTCCTACAAAACTCGGCTTAAAGTTTCAGTAAAGTATCCACAGCTTAACTGAATCGGGAAAAGAGGAGGGGTTCATCTCTTTTATCATCACCCACTCCCTCATCATCTTCAATATAGATTTAACGGATACGGATGACTAGGCGGTATGGCCATGTTGGCTCTAGCCTGCCCTATGTAACAAAACATTTTTTTTTTAATTATTGAGCCACAGATCAATTTTTTTTTGTTTACATTCTACGTCTGCGGCTTACATTTATTTTGTGAATGAAGTTCACTCAGAGTGCAAATTTGCCTATTCAAAAACAACCGTAACATAACGGCAAAATTGCCCCAAAACCCAAAGGGCAGAAGCAAATTAGCATAGTAAGTAAATACTCTTTGAAGTAGATTATAGTTGGTCCTTGCCTCGAGTTTTGATCGTTAAGAAAACTTTTTTTGTTTTCATTTTTAGCTCTAAACATTTCAATAGAGCGCTACTGGCGGAAACGTTATGAAACCACAGACATCCAATACAGTAGTATTCTGTACACAAAGTCTGTCTAAAGAACTAAGTTAAATGTATGGAGCCAAACGAAAACAAAAAAGTTTTCGCTAACCATCAACACTCGCGGTAAGCCCACAGCTTTTCTCAGCTGTCGAGATTTTTGTTTTGTATTTGAATGACAACTCATGACAACTGAAGATAACACCAATAGATTTATTACATACAAAAAATAATATTTATAAATTTAATAGTTTAATAGTTCATAATAAAGTTATTCCTAATCGTAGAATGTAGTACTTACGTAATTATTTTACAGGGTGGAAGTAAGGAAAGTGACTGGCATCATTCGCACACCTACATGCATGACAGCGTGAGTAGCTAAGTACAGACCAGAAACCATTATTTTTACGTAACTTCACAAAATACCTTGCTGCTATAAAGTGTGCCATGCCTTTGTTCCCACGAAGGTAACCACCGTAGATTTTCAAGGAAAAACTCCATCAAAATGATAAGTAACTATACATTTCTTCACTTACACCACTCATTCGCACCGCAAATTTTTAGCACATTTCTAGTGGACAGAAAACCTCCCCCTCGCTGGCCTGCCTTAGTTCTTGATGGAGGGTCCCGGCTTTTCCAGAGGAACTCATCAGAGTCCTCAGCACCGCACGTCAACTTTTCCTGGGACAGCTACGTGCTGTTGTGTTGAGTCAAATCCGACAAGGGTTGTGTTATGAAGTTACGTAAGATAAAAGGTCTCAGTACGCAGCCAAATAAACTACTTCATTACATTGCCTATCTATTAAAAAAAATTGGTTGCCTGTAAAGTCGGTATACGGGCGAAAGTTTTACGTGACAACGACTTTGAGTAAGACGTTGCTAACCATGCCCGAGTGGAAGGGACGCGTGCCTCTCACTCGCTCTCATTGTGAGCGCATAACGTGAGCGGAGCGTAACGCAGTTTCTTGAAGTGTCACCCGGCAAACCAATTTATAAGACGTTGTCACGTCAAAAATATCAATTATGTTATGATATTATAATGAAAATTATAAATATGAAATGATGAAAATGATTATAAATAATGAATAATTTAATCTTTGCGACTTAAGGCGATTATAAAAGCGGAGTGAGGCAAAAGATATTTTTATGAAAAATAAGAGTAAATGAGGCACTGGTGGCGGTACGAGTGCCTATATCAATAAAGTCAAAGTCAAAATGTTTTTATTCAATTTGGGTATCAAAGATTTACTTATGAACGTCAAAGTTTTATTAGACTCGACCGCCTTATTCGGAAAAATAGCCACTACTCAGAAGAACAGGCAAGAAACTAAAGGGCAGTTTTTTTAAAATATAATTAGATAACTGTCTCACAAATATTGACGTGCAGCTAGGTAATACCATATTATATTTATGTGCTAGTGGCTACTTGGTGGAAATGGAATGTAACTCCTCTGGAAGACAGGGTGGGCGAGATAATGGGAGATAATGGGCCGTGCCATGACGTAGGTCCGTTACCAAACGCGCGAATAAGCCTCATACTGGACGTGGTCCAGGTGTATATTCTATTAATACTGCACGTATTTATTGACCGAGCCAAGCGAGGTCTCAGAGTATCTAGCTCAATAAATATATTTTTTTTAAGTTTGAAAAAATTAAAAGTAAAAATACATTTTCAAAAACAAGCTTTTTATTTAATGCACTAAAAAGAAATAAATAATCTTTCTTTTCCTATAAAACTTTTACTAATAGCTTAGAACGTCATTACACAATTTATATTAGGTATAAGTAAGTTGCTAGTAAAAGTTATAAGTAGTAGCAAAAGGTTGTTTTATTCTTTAAACACATTTAAATAAAAGCTTGTTTTTTTTAAATATTATTTAATTTTTTTGCTTTTAGTTTTCGCTCGACAGGTTTCTTACTCTGTTCATCTCACTAAACGCAAAATTGTTGCAAGGTTGTTTGCCGGTCACATTCAAATTTAACTCGCATTCGTATTCTCATTAAATTCTTTGATTTGATACCCATATTGTATGAAAGTTTCAAAAGCTTAGTCCGCCAGCTTTAGAAGACCTACATATTGGATTTAGAGTGACGTCACTTTATTTTTCGAGTAATATTCAGCAAGCCCTTTCATTTTATACCCATGTTATTACAAGAGTGAAAGAGATGATAGCCTAGTTGGAGAAGGCCCGCTTCTCAACCCAGAGAGAGCGGGTTGGAGCCCAGCCGACGTTACGCACCAATTTGTTCATTGTGTGAACAAATGTGCGTATTGTATGTCATCTGCTACATGACTGAAGCCAGGTGTTTGGTGACAGGCTTGCCACATTGGGACTGAATATCATCCGGCGAAATGTGGGTGTTGTATTACACCTCTGCCAGCCCTCTCGGGGGAAAGGCGTGAAGATATGTATGTATGAATGTATGTATGTTATACGAGTGCATTGAAAATAACTTGTCCGCCATTGAGGGTGTTCCGCCATGTGGGATTTAGAATGACATCATAATTATAGCTAACCATGCATTTTCATCTAAACTAAACGTGTATACAAAATTTCAGCTCAATCGGTTCGAGAAATCTGCTTCAAAATTGAGTTGCCAGATTCCACCCGAACAAACATAGTTACATACATACATACACACATACATACACACATACATACATACATGCATACATACATTGCAAATTAAATAAAAGCTTGTGATAATAACAATAAAAATGTAAACTATTAATATCACCCTCACCTGTAGTCTAGTTGGCCACGTTTTAGTACTCATAAACGTGGCCAGCTAGACTACAGGTGACACGTGTGTGAAGCGCTAGTGGTACTGACCCGTTGCTCGTCCGATGATTAACTGAGCTGATGCTTAAATGGACCGTTGACGTGCCTATTATCATAAGAAGCAGACGGGCAACAGCTTGATGCCATCAACGCTTCACAAACGTGTCATGTTTATGAAGCATTGATGGTACCAATCTGGTACGTTTAAGAGACAGTGATAATGAGCCGATCCTCGTCCTTTTTACGTCGATTGCTTGGTGCCATCAACGCTTCACAAACGTGTCATGTTTGTGAAGCATTGATGGTACCAAGCTGATACGTTTAAGAGACAGTGGTAATGAGCCAATCCTCGTCCTTTTTACGTCGATTGCTTGGTGCCATCAACGCTTCACAAACGTGACACGTTTGTGAAGCATTGATGGTACCAAGCTGATACGTTTAAGAGACAGTGATACTGAGCCGATCATCGTCCTCTTTTTTATGGTTAATGCAACATCGATTGTTTGGTGCCATCAACGCTTCACAAACGTGTCATGTTTGTGAAGCATTGATGGTACCAAGCTGGTACGTTTAAGAGACGGTGATATTGCCCCGAACCTAATTTTTTTTTTAATGGGACACTTTAACAATGGCTACTAAAATTTAAATACATACTTAAATAGATATTAACACCCAGACATAGAACAAACACAAAAGTTCATCACATAAATGGTTGCCCTAGGTGGGAATCGAACCCGCGCCCCCGAGCTCAGAAGGCAGGTCCACTACTGACTGAGCCACCGAGGCAGTCAAATTCAACGTCGATGGCTCAGTTTAGTGTCGACTGATAGGCGAGTTGCTCCCATGCTATGATTATCACTATTATTTGTTACTAGCTGCACCTTGCGGTATTACTTGCGCTCAAAAAGTGACCTATGTCTACCTATGTTTAAACCATCTAGGGAACCAACTAAAAAATTATGTACATTTATGAACTAATCCATTTTTTTCGCATATTTCAGATGATTTTATTTAAAATGAAATGATTACACGACTTTCACGAAAAATACCCTAGAAATGATAACATACGGAGCGACTTCAATAAATACCATAGATTTCGATGTTATTAAAGCTTTTAAAGCAGACAAAACTGAATAAAAACGGAGCAGAAGCTATGAAAAAACGCTAAGGCTGTCGCTTAGGCATGCGAGTTCTGCTAAGCCTAGAGCCCAACAATAGAGCGAGTACATAAAAAAAAAGACTATAAGTGTGTTATCGATAATATAATGATTGATATTACTTGCTGCACCTTGCGGTGTTCCTCACGGTTAAAAAGTAGCCTATAATGTTAAATGAAAGCTTTATTCGGACTTTGTTATAGCTAGTGAGCTTTGTGATTTATTTATTTAATGTATTAAACAATTTAAAATGTAGATTTTGGTGTGTGTTAATTTTGTAGGTAGGTGTTCAAATAATATAAAGCCTTATATATACCTTCTATATTCGTGTAAGTAGGTCCTAGGATCCTGAGATAGAAAAAGTAATATTCCGTATCAAGCGAAAGCAAAAGTTGGCATTAACTGTTTGATCGATGACAACTTGAGTATGTCCCGTTGATCAATCCGATTTTTATATGAAATTTTGCAGGCAAGTAGTTCGTGCAAACAATTTTTAAGTTCGAATGTGAGACAAAATTGGTCCAGAGGTGCTATTCAGAATCAGATTCGAAAACTTTTCCGATCGGATCCCACAAATTTCAAACTCAAATTGTTCGACTCTCAGCCTACTTTTATAAATTTTGGAATAGGGAATCGAGTATAAATGCGATCGGAAGAATGAATCGCGTTTAAAAACTTATGAAAACGGACTGAGATTCGAATAATTTGAGTTTAAAATTTTTGGTATTCAAACGGAAACGTTCCTGAATGATTGTGAATACCTATGCAGGAGTTACGATGAGACGAACTACTACTAGTAGTGGCTGATTCCTAGTCCTGTCTAGATCTAGCCTATGTAGCTTAGAAAATTACTGGCACAGAATACTATGTAGGTACGAGAGCCGTTTCGTTAACGCACATCTTAGCGGCACATGAACGGTCAGCGCTTTCGTTTCTTTTTTGTTTTCGAAGAAGGAATTCGGTTTTGTCACTCAAAATTGACAGACACTTTGATAATGACAAAGGAACCATAGGAATGAATGACGTTGTGCTAAATAAATCAGTGGTGTATTTAGGTACAGTTAGGGGGAGAGGGCTTTTTCTCTATGAGATATGAGTAGGTTCTTGCTTCGTTCTCCATATCAATGTTGAGCTAATTAAATTACAGCACCGAAACGAAGACACTAACCAATAAAGCTAGTTCATAGGTTTAAAACACTGCAAGCATTGATGCTAGTTTTTTTTTAAAGATAAAATCCAAAATGAGGTTATCCGTCGTAGAACTAAGATAACCAACATAGCAAAGGTTTAGCAAGTTGCAAATATGAAAATGAAATGGTGGTGCTCGTAGAAAGACCGATATCCATTATTATTTTAAGAGTGGATACCGAGAATCACCAAACGTAGATGGAGCACCCTGCCATCGAGTAGAGCGACAAACTGCGCCAAACAGCTGCATAGGTGGACGCTTAAAGCAGAAGATCGTGTCATGTGTCGTTCAGTAGAACGCTCACGCTCTGAAATGGATCAACATTAGATATGCCGATGCTCATGATGATACTAAATGTAAAAATAATAGGTTTTCACCACACTAATACTTTTATTAACTACCTACATCCTTGAGATTACGTTTTTATCTTATAATTTAAACAGCAAATAACTCATAATATAGTTAATCTTTGGTGTAGGTAATATTGCAATTGTAATAAGTAGTTAGATGCATCCATCTAGATACAATTTTATGGAATTGAGGTGGCCCCAGTTAAACGCCCCGCAGAAACATCCTAGCTACGTAGCAGTGACGTCAGTCGTTTTCAGCCGGGTAGAGCAGCGGTCGAGCTCTAGCTCACACGCTTGTGAACCATTAGTGATGCTGAGCCGTTCACCAGCCGTTTTTTTTTTGACAAACGCAACGTCAACGGTTCAGTTAAGTATCGGCTATGATTAACTGAATCGCCCCCCTGTGCTTGACTAGAATCGAATTGTGCAAAATATAACTAAGAATTTCATCAGATTTCCTTTGTCAAGAAAGATTTAAAATACGGTTTGGGACGTTTGTTTTTATATTTCAATTAATAGGTCCAATGTTGCAAAAGACTCAGTTTCTTAAAAAAGGTATCAACTTGGTATTTTTTTTATTTCTAAGATTTAAATGTAAAAGTAAATAAATAAATAAATTCGGGACACTTCCACACACGGTCGCCTGACCCCAAACTAAGCAAAGCTTGTACTATGGCTGCCAGAGACTGATATACATACTTAGATATTTTTAAATACATACTTAAATACATATTAACACCCAGACATAGAACAAACACAAATGTTCATCACATAAATGTTTGCCCTAGGTGGGAATCGAACCCACGCCCCCAAGCTCAGAAGTCGGTTAATATGCTGTTATCGCGATAAAAAATATAATGACGAAATAGACGGAACAAAGTATATTTCATTAATAACTACTTAGCACAGGGTCGCGGTTTCGCTCGTATCGTGTACTGATTTGATACAGTTGACATAATGTTATTCTTTAACGCCTTTTGTTTCTATCCCATAAAGTTGATCAGTCCAGTATTATTAACAAAAAAATCTGCTCAAAAATAATCAATTTCAGATATTCGTAGCATTTATCGTCTTTAGTCACACCTTTCCCCCGAAGCGGCTGGCAGGGGTGTATCTATTAGAAGCCTTTTGACAAGGAAGTGTGTAGTAGCAATAATGGTGTAATTCATGTTGTCCCATCATGTTTACAGGTTCATGCCAGATGGAATATATCTCAACGCTTTAGACCTTGGCGTCAAAAAATTAGCAGCTAAAATGGATGAACTTATAAAAAGTCCAGACGAATACGCAAACTATTTTAGATGGAAGAACCATTATAAATACGAAAAAACTAGTGATAAAGTAGAAACTAACGAATACTGCAGAATGTGCGCAATTTTGAACGATGAAGAAGCAGTTAAAAAGGTTGAAGTATATCACAACTTTCGACAGTGGTGGAATCCAAATGAAACATACAACCAATTATTTGAAAATAAAATGAATTACGCTTTAGTAAATTAACGTGCACTTTACTCTACCTTGACTCCTATCACTATAGAAAACCCAATAATTATTGTATCATATGTATTTTTATAGACTGTTATCACTGTTATTACTTATATTACTAGTAGGTACCAGTAGCTCTGTGAGCTGAAGAACTTGCAGCCGGCAACTCCGGCTGTCCTTTTCCTGATAAGTTAAAACCGACTTGACAAAAAATTCTATTATTATAATTATCGAACTTACTCATCAACAAAATTTCAAGAGAATTGGTTGAGAAATGCTAAGAGGTAGACAGCCGGATATGCGAAAGCATTTTTGCCAATTCGAAGCTGAAGCATAGATTCTTCGCTCGCCAACGCCAGTTATTTCGATTAAACTGTAAAGGTGGAGACTGATTAGAGCTGGGCTTTATAACGTACTCGTATCAAGTTTGAGTAACGGTTTGCCGAACCGCTTGCCGTATCAATTCAACGAGCCGGGTCGCTCGCCACGAGCACGGCTGTCGGCAATTCGGTACCCACAGCCCACACAGTTTCTTGCGTGCGTGCGTGCAGCGTGCGGCTAGTAGCGTGCGAGCAAGCGAGACGGCTCGGCTCGGCAAATTGGTTTGGCGAACAATTCGGCAAATTGATATGCAAACTTGATACGTTACGAAGCTTGGCTCCAGTCAGTTAATTACTATTACTAAACTAGTATAATTATATAGTAGTAGTATAGTATAGATACTAATACTTGTAGTCCTTATGTATATTTAGAAAGATCAGTAATTTTTGTTTGTGTTGTAGGTGAATAATATATATTATTAATTATGATTATGACAAACACACATTATCTAATGCAGAACCTTTTATATTGCTTTTAAAAATCCTCACTTCTTTGGAATAGAATTATCAAGTGGAATCGTCGACGAAACTCTTAAACTTGGCCGTGAAAATTTCCGAATTCGGATTTTTTAAGCACCTCCTTTCAGGACATCAAAGTATGTACGAGTATTAAGTATTAAGCATCTTTTGAGTGTTCGCTCGTGCCTTGAGCTCACTTACTGATATTCTACGGAATGTCTCAAGGCAAGGTGAGAGAACCACCTTGAGACAAAAGGTTTGAGGGAGAAATCGTGCTTATCAGGTTCGTAGCTATCAGATGCTGGCCCTAAGATAGCTAGCTATGATTTTGAAGAATAAACAGAAATCAATCGCGTTTTAGTTCTGTCGTTCGTTACACATAATAATCACAATGTAATAAATGTACTGACAACTATTTATGTTAAAATATGAAACTTACAATAATCCAAATTAGAAATACTAATTATGTTATTATTACCGAGGCTCTTTTCTGGCAAAAGAGTTAATTCACAGTGAGTTATAGATTAAAAATTAAAATATCATTAGAAGTGTAAAGGTAAGGCCGAGGCTTATGCCGTCAGCCCGCTACGTTAAAATCATTTGAATTCACCAATTAGAGGACTCCGTCCATTGACAAGCTCACCGCCTGCCTCGTAATGGTATAAATGAAAAACGACCTTATACCAATACTTCTGATGTAGCTTAAAGCCTTTTTTAGATTGACTTGCCGAGCTGCCGGCGCGCTGACCACGCGGGTGGCGTGCGAGCGTGCCTCTTTTTGGTAGCGTCTTCACCAGTGATACGCTCCTGAGTGATGTTTCCTCGTAGTCATACTAGTTTGTCATACCAGTATGACCACGGGGATAAACATGTTTGCGTGGCCATACCAGTGTGACCATGAGGATAAACATGTTCTTGTGGTCATACCAGTACGACCATGAGGATTATTTCAAAGTCAAAGTCAAAATGTTTTTATTCAATTTAGGTGTCAAAGATACATTTATGAACGTAAAGTTATTTAAATAGACTCGACCGCCTTGTTCGGATAAAGAGCCTCTACTCGGAAGAACAGGCAAGAAAATGAGGGGCATTTTTTTTTTAAAGAATAAATAAATTACAGTCTCATAAATTTTGGCTTACAACTAGGTAATAAGTATCTATACATACTAGTGGCTGCTTGGCGGAAGTGGAAGGCTCCAGACATCTTTATCTTCTAAATAATTCTTAACCTTATAATACCCTCTTTTCATTAATGTAGTTTTTACATCTGATTTGAATTTTCCCTCAGTGAGCCCTGTTATATTTTTCGGGATTTTATTGTAAAAACGAACGCAGTTGCCTAAAAATGACTTATTTGATTTAGTCAGTCTAAATCTCGGCACAGCTATCCTATCCTTATTTCTAGTGTTATTATTGTGATAGTCACAGTTCAATTTGAATTTATGTATATTTTTGCGAACGTACATAGTGAATATATTTATTTCTTTAAATAAATCTCTCAATGATTCGCGGGGACCCATCCCGTATTTCCATTTCTTTCTTCCACCCATTTCTTCCACAGACCTAAGATTCCTCGTGATCCGTGATCGCTGCGAGGATGCGTAGCGAGGGATGTGTTTGTTAAGAACCAATATATGTAATTGCTTCATTTACCTAGCCTCGCTCAGCGCAGCCCCTGCAGAAACGGCTTAGCGGAGCGAGGTTTTTGTGCGTACAAAACAAGGGAGGGATGTGTGCTTTGTGGGATAAATGTCTAAAAGAACCTGCTACACATCTTCGCACCGCTTATCTGCGTGCGGTGCCGCTAAGCATTCTCGAACCGCTCAGCTACATAACACATCTCTGGTGGAAACGCTAACACCGTTTACGACTACGTCGTTACGCATCCTCAGCTACCTTGCACATTTTCGCTGGTACAAGGGCAGCTTAACACTGACAATCTAAAAAATACTTTATGCCATAAAGTACAACTTTGTTTTTCATTTACACCATTTAATTACCAGGCAGTCAGGTCAGCACCCGCACAGCTTGCAAGCAGACGGAGTCCTTAAAGCTACTGTCAGAAAGGATTATGTAGAGAGCCTGTGATGCCCTTAAAGTCTTCGTATATCCACTTGTTACGTTATTATCAGACTGTTATGTTATTTAAATAGCATTATTTTATTGTTTTTATAAATTTGCGAAGTTTATCTGTAACGCTGTTAAAACAAAATACCCAAATGTTATTTTTTTTTATCTAACTAGTAAGAAAAACATAGCACCGACTACAAAACCCTTCTACCTTTCCGTATTGAAGGAGAATCGAATAAGTATTTCATTTTTGCACGTAAGTACTTCAAAATCTATAAAGCTGTTTTACCTATGTAGGCCACAGAAGGTTATACATATGTATAGGATAGTCCAATATACAAATACATAGATATCAATCATGTGTAGTTATTGTACTTTAAAAATATTTGCTTTGTCGGTATCTTTTTAGGATTTCCCTCCGGAAGAAAATTATTGGTTGTCTGTTGTCGGTTTACGGACGATAGTTTAACGTGACATAACAAAATATTTATCAAATCTTCACTTCGGACGCATAGACCAATCGAGTGGAAGAGAGATAGATGCGGCACAAGCCGAACGCTCAAGCTGATCGTACCTTTCGCTCGCTCGTGTAGTGCTCTGGCTCCGATCGACCGAGCGTAACATGACAATGAGTCATCCTTTTTCGTTTTTTCTTTCGTTCATCCTTTTGCGTGCAGCCGGCGTTCATTTTATTAGACGTTGTCACGTCAGAAAACGTACAACGTAATATACCTACCAATACCTACATAATCAACATGCACTTTAGACATCAGCATCAGCACACATCAGAAATCAGAAAAGTTTTTTTGTGACTTAGAATATATTTGTGACAACATTAATTAAAAACAAAACACGCGCGCATATAGCCATAAGTTACTCCTAAGGTTACGCCATAACTCCATAATGCTAGAGCATAATTTTAGTTAGCTAAAATGATTGATAGCTTTTCGTTAAGTTAATGGATTCGTATTTTCAAGTACGAATTTTATGTAACAGGGTCGAGAAATTTATCCTCCAACTTTACTTCGGTTCACTTTTAATATAGGCAGGTACCTAGGATTATGGAGCTCCACAATACCTTTCGGCTCGGAATTTAGAAATTTCGTCCCATTTCAAAGAGCACGAATTCCAAGATCGTGTTTATTGTGAAGTTTTGTTCAAGAAAGCTTTTGTAGAAGGCTTTGGATTTTCGTATTGATATTTTTGAGTAACAATGTTCTTAGGAATGTTACAGAACATCTCTTTGTTTTACTGCTTTATGAATTTCATTATCTTTTTAGCCTTTTGACGTCTTTGTGATTTTGGTAATCCTAATCCTAATCCTAATTTCCTACCCTTACCTTAACATAAGAGATCTACCCTTAATATTCATCACCATCGTCATTACAGTCCCTTACGTCCCACTGCAGGGACACCAACCTATCCTGCGTCAATAGTGAACCTGAATATTAACACCAACCTTAACAAAAGCGAAAGTGAGTTTGTTTGTTTGTTACGTTTTCATGCTGTAACTACTTACCGATCATCGTGAAACTTTGTATACATGTAGTCAGGCGTACAAAAAACGAAAACGATATAGGCCATCTTTTATTCCAAAAAAATTACGGTTCCCGTGGGACCGCGGGTGAAACCGTAGGGCGCAGCTAGTAATATTACTAGCTATACTATAATTATTTTTATCTTAGGCAATCGTCGTAAACCAATAAGAAAAAAAACATTAATTGATTTCAATGCCTTTTGTTGTATGTATGTATTTTGAAATCTATTTCAGTTGTTAAATTGGATGAAATGAAGAAACTTACGAAGTCTACTTCAGCTCTACCCATTCTAAGGAGAATGGGTAGAGCTGAAGCTCTATCAAAAACTCACGATGCTTAACTCCAATTACGCTCTGAAATTCAAGGCTGAAACTGTAACAGCATGAGTGTTTCGAGATGATCAGGAAATAATCACGCCGCGTCAACTCGCGTCGTTTTACATTTACACTAGGCGTACCTTCTTGAACACAGTGCAATCAAAAAGGGTACCCTTTCTGAATTTTCGCAAAATCTACCTCATTTTCAAAAGCTGAAAACATGTCTTCATTCTGAACAAATTTTGCAATGACACCAAGTAACCAACCTTGAGTTCGCGAAAAAAATAGCTGTATCATAAATTTCGTTGCGTATCAAGTACATTTTTCTATGGCACGCTGATTATATTTTTGCGTACCTATTACTTTTTTTCGCCATTTTAGTCTCATTTTATACCCCCTTATTACTAACTAGCTGCACCCGCGGTTTCACCCGCGGTTAAAAAGTATCGTGATATAATTCTAGACTATAGTCTATCTCTGTGCCAAATTTCATCCAGATCTGTTCCGCCGTTCTGGCGTGAAAGAGTAACAAACATCCATCCATCCATCCATCCATTCTTACAAACTTTCGCGTTTATAATATTAGTAGGATAACGCTGTAAGTAGGTATAGCCTCGGAATTTATACTGTGTTTTGTCTTTTTCGACTGACTTCAAAAATGTAAAGGCAAGAAAAAGACAAAACACTTTTTAAGTATTCTGAGGCTATAAATACAAGGTTTGTTATTAAAGGATAATGAAATAATGGTGAGGGAAATTTAGTAATGTTTGGTAAGTCAATAACTTTACTATGTGTTAAAGAAGGCAATTTGACCACAGGATTATTTTTCCGGTTTCACAAACCAATCGGACTATCCAGTTTGACCACCCGCTCAGAACGTCTACCCTGTTTTTTTTTTTTTTTTTATGTAGAATAGGTCGGCTTTTGACCACCAACTCGCCTGATGTTAAGCGACGTTGTCTAAGATGGAGCACGACGACCTATAAGGTACTTATTCACTCTAGCCTTGAAGTTGTGTAGAGTGAAGAAGTACAAGGACGGCAGTTGAGTGAGGCGCTACAAGTGCGCTACTGCTCAGACCCGTCTTCGGAACGGTTGCCCCCACCTCGATCGCCACTACTGGTGGCAATACGGATTTTTCTTACTGATTGCCGCCCAGTGGTAGCTAAGATGCCCATACGTGTTTAAGCTCAACACACTTCTTATTGATCTATGATTAAAACCTTGCATTATTAAAATTACGTTTTTCGAGCATGTATCCATTCTGGCTTTGCTACACTTCTAGCTCTCTAAGTAATGCAGGTAACAGGGAACTATTCGATCGTCGTTTTGGAGCGCCCGTGGGAAATGAAGCTATAATTGTCAATTTAACTGTCCATCTAACGGCGGATATGGACCAGCTGTGTTTGATTTTCGACCTTCTACCGTAGCTGACTTTCGTTTCGTTAGGACATTCCCATCCGAATGTTTGCGTCTCAATGTGTCTAGTGTGCTGGTAATTGTGAAGATCGTTGGGGAAGGCTTTTGTTCGGCTGTTGCTAGCTGAGATAATGATGATGGCCCACTTACATTCCAATAGCCTAATAGAGTCCATTTTGAGATACATGAATTATGTTTTTTAAAATCTTGTGAACTCGTGTAACATTTACCAAAATACGCAATAAACACTTTGACTTTGACTTTGATGATGATGATGTCAGTGTAATTTGCGCCATTTTGAAGGAATCTCTACTTCTTACGTCGGGTAGCTCAATAAAAGTTTACGCGCGACTGATTCACATTGGTGCTAAATATAGTTTTGCGTAATCTTATATCTTTAAATGAGCAATTCTTGTATATATATATATATATATATAATTGGAATCTCGGAATCGGCTCCAACGATTTTCATACAATTTAGTATAAAGGGGGTTTCGGGGGCGATAAATCGATCTAGCTAGGAATCATTTTTAGAAAATGTCATTTTATTCGTGTTTTATCGATAATCAACTTAAACATAAACTTGGAAGAAAAATAACAAAAAGGAGGCGTTTGAGTAGTCTCAACTGAAAAATATGACTCTTCCTGACATCTATTGGCGAATAATAATACTATTTTTTGTGAGTAACTAATTGCTTTAACGACACAACAGCAGATGGCGTTGTTAAGTAACACGAAGTCAATGAGTGTTTGTTTTGAGGTTAGACTAAAATCAAAGGTACTACATATAATATGAAAAAGTGAGTTTTTGTTCATTTTCTTTGTTTCTTTGTAACGCTTTCACGTCTGAACCGATACTACTCAACCGATCGTCTTAAAATTTTGCATTCATGTTGTTTAGGGTACAGAAAAGGACATAGGGTACTTTTTATCCCGGAAAAATCAACGGTTCCTGTGGGACCGTGGGTGAAACCACGGGTCGCAGCTAGTACTGTATCTTAAATAAGTACCTAATCACTTTCTTTACTAAAATGTATAGCTTATGTACAAGTTTAGAAAAATCTACCATTGATTGATGAAATGACTAACAAAGTGAATTTATTGAGTCGATCGAGAATACCAAGAGGAATAGGCACGGTCCATCAAACTTTGCTACAATAAATAAATGAGGTAAAAGTTTGGCCTCCATTCTGCCTGTTGCTGCGAAGTTTGAGAACGCTCCGAAGTATTTCTCGAATACTTACTTAGAAAGGAGGTATTAATCGGCTTGTAGTACCTACATTTCTTGGCTAAACTTTGTGTTGTAGCTCTATGGAAATAGTTAAGCTGGCAAAGATTTTTTATAGTTTTTTTTTTTAAGATTTTTGTGGTGTTTCTCAAGGTCTTAATACAGCCCAATAATAATAAATAAAAAACTTGATTTTTGTTTTTTTAAATTACAAGTTACAGCTTGACACCAATTATGTAGGTATTTCAACAAAAAAATCGATGCTTGTCAGCAATATTAAAAGAGGCAGTATATTTTTAAATTATTTTGTGCTCATCACTCCTAAAAGCTCCACTGCCTGCCGGCGGTGATAGGTACTCGCTGCTCGCTCAAAAATGTGGAAATATAACAAAAAAAATCTGGTTATTTGAAAAAAAGACGCATGAAATAATTCAATTCAGATTTTTTAAATTTTTTTAAACATTTTTTTAAACAAAGCTAATATCGATAAGCATTTGTACAGTAGTTCCTGATGGTTACCACACCAATGGTTCATCAAAGTATAGCATAGACAAATATTAACCGTATAAAACAGTCGACGTCGATCGACAGGTGCTATAACATACCAATGTGTTGGTCGACGTCAGCTGATCCATTGACCAATGCTATCTTTCCTCGATCGATTGGTGTGGGACACCCAAATTTTAACAAGTTATGTAAACTTCCCTTATTGAAATCTTTCACATAATTTGAATGTATGTAATGATGTAATGTCAATGCGAATGATGCCATTTTGAGAATGCCATTAACCTGTGTTACTGCTAATCAAGACGTTGAAGTGCTAACTTTACTAAGAGATACGCTAAACAGAACGAAAAGATATATTATGTTCACTAAAATGTTACATTGCGATTATTTATGTAGTTTGACACTCTGTTGTTGACATTGTTACTGAACTGTTGTTCAAAACAGCTGGTCAAAACTAAATCGCCTTGTCAAGGTTTGATGAACTTTGGTCTGAGATGAATTGAGCTGGTATGACTATTTATTAGTGTTTCAAAGCTAATAGTCTCAATAAAAAGTACCGCGACATACTTAAGATGACTGCGCAAGCACCACGCAAATTTCCTGGCTAAACTGTATCACTACGCACTTAATTACCTTTGATACTGAATGTAAACACATTATTTCATACCATTAATTCCAAGATCACTATTTGCAGAACGGATTATGATTTACACCTGACATTAAATGGTTCTTTATCATACGAAGAGAAAATTCCAAAACGTTATCGCATGCCATTTTGTGTAACTACCCGAGAAACACGGCTCACGTCTCATTAAGAAGCGCTAGACTGTAAAATGCAAGTAGATATTAATATGCAGAATGAGGACAAGACGTTCTAACATGACGCAGTATTTACTGATGTTTGTGTTTATTTATGTCCATCGAGCAAAAAAACAGTTTTGTTGTGAAACAAAACAACTGTGGCAAGCAATTCATGCGATGGTGATATGGCATTGCGGAAAGAATACTTTAATTTGATAGTAGGTAATTGTAATTAGTGGACGATGATGAACAATTTGATAAACGCAAAATTTTGTTTGATGTAACTCGCTTGCAGCCCACTGGTACATGGCTGATATCACGGGCACTGAGTTTTTAAACCGGAGGCAAATTCATTTGTTCTAAGTCACGCTGTTACCTTAAGAGTCCGGCGACCTAACTAATTTCGACCTAGGCGACCTAGACTAACTTCACATTGGCTTAAGTATTCTATCGCCATTTCGTCTAGAAGAAGAAGACGAGTGAAGAGAGCGAGTAATGATACTGACGAGCCTCTAAACTTACCTACAGAGTGACAAAGTGCAATTTCAATTTTTTTTATGACTTTTGTACTACTGTAATCATTCTTAAGTAACTAAGAATTTCCCTTGTATTATTGATTCATTTAACAGCTAATGATGTAGACAACCTCCCTATGTAATGGAATATTTGATTTGCTTTGTCTACCTATTGAATAAATCAGTCAAAAGTGACCCCTTAAAATGCGGATAATTTTCATAGCTCTATTTTCGCTTGAGAACGTTTTTTAAAAAAACCAAGAACATAGGGGCGAAGATATTGTTAATTTAATTGTACATGCTAAATTTCATCATAATCTGACAAACGGTTTTCAAGAAATTTGAGTAGCGCGTTTGAATGGAAATTTCAGTACGTCGCGGCCCTCTTAATACCTAGTATCCTTGATGTTGTTGAGAACGTACTCGCTTCACTCCCGACTCGCTACCCATTCAGATGTTTTGAACAGCGTTATTAGACAAAAAAAAAACAACGTAATAAAATCTTAAACATTCATAATCATGTATTTCGCCGATGGAACTGCTTCATCATATGTGACTCCTCCTATTTTCCCAATATCTTTATAGCTAAGTTCTAAAACAGTTTTCCAACCAAGCTTTGTAGCTGCCTTCTGAGATGCGATGGATGTCATCCAAGCTCCCGCAGCAGGAACTCCATACTCCTTACAGGGTAACATTCTGTAAAACGAGGCAAATATTGACAATGTCAAATCACACAGATATTGAAACTGGTGGCTCTGTGAGCTGCACAGTCTAGCAGTCCTCTATTACTTAATATAAATTCTATTCAATTATTGAACATACTCACAAAATTTCAAGAGAATACGACCGGTAGAGAAAGACACCCGGAGAGACGCCAGATATTTTTGCCGAATTTTATATGCCGATATTATAACACCATTTTGCCGAAGCTGAAGCATAGGCTCGCTTAACACAATTCTACTTCTATGTGAACTTTAGTCTCTCCCTTCCTCCCGTTCCTTCGTCCCTTTATTTGTTACCTTGTTACGATTAACAGATGGTCCGAGTATTGTAAAGATAGTTAAAGGATACTTTTTGTTGCGGTAAAAGGAACTCTCAGAGGAGAAGCACTCATCGTACTATTTTGGCTTTGATTATAAAGTTAATCAATATTCTAGGCAGGCAATTTAATATTGACCTTTTGGTAAAGGTATAAATCGTGAGGAAACCGTTATATAAAGAAGCTAAAGTAAGAGACTAAAATTGTATTTTTCAAACAGGATATACGTATAGATCATAGACATAGAGGAAAGACCCCTAATCGATCAAAAATAATGATTCCAAAAAAAGTCAACCAAACCATTGAAAGTCAACCAGTTCACTAGTCAGTCTTCGATGTCATCAAGTAGCGCTTACGTCTCCCCTACTAACCAATAAGTATGGTGAACTGTGTAGTCCATTCATGCCGAAATTTCAGAATATCCAAAACAGTAAAAAAAGGCAACGTCACATATCACTCGTAAGTCTTAAATATATTTTTATGTGCTTTAAAAAGCTAATAATTGTAATTAATTCTTAATGTCAACAGAGCGAAAAGTTGCTGAAAAAAGTGTTGCCACAAGGTATTTTTATATTTTCCCAATAAATTATATTTAGGTTTCTTATGGATCCAGTTTTAGCCGATCAGTGGACAAATAGCTCACTGTTGCAAGCTCACGTTGTCGCTGTGCATCCCGTGTGATTTTCAGCAGTGAGCTCAATTTTTAGTACTTAAATGAGTTCTAGTTAAATTTTTAAAATATTTTGTAATGTGACTGACTGTTTTATTTTTTTTTAATATGAATCTTTGTAATTTGGAATAAATGAATTTAATAATAATTTAAAAAAAAATCACCAAAGTAATTATGAAAATTAGTGGAAACCTCATCGCCTTTCAACAATTTGCTCTGCGCACCTTCGCAAAAAAGAAAGATACGTAACAGAGATACCTATATCATGACAAGCAGGCGTCAGTTTTGTGCAAATAAGATTAAAGGGTTAAAAATTCGTACTTATGATTTTTACTTGAATTCTTACCTTTTATCTATTCTGATTTTAGTTAAGGTTTACATACAATCTATAATATTAGTTTGTAGTACAGTGTCATGAATATATCTGGGTAAACCTTTGTGTGTAGTTTAGCTCTGGCCTAAGCTGGCCTAATACTTTGTTTCCGGTCTTGTGATTTCTTTGAAATAACTCTGATCGTTGTCGTGACGCGAGGTTGATCACATCACGAAACTCTATAAACCTCGTTCATAGACAAGTTGTCTATGAACCTTCCGTTACTCATTCAAATATTTTCTGGTACCTTAAAATTATTCAAGCATGAAAATTCAATCAACGGATTCGCCGGGGATCATCACGGTGTTTGGTGTGCCGAGGGGGCGCAAGGTCAGCTTTCATGGTCAAGCAGTTGCCTAGGAAACTGAAGCTAAGTATCTAAACGTCGAGCACTATAACTTTATGATTGCTTGTAAATTATTATGTCTCAAATAAGAGTTAGGTCAAGCGGGTCGAGTGGAAACTACTTATAGCACTCTGCCCGTAAATTATTATGTCTCAAACGGGAGTAAGTTTAAGGGGACGAGTGGAAACTACTTTTAGCACTCAGCTTGTAATTATTGTCTTGAGTAGGATTAAGTTTAAAGGGACGAGTGGAAACTACTTTTAGCACTCAGCTTGTAATTATTGTCTTGAGTAGGATTAAGTTTAAGCAGGTTGAGTGGAAACTACTTTTAGCACTCAGCTTGTAATATTGTCTCAAGTAGGATCAAGTTAAGCGGGTCGAGTGGAAACTACTTATAGCACTCACAGAAAATCCTGCAACTACATTGTGTGAGCTCACGTGTAGTAATATGAGAGAGAGAAAGAGGCCGGTTGGCTAAACGAGAGTCGTCCTCCCGCGAGGGGAGTGGACGATCCCAGAGAAAGAGGTTCTTGTATCCAAAGTGATATAACGGTGGTACGGTTACGGCGCCTTGTTGAAGAGGTCGTGGGCCGTCACCTGAGAACGAGACTTGCGATAACGTAGTGTGAACTAATGAAAGTGTGTGCTGGCGCGTAGATACTTAGCAGTCACTCATAGTGTCTTAAACTTACAGGTGGTAACGTGAGGACCAAGGGAGAGGCACCTAGCGCTCCGTGGCGACTCCAAGAGCTAGAGCGAAACCGGGAAAGATCTGACGGGATATAGTTACATTAAACAAACATAAGTACGGAAGTTGACTATTTATTGTAGAGACAAACCCAGTAAAGTCGAGTCATTCTAGAGATATTCGTGAAGGGTATACCTGCGGTGAAGCAGATTTCTCATGCATCTTCCATACTTCAAGGACTAACTACTTACACGAACACACACAATAGGTATACCCTCCGCGACAATCGTTGTATAATTTACCCAACTAAATCGGGTAACCACTTTTTAATGGCAAGTTCATCACGTATAGAAAAAAAGGTTTTAATAAGGTTCCAAAATAAATTTGACATGTTTCAAAATCGTGTTTTGTATGAAGACTATCCTTCTGGACCTATGTAATAGGGCGTATTCTGTGGTATAGATTAACGTCTTGACTTTTACCGGGTTCTTGTAGGCCTTTAAGCTGCATCATAAAGCTACTTCAAAAAGATAGTAAAAACTAACCTGGCTTTTAAAATCTCCCCTGTCATACTGAGACCTCTGTAATCTTTGTGAACTACTATTCCCACGTCATCATAAAACAAGTCTAGGTCCAGCGTTTCCCTAAAATCTTGGTAGTACGCTTCTGCCATATAAGTTGACATTGTAAGAAATTTCTTCATTTGTTCTGTCTTCACTGCCTGCAAAAAAAAAAAAAAACTTTTAGGTCATACAGTACTGCAGTTGCGGCAAAAGAAACATTGATGGAAGGATTCATAAAAAGGTTGCATTTATATTGTCCTAGACATAGCCAAAAATTACTATTTTATTTTTATTTTTTATTTATTTAATTATACATACCTATAATAATAATAAGTTTTTATTTCGTGATCACAATCGTGTTGGTAACATTTTTAAAAAATAATACAATACTTGTTAAAGTTATTGTGAGTACCTTTAAGATCACTGTACCCTGTACTAGGTCTCGTCAGAGCCTGTATTACAAGGTACAGTTTTACATACAAGTTTTATGTACAAAATATGTGCGTATCATGACTATGTTTGTGTAAATGTAGGTTTGTTTATATATATTTAAACATTTCTAATTCTTAGCCTAATAATTAAACATTTTTGTATGCCTAGGTTTAATATTTATGTTTGATAGTAACATTAATCTATGTATGTTGTTGTGAATGAATCAGTGTTTTTGTGGTTGTGTGTGGGGGTGTGTTAGTGTGTGTGCGTTCATGTGTATATGTGAGACAGCTCCACATAGCACCTAGAAAGAGCTAGGCTTGCGGAGATGGCCACGGCGTATGTAATGTAATGTGTTGTGATGATGTAACCTGTTCAATTAACTATTTCTTTTTTTTTTTTTGTAAGGTTGAAGACCATATGATGTGACTTATTCCATTAATTTTTCTGTTTCGTCATAGTCCAGTGATAATAAATAAGTAACTGTTATTTGATTGCATTTAAATTTCGTGACATTTCCAATTTTTAGTTTTTTGTTTAATTTGTTGTATAGTCTGGCCCTAACTTATCTATACTCATGGCACCAAATTTGGTTCGTTTGGCTGAGGTTCTGAAAACCAAATGTTTTCTTCTTTTCTGTGATTGTTCTTGGGAACTTTCGGTAGTAACTAGCATGTGTTGTCTATTGATAATTGATTTGACAAATAGTTGTCGAACTGCAAGCACTGTACATTCTTTGTACAATTGTACAGTCGGGAAGCGTCTTGGTTTGAAGGTCATTACTTTTAATAGAGCTCTTTGGGTTATTTCTAGTCTTTCTAAGTGTGTTTTGGCCGCTGAACCCCAAGAGGGAATGCAGTAGGATAGTATCGACTGGGCAAGGGCATAATAGATTTTGACAAGGGAATCAAATCTCAGCACGTGTCGTAACTGCTTGAATGTAAATATAAGTTTTCTAATTGTACTTGAAAGTTGTTTAATGTGACCTGTCCAATTTAAGTGCTGATCCAATACAACTCCTAAGTATTTTATCTCTGAGGCTTGAGTCAAATTGTCACACCTACACGTGCAGCTCATATCACAGGTGGATTTGTGTATTTTAAGATGTAGATGTGTTTTGGGTTGGGTTGAGATGTTAATAGTAAATGTCATGTACTTGGTTTTTTTTTATATTTATAGAAAGTAGATTTATTCTAAGCCATCTTGACACCCACTCCAAACCTTTATTAATGACTTGTTGAATTTCTTTCCAAGTTTTACCATGAAATAATAGCACGGTGTCGTCTGCGTATGTTACTATTTTGCCTTGATGGAGCTGTAGGTCGCATAGCTGGTTAATGTATATTAGAAAAAGCGTCGGACCTAGTATACTCCCTTGAGGTACACCAAATTTCATGTCAGCTTGACAACTTAATTCATTGTCTACTCTCACTGTTTGTGTTCTACCTGTGAGGTAGCTCTGGAACCATTTTAGAGGGGTTCCTCTTATTCCGATTGCTTCAAGTTTAGCCAACAGGATGGAGACTGAGACTGTATCGAAAGCTTTTGCTAAATCAAGGAAGATGCCTACACATTTATTTTTCTCGTCCAGTTTTTTTTTAATATGCTCGGTGACATTAAGTACTGCATCTTCGGCACATCTTCTTGATCTAAATCCAAATTGATTTGCTGAAAGTAAATTTTTGCATTCCAGGTACTTCTTCAGTCTTGTGTTCATAAGTCCAGTACCTTAGAGAAGGTAGGAAGCAGCGAAATGGGTCGGTAATTTGTAACACAGTCTTCTTCTCCACCCTTGTGAATTGGGCAGACTATGGACTTTTTAAATGCTGCTGGTACGACTCCAGTGTCGAAGCTAACTTGGCATATTTTGGTTAGTGGTTCCAGGACGAATGGCAGAATCATATTTATTAATTTGGCGTTAACTTTATCCCATCCAGGTGCTGAGCTGTTTTTAAGGTTTCTGACTATGTTGTAAATTTCTGTGTTATCTGTGGGTAAGAGACCGAAAGATATCAAGTGTTTAGCAGTGTTGTTGTGATGAGTTAAGACTTTTTTTTTTAAGTTTACTTCATTTTCATTTAGAGATTTCAGTGTATCATTAGCAAGGTCCGATCCCACATTTACAAAGTATTGGTTTACTTCGTTTAATGATTCATTTGGAGTCGATTTAATATTTAGTAAATTTTCTACTGGGTTTTCTTTTGCTGGAAAATTACATATCTTTTTTATTGTTTCCCATGTCTTCTTACTATCTTTATTATATTTCATTAGCTCTGTTCTTTCATATGTTCTTTTTAGTTTTTTTAGTATCTTGTTACAAATGTTTCTATAGTGTGTAAATTTAGCAATCGTTTCTTTATTATTAGGTTCCTGTTTACACTTCAAATGTAGTTTGTCTCTTCGTCTCATACTCTTTATTAGGCCTGGAGTAATCCATGGCTTGATATTAGTCTTCGCTCTAGGTACTTTTATTATATGTGTATGTTTCTGGATTGTTGTTGTAATCAGTTGCATAAAATTCTGAGTTGCATTATCTATATCCGAGAAGTCTAAGACATTGAACCAATTTATATTTGATATCTCATCTCGTACCATTTCATAGTCTATTTTAGACGTTGTTCTAGCTACTTTTCTATTCATGTCGTGATTCGTACTGATTTGCAAAGCAACTGGAGAATGGTCTGTTACTGAGGCTGGTAATACCAAAGTAACTGCTTTGCTTTTGGTCTTAATAATACAATGGTCTAGGCAATTTTTCTCTCGAGTTGGAAAAGTGTGTGTCGGTAGCAGACCGTAACGGGCTAGTAAAAATAGATATTCATCCATGTTTTTGTCACTGCTATTATTTTCAATATTGATGTTAATATCTCCTACTATTATTATATTAGGCCAAGTTTTAAATTTATCTAGTGTGTGATCCAATGCGTCCAGGAAATTTGTGATATTCCTATTGAAAGGAGGACGGTACATAGCTACCACGCAGTGTTCTTTTCCTACCTGTAGAATAATACAGTTAGCATCTTTAGTATTTTCTTCGTAAATTTTGACTTTTTTCAGCCTATTCCTATAGTACACCACTACACCATCATTCTGGTTTATGTGATTTTTAGTGTGATATACATTATACCCAGAAAGCTGATGCGGTGTGTAGTTTTCATTAAGCCAGCACTCGGAAAAAACGAGAATATCCATATCAATGGCGATGCGTTTCAATAAAACCAGAAACTTATTATAATTGCAGTTTATACTGCGTATATTCATGGACACGATCGATAGGGTTCTGGCGTGGTCAGTGTGAAAATACTTAATACATTCCTCTGGCTTACCCAATATAGTCCAGTCATTATATACATTTGGAAAAGAAAGTGAACCGAGAAAGCCAAATTTTGGATATGACGTGGGGGGGTGGCTAGAAAAGTTTAAGTTCAAATTGTCGACCAAAATAACCTTGTGCGTTTTCCGCCATCTTGAAAAAAGGGTTAAATTCAGTTTTTTCGTCATAACTCGGTTCCCCGTTGAGATAAGAAAATTTTGATATGATACTTTTTTGTTGCTTTTTGTACGATCTACAATAATTAAGGTCCTATACATTTTTCACGTATCGATTATCGTTTTCAAAATATCGATCAAAAAAGCCAAATTTTTGGGGAGAAAAAATAGTTTTTCGTTATTTTATTTTTTCTCGAACTTCGGAAAGGGCACGACGTTCAAGGAAGAACCAATCACCATAGTTCACGTTTGATGAAACGACTGCTCCGAAAGTTAGCCAGGAGAAGTTTCTTGCAAGGAACCAAAATAAGAACAACTTGATACAAATGCTTCGCCGTTATTTTACAAATACCGGAATAAAAGTAGAGCAGGCTTTTGAGGATGCTGATACCCTCATTGTAACCACAGCAATTCAAGAAGCATCCCTCCATGACTCTGTGGAAATTGTCGGTGAAGATATTGATCTTTTGGTTCTAATTTGCGGACTTGCACAGGATAAAAAAAAATTTTTTTTCCGCAAACCAGCTAAAGGCAAAACACCGGCAAAACTGTACTCTCGGAGTAGTTTCAAGCATGAAAAGTCTGTTCTTGAGAACATTCTTTTCATTCACGCTTTCAGCGGTTGTGACACCACGTCGTCTTTGTACAACATCGGAAAGTCGAAATTCATCAGCACCCTCGAGAAGAACCCGAACCTCCAGTCATCGGTGGAATTATTCAAGCAAGAAAAGTTCGATCCGGATATACTAGCTTGCGCGGGAAGGCTATTTCTAATCGCTCTGTATGGTGGGCGTAAAGAGGATATATCAATGGATATTTTGCGATTCCACCGCTTTGCAAAATCAATGACGACAAATAAGGTGAATACTCTTTCACTACTCGCAACAGATAGCGCAGTCCGCCAACACGTCTTCCGGACATATCTGCAGGTGCAAACGTGGCTCGGGATTTTCCAAGATCCTCTGGAATGGGGTTGGCGAAAGACCAATAACGGGCTTGAACCGATTTGCACCACAGCCGCACCCGCTCCACCTGAACTTTTGAAACTCATTTCATGCAAATGTAGAGGAAAGTGTGGGGCTGCTTGTGGGTGCAGGAAAGCAGGGATTTGTTGCTCTGTTATTTGCCTGCACTGTAGTGGACAGATACGCAACAATGTCGCCAGAGTCGAGGTTTTATTGAACGACGATCTTGACGATGATGATTACGATTTTTCGACCGTCACATCATCATTTCCTGCATTCAATGAGATCCCACAGCTCGAAGAGTCTACCGAGGAAGACCTCCTACAGCCAGGACCATCGAAACGACAAAAAACGTGTGAAATAAATGACGATGTGTAATTATTATTTTTTGCGGCGTAACAATTATTTAATCAATAAATTTCATATGTTTGATTTATAATTTGGCTGGATTATTAATTTATTTTGAATTGTAACAATTCCCCGAACAACCATTCATCCATTTTGATGTATGGATACAACCGTGCGAGCGGCTCAATCAAACCCGGGTACAGTCTTACTGACTTTGCGGCGCGCTAGAAGTCGTAATTCTTGTCGAAAATAAAAAATAAAAAAACGAATTTGTGGGTCTAAACCCGCTCTACAAGTTTCATTTCGGATATTTTTCGATATCTTGTACGAGAAAAAAGAAAATAACGAAAAACAATTTTTTCTTCCCAAAATTTTGGCTTTTTTGATCGATATCTCGAAAACGATAATCGATCTAGCAAAAAGCGTTCTTCCGCCCCTTGTCGGCCATCCGCATCACTTGTACCCTGCACTACCCCCACACACGACTCGACAACGGGTATAAATGACGAGGATGACGGATGGGAGAGAGTGGACCGCAGAGCCAGAAGAAGAGGACAACGACGGCGAACCGTGATTAAAGGAAGTGGAGCGAATGACGACGAGCTCAAAACCGTCGAACGAGCGCGTAAAATTCACGCCTGTTTCTTCACGCCAGACACCACTGCTGATACGATTGTATCTTATATGAAAAGAAAGAAACAGGGTGACAACTACATCGTTGATAAGCTGAAGCTAGCGCACTCATACTACGCGTCGTTCTGCCTCACGGTGCCCAGCAGTTGCTACGAGTTTTTCATGTCCGCCGAGAACTGGCCGACGAGCACTCAGATCAGCGAGTGGTTTCGAGCGAGCGGCGGGCGCGCAGGCGCGCCCCGCCCGCGCCGCCTCTCTGCGCCGCGACGACAACCGCGCGCCGGCGACACAACCGCTGCCTCCGACGCCGCCAACCCCGGGACCCCGAGACAAGCGACTTATGCCGGCGTCACCCGCGCCGCCTCAAACTTCTCTGGTCCCTCAACCTCGACATCGTAAACCCATATCGCTAACAATCTGTCACCAAAATATTCGATGTATAACAAATAAGACGAAACAACTCGAGGTATTATTGACAAAGGAGCTTAACTGCGACTTATTAATCATTACCGAACATTGGTTACGTAAACATGAATTAGTTTCTGTTACACTGTGTAACTACGATTTATTGACTTTTAGTTGTAGAGAACAAGTAGCACACGGCGGAAGTTGCATCTACGTGCGGTCCGGTATGTTGGTGGTCAACAGACAGGACTACTGCGACCTATCGCAGGAACAAATTTTTGACGTGTGCGCCGTGCACTTACTAGATGACAATATCCTGGTTGTAGGTGTGTACCACTCCAACTTGACGAGCCACGCTGACTACCTTCGACTTTTCGAGAACCTGCTCTGTAAAATAACTGACGAGGGCTTAGACTGCGTCATCATGGGGGACGTGAATATTGATCTACTAGACCGTTCTAGCGCTCAAAAGCATTTGGTAGACATTCTTGACAGCTTTAATTTTACACAATTAGTAAACCACCCCACACGAGTAGACGCGGGTGGCCGTAAGTCGTTGCTAGACCACGCGTACACGAACATACCTGCGAGACGAATAACCGAGGTCGTCGTTGTCGACACACACCCGCTTAGTGACCACGACGCCCAGCGTCTCACTCTCGCGAGAAGCGTCGCGTCCGTGCCCGCGCCTACCCACTATCTAGGCCGTAGCTTCTCCGCGGCGAACGGCGAAGTGTAACTTTCTCAACGCTTTGATTTCGGTAGACTGGGACAATATAATTGAAAAATCTCATAGTTGTTGTCAATCATTAGCCCACAGTATAGTTAATATCTTATCTACTAAATTTAATATCTGTTTCCCGTTAAAACAACAACTTACTCGTAATAGAAACTGGGTCGACGCGGAAATTCATAACTTTAAGCATTTACTTTACGAGACTGTTAATTTAAAGAAAACATTTCCCACTGATGATTTACTGCGAAACAAGTGTGATGAACTTACAGTTAAGTATCACTCACTATTGAAAGAAAAACGCGTTAACTATTATTCTAATATAGTCAAGGATAATCCGCGACGCATGTGGCGCGTTATAAACTCTGAGTTAGGTCGCAATACCCGTGAAAGAGTAGATTTTACGGACCTGGTACGAAGTACGGACGGCCAAACGTTTGGCACGAAGAAGGAAGTGGTTGACGCGCTCAACTTAGAATTCATTACGGCAGCGAGTAAGTGCGGAGCGCCCAGGGCTGACTGCGCCAGTGCCTTGGCCGCGCTCGGGGACGAGGTAGCCGCTAGCGACGTGTCCATAAGACTAGAACCGTTTTCTTTTTTTGAAGTAGTCACAATAGCCACCAAACGTATTGCTCCTAAAAATAGCACCGATATCTACGGTCTGTCCGCGAATTCATTAAAAATGGCTATAGAACCAGTGGCGTCCGTTATTAGTTACATAGATTTAGGTAATACTATAATGTACTGCTTGTTGAACTTCTGTTTGAATTCTAATCATCCTCATTTCATACAGAAGACATTCACTGCCGAACAAAAGCCTCACCCAATGATATCCACAATGACCAGTTTTGGCTTCGCAAGAATTTCGTTTGTAGGAAATCAAATACCTACAGACATTTTTGAGAAAGCATGTGACATAAAAAAGTGGTAAATGGTTTCTGAGGAAAATAAACATGTATAGTTACTCCATTTGGTCAACTCTACAGATTAGTTAGTCACACTTTAGCTAATAGCTATGCAATCTGTAAAGATTACTAGCTATACATCTGTGTATTTTTACATACTCTCAGCATTTCCTTGCTTATGTGTAGCTATGTAATCAGTATAGTTTACATAGCTATACGAGTACATCTATGTATCTTTACATACTCTTAGCATTTCCTCTCCATCCCACTTCTTTCCATCTTTCTTATCGATATATATAATAGAACCGGCGACGATGTTCAAAGCGCCTGAATCATTGTCCAAGCAACATGCGTCAATCTGGCAATGCTCGCTTACTGCGGGACCCAAGTAATGTTCTATGTATTCTTTTACTGCTTCATCATTTTTGAACAAACCTGTAAACAAAATACGTTTTCAAAAACTAGGTAAAATGTAGCAAGCAACGCTTCTTTTAGTACCTTATCTATCCTATTTTAAATGTTCAAAGTTAGTCCAATCTGTGAAGCAATCTAGTCAAATTCGTGTCTGAAAGAAAACACTCAAACAAAATATTGAAAGATGTACCTGCTTAATAGCGACATGATCTAATGGATTTAAATTAAAGAAATGAGTCGTACGGATCGTACCTCAATGTTTTGTGAGTAGGTATATGATGATAACTACGTACGTACTCTAAATCAATCTGTGATGTACTATTATCAAAGTATAGATAAAAACCTACTTCGTACCTATTCAGAAAGTCTTGGCAATGTTGCCGGGCAATGAAACACGGCATCATTACTCCTGTTATAAAATCTTAGAACTGGGCTTTGGGTATAGTATAAGACTCTAAATAAGACTCTAACATCCTAAATAAGCCTAAAAAATACAACTTTATTGTTTGCGCACATACCCCACATTGGTGTTAGTAGAATTACTAAATTCAGGAGTTTCAAATTAACAACAGACAACATATACCGGAGTAACAAGGAGGTTTTTTTCTATGTTTTTCTAGAGATCTTGGAACCTACCGTCAAATATTAATAGCAAGCTTAAGCCACTAAAACATCCATTAACTGAAACTACTTACCACACTCAGTTAAACTCCAACGCAGCCGGGTTATATCATAAGAATGATAATACTATCAAAAACAAAATAAACACTTCCACAAATCCACACTTACCAGCAGCTTTATGAACAGCTTCTTCAGGCATGTAGTAATCTAGATACAACTTCAGAATATCTTCATAATGTTCAGGTCCCACTTCTTGTATCCGGAATTTAACCTCGTTTCCATTCACGATTCTTGAGAACTCTGTCCAAATCCGCGGCGTTGTCATTGTGATACTTGTACTTCAAATCACATCAATTGATGTTTACCAAGTCGTTTATTTATCAACTCATGAGCCAGCTGGAGATAGCATTTCTTATACCATATCATTATCAGTATGTACCTACACTACATCAAGGAACCACTACACAGATAACCAAATCATCTAGCAATATTGTTCGATTACTTATAAGATAAACTGCAAAAACACTTCTGTCCACTTCAATCCACAACTTCACTGTAAATCTAACGTTGCACATAACCTAGATCAGCTGTTCAACAAGTCCACATGTCATAACGAAATTAGATTACTCGCTCACTGCTACGTGTATCTTGACTTCTTGACCTTCATATCGCTATTTATAACTAAGTAATAAGTATCAGTTTTGCTTACTACTAATACATCACTACATAGTATAAAACAAAGTCGCTTTCTCTGTCCCTATGTCCCTTTGTATGCTTCAATCTTTAAAACTACGCAACGGATTTTGACGCGGTTTTCTTTAATAGATAGAGTGATTCAAGAGGAAGGTTCATATGTATAATAACATCCATTAAATAGTGGAAAAATACTGTTATTTTTGAGGTTTCTAATGTGATGTCGTTAATTATCATTTTTTTTCCGCTTACATTGCAAACGCAGGCTGAACCCTACGAGATTTATCAAAATAATGTACCTACTAATTATTTATACACATTGAAAAGGTCTACAGAAAACTCCGCGATGGTATATGTCTATCTCTTATGGATATCCCACAATAACATTTTTTGTTTATACCCGTGCGAAGCCAGAGCGGGCCGCTATGTTTTTATAAACAACGTTCACAGTTTTTCTGTAGTGTATTTAGTAGGTAATAAATACAACAATTCAGCAACAGGCAGGATTCGAACTTGTAACGTTTCAGGTAAATGCCTATGAACTAGTCGTTGCGTTAAGGTCACCGTATTCCTGCCGACCGACATCCGAAATTCTCTATCTGACCCTAAATACTTTGTTTGCTTCAGTTATCAAGACTTAGTTACCTCTATTTCTTTTGTGTTTTCTTATAGGATCGTTTGTTTTTCGTAATAAAAAGTAAAATAAAAAAAAAAGCCCGTGTACCTATTAAGTCTAGGGTAAAAGGTATCTCCATAAATGACATCCCAATCCCAATCAAGTTGAGCCGTTTTTGCGTGAGAAGTCACAAACATTCACGCTCGCTCACTCTCGAAGGTTCGCATTTATATCCTGTGATGATTATTTTATGCAATTATGTCAAGTGCTACGGTAGATTAGATACCTATGCGTTTTTATCAAAGTATCTTTTTATCAATCTGGTAGACAGGATCAGTGTATGCGTCAAAAGTTTTTGGTATTGTTGACGGTTTTCATTAAGAAATTTGTTACTATTTCCCTGTACATGTGCGTAAATTAATGTTTCCCTAAAGTATGCCAGTTTTTAAGAAACACACGCGCGGTAATACACAATGACAATGCTTTTCCACGCGGGAGATTTGGATTGTCCTGGGACTCGTCGTCGCTCCTTGCTCACGTCACGCGGAGCTGTGTGACAATCGCCAAAAATTTAGACTGTGTAATCTTTAATTTTTCGACAATAACTCTGAACTTCCAGGTTTTTCCGATTCCATTTTCGTCCTGACTTTGAAAGCTTCATAATTTGTTAAGCCAAGCCCATAAATTGCGTTCGACCATTCATCCATACCATCGGGAACTTGGCCCAATTTCCCGAGAGCGCCGTAAAGAATACGGTGATTTACCTCAAACAAGTTGCCATTTGCCGATTATGCAGTCAAGCCACGGAGACCGGAACTGTGAGCCACCGGACTTGTACTTACACCGTCAGATGCTTAGGAGAATTATGAGGAAGCCCAGATTAAGGAAAGCTTCTGTCTGTGAGGAAGGAAATCAGAATGTTTGAAAGATTTTAAAATATGTTTCTTTAATATGGCTTTTAATCTTCATTCTTATTTTGAAACTATTTTTTTAAAGTAGAGTCCTATTTGGCGATTAAATTTCAGTAAGCGTATCTTTTGAAAAAAAAAAGAAAGTGAAAAAAAAAGAAGAAAAAAAAAGAGTTTCTTGAATAGTGAAAAAGGACCTATAGCCATCGTACTCATCTGATTAAGGTTATTATGATTTATCGAAGTTACAATAATAAGAGATATACGAGTAGGTATAGTTGTCATAACATTTACACTCAAGTATTTCAAAACATTTCTGAACAGCATTATGACATACGACAAGAAAAAATTACACAAAATAATCATAACATAATTATTCGTATACCTACTTAAAACAACTTACAACTTTCGCCGTAATTCACACTTCTCACTGTTTATGAAACTAGGTAAACATTTTTTTAGAAGAAAACAAGACATTTGTCACGAAGTAACACGGGGAAAGTGATGTTATTGTTCCTGCCGTGTTTTATTGTGGGTCCTTTGTCTCGTGAGTGTTTTATTCCTTTTCTAGTTCTCTTGTTTCAGAGTGATAACAATAAGGGAGAGCTGGGCGGTGCTGACGGCAATTAATTTCGTTTTTGTGCAGTTTGATCGCATATGTGTCTGTGACTCAGTTTTAAACTTCTGCAGGTGTCAAGAAAACCATAGCTTAGGCTGCTTATGAAGGAAAGCAACATGAAATAAGATTGAACATGATTGACTAAACAATTGAACATTGAATTAAGAAAAGCTTTTGCAACCAAATTTCCAAATTTTTTACCAAATTTTAGCTCAATCGTAGTCGTAGTATCGGACATCGGTAGTCGTTTGCAAAATTTTTACTAAACATACATACTATGTACATACAAAAGTAAAGTTAATACTTAGAAAGCTTGTAAAAATAAAAAGGTATAGCATGGCGGTGGTAGGGCACTTTCTGGTGATTTACTGGCAAGCTACGAGTACTGCCTCAAGTTTAAAATCTTTCGCCAAGCACCTCACAGTACAATGCTCTGTGCTCTGTAAGAGTAGTTGAGATCCCCTTCCTATTCTAGGCTATTCTAGGTATTCGTCATGTCTTCGACAAAACCATCAAAAATAAAACCACACCGATAAATTCAAATCACGTGTGAAAACTCCATCAATGAAAAGAGGATGTAAGACAGTTAATAATTATTTAGAAGACAAATGTGCTTGGTACCTTCCACTTCCGCCAAGTAACCACTAGTAGATACTTAAGGGAAATATAATGTGAAGTTATTCTTAGTTAGTTCCAAGCCAAAAATAGTGAAACATTTTTTTTAAATGTTGCCTCTCAGTTTCTTACGTGTTCTTCTGTGTAGTGACTTTTTGTTCGAACAATATAGAGTAATTTTTATAACATTGACGGTGTATATTCGATATCCTATTGAATAAAGCATTTGTTATTGATTTTACATCAGAATCAAGTGACAGCTGCGCAGTGCAATGTCAAGTAGAATTTTAAGGTGTTGAAGGCCAAAATTATGGACGGCACTGAACTGTTAACGAAAAGCATACTGTTAACCAACAGACGACCTACTTTATTGTAACGTATGGTAAACGTATTTAATATAGGCATAAGTGTGTATTAGTCTTACTAAATATTACACCTATGCCTACAAATGAATATTAATGGAGATGAATGTTGAATAGGTGTACGTACAACAAGCTCAAACATAGACACAGTCGTCGCGATAGGTGTAACAAAAAGATCTGAGATAGTCTAAGACAGAGCATCATTCGTTAAAAAATAATTCAGACATTATTATTCGTTATACTACACAACGGATTGATTTATTTAAAACAGTCGTAGCACATCAGCCACTATGAAAGCAGTGTCTAACATTTCAAAAGTTTGGTTCCGATTTTCAAAGTCTATCAATGGTGGTGAGAAGGTGACATTTCGTTGGGAACAACTACCAAGTCATCGGTTTGAAGAGTTTCTTGATTTCAAAATGAAGTACTACGTGAAACATGAAGTTACTCATGCTATAGCAGGTATATATAAACACCTTAGTATAATGAAAACGAGTGAAAGCGAGATCTAATGACTACTTGCACAAAGTTAAAAATCGCCTTAGTCCTTGCTTAACTAGTTTTAAGGCCCCGTATTACAAGAAATCACCAAAAACAAGTATTTTGTTTGCGCCTAATTTGATATGAAGAAGTATGATGAATAGGTACAAAAAAAATACAGCTGGTAGAAGAAATAACCAACTAAATTGGAACCGAAAAACAATTTTGAAAAACATTCTTAAATTGGAAAAAGAAAACCACTTATCTTAAAAAGGATAATAAAAAACTATCGGAACGTAAGTAGTTCTCTAATAGTATAGGATCCCGATAGAACGACCTTCACCGAGATGTTTATTTGATGAAAAGAATTTGATATTAAATTTAATATGTCAATAAATATATTGCATATGGGTTGTCTAAAAAAATTCAGTCCAGGATATGCCAAAATCGCTTACCATCAGGCGGCCTGTCTGCTTTTTGCTATCAACGGCATAAACATTTTTGTTAAACATACTTACAACTTTAAAAAATGCCAACTATGGTGTGACGAGCTTTATTTCTCTAGAAATGCTAGATTAGAAAACCAAGCAAACATCATAAAAAAATTGATGCAAAAGATTTTTATATTGTTTCTTTATCACGGAAACTAAATATGCGTGCGAAGTTTCATGATATTCGAGTTAATAGAAATAGTCGAAAAATCTGTCCCACATTTGATCCAATTAAAAAACAGGGCAAGCCTAATAAAACCGTTCAAAAACCAAAACCAAACCTGCTGAAATATAAAAAAGATACCCCTATTGAACAATCTTAATATATATAAATCTCGTGTCACAATGTTTGTCCTCAATGAACTCCTAAACCACTTAACCGATTATAATAAAATTCCCACACCATGTGCAGTTCGATCCAACTTGAGAGATAGGATACTTTTTAACCGCGTGTGAAACCGCGGAGCGCAGCTAGTGGTAATATATATTTTACGCTTCAGTTGTACAATGTACCTCCATTTCCAGGAATCCATAAAAATGCCGAAGCTATGGAAGAATACAGACAAATCGTGGCAAAATTATATAAAAACCCATCGTACCATACTGCTATCTGTTGTGTAGACGACGCAACCAGCAAAATTGTGGGCTTTACTTCCATGAAACTGTATAGGAGAGGCGAAATTTACACAGATGTAATGCAAGTACGTATAATATATCTACTAATCATTTTAAAGTAGGTTTTAAGGCAGTTACCGTGGAAGAGACAAAATGAGCAGCAGTCTTGCCGTTCAGGCAAAAAAGTAACCGTTAGACAGGCACCAAAAAGTCGCAGGATTAAAAAAAAAAAACTAGAGAGCTAGATGTCGCTAAATATACTCGTATGTGTGCAAAAGCAAGTCCTGAAAGTTGATTGTCCTGGAAGTACTGTTTTTAAAAGTTTTTGAGATTTTATTTGATTTCTAATGTTAAAGAGAGACGAAACGGTATTTGGTATTTGGAGATTATTAAAGGTTGAATGAAGACCATGTAACTATTTAGTTATTGAAAAAATCGCTAGATGTAGCTAGTATTTATTCCTGGGGGGCTATTCCTGAGCGTGAGATGAGATAAGATTTTATCTTGGTCACTCTCACACCTATGACTTTTCAAACGAGAGCAACAAGGACGAAGAAAAGTGAGATGAAAATCTGAAATCTCCGAATACCACCGGCCACTGGTGTGTAAAAAAGTCGCTGAAGACTTTTAAAATCCGCTAAGTCTAGCGACAAAGTCGCTAAAACGGCATCACTGATGACCAGCAGTGGGTGGAAAATGGTTGTTGATGCTTTAATGGATTACCTAAATATCTTTAATCCTTATCTACTCGACCGATCATCAGTCGATCAGTTCTGACCACATTAGTTGTCAAGGGACAATTTGTATGCAAAATTTCAAGATGACCCTTCGCGTAGTTAAGTTTCGTTACCCCTGTACAAAATGGACATAGGGTGTACCTTTCATACCGAAAGATAACCTATCGTCACGCCTTTCCCCCGAGGGGGCTGGCAGAGGTGTAATATAACACCCACACTTCGCCGGACGATATTCAGTCCCAAATGTGACAGGGGGTGAGCCTGGCGCCATACACCGGGCTCCAGCCATGTAGCAGATGTCATACAATACGCACATATTTTCACACATTGAAGAAATTGGTGCATGCCTCGGCTGGTTTCGAACCCACTCCCTCTGGCTTGAGAGGCGGACCTGCTCCCAACTAGGCTACCATCGCTTTAACCGAAATATAAACGTTTCAAATGGGAAAGCTGGTGAAACCGCGGGGTGTAGCTAGTGATTGTATAAACATAAAAAAAAAAGCGTTTATCGACAGTGGTTGAAAACAATTTATCAATTAAAGGCAGAGACAGCTGAAGTGCGCAGGTTCTACGAGATTCTTCACAACTGGAACAACCTTTGTCCAGTTCCCGAAATCTTGATGAAATATGGAGTGAACCGATACTTTGACGACGCTGGTCTTGCAATCCACCCGGACTACAGAGGCTATCGGTTCCCTAAGGAAGCCACACTATTGAGGTTGGTATCATATACAGACAATGAACATGAATGAAAATTGTTTATTTGTTTCACATATACATAACAATAATGATGGAGCTAAATAACCTTTTATTTAATTTAGCTCCAATAAAACATACAAGTACAAAATACATATGAAAATGAATGCAACAACTATATAGTACTACAGAACTAGATATACGCTTAATATAGTTACAGGTTGATGACAATAATGATACTTGTGTATTATACATTTTGTGATGTGATTGTGGCACTCTTGGTTGCTTTTATGAGACCAATTTTTTAGTGTTTCGTACCTCAAAAGGATAAAACGGAGCCCTTATAGGATCACTTTGTTGTTTGTCTGTCTGTCTGTCTATCAAGACCCGCTTTCTCAGGAACGCGTGAATGTATTAAGCTGAAACTCATATCAAATACTCAGGTCTTCTGTCCCTTGGAGCTGTAAAAATTTAACTTCTAATCCAGTGCAATCAAAAGATTAAGCCGTTTATGCTGCTAATGTTCGACACTCGCAAGGGAATCAAAACCTACAGGGTACTTCCTGTGAACTCAGAATCTTGAAATTTGGTACGAAGTAACGTCTATAGCACAGATAAAGGAAAAAGTGCAAAGCATAGAATTTTAGTTACTTTATTCAAAAAAAAAAAAAATTAAAAAAAATCTATAACTTACTTAATACCACTTTCTTCATGAATACCTACAGATTTGTTCGCGCGAGTCCGATTCGCACTTGGCCGGGTTTGTTTTCAGAAAAATCAAAACTTATTGTAGGACATAGGACTAAATTTATTTTTTGAGTCAAAACCATCTTTTTTTTCAGGCATAAAGTGTGCAAAGAAAATAACGTACCGTTAACAGGGGCATGGTTGACGGCAGCGTCGACTCAAAATACCGCCAAGCACGAAGGTTGGGACACCATCTACGAAATCAGCTCTGCACAACTTGAGAAAATACTTAAAGTCAAGTTGCCGAACCCGTTGCAAATGTATGTGTATAAAGTGAAGAGAATTGAATAGGTGCCAACAAACTGTGGGTCCTTCACTGTACTGACTTGAGCTCTGTGTTTTAGTCACACTAATCTTATAAAATCGAAATTAGCTCTGCCTGTCTGTCATTTGTAGGCTTTTCACGGCTAAACTAAAGACTAAGCTAAATGACTTTTTTAGTAAATAAATTAAATTTACTATTCTGTTATTGTAAGGTCGTTGGTTGACCTGAAATGTAAAAATAAAAATAAATAAAATAAACGGCTGAACGGATTTTTATGAAATTTTGATAATTAGTTACATTTATAGTTATTACTAGCTGTCACCCCGCGACTTCGTTCGCGTTTATTATTTATTTAAATAAATGTGAGCTATCCTATCTGTTAAGTTAGATCGAACTGCACACGGTGTGCAAATTTGATTGAAATCGGTTAAGTAGTTTAGGAGTCTATAGCGGACAAACAACGTAACACGTAATTTATATATATTAAGATAGTTTGATAATTAGTAAATACAGTAAATGTCGCGGGTCGAACCTGGGGGGCTATTCCTACACGTGAGATGAGATGAGATTTTATCTTGGTCACTCTCACACCTATGACGTTTCAAACGAGAGCAACAAGGATGAAAAAAGGTGAGATGAGAATCTCAAATCTCCGAATAGGGCCACTGGACAAGATTGGCACAGGACCGGGATGAGGGGCGTACGAGAAGAGAGGCCTATGCCCAGCAGTGGGCGATTACGGGCTGATGATGAGTTACAGTAAATCACGAGAAAGGTTTATAGTAAAACCGTGTTTTGCCTTTTTTGATGGAGTTGAAAAATAAAACACAAAAAAAACACATTGTTTAAGTATTTCAAGGCTATACTCGTACAACGTCTATTAGTGTAGAGGTGTTTGCTTATGTACGTTTATTATTTTATTAAATATACTAGCTGCGCCCCGCGGTTTCACCTGCGGATAAAAAGTATCCTATGTGCTATTCTAGACTATAATCTATCTCTGTGCCAAATTTCATCCAGATCTGTCCAGCCGTTCTGGCGTGAAAGAGTTACAAAAATCCATGCATCCATCCATCCATCCATTCTTACAAACTTTCGCGTTTATAATATTAGTAGGATAAAGATGTAAGTATGAGTTAAGATAAAATGTATCCAAATGTTAAAGGATAAATATCGCTCTAACTTAGAAATCAGAAATCAGAAATATTTATTGACCATAATAAACATTCAATGTCACGTGCAAGTCTTATGAAATTTATCAACCTAACAATGTTCAGGTTCACACAACGCGTCCATGTCTATTAATCCATATAATAAAGGGTCCGCCAGATAACTTATTTTTTTTGAAAATGCTATAAAAAAACTACTGAATATTTTCTCAAATTTCTTTTTTTATTTGAAAGTTCAATCCTTCTGGTTAATAAGGTTAATAATAGGTTAAAGGTTAATAGGTTTATAGGTTTAAAGGACAATATTCGTGAAGCCATTGGTGAAAAACAGCTGCACACAATCGATAATGTGCTTAAAAATTGGACCGATCGTGTGGGCTACTGCATGGCCAGCCAAGGCAGCCGTTTGAATGAAATTATTTTTCATTAATAAAAAAAAGAAATTTGAGAAAATATTCAGTAGTTTTTTTTATAGCATTTAAAAAAAAGGATATCTAAAAGGATATCTCGCGGACCCTTTATTTTATGATACTACTAGCTGCGCCCCGCGGTTTCACCCGCAGTTAAAAAGTATCCTATGTGCTATTCTAGACTATAATCTATCTCTGTGCCAAATTTCATCCAGATCTGTTCAGCCGTTCTGGCGTGAAAGAGTAACAAACATCCATCCATCCATTCTTACAAACTTTCGCGTTTATAATATTAGTAGGATGTATAGTATGAGTAAGTGTTAAAAGTAAGTATATACTATAAAACCACTAATTTTCCAACAAAATGTGGTGAGTAAACAAAATAATCGAACATCATATTGACGGATTCCACGGAAGTGGGAAACTTCGCAATAAATAATTAATCAATGAAACCTGTAGCTTGTTCATTAAATATGAAATGATATGTATTATTTACTCCGTTTCCCGTAAACTCTTGCACTGTCAAAAATTCGTAAACAGATGAGACTCGATTTTCGTGAAAATAAGTACAGAATCCTCGTACATAGTGCTATAATTCTCAGCATCGTGGTATGAAAGAAATATCGTACACTTGCTACGCTTGGCAGTTAACAAGAATATTATGTGCTATTCCAGACAATTATCTCTCTTTGTGCCAAATTAAAGCGATGATAGCCTAGTTGGAGAAGGCCTGCCTCTCAAGTCAGAGGGAGCGGGTTCAAACCCAGCCGACGACGGACCAATTTGTTCATTGTGTGAACATAATTATGTACGTATTGTATGTCATCTAGTGCATGACTGGAGCCTGGTGTCTGGCGAAAGGCTCGCTCCCTGTTGCATTTGGGACTGAATATCGTCCGGCGTAGTGTGGGTGTTGTATTACACCTCTGCCAGCCCCCTCGGGGAAAAGGCGTGACGATATGTGCCAAATTTCTCCCAGATCCATTCCATTCAGCCGTTCTAATGTGATTGAGTAACAAACATCCATCCATCCAAACTTTCGCATTTATTATCTTAGTGCGATTAGTTAGAATTATACATAACATAACATACATATCGTCACGCCTTTTCCCCGAAGAAGTTGGCAGAGGTGTACAGTACCGACACTTCGCCGGACGATATTCAGTCCCAAATGTGACAGGGGGCGAGCCTGCCGCCATACAGCAAGCTCCAGTTACGCAAAAGATAACATTAAATACGCACATATTATTATGTTCATACAATGAACAAATTGGTGCGTGCCTTCAGCTGGGTCCGAACCCGCTCCCACTGGCTTCAGAGGCGATTCTTCTCTGACTAGGCTATCATCGCCTCATAACATTAGGACGTCAACGTTAATAAGATTATATAAACACTTAGCAGCATTTTTTTGGTATCCCAGTAGGTAGGGTCAACTGGGGCAAAAGCGTCTGTGGGGCAACTGCGTCTTTCGAGAATTACTGACAAATCCTTCACAAATTAAGCGCCACCTACATATTTTTTTACCTTTAGTTGCAATAATCTGAACTAGATGGCGTTAGTTGCCTAATTTGCGATTTGTCAGTAATTCTCGAAAGACACAATGGCCCCACAGACTCATTTGCCCCAGTTGGACCTAGCTTATTTTTTTGAATATAAACCTTATAAAGTAACCCAAAAACTAAGGAAATGCGTACATCATACAAAATGTGACCTTAAACTCTATAAAACATCAAAGCGGCAAGAATGATGGGCGGTGGAGTCCCGACATTGTATTCCGAGAAATGGGTCAAGGTATCTGCTCAAATATTCCACTTAATAAAACACAAAAATTGAGATAAGTACAACAGTATTTGAAAGGCTGCATAAAATGAGAGGGAAACTCTTGGCAAGATGCTTCAAACAATATTTTCGGCGCCAGGTTTTCTTCACATTTTGTCCGCGTGAAATGAACAGTAAACAAGTCAAGTTTGTCGGTGAAATTTTAATAATTGTCAATTTTTGTAGTCAAATGGGGCCGAGATCACGCGATTAAAGTTAATCAAAATAGTGTACGGGACGCTTTATGGACGTCAAGGTATTTCGCCTGTTCCATCATTCCATTTGTTCTGGCTGCCTGGTGCTACTCGCGGTTATAAAGAACGGTAACAAATTAACCTAGGGCAGTCATACTCAAAGTGTGTTCCGCGGAACTCTAGGGTTCCACGAAATGCCTGTACTCACTGAAACTCCGTAAGAATTTAATAAATATTAAAAACACCTCTCTGTTTCTGGTCTAAAAACACCTCTCTGTTTCTGGTCAACCGTTCCACGATACGTGAATCCGGTAACTTTTGACGCGGTTTATCACGAGACGCTTATTAATTAACTGTCACATTGTACTCGTATTATGCTTATTAATGAAGAATACACATCATAAAGATACGTTTGTTATATTGTAGGGTTCCGTCAAGTATTTCGCTTTCCAAAAGGGTTCAAAAAGACGATTCAAATGACACCTTACTTATGTCGAAATACATCAAGCTGTTTAGGCTGTAGGGCGTGCCAAAGAAACCTCATACATACATACACTCGATAAACAAAACCCTCCTTCTTCAGTCGGGTAAAAAGAGGCACAATCACAATTTATTTATTTTCCTTAGCTAATTGTGTAAAATGTCAGCAATAGAATACGGTGAAGTGCAACAAAATAATACTTAACAATTTTGTTAGAGAATCCTTTACTCATTTAAAACATCGCTCCGTGGAGACCAGGGTCGGCTAGACAATAAATTACACTCCACCGCTGCTTCTAAGTACCTATTTAAGCAATAGCTGGCAACAATATTATTAAATTAGCTCAGCAGATGTTATAGATAGGTTTGGGTTTATATTAATTTATACTGAATTAATTTGTCGTAGAAGATAGGTGGTTTTAGTAGCTGAACTGAAATAATGTATCGTTTACCGCGAGCGACTATGTCACACCTCTAAACGATGCGATGTTATACAAAAGACAAAAGTATCAATCTCTTCTCTTCTTTATTTCATCTCTAAATCTCTTCTTCTGTACATAGTACAAAACAAGAACCATAATTAAAAGAAAAACAAAAAATCCGGCTGAACTCTATGTCATTTCCACCATCAAGACAATTCAAATGACACATCATATGTCGAAATCCATCAAGCTGTTTATGCTGTAGGGCGTGCCAAAGAAACCTCATACATACATACTTACTGTCATGCACTCGAAAAACATAACCCATCTTCTTGCGCAGTCGGTAATAAAGATGCTTTCCGCGTCTTTCGCTAACACCTACTCAATCATGCAACGGATTTTGACGCGGTCACCATCAGACAGATAATTTTCCACGTAGGTTTTAAGGTACCGTGCAAAATCAGGGCAGGGTAGTACTTATTACTTAATTGATATTGTCAAAAACGTTTTTTTAGCAAGACAATTAAAAAACCCATGTGAAAGTCAAAGTCAAAATGTTTTTATTCAATTTAGGTATCAAAGATACACTTATGAACGTCAAAGTTATTTAAATAGACTCGACCGCCTTGTTCGGACAAAGAGCCTCTACTCAGAAGAACAGGCAAGAAACTGAGGGGCATTATTGTTTCAAATAATAAATAAATTACAGGTCTCACAAATTTTGGCTTACAACTAGGTAATATCTATAAATACTAGTGGCTACTTGACGGAAGTAGAAGGCTCCAGACATCTTTATCTTCTAAATAATTCTTAACCTTATAATATCCTCTTTTCATTAATGTAGTTTTTACATGTGATTTGAATTTTCCCTCAGTGAGCCCTGTTACATTTTTCGGGATTTTATTGTAAAAATGAACGCAGTTGCCTAAAAATGACTTTTTTGACTTAGTCAGTCTAAATCTCGGTACAGCTATCCTATCCTTATTTCTAGTGTTATAATTGTGATAGTCACAGTTCAATTTAAATTTATGTAGATTTTTGCGAACGTGCATAATATTTTCAATGATATATAAAGAAGGTAAAGTTAAAATATTTATTTCTTTAAATAAATCTCTCAATGATTCACGGGGACCCATTCCGTAGATAGCGCGGACCGCTCGCTTTTGCAAAATAAAAATGGCCTCTACATCAGCAGCTGATCCCCACAGCAAAATGCCATATGACATTATGCTGTGGAAGTAAGCAAAGTAAACCATCCGAGCTGTAGCTATATCCGTCAGTTGCCTAATCTTGCGAACCGCATAAGCAGCAGAACTAAGTCTCCCAGACAGAGCACTAATATGTGGAAAACTGCAATGGGGTCATTGCAGTTTGGAATCAATCAATGTGTGTGTGAATCAATCAATCATGTTAAAAATGTAATTCACACATCTAAACTTAAATTAATTAAAACCAACTCTCGCAAAATATCTCGACGTAAGGTCGCAAAGTTTGTACAGTCATAAAGAAAAGTAATATAACAACTAATCTATTAGGAGTTGGCTGCTATCGAAACTTTACAAAGGGGTCGGATTTAGAAGGCACAGAGGGCATGCAAATATTGATTCAAGACCGTTAACTTGCGAGCAAACAAAGATGAGGGCTCCGAGGGCCGGGCAAGTGTGTTGAACCTAATTGATAGATGTTATGTATCTTGCTGTTTATTTATTACTTAAACTAACGATACCACATCATAGTTCGCCAAATGTAAACTATTTCTGAAGGGACGGTATTCAAATTACCTTGATGTACGAGTAAATGTGATCAACTAATACTTTTAATAATAATTCAAATTCTTCTTCTATTTCTAATAGTAATTTCAGTATGAATCGAATGGATACCAAGATCAATACGACAGAAAGACACCAAAGAAAAACAATACGAGTTCCGTCCTCTTTCATGCTCCAGCAAAAAAGTGCCGGTTGGACGGGGCGGGCGACTCAGGCGCCACTCCACTGACATTCCTTTGACAGCTCGCTCGGAAACGTCACACAGCAGAGCATAGACTGTATTTTTTTTTGCATGTGTTGCTAACACAAGTAAGTACCTTTACTTACTTAAAGCCAACTTTTATATTAATAAAACCGACTTCTCATCAGAACTTCGAACAATCTTTAGTTTGACTGCCTCGGTGGCTCAGTCGGTAGTGAACCTGTTTTCTGAGCTTGGGGGCGTGGGTTAGGTTCGCACCTAGGACAAACATTCATGTGATGAACATTTGTGTTTGGTCTATGTCTAGGTGTTAATTATCTATTTAAGTATGTATTTAAATATACCACTTGCAGTAAATGTAGTAGACCAATAAAGTCCAGCGATTTAAAAGCGTGCAGCAAGTGCAACGCCACATTCCACTACCAGTGTTTGGGTACCCCACCAGATAATTTCGCAAAGGAGTCCAAGGCCTACAAAGCGAATTGGAAGTGCTCGGAGTGCAAAATTACTGATAAGCGCAGAGATAGTTCTTCGACCACCCCCTCTCAATCCAATAATTCTGTTCAAGTTTCTGATTCACCAGTTGGCAATAATAGCGAGGACCTGAAGCAGTATATTAATAGGAAACTTGAAGATTCTATGTCACGCCTGTTGACAGAAATTAGACGAGACTTTACAGCAGAAAGCTCTGACACGCGCACCAAGATCCAGGAGCTCACCGAAAGCGTTAATTTCATGTCTACAAAGTACGACCAGCTTCTTCTGGATTCGGAACTTAAAAGTAAGATAATTGGAGAATTGGAAGACGAGAATAAAACGCTGACAACGAAAGTGACTGATTTGTCCAGTACTGTGGCCGACCTTAGTTGCAAATTAAACCACTTCGAACAGCAAGCTCGCGACTCCAACCTGGAAATTCAATGCGTACCGGAGCACAAATCTGAAAACATTGGTACTCTAATTCACCAACTAGCAACCATTGTGGGCTGCTCATTGCCGGAACACGAGCTACTGAATTACCACCGCGTGGCCAAGTTAAATCAGGAATCCAACAGGCCTCGCTCTATTGTTGCGAAGTTAGCTAGCCCTCTAGTTCGTGACAAGATTCTAGCAGCAGTCAAGACTTACAACCGGGCTCATCAGAGTGATAAGCTGAACTCTTCCCACCTAGGTCTGGCTGGCGAGAAGAGGCCAGTATACGTGTGCGAACATTTGTCACTGACAAATAAACAAGTACATGCAGCTGCACGCAAAGCTGCGAAAGACAAAAAATACCAGTTTGTGTGGGTACGGAACGGCCGTATTTATATGAGAAAAGACATTAACTCCAAAAGTTTTCTAGTCAAAGACTTGGATTCTCTGCACTCCCTATAAATCCTCGTCCAAAATTTATAAGCTAGTCTGTTATTATTTTTTTATTTTTTTGCCATTTGTTATTTGTAAGTTATCTTATCTTGATGTTCTCGTTGCATCATTCTCAACAGAAATGTGCCAGTGTTAAATTTCTATACCAAAATGTCAGAGGTCTCAAGACCAAAACTGAAACTATTTTAACTAATGTGCTTAAACAAGAGGCAGACGTTGTTCTACTGACAGAGACTTGGCTGAATGACTCCGTTTTCGATCACGAAATTCTGGACAGCAGATACACGATATTCAGGCGTGACCGTAGTTCTACTAACTCTAGCAAAGGCGGGGGTGGTGGAGTTTTGATTGCAGTCCTTAAGAAGTTTCAACCGGTTCGTAAACTGAAATGGGAATCTGTAGGCGAAGATCTATGGGTTGTTATCAAGCTAACACAGGGTAGTTCAACAATTTCTCTTTGTATCTACGCGGCTTACCTTCCTCCACCGGTTACCTTCAATCAACTTGATTCCCTAGTATCTCACCTGACAGACATTATTCAACATAAACTGCCTCACAAATCGCTACTGCTGATGACGGGTGATTTTAATCTACCAAGTTTGCAATGGGAACTAAACACCACTTCAAATTGCCTTCTTCCAACCCACACTTTAAATCAACGCGATGGCTTACTCATTGATTTGCTTTCGTTTAACAGCTTACGCCAAATTAATCAAATCCGTAACTCAGGAAATCGCACACTCGACTTGGTTATAACGAACACTAGCAGCTTCTTCAAAGTCGCTAGCTGCACAACACCCCTGGTGAAAGAAGACACTTATCATCCAGCGCTACATTTATCTTTGAATCTGAAACCGGATAAGCCCCCGAAAGTTTTTAAATCCATGGCTTTGAACTATAACAAAGCCGACTATGATAAGATTAAAGATGAGCTTCAAGAAATAAACTGGACTGACAGTTTTAAACCCAGCTACACTACGGATCAAATTGTTGACACATTTTATGACATTATCACTCCAATTATTACTAAACATACCCCAAAAAAGCGTATTTGCAATAACCAGTTTCCATTCTGGTTCAATAGAGTCTTAACTAATACACTTAAAGAAAAGGCCAAATTCCATCGTCGGTACAAAAAATATGCAAACCCCCGGGACTTGTTGACGTACCAGATGTTACGCGATAGATGTAATAAAATACTACATGAGTGTTTGACCAAACTTAGAACTGACGCCAAAGACCATATCAAAAAAAATCCTAAGTTCTTCTGGACATTCATCAAGTCTCTAAGATCTAACAGTAGCGAAATTCCGGATGAGATGTTTTTAGACACTCAGAATGTCCAGGGTGGACAGAATATAAGTGACCTATTTTCAAAATATTTCCAATCGGTATATAATAATGCGCAACCTGCATCTGCGCAAGATCATTGTGGGTCTGATTACATAGGTACGCTTGGTTCTGTATATCTCTCGGAATCAGACATTTTAAACTCCCTTCGGCAAGTTGATGTTACCAAAGGTCCTGGGCCTGACTCTATACCTCCGATTTTTTTAAAAAATTGCTCGTCACAATTAGTTAAACCGTTGCATTTTATCTTTAATAAATCTCTTGGCAGCGGCACCTTCCCCACGAAGTGGAAGCTTGCACACATAACTCCTATCCACAAAAAAGGAGACCAATGTGATATTTTAAACTACAGGCCAATTTCAATTTTATCGTCTCTAGGAAAATTGTTTGAGTCAATGATTCAGAAGCGGATTTACTACCATCTCAAAACTCAATTTGATACTTGCCAACATGGCTTTCTTCCGGGCAGATCCACTACATCGAATCTCCTTGGATATGTCGGAGATATATATGACGCATTAGAAGACAAATTTGAAGTACATGCCATCTACACAGACTTCTCAAAGGCGTTTGATGTAGTGAGTCACACCCTTCTCATCCGGAAACTTGACCATGCAGGAATCTGTGGGTCTCTATTGAGATGGTGCGAATCCTACCTCCGCAACCGTTCTCAGCTCGTCATGGTAAGAGGTTTTAAATCTACTACGAGGTTAGTACCATCTGGGGTCCCGCAGGGTTCACATCTAGGTCCCCTATTTTTTTTAGTTTTTGTAAATGACCTGTGCAAAAATATTTTATCAAAATGTCAAATGTTTGCCGACGATCTCAAATTATATAGAGTTATTAAACATGAACGTGACATGTCTTTACTACAGAATGACATTGAGATAGTCAGCAAGTGGTGCACAGAAAACGAAATGTCAATCAATACATCCAAATGTTTTTTCATTAAGTTTTCAAGAAAACGCAACTCGACCTCTGTGCGCTACTACATAAATAACACTCCGATCAGTGAAGTCTCAAGCATGCGCGACCTGGGGGTGATTGTAGATGCTAAACTTGACTTCCGTGATCACATAGATGCCATCAGCAGAAAAGGCTCGAGGTTGGCAGGTTTTGTGATTAGGCAAACTAAATTATTCAGGGACCCGGAAATACCAATCATTTTATTTAACTGTTACGTGAGATCTCTTCTGGAATATTGTAGCATAATCTGGAGTCCCTCATATGCAGTGCATATCAATCGTTTAGAGAAAATTCAGAAGCAATTCCTTTATCACCTCTCGTATGCAAATAATCTCTGCCGTGACCTGACGTCCTACAAGTCAAGACTTGCTCACTTTAATATTGAGACCCTCGCACAGAGACGAAAAACAGCCGATATCGTGTTCCTGCACAAAATAATAACTGGTAAAGTCGACATCCCAGATATACTAGCAAAATGCAATTTTCAGATCTCACGTCCTAGCAGCCGTCTTGTCAATCGAAAAACGTTCAGCCTTCCTAATCATAGAACCAATTATTGCCAACATTCACCTATGTATCGAATGTTAGCTACATACAACAAGATTTGTAAAGATTTAGATATATTTCACACTACATCTAGCGAAATCAAAAATTTTTTTAAACCTGTTGAGAAATAAGCTAATTTGTATAGCTTTTTAACCTATTTTATGTTTACCGAGTAGTGAAAGTACTGTTAGTCAATTAAAGTAAATGCATGCAGTGTTCACATCAAGAAGGTCGTACATTAAGTATCTTAAATTACTATATTAATTATTATATAATTATATATTAATTAGTACTGTTTAAGTTCAACGGATGTGATATGTAACGGCCCGTTTTGTGAACCAATAAAAAAAAAAAAAAAAAAAAAAAAAAAAAAAAAAAAAAAAAAAAAATATAAAAATGTATAAATATCAAACCCTGGCCGCCATGGTACAAGCTTTGCTTAGTTTGGGGTCAGAAGACCGTGTTTGCAAGTGTCTCAAATATTATTTGTATTTTTAAATTTATGTTATATTTAAATGGGACCACCTGGGAAAGTAGAAAGTTTATCATTTGAAAAAAAAAACTTGTCAAATCGGTTAAGACGTCTTTGAGAAATTGGGGGAACATACATAAAAAAAAACTCCTGAAGAAATTCCTGAGAATCTCCTGAAGACAGTTAAAATGTGACATAAGTAAAAAAAACTTGAATTCTTTGCAGAAAATTGCGACCATTATTTTTGTGGACGTAACATCAATCATGTATTGAGTTTTGTTTGTATAAAATAAATAATAATAAATAAATGTAATAACGAACCGATTGACACCTCATTCATCAAAAATGGACGAGTACTAGTATATACGTTTATGTAATCTACAGTTTTTGTGCTACGGTGGAACTTATATATAGGCAAAAGTTTGTATATGTGTGTGTTCGTACTTTGTTACTTCGGCACGCTAAAACAGATGGACGGTTTGATGAAAATTAAGTATGGAGGTATTTTAAACACAAACAGACATAGACTTTTATAAACATACTTAATCCATCCCTTTGGCTTTACTGTAGTGAGGCAAAAGTAGTTTAACACAACTAAAATAAATAATTACCCAACGCGAGCAAAGTAAAAAACAAAAATTGTTCAAAATAGCGTCGAGAGAATCTGTTAAAACTTCTTGAATTAAATTTACATCTCTCCTCAGTTTTGCCTTGCAGTCGTGGAATCTTGATAAATCTGAAACTTGTCCATTAGGAACACGGTCCGCTTTTTTCAACTGAATTTAGTTATTCTCTGTCTTACACTTACCTACCAGGAAACTTGTTCAGGTTCCAGATTTCAGATCACAATCTGATATGACGGCGCGTGACATTACATCGTAGTGAAAATTGGTTTATTTTGAGAGTTGTTTAATCGATGGTAAAAATGTTTTGTTATTTTTGACGATTAATCGATTTGTCCATGGCAATTATGAGTGGTTAACACCGAATGGAGTTGCGTTTGGGATGGTGGGCGAACGTCATATTATTCTCTGTCAGTCAGTGGTTGACTTGACTTGGCTTAAGGCAGTCGCGCGCCCTCCCCCGAGGGTTCCCGCCTTGTCGTGGCGGGGGGGCTCAGTAGCCGTGGCTTCGGCAACCACGGTGAAGCCAAGAGGAATCCGAGGTGGGGCCGCTTCTTGGGGCTTTTAGCTCCAAAGCCCACGTGGAAGCGGCCTAAGTAGGGTGTGGGTCTGTATGGGCAGACCCACAATTGAGGCGGGGTGCAGTGTCGCATGTGCAACACTGCAACCGAAGGCTGGGGGCCGCGGCGGGAGAGGACTGTTGGTGTTACGTTGCCACTTTCCCTACCTTCCGCGGCCCAAACGGGGTCGCTACCGTTTGATGGCGGACGCGGTGGGGCCGCAGAGGAAGAGGCGTGTCGGTGTATCGTTGCCGCTCTCCCTATCCTCTGCGGCCGAAGTGGCAGGCGGCGGGGCCACTCATCTGACCCGTCGCATGGGGACCATTGGCGCCTAGACACGGGTGCTGTCTGGCGCCCACGGGCAAATTGGTCCCCGAGGAGGTGGATGATGACGATTTGTCTGGTGTTCGATACATCGTCATCGAGGGGAAGAGAGCGTAAGCTCGAGGAGGTGCCCGAAAGGGCTAGCGCTGTCGGGGCCGCGGAAGAGTACGATAGTCCCCTTAGCCCCGACATTATGCGCCAAGGTGGAACACACCCTTGGGTTTTTAGTGGGTAGGCCGTCAGTGGCGGGATTCCCACATAACCACTCTGTGCCCGCACCCGGGCTGTTGGTGGTATCCATAAAGGATTTTCCCAAGGTAAAAAAAAAAAAAAAAAAAAAAAAAAAAAAAAAGGCAGTCGCGCGCCATGGTCATTCAAAAACCCATTATTCTAAATCGCCAATTATCGTTTAAATCCTTCACTAATTAAGTAATCTAAGTGACTGTATAATTAAATTGTGAAAAGTCTACACTGCAGTCCACTTATTTCAACGTTCCTGAAGTCGTAACGCCCACCATAGATACCCGTGATGACGAGTTCACGTATCAGAAATCAGACACGACACCTCGGCCTAACCGGCTTTCCCCGTCATATATATATTTTTTAAAAACGTCCTCAAACGAAACAGAGGTATGAAAAATATCCGCATTTGTAAGGGGTCACTTTGACTGATTTATTTAATTGATAAACAAAGCAAATCTAAAATCCCTTTGCATACGGAGGTTGAGTACATCATTAGTTCTTAAATTAATTCATAATACAATGGACATTCTTAGTTATTTAACAATGATTAGATAAGTGCGAAAGATGGTTAAAATTTCAATTTGTTACTCTGTAGTTAACTTTAGAGGCTCATCAGTACCTTTACTTGCTCTTCTCGCTTGTACTCCTTTTCTAGACGAAATCGCAATGGAAAACTTTTAACCCACGCGAAGTCGGTCTACAGTGATCGCCGGACCCTTAAATGATGTTGGTTTGAGCTAAAAATATTATTTTTATTTTGTCGCAACTCAGCCCTTAATCCTAACTAATATTATAAATGCGACAGAGAGTTTTCTTTGCTTGTTTTTTACGCTTTAACTACTTAAACAATCATAATGAAGTTTTGCATACACGTTGTTGAGAAAAGAACATAGGGTACTTTTTATCCCGAAAAAATAAACGGTCACTGTGGGATCGCGAAGCGCAGCAAATTTCCATACATTCAGATTTACTATATACTTAGGTATATATAGGTATACTCCGCCGAGTAAAGTTATTTGATATCCTTCTATGTAAAATGTAGGCAAATCTGTAATAAAAAGTAAGTACCTATAGATGGATGAATTCATTAAAATTCATGGCCTTGTCATAGTACTTAGTACTTATATGATATGCACGAATCTGTGTGGACAGCTGCTTTCAACAAGTTTTATACTTACAATAAAAATTAATACTTACCTACTTACTTCATACAAATAATATATCTAGTGGCAAAGCGGAAACTAAGTAAAGGTTAAGTAAGTTCATACCTATTGGCCAAGTAGTAGCCCTGGTGTTAGTTGACAGGGCGCCTGAACGCCTGTAACAACATGGTAGTAGATAAAGATGGGATACATGATGCTATTACTGCAACCACTAAACATGGTTTTGTGAGCTGTAGGTGTTTGTCCTCTACAGCATGGTATATTAATATACTCCGCCAGGTACAGCATTCCGGTCACGTTGGCAACACGTACTGACGTCAATCATGCTTAAGCAAGACCAAGTCATTTACAAATAGGTAGTTCGAAAGAGACGGATGACGAGGACGAGTGACGTCATTATGTGTTTGCTCCCGGAATGTTAAACCTTGTTTTTTTGGGCCATACTCTACAAGTTGCGTTTCGCATTCCGTGGCGGAGACGAAATATTTTTGGAAAAAAAATCATATCTCTGCAATTTTGAAAAAAAAAAAACAAAAACTGCCTCGACAAAATTTCTATATAATTATCGAACCTACGCACAAAATTTTAAGCGAATTGGTTAAAAATGCTACATGTAGAGAAGACAAAGATCCGGACAGAAACCGGACATACGAAAGCATTCTTGTTAAAGCTGAAGCAGAGACGCTTCGCTCGCTAATGCTCAATCGGTCGTAGTAAATAACAAGGTGCTTGTGCACCACGTTTCTAGTTTACGAAATATTAACATTTTCTTAAAGTTACCTTATCTTATGGTATTATGGTCCTATTTTCCTGCTTAGAATTTGATCTCAATATGTGTTTCCATCGATCACAATATAAATATCAAAGTGTGATACAAGTGATCGATTACAGTCTTCACATGTCTAGATGCACGAGTAATTTCCATTTTGCAGACAGCTTTCGTATTTTCCACGTTAATTTAACATAGAGCCATAAGCTTAAAAAGTGTACACAACGAAAAACTAAAAAAAAAGGTACAACGTGACAGTGACATTATTGACATATCTGATAACGATAATTATGAAAGTCACAAGATTTGTACCAAAGAGAATGATCCAAAAAAACAAAGTCCAGCATTCAACTAACACTTAATGACGTCATCGTCATCCGTCTCTTTCGAACTTGTTGTAAATAACTTATTTCGGTCTTGCTTATGAATCGATTGATATCACTACGTGTTTCTAAATGCTATACCTGGCGGAGTATATTATTAGACCATGCCAAAGAGTATTTTAATGTAGCGGAAAAAATGTACCTTTATATATTATGTACGCATGTATGTGTATCTTGAACTCATTGGTGATCTTATTATGAAACTGCAGTAACTAATAAACATGTTTTTTTGAGAAATCGCGTTTTTCATCATAGCTGTAAGAACAAGCAATTTTCCTAAAACACTATTTTGTATTAGTTAGTGGAGACAAAATATAGGGCTGAAATAAAATGAAGAATTCAGTGTAATTACCCATATTGTACATATAGCCTGTTTAATACTATGAACACTTACGCAGATCAAGATTTTTGGAGGTAAGTATCCTCATCTTGCCATTATAATTTAAGTAGGTGTCTACAGCTGTAGCTGTAGGTGTGCAACGCTAGATACTAAAAATATAAGTAACCAATTTCTTAACGACTTTGATGAAAAGCTTTTTTTACACGCTTTCATTAGCTTCTCGTGTAAGTAACTAGCAAATAATGGAATAAAGTTTTAGGAATCAATTTTTTTTTTTTTTATGTAGTATAAGGTCGGCGTTTGACCACCAACTCGCCTGATGTTAAGCGACGTTGTGGTCTAAGATGGAGCACGACGACCTATAAGGTACTTTTTCACTCTAGCCTTGAAGTTTTGTAGAGTGAAGAAGTACAAAGACGGCAGTTGAGTGAGGCGCTACAAGTGCGCTAATTTTAACCTTCTTTTGATAATTGCAGTATCGAAATGACACTAACAAAAAAGAATAACCTTATCACACAATCTTAATATATATAAATCTCGTGTCACAATGTTTGTCCTCAATGAACTCCTAAACCACTTAACCGATTATAATAAAATTCGCACACCATGTGCAGTTCGATCCAACTTGAGAGATAGGATACTTTTTAACCGCGTGTGAAACCGCGGAGCGCAGCTAGTATACCATATAAGTTTAGCAATAGTCCCCGCACTAGGGCCAGCCTGTATCGCGGAAGACTTACGTAAAATTATGTATAAGTAGTAACACATAGATGACAAACATAATTTGGTATTTCGAAGCTAATCTGATGATGAAGTCAGACGATGGAAAGCGGGCTTCTTAGTTTTTTTTAACTACATTATTATTATCTAATAGCTGCGCCCCGCGGTTTCACCTGCGGTTAAAAAGTATCCTATGTGCTATTCTAGACTATAATCTATCTCTGTGCCAAATTTCATGCAGATCTCTTAAGCCGTTCTGGCGTGAAAGAGTAATAAACATCCATCCATCCATCCATTCTAACAAACTTTCGCGTTTATAATATTAGTAGGATACTATGTCTGTCGGGCAATTGCTTCTTTCGAGAATTAGTGACAAACCCTTCACAAATTAGTCGCCACCTACATCTTTTCTTTTCTTTTACATCTTTTCTTTAAATTGCAATAAATAAATCTGTACAAGCTAGCGTTGGTTGCCTAATATATGCAGGGTTTGTCAGTAATTTTTGAACGACGCACATTCTTGAAGATGCCCCACAAACGCATTTTCCTCAGTTGACCCTAAGTCAATGGTTCCTACGAACATTACCGTAAGAATAGAATCGCGGTTTTCGTGTCTTAGAGCGTACTATTTGTATCAATGGCAAAGAATTTACTTCAAATCTGATTTATTCTATTAGTACCCACAAAAGTACTCTAGTTGAAATGTTTAATTAACTATAGGTTTAACTATAGCTATAGGATCAACTGGGGCAAATGCATCTGTGGGGCAATTGCGTCTTTCGAGAATTACTGACACACCCTTCACAAATGAGACAACTAACGCCATCTTGTACAGATTATAGGAACTAAAGATTAAAAAAAGATGTAAGTGGCGCCTAATTTGTGAAGGTCAGTAATTCTAGAAAGACGCAATTTCCCCACAGACGCATTTGCCCCAGGTGACCTCATACAAGTCAACAACGAGCATTCACTCAAATAGGTACTTAACAAAATCTTGTCTAAGCTTTAAAACCTATTAACGAAAGAGCACTCTTTAATACCTTGTTACTTAAAATGAGCTCAGATCTTGTTGGGCGATAACTGCTTTGTTTAAAGAAGTCTTTTAAGGACTTTTTGAGCTGAGATGAGTTAATGAAGACATTTTCAAGTTGAAAATCAAATGAAGCCAGATTTGGAATCTTAGATTGAAATCTGAGAAGTTTTATTGCTAAAGGTACGAGTATACTCGTACCTACCTGTGTAAATATACGTAAATTATCACAAGGTCTTAAATTTTAACTCTAAAGCCTAAGTTTGACGATTCAAGATTGACAAATATGTAGAATATTTTTAGGGTTCCGTACCCAAAGGGTAAAACAGAACCCTTTTACAAAGACTCCGCTGTCCGTCTGTCACCAGGCTTTTTCTGATGAACCATGATAGTTAGACAGTTGAAATCTTCACAGATGATGTATTTCTGTTGCCGAAACAACAAATACTAAAAACAGAATAAAATAAATATTTAAGGGGGCTCCCATAACAACAGACATGTTTTTTTCCGTTTTTATAAATAATGGTACGGAACCCTTCGTGCGCAAGTCCGACTCGCACTTGGCCTGTTTTATTTTGCTTAAAATACACTATATTACAAATCTATCTACAACGTTTGCGATAGATGCGATTACGTCTGGGTGAATATCTATTTATGTATGTATTTAAAAGTACCTAAGTATTTGTATAAAACAAATAAAATAATTAGAACTTTTTTTATTTTCCATTAAAAGCTAAATACATTTCTAAGTATTTCAATTATTTTTTAATGTAGCGTATAAGAGATGTTTCGATTTAAATCAAAAGGTGTCTTTTCAGTTCTTAAGTTATCTCTCATTTTGTACCGAAAAATTCTTACAGAATTATGCAATAAGACAGAACTTGTAGTCTCTTTTAAACATTATTTACAAGTAGATAAAAATTAGAATTCTCGGATCATAACAGAAGCTCAGTGTAAAACCCTACCGTTGAACATCATTAGTTATTTCCTCACAATTTAATTAGGTTGCAGAAAATGCTGGCAATTTTAAATCCCCTTAAAACTAGCCCTCGTATTCAGGTCAGCGCAGTTTGCAGAGCTCGGCTGCAATTCCGTTTATTGTAGTCGTTCCAGCTCCCATCGAGGCTCTCCTCGCTCTCATTATAGAGAATGGTCAGCTCTGTACCCACACTCACCTGTTACACGGAACGGCGACAAACTTATCTGTGAGTCGGCGAAATAATGGAACTAAAACTTGAAGGCAAGGCAAACAGTTTTCCTTGGAAAATGTGATGTTGGCTCCTTCTGTCGAGTGTTTGATTGTGCTATGTTATGGCTTAAGAAACTCTGTACGAGTGTAAACTCTAAGGCAACGCTTTAATGTTGATAGTTGCATGCGTAAATTGTCGTGAATTGTGGATGCGTATTGACGTTCATAAACTTCATATCAAGCAATAAGTGCGTTTCGTAAGCTCTTATCAACGATATCCAATGTATTTAGGCCCAAAATACCGTACTTTGGACTCGAATTGCAGTTAACTAGAGAAAAGTATTGCAACAAGTGCATTGTATTTACTATGACTACATACAGCGTTTTTTATACAATTAGGGCCAAATGGGGCAAATGCGTCTGTGGGGCAATTGCGTCTTTCGAGAATTACTGACAAACCCTTCAAAAATTAGGCGCCACCTACATCTTTTTTCTATTTTTAGTTGCAATAATCTGTAAAAAGTGGCGTTAGTCGCCTATTTTGTGAAGGGTTTGTCGGTTATTCTCGAAAGACGCAATTGCCTCATTTGCCCCAGTTGATCCTATGGTTTTTTATACTTGGTCCTTCAATATTGTAGTTTCATCGATAATCTTATTTACAATATCGCGTGACAATATTTACTGAAATCCCCAATAATAAACTTTATTTCCTTACCCATAAAGATCACTAAAAACGCTGACGGAAAAATTAATCCCACCTTACGTTTGCAGTAAAAATACCATAAAGCTTCAGCTTCACGGCTGAAGGTTTCCGGTGAAATATCATATTACTTTGTTCGCGACAAAACGGGATCGAAAAAATATTGGAGAAGAGCCAAGAAAGTTACTTACATTCTCTGGGAAACGAATACGCAGGAAACTCCATAAAAAAGAAAATTCGTATCGCGTTAATAAGTACATAACATCGGTTTTCCATCAGCTTGTTTCCGTTAATAGGGCCGGTTGAGCACCAAACTGTGAAGGCTGGGTAGAAATATATTATAATTTCCATGTCATTTGTTTCATACTTTTCTTTTATTAAACAAATATAGACATTTTAGCCCATTTCATTTCACTTGCATGTTGAGTGCGACAAACTTAAGATTCTCGTCTTAAGAGATACTCTCGTAAGTATGGTACAGTTTCAATGTATTTAGAACCATTTTCATATTTATGTTTATAATTGGTGCCCAGAGAAACGTAATCACGTAATTTTTACACATACATTTTTAATTTTCACATCTGCGAGCCCTTTTAAAGAAACTTTGAAAATATTTTACAACAAACACCGTCTTTTGTTTCAAATTTTATGCAGCTGCGTTCTTTTTTTTGTGGAGGCCTATTCGATTTTCGAATGAACTCTTTTTACAATGCCCGCATGTTGAGCTTTATTCAATTTTATCCTCCTTGTCTGGAAATTCCTTGCGAATTTTCATACTTTCTCCCCTAGGGAGACAACGCCCTGCCTAACGTTAACACTTCGTGATATTTAGGTAATTGGTCATTGTCGAGCAGCTGGTGTGAAAAGATTTATTATACGAGTAAACTGACCAGGGGTCTCGGACATTTAAACCGACGTTTAAAATAGAGTAAATCGACATATTTGTATGGAAATTACCGATTTTGTTGATTTGAAACATTGGTTTCTATGTATGTCCGTGCTTAAGTTTAAGTACTGAAGTGCGACATTTCAGTTCTTAAACAAAGAATATTTAAGAAAAAACACTATAGATATACCTCTCTACGGAGTTACCTACTTCTTAGTTCCTAAAATTGATGTTACTATTTTTAAATTTTCATCAATTAAACAAAACTGTTGTTTTGTTACGAGAATGGATTCTACAGCTAAGTAGATAAAATCAAGGAAGCCGTGTGGTGAATACGAAGTAATATATCCCATAAATCAATGTCTATAGTACGTACGAAATTCTCTTCTCTCTATCTAGAGCAATTTCTTAATTTTACTGCCCAGGTTACCACCTTCCGCCGCTCCTTTTATGATAAGTAATGAACTTGTTGCCCCGACTGGGATGCTTCATTTACTCAAATTAATTGCTTGTTCCTGAGTCATATTGGATTAACAACGTGTTTTCTTGTCGTACTAGAAACAGTTTGAGTGCGCCATACAAGGAGTTAAAATTAAGTTAGTCTTTAGCTAATAGTTTTAAAAACTAAATACTCGTAGTATTTTATATATTTTTAAGCAAAAATAACAGATAAACTGCGCCCCGCGGTTTCACCCACCGTTAAAAAGCATTCTATGTGCTATTATAGACTATAATCTATCTCTGTGCCAAATTTCATTCAGATCTCTTCAGCCGTTCTGGCGTGAAAGAGGACCAAACATCCATCCATCTTATTCAATTTTTTCAATTTTTCGCGTTAGTAGGACCAAGTATTAAAATAAACAAAAAAAATTAATAAATTCGGGACATTTTGCATACACGATCATCTGACCCCAAACTAAGCAAAGCTTGTTATATGGCTGCCAAATACTGATATACATACATTTACATATATTTATAAATACATACTTATATAGATAATTAACACCCAGACATAATGTATGTATGTAATAATTAGATGTAACTATAGTCTAGTGTAATTAATACGAAGGGCCAGCGTGGGTATGCCTTATATCCTATGAGATGGACCGACGATCTGGTGAGGGTAGCGAGGAGCCGCTGGATGCGAGCAGCGCAAGACAGGCCATCATGAAATTCCTTGAGCCTTGTCGCCGTAATGGACGAATTTCAGATGAAATGCTAATGATGATGATTAAGTAGCAAGGGTATAGTTTCTTCTTCTACTTCCATGAACATAAATTCTAATCTTAACTTGCTAACTACTTAATGTTATACATGTGAAAGTGGGTTTGTTTATTTGTTAGCCTCAGTTTCAGTTCAGTTTGTTTGGTTGTATCAGTTGAGTAGAAACTCAACTGATCATAATATATAGGGAGCAAAAGCCCAGAAGATTTAGTTAATTTTATTGATGTTATTAATATGAATGTTAGTCTGTAAGGTATTTATTTTCTATGGGCATCTGTCACTTGCATTGTATGCAAGTTTTATTGCCTGAAATAAATGGATTATTATTATTCCAATATATTTATTTTACTTCTTAATTTTTAAGTTTTTTATAATAATATAAATGACTATAAAAACAAACATTATAAAAAAAACTTAAAAACTAGGGTGACGCCGGCAGCGGGGCGAGGCCCAAGCTACCGGTGGCTGCAGACTGAGGAACCTCCTGACAATACGGCTCGTGTCTAGGATCACTGCCTTTTGTATCTGACCCTTGACTCAACCGTCTAACGAGAGCCTCTTGAGGTGTTGGTCGAGGCTCTTCGCTATGAGACCTTTTACTGGGACGACTATCGGGACAATGATCGTGGAGTCAACATCCCACATGGCGGTTACCACGTTATTATTATTGTTATGAAATTTTGCAGAAACGTTGTCAAGGATTCACAAAAGGTTAAAAAGTAAGTACTCTTTATCTTCATCAAAATACGGTATTAGTGGGACCGCGGGGCGCAGCTAGTTTAAGATAAAGTAGGGTCCGGCCATTAAAAGCCCTAAGAGTCTGGGGACAAGAGTTTGTTTGAAGTCCAGTTCTGCCAGGGTTTACTTACTTTCAAACAAGATAAGAAGCGCACCTATCTACATCTTAGTCCAGGTAATTGCCCAAGTTTAGAACTTTAGGTACCATTAACATTAAAATGCTTAGTCAAAAATGTCTTTCTAGAAAAAGAACGTCAGGAGTGAAATATAAATTAAAAACCTATCTTCTTACCAGTTTAACTAAAATTAAAATAGATTTTGCTTAAAATAGCAACGGATATTGCTACTTGCTACGCTTGGCTCGACATTATGAGCATTGCGTTATGGTATAATCGTGTACATAAATATACTCGTATGTACATAGTGCATTATATAAGTGTGTCCAGGAAATATTTTGAGGTTCTTTTAAAAAACTGTGCAGTTTTTTTACAAGTCAATTTTTAAAAAGCCGTAACATTAAACTCTTACAAATATGTGCAGTTTTAGAATACTACTAAGGTTGTATATTGGAACGGAAATGGCTAACGTAGATTTTGGGAATAAATCTTAGTTTCCGTGCAATTGTAAATGTTTTTCATGGCAACATTACCACGCGCACACGTTTAAAAAGAAGTGCCTTCAGCGAGATATAACGCAGTGTTCCATCTTTTCCTCTAGGTTGATCTGAGCTATGAACTTGATGTTACTATGTTATTTAAAAGCCAGTAGCCACTTTATACTGGTGGCTCTGTAAAGGGAAGACCTCGCGAAAACGTAAAAAAACATATACTCGTACCTGCCATGAACGTACAACTTTTTTTGTACGTCCTTGAAATCCGCCATTTTGAAAGATGTCCTAAAACTGATTCGACAAAAATCTATTCTCAATAAAAAATTACATCGAAAAAAAAGCCACGAGATTCGGTTGAGAAATGCGACCTGCAGAAAAAGACAGTCAGACAGACGCCGTGGCGGCAGGACAGATGTCGGACATACATATGAAAGCATTTTTCCCAAAGCTGAAACAGATACGCTACACTCGCTAAACGGAATGTTTCCGATTCAAAGCGCTTCGGAATTAGTACTTGTTCTGTTCGATCACTCTAATTGACTGAGTGAAGCGTCTTAGAGTCTAAATGGCATTTCTTTGTCCGACGATGTGAGTGGCGTTAATCCGATTGTCATACAATTTGAAAGACAAGTGGTTCACGCAAATACCTTTTAAGTTTGAGCGAAATCAGATCAAGGGTTGTGGACATCATTATGGAGATCGAAAAGTCGCAGCTGCGGGACTAGCTCGGACTGGAGACAAATTGCCTTTCCACCGTTTTTATCCCGCAAGAAAGAGACAAACATATCCATATTCTAGCTTTGTCACATCTGAACGCGGACTAAAACGGTGGAAAGATAATTTGTCTCGGGCCCGTGCTAGTCCTTTTGGAGACGAACTACCAGTTTAATTTATTTAACACTAACTGCGCCCCGCGGTTATACCTGCGGTTAAAAAGTATCCTATGTGCTATTCTAGACTATAATCTATCTCTATGCTTATTTCATTCAGATCTATTCAGCCGTTCTGGCGTGAAAGAGTAACAAACATCCATCCATCCATTCTTACAGACTTTCGCGTTTATAACATTAGTAGGAAGGATAATTATTTAATTTAACATATGTGCGTATTGTGTGTCATCTGCTACATGACTGGAGCCCGGTGTATGGCGACAGGCTCGCCTCCGTCACATTTGGGACTGAATATCGTCCGGTGAAGTGTGGGTGTTGTAATACACCCCTGCCAGCCCCCTCGGGGGAAAGACGTGACGACGATATGTAACATAATTATTTGTTGGTTATTATTTATTTGAGTTTTTTGGGAGGATATTAACTGTAATGTAGATTTAAGGCTCTCGATCCTTATAAGCGTTGACCAGTAACGTTTTAATAAAAATATAACCCTCGCTCGGTTTCTCGTTTCCGATCCAACAAAATAAATTGCAAAAAGGTTCAAAGAAATTTTCTCGTAATTTACTAATTTATTAATCCGCTTGATCTTTTTGCGTTAGCTTTTGAACGGGAAATGTGATTTTTTGCGATAATTTTTTGATTCTGCATTTAATTTCACTGGTCATTAGATTAGTTGGTTAGATTATACATTTTAAATATGGCTGTTGAATGATGAGTTTATTGTGGAATAACGGCTTACTGAACTGGTTTAAAATGATCATGACCATGGCATGATTTCAAATGAAGGCATTTGATCCTTACTAATAATAATTATGAAATCGAAAGTAACTTTGCCTGTCTGTCTGTTTGTAGGCTTTTCACGGCTGAACGGCTGAGCATATCTTGACGAAATTTGATAAATGGTTGCAGTATATCACAAGGAAGGTTTTTGGATTTTTTTTCTGAATAAATAAATCTTTTTGTCATAAAGCTAAGTGAATTAATAAAAAATAACGCGCCGCTTACCAAATGCGTCAGACAACATCATAGAATAGTACGTAGTTGGTACTAAAAAACAACTGACAACTAAAATTAAAACTCCGCTCAAAACCAGCCAGTAATTTGGACTCTGATCTCTTTGGTAACGGATTATTCATAATTTGATAATTAGCTAGATCACGAGGAGGGTTCATGGATACTATTTTCTGAATAGACGCGAATGAAGTTGCGGGCAACAGCTAGTATAATATAAAAATCGAAGCATAAAAAACCGACTTCTCATTATCCATGTAAACAATTTTTAGACTTTTCTTGATATTTTAAAAACTGCCAAACCGATTTCGTTAAAACTTACATGGGACCACCTCTGAAGTATGATTACAATAAAATTGTTGGCGTAAACGCGTAACTTAAAAAAAAAACATACAGTCGAAATGAGATACTCCTCCTTTTTGGAAGTCGGTTAAAAATTGAAAATCATAATAATAATAATAATAATAAATTCGGGACACTTCCACACACGGTCGCCTGACCCCAAACTAAGCAAAGCTTGTACTATGGCTGCCAGAGACTGATATACATACTTAGATATTCTTAAATACATCCTTAAATAGAAATTAACACCCAGACATAGAACAAACACACATCACATAAATGTTTGCCCTAGGTGGGAATCGAACCCACGCCCCCAAGCTCAGATGGCAGGTTCACTACCAACTGAGCCACCGAGGCAGTCATAAAAATACAGACACTATAGTCTTAGCATAAGAGATCTTTTCACCATTGCCACTAAAATGATAAAAAGGCTAAGCTTTCTGATAGTCTCTTGAAAATAAATAAAGCTTATTTTAATTCTATCCAGTGCAGAGTTAACCAGATTAAAAAGTTATGAAGCACGAAGCGAGCGATGAAAATGCGATCGGCCGAGCTCCACCGCCAGCTCGAGCACATTACCATAATCCCGTATCTATTGATTTTGCACCACTTTTCTATCCACGCCTGTCTGCCTTCTACTTAATACAATTACGGGAAAATCCTAAACAACTACCTATAGAATGAAGGTTTGAAACCAACGCCTTCTCTAAATGCAAGCCAATTTACTACGAGTGCGGTTTACTTGGCTTGTCCCGGCCACAAGCGCAGACATAATCCTCCTTACCAATAAACGTTATAATTATAACCTCGGAATAGTTATAACAGTGTTTTATTTTAGTTCTTTCATCAAAAAAAAACCAAATCCCTTTATCATCATCAATACACACTCTCTCTCTCTCTCTCTCTCTCTCTCTCTCACACACACACACACACACACACACACACACACGTTCCAAATCATCAATACAGCTCAGCTCTATCGCTGTGTTGATAATCAACGATGGAGGGATTTAAGCGACGATGCGCGGCTTGCGCGATTCTTTTAGCATCGCAGTTTCATTCTTTTTCCAGCCTAAAAACAACTGTACCAAAACATATACTTAACATAACATATCGTTACGCCTTTCCTCCGAGGGCGCTGGCAGAGGTGTGCAACACCCACACTTCGCCGGAAGATATTCAGTCCCAAATGTGACGGGGGAGAGCCTGTCGCCATACGCCGGGCTCCAGTCATGTAGCAGATGACATATAATACGCACATATGTTCACACAACGAACCAATTGGTGCCTTCGGCTGGGTACAAACCCGCTCCCTCTGGCTTGAGAGGCGGGCCTTCTCCGGCTCGTCATCGCTTATTATCGCCAAAATATTTACAAAAAAGTATAGTGCGTGGAGTCCCTTCACGCGGAAGAAATGAAACTTCTTTATATCTTTCTTACTACGCGCATGTATTCGAGTGCCACGCATTCACTCTCGCTCTGTCTCTTTCTTTTCCCCCTCCCCAGGAGCGTTAAACGTTTAACGCAACCTTGTTGGAAGTCGCATTAGAAGTTCCATTTCAATCAATATAAATTGCGTTGCGTAAAATGATGTTGAATAATAATGATTTCAGTAAACAGCGTTGAGCGTCATAGTTGACTTTGATTGTGGTTGAAACTCTAGAACACAACAGCATTTTTTTTGGGCATTCGTTTAAAAAGTAAAATTCCAGTATTTTATTCGAAATTCAATCTTTCTGGAACACAATTCGATTCTCAGTTCGATTCCAATATCATTATCATAATGACGATCCCGCAAGTCGGTGGTCCCGTGAGTACGTGATTCATTAGCGCCTCCAACTTAGAAAGAAGTTATTTATCAATGTCTCATACATTTCCTTTAGTTAGATACTTTGTTGGTCTCATTTGCAAGCCAAATAAATAGGTAGCTTTTGAAGTCTTATTGAATAAGTTATGAGAGTCTACGTTACTTTAATTATTTTTGTAAACTAGGTAGGCTGAGTATAATTAATTAGGAGCTAACCCTAGACTTTGATCTCAAGACTGTCTTGTTCGTTACAGATTTTCTTTAAATTGGTATTTTACGAAAAACTTTCTTATTTATAATTTAAATACTAAAAATAATAATTGTTATTTTTATTGGTTAGTTTTTATGTTTGTATTATTATAGAATCTAGGTAAATTGACTTTAACATGCTTATTTATTATTAACTAGCTGCGCCCCGCGGTTTCACCCGCGGTTAAGTATCCTATGTGCTATTCTAGACTATAATCTATCTCTGTGCCAAATTTCATCCAGATCTGTTCAGCCGTTGTGGCGTGAAAGAGTAACAAACATCCATCCATCCATCCATCCATCTATTCTTACAAACTTTCGCGCTTATAATATTGAGTAGGATTCACTTTCCGTAAATTTTAATTAATTACAGTAAAATTATATAATTGAATATGTTACGTAGATGGAAATGAATATACCTAATTGATTTATTGGTTGTTAATTTAATTGACATAAAAAAATCCTGAAAAGACTGCTACCGCCACTCAGAGTATCCTACCGCGTTAGCTAGTGACCCTCATTAAAATTTGATTTAATTGTTATAATTGTAAAGTGTTTGTATTGTGCATTTATTGCATCTTATCGCCTATCACTTTACTATAGCTCGAGAATTTCGCTTGCAACCATCACTATAAAGAAACGTGCAACCTCAAAAGAAATTTGTACTGTCTTTAGTTAGAGAATAACGGCCTTAGAAACAGAATGAATATTTTTGATGTGAAACTTCTGATGCGACTTCCAACAGGGTTGCGTTAAGCGTTTAACGCTCCTGGGGAGGGGGAATAGAAAGAGACAGAGCGAGAGTGAATGCGTGGCACTCGAACGCATGCACGTAGTATACCTGTTACAGGCCAGCGCGAGCGTTAGCAAAGAGTATCGTCCAATATTCCAACGCAAGAGGGAGAGAGAAAGAAAGATCCAGACAGAAGTGTGTTCTTCGTGTGTCGAACGGCAGCGCAGTGAACAACTCACAAACTTTTGTAGGAAGTTCTGGCAATGTTGGTCGACGTCAATCGTTATTAGTTTGATGGTAATAGCTACTTGCTGCAGTAAGTATAGTAAGGTGTGTGTTGGAGTTTTGTTGGCATAAATATTTGGAGGCTTGGAACAATTTCTTGCGAAGGGAATCTGAAATCGGAAGAATTTCTAGCAAGATGCGAAGGAAATCGAAACAACTCTTAAATTAACGTTAAGCTTTGTTTTTCTCATATTGCGTAATCATATCGTCACGCCTTTCCCCCAAACGGGCTGACAGAGGTGTAATATAACACCCACACTTCGCCGGACGATATTCAGTCCCGAATGTGACAAGGGGCGAGCCTGTCGCCATACACCGGGTTCCGGTAATGTAGCAGATGACAAACAATACGCACATAAGTTCACACAGTGAACAAATTGGTGAGTGCCGAGCTGGGTTTGAACTCGCTCCCTTTGGCTTGAGAGGTGGGCCTTTTCCAACTAGGCTATCATCGCTTTCTTATTGCGCTATCATGATATTTTTACATAGATATATTAACAGTTATACATATACACAAGGAGCTTTTACTCCGTATAATATCGTTTTTAGAAATAAATTAAAAACACAGAACATTGAAACTGATTTTCCGCACTTTTGGTTTTTAGCGAGCTATTTACAACTTCAATATACTAAGTATATTTTCAAAATGGGTTCAAACATACCAGGAAACCAGGAAGCCTATACAAAGGTTTTAATGGAACATGTGTTTCTCAACCTTACTTGGCTTTACTTTGGCTCCATTTTTCTGAATGAGAAAATAAATGTGTATGCCCAATTAAAATGCGAATGCTTTAGGAGTTCATGGTAGGCCTCTAACTTCTCGCCTCTCACCGTCCAACCAGCTCAAACTTTGGCGACGTAAACTTCCGCTGATGTTAGTAAACGTAGATCACTATTAACTTGTGGGAAATTATGTGTCGGATTTATGTGAAAGATACTCGTAGATATCAGAATATTTTATGATCGTAAAAGATAGATAATCGCTTTATTATTTTTCTTTCTTGCTGGTTTAAATATGAATTCATGCCTTTTTGGATAAGCTATATTTTTAAATGGGCTAATTTTTTGCTGGTGAGAAGTGGCAAGCGTTAATGTGAAACTTTTCTAAGCATTTACACAATTTGAAAACGTGATAAAATTCCAATTTTTTATATCAAAATAATCTAACACGTTCAATATTATCTAAATTCAATTTCCGATACTTACACTTAATTAAATTGATAAATTATAAATTAGGATTTTGCAGTTTTTTTTTTATGATTGCTGATCAATATCTACGATAATTGCCTTAAGGAAATAGGTAATTCAAAAATATACTATGGATAACTATTTCCCTTTCCTTGGAGTATCGGCAACGGCCCGCGAATCCTACGGGGTTGCTAGCTTATCCCACGGGAACACTTCATTTATTAGGTTTAAAAAGTTGTGGTAACCCAGAGTATTAACACACCAAATTTCATCAAAATCAGCATAGTCGTTCCAGTTTGAAAAAGTAACAAATTATTATACTTAGATTTTTTGCTCATCCCACGGGAAAACTACATTTTTAAGGGATAAAAAGTAGCCTATGTATTAATTCAGGGTGTGAGCTACCTCCATACCAAAGGATCTCTTATTACACCCCTCTAAAACACATTCCGTTGTACAGTGTTTTGTCTTTATTGATCGAGTTCAAAAAAATTGAAAAAGAAAAAGACTTAACACTGTATGTATGTATGTATACTATATGTATGTGTAGGAAGCGATGATAGCCTAGTTAGAGAAGGCCCGCCTCTCAAGCCAGAGGGAGCGGGTTCAAACGCACCAATTTGTACGTTATGTGAACATATATAATATGTGCGTATTGTATGTCATCTGCTACATGACTGGAGCCCGGTGTATGGCGACAGGCTCGCCCCCTGTCACATTTGGGACTGAATATCGTCCGGCGAAGCGTGGGTCTTGTATTACACCTCTGCCAGCTCTTTCGGGGGAAAGGCGTGACGATATGTTATGTTATGTTACTTACCTACTTAGGTACGTAAAACACAGGTAACCACTAACCGTGTCTCCTACAAAACTTTGCGAGCAACTCGTCTGATAAAATTTCGAAGCACGTCCTTCCACGTACATGAGAAATCCTCTTATTGCTGTTTGAAGGTAATGGCTGATTTATACTGCCACCTTTTAAGTACCCCGCTCGGGATCTAGTCTAGGAACTTTGTGATTTATTGATATTCTAGAACTGGAGTAATTCTATAACGATATCATAAGATAAGCATATAGGGTCAACTAGAACAAATGCGTCTGTGTAGATAGATATTATCTACACAGACGCATTTGTTTGTTTGTAGTTTTAGTAATAAGTTCAAAATTTGGAGGTATTTTGTCAAATTTGGAGAAGTCACTGGCTCCTGACACACAGTCTCTGACTAGTTTGGGAGCCTCTGGAATCAAATTTGAAATTGTCACATGTTTTTTATACCCAAATAAATTATTTGTATTTGTATTTGTATCTATATGTTATCTATATAGATAGAATAGATATTATCTAGTTGTAAGCCTGCGTAAATATGCGAGACTGTAATTTTTTTTAATGCCCCTTATTTTCTTGCCTGATCTTCTGAGTAGAGGCTCTTTATCAGAACAAGGCGGTCGAGTCTATTTGAAAAAAAACTTTGACGTTCATAAGTGTATCTTTGATACCCAAACTGAATAAAAATATTTTGACTTTGACTTTGCGTTTTTCTAGAATTACTGACAAATCCTACACTAATTAGGCATCACCTACATTTTTTAAAATCTTTAGTTGCAATAATCTGTACAAGATGGCGTTAGATGTCTAATTTGTGAAGGATTTGTCAATAATTCTCGAAAGACGCAATCGCCTCACAGACGCATTTGCCCCAGTGACCCTATATAAGTAAGTATTTATTCAAACCGACTTGTGGGCTTGGTCATTCCGCCCGTATTCAGAAACATTACTATGAGCGGTCGAACGCACAGGATACCATAAAATATTTGACAGCTTTCATGTCAATGTATTGAGAAATGTCATACTTAGCGTTTACTTACGTATGTAATGCTTCCGAATGCGGGGAAGTCTTATAAAAAAGATTTGGTGGAAACGTACGCGATGTTTCCTTGCAATTTCGTGTTTCATTTGTACAGGTACCTACCTACACTAAAAACAGCTTTAGCTTCGACAAAAATGCTTTCGTATGTCCGAATTCTCTCTAGATCTCTGTTCAGGCGGGCTATTCCTGCGCGTGAGATTGGTCTTGGTCACTCTCACACCTATGACGTTTCAGACGGGAGCAACAAGGACGAAAAAGGTGAAATGAAAATCTCAAATCTCCGAGTAGGGCCACTGATCTTTGTTCTTCCTTGTGAAAAAAATTATATCCGCACTTTTCAGAAATTTCTAAAAACTTACTCAGCAAAAAAAGTCGGTGTTATTATCGAACCTGCTCAAAAAGTTTCACGAGAATCGGTTGAGGAATGCGACCTGCAGAGGAGGAAACATCGAGCGCAAGGCCTACAGCTCAGAGAGCCACTAGTAAACAATAAATTCACAGGTACTTCTATACATAAGATGGATTTGGTTTCGTATCTTTTTAAAATATTGAGTTCTTATTTTGGCAAAAATTCAATATTTTGTATCAAAACATCCATAAATTAAATAATCGCTATTGCTATTCCGTTATTGTTCGGGTGTCAAAATTAGCTTTACAGAAAATTGTTTGGGACTTTTGTATCTGTTTTATAACGAGAAATAAATTCAATTATCCGTACACCCTGTTCTCCGTAAATCTTGTTGTCTCGGGGGTTCCGTTAGACATCGGGTTCCAGTTCATTTTTATAAGCCTTCTGAGCTTGGGGGCGTGGGTTCGATTCCCACCTAGGGCAAACATTTATGCGATGAACATTTGTGTTTGCTCTATGTCTGGGTGTTAATATGTATTTAAGTATGTATTTAAAAATATCTAAGTATGTATATCAGTCCCTGGCAGCCATAGTACAAGCTTTGCTTAGTTTGGGGTCAGGCGACCGTGTGTGGAAGTGTCCCGAATTTATTATTATTATTATTATTATTATTATTATTATTATTTTTATAAAGCCTTTTCAAAACGAAATAAACAATTTACTTAGGAATCAAAAAAACACTACAATGGAAATGCAATACCATAGTATAATATCTTTCTTTCCCTGTGGGTCCATTTGCAACAGATAGAGTTGAAATGTTATAAATGTCACTCTACAATAATGTGTTAACTCTTGGTGACGTAAGACAGTTTATCAGTTAAGCCTGTGATGAGCAGTTAACTCCGATTTAAAAAGACAACCCGAGTTTCTGTAAGTGGCCACAAATAACAAATCATGAAAAAACTCTCCCAGAGTGTGTGTTCCCTGACACATATAATCTGTCAAGTCTCGAGTGAATTGGTTTCTTCTAGGCAAGCGTGCTCCATCGTAGGGCGCATCACTGCTTATCATCAGGCATGTTGGCGACCAAACGCAAGCCTATTAACTAATAAAAAAAAACCTATTCAATTGAAATGATGTCGTTGAAGATGACAAAAAGGGTTTACCGTTTACCTATAGGTATAGTTTCTGGGTAATTTTTTTGTCTCAAACAATTATATAAATTCTTCTGATAGCTTATTTAGTAAAGAGTCAATCACTAGTCTCACTATCACACTAACATTTAAAAAAATAAAAATTATGAATGAGAAAGTTTGGATTGATGTAGGGATGTTTGTTACTCAATCATGCCAGAACTGCTTAACAGATCTAGATGAAATATGGCACAGCGACAGATTATAGCATGGAATAATACATAAGCTACTTTTAATATCGCGCATAGCTACAATACAATAGGTACAACACTATTGCATACCAAAAACTACAATGAAAACCTTAAAGAAACTAACATTATAGTGTATTAATTCGGCAATACAAGAAAGTCCTTATCGCATATATTATATCAGCTATATATCATTTTATTAAATTTTACTGCAAGCACTTTAGTTAAAAGTTTGCAAACAATACACTAATTACAACCCACTGTCTCCAAAACATGTTTGCCTCATCTGTCATCCATGAGGTCGTTTTCTTCGCTGAGCATCCGAGTTATCTGTCACCAAAACGTCACGTTCGGAATCTCATTAGCCGAGTTTATGTGCAAATTTCGGAATATCAGACGTAGAGCAGAAAGCAGGGCCGTAGTCAGAGGCAAACGTTCAGGTCTGTTGAAAATCAACAGCAACCAGTCTCTACCACATACATTTTTAATTTCCTTTGATTTTTAAGTTCCTATCAATGAAAAGAACTTAGAGCGCTGAATATCAGACGTAGAGCAGAAAGCAGGGCCGTACTCAGGGACACACGTTCAGGGCTGTTCAGCAAAATCAACAGCAACCGGTCTCGCTACAGAACCACATAGGTTTTTAAGTTCTTATCAATGTATACAACTTAGAGGGCTATATAAGAGGCGAGCGCATGACATCAGGGCTAGCTACTCGGCCTATAAGAATTTGCTAGCTTCGATTCTAGTTATATCACCAATGTATTTTATTATGTGCATACTTACGCATGTGGATACATTTATCGTATTAACAAAACGCTATTTATTGTGCAATCTGTTCCAGATAGTTATAATAAACTCAGAGAGATAAAACTAAGATTAAGTTCCCTTATCAGTTTTTGAATAAATACAACGTTCAACGTGTTTCTAACAAATTTTACCTATTTCATAATGAGTATCTAAAGTCCTTTTCTATTTTGTATTGCTTTGACATTTTTAATTTGAAAATCAATACTAGTCCACATTTATATTTAAAAAAAAAATTGGATGTCTGTAAAGTCGGTTTACGGACGATAGATTGACGAGACAACGTCATAACAGAAGATAGATAGATGCAGCGCAAGCCGAACGCTCAAGCCGATCATGCCTTTCGCTCGCTCGTATAGCGCTCTCGGTCGATCGTAACGTTGCAACCAGCGTAACGGGACAATGAGTCACACTTTTACGTACGTGCATCCGGCGTTCATCGATTTACTTTATGTTGTCTCGTCTAACATATTTTAAAAACCTACGTAGTTAAAATAAATTTATATGGTGATTTTCTTGATTGCGAATTTATAAAACCATTACATATAAATAAATAACTCTGAATGCAAAATGGCACACCTACGTTTAATACCTTTATGTACCTTGTAGTAGGTACCCCGTAAACCAAAATAGGTCCCCCCCTCTCTTCTCTTGCTCCCCCAAACTGATTCTCTGCATGCGCACCTGGCCAAATCCATTCCACCCGGGCGCAGCCATCAGCACTCTGCCATCCGGAAATTATAACTCGTAACTTGATCTAACGTGTTCCCTGTACAGCCCGTTCGTCTAAACCATCGGCCAAAACGAGACGGAGCCACCAGCGTATTTCCTAAACGAACCTAACAGACCTACAAACACACGTTCTACATAAAAAAAAACCGCAATATTTTTTGAAAGGATGAAATTTTTTTTTTTCATTTTGTTTTCTATGCTATTAAGGTTATATTTTTCTATCTATATATGAAGCGATGATAGCCTAGTTGGAGAAGGCCCGCCTCTCAAGCCAGAGGGAGCGAGTTCAAACTCAGCCGACGGTACTCACCAGTTTGTTCATTGTGTGAACATAATTATGTGCATATTGAATGTCATCTGCTACATGACTGGAGAACGATGTATGGCGACAGGCTTGCCCCCTGTCACATTTGGGACTGAATATCGTCCGGCGAGGTGTGGGTGTTGTGTTACACCTCTGCCAGCCCCCTCGGGGAAAGGCGTGACGATATGTATAAATAAATATTCTTGTATGAACACTACAAGTTGGACGTTTCATAATTTTTTCACCAAGACATTAAAAAGTTGATCGTTCTGAGTTTTTTTTTACTAAGATTTGAAAACATAAACAGAACTAATCTTAATCAAAACAATTAAATGAACAGTAATAAAGTTGTATTAGAATTATAACTCAATGAGAATATAAAAACATTAAATACCTACTTATTTTTACGTTTATTTAAGCAAATAAATCTACTTACAAAGAAATGTCGAACATCCTTAGTCAAATCTCTAATTATAATTATAAAATATCTATTCACACAAGTCAGATTCACCTTCACAGCATGTATAACAAATAACTGAGAAACTCTACCACTAAAACTAATTTCATTTTGCGTCTTCTGTTACACTCACTGCTATCAACAAATAAGTTTACCTACATATTTTATGAAATACTAAGTCATAAGCACAATATATGAATATTACATATTCACTTATTTCGTGACAAATCGTATTTTCATCGTAATCAGATAAATTCATAACGTAAGAAAAAACAATTGAATAAGTACGTGATTCATTAACACCTCCAACTTCTTAGAAAGAAGTTATTTTCCATTTCTCATACCATTCATATACTCGTAATAGGTCTCATTTCTAAGTCAAATTGCCCTTAAAGTCTGACTTCGTCCTTCGAAAGTTTTGCTCGTATTAAAAATTAAAACTTGCATAAAGTGTTAACTAACTACTTCAGAGACTACAAAATGGGAGTCTTCAAAGGCGGGGACTGACTTAAGCCTTTCGCCATGACTTATCGTATGAGTTTGCGTACGTCCTCGTATACAATTTGCCGAGCCGAGCCGCTCGCCGCGAGCACGCGAGCCTGTCGGTTTTTTCAGGAACCTTTTGAAGCGCTCTCACTTTGAGGATAGAGTCCAGATGCTCGCGGGGAGTCATTTGCTGCAACTGACGTGTCGTCATTACATAGTAAGGCACGCCGCGACTGAGACACTGACACATAGGTGCACGATATGTTACGACAAAACGTTAAAAGTCTCGAGCACATTCGTGATGCCTTCGATGTTACATTTATAGTTATAGGTAATCGCTTCCCTAGAGGTGGTCTGTCTGTTTGTTTACCATCATTTATGGCAAAAACGGCTAATCTATAAATTTCAGGAAAGTCAAAATACATTCCCAAATTTACTGGACTACCTTACAAAAACTTGTTAATCTGGGACTCACTTAAAAAAACTTAATTACATAAACCACTAGAGGGTTGTTTTTCAGTGAGAAAAATGCGTGTATGGATGATTTTCAGAGCCAATCCAGTATTTGCACGCGATTCATGGCAAAAAATAAACCTATAGTTTGGAAAATGTTGATCTATCCTATTCTTCCTATCTATCTCACATTACTTTTGTTCAGGTAGACTGGTACTAATAAAAGCTGTATAGCCTTAAAATATTTATCCAGTCTACAGTGTTCGGTCTTTACCTTTCTTTTTCATTTTTAACTCGATCGACAAAGACAAAACACTGTATGACTATTCCGAGTCTTTACAACGTTTATTAGAAAGGGGGTGAGACCTTTGTTATTTGTTTCCTCCATGCCTTTGCTACACTATTACAATTATGTTCTACTTCACTACACTTGGTCAATTACGATTTCGTGTCTCATCACAGTCTTGCTGGACATGCTCCATGTCTAATTTTCGGAGGATTCCACCATTCTTTAAACTTGTCAATCACTGTAGTTCTACTCATCAAGTCTTCGTCGTTCATTGCTTCACAGAATTTACAGTAAAAGTCTGTTTCCGGTACTTCTTCGACTTCGTGAAACGAATAGTGATTCATCCATTTGAAATAGTTGTAGTATACTTCTTTGTCCTCTATGATTTCTAGCATGCGTTTTGCTAAATTTTCGGGTCCAAGCTCTAGGGCGTTGAGATAAATTCCGTCTGGCATGAATCTGGAACATATTTTTTACTCAATTACTAAGAATTATACAAAACACACATATAAAATGGTGACTTGCATTATCACCATTTCCCTTGCATTTCCCTTATTAAGGTTGAAATGTGGTGTTAAAATTTCAGAGGTGCCCATTTTTTAAGCTGCAGTAGAGCAGTTTTTATTAATCCAAAGAAAATAAGACACTAGTTCACTGTTTTTTGTAAACCACAAATGGAATAAAACTGGACGTTCAAAATTGGATGAAGCAGAAAATTTCTTAAAACTTTTAGTTGATGGCTAGTGAGTGACAAAGTACTTTGATCTCAGAAACAACTACACCTCCTGGTAATCAACGCGGTTGAAACTGCTTGCACTGCATGTGTTGTTTTGAACCATACTAAAATTGTTACTTGAACTAATATCTAGTGTATGTAATTCCGCTTTAACTTAAAACTCGATTCAAATATCAATTTGTATACATTTTCTAATAAATTTCATCAAATTAATTTAAAAAATCTCAAAATTGATAATAGCATAAAAAATCATATTCCTTGATGTACATAATGCGACGATAAAGCGGAATTACACTAGATATTAGTTCAAGTAACAATTTTGAAGATGAACTTCCGCAAAGTAACGCCAGATTCAATCAACTGAACCATACAATATAATTTTGTTTATTATAGCTGAATGGGATTAAAAACAATTTCTCACCTCGTATAATTTGCAGTTCCATACACAACTGGCACGGAGTAATGCCTCAGTGGGTGTAACAATTTTTCTGTGACATAGTCTTCCGTGAAAGAGTTCTCGAATGAAAAGTAAAAGTAATAATCTTGCTCAAACATCTGCAGGCAGTGAGGCATCTGGTGTCGAGCACAAGCAATTGTTCCACAGTTACCATAGACGTCTACTGTCATGTCTGTGTTAAGCTTTTTTAGCTCCGCTTGCACTTTTTTGACGAATTGGTCTCTACCGCTCGGTGCATTGCAGTTCGATACTAACCAAGCTGCGAGCTTCTTCTTCGAACTTAATTTTTGCTTGATAGTTTCGTTGACAGGCTTCATCTCATCGATGCTCAGCCAATGCATTTCCTTTTGTGGGCCAATTATTTCTCCTTCACTGTTTCTAATAATTATGTAACCGTAAAAAATATCCGAATTGAGTTTGTAAGTCCAAGATATGTTGAAGTAACCGTCAAATCTATTGTCACATATTGGGTAGTAGTCCGAAGATTCAATGCTGGCAAATACATAATTCTGCCTCGGAGACCGCTTCGGAGGTAGATTAGGATGCTTTTTGTCCACTACTTCAGGTCCGTTAAATAGAACTACATCAAACTCAGTTAAACTTAAATAAGCGTGGTCAGTTGTTATGTAGCAGTTTTTAACTTTGCATTTTCTTTTTCTGAAAGCTTCATTATCTCTCAGTAGGAACATGAGAGGGTCATGATTAGGCAGCGTCCAAATCAAAATAGTTTTCATCGGCTTGTCAACATCATTTAAAGTTGTAGTCTTAGGAGCATCTGTATCTGTACTGTCTGTGTTGTTATTTGCTTCTTTATAATTTAGTTTTAAATTCATAGTTGATTCAATTTTATCTTTTATTTCAACGTCCATTGCTGATTCTATTTTTTTGACTTGGGCAGTTAATAACTCAATTTCAGTTTTCTGTCTTGAAGCAAAATCATACTGAGACCACATGAAGAACACGCCGATGAGGATGATAATGAACAAGAAGGAGTATCGCATTTTGGAATCTCGGATTTTCTGATGATCATGATACCTACTTCTCTCTATTGTGATTGTTAAATTAACCTTTGCTTTGCGAAGTCCGTTTCCTATTAGTTTCTTAGATTGTTCTGTTCTTTTCTTACTAATTTCTTAGACCTTTGCGGTGATTATCCTTTTCTTATTAGATTCTTAGTCCGTTGTTTTACCTATCTGTTTATTATTTGACTCTGAAATGATAACAAGGTGAAAATGGTTTAAGCCAATGATAAATAGAATAAAGATTCTAATTTATTAAATGACAGACGCATTCGATTTTTTAATTTTTTTTCCCATCAAGTAGCAGTGTTACAGTTGAGCGTGTTACTCGTTGGGAACAAACTTGTACCTTTAAAGAAAATAGTTATTAAATAAAATACCTAGGTACACTCTCACAACAAAAAACAAAACACTCCTAACCTCAAACTCCAAAACACTTAGCTGATAATTCTAAATTGAAAATTTTTACAAACATAATAAAACGTAAAGTGCTTCCTATGTTTCCAAACCAGAATAAGAATATTATACCTGTTAATTTTCGTCCGCACTAAAATAGTTGTACATATATTATTTTGTAGGCTTCCAAATATGCACTAAGCAAGTACTATTATTATGTTTCTCTTCACACACACGGTTTCGAAAACCGTTATCAAGTGATAAGAATTAAAAAATATTTCATCGTCATGTGCTCAGTATGGCGACACTCGGTTTTTCGAATAAGTAAAGTTATAGTCATTGCTTATTGTGGGGTTGTACTCATTGCTTATCTATTTATCAATATATTCAATAGCATGTCCATCAGTTCTAATCAATTGCGGATTTAAAATCTGTTTTCAACCAATATACGTTACCCTATATTGACCAAATTTTGTACTCGACTAGTATTTAGACACAGAAATTTAAATGGGACATTCGGGATATAGCCCTTTCCGATTTTTATCATAATCGGACTACTCTGTAAAAAGTAATGCGTGGTATTATATACAGGGCTATAAGTAACTCATCAAAAACCTCTTAAGGGTTCATTGTACTCATCAATATGAAGAACTTTTACTGTGAAGCCAATCCTGTTATTGCGAAAAAAAACAGCTGTTCCATACAAAAAGTTCAATCACCTGAGACAAAATGTATGGAACAGCTGATTTTTTTATCGCGATTTCAGAGTTCATCCCATAGTAAAAGTTGTTCATATTGATGAGTACAATGAACCCTTAAGAGGTTTTGATGAGGTACCTATAACCCTGTATATATAAATATATTTATAAATATACGCGTCGACTTGTAAACCTCCGTTTCTTTGGTTTAAAAAAATTATAATGTGCTCTTTCCCAGGATGAAGATCAAGCAAGGCGTACGTAATGCTACAGTGCTACAGAATATTATAGCATCAAAAAATTTAAAATAATCGTTTTCCCAAACAGATAGTTCACAGGCGCTAAAGTTTTCGAGATATTGAGACTCTGACGACGGCGAGATTCACAAACCGCACTTCGATTTTTCTTTAATGCAAAATTAAAGAATTTCGCCCTGAAAGTTGAACTTTCCATCAAAGTAAAGTCGAAGTGCGGTCTGTGAATCTCGCCCTAAAACAGTCCGGAAAATGAGCGCAGTACTTTCTTTTACTACCATCTCATAGCGGATCGAGGTCGAATTCTGAAAATCGGGTACAAATTGGATCAAAATAGGGCCTTAGTATTGCTGCACACAAAATATCCGGAACAAGCAACACCGATGGACACTTAATAATATGACTAACATACTTACCCACACATGTTTATATATCCATATGTTATCGCTGAAGCACAATCGATTCTGTATCTATTCGATATCTTCGATAGAAATTAATGGAAGTATTGTATAACTTCTATGGCAACATGAATAGTTAGTGAATGCGGAAATGTACATATAAATTACGTTACATAAATATTGATCTAGTTCTTTTTTTAAACTACGCAACTCTATAATTTTTGTAACTAATTCTAAACCACGAATAACGTACAAGGCATAACATACTATGCATTGCCCCTTCAGGGCTCTAAATCTATAAAAAAATATAAATACTGGAACAAAATATAAAAATTATAGAACGAAATTCTATGCCGCAACAATACTAAATTATATAATCATCTATTAGTATTAGTCATGCCTCAGATTAACCTAAATAATAAGATGGCGCACGGCGTATGATCTAAGTGAAGCCAAAAACCATCCAAAAACTACGCTACTGTCGCATACGTACACAACACTCACACATTGATGCAAAAAAACTCGCTTGGTCATTCTTACCTCGACATTATGTACATTGGATTATGGTATAATTTCGTGTACTTAAATATACATAGTGCATTATAAAAGTGTGGCCAGGACTACATTTTGAGGTTCTTTTTGAAAACTGTGCAGTTTTTTTACAAGTCAATTTTGAAAAGCCGTAACATTAAACTCTTTCAAATATGTGCAGTTTTAAAATATTAAATATCCTATGGTTGTATATTGGAACGGAAATGTCTAACGTTGAGTTTGGGAATTATAATATTAGTTTTCGTGCAATTGTAAATGTTTTTCATGGCAACATTACCGCGCACACACATTGATTCAGCGACATTGATTCACAAATATTATTGTTATTATTTTTTTTTTTATGTAGAATAGGTCGGCGTTTGATCACCAACTCGCCTGATGTTAAGCGACGTTGTGGTCTAAGATGGAGCACGACGACCTATAAGGTACTTATTCACTCTAGCCTTGAAGTTTTGTAGAGTAAAGAAGTGCAAAGACGGCAGTTGAGTGAGGCGCTACAAGTGCGCTACTGCTCAGACCCGTTCTTCGGAACGGTTCAGCGAGATATAACGCATTAAGTGTTCCATCTTGTCCTCTCATTGATCTGAGAGTCATGCATGGCATTTACTCATACTACATTTTTAATACAACTGCTAATTAATAAATGCTATTATATACTTAATTTGTTTTTTATTAAAAGTATTGACATAATGCATAGTAGATAACACAGTAGTCGTCATTAGGACCTATTTTTACTAACGGGCCAATCCTGAAATCAAGAAAAAACAGCTGTGCCGTACAAAAAGTCTATTGATCGTCTACGAACGGAACGAATGGCCAGGAACGGGGTTGGCCCCATTCATGATCAAAGAAAAAAGTTCATTCAGCAAACACGTAATGACGTCATCGTCATCCATCTCTTTCGAACTTGCTTTAAATGACTTATTTAGCTCTTGCTTAGGCATCGATTGACGTCACTACGTGTACGTGTTGCTGAATTCTATACCTGGCTGAGCGGAGTATATTATTATACAATGGCCTCATAGTCTGTACACGTGTAGTTATACAGGGTCATACATAGAGTGTTGATCAACCTTCCTAAATATTATTTGCTCAAAAGGGCAATGTGACCTGCCACAGCCGACAAGAAATTAAAATTATTTCGAATTTTTGAATAATTGCATTGATATAATAAGCTACACAATAATGCAAGTACAGTTATCATGACTCTCTTTATCAAAATTAAATATTTTAGAATATTAAATTTGTATGTGACTAGATAATTTTGAAGAACTTGTACTTAGTTGATAACTGGCTCGATAATCTTGTTTTAATAAAATTTCCGATATTTTATCATATCTGATCAATTTTTTTTTCGTTTTATACTTTATATAGGTATACTACGATTTATAGATATCACTTGCTGAGTGTTGTGTTACACGCGAATAAAACGTAGCCTAATGTATTATTTCAGACGATGATCTTTCCCTATGTCTCACCCACACATTCCAATATTTTTTCTTGTAAATAATAAGTATTTCTCCTTGGTACACAATTTTTTTAATTATTTTATGATAATATGCATAACTGAAAAATAAATTAAAATGATATGTTGTTAAGTTATAAAAGCTATAGTATTAAATAGCGTTAGCGAGGGAAGGGTCTCTGCTTCAGCCTCGACAAAAATGCTTTCGTCTCTCTTTTTTGCTCTCTTTTAATGCTTTTGTTTCTCTGTCTTCCTCTACATTTCACATTTCCTTTACAGGTTACGATAATTATACAGGTTCCATTTACATCGCATTGCTGATTCTCTTGAACTTTTGTGACTAGTTTAGGCTAGGTTAGGTTCTGAAAATATTCCACAAACTGGCTCTTCAAAAATTATCTGTCCAATTCTCGAATCTGCTCACAAAATTTCACTGGAATCGGTTGAGGAATGCAACCTTTAGAGGAGGACACACGCCAGTCGAGAGGTCTCCAGCTCACAGAGCCACTAGTTCTAAAAATTTTTAAGTAAATAAGCACGCGAATTGATAAAATAATTACAATTATTATAAATTCATATTTACCTATCTTTTAGCACTATAGTCTTTATAGTCTCTGAATAAGAGCATTTCAGAAATCAGAAATCAGAATTTACTAATAACTCCAATAGTTACACGTCACAGTTCGATAAATGTCAAAAGTTTATACATGTCAAAAGAAATAAATAATTAATTTCAACAAAATAAATTGCATATCTATTATTCTTAATAATATAACTATCATTATTTAAAATAATAATAATTTAAAAGTCTCTTTTTAAAATAAGATTCAAGGTCATAAAACAGATTATCTAGTAACCAAGCTCTGAGCTTGGTTTTGAAGCACGCGGTAGAAGGTGCATCCCGTACGGTAGCTGGTATACGGTTATAGATTGCGGGCCCTAAAATATGTACTGACCTCTTCGACTTGACGAGACGGTGTGATGGCGTCATCAGTTGCTCTTTCTTTTTAGTATTACGCAAATTAAACCTGCTATGGACGCCCCTACGTCGAAATATATCTAGGTTAGCATGGGTGAAGCGGGCTAACTGACATACAGACAGATAGACGATCAGAGAGACGGACATAGCAAAACTATAACGTCTATTTTAAAGGGTTTCTTAGTTTCCTGCGAAACCCTAAACAGACAAAACTGCGTTTGATGTCAGGTGAAACTGGAGTTGCCGCAACAGCGCCCCGGGGAAATGAAATAATAAAAACATTGTGTCTATTTATTACGCAGAAATATTGCAAAACTGTCCTCGCGCTTTTTATGTGCGGTATATTTCATGAGTTTTGCGTTGAATTTCAAATAAAAACCTTCAGGTAAAATATTAAACTTTTGAAAAAAGTCGGTTAAGTGTAGGAATTTTTTATACATTTTCACACCACCGCATCTGCTCGAAAATTACCAATTACATATCACGTGATCTCAAAGTAAAGCAAAGCATTGCTTCCCAAGAGAGATAAGTTGTATGAAAATCCCGTGGGAGTTTCCGAGCAGAGGTTAAAATTGAATAACAACTCAGCAAAGAGACATTTTAAAAAGAGTTATTCGAAAATCGATCTGGCCACCATAAAAAAAAAGAACGCAGGTGCATGAAATTTGAAAACTAAAAACGCTGATTTTTCGACATTTTTGGCGCCGCACGTCGTGTGCATTTGCCAGTGTCAAGTAAGTTACGTATTTCTTAGTTGTAATGAGAACCAAATGATTGCGACCATAAATCACTCTTCTATCAAATAGAGATTTGTAGGGAACACGAAAAGCTGCGCTTCGCAATTTTTGTAGCGTTTGCCCACACTCGTGTACGTTAACGAACCGATAAAAATTAAAAATTTAACATGAATGCACTTTAACACTCGAAGAATCACAAGTTTTAGAAAATAATAATAATTAGAAAAGTCACGTCGCCTCTTTTTTGGTTTCCAGCCAAAACTCTAAAAAGCGGTATGTATAACATTTTTTTTCAGTTCCTATATAAATAGGAACTGAAAAAAAAAGTGAAATTTTATGCCTCGCAGAAAATGTAAAAAGTTGAGTATTCACTTCTGGGATAAAGTAGCGTCTTCGTCTTGGGCGACATGAACCTCTCGCTTCACTCAGGACTCAGGACTTGACGCAAAAAAACTACGCTTGGTCATTCTTACCTCGACATTATGTGCCTTGGTTTATTGTATAATTTCGTGTACATTAATATACATAGTGCATTGTAGAAGTGTGGCCAGGACTACAATTTGAGGTTCTATTTAAAAACTGTGCAGTTTTTTTACAAGTCAGTTTGGAACGGAAATGGCTAACGTAGAGTTTAGGAATTAATATTAGTTTTCGTGCAATTGTAAATGTTTTTCACGGCAATATTACCACGCGCACACGTTTAAAAAGAAGTGGCTTCAGCAAGATATAACGCAGTGTTCCATCTTTTCCTCTCAGTTGATCTGAGATATTGGCGGGTCGTGGCAAGGCAAGGACACATTCACTCGCAGACTTTTGCCGAGGGATCTTAGGAGAGCCGTTTCAATAATTGTTTAAGACTTAGAAGCTGTTGTAATTGTTCTCTAACAAGAATAAAAGTGAGTTAACATGATGAGTGTTTTCGTCATTTGCAATGAACAAGCCCACCGGAGTAGATAAGAACACCGACTCAGCTGACGTCACGTTTCCTGAAAACCCCGAACGGGTCTGGTGTTCTGATACAATTTTTTTTTTATCGAAACCTTAGTCCATTGTGGACTGATTTTTTAGAAGTTTTGGTAGGTTGAATATCGTCGAAAGAACTGATGAAAACACGTAAATAAACAAGTGATAAACATAAAAGACCTCAGGGACTTGGAGACCCATTAACGAAAATTGAACATTTCTAAATATTTTTATTTACAACAGTTAGCTAGAAAAACCATAATACCCTTGTACCTCCGACGAGAAAATAAAAAATAAATGTCATTTCTCTTTCAGTAGAGAATCCTTAGGCGCGAATTCTATACAGGGCGAGGACACTTTGCAGGCAAGGTTCACGGGTGGTGTCGCTTTAAAACATTTTCATGTAAAATTTATGACAGCGACGTGTTTTGTGTGTGTGTGTGTGTGTGTGTGTGTGTGTGTGTGTGTGTGTGTGAGCGTGTGTCTGTCTATGGCATCGTAGCCCCGAAACCAATTTTGGTTATGTTCTTTTTTTTTTTGAAAGGTGAATTACTTAGGAGTGTTCTTAGCTATATCTAATGAAAATCAGTGTTAGGGGTTTTTAAAATTTTAAATTATACACAAGGGAAGCAGGCGCAGGGACACCGTGCCGCTTCACGGGTTTCAGGCCTAAACCTTGTCTGCACCGCGTTCTAGCCTTATGTCCGGTTGGTGTAATTCTGGCCTTACATAAACTAACGACTAGCTTTTGTCGTTTTAGAATGGGAATCGGCACAATATGAACATTATGAACACAGCTTATACCTACTTTTCAGACCTTTGCATTATCTCCTGGAACCTTTGAGGATTATAAGGCAGGGTTACCTTAATAGTAGTAGATCTTCAAACGAGTTTTCCGTAAGTAGGATAAACAACATAAATAATATATTTCTCTGTGGCAATAAATCGAAAGGACCTAATTGTTACGTATCTGTGTCGACCTTTGCGGTTTCGGCCGGAAGAAACTAAACCCACAATTTTTTTTTATGCAGTAATTAAGTACACAAATAATATGAATTACTAACTCTCCCTGCTTTTTTAATCGCTTTTATATTTTACAGCTTTCTATTATTCGTGTTATTAATTAATACTTCGTATTATATTTAACCTAAATAGTACGTGCGTTGTATATTTAGAGAAAACGGCTTCCTAACCCTAACTGGAATATTTATTTTAGAAATGTGTTTATTTATTAGAAATAACGAAAGTTACTTTTTTAATGTAAGCTCAAGTCGTGAGGAAATCTTACGCTCTAAACATAAGTACAATATTTCTATTCGTCAAGTCAACAATGCCATGTTCAATAACAGTTCATTTTATACTGCCATAAAAACATACAACCACTTACCTATTGTCTTCAATTCTTTAAATACATCACAATTTAAAATCCAAATAGAAACCTGGTTAGCTTCAAATGTGTATTATAACCTAAAAGAATATTTTAATGATGATACATGTAATAATAATTTATCATAAAATTAGAAATGTAAGTAGAACATTTTAAGAAAGCTCTCTTTAATTAAGATTAAGATGAGGCTGGTTAAATTTGAAATGTAAACCCTAATGTAAATAAATAAAATAAACAAAGGTATTAATAGCCTCATATTGGACGCCCGCGATGGGCAAACTGTTGAAACTCTGAACCTTAAATTAAGAACACTTTTTGTACCTACACAGTTTATGCAATAAAAATATTCTATTCTATTCTATTATATTTTTTTAAATAAGATAATTAGATCCGGAAATTACTCTTAAAATGTATATTACGCTATTTAAATTAAAAGTAGATACCTAATTAATTAATGATTAATTTATTTTTTATTATACTAGCTGCGCACCGAGGCTGGTTCCACAGGAACCGTTAAATGTTTCGGGACAAAAAGTACCCTTTATCCTTTACTTACCCCTGACAACGTGTGTGCAAAGTTTTATGATGATTGGTAGAGTAGTTTCGAGGTCAGCCATGAACAAACTAAAGAAAATATGGGGAAACCGAAATATCACCAAAGCCACGAAAATCCGACTTGTAAGGGTCTTACAAGTCCTTACTTACAAGTACATACTTACTCGTCAGGGTAACTTGTCTTTCCCATATTTCTTTACACTGCCGAGACGTGGACCAGACGAAGTCTAACCTTTAAAGGCTGTTAAAATCTTTAAGCTCGGCCTATCATGATTCATGATGTCCTAAATAGATCCGACTCCAGTTGCAACCTTTTCATCATTTGATTCCTTTAGTTTTGGGAATTTCTATCACTTTGCAACTAGTTATCTCATTCATTAAATTCATCATCAATCGTAACACCGAAAAAAAAGGTCTTTTCGATTTCTAAATAGTTCTGCAATGTTAATTATTTTTTTTATAATAGTACTGACCATCTAAACCAAAGCTAATATCTTTAGGTTTAGAAATCCCCTATACGACTGCTATTTTAGCTCACTCCCTTAATCCGAAGTAGTGCCTGGTCCAGATCATTCCTTTAGTCTTAGGAAGTCACTGCTTCAGCTCATTACTTATATTCTGGCGAGTGCCTATAGTAGTCATTCAGGTTTCTACATAGTTCTGCAAGTTATCTTTCAAGTTGCACAAAATAAAATAATAAAAATGATTTTTAACTATCCTTTTTTAACATCCACTTCAACATTTTTTAAGACATTTTGAAGGAGCACAACTTTATAACAAGATACCCTCACGCATAAAAAAAAAACTCTTTCAAGTATTCAAAACCAATTCGCTCATTTTTTTATAGTCGATCAGTCTCATAAGAAACACGAAAACAGGGTAGATACGACGACATTGTAATTTTGTTGATGTTTAGTATTGTTCTCATGTGATATGTAATGTATTTAAACCTTAAACCTTTTTTAGGTACAGTAGTACTGGACAAACCTAAACCTGAGCTAATTTCTCTAGCCTTAGAATTTCCCTGTACGACTGCTATTTTAGCTCACTCCCTTAATCCGAAGTAGTGCCTGGTCCAGATCATTCCTTTATCTTAGAAAGTCACTGCTTCAGCTCACTACCACTATTCTGGCGAGTGCCTTTAGCAGTCTTTCAGGTCATCTAGTACTTCTAATCTTCTGCTTATTTCTTGCACTACTTTTCTTTACCGCTTGCATACTTCTATCCCTAAGTTGAGGTATTTCTACTTTCTTTTGGATTCGAGAAAACTACATCTCACTTCTGATATAAACTATTTCTGAATAGAGGGTATTCAAAACCACTTAATGTAAATGCAAACCACTAATACTTCTAATGATCCAAACCATGTACAATATGTGGGTAATTTCAGTATGAATCGAATGGACACCAAGTTCAATACGACAGAAAGACGCCAAAGAAAAACAGTACGAGATCCGTCCTCTTCCATGCTTCCAGCGAAAAAGTGCCGGTTGGCGGGGCGAGCGACTCAGGCGCTACTCCACTGACATCCCTTTGACAGTTCGCTCAGAAAACGTCACACAGCAGAGCACAGACTGCATTTTTTGTATGTGTTGCTAACACTGGAAAACTCCCTAAACTCCAACTAATGCTTATAAATTATGAACTACTAGAGGGTTGTTTTTCAATGAGAAATATGCGTGCATGGATGATTTTCAGAGCCCACCTAATATTCGAACGCAACTCACCAGTGGGTCTCACTCAAGTCGCACCCTATAGTTTGTGTACCCACATTAATTTTGTTCAGGTAGCTTCGTTCGTACTAGTAAAAGCTGTATAGCCTTAACATACTCGTAGCCATACCGTGTTTTGTCTTTTTCTTTCTTTTAAATTTTTGAACTTGATAGAAAAAGACAAAACACTGTTAAACTATTCCATGGCTATACAACATTAATTAGAAAGAAGGAGAGACCTTTGTTATTTGTTTCCTCTATTCCTTTGCTACACTATTACAATTATGTTCTACTTCACTACACTTGGTCAATTACAATTTCGTGTCTCATCACAGTCTTGGTGGACATGGTCCATGTCTAATTTTCGGAGGATTCCACCATTCTTTAAACTTGTCAATCACTGTAGTTCTACTCATCAAGTCTTCGTCATTCATTGCTTCACAGAATTTACAGTAAAAGTCAGTTTCCGGCACTTCTTCGACTTCGTGAAAGGAATAGTGATTCATCCATTTGAAATAGTTGTAGTATACTTCTTTTTCCTCTATGATTTCTAGCATGCGTTTTGCTAATTTTTCGGGTCCAAGCTCTAGGGCGTTGAGATAAATTCCGTCTGGCATGAATCTGGAACATATATTTTTTTATTAATTAATTTTAATTATAAACATGTCACATATTTATAATGGTGATAATGCAAGACTTTTCCCTTTTAAAGTGGAGCAGATGTTTAAGCTTCAATAGAGCTGGTTTCATTAATCTTAAGAAAATAAAACACTAGTTTACCGTTTTTTGTGAACCACGATGGACCATGGGCCATGGAATAAAACAGGATGTTCAAAGTTCGATGAAGCAGAACATTTCCCAAGAATTTTAATCGATGGCCGGTGAGTGACAAAAGTACTTGATCTCAGAATAATTAACAGTTTCTGGTAATCAATGCGGTTGAAACTGCGTTGCACTGCATGTGTTGATCTGAATCATACTAAAATATTTTTGTTTATAGTAGCTGAATGGAATTAAAAACAATTTCTCACCTCGTATAATTTGCAGTTCCATACACAACTGGCACGGAGTAATGCCTCAGTGCGTGTAACAATTTTTCTGTGACATAGTCTTCCGTGAAAGAGTTCTCGAATGAAAAGTAAAAATAATAATCTTGCTCAAACATCTGCAAGCAGTGAGGCATCTGGTGTCGAGCGCAAACAATCGTTCCACAGTTACCATAGACGTCTACTGTCATGTTTGTGTTAAGCTTTTTTAGCTCCGCTTGCACTTTTTTGACGAATTGGTCTCTACCGCTCGGTGCATTGCAGTTCGAGACTAACCAAGCTGCTAGCTTCTTCTTCGAACTTAATTTTTGCTTGATAGGTTCGTTGACAGGCTTCATCTCATCGATGCTCAGCCAATGCATTTCCTTTTGCGGGCCAATTATTTCTCCTTTACTGTTTCTAATTATTATGTAACCGTAAAATATATCCGAATTGAGTTTGTAAGTCCAAGAAATATTGAAGTAACCGTCAAATCTATTGTCACATATTGGGTAGTAGTCCGAAGATTCAATGCTGGCAAATACATAATTCTGCCTCGGAGACCGCTTCGGAGGTAGATTAGCGTGCTTTTTGTTCACTACTTCAGGTCCGTTAAATAGAACTACATCAAACTCAGTTAAACTTAAATAAGCGTGGTCAGATGTTATGTAGCAGTTTTTAACTTTGCATTTTCTTTTTCTGAAAGCTTCATTATCTCTCAGTAGAAACATGAGAGGGTCATGATTAGGCAGCGTCCAAATCAAAATAGTTTTCACCGGCTTATCAACATCATTTAAAGTTGTAGTCTTGGGAGCATCTGTATCTGTACTGTCTGTGTTGTTATTTGCTTCTTTATAATTTAGTTTTAAATTCATAGTTGATTCAATTTTATCTTTTATTTCAACGTCCATTGCTGATTCTATTTTTTTGACTTGGGCAGTTAATAGCTCAATGTGAATTTTCTGTCTTGAAGCAAAATCATACTGAGACCACATGAAGAACACGCCGATGAGGACGATAATGAACAAAAAGGAGTATCGCATTTTGAAATCTCGGATTTTCTGATGATAATGATACCTACTTCTGTCTATTGTCATTGTTATTTTAACCTTTGCTTTGCTAAATCCTTTTCTTATTTGTTTCTTAGTATTTTCCGTTTCTTAATACTGTTCTTTCTAGTTTCTTTGACCTTTGTGGTGGTTAGTCCTTCTTTTATTAGATTATTAGTCCGTTGTTCTATCTGTTTCTTATTTGACTCAGAAATTATAACAAGATGAATATGTTTAAAGCTAATTATGAATAGAACAAAGTTTCTAATTGCTTCTAAATTTAAATGACAGCCGTATTCGATTTCCTTAATTAAAATTTTCCATGAAGTAGCAGTGTTACAGTTGAGCGTGTTACTCGTTGGGAACAAACGTTTATCTTTAAAGAAAATAGTTATTAAAAAAAATACCCAGGTACACTCTTGTTACAACACAACACAAAATAGAAAAAAACTCCTAACCTAAAACTCCAAAACACTTAGATAATGTTAAATTGAAAATGTTTACAAACAGAATAAGACGACAAGTGTTTCCTATGTTATTCCAAACCAGAATAAGAATATTAGGTACCTGTAAATTTTCGATCGCTGTAAAATTATTGTAGATATATTATTTTGCAGGCTTCTAGATATGCACTAAGGGACTACTATCATTATTTTTCTCTTCACACACACGGTTTCGGAAACCGCTTCAAAAAGATAAGAAAGAATTTATTATACATATATCTTCGTCATGTGCTCGGTATGGCGACACACGATTTTCTAATAAATTAAGTTAATAGTCATTGTTTATGATTGTGGGGTTGTACTCATTGCTTATCTACTTATCAATAGATTCAATAGCTTGTCCATCAGTCCTTAACAATTGCGGATCTATAATCTGTTTTCAACCAATAGGCTACGTTACATCATAGGGTGTTGAATATATGTACCAACTAGCTGCGCCCCGCGGTTAAAAAGTTAACATATACGGGGTTAAATGTTACATCTCATAAAATAGTCGTAGTTCAAGGTTTATTGTGTAATTTTATAAAGGGTAGAGCTTCATATCAAGAGATTACCGATAAAGCGAGAAGTAGGTACTAGGTACCCACGCTGGGATTAATTTAAAGTATGGACCATGATTGGGTTTCACCGCAATTAATTGGACAAAGGCCTGCGGATGATCGAGTGGGCCTTCCGATCGGCGTGAGTATCGGATGTGTGAGACTTATTTGAAATCGATATTTTGAGAAAAATGTATATTACGAGTATTTTTTACAAGCTTGCTTCGTGTATCATATGGCTTCTGCCAGGGAAAAAGAGAAAAGTAGATATTAATTGAGCTACCTATGTCTTGCGGTGCTACTTGTGGTTAAAAATAGCCTACAATAGCCAGGGTATGCGAAATCTGAAATCCTTCATACATAATTTTGTCAAAATCTGTCCATCCGCTTGAGCGTGAAGAAGTAACAATCAAACACACACACAAACTTTTGCCTTTATAATTATGTAAGTAGGATGATCAAAGTTAAAAAAGGACATGTAAAAAAATACTAAAATTGTAAAAAAAAAACACAGAAAATAAACAATAAGAACCGGACCATGTTTGGTTCCTTGATAGGTTTAGGTAGAGTTGCTTTGAATTGGATATTTCGCGAATTGGACATTTTGCAGTTGTATATTATGTGACTAAACGCACATGTACAGCGCTGCTAGTTCAGTAGGTAATAAATAAAGGACCTTATCCATATTCGCATTATTTGTTCCAAAACTGAATTTCCATTCCGGTCGAATGTTCTGACGACAGCAACAACGATCCCAGATAACTGTTCCACCATAAATTATAGGACAAATTGTTATTTCCATTATGGTTATTGATGTGATCGTCCCTTCGATAATAAAGAGGAAATTTGGGCTAGTTTTAGTGGTTTTTGATTACTTATTTGTATATTTTGCCATTGTTGTGATAGGTTCTATGTCATAAAGAGTCGTGCTATTACTAATATTATAAATGCGAAATTTTGTGAGTTATATTTGTGTTTCTTCACGATGTCAGCTAAAGAGTATTGGATGATATGTAGTATTGTGATAGTTTACTCGTTTATTATGGGTAACAAATAGGTTATTTGAGTAGTCACTGAGTGTCGGAGTAACTTTATATTCCGAAAACTTTTGCGGTTTAAAAAAAAAAAGATGGCGACTATAATCCAGTAGTTTTCTTTTTGCCACGACCACTGTATGATGGTATGATATCAACATACTAGCGAAATATAAAACATTGTTCAGCCTTGCGAGCCTGCTTCCAAAAACGAAAAACAAAAAAAAACACAATACAACTGCAATGTGCAATACAATAGACGACTGATTATCTCCTCCCCCTTATTAATTTTTGTTACTCAACCACACCTAATAATTCATCTAAATAAATGTAGATTACATGTAGTAGAGCTCGCTAAAAGTGGCTTTTAAATACTTCGCGCCTTTTGGAAGTCTAGAACTATGCAAAAGTTTTCAAGTTCCCCTAACTTTGCTGGCGACAACTGCTCGAGAAGTTTCTGTACGACACGAAAACCGTTTTACGAATGAACAAAACGTGTGGGAAACTTCGTGGTGTGATATAAAATGATGTTATGTAAAGGTTTATTTAATATTTTGTTTTTTAATTTTGGTTAAATCTAAACGGGCCTATAAAAAACTTACTGTGATACTCTTAGGTTGGTCCTTATGTTATTTCGATGTAGGTACGTAATCAGATAACATATTATTCAATGACAAATTCATAATCCCGTCCCCCGCCGTCCACTGGTTTGCGTTTAACCGTATACGATAGTAATAGTGTAGGTACGTCCGTTTTCATCTCACTTTTTCATCTCAGGCACAAAATAATAGGGAGTAATAATAATTACTCCGGTTTTATCTCACTACGTTTCGAGAGTTCAGTTTAATCTCATTATACGCTACAGTATAAATAACAGTATTTCATACTTTTACCTTCCATATCATATTTAATAGTAAGTACTTAGCTTCTATTAACACTTAGTTACAGCTGACAAGTAACTAATGATATCATAAATAAGAAAATTGTATTCAAAGAAAAATAAAAAAATTGCATAGCCTATTTGCAAACATTATTATGTCTATTTCTTTCTGGCTTTTCCCTGAAACAATAAAGGTTCCCTAGAAGACACCTTTTCACTACCTCCAGTTAAGTAAACAATAGATAGATACTAGTGGTGTTGTGACACAATATTTCATAGTACGAGCCTGTGAGATGAAACCGGACGAACTTTTGAGATAAAAGACAATTAAATAATGATTTTATTTTCGGTGATATGAATCCGGCCTTCTTTTTTTTAATTCGAGTGAGACGAATCTGGAAAATAATGGTCCTGAGATGAAAAAGTGAGATGAAAACGGACGTACCCAATAGTGTTACAAAATTAGCTATATCTTTCTCAGTTTGCTAAAGTGTCAGCGAGCTGATGTATGGCAGCCCTATTTTTTGTAGTAAATAAGTACTTAGGTACTTAGGCTATTTTATTTTTCTGTTTGACAAACACTCATAATTTACAAAAGAACGGGCCCTAAACTTTGTCCATTACAGCTCGCTACAAAACGGTAAACTTATTTACACATTGTAAAAGAGAGATAAAAGCACAATGGAAACTTTTTGAGCGGAATTAAACAGGTTGTTTGGTATTCATTAACGGGAAAAAGTTGTTCAGTGTGATGTGGGTCGCTAACTTTTACCCATAATTACCTAGAAAATGTTACCTGAAATGCGTTTATGATATGCCTGAGATATTGCATATTCACATGAAGCAAATTTTATGAAAAATCGTCTGACATTTGAGAAGTTCTAGGCACTATCTTCTTCTTATTCTTTCTAATCTTTTCTCACTCAGGTGGGTTCGGTACAAAATAGGTCAGATCTGTCCGTATTATACGTCTCCATCACTGACATCATACTGATTACTGTAAAAGATTTGGTTTTAAACGGCCGGCCGCCTGTCTGATATCCTCTTTGAGAATGCATTTGTTGGTTATATCCGTCACCATTCGGATAAAAACGATATCTTTATTTGGTTAAATTTAATGTATCATAAATAATCGTTAGCTTTGTCCTTGCTTCTTATCCCTACGCAAAACCTTACCCTTAGGCGAATACTAATAGCATTGACTATCTAATTGACCAACACCTAAAACCTGTAAAAATTCTACCACTTCTCTAGTTTGTAACCCTCAGAAAAAAACTCATCGTATTTTTCTAAAACAAAGTAGGTAAACGCAACTCACATAAAACCTACTTGGGTTTCTTCTATTACATTTTTAATCCCTGTACAAACTTTCTAGATGTAGAATGAGGGTATAAAAACATTTTTTATTTAACTAACTGCTGATTTCTGGAAGAATAACAAAATTTTGCATTTGGGTCGGGGTGGCTCCGGGCAGACTCGCCTGTCGAGAAATGAACAATATTACAGTTATGAAAACAACTTTAGCCGATGGCAGGGGCAGCAGGAAAATAAGTTATGTTTGTTCTTAAACTTAGGTAAGTACAAGGTTCTTACAAACCACCGCTTGCCTTGAGGGCTCGAGGAGCGAAGCGTAATTTGTCGCTAGCGAAACAAAGTAAGTCTTACATACTTTTTAATAAGGGACGCGCAGAGAGTTATAACGAATGAGATTATCTTACGATTCGCAAAGTTAAGCGTATATTTAATTTAAAACTTTCAATAACCTACAAAATTCTAATACTTTTCCAATTAGCGAACCCATCAACAAGACAACAGACTTCCAAAATCCTTCATCAATTAACTCCACCCTGACGAAATTCTGTTTGCGCCCTTGAGGCTTAACTCAACCAATTGAGTCTGGGCATTAATTATTTGACAAGTAAATCCTTTGCTTCACTCCTCATCTTTTCTTGAAGCGGGCATTATGTTGTTCAACATGACAAAGAGCTCATTTAAATTCGTTTCGTGGAATTATGCAAATGAAATTGTAAGCGCTCGGTAACGCGATAGGGCCGCTTGCAAAGATTGTTGTTAAACTCAATTCTACTCGCCTGTTGCGCTCCCTTGTGCGTAAATAGGTTAGCTGTGAGCTAACTTTGCTAAAATTAGCTTTTTTCCCATAAAGGTAAAGGTTCCGTAGTAAATTAAGATCTGTCACGGTCACATCTGCTGTGTTTTTTTTTTAAATTTAATTAAAGGGATTTGTCGCTTAGCGACCACATCGCCCTGTGATTCAAAACAGAAAATACAAAAATAAAAATATTACTTATTGCGAATCAAATCCGACTTATTGTGAATCAAAATCCGACATTAGCGATTTCCTCCCGTTTAAACCACAATCTTCTAAAGCTATCGTTACGGACACATTCCATCAAAATGTGTATAGTATCTTAAAAACACCACATTCATTGCAATTCGGAGATGGTGTCTTTTTCATTAAATATCCAAACTGATTTGATGGAATGTGTCCAGAACGAAGCCTGAGGGCTGTCACCAAAACATCACGTTTTAGAAGACTGTAGCTTATCCATGGGTATTTGGGGATCTAAGGCTCTATTGTCTAGTACCAAATGCCTAGCTCCTTGGACCTCTCATCAAAATATTCCTGCCACATCGATGTGCTGTGGTTTAAAACGCAGAGCTGAAATTCGATGCACTTATAGATGACAAGTAGAGCTATCTAATAATAGGTAAGTTAACATTTTGGGTGGTTCCTCTACACATAAAGTGGGACGAAAAATTTTGTTTTCCTACTATTCACAAAACACTAACTTAACCAGAATTGCTAATTTAAAATCGAAATCTTACTTATATCCAATATTGTTTACGATAAAAATACTGAGTCCGCATATTAATATCTAATTAATGTCCCATTATATGATATGAGGTTGACAAAGAACTAAAAACCACTTACAGTATAAAAAAGATATAAGGCACTGAAAAGGTGCTTACCTACTTAATAAAGTAAAACTCCATTTTGAGAAGAGGCATGAGCTGCACCCAGTCGCCCGTGTCTCTTACAATGGCCACCCAGAGAGTTTCTAATGTACTCATTCATCATCAGTAGGAACACATTATCAACTCTACATTTGATTAGTCACGCTGATTGGTGAAACAATCCGTTAGTTAATTCGGACTAACAGAGGAGAATCGGATCAATCAGCTGGTTTTAATTAAGTAAGTAGGTCCTTAATAGTTTCAAGTGGTAGGTAGGTACTTACTAAAGTACACATCTACGCACGTCGTTGATTTAAGCCAGGTAACTATGTCTATTAAACGTCCCTATAATAACAAAATAATACCTAAGCTAGCTATAGATACACTGATTAATAGCTACATGTATTCTAGTAAAACTACCTACCCTTTTTTTGAGTAGAGTGGGTATAAAAACATTAACTAATGATACGCAGATCCGTCGCCCTTAGTTTGAAATAGAATATCAGAAAACATTGTAATAGATAATTCTGTGGAGGAGAGCAACAGAATATGCTACTAATATAGTTGGAAATAGCTTGAGTTTAGAATTGTAGCTATCTCCCTGGCGAGGTTTTGAATTTAATCAAGTTAAGCAATCCAAGCTCGGTGCAGAGCAAACGTAGAAGACGAAGAGACAGATATTATGCAGTCTCTAGAGATGAACAAAGGAGTGCTCTAACGAAGATGACTGTGAATACATTAGGTTTGTTATATTGCCTTACAATCCGGAATATTATCCGGTCCGATAAATTTTGGGTTAGTAAATTCCACATATATGTTATACCTACCTATTATCTAGATTTCAGATTTGCTCACATGTAATTCTTTAAACTGGATCAGCTTTTCAAAGAAATCAAACCGCAACTTTTGAAATTCATGATGCATTCTTTACAATAGACTTCATTCTCTCGGGCAATTATTTTGCCTTACTTATATAAAATCTAAGCAAACTTTTAAAGAAGTTCTCCAAAATAATTATGTCCTACGAAGATAAGTTGTTATTTGTTTGTGTTTAATTTGTATGTTTAATTTTAAATTTACAGTAAGTTTATTTATTTTAAAATTAATTAGAATTTTGTTGAATTAGAATATGTAAGTATGCAATGATTATTTACCATGTAGTTTTTGAAATAAAAAAATATTGTTATTTATTATTCGTTGAAACCCTGATATATGTAGTTCAAACTAGCTACCTTCACTTTCTACCTATTATCATGTATTCTAGTGTTCTTGGCCCACTTGCGTCAAACAATTATGGTTAAAAATATACTTAATGAATGAATGAGTTAACTAACCCTGTGTTAAATGTATAAATCGTTACTCATTCTTTGTCTTTTTCGTATTGTATCTCGTGTCGTTTATTCACTTCTGTAATTTGTAAATTGTTCATTTGAAAAAAACTTTAGTTAGAGATTTAACTCCCACGTCGATGGGTTAAATATTTAATAATCTACCCGGACTTTTCCTAACTTTTGATGACGCAAGAGAAAATATTTAAGCAAATTTAATACTGAGTTTACAGTTAACTATATGCGTTTAAAATATAAGCCTATTTGACGGAACTGGGTCTTAGGGGGTGGAAGCTGGGTGGCAGTGAAAGACAGATTTAAATTTAGATTTATTTTTCAACCTAACATGTCATAACTTTCGTAACTTGACAGATCACCAGCTAATTTAACAGGTGTACTCAACTATGAACATTGTTCATACCACTTAAAAATAATTATACAATCAGTACCGAAAACAATATAATTTTAATTATCACGAAATTTACTTTTATCACGAAATAGTGACGAAAGTACCTTATATTTTACTAAATTCCCATTAATCAATTCATTAATAATTATAGCTATAAATAAAATAAAACATTGAAAATGATAAAATAGTACGTCTCTATCATACAGGAATCTATTGCAAATACTAATTTAACTTCAAAACAGCATTTAAATGTCGATGTTGAAAGACAGTTTAAAAAAGATGGAAGACAGACAATGTTTTAATAACAACGTAGCTTAAGAAGAAATTAAGAAAACACTATAATAGTACTAAGGTATAAAAGTAAACATTTTGGAAAAAGGAAATGAGTAAAAAACAGTAAAGGCAATATTAAATGCTACGTCTGTTCTACCGACCATTTAATACAAAATAGAGTACTTGTAGTTATTAGTTCGGAATGATGAAGTTAATTCTTATACGGGAAAATGTCTTAATTACAAAACTCTACACATGACGTATTACAACAAAAACTTAATAAAGTCTCAACATAAGGATCAATTTCCTTTGAATTAACAAAGCGATAATATTCAAGACTATAAAAGTTATGGTATAATAATATAGTACGCCAGGTATAGCAGTCCGGTTACGTGGGAAACACGTAGTGACGTCAATCGATGCTTAAGCAAGACCGAATGATGTCATTTACAAATAGCTCGAAAGAGACGACGACGAGTGATGTCATTACGTGTTTGCTCCCGGAATGCTAGACATAGAATAAAATAGAATATACTTTATTTGCAACAGGAAACAAAAAAAAAACACATAACAAAAAATAAAGACAGAAAAACAGGTTTCCTGCCACAAACCGGCTCCAATTCATAATGCTGGCTAATGGTGGTTAACCAGCGCTGATCTTCCGTTGGAACCGGAACCGTTCCGTTGGAACATGCGCACACATGCGCACCGCGTCATTAGCTGTTTAAAAGAAAACGGGCCTTTACAAGTTTATCCTGCTTTTTTTTAAGTCTGTGTCTAAAATGAATCATTGACATTTTAAAAACAGTATTAAAGATGATCTTTCAAACGAAACGTAGAATTAAATCTAAGGCGCAACTTTTTTTATGATCTGTGCATCATCGCTTTGCCGACCCAGAAGAGATTAACCCCGAATCTACTCCCAACTTTACTCCTACAGTATACATTAAATTGAGAGTCTACACATTCAACTCCACAAGCTAACACGTTAGAAATAGGAAAGGCACAGTCGAAGTATAAAAATTATTGCTGACTTCCCTAACTAGACACTTCTGTAACTAGAATCACACGTTCAATCACATGCAAAAAAAAAACTAGCACTAATTTTTTAATACTCTCAGTATTTTGGCATAATTTGGATACTGTTTTAGTGATCTTGCAAAAGTAAACTGACTAGGGCAGAAGTTTTCAATAAAGATTGACTAGCTAAAAATAGGTTTGCAAAAATGTCAGCAAATTTTGTAGATTTGGCACGGCTGTCAAATGCACTAAAAGTAAATTGAGTAACCTAAAGTGTAGGGATTTAATCGTTGACCAATTTTAGTAAGTTTCTTCTACTTTTAACTACCGTTCTCATATGTGCGTATTGCCAGTTACATGTCTAAGTTACGTACGTTTCTGTAAGAAAATAGGATTCATTTTCAGAAAATATTTTTTATTTACTATTATAGAGAATTCAATTCACGAACATTTGTTTCTTATAGATGACAAAATCTAGCTAGTAACAATTCGCTACGAGTCTACACCGTCGATGACTAAAAGATTTTCTTGAAGTTACACATCTCTATTTTACTCACATGAAATGATAACAGCGTAGGCTTCAATTCAAATCGTTGGATTAAAATTTATTACATAATACTAATTCAATGATTTGAAACCTTCTCTTACATCGTAAATAATACTAACATTTAAAATTGACACACGATATTACAAGAGTCGCTGTGATTTACAATAAAACTATTCCAATCACCCTCTACAAAACAATTCTTCGTTGAGGTTTTAGAAACTCTTACGGTAAACTATTTCCATAAATAACGAATAAATCTTTAACAGCGAGCACCGTACTAATAATAAAATTACGAAGTGAACATTAGCTCTCGTAGAAAACGTTCCACCACAACAAATTGACTAGCTCTAATACCTATCTACGTATTTATACATCTTAAGTTAAATTTATTAAAGTCTCTCTGAACAGTCGAACCGGCCGCAAACGGTAAAGATAGGTAAAGGCGTGGAAGTAGAAATTAGGAGAAAGACATCACTTCAAACCATACGACAACAATCACCAGCGTTCGGTCGAAAACGAGAATGCAGCGCGTCCGCCGCGTCGCGGTCGAGACGCGTTCATAAAATTAGTCACTGCACCGTTCGAACGTCCGCAACCGAGTTCAAAGTTTCACTCTCGTTCACTCGCAGGGGAGGGGAGCGGGACAGGGCGGCGCCGCGGCGCCTAGATGTACACCTCGTGGTGCAGCTGCGGCCGGCCGCGCCGGGACTAGGAGCCGCGCTCGCCCAGCTCCACGCTCTCCTCCCGCCCGCCCTCCATCTTCCTCCGCTCCGCTATCACTATCCTGATCTTCTCCTGCTCGCTGATCGCCGGCACCTCCGCCGCGTCCGGGGCGAGGTCGGGCGAGCGAGGCACGCTCGAGCTCGCCTCGCTCGGCGCCGAGTCGGCGGACGGTCTGCGCTTGGAGCCGGAGGAGCGCTGGCTCTGCCTCGCGGAGGGCACGGCGAGCAGCACGGGCCGCAGCAGGCGAGCCTCCTCCCCGCGCAGCGAGTTCCTCTTGTCGGCGCGCTGGCGGCGGTTCTGAGCGAAGGAGTCTCTGCTGGCGGGCGGCGAGCCGGGCTCCAGCTCCTCGCCCTCGTCGGCGTCGATGAAGCGCGCGTCCTCCTCGTAGAGCGCGGGCGGCGGCTCGGAGGCGGAGTCCTGGCGGCGGCGGCCGAAGGCGTGCGGCGAGAGCGAGGCGCGGCGCGGGCCCGGCGCGGCCGGCAGCAGCGCGTGGTGCGAGTGCAGCGTGCGGCGGCGGCGCGCGGGGGACGGCGCGGGCGGCGGCGCCGGCTCGCTGTACGTGAAGTTGGCCGGCAGCGACGGCGCCTTGCTGAGCGGCCGCGGCGCCGCGCACTGCTGCAGCGCGTGGCACAGCGCGCGGTCCTCCTCGTCGTCCGCCTCGCGCTCCAGCTCCCTCTCGAGCTCCACGTCCATGTCCATTTCGTCTTCCATTTGTTTGTGGGATTCTTCTAGGTGTTTCATGAGCACCTGAAAACGATAAATCGTTAGTGCATATTGGTCAAACTATTTGGCCGATAGAAGAGAAGTTTCAGAACCTATGAATACAATTCCACGTCGGCAAATGCGTTTGTTTGTCAACAATAGGGGTTAAAAAGAACTTTTACGTTTGTTCGTCGTTAAAGATTTGTATAATTTAAGAAGAGGGGGGTAAATTTATAAAGTTTTTGCGAGTCAATAAGAACATAACACGTAAGAATATCGTCACGCCTTTCCCTAGAGGGGGCTGGCAAAGGTGTAATACAACACCCACACTTCGTCACACGATATACAGTCCCAAATGTGACAGGGGGCGAGCCTGTCACCGTACACCGGGCTTCAGTCATGTAGCGGATGACATTTATGTCAATAAGAAAAGGGATGAAAATAACGGACCTTCGTAAGTTCTCAATTCAGGATCAACCACTAAAACGAGATATCAAAAACTCATAGAAACTTACAGCAACGACGACATTGACGAGCACGAACTGCGCCATAAGCACGAACACCACGAAGAAGATGGGCGCGATAATAGTAGAAACGCAGCAGTTCCGCACGCAGTCCACGGAGCTGTCGCAGTCTTCTCGGAGCGTGTCCTTCATGATGCCGTTCCAGTTGTCTCCAGTCGCTACTCGGAACAGAGTCAGGAAGGCCATGCCGAAGTTTGCGAAGTGAGCGTGCTCGCCGAGACCTAGGAAATATGAACAAGTGGAGTGTGGATCTATGAGCTAAAGGCCTCGCGGGCGGCGTCTGTCCGGCTGTCCCCCTCTACAGGTCGCCTTCACAACCGATTCTCGTGAAATTTTGTGAGCTGGTTGATGATGAGTGAGGTTCTTAAATCGATACAGTTTTTGGAAATTCTTCAGAATGCCAGATTTATGATTTTGTTTAACGTAAAAAAGGAAGACAACCGGACAGACGCCGGAAATACAAAAGCACTTTTGGAGGAGCTGAAGCATAGACACTTCTCGCTCGCCAATGCTCGCTGGATCGATAAGTATTAAGAATAAGCTGGAAATTATCGTGGTGGTTGTGGTAGTCAACATATTTGACAAAGATTCGAACATCAAGTTATTTATTCTTTATAAACTTTCGAATGTATACCAGTTTGGTACTTAGCCAAATAGGGTCAAGCCATGAGCATAACTCAATTTATTGTTCAAAATCCAATATGGCAATTTTATTATGCGGGTAGAAGTATATCAATCTTTGATATTATAACGATATCAAAGCGAATGTTGGAAGGCATCCAACTGAATCTAAGGCTCTGTCCGTGCAAAACAAGACGATTTCATATTTTCCAATACTATTTTTCTATTGCAAGTTAAATCGAATGTTCATTGCCAGACTAGATAAAAAAAAATCTTTGGCAATTTGAGCAAAAATGCAATACAATTTTGTTTGAACAAGATAATTAAATACCTTGGGGCAGTACTTAAAACTAAAACCAATAGAAACAATTTAGGTTGATTGCATTTTCGTACCTTGACAAGGAATTTCATCAGAGCATTCCAATCTTCCAAATAGCTCGACCCCCAGAGCGGCGAATATGAAGAATAGTAGAAAAAATAAAAGCCCCAAATTCCCAACTTGAGGCAAGGCTTGCATTACTGTGTCTAGTAACGCCCTTATTCCCTTCGCCATCTTCAATAGCTTCAGAACTCGTGCTATTCTAAGAACCCTCATAACCCTCATTATAGTAGGATTTATCGGGATTATATTCGTTTCCAATTCCTCTAAAACAATTCCAACTATCGATAGTTTGACGATTATGACGTCGAGTTGATTCCATTTGTCTTTTAAGTAAATCTTGAAACCCAATGCCACTAGTTTCATAATAGCTTCGAGTATGAAGACTGCTGTGAAGAAGTAGTTGAATATCTTCAGTGCGTATTGCAAGGCTGGTGGCATTCTGTAGTATTCGATGGCCATCGTCACTACATTGAGGCCGATCACTCCTGCTATGGCCAAATCGAAGTACTTCGATGTAACGACATTGTGGACAAACAGTCTGTACTGACAGTAATCCGAATAGTATGGCTTTTGGTGCATCTCTGTAATAAAAACAATACAATAAAAGTTTAAGAGTACAAGGTAATAAATGCAACGCCAACGACGTCGTCTTCGACTAGTCTAGACAACTTTTATTGAGCAATTGTTTGGTCTCTAATAAAGTTATAGAGTGATACTAACTGCGTCGTTTCTTTTCCATTTGCAGCGCTCGTTTTGCCGCTCTGCGAACTCTCTCCTCCTTTTCTTGCTCCTCCCTACATCTATGAAAGTTCTCGACGACGACTCCCACGAACATGTTCAGTACAAAAAACCCGACGAGCAATATAAATGCGATGAAGTAAAGTAGACGCCATTCCGAATAATTTACAATCGGCTGCAAAATAAAATTGCACTTTTATTAATTCTGTTTCAAACTCGTTTGCTGGAAAAAGGGAAAATATGGTAATATTGAATGATTATTTGTTTCTAGAATGTTTTTGCACCGGGTGTTAGTAATAATTTGATAGACTGTTGCGAACATCTGCTGGGAATGAAAGAAGTTTATAAATTTAATAACGTTTAGCGAGAGAAAAATGCTGGGTTATTTTCTCTGGCATCGTTCGTATCCGAACCTACGTTGATATACGTCAATGTTAAGCATCTATAATAATCTGAGCAATTCACAAAAGGGAGATGACAGATCATTTAATTAAAAAATAAAATTAGAACCAATACTTACGAATTACTGTCGAATAATACGAGAAAGAAAATGAGAAAGAAAGTTTTTATATTTAGAAGCACTTTTAATGTACCGTTCCATACCTACCCCCTTAGCATCCAACGTTGTATAACTTCGGAAAAGTTTAACAGTATTTTGTCTTTATCGATCGAGTTCTATACTGACAAAGAAAGAAAAAAACAAAACACGCATACTGTACTCCGTGACTATACAACGCTTATTGCTAAGTGGCTAATATTTTACTGTTGAACGCTCAAAGCGCTACATAGAGCATAACGTATTAGGTAAAAACTAAAACTTAAGAATAAACAAAACGGCTCAGTTCACCTGTTGGTCAACGCCGACGGCATCCAGTCCCGTGTACATAATATTGACCCAACCGTCCCTCGAACTTAGTACAAACAGGGACATGAGAGCTTTCCCCAGGTCGTCGAAGTTGTATTTTCTGTTTACCCACACGTTGCCGTCTATAGAGAGGCACTCGGACTTGTTCTTTACTGTTTTTATGTTTGCTCCTTCGCAGTAGAAAAATGCTCCCTTGAACAGCTGTGAAAGTTTTACGTAGTTACGTAGATATACGAAATTGTACACAAAAAAAGGTAATAACAGCAATGTGCAGCTTCTTAGTTGGGATGTCGACAGCAAGCGACAAAAATCTTGTTTAGTTTCGATTTTGTGTAGCACACTATATAATTATGATATTGAAGTGAACCGAACACATTTCGCTTGCTTCTGACGTGCCAACTGAAGTCCTGTACTCATGTATTATTAATAATGTAAAACAGTTTCAGCAAAACCCATTTTAAAATAAAGCAAATAAATATATCTGCAATGCTTTTAAATGTACACAAACCAAATTGGCACAATATTGGTCTTTGAATTCAAGTGCAATCGGCTACGCGTTATGCTCATTGATGTGTAATAATTACGCATAATTTCAATAATGCAGCCAGGTATTATCGAATTCACCTTTAATGACGTCGGTATACCAATATTTCGGTATGATTTATTGCCAACTCAAATGCAAACTATTCACAGAATTTCGTAGCAGCGAGAAACTATGTAATCAAACATAAGTACTAAGTAATTGATTGCAAACAAATTAAATGGCAAGTTTAAATTTAAACAACATTGAATCGATGTACCCTGTTTATTTCGCGCCCTAATAGCTTGTAAAATACTGTGAATCGGTGTGTAAATACCGATTAAGGGGACCGCGACGCTCTAATTTTTCCATACAAACGCGTTTATCAAATTTCTTGGAAGCCATTTGTCAGATTGTATTGATATTTGGCATGTACAATTAAATGAACTACATGTCCCTATGTTCTTGGTTTTTTAAAAAAACGTCTTCAAGAGAAAATAGAGCTATGAACAATATCTGTGTAAGGAGTCACTTTTGACTGATATATTTAATAGATACGAGTAGAAAAAGCAAATCATTTTTTTTTACATAGGGAGGTTATCTACATAATTAGCTTTTAATTTAATCCATAATACAAGGCCTTTTATTTGTTTTTTTTAAGAATGATTAGAGATGTGCAAAAGTCATAAAAAAATATTGAAATTGCATTTTGTCACTCTCTGGACAACTTTAGAGGCTTGTCAGTATCTTTACTTGCTCTCTTTGCTCGTCGTCTCCTTCTAGACGAAATGGCAATAGAAAACCTTTAACTAATGCAAAGTTAGTCTAAAGTGGTCTCCGGACCCTTAAAATTTTGAAATGCCAAATGTCAGTTGGATACTTGTTTTAAGTTCGACAACGCCCACTATGAATGTCACGTCGTAGACTAAAATAAAGCACAACCCCTTTAACTTCCACGCGTAGGTAGAAGTTACCTAAACGAAGGTTACTAGTACGTTAATTTACGCAGCAAAATATTGACACGCACCGTAACAGATCGGTTACAACACACGTGTTCGCGAACATATTAGTGCTCTAAAGTTGAGCCTGCAAACCTATCTGAGGTCCATCTCATTTGTAAGCCTGACATTCACGGAACATGAGCCAATCGAATTAATGAAATCGTGTTTGTTTTAATTAGTTTAACTTTCATATGCAAACTGGAAGGTAATATGGATATTACAGCTTGATTCTGCGAACTGTAAGGTAGATGTTTGGGTTTCGAATCTGATGGCTTTTTGTTTGTTTTTGATGTCTTCGTATGTCTCTGGTAGATGATATTTCATCTCCAGCACTGTAACTTTTATAGGGTTTATATTTTTACAAAGCATATCGTCACGCCTTTTCTGCTGCTGGCAGAGGTGTAATACAACACCCACACTTCACCAGACGATATTCAGTCCCAAATGTGACAAGGGGTGTTTTTCCTGTCGCCTGTTTTTGCACTAACCTGTACTCCCAAAATGCCGAAAATGATGAAGAAAGTGCAGCAAATGAGGACGATGTTCCCGATGGGCCTCAGCGAGGACAGTAACGTTTGCACCACCAGCTTCAACCCTGGAGCTCTGTTTATCACCCGAAGCGGTCTTAAGGATCGCAATAATCTAAATACCTATGAAGAGAAAAGAAAAATTTCAGGTTCCTATCATTTCAGTGTATATTCATATCAGTCGTACTTTTTCTGCGGTGACTTTATCGCTATGCAAGGGAGCTTTGTTTTGCTTGTCACTATGGCTAGTTGATTTATCTTTTTTTTCTTTCTGCATGTGCCCACAAAATTCATACGTAATAAGTACCGTCAGGTAGTTCATTTTTGAGTAGTTAGAGATCTAACAACTATAAATTTAAAATTAAAAAATCCTCCGACACTGATTTTCGTCAAACAAGACAAACACACACACAAAGTCACACACACACACACACACACAGAGAGAGAGAGAGAGAGAGAGAGAGAGAGAGAGACAGATATTTATAACACTGTCGTTTTTGCCTCGGGAGGTAAAAACCAGCAGATCAAGGCACACTCGTACTTGTAGCATTAGGAGAAAAGGTGATGAACGCGTGGATTAAACGTAGAGCAACTATGTAACTAAGTATGTAACTATGTAACTAGGTATAATGTGGTCAACTACACAAACACATATAATCAATCGTTAAAATAATGTACTCATTAGCTGTTTTGTTTCCATCAGTACTTACCCTGAGTATTCCGAATATTCTTGGACTGGACTCCGAGACCAGAGACATGAGCAGATCAATAATGGAAATGATGACTAGAGAGCCGTCCATGATATTCCAGCCCGAAGTGAAGTACGCTTCGTGGCCGTAGAACATGCCTGATGCCACTACCTATCAAACAAAATACACAAATAAATTATAGAAACACATTATATAAATATGGATTTAAATTAGCAACATCATGAAACACCCACAAAAAGTTTAGTCAACGTGATTTGATGACGATTTTATCCGTTTTGGCGGCAAACAAAAAATATCGGAAGGGTTGGAGTTTCTTCAATGGCGAGGTTTATTTTTCCACAAATGCGCAAGAGCTGGAATGTTTAAATGCATCCAACAAATCATTCATTTATTCCGCATTAGAAAATAGTAAATATTACTTTTATTAAGAGCCTGTGCTGTCCCAATGTTGGGCTAAGGCCTCCCTATCGTCTTTCCATTTGCCTCCATCTTAAGCTACAATTGGCCAGTCCTTCCGGTGCTTCCTGGGTCTGCCGCAAATTTGACTTCGATCTGGCAACCACTGAGTGGTTCTTTTGGCCCAAAGACATACTTATTATAAATAAAGACATATTTATTTATATTGAATAAAATCGTAAAGCGATGGCAGCCTAGTTGGGAGAAGGCCCGCGTCTCAAGCCAGAGAGAACGGGTTCTAACCCAGGTGACGGCTCGCACCAATTTGTTCATTGTGTGAGCATATGTGCGTATTGTATGTCATCTGCTACATGATTGTAGCCCGGTGTATGGCGACAGGCTCGCCCCTGTCACATTTGGGACTGAATATCATCCGGCAAAGTGTGGGTGTTGTATTACACCTCTGCCAGCCCCTTCGGGGGAAAGGCATGCTTTTAAAATCTCCTGCTTTTAGAGCAATCACACTCCGACTAGGCTAGAAGGATCGTCAAAGTAAAGTAGATAAGACTACTTCTAGAAGCATAGTTACTTCCGTAACTATTTCCGTAATATTTTCAACTAATTCATAGCTCTAGCATTCAAGTGCACTTCAGCTTCTCAAAGCGAGTCGAGGATCATTAACTTCTACACGATCACTTGACAGTAATAAGATTTCTTCCGCTCTTCCAGAGTCACCGTTCTTGAATTTATTTCCATTTAAAAGAGCCGTTTAACAACGTTAACAGTGAAACGATGAAACTGACTCAACGGTACTCGGTAATAAAACTGAGTTATGTAAATATTTTTATGAGCATATAGTTACTGTTGATCTGGCCATTAATAATGATTAAACAGGACTCTGTTACGGTAATTTTATTACGTGTAACGTTCCACTGTAAAAGACTGGATGAAAATCAGGAGTAAATACTCATTACAATAATTTTTAAAGCTCAGTAAATAATTTTAATTACCTTTATTTCACGTTGAGTAATAACTTGCGCGATAGGATACCTACATACTTTTCTGTAAATAAAATATTTAATATTCGTAAAATTGAACAATTAATCGTAGTCTATTCTCCCAGCATTATTATCAGGCAAAAAATTGTTTGATCTAGTAATTTTATGTCAATTTTATTTTTTTGTAAGAATGTAATTCATTAATTAATTTATTGTAAGTAGATACAAATATCATTTTTTTTTTAATTTTTATTAATTCATGTTTCAATGGAAATTAGAGTGTTGTTATAGTGTAACCGCCTAAAGTTTCTTTCAATTTTAGTAAGTAAATAATTTAATTTTCACGTCCAGTTAATTTCCTTTGTTCATATTATTAGCTTCTTCAACTTCGAGTTCGAGTCAAGATTTCAAATTGTATGGAATAAGAATGTAGCCAACATATCACACATCACATAACACTTTACCCTTCGAAAAAACTACCAACATTGTAATAGTTGAAGTCGTTACGATATACGTGACTACTCTTTATGGCGGCATGTCCTAAAACATAGAGGGCATAAAAACTGTAATACAGGATTTATGGCACACTTACAAATGCTTATTTAAAAGGGTTTTGAAAGCTATGCTATTTTTTATAGTGATTGAGAACTGTTGTAGTTGAAATAAAACGTGATAATTTATGTCCGAACCGAGTTGAGAAGTGACGTGACACCATGTAGCATATTTTGTTACCTACTTTTTTTGGTCTTTTTAACAGTTAGTAAATGAAATACATGTTTATCATGAGACTAGTTCCAGATATAGCATACACTTGCAAGGCGACTTGTTTTTTTAAGTTTCACAGCGCTTTCTTGGCAGACTGATAAAGTTCGGAGATCGGTTTGAGACTGACCATTTAGTTACTTACTGAACCAAACTAGAGATATCACAAGTTAAAAAAAATCTGATCACAGAGAAACTATTCATTGGAGGCGTATGCGCAACAAAAAATTTTAAGCGTTTTGTATACGAGAGGGCTGTTAACTACGCAGGGTAGTGTGAGTATCTAGTGTAGAGTAAGGGCAAGTATATTCAGTCAGTAGCCTAAGAGCGTGCTCAAATAGGTCGAGATGCCGTTTAAAGCGCCAGTCACAGTGTATTGTTACTTATATTTCTATACCCAGTTAATCAACTTCGAATAGTCCATGACATACATTGTACGTACAGGAACAGGCCAATTCAAACTTAATGACGGCTGTGAAGTTAGGCGCGAAACGCTGCGCAGTAGCGAAAACGAAGGTATGCGGGCGTCAGAGAGGCAAAACGCTGCAAAGTCTCGCTTGCGGCGCACTTCACAGCCCCCATTAAGCTTGAACCAGACTGTATCTACTGTCCAGTGTCGGTACGTACCTTAATAAACATCTCGATAGCGAAGACAACAGTGAACACGTAGTTGGCGGTTGCGAGGAAGGCCCGTTCCTTGGAGTCGGGCGGAATGTTGGGCCGCTCCATGGCGAGCGTGATGCAGTTGAGCGCGATGAACAGGAGCACGATGTTGTCGAACCAGCCGCGGGACACCATCCATACGCACAACCTTCTCATCCTATAGGAAATTGTACCATATAGGACATAGAAAAAGACCTAGACACATATGTAGTTATTTTTGTAGCTAAAAAAAAGGACCAAAAAGTTAGAATAAAAAACAAGGACAAAAGTTTTTGTGCCACAACCCGGCTCCAACTCAGCATGATGCTGGCTGTGAACAACCGGAGCTGGTCTTCCATTGGAACCGGTACGTCCCGTACGAGCAATATGTTTCCAAACGTTTTGCAAACGTCATTTGACCTTCGGATCTGGAGCTAAATTATATTTTAATATATTTTACAGATAGGTCCTTCAAATTCCATCGAACTTATAAATACCTTTTAACCACTTTGGTATGGAACCCTACAAATTTAAGAAAAAAAGGACAAGAACACGTTTTGATTAAAATTGATATACGATTGTAACAACAAGAACGATACACCATTGTATACGATTACGATGAAAAATGAATAACAAAATATGCAAAAATTCAATTTTTGAAGGAAAATATTTTATTAACGGCACATAGCGACCACATTACAACGTGAAAAGTGAAAAATTGTAAGCGGCGTTCGGTAAATTGCTACTGAATACTTTAGATTCATAAATTAAGTCTGGATCGTAAACGTCCGTGTGAATGAAATGACTCAATTGCAGAATGACTTAATTAAATTGTAAATGTCACTCAATGCAAAAGGATAAGACAAAAGTTGTAAGTAAAAATTTACATAGTTGATTATTCCTTTTTAACCGACAAAACGGAGGTTTACAAGTCGATGCGTACATTTATTTTTTATTTTGTGTGTATGATGACGCATAACTTTTTACAGAGGAATCGGATTTTAATTTTTGAATTTACATTTTCCGAAACTAATATGATGTAATTACTAGTACCTAAGTATAACTGCACTAAGTGTTTGAAGTTAATAAACTTTTCATCTATTTTAGTTTCTTGTAGCATAACGTTTCCCTTCAAAAAAGAAACGTAAATACTGCGTGAAGAATACACATTAAAAACATGTTTTTCTATGAAATACCACCTCGAATTTAATTTCTCGCAAAACATTTTTTTATTCAACGAAACCTAATTAAATGTTAAACGTTGTTTTATAACAAGTGCCTGCTACAAATTAAATTATGCAGATGGGTACGGAGTTCTTAAACAGCGGTTTCATGTGAGATGCTGACAGTATTCGTGGAATTTAAATTAATATAATGAGTCCCTATTTGTGAACGACACCCTTGATGCTCGAGGGCATCAAATTAATATAAGAGTACTTCAAATGTATTCTGAGAGCAGGACGGATAAAGAAAACTCTAAATTACGTCGACACATTCAAGGGTGCTAAAGATCTCACCAAAATAATTTCCAATTTCGTGTTTTTGATTGAAAAGTTTCGTCATGACAAGTTAAAGTTGTAGCATTTCTTACCTTGTATTTCGAGGGAATAAGTTGTTACATTTTTCAGTAAGCACTGTTTCAAGATAAACCTAGATTTGTCTGAAATCGTAAAAACAAACATGTGCATACAAATGTAGATGTCGGAAAACTTACTTGTTGTCTGGAGAGAAAATGTAGAGAGAATAAAATTCCTTTTCCTTGAGACAACCTGTTGGCTCCATAAATCGAAATAAGTCTTTGAATCTGTAATTTCTTCTGTCAAATCTCGAGGAGAATATACAAACGTTGTTTGTTATGGCCATCTGAAAGGAGACGTAGGGTTTGAAATGATGTTTTAACACAGAGTTTAGCGGGTCCTCTACTAGCGTTCTTTCAATCTCGAATGAGTGGTTGTATGTATAGAACAGTACGGCAGTCATCATTATTATATTATTACGATAACGGCAGTAGAAGCATTGCATTAAAATGTACCACTATAATTAGCGATGTAATGTTCATAGAACTTTACTTTGTTTAATACTTCAGCAAAAGTGAACGTTAGTAGAAGCTCCGCTGTTTTACAATACGAGTTGATGTTCGGCTATTCCTTTTCATTTATTTTTTCGGTCACGTTTAGTCAAAATACTCTGCACACGAAACAATTTTAAATAGAAACTAGCAGGTAATTTAGTAGAAAAAAAATCTGCAGTCAATTTAAAAAAAAACGTGCCGAACTCTACATCGCATTAGTCACACTACGAAAACGTATGATAAAGTTTGTGCCTATGTTTTGCTACACTCAAACATTTTCAGGCATTTTCTAAGTCGGCGTTAGCATCTACGGAAGCGCGCAAGCAAGTTGGTGTGGTTGTTAGTCGCGATGATTCATAATGGGAGTAATGATTGTGTGGCAAGACCTTTGGAAATCTAAGTACCTTCAACTGCTTGTATCTAGCCATTTTTGAACTTTCGTCGTGATTCGACCGTGCACTGATCTCTATCTGTGTAGAAATATTCAAATGTTATATTTATGTACGGTCATTAACACATTTAATAGGCCTATTAGGCTTTTAAAGTCACACAAACATCTATAACAATGGCTTAGCGTAGTTGAAATTGATAATGACTATGCCAGAGCGTTTATGCCTGGTATGTAGAGCGGCTTTTAGTTTAAGAGACGTTTTAAGCCGCTGCCTGCGTCTACAGAGTTTTTATGACCTAATATTTAGCTTTCCGTGGTAAGTATATTGCTTTAAATGTTTAGATTTTATTCGGTTCATTAATAATCATTATCGTAATGTGCGGTCTGTTTTGTGATTTTAGCCTAACGGTTCTCAGATATTCGACTAATACACCTAAGTACCATCATATTGAAAAACATTGTGAGGAAGAAAATGAAGGCCTTTATAGGCTAATATAATCAAATAATGTTTCATGTCGTATTGGTAGGTTTTATCCACAGACCTACTTTTTGCTTCGCGATATGTAGGTTTTTCCTGACATTAATACGTGCTTAGGTCACAAACCTGAAAGTCTATAAAACTAGTATGCCAAAGTCCGTAGGGCTCTCATTAATTCACCGACAATTCGTTTTAATTACCCCGCGATAACAATGTCCGCTTCAGTGCGTTTCTGGGTTCCCCACAATTATCTTCAGACTTCATTCGGGCTATTTCCCCTTTGATCATCTCTAGTACGTGTCGAGACTCATTAAAGCCCATCCATTTTATTTTATAACATAATTATGACTTTGTAATCTTCCCACTGACGAAGGTAGTCGATCTTAATTAAGGAAGAGTTTTGGAATTTTAATATTGCGTGTCTGTAATATCGGGGTTTATGTTTATTAAATTAAACTTGATTTGACAGTAAGGGATATATATTTTTTTCTAATTGGTTATTTTAATTGGATACTGACAGTTCTATTTTCAAATCAACTAGTTGAGTATTGTTGTTTTTTTGCACTGTTTTTACGAGTAAGTGCAAATAAATAATGATAAACATAAATTATTGGTTCATGTAGAAAATACCGATTGTCTTTCTTGCGCTTAAATTGAATTTTACAATTTATCATTTTGGTCAAGTATTAAATATCAAATTACAATTTCTCCATTTTTTTACTATATCAGTCCTAAAAAAAAGTCTCAATCTTTGCACTAAAAAAAGTTTAGAGCACAATTTTTTTAAAAGAACATAGCTTAGGAAACTTACCTCTTCGTTGATTTGCTTTATCAGCGGTAGCGGTTGGTTGTTGGGCCTTGTAGGCAGAGTGGCGACTTCATTCCGCGGCGCCCGCGCCGATCCTTGCGTGAGTTGCGCGGGCGCCGGCGCTAGGTTACTGGCCTTCACCTCAGATACCGTTGTTACTACGGCAGAAATACTACATTGCTACACCGGCCAACAAATCAAGCATTGATTTCAATTCTAATGTACTACTCATTAAACTATGGTAGTCTGACGGGACTAAAATGTTATTATCTCCCTTAGTAGAAGCTAAAGCCATTTCATTTCAATTAGGAGAAAAGGAAGAATTTTAAAGTTGTTGAATTTAGTTTAGTTTGAGAATACAACAGATTTTTTATCAATAGATAATAAATGTTAAAATATGAACAAATTGTTTGGTAAACTTTTTGTGAGTCGTAGTCGGACCTACGGCGTAGAGGTTTCGTAGCTTTTGATGTGAATCGCGTTGCATGTTGTAGAACCTCTGCCATCAAACAAGCAAACATTGCTTTCTAAATTCAAGATCTAGTATTACATAAATAAATAATTGATTCTCACAAAAATCTAAACTGCTAAATTAAAAGTAATCTTTAGTAGATCAACCACGATCAACCTGAAAATCTTCTTCACAAACGAAACGTTAAAATATGGAGTCGATTAAAAAACAACGAGGAAAACGTTAATTGATTGTGATTCCTTGGGTGTCATAATGGCGGCAATTAATTAATTATTCAAAGTAGAAGAATAAATTAAGGAAAACATTAATTTTCGGAGGGTGAGAAAATTGGTCGAATGTTGGAGGAGTAATTAATTCTTACCTGTTATGTAGTCGTTTGTGAGTGATAGCCTGTGGGGTGGGGCTTTTGTCGTGTCCAGTCTTACTGTAGACTCCGCTGAGAAGCCTGCTTCCGGAGCCTTCCACGACACCTTTGAAATAAATTCAAAATACAGTTTTTTTTTACGTTGTACAACATTATTGTGCACATAAACCAGGGTTTCTTAAAGTGACTGACACACATGCTACGGGCCCGTAGCATGTGTGTCAGGAGTCCGCAGTAGGTCAGTCTAGGCTAGGCTTCCAAAAAAATTTTTTCACAGGGGTCCGTGGAATTCTTTGAATTGTAAAAGTGGTCCGTGAAAACAAAAAGTTTAAGAAACCCTGACCTAAACCAATTAAGTTTTGAAGCAAATTCAACTCTTTGGTAGATACATACATCGTCATAAAGTGTATGCTAAATAATTAATGATGACTTTGAGTTATCGATATTACGGAGAAAACAATTAACAAAGTTGTAGAAGATTTTCTAGTACTGGGCTGGCTATTTCAAAACAATCGAAGTAATCATTCACCGTCAAGCTGAATATCTATTACGGAATGCCTAATGGATTATTACGATAGCCTTAATTAGTAGCGTTCTCAATTCGTAGTCAGAATGTTACCACCATTTTTGACCATGTCGAAATTGAGGTGATCAACCCTCTAGGTTAGGTGATTGACTTTAAAATCAACCACAGAATCTTTTGTGGTCGGTTTTTTTTAAGTTTTTAAAGTTTTAGAAAAAGAAGATAACAATGGAAGCAGCAGCTCAGATACAAAGGAGTTCGATCGATCTAACAAAGAGTTACCTATAGCCATAGATCTTTTATATATTATTTGAACCCCTAATCCAAAATAGAGAGTTTATCATGTGTATCTAACCATTTATGAGTATGTCTGTGGCATCGTAACTCCCAAACCGATGAAATAATTTTGGTAGAGTTTCTTTTATTTTGAAGACGATTTGATCAAGAGTGTTACTAGCTACAAGTATAATTGTTGGTTTTTTAAAATATTTGCATGTTTTATATTTGTTCATAACTTACATCAGGTTATGAGTAGGATTCATAGCCGGTCATTAGTCACTTGTTTATACTGGGAGCCATGGACAGCCCGCTATGTCGTGGCTGCTTGACGGAGAACGAAACTGTAGTGTACATACGAGTATGTGCTGTGGCATTGTGAAGCCACAGAAGAAACTAGAATCGCTACCGATTTGCATCAGGCATCATAATCTATTTCATCCACGTCACCGCAGCAGCAAGACTGCTTTTCATCGTCATTATGCACGTTACCATCTACGCCGCTGAAGCAACCATGCAAGCAGACTGGAGCCTCACTCTGGAGTTGTGTTGGCTCGGGTAGGTGCTGGTGGGGGGACATGCACAATACACTCCAAGCGGGACGTCAGTGTAGAACTTATCGCCCTCACCTCGGTAAGAATAAGAACTCACATCAGGCAGTAAGGGCGCGTTGTGCGCCGACACTCTCCGGGCCGGCTGCGCCACGACGCGCGGCGCGGGCAGTTGCGCGCGCGCGCGGTTGTTTGTTGTTGTTGTTTGTTGTTGTTTTAAAAATATCTACGTATGTATATCAGTCTCTCGCAGCCGTAGTACAAGCTTTGCTTAGTTTGGAGTCAGGCGACCGTGTGTAACAATGTCCCGAATTTATTATTATTATTATAATATTATGTTAGTTCATAACTCACATCAGGCAGTAAGGGCGCGTTGTGCGCCGACACTCTCCGGGCCGGCTGCGCCACGACGCGCGGCGCGGGCAGTTGCGCGCGCGCGCGGTTGTTTGGCATTTCGGACTGAGTGTCGTTTTTGATCACCATCGACGATGATAGAAGAAGCTCGTTCTTGCGTAGACTAGAGCCTATCAATGGAAAAGGAAAATTACACTCATCATATTAATGTATGATGATATCAATTTAAAAAGTCAACAAGTAACATTATTGAAAGGAAAATAAAAAACCCGGCTGCAAAATGTTGTCCTATGTCACTTTTAGTATCAAGACGATTTAAATGACACTTTACATGTCGAAATACATGAAGCTGTTTAGGCTGTAGGGCGTGCTAAAAAACCTCATACACACATACATACATAGAACTCGAAAAACATAATGCTCCTTCTTGCGCAGTCGGATAAAAAGGTTGTAAGTGAATGAGTGTGTTATGTTTTGTTTGTTGGTTACTTATTTACTCAGAAACGGCTAAACAGATTTCAGTAAAATTTGGAATAAAGATTTAGATTACTTTCATCTAAAAAAAATAATTTAAAAAAAAATTTCGTTTTTAAAGTGACAATAATCACACAGGTAGTGTGGCATCGCTGACCGGTTATTGCTATCGTTCCTGAACTTAAAATACTAGTTTAAATTGAAATCCGTATTCTCAAACACCATTGTATATTTTGTAAGTGAACTTACCGTTACAAATAGCATGATCCCTCCCATTGTTGAGGATCACTGCGTCAGAATCAGAGCCTGTTCTTTGTTTCTTTTTCCTCAAGCTCGGCCTGGAGAGCCTCCAACTGTACCCTCTTTGTACTCTGCATTTGTCTTCGCCTACTGGCGTCGTTACTACACTTACGTGTCTACAATAAAATTGACCATTTAAAAACGACTTTGTCTTAAGAAAAAGCAAGCTATTAAGATATTTCAGCATAAAAGACAGTTCTATGTGTGACTCTCCATCTTTGTCTTTCATCTATTCCTCTCACACAATTTTTACCACATTTTCATGTCTAAATGGTTGAGCCAAGCTTGATGAAAATTGGGAACGAAATAATACAAATTCGAGTGGCTACGTTTCGTTCCCATGTGATCTAGTCTAGACACTTTAGTAAGTACTACGTGTTAAGAAGCAAACTGATACAAAAAGACGACCAACTTACTTCTGCGAACTCAACAGACTGGACTTATCAGTCGTGTTCAGTACATTATCATCTTTCTCCTTCACAACGATAGCCACCTGTAAATTCTTCTCGGGCAGAACTGGGGAAGATATGATTGGTTTTGGAGTGGTAGGAGTAGTGGCTGGGGAGGATGTTCTGACCGGAGGCAGAGCGAGGGAGAGGGAGGGAGGAGCGAGGGAGAGGGAGGGAGGGGCGAGGGAAATGGGGGGAAGGCGGGCCTTTTCAGCTCCGAGCTGTACTTGAGCTGAGTGCAGAGTGAGAGTGTAGCTGTTAGGCGGCTTGAGGAGACCGGGAATGCTGGCGCACTGAAAATAATTGCTAATATTGTAACGTTGTTTTTGTGGCATTAATTGTTATGACTCCAAATCAAGTTTGGAGTTAAAGTTAATTTTATCTTTTCTTTCACTCGGTCGAAGAGTAGTTTTTAAGGACAATAATTATTGAACATAATAAATTACTATTTATCATCAACCTATTCAGCTAAAATTTGACTTAAGATAATTACGAGTATAAAATTTTATTTATCCGTCCTTTTTCGTTGCGACCTTATGGTGAAGTTTGGAGATCAATAAGATCAGATACAATGATTCTTATAATTATATGTACTTAGTACAGTCAGTTAGTGGAGTTACAGTTCAATAAAATACACCTTATTGCATGGTTATTTAAATCATACTTTCTGATTTGAGCTAAAACCTGTAAAAAACGGGAAATATGTTCAAACTTACAGAAGTGCGATCAATAGAATCCAAGCTCGATAGCATTGAAGATCGTTCTAATGATAGAGCCACACGAAAGTCTCTGAAAGAGGCTCCAGGCTCCAAGGTGGTGGATGGAGAGTCTTGCGGCGTGGCTGCGGTGTGGGTGATCATGGGCAGCATGGACGTGTCGGTGTTGCCAGCGCTGCTTGCCAACATCTTTGATTCCTAATTCAAAAAATAAAACAAACAGTCGAATTGAAAACTTCCTACTTTTTGGAAGTCGGTTAAAAATATCGTACTGTTTTTTTCAGGATTGCGCGCATTTATCAGGATTGCAGAAAATACCTAAAAAAGTAAATTAATAAAAGGTACAGCTTTTTGTAAAGGCATCTGTGTCAGGACTTAAATATTTATGAAAATTTGCAAATTTTATTCTTGACCAAATAAAAATAAACGCAAAACTTTTTTAACATAGCAAATCGGGCCTTAAGAAAGATACTCAGTATTGATGATTATTGATTAGATTAGGTTAGTAGGTGTCAAAGTGGTCGCCCCTCTTTTTTTTGGACCTGTAATCGTCCCCATACATATTTGCCTAATCATGTTTCACTCGGACTTAATCAACCTGAACGAGTTGCATCAATTTAGTACTTTTCGTTCGAGTTCAAATATTTTATTGACTGGACAAAATCTGGTAACTGAACCATATTTTAAAAGGTTTCACGTTTATTAATAAAGGGTAGTAACGGATAAAAAACAACGTGATTTTATCATCGAAATAAAATAATAAAGAAAAGGCACGAGTCTAACTTCTAGTTAGGCTAGTAGTTTCAGCGCATGGACCAAATACAGCAAGAAAACGGACACTGCATAACTCCGTTGACTGTAATACGTTACGTGTCAATAACAAAGATAGCATCGATACACTTTTATTAATGTACCTTTATCATAGTTCCAAATAAAGAATTTTGTATTTGTATTTTGTATAGAAAGACGTATAACAGACTGTAGCGAGAACACGACAACAATAATTATCACTGTATAGCAACAGTGATAATTGACTGAAATTGTTGCATTTGTTTGCGACTACGGTGAATTGTGTGCATGCACCTAATTTATGCGGTCCATGATTATGTTTTAGTACCGTTTCTCCCTTATATTTGATCGAAGGTAGAAACGGCCAAAAAAGAACGTGATTTTATTCATTATTATATATCGTAAATTGAAGCTCGCGAAGTCGTGTTATTCAATATTCCTTTTACGGATATTGGTTCTCAGAATACCGGAGAACACAAATTAATAAACAAATATTTCTAGAATATCGAACTCTAGCCTTATAAATATTTAGCGGTTTCGTATAACTTTAACCATTGAATGAATTAAATATATATTTCATAGCCTATCCATGTCATTAAATAAATACATTCCTGTTTTATTATGCTATCAAAGTACCGTCGAACTCGCGTTGAATAACTCAAATTCTTATTACATATCCATACTCCTATACTAATATTGTATAATCTATAGTAGCTCTGTCCGTCTGTCTGTTTGTAGGATTTTCACAGCTAAACGGCTATAGGGATCTTGATGAAATTTGATAATTAGTTACAGTGTATCACGAGGAAGGCTTAATATAAAGGATACTATTTTCTGAATAAACGCGAACCATGTCGCGGGGAACAATTAGTGATATTATAAAATCGAAATGGCTCTGTCTGTCTGTCTATTTGTAGGCTTTTCACGACTAAACGGCTGAACGAATCTTGATGGCATTTAATAATTAGTTAATAATTAGATACAGCGTATCACGAGGAAGGTTTTTTGGATCCTATTTTCTGAATAAACGCGAACGAAGTCGCAGGTAACAGCAAGTCTACTATAATAAACAAATTGAATAGCGAGTAGTCATTCATTTCAGGTTTGTCAAAGCACTTATGAATACTGAAGTAGATGGCGGCGCCTTTGAATACAACCTTGTTTACTGAACAGAATCAACTAGATTTCTAAGCTAGAGGTGATTTTCGACCGTATACAACATGTTGTTTTGATTTCCCGCAGAATTTGTAAAGGTAGGTATACTCCACTAGAAGAGCACGAATAAACTATGGGGTAACATTAAAATCGAAAAAGAATAACAGCTGTCCCATACAAAAAGTTCGTTGGTCGTCTACAAAATGTAAGGAACAGAATAGCTGCTTTTTTTTCTCGATTTCAAGGTTGCTCCCATAGTTCATTCGTGCTCTACGAGTGGAATATTCCTGCCGCTACAAATTCTGCGGGAATACAAAACAACACGTTGTATGTATACCTATCCTAACTGTAGGTACGTATACTTTATTCACGTAATTTACCAGCGTTGCTCGTACCAAATAGCCCTGCAAATGAAATCCAAACAGTGAGACGCACGGAATGAAACCTTTTCCAAGGTAATGAACCAAATCGTGATAAAGCTCACCTTCTGTAAATTACATTTGTTAGACTGCGCGCAGTCCTTGCAGAGCGTGGGATGGTGGGTGGATTTAGTTTTGCGTCGCTTCATAGACTTTTCCTTGTGTCCGTTAACGTCGCTCTTTGCCTTTCTTACGTCGTCTGCTGACCGCCAGTAGTTCTTTATTTCGTTCTGGGTGGAGAGTTGAATAAATGTTAGGAAAATTTTGCACAAAGGTAAGTTTTGAAAGTGTACTTTATGTGAATTGGAGTAAATTTGCAGTTGGAAGTAAAAGTTAGAGAGAGTTATTCCTGAGTCGACAATAAAAAATATTTTTCTAGGTATTTTATAAATCATATACGAACTAAGATTATGATTAAACAAACACACACAAATATACAATAGGTATGGGTTTTACATACAACATAATATTATTCCGTTTTTTTTTATCCTGATTGTTTCGCATAATTCATTTGCATAATGTATAAAACGAATTTATATCTAACATCATTTTGCAAATTTGTGACATGAAAATGCATGATTACCTGAGAGAAGCTGTCGCTAGAATGCGAGTTCGACTCGTCGTAATGTAACTCGTTATCTGAGAAGCATTCGCTCGACAATTTCGATTTCGCCAGCTCTCGCTGCTCACGTTCCCTCCTCTCATTTCGCTAAGACATTTGAATAACACATGAGAAGACGTAAACTAATTCGATTACTGTCAACATTAGTTTGGAACTCGACTTACCTCAGAACTAAATCCTTCGACTAGGATAGCCACGAGCAAGTTAAATAGCACGTAATTACCAAAAGTCATGAGCGCCACGAAATATAATGCGGCCCAATGACTCGTCTTTTCCATTCCATTGAACAAGACAACATTCCAATCTTCCTGCGTTAAAACCTGAAACGTTTACGTCAAAGTGAGGCTCAAGTCGAGCGTTCAAAGCCATTCTACCACATCGAATATCGTCAAATATTTATTTCACTTTAATAAATCAAAATAAGCGAGGTGTGCTGTCATATTGTATTAATTTGTGCCTTTTGATGTTTGTAATAAAATGTTAAATAACTTTACTCTCCATTGTAACAAATAAAATTTAACAAAATATTTAAAACGTTTGTTAGCGTGTTAGTGTTGGCAAGTGTCGTGTTGTTGTGTTAGTGTACACTAAACACAGGGTTATGAAAGGGAACACAGACGGCGATCTGAGTACACAAGCATATAGGGTCCAGCATATCCTAGAGCTACAAGCTACAAGCGAGATGCACTAGATACTGAGCGCTCGGTTAAATGCATTAAATAGCTCTAAACTAATATACTTCGGCGTATCTCTCGCTGACAGTGTACGAGTACAAACCAATTGAAACGACTTCTGTAATTCGTCTTAATTGACAATTAGCAAGCTGTCAAATAAGACAAACGATTCGAAATAATTTGGCCGTTACGAGAAAGACGCGTCGTCTATCCTCTAAGAAAATAATTATTCAAACGGGATCGCAAATAAACCGACTATAATATTGGGTTCCTAGTCTAGTGGGCTGAGCTAGGCTTACCTGGAACACGGTGACTGTAGCCCACAGGATGTTATTAAAATGTTTCCTGTCGCATTCGCATTTGGGGTGGTGCGAGACGATCTCGGGGCAGGTACAGTCGCGCTCGGTGCCATTGTCTTCGACGTACTTGCAAAACTTACCACCGAATAGATACATGCCCAGAATACTGCGCGTGGCGAGCCCGATGAAAAAATGAAAGAAAAACAAAATGCTATGCGCAAACGCCGCGACCGAGACACTGGACGATATGTTGCGACCGACAATAACACTGCCTCCTCCGGGTCCAATTACGGAATTAAAACTAATGTTACGGACTATGTACACGCTAGTCACTAATGTTAATGGTTTGCTTTTAGTGACGTGCTTCTAGTGTGACTCTGTGATCTTTGAAAGTGCCCGTATAAATGAATTAGTTTTACTTCAATACAATCAATATACGATCATAGAAAATGAATTGAATGTTGCAGTAAAAGTGGTCCAAGCCTAATTGGTTAAGCAGTGTTATCGCCGTTGGGACGTAACCACCAACAACGGGATTGTTAATTATTCTAAATTATACAGGTACAGTAATTAACATTGTGTTATTTAGTGCAATTAAGTTTCTCAGGAAACATCACATTATGGTATTTATACTTTATATACTGCCTCATTATCTTAATATAATGACAATAAAATAGAAATGCAATCAAAATTATAAAGAAGACAAAATAGGCGAAAGTAAAGTGCATAGTTTTAAAGAATTTCATTCATAATTGTTCGATAATTTAACTGCGGTTTCAATCATTCAAAATATGCATTAATTCTCATAAAATCCACCATTATCTTAGATTACGTAAATGGAAAAAAGAAATAAGAAAATAAGAGATGTGGGTCAAATTTATTCAGCGTAATAAAATTAAAAGTTGAATAGAGAGGAGAAGTAATTGAAAATTAGATTGTTACTGAAAATAGAAACAAGGGTGCGGGGGTTACCGAAATTAGTGGAAACTTCAGACTTTACTAGTAACTGCTTACTTAAGAATAGGAAAAAAGTCATTCCACTAATCTCGTATACAAGATACAATACTAAAAGTAATAGAAGCAACATGCAAAGTGATAATATAGATACTGTTTAACTTAGTGCAGTCGTAGTGGGAGTTAAGTAAGTAGAGGAACTGACGAGGAAGTTACGCGCCTCGGCTCCGAACGACCTCAAGCTAACCTACGTTCAACAAGCTCTCTCACTAAATGTGCTCTCGACAACTTCAATGGAGTACTGTACGGAACAACGGGTGACGTGACACTAATGATGTTGGAGCGATCTGTTACGAATGGTTCTATCTCACTACGCGGGTTCTAGGGTAGCTGTTACGCGACTGAACGCTTGTTGGCATCACGCTGCTGCAAGTGAGGCTCTTCGTTGTGTTCGTCAATAGTATAGGTACATGTGTTACAGAAAGTGCTCGTGGCAGTAGAAGGTTCCCTTGCAGCAAGGTGTGGTCGTTTGTGTACTCGCGTGGTTAGTCGATTAGCCGTCACAAGACAATCTTCTGTTATTGGGATTGTCATACTGTCATGAGTGTTGACCGCTGACGGACCCGTTTGTAAGCGTTTAGTAATGTTGCAAGTTCAGTCTGTTTCTGGATTGTCTGTTAGGTATTTGAATTTGAAAGTTGAATACCTGAAACACCGTGACAAAGGCCCACAAGAGCGTATCAAAGTTTTTTCTGTCACAATCTTGGTCGCCGTCTTGGTCTTTCTCGCAGAATTTGCACCCGAAGAGGTTCATACCGAGGATGCTGAACGTTACCACGCAAGATTCAGTTAGATAAAATACGCACACTATTCACCTTTCCATACAGAGAGAACATAGACAATATATAGGATATAGATATTATGGTGTGGGCATAGTCTAAAGATGATCGATAGAGTGCAGGTGTGAATAAACTCAAGTGGACGAAAAGCACAAAAGCGTGAAAGTCACTATAAATATAATAGGTAAGATATAATAAATAGAAGATAAAAGTTGTAAAGAGTGTGGATAGTGGCGTGTGTTGTGGAATGTCGAAGACAGAAGTGACACATATAAGGATAAGAATGAAAATAAAATAGGAGAAATCACTCACAGTTAGTGCACGGGTTAAGGGATGCGGGTGTGACAGTTAAGTAGAAACATTCAGAATTTCATAGTTTTATGGATTTGTCGAACAAATCTTCTTTGGCTACGGAAAAATGATAGAGCAATCATTAAGTGATTGCTTGGGGCTTTGGTCTAGGCTACTAACGATTATGAGACATACATTGGGACTAATTGAACAGTTCACAAATAAAAACAACAGGGTAAAATAGATTTGAAGGCCAGTTTATGAAAAGGTTGAATACATTATATAGACGTAGTCGTAAATTAAAGAACCCTAAAGTAACCATGGAATGAAAGTCAGATAGTATACAGTTTAGTTTAAATCTTTAAAGATAAATAAATAATAAATAGCCTAACTAACTTGTAGAAAGAAAGTTTTGTTCAGAGAATTGAACAAACTCATAAACTCAAGTAGCAGTTTCGTATTCCCATCAACTTACTGAAATTTAAGTTGATCCTCAGCTTAATTTAAGAGCGTTTTAGAGATTCATGCAATTTAAAACGTTTCGTTTAGATTTTATTTAGCTTTATAAATTTATGATCACTTGGAAAAGATTTAAGTAAAACATTATTTTAAGTAAAGAACTTAAGAGGTAGCTACGAAACTTAAATATTTACCTGAATATGAAGATGAACAATACTAGCAGCGAGAAGAATACTGCTACATTGTCCATGGTCCGCAGCATGACGAACAGTTGTCGACGCAAGTTGGGCATGAATCTTACGAGCTTCAATATGCGCAGGAGTCGAAATGTGCGCAACACTGACAGCCCTGAACTACCCGCTAAGTCTTTTTCATGGCCATAGCTTTGGGCTAGTTCGAACGCGCTGTTGGATAAAACATAATGACTTAAATGTAAAAAGCTGTAGGGAACCAAATTTTCTTGATCATGTTCAATTAAATATGGAATAATGTGTTTTATTTTCAGTGGCGTAAGTATCTGTTTGTAATAAACTCACTAGCAAAATTTTAATGGCTGATTCTCAACATCATAACATCAGCTATACAAAAGACAAATTAACTCTCAACATAATGTAAACAGCTGGTTTTTGTTTTGCCATTTTAGGGTTGACCCATCGTAAAAGTTGTTTATCATAGTGTAGAGAATCAGTCTACAATCAGTCTTCAAACTTTAGCTAGTTTATTACAAATAGCGGAGTATGCCGTTGAAGGATTAATACCTAAATTGAATCAAATTTGCTTTAAAATAATGGGTATCACTTTCTCGTGGAAATAAAAAAGGTGCAAATAATATAATATTTAGTGTTGCCAGACTAGTTTGTAAAATGGCACAACAAAAAAAACTTTCACAAAGAAATCTTTTAATTCAATGTGAATCATTTGTTATTCATAATTGGAGGTCCTTTTCAGATTGTTAGTAATTAAAAGTAAAAAACAATTTTTACTTACTCTTCAGTCGCGTTTCAATTTCATAAAACTCTTACTTACTGCGACACTTACCTCAATATAACAATAATCCCATCAAACACGTTAAACCCATTCGAAATGTACTTGAACGGTCCTTCTGAAACGATCTTGAGTATCATTTCCACGGCAAAAATCGCTGAGAACACAATATTGCTGATTTCGACAATGACCGTCAATTCCTCGGGTTGATTGTGATACTCTATGCCCATTGATAGTGTGTTGATTAGGATGGCTAGCAGGATACCTGTAATGTTGGGAATATGAACAAGTGACTTGTTTACAAACCTATATCCTCAGCAATAAACGTTGGATAGCCTCATAATAGTTAGACAGTGTTTTGTCTTTTTTATGTGCGTATTTATTGACAATCAAAGCGATGCTGGCCTAGTTGGAGAAGGCCCGCCTCTCAAGCCAGAGGGAGCGGGTTCAGTCTCAGCCGACGGCACGCACCAATTTGTTCTTTGTGTGAACATATGTGCGTATATTGTATGTCATCTGCTACATGACTGGAGCCCGGTGTAGATGGCGACAGACTCGCCCCCTGACACATTTGGGACTGATATTGTCCGGCGAAGTGTGGGTGTTGTATTACACCTCTGCCAGCCCCCTCGGGGGAAAAGCGTGACGATATGTATGTATGTATTTAATGTCATCTGCTACATAACTGGAGCCCGGTGTATGCGACAGGCTCACCTCTTGTCACATTTGGGACTGAATATCGTCCGGCGAAGTGTGGGCATTAGACACCTCTACCAGAAAAAAAGCGTGGCGATATGTTATGTTATGTTATTTCTTTTAAAAGACTAAACACAGTATAACTATTCCGAGATAAAACGTTTATTGCTAAGAGGTCTAATGTGTGTGTGTAAATAATAGTGGGCAATGCTATGAGGGAAAAACGCAGTTTCTTTCTTTCTTTAAGCTAAATTAAGTGCATCGTTTCTATCCATCTGAAAAATATTCTGATAGTGTTACAAACCTTGCTGAAAGTATTTGTGGTTGGCGATGTTCTTGACGTGTTTCCTGAGCATGCTGAAGAATCTATTTATTTTCTTCCAGAGAACAGAGCAACCCTTCTTGAAGCGCCCCTTCCTGGTTTCTTTAGCTTGTGCTTCGGCTGCCAGCAGATCGGCGCAGCACGAGAAGTCGTCTATTTCTACAATCTAAGACACGAAAGCAAAAATGTGAATTTGTGAATTGTATTCTCAACAGAGATAAAACACAATAGCTAGCTTGTATAGCAGCTTGTACGAGTTTTAGAAGTTATTGCATAATGTAGCTTATACCTTTCCCGACATATATCGTTTTCATTGATATCCCAAATCGGTGGTTTATTCAAACTTGTTCATCTGGGTGATATCAACTGGGTGCACTAAGGCCCGCAAGCTAAAACCACGCTGTCTTAAATCTCGATTTTAAACTGGTTTTACCACACACAAAAACAGCTTTAAATCGAGATTTATGACCAAGCGCCTTTTCTGAATACGACCTTATGAGTTTTTGGTGTATTCTTCTTGGACTTTGTGTATCTGGGTGATGTGCATGTTCACTTAATTGGTGACCTTAGTTCGTCTTGGAATTATATCACCCAGGTGGACAAGAACTACTTTTTAAAATATTTAAATGGAATTTTAACTCATATAAAACATGGTTAACACCGCTTAGAAAGTCATATAACATTACATAATTATGTATATATAGATGTATAATTGTATGTCCTAATATTTAAATCCGAAAAACATTCCCCTCTCTCTGAGGAATCAGACAAAGGACTCTGCTATCTAATAAATAAATAAATATCCAGGACACTTGCACATACGCTCCTCCGACCCCAAACTAAGCAAAGCGATATTAACACCAAGACATACAACAAACACAAATATTCATCACGTAATGTTTGCCCTAGGTGGGAATCGAACCTACGCCCCCAACAAGCTCAGAAGGCAGGTGTACTACCAACTGAGCCACCGAGGCAGTCAACCTTCAGTCAGTGGTTCAAAGTTCGGTCGAGGCAGTCAATAGACTTGATATTACGCGGTTTGGAGTTTTATCTTGAGCGATTTAAATTGTGTAAGTGCAGCCGTTTTTCCAACTTTAATTTTCTAAATGGCTGAACGATCTAAGGTTTTTTTATTTCGAAACTCTCGTTCACTGCTTTCACTCAATTTATCTTTGTATAATAGCTTTATTTAATTACTTTTTAGAATAAAACTGAATACAATATATAAAAAAGTTATGTCTATAAACCGTTTTTAAAAGCGATGATAGCCTAGCCGGAGAAGGCCCGCCTCTCTAGCCAGAGGGAGCGGGTTCGGACCCAGCCGAAGGCACGCACCAATTTGTTCATTGTGTGAACATATGTGCGTACTACGGGTGTATGTCATCTGCTACATGACTGGAGCCCGGTGTATGGCGACAAGCTCACCCCTGTCACATTTGAGACTGAATATCGTCCGGCGAAGTGAAAGTCGAGAGAAAGGCGTGACGATATATGTATATATACCGTTTTCAACTATTTTATACACTCTACTAACCTTCAGTTTCAGAAAAAAGCTTTTCACAGAATTTCATTGAATTGTTTGCACAGCGTCTTTGCTTTGCCAAAAAGTGTTTTAAGAAAAGAAAAAGCTACGTGATCCTTTACATTAGGCGATTGAATTGAAGTTTGCTAACGCCAATCTGAGATAAGGAGTCTGGAATGAGAAAAGTTGGCTGCAACTCGAGGATACCAGAAATGCGGCAAAGTTAGCAAAGTCAGAAACAATAAACCAATACGATAACATCAACTTAGGATGATAGAGCTCTAACTTATCCATAAAAAAACAATTCATAAAATGAGCGTGGTTTTTTAAAGCTTTGATAGTGAGATTTTTCATCTGAATTTATACATTTATCGTTAACAACCTAAGTAATATTATTAAATCGTCTTATTTTTTACAATACGAATATGTCACTATACTATAACAAAATCCAGTCAAATTAAGAGCCTCCTTTTGGAAGTCAGTTACCAACGCATAGTTAAAACCCATGGTATAATAATATACTACTAGCTGCGACCCGTGGTTTCACCCACGGTCCCACAGGAACCGTTGATTTTTCCGGGATAAAAAGTACCCTATGTCCTTTTCTGTACCCTAAACAACATGTATGCAAAATTTTAAGACGATCGATTGACTAGTTCAGACGTGAAAGCGTTACACAGAAACAAAGAAAATGAACAAAGACTCACTTTTTCATATTATACGTAGTACCTTTGATTTTAGTCTAACCTCAAAGCAAACACTCATTGACTTCGTGTTACTTAACAACGCCATCTACTGTTGTGTCGTTAAAGCAATTAGTTGCTCACAAAAAATAGTATTATTATTCGCCAATAGATGTCAGGAAGAGTCATATTTTTCAGTTGAGACTACTCAAACGCCTCCTTTTTGTTATTTTTCTTCCAAGTTTATGTTTAAATTGATTATCGATAAAACACGAATAAAATGACATTTTCTAAAAATGATTCCTAGCTAGATCGATTTATCGCCCCCGAAACCCCCTATATACTAAATTGTATGAAAATCGTTGGAGCCGATTCCGAGATTCCAATTATATATATATATATATATTTATAAGAATTGCTCATTTAAAGATATAAGATATACCGCCATGTATAGCATTTAGCAGTAGTGACGTCAATCGCTGCTTAAGCAAGACCAAAATAAGTCATTCACAACAAGTTCGGACAACGGATGACGATGACGTCATTACGTGTTTGGTAGACCTCGTTTATTTGGATCATGAAAACAAGTCTGCATTTTGCTCATTTAAGAAAGCCCCTCATATTTTCCAATGAAAAAATTACGTCAGTTGATCAAGCTGACCTGAAATTCTTGTGAATCCTGAATTCTTTTAATGTGTGAGGGTAAACATTTCATATCGTGTCATTTATCGTAGACGAACTGCGTGCCAGAGAGTTACTGACCTACACTAGATTACCTAGCACTTAGCATCAGACTAATGGGAGTTAGGGTGTTAACGTTACCGGAATACAGAGCCGTTTACCACAAACTGGCCATACGTCGTAACTGCGAGCTGACCACTTACTGTTGAGTGTTTAGTTTAGATTCAACGCTTGTTTTTGCGGCGAATAAATTTGGAGAGCAATTTGTTTCAAGTTGTAGTTCCATAATTTTAATTCCGTGGTTTAATTTTCAACGCAATGGGGATTTATAGGGAAAGTCCGAGATAATTTTGCTGTTTCACGCGTGTTTGGTTATAGATAAATTAAGGTAAAACGTGCGTGGTACCTTTATTACATAACGTACATATTGACTTCATTTACTCTTTTTGCATAATATTAAAATATACATTTTTGCTTGCTCACCAAAAGTCATAAAATAAAATCTAGTGATTCTGAATTTTGCAGTCTGAAAGTGTATCATTAGTTTTTGGCACGGGCTATCTTTTTAACTCGGATTTAATTGAGTGATGAATCGTCTTGAGCCAGGAAATAGTTAGAAGCTAACGTTTAGTAAAAACAATATAAAGTTCCATTGAACTCTGAGCTAATTTACCCTGCAATGCGTTTAAACCTTGTAAGCGTTGTAAGTCGGTGGGTCTAAAAGATGTAATAAAATAATGACAATCAAGAAATTTTTGCATACACCGTCGTCTGACCCCAAAGTAAGTCTACGGCTGCCAGAGACTGATATACATACATGGATATTTTAAAATAGGTACTCACTTAAATCGATATATTACTACCACCCAGACAGAAAAAACACAACCATGACATGAATGTTACCTACCCTAGTTGGGAATCGAACCCACACCAGAAAACTCAGAAAGCAGGTTCAAACCAAATTAAATCCAAACAAAAAACGCCCACCAGCAACTAATCCACACCGCAGTCAAACAAGAACACACACGTCCCCAATCTCAGAAAGCTGGTTCTAATCAAATCAAAATCAAAAAGGCTCACAAGTAACTGAGCCACCTAGGCAATCAAACAAATAAATAAATAAATTCGGGACACTTGCACACACGGTCGCCTGACCCCAAACTAAGCAAAGCTTGTACTATGGCTGCCAGGGACTGATATACATACTTAGATATTTTTAAATACATACTTAAATAGATATTAACATCCAGACATAGAACAAACACAAATGTTCATCACATAAATGTTTGCCCTAGGTGGGAATCGAACCCACGCCCCGAGCTCAGAAGGCAGGCTCACTACCAACTGAGCCACCGAGGTAGAAGCAACAACACAAGAAACAAGCTAAGAACACAACTCACCTTAGTATCTCCCTTCTCTTCCCCAGCCCGCTTGCTGATCCCCTTGGTAAGTTCTTCAAAGAAGGAGTCGAGCGCGACCTGCCCCGTGGGCAGCGCCGCGGACAGCGCGCCGGACAGCGCGAGCAGCTCCTGGCAGGACATGGTGCCGCCCGCCGCCGCGCGGTCCTCCACCGTGTCTGTCGGCAGGTCGAACTCTACGCCCAGGAGAAATGCGTCACTACGTGCTTCAGGAATGTGTGGACATCGATGCCGTGAAGATAAAGTACCGCATATGCGTTTTATTTTTGTTTCGTATATTTAAACTTGCGAGCCGATCTGACTTGGCACGGTACCTATAAACCTTCCGTGTCATTGTCTAAGTAATTTTGAAAATCGTATCAAAATCCGTTGCCTGGTTTAAGAGGAGATAGCGTATCCGCTAATGACTGTCTGTAGATACAGATAGACGGAGTCAGCGGACAGTAAGTTTGATGTAGGAGTTACTATGACAAAGAAAGCATGACTTGTTTATGTAGAACTTTTTAATCAAATTGTCAATATTTTAGAAAACAATTATTAGTAAGGAATAGTAGAAGTTCCATACTTTTTTTGAAAATTGGATAGGATATACGGTACTCATCTTTTGAATGGCAAAATAATGGAAAGCATTCTTATTGCTAGCAGATACTGTTGTTTGACTCTAGTGATGAGATATGATTTCAGTTCACTGGCGGCAAATATTTGTGTTGCCGAGGCAAAAACACAAACATATTTTTGCTTATTCAAGATAAGTGTATAGTAATGTTATGTAAGGAATAAGTACTAGTATTCCTAAAGTTTCTCTATTTTTTATTTCAACAGTACTATTTAGAGATTACTTAAGTCTACTTTATTTAGGCATATCTTTAAAAAAAAACTTAAATCTTCAAGCTTAAGCTTCAAACAGAATAATAGAAAATCCTTAGTAAATACTTAATCCTCTTAGATTTCAATAAAATTGCTTACCAAAATTGTACTCAACCTGCCTGATTTAATTTTAAGTCAAATTTTATTTTAATATGATTTATATCGCTTTGCAGACATGATAAATGGCTTGAGCCTCATTTTAATACTTTGTGCGTTGATTAAAAATGCTTTCCAAACACGACAGACACGTTTAAACAGTAATTCATCATAATAAAAGAGGATGGAAATGCTAAACCTATGCTGAAAAAGGAAAATTGAAGAAAAAAACAGAACCACTTTAGTCACACAGACCTATTCCTGTTTTTGATCTAGATAGGATAGAGGAAGCGAAGAGAAGAGTATCCACAATTGAATCGATAGTTTTGTCACTGGCACTTACTATGGTTTATGCATGGGCCTATTCAGAACGCTTAATTGTTAAATCTAAACTAACTAAAATATGCCTGTCTGTTTTATTGCTGCGAATTAGACAAGGACATTCATACTTTTAGCTGGTTAAATTTAGCAATGTAGCGTTCTGAACAGCACTAATAGTACCCACTAAGTCATAAAATTTTCACTGAACATTCCATTATATTGCTGCTATATCCAAAAATATAATAACTTAGCAAATTCATATGTTCAGATAGAGTATTGTCGACGTCGTTTGTGGATACCCTACATGCTCGTCTAATAGATAGTTTGCCTAGAATAGTCTAGATCTACCGTCTCTAGACTCACCACTTCGGCACTTAAGCCAGTCACGCTGACACAATGAATCTACAAATTGTTAAACAGTTCATTGAATATCAAATGTCTTGGATTTTTCAAGCCCAACTTCAGAGATAAGAAGTTCGAGGTGGGTACAAGCAACAGGTAAGTTGGCGCTTTGTTACACGAAACGGAAGTGTTGTTATGTTAATGGCTGCAGAAGCAAGGTTGGAAAATAATGGTTAGCTTGAATTCTTTTACCTGTTGTAAAAATATGTACTTTTAACTTGATTTTTCTACGAAACTCGTCTAATGTACTCGTATGTTAACTCCAAAGCGTACCATGTTTATTTTGAAAATAGTTAAAATGTATAAGTACTTTTTTATTAACGTATTTTTATTGTACATCTCAGTAGCGTTTTTGCTCTTATTAGTTTTTTTTTTAAATCTGCAACTTAATGTCTACGCATTACTGCATATTAATTTATTTTTTATTTTTCTCCAACTTAACAAAATTATCTTTTTCAAGTAAGTTTTCGCTTGTGATTTTTGTCGTCAATGAGAAGTTGACAGAATACTTTATTTAGTGAAATCCAAATGTTTCTACACATAATAATGTAGATCAAATAATTAGTTACTATTAATGTGTCATCAGAAGACACTAACCCGATCTAATCACTTAGCGGTTTTAGCATGATTCAGCTAAAATTTAATACCACACATATTTTACTCAAATGCAACGAATGAGCTTTTTATCGGTTTCTTTATTTTTATGACCTTTATAAATTCCCTAGGTTTTAGATTCGAAAACGAACTTCTAAGTAAGTATATCCAGATTCAATGGAATACCAACCTGTCTGCGTCATTTTTTCCGAGGAGCACACGTTGTGTGGGTGAGCCACGTGCGGCGTGGTCGGCGTGTGGAGGAGGACCGTGTCGCTGAACATGACGGAGGAGCGCCGGCGGGCGAGCGACGGCGGCGACAGGAGGGACAGGTTCGATGCATTCTGTTTTAAAAAACGGATTCAAGTTCTTCTTCTCCTTTTTAAAGAGCCCCTTTTCTTGTTATTACACTTGTGTGCTTTAAAATTTCCTTTGAGCGGCAATGGATTAATAAACAATCTCGTATTCCCCCCTGATTATCCTCCTTAAAGGAGAAAGCTGATATTGAAAATGGTTGTGAAAACTAGTGGAGGTTGGCAGTCAGTTTTGCATATTTGGTCTTGGTATGGCAAATTAGCAAGGCAGCAAGAAATAACCCTTAAAAACAGGTCATCAAAATCGAATATTAAAGACAATGGACAAAAATAAATAGACGTTGGTCCAAACGCCCGCAGGGCTGACTCTATAGCGAATTAGGTAGGTAAGGTTTGTAAATTTTCGCATAATAAATCTCACTGAATTCGAACCCACAGTTTTAAAGAGATTTTGTACTGTAGTTGTGATTTCCTAAACCTTGTGAAAGGAATGCTTTAGTAACTTAATACATATCCAGTTTAAAATTAAAGTTATACGAAAATCAAGAGTAAAATTGAAGCCATTGACATAATATTAACCCACTGGACCCTGGTGCATGGTAGGTGCAGTGATTCATCACGTCAATGATTGAGTCACGACGTTGCCATAGAGGTTTTTCATAACATTTTTGATAATATATTCATATTTTACTATTAAAAATTAAATATATCGATTTCTGTAGGTTGAATCTTACCGGTGTCGCACTTTTTTTAATGCATAAAAATAATCTACGGAATGCGCCATGTGCCTACCCTGCGGGCAACCTCTTTTTCGGACCAATTTGCCTATTGTCCTTTACAAAGTAATGCAGTATCTCATCAAGATAAAAAAATACCTACGCAACGAAAATTATGAAGAATCTTCCTTAGTTTATTTCACTGTCGTAGGTTTAAAATAACCCATTTTCCCAAGAAGAGCAAAATTTTATCGGAGCAGATTATTCACAACATCGTTCGTGCAAAATTGATTCAATATCTGCCTTAAAGCCAAAAGTTATTTCTCACAAACTCTTCTCCGATCAGAATTCATTGCATTTCCTAAATCTAATTTGGTTTCCCGACATTTCGCAAACATTTATCCTTAAGGAAGCGAAAGGAAGCCGGATTCGTGTCAAGGTTGCTCACCGAGACAGCATCAGCACCTTAATGGAGAATTATTGCACCTTATTGGTTTTCTTGCTGTCTTGAGATTCATTTTCAGATTATTTTTTGCCATAAAGTGTGTAGACGTATAAAAACACAATGTACCTAATAGAACAATATTGGATTTGGTGCATAAGTTCAACGGACTCCTTCGAATAAAGCAAATTAGAAGAGAGGAAGACAGTTGTTTATATTTTAAATGATTTTATCACATCAGGCACCAGTAATATTATGGGCGTGAGTCTGGATATTTGTGTAAGAAAACCACTTCACTTTAGTTTATATTTCACTGTATAATATTGTGAAAGCACAATTGACAATTCACTGAGAAAGTCTATTAGTTTAATGAAGGAAACAGTCTATTAAATCCCGACAAATATCGCGGAGCATAGTTACGCACAATAGTTGTGTAGGAAACACTGCGACATTAGCCGGGTCTATCTCCGAGTATGTCTCGCGAGGCAACCTTCTATCTCAGTCTTTAGCGTGGTAAGCTTAGCAGCCAGAGCGAGAAGGTAGCACGCCTCGCGAGGCATGCTCGGTGAGTGGAGACCCGGGTATAGTTTGACAGCTCGGCATATCGGGGCGGCCGGTGCATGATCATCGGCTCTACTCCTATGCGGCAATGTTTTAAACTCGTCCGGTCAGTATCAAGTATTTCTTTATTTTTATAATTTACTTATTTATGTGCTTAGTTTAGTTTATACAGGGTATTACAAAAATCTTGTTATATCAGCGAGATGTGCATTCAGTCTCGACTGGTGGGTGCTATTATGATACTTTAAATCTAATATGTATTGACTATAAAAATGTTTAACACACAGCGCCCTCTGCCCTCCTAAACTACTCGCATCGTGCAGTGCTACTTTGTTAGAATAAAAGCCGCCACCATTATTATATGATACGGATTTGTTAACATTTCTGTAAAATTTTAACAGTGTGTGTACCTGCTCATCAATTACCCAACACGGTTTTCGTAACTTCCTGTTTAATTAGTTATTTATTTATTATATGTAATTATTATTTACCACGCTAGTTAAAGTTTTAATGAAGTTGAAATTGTTATATCTTTTGTTTGTACTTAACGTGTGTAATTGAATAATAATAATAAATGATAATTAGATTTATGTCACACGCCACAAACTGTTATTTATTTATGTCAGGGAATTTGTTACTTGTACTTTGTACTTTAATCTACAGATAAATAAATATATTTATGTTTATTACTTATTCTTTTATTCAGAGTGTGCAATTAGTTTTGAAGTAAACCACCTGGAACTTTCCTTAGACAATTCCTTTCCTTTTGTACATTCATTTCAAAAACAACAGAAGATTGTTAATTCAACGAGACTATGGTCCGTGCAACAGGCTGGGTACTCGGCTATTTTTGCTTCATTCATCAAAAGCACTACGTAACTTTTTAGATACTAAGCTTGCTGTCAATAAAAAATAATAAAAATAATATAGTTGTCTAAAATTTAAAATTGACTCTTCTGAATAAATAATTAAAACCATTGTAATGTTTAAGTAGTAGTATTTAGTAGCTGTTAGGAAAATCAAGTGCAATCCTACTATAATTATAAACACGAAAGTTTGTAAGAATGGATGGATGGATGGATGTTTGTTACTCTTTCGCGCCGGAACGGCTGAACAGATCTGGATGAAATTTGGCACAGAGATGGGTTATAGTCTAGAATAGCACATAGGATACTTTTTTTAGCGGGTGAAACCGCGGGGCGCAGCTAGTCTAAAATAAAATTGAAATTAAAATAAACAAAAGACGATATTTCATCAGCGGATTAAAAGCTTAAAATTAGTAAGTAAATAAGCCCTCAATTCAAATTTAAAATTTTGTGGCCTAACAACACCCTCAGGTACACTTAGACTTGACACTTAAAATTTTACTTGCTAAATGGCTATTTTTCAATTGACATAGTGCACACTGAAAAAAAACCTTGTCTTTAACGCAAGACCGCTCTTCTACAGGGCTACCTTGCTCTCACACCCTCCTAATAAATTTTCCATTTGGCTCAACTTTATCCGGAGCTTTTCTCGCTAGGAAAGGTGAGACAGCTGGATGGATGACAAGCCCATAAATCCGAGTCGGGCGTGCAAGTGGCCGCGCAACAGGCTAGCCTGTCTTTAGACTCCTTCCGTACTGGGTTTGGATGTACTACCTCAATATTGTAAGATAGTGAAGATCGTAAGCCACAGATATTTTTTTTGTTAGTGCAAACTTTTTAAATATCTCAAGCCGAGCTTAAAAAGGCTTACAAAGATTATTTTATTCTTGTAATTACTTGTTCTTGTAACTAGAAAGTTTTGAAGGCGCTGCTTGTTAATTTTATGGGAGTTTTTCATGCAACAGTTACAATTGTATCGTGAAGATTAGTTTGATGAAAACAATCCATTAAACGATATTTTAGCATAATTTGCGAACCCATAGCATGCGAATATTATTAAAATGATAGTAGCTCAGATTTGACTTAAGATGGTCCCTCCATTACCTTTGAGCTTATATTCACGCAATATGCCTAATTACTGTTGGTATATTGCTTCTACCACATGTCTCTCTGTTATATTTAAGTAAATATTGAGATGGGCGTGGGAGTGATGGAGACAGAAACAATGTCGAGCGCTGTTGAATTATCCCGTTGAGCCGAGAGCAATGAGAACAACAGGCGTCTAATGATCCCCTTTTATTCTAAAATATTCAGGTTACATTGCCTTCATTCAACATGTTCTGCTAATATAATTTGCCCTCGATGCTCGACATACCTTCAATGTCTTGCATAATTTGTCGTACTCTGAAGAGCAGGTTCGTATTATGACCGATTGAATTTAGATAAGAGGCAGGTCAAAAAAGGTTCAATAGCAAAAAATAACAAGTGAAGAGCGTGTTGATTACAGGTGCCAAGTTTTTCGTAAATTAACAAAGACGTAAGTACATAATTTTAAGATTTTGGCGAAAACGGAGCTGGCTGCCACATCAACTAAAAGCCTCAAACAAAAAAAAAAAAAAACTTGTCGGTATCTGGAAATTTACAGAAACTGAGTATGCTTGTTTTTATTTAAACTGGAACAGCTTTAGAGTTTCCCTATTACATTTTAGACTAAACTAGACCTATAAATTTATAAGGTGTGTACTTCCAAATTGATGTCAAAGCACAAAGGTAATTCACAACCAAGAATAGCAGGTCAGTGCTTGAATAGAAAATGAAGAGAATTAATGAGTTCTTTGACAAAAGCACGCATTGATTTGAAACGAGCCTTCCTACTCTACCTACAAAGACAACGGTAAATTCGAAGGGTTCGTAAGGAGCTAATGTAAACCAGCTCTAAAGTGTAATGATGATCTGGGCAGGCGAGGTGTCTGGATGTGTGTCAAGGTCGTACCTCCAAATCGGCGGCGGAGAGCGAAGGCACGCGCAACAGGCTGGGCCGGCTGAGGGGCTCCTCGCCCCCCGCGCCGCACTCCTCGCTCGGCTTGCCCCCGTTACTCTGATGGACAGGAGTTAATTACCTTTACGACTTTGTCTTCAACTTGTAACTATATCGTAATATATTAAGTTTGAGTATTTTTCAAAATACGAATACAAAAGTCGTAATTTTTTAGGCTTCGCTAAAATACTGCTGCTTGCTGTATTCAAATAAAGTATATATAGTGATAAAGGGTAAGATTTAATTTCTGCATCAATAACTTGCTTCATTTTGAGTTTTTTTTCATCACTTACTATCAGTTGTGTTGAAGCCAAACGTGGCCCACGTTTTATTACGTAATTTAATCATTAAAAAAAGTAGTAAGTAGTAGTAAGTTTCTGTTGAAATTATTTTTAATATAACATAGAGAGTAAACTAAATAATCGCTGCATATCATACATAATATATGAATTGAGTAATTTGGTATGTCTAAATTATTAACACATGGAGCTGATATGTAGAATAGCAAACAAATTCAATTACTACATGAACTAAATTTCTAATTCGATATTAAATTATGGAAATTAATTTACCGCTCATTGTACAAGGGTACCTTCAAGTCCCAGGGCATATTAAATCAAAATTATTGTTACATATAAATACATACATGCCTGACCGCAATAAACGCAAAGACAGTAAGTTCATTACAAACAAAAAAAAATGAGCATTGAGCAAAATCAGCATAATTATGAGCATATAGCAATGAGCATAATCATTTTTCTAAGTTACAAAATAGTTGTAACTAGTAGCAGTTTCGTAGAGGTTTCGTAGTAGAGTGCTACAGCTGGGTCACTGTGCCGTAGCATCGTGTCTACGGCATAGAGTTTAGTATTGTAGGCAAGACAAACTTTTAGCAATGGAAATCAATAAGAATTGATGGCACTAACCATGGCTAGCCATTCGACCTATTTGCACTTACTTTGTGAATAGAAATAAATTCATTAATAACTAAGTATACAAACACACAATAACTTAAGAAACTTGTAAGTTAACCACCACCTTGGTCCTTAGGCTTGTTATAATACTGTAATAAATAATATTATGTAATAAGTAATAAATAAATACCTATTGTTAACACAAAAAACGGCTAAACACGTCCTATTTACATCATAAAGGTGAACATTCATGTGTGTGTGTGTGCGTATGTGTTTCTGTGTGTATGTGTCTTTTGTTACTTCTTCACGCTCAAACGGATGAACGAATTTTGATAAAATTTGGCATGGAGGTAGCTAGTATACCCTGGATTAACACACTACTTATTGACCGCGGATAACACCATCGTGGGCCTAATCACTGCTTATCACATCAGGCATGTTAGCGGCCATACGCAAACCTAAAAGACCACGGGGCATAGCTAGTATGACATAAACGTCAACTAGTCGTATAGGTAGATGGTGAATTCAAATTAGGTTTGTTCATATAGCATTACAGGAGGTTTATAAATAAAATGTACCTATTAAAGTTCTATTTCGTATAAATACTTCACTACTTTTATAATAACTGTTCAAAAATACTCCTAAGCTGTACAACAATACATTCAACGAAAGAAGTTCTTTTTACGTCCCGCAGCGAACGTAACAACGTAATTATGAGCCCTCGAGATATTTTCAGGGAAAGTTTGGAATTTCGAGAATAATTGAATAACTTACTCTGTCGTCTGAACTTTATGTGAAGAGGATAATAATTTTGGAATGTCGCATCGTTGGTTCACTACGGAAATATGTTTTAAATTTAGATAGGACTAATTAATTTGACGTCGATTCTGTGACATAGTTTGTTGACTAAATTTAGCATAAAATAAAGTTTTTCTTTTTTTTGTGATATTATCGGCCGTTGTGCTTCAAATACAACGTTTCGACTACAACACCAGGATTTCCGATCACACCGGTCGTTGTGAAGATCATTGGAAGAGGCCTTTGTCCTTCAGTGGACGTCTTCCGGCCGAAACGATGATTATAGTCCATCTTTTATTTTAAAATACAATAAGTTCCTAAATATTTCCAATTGACAAAAACAATATAGATTTGACTGTGGTTCAAATCCTAATTAATATTATAAATGCGAAAGTGAGTTTGTTTGTTTTTTGTTTATTTGTTTAACGCTTTCACGCCTTAGTTACTCAACGGATCGTCATGAAAGTTTGCATACACGTTATCTGGGTCACAGAAAAGAACATACGGTACTCTTTATCCCTCTTTTATATTAAAAAAAATGCAGTTTTTGTAGGACTGCGGGTGAAACCGCGGGGTGCAGCTAGTAAGTAAATAAATAACATTTCACACTCACACATTACATAGTATACCAACCTACATACATTTTGGTGTTATAAGTATTTTTTTAAATTTGTGTGGCTCTAATCACATAATTTCGTTTGACGTCATCATTATTATTATGTCAGCCCGGAAGATATCCAGCTGTTGGACAAATGCCTTCTCCAATGATCTCCACAACAACCGGACCTCGATTCTAATTTTTTTTTTTATTAATAAATTCGGGACATTGTCACACACGGTCGCCTGACCCCAAACTAAGCAAATCTTGTACTATGGCTGCCAGAGACTGATATAAATACACATATATTTTTAAATAAATACTTAAATAGATATGAACACCCGGACATAGAACAAACACAAATGTTCATCACATAAATGTTTGCGTTGGGTGGAAATCCAACCCACGTCCCCAAGCTCAAAAAGCCGGTTCACTACCAACTGATCCACCGAGGCAGTCAACTGTCAGTCAATTGACATGTTTTTGACACTTCTAGCATACGAAAAGTGTCAATTTTGAAACAATTGGTTAGTAGAATTGGGGGGTCGGTCCTGCGCTGCCCGCATCCAGTTGTCATGCATCCAGCAGTTTGACGTCAATCTTTATTAAAATCCTGTATGAGATTTAGTATGGATTCGTACCTGTGGATGTACTCTAGGACACAATGGGTGATGCTGTTTCGGCTTGCTCGCTGGCAGTTGAAGAGTTTCCTTGCTCGTTCGCCATTGTAGTTGAGCACGTTGATATCGATATAGCCTGCATAGCAAAACACCATATAAATATACAAATTAATACAATACAAATACTCGTAACTATTATTTACAGAGTTTTTTCTGTTTTAATCTTAACGTACATGACATGGTCGACGTAAAAATGCTATTGTTCATCATTAAAAACACAACTATGACATGAAAATTTGTATGCTATAAAAGATGAATAAAACATAAAATAATTTTGGCCGGTGCACGTTATTGGAATACGCGAGTGTAAAATTGAGAGCACGAATTAAATGGCCCTCATGTTCAAATAAAATATCTGTGAATAGCAGGAATTTTCAATTTTAACGGATTTTAAATTTCTGTTAGATACCACGAACACTTCTACGTCAGTAAATGTATTTTTAATGGTATAAGTGGAATGTATGTATGTAAGCTGGTGGGTTGTCTGCTAGCAAATAATTACCATCGCTTATGGTTACCTCTTTGCTACACCATAGACGTTACTTTTTACCAACTTTTTGAAACTCTATTAAGAACCCTTTGAAGCATATTATTAGACACTCTTAAGATATCTAAAATACCACAGGTATTGGCTTGTTCCACATTTAAATTCATAACACTGGTTATCAAAAAAAAAAAAAACACCACGACATTAAGTAGATACAAGAAACTGTAAATGTACAAGCTTGACAACAAATTTAACGCTTCCACCAAAATCTCGGGTTCTCGCGGATAAAGAGATTTACAAACAGAAAATCTCGATTTCGTGTACCGTGATTTCGTTCACTGAAACATGCAAACATTCCAAATAGAATATCGAATGAATTGAGTTGTTCAGATGGTGTCGAATATATTCCGATGTTCATGAATAGAGAATTATTGACATGCCTGAATAATAAAAAGTTATGAAAGGAGAGCTATACAAGTTTTTGTTTGCGAATACTAACAAGAATTCCCTTTGTACGAAAACTGGTAGGTATATATTGAACTAGTTCTTGTATTTGTCACAACAAAGCAATAAAATAACAGAATAACAGTAAAAACTTTTCCGGTGAACTCAATAGAAAATTACTGTTTACCGGGGCGGTAAGTTTAGGATATAAAATAAATATTTACTAGCGCCTTTTGGTCAAAGTATAGCTAAAGTAACAACGATGCCCTAGAAATAAATACTAAAGTGTTTTTAGAACAGATAACATTAGTATAATGTTGTTGTTTTGATAATATAAAATTTAGCATTATTATACAGGGTTAAAGGTAACTCACCAAATATGTTATACTTATGGGTTCATTTTAATCATCATTATGAACAACCTTTTCTATGAAGCCAATTCTGAAATCGCGAAAAAAAAAAAAACCAGTTGTTCCATATAAAAAGTTAATTGGCCTGAGACAAAATGTATGGAACAGCTAATTGTTTTTCGCGATGTCAGAGTTCTCCTCAAAGTAAAAGTTGTTCATACTGATGAGTACAATGAACCCCTAAGAGGTTTTTGGTGAGTTACCTATAACCCTGTATTGATACATAAATGGGTATCTTTTAATACTTATCGGTTAAAGAACTTACTTGATCTTTTTAGTCATTCTTCTATTGAACCGTCTCCATAAATGAGCGACATATTTGACGATTTCAGCGTAGCAAGTCGCTGGTTCACTATTATTGGTGGAAGAGGCCAGGGTTGATGAAGAAGCGAACCTTGCTCTTTCGGCCCGCATGCGTTCCATTTCCCTTTTCTTTGTCTCAGCAAACTGAGTTGCTATAACGACTAGGCAGAGGTTGATCATAAAGAACGATCCGATCTGAAAATAAATCAGTTATAAATATACCGGGTGTTGGGTAGAGGGTCCGACAAACCAAACAGGCGTGTTCGGGAGCCCATATGAAGAATACAAGTTGGCCAATAAAATCCCTGACCCCCCAATTTTTTGAAAGATTTTTCTTGTGTGAATTATATTAGTAGTGTACGTTGAGCCTTCAGTCAGGCACAGAAGGAGTCACTAAAAAGGTTTTAGCCAATCCTACTTAACCAAACACAGGACAGACACACCCCACAGGACAAGTAGAGGATATGGGTGCACTGGCGTAAAGGAAAGGTCTATACCAGGCAGTAGATCAATACATGCTGGGAATGATAATAATGACTTAACCAGGCTAGAAGTATTATACACCGCGGCTATATTTCCCTAACATAACCGTTAGGTAGAAAAAATAAAAGGTATTTTCAATTAAATTCGAGATTAAAACAACAATGATTGCGAGAGTCTGGTTAATTGAGTGATAAAGTGGTTTAATTTTGTTTGACAGCTATACCCAAATCAAAGCTTTCCGTTCTCGATAATGAAACTTTATTGGCATATTGTGCAAAAGTCAAATGAAAACGTGATTGCGAACGCGTCATGAAATTAAAACAAATGTACTTACCACGATTAAAAGCACAAAATATATCCAATCCCAAAAGCTATGTGCGTCTTGTACGTAATACATTATATCTGTCCATCCTTCTAAAGATATTACCTGCAAGATAATTCACGGTCTCTAAATCTCATAGGATAAAACTATATACGACTAGCATTTCAAATGTCAACTTGTCAACACTTTTGATATAACTTTCGATACAATACAATATAGTTAAAACTTACCAAAAATATAGCTACCCAAGCAAGGCCAATATTGTCAAACGAGATCGTGCCTTGAAAAGGATTTGATCCTCTCTGGGTGCAATTTGTATAATATTGATTCCAATTGACGCATGATGTTTCTGTCGGCGTGTTGCGAGAGTATGGCTTAGCCGTCTCATTGCACACCAATGGGCCGTAGCGGTAAGGAGGGAAATCCCCACAGAGATGCATGCCGCTGTCTTCAGGAGTCGTGCAAATATAGTCCAGCTCTTTCGAAAACTCGTAGTAGAACGATATGCTAAAAATTACAAGTTGACCAAAGTTAACTTTTCTCTAACATTAAAACTAGCGGTCCTCAGAAGGGTAAAGTTATAAGTGCCTTTCAGAAATTTCAAATTGTGATTAATGTGTTTTGTGACGAAAGGTCGCATGTTTTATTCATGACGAGATCGAAAACTGTTAGTAATGGATGCAGTCGGCTTGGAAAGAGAACCGCTTACAAATGGAATGCTATTTCTAACATCCAAAGCTATTTCTGTAACCGCTACTATTTAGTTGCCATTTGGAACACATAAATGGAAAAATGTCATGTTCAGGGTTAGTTATGCAACGAATCGTGAAACGAATAAACGTTTCAGAGACTTCACAATTTTGGCTGAACTTGACATCGTTCTGAGCTACGAATAGTTAGACATGAAGTTTGGAACTTATAATAGACTGTGTTATAACTGTAACAGTTCAAGTTCCGCTCTAACATCGACTCATGCAAATACAACATCGAGTTAAGAATAAGGAGCGTGCAACATGCTGGAAATGAAGGTCGAATTAGGAGCAAATCTATTAACTATCCGATTAATGGTAATGGTTGCTCTAATAAAGGTGGCTGAGGAGAACTTGGTATCTGAGGTAAGGTAAGATTAACGTTAGTAGCCTTTTAGCCGTTATCGTTTAACGACAGAAGGTACACGCGTCCAAATACGAGCGGTGGCCGTTACCCACATCATTTTGGATGCCCGCTCGTTACCCTTGATGACCGCCATAAGCCTTTTATTGTGGCCTCCTACTTCCCTCCAAAATGTGTCTTCATGTAAACGAAAGACGAATGACCAACGTAAGTTACAAAGCTTTTTTAGTATTTCTTTTTATTTGTATCGATTTTAATGTTATGCGATGTCCATCAAAAGCGGAATCAAATATTTATGAGAACACACTGACAAAATAAACGAAGCTTATTATGACAAATAAAATATAATTCCAGCAAATGTATGTGCCTGATGTTTAATTGATGTGTTGTGGTTCGTTAATTCAATTCATTGTTAATAGACAATGGGAATGGTACAGTTCAGTATTACCGGGATTTAGGTTTATTAATTGACTGAAAATATCTGTCGTAGTATAGTCAGACAATTCTTTGAGTAAATACGTATATCTACAGCTGTGTTTGATAGGAAAATAAGAGTGTATTTTATATATTTTCAAGAGGAAATCGAAAGAGCTACCCATGTGAGTTTAACAAGGACAAATTGGCAGTTCTAAACATTGGTCTGTTAAAAAAATTGTTTGTTGATAGTTGTTAGGTGATTTCTCAAAACTGCCAATTCGTGAAAGGGAAGCAATGCGGTAGCACATCTGGACGGCAGATGTGCGAAGGTACACTGAACAACAGATCGCAGTATCCTTAATAGAAACACATTAATTTTTATCGCAAATCCTTACGAGTTGATTCGGACGCGCACTCTGTACCATTCGGACAGGTCTCTGGAACATAAAGTTAGGAAGCCGTGACGGGTGTTATGTACCTAGCATTAATCTAGAGGTTTCTATTGTTAACATGTTTAAGAAATGATTTCACGACAAAAACATTAAAAAATGACTCAAAACAGTCGTGACACCATTTTACACTACTGATTCTGGAAAATGTTGATTTAGTATCATTTTTGTATTATTTACTTACTACATACTGTTAGTGCTACTTTGTTTCTATGTTGGATAATGTATGGAACCATCAAATCTGGCATATCTTGCCACATTTAGAAACGGCTCTACATGCATGTGTTTAAGTTAAACCTTTCAACATGGTGAGTATTGACGGAATGCAATATTTAAGTGTTATGATGTTAGTTCGAAAGCTGATTTTTCAACATGCGCGTTAAAAATGTGTCTGCTAGTAACGGTGCAAAAATTGTATGCAATGATAAAACATTTTATGACACGTAGAGGCACAGCCGTGTGTATGCGGCAAGGATGTAAGCGTTAAATATTGCATGCAGTCAACGTTAGCATTGGGACGTGCCGCTAAGACGAGCGCTCGAGCAATATGGAACAAAATGATCGAGTCGTTCCAGCAGCCATTCTATCCACATAACATTTTAACTCGATCTGCCGGCTGATTCGATTTCATTTAATTTGCCTACTTATTTTACGCTTACTTCAATAAAAGCGGCGAAAGAAGGAGACTTGTGTAAATGGTTGTCGAGTCTCATTCGATGCCTGTTATTTAGAATGACTTGTTTAGTTGGTGATTGAACATACTTGGGTCTGAGCACGTTGGATGGAAGTACGAGCTCGCATCTCTGCCTCAGGATACCTTCCCAAAGCTGGACGCCAACAATGCCGAATATGAAGAAAACGAAGAAACATAATAGTAGGACATTCCCTAACATGGGCAATGTGTCGAGCAGCAGCATCACTAGAATACGCATACCTGCAAATAAAAACAATTTGTTACCAACATAATGAAATAAATTGTGTAGATAAATTATAGATATTTTTATTTTTAGGTAAGTACATACTAAAAAAAGTCGACTTATTCGTTCTGAAACTCTACTCTGCTTTTGTCAGGGAACATTTAGGTACATAAACTTGCAATGGTTACGTGCAACAAATTGCCTCATGAAAACAATTCAAACACGATTCCTAGCAGCAACGAGTCCGAGACTCAGATTGACAACCCTGATAAAATATGAAACAAGCGCGAACAAGGTAAGTGCTTACATAGAACTAGTCGTTTGGAATTCGTACAAATAATCTAGTGACTCTGTGAGTTGAAGATCTCCAGGTCTAATCCTAGTCCTGTTATCCGATTCGCGTGAAATTTTGTAGGCACTAAGTAAGCATTTTCGATATACTCGTATACGGTTTTTTGTCGAGTTTGTGGATTTATTTAAAATTGCAGAGAAATGATTTTATTTATTAATCGAACCTACTCACAAAATTGTAGAGTAAGTTGTGTGTAGAGGAAGACAGCCGAACAGAAATCGAACATTCGAAATCATTTTTGCCGAAGCTGAAGCATAGGTAGACGCTTCGCTTGCCAACGCTCTCTCGGTCGATAAAAAAGTAAATTCACTCTCGCCGCATTGCTAGCAATTCACTAAACTTTGTGAATTAATTTACTGCTGAAGTGCAGTTTCACATGAACGGACGGAGGGATTTCAATTAATTCGTTCTGCGGACAGAAGTGCTCGAAACAGGATTACGCGGTGCCAATGCCGCAGTGATTTGCAAGCTTTGTGATTCCGCTCTAACTAAAATCAGCGTATTCAAGCTTCCGTGAGCACGTGCTAGTTCAAAAAGCATAAATCACAATATGTGATTCAATTTAGCTGGGTAAAAAGGCACGTGAGGGTAATAAATCGCGCGAGGGCAAATTAGTGCCGATGTATGTGTAACCGCGACGCGGCGAGAGCGGCTCGATTTAATTTGTGGTGCACTGTCCTAGTTGTTTGCGAGACCCAGATGGGCTAGCGAAACTTCAGCGAACTTCAGCCCGTCTTTTGTTCGAGTACTACCGTTGGGAAGTCGTGACGGTCCGCCTGGCGCTGTACAGATTTATTGAATTCCAATACTGCCGATTCAATTAGTTATAACGGTCGCAATGTTTCGCCAAAGTTTCTCTTCAATTTAACCAAACTGAGCAATGGAATTCGTTTGACAAAATGACAGTAAGTACGTATAGTTTTTCTTTGAGACAACCAGTTTGTTTATAATTATATTCTACCAATCTAGAAAATATAAACAAAAGAGTACGTGGAAACGAGCGAACTAATTTACAAAACAATAATACGCAAGGCACGACTTTAAACCATTTGCTAATGATTCCATTTTCGTTAACAGGTAATTCTGTGCAAATGAATAAAATATACGTCAGGAAGGAATTGTAAAGTGAAAGTGCGATAGCCAGTTTTACAAGAGAGATTAGGGACCTTCCTGGCTTGTGGACGGGAACAAATTTCCGCCTTAGAAGCGACCTGCCCAAAGGCACCCAAAGGTCGTGATCATTAAAATGTGATTAATGCTCAGCTGAAACCACTTCAGCGGATAACTAATAGCGAGTAGGTATAATTTAAAGCTGGATAATTACGGGCATTACGGATTAGTAATCGTAATCACAATCAATTTAAGGCTTCCAATCTTTTAAGTCTTGTTATATAGATTATATAGTTCATTAAAAAGTAGGTATTGTTGTTTAGTAAGTAACCTCCGTGCCGTTCATCGTCCATTGAAAGCCGTCCATGCAATAAAGCCTAGTTAATAGCCCAGCACTTAGTAAGCTATATTTCACTCGGAAACTCTGATAATTATACGATACAAATCCATACAAGTTTTTTTAGTTTAGAGTCTGATTCAAAAGACTCCCGTACTAATTCTCGGATTAACCTTGCTATTTACTTATTTTAGAAAACTATAAAGACGAATTTTGCCTCTAAATCTCTTCATTGTAATAATAACATGTTTTTTTCTTTATAATTTTGTATGTAGTTCGAACCAGTTTCCCGGTCCAGAGCTGCACTAGTGCCCTGGAGTGTTGGCTCAGTAGGCCGCTACTTGTTGCTCGGATCGATATTCTCCGGCCCCTCTTCATAACGCACCCGACTCAGTATAGATTTCTGTTGACCTTACAGCTCCGATGGCTGCCGGTGTAATATTGTTTTTAATAGAACTTGTAATAGGTTGGTGAGAGGTATGATTTGAAAATATTGTCGTCCTTTATTGAGTGCTGATTGCGAACCTAATTGATCGAACGCGAGCGACTACCTTGCTTCTATTTTAATTTAAATGTATTTAAAAAAGACACAGTGCGTTAAATCGCGTTTGTTTTTTTTGACCTGTACACTTTATAGCACACCTACTTTATGACTAATCACCAATCATTAAAATTCAGAGATAATTACACGTCGAACGCAAACTATCTAGCTCGCCACGCCACCCAACAACGAGTTTGATAATAATTGACAAACAACCGACGTTGTAACTGATCGACGTAAGCGATTACCCAGAAATAGCCCAGAAATGAAGTAGAAACTATAAATCGACACCACGCAAAGCCTTCAGGGGTCACTAAGTGAAAGGCCCTCGTATTAAGAGCTCTCGGCTCCACCACCGAGGTTTACCAGAAAGCATCTGTTAAAAGCTGTAAGAGCCTGTTCGGGTGTTGATTTTCTTCAAAGGCATGTTAGAAATGGGTTAGAGGGTTTCCTTTCAGTAGTAGTTGCTTGTTTTTTATGTAGAGCCGTGTAACGTAATCACGATAGACCAGGCTTTTCCTGCGCGTGAGATAAGATGAGATTTTATCTTGGTTGGACGTTTCAAACGAGAGCAACAAATACGAAAAATGGTTAGATTGAATTTCACTCCGTAAGAATAGCCCTACAGGAACCGGTCCATCTCATTATATTAGTTCTGCGCGGTTCTACCTACACATTTTAAACTATGTACGAGTGGTTATAATCTACACTCTACAGGTAACGTCTACAATATTAACGAAGGATTATGTATTTATCAGTTTAAAACTTACTTGGTATCCTATTAATAGCTCGTAACGGCCTTAATACCCTGATAGTTCTGATCGCCGATAAGTTTATATTTTCCACGTTCAATGCGTACTCCAGGGACCTGAAAAGAAAACTTATTTATTTTTCTAATAAAACCTACCACATTCGGACACTAGTCATTATGATGCGCTGGACGTAATAAGGCATAGGATGTTTTGGCAAACTAGACGTTCTAGAACACTAGAAGTGTTCAGCCTGAACGCACAAATGAGGTTTGACAGTTTGAAGCGATTGATTATACAATTATCCATGGGCGTACCCAGGGGGGGGCAGGGGAGGGCAGCTGCCCCCCCTTGAAAATCTCGCAGAACATGTATGAACTCGCCTAATTACTAATTAAAGTGTAAACGGGTTATGCTATAACTTTTAAATAAACCGCGCAGTAGACACTGACAAAATGCACGATGCAATAGGGACCGTGCATCCAAATTTTAATGACATGCACAGAGGATGGCCACCGAGGGAGTTTTAGTGGGGCAATCCCCACATAACCCGGATGCACCCCAATAACATCCGGGCATCTTTTTGAAGATTTCCCCCCCGTCAACAAAAAAAAAAGGTGTGTTTATGTAGTGTGTATGACAAAACAGCCGCGGACGACCCGACCTAAAAAATCTGACTTGCCCCCTCCTACGCCAGAAGCTGGGTACGCCCATGCAATTATCACCAATATATTTTTAACTATAGAAATTTTTGGCGCTAAGAAAAAATACTTTATTATTTTTTAAAAAGTTTGCAAACGTACCCGGCGAACACAATGAAAAAATCCAATCTGTTCCAAGAATCCGCCAAGTACGTGCCGTGCCCGTATGTACCCATCGCGATCATTTTGATTGTCATTTCAATGGTGAAAAACGCGAAGATAATGTCGTCGAAAACCTGAAACAGAACATTATTAAATCGCTAACATTTCCACGACAATGGAAAATGAATGAAAATGAAATCTCGCGGCGGGATTCTTTCGCGCGTAAACTGAAACAAAAGAAGGTCGCGGAATTTATTTTCTTCGTCAAACTTTTCGAACGTTGGATGTCGGCTGCCAGTGTTTATGGTAGAAAAAATAAAAATAAAACCTTTTTCTTTTTGTTTTAATAACTTGTCTTGTTTAATTTCTGATGGTTCCTTAACAAACAGGTAAACTAATTATATTTTTCCTTGTCCAATTAAGGGCCGATTTTTCAATGGTCAGATAAACAAACAAATAGTGTTTATTGAACTGATAGCTAATTATTCTGTTTTTCAATGGTCAGATAGCATTTACTAGACGAATAACTCATCTATCTGAGGTATAACTTTATTTGTCGGTGGAACGGCCAGATAGCAGTTTATTCTATGGAATAAATTGTTGAGACTATCTAAATGATGGTCTTAAGGGTTGTCACTGTAAAAAAAGATTGATATTTCCGACACACAGAAACTAAATTAATTTTAATTAAAAAAAAACTACCATGACAAACTACATGAGCTATACTACCATAGCCAAACCAGCCGACGACTTTTGCACAGATTATTATTACAGTGTCGTTTAGACTAAAACTGACAAGACAGTGACATAAGCGAAAATTGAAAATTCGAAGTCCTTTTCTAACGCGTGGATATTTTATAGTTTTGTTTCAACTGTCTGAAGTTAGCTTTTGTACACACTGACTAAATGGTCAGATAGTTATTCCCAATTTAAAATTGTATTGAAAAACCGAACACCGTATAGGAGTCGAATAAACAGATTAATAAAGTTATTGGCTCGGTAGTTATTAGGCGGATAAAGTAAGGATTGAAAAATCGGCCCTAAATTACATAAGTGCTACAAAGTTATTTAAATGATAATAAATAAATTTGCTTTTTTTTTGTTTTGCCCCGTAGGGCGGGCTGGAGCCAACATGGCCATACCGCCTAGTTTTTCGTGTGTTATGTATACATTAGTCGTTAAATCTATGAGGAAGATGATGGAGGAGAGGGTGATGAGAGATGAGATCCATCCCTTCCCTTTTCCTATTTCAATAAAGCCGTGGATTCACTGACACTTCAAGTCGAGTTTTGTAGAAAACACAAATAGTTGCATTTTCTAATGTTTGTATCATTTGCCTACACTTCTAATTTTTAGAATTTATTACTTTTTTTACACAGATGATGGGGTGATGACGATGTTGAATTCCTCCCCTTTTCAGTAAAGTGATGGATACTTTACTGAAACTTTAAATGGAAAATGTAGAGAACACGAAAAGATGTGTTTCGCAATGTTTGTATCATGTGCCTAAACATATACACTCGTGCATCTTAACAAACCGCTGGTTAACAATCTACCATTATTACACTTCAATACTCGTAAAATCACAATTTTTAGAGAAAAATACAAAATTACGAAGCCACGTCGGTTCCCGCCAAAATAAAAACTCCTTTTTACTTTTATTCTATTTACAACCATAGAGATTAAATACTGAGTCGTAATCTCAATGGTTAGAGAAACCGCCTGTTCGTCACTAAGGAGTTTGCTAAGATAGATCGTAACTTATTTTCACTGACCTGTAATATTTTACATCGGTTCGTGATGCACTGGTCGTCGACGCAGGGCTGGTACATGCCGAGGGTGATGCAGTTCAGCAGGATCACGAGCATTGAGATTCTTTCGAACCATGTGCATTGTTGGTTAAGGAATTATAGGTGTTATTTCAACTCTTCAAAGATCTATTTTAACCATTAAAACTTGCAATAAAAAATATGCTTGTAAGTATGCTGACCTATTAGGTCAGTTAATTTACTAGCAACTTAGAAAAAAACCAAAACACAAAAAAAAAATTATGTCAATATCACAGTATCACTCGCTCGTAGGTACTAATGTGTAGATGTGGCATTAATACATAAAAATATGTAAAAGTTTTCCATACTTTTAAGTAGGTTACTTAGTTAAATTTTTCACAGAACTGAATAAGTGTTATTTATTGACTACTTAATTGCTAGTTAAACAGATTAATCAGTTTTAAATTGAGCTCAATTAGTGAGCTCAGTTTGTCTGACTCTGAATTTTTATTTGCAATTTTTTTGTTATCAATGTCACATGTAATCTAACGTTTTTCGAGTAATTAAAGTGTAAATTTTTATAAATAGCTCAAAATTATTTATAATAATTAAAAAAAAAATTTTCGAATTCAAGTTTTATTTTTATTTTTTGCATTTTCTGAGAAGATTTACTGTAGTAACATATATTTTTTTTTTCACCATCGGAAAGTAGAGATTTCAACGAACAGAAACCATACCAACTTTTTGAAAAAAGCTAATAATTTGACGGGTGAATTTTCGAGTGAAAATTAGGGTGTTTTTTTGATATTAATTCAAAATAAGGTGAAAAAATTAATATTTTTAATCAAATAAATTACAGCGTATTTGGGACATAAAAAGGTAAGTTTTCACCAAATTTCGTTAAAAAAAAAAAATTATGTAAAAGATAAAAATAAAAAACCAAAAACTTGGTTTTTTGGATTTTTCACATAAATTTTGAGGTTATGTGAAAAAAGTGTAATTACAAAAGTTTTAGATCTTTTTATTACCTACAACTTTGCCATTTGACTTTTTTCGATACGACTTTTAGTTTTGCCGGAAATCGAGAAAAACCGTTTTTTACCCTTAAAAGCTCACCCCCATCCCCTTCCCGACCTCAGATCGCCCGTAAATTATTTTTCCTTTCATTTTTATAATATTTCCCTCCTTTTCTAATGGGTTTCATCCTACTATTATTTTTTTCCACTTTTTTTTATTTTTCAAGGCTTCTACCCTGGTCTATATGTATTCATTTCCATTTAAATAATGTATCTTCTTAAATACCTACCATCTCTATTATTCCGCGTAGAACGGGTAAAACAATGGGTCAAGTACACGGTCAGAGAAACAGCGGATAGAACTATCATGCTAATATTACAAATAGATGTTTTTTTTTCTTTTTATGCAACTGCGCAAGAAGAAAGGTTATGATATTTCGAGGGTATGTTTGAATGTGGATATGTACGTATGAGGCTTCTTTGGCAGCCCTACAGCCTAAACAGCCTGATGGATTTCGACATGTGAGGTGTCATTTAAATCGTCTTTATAGTAGAAGAGTGACATAGGCTACAATGTTTTGCAGCCGGTTTTTTTTTTATTCTTTGAATTATGTTACTTGTTTCTACTCATAGTCCAGTCAAGTGAGGTCGGTCGGTGCAGAAGGTAATCTTCCTCTGTTCGGCTCTATCGCTTGTCATCTCAGAATTTTAGTTATCTACGCCGTCAGCACTTGCCTAACGCCCGGTACGCTGTAGAGGCCTCAGTGGTCAACAAAAAAAATTGAACTAACTCTCCCTCCTTATTCATGTCCTCTTTTACGCAGCTCATCCACACTTTCTTCGGTCATCCTCTACAACTATAGCCATTCATACTCAAAGTCATCGCATGTTTTGTAATGTGTTCCACCACAGTTAAATAAATTAAGATTACAATGTTAAATAACAAAATTAATTCTTAACGGATAATAAAATATCCACACTTTCCACACTAATGATAGATAGATAAACACTTTATTGTTCACACCAGAAACAACAAAAACAAAAGAACAGAAAAATCTTAAACTGTAGTGTAACAACTGGCGGCCTTATCACTAAGAGCGATCTCTTCCAAGCAACCTTAGGATGGAGAGGATACTTATGAAAGAGTATGGGATATGGGTGTGCAAAAATTAAGTAACAAGACATTTTCAAAAAGCGATGATAGCCTAGCTGGAAAAGACCTACCTCTAAAGCTAAAGGGAGCGGATTCAAACCCAGCCGAAGGCACGCACCAATTTGATCATTGTGTGACCATACATGCGTATTGTATGTCATCTGCTACTTCACCGAAGCTCAGTGTATGGCGAAAGGCTTGCCCCCTGTCACATTTGGAACTGAATATCGTTCGGCGTAGTGTGGGTGTTGTATTACCCCTCTGCTAGCCCCTTAGGGGAAAAGGCGTGACGATATATGAAAAATCACAAAAAAAAACACAAAATTTTGCTAAATGCACAATCTCCACTAAGTATATCACTAGAAGATTCAAAGCACACAAACAAAACCTACACGCATTCCTAGTTTAATACGGTGCTTGAAGCGTCTGTGTTTTGCGCTAAGAAGTAATATTTTTAACTTTCAAAATCGCTTCTCGCTTTAACTAGAGCTTCACGCGTGTTCATTACCCGAGCATTCAGCTGGAGGCTTGCATTAATTACACAATCCGGAAGCTCGATTACGAATACCGTTGCTGTACCACATTCATTGAAACAGGAAGCCGTGGCTTGCAAATGGCAAACAAAGAGAGTTAGCGAAAATTTGTGGAGTTAGCGAAAATTTGTGCAATGAGAGTGGTGTACCGGGTAAACGGGGTGAATAAAGTAGCGCGGTGTATAGACACGAAACTAAGAACGAATATTTGTCATTAAATTTCTAGACTTTTGAAGTATTTTTTAATCAGAATCTCAAAATATCTAAAATAGCTACATTTTTTTTTTCATACTGTCTGGATCTTGAACGATAAAAATAGTCGTAGTTTTGTCTCTATTATGAATAATTTTTGCTAAATTTGCCTCTATCAATGCACTGAAATATTTATAATGCGTGCTCAGACAAATGTAAACACGTACTCGTATTTTGTTACGTGGTTACGTTTTTCTGAGTAATATAAATATCAGCATGAAATTTATTCTAAATACTTTGTAGTACTGTTTTCAATGCTTTGATAGAGGCAAATTTAGCCTTCCGTTTCGGTTGAGATCTCTGATCAACCTAGAGAATAAGATGGCGCACGGCGTATGATTTAGGTGAAACCAAATACCATCCAAAAACTACGCTACTGTCGTATATGTACACAACTCGCACACATTGACGAAAAAACTACGCTACTCGGATGGTCATTCTTACCTCGACATTATGGGCATACGACCTCGACATTGGTTTATGGTATAATTATATCATTAAACGAACTTACCTAAGTGAAGTTCTATCATAATAATATGAAGTTTTTCAGTCCATGATAATTACTAGCAGCAGCAAGCGTCGCGCTGCGTCAGTACACTAATCTGGTTCAAAGCCAAAGCTAAAAAAAAACACATTGACATTTATCTTATTCGACAACTACAACAATACGTCATTACGTTTAAAGCAGTGCGAACAATCCCACAACGGGATAATACGAAGCGTATTAGAGGGAGGGTTTTTGGGAGTTTCATGGACTGAAAAACTTCATATTATTATGATAGAACTTCACTTAGGTAAGTTCGTTTAATGATATAATAATATTCGTTTTTCAGTCCATGATAATTACTAGCAGATGTTTAAAGCTATAAATGGGTTGTGAGCATATTAAGAAAACAAACATTACATATGAAATAGTAATGTAGTTTTATTATTATAATAATCAATTCTTATATTATTTATTAATGTAGTTTTATTTTATTATTATTATTATTATTTTATAAATAACAATAATTTGAAGTCTTAATACTAAGATAAGAAGAACTTTAGAAAAGCTATTCCATCTTATAAAATTGTGCTTAACACATTAAAAATTAAAATGAAACATTCCAATAATTTCCATGGCACACTATTTTACTTAGGTAGGTGCATCACTGCCTGCTGTTACTGAGACTTGCTTTACTTGTTAGAAATTTAGTATTTCCATCACTAAACAGCTGTACTGCCAATGGTCTTACTATAGAAGGCCTGATCTGCAATCAGAGGTTTTGTTATATTTTGCGAAGGTCATTGAGTTTTCAGACAACCCTGCAGGCCTTTGTATCTGGTCAATATTAATCCAGATCCAGACTCAGAACTACTCGCTGAGTGACTGGTATTATGCTATTTATACATTTATGTATATATTAGCATCTCTATGGGTATATTTTATCCACCCATTGATCATTTGACTTGATGTGGGTCTGTAAGGTTTTTGTAAATAATGAATAGATTGCTTACATCCTTTCTCTGGATTCTATTCTTGTAATGTTTTATGTAATAGTATTTACCAGGCAAATTTTCATTTTTGCCAACCAAGCTTTTTAAGGTAAGGATTTGGCTGAAACTACCCTTTTTAGGGGTTTCATCTATATTGTATTCTATCCGGAATATGTGTTTGGATCCTGGTATCTTGTTTAACTATATTTTTTATATCAATCAATGATAGTGTCCAATGATAGTTACCTTTAGTTAGTTTTTTTGAGATATATCTACCAGGTAACCTGCTATGTGATTTAGACTACTCTCAGATACCAAGTAGTGTTGTATTTGGGATTCTGAAGTTTCTTTCCTTAACTTTTTTATCCAATCATCTACACCAATGTTAGATCCTGTAATTAAGGATAGAGTCGATCCTGTGGTATTTAGAGTGCAATAGGAAGTTCCTTGATTGAAATATTTTCCTACAAACTTTAAAACATTTTATCTTTTAAGCATTTGAGTATAAATGAAAAAAGGGGGAAAGGGGTAAAAGACTAAATTTGTCTATTTACCCAGTCTCCTGCAACAGCCAGTGGGTCATATTTTCAAGAAATAGTATTTACCACAATCACAAATTGTATTTAATCTTGAAGCAAACAAAACTAATACTGCACAACAAAACTTTTTTAATAAATGTCTTAATTTAGTTCCTGCTTAAATTGAATTTTCACAGATTCTTAATTGACGCCAAGGAACCCTAATATCCCCCATTTTACTTTTATAAGATCTATTCTCAATGGTACTTTACTATTTGAAATATTTTTAGTGTAGCACTGAAGACCAATGAAGGTGAGTTTAGTTTGGTTTTCACATATTTGAAAAGGAACCTTCTGGCACTGTCATCTCTGCTGTTCATGAGGTAGAACATAGAAAGCATTTAATAATCCTATAACAAGCTCTATACTGTCTTGTTTGAAATAATTAATTTATATCTCTAACTGTGAGTTATTTTTCTTTAGGTACCAATTACCATTAGGTAATTTAGGTAAGATCTCAAGTTTAATCTTAAGTGATTGCAAATTTTGTGGAAAAAGAGACCACTTTTTTCTTCATTAATAATTAATTCTAAATCTTAGAACAGTTGGTTTATGTTTTTTCTAAATTTTTCATATGGTTATGGTTTTGTAATAAATAGACTGTTGTCTAAGTCATTTGTTACATTACACTCTGATTTCTAAGATAAGTACACACTTATTTGTTTTACTGGTTTTGTAAAAAAGAATGGTGCCATACCCAAGCCCTAAGGCAAAGCTTCAAATGTGTACATTTTCTCATCAAATATAAGTCTTAAATGTTTTTACATGTATGTATTTGAATTTGGAAGAGAGAAATACACCTCTATCAAATCAATTTCGGCCATAAACAATTTTTAGACAGTAATTTATATACAGTTCTAATATATTTTAACTTGAAATGACCAGTAATTATGTATTCTTCTTATGACTCATGTTGACCAGGTGTTTCAACTGCCTGTAGTATTGTAGCGAAAGGGATTTCAATTCGCTGAATCTGTTTATAATAACTGGGTCTTTAGTTTTCTTAGTAGCTATCTCTAACCAGTTATTGATAAAAAAATTAATTAAAATTAATTGACCGGCATGTATCCGATTATTTAATGATGGCAGTTACCCCTGGACTTGAAAGGTTGATGTCTCTGGTTCCTGTGTTGGTTGTAGTTAGAGTTCTTTCTCGCTGGTTGTTAACATTGCCTGCCATGAGCATAAAAATGTGATTGAAATTGAGGTTGCAATGGGCTTTTCACGTTTTTCTGCGTTTTTGGGCCAATAGGATTTTTGTTCTTGTTAGGCTGAAATATTTGTCTTAATTTGGGATTTTCCTTCTGAGTCCCCTTTTTTGGATTGTTTGTGCTGTTTACATTTTTCCTACAGTCTTTTCAAAACAGGAATTCATCTGAGGATGCATTGTGGACTGCATCCTTGACTATTTAGTTTGCTCAAGGTGAGGCACAAACAATTCTTAAGTTTGAGTCCTGAAGAGATATTTCAGCTGCTAATTTTTCTGCATCTCTTGTTTTCTCTTAAGTGAGAGGCCCATATTTCAGTGTTAATTACAGGAACTACTTCGCTAAAGAGTTTTAATGAGATCAAGTATTTTTTGTAAGATCTTTTCCTTTGAGTCATGCTCTAGGCTGTTATTTCTCATTAAATTTTTCCACTGCAGCACCAACTCTTTGCTGATAGGGTCACCAATTTCTTCCCATTAGTTTCCAAGTATTTGTAAGAACTCTTCAGGAGGCTTGTCTGAAAATGACAGTGTTTACTGGTTAGGGACTAGGCATTTCTGTGCAAGAGGCCCGAATAAAAAACTTGGACTTGTCTATCCTCAAGGTGATAGCACTATGTTCCTTTATAGTAGTTTTACAATGTTGTGATAGCAAGTTTTTATCTGTTACTTAGTTGGATTAAAGTATCTACTTAGTCATAGTTTGTCTATCCGCAGTGTGATAGCGATATCATGTTAGAAGATAGGTAGACTAACTAATTTTGCAATAAAATCAATGACATCAGGTAACGCTAACCCTTGTTATCTGAACAAGCAGGGTTCATTGATTGAAGACACATTCAAGTTATTTTCCATAATGTTCCTTACAGGGTATGTTTATCCGCTCTAGTGATAACTCTAGCCCATATTATCTGAACAACTAGAGTTCATTGATAAAGAATCATTCAAGTTATTTGCCATTGTGTTCTTTACAGGGTATGTTTATCCACTCTAGTGATAACGCTAACCCTTATTATCTGAACAACTAAGGTTCATTGATAAAGAATCATTCAAGTTAATTGCCATAATGTACTTTACAGGGTATGTTTATCCGCTCTAGTGATAACGCTAACCCTTATTATCTGAACAACTAGGGTTCATTGATTAAGAATAATTCAACTTATTTGCCATAATGTTCTTTACAGGGTATGTTTATCCGCTCTAGTGATAACGCTAACCCTTATTATCTGAACAACTAGGGCTCATTGATAAAGAATCATTCAAGTTATTTGCCATAATGTACTTTACAGGGTATGTTTATCCGCTCTAGTGATAACGCTAACCCTTATTATCTGAACAACTAGGGTTCATTAATAAAGAATCATTCAAGTTATTTGCCATAATGTTCTTTACAGGGTCTGTTTATCCGCTCTAGTGATAACACTAACCTTTATTATTTGAACAACTAAGGTTCATTGATAAAGAATCATTCAAGTTATTTGCCATAATGTACTTTACAGGGCATGTTTATCCGCTCTAGTGATAACGCTAACCCTTATTATCTGAACAACTAAGGTTCATTGATAAAGAATCATTCAAGATATTTTCTATAATGTTCTTTACAGGGTATGTTTATCCGCTCTAGTGATAACGCTAACCCTTATTATCTGAACAACTAAGGTTCATTGATAAAGAAACATTCAAGTTATTTGCCATAATGTACTTTACAGGGTATGTTTAACCGCTCTAGTGATAACGCTAACCCTTATTATGTGAACAACTAGGGTTCATTGATAAACAATCATTCAAGTTATTTGCCATAATGTTCTTTACAGGGTATGTTTAGTTATAAAGAATCATTTAAGTAATTTGCCCTCTAGGGTCATTTATAGGGAATGTTTATCCGCTCTAGTGATAACGCTATCCCTTATTTTTTGAACAAAGCATTTTTATTTTTGTAACATGGCTTCCATTGAACTAAATCTAAGATTTTGTAATGAAGTATGATATACCTATAATAATTTTCTGTTCAGGTACATTTAAGTTTAACGGCACATCCTCGTTGCGGATCTTGGATTATGTGGCTCTGAATACTTCCCAATGAATCAGTTTCTTCCTGGTTTTAAGGCTTTTTCTGCCACTTCCGTATCTTCCCTTGTTTAGACTCATCGTATCATTGTCTGGCTTTTCCTTTATGCATTTCTTGAATCAATCACCAACTTATAACTTTTTAGTAGGTGAATAGTGAAATAAAAAACATTTTTTAAGTAAGAAGCCAAGCGTAAGAGGATATCTAAGGGAACCTAAGCCCCGCACGTGGTTATTTTTGCCGCAAATGGAAAGAATACATTTTAAAACCCGTGGTATGTTTTAGAACTAACAAGTTTCTTACTTTAGTCGTTTGTCTAGAATAAAAATGCGACTATAGCGCTGCATCGATAGGCAATGCGCAGGTTTCTTTTTACATCCATATTCCGCAATTAATTACTTTTGCTTTCCGTTTTTCGGTCAAACAAAGTGAGAACAAAGTTACTTCCGAAAGTGATAAATAATATTGTTAATCACTTGCCAATAAGGTTATATTTCCTATATTGATATTTTTTCATTCCATAACCGAATGTCTCAGTTGTATAATAAATTAGTTTGGTTACATACCTCGTGTGTTTGTAAACAAACCTCTGAATACCGGCCGGTGTCCCCCCGGTCTGACGCCATGTTAAAAAAAAGACCGGCAAGGTTGAGCACTTATTCACCATTTTTTGTGTTTTCAAAGGCACTGTTTTTATATGCACAATTTTAAGTTTAAGCGTATAATTAATTAGGAGAACATTTGAACATTTTAGTAACTCAGATTCACGTAAAACTGATTTAAAATCAAAATAAAATTGTAGTGTCATTATACTGACGCTGCACTAAAACTTGTAATGACGTATTGTTGTAGTTGTCGAATAAGATAAATGTCAATGTGTTTTTTTTTAGCTTTGGCTTTGAACCAGATTAGTGTACTGACGCAGCGCGACGCTTGCTGCTGCTAGTAATTATCATGGACTGAAAAACGAATATTATTTCGTGTGCAAAAGTATACATAGTGCTTTTTTTTTTTAATTAATTTATTCATGACCATGGATACTCGTCCTTCAGTCGGATTCTTAGTAATAATTTTTCCTTCAGTAACAGATGATGGGATGATGATGATGAGGTGATGATGATGAAGACGATGAATCCCTCCCCTTTTCCCATTCCAGTAAAGTTATGGATACTTTACTGAAACTTTAAGTGAAGTTTTGTAGAGAACGAAAAATCGCGTTTCGCGATGTTTGTATCATTTATTTTGCCCACACTCGTGCACGTTGACGAACCGGTAAACGTTAATAATCCACCATTATTACAATTTAACACTCGAAGAATCACAAGTTTTAGAAAATAATACAAAAACACGACACCATCTTTTCGGTTCCCGCCAAAAACTCCTATACATAGTGCATTATAAAAGTGTGGCCAGGACTACATTTTGAGGTTCTTTTTAAAAACTGTGCAGTTTTTTTACAAGTCAGTTTCGAAAACGCCGTAACATTAAACTCTTACAAATATGTACAGTTTTAGAATATTAAATCTACCTACTAATGTTATATATTTGAACGGAAATGGCTAACGTAGAGTTTGGGAATTAATATTAGTTTTCGTGCAATTGTAAATGTTTTTCATACAGAGGTTGCAGTTAATGTATGTTGTTAATCACCTTTGATAAAAAAAAAAACATTGGATATTTTGAAATTCTTGGGCAACAATTGTACAATAAAGCATTACGTACTGCATTCCGTTAAAACTATGAAAATTTCACAAAGTAACGTTTGCAGTTCAAATAAAGTTATGGGAAGATGACCTCATTTCAGTCGCTGCCACAGCTATAAAAGAACTTTCAGACTACACCATGACATAGCGCATCATAGCTTTCCCATCTCTATAACTCCCGCTTGTCCCACTATGTAAGTACCTAACTAAGTCCGTATAACCTATAACTTCATACCACGACTGCATTTTTACTCGAACACATTTTATGTGTATCGTGAAAACAGCTATTTACACAACACATGATGTGTAATATAACGTAAGCGGTTCCAATTTGCAGTATGCTAGGTTAGCTAGCGTGCTAAAATTTAAAAGTGTAATGGCTATTAGACAGTTATCTATTTTTCTATTGCACGGGCTTAGACACGCCAAACTAGTGTGGCGTTCTGTGAACGCACCCATCTTATCTCATTCAGTTAGGATTAATTATCTATGGGTCGCGCGCACCTCACTAGCGAATAGTCGGCCGTTATGGACTGGCTTGCGCGCCCCATCCCTAGTGAAAAACTAGTCCAATCTGGCTAACAACAACGACAGACGGATGATTGTAAAATAACGGTAGAAAATACATCTTTATTCCGAACGGGCGTGTTTCACTCCGATCCTTAACTGTCTACCTCAAGGAATAAAATAAGAAGGAGACCGGGGTGTTTTATCAACATCCCCGGTCCTACACTAGCATATTGGAAAGTGTAATGGCCGCTTTATTCCGAAAACTCCCTTAAGTAATACAATTACACATTGCAAGGCTGATCCATCGATGTTTGCTATAACGACCGCAACGTTTATTGCGTGTAGTTGCGGCGAGCTTAATAGCAAATTGAATGAATATTTTGTTGCTAGCGACGCATTGATTGGTGTTTATTCCGCTTGCGCTCAACCGCAACTGTTTGAGGATTCAAACGCATTATCATACTATAGTATGATGTTTGAATGACGACTTTAAATACCTGCTATGCACAACCATTCGGAAACATTTCCGTTCGAATTTCAAAAACGTTAAACCCATATTATTCGAATCTCAGTCTATATTCATAAGATTTTAAACGTGATTCTTTCGAACGGATTTATTCTTGATTTCCTATTCCAAAATGTATAAAAGTAGACTGAGATTCGAACAATTTGAGTTTGGAATTTCTGGGATCCGATCGGAAACGTTTCCGAATGATTGTGAATAGCACTGCTGGTCTGGGTCTCGGTGTTAGTAGTCTCCTGTATTTGTCTCTGTTACGTATGTGTTTCATGGCTTCACAAATACATAGAGACCTAGCGGAGAGCCATAAGTATAAAACTTTATGTATTATTTAAAACTCCGCCAATGTCACAGCATATTGATCAAAATATGCATCAAGTCTCCTTATCTGACGCAAGCAATCCTTCAAGCCAGCAGTACATCTTGATCGATGGCGCCAAACGAAAATATCGTAAGCCGGGTAAGATTAATCGTGTCCGATGACCTGCCACTTGCAAGGTCATAGATAAGCGGAGAGGTCACGCTTCGGTACCATCAGGTTACTTATTGATTTTTGTAACAAAGCACATAGATACACGCCCCTTTGAATTTACAGCCCTTGACTTACTAAAAGCCAAAAAATATGGGTATCGATTGTCGAGTAATGTTAAAACACAAGTTATTAGGAAGTGTACCTACTTTATATCTAAATGGGTTCTAAGGAATAGTAAATGATCAAATAATTAAAAAAAATATACGCGTCGACTTGTAAACCTCCTTTGTTTCGTCTGTTAAAAAACAAGACATGGCAGTTCTTTCTTAAGTCTCGGATTGAAAACTCGTTAAGTTCCAAAGATCTCATGCTTACCCAAGTTCTTATCCGATCCTTATAGCCTGGAGTGAAATCCACTGATTTTGCAACCTCCTTTTGTTATCCATTTAAAAGGCTTAATAATTCCCCGGAAGTTTCCAGAATAACATCAAGGTAAATAAAGAGCTCGATTTCCTTTGTATACCATGGAGATTATCTCTATAATAGATGCGCGTAACTTCTAAGAGCTCGAACAGCCGAGTCGAGCTGACTTGCGTTTCTATTATACCCACCATCTGTTTACTTAAAGGTCTCACAATGCTCTAAAGTGAAGCTACGGGTACATTCCCGTTGTTCCTGTTCCATAAATCAGTTCCAGGAATCATACTAATATGTTTATCATTGTTATGCATTAGACTTTATGGCTCTTCGTAATGAATGCTTTGAAGATTTTAAATGGATGCGGTCGTTAGTTGAAACGGCTGCGTATTTACGGCACGTTTCGTTTGTTATTAAATTTAGGTCAAATCATTTTTTTGCAAAGAACAAACAGAATTGACGATCGAAGATATTGTTTGTCAGCAACTTCTGTGTCATTGATCTCGTTTGGTATGCGATAAATTTTGTCCATTTACCTCGAAAAGTTTTCTTATCTCCACGACGGCGATTTTCGAGGCTGTTAACCTGTACTATCGCCCATTCCGAAGAAAAATCACCATGATAATAGCCGATAAACTACGGTGTCAAAGGAACTGTACTGAAAGCTTTAACTACATATTTAAGGAGAACATTCTTGGTGAGTTTCCGTTCGAAAAAGGTTAACCAAAATCAGTTATGTAAAACATTGTTGGCAAACTTATTGAAATTGAAGTTCATAAGCTTGGGAAGGCTTTGTAAAGATGATTAAACTTCAAAAAGGAATACGCAATTAGGTAGGTTTTCTGAACAAAGAGCGCCTAACAAAGAACGTACGGCCTACTAGCAACACGATAACCGTGGAAATTAAACTAGACGTGAATTTAGTTTATGACAAATCCTAGTGTAATCTACTTTTGCCGTCTTGCGCAAAGGCTGGGTTTATTCTAAGTAGTAAATTAGTTAAAACGAACGACCCGAGATTAGCCGTGGGGTAGTAACAAAGCAAATGACGTAACGCCACCATGTACATTGTAGAGCCAGATAAGTTTATTGTGGACCCAGTAGAAGCTTTAACTAAAACAATAACCGTATAGTGTTTGTACAGGCGCCTAAGAACTTTTGTGAACTATGTGAATGGCGTAATTCTTACATATCGTCACCTCTTTCCCCCGAAGGGGCTGGCAGAGGTGTAATAACCCACACTTCGTCGGACGATATTCAGTCCCAAATGTGAAAGGAGGCGAGCCTGTCGCCATACACCGGGCTCCAATCATGTAGCAGATGACATACAAAACGCACATAATATGCTCACACAATGTACAAATTGGTGCGTGCCATCGGCTGAGTTCGAACCCGCTCTCTCTCGCTCAAGCAAGGCAGGAATAGCTAGAATAGCATCGGAATAGCCATACAGTGTTTTGTCTTTTTCATTCTTTCAAATTTTTAAGTCTATAGAAAAAGACAAAATATTGTCTATTTAGAGATTAATCTGTTTATTAGTAAGGAGGTATATTTATGCCCAGTATTACTTTTGTTTGGATTACAAATGTTTTGAATCTTTCACTTCAAATTCATTTCTAATGCATGTCTATGATTTATGAGCACTTAGCTTTAATGCATTGCGGAAGCATATTACAGTCTACAGTTGCTTTTAAAAATAAATTATAGTATCTTCAAAATATTACCAACGAAACGCTGTTTCAGGATATTTGTTTACTCTAGGATACGTTTATGTCGTGCTAATGCCGCTGCTAATAAATTACGCGACTGATTTTGCAAATCTATAGCATGTTGTTACTATTAGTAATTTGATCAAAAAACTGTATAATTTTAACCCCTTATAGCACATTGTGTTATTATGTGACTGCCTCTGTGGCTCAGTCGGTAGTGAACCTGCCTTCTGAGCTATAGAGGGCTTGGGTTCGATTCCCACCTAACAAACATTAATGAGATAAACATTTGTGTTTGTTCTTTGTCTGAGTGTTAATTATCTATTTAAGTATGTATTTAAAAAAAGAAAAGGTAATGTACATCAGTCTCTGGCCGCCATAGTACAAGCTTTGCTTAGTTTGGAGTCAGACGACCGTGTGTGCAAGTGTCCCGAATATTATTTATTATTTATTTATGTAGGTATTTCAATGTATACATATATTAAAAGGGTTTAACCTTGAGGTGTTCCATAAAAAAATGTCATTGACACTCAACGAATTGTTGAGCGCAGTTGATTTGTTTTGTGATTTTAAGGGTTACCTTATACGTACCATATACCTATGGGTTACCATAACTTATACGTGTTTTTGGCTTCGTAAACCCCAAGCTTGTAACCCTGTATAAGGGCAACTTGATATCGCCCTTGTCAATTTGCCCTCCATCGTATCAATGTGATTGCATCTCCGGGTGTTTGAACGTAACGTACTTCGTGAGGTTTTTACAACTGATCGTGTCCGAGGTCGAGACACGGCTCCCGTCACCGATAAAAATGCCGTTAAATGTTGCTCTTCTGTCTGTCACAGGAAGACGATGAAAACAGCAGTTTTGGAAAATCACTACACTTTTTTATTGGTCTAGTTGATGATGAACGACGGTTAGCTACTCTGCACCTTAGGGATTCTTAATACTGGCTATAATATTTTTATGATAAGTTTTTTTTTAATTTCGTAAAAAGTATACATTTTAAAACACAAAGTATTGACAAACTAAACCAAGTTTGTACCAATACTCTTAAAAAGTATCTTAGTAAGTATATAGTAAAGTATAGGTAAGTATCGTGTTCATGGAAATTGTGATGTTCATGCTGAAATTGATACGTTTGTCCTATTGATTAGTGGCTTGATTCAGAGACAATGTAATATCGGCCACTGCCAATTTTTTTTGGTTAAAAAAAAAGCTCTCAGTTTTTTGCCTGTTCTTCTGAGTAGTGGCTCTTTTTCCGAACAAGGCGGTCGAGTCTATTATAAAACTTTGACGTTCATAAGTGTATCTTTGATGCCCAATTGAATAAAAACATTTTGACTTTGACTTTGACTTTTTATTGTAAGGAGTTAAATACAGTAAATGAGTGTTACAGTAGCAGAACAAAAAGGATAAATACAATGATTCTAGAAGAGATTCAACGAATGAACTCATCCATGTTCCAAAAGTAGGTAAGTACAATTAAGAGCAATTTTTTTTTCATTCTCCGCAACATTCTACGAGAAGTTGTCAGCCACTTAAAACACTTTATTCCTTTTTAACGTCTGTAAGTTAAAAGGTGGGTTTCCTTATCTATTATTTACTCTTGCTCAAATTACACCATAAAACGAAGAAAAGGAGACTGTAGTAGGTATAAGTACTTTGGTAAAACATTCGGAACATTTACAACGACTTCTCTCACGGAATCAGATCTAGATCATAGAGCATTATATCAATACGAATAAAAACGCTTCGAAAAATAGAACCCAACAAGAAATTCTACAAAAACAAACAACGACAGCGTCGAGGTCGGGCGATAGTTGAGCACAAATTATTTCGAAGCATCTCTTGACGTCTTCGCCCAGATATTTTGACTTGATGTCGTACCCCAGATATTTTGACGCCGTTTCTCCCTTTTCCATCGTCAACAGCCCTCGAAAGTGCGCTACCAGCCAAGCTCGGTCATAATTTATGTATTTCCCCTTTTGTCTGCATGACCTTGCTCTGATTTTTACGCAGAATGATATTCGTCATAAAAGCTACAAGTGGATTCCGCGGGGAATGTCTACATCCTACTGGAACGCTTCCGGAATACAAATAATATTCTTCACAATGTAGTATAGTGAAATGATATAAATCGTAGAGGAAATGTATTTTGCAAATATTTTTTCCGTCAAGGAAAACAACTCGACGTTCGTAAAATGCTTGTGCTGGAGGGAAAAGGGCGAAAATCAGAATTTATCACGTTGATTTGTGCTTGATTTACATTAAACTGTTGCATTCCCATGGACCTCGATATTAAATCTAGGGATTTAATCTACGAGTACAAATGTTCACACTTCCAATAACAAAGTGTGACTGCTTGTAGGCCTTTTGTTAGTTTTATTTACGTAGGTATACGTTTTACTATGGGTTTTTTTGTGTTTTTTTGCAAAAGTTTGTAGGCTAAACTAGCTAGCCGATACAATAATGGCTAGCTTGGATGAATTTTGACGTAATTAAGAGGAATTATGTATTGTTACGACTAGTAATGTATTGTGACGTATTTAATCCTGAAATTTCTAACAGTTCCTATAGAAGATGCGTTAAAACGGCATTGCGTGCTGCTGTCTCAAATTGTGAAATATTTTAATAATAACTGTGTTAACTGAAAACCTCGCAAATAACTAAAAAAAATAGCTTTCCGAAAAATTATACTTAATTGTTGAGAAATGCAACCTATAGAGAAAGCCAGCTGGACAGACGCCGGACGGACATACATAAGCATGTATGACGTAGCTGAAACAGAGACGCTTTCTTGCTGACGCTCGCTGACGATCACAACCAGTCCGGACTATAAGTCTCAGTGTGATGTGAATCTTACTTTACAAAGAGGCCAGTAACAGTAGGGCGAACGCAAAGTGAGCTCATACGGGCCCGTGAGTAATAAGCTTCGGAAACATTCTGGCCGTCATTACGGGAAGTTTATGTTTTGGTCCGCTTGTTTTGTACACAGCACACTTGCGTGACACACTAATGATCAGCCGCTTACTACGCTATGAGACAATATCGCTCTGTTTTTTGATTCTCGCTTATTAAACCTTTTTTGGATACTTAGAACAATTATTTCGATATTTAGTTATCTATTGATGTCGTATAAGTACAATTAGTTTTAAACAAGGCTTAAAAAAACCTTTAAATTAGGAAAGTACTCACGACCCGCCCCGGCTTCGCACGGTCACCTATAAACCTTCCGTGAAAAATTATCTAAAAAAAACACTGAAAATTGTTTCAAAAACCGTTGTGTGACTTAGGAAGAGTTAGTGGATATACAGACAGAGAAACAGACGCGGAACGCGACTTGCTTTTATACTATAAGGAGATTACAAGAAACCGGCATAGTACATTATTAACAATTTAAGTATTTAAGAGTGTTAAAACCACACCTTATACACCCTACATCTGCTGTTCCTACTCTGTGTTGTTCGACTTCCTGAGATTTTCTAAGAAAAGGCAAAGTAAAATATAGGCGAAAAATTACAAATTCTAAAAGTTTCTCTTATCCTGAAAGCGAGCTACATACACTCATACATAAGCATGAGTTTCCATTTGTGCTGATGCCTTTCTTTTATAAAGTTTCTGTTGTTAAGGTGTGGGCCCTAACTCCGCCTGACCCTCACAATTTTCTTCGTAGGTAACTTTTTCGTCATGAATAGAAATACCTTCAAAAAATTAGGTAAAAGCCAAACTTCGGAGCACTAAACGCTAATGTGGTGAAGATGTCGCAAACTGCAAAATAAAGACGTTACTGACAGTCCAAAGGAAACCCGTAAAATTTTAAGAGCTTCTGTTTATGAGCCCCAACCCAGGTGTGCTCATTTGTTCGTGACCACATCCCAAATGAATAACATCGGCATTAAGTTTTATTTACCTAATTATCCTTATTCTAAACCCGAATGAATAATAAACGAACTTTTATACGAATTTTAACACTTTAAACTCTAAATAAAAATGAAATGATTTCGTTCTAACACGTAAAAAAGGGTCACAGCCACAATTTTGTTTACCCTTTTTACTCTAATGACCTGTAAAATGAATCCCTTCGCCCACCACATGAGCCTTTTAACGCTTCATAACCTATGACAGGGAGAGATGCCGGGCTTACAACTTTACAGACAGGATAAGCTACAATCCCATATCCAAAATAGGCTGATTAAAAATAAACACGAATTTTTGGAAAGGCTTTCAATAGGTTACAAAGTGGTCACGTTTATAACAACTTTTGTCGCGTTTGAAGCAAATGTTGCTTTATAAGACAGCGCTTCGTTCAATATCCTATAGTATTTAATTTACAATGCTCGACACAGTGCGCTTTCCAATTCTCTCTATTAACTATCATAGCTTCATACACTTCCATGACTCACATCTTCTTTGAGATAGTCCATCCACAAAAACTGCCAGTGAACCTGTTTCTTGCAAGCATGTTCCATCATAGACTGCAATTAGGATAATGACGGCCAAAGCCTATATGTATAAAAAATGTCTTAAATCTAGGAAACTGGATACGGAAAGCTGAAGATAGGTTATGGACTCACTTATAAACTCATGTGAATATTTACACTGTGCTACGGGCTACGGATAAGTGCGGCGTAAATTAGAAGAGTCAATGTCCAGCAATGAATAAACATAGGTTAGTAATAATGATCATCCAAACATATTTACACAGACGCTCTTTACATACCACTACTGTGAATTTTACAATTATTTAAGGTTTTGTTTCTACCCACTAAACTAACCAGTCAACGACCACTAAGTATTTAAATTGGCGTTTAACTTAATTTCCTCCAACATTATGGGGTAAAATGTTTCCTACACCATTGTCGCTGAACCTTTACAAATAGCCAATTAGGATCCGTAAGTGAAATGAACCAAACGATAACGATTGCGTATTAAAATGCCGTTTCACGTACTGCCTTTACGCACGCACAAAAGGTACTTTAACGACATTTCACGGAATTCATTTTGCTCTATTGAAGAAATCGAACCCGAGCCATTTGGCAATTTTAATGAATAATCTTATACTATTTTATGTGAAGTAGACGGGTATCACAAAAGGTTTGTATTACAGAAGGGAAACGCTACCAGCCTATCTATTGTTCCGGCAAGCGACGGTGCTCCGTTTGAAATGAACTGGAACGAGAACTGAATCTGGAACGATATTTGCTGGAATGTGTCTACATTTTATGAAATTATTACTGAAAAGTTTTCCTAGAAACAAGTCCTTGAAAAATTTTACGATAAATATATAATAAATAGAGTAGGATAAAATAAACAGAGTTTTTTTAAATAGTTTAAGCTTATCAATAAATGTGATTTAGGTAGGGTAAAAAATATAATTTAATAAAAACAACACAAATGTTTTAGTAGGTACAAAAAGCGTGATTCTTTCATAATAACACGTCCTTTTTACAAAACACTCCTTATTGCTATGTGTCAAAATATATGTCAAAATATATGTCAAAATAGCGTTTCTCACATTCGTTATATTACAGCGGCTGGACAACCCACTAAGCCTAGCAAAATAACCATTAACCGAAAATAACAAGAACAATATTGATTTCCACGGTTTCATTGAATGATTGTCATTGATCGCTCATGCTGTGGTTTTAGTGACCATAAACCTGCCATAAAATAACACGTTTCGTTCATGTTTAACTAGCACAATTGTTGGTCTTTATTTTTAAAACGCGTGTCATATCCGCTGAGTTTCTGAATGAAACTATTTGCGACGATATGTTGGGGTTTTAAAAAGATTTTACTGCGGAAGAGTGGGAATAAACTACATAGTAACAAACCTCATTATTCTCGTTGTAAAATGTGACCGCATCATGAAATTTGAAAATCGAACGATTATAGTGTCGCTATCGATCACTAGTTAACCATGCAGTGAGGTGTGATAACTTGAAGAGAGTACTTAGCCATCAAGTTGACTTTTTACTGGCTGCATGTAAAGAGACTCTATCTTGAAGTGAAGAAGCGTGATAGCGGCTCTAGATTTCAAATCATCGAGTCTCTCGCTTTAATATTTCATTCTTTACAATTGGACTGACATTTCGAAAGAATTCCGTTCCAATAAAATACCCTCAGTCAACACCATTATATTTTTTGAATGATTGTGCGCTAGCGTTCTGTTTTAGAATCTTTTGATCAAAACTTGGGTACCTATTGAAATGGACTGCATTGTCCAACACATTTTAGTTTTATATTTTTATCATTTTATCTGTCACGCTGACATCTGTCACACTGACATGTAAACAATACCACCTGTCGCATATTATGTACTCTCAATAAACTTAAATTAGAATTCAGTCACACAATACTATGCTCGTATGGGCAAAATAACATTATCCTATCGGTAAGCTTATAGCTGGCACATGAAAAGTGTAATATTAGCTTTATGTATAAGTATTGAGGCAGCACAAGTATATAGGTCAATGCGAAGATTACGCTCATAAAATTCGTAAAACAAAAGCGATGAGCGGTAATTAGTGCTACAAAAATACTCTTGTAAGTGCAGGAAAGAGTGACGAGTCGACAATAAATCTTTTCGAGAGTGTTTCAAAGAACCGAGTGTTTTATACACACACCGAATAGTGTATTCTGAATACACACAACAGTGTTCTGGGGAAACACGTTTTCGAGCAGTAAAATTCAGAAACAATGTTGGCCCAACATTAATAATCAAATATGAACTTAAACTGAGTGTGGTAAAGTTGAGAATAAAGTTTTGACTGTATAAATGTTTTCGTATTTTTACGGTTTAAGGCGAAAAGTTTTTAAGCCGCAAAGTACTTGTCGATTAAATAAATACAGCAAACGTGTATTTATAAAAAGATTTTACGAATTATACATACTTATTAACTTTTTAAATTTTATTATAGGTCTTCGAACGTCACCCAAAAAAATAAAAGTCTCTCTGTAGCATTTGCATAAGTACATATTCTTCGTAATTGTTTATTTTTTGCAAACCATGCTTTGATTCATAGAATGCTTGGAAAGCTTTTGCGATGGAAGTTAGATACACTGTGGTCATGTATGTGGCAGTCACGAAAATGCTTTCCATACAACTCTATGTATGAAAGAGGAGTGAAATAAAAGTTTTCAGTTTCTATGTCACTGCAGTACCTACGGCTTAAAAGCGGAACGCTGTAACTTCATGCTTATGTGGTTACATTGTGAATATGAAACTCATATAGTGACACACTTAAAAGCATGTATAGGTGAACAAACCTCCATGAAAAACATTTCTGTAAAAACATTTTCAGCAACGTCAAAACTTTCGCATTAACTGTCTCTAGTTTTTGAGATTTTTTGGATAAAAACGTATTCGTAGTGCGCAAAAATGCGCTCATGACTTTTAATTTTTCAATTTATAACTCCCGACGTAAAAACGACGGGGTGTTAGGTTGACGCGTTTGTGTATATGTGTGTGTGTGCGTGTGTGTGTGCGCGCGTGTGTGTGTGTGTGTGTGTGTGTGTGTGTGTGTGTGTGTGTGTGTGTGTGTGTGTGTTTGTGGCTAAGAATCTCCCGAACGGATGAACGGAATTTGATTTTTTTTTTTGTTTGCAAGGTGAATTAGTCGGGAATGACCTCAGCTTTTGACAAAAATCAGTTTCGGGTTTTTTTTTAATTTTAAATTTATACTTGTTGTTACAGCTGGATAGAGGTAACCGACAGACTAACGAGGACCTAGAGAGAAAGAGAGACAAGGACAGCAAGACAGCGAGAATTATTACTTTCGCGTTAACACTCATAATTTTGGATTACACACACGCACTTTGCTATTTAAAAAAAAAAATACAAAATTACAAGGTGTCTGAAGTGAAACCAGCCGTTTTACCCTTGTAATACGACCCAGTCTCGACCTCTCAGTCACACATTTACATAATCGCCGGGTAGATAACAAATAGGTCGTGGTTCTGAATTGCCTGTGGACTACAATAAGCGTAGATAGCAGGGCTCGCTCTGCGTTACTTAGTACAAATTGTGTAAGTACTTTTGTATACGTTTGTAAACAATTGAATTGAATAGTACTATCAGTTTAGTGAATGGTAGAAGAGAAGAAGAGAGTTTTGACACCTTTATGGCAAAGGATGCGCTAGATGAAAGTTTTAGAGTTCCGTTCCGAAGACGGGTCTGAGCAGTAGCGCCTCACTCAACTGCCGTCTTTGTACTTCAAGGCTAGAGTGAATAAGTACCTTATAGGTCGTCGTGCTCCATCTTAGACCACAACGGTTTTTTTTTTTGCTGTAATGTAAAATTAGGCACAACAGATTTAGCAAAATCGAAGAATTATGTCTCTTCCACAATGTTGCCAATGTTTCACTTGAAGTGATTTTTACGACGGGATGTTATAAGTTTGATTTGTCTATGTATGTGTGTGTCTGTCTGTGACATCGTAGCTCCCGAACGTATGAATGAACAGATTTTGATTTTGTTTGTTTTTTTGTTTGAAAGGTGAATTAGTCGGGAGTGTTCTTAATTTTTACCTATTACTAAGTACTATGTTTGATAAAAATCGATGTCAGGGTTATTTTTGAAATTTTTAATTCGTAAACATAAATATGAATCAGTGTCATATTTTATTTTTAACATAAACCTACATAAATCTAAATAACAACTTAAAAGTAATAAACAGAGCTCAAGTCAGTATCCGCGGGTAAAGTACCCAAAAGGCTACCGACGTTCCTCGTTGAATATAGGAACGCTAATTCTCTAACCGCGGTAAGCACCAGCCCTTTAGTCGTTTGATCTGTCTATCAGCCGCTTCGATAGCTCAAAAATTTAAATATACGCTGAATACAAGGAATCCTAAGTGCTTGATAAATAACCAGCAGGCTACAAGAACCATGGTTCTCGCTTGCATCACCATAGCGGTCTAAGTTAAGTACGGGACACAACTGTCGCCTGAGGGCACGGGTCCAAACAGCTGTATAACTTATCCTCTACGAGTTTTAAAAATTGCACATGCCTAACAAACTCGCTAGCAGGCCTACCGAAAATATTTAGCCAAAATTTTAAGCGGTTCTTTCTAGCGAGGGTTTCCATGCATAAATTTCTCTATTTAAATTTTTCCGAAATTGATCTTCAACAAGCAAAGGGTATCCAATCTAAAAGTTATACGAGATAACTTAGCTTTAGGCAAACTTTACATATCCGAATATTAAAATAGTGGTATGTCTACAAAACTGACTGCCCGTAATGCTTACTAGGCAGAAGTGACAATTTCACCCATAAAATAGCGTCCGCAAGTGGGAATCTCAGTCAGATATTTACATAATCGCAGGGTAGATAAATGGGGTACGATCCCAGTGCTGGACTGCGGTCAGGGTAGTAGTTACGTGTCGTAGTCACTACGTCTGAGGTTTGTCTATCAATTAGTAAGCCGTACTATATGCAAAATGGATGATGTGAACGGTTTTACGGTCTAGTTACAAAAATAAGGTATCAAGGATTTGGATATTGTTTCACAAGTCAAGGTGCGGCGGGAAGGCCTTTGGGCCACCCATTAGCCAAGCGTATAAACTATACCTATACAGTGTACAAATAGTTTTAAGTAGGAACTAAATTTAATTATTTAAAAAAAAGGTTAATTGAGTATAATGTGATCTAGATTTCATCATTAAAATAAATGATGTTTGATTAATAGCTTTTATCGTAGTTGGTTTAGGAGGTATGATTATGTTCTTGAATAACCTTTTTTTTTTAGACTATGTTGTTGTTGTCATTTAGTTTCGTTATCAAGTTGCATTTTATTTGTTCATTGCGTCTCAGTTCACACACCCGATATGTTTCTTTGTCCTCTTAAAGTAATCGTAAATCGTAAAAAAACCTTTTATACTCAAAGTTCCCCACTAGATTTCTCTGTGTCGCGTATACAATGGTACACACACAAAGACAATTTTACTACCTACAACTAATACTTAGACCCAGACTGGTCTGGATGTTTGAATGACGAATGTCATACACATAAATACAGATTTATTAGTATAAATTCATCATTGAAACATCTATTCTGCCCGGCCGGAAATCTAGCCTGGGACCTCCTGCTTCTCAAGTAGTCGAACTTCGACTAGGCTAGGTCGCCAGATTGTGAATTAGGTTTAGTTACAATATATAAATTGAAAATTAAAAAAAAAAAACATTTTTCATTAACACCGATTTTCATCAAACATAGCTAAGAACACTACCGACTAATTCACCTTTCAAACAAAAAAAAGAAATCAAAATCGGTTCATCCGTTCGGGAGCTACGATGCCACAGGCCACGCAGACACAAACTTATAACGTCAAACTTATAACACCCCGTCGTTTTTGCGTCGGCGGTTAAATTTTTTTTTGGGGGCTGAGGTTAGCTCGTTCTTAGGAGTGTACTCTATTCTGATTCCCTACACGTGGTCCCCGGGTAGTGCTAACCGGGTAGCAAACTCTGGTAACTCGGACCAAGCCATGTGAAATGACAAAGTCGTGTTTCGGGATGTGATCCAGTGTAAACGTTCCGAAGACGGGTCTGAGCAGTAGCGCACTTGTAGCGCCTCACTCAACTGCCGTCTTTGTACTTTTTCATTCTACAAAACTTCAAGGCTAAAGTGAATAAGTACCTTATAGGTCGTCGTGCTCCATCTTAGACCACAACGTCGCTTAACATCAGGCGAGTTGGTGGTCAAACGCCGACCTACTCTACATAAAAAAAAAACATAGCTGCGGACGTTTATCGAGTTTATTTTATTTTTCAGTGAACAAAAAACTCTGTCCTTTACCTAACTCTAAACAAGCCACTTGCCAAGTAGCTTCTATCCTCTTTTGCGTATTTCAGCAAGATAATGCAAATCCGCAAATACAATTTGGTATCGTTTGCAGAGCCGAGTGCACGGCTGTCGGACGTAACGAGGCCACTAACAAGCCATCAGTGTCGCAAACATTCGCAGCTTGTGTACAATATAGAACCTTTATTTCTTTTTAAATGCCTATTTTGAGTACTGGCACTCTTTTTTGCAATTCAATTTCAAATTAAAATTTTTATTTTATTTCGGCTAACCTTATTATATATTAGGTTATTAGGTGTTAGTAACTTTCAACTATATAATTAGAAAAATTAAATTAAATTAAAATAAATTAAACCAGATCCTTCGCATAGTGAGGCAGTCCGTATGGTCTGATGATCACTACTTGATCATCGTCCGCACGAAACAACGGCGCATGTGGATCTTCCGCTATAGTTTTGTAATGCTCGTAACTCGTAAATATGTAATACTAGCTGCGCCCCGCGGTTTCACCCGCGGTTAAAAAGTATTCTATGTGCTATTGTAAACTATAATCTATCTCTGTGCCAAATTTCATCCAGATCTGTTCAGCCGTCCTGGCGTGAAAGAGTAACAAACATCCATCCATCCATCCATACATACAAACTTTCGCGTTTATAATATTAGTAGGATGTCCTACCGATTCAAATGTCTTGATTGATATATGGAGCACGCCCCTGTTCACCGAACTTTAATTGGGTGATTATTTATTTAGCTGTTCATTGTTGATATTTAACTTGTTGAAGAGCTGTCAAAAACAGTCCATTAAAAAAATAACCATTTGTTCAAGTTTTTGTGAACTTTGGCCAATGAGCAGATCGTGGAATCGTAAGAATGGCACTTGGTGACAGTGTCGTAGGTTTAGAATACATTTGGGATAAGTTAAGAAATAAAAAACAGTGGGATGAGTTAAGAATTCAGGGTGAGTTAAGAATTTTTTAAGACGATGAGTTTACGAAGGACGAATACGGAACAACCCATTTTATTTTGCAGTTTTTTTTTGTTTTTTATCAATTTAGACAATTGTCAAAAAAATATGACTCTAAAATTAGGCGTGTTTAGTGTAAACTACCTAATTCCACTTTTTGCTTTTGTTAGTCGTTCCGTATTTGGAGGAATCCATAACATAACTTTTGAATGCGAATTCTGAATTTTTTATCTTGGAAACAAGCCAGTGGTGCTGTTTATTTGTTATGGACATTTTTATAGACAGAACAGACGTGTAAAAATAACATGATATAAATCAGCTGTAGTAAATGCATATGTGAGTTGCGTTATTGACACCTTCAGTTTTGTTGAGAGCGACGGTTCTACTGAGGCTAGTAAATGAAAGAAAAATGAGAAGATTAAAAGTAAAACTATTGTTTTAGGGGCTTTGATTTTTCTTATGTAACTAAATAAGGTGTTTTTATGCCATAGGTGGCAAACAAGCAAACGTACCGCTTATCGTCAGCGATCACGCGAACAGACATCTCATACACGTTGCCGACCCTTATAGACTCTATAGACTAGACAACCCTTTGTCAAGTCTGGTGATAGATGGCAAGAAAACTGACTATGAGGGAATCTGCACACCAAAGTTGCCGACCCACCGACACAGCTCGCCACCAAGCTCGCTAGTGCGTGTGTTGTTTTTAATATGGTCTCCGACATTAATAAACATAGCCGCAGAAACAATGTCGGTGGCTGTCAACAACTTTAGTCTATACGGTTTAACGTTTACGTTTCAAAACCAAATACAAATTCAAACTCAAAATACGAGTATGTAATTATATTCTTTAGACTTAGGTAATTATATGCACTTAGAATCGTCAGCTTTTACAATAATTAATTTATTGTAATTTCATAAATAAATTCAATTTTTTTTCTAATTTTGTTTTGTTAATTTTAGGCTTATATAGTTATTTTTTTTTAAATTAAACATTGTGTTAATAAATTCCAATACTGTCATAATTAAATTCCAAAATTTGTTAGCTGCAAAGTTAAAGGTACGCATAGGTAATAATTAATAATAAATAAATTCGGGACACTTGCACACACGGTCAACTGACTCCAAACTAAGCAATGCTTGTACTATGGCTGCCAGAGACTGCCAGACTGACCAGATATACATACTTAGATATTTTTAAAAACATACTTAATTATATATTAACACCCGGACATAGAACAAGCACAAATGTTCATCACAATGAATGTTTACTGTAGGTGGGAATTGAAGGTAGATAGAGAAAATTTAAACCAGAACTGCTGAATGCAGTGACCAAAAATTTTTGAATAATTCAAATTTAGATGAAATGCGGCCAGTATTATTTCTGTAATTTGAGCTCACAATGATTTAGAACAAGTACTTTAGGCACTCGTAGTATTCATTAATGACCGCGCTACAGAATTTATTCCGTGTCGAGGTAAAAATGTGGAGAATGTGCATGGTTTGTTGATTTATGGTTTAGGCGGACATTTTTCCCGTTAATGAGGGTTTAAAAAATGAAAACGTGCGCTCGTTTTTTCCAACTCTCCTTTTTGTGAGATTTTTATTATCGCAAGAGAAAAAAGGTGTCAGTTCAATGATAATTGTTAATTATGTATGTAGGAATACATTTCAGTTCATCCTCATAATCTGTCAAATTGATTACATAACATAAGCCTTTCATAAGGCTGCACATCGCAGCCTCCTCGGGGGAAAGGAGGGGCAGAAAGGCAGAGATGTACAACACCCACACTTCGCCGGACGATATTCAGTCCCAAGGGCGAGCCTGTCGCCATACACCGAACTCTAGTCATATAGCAGATGACATACTCGTACAATACGCACATATGTTCACACAACGAACAAATTGGTACGTGCCTTCGGCTGGGTCCGAACCCACTCCCTCTGGCTTGAGAGGTGAGTCTTCTCCGACTGGGCTATCATCGCTTCTTATTTATTAATTTACTCTTAAATTGCTGTATCTACTCAGATAGCATAATTGTAGAACACTAAAATAATTACATTCTTTATCAGTGTTTGACGTCTACGATAATCAAATGTTACGTAATATAAAAAACAATGTAAGTAAATGAAAATTCACCGCACGCAAGCTCCTCTATGATATTAGCCAGGTTTCCCTAATTTATTTGATAGTTCGCCTCTACCGCGGCAACGAAACTGTATTGTTTGGTGCTACTTTGAACTTTTGCACTGTAAATCAGGAACGCTATTGTGTGTTAAGCTCGTTGTAAGACTAAGAGTTAAAAGTTTCTTATGGAATATTAAAAGCCTGTTGCTACGGATCCATCCGTTCAGAGTTTAAGTAACTTTTCGTAGGAAGAAGGGTCGCCTCTCCAGCCGATACGAGCTAATCGGGTTCGATGCCTGCCAAATGTTGAGACTGTGATTATTGTGATATGTACTACAAACAGTACATACTCGTATCACTATAATTACGGTCTTTTTACCCGACTGCGCAAGAAAGAGGGTTGTGTTTCTGTAGCGTATGTATGTGGGTATGTATGTTTGTATGAGGTTTCTTTGGCACGCTTCACAGCCTAAACTGCTTGATGGATTTCGACATGTAAGGTGTCATTTTGAATCATCTTGATAGAGGAAGTGACATAGGGTACAACATTTTGAAGTCGGGTTTTTTGTTTTTCTTTAAATAATGTTACTTGTTATTTCTCACCGAAGAGACACCAAGGATGATTGAGCAGTTATCCATCGCGCTGGCAAAGAGCGGGTTGGTGGACGTCACAAATGTCTTTCGAATTATTGATCTAGTTAATTCTAGAACATGTCAGTTTTCTCACGATGTTTCCTTCGCCGTAAGAGCACATGCCAAATTTAAATCCACATAAATGTTTCTACAAGAGAAAAGTTGGCATATTGGTGCATGGCTAGGATCTACCTTTAGACCTCCGGATCGGAAGAAACGGTTCCCCCCACTCGGCCTACACAGCTTAAGAGCTATATTGGTCGAGTGTGGTGGCGCGTTCCATAACAAAAATGAATACGTCAAAAGGTAACAAAGGCAGTGCACGGCCAGGATCTACCTTTAAACCTCAGGATCGGAAGAAGCGGTCCCCCCACTCGAACTACACAGCTTAAGAGCTGTGTTGGTCGAGTGTAGTGGGCCGCGATCTACACCAAAAATGAATACGTCAAAAGGTAACAAAGGCAGTGCACAGCCAGGATCTACCTTTAGACCTCAGGATCGGAAGAAGCGCTCCCCCCCACTCGGACTACCCAGCTTAAGAGCTGTATTGGTCGAGTGTGGTGGCGCGTTCCATAACAAAAATGAAAACGTCAAAAGGTAACAAAGGCAGTGCACAGCCAGGATCTACCTTTAGACCTCAGGATCGGAAGAAGCGCTCCCCCCCCACTCGGACTACAAAGCTTAAGAGCTGTATTGGTCGAATGTAGTGGGACTCGATCTACACCAAAAATGAATACGTCAAAAGGTAACAAAGGCAATGGACGGCTAGGATCTACATTTAGACTTCGGGATCGGAAGAAACGGTCCCCCCACTCGGCTTACACTGCTTAAGACCTGTATTGGTCGAGTGTGGGGGCGCGTTCCATAACAAAAATGAAAACGTCAAAAGGTAACAAAAGCAGCTTTCCTCTATCTATCTCCACTTCATTACTGCAGCATCCAGACTACATGGAGCTGACGTTAGCCTCTTTATTTATTCATTCTCCGCAGCGCTGGATTAAAACATTGAGGTTGTAATTTTCCCGGCAGAATCACCACATATAAAATTAACCGCATGTCGCTTTGTTCTGTTGTATTCGTTTGTGTTAGTCTAGGAGTGCAGAGGAGGTTAGATACTTATAAATACAAATACAAATATATTTATTATCAAACCATTTGCATAATATCCAAACACTGTGGACCCCGCACTTGGAAAACCCAGTATCGCGGGCGTCCACTTGAACGTCTTTACATCAAATGAATGGCTTATTTTATAATTCTTTATCATTGTTTTGCTTGTTTGAGGGGCTAGGCGTTTGACTTCAGCTTTATATTTACGATTGTCTTTTGTTTCCTCTGGATATAATTAACCTTTCTGTCATGTGATGAATGAAATGAAGGTAATGATGTTTATCACGTACCTATCGATTACATCTATAGAAACAACCCCATCAATAGAATCATCATAGAATTATCATAATTAAATCATAGAATCAAAACCAACCCAGCTGTTCAAGATTGAATAAGTTTACAAATGTATGTCCAATATCGAAACCATCTTAAAGTAAACAATGACAAAATTTTAAAAAAAAAAGATTGGCTTAAGATTTTAATTAACTGATTAATTAGCCGAGATTCAAGCGGCAGGTATCAACGGCTCCACCATTGAGGGCTTTTAATTAAAAGCTTCTCCTTCCTAATTGTGCCGGCGCTTTAAGCTGTGTACAGATTGCCACATTTTGTGAGCCACGACTATAAATCTTAAGAAGGGTACAGACGAGCAAGTCTACTTGCAGACTTATGGACTAGGACACACGTTAACTTGTTTCATGTCAAAATGCAGCTGGCTAAATCAAACATCAGCTACGCTTGGCAGCTTCTCCCAACGTACGGAACCGCCAATTTTACGGGGACACAAAGTAGTTTATGTGTTAATTAAAGGTATAGGTAAGCTACCATTATACCAAGTTGCAATCAACTTTCGCAATTAAAATGTTATTGTGATAAAAACTAGCAAAAAGTGGAGATCATGCGGAACGCATGGTATAATAATATACTCGGTATGGCGTTCCGAGTCAAAAATGGTAACCAAGGCGACACGTAGTGACGTCAATCAATGCGAGACCGCAATATGTAAAACAAATTCGAAAGAGACGATGACGAGTGACGTCATTACGTGTTTGTACTCCCTGAATGCTAGGCCTTGTTTTTTTTTAATCATGGTAGATCGCAAAGTCACGAAACAAGAGAGTAAAAAGGATTATCTCAGATATCTCAAACATAATAATTTAAATTATTCATGACCATGGATACTCGTCCTTCAGTCGGATTCTTAGTAATAGTTTTTCCTTCAGTAACAGATGATGGGATGATGATGATGAGGTGATGATGAAGACGATGAATCCCTCCCCTTTCCCCATTCCAGTAAAGTTATGGATACTTTACTGAAACTTTAAGTGAAGTTTTGTAGAGAACACGAAAAATCGCGTTTCGCGATGTTTGTATCATTTGCCCACACTCGTGCACGTTGACGAACCGGTAAACGTTAATAATCCACCATTATTACACTTTAACACTCGAAGAATCACAAGTTTTAGAAAATAATACAAAAACACGACACCATCTTTTCGGTTCCCGCCAAAACTCCCCTATCTCAAACATAAATCTGTTGAGTTGCCAATAAAGAAATCAAGAACATCCGACAAATATCAATAATAATTTGCAATATCATATACGAGTCCCGACATAGAATCAGAATCACATATTCAGTACTCCCAGACGCTAGAACCTAATAGGGCCGTCAAAGCTTTGAACTGGTAGTGTCAATTATTCACAAGGTAAGCCCCCGGAGTGTACCGTACGGCTCCGTTCGTTTTTGTGCGAACTCAGTGTCTCAGGACGTGCCTTGCTTTAGGAAACAACAATAGAAATTCAGAAAGAATATTTCGGCTATCATAAAAGTAGTATAACTTTACTATATGGCAGATGTCGAATTTTGAGACTTGTCCCCAAATGGAATATTAGATAGCGGAGGATTCAAAGGTTGGCGCGTTAGTAAGAAGGTTTTTAGACTTTTTAAAGTATTTTTATTAAGTACCTACCCATCGTGAATTTAATGGTAAGTACAAAGTTTATTGAGGCGTAGACAACACCGTATATAGTTTCCACTTAAGTCTAAGTAAAATACCTAGTTGCTATAATTATTTAATTATTAAGCGTACGGGCTGTTGGTCCCATCCCATAGCTTGTTAAATCCAACCATTATAACCATTGAGTAACCGACAACCAATAACCCTATATTTATTTACGGTAATAACACTATTTAGGAAAAATAAAAAGGAACTTATTTGAGCATAATTTATATTTAGCGACAAACTTTCCTCAACTCTGCATGATGCCGATTACATTGCGTGTTTTGTATGCTTGCTCAATTCTTTTACTGTCGCTATTTGTAACAAAGCTTACAATGTACCGTAGGCCTGTATCAAGTCTTGAAATATCTCTAGCCGTTATTGAGGTAGACTAATGGAAGGTCGTTTTTCTTCAGAGACATGTGACTTAGGCTTTATTTGCATTCATCAATCTGCGGAGTTCATACATCAGCTTGATCTATTACGAATACGTACCTACATTAGATATTGTTTCGTTGATTAAAAAACAAACGCATGTCTCTGAACCTTATGTTCACTAAAATTTAACACGGCGATTATATGCGTAACCGTATCAATAAACATAACTTATTGAATAGCTGTCAAAAACAGACGGTTAACATGTCAAATCACCATGTGCCTTTGGTATTGCTGCGCTGAGTATTTTAGAGGTATATTACAAAAGAAAATGCATTGCTTAGAAGAAGGCAAACATATAATTCTTCTATGTACCTATATTTTAAATAGTTTTTTACACTTACGCAAATAACATAATCTTTTACCAATTCAATCCTTTATTACAGCATACGCGCACAAAGTAAAATATTAAAAGCCAGACGAGAACTTTTTGAAATAAAATACATTACTTACATTTGCACAAAAATACCATTCTGCTGTATCACCATTTTTTAGATTGAAAATCACGATCAAAGACATGTGACATGTGCCGTGCAGTTCATTACTTCTACTTCACATACCTACCTCTGACGAATAATTTCGAGATCGACGTTTTTCAAACTTCACAACTTCTTAACGCAAAAAAATGGTTTACGTTCCCATTCATAATTATAATATGTACCAAAACATTTATTACCTAGTTGTATTCACTTATAAGTACACATTCATTTTAATCTTTCTCTCACATTTTTAAGACGATAACTCCTGCTTATGCACATAAATAATTGCCTCCATTACACCGTATGGAATCCCAAATTAATAACGCAGATGCCTGAAGTACAGCATTCGGCTGCTTTATTTTCGTCCACGACACAATAGGTAATTGAGGCGTCTGTTTAGCTTCAGAATTCCTGTTGCGTTAGATGTAATTATACCATGAACAAGATTTACGTGTTCGCTTGCTCAGATAGCTGGATTTAGTAGACTATCTTGTGATGTTAGTGCAGTTGTACTGATGACATTTATAATTACATGAGCTATAGTTTGTGTTTGTGTGTGATTGTTAACATACGTGAGCATGAAGTCATAAGTCTTATCATCATCAGTCAGTCATCTCATCACAAAATATTGTAAATGTGAAAGCTTGAAAGGTGTGTGTTTACACAGGTAACATAAGTAGGTAAAATTGTTTGAAAATATAACATATCATATCGTCACGCCCTTCCCCCGAGGGGGGACACTTCGCCGGACGATATTCAGTCCCAAATGTGACAGGGGGCGAGCCTGTCGCCATACACCGGGCTCCAGTCATGTAGCAGATGACATACAATACGCACATATGATCACACATTGAACAATTTTGTGCGTGCCGTCGGCTGAGTTCGAACCCTCTACCTCCCGTTCCCGTTCCGCTCTCTTAACATCTCTCTAAAACATCTCCGCTCCCGTTTGAAAATATTATGTATTCTAAAAAATACAATCTAGTGGCTCTATGAACTGGGGACTTCGTGGTCAACGTCTGTCTTCTACAGTCTACAGGTCGCATTCCTGAACCAATTCTCTTGAAATTATGAGGTTCGATAATTATACAAACTTCTAGATAGCAGCCTATTTGGTAAAAGATTCGCCTCTCAAGCCAGCGGGTTCGAACCCAGCCGACGGACCAATTTGTTCATTGTGTGATCATACGGCGTATTGTATGTCATCTGCTACATGACTGGAGCCCGGTGTATGGCGACAGGCTCGCCCCCTGTCACATTTGGGACAGAAAATCGTCCGGCGAATTGTGGGTGTTGTATTACACCTCTACCAGCCCCCTTGGGGAAAAGGCGTGACAATATGTTATGTTTTATGCCAAGTCAGTTATGGAAAAAAAATACATATCTCCGCAATTTTGAAAAAAATCCAGAAACTGCCTCGACAAAATTTATATACAATTATCGAGCCTTCTCACAAAATTTCAAGAGAAACGGTTAATAAATGCGACCTGTAGAAGAAAACAAAGATCCGGATAAAATTCGGACTTGCGAAAGCATTTTTGACGAAGCTAAAGCAGAGACGCTTCGCTCGCCAATGCTCACTACGCTCGCTCAGTCGATTCTAAAGCGAAAGTGAATCTATTTGTGACGCCTTCACGCTCTAACTACTCAACCGGTCATTTTGAAATTTTGGATATACGGTTCGAGGGGTACAGAAAAGGACTAGGCTGTCTTTCATCCTGAAAAATCATACAAACTTCTTTATGCAAAGTCAGTTTTTGAAAAATTAATAATTTTACCGCAATTTTCTAGAAACTGCCTTAACCAAATTTTTATATAATTATCTGAATCTAAGAAATCTGTGGGAAAGCCGCGGGGCGCAGCTAGTGGTTAATACATATTAAGTACTTTAATGAACTAAATAAAGTTATTAAGAAAACCTGTAAAGAAAAAAGACTAATTTGTAAAACAAAGTTACTTATTAATTAGATTTAATACGAGCATTGTAAAGGGGTAACAAGTAAAGTTAATTATTTAACAATCTTACATCGTACTTTTGCTGTAAACAAAGCATCTTCGGAATACAAGTTTGTTTTGTGTGTTTTAATTACGAAAATTTTGTTATAATCCAGTTTCTTGTAAAACAAAATTTTAATTAGTACTAACTTGCGCTAACACTGTGAGTTTGCCCCGAATTTAGTTCTTTTGTTATAAATAGGTCTAAAAGTTACTTGAACACTGGAAAAGATCACTCTTAGTGATAATGCCGCCCGTTGATACACTACAGTATAATTTTTAACTGTTTAAGTTTAACTGTTCTAGTTTAACAAAACAAAAGAATACTGTCATATCCGAAGGCCATTATTTAATTACAATTATAATATGTATTTAAGTGCAAAATTTGTATTTTTATTCATTACTAGCTGACCGTACTAGCGAACTTACTACCGCCATTTCTATTTTTAAAATTCCTAAATTTTCTTTTATACAAACCCTGTCCTGACAATAAAGAACGCAAGAAAAAAAATATTATGCAAATTAGTGCAGTCGTTCGCAAGTTTTACGCGAACATACATTTCGGCGATTCATTTTTATTTATATACATTTACGTCACAGGTTAGTACTTATTAAGAACTAGCTGCGCCCCGCGGTTTCACCCGCGGTTAAAAAGTATCCTATGTGCTATCCTAGACTATAATCTATCTCTGTGCCAAATTTCATCTAGATCTGTTCAGCCGTTCTGGCGTGAAAGAGTAACAAACATCCATACATCCATTCTTAAAAACTTTCGCGTTTATAATATTAGTAGGATAGGATTAAACAGCGGCAATCTGTAAAAAAAAAATCCATCGCATCACGTCTCAATCCGTGGCCAATAAATCGATCGGCACAATGAAAACGTTCCAGATAATCCTGCCAGCTGTTACTAACCAAATAAACCACATTGACTTACACCGTCGTTCTCAGTAGCGTACAAAAATTAGAGTTCATATTCATGCTATTATAGAACGGTTAAGTATGTAAAACATAGCCTTTATATTGAGCCCGCATATTGAGTCCGTTAACAGACGTTACTTCGCCACTGCCCTTGTGATTTAAAAATATAGCCCACCCTATATACATACGTACCTACTTAGGGTTGGGTATTTTCTTCGTAAGCCAGTGAAGTTTGTCAGCAACAAGTGCTTAGACTTTGTCATATTAGAGAGTATACCGACATAATATGTTCGTTTGACTGCCTCGGTGGCTCAATCGGTTATGAACCTGCCTTCTGAGCTAGGGGGCGTGAGTTCGATTTTTTTACCACCTAGGGCAAACATACATGTTTGTTCTATGTCTGGGTGTTAATATATGTGCATATATTTAAAAGTATTTATGTATTACATCTGCCTCTGGCCGCCATAGTACAAGCTTTGCTTAGGTTGGGGTCAGACGACCGTGTGTGTAAGTGTCCCGAATATTATTATTTTATATTATTATAACAAAGGTAGGTATCGTACAGGTACTATGGTTAATATTCTTTCAAGTTAATAAACAGACATACATACATATAAAGCGGTTAAAACTGGAAAGTACATAGATCTCATGATAACGAAAAACACGGGCCAAACAGCATCTTCTACATGTTGATTGAACCATATTCTCCGCAGATCAGTAGAATATGAACTTCTCATACCAATAGTTACACCAAGTGACCGGACAAAGCAACGATGTACCTACATCATAAAAGCCAATAGACAAACTTCGATTCGAGAAAGATTCGACACACCGACAACTGTTCAAGCAGCATTGTCGGGAACAAACCCGTCCGAAACAGGGATTAATAAAATCAGAACGTAAAAGATATCGTGCGGGTCCAAAGTTTCAAATACACTTAGCGGCGAGGGTATCCGTAAAGTTAAACAAGGCTACTTGGAGGATGTCAGTCGATAAAGATGAGTATCTATTGATATCCACCGTTTCGGGGACAGTCTGGCTAATCAGGCTACCTTTGAGTAGGTTACTGCAAATAAGTTGGGCTACTCTTAGCGGGATAAAGATTACACACGACTTTGGTGTGGTGTCAATGTAGTGTAGCTCATACAAATAAGCTTATTTGTATTTAACGTCACATATAATATTCTCTATGCAAGTACAAATGCAATAAAAAATGATTAAGTTGAATATGATTATGACTAAAGCCTGCACCTGTACAAGGTGCAAACTTCTTTAAGAAATTTGGTTATGAAATACTTACCTGAATGTACATTTTTTTTTATAAAGAAAAGGTCAACATTTGACCAACAACTTCTGATGACCTTTGGCCTGATGTGAAGTGACATTGTGGCCTAAGATGAAGCACGAAGATAGCTCTCTGGCCTTGAAGATACCTAGGTTGTATTTAGTCGGAAAAACAGATGGTGGCAAACGATTCCAGTCCCTAGCCGTTCGTATTAAGAAGGTAGAGAAACAGAAGTAGAACAGTATTTTGAAAAGGATATGGATTAGTGATGAGTTTCAAGCACCAGCTCCGTGGCCGCGTCTCCTGCGTCAGGTAGCCCAGCACCACCGGCACGAAGCCAGGGAAGGGCAAGCTCGGGCCCCCCGAGCTCTCCGTACTCAGTCCCCCTTCCGAGTCCGACTCCCCCCCATCGGACCCTGTACCCCCCTCAGAGTCCGACTGGGGCCCCCCCTCTCGATACCCGTAGTAAGGCATTTCTCCCGACATCCACTTAACTTATAAGCTCATTGTATCACTTAATTGTCTTATCACTTCACCATTTTAACAGGTTCAACTATACAAGTAGGTGTCCGTTTGTATTCGTAAGGAATGTTTTGATTGCCCGGAGATAGATGCGCGAGCGCACGCCATTATTGAGCTGAAGACGCGAGGAGAGGAAAGTAATCTGAAACAAAAGAAAGAAAACGTAAGTTTACATTTATTTTTATACTTTAAATTTTTAGGCCTCTACGGAAAACTGGAAAACCAGGGTTGCCAACAGTTAGTACTATGCTGAGTTGGGGCCAATTTATGCCAAAAATGTCTTTTCAGTATGCTGTAAATTTCGAACTTTCTCCGTTAAACCGCTGCCGTCCAAACACAAACAATCAAAATTAAAAATTCATCTATCCAAATTTTATCTGTGTTCCAAAGTTTCTCCAAGTGAATAATTTTACTAAACAGATGCCCGTCACTGAAAACGTTGTAGGGTCAACTGGGGCAAATGCGTCTTTCGAGAGTTACGGACACACCCTTCACAAAAAAGGCGCCATCTGTATCTTTTTTTATCTTTAATTTCAATAATCTGTACAAGATGGCGTTAGTTGCCTTATTTGTGAAGGGTTTGTCAGTAATTCTCGAAAGACACAATTGCCCCACAAACGCATTTTCCGCAGTTGACTTAGCCTTAGAATAGTTACTAGTACAGTGTTTTATCTTTTTCAATCGAGATAAAAATTTCGAAGAAGATTATTTATTTAATTATACATTTATATATTAAGATAAGCCAACAGCGCACGTATTAAAAATACAATAAACGTTATCATGGTTTCAATCTGATATGTACATGAGCCAATTCTAGGCATACACAACTTGTTTTTTAAAAACTAGTTAACAACAAATAAACTTAAATTAAAATAAAGAGAGTAAGGGAAATTAAAAATTCAGTAACTTATTCTACGTAACTAACACTTCGGCAACTTCCTTCTTGAGTCTCAAGGAGCCAGAGAAAATATCCACATTACTACTTATGTCGTTGTAAATAGAACACATTACAACCTTATAAGATACATACGAGTACAAGATTAAAAGAAAAGAAAAGACTGAACACCATTCCGAAGCTTTACAAAAATTTATTAGTAAGGGAGTAAATACGAAGGTCTCATTAACAGCTCCACAGCGAACTGAATTAAAAACCAAACTCCCCAAAACAAAACCTTTAAGGAAAAACAAAACTTTTACGGCGTCGAGATGAAAACTCTTTGTGCAGTAGAACGCAGCTCGTTTACCGACGGACGTAGAACGGTTTTGGACACAAACAAAAATTTTACAACCGGTAATTATGTCGTAGCGTCCGCTTGGAACGTGTGGCCACAGCCAAATTGCTAACGTGGTAATTTTATACCGATACCGAGACTAACGTCGCAGTTTTGTGAACATTAAAACGATGCGAGATTATTAACACGTTTGACGCGGATGAGGCCTAATTGACTTCTAGGTACTCCATTCGCACGTTTTGATACTTCCCGCTAAAAAACAGGAGTTTGAGCCCTGATAATATCCATCCTCTCGATACCTATATAAAGTAATGTGAAATTGATATAGGCCTTCATAAACGCACTCAGATACTTACAGGGCACATATGACCTAATGAAATAGGCATTCAATTTCGTGAGCGCCTATTAACAGGTTTTCACTAGATATATGTCTGGGTTTAGGAGCGTGCGCTGTTCGCGGTTGTGTAACAACCCTAGCTCGTAAACAGCTATCCTTCACTATAAATTCCCTAGCACTTCGAATAATATGGGCTCTTCAGACTACGCATTAAAATATCGTATCTTCGCTTTCCTCACACAGATCCCGCCACACATCGCAGTATGAGCCTGTCGCTACGTGTCAATGTACAAAACTATGTAAAGTAAAATACGTGTTTTCTGTACTGAATAAATTCGATTAGCGATATAGGAATCAATTAAGCTGCTCTAAGCATTTACAACTTACCTACATCGTGGGGCAAATAGAAAACAGTACGAAAGAAACCCCATATGTCTAGCCTAGTCTGAAAAGACCTTTAACTTTTATGAATCTTAAGTATCGCGAATCGGAATGGCCTTAATATTTTTTTGATTTAATTCTAGAGGCGTAAAAGGGGTTGGAGTTACGGAATCCCCAGTAAAATAAATATCATTCGCAGTAACGTAGTCGGTTCCCAGTTTATTACGCCATATTTTACAGATACTGGAGGCATTGCAATAAGTAATAAAATTGCCAAAACGTGAGTTACGCTCGCTTACCGAGAGTTCCGTAGTTAAGTAATTCTAAAGTATTAAAGAGTGCCTTAGGCTTTTCATTTGGTACATCTCTCTAAAAGCTGATCTACATTGAAAATATTACTTTTAATATTTATGAAAGTTATCACATTTTTTTTTTCATTATTCTAAATTTTGCCGCCGAGAAACTTCGATCAATTTGTTATAAAAAAAAAATCTCACATATTTAATTAAGTAACTATGTAAACCAGAAAAAAATTACAATTTTAGTAAAATATGTATGTTAAGAAGGAGAAAATAAATGTTGTAAATACCGAACATCTTATTGGGTGTTAGTGGTAAGCTTTGAGACTCAAGCATTTAGTTTCAGAAATTCTTCTAGCTGAAAAATGTGTGGGGAAAAGTTATTTATACCCATGTCAAGATTCAAGTAGACAACTGGAACTTCTGAGACAATCGGAATCGGGTCTGACATCTAAACGGGTGGATATCGCAACCAAAACGAGAATTCCGGATTCCTATATAACTAAGAACGTATCTATAGCTTTTTTTAAAACTTTTGTGACACCGAACCCTGCAACGAATAACTTTAAAAAAAAAACACAAATATTATTCTAAATATAAAACTAGCTAAAAAAATCACACGCGACTTCGTTCGTGTTTACTCAGTAAATAGTATCCAAAACCCTTTGTCCTGATTTACTGTACCAGGGACCCTATTCGGAGATATGAGATTTTCATCTCACTTTTTTCGTCCTTGTTACTCTCGTTTGAAACGTCATAGGTGTGAAAGTGACCAAGATAAAATCTCATCTCATCTCACGCGTAGGAATAGCCCCACTGATTATCAAATTTGAGCAAGATTGGTTCAGCCGTTTAGCGGTGAAATGCCTACAGACAGACAGACAGAGTTACTTTCGATTTTATAATTTTAGTATAGATATATTGTATATGAAAATAGAATACTAGCTGTTGCCCGCGACTTTGTTCGCGTATACCCAGAAAATAGTATTTAAATACCTTCCTCCTGATCTACGAGTACAATACAAAAACTCTTTATCGACATCAAATACAAAATAAATCAAAACTAAACACTCAAAAATAAAGGCGCAATGGGCGGTCTTATCGCTTAAGAGCGATCTCTTCCAGATAACCTTTGGATAGAAAAAGAACATTATGATTAAGCATGGACGGTGGTGTGTGCTAAAGAAAATAATAATAATATACTGTACCTTATTTTCAAATTTGAGCAGGTTCCGTTCAGCCGTTTAACGGTGAAATGTTTAACTTTATTTAATTTTAATTATTTTAATTCCAACTTATTTAATATGTTTATGTAATATGTATGTTTTTTTTTAAGTTAGTAATATTCTTTAACATAATGAATGATGTAACCATAAAACGCACGCTACCTTTAAAAGATAGCACATTAAGTTAAAATAGTTCGTAAGTTTAAATTATAAAAGTATTGACGTAGTTATCATTGCGAAGCCATAATAAATAAAATTTTAAAAAAAAATGCCTACAAACAGACAGACATCAGAAATACTTTCGATTTTATAATATTAGTAAAGAAATATGTATAAATATTTTGGTATATTATTTTTAACCAAAATATACAACATCTGTACAGAACATTCAAATTGAAAACGCAAGAAAAATATGAAGATATGAAATGACGGTCATATTTCACAAACCGCCGCTCGTTTTAGTTGAAGAATTACGGTGAAAGGGTGGGATCAAACTCGCGTTTGTAAAAATGCTTTTGCGTTTGTGAAATTTGCTTTATGTTCTTAAATAAATAAATATATCTTTATGTTCTGATTTAAAACACAGGAATTACTCACGTACGATTCAGTCGATTATTCCGACTATAGTTTCAACCGCATTCGGCGGTTTTCATCAGGGCGAGTGCGCGCGCGCGGCTGCGTCTCGCATAGCACTGTAGTGCTATGCGAGACGAAGAGAGAAGTGCTATGAATGCGGTTGAAACTATAGTCGGAATAATCGACTGAATCGTACGTGAGTAATTCCCGTGTTTTAAATCATAATGTGTGAAAACCACGTCAGTTTCCATAATAAAATCTTTATGTTCTCGTAGACTCTCTATCAGACATGACAAAGATTTTACTGACTTTGACTTTTTAGACACTAGACGTTTTCGGAGGTGGACCTTTTGATACTGGACGTTTTAGGACGTTGTACATTGTTAGATTGGACGTAATGAGACATGGACCGTTTTAGCAAACTAGAGATAAGACACTGTCAGCTTGAACGCTCCTAATGTTGTTGATCTCGTAGTTTATATACAATAAGAGGTTGCCGCCTGCAAAAATAAATATATATATTTTTTTAAATATTCTGGACACTTTTTGCACACACGGTCATCTGACCTCAAACTAAGCAAAGCTTGTACTATGGCTGCCAGAGACTAATATACATCCATACTATATTTTTAAATACAAACTTGAACAGATAACAACACCCAGACATAGAACTAACACAAATATTCATCACATGAATGTTTGCCCAAGGTGGGAATCGAACCCACGCTCCCACGCTCAGAAGGCATGTTCACTACCGACTGAGCCACTGAGGCAGTCAAAAAAAAATGTAGAACATGGTAATATAGGTTAATTTAATATTTAGGTTAGTTGAGTTAATAATAAACATAGCATCATCCAAACATGGATAACGTAAACACAAAAAATCGAATTAACTGTATCTCGGTAACACTTCACCTACTCTCGTTAAACGAAGTGCTTTTAGCAAACTGCGTGAAGGTAAGCATGAAAATTAACTCAAACCAACAAACAAAGCAACATCACCCTTAGACAATATGAAAATAAAGCTCAAATTAAAAAGAAGATTGCGGAGCTTGCGTTCAAGACTAAAACATCGGTTTATGAAAGGAAAGAGGCCATGTACGTACGGAATTATGGGCATAACCGTATGTGTGATAACGCGCAAAATTGTGCGCAATGAATATCGTATCAGAATGAATATTTAAGGAAAGCCCTTGAAGGGAAACGATCTGAGAAGCAAATCTGAGAAATGCGTGCGATTATAGAAGAAGCGATCCCTAAGGGGCTATTAAACCATAGAACGCTTTGTTCCGGCTCTGGAGGCTTTTGCGATTCCTACAAATATTACATCGAGACGGCGACTTTTGTTCACCAAGGACCCAGCATCACCGTTTAAATACGATACGTTTCTTATACTTATAATGAAGTGGTATTAGAAGCTAGGGATAATTTAATCACACTAATATCATAAAGGCGAAAGTTTGTGAGTGTGTAAGTGCGTATGTGAGACCACTAATCCGCAAACGTAATGGACGCTGAGCAATTCGATTAAGTGGTGATACTCGAAAAACAGCTGGTAATGTTTGGAAAAGAGAATGCCAAGTAGTATGCCTTGGATCAGTTGGCTGTAAGTAATGAGTTACTTACATCGTACTTACTTGTACATACCTGTTTCGCCAATCTCCGTATACTTTCGGAGATTGACGAAACAGAATTGACTGCCTCGGTGGATCAGTTGGTAGTGAACCTGCCTTCCGAGCTGGGTTTTGCGAGCGAGTTTGATTGCCACCTAGGGCAAACATTTATGTGATGAACATTTGTGTTTGTTCTATGTCTGGATGTTAATATGTATTTAAAATTATCTAAGGATGTATATCAGTCTCTGGCAGCCATAGTACAAGCTTTGCTTAGTTTGGGGTCAGGCGACCGTGTGTGGAAGTGGCCCGAATTAAAAAAAAGAGGTGAAAGGCGAGTGTGGATGGACAAGTTGGTCAGGGTCTACCTAGGCGCACGTATCTCGACCAAATCGAAGACGTCTTAAAGAAAGGCCAGGTCAATAGTACCCGTAACCGCTAACCGACGAGCGTGTTTGAAAAGACTCATGAAATTGTCCATCCAAAGGTTACCTGGAAGAAATCGCTTTAGGCGATAAGGTCGCCCTTGTACTGCCGAAACATGTATTTTATAGTTTTTAGGCTTTTCATGTAGTTTTTGGTGTGCAATAAAGTTATATTGTATTGTATTGTATTGTATTGTAAATTGGAAGAAGCGAAAGATGTAGGAAGTGGAGAGAAGTGGTATCTGCCTACCCCTCTGGGAAAAAGGCGTGATTATACTTATGTATGTATGTATATGTTTGTACAACACCTAAACAACATTAGCTGATAAAGGTTTATTACTACACCTACACTTCGACGATATTTAGTCCCAAATGTGACAGAAGCAATTGACCTGTCGCCATACATCGGGCTCCAATTATATCGCATACATAACATGCATTACATTTTTTTTTATAATGAAAATAAGTAATGATTCTACGAGACCGTTAACATGAAAATCAAGCTTTACAATTTTACAATCTACATAAAATCTTATACAGAAACGAGTAGACACTAGTTCTAAAAAGCTGTCGAAAAAACTAACACGCGCAGTTTAGATTTATAAATACTAAAATAAAGTTAACGAGCATATTAAAAATAATTTAAGACCTTCACGACAAATTAATAAAGAGATAAATATTAAAATCAGTATGATAGTAGCAGTTGTGAGAACATCAAAGCTGATGAGAATGTGGATGTAAAAAGTTGAAGACTTCATTGATGTGTTCAAAGTAATACTCGTATAGCGGGTGTCTTGCAAAACATATTCGTCTTTCATACTACAAACTCTATCTATCCTCTCCATCCTAAGGTTGCCTGGAAGAGATCGCTTTTAGTGATAAGGCCGCCAGTTGTTACACTGTTTAATAAGTTTTATCATTATTTTTCTCTTGTTGTTTTGTTATCTGTGGTGTGAACAATAAAGAGTTTATCTATCTATCTATCTATCAAACTACTACGTACGTAATTCAAGCTACGTTCCGTATACGTTCTTTTTTAGCTGACTGCGCAAGAAGGAGGGTTATGTTTTTCGAGTGTATATTTTTGGGTATGTGTGTATGAGATTTCTTTGGCACGCTCTACAGCCTAAACAGCTTGATGGATTTCGACATGTGAGGTGTCATTTGAATCGTCTTGATAGTGGAAGTGACATGGGGTACAATATTTTGGAGTCGGGTTTTTTTTTTTCTTTTAATAATGTTACTTTTTAAATAAAATGTTGTTTTTCTGCTATATTTAATTAATTTGGGTTTATCATGCTATATTTAATTAATTTGGCCGTATGTTTTTCAAACTAGTAAACAATCTTGAAGAGATCCTACTTACTTACAATACCTGCAAATTCTGTACTGCTAAAACATTTAAGTATCTATATGTAGGATCAGTTTGGACGTGAAATTTCAACTTTATACCAGACGAGCTGCACCGCAAGATTTTACCCACAGTCCCACAGGAATCGTAAACTTTTTCGTGACTATAGACAATAGACAAATATTTAATTGTAGCAAAAACCCAAAATAAAATAAATTAAAAATTACACAATTAAAAAAACATAGTTTTTGCCACAAACAGGTCCCAGCTCAGCATAATGCCGGCTGCTGTAGATAACCAGTGTTGGTCTTCCGTTGGAACCGGCAGGTGACGTCACGTGCAGACGTCGAGCAATATGCACGGCAAAAATAATTACAAAAACAATTAAATTAAAAAAGACTTACACAAACAAAACTGAAAATTTAAGACAATACCAAAATACATACTAATATATTATAAGTACTCTGTGTCCTTTTCTGTATCCCTGACCACGTGTACGCAAATTTTTTTTGGTGATCGGTTGAGTAGAGATCGTGGGAAAGCGTAACAAATAAACAAACGAACAAACTCACTTTCGCATCTATAATATTAGTTGCTTAAGTAGCTAGCCAAACTATTTAAAGTTCATGTCAGAAATCACAACTAAAAGGATAATGTGAAGAAGGTATGGTAGGTGCAGTTTTACGTATAAAATGAATTTATGAGTTTACGGTAGAGCTACCAAATAAATAAAGGAACAAAACTGAGAAGAGAACAAAAAAAAGGGAAGAAGAACACTTAGAATATGACTACTGTGTCTCACATCATTAATCATTTAAATGACAAACAAACAAGTCCATTAGAACCGCGTCACTCCGTTACACTCTGTTCCCATAAATCACAGGACAACTGTTTCCGTAAAGGACGTGACACACATGAGTTTTGAGTTACACCCTTTCGTGCGTGTTCAATTAAGGGTATCATTATTTTAGACACTGATTTGGATATCAGAATTTATTGAAAACTCTAATAGTTACGCGTTACTGAAATGAAAGCAGAACTGCTTCTATCAACGAAATAGTTTTGTGATATTTTTAGATGAAACGGTTGAATTGATCTTGATCAAAGATGGCTAGTTACGAAGCCCGTAAGATACTCTGGCTTACACTGGAAAAATGTGAAACCTTTTCTCCCAAATTTTACTAGCAATTATTAATTTAACCTTCACAGAATTCTCCCCGTCATCTATTTTTGCTATTTAACTTTTTGAATAGTGATATCAACAAGTTTAAATTAAAAATTCAAAAACACCGATTTTCATGTAAAATAGCTAAGAATACTAGACTAAATTCACATTTCAAACAAAAAAAAAAACAAACTAACCAACAAAACTGGTTCATCTGCTCGGGAGCTACGATGCTACACACACACATATACACACACACCACACACACACACAGAGAGAGACACGTCAAACTTACAACACCAAGTCGTTTTTACATCGAGTGTTAAAAAATCGTAGACGTTTTCACTTTGTCTTTGTCGTTTACATTGAGAACGCAAAGTAAGACCTCACGTAAGACGTTCGGGGACACGCGGGGCTTTTCGAGGCGCGTGCTACATCCTGTTGAGAAGTTCAAAAAACAGAACAAGCGTCCATACGGTTCTCCACAAACGCTCTCATACATCGCAACGCTCTCATACATCGCAACGCTCGCATACATCGCACTAATATTATAACTGTGAACTGAAAACTTAGCGGTCGACGTTTGTTCTCCTCTCAGGTCGCATTCCTCAACCGATTCTAGTGAAATTTTGACAAAGGAAGACAAAGATCTGTACATCGATTCGGACTGAGATCCGGAGCGAAATCCATACAGAACTTTGACATTTGAAAGCATTTTAATCGAAGCTGAAACAGTACAGATTATAAATGTGCAAGTTAGCTTGGATGTATGGATGTTTGTTACTCAATCACGCCAGAATGGCTGAACGGGTCTGGATTAAATTTGGCACAGAGATAGGTTATAATCTGGAATACATACTAACCGCGGTAGAAACCGCGGGGCACAGTTGTTTGGCAAATATTTGATTTTCCCGGTTCGATTTGACAAATGTGTGAGAATATGAAAAAATGTATGAGAGATTCAGCTGGAAGCGTGTTCCGGTCCCGGTCTTCATCAGTGGTTAAAAATTACCCTATGTGCCATCCCAGACGCTAATCTATCTCTGTACTAAATTTAATCTAGATTCTTTCAGCCGTTCTGGCGTAAATGAGTTACAAACATGCACCCAAACTTTCGCATTTATATTTTCGCATTTAGTGTGATTTCGTTCTATTTTCGCCTCTGTACTTAGCAAAGAAAACTAACTGAATTGTTATATTTTATTCAGCAGGTTCAGAACGTTTGCAGTATACTACTAGTTTGCCTTTCTCTGTGCCAGTCACGCGCGACCCAACACATAAATAGGTTTTATGGACACATCGATATGTTAGGCCTTCACTATTTAGACCTTGTTTGTCTATACAATGGCATTGATTTATAGCTACTACTCGACTATTTACCCGACTGCGCAAGAAGGGTTATGTTTTTTGAGTGTATGTATGTATGTATGGATGGTATGTATGTATGTATGCATGTATGTATGTATGTATGTATGTATGTATGTATGTATGTATGTATGTATGTATGTATGTATGTATGTATGTACATGTAGGAATCAATGCACAAATCTAGAACAACTGGTTTCTTCTTAATCTTTTTATTTTAATTGTTTACCATGAAAAGCATCTTTCGTCAACTTCAAACTTCAACCACCAACTTGACACATTTGGCATCATGCAAACTGACAGCTGAAATGCTGCCAGTGTTAGAAAAGAAAAATAGCTAATTAAAAAAAACTTAAATATTGAATATTCGACACGGCCGTCCTGTTCATTCATCTGACCCAGATGAATCGTCTTCCGGGGAAATCCAGGGCTTCATAAAGTCAGCAGAGCTCGTCGTGTTGATTGGACCTTCGCTGTTTCCAATTTTCTTCACGACGTATCTATCATTTCCTTTGTTTTTTAAGATTTCGTAAGGTCCGAGATACTTAGGATACAATTTTGCACCTTGTGAGAATTGCGTCTTCTTAATGGCGACCAAATCGCCAATCTTATACGAGTGAGCCTCTTTTCGTTTCCGGTTGTAATTTCTTATGTTTTCTTCTTGTACTTTCTGTAATGATTCTTTCGCCTTCTTTCTAAGTTCCTCTCGTTTTTCTTTGTAAATTTCTATATCTTCTTCCTCTATTAGTCTTTGTAAACTGTCGTCTTTATCTCTCATTTTAATGCCAAACATTAACTCGAATGGCGTCATTCCAATGCTTCGTTGATAAGTCGCATTCAAGCAACGTTGTACATTAGATACTCTACGGTACCATTTCGTCGGATCATCAGCGCTAAGTTTACTTAGTACGGCTATAATAATTTGGTGAATTCTCTCAACTTGGCCGTTACCTCTTGGTTGACCAGTAGTTATGGTATAATGCGCAATATTGTCGTCTTTACAATAGGTTTGGAAGTCACCTGAAGTGAATGCAGCGTTTCGATCTGTAATTATTCTTTCAGGCGAACCAAAAGTCTGCTGCTGAATTCTTAATTTGTCTAATGTCTCTCCAGTAGTTAAAGTCTTAACAGGGTAAATCCAAGTAAATTTTGTATAGGCGTCCACGACAGTAAGGATGTATTTATAGTTCTTGTGGGTCGATGTCAGCGGCCCCAAATGATCGATGTGGTATGTCGATAGCGGCACATCACCTTTGTCGATCGGATGCAGTAAACCTTCTTTCTTGCCTCTCTTGTGTGAAATAAGGATGCATTCTACACAGTTTCTAATTAGTTTTTTAATCTTTTCAGATACATTTTCAATGTAGTATTCTCTTTTAATCAATTCTTCTGTTTTTTCTACTCCAAAGTGTCCCTTCTCATGTGCTTTTCTAATTATTTCGTATTGCATTCTCTTGGGTACAACGATGTTCTTAACTCCATTACAATCTTTGTATAATAAGTCGTTTTGTAAGACAAAGTTGTGGTAAGGTTCTTTCTTTATAATTTTTTTCAAAAGTTTGATATGTTCGTCTTCATTTTGAGCTTTCTTTAAACGTGCACTAGTTTCTGTATTACAGAGTACGAGACAAATGGGGTAGCGACTCAACGCATCAGCGTGTTTCATCCTTGAACCAGGTCTGTGTTCTATATCATAGTCGTATTCTTCCAGAAGCAGAGCCCATCGAGCTACTCTTGGTGGTAAGTCTTTTTTGTGTAAAGTCATAGTCAGGGCTGAGCAATCAGTCACTATTTTGAAGTGAATGCCTAGAAGATAAACTCGAAACTTCTTTATGGCTTCTGCAATTGCCAAAATTTCCAGGTAATAACTATGGTATTTTCTTTCAGCTGGTGTTGTCTTCTTGCTCATATAATGAACTGGATGCAGTTGATTGTCTTTGGGGTTTTTCTGCAGCAGGACAGCTCCATATCCATCAGCACTAGCATCAGTATGCAATTCAGTTACTAATTCAGGGTTATAAATCCGTAGGACCGGTGAGCTGCATAATATTTGCTTCAGTTCTAAAAACGCTTTTACGCAGTCATCATCAAAATTAAACACAGCATCCTTCTTTAACAAATCAGTCATTGGTTTTGCAATTAAAGAATAGTTTTTGATAAACTTTCTGAAGTAGCCTGTCAATCCAAGAAATGATTGGACTGTTTTTACATTGGTTGGCTTCTTAAATTTCGCTACAGCTCTGATCTTCTCTTCTGATGGTCGTACTTCGTTGTCGCAGATACGATAACCGAGATACTGGATCTCTTTTTTCATAAAATGACATTTCTTCCAGTTAAATTCCAGACCAAACTCTTGTCCTCTCTTTAGCACTTTCTCTAGCTTTTCTAGTCCTTCTTCTTCTGTTCTTGAGGGTAAAATTACATCATCAAGATAAACTAGCAAAGTACCATCGGTAATAAGATCATGGAAGATGTCGTTAATAAATCTTTGGAATACAGATGGTGCGGTACACAATCCAAACGGCATTTTCGTAAACTCATATTGGCCTTGCGGAGTAACGAAGGATGTGTACTTTTGACTGTTTTTATGAACGTTCACGTGAAGAAAACCGTTTCTCAAGTCTAGAGATGTAAAAAATTTCGATTCTTTCAATTTATCTATCTGATCTTCTATTATGGGAAGTGGGAATCGTTCTTTTATTATTTTCTTATTCAATCTTCTGTAGTCTACACACATTCGTCGTGATCCATCCTTTTTATCAGCCAGAACTATAGGACACGCGAAATCAGACTTACTATGTTTTATTATTCCTTTATCCATCCATTCCCTGATTTGTTCATTTACTACGTCCATTTCTAAAGGTGAAATACGTCGTGGGTTTTGAAAAACAGGATCTTCATCTGTAAGTATTATTTTCAGTTCTACATTGCTCTCTTTCGTCTTTTCGTCTGGTTTATATTCTTTACACATTTGATTAATCTTGTCTTTGTATTTTGAATCTTCTACGTCGTATTTATTCGTCTCTTCCACAAAAAGTGAGAGATGCACAATTTTTTCCATGTAAATGCCATCAGGTGTAAAATTAACTTCAAAATCTCTCAGTATTGGGTTACCGATTATAACGTTTACAGGTATTTCATTGTCCTTGACAATATGAAACTTTACATCAGCAAAATTATTGTCAATCTGTACTTTTGCTATAAACGCTCCTTCTGTATAAACTTTTTTCTCGGCTATTCCGGTTAAACAAGTGGTAGCTTCCGTGTCGTACTTCTTCATCCCTCCTTCAATCTTCTCAAACTCTGACTTTGCAATAAGGTTGACGTCACTTCCGGTATCTATCAATGATATTATTTCTGTACCATCAATTTTTATTGTCTTGTAAGGAATATTCTCTTTCTCATTTTTATGTTGAATATTTAGAGCTTTCTTAGCTTTATTAGGACACTCCGTTGATTTGTGACCAAACTCGTTACATTTAAAACACTTTATTCCTTTTGGACATGCTGGTGCTTGGTGGTCTAAGTCACCACAATTGTAACACCTCTTTACATGTTGCGGCTTGCGGCTTGAATGGCTAGTAGCAGCGTGGCCAGAATGTGTAGGTTTATTGGTCATCTTCTTCCGAAAATCACTGTAAATATCCAGCTTCTTACGAAAATCTTTCATGTCTGTAGCGCCATACAAAATTGACTTATTCGATTCCATATCACGAATACCATCTATGACATATTCTATAAGCGCAGCGTCTTCAACTTTACCATGAAGTGCTAATTCTTTCATGGAAAGAAAATACTGTTGATAGGTCTCATCATTTTTCATCTTACGCGAAGCTAATTTCTTGTGTATAACTGCGCTGTTGATTTTAGGTCCAAATTCTTCTTTTAGCGCCTTCTTCAAAGTTGTATAATCTTTTACTCTTCCAAATGATCGTAAGAACAATTTGGCAGTTCAATCTAAAAGTCTTTTAGCATAGACCAGCTTCTCAACCTTGCTCCATTTCATAACTTCTGCGGCATCTTCAAACTCATCTAAAAACGTTTCAATTGGGTAAGTGTCATCTCCGGTAAAAACTGTCATTGCCTTCTCCAAATCTTTGAATGAAATGTGTACGTCCACCTCTTGTTCGTCATCTTCAGCGTCTTTAGAGTCTTTTTTCGGCGGCATCTTGTTTTTTAAAGATCGTCTTCTTGTCGGGCAATATGTCGGTCTTGTTGGTGTCATCTGAGTTTTAGTTTTTAAAATCTTGCAATAGTTTTTGCTAAATTAGCACAAATCTTAGCTAAAATTAGCACATCTTAGAATTCCCCATCTGGCAACATTCTTCTTCATTCAGATCTTTGTCTCATCGGTAAAGCAGATCAGGCGAAGTTGGCGAGACAAAGTCGGTAAAGCAGAGCAGGTGCAGTTGGCGAGGCAAAGTCGGTAAAGCAGAGCACGGCCATTACAAATACCTTATGGTGAGTAATACCAACGCCGATTTTCCACAACAATCGTTTCGTCTTCCAGCCGTTCCAGAAAATGTCGATCCCGGACGAGCCCCCAAAAAGATGTAGGAATCAATGCACAAATCTAGAACAACTGGTTTCTTCTTAATCTTTTTATTTTAATTGTTTACCATGAAAAGCATCTTTCGTCAACTTCAAACTTCAACCACCAACTTGACACATTTGGCATCATGCAAACTGACAGCTGAAATGCTGCCAGTGTTAGAAAAGAAAAATAGCTAATTAAAAAAAACTTAAATATTGAATATTCGACATACATATGTATGAGGTTTCTTTAGCACGCCCTACAGCCTAAACAGCTTGATGGTTTTCGACAGGTGAGGTGTCATTTGAAGCGTCTTGATAGTGGAAGTGACACAGGGTACAATATTATGCAGCCAGGTTTTTTTGTTTTTCTTAATGTTACTTGTTGTTCAGTACAGTTCAGTAGGTGTTGTTATTGTATCCTATTAAAGTTTTTCCAGCATGCTTAAACTCTATAATAAAGCTATAATAAATGTCTATTCCAGGCATTAATTTTATACCTGAAATTTTCGGTCTAAATTGTTTTTTTATTTATTTCATGTCTTAAAATATGAGCACGCCTATCCAACTGGTGTAATAGAAATCCTGCTAAATCATTATAGCTGTCTCATTCATTTTCTTTCTGGAAAAAGCTTTGACAAATACAAATTCAAGACTCATTAATTGTTCAAAGTGATTTTTGAATTCAAAGCTTTGTTTTCATCGCGCGAAGATAATTTAAAATTTATATAAGTTTAAGTATTTAATTTTAATCGGTATCTTCTTTCGTATGTTTGATGTGAGAGTCGTTGACTTACATTTCAAAACGATTTATGAAATTATTAGGATTGCTGCCAAATATCTACGTACATATTAATGTTTTTAGTTTTTTTTTTTACGTAAAATAGGTCGGCGTTTGACCACCAACTCGCTTGATGTTAAGCGACGTTGTGGTCTAAGATGGAGCACGACGACCTATAAGGTACTTATTCACTCTAGCTTTGAAGTTTTGTAGAGTGAAGAAGTACAAAGACGACAGCTGAGTGAGACGCTACAAATGCGCTACTGCTCAGACCCGTCTTGCAAACGGTTATTAGTAAAAACTAAACTTTTTTTCCGAGGTGTCTGATCTGCACAGAACAAGTAATATTGGTGAAAGAAGAAGTTTACATCACAGATTAGATAATAGTACACTATAGACTAGAGATTTATTAAAGTTACAGTTTTGAAGATGAACTTCCGCAAAGTAACGCCTGATTCAATCAACTATTAGATATATATTAGTATCCAGTGTCACTACTATGGGTTGAATGAATCTAATGATAAAGATTATCCTAAAATATACGTAAATTACTTCTAAGGTCTTCAACCTTCGGAGAGTATCGCATTTTCATAACACAGGTTCCTAGTTTGAACAGCAAGACCCCCTATTTCGAGTTGACATAGAAGAATACTAACACTTTGGTTATTAAGAGCAATCTGTGACGTTAGTTTACAAAAATTTTTTTTTAATTCTTTGATGCGAGTAATATTATCTCGATCACCTGCCGGATGAGTTGAGAATGGAAATCGGTTTAGTTAGAAAAAAATAAGACGGAGGAAGTGACGTCATCCAAAGGAACAATTAAGATTAAGTTTTTTTGCCAACATTCTCATTATTTAATTTTTTTTTAAGTATTTATAAATGTTTCTATTTCACATTTTATTTTATTTTCATAACATTTTATTGACATAATTAATTTGCACACGTAATGTGAGGTAGTTATTGGCTGTTCAAACCTAAATTAAGATCATTGTAACCCACTGACGAGCAAATAAATAAATTGAATTGAATTATTTGTAAATATTTTTTAATTCTTTGATGCGTGTGATATTATCTCGATCATCTGCTGAATGAGTTGAGAAAAGAAATCGGTTTAGTTAGGAAAAAATAAGACGAAGGAAGAGACGTCATACAGAGGAACAACCTCTTCAATCCCATAACTCTTCTAACGAAAGAAAACTGACCGAGTCTATGTCGCACTACTCAGGACAGAAAACCATTATACAGACAGAACAGACATTTCACAGTTCCTTTAGTTAATTTTTCATGAACACACGGCTGAATCGATCTTGATGAAATACGGGAAGTAAGAGTATCATGCATGGGGAAGACTAAAGCGTACTTTTCATTTCGAAAACTGGAAGATCCTTACTAATTGTATAATCGAAAGTAGCTCTGTCTGTCTGTCTGTCTGTTTGTAGGCTCTTCACGGCTAAACGGCTGAACGTATCTTGATTGAATTTGATAAATAGTTGCAGTATTAATACAGGAAGATTTTTGGATACTTTTTTCTGAATAAATAAATCTTTTTGTCATGAAATTCTGTAAATTAGAAAGAAATAACGCGCCGCTTACCAAATGCGTCAGACAACATCACAGAATAGTACATAGTTGGTACTAAAATAACAACTGACAACTAAAATTAGAACTCCGCTCAAAACCAGCCAGTATTTTTTTTAATTGTTGAATCTCTGATTCTTTGGTGACGGATTCATAATTTGATAATTAGTTACAGTATATCACGAAGAGGGTTCATGGATACTACTTTCTGAATAAACGCAAACGAAGTTGCGGGCAACAGCTAGTAATAGAGAAAACCGTGAAGCGGGATTGTAATTGCAAGACCGTAAATTATCTCTCCTCTTCTCCGAACAGAATAAAACGAACTCATTTTCCGCCTCTCTCTGCCTCTCTATCTCTGAATTCGCTAGCTTCTCTTAAACGCAAAGGATTTTAATGCGGTTTTCACCTTCAGTTAGATAATTTTTCAGGAAAGGTTTATAGGTTCTGTGCGAAGCCGGAGCAGGCCGCTAATATGTATACATTTAAATAAAGATACAGCTTCATACTAAACTTATCGGAGTTATACATAAATGTAACTAATCCTAACTATAATATTATGAATGTGAAAGTGAGTTTGTTTGTTTGTAACGCTTTCACGTCTCAACTACTCAACCGATGATCGTCTTGAAATTTTGCATACACGTTGTCGGGGGTACGGAAAAGGACATAGGGTACTTTTTATCCCGAAGAAATGAACGGTTCCGATGAGATCGCGGGTGAAACAGCGGGGCGCAGCTAGTAAAATATGAAAATGCAAGAGACCCATAAATGATTATTAGTTAATAAAACTTTAATTATATTTTATTACTCTTCAGCATGCGGGTAATAAAAGTTAACCAATTGGCAGTAAGATCTGATGGTTTCATTTTGTTTATGGTTGAACAGGCAGCTACATCTAAATTCTATATGGAAATGCGAACTCATTTCGTTGAATCGGAGTTTGGCAGTTAAAATTGGTATTTAAGTACGGACGTAATAAGAAAAAGGTTTTAATTAATAACGGAGACAGGTTAACAGGGTTGAAGATGAGTCTCTGACGACGTGCGTAGACAGAGAGCTTGTTTTCAATGAGGAGGATCCAGGAAAATATCATTTTCGTACAATACATGATACATACAATTCTCATACATTTTCGATTGTGATACTCAAGACATTGAACTGAGAACCAGAATTTGAAGGGCTTGTATTTTTTAAAACAACTTTGATCTTCCTTTCACCAAACATAACTAATTGTAGTGAAATCTAATGTAATCTAATGTGTAATCTAGTATATAGTAATAGTTATGATATAATAGATATATCAAGTTAATAATAGTGCTCCACGGTGTGACCTGCGGTTAAATAGCAGACTAGGCGTTATTCCAGACTATAATCTATCTCTATTCCAAACTTCATCCAGATCCGTTGAGGCTATCTGGCATGATTGAGGAACAAACAATCATCCAGCTATACAAAAAAGTTGTTGCATTTGTAATTTTCAGTGTGATTATTATATTGCTGGGCAAGCAATTCTCGTAAACCTAGTCTCATATTTGAAGAAGCTTGCACAGCTATCCACTACATTTCTTCACCAGTTCTACAGGGAGGTCATGCTACCCGTATTTTAGCGTGTTTACTTAAAAGAACTCGTTACTCAGGCAAACTTCTGGGAAAAGAGTTAAATCCGACTCAATGGGTTGTAAATTGAACAAGACCGTAGCAGGTCAGCGTTTAACTTTAAGTTCTCTCATCAGTTAGTTAGTAGCTTAGAAGAGTTTCAACTTAGTGCTGTTATAAATAGATTCCAAGTTTCGAAAATACGAGTAACGACGATGTTCAGATATCAAGAAAGAAGGTTTACAGAATTCGTAGTAGAGAGCACTAGGTATTACTATAAAATATATTCAAGCAAGCGATGCATGCAAGCATTAATGTTTATGCAGAAGAATAACTCATCTTTTCAGACAAATTAAATTTCTTAAATATTCAACAGATAATATCTTGAAGTTACAGAGGCAGCGCAAAGTCCCGTAGTTTTTTCTGCTAGCAATTTTATTTGGCTATTTGCTCATGAACATTTTTACACTTTATACAGTTGGAACAACAATTATTATGGGTTAGCATGACGCTTTTTACGAGACCGGAAACTTTGGTCATGACATTCAATATCAAAGCAACATTGAAAAGTCAAGTCTCTAAAGCAAGAGAGAAATGAAAGCATTGAGTGGAATGGTCAAATATGCTCGAACGTTGGAAAGCGGACTCTAACCGAATTCTCTTGAAGATCTATTACAGATGTATGACGCAATAACATTCCTGAGGACATTCAATATTGGATAGGGAATAGTTTGCTATCGAAAACTAGTCTAGTATTTTGTTAGAAATGGGAAAACGGTTTGGTAGAAATTTTAAACTGGGCACTTTGAAAAGAAAACTTGAAGTGAACCAGCGGATAATTGATTGATCGCTTCTTGTGTTGGTTGAGATGCTATTCCGCACCTGCTTATGAGTTTTTGGGCCACCAAACATGGCACGCGGGTGGGATGAATACTCGTACTATTAATAATAATAATAAATTCGGAACATTTCCACACACGGTCGCCTGACCCCAAACTAAGCAAAGCTTGTACTATGGCTGCCAGAGACTGATATACATACTTATATAATTTTAAATACATACTTAAATAGATATTTAACATCCAGACATAGAACAAACACAAATGTTCACCGCATAAATGTTTGCCCTAGGTGGGAATCGAACCCACGCCCCCAAGCTCAGAAGGTAGGTTCACTACCAACTGAGCCACCGAGGCAGTTGATGTATTGTGATTCGTGGCTATAACGTAGTAACGCAGCTTGACGAATAAAAGATATCACGATTTTTACACCTGGATTTTTCAGGCCTCGCTTCAGGTTTCTGCTTCATAAAAACAATAAAGATCTAGTCCCTCCAAAAAGCAAAAAAAAAATCTTTATCGCTCCTGTTCACTAAAAATGGAGCCTTTATCTTAACCTCCCGTAATTTATTAAAAAGAAAACGGTTGTTTGTTGTTTTCATAAAGCATTCATCGCCGAAAGTAAACGTGAAGTCTCGAGGCGAGTCACAATCGCCGCGACCGGCTTGAGCGCAAACATCAAAGCTCTCACTAGGGTTGTCGGAGCCACTCGTATCATCGTTATTTACTTTAGACGTAACATTATTGTTTGTTGTGCTTTTTTATAATAATTCATCAACAGACTAGAGCCTGGTGTATGGTGAGAGGCTCGCCCCCTGTCACACTTGGGACTGAATATCGTTCGACGAGGTGTGGGTGTTGTATTACACCTCTTCCAGCCCCTCAGGGGAAAGGCGTGACGATATGTTATGTTTACATCAACAGAAAGTTTATAGCGCTGAACCAAATCAAAAGCAGTCGGGCGGCCTAAAAACTATGGTATGAAGAGTTACCAGAAGTTATACCTCTGGGAACTGATCAACTGACTCTCAAATTACGGTACCGGGAAACAACCTTTAAATGCTGACAATAGATATATTCTGACCACAGATACTGGTGGTTAGATAGACCATGACCCAAAAAAACAAGGTCTAGCATTCAGCAAACACATAATGACGTCACCGTCATCCATCTCTTTCGAACTTGTGGTAAATGACTTATTTCGGTCTTGCTTAAGCAGCGATTGACATCACTACGTGTTTCTGAATGCTATACCTGGCGGAGTATATTCAAATATTTATTTTAAGCACGAACAATAAGTACAACATATGATGTGACTCCGAACTAGTGAAAACTGTGTTTCGGTAGCCAGTGGCTACCGAATAATTATTATACCATTAGGTAAACCAACACTAGAAAATGTATTCCACCATGCTATGATTTCATGATTTTCCTTCACTGAAAGTCAAATAAGACTGCAGGTTGAAGGTTTTCCTGAGTACAAATAGGTAAAATAAACAGCCAGCCCTGCCGTGCTGAATGTTTAGTCACCGCACAGTCGTTGGCGATCCGTGATGTATGCACGGAATCGGTTCCGTTGTGCCACACAATAGGTTAGCGCTATTTTCGTCTGTTTCCAGGCGCAATTCAACATGCTATCATTGCACCAATAGAAGGCCACGAGGATTTTTTTTTTATATTTGAGCAAACAGGTGATGTACCTTATAGGTACGTAGCTTAATTTTAGGTATTGCCTAACACTTATGAGGAATCAGTACAAATATAATTTGCAGATGTTTAGATGAATGAGATCCTTTACAGCTTACAGCTGTTCAATACTGATGATCTCATAAAATGCTGTCAATTTTGGCTTTGTTATTTAAAACTGGTTGATAATGTTTGATCTTGCTAGACATGTGTAGGAAAGGTGTCCATCCGGCCGTCCTAGTTTCATTGAATGTAAAACGCGTAGTGTATCATGCTACCCACTGCTATCTACTCTCTCTTACTAATTAAACGTTCAGCTTCGGAATAATTGTACAGTGTTATGTCTTCTTCGATCGAGTTAAAAATGTTAAACAAAGAAAAAGACAAAACACTGTGTAGCGCATTCCGAGGCTGTTCATAATAATATATTTATTTGTAAGGAAGTCTAATTCGCTCTAAAGTAATAATATAACTCACCTCATTATTCATGTCATGTTCACCTCATTATTATTAATTACCTACTCAAATACCCATAATTTATCTGGCAGAGAGCATTAAAACTAAATCAGAGGCAGAGTAATCAGTCAATACGCTAATGCAGACATAGGTCAACCGCTGGCATTTCAGGACGTGTGATGGACGACTTTACTGATTACTGTTGAGTTGTCCACTTGAAGGCGACGTATCTTAGCCATCTGGATGTGGCGTGAAAGATTGAGTATGTAATTGTTAGGTAAACTTATTCATACCTACTGTTCTAGCCAGCTTGGTAGCTAGCTTAGCTTAACTTGTTATTCGGATTTTAATAATACATATCTAGGTACAAGTAGATGCATTTTTAAAGCCCATTTTCTGTTTTTCTGCATTAAGATTAAGTAAATAATGATTTTGCAAGCTTTTAGAGTTTTCAATAAGAGTCCTATCCAATTTTATTTTTGTTTGAAACAATCAATCCTTTAATAAAGTATTTCCATTTTTTCAACTTTATTACCTATGTACCTACGTAGATAACAAAAAAAAAATGGTAACTACCCAGACAGCATGTTTTAAATTCGAACTATGTAGATTTTAGATAAACAATTGATAATTTTACTGTTTTAGTTTTGTAAGAAGGCTTATGTACACTATAAAATTAAATGTTATTTAGTTTTTATGTTTAAATGAAGATTTCAAAAAATGAAAAATTTAAATCAATCCTCTATATTCTTAATAAAAATTGTATATCAAAAATATTAAAGCCATGGTTTCCGAACTAGTAATAAAATTGTGCTACGGAAAATAGAATCGAATCGAATTAAATTTTAATTAAAAATATCCTGAACAAAAGCGATGGTAATCATTAGTTAATTTCGTTAATAAAAACAAACATTATCTCTAGCAATTACTTGGAAGCAAATTATTACAAACCAGAAAGCTATTTCAATTTAATAATAACTAGGGCTGTACAAACGGCAATATTCTAAGTTAAACGAAATCATTAAATTGTTTGAGTTCAGTGATAAACGAGCTTGCTGATTTCTCAAAATCAAAAGCGAAATTTGGAGAGTCCCCGACAAAGGATTGTTGACCTTTTGATCGTATTTTAGCAATTTCCCAAAGTAAGGGAAGGATACTTCGCGGGATGGATTTAATAGGCAAACGACTGAAGGATTTCAGATTGTTAGATTTACTAGGGTTGACGCTTAAACTTGAGTTTAAGCGTTAGAAATTGGTTCCTAATTTAATGGGAAGAAATATAAATTAAAACTTATAGTAATCAATCTTTGAACACAGACAGTTGATAAAAGGATTTGGTTTCGGACTTAACTTACTCGTAATCTAAATCCCGGTTATTTAGTTCTCGAATGAGAGCTTTAACTCAGCTAACAATTTTGGAATCTCCTTTTTGTCATATTTCGTACAGAAGGCTTCAGGCCGGTAACGGTAATGTGAATCATTCTTTAAGGCTTTAATATTCTTGTCGGCCCGTCATGGAACACAACCCAAACTCCCAAATCGTGCAATGGAGTAGTCATGCGGAAGTATTAGCAACTAGCCGTGCTTTCCAACATGCCAGTCCCAGTCATTTTGCGCCGGTTCTGGAACACAGTTCGTCGATCCGGCGATCAATACGTGCCGAACGCATGCATGATGCACAAAACTCTGTCAACACGTTTCAAAGAAAATTATTATGAGAAATTTGCTTGTCGTTTACCGCTTATTACGACAGGCTTATGAAAATTCGTTCGCTTATTGGTTGGGCAGTCTTATCGCTCTTAAGCGATAAGACCGCCCATTGCGCCTTTATTTTTGAGTGTTTAGTTTAGATTTATTTGTATTTGGTGTCAATAAAGAGTTTTTGTATTGTAAAATTCTTCGAGATATCAAGTACCTATTCATTCATCTTTATAAAGCAAAACCTATGGCAAATTTTATCGCCATTGGTTTAGTAGTTTAATTTTGTGTAATATAGTTATAATATACTTTATACTTTTAATAATTTTGACGTTTTTTGAACATTTTACAATCTTTAATTAATTTAAAGGTTTTAAATTGCCGGTTTGCATTCACATGGCCTACTTGTTTAGAGACATCATTTTCTGTCTGTTTTTACTGAATGCAAGCAAAGCCACTTGCGACCCAAACATACACCAAAAACTAAACCGATAACTTTCAATACATTCAAAACCAACAAGCTTCAGAAGCAGTGAATTATTTAGCCAACCAATTTTCAAACCATATTGTCTAGAGTTACACAACTTTACAACTTGCAAATACCTACTCCTGATTTCGCAAACTCAAATCAAATTAGAAACCAAGAACATTCACCCGTCGCGTCAGTAGGTAGAAACCATTCAACAGATTCCCAATCACGTGTTCAACTAGACTTCACATTCGCACCCGTTCGCTGCCACTTCAACTGCTATTTTGACTGAATCCTCCTTCAGACTACGCTATGACACTGGAACATGCATGGTTACCTTGTTATATAGCTTACCTTGCCCTAATTTTCTTCTACCTCGTTACAGCACAGAGTATCTCCAAAAATTTAGTATGTAAATGTTTTCATTCAAAACGTATGCGAGCAATATAGCGTGATGACTCCTACAAAATTCTATTGCAGGTCGGGGAAGCTATAAAGCAATTATGTACGCGATATAGCAAATTATTTATGTGCAATAGCGTAGTCTGGAAAGCCTTAAAGCAGTCACCAGGCACGGATTCGACTGAAGTGGTTTAATTTCGCATTCCGATCCCGTCAATAAAGTGACAGATATATCAAAAACTAAAAGCATCGGCTTTGCGCGACTCTGCAAAGTGGTTCGTTCGAATTTCGAACGTTATCTATCACATTCTATCGGAACCCGCTAGTACACGAGTTGATGATAGTAGGCGAAAGGTACTTGAAGAGTCGAGTACACGAAAGCCACAAACGATGTCGTCTCGATGCATACTTGCACAGCGTAAATAACAGCACGACGACGCTCGCGGTGTACTTACTTGACTCGAATTAAACAGAATCAATTAAATATTGGTGACCTTTTGATACCCACTTATATCATACCAATAATTGTTATTGTTAGTGCTCAATTTTTGCGATTTGGTTTGTTAAGTCAATTTATTATACTCAATATTAATATACTCGATTTCGTTAACGGATGAACGCTGTTTAATTCTCGTACACCCTAGTTAGATAAAATAATGAATGGGCTACTTTATTTGCATCTTTCAACGAGATTAATGTACTGCGTAGAACACACATATCGATGGCATCTCAAATGAACTTTTTGGGTAACTGAGACTTAAACTTTTCCAACCTTCCAACTATAAATGACATGAATTCAGCCAAACGCCAGATAAAGATCCAATGTCCCTTTCTAGTCTTCAAACAAAGATCACCGCAACTGATAGGTATATATTCTACTACAAAAGGTTTGCTACTAATGCTTTGGCCTGGGTCATGGTCCTCAGGTAACGAGCGTTCGCAGTCAAAGGACGCGATAAAAGCAAATGTGTCCGCTGTTTACTAAATATCTCGAAGAACCGCCCGATAATGCTTTTACGAGGCATTATGAACCGTAAAATGTTTTTGTATTTCGTATTCTGATAGTAACGTAGCGCGTAGTGAGAATTAAAAGTATTTAAACTGCTAAATTATGAGGAGAGTTTTGTTTAATGCTAATGAAAGCCAGCCAAATGGTGCAGGAGATGAGTGAAATTACTTTAGTAATTGTTTTTACTCTTTGATGTGTTCTGTTGAAAGTAGACAGTTGTTAGTATGTAATGGAGAAAATAAGTAGGCAAGTTATAAAAGTTATGAAAGTGTGCAAAACCTACTGTGAAATTTTTGGTTGTGTTCACGTGGCTATTACGCAGTTTCTATCTATAATTAGGTACAAAGTTAAGAAAAATCTACAAAACTTAACTACGAGTAACTACAGTATACTTACTATCTTTATCTCGTAAAAACATGTGTGTAATAGCTATTTTAATTAGTAACATTTATCATTGCTTTAAACTAATCGACAGCTATAAAATAAAAAGGTGCTAAAAATAATCATATTTTTTATCTTGTCACGTTCATTTATTTTTCACTAGCTGCGCCACGCGGTTTCATTAGCGGATAAAAAGTATTCTATGTGCTATTCTAGACTATAATCTATCTGTGTGCCAAATTTCTTCCAGATCTGTTCAGCCGTTCTGGTGTGAAATAGTAACAAACATCCATCCATCCATTCTTATAAACTTTCCCGTTTATAATATTAGTAGGAGTAGGAAGTAGGATAGTAGTAAATATAGTAGTCAATCATTCAATCCGTGCGTCAATCGAGTCCATTGTTTTTGTGTATGTAAACGCAGTGGTTAGATATAGCTTATTTCTAAGCCTATTGAGTATTAAATAGGTGTATCTAATAATTTTCTCTGGTGGGAGGCTTCGGCCGTGGCTAGTTACCACCCACCGGACCAAGCCATGCTGTGAAATGACCTAGTCGTGTTTCGGAATGTAGTCCGGTGTAACCGTTCCGAAGACGGGTCTGAGCAGTAGCGCACTTGTAGCGCCTCACTCAACTGCCGTCTTTGTACTTCTTCACTCTACAAAACTTCAAGGCTAGAGTGAATAAGTACCTTATAGGTCGTCGTGCTCCATCTTAGACCATAACGTCGCTTAACATCAAGCGAGTTAATGGTCAAACGCCGACCTATTCTACATTAAAAAAAAAGGTACATACTGGTATGCAGTTACTACACGTTTCTTCAATTAAGGTGTATAGTAAGGCGCAGCAGCTGTCTCGCTCGCTCGCGACACTATTATATTAATAGATATAAAATTATAGAATAAAATTTTATAGATATAAAATTATAGAACGTATTTTTAATGATTTCAATTTATTCTGAATACTTTGTTGCGCGATCTAGATCTCCCTTGGTTCGCGCCCGCCGCCATTTCAATGCGCTTCTTGCCGTCAACACTGATTTTGACATATTGACTGATAATTGGACAACTGTATTGGCGAACTTCTTAGTATATTGTGAAAATCTGACTGATCAGTGGAGATTCGAGGGTGCAAGAATGACAGCTCAGTTAGCTTTGACGATGTTTGTGCTGACATTTGACATTATTTTTATTACCATTTATATTTAATCTTTATTGTTATTATTTTGGAATTTGACATTGTTATTATCATTATTTATTATTTTTTATACTCGCGTGACATACATATCATTGTGGAATCGTTTTATGTCAATAAATAAATAATTTAATTTGACATACTGTTTTCTATGCATTGTTATGCAAATTTGTCAAAAATACATTGTATTTCTAATAAAACAGTGTCGCGAGCGAGCGAGGAAACTGCCGTGCCTTATCATACACGTTAATGTGCCCAATCTAAAACTAAGCAACTATGCTCTTCACTAATTTGACTGTCCGGTTCATTGTCATCAACTGAACGCCTAACGAACGTCACACAGACCGCAGTACTAAGCTCGTGCGTCAGTTGACGATGCAGTCAAAACACAGTGAGCTTGACAACACGTTCTTGGGAATATCAGCTAATTTAAGCTACGCTTTGACTAGCCGCTCAAAGATCTAATTACAGTTGATAGATAAAGCTTAATTAAGCGTTTTGGTGTTCAAAAAACTTTTCTAAATAAAAAAAATTAAAAAAAGATCTCAGCACTGAGTTTAACATGTGTCATCCGACTCATGAGGTATTCACAACCATTCGGAAACGTTTTCGTGCCGATTTCAAAAAATGCATTTATTTTTAACATTCTTCCGATCGGACTCGATTCTCTATTTCAAAATGTATAGCATAGAGTAGAAAGTAGTATTCGATTAATTTTAATTTGAAATTTGTGGGGTCCGATCGTAAACGTTTCCGAATGATTGTGAATAGCAGCGCTGGAGGAAATACCACTAGTTGTCACTTAATCAGACTACCTGTCAGCTGTGCTTTACTTGTGAATTTTCGAAACATTCATTTCAGTACAGCCAAACATAATGCGGAGAATAAGTATCTCATTAACTGCACAATTCATGACGCAAACAATATTATGATAACGTATGGAACGAAAGTCTAATGAAGCTTTGCTGCGAACACAGCATTCGCTCGTCATTAGCTGACTCTACTAATACGGTGAAACGTGATCCGCAAGCCAGACACATTTCATTCATGATAACAACTTGCGAAGCATTCTTTGATAATGCAGTCTGACAGTGCAAATAATTATACTCGTGTATCAATTACTTGTCCTGTTTTTTTTTTGCGTCACGAATTTGTCAAATTGGTCTTAGTCACTTAGATAGTTTTTGGTGAGCTTTGAAAGAGATTTTTATAACCAACTATTTTTCAACTATGATAGGCATATCATTTTTTATTTAGTATTATGTTTTAATTGTAATATATATTTTTTATTATTATTTGTATTGGTACCATGCTTGAGAACTCAGCTGGAGAGAGCAATGATTGCAATGTCAAATCCTACCGATCTGCAAAATATGTCCACGAGATTTAAATTTGTCCTACATTACATGCTTTTAAAAGCGATATTAAACAGATTGATACAAATTTACCACTAAAACGTCTAAACTAACTATAACAATCCCAACTGCAATCTAGCTGAATAGAGAGGAGAACTACGGGGCGGCAACATCGATTCAGTCAATGTCAGCATCGAAGCACGGATTGACGATCACTTGCAACGATTCCAAAGCTGCACACAATACGGGACATCATTCCAGTAATTTCCTCGCAAAACTAGACGTCACGGTTGTCAAAACAGCTCCGTATCGGCCATCGGCACGCTGCGCCCGCATGACGCGGAATATCAAAGCCCACCGTTGGTTAATCTCACCGCGTCGGCTTCGCAGCGCTTTGTTGCTGATTGTTTACTCTACGTTCTATTTTTGCTGTCCATCATCTGGCCATTGTTACAGCGTTTACGGCGCCGATCGAGCTGCGGTCTGTGAGCGCCTTTTGTGGCACTCGGTGGAAATCGTCTGCTATAGTTGCGGGTATTAGGTACCTACAGTCTCCATCAGAGGAAGCTGTAAGAGGATTGGCAGCGTCTGTGCTAAGTACTGAATTTGATGGCTGCATCGACTGAATTGAGTTGTTACGTTTAAGGCAAAGCTTTTAGAAAATAACGGATTGGAGTTCATTCGTAACTAGCTGCGCCCGCGGTTTCACCCGCAATTAAAAAATATTATATGTGCTATTCTAGACTATAATCTATCTCTGTGCCAAATTTCATCCAGATCTGTTCAGCCGTTCTGGCGTGAAAGAGTAACAAACATCCATCCATTCTTAGAAACTTTCGCGTTTATAATATTATTAGTAGGAAGGATGTCCTATTTTTGAAAAATTTCTGCATTTACTTTGAACATTTTGTTTCTGAGTTAATTCTGTTTACTTAGTTTCCACATGTTTCATTACAAAACGTCAATTTGTGTACTAATCTATTTGCATCTGGTTTACCGACTCAACTGAACAATGTAGAAGATTAGAAGGATAACCTTACTAACCAGTGAGTCGATTTGGTAACAATATTTGCGTAAAAAAGCTTTTCAAAAACTTTCATGCAGTCGAATAAACCATAGAACTTGTACAGCACAGGATGGAAATTCCATAAACATTCAATCGCACAGTGCATACCGGAGCGTAATAATGAACGTAAATTAGTATACTCGAACAAAATTTACAACTGATCAAAATTTCAACCTTAACGTCATGGAAAAGAGTCGAAAAGTGATCAAGCAGGATTTTGTTGTGGAAGATATTGTATCAATGAAGTGGTCCGCTCAAGGGAAGTCAGAAATAGAAACAAAGCAAAACAAAATAAGTTACTAAACATGTGAATCGACTCATAATACACTGCGAAGAGAATAAAAGGATTTCTGTAACGTATTCATTGAAGGAACACAAGTACGATGTAACAAATGGTAATATTATGTCTGCTGGTATAGTTTCGATTTCCAGATTTGTGGATTACGAGTTGTGTTGGAAGTTATTTCAACTATGTTCACGAGATTGTATTTGGTTTGCGGATTTGAGTTTCAGAGGATAAAGCCGGTATGAAGACACCATTCTTGAGAGATTTGAGAATTGTAAATGGGCGTGCGGTTTTCAATTATGTCAGGAGTACATTGCGAAGTTGATCTCAATCTTGAAAATGGTTCGTAAGCTTAAATATATGTCGGGGAAAGTAGGGTAGACCGAGGTGTCGTGTCTCATTTCTGATCAGTGAACTCTTCATCAAGGGCATCTATGGTGGGCGTTAGACTTCAGGAACTTTGAAATAAGTGGACTTTACATTATTTTAATAATGCAGACAATTAGTACTTAATTAGTGAAAAATTTCAACAATAAATGGCGATTTACAGTAATGGGCTAGTGAATGACCGTTGCGTGCGACCGCTTTCAACCAAGTCAACCACTGACTGACAGACATGACTTTCGCCCGCCATCCCAAACGCAACTCCATTCGGTGTTAACCGCTCTATATTACCTTAAACAAATCAATTAATCGTCAAATATAACAGAACAATAATACCATCGATTAACAACTCAAAATAAACTGATTTTCTTTAACTAATGATGTCACGCGCCGTCATATACATAAGTAAGTAATAAAATGAGTTTACAAATAGTTTTTATTTAGCAATCTTTAAGCTGAGTATAGGATTCTTCTTTAGCTCGCCAAAAGCGAAAAAAAAGAGACTCGGTAAATGATTGATGATGATAATGAATATTTTGGACAACGTGTTTAAGCAAACAGAAAGTCTTATAGCCAGACTAGAACAGAGAGCTGAAGTTGAGGCTTAGCTTACTTTAGAAAATGTGTGGACAAAATAACATCCATTTAAACAAAAATTAATCGCCGAAATATATGTACGCGCATAACTTGCGAACGACTGCACTAAATTAGATACTTCCTTTTTTTACTTGCGTTCGTTATTGTACAGGATTTGTAAAGAATAAAACACAAAAATTTGAAGAAAAAACAAATACGGGAGTACGAAGTTCGCCGTGCTAGCTAGTATGATGATAATTGTAATTAATCTTTTGATTTGAAAGACACTAATTTATAAACAAAACAGGTACCACTAATTTAGTAGTAAGTAAACAATACTTTTAGCATTAACATTTAATTTTAAGCTGTAATACTCCACAAAACGTTGGCCTATTTTTACACCGGTGTGAGAAGTCTGAGCTATTTAAATCCTGAGCTATTACAAAGTTTTTATGAACGTAATATTTTATTGATTGTTTAGATCCAGACAATGATTTAGATTTTCACCTCGGCAACAAAATTCAATGTGAGATATAACATTGCGCGTACTGTTTATTACCTGAGACTATATTAATTAATATCGTAAAAATGTTAGAAAAGTACTTCGCACATAACATATTAACATCATTTTTACCCGACTGAGCAAGAAGGAGGGTTATGAAAAAGAAAAAGAAGGAAGCTGATCTCCATTTATATTTGTGTTTGAAGCCACCGTGACCGTATCAAAAATTGATAAGCTTTATAATGGTGGACCCGACTACATTAGGAGCAGATGTGCACAAGTTTGTACAGAACCGACTGGGAGTAGAGACGCCGGTGGTAGCGATGCAGCGCCTGGAGTCGACTGTCCGTAAGACTTATTTCAAGTCTTATTTACTCCGGGTTCCAGCGAAACACAAGGCAGCACTACTCTCGTCTGAGTTCTGGCCAAAAGGGCTAGTGTTCCAGCGCTATTGGCAGCCGACACAGGGAGAAAAAGGGAGAAAAAGGCAAAAACCCAGAATATATTTCTATTAAGTAAAATGTGTTTTATCATCTTCGGTGTAAATTTAATTAAATTTCATTTGTAATATATATTTTATTAATTTTGTTTCTCCAACTTACTAAAAACAAACCCACCATACTTACAATAACTTTGGTAAATAAATGTAGAAATTGTAATAGTTAGATTAAAAATTTGTGAATATGTACAATAATTAGTTAAAGTATTAGAATAAGAATGTTGTAAATACCTTTAATAGGTTTTCATTTCAGAACTCTGTTATTAAGTAAGTGTTTTCTTTATTAATGTCTAAAATGTAAACTGTTGGTATTTCTACCTAAATAAATAAATTTGTAGGTAACTTTAATGATAACAGCTGTAAGGTATTTGTTTTCTATGGCCTCTATAACTTGCATTGTATGCAAGTGATATTGCCTGAAATAAATTGATTATTATTATTATTATTATTATAATGTACGTATGTTGAATTGAATTCGTTTTTACGGCAGTTAGCCTACTTACCTCATTATTTTACATAATAATAACAATCTAACTCCATATTAAAAATATACAATAATTACAATAATACTTAAATAAGACTAAACTAAGTTTTAATGGAAGGCCTTATCGCTCAAAGCGATCTCTACACACAACAACTTATTATCGGAGAGTCCAATATCTAGGTACTTATGCGCTGAAGAAATCGAACAATAAATCATTTTAAGAAATCAGAAAATTGTTAAGTTGTGAAATGTATTTTTAATAATAAGTGTAATAATAAAATTTAGCTAAAAAACAGTAATCGTTTTTAAAAGCAGCCTTATTAGTAATGACGTCAATTAAATGTTATGTTTAATTTTCATTCAATCTTTCAAGCCATTACATAGATACTCCTCACAGGAATAAAAAGTATCAGTTTTCGTTTCAAGAAAAAGGGTCCGTCGACGATTAGCCGTCTTCAATTTGGATGGATTTGGTCAGCTGCTGATCCCTTAATCAAGTTACTTTTAAAACGAAAAAGATAGGCAATCAGTCAATTTCTTTCGGACTGTGACACTGAGAAACGAATCATACTGGGAGATTTATTATACCTAAATTAATATTGTTTAAATAAAATAAACAATTGGATCTAAAAGGAGTTTAAATCAAATAATGTGTTTTGAATTCTTAAACTTTTACTTAATGTAATGATTTCAACTGTTGTTCACCTTCAATCCTATCAGTGGTTTTGATGTTACCTACATCAAAACCACTTAGTTGATTTTGTTTGTTTCAACATCAGTAATTTATAATTACAAGTTTATAACTTGTACTTATTTTTTCGATAAGTACCTGAATCATACTGGGAGATTTATTATACCTAAATTAATATTTTTTAAATAAAATAAACAATTGGATCTAAAAGGAGTTTAAATCAAATAATGTGTTTTGAATTCTTAAACTTTCACTTAATGTAATGATTTCAACTGTTGTTCACCTTCAATCCTATCAGTGGTTTTGATGTTACCTACATCAAAACCACTTAGTTGATTTTGTTTGTTTCAACATCAGTAATTTATAATTACAAGTTTATAACTTGTACTTATTTTTTCGATAAGTACCTGAATCATACTGGGAGATTTATTATACCTAAATTAATATTTTTTAAATAAAATAAACAATTGGATCTAAAAGGAAAAGAAAGAATCAAATAATGTGTTTTGAATTCTTAAACTTTTACTTAATGTAATGATTTCAACTGTTGTTCACATTCAATCTTATCAGTGGTTTTGATATACGAGTAGGTAACTTAGTTGATTTTGTTTGTTTCAACATCAGTAATTATAGACTTGTACTTATTTTTTCGACAAACCACTACTTTCTAAGTGTTCTTAAGCAAAACCATGGCATAATAATATAATCCGCAAGGTATAACATTCCGGTCACGGGAGCAACACATAGTGACGTCAATCGATGCTTAAGCAAGACTGAATTATGTGATTTACAAGTATAGTTCGAAAGAGACGGTTGACAATGGCGTGTGACGTCATTATGTGTTTTCTTATAACCGTATACCAGCTACCGTTCGGGATGCACCTTCTACCGCGTGCTTCAAAACCAAGCTCAGGGGGCTTACCACAACCTCTTAAAACATCATTAATTAAGCCTTACTTCGTAATTTCGTACCATGACCACCCTAAAAGTATTCCTGTTAAGTTTTGATATCGCTTAGCAGTTTTGTTGACGTCACTCGATTTCGTTCATTCAATCCAAGGAACATTTGTCTAAAAACCGTACCATGACCTCTAAAGTATTCCTGCCGAGCTGTCAAAATAGCAGGAATGATACAAATGACAACGATTGTTAAAAAGTTGCTCTCCGTGTAACTTTTTCTATTTTTAAGTGAGTTTTTGCTGTGTTTCTGAGGTTCTATTTGTAATATTTAGCAAGATGGCCGATGATTTGGAAACTTTCGAGTTTCTCGAAGCAGATAATGGAAGCTCCGTACTACGAAGGACGCCTTCGGACGGGCTCCAGAATAAATTTCAACCCATTTTCACATAGATTTTTTGTTGGCTAAGTCAGCTCCTTTTGATGCACTTGCTTCTTCTTAGAGTGAGCCTTCGCCTGCAGACTCCTATTAAAGCCCGCAGCGATTTCACTGTGGGTTTTTAAAAAGTCTCAGACTGAGACTCTGCGGCCGCTGTGACAAATTATTCTAAGCATTAAATTCTAGATATCACCAAAATAATTTTCACAAACTTTAATTGGATACAGCAATTGAATTTTAATTTACCTTCATGATCATAGGTAGATTTAATTTACGGTTTTGAGGGGAACCGAAAAGATGGTGTCATGATTTTGTATTATTTTCTAAAACGAAAACTCGCCTTTACTGAAAGAGGGAAAGAGGAGCGAGATTTATCTCATTTATCATCATCTTCATCAGAGATTTAATGAAAAATGTTATGACAAACATACGGAAGACTATGGTGGTATGGCTATGTTGCCTCTAGCCTGCCCTATGAGTCAAAACAAAAAAAAAAACGTTTTTGACATTGTTCATACAACCAAGTGTCGCCAGATGTTTCTTAGGAGAGATTGTACGCGAGTGAGGAAAATAAAAATTCTTAGGGAAGAAACTAATAATAAATCATAGTGTTTTTACTTGCAACTTGTAAAAACCGTAAGTGTAATTTCCCTGTATCGATAGGATACTGTAGGCACGATTTCGCTATGCGGTCGTACTATTGTACGACCCCGATTGTACGATTTTTACATGGCAAAAATCGTATAATTACGATTGACATCGTACATCTGGCAACACCACACTCCAAAATACGCAAAAGTACCACAGAGTGTATAAAAGCACTTGTATCGTACATTCTTTTGACATCACTGTAGCAGGAGTAATAACGTTTTAAAACATTATTGTTTTCAATGCTTGTGGTAGGGTACAAAACAATACTTATTAAGGAATGTAACAAAACGTTCCTGCGCAATGATGTTTTTGTAAAAGTTCATGGTAAGCCCCCAGAGCTTGGTTACTAGATAATCTGTTTTATGACCTTGAATCTTATTTTAAAATAAGAGACTTTTAAATTATTATTATTATTTTATATAATGATAGTTATATTATTAAGAATAATAATAGCTAGGCAATTTATTCTGTTGACATTAATTATTTATTTCATTTGACATATGTAATTACTGTTTTGACATGTATACACTTTTGACATTTATCGAACTGTGACGTGTAACTATTGGAGTTATCAATAAATTCTGATTTCTGATTTCTGATTTCTGATTTCCCGAAATGCTAGACCTTGTTTTATTGGATCATGAGCAAAACGTAGTAGAATCGAACACGTGATGTAACGTCCAACGTGATCCAAGGTTACTGTACTACTACTTACTAGTATACTTCCCTACCTACTGAGGTGTATATATTTATATATCTTGGATCACTCGGTTAATGTCATGAACCCTTGCCAACTTCAATAGTGGTTCCTGATAACTGTCAATATCATTATGGATAATGTTTGTTTGGCAAATAATCTATTAATTCAGTGGGTATGAGACTGTTATGACAGAGCGTGGGTTATACTTTGAAAGCCATTAAATCGATGTCATTTAATAGTCTGACAAGCACATTAGAATAGGGTATTTCACATAACTGAAGGTAGACAAATTTAAATAGTAGCTACTATGCGTGTTACCCGACCTTGTGAAGAATCCATACAAATTTTGGAATTAAAAGTACCCAATGCTTAAACTAGACACTACAATAGTAGTGTCTAGTTGTAGTTGTAGTCTAGTAGTGGTAGTTAGAGTTGATTGTGAATGCCGTTCGCATAACTTCCTACCAAAACGTAGTATTACTTTATTTATTAATACCATTATCAATATAAGTTTATCATACTTTGCTACATTCATGCCAAACACTTAAATAATTTGTTGATGTCAATATTTATGTTTTTCTTTTGCACATAATGTTAAAGTATTATCTAAAAAAAAATGTTTAAAAATGAGTCTGGCACAAAAGACTCATAACAGACCTACTCGTACTATCATGAACTGTATACCTTAGATACACGTAACATCTATGTTTTACTATAAATTAAAATTTAACTTGTTGTTATTAAATGACTTAAATAGGCGAATTTAGCCTAATAGTTAATTTAAATAGCCATTACTAGCTACATTAATAGACTGTGTCTGTATTGTAAGTGTTTAATTGTTAAGTTAATAAAGAACTTTTAAAAATCAAAAAGACACTACAATGTGTTGGTCAGCTGAAGTTATTAATTCATAGTGTACAAATGAACATCTTAATACTAGTATGATGTGATAAGTAACGTTATATTTATTTTAAATCATTTAGATTGCACTGAAGCAGCTGACCCTTCTTATCACTCCAGTAATTCACATTTTCTCAATGTATCAATCAAGCGGGGAACTATCGCGTCCCGTTGTCGTTTTAGGTATAATTTGCATCCATTATCTCTTTGAAGGGGAATCCTTCATACTAGACTGTTTTCCTCTAGTATTTTATATATAAAGACGCGGCTTTACAAAACTCTACATTCCAAGCTCAATTGTCATAAGAACTAAGCATACAAATATCATAAAAGAAAGTTTAAATAAAACGCACAATGTTCTCTGTTAAATTATTCGCTTGCTCTGTTCTGCTAGTGGGAGTCTACGGAAGAAGCATAGACGTGAAAGAAGAATACGTGCCTATTTACTACGCTATGCCTGATACATACTTCGATGAACCATCACCGATACTGATAGATGAAGATTACATGCATCCCAGAGCAGGACGAGAACGTCGCCAGCTCCACGGCAACCTCGCCTTCAACTCCGACGGGACTTCTGGTGTTAACATGAAGCTCCCTCTAGCAGGAAATGATAAGAACGTGTTTAGCGCTATCGGAGGCCTAGATTTCACGAAGAATCAAAAAGTATCTGCTGGAACTGCTGGCCTGGCGTACCAAAATATCAGAGGTCACGGGTTGTCACTGACTCAGACCCACATGCCTGGCGTCGGTGACCGCACGGCGGCTGCTGGCACCCTGAACTTGTTCCACAACAACAACCACAACCTGGATGCGAACGCCTTCGCAGCGCGCACCACTCTCAACAACGCTGCCATACCGAGCTTCAATACTGTCGGCGGAGGCCTTGACTACATGTTCAAGAACAAGGTGAGCGAACAATTTTGCTTGTGTCCTACGTCTACTTAAACCGATTGAGTACTGAGTTCTATATGAGTTTCAATTTACTTTCCAGGTTGGTGCTGGTGTTAGTATGGCACGCACGCCATTGTTCGACAAGACGGACTACTCCGCCACGGGTAACCTGAATCTCTTCCGTGACCGCTCCTCCTCGCTGGACTTCAAGGCTGGTCTATCTAAATCCGTCTCACCATTCATACCTCGTTCGTCCTGGGAGCCCAACGTTGGATTCACTTTTAAGAAATTCTTTTAATGACTGGTTGATTCCAAACTATCAATCGATTTATTAATAGACCTAATTTTTTTTAATGTAGAGTATGTACTTCTGTGATTGTAATTAAGACACAGTTTAAAATGTTTTGTTTTGTACATAGTTACTCCGCCTGTACATTTAACTTTTCATTAGGTAAGCCTATCGCTGCTAAAGATATCAATTATTTAGTGTGGAAGCAAAAAAACTTGAACTGTGATACTGATCAATAAAATGATTACTATAAGGTATATCGTCTTTCGTCATTTTATTTCGGCGATGATTACCTACTTAGAGAAGCCTGCCTCTCAAGCCAGAGGGAGCGGATTCAAACCCAGCCAACGGAAAGCACCAATTTGTTCATTGTGTGAACATTTGTGCGATTATATTTCATCTACTACATGACCGGTGTATGGCAACAGACTCGCCTCCTGTCACATTGGGGACTGAATATCATCCGGCGAAGTGTAGGTGCTGTGTTACACCTCTGCCAAGCCCTCTCGGGGGAAAGGCGTGACGATATGTTATTTTATTTCGGCATCATTTAAATTGCAGAAAGAAGACAAAAACAAGTCTATTTTCAAGAAACTGTTACAAAATATTTGCAAATTTCTATTAATTGACCAGAAAATCTAACGTAGGTAAATTCAAACACGCTTAACTCCGTTCCAACATTAATTTCCAATCCCGCCAATTTGGATAAAAAGCCTGATAGCCGTAATCAAGTTTGAAAGTCCGAGCGTTTGGCTGTCTGCCGACTGGCGACTGACCGTGTCAACTTCAAATAGGCACTAGTTTCTGTGACCTAGAACCAACCACTGGATTCAGTCGGACCACAATTACATTTGTCCCGCTGCGACATTCTGGCTCGTTTCTGCTCCAGTTGGAGGTAACTTACTAATTAGGACGTCAGATCTCGAGGTAACTTCGTTTCGTGAGATTCTTGAGTTGCCTTCCTCGGTTTCTAAAGGTGTGCAAATTTTCTGGTAGAGCTATTTTCCAAGTTTTAATTTGAACGAACTTTAAAAATAACTTGAATATGTAATTTACAGTTTTTTAATTATGACTAAGTATTTAATTGTACGTAATATGTTAAGTATTAGTATCCTAAAAATCACTTAGACTGGTTTGAAAAAAACGTTACGATTACGGTTGGCTATACAGCATGTATAATTCTTTTTCTAAGGACTACCAAAGAAAAACTTAGAAGCATAGAAGCAAAGTTAAACCAACATCAGCATCACCCAAAATAATTCACTGTAATCTCTCTATTCTGTCCATATTTAAATCGTTACGTACTAAATCAATAATAATAAAGACCGTAAACATTGTTCGGGGCACATGCCCGGGGAAGGTCAGCAGAGTTTTTCCGCCAGTATTTACTCCCCGATTGTTATGATAGTTGATTTATTGCTCACATTTTCTGGTGGAGCTGGTAGCGAGAAATCCACATGAATCATGGTAACAGCCAGATAAACAGACTAAACTGAGGTCGGGACTAGTTCTAAAGACGTCTGTTTTAGTGCCGGATTTTGTAAGATTCCTTTGCATGGTTCAAATTTAATTTTAGGTGCCCTGTAACTGAATTTGAATTGTTTAACTTTGAAACTGAATGCTATCTGCACCCACACATTAACAGTGACCTTTTAACGTTAATGCTTCTCGCTTTTTTCGGCTTTGTCTTTTTAATTCTGGCGTGTTCTGGTTTTCTATACGAGAATAAAAACTCACGTTCTACTGAGTAAGTGAGTAGGTATAGGCATAAGTATAGTAGGTGTAGGTATTGTTTAATATCGTCTAGTGTCTCTCTCTCTCTCTCTCTCTTATTTCACACTAGCAAAATAGGAAATAGATTTTTTTACACAACATTATTGTTATTAAATCAATTTTGACTTTTCAATATTTTTAGTTACTTATTTTTAAAACTTTCAAAACCGTTGTTGTTGTTTTTTCGTAATACGACTTCGTAATATGGTTTAAAAGCATTCTACGAATTAGAAAATTGGAATGCCTGTTTCTCGACTTCATGTTTCACCAAGTGTACCAGATCGAGCAACGTGTGAATCTTCCGTGAAACAGTCACAAAGCCAGTGTGCAGAAAGTAGGCACTTAAAGGAAGTGGGAGACAAGACGAGTGTGCGGTGCAACAGACTATGATGATGAGCCCTAATTCGCCGACGTGTACGGAGTAGCTTCGCTTTCGGTGCGAGAAAACTAACATTTTTATCGTCATGCACCTAGTTTTCTCTTGTTTTTGTCTTTTTGTGGATAAACGCTCTTTTTAAACGCTCTATATACTCTGTCAGAGTGTGTGTTCCCTGACACTTTTAATTTGGGTGTCTTCTAGTCTCGAGTGAATCGGTATCTTCTAGGCAAGCGTGCTACATCGTAGGCCGCAGCACTGCTTATCATCAGGCATGTTGGTGGCCAAACGCAAGCGTAATAAGTTAGAAGAAAAAACGCTATTCACCATTGAGATACCTAAAGAAGTTGGAATGGTTGAAAAACACTAACCCTCTTAGTAATAAACGTTGCATAGGCTCATCCTTAGCCTCATCAGCCTATTCCGAAGCTATACAACGTTCATAGCTCAGGAGATAATAGTGTTAAGCCCTAGTTTTAATAAGCTACTAGCACAACCACGCAATCTATCATAGTAAACCATAAAATCAAAAATTCTTAACTATAACTAAAAAAGGTTATTATGAGCTGTTATAAATATTTAAATATTGATATAAAAAGCGATGGCAGCCTAGTCGGGAGAAGGTCCGCCTCTCAAGCCAGAGGGAGCGGGTTCAAACCTGGCCTGGTACGCACCAATTTGTTCATTGTGTGAGCATGTGCGTTTTGTATGTCATCTGCTACATGACTGGAGCCCGGTGCATGGCGACAGGCTCGCCCCCTGTCACATTTGGGACGGAATATCGGCCGGCGAAGTGTGGGTGTTGTATTACGCCTCTGCCGGCCCCCTCGGGGGAAAAGCGTGGCGATTACAAATATTTATATAATCTAAGACCTATAATGTAACTTCTGTCTTTAATTTTAAACAATTTGCAAAAGCAAGCAAAACCCAAAGGAAGATTACTCCAATGTGATTGTTAACTACAATCTGATTATTTTCAAAGATACACGTAACTATGCGGAAATCAGACTAGAACAGCCGTGTCAATCATTGTAATAAAAGCAAAGCTCGGTGAGGCCGATCTATTTCAGTGAACATGAGCAACGCTAGAGTGTAGTAGATATCATTCTTTGGGCAGCCCAAATGGCACTGTTAAAGCTCTTAGCTCTCAAACTAAAGCAGCTATAATTCATAGTCTATAAATTTCTTTTAAACAAAGCGTCGATTCATCAAAAAATTCAATTTGGCAAAAACTCGACTAAATCTCATTACATTTTGTCGTAAGTTTACAAGTGCCATTACCTTTCAACAGCTTTGTGCAAGTACTCTTAGCTTTAAATTTAAATATTTAGTTTCTGGACCAAATTTGTCGGACGACAGTGACAGTAACAAGTTCCATAAATCAGTTCCAGACTTTCTTAAATTAGTTCTTTATTAAGTTTTCTTTGAATAATTTTCACTGTGATTTGTCTTTTGCTCTACAGTTTCGTTAAAACTGAGTTAGTGCGAAAAGTCTTTGGTATCATTTTTGGAAAAATATCAATTATAATAAAATAAAGCTAACATGTTTATTTGCTACTTTTGTCGCGTTCAATTGTTTGGGAATCCTATTTAACATAACATGAAATACATACTAGCTGTCACCCCGCGACTTCTTTCGCGTTCATTATTTATAAATATTAATATTTGTGAGCTATCCTATCGGTTAAGTTTGATCGAACTGCACACGGTGTGCAAATTTGATTGAAATCGGTTAAGTAGTTTAGGTGTCTATAGCGGACAAACAACGTGACACGTAATTTATATATATTAAGATTAAAAGGAGCTGGCAGGGGTGTAACACAACACGTACAGTTCGCCTATTTAAAGGTTTTGTTTTAACGACAACACTAGTTAATGACACAGATATTATTTATTGACTTTTAAATATTTATCTATTATTATTTAAATTCATTAAAAAGAAAGAACATGTGGCTCAAGGATGTTTGAGCTGAAAGAGGATGATAAAGCAACACGATTGTTTAGTATGGCAATACTAAACAATCTATATACTAAACACCAAAATAGTAATGCAATCTATCACATTCCAGCCCATATGGATATTCGGCCCAAATTGATATTGATATTCTAATGTCTAGACTAGTCTAGTCTAATGATTACAGTTGACACAAAAATCAAGAAAATTGATTTTTTGATTGATTGATTAAACGAATTTTGATTACAATACACTGATTGAATTTAGACTTACAAGGAGTACAAATGCATATAAGATCATCAATTATTTTAGACTGTCACCTTTAACCCAATGAACATGAGAAATCAACGTTAAATTGTGACCAAAAAACAATTTTATTATTCGTGCAAAATACAAATAAAACTTGTAAAAAAGCGCTTCCTGGTTCGTGAAAAATTGTTGGTCCACACTAAACTGTTTTTCAATGCTCCCCGAAAAACCGGTAATAAGTAGCATAACATTTTTTCTTCTGAACAGTTTCATCAATCTTTTAAGTGGGTCATTTTTATGCCTGTCGGTGATGGGTATTTTTTCGCTACTTTCTCAACTGTATAAGTAGAGATTATATTTTTATGTAGAGAAAGGATCGGCTAAGAAATCAGTTGAAAATAACAATGTACTTACTTACGTACCCTTAACAAAAAAAAAGAAGTTTTGGTTAAAATTATTTAATTATGTCACAAATTCAAGAATATTGTCACAGTAGCAAATACTTTACTTACACTTAGGTTTAAGAGGCGGAATACAATTACAAGTTACACTTAAAATGGATTTACGTTCGTTCATACTAGTAACGATTGGAAAATCTAATTATTAATAATACAAAATAAATGCAAAGGTAGTTTGAAATCTTCGCAGCACACACAACGGGGCTACTTGGATCTTTAAAAGAATTTCCTAAAAGTGAAGCCAACATTGGGCTCCCAGGACGAACGAGGTATGAAAGGTGAGACGGATTTAGTTAGGCCAGCCTTGAAGTCCAGCGAGGAGGAGCGGTCACGGAAGAGATTCTGGTTACCCGTGGCGGAGTAGTCCGTCTTGTCGAACAATGGCGTGCGTGCCATACTAACACCAGCACCAACCTGGAAAGTAAATAGAAACTCATAAAGAACTCAGTACTCAAACGGTTTCAGTAAACGTAGGACACAAACAAAATTGTTCGCTCACCTTGTTCTTGAACATGTAGTCAAGGCCTCCGCCGACAGTATTGAAGCTCGGTATGGCAGGGTTGTTGAGAGTGGTGCGCGCTGCAAAGGCGTTCGCATCCAGGTTGTGGTTGTTGTTGTGGAACAAGTTCAGGGTGCCAGCAGCCGCCGTGCGGTCACCGACGCCGGGCATGTGGGTCTGAGTCAGCGACAATCCATGGCCTCGGATATTTTCGTACGCCAGACCAGCCGTTTCAGCAGATACTTTTCGATTTTTCGTGAAATCTAGTCCTCCGATAGCGCTAAACATGTTCTTATCATTTCCTGCCAGAGGAAGCTTCATGTTAACACCAGAAGTGCCATCGGAGTTGAAGGCGAGACTGCCATGGAGTTGACGTCGCTCTCGTCCTGCCCGCATTGGATGCATTTGATCTTCCTCCATCCAACCTACTGCTGGTTCATATAAGTATATTTCAGGTACAGCGTAGTCTTGCCTTTCATCTTCTTCCTTCAAAACGAATCCGTGGACTCCTACCAGCAGGATGGTGCATACGAATAATTTGATCGAAAACATTTTAGGTGTTACGAGTATTATTTTTCTGGTTAGATATTTGGATGTGTCTTCTACGGCACTTGACTTCGAATTAAAGTTCGTAATAAAGCAGGCCCGTTATATACAAAACAGGTCGGCCTAAAGGATTCCCCTTAGAGGAGATAAATGGTTGCTAAATTAAATTGATAAAATTGAAACACAAAGGTCCGCGCTAAAGTGAGAGTTCAAACAAATGGGTACCGACTGCACTATCTGGGAGTAGGTAAACTCCCGGAGTCTGCGGTTACGTGCCACTATGCGGTAAGGGTTATCATCGTTAGGAACATACATTATGACATCATTCGTATTACTCAAAACATTAATTAATCATACGTAGAGCTGCAAATAAATAACATTAATCAAACAACATCTTTGATTGACAGATATTTTTAGAGCTCAAAAAATATAAACTTCTTCAATTGATTTACAAAAACTCCCATTCTGTTCTTCAGACCTGTGAGATCATCTTTCTATTTAGTAACAAATTTGTCTATTAAAACAGATATTATTCTAAGCCATAGCAACTATTCTAACCAACCAGAACTATCGTTTTCTATAATCGGAAACCAATTGGAACTGTCTACCATTAAATCAATTGATAATTAATTTGAATTTAAATTGATTTAAATTTAATTTGGATTTACTTTATATTAAATTTAAAACATTTTACTTTATATTTTATTTCATATTTCTCTTATGTTTTTTATTTTAGTTTTTAAAAATGTATTTATTAACTATTATAGTTTATTCTATACTTATTTAATTTTTGTCTGCCACTAACTATGTATTTTCACAAGTTTTGGAGTACGGTCCAGCTCTGTCTTTTTTTCTTCTATTTACTACTTTGTATTTGACTGTACTCTGTTTTGTGTTTAAATAAATAAAATAAAATAAAATCGGTAACCCGCTTCTGGACTAGGAAGAGTCCCAAGATTAGAATCAATTGTATTGTCCATAATGTCATCGACCGCTTGCCATCATCTTGAAATCCTGCCAAATGTGAGACGACGTCCGACTGCATTGAACGGAAACATGTGGCTTGTGCAAAAATGTTTTGTAAACAGAAGACTAAATGAATTTTGATGTACTGGAGCCGTTGGATGATATATTGGGATATCCTTTGGTATTCTCGAGAAATTAGGTCAGAGTGTCCAGTTGTTACGATGACACATGATTTTAGTCTAAATTAATTTATAACATCCTAAAGTATTTTAAAGCAATTTACATAATCTATAAAATCGCAGTTTTATCTGATGTTCTGTCTTTCTGTTGTTTAGCACTTTCTTTTTAACCAATTTCCAAAAAGGAGGAGGTTTTGAATTCAACTGTGTGTTGTTTTTTTGTATCAATTACATGTTATTGTTTTAATTGACCAATACAAGATGATTTTGCTGCTAAAATATCATTATAATCATTACTATTATGACAATCCTATTCGTATCTTAGTCTGTTTTTAGATTTAAGTTTCATGATCTCCGGATATCTCCCTTGCATAAGTAAGCATTTAAAGTAACAGTAATGATATTCGGTTCACAATCATCTTTTAAATTCCTTACAATACCAATACATCTTTATTGCACACCAAAAATACAAAGTAAAACAAACATAATGAAAATATTAAACAATAAAATATCATTCGGCAGTACAAGGGCGGCCTTATCGCCTAAAGCGATTTCTTCCAGGCAACCTTTGGATGGACAGGACAGAACGAAATATGACAAACGGTCGGTGGCATACATAAATACAATAGTAAACAAATACAATATAGTAAAACATATCTACACATATACCTTTGTAGACATATTCCTTGTGTAGACTGTACAAATACTCGTATTGGCCGTAATTACGTCTTGTACATAACTATGGATATTATTTCTGGATTTTTTTGTTTAAAACATGTTAGGTTCCGTGCTTATTGGTAAACCTACACAAATAACATTGATTTGTCTGTTATAAGAAGTCCTCCCAAAAAAAAGTTCGGCCTCTTTTTACTAAAAACTCAACTAGATGATGCAATAAAAAGTGATATGGCTAAATATTTTTCTGTAGAGCTTAACTTATTTAACTAACACAGCAAGGTCGTTCCATCACTCAAGTGTCATCATAAACTAACAACGTAATCGGGAACGTCAAAGTCTAATGCATCTTCAAAGAACTTTAGTTAAAAGTAAATATTTTGCGAATGCGCGTAGTTTTACGAACATGAATTAGACAATGCTTTTAATCTATTGTTCTTTGTTACATTCAAGTGGCCTTATGAAGAGCGCAGACGGAATACAAAGAATTTGTAACGTTTCGTTGTCGATCTCGTATTTTCAGGATGTTTCGTTTAGACACACTTTTGTTTTTTGTATATACATATGTATGTTTCAGGAAAACTTTATTATTAACACAATTTTTTGTATACTAGCGGTAACGATGAAATAAGCAGCAAGTTTATGTAAATAAACTTAACAAATTATTAGTAAACTAGCTGCGCCCCGCGTTTTCAACCGCGGTTAAAAAGTATCCTATGTGCTATTCTAGACTATAATCTATCTCTGTGCCAAATTTCATCCAGATCTGTTCAGCCGTTCTGGCATGAAAGAGTAACAAACATCCATCCATACATACAAACTTTCGCGTTTATAATATTAGTAGGATTATTTGTTTTATAGTGTTGCGTAATGTTTGCCAATTATTTGTTTTGTTTGTCATTTGTTTGTGCAAATCGTGAGTGGAGCTGGACTTGATAGTCACAGAATAAAGATAGATGTCATGGTAAGAAAGAGCCGTCTAACCAGCAGTAGGATATACAACGCTGTACCTAAATAATTATGAAAATGAGTTTTGAATAAGTAAATATCGTGTTGCTTTGCATTCCAACCGAATTTGAAGAGGTAGACTCTCTAGGTAGAGAATACTCCACCAGCAGAGCACGAATAAACCAAACACAAATAAAACTGGAGCAACCTAAAAATCGAAAAAAAAACAGCTGTTCCATACATTTTGTCGACGATTAACGAATTTTTTGTATGGATCGCTCTTTTTTTTCTCCATTTCGAGTTTAATTATAGTTCCACTGGTCTGGGGTATAGCTACCTCTACAAATTCGGCGGGAATGCAAAGCAACACGTTGTATAATGAAACATATATGTAAAACTACGCCTGCGCCCCGCGACTGAAAAGTACCCTATTTCCTTTTCTATACCCCCGGAAACGTGTATGCAAAATTTCACAATGATCGGTCAAGTAGTTAGAGCGCTAAAACGTAACAAACAAACAAACAAACAATCGAACAAATTAACTTTTACATTCATAATATTAGTTAGGATAGGATCAAGATAACACTTAAATTAGAGAACATAGGTGAAATCCCGCGCAGCCAACCATGTAATAAGTCAAACAAAATTAAAACTGTGCCTAATTGACCTCACAATCAAAAGTAACAAAGAATCAAATTAATGAAAACGTAATAATTCTCTCTCTCCCGAGTGAGACTTTCGCGAGTTTTAAATAATGGCCAGTAATAAAGCCGGGACAGATAAAAAAATCTTCGTTTTAAATTCTATCCAAAAAGGTATTGTTACAAAAAGTTACTGAAAATGTTTTGGTAGTGAGGCAGTAAAACTCGAAAAGGGTTTTACAAAACTCAAGTAACACAATGGACACAAGTCAAAATATCTTAGTCTATTGTGTTACTTAATTCGGGTCAAGACGTAAATTTAAAACTGAGTTAAAATACTACGAGTATTATACTCGTATGGTTGGAAAATAATACGATATGGAAGAACAATATTAATTGTTTTATTTTCTTTGAAAAAATTATGCCCCTCAGTTTCTTGCCTGTTCTTCTGAGTAGAGGCTCTTTATCCGAACAAGACGGTCGAGTCTATTTAAAAATAACTTTGACGTTCATAAGTGTATCTTCTATACCTAAATTGAATAAAAACATTTTGACTTTTGAATTATTATTAATTTATTAGCTGACTAAAACAAATTCTTTAGCCAATATGACTCTAGCGAAAACCCCAGTGGGCTATGTACTGATTATAGCTACTTAGTTTATGAATGTGGTTTCCATAACTATCCTAACTAATATTATAAATTCGAAAGTAAGTTCGTTCGTTTGTTTGTTTGTAACGATTTCACGTTTTACTCGTAACTACTCAATCGATCGTCTTGAAATTTTGCACAAACGTTGTCTCGGGCACAGAAAGGATATAGGGTACTTAGTTTCCCGAAAAAATTAACCGTTCCTTTGGGATCGCGGGTGAAACAGCGGGGTGCAGCCAGTTTTTTTATATTATTGAGCCATCTACCTACATGAACATTTCCAATTTTCCGCAGAAATTTCCAAGGACGGACCTCCATAATTAATAAGCTTTGGACAGCACAAGAGACTTATAAGACAAGCTGTTGCAATCGCTTTCAAGCGATTCTAATTGTACAATCGCCGTTCGAATGTCGGCTAATGATTGGACGAGTAGACAATAAGATCACGTGACATTTAAATAGCTCGTATTTCGTCCAATCAGCAGACCTTCGAGCGATAGCGATGGTAGAAAACATGATGAAATCTTCTCCTCGAACTCTCGGACGCATAGGCCAATCGAGTGGAAGAGAGATAGATGCGGAGCAAGCCGAACGCTCAAGCGGATCGTGAATTTCGCTCGCTCGTGTAGCGCTCTCGCTCTAGCGAGCGTAACGGGACAATGAGCCATCCTTTTTCGTGCGTGCAGCCGTCGTTCATCGATTTATTAGACGTCACGTCAAAAACCTTTGCAATTATTATTTTTATATAAGTACCTACGAGTAGGTATATACATATAATTTTCGTTCTGGTACAATACTTAGTACCTACAATAAGTGTTTGTACAAGCACCTACTTAGTTTTAAATAATGGTTTTGTTTATTAAAAAAGACTTTCGAAAAATGTATTTTGGGCATTTAAATATTTCAACGAGAGCTTTTTAATCTCTTTGCTTTATTTTAAACCAAAACTACAAAGTAGGGACTTTAATAACCTCTTTAACAAAATTCCTCGCTAACATTTTCGTAAAACTAAAGCCGTCGTTCAATTAGTAGAGCAAATTAATTAAATTTAGCTTGTCAGGGCTCTAGACGTGAATCTATTATGAGACGCATTGTTCTCCGTCCAAGCCTCTGGTAATATGTAGCTACTTGTAGTTTTTCTATGAAGACGTGGCTTTAGGGGATGTAGCTTGTATTGCAACGGACAAGATGCACATTTGCTTTCAAACGACTAACTTTTGACGTTGTCACGTTAAACTCTATCGTCCGTAAACCGACTTTACAGACAACCAATTTTTTTATTCAACAATAATCTTGCTTTGGCTCCATCTCACCTGATAATGAGCAATGAAGCGACCTACGATGGAGCACGCTTACCTAAAAGAAACCGAAGTAAGTAAGCAAAAAATTTACTAATACATTATAATACTTTTGTCTAAAAAGTTTCTGCAATTAATGGAACTAAAGAAGGTAAAAAATAAGTAATAAGTGCGAGCACCCGTTCAACACGTATATAGTAGACTAGCTGCACCCCGCGGTTCCACCTGCGGTCCCACTGAAACCGTTTATTTTTCGGGATAAAAAGTACCCTATGTCCTTTTCTGTACCCCATACAACATGTATGCAAAATTTCAAGACGATTGTTGAGTAGTTGAGAAGTGAAAGCGTTACAAACAAACGAACGAACGAACGAACAAACTCACTTTCGCATTTATAATATTAGTTGGGACAACTGTAACAAGTAGCACCCCGCGGTTTCACCCATGGTTAAAAAGTAAGCTCAGTGCAATTCCAGGCTTAAATCTATCTTTGTGCCAAATTTCATCCAGCTGTTCTGGCGTGATTGAGTCACAAACATACATCCATCCATCCATTCATCTATCCAAACTTTCGCATTTATAATAATAGTGTGATAGTCTAATATACAGTCTTTATCCATGAAGCCTAATGTGGTGTAACACAAACCATTACAAGAACCCCAATAATTAGCTTAACCACTGATTGTCATACTTGGAATCTGTTTTCAAGCACTCGCCGACATTGATTGCTATTTAACTAGGGATATAAAGCACGGTATTTACGACATAACGTGTCATAATACAGCGATAACAACTTATTTCAATTCACAAAGGCCTATCGAGGGTTTATGAGCGCTCCGAGCTGCCGAGGCATTCGGTAACGATTTGACGATGGGCACGATGGGTAATATAACGTACATTTGAATGGCATGTGTACGCGACGGAATGAGGAGTTCTTGAATGACCTTGGAAGTTTATTAGGTGATCCTTTGTATAATATTATGGCCAGCTATACCTATTCCTCGCCAAACCTTTTCTCTCAGAGTAGGACGACGATGACGATAATAGACGGTAGGTACAATGGGTAATATGACGTACATTTGAATGGCATATGTACGCGACCGAATGTGGAGTTCTTGAATGACCTTGGAAGATGATTAGGTGATCCTTTGCATAATAATATGGCTTGTTGTAACTATTCTTCGCCAAACCTTTTCCCTCAGAGTACGATGACGATGATTTACGATGGGTATGATGAGTAATATAACGTACATTTGAATGGCATGTGTCCGCGGCGGAATGGGGAGTTCTTGAATGACCTTGGAAGATGATTAGGTGATCCTTTGCATAATTTATACCTTCTCCTCGCCAAATCTTAACCCTCAGGAGGAAAAAAACTGTCAATATTTATCTGTATATTGGTGAAAAAGAATTTATTTTTCTTGGAGACATCTACCTTTTCAACTGACTTCAAGAAAACTAAATGACAACTGAACATTATTCTCACCCAAAGCTTCATAATCTGTTGCATATACCGTGACATAATTATCTACTCAACCATGAAAGTAAGCCAGTCTCTTCTCCGACCAACAGAATCGGCCAACTAGTTCTGTAGAATGGATAAAATGGCTTTTTTTCAATCAAATTCACTAGTTGGCCTGATTTTTATTTTGGCATAATTATGCCTAATTAGGAATGAATTCACAATGCAACTCTAAATCACTCTTCTCAACCTACGTCTTTACTTTATCTCTATATTTCTGTCTGTCCGTGAATTCCTAATACGTGACTTAACAAACCTATGAAAAATTTAACCAAACAACTGACTGTTGCTTGAACCAATCTCTAGTATATTTCCGCTCTAACGTCGCTTTAAGTACGTCAAGAAATATGAATTCTATTTTATATTTGAAATTAATTTAGTGAAATATGCTAGAACACTTTATACAATTTGATATTTGAAGCTAATTTGAACTTTATACAAATTGATATTTAAAGTTAATTTAAGTTTTGAAGATGAACGCAAACGCCTGATTCAATCAACAATCAAGTAACATTATTAAAAGAAAAACAAAAACCCGGTTGGAAAATGTGGTACTCTATGTCACTTCTACTATCAAGAAGATTAAATGACACCTCACATGTAGGAATCTATGAGGCTGTTTAGGCTGTCGGGTGTGCCAAAGAAACCTCATACATACATACTTACACACACTCGAAAAACATAACCGTCCTTTTTGCGCAGTCGGGTAATAAACCAAAACGTAACAACTCTTATTTACTCTAACAACTTCCATGCCTAGAACACGTAGAGTTGAGTCAGCCAACTCTCGCAATATTAGGAGCTTACTTCAGTTCGGGATCATAGCAAACTGTTTTATGAAACAGATCCTAACTTCCATAGAATATGTACATAAATGCGCGAACGTCGCAGATTGGTCGTGAATCATAACAATCATTTCTAGAATAAAGTTGATTTCTAGAACAGAGTTAATTCGGGATCATAGCAAACTGTTTTATGAAACAGATCCTAACTTCCATAGAATATGTACATAAATGCGCGAACGTCGCAGATTGGTCGTGAATCATAACAATCATTTCTAGAATAAAGTTGATTTCTAGAACAGAGTTAATTCGGGATCATAGCAAACTGTTTTATGAAACAGATCCTAACTTCTCTAACATATATAAATTAACGTGCGATCGTAGCAGATTGGTCATGAGTAGTTTTGGTTAAGAACCAACCAATTATTTCTAGAATAAAGTTGATTTCACCCTGATATCGGGGCATTAGAATACGGCATCGGGATCTCCTATGCCTGTAGAAAGAGCCTTATATAAAAGGGAAACTCTGGGCTCTGAGGTGATCCGAGATGGGGCTCTAGCCACCCACTCAAACGAGCCCTGGAGGGCGACAGGACAGGTAACGTATACTCGTTCCTAAGTATCCTCTCCATCCTAAGGTTGCCTGGAAAAGATCGGTTTTAGTGATAAGGTTAAGCCATTTGCTACACTACAGATTAAGTTATGTCGCTCCCTAAATTTTTTGTTATTTCTGGTGTGAAGAATAAAGTGTTTATCTATCTATCTAACGAGACAGTATGTAGCTATCCTAAATACCCCCCCCCCCCCTTAAAAAAAAAGACCCAATAAAAGAAAGACTTTGTCAAAATCACAAGTCGCACAATACACAGATGGAATAATATAGAAAGAAAAAGTGAGCAGCTAATTTTGTTATCCATAATACGATAGTATTATGGCGGGCTTTAAGTAGATGATCATACTACTTATTACTGATACCTACATTCTCTAGATGTACCTACCTACCCGGGCCAATGGTCTTCCAACTAATTAACTTTAATTTACTAGTTGTGTAAAGTTTAATAAAAACAGTGTTCCAAACAACGTCGGCAAGTAAAGATAACAAGACTTCCCCTCGCATACCTACCACAGCTTTAATCGCTAACACATACTTACACATCCATATATAGATTATAGATGTACACACCTACATACATACGCATGCCTGATTCATCAAATATAACTGCCTGTGGCAGTACTTTTACTTGAAGTACAGACTAAGGCTGCGTTTCTATTAGAGATGTGCTAGGCCGCTGAGCAGTGCGAGAATGCGTATAGCGACGCTGTGAAACTGTTTTATACATCTATCTTTAAACAACTACGTCTAGTGATTGCTGGCTGATTTTTTTCGTTCGTGACTATTCCTAGCACAAATCCTTGGATTGCTTTGTACGTACAAAAACCTCGCTCCTGTAGGCCATTTTCACAGGAACTGTGCTGAGCGTAGCTAGGTAAATGAAGACATTCTATGGTTCTTATCAAACACATCCCTCGCTCGCTACGCATATTCGCACATATCTAGTGGAAATGCAGCCTAAAGCTGCCTTTCAACTCTGCCTCAAACTTCTAAGAACAAGTTAAAGCGGCACCGCGCCTGAACCTAGTCCACGCGGGATCCTCGCTTTACGTCCGGCCAGTATAGTTTTTCCCTATGGCTAGCGCTACATATAGAAGATGAGATAGGAAGATGAGCGGTGTGCGAGGAAAAAAAACGACCGTAAACGTTTAAAGCTTCTGGAGAGGGGGAATAAAAAGAGAGTGAATGCGTGGCACTCGAACGCATGCGCGTAGTAAGAAAGATACACAGAAGTTTCATTTCTTCCGCGGAGGGACTCCACGCACTATTTTTTTCTTGTGCATGGCCTATCACTCTCGCAAACACATCACCAGTGGTTACACAGCCATGTGTGTAACAATTTCTGATTTGTTAAACATATAACGCAGCCTTTCTAGAAGTATAAACTAAATCACCTCACGCCGTGATACTGGCTTATGGAGTTCGGAGACTGGCGCCGTTTATAACGTTCACTCACCTCTCATAAGAGTCATAAGCCACGCAGATAAGCTTCGCTGCCATACAACCCGAGTAATGGTGCGCCGTACGTCGCGCCACCTACCTGATATTTGAAGCAATAAACTAACTACGCAACACGGTTTTACTGTATTCTTGAAATTTGCCAGAACTAAGAATATTGATTTATTTCAAAGCATTTTTTCTTTGTTTTTTTTTTCGGCGTGAGATACTTATAGAACGAAAAAAAATATTAACTAAGAATTTGCCAGAACTAAGAATATTGATTTATTTCCAAGCATTTTTTCTTTGTTTTTTTTTTCGGCGTGAGATACGTAAAGAACGGAAAAAAATATTTAATAAGGTGGCTTTGGAAGTGAAAGACATATTTATCTTTTAGTATTAGTCCATTTGCTATTTAAACTAGGCTTCTGCCTAGTTAGTGTCTAAATGACGCACTGACGTAATTTTTCACTCGTAAATACAAAATACATAAAACTTTATTTAAAAGCGAGTTTAAGAAACTTTTTCCCTAGTCAAATTTAAATGAGAAGCTCTGCTCAACTTTAAACTAGAATGTCACTAATTCTTTCAAGAACATGTATTTTTTTGCTCATTCTGCAACCAAATCATACATACAAAATGTATCTTTTAAAATACGCGTGTAAAATGTCTCTCCTTAAAAATATATTCACCAACAAGACACGAAATTTATATCATAAAAAGCATAAGCATACATCAAGTATGAATTGAAGTACGGTGGTACTTGAAGGTAAATCACTCTTATCTTGGCTTATGAACTTGGAAGATTCGCGATCCGCAATCTGCGGATTAGCGGGTGATTCTCAGTCAGATCTGGGTCAGGAAGCTCTGTTTACGGCGGTCATTATCCCACTTGACTACTGGGGTGGAGGGATGAAGTCAAACGTAAATAGGTACAGTCAATGACTACTGTACCTAGAATACTGAATATTAATATAATATTAAGGTGAGAAGACAGAGTAAATGTTAATATTTAAATAATATAGGTAATTGTTTTGGGGGCTGAGCTATATATTGTCCATAAAAAAATAATAATAATAAGTATGAGCACAACACATCTACCCACCTCGCGATATGCTTCAAGTGACGTAATCATAACTAAACTATAGGATCTGTGAGCTGTAGATCTCGCGGCCAACGTTTGTCCTCCTCTACTGGTCGCATTCCTTAACATTTTCCAAAAAAAAAACATATCTCCGCAATTTTGAAAAAAGTCCAAAAACAGAATCGAAAAAGAAATGTAGAAATCATCGAACCAGTGGCCCTATCCGGAGATTTGAGATTCTCATCTCACTTTTTTTCATCCTTGTTGCTGTCGTTTGAAAAGTCATAGGTGTGAGAGTGATCAAGATAAAATCTCATCTCATCTCACGTGTAGGAATAGCCCCCCTGCCCACAAAATTTCACGAGAATCGGTTAAGAAATACCTGTAGAGTAAGAGAAAGATCCGGACCGAATTCGGACATACGTAAGCATTTATATAGAAGTGGAAGCATAGACGCTTCGCTCGGTCCATGAAGCAAGTCAAGTTTTCAGAAGATAAAGTTTTTTGACTTATTTCATTTCACTTACACAATTAAGAATTAGGTACTTATGTAAGCTATGTATTGTCATTGAAATTTTTAATTGTAATTGTAATTTTATCTTTTACAAGCTGCGCCCCGCGGTTTCACCCGCGGTTAAAAAGTATCCTATGTGCTATTCTAGACTATAATCTATGTCTGTGCCAAATTTCATCCAGATCTGTTCAGCCGTTCTGGCGTGAAAGAGTAACAAACATCCAAACTACAAACTTTCGCGTTTATAATATTAGTAGGATTATTGTATAATTTTGACATTTTATTTTAATCTGACATTTAATTGACATTGATTATTACTATTCGTTTATCATTAGTGTAATTCGTTTTATCGGTGCTAATTTGAAATAAAAAAATTAATAAATTTAGTCCATGAATGAATTTCTTTCATTAACTAATTCTCTCACAGGTTTTTGAAGTCAAAAGTTTAAACGACACGATGTAACAACTTGACGCACACTTCTTTCTAGTATTAATTTTTGACAAGATTGGTTTATCGGTTTTGTCATTAAAAAATGACACTAAATCATTGAGACAGTTACTTACACAGTTATACAGATTTTAAAAAAGTTAAATCTTATCCTACATTTAAAATAATAGATGAAAGAGATCATTTGTTTTTTACAATTTCACAACATTACGGATCAACGGATCATCACCAAAGTTTTTATACACGTTGTATACACTAATATTATAAAGAGGAAAGATTTGTATGGAAGTATGTTTGTAACGAATTAACTCAAAAACTACTCGTCCGATTTAAAAAATTCTTGCACCATTCTTCATTGGCATAGGCTATAAAACGTGAGCAAAGCTGCAGCCAAAACAGCTAGGATATAGGAACAGAAGAAGATGTAGGGTACTTGTCTTTCATCTCTAAAAAATTATCGGTTCCTGTGAAAACGCAGGTGAAACCGCAAGGCGGAGCACGTTATAGGTACATACCTATTAAGTACTCATATTATTCAAATGAACGAAATAGGCAACTTCAGCTTGTACAAGTAGGTACGAGTATGAGATATACTCTGGGCCCTATTTAGGCTGATGCGATATTATTTCGGTGTCTATCGTTTTGGTTGGATAAGTAATGAGAGTGAGTTTGACGAAGATATTATTGCACGAGCCAGAATGAGGCCCTCTGTCTATAGTTCCCTACTAAGTTATTAATCAGTAGTAAAGTGCTCAGATTACACTTGCTAATTTAATAATGATGTAGAATATAATAAACTATAGACACATGGTACAACGTATACATATTGAGCTTAATTACTTAGGTACTACGTAATTATAGTAAGCTCCATGCATGTAACACAAATGCTTTCAGACCTCTCGTTACTTGACCTGCATGCAGCTTTACAATAGTACTAATATGAAAAACATACATGGTTAGAATGATATTCTAACCTTGTATTATGTATTCTAAACATAATACAAAATGATAGCCTAACGTTGGGGAAAGCCCGCCTCTCAAGCCAGGGGGAGCGGGTTCGAACCCAGCCCGTCGGCTGGGTTCGAACCCGCTCCCTCTGTTCACACGCACCAATTTGTTCATTGTGTGAACATATGTGCGTATTGTATGTCATTTGCTACATGGCTGGAGCCCGGTGTATGGCGACAGGCTCGCCCTCTGTCACATTTGGGACTGAATATCGTCCGGTGAAATGTTGGTGTTGTAAATGTGGGCTGCCAGAGAGCAGCCCCCTCGGAGGCTGCCGTGACGATATGTTAATGTTTTCTAAACTCAAACTTTTTTCAGTAAATCAAAAACAGGGTACTCATTTAGACGAGTAGCACGCAATGTATCAGATATTATTTAGGTGCTCTTTATACCATAGCTAGCTGCGCCCCGCGTTTTCAATCGCATTTCCACAGAAACCGTTAGTTGTTTCGGGATAAACGGTACTCTATATCCTATTCTATACTGACAAGGTGTATGCAAAATTTCATAAGTATGAAATTTTATAAGATTTCATGAGTGTGAAATTTGAAATTTTAATTTTAAGCTCTAACCTTATCGGTTGAGTTGTTAGAGCGTAACAAACAAACAAACGAAGAAACTTACTTTCGCTTATCGACTGAGCCAGCGTTAGAAAGCGAAGCGTCTCTGCTTTAGCTTCGGCAAAAATGCTTTCGTATTTTCGTCTGTCAGGCGTCAGTCCGGCTGTCATCTTCTACAGGTAGCATTCTTAACCGATTCTTGTGAAGTTTTGTAAGTTCGATAATTATACAGAACTAGCTGCGCCTAGAATAGAATAGCACTTAGGATACTTTTTAACCGCGTAAAAAGTATCCTATGTGCTATTCTAGACTATAATCTATCTCTGTGCCAAATTTCATCCAGATCTGTTCAGCCGTTCTGGCGTGAAAGAGTAACAAACATCCATCCATCCATCCATACATACATACAAAATTTCGCGTTTATAATATTAGTAGGATTTTGTGGGGCCAATTTATGAAAAATTTCCAAAATGACTGAAATATGGAGGTGACAGACTCGCGGCAGCTCACAGACTCACTAGTAATATCATTTACATTTATTATTGTAACCTTAGCGCCAAATGACAATACTGCAGTACCGCACTGTGCAAATTTGCGATGCAACGACGTGCTACCGTTCAGCCAGTGTTTTGTCAGAGTAGTCAAATTTTGTCGTACGATATCATTTGCGATGAAATTTTTACGTTGCATCAATGCATCGTACTGTAGTGTTGTGTCGTTTTTGCGACGCATTGTCGCACCCCCATGTTGCTGCTTCGACTTATGCAAGTACTTGCCATGATCCAAAATAACATGGTCTAGCACTCCGGGAGAAAACACATAATGACGTCACTCGTAATCGTTATCCGTCTCTTTCGAACTATTTGTAAATGACTTATTTCGGTCTTGCTTAGCTTCGATTGATTTTTTTTTTTTTTTTTTTTTAATTATTCATGACCATGGATACTCGTCCTTCAGTCGGATTCTTAGTAATAATTTTTCCTTCAGTAACAGATGATGGGATGATGATGATGAGGTGATGATGATGAAGACGATGAATCCCTCCCCTTTTCCCATTCCAGTAAAGTTATGGATACTTTACTGAAACTTTAAGTGAAGTTTTGTAGAGAACACGAAAAATCGCGTTTCGCGATGTTTGTATCATTTGCCCACACTCGAGCACGTTGACGAACCGGTAAACGATAATAATCCACCATTATTACACTTTAACACTCGAAGAATCACAAGTTTTAGAAAATAATACAAAAACACGACACCATCTTTTCGGTTCCCGCCAAAAACTCCAGCATCGATTGACGTCACTATGTGTTGCCCACGTGACCGGAATGCTATACTCGTACCTGGCGGAGTACATTATTATACCACGGTATTTGCAAAGTTAAATAAGCTTAGATACAGAGGGCGCTATCTGACATTTCCCCAGTAATAGTTTATAGTTGCACTTCCTTCGCTCCACTTCCGTTATTGCGTTCTCTTTTTGAATTTTATCCGTTATGGCGTTCTGTTTTAGAATTTTAACAGTGGTAACGAATATCTATTGTTGTAAAAACCATAAATAAAAATGGCAGATAGGTACTAAAAAGTATTACTTCTTAATTTTTAATGAAAGGATTAAATAGTTGTCTTTTTTTTAAGTGGCTTCTGCCCCTTTGGGTTTTGGGGCAATTTTGCCATCAACAGTGAGGGAGGTGATAGTTTAATAGTTGTCTTAAATAGCTTTGAAACACAGAAAAATATTCTTGTAAATATTGCTTACGTACTTCTTTTAAAATGTAAAAAATGTTTAGTTCTAAAGTAATTTATTTTATTGCCGTGTACATTAATTATTCATACTAAACCACAGAATACTACATATCACATAATTTACGTATCACAAAGAGAGATCGTTCTTTAAAATAATTGTTGCATTATTGTTATTAAGACTATTGTTTAAGTAATGCTTCTCGTCTGGACCACAAAGAGTTTATCTTTCTATAAATATAAATACCTACTATGTATGTACATTAGAACATATTAATTGATGGTCGTGTAATAACAATATAATCAATAAACATCTCGCTTTGTGCCTATCCCAAACTAAATGTTTCACGATAAACGGAAACTATCATGTTAATACAAAATAACCGTAAGCCGTAACGTTATACATGCGAAAACTAGTACCTAGCTGGAGCGAACCCGTAAATGGCTAAAGAACAAAAGCAGCAAGTACCAATTGCCCATAACGTAACGGCCGTTGCTTTTTGTTCGTTACGCTACGCCGTTACACGCCCGGCCTACGTCTATGCCTGCAGCGAACAGGGCAGCAATTTGTGCTAAAATGTTAGCAACTTTGCGTGTATTTTGACTGCGGATGTTGGACAGCTTGTTCAGAATTTGTCGATATTTCGTCCGACGTATTGGAAAGTTTGCACAAACATTTAGAATTTCCACTTAGTTGTATAAACAAAGAGCAAAACAAACGCCCTTGTTTGTTGTTCTTTGACGCCAGAACGGCCGAACAGATCTGGATGAAATTTAGCACAGAGATAGGTTATAGTCTAGAATAACACATAGGATACTTTTTAACCGCGGGCGAAACCGCGGGGCGCAGCTAGTAACTAAATAATTTTCATATTAAGTACACGGAACTACACACTTCTTATTGAGTCGGATATTCTGACTCAAAAAGAAGTTAATAGCTTCAATTCCATCTGCGAGTCTATAAAGGCGATTAATCTAAGCAAGTTTTTTTTTTGCTGTTACCCGTGACGTCGTTGCGTGGGCCCTTTTATATTATTAGTATGAATTATAACAAAAAAAAAACAGCATAGAGGGTGCTTCGAAAATATTCGAGCCCGCGCACAAAAAAACCGCAGAAAGCATTTCGTTGTAATCACTTCTCTCACAACCTTTTGCGAGTCTTTCGACCGTTGTAAAAGTTTTTGCGGCGACCAGCTGCCGGACCTCATGTGTAATGAATTAGGTCGGAATACCGGACCTGAATAACGAAAACTAAGCAACAATGGCTTCGAACTACGATGTATGCATCAAATAATGTTTATAATTTCTATTTTCAATTGAAACCTATAATATCTACCAATGCGAGGCTATACCTACATGATAGGTACCTAACTGCTTTTTTATTTTTAAACTAGCTGCGCCCTGCGGTTCGACCCGTGATTCTACAGTAATTGTTATTTTTTTCGGGATAGGAAGTACCTATCTCATGTACTTTTCTACAACGTGTCAAATTTCATGACGGTCGGTTGAGTAGTTGGGGCGTGTAAGCGTCACAAACAAACAAACGCACTTTCGCATTCATAATATTAGTTAGGAAGTTAGGATAGGATTATAAAAAACAATACAACGACACAAAACATAACACTCTTTGAGGTATGTTTTGTATGTGTGTATGTATGGTTTCTTTGGCACGACCTACAGCCTAAACAGCTTGAAGGATGAGGTGTCGTTTGAATCGTCTTGATAGTACATTTTTTCTTTGTTCTTTTAGTAATATTATTTGTAGAAGTACTGTAGGCAAGTGTTAAAAGTTTCTATAAGTGACTCAACTGATAACCTGACATTATCTTTATTAGACAATAATATTATAATGTTACTAGCACAATTTCACACAAACACATCCCTATGTATTATTCTAACAATGATTGTATGGCTCTTATCTCTCCGAATTTTAACAAGGCTTCTTCAGCCAAGGCCAGCAGTCGAAACTAATACCAAATCCAGCTGATTTATTTGTCAAATCATGGCAGCAGGCCAAGTGTTCCATTTGTATACTAAACCCCTTTGAGCGGTCAAGTGGATATTCCAAGATATTACTCGTGTACATTCTGGGATAATAATAACTCTGGAGTAGTCTAAGTAGTTCTACTCTATCTTAATCATCGGGAGTTTCTGAAGACTCCTGTATTTAGGTACGTTTGTTAACTAGCAATGATGGTCCTAACATATGTATCTATACTCAACTCATTATGTTTATGCCAATTTCTGTCCAAAAATATTCTGATGTTCAGACTTCGGTCCGTAAGGAGACCTCGCGACTCCTGTCTGTATCTTCTCCGCAATGTCTTATATAGCTTCTATTCTTAAATAATTACTAGCTGCACCCCGCGGTTTCACCCGCGGCCCCAAAGGAACCGTTGATTTTTCCGGGATAAAAAGTCCCTATGTCCTTTTCTGTACCTTAGACAACGGGTATGCTAAATTTTAAGACGATCGGTTGAGTAGTTGAGACATGAAAGCATTATAAACAAAAAAACAAACAAACTCACTTTCACAGTTTTAATATTAGTTAGGATAGCTTCTATTCCTGCATAAAGCTTTTAAATTAGCGTACAAAATTTGTTATTTCAAAAGATCAATTTATTTACCTATCTGAATATTGTGCCTAAGAACTAAGCAGATCCCTGCATTATACCTATGTATTACGTGTGGAGTGTAGACTAGTACATTATGAAGTACCTGCCTTCGCTCGACTGGCTGCGTTACTGAGATAGGTTCCTCTCAACCACGAGCCTTTTTATTTTTACGCTACACGCCATCCATGAACAGTCGAGGACTACATTTTGCATAAAAACTGTGTTGCTATCTTCGTACTGTACTATTTTTAAAGCAAGGTAACGATACATCACAATACATGCACAATATTAATTAACGATGTTAAAACCACGACAGTTTTAATTAACCCAGACAAAACTGTTACTTGAGCCAATTTTTAGTGTATTTCCGCTCTAACGTCGCATTAAGTACGTCAAAGAGTATGATTTTTTTCTTCTATCTTCCAAATTTAATGAAATTTACTAGAAAACTTTATACAATTTAATTTTTGAAGCCAATTTGAACTTTTATACAATTGGATAATGAAGTTAATTTAATAAAGAATTTAACAGAACTAATGTAATTAACAACAAAAAATTTTGGATCGAAAATTAATTAAATACAATGAATAAATTATGCAATAATTCAAGATACAGTTTTGAAGATGAACTACCGCAAAGTAACGCCTGATTCAATAAACTAACCCAGACAAGTAGCAATCTATGATTCTTTTCCTACACTCGTATTTATATCAACTGAAAAATGTTCTACGAGTATCAATGAAATCGTTAGCCGCGGATTGGACGAGTGAACAATAAAGTCACGTAATATTTATGTAACTCGTATTTCTTCCAATCGGCAGCTGACGTTCAAGGGTTTACGGTTAGCCATTGTAGAAGTAGAATCGTTGAAAGCAAATGCAACTTTCCAGGGCAAACCTGGCAAAAACATAAACGTTTCTAGTACCACTATTACGGATATAAAAATATTCACGGCGTTAATTCAATATGTAAATTCTTGAAAACTCGTGAAACTCAAAACTCGTGCAAGAGCAATGTAGACTGGAACAATTTAAAACTAGTCTACTCTAGTTGCAGCTGTTGCAAGTACTTAAAAGCAAAAATACTTGCTGATTTTTTGTACTTAAAAAGTCATTATCTTTTCACGATTATGAGTAAAAGAATAATATTTTTCACGCAACACGTTTCTACACAAAAAAATGTAACAAAAACAAAACCGCAATACAGTTTTTCGTGGAATGAAATTTCCATTAGCAAAAGTTTTTAACAGACCGCGTGGCGCGTATGGAAGATGAAAACAACCTCCAAACGTAGCTAGAGTAACTTTGAATCGCTCCAGAGTTAACAAACTCAATCCCACACAAAAATGTAAACAAGTAATTAATTATTTATAACCAAGTAAGTATTTATTTTTGTCTGATGTTTTAAAAGGATTTTCTGTGAGGTTGGTAATTTGCAATTTGGCTACGGACTAAATCCTACTATGTTAATGACTGCCTAGCCTAGCTAGCCTATTTTAGTTTTTTTTTTCACTCATACCTAAGCCAATTTTCTACCAATTTCTAGTGCTAAAATGAAATGACCTATGTCTCTTTTCATTCCAATATGTAAAAAAAGAATAGCAACAATGTTGAAGCTGTCAAATTGAGCTTAGTTAAACCTACAAAAAAAACTCATTTAGACGAACACAGAACCTCTTCCTTTTTGGAAGTCGGTTAGAAATGGTAAGCCTGACGACATTGAGACCTCCATTACTTACATTACTAAAGTTACCTAAGTAGGTATATTAACCTTCGTATATAGTCATTTATCGTAAGCTTGATGCAAAACTTACAAACAGAGCTTCGTAGCTCCAATACATTTGCCAGCTCTGTTCATTTAACTAGGTATTTTATTACCTCCTGACATGCACTAAATTCTGGAATGTCATGCTAGTTTAATAGCAACATATTCAGCACCATTTCCTGTATTTTCGATGCCAATTTTCTGAATATAGCCGACTGAGCGCTTGAACTTATTAAACAAAACAGCTAACCAAACAAGCAACGCGATACAAGGTCGAAGTTTGTGTGAAATGCTCTGCCACAGTGTGTGTTTCCTGACACTTATAATCTGAGTGTCTGCAAGTCTCGAGTGAATCGGTTTCTTCTAGATAAGCGTTCTCCATCGTAGGCTGCATCACTGCTTATCATCGGGCATGTTAGTGGCCAAACGCAAGCCTATTAAATTATAAAAAAAAGTTTACAAATCGTTTGAACACTAATCTCATGCACAAAAAAAAGGATTAATTAGTTTGGCTACGGAACCCTGCAAACGGACCGCAAAGTAAACAAGTACCTATATTATCTCAACCTTCTTTACTGTTTATTGAACACTTATATTTCACTACTACCCCTGACTTTTATGCTAGATGTGGAGTATTGTACAGGGTGGTAGCAATATTGCATCCTATGACTACTTAGAAATGTTATTAGGCACGAACTGAAAAATTTCTGCATTCAACAAAATTTCACGGTATAAATGTTTTAAAAAGAACTAAATAATTACCATCTTCAACTATCTATTTTTAAATAAATTTCCTAACTAAAAATCATGGGCAAGTTACATACAATGTAGAACCTTCCGTCAAGAGTTTACCTACCTATTAAATAGTCAATGCTGTACAAACCTGTGTACTTTAAACTATGTTACATGCAGTAGATATATGAATAAATAAACCCTATTCCTATCTTCATTTCAATAAGCGATGATAAGCTATCATCTATATCAGAAGGCCCGCCTCTCAAGCCAGCGGGTTTTTTTTTTTTTTTTTTTATTTAAAAAATTACACTCCACGGACTCCGGGGACCGTGACTTTTTTTAACAAAAATCTTAAATTATTATTTAAAGGAAATACAGGTAGAGGGGGGTTAGTTATTAAGTCTTAATCTAAGGTTAGGTTAAAGGTTTTCAGATTTACTTAATGCATTGTGAGTACACCACGAGCAGACCAGCGACCCGCAAGCAGCACCCGATCACGAGTATGACGCATGTGCCAGCCATCGCTCTCCTCAACCATATTTGAGGGAAGAGAACGACCCGACACACGACGCCGCCGCAAGAAGGTGCCTTCGATAGTGAGCATGAATGCTCGAGATGGACCCACAATTTATATAAAACGATAACAAAATAAAAACTATAACGAGAACAGAAATTATTACAATTTTTATAACAATTAATATTTTTATAACATCATGGCCTCCTCCCGACTCAGAGCCTCCATCACTACCGCGTTCCGATCTCTGATGGCCATCTGCAGGTTATATTCCTTGATGGTCTTCGGTGATGCAGCCGTACAACCATTATTATGGCTCCAAAATGGTTCATGAGCGCTTCGTCTACCAGGAGGCGGTTGAAACTCTCTCTACCAAAACCATTTACGAGAGAAGAAGCCATTGTTCGTACCCTGGATTTCACCAGGTCTCCGATGCGGTGCGATAGTTTCTCTCTCAGATCTTTTGCTGCCTCTGTTGTTGTGGTGATGATGGCGTCTCTGTCCACATCGAAGTGACGGATCACCCATGTTGTCTTGCCACACCCTGGCACCCCATTGACCCATTGTATCTTTGGTACCGACCAGCTTTCCCAACTTGCGTCGACGTCTGGGTTCCCTTCGATGGTTTTGGCCATCTCTAGGATTCGGTCGTCCAGCATTATCTTGGTGCACTTGGCGGTGACTACAATTGGATCCTTTGATGGTGTCCCGTATTTCGGCTTACCTATTCGCTCCGCCTCTGTCTCGTCCAGCGCTACAAAACCACTTTCTGCGCTATAGGCTGCCATATACTCTCCTTTCATGGTTCCTTTGATGATCTGGGAAGTGACGTTGTTGTATATGGCGGCTTCCGCTTCCTCAAGCCTCTCGTTTAGAAGACTTTCACTTCCTAGCCTAAAAGACTGCAAGATGTTATCGCAGGTCCTGAGATTAACTTGTTTCGTTGCTCTCAGTATGGCTAGGAATTCGAGGAAGGCGTTTCTAGCATGGCTTTGCAGCCCCGAGGCCGAGACATAACGGGGCGAATCGACCTGGCCCATGTCGGCTCTCGTCCTAGCTGCTTGAAGTTGTGGAGCTGCTCTCGACGTCTGTGGAGATGGTGTTTTGGGTGCGATATGGAATAAGCTCTGCGTTATAGCGCTGAATGCTGTTATGAAACCGGTTATGTGGCCATTCCCTCTTTCTCGGTTACCACTTGCATGGGGTGCGGCCTTTTCAGAGACAATTTTTTGTTGTGCCCTTTCGGAACCAGACTGGGTGGTCGAACATGGAACGGGGTGTCCCCAGCTATCTGTAGCACCTATGTGGTCTAGTGTTTGGGATTTGAGAAAGCTCAAGTTTTCTCCTCTATCCTCGTACACGACAACCTCATGGTGTTCAGAGGCCTTGGTGCAACCTAACCGGTCTACGACTTCCGCTTTCATATATTCGACCATCATCGCGTCCACGCTTATTACCCGGGGAGTGCTGTCAGCATTTTTGCTTAGATAATTAAGCAATGAGCTAGCTTGCGCGAAAGGTGACTGTGCCGCCCATTCCAGCAGTGCGATCGTTTTGTTTTTCGTTCGCACTATTCGGAATCGGTAGCCGTCTGCCATGCACACTGGCATAGCTTCGTAGGATTTCCGCTTCATAGTTACTTTAGCGGTGCTCCCGTTGAGCAGACATGCTAATCCGGGCGATAGTCGAACACGTTTCTGGTTCCTGACGAGGCAAAAGCTTATTCCGAGCCTTTCTCTATTGCTGTCCATGAAAAGTGCCACACCGCGAATCCGTATTCCCGGGTCTCCTCTTTCTGCGTTTTCCAGAAGATCGTGAATGGATACGCTTTTTGAGGAAGTTTCTCGGTTGGAGATCGTGGCTTGTGTTGCGCTGGTAGACTGTGTGAGTGTGATGGGGGGAAGTGTTCGGATGGGGGGGAGTGTTTGGATGGGGGGGAGTGTTTGGATGGGGGGTAGTGTTCGGCTGGAATCGAGTGTTGAGTTTCTTTTGGCTGCTATACGGAAGGATCTCTCCACAAAAGACAAGAAGTGTGGTCTGCATTCTGGATCTGCCAGGATATTATGGAGTTCCGAGATCTCCAACTTCCTATCTATTAATGTTTCGAGATCCTGTCGTACAGCCATGAATCTAGGGCAATCGATGATCACGTGCCAGACCGTCTCGGCCACATAGGGGTCGCACTCGCAACCAGGGCTGTCTTTGAGCTTGAACCTGTGCAGATATTCAGCTATACCTCCGTGTCCCGTCAGCGCTTGTACCTGGAAGGGAGTCAGTCTTGTGGCTCGCGTCACCCGATATGCGTTTGCAATGTCAGGGAAGAACGTTTGCGTGACTCTACCTGTTTCCGAGGTTTCATATCGGTCCTGCCACTTCCGTACCGATTTTTCGCGGATTTTCTTTTTGACGTAGGACAGAGGAATCTCTCCGTAGTCTCTTGAAGTGCCGGTGAGTGCCGCTGCTTTAGCGAGCTCATCAGCTCTTTCGTTACCAGCGGTGCCCACGTGCGCTCTCAGCCAGAAGAGACGAAGAGATACCCCTTTTGCAACTATCTTCCCAATGTTTTCCTTTATACGTTTTACCAAGGGGTGGTTTGTTTTAGGGTTCTGAAGCAGTTCGAGTGAGGATCGTGAGTCGCTCAAAACGTTAACTTCAGAACTCTCGCCTGTTGCCACCAGTTCGGTCGCCCGGTAAAGAGCATAAAGTTCCGATTGGAAGACAGTGCATTGGGGGTGTAGCTTGAATGTCGAATATTTAACTTCTCGGCCGTTTTCCCACCAGGTTAGGGCTGCCCCGACTTGACCCTTTATCTTACTGCCATCTGTATAGATTTGGGGTCCTTCTAGCTGGTTGGAGATGTTCTCTAGGAGCTCGAACTGCACGGATGTCTGGGTGGACGGATGCGGCTGGTCCAAGTAACTGACTTTTTGTTCGAGCTCCGTTTCCGGCGGGAGGTATTCTTGAGAGAAGTTTTTCTTCGCTCTGTACAGGTTAGCCGCTTCTTGTATTCTCAGGTCGAGAGGAAGTAGTCCTGAGATGGCAAGTGCTGACTTCAGAGAAACAGTGCGGTATGATTTGCAGATTTTCTGGGCAAAACCTCTTTGGAGTGCGTTCAAGTGAGACTTGTTTTCCTCGAGGTCTACCGCCTGCGCCCATACGTTCGAGGCGTACATGATAGCCAGCGGGTTCAAACCCAGCTGACAGCACGCACCAATTTGTTCATTGTGTGAATATATGTGCGTATTTTATGTCATCTGATACATCATACATATATGGCGACAGGCTCGCTCCCTGTCACATTTAGGACGGAACATCGTCCGGCGAAGTGTGGGTGTTGTATTACATCTCTACCAGCCCCCTCGGGGGAAAGGCGTGACGATGTTACTTCATTTTCACTAGAAATTACAAAAATAAAAGGACATTAACGGTTAAGATGAGTGTCACAACTATCTGCCTTCTCTTTCAGGGTATTACAGCCCTGTATAAATGCATTGAGATTTGTTGTAAATGAAACCCATACCATGTTCAAGTATAACACGTGTAAACACCACTTGAGGTTTCATTATTCGTGATTAGATAAACGTTAAAGTAGAGTGAAGCGGGAAAGGTCAACAACGTATTACCTACGCGTTTCTATGAATAATAGAGAGGGATGACCGGAGCGGCCGGCAACATTTACATGTGGAGCAAGGAGAGGGATATCTCGTTTCTTTCCAGGGTTAGGGTGAATAGGGTGTTCCTCACGCATTTTGTTTATCAAAAAAATCGAATTCGAAACAATTTGTATACGTTGATGTTGACCAAGTAGCGAGTGAATAGACAAACGAAAGAGGTTTTTTTTTTGTTTGTCGTCTTACGACCGAATAATGTTCAGGATTATACTACTTATTGATTTCTTATTCTACTACATACAATTTTAATATTACTTTTTTATAGTGACTACTTCTACATTTAATAACCTACTTAATTATTATCTTAAATGCTACTTACGCTATGTGAATTTACAATTTATTACTATTCTAGGTCTTAATTTTGCTAATGTTTATATAATTACACTGTATAACTTAACAAATGCTTATTTACCTAATGTCGTATTTCTATTATTTACAATTTTACATATTTGAGTACAGTAGTTCACAAAGTCTAAACTAAAGTGTTTGTCGGTTTTCGCCTTGCTGAAACAGGCCAAATCTATACTTAAGAGAAAGAGGTTGCAACTATCATTAGAAAGATGTCACAAAATTAATTAAGTGGATCTGTGAACTGGAGACCTGGCGGCCGGCGTCTGTCTTTTTCTAGAAGTCGCAGTCTTCGTACAGATTCTCGTAAAATTTTGTAAGCAAATTCGATAATTATACAGTTTTTTTTTTGTCGAGTCAGTTCTTGGACATTTTTCGAAATTGCTAAGACATGACTTTTGAACCTGCTCACAAAATTTCACGAGAATCAGTTGACGGATGTGACGAAGACAAATATCCGGACAGAGATAGATCCAAACAGAATTCGAGCATACGAAAAAATATTTGTCGAAGCATAGCAATCATCATCATCATTTTAATTTTCTCATTTTAGTTTTAATTTAATTATATTCTACATATTATTATATTATTACAACGTTTATGGGTAAAAAAAAAGGTCTGAAATAAAGAAATTTGAATTTGAATTTGAATAGAAGCTTCGCTCGCTAATGCTCGCTCGGTAGAAAAGTCAATATACCAAAATATATGAATAATACATAAGTTTTTGTGTTTTTTGAATGTATTGTATGTGTGTGTATTGATCACAATTTTATTCCTATCATAGTTGTTATTGCAAAGAAAATTCACAAACCGACGTGGTTTTCACACACTATGATTTTATGATACGCGAATACGGGCAGCCGCCCGCACGCACTCGCCTTGAAAAAGATCGCCAAATGCGTTAGAACTAGTCAGAATAACCGTCTTACTCGTACGTGAGTAATTTCCGTATCAATAAATCACAAAATTCACACAACTATGTACTCAGATTCAAGTCACCTTTTTTAGAGTCAAGAAATTAAAGGTCTCTATTTGAAATCCAGACGCGATACCGCAGGGCAATGTTAGTGTTAGTATATGTATTTCGAGGCTATAAACCCTGTTAGTAAGGACCCTTCGTCCCTGAATCATGGCTCAGAAGCAATAAACATATAGCTATAAAATAAGGGTGTTTATGCCCCAAAGCGTCCTAATTCTCTATCTCGTATTATTGACGGCGATAAGTCAGAACAAATTTGAATAAGGTCTGGTATTCTCTCACATATTCTTCCTACTAATAATAATTGGCCTTGGTTTGGCCAAAATAACTCTGAGCCGCTGTTTTTCACCTTTCACGATTAAACGGCTAGACCAAGCTTGTTAAAAATTAGTGCGAATTATGACCACGGTCATATTTTTCATCTCAGAAAATATTTTAGAATTTATTTTACTCTTTAATTGGTGAAAATACCATGGTATTAACAAAACATCGGTGATAGTGCAAAAACGCCTAAGTAACAGTGGTCAAAACCGCGTAACTACAAAAGTATAATTTGAGAATACGCGTCCATTGACTGGCTTAGCTGATTGGGTGAAAATACCATGGTATTAACAAAACATCGGTGATAGTGCAAAAACGCCTAAGTAACAGTGGTCAAAACCGCGTAACTACAAAAGTATAATTTGAAATTACGCGTCCATTGACTGGCTTAGCTGATTGGCTCGGATCATTTTAACAGCCGTTTATATATCCAATCAGAAGCGACAAAACATGATAAAACGCGACAGTGCCAATACCACAGCCCAAAGGAAAGTTATACAGTTTTATTGCTCTCCTGTAAAATTTTCCTCTAGTCAGTTACGCGGTTTTAACCATTGTTGGTTACGTAGTTTTGCACGATCACCGACGTAATGTCTTTCAAGTCATTATGCAGCTATGGTTATTAAGTAGAACCACAGAATAAATAATAGTAACCACAAGTAGAACTGAGAAAAACATTTTTACTGTTCGAGCTATAATGAAAAAAACTTCAGTTGCTGTAAGTAACAGCTGCCGATATTAAAGATTGGTTGAGAGATTCTTCGTCTGATGAGCAATGAAGCGAGATCTCCAGGCAGCCGTTCTCTCTAATAAGGTTGCTGGATATGTGGGCGTACTCAGGCTTATTAAAAAGACGTGATTTCGACCTCGAATCCTATTATTATAGAAAAGCAAATCAGCTTAGATCCACCCACTACAAGAATTTTCTTAATAATAAGCCTATCGTATTGCCATTTTGAATATAAAAATGTGTTTTTTCTAAATAAATACAATCTTGACGGCAAAGAGGTCGAGAGTTCAAATCAAACTTCACTTCAGATTTCATTAGATCCATCGATGTGAAAAAATGGGTTTAATGACCACTCAAGTCTTTTATACTTATCATTTCGCGTTTAAAAACATATAATTACCTACATAGTATTTGAATTCTCAAGCTTTACACTTTAACATAATTAATAACAAAATTTTAAACCCCCTATTTTTTTTACTTACCTTACATTTTGAGTTTAAAATATTAACTTCTACGTATTCTGATACTCAAACATTTAAAATGATTTAAATGTACTTTAACGCTTTAAAATTTTTAAAAAAATTCTACCCCCAAGAAGCATCTTCAAGTTCGACCTCCAATCACCTCGAGTACGTCTTTCAAAGATTTACAAGTCTTCATTTTATTGAATGACAGCCTTCCAAAGGGAAATTGCTCCAATATAAAAGTTGGATAGCGAGCGAGATTGACTAGGTATTACATTAACTTCCCGCGATAAAGTGCCACTTTTCGGATAGGTTTGGTAAACAATCTATTCAGAAAATTTGTAGCGATGAATATAAATAAGGTGTGATAGCGATAGCATTCGATTTATTAAGTTCCGTTGATAGCAATGCCCACTCAGTATCGGTATCAACAGATGTAACATTTTGTACTTATCAAATTATGTACAAGTCGACCAATATGTAGAATCTGTACCACTCAGCAAAGGTATAGAATATTCGGAATAGCATTGGAGTTTTCGAATTTTTCATTGTTCTTTTTTATTGTCAAAACGTTGACCTATTCTATATTTTAAAAAATGTGACAAAAGACGAAGTACCGAAACCCATGACCCAAAAAAACAAGGTCTAGCACTCAGCAAACACATAATGACATCATCGTTACCCGTCTCTGTCGAACTTGTTGTAATTGACTTATTTTTGTCTTGCTTAAGCATCGATTAACGTCACTACGTGTTTAGAAATGCTATATCTGGCGGAGTATATTATTATACCATGCCGAAACCGAGGCTTTTTTATGCTCGAAATGAGACCAACCTTCTGTACATTTATTGACGAGACCAAGACCTTCAATTCGCTGAGCCAGCAGAGTAGCAAGCCAATACTAGATATGATTTAGGATCCGCCATGATGAACTCTTCAGTGGAGATATATTGGCGTAACGACCAATTTAGCTATCCAACCATACACTACCTATTCTCCCTCATAAAGTAGGCTTTGTAAAAGCAATAACTCAGCCCTATTTTTTTTCTTCTTAACGCTCGAGGTGATTGAGGCTCACGGTTCAGACGATACGTTCGCACTCGTTACGGAAATTGTTAGCATCAGCTCGTTATTTTGTACATTGCCTCTTTTATTACCGATTTCGATATCAATTTGGACGCAATAGAGGTGAGAACGTTTTTCTCTCTTGATGTGATACGAATGTTTAGTTTAAGTGGGTTTTTTTATAGTTCACGAAGTATGAGGACTATGTTAGGTAATCATTAATCGAAGATTTGCAACGCTAATGTTCCCTAGTTCATGTACATTAGTTACCGTGGAAGTTCCAAGAAACTTTCAATTGATGGTAGTGAGGTTACCTGAACTCGATTTGAATGGTGTGAGGTCTATAACAATCTCATAGTATGCAACACAGGGATATCACCCTTGAACATCCTTCATCAGGGTGCTAAACATCTTTACAAAACCGTCATACTGAGATATAAGTATAGCAGATGTATTATAGGGCATATAGACCTATACAAGAAATGTATGGAAGAAATAAAATTGTATATAAGTGAGTGCCTCTACAGAACTTTCCAAAGCAAAATTTACCGCTCTACCATATTAAACTCATCAATTGTCAAGCCAAGTCTTCGGGCGGTCTAGATACTCTGACATGAGGGCTAACCGCTCGGCCAATGCGAACTTGCTTGCTTGTTATATTAAACTCCATTATTTTGTGCCTGTTCCCCCATCATTCTTGGTAATTTTCTTCTAGGGAAAAAAGAAGTTTTGTCTAGACCCCTGGAGAAAAAAAAAGTCTTTTTACACAGTACAAAACTGGGGTGGAGGGAAAGGCTTCAGAGTGATGGTAAAATAGACCTATTATGTTCATGTCAGAGGCATTCAAACAGATCCAGAGAAATAATACATCAGCATTGAGATCTTGAGCAGACAAACGTGTATTGTCGAGGAAATAATCACGCGGAAGCAGATAAGGCACACTGTGCAGTGTCCCACTTACGACTCGAGCCTTGTTTGCCTCGATGTGGCTGTCGTCTTACATATCGTCAGATGTAAGAAAGACGATAAGAATACCTAGACTACTAGGACAGAACATATAATATTACTACCTTCTAGACTGGTTAACCGTATTAAACAATCCCGTAGCTCTGGTAAAAAAGTAGGTAGTAAGAATGTGGTTAGAATAAGTATTTAAATATTTCGTTATTTATGTAGATCTAAATCACAGCTTTATGGATAAAAAAACTGCTATTCGTTTTCCATGTAACAGAAATGCGATCGGCCAAGATCTAAATTACGAGTACATTTGATTAATTTACTCTCGAGACGTAGCAATCTAAATTGTTTTACGGTAAATTATTTAATGATAAAAACGCTAAAATATTTCAGACAAAGTTTTAATTGTACAGGCGCTTTCAAAGTCAAACTTTATTAAACTCTTAAATAGCAAATATACGATACGCTTCCATTTTCTCTGTTATACGTACCTACTCATGTACGCGTAACCCTCACTCGTATTTTAAAAAGAGCTTATTTAAATTTCACAAACGGAAAACTCACATTTCAAGCGAGAATCAATGTTGTTTCAAGCAGAAAAACGTATTAAATAATAGTGAAATGAGCAGTGAACATACCTTTGCTACGAAGAGAAGTATTTGCCTGGAGTTCAAACTTCGCTGTTGCACTACACTCTTAGACAAACTTTGATTCAGTTCGTTACCACTGGGAGGACTCTACCTGCAACAAATTAGGAACTAGTTAGCTGGAACCTTGGGACCCATCTCGAAGATAATTAGCTTCTGCTATTTCAAATGATGACGTCGATTCTGTTGAACCAATCTCTAGACTAAACTAATCTAGCAGCATTCAAATAGTCGAGTCGTTGGTCTACGCGCTCGCAACCGGGTTATGTCTTTTTCTTTTAAATTTTGACTCGATCGAAAAAGAACATTGAAATTGAACAAGAAAAACATTGAATAACGTTCCTTGTGGGCGAGTTATACAGCAAGTTTCTTAATTTCAACTCGTGAATAAAGCACCATGTTTAATGCAGTCAAAATGTGGAAAAGAATGTTAATTATCTATTTATGTTTCTAGTACCTGGATGGCCGAGCTTTGCTCGTAATTTTTTTCAATTTTTTAATTGTGTTTTTTGGATAATAAACAATTGATTTTAGTCTAACCTCAAAGCAAACACTCATTGACTTCGTGTTACTTAACAACGCCATCTGCTGTTGTGTCGTTAAAGCAATTAGTTGCTCACAAAAAATAGTATTATTATTCGCCAATAGATGTCAGGAAGAGTCATATTTTTCAGTTGAGATTGATTATCGATAAAACACGAATAAAATGACATTTTCTAAAAATGATTCCTAGCTAGATCGATTTATCGCCCCCGAAACCCCCTATATACTAAATGGTATGAAAATCGTTGGAGCCGATTCCGAGATTCCAATTATATATATATACAAGAATATATACAAGAATTGCTCATTTAAAGATATTTAAAAATATAAATGTATGTACGTATATCAGGCTCTGGCTGCCATTGTACAAGGTTTCCTTAGTTTGGGGCCAAACGACCGTATGTGCATAATATGTGTCCCGACCCGAATAGTATTATATTATTATTGTTATCATTTTCAAAGCAGTGAAATCAAGTTTTGTGATAGTTTAGTTAAATGGTCTTAACTGTAAGTAAAAGTGTTTTGTCATTATTTATTTTTTGGAGGCTGAGCTACCCACGTCCGTAGGAGTGTACTCTATTCTGAGTCCCTACACATGGTCCCCGGGCAGTGCTAACCGGGTAGCATACTCTGGTGGGAGGCTTCGGCCGTGGCTAGTTACCACTCACCGGACCAAGCCATGCCGTGAAATGACCTAGCCGTGTTTCGGGATGTAGGCCGGTGTAACCGTTCCGAAGACGGGTCTGAGCAGTAGCGCACTTGTAGCGCCTCACTCAACTGCCGTCTTTGTACTTCTTAACTCTACAAAACTTCAAGGCTAGAGTGAATAAGTACCTTATTGGTCGTCGTGCTCCGTCTTAGACCACAACGTCGCTTAACATCAGTCGAGTTGGTGGTCAAACGCCGACCTATTCTACATAAAAAAAAAAAAAGAAATACTGGGCTGCACACTAACTCTCTTAGCAATAAACGTAAAAATATAGCCTCAGAATAGTTTTACAGTGTTTTGTCTTCTTCTCTTTTTTCAATTCGATTTCTGAGCTTCTTTGATTTTTTTTAAACTTGATCTAAAAACCAAAGCACCGTATAACTATTCCGAGGCTATGCAGCGTTTATTGCTAAGGAGGTAAAAGTATATGACCGTTGAAATATCCACCGTAAACGCGGATCGTCCAAAAAACTTTTTAAATAAAGCCATGCCCACACTCCAGCGCCTCACTGATGCCAAATGGCTGCGATATGAAATACCTGAGTTATGTATTGTGTCTGAAACTACAAGCGTTCTATTTCCATTCGGAAACCGTATCGCATTCCATTCACTAATAAATTCGAATAGTCGTTCGGTGCGAGAGAGCGTCGGTCAGTTAATATTTTACTGTTCGGTTATAAAAGAGGTTTCTGTGAATCTACAGGATTTATTTAATTGTCAAAACTGTACGGATCATTAAAATTACGTTAAATAACGACGTCTGTGTAAAGCAGTGAATCGATGAGGGCTAACATGATGATGCTAAGGGTGTTTTTCCATCAAAAGATAGGCGATGCTAGGATGTGTAATCCACACAATCATGATTATCATCAATCATCACCAATCATGTTTATTAGACCAGTGGGGAAGGAGCAATAAGTTAGACAGCTTAAGTGACTTTGAAGACGACTGTAATTAATTTAAGTATGTTTTTTTGTTTTATTTTTTTAATTTGTTGACTTTGTACCATTTTTTTTTTATGTTTTGTTGTGTGTTGACATTTTATATGGTTTTATTTGTAGTCGAAGATGTAATAATATTATATAATAATGTGCGTTATTTTTATTTTCAAACTTTGACATACAATTTTTAGTTTTGAATATTTTCTTTGATAATTCATTCAATGTGTGTGAGATAAATGTAACTGATGTATTCGTTTTTGTCTCAATAAATAAAAAAATTAAAATGATCCAAAAAAAACAAGATCACATTCCGGCATTCCGGGAGACAACACGTAATGACGTTACTCGTCATTGTCGTCCGTATCTTTCGAACTATTCGTAAATGACTAATTTCGGTCTTGCTGAAGCGTCGGATAGACGTCACTACGTGTTGCCCACATGGTAATTTTTGACTCTGAATGCTGTACGTGGCGGAGTAAATTATTCTAACATGCACACAATAAAAAAAATCTACCAAAAAGATCACTGAAGTAATTAAAATAAAATAAAAGTGAAGATGACTAATGAAGTGATTCTATTGGTAGATTTTTTCCTCGTTACATCGTTCATATTTTATTGGAAAAGCGCACTAACCCCCCATATCAATAAACGTTGTATTGCCATAAAATAGTTAGATAGTGTTCTATCTTATTCTTTCTTCTAAAATTTTGAACTTGATCGAAAAATACAAAACACTGTAGAACTATTCCGAGGCTATACAACGTTTATTATTGCTAAGGTAGTATTAAGTATTATTATGCAAACTGACGTGGTTTTTACACATTACGATTTTATAATACGGGAATTAATCATGTACGATTCAGTCGGTTATTCCCACTATGTTTCAACCACATTCGGCGGTCTTTTTCAAAGTAACCAACTATAAACTATAGTAATAGCAAACTATAGTCGGAATAACCAACTACGTAACTAATTTCCGGATCATAAAATAATGCTAATAAATAATAAATCAATATTCGGGACACTTTCCCACACACGGTCATCTGACCCCAAACTAAGCAAAGCTTGCGCCATGACTACTAGAGACTGATATACATACATGTATTTATTAATTTTTAAGTACATACTTAAATAAATACCCAGGCATAGAGCAAACACAAACATAAAATCATAACACACTGATTGTAGGTTTAAATGAGATTAGATTTGGTAGGATTAGATTATAGTTAAAATAACCTTTTATCTATCGCATAGTTCTCACTAAATCCCATCTTTCTTCCAAGCCTAAAGCCTGAGATATTCCATTACGTACATTAGTTAACTGTCTAACAGCGTAGATACGAAAACGCAGTGATAAATCTCTACAATGGAAACAATATTGAACTAAAACCGGGTAGATAACTAAAAGCTTTGATACATTACGTGAGCGAACGTGCGCAGGGCGGCGCGAAATGATATCGGAAAGATTAAAACTATGTATTTCTAATCACTAAGGCGAAATAGATGAAAGTTAATTTCTAATAAACCTACTGCTGATTACAAACAAAGGCATCTATAAGTACCCACTTAGTAAATAATTAGTTTGTTCTGCAATTATACATAGCTTTTTAGTAGAATTATTTATAAGTTTTGACGTTTTGAATATTTATCAATAAATAACTTTGACCTTACTTTAGGTCCTGCTCGAAAGGTCTAAGCAGCAAAACGTTTAACACCGTAAGACAACAATGAGCTGTAGGTATGCCTAATTAGCAAACGTCCATGTAGCAAAATGTACAACTATGAGATGCTCAAACAAGTAAGAGGTCTATTTAGCTATCGTTTTTTTACTTGCGTACCTACTCATGCGAAGCTAGGTAACTTTTTACACGACTACGACGCAACACGACGCAAGAAAGAGGGTTATGTTTTTCGAGTATGCATGTATATATTTTATGTGTGTATGTATGTATGTGGGTATGTATGTATGTGGGTATGTATGTATGTATGAGGTTTCTTTGGCACGCCCTACCTTAACAGCTTCATGGATTTCGACATGTGAGGTGTCATTTGAATCTTCTTGGTAGTAAAAGTGACATAGGGTACAACATTTTGCAGTCGGGTTTTTGTTTTTCTTTTAATAATGTAACTCGTTATTCAATTTATCCACGATGCTCTTGGAATCTCTTTTCAATTGAATAACAAGGAAAATGAAATGCAGTTAGCAATTTATAGCAAACATTCTCTGCACCCTGTTGGAAAATATACTAGTTTTGTCGCTACTAATAAAAGTTTCACATAAATGGAAACTGTAAATGATACCATAAAAGAAATAAAACGAAGCCTTCAGTTAGCGAGTCGCCAGCTTCAATTAATTATAACACTAACACAAACGAATAGTGCCACAGCAGAAAATAAAGGACAGAAGGGAAACTGAAAAAAGTACGACTTTTAAAAAAGTGCCAGTATTTTTAGTCGTCAGTTAGTTTACGACGTGAAAGCAGCGCTGCGATTTGAATTTCGATGTTTGAAATTCGGACGTCATAATAACGCGATAACGGATCCACTGCTGTTTTTACACTTCACCGTACCAGGGCCATTGAACTACTAAAATTGGTGCCTAAATTAAAAGTATGCCTAATGAAACTGTTAATACATTATCATAATCTCAGCTCTCCATATTATAATTTCCTACATGCTGCCAGGCCTATCAAGATGTTCTGTAAGGTTGGTAAAGGTTTACGAACTACAAGCTCGGATCTCCTTACTAAATGCGTTGCAGTCTGTATTTTTTTAGTCTGTGCTGTCACAGATCTACAGAGCAGAGAACAGTTTGTCACCAGAGGTAATGAAACTTTATTGCTATGTTGTAGTGAGGTGTCGAGCGCTGTCAAGTGAAACAACTCTTTTAGAGATGACTGGGTAATAAAACCTTGTCAAGTACCTACTAGACAATATGATATTTTCGACTGTAGTTTTCACCAATGGCGATGGTTGGGACAAAAACTAAAACAATTTTTTAGCCACCACCACTTGTGGCCGTTTTGGTGATGGTTGTTGGAAGTAAGCCTTTCCATGCGTAAAAATACTAACCGCATATATTTTGACTCGACAGTTGCGTTGTCAAAGTCAAAGTCAAAATCAAAATCAAAATCAAAGATACACTTATGAACGTCAAAGTTTTTTAAATAGACTCGACCGCCATGTTCGGATAAAAGAGCCTCTACTCAGAAGAACAGGCAAGAAACTGAAGGGCATTATTTTTTAAATATTAATGAATGAATAAATTACAGTCTCACAAATTTTTGCTTACAACTAGGTTATATCTATAAATACTAGTGGCTAATTGGCGGAAGTGGAAGGCTAAGAATTATTTAAGGTTAAGAAGACATCTTTGTCTTCTAAATAATTCTTAACCTTATAATATATTTTCTTTAGCTTTTCATTAATGTAGTTTTTACATGTGATTTGATTTTTCCCTCAGTGAGCCCTGTTCTGTAGTTGAAAAAAAAAAACCTAGAACCATAGACATAGGTACGTAACAGGGAGTATTCTGTGCCTAGAACATTGAACTGGTGCTGCTATAATTTTGTGTAAGTCTCGTACGATTCATAGGATTACTTTTAACGATACAATTATCCATAAAAAGCACGATTCTCTGAAGCTAGTCAATAATCGTAATTGCCAACTTCAGGTATTTTTTCCATTAGCCCTCATCATTTTACAAAACTTAGTTAGAATTGAACTGACTCACTTCACTTCACTCAATTAAGTACAAGCGTACTCACAGTGAATAAATAGAGTCAACTCTCAAACGGTCTAGCAGACCACATGTTTGTTAGTAATCACTCGCGCGCCGACCCAATGTACAGACGGTGCGTGTTTATTTTTTGAACTAAAATAGTAGACAAATGTACCCGTGATGTGTATAACTTTGAGTTGGCTGGGCGCTGGTAAAGTTATTTAAAATCATTTTATGTCTACAGAGCCGCATACCGTCTACCGATTGAAAGTTAATAGGACCTGTACAGAGGACCTGGGACCCTATTCGGAGGTTTGAGATTTTCATCTCACTTTTTTCCATCCTTGTTGCTCTCGTTTAAAACGCCATAGGTGTGAGAGTGGAATAGCCCCACTGGAGGGCTATTCTTACGGAGTGATATTTTATCTCACCATTTTTCGTCCTTGTTGCTCTTGTTTGAATAGTCATAAGTGTGAGAGTGACCAAGATATTCAAATCTCATCTCATCTCACGCGTAGGAATAGCTCTCCTGGCCCCCTATTCTTGACGCATGAGATGGGATCTGGCCACTTTTACTCCTATGACTTTTCAAACGAGAGACATAAAGACCAGAAAATGTCACGAATAGGAATAGGGCCCTTGTATAATGTACATACGCAAGAAAGACAAATAGTTGGTAGATATAACTAGCACTATGGATATTTTCATACTAAAGTGACTGCGCCCACATTTACAAATCTAACCTTACATTTTTAAGAGTGCGAGCACAAACATTTAAACTAAAGTTTTCTAATTGATAATATCGGTATCTTTCATACAAATTTGTCTATTAGTCGGTTTGAAACGTTATTAAACCAGATCTTCTTTTTTTATCCTTACAACTTGCCAGAACATTTGGGGTCTCCGAATATACCTAACGTTTCTATCAAACAGCACTATCAATAAACCTGCTAGTAAATTTTGCGAACTTTCTTCTAAATCCTTCATAAAAAAAACTGCCGAATTCCTCAAAGATTATTGCACCAGATGCCACATTAAAATATCCATCATCACTCAAATATTTCCCCACAAAAAACCGTAGAACGTTAAAGTAGAATTAAAACCTCGACGAGAAAATTTAATGCGGCGATCCGTTTAAGTACCGAGATATTAAACGACAAAAAGTTCCATAAAACTGCTTGTGATACAGATCCTCAAGATACAATTTAGACAGATGCTTTATGAAAAGTTTTACGAAGCCATTATGCTGATATGATGAAATTACATTGTGCCCTGGAGAGGAATAAACAAATAGATATAAGAAGAAAGTATGAAGAATGGCAACTTAGTCAACTATGTAGTATTTACACTTTAGATATTTTTTGAAGTATTTTGTTATACAGGATGTTACAAAACCCTGTTGTATCCGATAAGTGCCCTTCCAGTATCGACAAGAGGATGCAATTTTACTACTTAAATTAAATATTGACAGTAAAAAATTTGAGCACACATCGCGCTTTTTCATCCCAAAAGCGTGAACGCAGACACTTATCGCGTCGGTTATATTTGTAGACTATTCGCGTAGTGCTGCCACATTCTAAAAAAAAGCAGCCAACTTCTTAATATATATAAATTACGTGTCACGTTGTTTGTCCGCTATAGACTCCTAAACTACTTATCCGATTTCAATCAAATTTGCACACCGTGTGCAGTTCGATCTAACTTAACAGATAGGATAGCTCACATTTATACATATATATATAAATATAAATAATAAACGCGAACGAAGTCGCGGGGTGACAGCTAGTATGATATAGATTTTATTATATTATAGCAATTTTTCCTTTTTTTCTTCTATAAACTGTTGAATAAATCCTTCATAACTATTGTTATTTTTAACGTACGTCTTTTGGTATTTTTGCATGAATACTTACTTAGTGTGTACACGCCCTTCAAATAAATACAACAGGGTTTTTGTAACATGCTCTATATGCAAAACTACCTACTTTATGAAGAGTTTGTAAGTAGACGACACTGACTTTAGATGACTAAGCCATATGACCATGATAATAAAACGTATTGGGTGTCAAAATTGGCTGAGAAAATACGAGAAGAAAAACAAAACAACCAGAACGCAGTTGTGCTTCAACTCATGTAAATATTCGGCTTTGGAATAATTTGGCTAATAGAGTTGTAAACACCACAGTTTAAAATGATAGTTGCTACACCCACAAATCTCGTACAGAGAAACTTTACTGTAAACGTTACTCCCTTACAAAAAAACGTTGTAAAGAAAGCTTTGAAATAGTTAGTGTTTTGTCTTTTTCGATCGAGTTTAAAAAAAGGGAAAACACTGTCTAACTATTCAAAGGCTATACAACGTTTATTGCTCAGGGAGACAGTGTTTTGTCGTTCTATCTTTTAAATGTTTAACTCGATTGGAAAAAGACAAAACCTTGTATAACTATTCGAGGCTAATACAGTATTTAACAGTAAGAGGACACAGAAACCTAGCCTAGCCTAACGTAGCTAGAAAGCGATTAGCCCAGTTGGAGAAGGCCCGCCTCTCAAGCCAGAGAGAGCGGGTTCAAACCCAGCCGACGGCACCCACCAATTCGTTCATTGTCTGAACATACTCGTATGTGCTTATTGTATGTCATCTGCTACATTTATCTGGAGCACTTTTGGGACTGAATATCGTTTGGCGAAGTGTGGATGTTGTATTACACCTCTGCCAGCCCTATCGGGGAAAGGCGTGACGATGTATGTATGGATACAGAAACCATGTACCGAATACCGATACACACCACATACGATAAGCGTTTCCAAATCATTTCCCCCTTTGCTCCTGTTTCGACATGACACGTGAACAACGCCAATGACGGATGCTCGTGACTTGTCGGAAGCCATCCTCTGTGAAACCTATGGCAGTTAACGTCAATAAAAACTAACTTGGTTTGGTTGGTGCTTTTGTATGAGATTGCTTGCTTTACTGAGTGGTTAACTCCAATGTCAAAGTTATTCTCCCATGGACTCTGGCATAGCTTTACTGGCATTTAGTCTTACCTAATCGTCAAACTTTGGAAATCGACGGAACTAAACGAAGCTGCGTCAAAATAATATCAAGATCGATTGCTTTTATTACTTTTCTACGAAAGGAAAATAGGCTTTAAGTTTCATATTTCCTTTCTACGCTTCAATTCCCTAAAGATTTCTTCTCAACATGTTAGGAAATAACGTAGTTTCCGTAACAGACAGGTAAGACTCAGACGTGCTCTCATTCTATTCCAAGATAGCTTTCCTCCGGTAGGCCCAGGTATGTCTTCTCGCTAGTACACTTCGACCAACTTATTTGCAAAGTTAAATGGGGGAGCTACCGTCGTATTATCTGGACAAAACTGTACTGGCTGTCGTAGGACATTTTAGTTGTCTCATTTTCTCAACTGTACACATAAGTTGGTATATCTGTAATTGCTCAAGATTTCTATGACATTCAATTTCCTAGAGCCACAGGCTCTCGCTGTAAATCTTTTTGAAAAAGGGTAGTGACGTATAATTAATTTCTTTTGAAGTTAGATCTAAATAGAAATTCTTATAAAAGTTTTACTCGTATAATGTGGTACTTACTTATGTGTTTTTCATCAAACACTTCGATTTAGGTTCGGTTTCAGTTTTCTAGAAAACAAAGATATTATTTACTTGTAACTCGACAAATTCTACGAACTTCAAAGATATTTCTCGAGGCTCAGTAATTCCAGGTAACTGAAATAAAATCCCCAAATCCAATCAAGGTGTAACTAGTAACCAAACCACATTTCAGCTCTCCAAATAAATCTGCAAGTTTTCATATTGAGCAAAACCACCGTCACAAATGTGAACCGCAAAAAATGGAAAGGAACTTCAGTCAAAAAACCCTCGCTTTGATCACAAAATAAAAAAAAATAGTACGTGGAGTCCCTCCGCGCGGAATTAGGGAAACTTCTGTGAATCTGTCTTTTGACGCGCATGCGTTCGAGTGTAACACATTTACTCTCGCTCTGCCTCATTCTATTCTCCCTCCCCAGGAGCGTTAAACGTTTAACGCAACCTTGTTGGAAGTCGCATTAGAAGTTTCACTTCAAAAATAGTACTATTCGTAGCTCTACATAATTACGCAACAAGATAATGTCTGTCCTGTGCATTTGTCGTCATGGGTGTAACAGACATGTCGCTGCCACTATGCCGGTGAAACAGTTGCAGAATTAATTATTTAAAGTACCTATAATGACTCGACTTGACGTCGCTGACTGCTGATTTTGTTTTATTTATTATACTCGTATGTGTGACACACACATACATTACATTATACAGGGTTAGAGGTACCTCACCAAAAACCTCTTAAGGGTTCATTGTACTCATCAATATGAACAACTTTTACTTTGAAGCCAATCCTGAAATCGCGAAAAAAAAAGCTGTTCCATACAAACAATTCATTGGCCTGAGACAAAATGTATGGAACAGCTGTTTATTTTTTTTCGTGATTTCAGAGTTCGCCCTTAGTAAAAGTTGTTCATATTGATGAGTACAATGAACCCTTACGAGGTTTTGATAAGTTAAATATATCCATGTAGGAGTATATTGTGATTTTATTTGGATTGTTATGTTTTCTTAATATTATATTTATTTTATTATTTATTATTATATTTTTTATTATTTTGACTGATGAATGATGAAGAATGATGATGATGATGAAGTATTAATTCGAGAATTAATTTTGTAACTTTTATTCATGAGTAAATGAATTTGATTTACTATACTTGTGGCTCTGTGAGTTGTAGACCTTGCAACCGACGTTTGACCTTATCTACAGGTCGCATTCCTCAACAGATTCTCGTGAAATTTTGTGAGCAGCTTTGATAATTATACAGCTTTTTTTTTAGTCAGTTTTTTTTTTTTTTAATGATTGGAAGACAAAAATCAGGACCGAGATCCGAAGAGAGGTCCGGAGTCTAGACAGAAATCCAAATAGAAATTCGGATATACGAAAGCATTTTTGTCGAAGATGAAGCAGAGACGCTTTGCTCGTTAATGCTCGCACGGTCGATTCATACACTTTTTTTTTGGCAATTTTAATTTTTTTTCTTTGCGTAAGAACCATCGTACTTCAATGAATATTCTTAAAAAAAGAATAATCGAAATCGGTTCCTATGTTCTCAAGATTTGCGCTTAGCAACACATTCAGCAAATCATTTTTATATTACAAATCGTCGTCACGCTTTTCCCCCGAAGGGGCTGGCAGAGGTGTAATACAACACCCACACTTCACCGGACGATATTCAGTACTAAATGTGACAGAGGGCAAGCCTGTCGCCATACACCAGGGTCCAATCATGTAGCAGATGACATACAATACACAGATATGCTTACATAATGAACAAATTGGTGCGTGCTGTCCGGCTGGGTTCGAACCCGCTTCCTCTGGCTTGAGAGGCGGGCCTTCTCGCAACTAGGCTGCCATCGCTTTATTTATATTATAGAGAATGGAAATACCTAGTATGGAATTTATCCATGGAACAAAAATTGTTGAATATGATGTAGGAAAGCCTGTGAGAGATTAAAAATAGTCTAACAAAGGTAAGTAACAAAAGTTCACATAGCGTTTCTCACAAAGGCTTGTCAATAGAATCTTAAAAGGGCTTATCCATAAACGACCGAGATCGCTTATATGAAAGACCACCGTGTATTTTTATATAGTATCGCGACAGTTTTCGTCTTTCCCTTTCCCTAATGGATTCGTTTTTACTTAACAAGGAAAAACTTCTAAGTAGGTACGTCGTGTCCATAAAATGACGATCCGTCCAATTCCACAGATCTCTGATTTTGTTTAAAGCTCCCGGAAGTGGTACCGAATCAGAAGGTAGGATAAAGAAGCCCGACCAAGAAAACGAGGAAATATAAGACAATCAAGATAAAAGTTGACGCTGCTTTCTTAGCCTTCGGTTTCAATGAAACTGTTTCAGATACATTAATAGTAGGCTTGATGAACCGAATCTTAAAACGAATTAAAAACTGTAGGAATCTGGATAAAATTTCAAAGTTTCATTGGCTAAATGTAAAGGTAAATTCAGTAAGTCTGAAATAATTATACCATAGGTAAATTCAAACACGCACACGTGTGGCACAATAACTTAAAAACAAAAGAAGCTGTGCTCAATAAATTGAATTGTTCTGTTATAAGTTCGTTAAAAATTGAATAGTCTATTGTGTACCAATTTGTGAATAGGCAAGTAGGTAATCAGCACTCTTTAAAAATGTGAGTATGTTAACGAATCGTTTTGAAATTTAGAATTTTCTAAAATGTAATCACAAACTTTAAAATGCGTGTAGAGCTAGTTTTGAGCTTACCGTACCTTACGTACGTAACCGTACCGTAAACGTACGTTACCTACTACTGGAATACGGATTGTTTAGTGAAATCACTATTTATCCGTCTTTTGTTTTACCACTACTTCCACCCACCATTTATCTCCGGTAAAGTAAACAGACAAATCCCCGAAGCACTATCATCATGCAATCCAAAGATTACGTCTCTCGATTTGACAAACCGTCCCCGGGTTCCATTCCTAGTCACATTCGAGGCGAAAATGGAGAAATATATTCACTTTCGTCCGGAATCGTACAATAGATCATTGAGATGGGTTCTTACTTCCTTTAAACCCCATATTCGTAGGCCGTGGCCCAATGGCGCAGAAATCGCGAGTCCCATCTCGGAGCGGGATTTGGACTTATTGAATTTTTGGGTACGCGATATTTTCCGCGCGGAATGAAAGGATGCGGTAGGTATGTAATGGCCACATTTACTGTTATGGAGACTGGAATGTTACGAGTGTTCCGTGACGTGGACGGGAATGGATGAGGACTGGATCAAAACAGAACTTCAACAATGTTGGAAAGTACTTCAGGTCTTTTGAATAGGCTTCCTCTAGCCAAATAAATTCCATCGTAAGCTGTATCGGGCCAAAGGCAAGTCTATCAATGAATTTAAGAAAAGTAGGATAGTATAGTTTTCATATTTTGCTTCTGTAGATATTGCATAGGTTTGTCGATTATTTGACAAAATAATTATTATCGACCAAGCGAGGCTACGACTAAAATGCTTTCGTATGTCCGAATTGTAGTCTGGATCTCTGTCTGGATCTTGTCTTCGTCTACAAATCATAGAGCCACTAGTATACTGAGCTATGATTCAAATATATATATAACGTATTATAAACTTACTAGCCACCCGCCCCGGCTTCGCACGGGTGCAATGCTGATACTAAATACACTACAGAAAAACTGTGAACGTTGTATATAAAAACATAGCGGCCCGCTCTGGCTTCGCACGGGTATAAACAAAAAAATGTTATTGTGGGATATCCATAAGAGATAGACATTTACCATCGCGGAGTTTTCTGTAGACCTTTTCAATGTGTGCAAATAATTAGTACATTATTTTGATAAATCTCGTAGGGATCAGCCTGCGTTTGCAATGTAAGCGGAAAAAAATTGATAATTAACGACATCACATTAGAAACCTCAAAAATAACAGTATTTCTCCACTATTTAATGGATGTTTTTGTACATTTAAACTTTCCTCTTGAATCACTCTATCTACTAAAAGAAACCGCATCAAAATCCGTTAGTAGTTTTAAAGATTTAAGCATACAAAGGGACATAGCGACAGAGAAAGCGACTTTGTTTTATACTATGTAGTGATACTTTAAGAAGTATAAAGAAAAAAATATTTATTTCAAAATATCTAAGAAAGTACTAACTTACCATTTTTTACATGAATTTCGTTTCACATCAGATTCAGATAAATGACTCTTTAATCACAAACTCAAATATCTAAATAGGCAAGGGTTTCATGTCCGACCAGTGCCTAAACACAACAACTTCGGCCAAGACGAGTCAAGTGGAAATCTCGGGACCGATCTACGGAGCACTATCATGATGGAAATTTGAGTAAAACCATTACTTTACCACTCTAATTTGAGCCCTATTCAAAAGGAATACAGCTCTTTTTAAACAACGCAATGCTGAAGTATTGAATACTCAATTTAGTGCTTATTTCTTAATTTGGGTAATGGAGTGTCTCGATTTCTGATCACAGCTTATCCTTGGGATATCTTGTAACGAAGCAAGAGATGTTTCGCTTATTTAAATAATGTAGGACTCAGAGAAATAATATTACTTTTTGTAGAATAACAAGCATAAAAGTGACGACTAGAAAAAACTAAAGGGATTAAAAGGATTATAGATAACAAACATCAAAGCGTTTGAAAGCTTCGGTGAAAAAAAAATAGATTTTTTTATGGTTAAAAATAAAAAATTTAAAGCCGAAAAAGAACTCCACTCTTTGGGCCGAACCCGTTGTTTACAAATACGAACGTGAAACATATTTGCTACTAGCTGCACCCTGCGGTTTCACCCGTGGTTAAAAAGTGTCCTATGTGATATTCTAGACTATAATCTATCTCTGTGCCAAATTTCATACAGATCTGTTCAGCCGTTCTGGCGTGAAAGAGTAACAAACATCCATCCATCCATTCTTACAAACTTTCGCGTTTATAATATTAGTAGGATAACAAAGTAGAGCTGCCTGTTTAATTTTATTTTCAGACATTTTCGCCTCACGCCCGTACGAAGGCAACTAAATAACACGTTATTTTTAATTACCGCCGACTTTCATTAGTTTCGCGCGAAACCGCAGCCCGTCCGCCATTTCGGACACAATAAAAACAAAATTCCCCTACTTTATGATTTGTAAACATAGAACCAGCAGTTATACTCCAATCAACTCTTGACCCGGAAACCTTGTTCGTTCATTCGTTCATTCCGTCGTTTCGGTCTCTCGTTCAACTCGGAAATAAATCTCATAATATTTTTGAAGAGCGAAACGAGGCAATTGTTGCCAGTTCAGTGCAGTTCAAACATTGAAGCTTCATAAATCTAGTGTGAGAGAATAACATGTCATGTGTTGCTTACGTGACTTATGGAATTCATGATTTTAAATTTAGAACGTAGGTGTGTTTAGATTAATGTGTTACATTCTTATATTTTCTGTGACCTTCCGTTTCGGTTGAGATCTCTGATCAACCTAGAGAATTAGATGGCGCACGTGTGATTAAGGTGAATCCAAAAACTACGCTACTGTCGTATATGTACACAACACGCACACATTGACGCAAAAAAACTACGCTACTCGCTTGGTCATTCTTACCTCGCTTATTGGTTTATGGTATAAATTCGTGTACATAGATATACATAGCCCACTTTAAAAGTGTGGCCAGGTCTACATTTTGAGTTTATTTTTAAAAACTCTACAGTTTTTTTACAAGTCAATTTTGAAAATGCCGTAACATTAAACTCTTACAAATATGTGCAGTTTTAGAATATTAAATCTACTAAGGTTCCATATTGGAACGGAAATGGCTAACGTAGAGTTTGGGAATAAAAATTAGTTTTCGAGCAATTGTAAATGTTTTTCATGGCAACATTACCACGCTCACAAGTTTAATTGTTAAAGTGTAATAATGGTGGATTATTAACGATTACCGGTTCGTCAACGTACACGAGTGTTGGCAAATGATACAAACATCGCTTAACGCGATTTTTCGTGTTCTCTACAAAACTTCACTTAAAGTTTCAGTAAAGTATCCATAACTTTACTGGAATGGGGAAAGGGGAGGGATTCATCGTCTTCATCATCACCTCATCATCATCATCCCATCATCTGTTACTGAAAAAAAAATTATTACTTAGTTCGGCATGAAGGACTTTGTATCCAGTTGCCAATAAATAAAAAAAAAAAAACAAGTTTAAATGAAGTGGCTTCAACGAGATATAACGCAGTGTTCCATCTTTTCCTCTAGGTTGATCTGAGGTTGAGATCTTCAAGCTGAAATTTCGTCTCTCAACTCTAGACATCTACGCACTATAAGTACTTTAAAAATTGTGGTACAAAGAGCACTAAAGCGTCAAACAGACAGAGGCGGCCTGACAAGGCGGCCTACTGTCACTGACTGTCAGCCGCAGCTCCAGCCGCGGCGACAACACACTGCCGCGGCCATTGACAGAGGCGGCCGGAAGCGTCAGCAGTGTTGCCACATTGGGTTTTGAAAAGGCCTAGTTGGACAAGGTAGAACGGGCTAGATATACCAAATTTAGCATCAAAAGTGGTGCTAGAAAAAAGAGATTAAAAAAAAACACTTTTAACGGGGGAAAATCTGCATTTTGTGTTCGCATTTACATAGGTATATTTCGGGCAATTACAAAAACATTACTTACAAATTGATTTTCGAAGAATGATCACGATCCATACAAAATTAACCCATCCCCGGCGCAAATTAATCATATCGAATAAATATAGTTGTTTTGTTATTTTATGTAGGTAAGTACTTACATAAATTTTCAGTAAAAAAAAATTATACAATATTTCTGTGGCTAAGTTACTAAAGTTGCCAAAGTTAAGATGTATTGTCGTTGACAACAAATGACGAAATCAAGAAGACAAACCACAAACCGATACGTAACTACCATCCCCCAATCGAACACGTTATATTTCGGTCGGACGAGGTTGGGCATGGTGTTCGTCTTGCCGGATTACAGAAATCTCACCAACTTTCAGTATGTCTGGTGAGTCGGGTCTGATTTCTGAAAGTAGGTAATTTTTTTTTTACTAGGTATATAATAAAAAGCCTTTTAATCCATGCAAAAACTAAGATGCACACAAAGCTTAAAGAAAGAGAAAAAAAAGATAAGAAAAAAAAATGTTATTTACACGTATTTCACTTATTTTTGAAAAAAAAAAAAACAATTAATTCTAGATAATATTGAAGTTTGTTTGCCTGAACCCCTCCTCCAGTGAAGGTGAAGGCCTCCTCTAAAGAATACCATGTGTCTCTGTCTTGAGCTATTTGCGGCCAGCAGGTACCAGCTATTATTATCAGTCTAGTCTCGTACTCGTCTGCCCATCTCATGTGGGTCTGCCTTTGAGACGTTTGCCGATTGGACCCTTCCACGTTGTTAGCCTGTTGGTCCATCTCTCGTCCTTTAGCCTCGCTACGTGCCCAGCCCGCTTCCATTTTATTTCGTCACTTTGGTGGTTTCTCTAATTTTTGTGTGACGAATTTTTTGCATCTTTTTAATATTGAGCATACGCTATCTATTCCGCGTTGGCAGGTTAAGTTGGACGTAAATTTCCAAGTTTGACATGCATAGGTTAAACAAGGTAGGAGGCATGATATCATGACTTCAGTTTTGATGTTTGTTGGCATGTTTTGAATATTTATTTTAAGGACCAGTACTTTTTCCAAGTATTTATTTATTTATTAAAATAAGTAGTTTCAGAAAATGTAACAAACTAATGCTAGTAGCTCTGTAAGCTGTAGAGCTCGAGGCTAAATTCAAATTCAAATTCAAATTCATTTATTTCAAATATCATATTCATATTGGTAACAAAATAAGTCCATACAATTAAAATTACAATTAGTCACATTACACATTCTAAGTCTGTCTCGGCTGCAAGTTGCATTTTTCAACCGATTCTCATAAAATTTTGTGAGCAGGTTTGATAATTATGCCGATTTTATTTGCGTCGAGACAGTTCTTGGAATTTTTAAAATAGCGAAGATATGATTCGAAAAAATCATCGAACCTACTCACAAAGTTTCAAAAGAATCGGTTAAGAAATGCGACCTGTAGACAAAGACTAAGGTGCGGAATTTGGACATACGAAAGTACTTTTGTCGAAGCATAGACGCTTCGCTTACTAACGCTCGCTCGGTCGAAAAACTAAGTTATTATTAAATTGTGAAAAGTCGGAATCTTCATCAAAATCTTCTTAAAATAATATCTACTGGCTGAAGTAGAGCAAGTTGATGGCTGATTGACATCTGCTTTTTTTGACAACTTATAAATTATTACAAAAACACAACATTAAAAATGCTAGATCTAGCCCGAAAAATGCTAAAGTGGCAACATTAAACGTCATTCACCATTTGTCAACGCGGTACTAGAGATGAGCAATGAATAATTTTATTCAGTTAAATTAACGCGTTGAAAAAATATAACATTAACATCGTTAAAAATATTCTTCAAAACGTTAAATCGATAAATCCAATTTCCGGTTTGCATTTCTTAGAATTTAACGTCATCTATGAGAATATTGGTACATCATTCATTGATTGGGCCACAAAAGTCTTCGAATTGTTGTTATAATTATTATTATTATTTGTTTTATTTCATTATTAACATAAATTTAACTACAATTTAAACTAAATATGCCCTTAAAATCAATGCGGTTTGTCTAGGACAAACAGTTCTCACCCCTAATTAACTTAAGTATGCCATATTATGCCTAAATATAAATATTTAAAGAAACGTTGATTTATCGACCAAGTTATTTTAAACACCATGATAATTATTTTAAACATTTTATTCAAAATGTTTTTTAACAGTTATCAGTTTATTTTTTTTAACGTTTAATCCCATTTCTACGCGGTATCCGCGGCTGACGTAGCTTGTTGTAATAAGTGGTCAAGTGCAAGCCGGGCTCGCGCACTAAGGGTTCCAGCATACCAAATAAAATACAAAAGTACAAGGTTGGTATCGAAAATTAGACAATACTAGAGTCTTGCGCAATTAGTAATTACCTAAACTTTTACAGTTATCTTTCCACAAACGTAACTTGATATATATTATAGTACTTTTAAAAAAATAAATATTATGTACGTATTTCAGTCTCTGGCAGCCAAATTACGAGCTTTGCTTAGTTTGGGGTCAGATGACTGTGTGTGCAAAAATGTCTCGTTTTTTTATTTCAAACAAAGATAACTGACCATCACCTCATGTCTCTCACTCATCCGTCTGTCTTTGAAGGACAGGCAATCAGACGAAGGGACGGACAGAGGGCGTAAGCTTAATAATATGGTTCCGTTTACAACGTTAGGGTACGGAACCCCAAAAATGTTTCCGACGCGCGGCCAGCCGCCTGCAAGCCGCGTGGTGGCCGCGCGTGTGTGAAGACTCCCATACATTTCAATGAAATACAACTGGCCGCTCTGTCAGCCGCCGCGCCAGGCCGCCTCAGTGTGTTTGACGCTTAACTCTTTATATATTTAAATTATTAAATTAAATAATTATAAAATTTATTTTTGGCAAGTAAAAATAATTACATTTTGCAAATGAATATTTTTATATGTCCTATCAAATTTTGCAATTACGAGTAATTGAATAGGGAATAGGTAAAATTGGAGTTAATGCACATTGTAATGTAAAATGATACTTGCACCAAAATTCACATAAATCCAAAAGCAGTTTCTTGTTAACAGATCACTAAGTAACCCTAAATAGATACCAAGATGGCAATTGAAGTACCTAAGTATCTATTATTTAGTTATTTTGTCAGATTAATAACTTCAAATTAGTAGATGCCATATTGAGAATGTGTATCGTTGCTAAGTACCTACCTATTTTTTTTACCAAACCACCAGTACTCAATAATAAGCTACCTTGAGCTTCTGAAAATAAGCCAACTGTTATTGTAATTATTAACAATTGTTACGACAGCCTGACGAATGTTCATCAATCGATATTATCCCAGTAAACATTTCTGTTTGTATATTGCAGAACTTCCAAACGGGTCATGGTTAATGGACCGGGGAAATGAGATGCGATATATTTATTAAGGAACATCATAACAAAGTAATCAGTGTTTCATACACGAGCATATTAGGTAAATTTAAGCGAGTTCGTATTGACTGAGTTAGCGATTGATGTGTTGATGAATCGATGGTTAGCATGCTTGATAGTATAAACATGAAAGTATGTTATGGTGTCGCTGTAATAGCATTTTCTTAACTGAAAACATTTTTATTATTTACTGGCTGAGCCCCCGAAAATTAATATGCCAAATTTCATTCAAATCCGTTTAGCCATTCTGGCGTGATTGAATAACGAACATTTATCCATCCATACATCCATCCGAACTTTCGCAATTATAATAATTTACTAGCTGCACCCGGTTTCACTCGCGGTTATCAAAAGTATCCTATGTGTTATTCCAGACTTCAATCTATCTCTATGCCAAATTTCATCCAGATTCGTTCAGCCGTTCTGGCGTGATTGAGTAACAAACATAATTCCATCCATCCATACATATATCCAAAGTTTCGCATTTATAATAATAGTGTGAATAGTGTGATAATGTAGGGATTTATTTAAAATTCCATACAACACTCTTAATTGAAAAAGCTAAGTAAATATTTATAAATACATATTTCATATTCACAGAGTCTGCGAGCCACTACCCTGAATTCTGAAAATTTTATTATTAATAGCTACTTACTAACAATCAATTACTAACAGTTTTGCTTGATTCTCAGAATCTACTCTAGAATCACGTAAACGGTTATTGTTTAACGTCAGATAATATGACTGGCCTCAGCTTACTGATCTAGTTCGACTTTGTCCCAGAGAAGATTTCCCAGAGATATGACGAGTATTCTTTCCATACCTCTGAGAATGGCTTTGACACCAACTCCATCAAAGATGTCAATATGTCATGTCTATAAGGTTTTATAAGGAGAACGCGCTCTATTTATCATCATTAGTATCAGCAATATTCTACCTGCTGAGTAAGTATAGGCTTTGAGGTCTTTAGTTTACTACAGAGGACTACCTACTTAGAAATCAGTAGAGCCTTAAGCCGCACCTTTGCCCCTAGCTTTTTCTAGATAATACGTTTCTAGCTTTTTCTAGATATAGGTACGTTTCTAGCCTCTTCCAGATGTAGGGTCAACTGGGGCAAATGCATCTGTGGGGCAATTGCGTCTTTCGAGAATTACTGACAAACTCTTCACAAATTAGGCACTATCTTTATCTTTTTTATCTTTAGTTGCAACAATCTATACTAGATGGCGTTAGTTGCCTAATTTGTGAAGAGTTTGTCAGTAATTCCCGGAAGACGCAATTGCCCCACAGACGCATTTTCCCCAGTTGACTCTACGTTTCTAGATAGACCTAAATTAGGTCAAAATAAATTGCGGGAAATGTTACAGAGTTTTCCATAATCTGCAATATCGCACACAACAAGGAATACTTGTACAAAACAACAAACATTACTGCGCTGAAAGAAAGAAAGCAAACCGACAGGAATGCGAAAGAAATCCGAAGAGCAATGTCACATAGAGATTTACAATTAAGGAAAACAAGCAGTCGCAGGCAACAAATTCTCGCTTATTTACAACATAATTACGCTTGTATTTGTATTGTTCTGAAAAATTCATAACTCTCCCGTGAGAACGCATCCGCAAATATGTACGCAGCTAATGGAACCTTGGAGCTTAGAAAATAGGAGATACGTCAGTCCGAAGTTACTTTTAAAACTGTCAGTAACGAGACTCTTCCGGTGCCTCAATTTCCTAAACACGAAATTGCGTCATTGCTATTTTTTTCGTTTTCATCTTATCCTGTTAAAACTGGTTAATGAATGTTAGAAAAATGTTAACAAGCACACGTTAGTGCAAAAAAGCAAAGCTCATAACCTAGTTTTATAAACTGAAACGTTAATTACATAGTAATAGAACTATTTACAACACAGTTTAAAAAGTGCAGTAACTGTAAATGGGAAAAAAATCGTATGGGCTTAAGTTGCCTTAAGTATGTCTTACAGTTTTCCGGTTACTCAATAAATTATTTACTCAGATTTAGATGCATACAAAAGTACAATTACCTGAAATTTTAAGAAAACATCTCCATTTCAATCATTTAACGTAACCGCTATTTATTTTAATCTAGCAATTACTCGTGTGCCATATCCTTAGATCATAGCGTTCTACGATCCAGAACGGATCCGATTTATCCCGGAACTCTGTAAAAATACGAAACGCAAACACAGCCAAATTGCTGCCTTCGCGGTCCCGTACGGTCAATATTTATGAATTCCACCGAAGCAGACTCGTGAAAATAGCGGCTACTTACTTCTATCGGGCTTCTTTTAATCAGGGCCCGAGAAATACCCGCACTATTTGAGAAAACCGTAAGAAATCAGTTGGACTACAGTCAATTGACTGCCTCGGTGGTGGCTCAGTCGGTAGTGAACGTGCCTTCCGAGCTAGGAGGCGTGGGTTCGATTCTCACCTAGGGCAAACATTCATGTGATAAACATTCGTGTTTGTTCTATGTCTGGGTGTTAATTATCTATTTAAGTATGTATTTAAAAATTATATATGTATGTATTTCCGTCTCTGGCCGCCATAGTACAAGCTTTGCTTAGTTTGGGGTCAGACGACCGTGTGTGCAAGTGTCCCGAATATTATTATATTATTATTATCATATTCATTATCATAATCATTTATTTCATAAAGGAAATTTATATGTCAGAATACAAAAATTGAAATATATTACATACTAGCTGCGCCTCGCGGTTTTATCAGCGGTTAAAAAGTATTCTATGTGCTATTCTAGACTATAATCTATCTCTGTGCCAAATTTCATCCAGATCTGTTAAGCCGTTCTGGTGTGAAAGAGTAACAAACATCCATCCATCCATCCATTCTTACAAACTTTCGCGTTTATAATACATAATATATATTCAGGTTGCCTGGAAGAGATCGCTTTGAGCGATAAGGCCGCCCATTAAAAACTTAGTTAAGCCTTATTTAAGTACTATTGTAATTATTTTGTTTTTAATAAAGAGTTGTTGTTGTTGTTGTTGCTGTATAATAAAATAATATTAGTAGGAAATAGGAAATAATAAATTAAAATTCACACAAAGTGGTACCTAGTTATCAAATTACGATTTATAATATTCATAGAAATTGTTAAAACGATTGCTGAATAAGCCACAGTTGTAGCCTAAATCTAAAGCTTTGCACGCTAGTGGCTCATGTGAAGTGTTTTGGTAAGCTATTGTATACGTCGGGACCCATCACATGAGTGAGCCTGGCCGACTTCCTGAGCGTACGCTTGATACCGGCTAGCTAGTTCGCGGTTTTTTTGGGGCGTTGATGGTTCTTACCACGAAGGTCATATGAGTCTAAATTCATTATTTTATACATTGCTACTTGGAATAGTATTATTGATGGCACAGTAAGTCACTACAGAGGGTATCTGTTACTAAACTAGTCAGGAAGTTTGTTGACTCCGCAAGTTGAGCGGTGACACTGATTCTCCAAACGAACTGAATTCCCGTTGGACTTCCTATATTGCACAATCATATCGTGAATTGTCGAAGCTATCTTTTTAACCTCCGACGCAGAAACGACGGGATGATATAAGTTTGACGTATCTGTGAGTGTCTGTGTGTGTGTGTGTGCTCCCGAACGGATGAACCGATTATGTTTTTTTTTTTTTTTAAATAGGTGAAGTACCTAGTCGTTCTTAGCAATGTTTGATCAAAATCGGTGTTGATTAAAATCAGTGTCGGGGTAATTTTTATTTCTACTTGTTTTCTTTTCTAAATCAGTCGTTTTGCAATTCCTAAAGCGAATTTCTCAACCAATCAATTACAGTAAACCCATTTTATATAGGTATACTAGCTGTCACCCCGCGACTTCGTTCGCGGTTATTATTTATATATAAATAGTACCTGGATGTCCGAGCTTTGCTCGGTATTTTTTTTTATTGTGTTTTTTGGAAAATAAACAATTGATTTTAGTCTAAACTCAAAGCAAACACTCATTGACTTCGTGTTACTTAACAACGCCATCTGCTGTTGTGTCGTTAAAGCAATTAGTTGCTCACAAAAAATAGTATTATTATTCGCCAATAGATGTCAGGAAGAGTCATATTTTTGTTATTTTTCTACCAAGTTTATGTTTAAGTTGATTATCGATAAAACACGAATAAAATGACATTTTCTAAAAATGATTTCTAGCTAGATCGATTTATCGCCCCCGAAACCCCCTATATACAAAATTTTATGAAAATCGTTGGAGCCGATTCCGAGATTTCAATTATATATATATATATATTTACAAGAATTGCTCATTTAAAGATATAAGATTTGTATATATATATGTGAGCTATCCTATCTGTTAAGTTAGATCGAACTGCACACGGTGTGCAAATTTGATTGAAATCGGTTAAGTAGTTTAGGAGTCTATAGCGGACAAACAACGTGACACGTAATTTATTTATTTATTATGATTTAAATACCTATATATTTGATATAAATGCACTAGTAACTCTATTCTTAAGTATTTTACATTAGTTTACATTTTACAGTAGGTATATTTGACAAATGTTCCAAAAGAAAAGTAAGAATAATTTAAAGCAGGTCAGTTAAGTGATTTTTTATCCCAATCAAACATATTTTCAGCCAGACATTTTTCCAAAGGTCATTTAGAGAGAACTCAACTAGTCTATTTTAAACACAGATCTAGGATGTAAAAGATCGACAGTGACAATTCGATAGTGATACAAAAAAACATTTGCGCATGCGTGAGTAAATTAGTGTTGTGAAAAGTACTTATTAATTTATCGATTGACCAAAAATGGTCCTCCGGGTGCTTGTCGATAAATATAATCTTTCGCATACCAATTGAGTTGTTTTTTGTTCCAAGTATAACACCGCTGCTGAGCTAAAATGAATATTAATCACTAAACGGGTGTTAAGCTAGGCGGAAGAGTTAGATATCAGTGTCACCATGTATCTAAATTAACATGAGAAAAGTAAATAATAAGATCAACATAATACTATCCTAGTAATTCGCTTCGAATTGTGACCCTTGACCAAATTTACTCGTATATGGATTAGGATAAGTAATAATACTTATCTCATTGGTTTTGTACATTTATTTATAATTTACACATATATTTTTTAACTTAATTAAATATAATTAAATTAGACTTGGATGTAAGACACCCAAAATGTGTAAATTGAATTAAAAATGATGATCAGAAATTGAAGGTACATACTTATATATAATACAAAAATGTTTTACGCCTCATCATTCAGTTCAAACTCGGAAGAATGTCAATTTACTTTTGATGGCATTGATTCAAAAATGTATGCTTTGTTTATGTATTGCACCCATCGCCTACCTAATGAACTTTGATAAAAAGTATCGATAATAATGACGTCATCTTTTTATCCATCTCTAGTGAAAATCGAGCGTAAAGTAACTAATATTTTAATGCTGAATTTCATCACCAATTCTGCTTTCATCTAGGAAATATAGATGTTACGAAGAAACGACAACAACATACCGCTGGTAAATCGGTTTTTGGAACCAATTTATGTTATGTTTTAGACAAAATTTAGACAAAAACATCACAATGGAATTTTCATATTTACCCATGAAACGACAAATTTTGTGGGTTACATCTTGGATTCACATCACAATTGCTAAACTCACAAGATGACATAACTGCATTTAGTTACAATTGCTCTCTTTTGAGTCTATTTATAATTATTTTAGTAAAAATATAAATCATAGGAATTTTCGCGTGTTCCCAGGTGGCGCGCTGTCATTAATGACAAAAGAAAAATTGACTAACATTTTATTTGTAGGCGACCTCTTTCTCTCTTGTGGAGTTTACATTTCGATGGAGACTTCTCTGTCCCACGCTTCGTTGGTCTTTTGCGAAGCAAAAAAAATCTTAGGTCTGTGATTTTAAAGCATCTGTCTACTAAAGTTCAATATACATACATATAGCTTCGATGTATTAGTACCACTATCTCGACGACCGGAGCCACTTACTGTCCCATTAAACAGCATTAAGGCTGGAGTTATTACCCATCCGAGATAATTTTGCAGCGCTCGTACCATATCGATTACTAAATTGTAAATTAATTCAGTTGCATTTGATTTTAATTTTGTTAATGAAGAAATTACCTAGTTAGTAGCATTCAATTTAATAATAGTCACTCATAGTAGTCATCTTCATCAACAGCTGTAATTTTCCTCTAAAGCTTCTGTCAAAAAGCCTACGTTAATCGATTTCTTGCTTAACGCTTGTACATTGCTACCGCCTGTCACAATACGTCGCCTGGCTCAAAAGCATTTACTAACAGTAAAGAATACCCCATTTAAAGTCATAAGCGTAAATAAAAATACCAATATACATAATACATCCCATTTTATGTCATTTGCACACTCTCGGATGAAAGGCGCAAAGCAAAAGAGAACAAACAAAAGGAAATATATACTCTCTGGATCCTGTATCAGGGATATAAGAATGAACATTGTACAGCCCATATTGGCTATTTGTACTTTATTCCGATAATTATTATACGTATTTTCTCAGGAACACGATCCTAATTATACAAGAAATAGCATAAAAGCCGTCGCGCCCACGTCGATTCAATTAGACAGAGCTCGAACTCAGGTGAGTCCTTGAATAACTTTTAGCAAACCCCGGAGCTCGGCGAATGTGAATATTAAAACCGTGCAAGTTACTTTCATGCTAGAGATTATAATACTGGGGGCACTTAAATTTTACAGCGTTTTGCGTAGGCAGGGGGCACCACGGTTTCTCCATGCCATATAAGCAGTATGACAACGCTTGACAACGTTGACAACGTTTTTGTAAAATGCAGCCGACCTTAGGACTCTACATTTATTGTTCACTTTTAACACCGAATTTTAGACAAGGTGAATATTTTTGTCAAGCATGTTTTTCACTTTTTATTTCAAAGTCAAAGTCAAAATCTTTATTTGCATATTAGTGGTACATGGTCTTAAGTATTACGTCCATCAATTAACAGCCGTAGGGCGTGCAAATTAATACATAATATGTTTAAACATATCCGTCCTGAGAATCTGATAATACATTGTCCGTGTGAATTATTATATTAGAAATTAGAATTGTATTAGACATGTTAAATTATAAATGTTTGTTGTATTATACAGTAATAGTATATAGTATTTATCAATGCTATGCCCGCGATTTCACCAGTTGTCCCACAGGAAGCTCTATTTTTTCAGGATGTAACCCTATATCCTTTTCTGTACTCCTGACAAGGTGTGTGCAAAATTTCATGATGTTGAGTAGTTTAGTAGCATGATCCAAAAAAACAAGGTTTAGCATTCCGGGAACAAACACATAATGACGTCACTCGTCATCGTCTTCCGTCTCTTTCAAACTATTTGTAAATTACTTAGCTCTGTCTTGCTCAAGGATCGATTGACGTCACTATGTGTTGCTGACGTGACCGGTATGCTATACCTGGCGGAGTATATTATTATACCATGTTTTAGAGCATCAAAGCGTAACAAAAAAACAAACGAGTTAGGATTAGAATAGGATTAGAAATGACAGTTCATTAAATTTGGTTTAAATCAGAATGTAGATGTCGTGTCAAATGACATACATAGGTATCTACTAGATTCTTACTGGCTTACTGACATGATAAGGCGACGCACAACTTACATACATATATACAGAGCAAAACCACTGAGCGTAAAGACTTAATATTTGGAAGGTGTATTTATAAAATAATGAAAACGGAAATTTGGAAAAGATTTTGACAAATTCATCTTCTTGTAGGGTTAAATAGAGACGTGAAAGTTTGTGTGAAAGTTCGTAATTTGAATTTATTTGTGAGTGAAGGTCGCTTTAATCCCTGGCCCGAAACTATCGAGAAGGAAGTTCCAAGCATTCTGCTAATCCTATCCTACTAATTTTATAAACGCGAAAGTTTGTAAGAATACGAGTAGATGGATGGATGGATGTTTGTTACTCTTTCACACCAGAACGGCTGAACAAATCTGGATGAAAATTGGCACAGAGATAGATTATAGTCTAGAATAGCACATAGGATACTTTTTAACCGAGGGTGAAACTGCGGGGCGCAGCTTGTTCAAAATAATATGATAAAATCATTATACGTACCACAATAACCTAACACTCTTAAACCTCTACATAATTAAACACGATTTGAAAAAAATACAGTCAAATTGAGAACCTCCTCCTTTTTGAAGTCGGTACAAAACTGTAACGTATCTGCAGATTAACTTCATCATCAACCATTTTTCTCCCATTGTTAAATATAGGTTTCTTCTTTAGGGCGCCATTCTTTCCGGTTGACTTACTATTGGATAAAATAATATTAAAATAATAACAATAATAATAATCCTTACTAATTATAAAACCGAAAGTAACTCTGTCTGTCTGTGGGCTTTTCACGGCTAAATGGCTGAACGTATTTTGATGAAATTTGATAAATAGTTGCTAATGCAACGTAAAAAAAAGTATCTATACATAATAGATAAGTAGTATAATTTATTTAGTAGATACTTTTATCTGAATAAATAAATCTTTTTGTCATGAAATTCTGTAAATTAATAAGAAAATACCGCGCCGCTTACCAAATGCGTCAGACAACATCACAGAATAGTACGTAGTTAGTACTTACTAAAATAACAACTGACAACTAATATCAAAACCCCGCTCAAAACCAGCCAGTATTTTTTTTAATTTAATGTTGGACTCAGATCTCTTTGGTAACGGATTAATATTCATAATTTGATAATCAGTTCCGTATAACACGAGGAGGGTTTACGGATACTATTTTCTGAATAAACGCGAACGAAGTTGCGGGCAACAGCTACTATTTATATAAAATAGCTAAATAATATTTCTTACTACTAAGCTTCGTAAAGTCAGCGAATATTAAATCTGCAAGATCGGGAAGGCCAGGCTTTCCATAAATAATCCCTTAGTCATTCCCCAATGAAAAAAAAAGAACGTCCGAGCGCTGACTCTTGAACCACAGACTAAATAACTCTTAAGAGTTATGAAGTCTCATCTTCAGCAGGATTTTGAGCAATCTACAATGTTTTTGTCTCCGTAACTCCTTTTAGGTGACAGAAATGATATTTTTTGCTTGAGAATAAACGAGCTGAGTTAATATTGACGTGAAATGTCGCACTGATATTTATTACTTATTTATACTTGAGGTGCAAATACTTATCAGGCTATACTTAGTGCTCACTATACGGTAGGTAACCTTTTTTAGTAGTAGGTTTACCTAAGCACTGACGTACATTTTGTACGTCAATTAGGTACAAACTATGTTTCCAACATGGTTTTAACCGATGCAAAATAAAGAACACCTTGAAAGCTTGTAACCTTTTAAATGTTATAAAAAAGAAAGAATAAAATTAAAGATTTGACGTACATTTTGCAACGGTTAAAACTACGTTGGAAACAAAGTTTATACATAGTTGACGTACATTTTGTATGTCACGTACGTTGTGTACGTACATTTGACGTACAAAATGTACGTCAAATCTTTAATTTTATTCTTCCTTTTTTATAACATTTAAAAGGTTACAAGCTTTCAAGGTGTTCTAAACATTTTGAATGTACCTAACTTTTATATTCCTTTTGAATGTTTTGCTTTGTGAACATTTTTAATTTTTTTTTTATCTGCGCGTAGTACAGAGTGCGCAGTCCTCCTTTACACTGAATATTTTCCAAATAAATTATTTGTTTTATGTTTTTATTTCATGTTTTCTTAAAAAATTATGAAGATCGTCAAGCTTTGGCATCCTAACTAATATTATAAATGCGAAAGTGAGTTTGTTTGTAACGCTTTCACGTCTCAACTACACAACCGATCATCTTGAAATTTTGCATACACGTTGTCAGGGGTGATTTATAAAAGGACATAGGGTACTATTTATCCCGAAAAATGAAGGTTCCTGCGAGACCGCAGGTGAAACCGCGGGGCGCAGCTAGTCAACCATATTTATTTTGTGAAATTAGGTACATACTGACCTAAATAATTGAAGTTATGGTGCTAAATCTTCCCTACCTCTATCTATTTCCCCGAAGGTAGGCCAGAACTACCTCATAACTCAATCTATCAAGAGATTAACCCGATTCTCAGGATAAACTGAAGCTTAGAGAACTATTTTCTGTAACAGAAATATTTTCACCGATTCCCAGATTGCAATTCGTATGAAATATGACCACTTAAAGTCTAAAGCCGGGACCGAAGGCTTTTAATGTGCAACCTACTTTGAGAGATTAGACTTTTATTTTTGTTATAAATCATTCGGATATGTTACTAGCGCAATAGATAGTTAGTTAGGTAAGGTACCATGGTCTACTGATTAGTTCTTATTTGTATTTCTGATTTACGGCAAAGATATTGTAGAGCATATTATTTATTATATGCTAGCACGTATTGCTCTACTCTCTTTAAACGTCAAAGTCAAAATGGCTTTATTCAATTGGGTATCGAAGATACACTCAGTAACGTCAAAGTTATAATAATGACTCAACCGCCTAGTTCAAAAAAAGAGCCACCACTCAGAAGAAAAGGCAAGAAGCTGAGGGTTCTTTTTATACACTTACCTAATACTACGTTATTATATGTTCTGTGCTAATACTCTTCATAGACATAGGTACAACCGACAGACTCCTAACGAGTTATCAAATTTAAATATGACTAAAAAAATCCCAGAGAGAGTTCTTTAAATTAGTATTTACCTACTAGTTCTTTTAAAAATTAAAATTATTTGTGAGTTTGTATGTATATTATTATATGTACATCTGTAAAATGTCACTATAAACCATAATACACCTAATTCATAATAAATCTAAACGTACACGATCGCCACGTTATCCATTTACCAAATCGAATAACTTTTGTAAATAGAGTCAGTATCCAATATTGATGTCTAATCCATTACTTCATAAAACAAAATGAAGGCGTTCAGCAACTGAAAGTTCGATCCATATCAATAGATCAAACTGACTAAAGCTACAAATTTTCTTTTCTCCTCCCGTTTTCTTTTTACCCGACTGCGCAAGAAGGAGGGTTATGTTTTTCAAGTGTATGTATATAAGACAAGTATATGTATGTATCTATGTATGTATGAGGTTTCTTTGGCACGCCCTACAGCCTAAACAGCTTCATGGATTTCGACATGTGAGGTGTCATTTGAATCGTCTTAATATAGTGGAAGTAACATGGGGTACAACATTTAGCAGCCGGGAATTTTATTTTTCTTTTGATAATGTTACTTGTTTACAAAGCAAATTATTATAGTCTAAGTATTTTCAAGTCTCGAGTTCCATCTAGGCATGGCAAGCTTGCTCTACAGTAGGCTGTATCATTACTTAACATCAGGCGAAATGACAGCCAAGCGAAGCCTTAATTAGAAAAAAAAAGAACGGGACATCACTCAGCAGATCATGCTTACGGATAGAAACCTATAATATACTCGTATGGGCCTCTATGTCTTGCTGTTTGCTCAGAACGTAACAAAAGAATATCATGTCTCGATTCGACAAGGTGAAGTGAGGCGTTAAGCTTCGGAAAAATTGAGATAGAAAAATCTCTGCTCAAAGGGAATGCGCGAAATCTAAGTAAACAATGAAACACAACGGCTCTAGCAAAGCGAGTGAAATCGATCGTAAAATGATACGATTGCAATTTCAATAAGCTGTATTGTTTCTGTAATCTAGACTTTACAAGGGTAGGGATACGCCACGACGACGGCTGTTTAGCGATTTCAAACGTAGGAGGTTTTTAAGCCAAGTGTAATTTTTTGCTTACCCGCTGTAGGAATTGTATTATTTGGTAATTGAAAATTGAATTTGCAAAATGTTTTGTACATCTTAATGAATTACATAACGTTTTAATAACTTGTTCTTTTTTAATGTTTGAACCTATTTGTTGTTCAATCAAAAAAATTGCTAAGACAAGTGATTATTATTTTTTTTTTTTTAATTATATAATGAATCAACGCTTGTTTTTATTTATTTTTATTATTGAAATTTACACTCCCTAATGGTTAGTAGAATGATTAGGTAAGTATCTACTAACCATTAATTTCTGTCTAACTAAAAATATATTGAAACCTAACGTGATAAGACACTTTCGTAACTATCTCACTATGTGTTTTATTTTAAAATGTAAACGACTCTATATCTATTTAAGTACGTATTTAAAAATATCTAAATATGTTTTTCAGTCTCTGGCAGCCATAGTACAAGCTTTGCTTAGTTCGGGATGAGGTGACCGTGTGTGCAAATGTCCCGATTTTTTTTTATTAGACTCCTGTTCGTTCGCATATTAGAGTAAACATTATTTTCACAAATTTTCCGTTAATGCTTTAATAACAGAACATAAACAAAGACCATAATAAGTTTCAACAAAAAAAATTGGCTAAGTATTGTAAGTACCTACTTACTTAAATAAGAAAATTACTCACAATAACTTGTACTGCCGAAAAATGTATTTTAGTTTTTAAGATTTTCATGTAGTTTTTGGTGTGCAATAAAGATATATTGTATTGTATTGTATTGTAATAAATTTATTTTCCGTTAGCACATTATTCAAGTAACTATAAATTGCGCAAAAGGTGTAAGTAAAATGTATTATTCAGTTTATCGTCTCGATGCTCTCAATTTGTTTCCAGTTGGGCGAAGACCGCGACAGTGCCTTGAGTTATTGCGGTGGCTCCACCTCCACCTATTTTGCCTTTTTATGACTATCGAATTTCGAGAAGAATCGAGCTATTTTTTATTTTTTACCTCTTGGTAGATATTTACACCTGCTCCGAGTGTATTGGGGCGTTCCAACAACTTCAAAATTGGTTTATGTATCTTTTATTAGCAAGAACATGATTTTGACTTTGACTTGGTTTATAGGAATTGAACTTGGAAGTTTTGTTGTAATTGAGCATCGTGGAGACGAATATGAAACTTTTGTAACTTACGAAGATAGACTGGTTGGAGTAGACTCGCCTCTCAAGCCTAGCAAATTCAATCCCAACCAAAAGCACGTGCCAATTTGTTCATTGTGTGAGCATATGTGCGTATTTAATGTCATCTGCTACATAACTTAATTCGGGTCACTTCCACACATGGTCGCCTGACCCCAAACTAAGCAAAGCTTGTACTATAGCTGCCAGAGACTAATATACATACTTAGATATTTTTAAATACATACTTAAATAGATATTAACACCCAGACATAGAACAAACACAAATGTTCATCACATTAATGTTTGCTCTAGGTGGGAATCGAACCCACGCCCCCAAGCTCAGAAGGCAGGTTCACTACCAACTGAGCCACCGAGGCAGTAAACTTAAATTAAATTAAATAACTGGAGCCCGATGTATAGCGACATGCTCGTATAGCGACAGAGGCGTGACGATATGTTCTATGTAACTTTTGTAATAAGTACCAGAAATAACCGAAATACCTGAAAAAAATGAATAAAGCGACGAGGTGCTGAAAGCGGTATATTTACCAAACAGCTAATGATTTGACGCGCATACCCGTCTACATACTAGCTAGGTAGGTATCTATTTCACAATCATAAAATCTCTTCTAAAAACGTTTTACAATAACTTTTTCTTCTTCTAAAATAAATCACTCACGCAACCCATTTATCTGTATCGTCACGGACGATATCACAGGCACCCGTTGTGAAACTAAACTGCTAAAGCGGATTGTAACTTAGAACTGTACAAAGGATTTCTTAAGGGACTGCTAATCTGTGTTTTGGCTCGCAGCCAATGTTCATTGAGATTAGACTTGCCGGGATCGAGCGGCTCCTGGGTGCCTACTACACTTTCAAACGCGTTCAACACCGATATACCTAAATTTATGTAAATATGTAAGGTCAACTGGGGCAAATGCGTCTGTGGTGCAATTGCGTCTTTCGAGAATTACTGAAAAACTCTCCACAAGTTAGGCAACTGACGTTATATTGTACAGATTATAGCAACTCAAGATAAAGAAAAAATGATGTAGGTGGCGTCTAATTTGTGAAAATTACTGACAGACCCGTCAGTAATTTTCGAAAGACGCAATTGCCCCACAGACACATTTGCCCCAGTTGACCCTATTTACATATGTACTTACTATTAAATTGCACACCCCAAAGGTTTAGATATGCATCCATTGTACCCCTACACTAACAAACATGAAATAGCCTGAGAATTGTTATTCCGTGTTTTGTCTTTTTCGATTGAGCTCAACGTTTATAAGAAAGAAAAAGACAAAACACTTAATAACAATTCGTAGACTATTCCGCGTATATAAGTAAGTAAAAACTAATTAGTTATTGTCTTTTTAACTTTTATAAACTCTAGAAAAAGATCTGACAGCTGTCATTACCTATTTAATAAGCAATTATATAATTTAAACTTGATCTTGTCTCGCCCTCGCAGCAGTGGACAGAGCAAGACAGAACCACGTCTCAAGTTAATTTAACGTGACTTAAAGGTAAAGAGTAAATTTTGGATTGTGGTAGGCCCCTGATCTGCTGCCGTGATTAAGCCTCGACGACTGTTGCGGTAAACATTTAATGGTCAGACGACATGTCGGGTCTAGGAATTACTGGCCGCAGATCGTTGAACCGATTTTAGTGTAGTTTAAACTTTGAGCTGTGCTTAGGACTACGCAACCTTCTTTATATTTGCGACGCTTCGATCATATGACTGCCTCAGTGGCTCAGTTGGTAGTGACCTGCCTTCTGAGCGTGGGGGCGTGGGTTCGATTACCTTCTAGGGCAAACATTCATGTGATAAAGGTTAGTGTTTGTTCTATGTCTGGGTGTTAATATCTATTTAAGTATGTATTTGAAAATATCTAAGTATGTATAAGATAGTTTTGCTTAAGTTTGGTGTCAGGCGACCGTGTGTGAAAGTGTCCCGAATTTACATCGAAATAATAGCTTATTTTATTTCGACGATACGACTTCAAACTGTACCTTTACTAGCACTTTGCGATTACACACGCTATCATGCAGGGACTGCTAATTGTTTTGAGATAAAAAGTGCCTATGTGCTAATTCAGGATAAAATGTACTTGAGTGAACCATTAACTTGATGAAACAAAATGCACATTCTGTACTTCTAAGCTTTCGTGTTTAAAATCGACCAAGCAAGCGTCAGTCAGCGAAGCGTCCATGTTTCAGCTTCGACAATAATGCTTTCGTATGTCTGTGCGCTGGCGTGTGTTCGAATTCTGTCCAGCTGTCTTCCTCTTCAAGTCGCATTTCTCAACCGATTCTCTTGAAATTTTGTGAGTAGGTTCGATTATTATAATCATAGATCATAGAAAAGTATTGAAAAGTGCGGAGAAAAAAGTCATACTAGGATGACTGGTGTGCTTCGAGAAAGATCTACGTCCAGCAGTAGTGACGTAGAGTGTAGACTTACGATAATTATATAGCTAAAACAGATTTTTTTTAGTTCGAAAGTAGTTACGAGTACCAGCCATGAGATCGTAAACCGTAAAGTCGCGTACTAAATTGCGTCCATTTTGCAACTTGCGACATAATATGCTGATGCCTCGAGGATGTGTAACACATCTTGGTAGAATGTTCGTGGACGCAGTCTGTCGGATCTGTCATGCTCACTCATTACGGTTGTAATGTTCTCAATGTCAGCGTGAGCAAAGTGTTCTGTCCGCTCCATTGAGTGAAGCGGCTAGAAAACTGATGTAATATTATGTAGTGGTCGATTTCGAATATAATGGAGCATAATAGTTGCATATTGACCTAATAGATAAAGATTTAAAAAAAAATACAAAATGCCTGGTTTGGGTGAAATGATCTGGGTTTACCTGCCAAAGTGAATCACTTTTAGAACACGTTTGCAAATTCGAAAAAAAAAGTCTTCATACAAAATTGATCTTGTGACTAGTTATTTTGTATGGGGACTGCATTATTATTCTTTCGAATTTTGTAAACTTATGCATATGTTCTAAAATTTGTTCAATTTGACGGGCAAAACAACACCCTTAAGATATTACTACACTCAAAACTAGCACCTTATATATTTTATCGTGTGTGCTAAAATGTCCCGAATATTTATTAGTTATTTAAATAAATAAGTATAAAAGCTTAATAAAGCACACTTAATTTTCATATTTAAATAAGTAAGTACTCATTTGAAAGTATTGAATCAGAATGTGTAAAGAACAACAAATAAATGAGGACTGTATTGATTATTCAAATATTAGATCAAAATTCTCCAGTACTTTCCTTGATATGTTTAATTCATACAAATGTAATAAAACGAAATATAGGTTAGCTTTTATACAATATTACAAAGTTAATGAAATATAAAAGAAATTACTCTGTATCTGAAAAACGAATAAACAATATTCTGAAAGCAAGTAAGTAAAAAGTCCAACGCAACAAGTAAGCTCTGACCGACCCGTAAAGCTTTTGTTAGCTGCGATTATTCAATTCAATTATAACCACTATACGACCGGAAAGTAACCTTTTCCACCTTCACAAAAAGAAAAGTACCATTACCAACTCCCTTTGTACATTAATGGTGATTGTTTGAGCAAATGACTCGCTGACGGTGAAATGAGTTATGGAAGGTCTTAATGAGCTCGAAAGGTAATTTGTATACCGTATTGTTTGAAACGAACGCGCCTCATTACTTAATATGAGACTTAAATGTTTGAGCTATATCTTAAACTTAAAATTAAAACAGAATATATAAATTAAAAATTACTAATTAAAAATTAATAAAATTGAAATTACTTACCTAAAAAAATCTGGTTCTTTTTTTAAAGTCCAGAGAATAAATTTAAAAAAAACACAAGGGGAACACGTTTGGAACACTTGTCCACTAGTCCACTGTAGAGCAGATTCGAGTCGCGAGTTGTAAGCGGAGCGTGGGCGCGACCAGCTAGGGCGGCGGCGGCGGTTGCACTGGCGTCCCGCCCGCCCTGCCTCCCCTATACCTGTTACAGGTATTCGGTTTATCCAGAACTAAGTACTGCTATTGATGGACATGTAGAATTGATTTTCACGCGCAGATTACCTTCGACCCAGCCGCTTAGATGCGGAACATGCTATATGTACGAGTACGTAGGTACCTACAGTTTCTAATTATTGCGATTGTTTTCCGTAAACAACAATCATTAAGTGAATCAGCTCTACAACGAAAATTTTTACCCAATAATAGGTAGCAAATGTTGCAATATGTTGGCTTAAACGAACAGTTCAATTTGCAATATTTTAAGCGGGTTTTTTTACATGCGCTCTTGATCTTGATATTCTTTTTTGGGAGCGCATTGTAAGCTTCCCGGAATCTCTGGATTCATAAATTTTCGTCTAACGATAAACATTACGTCGCTGCTGTAGTAGAGGTTGCCGAAATTCAACATATTACAAAAAGCTACGTCACTATAGATGATTTTTATCCGTCATAGCAGATAATCTATTTTTAAGCTTTGGAGATTTTCACTTTAAATAATGCTACTAAGCCTAATGCTTAAGCCCAGTTGAATTCATCTGTATAAATCTATCGGGTATGTGCTCTATGTCTCTAATAACCATTTGCACTAAATATAAGAATTGCCTAGGTCCTTGCTTAACTAGATTTAAACTACGCCTAGCGAAATATTCACTTATCGGGCATATAAAGTAAGGATTCTCACAAGGAAAGACTTAAGGTTGGTGTGAAAAAATTTAGGTAGGAGCTAGCTGGGAGGCTTTGACTGCCTCGATGGCTCAGTTGTAGTAAACCTGCCTTCTGAATGTGGGGGCGTGGGTTCGATTCCCATTCATGTCAGTCCCAAACATTAGTGTTTGTTCTCTGTCTGGGTGTTAATTTCTATTTAAGTATGTATTTTAAAATATTTAAGTATGTATATCAGTCTCTGGAAGCCATAGTACAAGCTTTGCTTAGTTTGGGGTCAGGCGACCGATTGTGAAAGTGTCGCGAATTTATTTTATTTTATTAGGTGCAAGTGGCCATTAGGGTGCCTTTAGACAAGCCATATTTTTTTCTGAAATACTGGTCAAACTGACAATATTGCCGACTGTAGCCAGGCCATCATCAGCCATGCTTATAATTATAATTATAATTATAGATTATAATTATAGCCGGGCTACACGCAAAATATTGTTTTTTTACAGTATTGCAGTTAATATATGGCCCGTTTAGGAACACCCTATTAAGACGATTTTATTAAACCTTATGCCTAATTATGAGTAATTTATCATTCGTAATATGTAATACAGTAATTTACTAAAGTACATAACGGTAACAAATGTTTATATAAAGCTATGTATGTTGACTAATTTTAACTGAAAATTGGGTAATGATGCTGAAATTGAAATGTGAATAATATATAATGTAGGTGTCTACCTAGTTTTTAAAGCTTTCGGATATTATTATATTCAACACTATTGAAGCCAACTAGTTTTGCAAAAGTGTTATCCGAACTGTTATTAAAATGGAATGAAAATGATTTTGGAGGTTTTAAGGGTTCCGCGACGCTCTGAATTTTCCATACAAACGCGCTTGTCAAATTTCTTGGAAACTAGTCATTAGAAATTTCTTTAGTCAGATAATGATGAAATTTCCTTGTACATAAAAATGACCTATATCTCCACCCCTATGTTTTTGGTTTTTTAAAAAACGTCCTCAAGATAAAATAGAGCTGTTAAAAATATCCGCCTTTGTAAGGGGGCACTTTTGACTGATTTATTTAATAACTAGCTGCGCCCCGTGGTTTCACCCGTGCTTGAAAAGTATCCTATGTGCTATTCCAGTACTATAACCTATCTCTGTGCCAAATTTCATCCAGATCTGTTCAGCCGTTCTGGCGTGAAAGAGTAACAAACATCCATCCATCCATCTATCCATCCATCCATCCATCCATCCATTCTTACAAATTTTATTATTATTAGGAAGGATTAGGATTAGATAAAACAATCCCTTTACATAGGCAGGTCGTCTACATCATTACCTTTTAAATTAATTCAAAATACAAGGGAAACTTTTAATTATTTAGGAATGATTAGAGAAGTGCAAATGTCATAAAAAATTATCGAAATTGCACTTTGTCACTCTGCAGATAACTTTAGAAGCTTGTCACTATCTTTACTTGCTCTCTTCGCTCGTCACCTTCATTGAGACTAAATTGCGATAGAAAACCTTTACCGAATGCGAACTTAGTCTAAAGTGGTCACCGGATAATTAACATAATATAAGAATAAGTGAGTGGTATGCTCATAATTATTGAAGACATGACAATAGACATGTTAATATTTGTTACATTCTTATGTAACAAATATTAACAATTTAGAAATTGTTACCATATTCTGAACGAACACTTACAAAATTGTAAAACCATGTTATAAAATGTATCTCGTCCTTTCAAAAAGAAGAAACGCGTCTCGTTATTTTGCCTCCTTATGATTCACTTCACTGTTTGTGAAGTGAGTTAAAATGCACATTCTAGCCATTTCTGCTGGCATTTCCACAGCCTGCTGCAAACTTTCCCGGCAGAATTTTTATTCAGCGCTGTAATCACGCAGTATAGCGTCGTGGAGGCTGACATTACACGTTCATGCACACCCAGTGTAAAGGGGACATACTGTATAGCTGGATGGCAAGCCCGTGACCCCATTTGCTAATACGTACTGTCATCGTCATTGGCCTAGTCACAAATACAAGAGATGATTATATGTAGCGTCCGATTGATTGCATCTGCGCTCGTGGCTAAACAAGCTTTTACGGAAGCAGTTACGGACACACTTTTGGCAGGTAAAAATTCGTACCCTATATTGGCGTAAATTGAATAGATATAGGTATATAATATATTTAGGTTTACGATAACAAAGAACAAGTATCATATCGTCACGCCTTTCCCCCGAGGGGGCTGGCAGAGGCAATTCAATACCCACACTTCGCCAGACGATATTCAGTCCCAAATGTGACAGGGGGCGGGCCTGTCGCCAAACACCTGGCTCCGTTCATGTAGCAGATGACATACAATACGCACATATATTATGTTCACACAATGAACAAATTAGTGCGAACCGTCGGCTGGGATCCCAAAAAACAGCTCTAAAAAAACTGAGCAAGCTTGCAAATTGAAATTAAAAGAACATAGAAAGAAAATAACACAATCACTTTATTCCTAATTATTAATTTTAACTGTTGCTCAAATTGACACTGAATATTGCAGAACAAACAGAGTGTAATGGTAAATCAATAGATACTGAGGTTCCCTACACCCTAACCACGATGACCCACCCCTTAATTTTCAAGGTATGTTTTTTTTTTCAAAGTCAAAATGTTTTTATTCAATTTGGGTATCAAAGATACACTTATAAACGTCAAAGTTTTAAGACTCGACCGCCTTGTTTGAATAAAGAGCCTCTACTCAGAAGAACAGGCAAGAAACTGAGGAGCATTTTTTTTATATATAAATTGCACATAAATAATATGCACCGTGTAAACCTCCTTAGTGTCCTTTTCTTATGAAAAGTTACTTCAAAAACCTACTTAGGCTTCAATTTAATTACCTTAGACTTCAATATGGTCTAAGTGCGCTAATTTCAAACAAAATGTGTGTCCGCTACTCAAACTGCTCCTGAGGGTAAAATTGTACGACGCTGGTAAAACCTTCTCCGACACTAGACTGAAAATCGCCTGCATTGAATATTAAACAAAGGCTTACAGTATTTTTCTTAGATTTATGTGTTCACTGGGTAGAATCGACAGGTTGTTGTGCTGTAGATGTTTCTAGAATCTCTAGAGCTTATTGGAAAGCACGTTAGTAAAATGTGTAATGGAAATGAGAAAAACAATAGAATCACGATTATCATTGTTACTTTTAAAAATATTTATAAACTACGAGTAGCTCAGATCAACCTAGAGAGTAAGATGGCGCACGGCGTATGATTTAGGTGTAGCCAAAACCCATCCAAAAACTACGCTACTGTCGTATATGTACACAACACGCACACATTGACGCAAAAAAACTATTATGTACATTGGTACATAATAGTTATGTACCATACTATTATGGACATTATGTGTATTGGTTTATGGTATAATTTCGTGTACATAAATGTACATAGTTCATTATAAAAGTGTGGCCAGGACTACATTTCGAGGTTCTTTTTAAAAACTGTGCAGTTTTTTTACAAGTCAATTTTGAAAAAGCCGTAACATGAAGCTCTTACAAATATGTGCAGTTTCAGAATATTAAATCTACTAAGGTTGTATATTGGAACGGAAATGGGTAACGTAGAGTTTAAGAATTAATATTAGTTTTCGTGCAATTGTAAATGTTTTTCATGGCAACATTACCACGCGCACACGTTTAAAAAGAAGTGGCTTCAGCGAGACATAACGCAGTGTTCCATCTTTTCCTCTAGGTTGATCTGAGTAAACTAGTAGCTCTGTGAGCTTGGAGACCTCGTGTCGACGTCTGTCGTCCTAACAGATCGAATTTCTCACTCGATTCTCGTGAAATTTTCTGGGTAGGTTCGATAATGAAACAGACTTTTTTGGTCCAGCCAGTTTTCGGAAATTCTTCAAAAAGGCGGAAATATGATTTCAAACCTTCTTACAAAATTTCAAGAGAATCGGTTAAGAATACCTGTAGAGAAAGTCAGAGATCCGGACAATACGAAAGCATTTTTGTCGAAGCTGAAGCATAGACGCTACGCTTGCTAACGCTCGCTCGGTCGATAAGACTGCCCCGGTGGCTCAGTTGGTAGTGAACCTGCCTTCTGAACTTGTGGGCGTGGGTTCGATTCCCACCTAGGGCAAACATTTATGTGATGAACATTTGTGTTTGTTCTATGTCTGGGTGTTAATATCTATTTAAGTATGTATTTAAAAAATATCTAAGTATGTATATCAGTCTCTGGCAGCCATAGTACATGCTTTGCTTAGTTTGGGGTCAGGCGACCGTGTGTGGAAGTGTCCCGAATTTTAAAAAAAAAAAAAGAGGATAAAGTCTACATGAAGGTTAAAACTGTGCTCTTTTATCAAAAAGTTTTGTTGTTAAAAATGTGTGATGTGCTCTCTTAACACTGTAACGGTAGCTTTTTATAATTTTAGTACTTACCACCTTTTTTTTTACTTTGCTGTTATTTTATTTATTTTTATTTATTTATTTAAGTGCACAACACATTAAGTGCCTACTTTACTAAACTAACATAATGAGCTAGTTTTTATCTCAATGAATGGTAAGATTTAGCAGAATAACATGAAAGTATAGCTGGGAGGTGTCACTAATTAAACTCGTCTAAGTACAAAAAAATCTTTCGAGACTTTCTCAGAGGTTCAGATTTGAACAGGCTTTCTCAAGAGCAACGTTGTTTTTACATTTGATGATGACACACATTACACAAATCATTCTTGTAGAAAATAGTAATGTACAATTATTTTTACATTCGTAAAATATGTAGTGCTTCAGCACAGATACAACTTTCAATGCAAATATTGATTATTCCATATTCTCAATTGTGATCCAATCAAAGATCTCAACAGCAAGGAAATGGCCATCTGAAAGTTAACGTTCTTTAACTTGTCACAACGCAATCACAACTAGCGCCATCTGTCGAAATATCTACTACTCACGTCTTCATCAGTAAATTCTGTGGTGTATTTTCTATTTTCTTATGTCTCATTAAAGTCGACAAGCAATTACGTTTCATTAAAGCGATGATAGCCTAGTTGAAGAAGAAGCCAGAGGGAGCGGGTTCGAACCCAGCCGAAGGCACGCATCAATTTGTTCATTGTGTGAATATGTGCGTATTGTATGTCATCTGCTACATGATTGGAGCCTAGTGCATGGCGATAGGCTCGCCCCCTGTTACATTTGGGACTGAATGTCGTCCGACGAAGTGTGGGTGTTGTATTACACCGAGGGGGCTCCTCGGAGGAAAGGCGTGGACATATGTATGTATGAATGTACTGGTTCTAAATTTGCGCACTAATGTACGTACATCAAGTATTTATTCCTTAATGGTACATTAAGTTGGTAGAGTTTCCTTGGCCCGATCCTTGTGAAATTAATAATTAAAAGTCTATGGCTGCAATACTCGGGATTCAATTAATATCTCGTTTGTTTTTGTTTATTTATTCGTGGATCATGTTTCTCTAATCCTTTCTGATTCGAAAGCTATGTTTGTTTGATTGTGTTCTAGTGTTTGTATTGTTAGTATTGAGAGGTACTACGTATTTCTATTAATTATGCTTGGAAGCAATACTGTTCTGGTAAAATACAACATTTGTTATGTACAAAAACACTTAATTAGGTACTTATAAAAAACCGGCCAAGTGCGAGTCGGACTCGCTAACAAAGAGTTCCGTATATATCTATAAAAACGATAAAAAAATCAAGTCTGTTCCAGCCCCCCTTAAATTTCTATTTTATTCTGTTTTTAGTTTTTGTTGTTATAGCGGCAACAGAAATACATCACCTGTGAAAATTTCAACTGTCTAACTATCAAGGATCATGAGATACAGCCTGGTGACAGACGGACAGACAGCGGAGTCTTAAGGGTCTCGTTTTACCCTTTTGGTACGGAACCCTAAAAAAGTAACTTTGATGGTTCGAAAAGTCATGGCCAGTTTTGACATTTTATTTTGCTTTCGTAGCATCTCGCTGCAGACAATGAGACGCATTACGCACTAAAAACAGACATTAAAATGGTTTTAAAAAATGTTCACAAACTTCAAACTTACGAGACGTAAAACCTTGTAGATTATAGATCATCAGGGGGCCCCAAGCGGCACACTTGGAACGGCTATAACTAGTAAATTGTCCAACTTCTGCGTCCAATTTTTCTCTTGAAAACTTGTTGAATGAGAATATTTTTTCCAGCTCGTGTAAGTTTTAAATTTTACATTCGCTGAGAGCCGTAATTTTTTGAAAAGAATTCTTCGCACCGACCTTTTGCCGACGTCTGTGTGGGTTGTCTTGACAGATTATTGCGACGTTAATTTGCAGGGAGATATCGTTGTGAAATTCTGTTTGACTTTCGGAGCCGGCATTTGTTTTAGACTTGTCAACTTACTTTTATCAAAGAATCTTCCTTTTATTATAATAATGGATGTCAATGAGTACGGTCTCTCAAAGTGTCTTTTTGTGCTAGTTTCCTTATTATGCGTTATCCGTTTTGCTTTTTTTTTTTTTTTGTAAGACTAAGAGCCACTTGCATAGGCCTCCTTCAGCTCTCTATTGAGCTCGATCTTCTGCAACTCTGGTCCAGTATGGGCCTAGGGTTAGGCGGACATCGTCACTCCATTTTGTTTTCGGACGCCAATTTTTTTCTTCTTTTTTTTCTGGGGTTTTTTTCCCCTCTTGGGTACCATAAGGTTACTTGACGAGGCACGCCGAACTGCGAGATTTATTATGAGAAAAATTCATAAAAGTAAAAACGTTACAAATCTCATAATAAAACCATCACATTTTTGTGATAATTATTATGAGATTTATTCCGAACTACGAGTATTTACAACGTTTTTACTTTTATGAATTTTTCTCATAATAAATCATCACATATGTGATGATGATGATAAATATGTGATGATTTATTATGAGAAAAATTCATAAAAGTAAAAACGTTGTAAATACTCGTAGTTCGGAATAAAAGGGCTTTATTATTATTAACTAGCTGCGCCCCGCGGTTTCACCCGCGGTCCCATAGGAACCGTAAAATTATTATTTTTTTAAATAATTTTACTTGCTATAAACCTCACGGAGCCCGAGACATTTCCAACGAATGCAAAACCGTGGAAATCGGTTCGTACGTTCTGCGTCAGGAAGGAAAACCCGACTTATTTTTATTTAGTACGAGGTAGGTAGCCACTTGCACTAAATATAAGAATTGCCTAAGTCCTTGTTTAACTATTTAATACCACTCCTAGCTAGCTCCTCCCTAAATTTTTTTACCCGAACCTTAAGGCATTCCTTTTGAGAATTTTAACTTCATGTGACCGATAAGCGAATAATTCGCTAAGATTTGTTTAAAAATAAGTTAAACAAGGACTTAAGCAATTCTTATTTTTAGTACAAGTGACAATAAGTGACGAGATGAATAAGTCGCTCACTTTGCTGCTCACGCTTGCCCAGGGTCGGACTGAGCTGGAAGGGCCCGAGTGGCGCCCCACAAGCCAGGGCCCGAGACGGGGTGTAGCCCCTAACCTACCTACCGTCTTGCATGCGGGCAAGGCAGGCCAAGCCAAGTCTGAGGGGGGCCCGCACCGGCTGGGGCCCGGCTGGCAAATGCCACCCTGACTGTATGGCCAGTCCGACCCTGCGCTTGCCGATAACAGTTCAGTGCCACCCAGAATATAACAATCTGCGCTGCAATATAACAATCCTATTTACGCTGCAATATAACAATCCTGCGCTGCACTGCGCTCGTCGTCTATATTGAGATATAAGATGTCAGATATCCTCACTTTGCCTTTGACAATATTGCTAAGAGCATTATTTCCCAATATCAATCAACCAATCACAACACGTACCGACTACCGGCATACTAAGCAGTAACCTGCAAAATATTTTAGGCAGAATCAAAATTTTCCCGCAAAATAAATCTTGCTGGCCCTAAATTATCGTACGATGATTGGTTGTCCACAGTTTAAGGACTAATGGACTGGGAGTTATTATTTATATTATAAAAATGATGGAAAGGTCAAACAGGCAAGCGGGGACGAAAAAGGTACAAGGTCGCGCTCATTGAGATATAAGTACTACGTACTAGAGAAGCTGTTCCAAACAAAAAACGGCACACAACTGACTGACAGCAGGGCATGCTCGCGTGGACTGACTTCAGGTTTGTCGCAGCGATAAAACATTCGTTATGTCGTCCCACCAAACTATTAAAACATGCAGCGCTATAGATCCTAGTTTTCTCGCTCCGTACACAACCACACAGCATGCTTGTTGATGCCACACTAATGTAAGGTGTAGGATTGCAGTACAGTGCGGTAGCCGAAAGTCAATGTTCGGATGATGAAATCTAGTACGTAGTCTAATATTTCGATGGCCACGCCAGTCTAATATAAGATTTAAGACAAATGCCGCGGACAGGTAGAGCCGTCGGCTTATATAGAGAAGAGGCAATAAAAGGCCAATAACTTTTTTCATATTGACGTATATCTAATAACGTTTATACCTTTGCGTCTTTCAGATACAAACATTTCTTATTATGTGGGCTGGCGCGGATTATTTTGAGGTAGACATGCTGACTGGGTGATTTTGTTTCCAGACTGATTTTGGGGACGGTAGGATTCCTAATTATATATACATACGAATATGTGCCGCCAAGATGGATTGCCGGCAAAGTTTCTAGCATATGTTGGTTTTATTATCTCATTAAGGTTTAATTCTTATTGGACTCGTAAATGAGTTCTGACCAGAACTTAGATCATCTAGTTTTTTTAGGCTAAATATGTTAGAAGGCTTTCATTTAAGAGCGGTGTTTTCTTACTAACAGCGCGTCAATCGGTTTTAGAAGCAATATTACAGGTACCGCTACTTACGTTTTTTTTTTTGGGAATATATCATTTGATTGTGTATTTATACACAATCAAAATATGATATACTTACATATTATAAGTAGGTACCTGTTTAGGCAATAAATAGGGTCACGGATTTTATCTGAATCTGTTCAGTGTTCAGCCAACACAGCGCTGCACCACTGTACCTAGGTTTTAGGTCTCACAACAGCCAACATTTACACTTATTTTACTAGCTGCGCCTCGCGATTTCACCTGCATCTTACAGTAACTGTTTATTTTTTCGCGATAAAATGCTCATGTTATTCAAGTTACCTATTAAAAAATTTAAGTATATTTAATTCTGATACATGAAGCTCTTTAAGCAACAAAGAAGTTGCAAAGTGTAGCTAGTGTGATACTGTGATATCTACAATCTCAGTTATCCAAACCAACATGTCTACTCAAACGATAATATTTGTACCTACTCAGGCCTACTGGCAGCAGAAACTGGGTTAAATTTTTAAGCGCAGGGCTAATTAGAGGTTTAATGTTATAAATATCACGCTAAAATTGTGTTAACCCAAGGTTTGCTTCTAAGGCTTATTCCCAACGATCATCACCAAAACGGCCACCAATGCTGGTTGTTATAACAATTTTAAAAAATCCTAACCATCACCAGTAAGACTATCACCAGCAACTATCACCAGTAAGTAGTAGCTCGTTAAGACATAAAATTATTTTTTGTTCTAACGACCACCTCTTAACTGCCACCACAGGTAAAAAGAGCTGAGAGTGGGGGCTGAGCTACCCACGTCCGTAGGAGTGTACTCTATTCTGATTCCCTACACGTGGTCCCCGGGTAGTGCTAACCGGGTAGCAAACTCTGGTGGGAGGCTTCGGCCGTGGCTAGTTACCACCCACCGGACCAAGCCATGCCGTGAAATGACATTGTCGTATTTCGGGTATTGACGTGTTTCATGTAGTCCGGTGTAACCGTTCCGAAGACGGGTCTGAGCAGTAGCGCACTTGTAGCGCCTTACTCAACTGCCGTCTTTGTACTTCTTCACTCTACAAAACTCCAAGGCTAGAGTGAATAAGTACCTTATAGGTCGTCGTGCTCCATCTTAGACCACAACGTCGCTTAATATCAGGCGAGTTGGTGGTCAAAGGCCGACCTATTCTACATAAAAAAAATTAAAAAAAAAAAACTACAGTCAAACCGATAGGACTCAAGTGAAAAAACAATTTTTGATTAATTTTTACACTTTGACACAGCTTAACTATTTAATTACATTAAAATGACAATACGCTAAAAAAAATTTTTTAAAGATTTGGTTGGGACAAAAATTCTAACTTTGTACTAACGACCACCATTGGTAGCTGTTTGGTGGTGATCATTGGGAGAAAGCCGCTTCTGACTGGTAGCGCAAGACGGTATCAGTTTAACCTTTAATGAGCAGATAACTCCGAGTTAAAAATATATCCCAAGCATCTGCAAGTGACCCTTAATATCGTCACCTTACCTTGACCCAACGCTGGTCCATGTTTGTAAAAAATATAATGGATCGCAACTCATTATTTTCAAATTGCTTCAACGTCAGCACTATATCAAACTCTATTATGACCACACGAGATGATAAAAGCAGCTCATAAGCAGGCCTCACTTTTGTTGATAAATTTCCAACTTTATCCCAAAACTGCATGGTATTAAGAGCTCAAATTCGTTCGTTGAGAGAGATTCGTTGCTGAACCACTTTTCAGTGGAAATAAAATTTCCTGGAAAATTGAATATTTTTCGTCTGATTTCGTTTAATATTTCATCCAGATTTAAGTCTTTTCAATGAAAAATACCTAGTAAAGTCAGGGAAACTGTGGTAGAGTATTTTTTATTAAAAACTTTATGGTTAGATTCTTGTTTCAAATGAAAACAGTCGTAAAGTAGATACGTACATACTTCGGAACGTTTGTTTACTGTGGTCATACTCGTACAAGTACCAGTAGTCTCACGGCACTAATTATTTTTTGTGTTGATACCGACAGGCTCAGTAGTACGAAGCATGATTTAATAATATACTCCTCCAGAGTCAAAAATAGTCACGTAGGCAACACGCAGTGACGTCACTCGACGTATAAGCAGACTGAAAAAGTTATTAAAACATTCGACGTCATTACGTGTTTGCTCCCTCAATGCTTGTTTTTTTTTGGATCATGGTACGAAGCTTTGTATATTATTATCCATTAGCTGCGCTCTGTGGTGTTACTCGCGGTTAAAAAGTAAAGTAAAGTAAAAAGCCTACGTGTTAGTTCAGTGTACGAGCTACCTCCACACCAAATTTTATCTAAATCACACACACACACAAGCTTTCGTCTTTATAATATTAGTAGGAGAGAAGTAGTAGAGTAGAAGGAAGTAGGATAGGGTATCCTTTTCTTCCATATCCACATATAAAGTTAACTAAGTTATTCTATCATCTAGATAGTTGTAGCCAAACGCTTTAGCCAGTAAACAAAAAAAAACTTTCAAAGCTTTACTTATATATTCTTCTTTATTAGATTCTTCGTACGCGGGCTTAAAAATATGCAAGCAATTTTTAGTAAGCAGATTGGAGCCTGTAGATACCTACCCCCACGTCCTATGTTATATGTATGTACAGTTGCTAAACACACCTAAATGCCACGTTAGCATAATCCCTTGTTTACACCTCTGATATCTCTCCACTCATGAATACATTACACGCTGTACCTACTCATTCTAGCGTTACTAGGAACCTTCTACCCGTCTAGATACCTACCTAAAATGTACCTACATAGATGTAGCTGTGATAATTTTATGGAAATGGCATTTGTTGATGCCTTGCAGAAAATGTTGTCTTTTATTTTAAATCTACTGGACTGAAGCTATGGCTTTGATATCTATGTCTGCGCAAAGAATAAACGAAACTCAACAACAAAAATTTAATTCCTTTGAAATAAAGCCTATTGAGAGCCATGAAATCGGCTGAATTTATGTCCTAAACTTATTTATAACATGTATGTACTTAACTTATCTATAACATGTCATATTTTTTGTGTTTATGTGTATGTTATAACCTAATTCAATTTTTTCAAAATTTTAGCATAATGGTTTCTTAAGGTAACATAATGAAATAACAAAAAAAAAACAGGTTACACTCATTGGAGTGACTCGGGAACGCCTCGACTGATGATCAAGGGATGGTCCACGGTTGGATGCCGCGTGGAAAATCAGTGAACCTCGCGTGGTCAACGAATTTCCTAGTAGTCTGTCAGCAATTGTTACTTGTCCTTGCGTGAACCACTCGAGTGGTCACCGGGTGGGCCACTCGCCGCCCGCTCGTTGATAGCTTACGCCGAGGCGATCCGGAGTAGATGTAGTGAGTGCAAATCCATAGAAGTTCATTATAAAGAATACCTAACCGCACAAGGCGGTGTCCCGGGTGGCTCTAATGTGATAACCTTAATACCTAATCCGTAACCCGAATTCACAAACATAACACTGTGTTAACTGCAACCTTTCTCAGTACATTGACATACTCGTACCTAACAGCTGCAAGTTTTGTGTGAGTCCCATATGCCTTCAAGACCTCATAATAATGTTTGTTGAATGCGCAAAGCACCTAAATAGACAAAAACAATGACAATCTCAACCTTCAAAATAAATAAAAAATATGGTTCTTTCCATGCACCTATATATCTATGATCCATGCAAAGCTTGCTGATAAAAAGAGAGCCCCGACAGGCGGTAGGGGGCTACGGGAGGAGAGGAGGGGGGAGGGTTCAGCTGTTGAATGCAGGCGTGTGCAAGTTTAACGATTTAAATATACTTACCTATACGATAATTACGCGACTACACTGCAGCGCAGCTTAAACATGATCGCTCAAGCTGAACTTTGTCTGGAATTTCATTATGAATACGATGTACCTATAAAATTAGTCTGGATGTACTTACTACGCTAATTTCAGAGTTCCATTTCTATCAAACTATCTTGGTACGGTGACATATTGTACCCACTTGGTTGTAATTTGCACCTGTTTTTCGACTTTAGGTAGTTTTACGATATTTGAAATAAAGCAATCCAATAACACCTACGGCGAGCAGACTGCTCTAGGCTAGTCTAAAGTTTATCATGACAGTCTTTTACGTCCCACTGCACTGAGACCGACCTACCCTACATCGAGGGTGATCAAGGTGTTATCCACCACACCGGCTCAGTGCGGGTTGGAGGATGTTTTTTTTTTAATTTTCTTCTTTTACAATGTTATTTTACTTTCTTTTTTTTTTGTGTTATGTTGGTTGTGTGGGTTGGCGGATGTCACATGTCTTTTAAATTATCAATTCCAGAATATGTCGGCTTCTTTACGATTTTTCCTTCACCGTAAGGCACGTGTCATATTTAAATGTACATATGCGCATTTCTACGAGAGAAAGTTCATTGGTGCACGGCCAGGGTTGAACTCACTACCTCCGGATCGGAAGGCGCAGCTCATCCCACTCGGCCAATACGTCGTCTAAACTCTAAAGTTGCCTACGGCTAATTCAGGATATTTATGAGCTATCTCTATTCCAAATTTCAGGCAAATTCGTTCAGAGTCCGGCGACCTAACTAATCTCGACCTAGGTGACCTAGACTAACTTCGCATTGGCTTAAGGTATTCTATAGCCATTTCGTCTAGAAGAAAAAGACGAGCGAAGAGAGCGAGTAATGATACAGACGAGCCTCTAAAGTTACCTACAGAGTGACAAAGTGCAATTTCAATTTTTTTATGGCTTTTGCACTTCTGTAATCATTATTAAGTAACTAAGAAGTTCCCTTGTATTATGGATTCATTTAACAGCTAATGATGTAGACAACCTCCCTATGTAATGGAATTTATGATTTGCTTTGTCTATCTATTGAATAAATCAGTCAAAAGTGACCCCTTAAAAATACGGATATTTTTATAGCTCTATTTTAGCTTGAGAACGTTTTTAAAAAAAATCAAGAACATATGGGTGGAGATATTGTTAATTTAATTGTACATGCTAAATTTCATCATAACCTGACAAATGGTTTTCAAGAAATTTGAGTAGCGCGTTTGTATGGAAATTTCAGAGCGTCGCGGCCCTCTTAAGCCGAACACACTCACAAGCTCGCATATACGAGTATACCTATTATACAATATTAGTGTGGGTAACCTATATTTAGATTTTCTACTTACTACTTGAAACCTTCTCACTTACTAATTCCCGCCGCAATCACGAAAGTACTTATACTTACCTTCTTGGGGTAAGTATCTCTTAGTTTAGGCTTCAACTTTCCCAGGAAGCATTAGGCCCGCGAGCTACATGTTGAATGGTAGAAACCGCGCTAAGGCTGTAATCAGACTTCACGACCGTTGGTAACCACGGAAACTTGAGAAAGAAGGGACGACAAGAAAGAAGGGAAGACGCTTAGGGACTGTACTTACATTTGGTTTGAAATTAATTGAATCATTAATTAAAACATTAAACAATTGAATCTTAATTTTAAGTTTGAGAAATTGTAAGTAGCATAATTTGATGACCAATTACGATTCCGCAAACAATTGGTGGTAAAACCCCAGTTTTTCAGCTCTATAAAAGTAAGGAGTGAGCAAATATGTTAGGAATCCGTCAAACACTTATCAAAAACGTATTTTGTTTATTCGGTACTAGTCCCAAACGACCAAGCCATGCACGGTTAAAAGACACGTTGCGTAAGAAAAATTTAATTATAATTTCAAATGACTAAACTCGATCAACCCGCCCCCTCTCCTATCGGAGTTGGTCAACTGTTTTTGTTCAAACTATAGCGCCTTTAGTGATGATAGCCTAGTTGCAGAAGGCTCGGCTCTCAAGCCAGAGGGAGCGGATTTGATCCCAGCCCACTTGAACATACTTGCATATAACTCTGCAAAAATTCATCCTAGCGTAAAAAATGATCAGGACCAAACTTGTGAGAAATTAAATTTCCAACAACTTTGGTTAATGCCATTTTTGCTCTAAAGTTAAAAATTTACGAGTTATTTCAGAAAAACGAAAAAATTGAACTTTAAAACAAGATAGCGGTGAACCCTTTACCGGGACTAGTTAGAAAATCGAGATTTATACTTCCAGCCACCCCCCACGACGTTTAAAAAAAAATCGCTCCCCGGAATTTTTTCTATTTAAATGTCTACCCCGACTGGACTAATGGTTTAATAATAATTATAATCCACCAAGTTTAGCATTCCGGTCACGTGGGCAACACATAGTGACGTCAATCGTAAGCATCGATTGACGTCACTAGACTGCGAATACATTTAGTTTGAAAGAGACGGGTGACGATGACAAGTGACGTCATTATGTGTTTGCTCCCGGAATACTAGACCTTGTTTTTTTGTTCATGGATGAACCGATTATTCAATTCAATTCAATTTATTTAATTCAGAATCCAAGTCCATATAAGTACAGAAAGTTATATTACAATAAAATAAAATAAAATAATACAAATTAATAATATAATAAGATGTCAAATATAAAAATATAGAAAATAATATGAAAGTGATTTTTTTTTTAAAGGTTAATTATTCGGGAGTGTTCATAGCTTCATTTTAGATGAAAATCGGTTTTAGGGGTTTTTAAAATTTTAAATTATTTTATGTACTTAATAGCAACTATTATATTTCTAAGAAAAAAATACATTATTAAATTCCCTCCACGTCTGCATAAAGCTGAATATCCGCGGAGACATTACCATCTCGTCTCCGGCGAGTGGTACAACGCCGGCTTGCTTTAATGTGGCAACAAAACATTTTGTCTAATTTCGTTTTACCGGGTAATGTGCCCTTGGCTCGTTGAGCGGATGATTTTCTACCCTTCTGGCGTGATTTTGTTTGAACACTCTAGATTGAAGATTATGTGACTTAGGAGGTATTTATTTTTAATTTAGGTTTAGGTGCAATACAATAATTATAATGTACACCAGAAATATGAATCGGAAGAAATAGGATTATGACAGTATGAAGCGATGACAGCCTAGTTGGAGAAGGCCCACCTCTCAAGCCAGAGGGAGCGGGTTCGAACCCAGCCAACGGCACGCACCAATTTGTTCATTGTGTGAACATATGTGCGTATAGTATGTCATCTGCTACATGACTGGAGCTCGGTGTATGGCGACAGGCTCGCCGCCTGTCACATTTGGGACTGAATATCGTCCGGCGAAGTGTGGGTGTTGTATTACACCTCTGCCAGCCCCCTCAGAGGAAAGGCGTGACAATATGTTTAGTAGTTTTGGCTCTGACTTATCTTGTTTATGACTTAGGAAAGGTTGAGGAAGCCTAAAAAGTCTGACACTAGGACAAACAACTCAGCTAATATGGACCTATATTACTAATCGACCGAGCAAGCATTAGCAAACGCAGCATCAATGCTTCAGATTCAATAAAAATGCTTTCATATGTCTGAATTCTGTCCGGATCTCTGGCTTCGTCTACAGATCGTATTTCTTAACCAATTCTATTAAAAAATGTTCACAAAATTTCATGACAATCGGTTAAAGAATGCGACCTGTAGCACAGACGTCAGCCGCGAGGTCACAGCTACAGCTCTTAGAGCCTTCTCTTCTCTTCTTTTTTTTTTGACAAACTACACTCCATGGATTCCGGGTCCGTGACTTTTGTTAACTGGTATCCTAGTGTTATTATTTAAGGAGAATACAGGTAGAAGGGGGTACAGGTATAGTGTGATAAGGAAGTTACGAGGAGTGAGTAATACCTACCTCTTGACTGCCTTGGTGGCTAAGTCGGTAGTAAACCTGCCTTCTGAGCTAGAGGGCGTGGGTTCGATTCCCACCTAGGGCAAACATTCATATGATGAATATTTGTGTTTGTTCTATGTCTGGGTGTTAATATCTATTTAAGTATGTATTTAATTTAATTTATTATAAGTATATATACTATCAGTCTCTGGCCGCCATAGTACAAGCTTTGCTTAGTTTGGGGTCAGACGACCGTGTGTTCAAGTGTCCCGAATATTTATTTATTTTATATTTATTAGTTTTAAAATGTACTCTAAAAGGGTTTGGTAATTTATCGCATTATTTTTAGGTCTAAAAATAATCAAAGGCCAATGTCCAATTTGGGCCAACAAAATGTTTTACAAACAATCCTTTCATGACCGTTCAAATAACCACGCACCCTAGTTTGTATACCCACATACACACGTAGACACGTATGTACACATCGTTTGTTTCTCTCGGTCTGTTTGTTGGAGAACAATGTGGTTTTAAAATATGTATGTTACATCTGGTGCCGTTTGTGGAAGTTACAAACTTAACAGAACGTAACGCGTGCTTTATATAATACATATGTAAACTGGAAACAATATAGTGATAAATAACTCTTTTTGTACTGAAACAAAGCTAGCTTTTTTCCTCCAGGGCTCCTTAAGAGATCTCTCGTAACACTGGTTTCGTCACTCACGGTAGAGTTCACCCAGAGGCGTATTGGTAGGCTAAAGTGAAGCTAGCTTGCATAGAAAAGAAAAGATACCTTTTAATATTAAATTAAAGTTGATAAAGCGATGATAGCCTACTTGGAGAGGGCCGCCTCTCAAACCAGATTGAGCGGATTCAAACCCAACTGACGGCACGCACCAAGTTGTTAATTGTGTTTACATACATACATGTGTGCGTATTGTATGTCATCTACTACATGGCTGGAGCCCGGTGTATGGCGACAGGCTCGCCCCCTGTCATATTTGGGACTGAACATCGTCCGGCGAAGTGTAGGTGTTGTATTACACCTCTGTCAGCTCTCTCGGGGGAAAAGCGTGACGATATCTTATATCTTTAAATGAGCAATTCTTGTATATATATATATAATTGGAATCTAGGAATCGGCTCCTTTGTGAACAATTTATTTATTATTTATATATTTTCGGCTTTTTTGTGAACAATTTAAAAAAAAAAATACCGAGCAAAGCTCGGTCATCCAGGTACTGTTATGTTAATGTTTATTTATAGGTCCTAAACCCAAAATTCTTAATATGGTTAGGTTAGTTACTATTTAACCAATCTCTAGTGTTGCTCGGCTCCAACGTCGTTAAAATATCAGTTTTGAAGATGAACTTCCACAAAATAACGCCTGATTCAATTAATTATATTCGATACAATAGAATAAGTAGAGTCAACCGGGGCAAATACGTCTGTGGCAATTGTGTCTTTCAAGAATTACTGACAAACCCTTCACAAATTAGGCAACTAACGCCATCTTGTACAGATTATTGCAACTAAAGATAGAAAAGAGATGTAAGTGGCGCCTTTAGTGAAGGGTTTGTCAGTAATTCCCGAAAGATGCAATTGCCCCACAGAAACATTTGCCCCAGTTGCCCGCACCTACTTCCTTATTTTTTGGCGTAACGAGTATAAAATAGCAGTTACAACAGGCTTATTGCCAAAACCGTTCCATCACTTCCAGATGACATTTGGGTCATTAACTAAAGTAGATTCCTGCAGAAATAAGTTTTACAGAAGAAAGCTTACCTTAATACCAGATGCCAGATCCTTTAGCTTCGGCTCTGTAGTCATAATAAGATCTAAGTGGGTATACTTAGTTTGTTAGAAGCTGGTAGTGCGAGGTCCGAGTGAGTGTTTAAATATTTTAACATCCTGAATTCGTCCAAGAAGGCCGAGAGCCTTTGACCTTCTCTTAGTTTTTAGAAGCTTCAATAGGAGGTACACTTGTATATGTTAAATAGCTCTTAAGTGATGAAATATTCAAAGTTACAAATGACTAATTAGGTCTCAGTTTTAAATAATCAAAATCAAATCAAATCAAATTTCTTTATTTAGCGAATAGTACAAACGCAAGTTGTATACGCTGAGGGCCCCAAACTCGGCGCAGCCGGTATCTTGGGGTCCGATCAAAGCATTACCAAAGTAGAGTGGTCGAACGCTTACATAATATTAAAATCGCTAACATTACATTTAATTAAAATTAAACTAAATTACATTTTAAAAATAGAATAAAAAATAGATATAAGAGTTTTACATTTTTACAAAAATTAAATTCATAATTAAAATTAAATTGGACAAGAGGAGAAATAATATTATCACAATCATAAAATACCTATACAATATAAATAATATAATAACTGCACTCTGCGGTTGAAAAGTAGCATATTATGTGTTAATCCAGGCTATAACCTCCATATCAAACTTCAACAAAATCAATCTGTTTATTTGACCTTGATGAACAAACACACACACAAACTTATGCATTCATAATGTACTAGCTGCGCCCCGCGGTTTCACTCGCGGTTAAAAAGTATCCTATGTGCTATTCTAGACAATATCTATCTCTGTGCCAAATTTTACCCAGATCTGTTCAGCCGTTCTACCGTGAAAGAGTAACAAACATCCATCCATCCATCCATTCTTACAAACTTTCGCGTTTATAATATTAGTAGGAAGAAGGAAGTATGATGATAAGTAGGTATTCCCAATGTAAGGATCTCGAAAGGATACCTAAGGAATCACAGACATACTCGGTGACTGCCTCGGTGGCTCAGTTGGTAGTGAACCTGCTTTCTGAGCTTGGGGGCGTGGGTTCGATTCCCACCTAGGGCAAACATTCATGTGATGAACATTTGTGTTTGTTCTATGTCTGGGTGTTAATATGTATTTAAGTATGTATTTAAAAATATCTAAGTATGTATATCAGTCCCTGGCAGCCTTAGTACAAGCTTTGCTTAGTTTGGGGTCAGGCGACCGTATGTGAAAAAAAAAATAAAAAAAAAAAAAAAATGCTTATAAAGATACTTAGAAGTAAAAAAAAATTGCAATATTTTCAAATTGAAATATACCTACCTAACTACTTATCTAGTTTCCTAACTAAACTAGTGTTTACTCGACAAATAAGTTTCTGAATAAAATCAAATGTTAGTCTCTGTTTAAAATCGTAACAAGCCTTGAGAAACGACTTCGCCAAACTTTGCCTTTTCAAATTAAAAAGAAAACTAGTTCCCGAATTGTCCGTGATGGATTTATTGTGTGGGGCAAACAGCTGAAACTGTAAAGAAAAGTTTCTTTGGCACAAATGTCTCTGTGACTGAGAACCTACCCTACAGAGTTTCATTGTAACCTTTCGTCACGTATTCTTGTGACCGAGTCTTATTTTTAATTCAGCGACGTACTTGCAACTCTGTCAGTGTTTTCAACAAGGTAAGAGCTATTTTACACAACATTTCTATTTCACTATTATGACTTTACTGTCTTTTGCAAAGCTATACCTAAAAACTGAGATGTGATAATATTATTATTATTATTTATGTAGAATAGGTCGGCGTTTGACCACCAACTCACCTAATGTTAAGCGACGTTGTGGTCTAAGATGGAGCACGACGACCTATAAGGCACTTATTCACTCAAGCCTTGAATTTTTGTAGAGTGAAGAAGTACAAAGACGGCAGTTGAGTGAGGCGCTACACGTGCGCTACTGCTCAGACCCGTTTTCGGAACGGTTACACCGGACTACATCCCGAAACACGACTAGGTCATTTCACGGCATGGCTTGGTCCGGTGGGTGGCAACTATAGCCACGGCCGAAGCCTCCCACCAGAGTTTGCTACCCGGGGGGCTATTCCTGCGCGTGAGACGAGATGAGATTTTATCTTGGTCACTCTCACACCTATGACGTTTCAAACGAGAGCAACAAGGACAAAAAAAAGTGAGATGAACATTTCAAATCTCCGAATAGGCTCCCTGGTTAGCACTGTACGGTTAGCAGCCGGGGACCACGTGTAGGGAATTAGAATAGAGTATACTCCTACGGACGTGCTTAGCTAGTATTGTATGTAATATTGCATTACATACAATGAATATAGTTAGAGTTAAATACTAGTGGTTCTATAAGCTATATACCTAGCGGCTGTGTGTTTCCCTCTAGAGGTCACGTTATTTTTTTTACAAATCATATCACTGCCATTTTGAAAATTTTTCTAAAACTGCCTCGACAAAAAAATCTATGAACGAGTATTAATCGAACTAAATTATAATCATAATTATATTATGCTCACAAAATTTCAACAAAAACCGGTTGAGAAATGCTACCTGTAGAGGAAGACAAAGATCCAGACAGAGATCTGCAGGGCTATTCACAACCATTCGGACACGTTTCCGTTCGGATTTCAAAAATGTTAAACCTAAATTATTATAATCTCAGTCTTATGGTCATAAGTTTTTAAATGTGATTCATTCTTCCGATCGGATTTATACTTGATTCCCTATTCCAAAATGTATAAAAGTAGACTGAGATTCGAATAATTTGAAATTTGAATTTTCTGAGATCCGACCGGAAACGTTTCCGAATGATTTCGAATAGCACCGTTGGACAGAGATCCGGACAGAAATTGGACATACGAAAGCATTTTTTCGAAGCTGAAGCATAGACGCTTCTCTCGCTCGGTCTATGAGTTTTTTTGTTACAGAGCAGAGCAGAATTCGTTTAAATATTCCATATATTTGCGCGCACATAAAATGCAGGCGCACTCTTTTCTATCTCAATGCATTAAAAAAATTACCAATAAGGTATTTTAATTAATTAAAGTTACTAATTATTATAAATTTGTATAAAAAAAGTTTTTACATCTCTTGCTCAAAAAGTCCGTCACTGTAGCGTAACAGAGCAAAGATAAAATAGCATATTTCGCTCTAGGAGAAACAGTTTTTTTTTTTTTTAATGGAACTAATAGCGGTGACCTCTTTGGTAGAATGCGCATATTGCAGTGCGACTACAGAAGAAAAATAAAGACATTGGCGCGAAATCTTTGGAATTTCTTCTAATTACAAATTGAATTGGTGATCGTAATTTATTTTTAACTAGCGACCCGCCCCGGCTTCGCACGGATGCAATGCTGATACTAAATACACTACAGAAAAACTGTGAACGTTGTATATAAAAACATAGCGGCCCGCTCTGGCTTCGCACGGGTATAACATATGTTTATAGCCTATGTTACTCACTAAAAAAATGATTAAAATCGATTTAGTTGTTTTGATTTATTCATTACTGCCCGTGGCCCGCACGCGTTAAATTTGGAGTGAAACAACTCCCCTTTCCCTTTAGCTAATACCATGAAGATTTCCTGCTATCTTTGGAATATCTAAATTCGTACCTGCATTACTTATATACATTTTTGTCTATTTATTTTATTTTTACAACAATTATTACATTACAGAATATCTTTATATAAGTACAACGTTCACAGCTTTCTAGTCATTAGACAATACAAACATGTTTTCTCTAGAGGTTACTCTTGAAAGAGCGACATACAGTTGGCCATGTGAAAAACAGTCAACGCTCAAATCTAAGCCTGCAATGTTGAAGGTTTGACCCTGCGATTTATTAATGACCATTGCAAAAGAAACTGTAAACGGTTAAATTGGAAGGGTAAATCCGATGGTATCAGAGGGATTCGGAGTATCAATACATCTTCTCCGGTACCACACCCTGTGAGTATTGTGCACTCTATTATGAAAGTTTTCACTGATTTTATCAGCAAAAATCGCTTCGAAAATTAGCCATTATTTGTCGTAAAAAGTAAATGACAAAATTTTTTTATTGTGGGATATCCATGAGAGATAAACATATACCATCGCGGAGTTTTCTGTAGATCTTTTCAATGTGTACAAATAATTAGTAAGTACATTATTTTGATAAATAAAATAATAAATAAATAAATTCGGGACACTTCCACACACGGTCGCCTGACACCAAAGCAAAGCTTGTACTATGGCTGCCAGAGACTGATATACATACTTAGATATTTTTAAATACATACTTAAATAGATAAATCTTACTTAAATCTCGTAGGGTTCAGCCTGCGTTTGCAATGTAAGCGGGAAAAAAACCCATTACAACTTGGTTTCTATTTACTCCCTCGCTAAAGCGTAGGGGGGCTATTCCTGCGCGTGAGATGAGATTTTATCTTGGTCACTCTCACACCTATGACGTTTCAAACGAGAGCAACAAGGACGAAAAAAGATTAGATAAAAATCTCAAATCTCTGAATATGGTCACATGAGTAAAACTACCTCGTGTTTGTATAATGAGTCATTTTAGCCCCTTGTATAACAATCTATCATATTTCCTACCTGTCCCCCCTTAGCGGTAAACGTTGTTTAGCCTCGAATTATTTAAGCAGTGTTTTCTTTTTCTTTGTTTTAATTTTAAGAACTTGATCGAGACAAAACAGTGAATAACTATTCCGAGGACATACTACAACGTATAAAGCTAAGAGGTATGTGTATGTTTTGTGTATTTAGGTATTCCCTCAATCATGGAGCCCGATCCTAACCCTGAAATTACAGTTTCGGTCGACAGCCGTGTTTATTAATAATATTATTTCGGGCCACGTTGAAGCGTAAGTAACGCGGGTTAATTAATACCTACTCTGGTATTAATTTCCGCCTCTGCATGTGGCAGTACGTTTGCTGCAAGCAAATTTTGCAGCTATCGATGATTTGGTAGTATTTACACACATTTGTTTGCTCTAATTATAATAATAATATTAATAGCCTTTATTAACAATCTTATTACTTACATTTTCTCTTATTTCTACACAGTGTTGCCAATAACAATGGTTAATACTTACATTATAAATGTGATTTAAATATAAATAATGTTAGACACCGGTTTTGTGATTGTCTTGCTTTCCAGCATAGGCCTCCCCAAGTGTTCTCCATAGCGGTCTATCTTTTGCTTTCCTCGTCCAAGCCGTTCTTGCTACCTTTTTAATATCGTCTTCCCATCTGTTATACTGTCTTCCTTTACTTCTTCTTCTCTTTTTATATCTAGCTCTAATTATACAAGAATATAATTTTGGCAAATGTTTACATAACAATGTTTTATCATCGATAAATCTCATAATTATCGAAAACCTACCGAATTTTGCAGCTATCAATGTTTTTGGTAGTATTTACACATATTTGTTTGCTCTAATTATGCAAGAATATAATTAGAGCAAATGTTTCCCTAATAATGTTTATTCATCGATAAATATCATATTTAACGAAAAACTACCAATCAAGTAATATCACGAAAATTACGAAACTATGTAATTTTTTTTAAAAAAAAACATTCATTGTATATCTTCAGTGCAATTCAATTACTACACCGAGCTTGCGAATCATAAAAAAGTACTATACTTACAAAGCTTTTACAGACGTCAGAATAAAATTAAGTATCACCATAACGCCTTAGCACAGTGTATTTTAACATTAAAGAGTAATAGGTACTGTGTCGGCAGTAAAAAAGTCTGTAGTAATTCTTCTCCTAGAGTTTCTCATAATTTTCCAGCCCATTATTCTGCTGATCCCGTTCCCGCCGACTATTATAACTAAAATTAACGAGAGATGTCCCCATTATGTTTATTTGTGACGTAGAATCTCGGCAGATTCCGCGAGCATGAAAAAGCGGTCATACCTCAGCAAATGACGACTGTAGATTCAATTCAGTTGTGCCTCGCTACCGCAACTGTAACAGTAACTGTTAAATAATACAAAAAAATATATAAATCTATCTAAAATCTCACTTTCTTCAAACTCCAAAATCTTCAAATCAGTTTTTCTCGTGTGAGAACGTGACAAGGCTGCGTATAAAATATCTGGCTCGATAAAAAGAGACGACAAATTTATGTCGCGGCGTGCTTGCTAGGCTTGCTTGTCTTCTATTCGGACGGGGTAGATGTTATCTTGGTCACTTTCACTCTTATGACTTTTAAAACGAGAGAGACAAAGACCAGAAAAAATCTCATGTGCATGAATAGAGCCCCTGGTCTCAATTTTTTTTTCAAACCATGTATTTACTTATATTCGACCAGTCTACACAGAACGCATCGAGTTCAATTACCAGATTTTCCTCTACCATTCTAGGTTCTTTCGAATGTTTACAGGGATCCATTAAAATAAAAAATAAAAAGGATATAGGGGATAAAAAAGATAAGCATGATTTATTTTATGCTAAAGGCAGTAGGCGGCTCCTTTATGTTTTCTGGTCAAGTTTCAATGCTAGACAGAAAAATATTTGATTCAATTTACTAGCATAGTAGACGGTAGAGATAAAAGCAAATTTGATATCATCTATTACACGATAGGGAGAGTTCAAGAAGCTCATCAGTGACCATAACTAATTAAAAAGAAGCCTAAAACTGCCTTGCCTAAATAATTACAATTGATTGTAATTTTTTTAGTTATAATCCGACTGCAGTCTCTCCAGACGCTCAAGTGTATATGGTGCTTATCTTTCAAACCATGAAATTGGATCTCCGCTGTAACTCGGAAGCTAAACATTGCGTATAAGTAATTTGCGAGACTCCGTAATGGTATTGTCATATCTTTCATCTACATTAAAATGAACAAATATTAGATAAGTACTACAATGTCTTTTCACTAAAACTCCCCCTAAATAAGAATTCCTAAATAGGAAAAAGTATTAAAGGTGAATTTTAAGAAATCATGTTCTATACTTTTGCCTAAGGTTTATCTTACACCATAAATCAATTAAACAAAATATAAATGGAAAGTGCAAAACTCTTTTTTTCAATATTTCATTAGGTATGTTTTTTGCAGTTTGATATGTACCATTTGAAAGCTGAACGGCTCAACCAATATTGTTTGATAAAATATGTCTCGAAAGTAATCCTACTAATATTATAAACGCGAAAGTTTGTATGTATGTATGGATGAATGGATGGATGGATGTTTGTTACTCTTTCACGCCAGAACGGCTGAACAGATCTGGAGGAAACTGCGGGGCGCAGCTAGTTTGTATCATAAACCAAACAGAGTAGTTTTATCCCGAAAAATTGCTAGAAAGTAGTGGCACCGACGCGACGCAGCTCCCATATAGTGTGACCTTCATCAATTGAGTGAATTAGGTCAACCAGAGCCAACTTAGCTATTTACATAGCTCGATATGCTGCCAAAGCGCCAGTTAGGTATAATGAACATTTCCAGCGTTTCAATTGGCATCGTTACAGTTACGAGCGCACCTATACAAACCTCATAATTAAGGCAACCGTCACATTCAGACCCATTCTGCAGCGGCATTCAATTCCGCACATTGTCTTGACTTCGTCCTACTTAGCGAACCGACTTTAGCCATTAGGCTCCGTACAGACAAACTCGAGAACACAAAACCGCGGTTTTATTTTGTTAGGTGCTATCCTTTCTTCTCTCTTAGACACCATCTCTCTCGTTAGAAAAGGCATAAAAGTGAGAGAGCCAAGAAAATATCGCATGCACCGGAAATTGCAATAGAATTCTGGAAGGCAATCGAAACGATCGAATCAATGCTATCACCAACTCATTGGTAAGATAACCTCATCAAAGAACCCATACAGTACCTCGTGGCAACCACTCTTTTCTTCTTTTTAGTCGTGCAAAAAAAGCACGACTAAAAAGAAGAAGATGAAAAATTCATTCTGCAACATAACGCAATGTAATGTCTAATGCAATATCACTTCACTCTCATTCTAAACAATTATTGTATTTATTGATGTTCGCATTGCATTTAATTGTATTGCAGAATGTCTGTCCGGAGCCTAAGCAACGAAGCCAAATGTAGCCAAAAGATGAATAACTTATGCCGTGAAGCGTTGTGCATTCAATTAATTTTGAAGGATAAACGGAGCTTGGTCTAGATTTAAAATGACTGTTGTTTCAGCTGGTGCACAAGATTCAGTTTTCGTTCCGTTATTAAAACTTGCGAAGATTTCTGTCCAAGACGTACCGTACATCTCTTATAGTATAAAAATGAATCTCTGAATGTGTTAGCGCAAATCTCAAAAACAGCTGAACTGATTTCGCTAATTACATACAATATTCCTGTTACATACATACATTACATATGTACATATAGACTTTCTCTGTGTTTGTTAAATCCGTACTTACTAGTTATACTCGACTACCATCTTAGTTCGAGCATTGGGATACTCTGAAAATCAGCTCTGCGTAGGCTGGCCAGCCTCCGCAGTACATTGCTGAGAGTATCCCAATTGCCAAACTAAAATTGTTGCTTGTTATGTATTTTTGTTTAATGATTTGTCTTTTTTATTTTTTTAGTTTTGGCAATAAATACCTTTTTATTGTTATTATTTATTATAGAATATTCCTTGTAAAAAAATAATTACATAAACAATCGACTGTGAGGCGGAACGAAGTTCGCAGGGTCAGATCAGAGAGTTGTAAATAAAATTAGTAATTTCTGAAACGTAAGGTACGAAATCTGATAAAAAGGCCAAAATGCTGTAACTGCACGCCTACGCCGTACCAAGCTGTTTTTAAGTTACTACGGCGTAGCATAGAATAGCGTAGCCGCTAGTGCCTACGGCGTAGTCACTGCCAAAATTCGTAGCTATTTCGACCAAATTATTTTAAAATATTGCAATGAATCAAAGTATCACTATCTAATATATGATGCAGGCAAGAAATTAGCTGTATAAAATGATTGAAACGAAATATATTGCTACATGTGTTGTTGTTGCATTAATTGGGATTATCCAGCTTCACAGTAATATAATAAAAGCAAAAGCTTGGGTGGATAGATGGATGTTTGTTACTCAATCACGACAGAGCGACTGAACGGATCTGAATTAAATTTGGCACAGGGTTTGATTATAGTCTAAATAGCATATAGGCTACTTTTCAATTCAGGGTAACATCGTAGAGCGCAGCTAGTGATGACACATTTTCATAGGTGCAAAATCTCCTTGAATCCCTAAATTATACGCACAAGGAAATTAAGCTCATAAAGAGAAGACAAATTAATGTTCTCCCAATTAACATAATCCCTGTAAACCTCGAATACCGACACTCATAGCTTTAATTAATTTGCCAAAGTGATTAAGGAGCTATAGATAATAGATAGCTACACTACACAGTATGATCAGTTTGACGTAATAAGGACCTAGTACATGGTTAATCGAAAAACGTTTCTATTGTTTAAAAGACTTTTTAAGTTACCCTCTAACGCAAATGAAAACATCTTACAAATTCTTATTTTCAATTTAACAAATTGACATTGTAATCATGCATTTGACATAAAGACTGTTAATATAATTCTAAGATTTAATTGAAAACTTTGACATAGACGAGCCGCAAATAGAATTGTTTTTTAGAGTTAATAATGTATTTATTTTGACACGCCACCTACGACTCCATATTATTATTAATTAATTTTGACAACACATTAATTTATAATTGTATCTATTTTATGTTTTTTACTTTTAGTTTTTTTTTTGTCTAAATGCTTTAAGTAATTTTTAGATGTGACCAAATTTACTGCCGAATAACGGCAACATAGGAGAACATAATTTAAATAACCAAGACCATTGTAATTCCTATTTTTAGTGAATAATTTTCATTTCATTCCATTGTATACTTTTTCATGTTGTCCCTCTAGGTGTTTATGTCAGCAACAAATTATATTTACTAATTACATTTATTTTAATATTACGATTAATATGTCACGATGGAATCTTGACAAATTTCGTCATAATCTGAGAAATGGTTTCCAAAAAATTTGACAAGCACGTTTGTATGGAGAATTCAGAGCGTCGAGGAACTCATAAGTAATTTACAAATAGTTTACAAGAGACGGATGACGAAGACGAGTGACGTCATTATGTGTTTCCTCTTTGTTTTGTTTGGATCATGTTACAAACTATCAGTCTCTCGTGTCATTTAAAAAAAGGATAGCTACATTTTCAGAGGTAGAAAAGCTTAGTTTTGTTAAGAAAAGATACAACAATATCAATATCACTGTCTCTGTCATATCAAATTCATAACTTAGGCGTTCGAAATACTTTGAAGGTCGCTTAAATTATTCAGACTGGTAAGTTTCTATAGGGACTTAGGATTTAGATTATTACCGAACCTAGGCAGGGTTTGACACTTTCATCTGTTTAATCTATTCTACACTAGCTGCTGCCTCGCGGTTACTCTCGCTATCCCACAAAACTTTTTTTTTAATCGAAATAATATGTATTCTACATTCACTCAACTTAGCTGATAAAAATCTGGCGACTGATTGCGGTTAGATAGATACTGGAAAGAGTAAAAAAAAAGAGTGTGTGTACTTATGTACACGCGTTAGAAGTTATACTTCTTAACCTCAAATCTATAAATGCACTCAAAACAGTTTATTCAAATCAGTTTTATTTATTTATTCACTGTTTAATTGTACTCTTACGAAACACGTGTTCTAAATATAAAAATACTAGAATATACAACTTGAACATAGTTATCAATTTTCATGCCACCTAGAACTAACTTCAGGATGTAGAATTTAGGTGTCGGTGTGCGCGCGCATCGTAAAAATTCTCTCATAATTTTTCTCTATCGCGCCAAAAGAAGTATGACTTCAATTTTTTTTTTAATTATTCGTTACATAATCCGAAACATGAATGACATCAATACCAAATTTTATCCAAATCCCTTGAACTGTTTCAAAAATATGTAGTAAAAATTTTAGTTACGTAGTGTCACGATAGTGATTTCGCAGGGGTGGGCGATGATAAAGACAACACGCAGATTCTTCATGATCTTGTTTATTCGACGGTCGTCTCCAAAGTGAATCACGAAAACATAATATAAGCCACCGCCTTAGTGTTGCATCTGGCAACTCCAATTGACAGTACAAGCATATTCATTCTGCCAGCCTCTAATAATTATACAATCAGGAATATACATGACAGCAGTAATCTTTGTTATTGACGGCGGCGGGAACTGGAACTTGTAACATTAGCGTCATACTCAGTCAAATGTTTATCTATTGAAAGATACACCATAATCTGGTTATAACGACGGCAAACTGACATTTTAGGCACGTCATTTTAAAAAAGATTTTGAATTTAACGTAGTTTTGTAATTATGTATTTTTTTTTTTGTCACGGAAATCGGAGTGTCAACCACTATCATCATTGGCGGTATCAGGCATTATGAGTTTTTTTTAATGACCGCCAACATCTTCTTCTTCTTCTTAGTCGGCATCTTCATTGCTGAAGGTCGTGCCCAGTTTGATTGAGTGCACACGATGCACTATGCTCTTCCACGAGTTTCTGTCTTCGGCGGTTTTAATCGCTTCAGGTATTGCCAGGCCCGTGAGCGTCCTTATTAGGTCTGACCAACGGGTAGGTGAGCGCCCGCGTGGTCTTTTCCCGTCGACCTGACCAACTACCATCAGCTTTTCCAAGCTGTCAGGATTCCGACGAGCGATGTGTCCGAAATATTTGAGTATCCGCTGAGAGCAGATAGCGGACAGCCTTACGGTTATTCCGAGTTCTTTTAGAATCGACAGATTGGTTCGCGTGCGGTCCATGGAATTCGCAACATACGCCTCCAACACCACATTTCGAAAGCGTCGATTTTCGCTCTTTCCGCCAACATACCAGATGATAAGCAGTGATGCGGCCCACGATGGAGCACGCTTGCCTAGAAGAAACCGTTTCACTCGAGACTTGAAGACAACCAGATTAAAAGTCTCAGGGAGCACACACTCTGGCAGAGTATTCCACACTAGCGGTCCAGTTTAAATACGATAAAGTAAATTCCCTAGTTAAGCACCAATACTTATAAAATAGAAATTAATAATAATAAATTCGGGACACTTCCACACACGGTCGCTTGACCCCAAACTAAGCAAAGCTTGTACTATGGCTGCCAGAGACTGATACACATACTTAGATATTTTTAAATACATACATATATACATATTAACACCCAGACATGGGACAAACACAAATGTTCATCGCATAAATGTTTGCTGTAGGTGGGAATCGAACCCACGCCCCCAAGTTCAGAAGGCAGGTTCTCTACCAGCTGAGCCACCGAGGCAGTCAATTTTCGTATGCTCCTGTTAGTTTATAGGTATGTTCTTAACAACATGGCAGGAAGTTTATTGCATCTACACGATCCTTTTCTTTCCTCGAGTCTTAACTCATAATACCCTTTTCACCCCTTTAGCGATTAATTCCAACGCACTACAACACAGAGTTACCGCAATGTCATGTTACACCGTAGTAACATCACTGTCAGACCACAATAGACGAGATCCCACAAGAATTGCCCAACATCTTTGTATTAACATCATTCGAGGCGTGCCTAACGATTATACGCCCATCTAAGGTCGGAACAACCCTATATTTATCCTCACCGAGAATTCTCGGTAAGGGATGGTATAGGGCTGTTACATTAGGTAGGTAATGCAGACAGACGTTTCTATCTCAGGGTTGCCAACTGATTTTATGGTGTCGTCCCCGGGATTTAGCAAAAGTTTAGGGAAGAAAGGAAAACGAGACAACTTTTTGCTGGCAAACAGGTCAGGGAATTGGGTCAAATTCAAATGTGTTACAAATCGGCTGAGGTACTCGTAGGTATAGGCAGACAATAATTAGCATACATATATAGTATGGTACCTGACTATGTAAATTCTTTGATCCTTATAGGTTAAGCTTGGGTAAAACAGTTATCAGTTTGGTAAAGATAGTGAATTAGCGAGTGATCAATTGTAAAGTACTAAGTGTAAAGTTAACGCCTTTTCACTTTCGATATGAAGAGCCGTATAGTGTATTTTTTTTTGTTTTTTCAAAAAATAAGCATGGTGTGTCGTAGGTAATCAAATTTAACTAAAATGAATTCAGTCGTACCGAAACTACGAAATATACCAGTGTGTACACACACCACCCACAACTTTTCGCGTAAATTTAGAAGTATCATTTATGAAGGTATTGAACTTAAGTATTAAAGTAAACGTAAAAACCTACCTACTCCTCCGAGTTCTTGCTTGTACTAAAATGAAATCTAGAGTGAAGATTCTAGACTAGGCAAGTATATAGCAGCAGGTTCTCATGGACTAGGCTACTATAGTATGCACAGCATATTACTGGCGATTCGTCGTGCATGTTTCACGAGCCGCGACCGCAGCGACCTTGTTCGTAGCCTCGGACCTCGGCCAGGGCCCGGATAAAAGTAGATCTCTACAGTTACCTATTCTGAGAGCCTTTTCTTAAAATTACAGTAGGTATTTGGGAAGATGAAAATTTGGTTGTTATTATTATGAAAACTGATGTGATTCTCACACGTTGTGATTTTATGATACGAGAATTAGTCACGTTCGATTTAAGTCGGTTACTCCGACTGTAGTTTCAACCGCATTCGGCGGTCTTATTCAAGGAGAGCGCGCGCGCGGCTTGTCTCGTTTCGATGCTTTGCACTCAAAGCAAGGCGCAACCGCGCGCGCGCTCTCACTTAAACCGGACTTAAAACGGACGTGATTATTCCCTTATCAGACGTTAGACGTTATTCCCGTGTCATAAAATCGTATTAAAATTCATTTCTTTCAGATAACTTTAGATCCATACAACTATAATAAAAAAAAAAAAAAAGCAAATTATTATTTTAAAAAAAAATATTACTAAAAATGTCAGGAAATTTGAAGAATAATAATAATAATAATTTACAAAATGTCAAAAATAGTGAAATCAAAAACATTACAAATTACTAATACAAACATAAAAAACACAAACATTAAGTTTAATTAAGTATTGGTTGTTTCGTTTTAAGAAAATTGTTTCTAAAATAGGGCAGTCTAGAAAAAAAATCATCGAGCAACAAACACATCCTTAGCATTTTTTATCGCTCTTCTCAAGAAAAAGAACAATAGAATTACAACCCTTTTTGAATTAATTAATAAACCACATTAGATCTCTTCAGGCCTACCTATTATGGCTGTCCATTTTCCCCAACTGGGAAAACTCCGGGCGACCCTCGGCAAATTACCTATCTCGTTAATCACGCTGTCGGATTCTTTGTAAACACGTGCGCTAATACGTTGTGAATAGTGTTTTGCGATAACAAGATGTTTAGTGTTTGGTCCGGTTAGAATCGACAGGGACTTTAGATCTTAATCAGCTGTAGTCCTAGATAAAGCCTAGTTGAAAAGCCTAATGATTTTGACACTAACTCAGATTGGTAGGTAGATAAAATCGCTTATACTCGTATTTAGGTATTCTTTTTTTTCATGTATTTTAGGGACATTTAAACAACAGGTCTACGTCAGCCCCATCGTAACCTTACATATATTATCACTTAACTAAGAATCAAATTTATAATTAATTTACGATTAACCAATTAGGTAGACTGGTGGAGCTGGGATCATAAAAGGGTATTGGGTTATTGAATACCTACTCTATCATACCTTTGATGGATTTTCTGACATAGTTTTGTATAATATTGTGGTTGGGTTGTGGTGCAGATCCCAGCAACAATAATGAAACACAGGTAGGATAATTTGCTCATATTTATGCATTTATAGGTATTAAACACAGTTTTGACTAGTTTTGTATAATAGTGGTTGCGTTGCAGGTCTCAGCACTAATAATGAAACACCTGTTGACCTGTATCTATTCCCGTAAGCGACTTCATGAAGGCTTCACCTTTTACAGTAGGAGCCTACCTATTGGGAAAACACTTCTAAAATAAATTAAACAAGAGAAGAAGAATAGTATCTTCTTAAAGGCCTTGTCTCTATGTACTATGAGGCCATTTTCCGAGGCCAACTCAGCTTTGCGCCCGCGCACCGAATGAAATCGCACCCCGTGGGAAGCGACCTTTATCAACCCGCCGCAAGCCGCAGCGAGCGGTCAGCCTCTAACGAACAGATTAGTTTCACGAGTAGGTAAGTTCGTTCGCTAAGTGGTCTAGAGTGTCGATTTCCAAGCCTCCAAGAATACCTGTTGTATTTCTTAGATTAAATTAACCACAGGTGTCTATGAAGTCATCTAGTGAACAACTCTACCATTGATTTGTTGAGATCTAGTACTAAGCAGGTTGTTGGTAATGATTGTTCTTACTCACCTACTGAGTTCATAATTTAGTTTCCTAGAATAAACAATTTTTTTTTAATGTAGAATAAATAGGTCGGCGTTTGACCACCAACTCGCCTGACGTTAAGCGACGTTGTGGTCCAAGATGGAGCCCGACGACCTATAGGTACTTATTCTCTCTAGCCTTGCAGTTCTGTAGAGTGAGACGCTACAAGTGCGCTTCTGCTCGGACCCGTCTTCGATTACCTATTACAAAAATAAATTATTGTCACTGTACAAATAGCAAAAGCATGAAAAGTTTAAGTTCAGTACCTAATAAGTAAGTATAGTATTTATTTATTTGTTTAATGAATTTATCCTTTTAATTTTGTTGTTGTTTTTGTTTTATGTTTTTTAATTTAGTTTTTTAAACGTTTTTAATTTAGTTTCCTAGGAAACTAAATTAAAAATCATTTAATTTTCTAATTTAATTCTAATTTTAAAACAATTCTAGATTAACAATTGAAAAAATAAATTATCACTGTACAATTAGCAAAAGCATGAAAATTTCAAGTTCAGTACCCAATAAGTGAAGTATTTTTAATTTTTTATAGTGACTTTACCCTTTTTAGGTTTCGTGCTAGTTATGCCAAAAAAACATTAAAAAGGGCAGATTCTGCTTACTTACCTACTGGTCCCAACATCTGCTGACTGCCTGCTGAGTACCTACCTACCTAAATAGATTTGACTCACTGTCTCAATCCTTAACTCTACTCAGAAATTTTAAAGCTATTTTCAAAAACACGGAACACAGAATATTCATCGTTTGTGTTGACCTCATTTGCGACTTGAAAATAATTAAAAATAACTTATATACCTAAAAAATAAATTATCACTGTACAATTAGCAAAATCATGAAAATTTCAAGTTCAGTACCTAATAAGTAAAGTATTTTTATTTTTTTATAAGGACTTTACCCTTTTTAGGTTTCGTGCTACTTATGCCAAAAAAACATAAAAAATGGCAGATCTAGGTACTTACTTAGGTACCTACTGGTCCCAAAATCTGCTGACTGCCTGCTGAGTACCTACCTACCTAAATGGATTTGACTCAGTCTCAATCCTTGACTCTATTCTGAAATGTTAAAGCTAAACAATCTTGTACCTAGGTGTGTAGTAACATTTAGTAGGTAAGTAGGCAGATACGTTGCTATGAAAATAACCCTTACTAACAGCCAAAGCTGAAGCTAAATATTGTTTCTATCTTGTTATCGCGGGCTTTGTACGGCGCAGTAATGGATTGCCTAGATCGAGACTGTAGTTAAGGCAAAGCTCGAAGCTCGGCACTTGCAATAAGTAAAATAGGTAGAAAGGTTTCTATTTACTTAGTTACACGTAGACCTTATCTCTACTCAAAGGAATATCTACTACCTACTCAACTACTACTAATATTATAGAGGCAAGATTTGTATTTTTGTATCTCTGTATGTTTGTAACGAATAAACTCAAAAACTACTGGTCCGATTTCAATAATTATTTCGCCAAATAAGCTAAATTATCCCTGAGCGGCATAGGCCTATATGGAACTCGAACGAAGCCGCGGGCAAAAGAGCTAGTAATAAATATGAAGCCATAATAAAACTTTTTACCTAGTGGCTCTGTAAACTGTACGCTTACCACGGGTTTTGACAGTTAACGAATACTTTTTTCGATTTCGTTTGGTCCCATACATTTTTCCTAGTTCCTTAACGTTTCCGCCAGGGGCGCTTTATTAAAATGTATGGAGCCAAACAAAAACGAAAAAAGTTTTCGTAAGTTTATAACTCAGGGCGTGGGTGCTGAAGACATAGCAAGTCTTTGGATATTTCAGAATGGCTGAACCATGATTTTTTTACGTTTTAATAAACCGCCATATCTTCGCTGTTCTGAGAAGTTTCGCGCTCGCTAGGTCTACGCACTTGCAGATATCTTTAAGTGAAAATTGTCAACGGGTACCTACTGTGAAAAATATACCTACCTACTTACTACTAATAATACTAGCTATTATGTATACCTACCTATCAAATGTTTAAATGATTAATTAATAAAAATGCTAACTCACAGGTTGTTCACAGGAACCGTATTTTTTTTTTGTAGGTATAAAGAGTGTCCTTTTCTGTACCCCTGCTACAACGTGTAGGTACCTATGCGAAATTTCATGATGACCGGTAGAGTAGTTAAGACGTGAAAGTAAAACAAACAAGACAAACTCACATTCGCATTTAAAACATCAATTACAAGGTTAGAGTTTTGCTCTTTTAAAAAATAATCCCTCCCCTGCATGGGTATTTCTCCCTAGGAGTCCCTGCAGTAGGCTGCATGTAGTAGGCTGCAGGGACTCCTAGGGAGAAATACCCATGTCCCATACCATCCTAACGTAAAAGACTGTAATGATAATGATAAATAAATAAATCAAAACTTGAAACAGAAAATGTTCCTACCTGTTATTTCATTTTCAAAACCATTTCGAGCTATTAAAAATTAAAGAACAATCAACATCGTTGTGCCTTTTTACTTCGGAGTTTTACCCATCCATTGTTTCAATGCTGTTCAGAAAACAAATCGTTTGAGTTCCTCCAAAATAATAAACCCGAAAAAACGGCAGCTTGAATAAAAATTTCTAAAGGCAACCGAGCCTTGAGTTTTTGCTGAAATCGCCGGGAACACAGAATATTCATCGTTTGTGTTGACCTCATTTGCGACTTGAAAATAATTAAAAATAACTTATATACCTAGCTTAAATTATATTTTAAACTTTGTTTGTACTTACCTACTTACTTATTTTATTATACCATGTCCATAAATAGATATATATATGTATAACCAGGGGTCGAAAGAATCATTTTCCGAGGTAGGTATTTTGATTATTATAGGTAGGCTATAGTCCGAGCAGGAATTGTGATTCTTTTACCCGTGTGATGATTTTTTTACACTCTACTTTTCATTTTGAATATGAGGAAAATAAAACTAGTTGTTTATCTAAAATATAATATTTATTGATAATATATGTATATTACATTTTTTTTTAATTCCGTCACAGATAGATACATAACAGATTAGGTAGTATGCCGCCAATTTATGTCGACTTTTAAAATTTTAAATATGGAACTCACCGCGTAATTGTTGCGGCTTATTCCGCTCAAAGAAGTTTGCGCTAAGTTCACACTGGCTGTTTAGAAAGTCACATGGCCGCAGCATTTTGTTTTTAATTAGTTTTTTTGTACATAAAACTGCTTTTCTTTGGTAGGAATCGAACCCACCACGCTCAGAATACAGGTGCACTACCAACTGAGCCACTAAGGCAGTAAAGATGAGAGTTTAAATGAAGGATATCAATACATAGTCTAGCCATAAATATTGTTACAATACAAATTCCTTCGTTTATTTTTTTTTCTGCATTTAAATTTGGAATGCGTTTATTATGTTGAAAACTACAATAAATTTCCCGCCATTTTACATATATTTTTCGTGATTATTACTAAATTTACAACATGGATTGGGGTGTCAAAGATAACAGGATTGCAGTGATTGCGTTGCACGAAAGGGGTATGGAACCGTCGGTCATTTTCAAGACTCTTCAAAATCTTGGAATCAGCCGTATGTATGTATATCGTAGTATCGACAGATATACCGCCTCTTCCTCTGTTGAAAACCATAAAAGATCGGGGCGGCCGCGTACGATGAGGACTACTAAGGCTGTTAATGCTGTTAAAGCCAGAATTCCCAAAAAACCCAATGAGGAAACAAAAAATCTTATCGCGAGAAATGAAGATACCCGCTAGGACTCTATCGCGTATAATAAAACAAGACCTGAAGCTTGGTGCTTATCATCGATATACAGGACATGCCCTTAATCAATCGCTGCAGTTAAAGAGAGTGGATAGATCAAAACGTCATCTATCCCGTTACGCAGGTGAAAGTTACAGAAATATTATTTTTACCGACGAAAAAATTTTCACGATAGAAGAGCACTACAACAAGCAAAACGACAAAGTGTACGCTCACAGCTCTAAAGAAGCTACGGAAGTGGTTGGAAAGGTACAGCGTGGTCATCATCCTGCGTCAGTCATGGTTTGGTATTGGGTATCCTTTCACGGCGTCACAAAGCTTCATTTTTGTGAAAAAGGGGTGAAAACTTTAGCCAAAGTGTATCAAGAGACCGTCTTAGATGGTGTTGTAAAACCCCTTAGCAATACACTTTTTAAAAATCCACCGTGGAGTTTGAAACAAGACTCTGCACCTGGTCACAAGGCGCGAACTACCCAAGCCTGGCTGGAAGCCAATGTTCCGGACTTTATAAGGCTGAAGACTGGCCCTCCTCTAGCCCAGATCCAAACCCCCTGGACTACAAATTATGGTCAGTTTTAGAGGGCATGGCCTGCTCTAAACGACACGCCGACATAGAGTCACTTAAGAAATCTTTGAAGCAAGCAGTGGCTAAATTTCCCATGGAAACAGTCCGTAAATCCATAGATTCTTGGCCAGACCGACTAAAGGCCTGTATCAAAGCCAAAGGTGGTAATTTTGAATAAAATAATAGTTATATTTTTGTTAAGACTTCAATACATGTGTAAGGTCAATGTGGGGAAGTCCGTCTACGAGGTAAGACCGTCTAGCGGCAATAACTTCCGTGTTTGGATAACTTCGCAGTTTATGGCTTAGTCGGCAAAACAGTGCTAAGGTAATAATTCAAAATAAAATACATAGATGTCGCTAAGATCATTGTTTTGGTACAAATTTGACCGCCATTTTTTATCGCATTTTGTTCTCGGTGGTGGAGTGTAGCGTCCGTAAAATAAAATTTAAAAAAAGTGGAAAACTGAAGAAGTTTTGGCTGTTGCTGTGATTATGTAAGTTATTTATAGATCTATAAATATATTTCTGGTGTTGAATTCGTTTATATCGCTTGAGTTTCATAATTATACCTGCTGCAAATTTCTAACCTAAAAAAATAGTAGTTGGGAAGTCCGTCCATCATGGCGAAGGAAAGTCCGTCATATGCCGGTCTTACATCAATGCCAGAGATATTCAAACTTTTGAACAGTTCCTATTTAATCCATTATTTTACTACTTTTTGCTAGGTTCTACGTAGTAAATGTACCCAGTGAAGGGCCACTGAGGACTAATATAATTTCGTTACCATAAACCGGTGAAGGGTATATATGTATATAGGAATGGTGTTGGGGATGTATTAATCTTTCTAATCTTAGGTAATTATGTCAAACAGGTAGGTAGTTAGGTACCCTACAGTTTAAAGTACCGTTGCTCAGACGAATAAAGGTGGGACTACTACTCATTAATTCTTACTATAACTTAACTGTAGGTACATCTACGCCTACACTGTAAATAGATACAGGAAAACATAAAACTAACCACAACTTTTTTTTTTCAGAGGCTGTTTCAAGGCTGTTTCCGGGTTTATGAAATTAAGCAATATTGGCACTCGTCGACGGCATAATGGTTGTAAATAATAAATTGGTTAGCTTGCAATCATGGTAAGCAATTATACAAGAAAAACGAACAAAGCGTCATATAAGCTGTACGTAATAAAAGATTTTTAATTAATAATTTGTTTTTTACTGTTAAAAAGTTCACTTTTTTTTTCTTAACATTAATGTTGAGAACCTCTGTCAGCAAAGATATGCCGGACTTTCCTTCAAATAAAATAAACTAAAATATCTTTGAAATTAAGCCTTGTGGATAAACACGTAAGGCACATAATTTCAACGCCATTATTACATTATTGTCTGAAACTGTTTTCATACGTTATTATCTAAACAATTGTGGTTTTATTGCTACTAGATGGACTTGCCTCCAACAGCAAGGAAAGTCCGTCTACACGCGGCGTTTTAATAAAATACTTGTATCCAAAATATTATTATAGTTAATCCGATTTCTGTAACTTTAGAACGTAAATAAATATATTTTTCACCATATCCGGCCACACATGTTTTAATAGAATGCATATTTCGATTCATTGAGGTCAATCAAATTTAGATATTAGAAAAGTATGCCGGACTTCCCCACATTGACCTTACATATAATTTTTATTAACATTACATTACTGTATAAAAAAATAAATGCATTTTCATTTGTAACAGAACTTATGGCTAGACTAGGTAGTATTAGCATGTTTAGAGCAGTCTATTAAAGCCTTTATATTGCACTGTTTTAGATCGGTAGGTACGAGTATGTATAAGTTTTTACCTCGGTAAATACTAGAAACCCTTTAATTTATAATCTAGACAATATTTACAAAACAAAATCAAACAATCTCCTGCTAGCCGCCTTATATTTCAAAACAAACCCTTTCAATGCGATTAACGTCCTCAACCGATCTGAGGACCGCAGACGGACCGGACGGTCCCAAGTCCTAACTACCTGCAAACAGACTGACCAGCTAACTGTAACGTTAAGAAGGAGCTACAATCGTATTTTTTTACAAAACTATTGAGTTATTTTAGTTCCTATATTTGGGTAACTCCACAGATAAGATGGTCGCTATGGTTCCCTCGATAGAATTACCCAGAAAAGGTATATTTCTGCCTTTGAGATTTTAGCACGTTATCCTATGCATATCATAGAGTACGCCTCTTTTGTATTTCAGACCTATTATGAAGAAGATTGTGGTTTAAAACAGTTCCTTTTATTAGCTTATGAGAGCTGGTTACTAGGCTGGGTTAGGTGGTTGGTAAGTAGTGTTCCACAGATATACCATACCTAGAGAGGTATACGTAGTAAATGTATATACATATATATACAATACAGGCTCAACAGTAGGTACCCAAGATCAAGAGTCAAGAGTTTTCAGGCAGAGTTGTATCGAGTTGTAGGTATTTATAACAATATTGAATTTGAAAATCCTAATCCTCTTTCACGCTCTGACTACTCAACCGATTATCAGGAAATATTGCAAACACGTTGCCAGGAGTAGGTACAGGTACAGGGACAAAAAGACATAGGTACGGTACATTTCATGTAGAAAAATAACGGTTCTTGTAAACCGCGGGTGAAATCGCGGTGAGCAGCTAGTTAGTTAATAAGAGCCATGAAGAATTGAGGAAGGTACATTCTTAACTACCTTTTTTGTCATTTTCATTGATTCGAATTAGAATTTAATTTATGTTATGTAACAAGTTGTCTTAAAACCTATATTAGATTTACTAAGTACGTAGGTGTATGCAAAAAGTTCGAACCTAAAATCTTTACCATCCTAACTATGGACCGCTAGAGTGTGGAATACTCTGCCAGAGTATGTGTTCCCTGACACTTATAATCTGGGTCTTCAAGTCTCGAGTGAATCGGTTTCTTCTAGGCAAGCGTGCTCCATCGTAGGCCGCATCACTGCTTATCATCAGGCATGTTGACGGTCAAACGCAAGCCTATTAAGTTTTAAAAAAAAACTAATATTATAAATGCGAAAGTAATTAAGTTTGTTCGTTTGTTTGTTTGTAACGCTTTCACGCCCTAACACTCAACCGATCATCATGAAATTTTCTACACAAGCTGGGTTACAGGAAAGGACATAAGGTACTTTTTATCCCGAAAATATATTAAATTTAATCCGACCTGTGAAACCGCGGGGCGCAGCTAGTTTAATATTAATAATACCTAGCTAACAGGTAATCATACTTAATAAGCAATTAGCAATTAGTATTGTCTTGTTAGCAATTTTCTGCTCTCTTAACATATCTCCAACGGTTATTGATTGGTTTCGAAGTTACCTGTTTGGACGTCGGCAGCGAATCCGCATCGATGACTCGCACTCCACTTGGTGCTATATTTCTGCCGGTGTTCCTCAGGGCGGCGTTTTATCTCCTCTTCTCTTTGCAATCTTTATAAATTCAATCTCTACACAGCTGACTTCTTCCTATCACCTCTATGCGGACGATTTACAAATTTATACCCAAGCCCCTTTAGGGCAACTGCCTGAGGCGATTGAGTCTACTAACGCTGATTTAAGTCGGATAAGTGACTGGAGCAGATCATACGGTCTTTCGGTAAATCCTGCCAAAACGAAGACAATTATTATTGGGAGTTCACGTATGATCTCTAAAATAGACTGGTTCAATTTACCTCAAGTGATCTTTGATGGAATCCCCATTCCTATTAGTGAAACGGTTAAAAATCTCGGAATAATAATAGATAAACAATTCTCTTGTCACTCACAATTAGCGGAAGTCAGTCGTAAAATCTTTGGTACAGCAGCTTCACTTAGGAGACTGCGGAATTTTCTTCCTACCACTACCAAAACTGCGCTAGTAAAATCTCTGCTCCTCCCGATATTGGACTACGCCGACGCCTGCTACCTGGATTTAACCGAAGAGCAACTTGACAAACTTGAACGTCTTCAAAATTACTACCAAAACTGCGCTAGTAAAATCTCTGCTCCTCCCGATATTGGACTACGCCGACGCCTGCTACCTGGATTTAACCGAAGAGCAACTTGACACACTTGAACGTCTTCAAAATTACTACCAAAACTGCGCTAGTAAAATCTCTGCTCCTCCCGATATTGGACTACGCCGACGCCTGCTACCTGGATTTAACCGAAGAGCAACTTGACAAACTTGAACGTCTTCAAAATTACTACCAAAACTGCGCTAGTAAAATCTCTGCTCCTCCCGATATTGGACTACGCCGACGCCTGCTACCTGGATTTAACCGAAGAGCAACTTGACAAACTTGAACGTCTTCAAAATTACTACCAAAACTGCGCTAGTAAAATCTCTGCTCCTCCCGATATTGGACTACGCCGACGCCTGCTACCTGGATTTAACCGAAGAGCAACTTGACAAACTTGAACGTCTTCAAAATTACTGCATTCGTTTCATTTTCGGTTTAAGGAAATATGATCATGTTTCTGAATTCCGCCAAAAGCTCAAATGGTTACCTATCCGACTTCGCCGTAAAACTCACATCCTTTCCTTTCTTTTTAAAATTTTGTTTGTTTCCTCTACTCCACACTATCTTAAGGAGCGCTTTGAATTTGCTCAAGGTCACTCCGGTTCACTGAGAACCTCGCGTGCCCGTAAGTTACAACTCCATACCTGCTCCCACATCAATTTAGCATACAGTAAGGGTTTCACTGTGCAAGCTGTCCGGCTGTGGAATGAGTTGCCTGTTGCCATCAGACAGGCTGAATCATTGCCCATTTTCAAAAATCTTATTTTTAAACATTATCTTTCTCTTTGTTAATTGGTACATACATATGTATTTATTTATTATTTATATTTGTGTACAATTTATATATTAATTTATATATTATGTGTCTAAAAGTATTTGTGTAGATAATATATGTTTTATTTGTTTACTATTATTTATTTATGCTATTATATATACTTATATATTATTTAGTATTTATGTATGCCACCGACCGTTTGTCATATTTCGTTCTGTCCTGTCCATCCAAAGGTTGCCTGGAAGAAATCGCTTTAGGCGATAAGGCCGCCCTTGTACTGCCGAATGATATTTTTATTTTTTAATAAGTATTCTCTTTATGTTTGTTTTACTTTGTATTTTTGGTGTGCAATAAAGATGTATTGTATTGTAATAAGCCTTTTAAAACAATGACTGAATATTACCTAGTTACCAATAGACTTCTCAAATTTTTGGACGAGGTGAAACTAAAAAATAAACAGGGTGGGAGTGTGCGCCGCAAAGCGTGGCGAAATCGATCGAGCAACAGGTCCCGGTGGCTGCGTCCTTGTGGCGAGTTCACTTGAATTTAAATATCTCGTTTCAAGGGCCAGGGACAACCCTGCACGCAGGTCATCAAGGACGCTGCCTTACTTAACGTAAGTAGCACTTTTCTAGGTAAGAAAAGAGTACCTACGCTCTGCAATTTTAAAAATCAACCGCAATCCGCCGCGGCAAAAAATGCCGCATGCGTTTGCAAGACGTATAAACGGTCAAACTAAATTAACGCCTAGTTTTTTTATCAAAATTGTTAAGAAATTCTAACTTTAAATGACAATGAAGAACAAAAGATGCTAGCCTTGTGCCAATACAATTAGACTGCATTAGTCAGATTGACAGTAACAACAAAATACTAGTAGGCGCTAGTGCTAGTGATTCACAATCATTCGGGAACGCTTCCGATCAGGGGCCAGGATCAGGGGGAGGAGATGCAAAAAAATTGAGATCCAACTTTTTGGAATTCGAACTGAAACGTTTCCGAATGATTGTGAATACTTTTGAACTTATAGCTTAGTAAAACCCTTAAAGCCTTTAAAACCATACATATCGTGGTAGGTAGTCGAGCGAGTCTCAATCCGTGATAAGCACTTGTCGTTTTAACCAAAATACGTTCTAAATACACCTACCTACTCTGAAACAAAGCTTTTAGCTTTCAATACGTAATCTGTTAAACCTATTGTTTTAGATTTATTAGTTAAGTTAAGTATAGGCACTTATTTATAGATACCTATGTAATCTGCGAGCCACTTATTTTATGGTGTTGTCACACCGCCGCGCCGTGTGGCATTGCCAACCCTATAGCATAAAGGTATACTTTTTTTTATGATACCATGGGCCCACTTTGATCACAACGCACGTGATGAAAAGTGACGATGTGACCATCTTAGACCATTCCACCATTCACTCTTGTCTTGAAGAGACCCAGGTTATAACTATTACTGGGAAACCCCGAGGCAGGAAGTGTGTTTCACTCCTTGGCAGTTCTTATTAGGAAGGCGTTCTGAAAGCTTTTCGTGCGGACTTTTTTATAACTAACGACATATGGATGGAATGTCTGCCTCAATGACATGTGGCGGAAGCTCAATTATAAAAATAGCTCCTGCAGTTCCTGTGCACATTTTCCAAAATGGAGGCGATAGAAAATGGACAAACTGGCTACTGGAACTGTGCATCATATTTCTCCTGACCAGCGCTTCGTCATTGATTAATCTAATGGCGCGTCGTTTAACTGAGTCTAATGCTTGAAGCTGGTATTTTGCAGAGCCGTCCCACAAGTGGCTGCAGTATAATATTACAAGCAGGACCGCACCTGCGCTCGGTAGAGGTTAAGCAGTTGTGCGGGTGTAACAAACTACCTTGAACTTAGACAAAATACCAGATTTTTTGCTGCTGGGGACTTACTTACTTTGTTCGGGACGTCCTTTTTCGTTTTTTTTTTTAGCTCCATACATTTCAATAAAGCGCCCCTGGCGGAAACGCTAAGGAACTAGGCTAAATGCATGGAGCCAAACGAAAACGAAAAAAGTTTTCGTTAACTACCAAAACTCATGGTTAAGCCCCTTTAGCTCTGGACTCAATAAAGCGACCGAAGTTGAGGCAAGAAGATATTTGCAATCCAAGGAATTTAAACTGATCGTTAAGTGGGACTGGCACGCCTTGGTATGTAGGGGTAGCCAAGATCCGTTTAGCACAGAACGCACAAGCTTGAGCCTTCGCCTCATTAAACTTAACTAAATTAGCGCCCCAATGAGTCACTGGCTCAAGAGCTAAGTTTCTATGACAAATCATCGCCTCTCTTTGTACCTCAGTTTCAAAGGTACGAGTTTGTATACGTGAACATTAGACCCAACTCTGAAGACTAATTGACTGAACCTAAACTATTTATGTCTTTGTCTGAAAACCAGCAATAACAAAGACGGCTAGGTATATATACTATTATTAAATTATTATAGATCTATTCAGCTTTAGGATTGGGCCTATTAGGTACCTGTTATACTGCATGGTACGTGTAGAATAATGGATGACATTCCGCATTGTTCTTTTACGAATACCGTTATATAAGTGTCTGTATAGGAATATAGGTACACAAAAACCTAATAACCCATCCAGAGTAGCCCCATCCATCCTCGTAGACGTCCATTTATCCCCGAGGCGCCGATCCACGTGTTCTCGTTTTTACTCGAGAGAGTTACGGTTGCTATCTTACCATCTAACGAAATTCAAGGTATAATGGAGATTCTTGGCTCTTATTAGATACTTATATGCTGTAGGTACCTCAAAGTTTTTTTAATTTTCTGGATTTTTTGACTTGAGAAGACAGCCAGAGACACAGCTGAGAATACTTTCATTTTTAACCGACTTCCGAAAAAGAGGAGGTTCTTTGTTTGTCAGTGTGTATTTTTATTTAGTGTATGTTCATCGATACCTTCACCAATTGTGAACCGATAAAAAAAATTTTTAGTTAGAAAGGGTATACTCCTGAGGTGATCCCATTATCATCATGTCAGGATCTGATTATTTAATCTTAAGGAAATCGAAGAAAAACTAACAAACAATGTAATAAAATCTTAGAAGTCAATTTTGACCCACTCCCCGCCTTCCGATTGAGCTGAAATTTTGCATACATATGTAAGTTTATTAACAGTGCAAAAATCTGGTACTATTGAGCTGATCTGATGATGGATCAGGAGGTGGATAGAGGAACTCCTCAACGGCGAACAGCAAAGACATGAACTCAAGATGTGTGCTTTTAAAAGCATGACATATCAAATGTTAATAAAAATTATTAACGCGATTAAAATAATAACAATTTATGTTAGCGAATTTCCGGTACTCTACGCCACATAACTCTATTTTTTGGGTCAAAAATGGTGGTGGTTACTTGTAACGTTTTACTAGAGGCGAGGGTGGGGACTGGTACAGATAAATGTTACGGCACGTTACATGGGGGGGAGGGAGGGTCCAAAATCTCCAAAAAATGCGTTACATAATACTTGAACACTTCCTTATCAGTAGAATTAGCCAATCAGTTGATCTGTTCTTGCCATCATCTGGAACAACTATAAAAAGCCAAAAGTGTCTACTTCCAAAATTTCAGGAGGTAGGAAGGCTCAGGGCCTCAGGCTTAAAGCCTTGTTTCTACGTGAAGGGCTAGCACCAAGCCAGAGACAAATTTCATTTCCACCATTTTTATCCATACTTAGATGCGACAAAGCATACATATGTTTCTTCTCTTTCTTGCGGGATTAAAACAGTGAAAAGACAATTTGTCTCTGGCCTGTGCTAGCTCTGCTGCAAGAAAACTTCCTCAATAAATGTCCAACAGTCTGTCCAACTTGCTGCTGTCGGATATTTCTAGCAAGAGGTGGAACAAGGCCATAGAGGACTAGGGGGAGAATACCATGATATTCCCCAAACGATACATGAGTGCAGTTAATCAACACTTTTAATTTGGTAATCCTATTACTAAATGGATAGTTACCTAATAAACATTTTTACAAAATATATGTTTGTTCATGGTTTGGAATTAACTATCAATGCAACCAAGTTTGATTTCCTTCTGGAACAGGAAGTTGATTATGTTATAGAAATTAGCAAAATAGCTCTTTATAAATAGTTTTATCCACAGAATACTGCCTATTACAATGTCTATGGTTTATGTTCTATGGTTTTACGAAATAAAAATCACAGGGCTCAGTAAAAAGCAGTCTCATTCTTAATATGAAAGAAGGTATGTTAAATCTTACACTTAAATGCTTGTCTATGGCAAGAGTATATTACTATTAAATTCAACAGCAATAATATCAGATGACCGTAGTAATGCTGCCGGCATAATGGCACCAGTGGGGGTCTTCAGATTTCGAACAAGGACCTCCGTTCCCTCTTTCTTCCAGCCTGAGAAGTTGGCACTTAGTCTGCTTTGCTCGTATGTGAGGATGCTGCATGTCTGTCCTAGAAATAAAAATAAACAATACCTAATCAAATACCAAGAAAATTGGTGATATTAGACCTTTTGTATCACATCTTAAGGATGGAGTGAAGGAAACATTTTCAATAATACTGACTACAGTGGTGCTATTAAATAGTACTTATTTCCCATACAGTAAATTAATTATAAGTGTGTTGCTTTGGCAATTTTAAACTAGTTGTTAGATATTTTTCTATTATGTGTAAGAATAAAGCAAGTAGATATTTTGTGAATAACAACTATTTTGCTAAAAGTGTTAACTAAATTAAAATGGTTTAATGGAAAATGGACCGCAAGATGTCTTTAATCAAAATGATGTAGCGAATAAACACAGAACTCTTTTAAGTAGGTACAGTTCCTAAGGGAAGAAAACCAGAAGGGTAAAAGACTAACCATTTAATTCAGTGACGGCCTGCAGGAAAGATTCCCGTAGCTTCTTAGCAGTCTCTCTCCGAATCGTTTGTTCATCATTTTCTGGTAAATTTGGTGTCGAAATCATGTTTCGGTTTCCCGAAACAAGATGAAATGGATTTAACGCGAAATCTGAGTGTCTATCTAAAGTGTTTTCTCTGAGATTCCTTTCTTGCTAATTGTACAGACAGCTACACAGTTCTACCTTTTCAGCAATTATAACACGAGTCATAGAACATCCTTTATTGTTTTTAGCAAAGAATGCAAATACTGGGTTTTGCGACTTCCAAAAACCATATTTTCAGGTTAATTTGTTTGTAAATTAAATCTTTTTCTTTTTTATGTTTCGCACATCGGTCAGGCTAAAGCCTTGGGGCCATACCACCTAGTCATCCGTAAGTTCGTCATTAGTCGTTAGAATGATAATGATGAGGGAGAACGTAATTATTAATAAGATGAATCCCTCCCCAGCCCCCATTTTAGTAATGGATACATTACTGAAACTTTAAAAATTGGAGTTTTGTAGGGAACACGAAACGTCGCGTTTCGTAATGTTTGATTGTTGTACCATTTGCCCATACTCGTGTATGATAACGAATCGATAGAAACTTAATATTACATTAAAACCATCGAAGAATCACTAGTTTCAGAAACTTGTGCAAAATAATGACGATATTTTCGGTTCCCGCCAAAAATTTTCAAATAAGAATTCCATTGACAGCTTAAAAAAAGTTGACACTAGTTCCCTCCATTGACATTTTTGACGTTGACTTTGGCCAGCAAGTAGACTTTGACAGTTACCTAACTTTTTAAATTTGACTATGTGCGGTATTACATTTAGACCATAGAAAAATATCGCTGTATATATGTTTGACATGAGCGGTGGTAATACGTAGTACTATTATTTATCACTAGCTGCGCCCCGCGGTTACACCTGCGGTTAAAAAGTATCCTATGTGCTATTCTAGACTATAGGTACTCTATCTCTGTGCCAAATTTCATCCAGATGTTCAGCCGTTCTGGCGTTATAGAGTAACAAATATCCATCCATCCATCCATTCTTACAAACTTCCGGGTTTAAAATATTAGTAGGATGTGGTAGTAGTCTGCTCGGAAAGAGAACTATCTTGGTGAAAACAAGAACTAAAAAAAGTCCCCACAACAGTTTTAGTTTTCCTTCCGAACATTGGAAGTCCGTGTTCCGAACACTATTTATTTATTTATTTAGATAGAAATACCAACAGTTTACACTTTAGACATTAAAAAAAAAGAAAACACTAAATAACAAAGTTCTGAAGTGAAAACCTATTATAGGTATTTACAACATTCTTTTTCTAATATTATACTTTAACTAGGTAAGTAATTATTTTTTTTCACAATTTTGGGAAAGTTGGAGAAACAAAATTAAAAAATATATTTAAATAAATAACAAATGAAATACTTAATTAAATTTACACCGAAGATGACAAAACACATTTTACTTATTAGAAATGCCATTCAAATAATTCGTCAATTTACTCTTAAACACGTTCAAAGAGTCATGAAAAATATCAAGGTCACTTAAGGAACCATTAATTTCGTTATACATTCGACATATTCTCAATATAGGAGAGTTATGAGCTAAGTTAGTCCTAGAATAAGGAACATGGAAGACTTTTGTTATTCTTTGCCGTGGATAGTTGCAAGGAACACGCAAGGAGATATCGTTCAAAACTGAGGGACAATCAATAAGGTTGCGAACAAGTTTATACAGAAATGAAAGATCTCGAACTTTCCTTCTATCGCGCAGCCTGTCCATTTTAAAGAAAGATAAGCGACTAGAATAAGGACTTCTGTGTGAGATTCCTGGACAGCTAAACGCCAGGGATCTTGTGAAAGCTCGTTGTATGGCTTCAATGCGTTGCGAGTGTACAGCATAGAAGGGACTCCACGCTACACTAGAGAATTCCAGAAAGCTGCGAACCATAGAATTGTACAATACTATCTTTGTATGAATTGATTTGAAGCTTCTGGAATTACGCCTAATGAACCCAAGTTCGTTGGCCGCCTTCTTAACTATTGTGTCAATATGAGCTCTAAACGTAAGTTTGCTATCGATTAGAACTCCTAGGTCCCGAATTTCTAACACTTCCTGCAATGGTACATTGTTTAACGTATATGTATAATTATTAAAAGGTTTCTTTTTACGTGTATATTTAATATAATAACATTTATTAACATTAAGATGCATTTGATTAATATCACACCATTCCATGATGCTAGTAATATCACTCTGTATGAGATCAACGTCTGAGTTGCTGCTGACAACTCTATAAATTTTAAGATCATCTGCAAATAATTTATATTTACAACTAGAGTTTGCCCGCGGCTCTGCCCGCGTGGAATCTATTGCATAGCAATTAATTACCTATTATGTAAATCTATTCAGTAGTTTTAGTGGTTAAGTAACAGTTACCTACTATATTATAAGTACAGTGATGTAAATAATAAAATGTTTAGCAAAAACATAAGTATTCTTGTTTATTGATTTTAAAATGATACAAATACATCTAAGAAACGAATACGTACACAATATATAGGTAAATTTTAAAATATAATTAAGAAATTAAAATATATTGATAGCGTAGTTGGAGAAGGACCGCCTCTCAAGCCAGAGGGAGCGGGTTCAAACCCATGCAGCCGATGACACGCACCAATGTGTTCATTGTGTGAACGTATGTGTGTATTGTAACTATGTCATCTGCTACATAAATTGAGCCCGGTGTATGGCGACAGGCTCGCCCCCTTATACATTTGAGACTGAATGTCGTCCGTCGAAGTGTGGATGTTACAACTCTTCTAGCCCCTTCGAGGGAAAGGCGTGACGCTATGTTATGTCATGTTTATTTCACAACTAGCTGCGCCCCGCGGTTTCACCCGCGGTTAAAAAGTATCCTATGTGCTATTCTAGACTATAATCTATCTCTGTGCCAAATTTCATCCAGATCTGTTCAGCCGTTCTGGCGTGAAAGAGTAACAAACATCCATACATACAAACTTTCGCGTTTATAATATTAGTAGGATTATCGGTAGCTTACAATAACTACATCGAGAAGGTAGGTTTCCAAATGACACCTCAATATGCAAGCCACAAATTCGCTAAGTGTGCTGTGTTTATTTGCCTTATCACGCACACAGACGCAGACATAATGTGGTTATGTGATTAAAATATAATCTTCCTGTAAGATGATTAATTGGTTGATTTCTTCCATTTCAATTGCGAAAAGCCTGGTACCGTTACTTAGTTAGTCCTTCTTTTATTACCAAAATGTTTCAGTAACATAATAATTGCACCAATTTTCAAATAAAGGCATACCAGATAAATTAAAATTCAAAACAAACATCGAAATTGTTTTTTGTTTCTTTAGAAGCAGTGTTGCCACGTCATATTTTCGAAAACGCAGTGCTTTCTTCATTAATATTTACGGTTAAGCGAGAAAAGTACACTGTTTGATGAAACAAACAAATGAAAAAAAGAAATTATTGTTTTACTAAGTAATTTAATATTCTCAAACTAATATTTCAACATCATAAAACGATTATTCTATTAAAAATCTTACCTCTTTGCTAGACCATGACTTCGACTTGACTCTGAATACAATACTTTCTCAATTTTGATTGTGACTATCAAAATACTTGACATGCCACTGGCTTAAATAAATCCACTAAGATACGACTTTTTTTGTAAATTTGCATAACATTTGCCCATTTTGAGGCAGATAGAGCAATAACGTGCAACACTGACATAGACGTTCTAGACGGGTGTGTTCTATGCAAAGGATAGAAACCTGTTTCTCCGTTGTTTTCTAACGGCTCCGTTGTTTCATTGGCCTTACGAAACGACTAAGTTGTTCTATAACTTTGCTTGAAAATGTTTTTTTCAGTTGTAATAAATTGTTTAAAATTGTTTAAAAATAAGTTGTTTAAATTTATTCAATGTAATTTAATAATTTTTACACTTATGTTTTGAACGGCAGAGTTGCACACGGGGTGCGCTGAGAGACTATCCTCTGAACGCGACCCCGACCCCGACCTCTAGCAAGCCGGCGATTCTATTGGCTCTCTAATATAATCTCTATTGGCTCGAAATTTGAACTTGCGATTTTATCTTGCTTATTATACAAAAATTACACATCCAAAATCATAAATATTAAGTTTCTCGCAATTCCCCAGGGTCAAGGAATCGAATTACATGCGAATTACCGAGAAACAGGTAGCCGTTTAGGAGAAACGTGCCAAGGAAGTTTTGTAGAGCGCCATCTCGCTCCGTCTTGCGTTTTTATCTCGTTCTGGTTTTTCACTTTTATTATATAGATATTTTATGTGTGTAGTAATTTCATTTACAAATATGGAAAAGAGGATAGGACCTAAAAGAGACCCCTGCGGAACGCCTGATTTCGCGAGATATGCTTCAGAGTTGAAACTACGACTAGAACACTACGACTCTGATATTACCTACACCCCTAGCACTGCCGAGTCCTCAGTTAATCAGCGTATCATTAAACTTAGATTACACGGTACTGGACAACCAACATGATTGCGTATTGTGCCATTTTATCGATCACTTACAAATGACCTCTATCAGCATTTTACTAAGTTACCTACCAAATATCGTCGGACCACCTGGCTTGTTTGGTATCGCCAATCGCCACGTCGGCAACCACCACCACTATATATGGTACGCCCGATCGGTACAGGGCCACAGGTGTAAGGCGTCAAAGGCGACCGAAGTAGGAGCGGGCGTCAAAACCTGCCGCAAGTCGATATCCAGTCCACTACAGATTGACATGTTTTAAACAAAATTGACTGCCTCGGTGGCTCAGTTGATAGTGAACCTGCCTTCTGAGCTTGGGGGCGTGGGTTCGATTCCCACCTAGAGCAAACATACATGTGATGAATATTTGTGTTTGTTCTATGTCTGGGTGTTATTATCTATTTAATCAGGTATTTAAGAATATCTAAGTACGAGTATGTATATCAGTCTCTGGCAGCCAAGCTTTGCTTAGTTTGGGGGCAGGCGACCGTGTGTGCAAGAGTCCCGAATTTATTTATTATTATTTATTTATTTATTATACACCATTGCCGTAACCCTAGTTGATAACATCTGACCACAAACACAAACATCTATTCTGCAAAAAAAATGTCTTGTGATGTTCTTCTTCGCTCCTACTAAGTATAAACCAATCATATTTTTTATTCGTCTTCCACAGTAAATAGTGGGTCGTATTAATCCTCCGCTGAACTTTTATCAAAGTTGTTCACGCAGACGAGCCTTCGAGCGACAGAGTTATTTGTTTTCACTCCCAAACTTCGACAAACTGCCGACTTGCGGCCCGCAGTCCACTTTAACATTTCATAGGACTATAGTTTTACGAGTTTTCCTGACGGTATTTTCATTAGAGGGAGTTTACAACTTTCGTATAAAAACAATAGTAAAATTGGACTACACGCGGTACTATTCATAATCATTCGGAAAAGTTTCAGATCGCGGAACCCAGAAATTTCAAACTCAAATTGTTTTAATCTCAGTCTACTTTTATCCATTATGGAGTAGGAAATCAAGTATAAATCCGATCGGAAGACTTAAGAGTCCGGCGACCTAACTAACTTCGACCTAGATTAACTTAGCATTGGCTTAAGGTATTCTATAGCCATTTCGTCTAGAAGAAGAAGACGAGCGAAGAGAGTGGGTAATGGTACTGACGAGCCTCTCAAGTTGCCTACAGAGTGACAAAGTGCAATTTAATTTTTTTTTTATAACTTTTGCACTTCTGTAATCATTCTTAAGTAAATAAGAATTTCCCTCGTATTATGGATTGATTTAACAGCTAATGATGAAGACAACCTCCCTATGTAATGGAATTTATGATTTGTTTTGTCTATCTATTGAATAAATCAGTCAAAAGTGACCCCTTAAAAAAGCGGAATTTTTCATTCTTCATTTTCGCTTGAGAACGTTTAAAAAAAAAACCAAGAACATAGGGGCGGAGAAATTTAATTGTAAATGCAAAATTTTATCATAATCTGACAAATGGTTTTCAAGACATTTAAGTAGCGTGTTTGTATGGAAATTTCAGAACGTCGCGGCCCTCTTAATCACGTTTAAAAACTGACGATTAAAGACTGATTCTAATAATTTAGGTATACAATTTTTGAAATTTGAACGGAAACGTTTCCGAATGGTTGTGAATAGTCCTGATGGTTATCGCCCATCTATCATAAGTAATAGAATATGCGTCTACGCTTCAGCTTCGGCAAAAATGCTTTCGTTTGTCCGAATTTCTGTCCGGCTGTCTTCCTCTACAACCACATTCGGTTTCCTCAACCCATTTTCTAGAAATTTTGTAAGCAGGTTCGATAATTAGAATCATAGATTTTTATATTCTAAGCTGCGCGCCCGTCTATGAGCGTCTCCTCACTAAATTTACTCCAGGGAAAGATTTAAAATAAAACAGCATGAGTAAAAGTTGCTAAATGTTTATTCCTTTAAAATTATCTCTACCATATTCATTCACACAATTAAAATACGCGACAGTGACATCGAAAATAGAAGAAAAATTATAAATACCTGAATCATCCTCAGTGGGAACCGGTATAAAGAGAAAACAGTGACCTCCCTAGGGTATAAATTGCCGCTACACGTTATACAATACATTTATTCTAAGCGTAAAATAACAAGTCCATTATGACAGCACTACATGCAATCGTTTATAGTAATTGGAATAGCTAAACATCGATGTTTCTTATGTTACGTGTGACTATTCTATGTCACCTCGAAAGCCGTTGGAGCGATGCGTGGAGTAGTCTTCGGGATTTCCTTCAGCTGCTGTGAGTCGCCAGTACTTTTCAGGAACATGGCGCTTTAATTCTGATAAGTACCTCTTTTTCCTGTTGCCGACGCGTCGCCTCCCGCAGTCTTCGTCTACGGTTTCCCAACTGAAAAGTCCATGGAGTATGATACTAGGGGTTCCTATAATACCAAAACGAATTGTATGCTAGAATTGATTCCAACAATATCGTTTGAAAAAGATCAGTCAACTTTATCAATAGCTAGCGATACAATTCAGTTTGTGGGATATTTGTTATTGCAGCATCAAGTTTTCAATGAATTAATGATAAAACAAAATGTGTAAATCAAGTTATTCAGTAGGAAATAAAAAACAAAACTTGTTGCCACACTATTGAACAGTTGGGTACCTGGGAACAGGCAGATGTTGTGACAATCGCAAATTGTGCTCCGGGACGCCCTTATTTGGAATACACGTCACAAAATTGAAAGAACCTATCATTATTTATTATAAGAACCTATATGGAATTAAAGCTGAAATGTAGAAATGTAGGATACTTTAAATTGTTTGATAGCAGACACATCCTCCTACTTATTTTCATTGACACACCGTTTGATTTAGCACAATGCCAAATACAAGGCGATACTTTCATTCTCCGTTTTAAACTGGTAGCATCTCAAAAAATCTCAGTTTAATTTGAATTCTTATTACAAAGATTCTTGATTAATTACTATAATGATTCATGATGTTATTCGAAGCTGAGTGAGTGATTATTCTTATTCAGCCTAGTTTCGGCTCGGCAAACGATTCTTTAGAATAAGCTCAACGTGGAATCCTAACAAATACCTGGCAACGCGCGAGCGATCTGTCCCAGTGATATGGTCTCACGACGACGAACATACATGTTAGTGAAATACCTCAAACAACGCCGAAGTGAGCCGCTCATCCCGGAAGGGCTCAGGTCGTAAGCCAATGAAATCACATCGAGCGTCACATAATAGACGTCCGACCAATGAGCCCTCCGCACAGTCCTCGGCAACTATTCAAAATACCAATCAAATACCTGCCAAGTCCGTCGGTGTGACGACAACTATCGAATCGAGAGTGCAACGGGGATCGACTTTACGCCCCATTTAGTATGCCATATACCGAAGTTATATTTTGGTATGCTACATTTAGCTGTAAAACAACATTGTTCACTTTATTACTTGTATTTGTACATTTTTTCGGGGAGAGGTTTGTTGGTGTAAAAAAATATTTTTCACGATGTTAGTGTGATATGGAAGGGTTATGCGTGTAGGATGTGTGGGTCGGCCGCAGGGTTTGCAACTAGCGGGCGGTGGGTTCTATACTTACCGGTTTCAGGCGCTTTATGTGATACCTCAGTCATAGCTAGTGGCGATCGCGCGAGCGCCGCCGCGACTTGGACTCGTGCGACGACCCTGGAACAAGCACCATCCTTATATGTATTTACTAGCTACGCCCCACGGTTTCACCTGCGGTTGAAAAGTATCCTATGTGCTATTCTAGACTATAATCTATCTCCGTGCCAAATTTCATCCAGATCTGTTCAGCCGTTCTGGCGTGAAAGAGTAACAAACATCCATCCATCCATCCATTCATTCATCCATTCATTCTTACAAAATTTCGCGTTTATAATATTAGTAGGATACATTCAAATTTTAATATAAATTTTAATATACAGTAATACCCCGGACTTACGCGATAGGTGGGTCCGAGCGGTTGCCGTGTAAGTCGAATTCGCGTAAGTCGGGGTTCAACGTTGCATATAATATAAATACATATAAAGTTTGTTTAATCGGGACCAGAGTTTAAAGAAAACAATAATTTAGAAGAAAAATGTTTAATAAAGTGTAGGATAATAAAAAAATATTACATTGTTATGAATAAAGTAAGCTAAACCGAAGTTATTTTGATGTCGAAGGCTTCATATATTCTAACAATGTTGCCTGACGAGTTAAATTTTTCTTCTTTTCACGTAAAATTTCCTCGTAGCATACCAGTAATTTTTTTATCCCTCGTTTTGTAGTAGAAACGCGTTCTTAATTGGAATCAATTTTTTCTAAAATTTGTAATCCCTTTTCAACTGAATTGAGCCCTTCGGTTAAGTTTGCAATTGTCATTTGATTTACCGATTCAACTGGGTCTAGCGAATCAGTTTGTTCAATGTCTTGCTCATACTTACGCATTTCTATATCAAAAATCAAAATGAAAAACCGCGTATCTTCGAATTCGCGTAAAACGGGGTAGCGTAAGTCGGGGTATTACTGTACGCTAATATATAAAATTTGTGTGTTGTGTATGTAAGCACATACACAACACACAAAAATCCAATAATGTAAAGACATTTGTTTGTTTGTTTAGCGGGGCGTTTTCCGCACTTAGCCACTTAATTGGACCATTGTGCGTGAAGTCTACTTCTCCCTTCCTCTCACTCCAACCAGCCCAGGTGCTCCCAGGAGGCTAGCAGCCTTTTCAGGCTGCCGCAGGCTTCCGGGATGATTATAATGAGGATATATGGACATTTGAAGTGACTTACGTCTCTCCTTGCGATGGCGACGTTCGCGGTCGCGCTCGCGGTCCTTGTCGCGGTCGCGGTCGCGGTCACGGTCGCGCTCGTCGTGACGACTCTTCTCTTCGCGATTAGAGCTCCTACGATTCAACAGAAAGCCAATTATTAACCTATGAGTAAGACATAAAATAAACTCACCATAGCGCAATTTTGTTTTAACATTTCATCAATTTATTAAGGTAAAAATTCACATTTCGCATTTGAGACTAAATATCGTTCGGCGAAGTGTGGGTGTTGTATTGCACCGATGGCAGCCCTTTCGGGGAAAAGGCGTGACTATTTGTTTTGTAAACATTCACAGCTACCAGACATTAAATTTGTCGAGTCATTTTACCATGTAATAACCATGCAGACATCAAAAAAATGTGTAAAACTTTCTAGCACTTCTTCCTTCTATCCCGCTAGACTCGCCTGTCCAAAGATATCGGTTGCCGCGCGTGCCTATTAATATGAACTCACTTCTTGTGCCTTGTCTCTTTCTTCCTTCTTGTCCCAATCGCCCTACCTCGCTCTCTGTCCCGATCCATCCCCTCCCTGTCATGTCTACTACCTACCTTTGGTGCTTGTGACTTGAGACTACAAAATGTGAACTCACGTCCTGCTGTTCCGCTCTTTGTCCTGCTGTGCCGTTCCTTGTCCTTCTCTTCCTTCTTGTCCCGGTCGCCGCCTATGTCCGCTCTCTGTCCCTATGCACCTGCTCCCTGTCACGCCTAATAAATACCATTGCTGCTTGTAACGTATGACTACAAAACGTGAACTCACGTCCTGCTGTGCCTCTCCTTGTCCTTCTCTTCCTTCTTGTCCCGGTCACCACCCCTGTCCTGCTCTCTGTCCCGATCCATCGGCTCCCTGTCACACCTAATACCTACCGTTGTTGCATGTGACTTATGACTACAAAACGTGAACTCACGTCCTGCTGTGCCTCTCCTTGTCCTTCTCTTCCTTCTTGTCCCGGTCACCACCCCTGTCCTGCTCTCTGTCCCGATCCATCCGCTCCCTGTCACACCTAATACCTACTGTTGCTGCATGTGACTTACGACTACAAAACGTGAACTCACGTCCTGCTGTGCCTCTCCTTGTCCTTCTCTTCCTTCTTGTCCCGGTCATCACCCCTGTCCTGCTCTCTGTCCCGATCCATCCGCTCTCTTTCACACCTAATACCTACTGTTGCTGCATGTGACTTATGACTACAAAACGTGAACTCACGTCCTGCTGTGCCTCTCCTTGTCCTTCTCATCCTTCTTGTGCCGGTCACTACCCCTGTCCTGCTCTCTGTCCCGGTCCATTCGCTCTCTGTCACACCTAATACCTACCGTTGCTGCATGTGACTTATGAGTACAAAACGTGAACTCACGTCCTGCTGTGCCTCTCCTTGTCCTTCTCTTCCTTCTTGTCCCGGTCACCACCCCTGTCTCGCTCTCTGTCCCGATCCATCCTCTCCCTGTCTCGCCGGTCGGAGCCAAGCCCGCCGCCGCCGCGCGCGAGTCGGTCGCGTTCTCTGTCTTCTCGACGCTTCTTCTCTTTCTCCTGCTGCTCTTTGTCGCGGGCTTCGTTCATCTCTTCGTAGGCTTGACGGAGTTTGAAGTATCTGGTGGACAAAGATTTGGCCTTACAAAAAAAAATTAAGTTCGTGGAAAACTAGCTAATGCAGGGTATTCCAAACTTTTAAGGCTGGAGAACAACAGTGCAGTCCATATATGTATATTCCGGTCCGGTTTGCGTGTACTGGTAAAGTATGAAATTTTGTGAAAAAAGTCACATCGAAAGCAGTCCATTACAGTAGCTACATGACGCACGGACTGCTCGTTGACAACACCAAACCGACAGCACGCACACAGAATGGACTGCAGCTGGATATGGCGTTTTAGCCTTTTACAGTTCGTGGCGCAATTTCTGGTTTAGCATTTGGTCTTGATGCCCGGCTGGTAGAAATTGAGTACAATACTTATGTGTGAGCTTGGTGAACCTTGCACATAGGAGCGCCTAATGGGCCCTCTAACTTTCTACACTTTACTTCACTTTGACTTATTTCTAATCCAACATGCCGTTTCTTAACGATCACTTAAACATAATCTTATTCTGAACATACTGTTCCACAACTGTTCAAAATAAGTGCATGTAAAGAGAAGAACTAACATAGACTCCACTTTCATTTCATTTCTTACCCAACATGCTGTTTCCCAGAGAGATGGTCGTCGATGCGCTGCTGAGCATCGCCAACGATCAGGAAGGCACCACACACGGGGCACACCTCCATCTGTTTCTCCTGAGCCGCCGCCAACTCCGCAGTCATGGACCAGTGACTGTGGGACAGCGTTCAATAATAAGTGGGGATCATCTCACTAGAGTACCTCAATGTCACACGGAATTACTATTTTGGCACGGAACCCCAAAAATGCGCAAACTTATGAGTGTTTGTTTGTTACTTCTTCACAATTCCACTTCCGATTGGCGGATTTGGATGTAATTCGGAACAGAATACTTATGTTCTGAATTAAGACATAGGCTACTTTTTTAGTAACACCATAGGGCGCAGTAAGTAGAAAATAAAAATATGAAGTTTGATATAAGCAATACCTATTCTCCTGCAGCTTAAGAAGTTGATCTTTTTCCTCCTTCAGCCTGTCGCAGAGCTTCATCAGCCCCTGAGCCTGCTCCACATCTCCCCTGGTGCCGGCCTCCTCAGCTTCCTGCACCAGGGCTTTCACCTTCTCCGATAATAGCTGCACCTGTTCATCGAGGATATTTCAAATTAAATCAATTTGCAAGATTATTTTTACTATCTTGCAGTTTTCAAATCAGCTTTACGAATGATGTAAATACAGTTATTAAAATTAAAATTTATTAATTGAGTGTGTAATGTAATGAGTGTGTGTGTAAATAATTTTATAATAATAGTGCTATTTACATATTTATATTAGCTTACTTCTACAAATTACTACTTTTTTCTTCTTTACTTTGATTACTAACAAAAATCTTGTGTTATGATCTTGACATACTTCAACTCCTTCCAAGTACCAAATAAAATCACTTCACACTAATATAATAAATGCTAATGTTTGGATGGATGGGTATTTAACCATGGGTGAAGGCGTATTGAAGTAGAAAGTGGGCTGCCCACACTGGTGGGTGTGAAGGCTGCGTCCCGCACTTATAGGCGCAGGTACGCAGGTGCAGACAATCTCAATGCTTAGTAGCAAACCAGCACAAACCCAAGCCAACCTGCACCGTATAGCCCTAGTGGGCTGCCACACCATTTTTTACTTTATCTTTAAAGGAACAAGGTGAACTTGCATACCTGCTTACTTTGTGTAGCGGTTACCTGCAAGATAAGTCGGGTAACCTGCTTTCTACTTGAGTATGCCTTAACATCGCTAGTTATATTAATATGAAAAGATTAAAAGGCTTACCTGTTCCTGATTTTTCTCAGTTTGAGCTGCAGTCATTGGTGGACCTTCAGGTTTTGAATTCATCAGCTCCAATCTTTGTTTACCTTTTTGAATTTTCCCTATAAGAAAAAAATTACATACTTTAAGAATTACTCTTCATTAGAACAGGTTATCTAGAAAATATCAAGCTATACACTTTGGTGAGGAATCAGATTATCTTCACAAGAATATCTGGTTCATTTTACTAGCTTATAGTGATTAACATACCTGAGGCATAGTAAACAATTTAAATCAATAAAAAAATCAAATAAACTACAAGACAGTAGTACTTTTTAAAATCAAATTGATCAAAAAAAGGTTTATGGTCTAAGTTTAAAGAACTAACCATCAACCTCAAGGATGTTAATGATTACTCCTATCATTAAGATTTCCCAAGGAAATGTGGTTTTTTTAACATCTCCGAGTGTGACATATAGGCATTTAGATAAAAAATGTGATGTTAAGTAATAATTAAGTATGGTATAATATTGATTAAAAAATAAACAACAGTAGGCATACTTACTCTCAACATCATTGATCATGTGTCTGCAGAAACGTAAGAATTCTTCTACATACTGAGACTTCTTATAAGTATACTCAGCTTTCTCAAACAAGTCCTTTACCTCATCATCATGTACTTTTGGACATACTCCAAGATCAGCTCTTGTATTCACGAATAGGTCATGGGGGCAAAACTTCACCATGTAATATTTACAGTACTGAAAATACATTCAAACAGCTAACTATTTTAGTTTTTTTATACAAGCCCGGAGAGAATTTACAGGGCGGTGTCAGATTAATATAAACAGAAGGATATTCTAACAAAAGCTAGACACTATCTAGCTTAGGTAACTAGCTAATTTACATTGTAGTTAAGGGTTTGTACTGATGTTCTGAAAACCCATGTATTTGTTGGCTCATTTCCTAAGTTGCGTCTTATTTTTTTTGTGAGCCTTTAAAGGATTTTTTTTCTAAAATATACTAACCTCAGGATCTTCCCAATTCGGTTTTTTGATCTTTTCATTGGGATTGGTATTTCGATGCCGCCCCATCAACTCATCAAGTAACTGGGCAGCTGCGAGCACCGCCATTGTTATTTATGTAGAAGACGCGACACCGCACCGTCCGCACCACGTGTCCGAATCCAATTTATTATTTTTAGAAATGTACGTGTTTCTAAATTACCGAACTAAATAATTAAAGAGACGTTTGATTCCCGTAAAAAGCTTTCAATGAGAAATCACTAAATCTAGCACTGCATGCATGGTCGCCAGCCAAGGGAAACCATTTTGTACGACAACAATAATGTCAGGCACAAAATTGTTTTTTTTTTATTCTGGATCCTTTGGGTTTTATTTGGGGCAGTTTTGCCATCAATAGTGAGGGAGGAGATAGTTGTTGACATGAAAAGGGGAAGAGAAAATAATATTGTAAGAGTAATGGGAGGTAAAAGGAAGGAGAAAAAAAGGAAAGAAAAACTAAACATGAATGTTTTTGGACTGATTGGCTTGAAATTAGCAAATGAAAAAAAATATTTTTGTTCGGGAATGAGAGTAGAGAAGATATAAGTAATGAAAGTAGAACTTTACACTTGTAAGGCCAGATTAAAAAGATGATTTACTACGACGAGGGCAGCTATAAGAAAAAATGAGATACCGAACCAATATCCAAGCCACAAAGGCAATTAAGAGAGTCTGCAATTTTGAATTTAAATAATTGAACAGTAAACTGCACACGTGACCTAGTCTTAAACAAAATAATACTGCTGTAACAAATTAGGTCATGGTTAGGACCAGGCTACGCTACACGGGCTGTACAGTACCGCCCGTTATGTACGGCTAAAGATGTGTGTACGTACAGGTATTGACAAGAATAAAACTCATTACCTTGATTAACCATGGCCCTTGTTTCCTAAAGTATAATCATACTCCCTCATACTCCACATACCTATTTGCATACGTGATGATAAAGTTATTTAACTAATTTGGACGCGAAAAAATAACACACATCAAAAGAATGGATTAAAAAGAAGGGGACTCACTGTTATCTACTCTTAGTTCGTCGGCAATTCTGCAGGATCCACACTTCCACCAAAGAGCACTGGGGAACACTTTATACAGTAGTCAAAGTTCAAGGGTTCACGATAAAACCAATATTTTCGATTTAATTAGCGGGAGCACATCCGTTGTCGACCGCCATTAATACTCCTCGTTTTGTCAGTCTCTTAAAATTAGGACGGAGGGTAGGTTTCGTGGGTAGTATGAAAGGAGATGAGACACATGACGTTAGCCATTTCGATTGCGATTAGTCATTAGAATTTTTCTTTTCTAGTTTTCGTTCTCACGAAGTACGACATATTAAGTACCTAGATAATATTTGTATGAATTGAGTACCTACATGAAACACTAGCTAAGAATCAGTCAATCTAGAACAAGCTATCTCCATTTTGAATATCTCTATTTTGAATTACATCTACATCATAATTATAAACACACATTAGACACACACAAGACATTGCACACACAAACATACACTCACTCACATACACACACACACCTCACATGCACACATCGCAAATCTTGAAATATATTAGTCATGAAAATTGTTCCATTTATTAATTTATTTATTGACCGAAGGAGCATTACTGAGCAAAGCCTCTTCAGTATCAGCTTCGACAAAAACGCTATGGTATGTCCGAATTCTGTCTGGATTTCCGTACGTATCTCTGTTTCCTTCTAAAGGTCGCATTTCTTAATTGATTATCTTAAAACTTTGTGAGTTTCTTTAATTATCACCTGCTCAAAAAAATACAGGAGAGTTGATTTTAGGAATGCAACCTGGTAGAGGAGGACAGACTCTGGCCGAGAGGTCTCCAGCTCACAGAGCCACTAGTATTATAAAAGGCTGCAACAATGGTGATCAAGTAAACCTGCTATAGCCGCATGTCAACTATGGTTGATAAACACCTTTGCACAAGCAATGGAGTGTGCTGAAAACCAGCTCTGCGTGGACCTATTCTACGCAGAACAGTGTTGAGCAACTCCAATTACCAAAACAATTGTAATACTTGGTGTAGGTGTATTATATGAGTACAGTTTTTTTTATTGTGTTGTAAAGTATAGGTTTTGGCAATGATGTTTTTTTATTCAATAAAAAAGTAAAACGAAATGTTCAAGTATTATTATGATTATGATATAATGACAGATAAAATTAAACTCATAAGCCAAATCTGCATATGTGTTGTTGCGTACCAATGCGCAACTATTCCCACTAATTGCGATCTCGAGGCCTGAGTAAGGTCAAGTAGACGGCTTGAGTTAATCACGCTGTAAATAAATTAAACATTAAAAAAAAACAATTCTGATTTTCATCAACACCGTTTTGCCTTTTTCATCAACACTGCCTGTGGCAGACACACACACACACACACACACAGGAAAGTCAAACTTATAACACCCCGTGGTTTTTACGTCGGGGGTTAAAAATTGGGCCGTACATAATAACTGCAACGTTTACTGGTACGGCACAATAATGTACAGCCCAGATGAGTTTTTGGCGGGTACCGAAAAGATGGTGTCGTTCCAAAGTGTGGGCAAATAAAACAGACCTAAGGAAATACCACTTTTCGTGTACTCTACAAAACTCGACTTAATGTCAGTAAGGTATCCACGGCTTTACTGAAACGAGAAAAGGGAGGGATTCTCTTCTCCATCATCTTTATCATAGGTGTAACGACTAAAGTACACAAAACATCCGGATGACCAGGTGGTATGGCCATATTAGCTTTAGGCTGCTTACAAGGTAAAAAAAAACGTATTTGAAAATGTCAAAGTCAAATTTAGACATTGACATCACGGACGTCCAGCCAGTCTAGTGTCATTTTTGGTCATTGAATCAGTTGGGTGAACTTGGGTGGATTTTGTTTGAGGTTTATTGTAGTTATTTTGTAGGTTTCTTATTTGTAGTGCAAGAGTGATAAATAGACTTAGAAATCTTTCTATACTACTACGTTTTTACATTCCTTAAATGTATAGGTATTAGTAAGCAATACGCAAGTAGGTAAGCAATACATTAATAATGGGAAGTCTGTTTGGTAAACACAAGAAACCAGTCAGCAGAGTCACTGAGCAAGATAAGGCTGTGTTACAGTTGAAACAACAAAGGGATAAGCTAAAACAGTATCAAAAACGAATAGAATTAAATCTCGAGAGAGATCGACAACTTGCCAAGAAACTCTTGGGCGAAGGGAAACGCGAACGAGCTAAATTGCTATTGAGAAAGAAAAAGTATCAAGAAAATCTCCTACAGAATACAGATGCGCAATTAGAAAAATTAGAACAGCTAACTCATGACCTGGAGTTCGCCCAAATTGAAATTCAGGTATGTAACTTTGTGAACACTTTGACTTTATGGAACTACTATCAGGATTTTTTAAATACTGTTGTCTCCGCTGGGATCCATATTGTATTCACTTAGTTAATCATAAAGAGCTGTATTACTAATATATTGTTTCGATGTTACAGGTCATTGATGGACTAAAGATAGGAAATGATGCTCTAAAGAAGGTCAATGAAGTACTCAGTATAGATGAAATTGAAAAAATACTGGATGAGACTAGAGAAGGTATTGAGAAACAGAGAGAGATTGACGAGTTGATTTCTGGTCAATTAACACAAGAAGATGAAGACGAAGTTGAAGCTGAACTTGAGGCTATTCTGGATGTGAAGCAAGAGCTTCCTGATGTGCCTATTGATGAACTGCCAGAAGTTGAAGAAGAAAAGGTTCCTGTCAAACCACAGAGACTCAAGTCCAAGGTTGCTGTTGAAGCTTAAGTCAAAATGTTAAGTGCAGTTTTGTAAATAAGATTATTAGCTAAATATATTTTTATCAGCTTGTATATTGGTTTACTTTTTGAACCACTTTTGACTATATTACTCATTTTATTACATTATCTTCATGCGGTTCAGACCCCCCTGATCGAGTTCCCACCGGGGTAATCAACACCCCCAGTCTTTAGTAGCTGTGGCCTAGTTGGGCACTGTGAAGAGGAATTCTAGGATGGGGTCGCTTAACCTGGCTTTTGAGGAAAGCCCACATTGGAATGGCCAAATATAGGTTGTGGAGCAATATGAGCAGTATGGAATCCTACATTTGGCCACTCCAATGTGCTGACGGACGGAGGCCGCGGCGGGAGAGGAGTGACCACCAACTCGCCTGATGTTAAGCGACGTTGTGGTCTACATCCCGAAACACGACTGGGTCATTTCACGGCATGGCTTGGTCCGGTGGGTGGTAACTAGCCACAGCCGAAGCCTCCCACCAGAGTTTGCTACCCGGTTAGCAAACTCTGTAGTCCTGTAGTTTAGCGCTGAGGTTGGACACCCTAGGGTTTCCGGTTTTTAGTGAGTAGGCCGCCAGTGGCGGGACTACTCAATTCAACGAGAGGAGCCGATCGACCTAGGCACACCTGTGATTTTCGCGATCCCTTCGAAACGCGCTCGCTTCGAGTCAAGGTGCTCGCGGCGAGCCTTTTACCACGGGCTCGCCGCGACTGCCAAACTGATGACTACATTGGCGGCCTTCGAGGATTATTAGGGCTATCGCGACAAAGTGTAGCCGGTTAGTTCGTCAATCGGCGATGTATCGGGCGAATTATCCCGATTCATCGCCGTTCGATCGGCCCACGTCAATTCCGCAGAAAGGCGGCGAGTTGACCGCTAATGTAGACAAGAACATCGCCGATAACCGATAACGATAATTTTAGCGCGACAACGCGACCTGAATTATCACGCGCTAATGTAGCCGCACCATGCGAGTGCAGTGAGGCCTCATCAGTGCATTGCGTTGCGTCGTCGCAGCGCCAACGCTGCGTTGTTTTAAATCTATGTATTTTTAGTGGCTCGACACGTAATGCGTCGTCCCACGCGACGTTACGTGTCGACGGATGAGGAGAAGCGGGGAAGGCGCCATCGGAGAGCGCGACGTTGCATCGGTGCGACAACGGACAGTGATCGTTTGTTCCGATCCTTCTCTTGTTGCGACATCATGACTGTGTCGTCGCAGAACTGTATAATACGTTTGATCCCGTTGCGACCACGCAATGTAACGCAATAATCAGGCCACTCTTTTACACGAAATGTTACGGCGAAATGTAATCGTTAGTGTTCTTATAAGTAATACTTCTTTATTTTGTAAATATCTTGCCTCTACAGTTTTTCACAAAATTACTAAATAAAGTGTGCTCGGCGCCATACTTGATTGAGCCTATTTCATTGCATTTAAATAAAACAGACAAAATAACTTTTAATCTTTTTATTCTCATCCATATCAAATTAATGAACATAAGTAAAACAGTTTTAGTAAACTATTGTTTCTAAGGTTCAATTTCCTATAAAATATAAATTAGTGTGGCACCATTGATGTGATAAGTTATACAAGTCGTATATTACACGAGGCAGTTCATAAGCCAAGACCAATTTTGTTAATAATTATAGAATGCCAAATCATGGGTTGATTCTTAAGTACAATCAATGCAGAGTAGCTTGGAGTATTAATCACCTTCGACTATGAGCACTGATGGTGAGTGTTATTATGTCTATTTTGTCTCACTTAAAAACGTAGGAAAAAGCCAACCTTTACTGGTTTTCTGGTAAATTGTATCCCATTTACCAGTTTAGAACAGGCGCGATGGAGAAACGACGGAGGCGCGGTGGGATAATATTAACCCTTTGTACAAGTCGTAATTAAATACGAATTACGTAACATATCGTCTCGCCCTTTCCCCCGAAGGGGTTGGCATCGAATTATGGAACCTTAGATAAGTAATAAGACATGAGAGCATGGCTTGTAACTGCCCTAGCTTGTATATTAGTGTGCATAAACCAAACCCAACGATTTAAGTTTTTTAAAACCTTCACGCCGATTCAAAATCGTTACCGACCAGCTGTGATTATTATAAATGATATTATTTTATTTTTAGTCTTATGATAGCTAATGATTACAGCTACTTAGTTAAAAATACTATGTACATTTAAAGTACAAGATTAAGTTAATAAGCAGTAAATAAAATAGTAATCAGGGGAGTGATTATAACACCACTCCCCATACTCATGGGTAGCTAACCATAAGGACAAGATATATCTAAAGTAAGCGCAATATTTTAAAATCATATTGGTATAGCTTAAGTAATTTTTTTATTTCAAAATAACGTTATCATGATTTTGTATAAGTGGTAAATTGTTTTAAAGGCAAACCTTTTCTGCTACAATTAAAAACAAAATTGCGTTTCTATTTTTGATATACTTGCATAAAACAATTCTTGACCGTAAATAATAATTCTAATTCGTCCACAGTGAGTCTATCATTTGGGGCAAGTTTATTAATTGACCAATAGTAACTTAATAAGAGGTCAGGGCAAAAATAATGGCACAAGTGCATGATTTAAAGTTCGACTGCGCCTGCAAATCTTATCACAAGTTTTTCTTATTTTATATCACTGAAAAACAAATATATCCGACTGCAAAATGTTAACACATGCAAATTGTAACATAACAATCCAGAAGAAAACAAATCAACAGACACCTCTCCTTCCAAAATCGGTAAAGCGGGAAGCGGCGGAAGGCATTACCCGCCTTCTGAGCATTCGAGTAACATTACCGGAAAACAGCCTGAGAACGCATTTTTGTTTAATAACACCTTGCTAAGACATGGTCCCTGTTTTTAAGTTCATTTAATTACACAATCGCCATTGAGGACATAGTTAAATACAGTACAGTAGTGTATAATAAATTGTCCTCAAGCAAGGACATGAAAAATCTATACAATGAAAAAAAATCCTACAGCTTTTGTATGAATATTTTAGTTGAGTACACTCAGACGGAATGTTCTTAATTTTAATATAAATATACATTTCGTGCGTAAACCATAACTGCCAGCAAATGAAGCAGTGCCTTAATAAAAATTTGTATTACAATGGTATTAACAACCATTAGAGAAAAGTATCCCATGAAAATTCGACATTTTGTCAGACAATAAAGCTAGACAAATTCGTTTTTCTTTTTTACAATTTAAGCTTGATAAAATGTTTGCAAATAAAATATAATAGTTTTGCTGGTATTATAGTCACTGTAAATAAAAGAGTAAAATCACTTCAACACAATTTGAATAGATCTAAAAGATGGCACAAAATCAATGCATAAAATAAATACTTTTCAGTACCAAGCAAAAACTGTACAAAAGGAAACAATAATTGTAACAAAAGTCAGCTAAGTGTCTCAATTATTAAATAAACTATTTTAGACCTAGCTAATATCTACATACTTACATACATTTTCTAATATTTACAAAAAATACATCTTTTTTCTCATAGAAATTCTACTGGAAGTTTGAAACAGTCGACTTGAGAATAAGTTGGCAGGGCCTTACGCGAGAAATGAACCCAGAAAGAATAGAATCAGAGTATAGAAGCATTACAATGGTCCAAAACGACTTTTCATACTTCTCTACAAAAAAAACCATATCTGTGGTTGCTGTCTGATAAGAATCTAGTTCACAGGAGTTAAGTATTTATCTAAGATAATGCTCTCTGCCATTGTCTTATCGAAACCTCAATGAGCAGGTACAAATGCGAAAGATGTGTACTGTCAAACCATACAATACAAATTTCAATGAATACTAGCATTGATAAAAAGTTGTCGACGTTGGCCCATATGCGCCGAACCTTACTAATAATTTCTATGAAGGATCACACACAAAATTAAGATTCAAATAATATGTAATTTGAAATTAGTTTATCACTTTTTCAAATAATTAAATAACCCGTTTTATAAGGTTCAATGAACACCTATTTACAATTCTAAGTATAATGAACACTCACATTGTCCAAAATCATGTTCAATTCAAGTTTACAAGTCCTATTAACATGTCCAAAAAGTCCAACAATAATTTCTTTTTCAAGAGATTTCACACTTAAGATTATAGTTTTGTTGGTAGAGCAAGCGCCTACCAGCAGTTATCTAATTTGAATTGTTCACTGAACTTCCAATTTCACATTGTTCACATGTTCCAACATGTTCACAGAGTCCTCCAAACCTGCTCATAGAGTCCACCAAACATGTTCACAGTCCAACAAACACGTTCACAAGTTTACGTTCACAGTGCAGTCCATTCAGTGGTCCCGCCCCGTCAGCTGGCACCGAACTCGACGGGCAGGTCCTCGTGCTAGTAGGTGACGCTGACGGGGAGGTGGGCGATGGCCGCGCCGGCGTGGTGCTGGGCGGCCACCGTGTGGGTGAACGTGGCCGATGTGATCCCAGACGCGCTCGATACGGTCACGGTGCGAGGTTGCTATGGGTGAAGAAATTTTGTGAACAAACACACTATTATTAGATAAATTAAAATAAATAATAAATTCGGGACATTTTTCAGACACTAACTGACCCCAAACTAAGCAAAGCTTGTACTATAGCTACCAGAGACTTATATCCATACATAAATATTTTTAAATGTATACTTAAATAGATATTAGCACCCAGACAAAGAGCAAACACAAATGTTCATCACATAAATGCTTGCCCTAGGTGGGAATCGAATCCACGCTCCCAACCAGCTTAGAAGGCAGTATCACTAGTACATGATACTAGTATCTAGTAATCTACATTCTCACTGACGGAATCAGACTGTTGAAGAATCACAATAAGGCGCCAAAGGACTGACACTTTATAAAGGCTTACGCCCTCGCTGTCGGACTGTACCAGTGTTATAAACACAATTGACTTTTGCTTTTAATATTAATATTGTTTTCTATTTAATTTTTAGGGACATTTAGACCACAGGTCTAACAGTTGACTACATCAGCTCTATCGTAACCCTACATGTTTTAACATTAAACTAATATAAGTATCACATTGGTGACTTACTTGATTTGTTATCTGCATCACAGCAGCATGGGTTGGCGAGGTCTGTGGATGCGCGACTATGATGTTTTCAGTAATCGGCCGCACTTCTTCAACCCTGAGGAAAAATCACGTCATAATGAAGTTTACACTTTCAAACGCTTACGCCTTGTAAGTGAAGACATATCTAACACTGATATTAAGATTCTGAATAAGTTGAGGATTCATCTAGATAAGCATGCTCCATCCTATATTGGAGCCTATGAGTTCTCGCCCGCGCGGTAAAACGACGCGGGGGTAACGGGTCGAACGAGCGCGAGGTAGGCTCGAGCGGCAGACCTTTACGTCCCTGTAACGTGGGAATGTAGACTCATCTAAGCGGCAGCACTATAGTCCTCGTCATTGCTCAACATCAGGCAGGATATAGTCAAACGATACCTATGTACATCTGTAGTTCGTTCGTTATGTCATGTAAAAAGAACGCTGGAAGAAAGTGGACGAGGTGTTTGCGCATGGGGGTGCACTCGCATACTTTTGTTTTACCTTTAGCTCGCGGGCTTCGTATATTGGTTATTTGTAGGTACCTTTACCACCAAATAGGCCCTAGTGGGCCCTAGGCGCACCATAAAACACTTAATGCGCAGCTTGACCGCCAGCGTTTTTTTTTTTACGTGACGCCACCTAGACCTGTACTAAAATAAAAAAAAAGCTTTGCAACGCGATACATACTTGGGTTTGTTCTCGAGCGAGTCCGATTCCACCTTGACGCACTTGGCGCTGCAGTCGTCCCCCGCGGGCCGCGCCTCCGCCTCGGGCTCCGCGCCCGCGTCCGCGTGCGTGCGTCGGTGCGTGATGAGGTGACCTGGGGACGGGGGACTTGGATAGTAATACATGTGTAACTAGCTGTTACCACTTCCACACCAATTGGAACCCGTTATTCTTGGCGTGCTAAATGCGACGTTAGAGCGGAAATACATTGGTAAAGTAACAGTGTTACCATTTCGTTCGTGTTTATTCAGGAAATGGTATACAAAAACCTTCCTCATGATATGTTGCAACTAATTATAAAATATCATCAAGATCTGTTCGTTCAGCCGTTTAGCCGTGTAAAGCCTACAAACAGACAGACAAGCAGTTAAAGGAATATCATATTAAATTTTTATATTTATATTATGTAAATAGTAAAGTCAAATAAATAGGCAGTCGAATGTCTATTTGCAAAAAAAATGCTTCATTTTGATGCAATTTTTTGATGAGATATTGCTAATTTTGTTAACCAACGGTTCTTCAAGAGATTTCGTAGCAAATTCAAACTTACTTAAACTTAATAGCGGCTGTGCACTGCAAGCGAGACTTTGAGGCGTCTTGCGTCTCTCACGCCCGCGCAGACCTTCGTTTTCGCTACGGCGCAACTTTACATCCGCCATTGATCCCAAAACGTACCTTTGCACATGAAGTCTTTAGAGCAGACATCGCAGCGGAAGGGTCGCGCTCCGCCACCTTTTTGGTGCGAGCGCTCGTGGAACATGAGATTCCCTTTCAGCGGGAACGACTTGCCACACTCGCCGCAACTGTACGGCTTCTCGCCACAACTGTGAGATCTGGAAGTGAAGATATTGCCATTTTATTATACTGTTTTCATTGTATGATGGTGCGAGTGACATAAAACAAGTTGTTCCTTCTCAACCATTGTAGGATGGTGCAGGTAATATAAAACAAGTTGTTCCTTCTCACCCTTTAAAGTTGCCGCCTTTATTTACAAAATCAAGACTAAAAAACAGCACTTCAGCAGCACCCTATATATCACTACAATAAGAGCGTTGCTCTTGTCGGTGAAGTAATGCCCTAGCTTGTCGGTTTTCTGCTAGCATTTACATCTTCTGGTATGTTTTAACATCTGTCCTTTTTTTTATTTTATCTACAAAAGTTGTCCTCACTCTTCCCCGTTCTCTTTTTCCTTTTAGCTGTTCCTCTATGATGGTTTTCATTTTTATAAAATAGCTAGCCATTTTGTTAAAAAACGGATTCTACTATTTGGCTGCGAATGAACTACAGACTAGATTTCATCATCCGAAGACTGACTTTCTTTGACTGCACTATACTGCAATCCATGCACCTTACATTAGTCTGGTTTCGACACGCATGTAGCATGATTGTATATGGAGCGAGAAATCATCCTCTTTAAGTGATCTAGTGCTGCATGTTTTGATAGTTTGGTTAGACAACGTAATTAATGTTTTAGCGCTGCAGCAAACCGGCAGTCAGTCTAAGACGGGCAGGCCCGCTGTTAGTTAGTTGCGTGACCTTTTTATGTTTGAAACAGCTTCTAGTATAGGTAGTACTTTTATTTCAATACTAGTTGCGCCCCGCGGTTTCACCCGCGGTCCCACAGGAACCGTTTATTTTTTCGGGATAAAAAGAACCCTATCTCCTTTTGCGTACCCCAGACAACATGTATGCATTTCAAGACGATCGGTTGAGTAGTTGAGACGTAAAGCGTTACAAACAAACAAACGAACGAAAAAACTCACTTTCGCATTGGCCATTTTATTAAGGAGAAGGAGAAGGTAATTTGATTAAGGAGACTTTAATACATTACTAACTTAATCACAAGAAACAAACAAATAAGAGCATAGTTTATCTTTTTGACTACCTACCATGCATGACTATCACAAAATTCATGACAAATTGCTTGAAATCAAATTAAACGTCACATCGTAAAAGTATAGTACTAGGGTTTAAATTGAACAACATAAACGCAATTTCTAACCTCATATGTGTAACCAAATGCTCCTTCCTCGTGAAAGGCTTCGAGCAGACCTTGCAGGTGTGAGCCGCGTCACCCGTGTGCTGCTTCAGATGATTCGTGAGGTGTTCCTTGCGGGTGAACGTTTTCTGGCAGAAATCGCAGCGGTGAGGAGACTCGCCCGTGTGGATTCTGTCGAATAATTTGATTTTCTAGCAATATGAATGCAGCTTAGGAGTTAAGACTGTGTTCATGTTTGATAAGGTCTAAACTTCCTAAAGTCCCTAATAGTATACGATTACGAGTTAGTAGTTGTGATGCATTTATAATAATAAAGCTTTGCAATAAGTAACTGCAAATGAGAAGCTGTTCATCTGCCTGCTGTCATTCATATCCAAGTAATGTCAGGTAAATATGAGATAAACTTGAGTAGCATGCGAGCCGAATTTTCACACATTAAAATTAAAATTTTCACAAACAAAAACATTAATTGAATAGAATTATTGGTTTCCGTAGCAGTCTTTCCTAGTTCGGAAACCAGTGCCTTCAATAATTATTTTTAATGCACAATTTTATATTTCAAATAGGATATATGATTGATTGACTTGTTTTTTCCAGATTCCTGTTCTCATCACACATAAGTCTACTATTCTCATTAACTAAAATTACGTGCATCGCCACAAAATTTGTGATGGAGCGCGCAAGTGCAATGAAACTGCGTATCCTGAGCAGGTTAGGTTAGTTTTGTCAATCTCTACCGGTGGTATTAGAAGCAAAATAAAGCTAGCTACGTTTATAAAGCGATAACATAACGAATATAGACGTTTACGAGCCGGTATCCACTAAAGATGTGTGATCAGTAACGAAAACCATTTCATGTTGCATTAATTTTTTAGAGAACTTCAGCCTTATCGTCTGCTAATCAGTTTCATTTCCTTCGAACGTCAAAATGAAGCCGATCCCAACAAAGGTCAGTCAAATTATTTTCGTTCCTGTGGGTTTCTTGTCTTGTTTCTTTCGTTGAAAGGCTACGTGATTCCAACCATCCACACATCTTCACTGGCCACCGGCTATACTCACCTGACGTGGTTGGTGAGATGTTCCTTCCTCGAGAACGTCTTGGTGCAGAATGGGCACTTGTGCGGCGTCTCGCCCGTGTGCAGGTTGACGTGGTTCGTGAGGTGCTCCTTGCGAGAGAACGACTTCGAACAGAACGTGCACTTGAAGGGGGTTTCGCCCGTGTGTTGCCTGTTGTACGAGTTTACTGTTAGAACTGCTGGTTTAGCTGTTGTTTATAGGGGAACTTCGATGTTGAATGGGAGTGTTGGTGTATTTTGATGTTGCCCGAGCATACTTAATCCGACTAATCAAAGACTTACTATCATTCAAATAAGGTACAATATTTATCAACCCCATTTTCAATATCATCAAAAAACATACATGAAGGGGGTTCTTTAATTAACTCAATTTACTAGTTTCATTCTCCACTAGCGAGTGTAGGCCTCACTCTTTAGTGCGCAGTCCTATCCTCAATCTGTAGGCCTAGCATACGCAACGCAACAACGTTATGTCGACTCTTTTCACCGAGACAGACGTATGTTCTTTTCGTCACTTTTTGTCGCTATGTTTACACATAGCCTTGTCACGTTCTCGCGACAAAAAGTGACGAGATGAAATTTGTCGCGCGCGCATGCTATTAGGGCAGGTTCAGCTTCTTTGCCGTCCTCGCGATATCTGCCCAGCGAGCTAGAACTAAGCTTGGTTTACCGTGTTGTCTATTTTGGTCGTGTAACATATCAATGCTGTCGAGACGAGTCGTGTCCTTTTTATTTTCAACAAGCTGCACCCCGCGGTTTAAAAGTATCCTATGTGCTATTCTAGACTATAATATATCTCTGTGCCAAATTTCATCCAGATTTGTTCAGCTGTTCTGGCGTGAAAGAGTAACAAACATCCATCCATCCATTCTAACAAACTTTCGCTTCGTTTATAATATTAGTAGGATGATAGGCTTACGCTTGGCTGCCCTGATGTTAAGCAGCGATGCGGCCTACAATGGAGCACGCTTGCCTAACAGAAACCGATTCACTCAAGACTTGAAGACACCCAGACTATAACGATCAGGGAACACCCACTCAGGCAGTGTTCCATACTTCTCCAGGCAGTCTTACCTGACATGGTTGACGAGATGCTCCTTCCTCGTGAAGGTCTTGTTGCAATAGGAACAGGCGTGCGGCGTGACCCCGGTGTGTTGCCGCACGTGGTTGTTGAGGTGTTCCTTGCGCGAGAAGGCGCGCGGGCAGTACGTGCACTTGTGTGGCGTTTCGCCCGTGTGCTGTCTGCGCAACAGAGTACATTCCGATTTGGTTATTACGTGTTCAGGTGTAAGGTTTCCAATCGTATGGCTGGGGTGGTAGAAATGAGGTCCGTTTGTGTAATTTTGATGTGGGGGGGATGTTGGATTTTAACGTCGTCTTTAGTTCGTCGGATTGATCTCGTTTGGACGATGTCAAAGTACATGAAGAGATAGGAACAAAACTAACCATGTTGCATTGTAAGTTGAGCCACATTTTTACTATCGTTTCACAATCGTTTGACGAAGGATTGTACAACGTAATGCAGCTTTCTATTAACTCTGGCTATTCCTTGATATTCAAGCCAGACTTTTTATATACACACTTCCTATCACACTCTCAAAGCAAAAACGGCAACAAATCCTTGCATGGGCGAGGGAAGCCCAAATCGGAATGCACAATGCTGTGCTACTGGGGCTCCAAACCTCACACAAATGCCGTCTCAAGCTTAGTCTACGATCTTCCCTAACCAAAATACTAAACCAAAAGTAACGTTCTATTTCTTGGTGCACAAAATGACGAAGTGGTAGTGGAGTTTAGAAATAAGTTCATGCAAACATGCCTACGCTTTGAGCTCATGCAATAAATAAAGGCACATCTACTATACACAGTCACTGGTTATAGGATGGCTTGTAGCACAGCATTGTACTATTCTAAAATAAGGCTAATTTTATACAATTAATTGCAGGTCTATTTCAGGTTGCTTACTAAATAACTGAAATTGCATTGAGATTGGACGAGAATAGGGATTTGGAATGCACCATTCAATTTTCCTACATTTAAACGAGTTCTAAAGACAAATTGACAGCAGAGCCACTCATGTCGATATACCTATGGTTGGCAATCTATCATTCATGTATCTACAAAACAGCAATGTTTGTTTTTAAATGGGTGACCAATTACTCGCCCTGTCTTATAATATAAGTTTTAATGTGAATGCTGTGAATGTGAATTTGTTGCAACTAGCAACAAACGGGTTACAATATAGGAAATCAAATCAGAGGCTAAGATATATTTTAGGGGCGCTGCGCCAACAAAGATCACGCTAAAAACACGCTCGCCACTAATGTTATGACTATCATCATCCGTTACCCACTCACCTGACGTGGTTGGTGAGATGCTCCTTTCTTGTGAACGACTTGGCGCAGTAAGTGCAGCGGTGGGGCGACTCGCCCGTGTGCTGGCGGACGTGGTTCGTGAGATGCTCCTTGCGGGTGAACGACTTCGTGCAGAACGAACACTTGTGGGGCGACTCGCCCGTGTGTTGCCGGACGTGGTTCACTGTGGATGGGAAAGACTATGTTAGTTGTGGCAGTTATGGACAAACTGGCAAAAACTTTGATTTTTTTTTTAAATCGTGCTTCGCATGTGTTAGAACGCTATTTCCCCTAATGGTAGAGACGACGTGATTGAAGGTATAACACGCATGGCTAGAACATACGTAAGTTGTTCTTTAGGGTCACCACAGACGGAGTTTTAGTAGTTGGGCGCTGTACAAGCTAGTTCTGCCGCAGACGCCTAATTCTGTAATTTTGGACGCCTCTTCGCCGCCATCTTCTCCATGTAATCGTTTCTGCCACGATGATTGGGTATTTAGCCTCATAGGGCATTCGCTCCATGGTCACCGAACTTTAATTGGGCGATAATTTATTTGACTGTCCATTGTTGACATTTAACTCATCGAAGAGCTGTCAAAGAGCCGGTTAAAATGTTTATCGTTTAAGTTCCGGTAAATTTTGGCCTTGTCACCAAATCTATCCAAGTTAATGTTTAGCCATCGGACGCAAAGTTAGTGGTCAGTGGTTTGTTGTGTCCAATGGTTAACCACACTGTGTGCAATTTCGCATTCGCCGTTTTTTCAGATTAGGAATGTATGTATGAATGTGTATGTATGTATGTATGAATTCGCATGTTTTTTTCAGATTAGGAATCACATGTAAAGAGGATTTTAAATCCTAATAATTTACATATTTATAATAATAATAATATAACATTTTATTTAATCTTTGTGTTTGTGGTAGGCTCTTTCAAACTCGTATTTGTTTTATTTTTTTCTCAAAAGTTTCCATGTACTTATACCATCTTCCTTTCTGCACATTAGCACTATGTTGTTCTATAATCGATTGTATTGTTATATTTTATGTTTATGTTTAAGAAGGCTGGTTTCCAAATAAAATAAAATAAAAATAATAAATACAATTATGTACATATTATCATTTAGCAAAATAACGTATTACCGAGATGGTCCTTCCTAGTGAAAGCTTTAGGGCAGTATCCACACTGGAAGGGCGTCTCGCCCGTGTGTTGCCGCACATGATTCACGAGGTGCTCGCGGCGAGTGAACGATTTTGAACAGAAGTTGCATCGATGGGGCGACTCGCCCGTGTGTTGTCTCACGTGGTTGAGAAGATGCTCCTTGCGGGTGAACGTTTTAGAACAGAAGTCGCAGCGGTGGGGAGTCTCACCTGGAATGAACGAGTTGTTTGTTGCTTAAGTGAAGCGATTTGTTAGTGGGTTTGTAAACTCAAAGTTCTGGTGTTGTTAACGAAAATCCAAGCCTGAAAACCAGTGTTATAAGATGACTAATTGAGCTAATTTAAGTCCTACTGCTTACTAACGTTTTAACATCGGTTGCTGGACACTGGACTTAATTGATTGCTGACTACAACACTGACACTTATTCAGGTCAATTAAACTTTAGTCCATTTCAAACACTAGTTGAAGTGAAACTTCTAATGAGACTTCCAACGAGGTTGCGTTAAACGTTTAACGCTCCTGGGGTGGGGAAATAGAAAGAGACAGAGCGAGAGTGAATGCGAGGCACTCGAACGCATGCGCGTAGTAATAACGATACACAGAAGTTTCATTTACGCGCGGAGGGACTCCACGCAGTTTTTTTTTTTGTAAGATGCGTTTCTCAGCTTTACAACGCTAAATGGATGCTTCCAGAACATCTCCATACAAAACTATTGTTTTTTTTATGGATTAAAGTTGATTTGAGCTAAATAAATGTGGTTAATACCTAAAGAGCATTGTTCAAGATCATAAAAAGAACTATACTAACCAGTATGCCACATAATATGATTTGTGAAGTGTTCCTTTCTCGTAAAAGACTTGCCGCAGAGGTCACACCTGAACGGCGTGTCGTTCGTATGAGATCTCATATGGTTCGTCAGATGCTCCTTCCTAGTATACTTCTTGCCACAAGTTTGACACTGATGTGGCGTCTCACCTAGTGGTAGGCAGAAAATACAAAGTTAACACTTCAATGATGCAACTATATCACTCGAAACGTTTAGTTTGTCTTTCTCGTATTTACTCTCCGCGAGTCGGAAAATATATGGCAAATAGTTGAATCATTAAATTGTTTTTTGTTTATTTTCCGCACCACTGGATACCCATACTGGTGCAGGCTTGGAATTTCCGCAAAGAATAAAGTAATGTTACAAACTAAAAATTCCGAAAATAAAAACATTGCGCAAACAAATTTTAATTTAAGCTTTAAACATAAAACAATGCTTTACAACAATGTGTAAAACACTATTCTTATTAAGATGTAAGGTTTATACAATGGTCTTTTGAAACTGGAGGGCTGTGCACACCTGGCCCATTTTGATTAAAAAAATGCAGAAGCCATGTCGTGCGTCTGCCTTTTGTAGCTATGCAATTATACCACAATGCGACGTAATGTATTCTTATTTGGATAATAATGGATGACTACTAATAATATAATTATGATTGTGTTAGAGGCGACGAACAGAAATATAAATAAAATAGGTACAACTATAATACAACTGCATTATTTTACCATAAAAGAATTAAGCTATTTTTGGCTTTCAATCAAGAAACTCCTTCCTCAACACCTTTGTGACTGGAGATACTCTAAGTCTAGATGGTTGCAAAATAATTCAAGACTGACAAAAATCTCCTACAAAAACTTAATCCATTTTATAACTTTTATATGAGTTTAGTTCACGCACTGACAGTTATGTTGTGATCCAAACACCACGAGCGTACGGCGTTGTTCTAATACAGCGCTCGCAGTCGTCGCGCGAACTGGAGATACGACCATGCGACTGGCTCGACTGTTCGCGCGACGATCGCGTGGTCTCGTTGTATTAAGACAACACCTACCGCATTTTCCATTAGGGCGTCCGCTAAAACTACCGCAGATCCGTTCGCGCTTCAATACATGAAAAATTGTATGAGCAGCGCGAATTGTAGATGCATGCGACAGACGTCTGCGCCAGTTTTAGCAGATGCACTTAAAAATACCAATGAACGTCGTAGTAAACTATACTCGGATTGTAATAACCTGTAAGAAACATTAAATTAAGTTTCAAGAGGGTGTTAGTTGTCCATGTCTTCGTGCACGTTCTATTACATGGCATCCCTGACACAGTAAAACTTAGCTGGGAGCAATGGCCTAATTTATATTGCCGGCGAATTGAGGAGAATTTAAAGATATTGCATAAGTAAAATGAAGTTAAGTCAATTGTCGAATGTACAACATACGAGTCAAAATCTAAGTTCACACGCGTTTCCATACGTAACACGTAGTACAAGCTTCGATTTTGACCTGTATTTAGTAACACAATAGAGTAATATTTTGTACATAAGTACAATAACGTTAAATTCTCCTCGATTCGTCGGCAATATAAACTAGGGTGTGACGCGTAACCACCGTGAGTATCGTTATACCTGTGTGCCACATAACATGGTTCATAAAGTGCTCCTTCCTCGTGAAGCTCTTCTTGCAGATGTCGCAGCGGTGCGGCGTCTCGCCCGTGTGCTTGCGAACGTGGTTGACCATGTGTTCTTTGCGGGTGAACGTCTTCGCGCAGAACTCGCATCTGTACAGGGAGGATGTTTAGCAATGGTTGATTTTGGAGGAAATCGAGTATTGATGGCAGCGACTCAACGGATTTGTGGGAAACTTGGAACGAATGTAATTTTTATTCGAGATTAAAGGTGTGATTCCGTAGTCAACTGCAGTGTCGCTACTCATGTCGCGGCGATTCCGTAGCCAACTGCAGGAGTGTCGCTACTCATGTCGCGGCGATGTCATCATCAGGCGACAGCAGACAGTTTTCCAGCCAGTCGCAGTTGTTCCGTCAGACAGTTTTCCTCGGAATCGGAGAAACTCATTTTTACACGTTTTAGTGTAAAAAATAGTTGAAGTATCGTTGGCGGCACTACTGGTCTGCGGTCGGGCGACGTGTCACTTGCACGTGTCGCTCTCTAAGGAACGTATCTCATAGAAACCAGTGGTGCCGCGGGAACGCGGCGTCTCTGCTGCTGTCGTCTGCGGTTTGCTGCAGAATCATACCTTAACACTAAGCTACTTTTTATCCCGCTAAATTTAACGAAAGAAACCATAGAGTTCTTTGGTTATTAATGAAATAAATAAATTATAACAATATTTTTCACACACGATTGCCCCCTGAACTAAACAAAGCCTTAAAAAAGGACAGTAAAATATACATATGTATAAATTTTTAAATACAAATTTAAAATAAATATTACGCCCAGACCTAGAACAAACACAATCATCACAATGTTCATCACATAAATGTTTGACCAGGAATGTAGGAATCGAACCCAAGCCCCCAAGCTCAGAAGGGGCAGGTTCTCTACTAACTAATCATAAATCACTACTTGTAAGTCGATTTTACGTTTACCTGTAAGGCGTTTCTCCAGTGTGACTCCGTACATGGTTGTCGAGATGCTCTTTACGCGAAAACGTTTTATGGCAAGTTGTGCAGGCGTAGGGTTTGTCTTGGGCTATCCTTTTGGCGTGTCTCTCAACTGGATCACCGGCTATAAATAACGAATAAGTTACAAAAAAGAACAAGACAGGATCTCAACTTGATAAGTTTCAAGCCTTTTACAATGATTCTATACATATACTAGCTGTCACCCCGCGACTTCGTTCGCGTTTATTATTTATATATATATATATGTGAGCTATCCTATCTGTTAAGTTAGATCGAACTGCACACAGTGTGCAAATTTGATTGAAATTGGTTAAGTAGTTTAGGAGTCTATAGTGGGCAAACAACGTGACACGTAATTTATTTACATTAAGATATATGGACACATTTGAATCTGTGCTGCGACATTTACTGCGCACGCAATCCAACAGACTGGCAGATCGAGCCAGATCGCATTTTCTTTAGGCTCCTTAGTTAAAATAGTCATAGCCCACATTCTCCTCAAAATGCCCAACTATGCAAAGATATAAGGCCAAACTTTGTTTAAGTAATTGTAGTTTTAATATATGTCCATTCTAAACTTTGGAAAATAACGTGATGCCCCAACGATTTTCGTTACTATATTTAGAGAGGGCATGAAACTCGGCGCCAAGTCTGTTTTACTGTGTTATTTATTTACATTTAATTACTTACCAAGGTGGCATTTCCCGTGTCTTGACAATTCGAGTGGGTTGGCGAACGACGAGCCGCAGACTTGGCAACTGTAGGGCTTACTTTCGCCGTGGTACCGTCTGGAAACAAACATCTTGTTAACTCTTTTTATGGCGCGGAAACGAGACAGACGTATACGAACTGTAGTATCTCACTTTCTTTCACAAGTAATAAGCTGAGTTTTTAGGACTTTGTCTATGGACACTGAACAGTTTCAATTTTGAAGCGTCGATTTGTTTTTGTAGTAATGTGTAGAGACTGGCGCCTACCAAATGCCGGTTCAGTTCGGTTTGCGAGGACGTTTAATGTGTGAGATTCTATGAAAGTGAAAGACGCCACACCGAAAGCAGTCCGTTTTTAGTAGCTGCATGTCATACGGACAGCTCGTTGACGAGCAACCGACAGCACGCACGCTGGCGCAGGACGGGTGAGTGCAGTGCAGTTACAGAGCCAGTGACGTAGTATCAAACGGGCTTTCATATTGAAAGTCACACCAAATCCGTGTGCACTTTGGTGAGACGTCAACGTCTCACTAGTTGATTGAATCAGGCGTTACTTTGCGGAAGTTCATCTTTAAAATTGTTATTTGAACTAATATCTAGTGTAATTCCGCTTTAACGTCACATTAACTACATCAAGGAATATGAATTTAGTTCTATTCTTAATTTTGATTTTTTTTTAACTAATTTAATGAAATTTACTAGAAACTCTATACAAATTGATATTTGAATCTAATTTTAAACGTTATAAGAACAATTTGATATTTCAACTAACGAATTTAACAGACCTAATTTAATGGAATCTACTAAAAACTTTATACAATTTGATATATGAAGCTTATTCAATTAGGAATTAAACAGAAATCATTAATCGAAAGATAAAATAAAAAATCCAATAAAAAAAAAAAATAATTTAATGCGACGTTAAAGCGGAATTATACTAAGATATTAGTTCAAGTAACAATTTTGACATCTCACTATTACACCCATACTGCAAACGGAACGCACTGCACGGACCGGACTGCAACTGGATTTGGTATGTTTCAGCATTAATCCTAAGCCATTTTTGAAGCCATACCTGTGAACGATAAGTTGATATCTGAACTGGAACACTTTCCCGCATATATCACAGGAATGGTGTCCGGGCGACGACTCCGCTTCTGACATCTGGCTAGATCCCGGCACTTCGATTTCTAATTCACCACCCTGCGATAGAATAATTGATTTTAAATCTGCTTGTAAGCAATTATTGCCTTGTTGGTAGAAGACACCTTCCTCAAGCAAGAAGGCGCGGGTTCGATTCCAAGAGAAAGCACGCACCAATTAGCTTTTTTGTAAGCATAATATGTCATCTACTATATGGCGACTAGCTCGCCCGGTCTAATTTGGAAATGAATAACGTTGTAATACACTTCTGCCAACCCTTTCAAGGGAAAAGGCGAGACGATATTATATTGAGAGTGAGTTAGGATAGTTTTAACCTGGAATAATGTGATAACTTAAGAATTATCATAGAAGTTGATTGAGCGACATTTAAGAGGGCCGCGTTCTGAAACTGAAATTTCCATACAAAAGCGCTACTCAAATTTCTTGAAAACCGTTTGTCAGATTATGATGAAATTTAGCATGCACAATTAAATTAACAATATCTCCGCCCCTATGTTCTTGTTTTTTTTAAAAAACGTTCTCAAGCGAAAATAGAGCTATGAAAAATATCCGCATTTTTAAGGTCACTTTTGACTGATTTATTTAATAGGTAGACAAAGCAAATCAAAAATTCTATTACATAGGGAGGTTGTCTACATCAGCTGTTAAATGAATCAATAATACAAGGGAAATTCTTAGTTACTTAAGAATGATTACAGTAGTGCAAAAGTTATAAAAAAAATTGAAATTGCACTTTGTCACTCTGTAGGTAAGATTAGAGGCTCGTCAGTATCATTACTCGCTCTCTTCACTCGTCTTCTTCTTCTAGACTAAATGGCGATAGAATACCTTAAGCCAATACGAAGTTAGTCTAGATCACCTAGGTCGAAATTAGTTAGGTCGCCGGACTCTTAAGCGAAAATACATCAAAGATTTGTTAAAGAAACAGTTTTACGAACTGTAGAATCTATGGCCCGCATGCTAAAACGCCGCTCAATTTTTTTTTATTTAAAACTGGTTTTAAACTACATGAAATAAATCGATATTAATAACTGAGCGTCGTTTTAGCAGTGCGGACCTTACTTTTTTAGAATAGCTATAACAATAATAAAATAATGGTACTTATGAGGCTAAATATATAGAACAGTTGTTTCTCACTTTGCTTTGCGTCTGGCCATCAGTGTTCAGCTTCCCGAAGACTTCGTGATACGCCAGCAGTTGCGAGAGGTCCTCAACATTCACTTTGTACATGGCTGTCATGTCATGGTCCGCTCCAGTTGATATCTTGACTACTGCGCCTTCCATACCCATCGCTCCCACACTCTGTACAAACAACAATCGTAGAAATTACAATTTACCAAAAAAAGTTAGCTAGATAAATTTGAGCTTTAAAACAGCGCGACTTTGACGTTTTCAAGAAAGCCGCACATAACAATTGAGATGGTAAAGTTTTAGGCTCTTTTCTACATGAACCGCGGACATTTTATTGATTACAAGCGATCGTGTGGAACATCGAGAACCTATACCAAAATCTGGAATATTAAATAAATTTAAATTGTTATCTATATGTTATATTTATTTATTTATTATTTATTATATAGGGTAACCAGGAAAGCATGTACTAAGCCAGAAAGGGTACACATTATTATGAAAAACTATTTCAATTGAGCCAACCTTGAAATCGAGAAAAGAAACAGCTGTCCCATACAATTTGTCGAAAATCTACTACCTTTTTATATGGAACAGCAATTTTTTACCCCGATTTTGGGTTGGCTTCATAAGTTGTTCATAATGATCGGTACATTGACTTCCTTTTGGTTTAATACAACCTATCCCGATAAACCTGTATAAATATGTTATTTCTTACCTTCAAATCAATTCCTTTAATGTCTTTAATGTCGGCGGGTATAGCGAACTGTGCCGTCTCCATTTTCCCTTGCGTCTTCTCATCTTTAACTATAGCGAGCGGGTCTGACGCGCTCGCTTCTATAGATGTGGTTCCGTCCGCGTTGTGTGTGACGAGAATGTTGGCGGGCTCGCCTGTCGCTTGTTCTATGCGGACCACGTTTTCTAGCACTTGTGTACCGAGCTGTTGAAAATGTAAGACACATGATCTGTAGTTTTTGTTGGCTTTGGTAAGTTAGAAAGTTAGAAATTTTAAGTTAATGACAATAATTGTCGATATATTTTTTTATTGCTTAATAGGCTTGCGTTTGTCTGCCAACATGCCTGATGATAAGCAGTGATGCGGCTACGATGGAGCACGCCTGCCTAGAAGAAACTGAGTAACTTGAGACTTGAAGACACAATACATGGAAGGTGCAACGGGTGAGCAGGCCAATCAGCGTTCAGGAAAGCTCTGATTTGTCTGCTCAAGGTTACGACATCCGTTCTACGTATCATTGGTAGACGGGGAGGGGAAACACGTCAGAGAAATAGCGCTATGTTTAGTCTGAAAGTATTCATTCTGTTATGTCAGGTGTCTATAGAGTAGTGAGGTCGTCGCTGGTAGCAACCCTTGATAAGTTGTACCAATAAATCTTCCCGGTTCTAATAATAAGTCTTTTAGATAAATATAGGGTCAACTGGTGCAGTTGCGTTTGTATGGCAATTGCGTACCCTTCACAAATTAGGCAACAAACGCCATCTAGTCCAGATTTTTGTAACTACTATCTGTGATAGATGGCGTTAGTTGCCTAATTTGTGAAGGGTTTGTCAGTACTCGAAAGACGCAATTGCCCCACAGACGCATTTGTACCAGTTGACAAGAATAAAATAAGTAGCATTAAGTATAGAATACACACCTGTTGCCCTACAATCTGCTGCAACTGGTGTATGGTCAGGGGATGGTCGGACGGCAGTTTGATGGTCTCATGCAGCTCCTCCTTGTCGACCATCTTACTATTGCTGGGCTCGACCACGGTCACTATACCATCTTCACTGACCGTCAGCTGGATCTACGGGTTAATTTGGGCGTCTTTAAATTTGGTCGAGTAAACAATACACACAGCTTGGACTGGATTTTAATTTCTGCAAGTGTTTACCAATTTATAAAACTTATATTGAAAGCAATAAAATATGTTGCTACCTATTTTTGTCAAAGAGAATAATGTCAGTTCTCGAAAAGCATCTTTGGAGCAGACACGAACCTACATCACAGAATGTATGTATTTTTTTGGATTAGCATAACTTATCTGTTGACCTAGTAGGTGAACGACAAACTCCGCAAAGCGACGCGAAAATATAAAGTAGGTAGTCAATGACTACCTACTTGATATTTTTGCATCGCGTTGCGGCGTTTGTCGTTTACCTAAGACAATAGGCATAGTTTAGAGAATTAATGGTACAAAATTTATAGTTTCTTACCTCGCTGACCTGTCGATTGACGGTACATACAAGCAGCGTGAGTACAAAAACAGTATTTTACATGTGCACAATTATCAAGCATTTAGCTGTATCAGGGCAGTGTTTCAGATGGCATATCTACAGATAAAGGGAATTGACGGAAAATAATAAGTGTATAGTGTTGAATTTGAATTCACCAAAACACATCTCTCAAAAAAGTTATTTTACCGCAAACCTTATCCACATACATAGTTTATACGTCGTATTTTAGAGAATACATACAATTACTATGTATACTATTATGTATACTACTACTATATTACTATTCTAGTGGCTTTGTGAGCGGAAGACCTCACGGCAGGCGCGGCGTCTGTACTCTTCCACAAGTCTTTTGCAAGTTTCTCAACTGATTCTCGTGAAATTTTGTGAGCTGGTTCGATAAAAAGTTTTTTTTGTCGAGTCTAGTTTTTGGAAGCATAGACGCTTCGTTCGCTAACGCTCGCTTGGTCGAATAAACAGTATAAATATAATTATCACATCTAAGTAAAAATTGTGAATTCGGCGTGTGCGGCATGTACCTATAAGTGATGAACTATGCTTACAGTGAAAGTGTACAATGTTCTAAGTGGGTTGATAAGACTTGCACTAAATCTTGCTTTGGGGTGTTGGGATTGTGATTGATTGAATTATATGTGCTCATTTAGACAAATGTGTTGGCTAAATTACAGTGTACAAAATCAGGGAAATCAATCTTCGGGATGAAGTCTTCAAAGATTAAACCAATTAGAAGTCTCAGGGAAGTTTTGATGTGTGAAAGTAATAAGGTTATCCTTCTATCTCATTTTAGCCTTTAGTCTAAAAACATGCTTACCTGTTGATTGTTGTGGTCCGGGCGCGCTGTCATTAGCTGCTGTTGCAGAATGTGTTGTTGAGAATGGTGACCCTGTGCAGTTACAATATTTCTTTTAATTTTTCCTGCTTTGATGTTTTTTTTTTGCACTTAGTGGTTTTATTGTAAACCGTTAAATTTGGAAATGGAAGAGAGTGTGTAAATTGTACACAAAAAAGTTCATATTTAGATATTTACATGCAATTAACTTAAAATAAGTAAGATTTTGGAAGTGCTTTGGAAACAGTGAAGTTTGTTATAAATGTGAAATATATTCACTGATGATCTAAACTTAAAATACTACTCTAAAATCTGTTACAAATGTACTTTTCATCCAATAAATAAATAATGAAATGCCTTATGATTCCATTATATACAAATTCTTCAACTACATAATGAAGGAAAAATATTGATAGATAATGGAAAGGAAAAAAATTATAAATAAATGGACTAACATTTACATGTATCTACTTAAAAAAAGGATAAAAGTGTTACCATTTCAGTCATGCAAATAAAAGTACAGTAACTCTAAATTTCCTTAATCATGCACATCAACTTATGTCAATGGAAACATAGTCACATCTATGACTAATTAGTAACTACCTACAACCATACAGGCTTGTATGACTAACATCTCATTAGTGGACTGACATTTAAGGCTAGAGCACACTAAATTCAGTTGCAGTCAAGCTTCGTGGGTGCAATACATGAGTTAATTTAGTATTGCAAGAAATTCTTTAGAGACCTAACTGCTTGCAGTTTAAGCATGCATGCACAAGCAGTCATATCTTTTGCATAATTTTATGCACTATAGTGGAACCTCTTAAATGAGTCGTCACTCGCCGTACAGAGTCGTATAGGTAAGGCGTGAGAGGGTAGCGAGGTAGGAACGCGTGCAACCCTGTCTCACGCTTCTATTTCGCTCTTCTTTGTCTACCGCTTGTCCGCTTGTTAGGACTCCTGCGATTAGCAATACATCATTGCTCAAGAAAATATTTCGCTACATGCAAATAGTGCAATAAAAACAATGCTGCGTTGCTTCCAGGACGATTATTAGAAAAGACAAATTTCGAAACTTGCGATAAGGACCACTACATTGCTTAACCAAAGGTCTTTTCTTAGAAATTCGATATCGAACCACCAACCGGTTGTTCGCTCAATGGGTTTAGAGGTACCACAATAGTCAACAAAGTCCCATGTGCTGCACAAAGAACAGACTGTATAAAATATGAGATAAATGTGCTCTAGCCTTCATACTTCCATGCATATTACATAGAAGATGACTGGACTATTGTCTACACAGCGATGTGGCATTCCCGCTAGTACGGAGTGTTATCACGTGATTTACCATATCAATGTTATGGTGTTGTACAAATTCGACCCGGTTATTGGGTACCTGCTGGTGGGTTGCTTGGCCGCCAACCGAGACCTGGGTCCCTGTGGCCTGCGCCAGCTCCTGACTGTGCGCAACCAGTGCATCTGAAATCACATGTTTGAATCAGGTTTCATTTAACATAAGATTGTTATTTAAGATAAGTTGATTGATGACACATTGTTACGACTATCCCCCGATGGGGTTGGCAGAGCTGTCATACAACAATCACACTTCGCTGGACGATATTCAGACCCAAATGTGACATGAGGCGAGTCTATAGCCATAAACCGGGCTCCAATCATATATAAGATGACATACAATATTATGCACATTTGTTCACAGAATGAATAAATAGGCTATCATTGCTTGTTGATTGATAACATATCGTCACGCCTTTCCCCCGAGGGTGCTGGCAGAGGTGTAATACAACAATCACATTTCGCCGGACGACTTTCAGTCCCAAATGTGACAGGGGGCGAGCCTGTCGCCATTCACCGGGCTCCAGTTATGTAGCAGATGACATACAATATGCACATTTGTTCACACAATGGAAAAATTGGTGAATGCCATCAGCTGGGTTCGAACCCGATCCCTCTGGCTTGAGAGGTGGGCCTTCTCCCAACTAGGCTGCCATCGCTTTTTGTTGATTGTTAAAAGGTTTAAAATTGAAGACACTCTTAACTTTTCCAATTTCTTTAGACAATAAATAGACTTCAGTTTATCAATCCGCAAAACTCCAGTGTTTTACACATCTGATGACCTTATTTGAAGTTTATGACATATCATATCAGCTGTTATGTTGTTATTTTAGAGTTAGCCCATAGTACATTTCTTATTATAATGAATACAATTAGCTTGTTTTGGTTCAACACATCCTTTCTGTATAACACTGTATATCTTACCATGTGTCTGCCCTGACTGTGTGGCAATGATTTGCGATACAGGTATCTGTTGGGTACCTGCAGACACGGTAACCTGTGACTGTCCACCATGATGGCCCAGGATAATGTTTGGATCACCATTAAGTATACTTGCATGTTGCGTAATATCCTGAAAGTATCATTTTATGATTTAAAAATCTTGTTAAATATTTATTCCTGAAGATTAATTTTTGTCATTAATTCACTCTTTTTTTTTCTTTTTGTACATCCCGATAACCACAACATTCTGTTGTAGATATTTAGCTTTACTTGATTTCTTGGTATTGTAGATATTTACTTAACATATTTGTGGACTGTCACGACCTCATTTAGTAATTGCTTGATGGACAATATTTTTTAGCTAAAAATGTTGATAGAGAAGTTGACAATGCATAATATTTCAATTAAAATGAGATTATTGAATATGTAAATAAGACAATGTGACCATGTTCTAGATAATTATTTATGGACTCTATAAATTATTTATTGTATAAGTAGATTTTATAATTGAAACTATTGTTTAATACTCATGGTAACAGATAGGTGATCATGATAGCTTGACAATTATGTACAATACAAAGCTTTTAAAGCTGAATCTAGCATCTGCACAAAGGAACAGTCGGCCACCATAGATGTTCAAGGCCAAAATTAATAGATTCCACTTAGTTGGTATTACAATTTGCATAAATTAGATTTGGCTGTCTGTGTGGTGCGCTTAGTTTTGAATTATAAGTAATATACCTATTTAGATTATATTTCTGTGTTAGGCATTATTAATGATAACTATTGATGGTTCTAATGGTTTTTACTATTCTACTTGTAGCAATACTAAAGTTATTTAAATATTAAACTAAAATGACTGTCTTGTACAGTTCTTGGATACATAACCTTAGCACCATTATAAATAATTAAAGACAATAAAAAAAATATATAATCGTAAGTCTGTTTTAGTCAAGTAAATTTATTTTTATTTTTTTAAGTTTTTTGGTTACTTACCTGCACAGGTTTTCCGTTTTCAATTCTAGTTCCAGTGGGTAATCCATACACAGAAACTTGTGGGATTGGTCCAGGAAATAAGTTCGTAAAAACCCAATACTTAGCAACACTGGACAAAGCCACATTTACAGCTGCTGTGTTCACTCGTAAGTCCGTGGCAGATGTCGTAGCAGGCAAGCTACCCTGCTGCTGCTGTTGTACAGCCTGTACTCTCTGCCCTTGAGACTGCAAATATTGCACAAATTAGCACCATAAACACAAAAAAAAACTTCCACAAAAACACAAAACCACTCGAACCTCTGAACTCCCAGGGGGCTGACCACCACCCGGGTTGATATTGTGGTGTTCTGGATTCATTTTCAGTCTTTCTTTATAGATAATGTCGACCTACACCGTATTATTTACATAAACATAACATTTTCTAAACTTTGCGTATCGGCATTGTCATAATTTGACTGTCACCGAAATGGAGGCGCGGGGGACGCGACGGGCCGCCATTACGAACGCACAATAACATCTTTCACAACGTTTCGTGACGTAAATAATACGTTTTATACTATCAAACTGTTGATTTATTTGCAAGAAAGCACGATCAATGTCTTAAAGATATGAAATTAAAACTTTATTAGAAGGCAACTCCAAAAAATTAGTAAAACACATTTCTACAATACACATCAAAGCAAAGAACCAAAGTTTTGTCATGTTAACAGAAGTGCCAACTTAGACAAACAAATACAAGAGCGAAGTTTCAAAAAGTTACCTGCCATTATTATTTAATAATTTTAAGTGCTTTAGGCTCAATCATTATTTTTTGCGAAAAATTAATTAATTAGCTTTAAGAATATTGTAGTCGCACTTATATCAAATTATAACGTATGATTAATTAAACTATTACTATTACTGTAAATAAATGAATTGAAGGACTATTTTGTAACTCCATCAACAGATGGCGCTTTTAACAATAATTTAAAAGTGACAACATAACAAAAATTTAAGTGCGTTCACAATTTTTTCTTCAAAACAGATTAAAAAACGAATAAAGCCCTCTTCACACAAGGCACCAGATTGTCATTCTAGATTAAAGGCTGCTAATCCTACTAGATATATACTATATATACGGAGATATGCGAGAAAATTGACTGATTCCGCCGCCACAGCCGGTATGCGAGAAAAAATCCACCAATAGAATCATTTCGCTGTGTAAATAAAGTGAACCTAGTTTCTCGCTCATCTCCAGTAGATACGCTGCCCATCCTTGATCCAGACAGAGCCGGCAAATCGCAAATTTACCTTCCCCAAAATGAAGATGCTTACTTAAGGCTCGGTCATTCCACTATTATCTACCCACACATACGTTGACGCAATTTACTTTATCTAGTTGAAAATTGTAACTCAAATTTGATGGTAAAATGAGATAAGTAGGCACCCAGAATTTTTTTTTGCCGTTTTTATTGGTAGGTATTCATCGTGTAATACAGAGGTGTAATACAACACCCACACTTCGTCGGACGATATTCAGTCCCAAATGTGACGGAGCGAGCCTGTCGCCTCACACCGGGCTCCAGTCACGTAGCAGATGACATACAATACGCACATAATTATGTTCACAAAATGAATAAATTGGTGCGTAGAGCAACGTACTTATGTTACTCTACGCACTACTTTGTTCATTTTGTGAACATATGAGTGTACATACTTATGTTCCAGCCGACGGCACGCACAAATTTGTTCATTTTGTGAACATATGTGCGTATTGTATGTCATCTGCTACATGACTAAAGCCCGGTGTATGGCGACAGTCTCACCCCCTGTTACATTTGGGACTGAATATCATCCAAGCCAAGTATGGGTGTTGTATTACATCTCTGCCAGCCCCCTCGGGGGAAAGGCGTAATAAGGACACAAATTTTGAGGCGTTTTGACTGCCTCGGTGGCTCAGTTGGTAGAGAACCTGTCTTCTGAACTCGGGGGCGTGGGTTCGATTCCCACCTAGGGCAAACATTTATGTGGTGAACATTTGTGTTTGTTCTATGTCTGGGTGTTAATATGTATTTAAGTATGTATTTAAAAATATCTAAGTATGTTTAACAGTCTCTGGCAGCCATAGTACAAGCTTTGCTTAGTTTGGGGTCAGGCGACCGTGTGTGGAAGTGTCCCGAATTTATTTATTTATATTATTATTTATTTATAAATGAGAATAAGTTGCTAGGTTGAACTTTAAAGAACTAATCTGGCTTTAATAATCGGAAAAAATGGTTTAATCGCTGAAAATTTTGAGAACTACGTTCCGATAGTTTTTTAAGAAGACACTTTTTGTGATTTTTTTTCCATAAATTATATACGTGTCGACTTGTAAACCTCCTCCGTTTCGTCGGTTAAAAAAGCGAATGATTTTTAAAAATTGTACTTCGGTTATCTTTAGTTGGTTGTTTCTTCTACCAGCTGTTTTTTGCACCTGATCATAATTCTTCTTATTATACTAGACGCAAAAAAAACTGGTTTTTGGAGATTTCGTGTCATACGGTGCCTTAAGTGAAGGGTGGAGTTGCTCATCGCTAGTTTGACATCTAAAACTAAAAGAATCCGATGGTTAATCCCTTACTCAATTCTACAGATAGGTCTCAATTAGAACACTTGAGTAGAAATTTTAAACGGGGAGTTAAACGGTTATCAGCTCTTAGACGGGTGAAATTTTTCTTGCAATACTAGCCCGGCAGAACTAGCAACATTGCAGACTGTAGTCTGACCAGCATCAGCCATGCTAGAAATTAATGAATAAATGGCTGGACCACACTCAAAATATTGTCGCAAAACTACCGGGGCAGTATTGCAGGGCCCTCAGATAAACCTAAAGGAAAAGATGGAACACTGCGTTATATCTCGCTGAACCCACTTCTTTTTCAATGTGTGTGCGTAGTAATGTTGCCATGAAAAACATTTACAATTGCACGAAAACTAATATTAATTCCCAAACTCTACGTTAGCCATTTTCGTTCCAATATACAACCTTATTAGATTTAATATTTTAAAACTGCACATATTTGTAAGAGTTTAACATTACGGCTTTTTCAAAATTAACTTGTAAAAAAACTACACAGTTTTTAAAAAGAACTTCAAAATGTAGTCCTGGCCACACTTTTATAAAGCACTATGCATAGGAGTTTTGGCGGGAACCGAAAAGATGGTGTCGTGTTTTTGTATTATTTTCTAAAACTTGTGATTCTTCGAGTGTTAAATTGTAATAATGGTGGATTATTAACGTTTACCGGTTCGTCAACGTGCACGAGTGTGGGCAAATGATACAAACATCGCGAAACGCGATTTTTCGTGTTCTCTACAAAACTTCACTTAAAGTTTCAGTAAAGTATCCATAACTTTACTGGAATGGGAAAAGGGGAGGGATTCATCGTCTTCATCATCACCTCATCATCATCATCCCATCATCTGTAACTGAAGGAAAAATTATTACTAAGAATCCGACTGAAGGACGAGTATCCATGGTCATGAATAAATTATAAAAAAAAAAAAAAGCACTATGCATATGTACACGAAATTATACCATAAACCAATGCACATAATGTCGAGGTAAGAATGACCAAGCGAGTAGCGTAGTTTTTTGCGTCAATGTGTGCGTGTTGTGTACATATACGACAGTAGCGTAGTTTTTGAATGATTTTTGGCTTCACCTAAATCATACGCCGTGCGCCATCTAATTCTCTAGGTTGATCTGAGTGCCGGGCCAGAATTGCAGTAAAACAAAGATAGACCGTCTAGGTGCGCCTTTACGCGCATTTGCACTTAATTTATTTTATAATCCTTCGTCAAATTAAACGATATCTACCTACTTCAGTATCAAACTTACATCCAACTACCTAGTTCATAAGTAACTAATTTTGTTAATTTATAATTAGCTTTCAATGATTTGCGATTACTGGCGACTGTTTAACTCACTTTTTAGAGGTTTTTATGTTATTCCTTGAACGTAAAGATAACCTTTTTCTTGACACCTAGAGATAACATCTCATCGGATATCGTAATTCGTAGCTCGTAGGCCCGTAACACATAGATAGGTACGTAAAAAGTAGGTCTATCTATCTATCTATTTATTTAGAAATTCAATGGCGTAACTAGTTCTAAATTACTTCTAGCGAAATTTTTGCTTATCGGGCACATAAAGTTAAGATTCTCCTAAGAAATGGATTAAGGTTCGCGTAAAAAATGTAGGTAGGAGCCAGCTAGGAGTAGATTAAACTAGTTAAGCAATGACTTATGCAATTCCTATAGATACTTATAGTTTTCATTTATCTCTATCATCATCGTCACCCCGTAATTGCATTCACTCCAGTGGCCCTATTTTTTTCGTTCTTGTTGCTCTTGTTTGAATAGTCATAGGTGTGAGAGGGACCAAGATAAAATCTCATCTCATCTCACGAGCAGGAATAGCCCCCCAGAAAGGAGTTCCGAGTTCGACCCGCGATGATAACATTATCGTCGATTGTATTCAGTAGGTAAGCAAGATGTGCAATAACTTCGCTAATTGGAAAATGAGGTACCCACGTACATTACTATTCTTATTTACAACTAGATATTCCGCCTGTTATCAACACCCACTACCGTAGACGAGTGTTCAAGTAGGTACCTACTATGCAATGCAATACCATCGTCATTATCAATTATTTGTTTGCAGTAAGCAATCAATTGGCATTTGCATCTAACTAGATCGAGCAGATAGACGCACGAAACTTTGTACCACAGCACAGCACATTTACTACAGTTCCTCACATCGTTCTAATTTCCAATTCCTGGAGCAATGACTGCAAGGATAACCCCTGCATGAACGTAGGAAGCACTTACGTAGTTTACGTAGTTAACTACGTCTACGGTTGAACGTAGTTTGTACCGGCCGGCGGAACTCAAAGCAAATCCTATTCAGTTATAACCGCGAGGCTACACGGACCGCGCGCCTTTCCTTTCCCCACCCGCGAAAATATTCACGTCAACTTTACAAACTTTTTGAATTAGGAACTCCTTTGCTTTTTGCTCGAGTGTTGCGTTCAAAGTTTAAAAAGGACTTTAAAGACTGTAGATTTGAATCGCGTTTGAAAAAGGAAATGCGCTTGCTATTTTAGTTTTGTTTTGATTAGGAAACGACGAGGTGGCCGTTTTGCCGCCAGCCGGTCATCAATTGCAGGTATGCGACATTATTTGATTACATTTTTAGTATTATCGTAGGTATTTTATTTTAAATCGACAGTAAGTGATTCTAAATGATAATATTTTTGTCTAGTCATAGATAATGTTTTGAGTTAAAACTTAAGTAAGTTTTAACTCAAAATCTATGACTTAAGTTATAGCATTATCTTAAGTTTTTACTTAGTTGCGCTAGGATATGACAGTCGAAGAAATCCGCTGCGGTTTTTGACCGCAAATTAGTTAATGTTGTTAAAGAAATTGAATTTCTTTAATGGAATTTTGTAGCTATAACAATGAGGCGGTAACTTATCTTTGCACACGTAGGTATAAATTACGAGGAAATTAAATTAAATACCACTTGTGTAAACCTAATTGAAAAACACTTATGTATGTACCTATATATCTACTAGTCTACTTCACCTTCCTTAACCCAATTAAAAAGGCATCAAATAAATATAAACTGTAGCAACAATAACATAAAATTAAATTTGGCGTGTTTCCTTGTCATCTACTTATATTTAAGATCAGGAAAACAATTTTTGTTCGTAGGTATGTGTTAATTTTATATTATTACTTACCTACGAAAATACTTCTTCTGTTTTTTTTTCATTCGTAAATATTACAAAACGCAGAAACGGTATACCTACTAACGCAGCGGTTTCTTTAGAATAACACTGCAAAAGTTTTAAAGCAATTGTCATGTTGTACAATTTTTAAGTATTTTGGAGAAAGAGTTAGAAAATAAATAATTTCCATCGCCAAATTAAAAGGAAGTACTTAATATCTAAGAGAGGAATTATTTTTAAAATATTCACTCTTTATTCTGTCGAACTGTTGCTGATGTTTAACCACTTTTTGCTTTAATCAGAAAGACCGGAAACATTTTTTTAATCTATTTAAAATGTGAAATATAGATAATAAATAGCCTATGAGACGAGACGGGCTCTAAATCACGGGGACAAGCTAGGGATCACGTGAAACCATCTTCTTTTTCTTCTCTTTTTTCTTCTCTCTTTCCATTAAAAATCATCGAAATCCAAAATCGACATCGTAGCGGTATCTTAAAATTCTTAATACTTAAGCACACAATCGCACCTCTTATGCGGGTTATCGTGTCGATTCATATCCACTATGCAAATACAAGTTTGATTGCGAATTTATTGCATTATGTTATACCTACTGGTTTGGTGTTGCAGTCCGACGTGGCAAATCTAGCTTCTGGTCTGGACCTATTTACTAACACCCAATGGAAGTTTTTAATATTCATATTTTACATAAAGATCAAAAAAATTACAAATGACCTACCTACTTTACTAGGTACTATTAGTGGCTATTTGTGAGCTGGACACCTCGTAGCCGACGTCTGTACTCCTCTACAGATCACATTTCTTAACCAATTGTCTTGAAATTTTGAGGCAGGTTCGATAATTATACAGATTTAAAAAAAACCATTTCGCCGCCATTTTGAAAAAAGAAAACAAAAACTGACTTATCTAAAAAAGCGATGTATAACAAACCTACTTACAAAATTTTAAGATAATCGGCTATGAAATGCGACCTCGAGAGGAAAACAGAATTCTGGATGGAAATTTGGACAATTCAGACACACGAAAGCATTTCTGTCGAAGCTGAATCATAAATGCTTCACTCGCTAACGGTCGGTCGGTCGATTCCTCCTAACAGATAACCTAGGAATAAAGCCAGGGGCCCCATTCGGAGATTTGAGATATTCCTCTCACCTTTTTTCGTCCTTTTTGCTCCGTTTGAAACGTCATAGGTGTGAAAGTGACCAAGACATAATCTCATCTCATCTCACGCGTAGGAATAGCCCTCCAACAGTGGACGTCTTCCGGCTGAAATGATGATGATGATGAGTCTTGCAATAAATATACCTAGAGTTTTAACTTTTCCTTTCTTGTTAATTTTTATCTCTATCAAAATCGATCTGTATAACTGTTCCGAGGTGGTTCCGAAGCACAACGTTCATTAGTAATTTCGGACACAGATTCTAAAATCTTGTGTCCGAAATGATACCAAGTCATCCTTGCGGTAGAAAAAGCGTGACGATATGAAAATATCTAAGTATGTACATTTATTTAAAAGTGACTAAAGTAGTACTTACATGACTGTTACGAAGCTGCTACATCCCTAATGACGGATAGACAGAATCAATTTGTACTTAACTTATTTATTCAGTTCAATTCAACGTCATGAATAAATTGCGTTAACTAACTATGTAATCTCTAGGTTTGACTCACCACCGATTCGAAACACAAGTTAAAACCCTCTACAACTGTTCCGCACATTACATATTACACAGAAGTTCATAAATAGTTAACCAGATTAAATATACATATTACACACGTATACGTTTGTGGGTCTGTTATTATTTCCTATACAAGTGAGTACGTAGTTTAGATTTGTTTGTTCTTAAACTTTTATTTGTAGACATTAATTTGGTACAATGCAGTCCACATAGAAAACAAACAAAGTCAAAGTCAAAATGTTTTTTTTTCAATTTAGGTATCAATGATACACTTATGAACGTCAAAGTTTTCGAAATAGACTCGACCGCCTTGTTCGGATAAAGAGCCTCTACTCAGAAGAACAGGCAAGAAACTGAGGGGAATTATTTTTTCAAATAATAAATAAATTACAGTCTCACAAATTTTGGCTTACAACTAGGTAATATCTGTAAATACTAGTGGCTACTTGGCGGAAGTGGAAGGCTTCAGACTTTTTTGTCTTACGTTTTGTATAACCCACTATCGTCAAACTAAAAAACCATGTAGGTAATTTATTCACGAATCTAATATTGCCTAGTTTAGCCAAGAAATACCCATAATTACCTACGCTTCAACTTACCCGCTGATTAAAAATATACATACTTAGTAGAGAATCATTTGATAGCTAAAGTCCTACCTATAATACAAGTAAGTACATGCATAAAACAATATAAATTATCACTACGCACCCTTGAAAACTAGTACTTAGTACGGCTTGAAACCCCTAATCACAGCCCGCGATTAAACATTCATCATTTGATTGGAAACTCAGTGTTACTAGATAAGAGTAAATTGATTTTCAGTTTACATGCCAATTGATTTGAGCGTTACAGGCAACGTTCAGCGCATGCCATTGCATAACTCGTCGCTATACAATGGTGAAGGAGGTATAAACACAGGAGCTGTTTACAAACTGTTGCATTACTGCCGATTGCGATAGCTACCGATACCATTTTTATGGTTCTCGTTATTTGGAATTTTCATTATTATGAGTAGGATTTGGGACGAGAATTGTGTGGTTGGAAATTTCTGTTAAACGAGTAATGCAGTTGCTGCGCGCGAGAGTGTTGTATGCAGCTGTTGGCTCGTCTTGAACCTTTCTTGCAGAATTAATTTTCCTGTCCTTTAAAAAAGAGATTTTAATTTGTATACTACTTAGGTAGCTTAGACCTCGAGGTCGTTTAAAAAACTCCTGCTGAGCTTTTTTACAAAAACTTTACAAGACTTTGCCACTCACTCACAGCTTTCCACTATGACCTTAAGTCAATTGTATCTAGGTAATTAAGTAAGTACTTTCACATTTTTGATTGGATACTTATTTTTCTACTTATGAGAAGATGATTAAGAAACCAACAAACTATAATACTCTTAAGCTTTTAACCTAAATATTAGATAGGTACTTCTTTGCGTCATACATATTTCCGACGAACAACCTCGGTTTTATGATAGTCGATCTGGGCGTAGATTGAGGGTCGTGTCGTTTGCGCTGCGTCAATGCGCCCTCCACTAAAGTGGTGTACCCAGGCTCCATATTAATACAAATTATCTTACCTGCAAAGGCTTCTTTTCGTTACACACGCTTACTTTGTGCCACAAGTAAGGTCCCAGACAAATTTTATAGCAGTCTATGCAAAGTAACAAGAGAAGATATGAGTAAGTATTTTGAGCGCGTACCTATAGTACTTAATTTTAACTGCCTACCTAACCTAACCTAACATATTTGTAACTTATATACCTACCTAGTTAACAGCTTACCAGTAAAAGTTATCTTTACTTATCTATAGAGGTCTATACATATAAATGTATGACAGTCAATTTTACTACAAAACAACCGCCATTAAACACGTTAAATGTTCCGTAAAATTAAAATAAACTGTCTCTACTCTATTGTTACTCGGTTATCGAATTTTGTAGTTGTTACTTACGAGGTGCTTTTTTTTTTCGCAAATTGGCATTTAACGCACTAATGAACAGCCTTAATCACTGATTTTGATGTCTCGTTGTCCAGCTCTAAGTGGGACCAAGTTCTAAGTGGGTCTAATTATACCGTTGACACCATAATTTTCTCATCGGAAGTGGGACATGAAAAATAATAGAGCTAGTCAGTTATTACCGTACTTTATCATTAAACAAGGAGTTGAAAAGTGATCGTACGGTTATATGATGGTTTCATTTTATTTACTCTTTTCGTGGTCTGCAGCTAATGTTAGTATTTTTGTTAGTTTTCTTTTCTTTAAATCCCCGACGCAATAACGACGGGGTGTTATAAGTTTGACGTGTCTGTGTGTGTGTGTGTATGTGTGTGTGTGTATCTGTCGGTGGCATCGTAGCTCCGATTGAACCGATTTTAATTTTTGTTTGAAAGGTGAATTAGTATTGTTCTTAGATATGTTTGATGGAAATCGGTTCCAGGATTTTTCTAATTTTAAATTTATTTTATGCACTTACGTTTAGATGCCATCTCCTCGACGGCAATGTTCTTTTAGTATGTAACATTAAATACTAATACTCTAATTAATAAATGTTGGATAGCCTCGGAATAGTTATTACAGTAGTAGGTAGTAGGTACCTATTTTGTGTCTTACGCTTAAGTTAAAAATTTCAAGGAAAAAAAAAGACAAAACGCTTTAGGTACTTTTAACCGTTCCGATGCTATATGTATATTAGTAAGAGGGTTAAGTAGTAAATGAGGTAGAAGCCAAGTTTTGCGTATATTAGCGACATCTTGCACTTTCGTTGTCAACCACCATACATATGATACATAGTCAAGACGTCGCGTCACGTCAGTTGCTCTACCAACGCAACTTCTTTCAACTCAACTTTAAACATAATCTTCCAACTTAATGCATTTCAAGTTGCCAGATCTCGCGAGCAGCTGCGTGCTTACAACAATAACAGTAACAAGAAACAAGCAATTCCGTGAAGTTTTAGAATTAGGTTTGTTGTGCTATGCAAACGTTACAACCACATTTCTTGCAAAAAACTAAGTAGTCCCTCGAACTGAAAGTCTAATAATTAGTACGGCGCACTAAATGCAGGCTTGCAATCTACTTAGTGATGTACTTACCCGCTTAATTTACACATCTACACTAATATTTTAAGGAGGAAAGATTTGTATTTTTGTAACGAATAAACTCAAAAAATACTGGTCCGATTTCAAAAAATCTTTCATCATTATAAAGCTACGTTATCCCCGAGTGACATAGGCTATGAAACGCAAGCGAAGCCACGGGTAACCGAGCTAGTAAGTACTTTAATATAAAACAAAAACATCTCTTCTGTCACATAACTAGTTTAGCGCCTATATGTGACCTTATCTACAACTTATAAGTTTCTTGGGAACAGATAATTTATGTGACTTTTTAATCCCTAGACCAAGCTAGACGAACCAGTGAACCTGACTTTGTACTAACCGGATTACTCCGGCGTGGAATCTAGATTACTATCAATTTCATAAAGAACTTACTTGCTTATATTTAAGTATTGCAAGTATAAGGTAGCTTTGCCAGTTTTTATGCACTCATATGACAGGTGGTTAAGCGCTATTATAGCCACGTCATTTTTGTTTAATAGATTATCTTATATGGCTGACAATCGATGAATGCGTGTATCGTTGACGATAAAATTAAATAATGATCATAAAAAGTGCAATGAACTTGTGGAATAAAAAGAGTAGAGCGATGTATTTACAATTTGTTGAGGAATATGCATTTGCATTAATATTGTAAATACATTTAAAAGTTTACGAGTGCGTTACTACATAATGAGTATTTGTAGTAAGTTTTTATGTACTACATAATTATGCTGTTTTTACTTCTTCACGCTTAAACGATTCAAAGGATTTGGATGAAATTGTGTATAGAAGACATAATGTAATTATGTATTAGACATAGCGTTACGTTCAGCAGGATATTATTTTTATGCTCTTTACAAGTAGGTGATGAGATAGGTAAGTAAAGTTGGTAACTATTCAAGACTCCAGAGTTTCTAAAACGCATTGCGATAGCATTAGAGTAATTATTCGTTCAGTAAGCGTAAAATTAAAAAAGAAAACGAACGCAAACTAACAATAACCCAAAACTAAAATGTAGCCAAGAACAAATAATAAAAGAACAAGCGTCTAAAGGCTACTAATTAAAGTAGTTCAATAGCTAACTTTAACCTATTATCTAACTGCAATTGCATTAGCCTACCTACGACTGAAAATTCGGCATTATACAATAGATCGTAGCGTAAAAATGACAAAAACGAAAGCGAATATTACGTCCTACAATTCGGCACGAACTTTGTGGTCACGGTCAACTGGTCCGTCGCCATAATAATAACAAATTAAGCCGGACTGTTTATCTCAGAGAGTTTTTGGATATTGAAACAGTTTGAGGTTTTATTTTAACTAGCCAGGTGGAAAAGGGTATACTTACCTATTATAACTGAAACGCGAAATCAAACGTACCAAATATTGCGCAATGATTTGTGCCGATTGCTATATTTCCGTCTAAATTATATCTTTGTCTTGTTTTATCTTTATATTTTGTTGTAAATTTCATGTTATTATTTCTGTTAAATTCCTTTTTAAATTAGCTTCATATTTCAAATTGTTTAAAGTTTTTTTTTAGTAGATTGCATCAAATTAGGTCTGTTACATTCGTTAGTTTAAATATCAAATTGTATAACGTTTAAATTAGGTTCAAATATCAATTTGTACAAAGTTTTCTAGTAAATTTCAATAAATTAATTTGCAATATTCCAAATAAAAAATTGAATAAAAAATTCATATTCCTTGATGTACTTAATGCGACGTTAAAGCAGAAATACACTAGATATTAGTTCAAGTAACAATTTTGAAGATGAACTTCCGCGAAGTAACGCCTGATTTTATCAATCAAATTATATCTGTCATATCATTATCTAATTTAATAGCGAACTAGCGATCATTTCAGATGTAAGTATGTAATTCAGAAAAACTAGGTTTTTTTACTTAGGTATAAGTAAAAAACCTAGTATTTTCTTTGTTTAGCGGGGCATTTTCCGCACTTAGCCACTTGATTGGACCATTGTGCGTCTTCTTCTGTACCCTTCCCCTTTCTCCAACCAGCCCAGGTGCTCCCAGAAGGTTAGCAGCCTTTTCAGGCTGCCACAAGCCTCCGAGGGATAAGTAAGTGTGGGGATATGAAGTAAGGGATAAACCTTACGGGAAAATTTACTAACTGGAAAATCGCATCAAAATCCATTAAATTCGTTTGAAAGGGGTTAATCTACAGACAGAGAGACGCGGAAAGCGACTTAGGTTTTTAGAGAAGAGAAAAGAAGTTAGAGAAGAGATAGTGAATAGCTCCATCCCTGTTCTCCAACGTTACAGATAGGTATCTGTAACGTTTTTTATTAAGTTTGGTTTTAATAACGATAAAATAACCAAGTATATGTGGGTGAACTTTGGTGTGGAAAGTGCATTGATAACATATCGTCCGCCTTTCCCCTGAAGGGGCTGGCAGAGGAGTACAACACCGACACTTCGCCGAACGATATCCAGTCCCAAATGTGACAGGGGGCGAGCCTATCGTCATACACCGGGCTCCAATTACGCAGCAGTGACATTTAATACGCACTTATATATGTTCACATAATTAACAAATTGATGTGTGCCTGAGGCTGGGTCCGAAGCCGCTCCCTCTGGCTTGAGAGTCGAGACTTCTCCGACTAGGCTATCATCGCTTGCATTTATAATGAGTATGAAAAGACCAAATATTTTATTCTGTAAAATTCATGTTGCAATTAATATGACAATACATTTTTGTTTGATAAAATAACCCAGCAAACCTAAACACGTCATTTGGTAAACAATTTAGAAAAGCATAGAATCTGTAAAAAAGTAAAATGTACTGTTGTTCAAGTTCTTAAGTCTAAAATAGCTTATTGTAAAGAGAAGAAATATAAATCTAGCAGCAAGAAAATAAAACTAGATCCAGCGCGTGTTAGTTATTTCACACTCATCTATTATTATGAGTTTGTGACGCACGTTACTAAGGATTCCAACTATACATTGAAAAACTGTTCTTTGTGTCTATTTATCAACAAAATTCTTGCTTCAGTAACTAACGCAGTTGATGATCTGTTGAAAACACACATTATGTATCAGTATACCATAGAGAAGATGCTAAGCAGAGGTGGCATAGGTTGTGCACCAGGAATTTGGGTGAGGCTTTTTATAAACAAACCCACCACATTAGACACTAAACCATATTAGGTATCATATTTGACTGTTTATCAGATCTGAAGTTAAAAAAAATACGACACTATGGTAAATACATACCCACTGGTACCCACCATCTGTGGTAGAGCCGTAGAGATTCGTAGCGTATGCATAGAAGCCGTGCGTATTATTTACATCTTCCTTTACCCTATACTAGTTTGTATTAATGTAATGTAGTCGTGTGTATACTAGTTTCTATTGACTGAGGTAGGTAAATAGTTTGGAAATATATTTAGCAAATGTGCTGGAAACGCAAGCAAATTAAATCAATCTGAGTACACTTTTTAGGCACGGGCTATGTGCCTTCTTGCCCATAGGCTCACCCATATGGGCGAGATGTCCGTTTCTTCAAATAGCTACAGGTAAATATTTGCCCAAAACAGATTATAAGAACAGGCCAATTGTAAGCCACAGGCATATTTCCTTGTACCATAATTGTACCTACAACCATCACCCGAGCATGCCAATAAGTAATGGTCACTTATTATTTGAAGTAAGTATATTCTCTTTAATTATTTTTCATTTGAGTTGTTTTTGACAATGAAAAGGAACGTAGTTGATGCATTTGATTCAATAGCTACCTGCACCATATCTTCTTCTTATCTACACAACGTAAATCCTAGTTAGTGTCTTACGTACATTTCGGCTTTATAATCCTACTAATATTATAAACGCGAAAGTTTGTATGTATGGATGGATGGATGTTTGTTACTCTTTCACGCCAGAACGGCTGAACAGATCTGGATGAAATTTGGCACAGAGATAGATTGTAGTCTAGAATAGCACATAGGATACTTTTTAACCGCGGGTGAAACCGCGGGGCGCAGCTAGTTATATATAAATATCACACCATTACCTCCCATAATACTTCCTATAAACATTCTTACCTTGAGTAATGTTTCGTCTGTCTGGAAGATTTTTGTATGCATAAGTACCTTTATTATTTTTCTATTTGGATTTAATTTGTGAATTTAATCAAGGAAGTTTTTTTTGTATTTTTGTCATTTTTAACAAATATTTTTCTTTAAAATCTACCTAAAACTATAATAGAGACTTATTAGGTACTTAAGTAGATAAGCATATACTTAATCGCTTCTATTTAAAATCAAAAAACAAAAACCAGTCGTAAATAGTCATCGTTAAGTCAAAAATTAGGATCGTCTTTTGTTAAGTAGGAGTTTAAAATAGACCAATTATTGCCCGGACGTACGTAGCTAATACCTTAATTAGTAAAGTAGTTAAAGAATGCAATCGGCTTTGGAGGAATATTTACGACGTTCGTAGGTTCGTAGGAATATTTACTGGCGTATTCAATGAAACTGTCCTGAGAGTAAATATAGGGTAACGCAGATTATGATGGCCTCAATAATGTTTCGGTCAATAACAGTCAAGCCAACAGACATGTAGACAAGTATTTCACATTACTAGTATTCAGTCATGTCCCCGTTGTGACATTCCTCGTATAAGATGATTGTCCATAGGGATTCGGTAGTAATTTAATTTAATGTAAGTCAGTAAGTATACTTTTTAGGCGTTAGAAATGTAACGAAACTGAACATGTGATTCTATGTATTTCTCATACTGTAACGCACCTATTGAATCATAGAAATAGTACCTCTAAATTGTAATGTGTACCTAGTTTTGGGAAGGCACTGGCTGCTGCAACACAGCTCACGCTACGGCAGCAGACAGGGTCCTAATGTAAAATTGTGTAAATGTATTGAAACAAATAAACATTTTGTATTTTGTATTTCTATTTGATTTATTTAGGTAGCTAACTAGCTAACTTATCTATATGTAAAGTTTACAATTTCTTTAATCTTAATTTTAAAAATACAATAGAGCTGTGAAACCGCGTATTTACGATCGGTTGACATTTATCTATTTATTTGGTAATATATTTTAAATACGTCTACATTTCAAACGTTTAGTTTAGTAGAGGGTCATTCATATAGAATCTCCTTTCATCTATTAAATATACAAAAATATAAATATACTTAATACATAATATTTATAAGTAGGTAGTATAAGGCTTAGTATGAGTTTTGATCCGTTAACGTTAGTTAGTCAATAATATTATTTATCGTAAGTTAAATGTAAAAGTAAGCTTTTTTCGTTTTTGAATAGCTCCATTCAGAGGCCTTTTATTGAAATCTATGGAGCCAAACGAAAACGAAAAAGTTAACGTAACTGGCAAAGCTCATACTAAGCTTACAGGCAACCAAAAACTGTCGAAGCACATTTACAAAAAACTTATCCTAAATTAGGCATGAGAAAGAACTTAACCTATTTGTAAAGAAAAAAAAAAATTGCCAGTTCAATGCGCATATTCAAATGATTGTTTTAACCCGTTCCACTCTATTGTTGCTTGATTGGCTTGCATGGAATTACGCCAGTGAGTGGTTTTTTAATTTCATGATGGATTGGCGTTCTGCTTTTTAATTAGCAAGTGTGATTATGAAACCGAATCACTTTAAATGACATGGTGGGAAAACTTTGCCGATTTGCTCCATTGAGCATTTTGCTTCACTTCTGTTGTGTTTTAAGTACATAGGTATATTCGTAGTTTTTAATATGCACTCGTTTAAATGTTGTTAAGTAAGTTCATGCAGATATTAAGTAAAACTCATTTTTAGTAGTTGTTTACATTGAAGAGTGAGCTCACAAGTCTTAAAAGTATTTCAGATTTTCTCGACCGTTTTAATCATTTTTAATCGTTGTGGCTTTGCTAAATCAGTGATTAGTACTAAACCAAAAATCTTAAAAATGTACATCGGGGTCTTTAATAAAGGTAATTGTACAAAAATTGCCTTTATCAATAAAGCACCCTTTACATTTAGCTCATAACAGAACCTGTTTACTTCATAAAAACTATAACTTGGGATATATTTTTTATAAAATTTGTTAAACTGTAAAATTTCGTTTAATAGGTAGACCGTTATACTAAATGTGAACAATACCCTGACAATACAGTGTTAGCCGTATAGACATACATATATTATTATGGTAGGTGCCTTATTTGAATAGAACCTAACTGTAACACTTCCATGCTCTACTTTTTCTTGAATACTTATTAGTAAAGTAACAATACATAGATATTTAAAACGTAAAGCTATTCCTCAAAGTCCTATCTAAACACTTTTTGAATTTTAACGTTTTCTAACAAATGCCAAACACTAGTAAAGTACGAATAACCACAATGAAAATAGAGTTATAGACCGTGACGGAACTATTTAGGCAGCTCAGATCAACATAAAGGAAAAGATAGAACACTGCGTTATTTCTCACTGAAGCCACTTCTTTTTAAACGTGTGCGCCTGGTAATGTTGCCATGAAAAACATTTCCAATTGCACGAAAACTAATAATAATTCCCAAACTCTACGTTAGCCATTTCTATTCCAATATACAACCTTAGTAGTTTTAATATTCTAAAACTGCACAGTTTTTAAAAAGAACCTCAAAATATAGTCCTGGCCACACATTAATTTTATAACGCACTATGTATTTTTATGTGTACGAAATTATACCTTAAACCAATTCTAATAATGTCGAGGTAAAAATGACCAAGCGAGTAGCGTAGTTTTTTTGCGTCAATGTGTGCGTGTTGTGTACATAAACGACAGTAGCGTAGTTTTTGGATGGTCTCGGTCTTTGGTGGCTTCATTTAAATCGTACGCCGTGCGCCATCTTATTCTATAGGTTGATCTGAGTTAGGCAGTAGATAGCCTGTATTGTCATGTCGTGAACCATCTTTCTAATAGTATCGCAGAACTGTGTCAGTCAGTAATTGATACCAGTTTCCCGGTAAATAACTAGGTACAATAGCTAAGGCCAAGGTCTCAGACAATAGCACTGTCATGATCACAATCACCGATTACACTGGTCTCTGGAGTCTTGTGAGTGTTTAGGTCTCGTACAGACTTGCGACAATTGCTTGCGATTAAAGAACTAACTATTTTATGAAGAACTTAAAGGAGGGCAATGTTTTATGATGTATACATTTCTGTTTCTTTGAATTATTATTTGTTTGCTAAAGAACTTGGTGTGGTGGTTAGGTATTTTTAATTTATTTTTAGTAAGTAAGTAATCTTGAAACTAACTAGCAGTTTAAAAATTACTTTGAAATATTTAAAACTTTAAAAAAAATATACTTTGATTGTCTGATGTCTATAGCCGCCCTTATTCCCACGACATTACATTGAGGGTTTAAAATACATTTAATAATACGTAGGTATGCACATTTAGTTTGTACGAAGCTTAATGTGCCATTCTTAAAATGACTCAGATTTAGTGAATGAATAAGACGTAATAGTGAGTGATAGTCTTCGCAATCACCTTGAAAAAAAGAACAAAGAAATAAATGTACACTAAATGTCGATAGATCGTTTAAATTACTTTAAATCAAAGTTTATTTAATGAGAAGTTCCGTGAAATGAAGTATTAGTGGTATCTACTTGATGATAAATACGTATAGTTTCGAATGATACAGTGTTATTTGGTTAATTACGGAAGATTTGAGGAATTGTGTCTGCCGAGGTTAACTAAGAATACCTCATTCATTAATACTCTATTTATTTGATCAAATGGAACATTGTATGAAATGATAACGACTTTGTAGTAATGAAAGTAGTTGTATTTACTGGAATATTTTGATAATGAATCTGTATACAGATTGATTGAAGTAGGTACTTTTATCTTATTATTTTACCTGCAATTACAATTTTCCGCGTCAAATAGAAAAAGTTCTACGGTCTAAAGGTTTTAAGGTAAGGTACTAGGAAGGTACGTTCTTAAGGTAAGAAACTAGGTAGCTAAGGTTCCACCTTAGCCGAGCTTCAACGGTTGATGAGTACTCATTTTAATGTGAAATGGTAACAAACACAAAGCGTCTAACCTAACAGGCATCCACTTACTTTCGCCTATGTATAATTAGGTGAACTGTTCTTTAACTTTTGTCCTCAAAAAATGCGAAAACATGCAAGGTGTAGCTACTTGTTAGATAACTATAAGTAGCTCCGTATCCTTTAAAAATAGTACAGCAGTAATCTACCAATTACCTCAGACAATAAGCTCTGTTCCGAGCACCAGTTAACTTCTCACGACAATGTCGAAACTAGATAATAATCGTGTAATGGGATGCGAAACTTTTTTATCAGCCACGTTTTTGTTTCGATTTGGCACGGCGCGTGAGCAACGCAATATGGCATTTAGTGGCTTTATATTACGTATTAGATTATAAAGTGGCGTAATACCGGTGTCAGTCAAGAGCGAAGAAAGCATATTACTTAATTATAAAAGTAGGCAGATGCACACTTTTATTATGAAATCGAAAGGAACTCTGCCTGTCTGTTTGTAGGCTTTCCTCGGCTAAACGGCTGAATGGATCTTGATACAATTTGATAATTGGTTACTGTTTATCACGAAGAAGGTCTTGGATACTATTTTCTGAATAAATGTCAGTGTACAAAGTCGCAGGTAATAACATTTACATTTTAAATAGGCGGAAGTAGAACTATTTATTGGATGTAGAAACGTGTCGCTATTTAAATAGGAGAGTGGTTCAAAGATATATAATATTTTTTTAAACGAAACCTTTGTGATCTACATAAGCAAAGCTGCAGAAAAGAGCTGGGCTACTTGCAATGCAACACATTTAATCATAGGTTCAATAAAATACCATGTTATTGCAGTGATTGTATGGCCTAGAGAAACCTATTTAATTTAACTACATCATTTACTTCGAAACTAGGCATACCTGCTTAATTCTACCACTGAACTAGTGAAAGTGTAGATACGTCAAGGCGGAACCCACGAGCAATCCAGCAAATTGAGAAATGACCGGCGACGACCCGCCTGGCTATTTGTCCGGCCGGGGTCATTCCGAGACAATTGATTCATCGAGACACCGCAAATGTGCCCCTGATTGTATGACGACATTGATCCCACTATATCTTCAGAGGTAGACAACTAGATGTAGGCGGATGTCAAATAAAAAGGAAAAGTGAAACATCTCTTTATTATGTTCTTGACATTTACGTAAGTGTAGATGTCGCCTTTATTGTTAGAATTAAGTGACATTGTCGTAGTCAACACGTTATACATCTTCTAAAAATAAAATTCAATAGAGACATCTCCTCAATGAACTTAACTAAACTCTACACTGTTTCTGGAATCGAATATTGTCAATAATTGGTAGTGAACCTGCTTTCTGTGCTAGGGGGTGTGGGTTCGATTCCCACCTAGGGCAAACATTCATATGATGAACATTTGTGTTTGTTCTATGTCTGAGTGTCAATTATGTATTTAAAAATATATATGTATGTATGTATATCAATCTCTGGCCCCCATAGTACAAGTTTTGCTTAGTTTGGGGTCAGACGACCGTGTGTGGAAGTGCCCCGAATTTGATTATTTATTATTTAGTGGTTAATATCTGTAACCAAAAATAATAATAAGAATGAGTTATTTCATTTCTGTATTTTCGCTCATTATAAATGCCTCCCCTTGCTTGACTTGAACTTGAACATAGGTTCTATATGATGTTTTTATTTCAATTACTTTCACGCTCAAGTATTGAATAGAATCAATCTATAGGTAGGTACTTACTAATATTATACAACTACTAAAACTATGAAATAGAAAGTAAATCTGTTGGTCTGTTTGTATCCTTTTCACGCTAAACGGTTGAACGGATCTAGATTAAATTGGATAATTAGTTACACCATATCACAAGGTTTTTGGGTACTTTTTTCTGAATTAACGCGAACAAAGCCGTCGGTAACAGCTAGTTTATTAATAAAAAAAACAGATGGTGTCCTATATTGAACGCCGGAAACTGGTAAGTAATTATCTAAGCCGTTCATAAATCAATGGTTCCAGTTTCACAGCGTTAAATACAGCTACGAGTAAGACCAAAAATAAAGGAAAAGAAACCAGCTGTAAATCCCTGTACCCTTTTATTTAATCTGTCAATTTAGTTATGCACTTAGAATATTAATCCATCACAACAAACATTAACAAAAGCAGTGTTACTAACAGTGTACGGCTGCAGCAATCACAACAGCACGATTTGCAAGTGAATAGAAGCCCTGCGCAAGCACAGACCAGAGATCTACAGATAGAGAGCATTGGTTAGAAGAAGATAAGGACTGTCATACGCTAACACACAGTCATATGCTAATACATAGGATAAGGACTGTCATATACCTACTAATATTTTTAGGGGCACGTACCCCACGCTACGCTAGGAAATAAGGCGACAATCTTGAAAAGTTAATGGTGACAAGAAGAGTTGACGGCAAGAGGCCACAGCCCAATACGTTGGTTCGATCAGATTCTCACCGCTCTCGACACCTCAACTACGAAGCGCTTTATGATGCGGAAGACAGGAAACTTTGACGCAAGATCACAAGAGAGAGAGAGTAATTGGAGGTGGTGGCCACGACTCTTAAACATGATGAATGTGACTTGAGGAGGAGAACCCCACGCTAATCGCAAGGGTATTCTGACTGTAGGGTGCGCCTTGCAGTTTCATCCGCTAATCTACTGGCAGAGTAATTTCAAAAGAACAGTTAAAGTAGGCACATAGACTACTCCTGGGTTTGTGTAAAGCTACCATACCAAATTCGTTCAACAGCCTTTGCGCGATTGAATTACAAATATATTATACAAACTTTGACATTTATAAAATTAGTAGGACAGAGAAAGTAGAATGTTGTTATACATTATGGCTCGGCCACGATTTTATAAAAAATAAAGGAGTTGACGCCCAACTACGTCACTTATAGCGTGTCGTCATTGTCTCCTCTCCAACTTCTTGAAGTAAATTACTTATTCCGATCCGACATAAGTCCGTGTCATCCACCTGACACTTTTGTCTTAGAACGCTATATATTCTGGCGAAGTGTTATTTTTATACCATGGGCTTGGCTGGGCAAGTTAGCGTTATCTTATTATTATTTGCTTCAAACTGAATTTCCTCCCATCCCCTCGGAAAATACTACTTTGTTTCTATGGAGTTGAGTTTTTGTTAAATTTTATTCTGTGCATGGTTGTATGCGCACGCGTCACGCGTCCGCGCCGACCTGCATAATGTCTGACGCTTATGTTAATCGATTGTTGTTTTTAACATCGGCTTTCAAGTCTCGAATAATACTTTTACTCGAAACTACTGCACCTAGCAAGTAATGTAAAGAAAACGTTTGTCTGGATGAACGTGATGAATTTTGGTGCCATATTATATTTACTACACTTTTTCGCTAATTTGCAAAAGCTAAAGCTAGACTTTATAGGCCAGATAGTTACAGAATAGCACCCCAGATATGATAAAAGAAATAGAGGAAGGCCAGTGGCCCTATTCGGAGATTTGAGATTTTCATCTCACCTTTTTTCGTCCTTGTTGCTCTCGTTTGAAACGTCATAGGTGTGAGATTAACCAAGATAAAATCTTATCTCATCTCATGCATAGGAATAGCCCCCCAGGGAAAAGATGGGAGGATGAGATAAAATTAACAACAGGTCCCAACTGGAGAAGAGTAGCTACAGATAGAATGCTGTGGAAGATGTTAGAGGAGGCTTATGCAAGAGGCACACTGAACTAAGAGACATCCTGTAAAACTTAATGTTTCATCTCGAAACTCAAGGTACAGGATAAAAGGCTCATTGATTGATTGATTGATTGAAAGCTAGACCTAAGACACATTGGTAAATAAATTCTACTTATCCTACTTCCTACTAATATTATAAACGCGAAAGTTTGTAAGAATGGATGAATGGATGGATGGATCGATGGATGGATGGATGGACGGATGTTTGTTACTCTTTCACGCCAGAACGGCTGAATAGATCTGGATTAAATTTGCCACAGCGATAGATTATAGTCTAGAATAGCACATACGATACTTTTTAACCGCAGGGAAACTGCGGGGCGCAGCTAGTGTGCCCATATTCAGTGGTTATATATTTGTACTTGAACTTACTCACTTTATACCATTATCACAAATTATATAATCGATCATAATTGGTATCATAATAAAGTCGATAATGACTCGATCATCTCAGATGAGACGGAGGCGTTAGCAACTTGTTACATAAATCGAACCAATTGTATAAATACTCGCAGTTGTCGTCACTCGAGGGTTTTACGTCATTTTTTAAACGAAAATAATACCAAGGATTTCAGTAGATATCGGTAGAGGAGAATGTTAAACTCGCCTCTATGGTGTAACAGATTTACTTGTTAAAATTAAAGTCACCGTAAGTATGTACAGTACGTCACGTTCGTTGAACTTATAAGAAACAAAAACATTACGTTTAACTTCGATCAAAGACTTTGAACAACAAAATTAATTTGAAATTCAAATAAGTTGCAACTAATGGCTCTGTGAGCTGCAGATCTCGCGGCTGACGTCTGTCTCCTCTTCAGGTCGCATTCCTCAACCGATACCCATGAAATTTTGTGACCAGGTTCGATATAATTTTTAGGTACAGTTTTCTTGCCGAGTCAGGTAATGGTATTAAAAAAAAATCTGTATAGGTACAGAAATTTAAAAAAAACTATTTGATTTTTTTCCAAAACAAATCTATTTATATCATATCAGTTTGAACAATTTCCAAAAACTAACTCGACAAAAAAAAGAGTGTGTGTACTTATGTACACGCGTTAGAAGTTATACTTCTTGGCCTCAAATCTATAAATGCACTCAAAACAGTTTATTCAAATCAGTTTTATCACTAATATTCAATATATATAGATATACTAATAAATAATAAATTATTAGTAATTACTATCACCGTCGTATATGAAATTGATTTAATAAAAACACAATAATATTTATTTATTCACTGTTTAATAGTATTCTTACGAAACAAGTGTTCTAAATATAAAAATACTAGAATATACAACTTGAACATAGTTATCAATTTTCATGCCACCTAGAACTAACTTCACAATGTAGAAATTAGGTGTCGGTGTGCGCGCGCATCGTAAAAGTTCCCTCGCATCATTTTTCTCTATCGCGCCAAAAGAAGTATAACTTCAAAAATAATTGAACTTACAAAATTTCAAGAGAATCGGTTTAGAAACGCGACGTAAAGACAGAGATTCGGGCAGAGATCCAGACAGAATTAAGACATACGAAAGCATTTATTTTAAAGCTGAAGTAAAGACGCTTCGCTCGCTAACGCTCGCACAGTCGATTAAAAAAGTACCCTTGTTAATTTACAATGTTTATTCTTAATTTCAATACTCGTAAACCCAAGTCATAAGAGAAATTAAAATTACATTTTTCCAAGAATTTTACAAATTATAGACCTTAACACTCCAGCCACATTGAGTAGATAATTATAAAAGTACAAGCACAATGCTATCTAGAATAGTCTGAATGAAACCATATGACGACTAATTAAGTTACAGAGACATTGAACGGTCATGGCGTCAGTTCATTGCCAACCGGAACTCGTTGCCCTTTGTTTGAAACCGTCACCGGACTCGTAATGAGAATTTAACTACACGCCCAAGTACCGCCATATCAGTTTATTGGGTCACATTCGTGGCTATGATTGATTGTTTTGTAATAGGAGAAAATAGAGATTTCTGTTTTTGCTCGTCGTCGTGTTTTGGTTGGTGAGAATTGTTTTAACAATTTATGAATGCGTACAATTGTGTAGGTTTAAAGTTCTTTATTATTTAAGTACTCGTATTTACAGTGTTTTAAAATATAATGGTGTCATCGAAATACTAAACAGTTACATGGATGTAATAATATACGCTACGATTACTTATTATTAGTACTAGCTGCACCCCCCGGGTTTACCCGCGGTTAAAAATTACCCTATGTGCTATCCCAAACTATATAATCTATCTCTGTGCCAAAATTCATCCCGATTGGCTCAGCCGTTCTGACGTGATTGAGTAACAAACACCATCTACAGAAAATTTCGCATTTATGATAGTAGTGTGATATTTCGATTCATAAAGCACATCAGGAAAAAACATTATTGCAAAATTCCCGGACAGGTAATTACGAATTTAACGACAGGAATTCTAACTAATCTAGTCTACAGAATTTCACCTAAAAATATGCAAATACACTCGAAAACAAATGTTACTTTCAAAATCAGTAAGATTATCAGAAGCGTATCACAGTGTTCTCTGTAGAACAAGCCAGGTGGACAAAAATATATTTTCATTGTTTCGGAACCATGAAAATATATTATAATAATATAAAATAAAAAAAATAAAAAATACATAGTTTTATGTATAAGAAAAAAATATTTTATATTTACACTATTATAAAACAGAAAAAAATACTGAAATAATAATACAATTACCTTAATCTCTACAAATATTACCGCTAATTATATGTACAACCTTAGACTATTACATTATTTACAAAAATTACAAATACTAACACTAAAAGGTAATATAATACACTACAGGTACATTAAAACTAATTGTCAATATCGGAATCATCGGATTCTGTATCGGATGATTCCGATACAAGATAGTCTTCCTGACTTTGTGGAGGTCTTAGTTGCTGTGGAAGTCGAGGCTCTATAGTAGGAGCTATAATGAGCTTTAGGACCTCCGCACACAATTTATTCGACTTTTTTTGGAACTTCCCGCAGGCTGTTAATCAGAGGATCAGATGTTATAATCAACATAATGAGCAAATCTCTTTCGTGGCTTGACGCGAGCACTTTCTCGTGTTGTGCTCTCTGAATCTTTATTTATTTGGTCGATAACATCGTCGATGATGGACGAGGATTTTGCGAGATGATATTGTTAGCTTCGTCGATTAACCTAAGAGGAACAAACGAATAAACAAAAAGGAACTCATCAGTGTCTTCGCTGTTCTCAAATCTCTGTGTGTAAGCACTATGACCGGAACTCCCGTCACAACCCCATTTACTTAAAAGAGTAAATGATGAATTGGGGAACACACTTGTGACAACTTCTTTCTGAGCTTCTATTAACCGTTCCGCTGTTTTGTTGAGTAAAGCTTGTAACTCAATTTCTGCTCGAGATTGTGTCACAACAATGTTTTTTTTTTTTTTTTTTTTTTTATGTATAATAGGTCGGCGTTTGACCACTAACTCGCCTGATGTTAAGCGACGTTGTGGTCTAAGATGGAGCACGACGACCTAGAAGGTACTTATTCACTCTAGCCTTGAAGTTTACTAGAGTGAAGAAGTACAAAGACGGCAGTGCTCCTTTTGTGCTTTTTTTGATTTAACAATGCAATTATATGATGGAAACACATGGTGCCCGACCTTCATAATCCATTTCCTAGTCTGTTTATAGGAGTGAGTGGTCGACTTCGAGTCGAGTCTATATAGTAGGCTAATGCCTCGTCACTACTTAGTGGTCTATTATTCTGCACAGCACTGGGTTGTTGAAGGCTAATGCATACACTCGCAGAACTCGGATTTTTGCCAATGTCCTTTATAGCCCTGGCAACGTCCTTTTTGGACACGTTTTTGTGTCCAGTAGATCGTGCAGCTACTTCTGCAACAGTCATCAATTCGCCAACACTCCGCGAGTAAACTAATTCCTCAAGTCTACGTTTTTTAGTTTTGAAAGACGAATCTTCGAAGTCTTTTTTGGGTCTTCCGGGTCGAGAGTGGTCAGTGGATGAGGTAGAAGGTTGCGGTTGAATTGACCGCACGCAGAACTCTAACTCTTCGCCTTCTAGCCACAACTTATTCTTGATAAGAAAACGCTCCCTTGACTTTCCTGAAGAAACCTATTTGGAAGCGATTTTTGAAGAAATACTGGCTAACTTCATCTTAATGTCTCTTTGACTATCTTCAGAAATTTCAGAAAACTCAAACTTAGACGAAATAAATTCAAATAGACGATCATTTCTTTCGTATTTTTCGTGTCTAAGCCATTCTTCGAAAAACTCTATGTTATTAATAGAGTGAAGCTTTTCTGCAAAAAAGATAAAAAAAAATAGTTGTACTCATTTGTGCTACGTAAAATATATGTCACAATAATCTATAGTCATGCAGCTAAAACATATAAAAAAATTAGCCTGGATACAAGAGGATACATGCTTTTCCCATACTCGATAAGTTTGAAATCAAAGAAAAAATATGTTTTTTTTTGTGTTTTCGTTGATAATCTACTCTAATGATTTTTAAGGCTCATTAAAAGATTCTAATAATAAAATATTAATATACATACCTTCAGAATTGAAATCCATCACTAAACTTTCCACAAAATTAAAAACTGCCACAATGAGGTGCTAGTGAAAGTGTCGCTAAAATGCAACTGACCTATATTTTAAATTACATTTACCTCATTAGCTCACTTTGATAAACAATGACTCATTAGTATGGAATGTTAGACATAAATAGTTCTTGGAATTGGGGGTTTGGGGGTTTTGTTTACAGGTACATAGTACTCATTTCCGGGAATTTGATTACGACTTTTGTCCACCTGGCTTGTTCTACAGCGCACACTGTGCGTATGCATGGTTAACCTTAACCAACTTCGGTTGCAAGTCGTTGCACCTTTTCGCCAAAAATGTCGCAACGAACCGGCGCAGGCGCCGCGCGTCGCTGGTAGAGCGTGGCCCTTGCGCACGATCCAATGTAGAGTAGGAATTAAAATTAAAACTGTAAAACTTTTCATCAAAAAACTAAAATTAAGAACCTATTAAGTCTGGTGGAGAAATCTTCGATAAATAGAAGACTGTGGACAGTTTTTCTCCCAATGATTCTTTAAATCATTCACAAATCATTGACCCCTTCAAAAATTCAACCATTACAAAATAAAAAAATATGACAGGCACTAGATACTTACCCAATAGTTATGGACTAACACTAGAGTCCAGAACAAACATCAAAAATTAAAAACAAAAAAATACGTTCAACTTTCCAAAGATTTGCTTAACTATAAAGACTATAGGTAATCACTGCGTCTTCTATCTGAACTCTGAACTTCCAATAAACTTCAAAAACTTAAAAGTCATCTAACAACATCGATGTTGCATCAACTTTGCCACGCAATACTTCTGGGAGCAATTAGTGTTCTTTAATCAACCCACGACCCAAGTCTTCGCGAGAAATTTGTCTATTGGGCAAAGCCAGTTGACAAAGCTGAAGAGAGAAGACGGCAGTATAGCGTCGACCAAGGCAGAGGTATTAGAGGAGATCGAAGGGTTCTATGGACAGCTATACACCTCGGTCGCTAAGCCTGTTAGCAGCGCGGCTAAAGACCCAAGAGCCAAGCTGACCCGACACTTCACTGAAGATATCCCGGACATCAGCCTGTACGAGATTAGAATGGCCCTGAATCAGCTTAAGAACAACAAGGCGCCGGGTGATGACGGTATCACAACAGAGCTTCTGAAAGCGGGTGGAACACCGGTACTAAAAGTCCTTCAGAAGCTTTTCAATACCGTCGTCCTCGAGGGCGTAACGCCAGAAGCATGGAACAGAGGCGTGGTGGTGTTGTTCTTCAAGAAAGGTGACAACACCTTATTGAAGAACTACAGACCCATCTCGCTCCTGAGCCATGTTTATAAGCTGTTTTCAAGGGTCATTACGAACCGTCTCGAACGCAGGCTTGATGAGTTCCAGCCTTCCGAACAAGCCGGTTTCCGAAAAGGCTACAGCACCGTAGACCACATCCATACGCTGCGGCAAGTTTTACAGAAGACAGAAGAGTATAACTTGCCATTTTGCTTAGCGTTTGTGGATTATGAGAAAGCCTTTGATTCAGTCGAGACATGGGCTGTGCTGGAGTCTCTCCAACGATGCCGTATTGACTATCGGTACATCGAAGTGTTGAAGTGCTTGTATAATAACGCCACTATGTCGGTCCGAGTACAGGAAGAGAGCTCCAAGGCGATCCCTTTAAAAAGAGGCGTAAGACAGGGAGACGTAATATCTCCGAAACTGTTTACTGCCACCTTGGAGAACGCCTTCAAGCTCTTGGAATGGAAAGGATTCGGCATCAACATCAATGGCGAATACATCACTCACCTTCGGTTTGCTGACGATATCGTAGTCATGGCAAAATCGATGGAAGAGCTCAGCACGATGCTCGGAGACCTAAATCGAGTTTCTCAACAAGTGGGTCTGAGGATGAACATGGACAAGACGAAGGTCATGTGTAATTCCCTTGTTATACCCACTCCAATTTCTGTTGAGAGCTCGGTTCTTGAAGTTGTTGACTCGTACGTCTACCTAGGACAAGTAGGTCCAACTTCAAGAAAGAGGTCAATCGCCGAATCCAACTCGGCTGGGCAGCGTTCGGAAAATTGCGTAGCATCTTCTCGTCCGACATACCTCAGTGCCTCAAGTCGAAAGTGTTCGACCAATGTGTGTTACCAGTGATGACTTATGGCACTGAAACGTGGTCTCTCACTATGGGCCTTATAAATAAACTTCTAGTAGCCCAACGAGCTATGGAGAGGGCTATGCTCGGAGTCTCTCTGCGAGATCGAATCAGGAATGAGGAGATCCGTAGACGAACCAAAGTTACCGACATAGCCCAGAGGATTGGCAAGTTGAAATGGCAGTGGGCAGGGCACATAGCACGAAGGACTGATGACCGATGGGGTCGAAAGGTCCTCGAATGGAGACCACGTTCCGGCAAGCGCAGCGTAGGACGTCCACCCACAAGGTGGACAGATGACCTTGTCAAGACCGCAGGATCGCGCTGGATGCAGGCCGCTACCAACCGGTCTTATTGGAGGTCTATGGGGGAGGCCTATGTCCAGCAGTGGACGTCCTATGGCTGATGGATGGATGGATGAATCAACCCACCTTTAATTTGGTACCAGACTTAAAAAACGATCACTTACTAATTTTCGTGATACGAGTATTTAACAACTTAAAATCCGTTCTTGCACAAACTAAGCATAATTCAGTCTCATTAAAAATCCTAAAGACTTACCTACTTACTTTTTTGAATGAACTGTTATTAGACCTTTAAAACCCTTTTATTCGCAGATAGGCGTTTTATTGCGTTTTATTGGGTTCGTCCCATCCGCCGGCGATGATATTGATATGATATGATAGATATTGCGAAGTACTATAGGTTTTACCATCAATGTAGTACTATTATTTATTCTGTGTGTGTGTGTGTGTAGTACTAATATTTATTAGCAGGTATTTGGTACCTAAGCGACGATGTTGCCGAAGATGACGCATGCTGACCTAAAGATACCCCTCTCTGACATTGGAGAGCCAAAGATGATATCTCTCAAAAAACAAAGAAGCCGGCAACCAAAGTGGTTTTAACTATTGATTAAGATAACGTAAGGAATAGGAAATCATCTGCCATATGCAGTGATTTACAGCTGCATAAACCTATCGGTATCTACATTAAAGCTTGTTTAATATAATAATTCAATGAATATAATATTATTATTACAAAGTTTATTAACTCTCTTACCCAACTCTCGAGTGCTTAAGTTCGTGCTGTCTTTGGTCTTTATTGGTCAATGCATTGCAATGGTTGTAGAAAAATGTCAGGAGATCACGCAGAAGACCTTCTATAGATTCCGCATTCAGACGCGTTGAATCACACACAGCATCGGTTATCGGTTAAAATGGTTGATAAAAAAAATTATTCAGTGATTAATTGCTAAGCGAAGCTACGCGTAGTCTTAACTTGACGTAGGCAATATGAGCTCCTAATTTTCTTTAATTTTGTTGTGTTTTTGGCAAAACAAAGATCCATGTCTTAAACCAATATCTTTTTTTTGTTTTAAATAATTTTTAAAATATAAAATACCTATGCGATACGCTTTCACTTTAACTGTCATCATGCAATTTTGCATACACGTTTTCACATACCGAAAAAGACAGCGGATTCTTTTAATTCCCCAAAAATTAACGTTCTATGGAACTGCGGATGACGCTGCGGGGCGTAGCTAGTATTAACTATGTAATATCTATAAAGGGTAACCAGTGGGTGGTTATGAAAGTGCCCCCTGCAATGACCTCTTGCTGTATCAATTACATTATCGTTATTGGTTGAACAGTTGTTTGATCTTTACGATCATAATGACATCATCATAAATACAATAAAGATTATATCATACAGATAACCTAATGAGACGATTGACGTTAATATTTAGGTTTTTTTAATCATAAGCATGCTCGAAAATTCATCATTAAGTACCTACTATAATATTGTTTAGTATTCATTAATTAAGCCTAAAAGAAAATAACAACTAAGACGAAACAATATTTTTCACAGAGGTTTGATAACCATGCTAAATTAATTCAAATTTAGTTGAAGATACTAATGTAAGTATGTATACTAAGACTGAGACTGTAGTTCTCTGCACTAAAATACTACTCTATACACGAAGTGAAAACTTTATAAGGAAAACCCAGTTACCTTATATGCATAATGATTAATAACTATACACCGCATAATTTTAGTCGAGGTCAGAGAATTCAAGACCACACTAACCGGTGGCTTTAATTTTGTTGGCCTTGATAAAAATATCTAGACCATTTTTGGTCCAGAAACATCCAGGAGGGCTTTTCTTACGGAGTGAGATTCAATCTCACCATTTTTCGTCCTCGTTGCTCTCGTTTGATTAGTCATAGGTGTGAGATTGACCAAGATAACATATCATCTCATCTGACGCGTAGGAATAGCCCCCCAGATCGAGATTAATTCAAGTTTTAGATAAGAACTCAAATGTTTTAAGCTTCTAAAATGTTCATCTGTATTATGACTTATTACGAGTACACTAAAAGATAGGCTAAGAAGTTGTTAAGGTTAGGTTAAAATCTGGAAGTGTGGAGTGGCGACCACGAACCGGAAGACGCAGCGTGGGAAGGCCGCCCACAAGGTGGACCGACGATCTGGTGAGGGTCGCGGGAAGGCACTGGATTGCGGGCAGCGCAAGACCGCTCGTTGTGAAGATCATTGGGGGAAGCATTTGTCCAACAGTAGACGTCTTCCGGCTGAAATTACGATTGTGAAAATTACTAAAGCTTAAAATGTAGAGATCTATATTTAAATGAAACACAAAACTAAGGGCCCATTGCATAAGCTTGGGTTTCCTTTTAAACGGGAGCTGACTGCTCATCAGAGCTTAAACTCTTAATCGTCTTGCGCCACCGAGAGTTAAGGCTAACCTTGAGTTAGCACAAGAGTGACACTTCAAATTTTAACTCTGATTTATTTAGCATTTCGAATTTTACTTCGTATCTCTCGCAAGTGAGCCTAAGTATCTATGAAATTGTATAGAAAATTGAAAGCTATGTCCATGAGTTTATAGCCCAGGTAATGCTTGAATACAAAACTCGTTACCCTTGTTTTGTACTTAGAACAAAAGGTAAATAAAATATGGGCAAACCACAAAAAAAATGATACTCGTGAGATCCAAGGTAAAGATCATTGCATACACAACGTTAGCATTATAAATTTAATAAACTATAATTTGCGACCGTATAATTTACGAACATGATGGAAAATAAAAATATGAAGAATGGACTGTAAAAAACCTAGTAAAAAGTGTACCATTACACATACACATTAACTTTTATGTCTACATCTCTTCTATCTCTATCTTTTTTTTTTATTCTTTTTTTTATGGACAATAAGTCGGCGTTTGACCACCAATTCGCCTGATGTTAAGCGACGTTGTGGTCTAAGATGGAGCACGACGACCTATAAGGTACTTATTCACTCTAGCCTTGAAGTTTTGTAGAGTGAAGAAGTACAAAAACGGCAGGTGAGTGAGGCGCTACAAGTGCGCCACTGCTCAAACCCGTCTTCGGAACGGTTACACCGGACTATATCCCGAAATACGACTAGGTCATTTCACGGCATGGCTTGGTCCGGTGGGTGGTAACTATAGCAACGGCCGAAGCCTCCCACCAGAGTTTGCTATCCGGTTAGCACTGCCCGGGGACCACGTGTAGGGAATCAGAATAGAGAACACTCCTACGGACGTGGGTAGCTCAGCCCCCAACAATCTTCTCTACATATAGTTTAAAAGAAAGTCACTTTTCGTGTAAGTCTATCTCTCTCTCTCTATCTGTATATTCGCTAACTCCTAAACCACGCAACGTATTTTGATGCGATTTTCACTATCACTTAGATAATTTTAACGGCAGGTTTAAATAGGTACCGTACAAAACCGGGCGGTCGCTAGTAACTAGTAATACATTCATAAAGGTTTTCTAATTGGTAATTAATATAATAAATTTATAATGGGTAATAAAATAAAGCGATGATAGCCTAGTTGAAGAAAGCCCGCTTCTCAAGCCAGAGGGAGCGGGTTCAAAGCCAGCCGACGCACGCATCAATTTGTTCTTTGTGTGAACAAATGTGCGTATTGTGTGTCATCTGCTACATGACTGAAGCCCGGTGTATGGCGACAGGCTTGACCCCTGTCACATTTGAGACTGAATATCGTCCGACGAAGTGTGGGTGTTTACGCCTTTGCCAGCCCCTTCGGGGAAAAGGCGTGACGATAAGTAATAAAAAAGTTGAAAAAAAAAACTACTAAACTTATTTAATGTTTTTATAAATAAATATTTAATGGAAAAAACCTCAATGCTCCACATCAAGTAGTGATTTGCATAATCAACTTAATTCACTGATAAGTTTCAACGGAATGCACTGTTATTTCCGTCATTATTTTTGTTCTTTTAAAAGCTGCAGTGACCTTGCTTTGCCAAAACCGGCTTAAATTCGGTAAACGGCAAATGTGTCGAATTTCGGAGAACAGATTTGTAACGGTATTGGATGATGTCTTATAAAGAATACAAGTAAGTAAGTTATGCAGATTACACGTTTTCTGCTGGTCGTTGTTTTTTCAAGTCTTCACAGTATATAGACTTTTAAACAAGTTACATATGTACATTGTAAGCTCCAATTGTTTGTCCCATTACAATATCACATTTACATCTTAAGACTAACTAATATTATAAATGCGATAGTGCGTTTGTTCGTTTGTTTGTTTGTTTGTTTGTAACGCTTTCACGCTCTGATCATCATGAAATTTTGCAAACACGTTGTCTGAGATACAGAAAAGGACACAGGGTACTTTTTATCCCGAAAAAATAAACGGTTCCTGGGGGACCGAGGGTGAAACCGTGGGGTACAGCTAGTTATATACATTGTAAGCTCAAATTGTTTATTACATTACAATATCACATTCAAATTAATATTATAAATGCTAAAGTTTGGATGGATGGATGGATGTTTGTTACTCAATCACGCCAGGACGTCAGAACGGATCTGGATAAAATATAGCACAGAGATAAATTATAGTCTAGAATAGTACACGATACTTTTAAACCGTGGATAGCGCCGCAGGCCGCAGCTAGTCTACACTAATATTATAAAGAGGAAAGATTTGTATGCAAGTATGTTTGTAACGAATTAATTCAAAAATTACTGGTCCGATTACAAAAATTCTTAAGCTACATTATTCCTGATTGACATAGGCTATAAAAGGTTGTGGTCACTAGCCCGGCCCCACACGTCTGAGGGTGACCTTGATGAGCAAGGTCGCCCCTCTACGGAGACTCTCGCCTGACAGACACTTCCCTCCTCCCTGCGGAGGCCCTCCCGGGCTACCACCGGGGCGAGATGGTGAATGCTAGCGTGACCCTATTTCGCGGAGGACTGCTCGTGGGGGAAGATTTTAGTGGGTTCGACTCCAAGGGAAGTGCGAGGGCATTTAACTCCCGCTCAAAAAAAGGCAATAAAAGGTGAGCGAAGCCGCGGGCAAAACAGCTAGTAGTCTATAAATGTACACTGTGGACCGCTATGTCAAAAACCTGGCGCCGTAATACTCTGACACCAGCCGTGATCGGCCTTTACAATACTAGCTGTTATCCGCGACTTCATTCGCGTTTATTTAGAAAATAGTATCCAAAAACCTTCCTCGTGATTTACTGAAAAAATTATCAAATTTCATCAAGATTCTTTCAGCCGTTTTAGGCATGAGAAGCCTACAGATAGAGTTACTTTCGATTATATAATATTAGTATGTACTTATGCACTTACGAGTACTTTTTTGTTTTGTATTCTTTCCCCTACAATGTATGGGTACATAGCCTCGGAATATTATACAGTGTTTGGTCTTTTTTGATCGAGTTGTTTTAAATAAAAGAAAAAAGACAAAACACTACAACTATTCTGTGGCTATACAATGTTTATTGCTAAGGGGTTTGTCTTTAGACTCCCTCTTTCTCTTCTCCCATGCTTCAAACTATTGCTAACTTCATTTGCTCAGCAACCAAACATCGTCGTCTGCGATGGATATTGAGATATTTCACGCCTGTTTCACTTAATCAAATGATTGCACAGTCGGCAGTTGAGTCTACACCGCAGTTATAGGAAAATAGATGAAGTCTTAGGGCTACCTATTAACTATTGAAAAGTATTTCTGACTCATTAATAAAAGATAAAAAAATGCCTTTCTATACTTTTGCTTAGTTTTTTCTCGTCTCTAATTGAATCTTCATAGCTGTTCTTGATAAACATGTTAGGACAGAATATTAAATGGTCAATGAACGTAAACCAATGATGTATTTTATTGTAATCGTATAAATTTTATTAATAAATCTGTTTTAAAGATCTAGAAATGGTAAGGAATTCTAGTAGTATTTTTTACAGAATACTATCCCTCTTAGTATATACGTTGTATGACCTCGAAATCGATCGCAAAAGAAAAAACACTCTAAAACTATTCCGAGGTTATAGATACAACGTTTATTGCTATGGCAAAATATAATTTTAGATAGTTTTCATACCAAACAGATAGTACTCATGCTATCAATTTTGAGTTCGCGTATCGCTTAGACTTATAGATATACTTAAAGTCTAGTGCTTTATGGTAAACTAGCTGCGCCCCGCGGTTTCACCCGTGGTCCCACAGGAACCGTTTATTTTTTCGGGATAAAAAGTACCCTATGTCCTTTTCTGTATCCCAGACAACGTGTATGCTAAATTTCATGATGATCGGTTGATTAGTTAGGGCGTGAAAGCGTTACAAACAAACAAACAAACGACTTCACTTTCGCATTTATAATATTATTTAGGATTAGGATAGGCCTACGGCCAAAAAAGCTGTCTTCGTTGCTTCACTGGATTGCACGGCCATCTTTCTGCTAGCAATCAAGGCCATCACTTTACAGACAGTGTACCTGTACCTATGTTGTCATAAGTTTTATTGGCACTAAGTAGGACCGCTAAAATAAGCAAACTACTATTCGTAAATATTTACAAACAACAAGTGCGGATAGACTTCCTGCCTCGGTGTTCCCCAGCAATAGATACAACCTGGGTCTCTTCAAGACAAGAGTGAATAGGCGCCACATGGGCAAGCGTGCTCCATCATAGACCGCATCGTCACTTTCCATCAGTGTGTTGTGGTCAAACGTAGGCCCATTCAACTACAAAAAAAAAATAGAAAACACTATTGTCAAAAACTAAATCAACACCAATAACTATATAACCAATAGATTTTTATACAATCGATGTTTATATCTCCAATCAGTGTTAAATATCACGCACATGTCATAAAATGATTGCCATAACATTGTCGGCATGTAGCAACCGTCAGTGCAAACAGAGTGGCTCGACAACTTTCGCGGCTCGTCCCAATAATGCAAGTGAACTGTTACGTCAGCATGTCCATCTGTACATACGTCGTTTACCTACTTAAGTCTATGTTTACCAAAATTTTACGTGGCGATTATTAATCTAACCGTCTATTGTTCACATTTCAACTTATTGAAGAGCTGTCAAAAACAGACGGTTAACAAATTAATCACTTTGTCAAATTTTGGTGCACCTTGTTTTAGGCCCATGTTCACTGAACTTTAATTGGCGACTATTTATATAACCGGCAATTGTTGAACTTATTGAAGAGCTGTCAAAACAGTCGACTAAAAATGTAATCGTTTGTTTCAGTTTTAGTGAACTTTGGCATTAGTTCAACCTAAACCTCTGATCCGGATTAGAAAGGACGATGAGAGGGTCAGCGGGATTTTCTTATTGCATTTTTTTAAACTTACCTAAATAAAATTCTCGAATTGTCCTTTTTAATTCTGATACATCCTGCACAGGTAACAGAGACGTTTTCTATTATTTTTGTATGATTCTGTTATTATACTTAGGATATTATTTAGACAATTTTTTTTAGATATTTTTTTTTTTACTTTCTCTATCTGATTCACGCGCTCTCTCGATTCCTTCCTTCCATTATTATTTTTTTAATTTCGTTTAAGCTTGCGTCAAGAGCCGTGTTGGCCGAGTGGGATGGACCGCGCCTTCCGATCCGGAGGTCGTAAATTCGATCCTGGCCGAGCACTATTCAATTTTTCTCTCGTAGAAAAGTGTATAGCATTTCGTCACGCCTTTCCCCCGAGGGGGCTGACAGAGGCGTAATACAACATCAACACTTCGCCGGACGATATTCAGTCCCAAATGTGACAGGAGGCGAGCCTGTCGCCAAGTTTATGAAAAGATGTTAAAGAAAAGTTAATGGGCATTTAAATTTGACGCGGGCTCTTATGGTGAAGGGAAACATCTTGTCGTGAGAAAACCAACACGTCCTAGAAGAATAATTCTTGGACAGGTGACATTTACTAACCCGCATTGAGCCAGCGTGGAGGATAGCGCCTCAACTACACTCGACGCAGGGTAGGTCAGTGTCCCTGCAGTGGAGCGCATATAAAAAAAATAGTGATAAGGTTTGCGTTTGCCCACCCACATACTGTATGATGTTTTGCACTGTTATGGTCTAAGATTGCCTCGGTGGCTCAGTTGGTAGTGAACCTGCCTTCTGAGCTTGGGGGCGTGGGTTCGATTCCCACCTAGGGCAAACATTTATGCGATGAACATTTGTGTTTGTTCTATGTCTGGGTGATAATATGTATTTAAGTATGTATTTAAAAATATATAAGTATGTATATCAGTCTCTGGCAGCCATAGCACAAGCTTTGCTTAGTTTGGGGTCAGGCGACCGTGTGTGGAAGTGTCCCGAATTTATTTATTTATTATTATTTTATTATTTAAGATGAAGCACTTTGACCTAGAAAGTACTTATAATTTGCTAATTTTGATGACACCTATATAGCCTTTCCTCTTATTCACACTATCGTCTGATTCTTTCTCTGCAATGACTCTCTTGGTAGTTTTTTTGCAACAAAAAAGACTGGATATCTACATACACAAATGATTTAGAAATAATTACTATTCTTGATTATAAATAAGTAGATACAAGTAGTCGTGCAATCGCTTGTCTAAACACAATATTCGACCTTCAAGTTAGCTAAAATGAATTAATATTATTATTTTTGCGAGGTAGGACGTTGGTGAGTGTTGAGCAATTTAATCAGAAATAGTTTGTTTACGATTGCATTTTATGTTCTTCTTGCAAAATTCAATGGGCTTACGATAAAATTTCCGCTAGCGTCGATGTGCGTTTGTGCGTGCCTACCTAGAGTAACAACAAAATAAGGATACGTAGTACGTACTAATGTAAAAAACTGGGTGACGAATAATGAAACAATTAAACAATTTTTTTCTATGAAAACGTTTGCCTTATAATTATAACTGGCGAGCCCCAAACTAGGCGTGAAAGCCTTGGACTCTTGGGACTCTGGGATTTTTTTTCGAAGTGTACCGACTTACGTGTATTCCAACTTTGTGCTAAATCTTAAAGCAAAATTTAAATAAATATCAAAAAAATTAAATTAGTAGTTCGCTTGGAACGGAAATTTTGCATATCTACACAACCCCTCGTTCGATTGAAGTCATACACGAAATTAAAAATTCTATTGAGATAAACTGTCTGCAAAATTTTAACGAAGATTGGATCAACCCAGTCTTCGGACAAACAAATGAAAAAATTGTCCCAGAGTACTTGCCTCCTCCTTGTTTTGCACGGTAAAACATATGGTCACGCCTTTCCCCCGAAGAGTCTGGCAGAGGTTTAATACAACACCCACACTTCGCCGGACGATATTCAGTCCCGAATGTGACAGGGGGCGAGCCTGTCGCCATACACCGGGCTCCAATCATGTAGCAGATGACATACAATACGCACATATGCTCACACAATGAACAAATTGGTGCGTGCCCCCGGCTGGGTTCGAACTCGCTCCTTCTGGCTTGAGAGGCGGACCTTCTCCCAACTTGGCTGCCAACAGCAAAAAATATGTATTTTGTTCACTAATATGAAGGCACTTGGCTACAAAAATAATGATCTCTACAGTCAAACTATCCCTACTTTCCAAACTCTATTAATTTTCTAAATCCAAAAGTGTGTTTGTTGGTTTATCAGCTCTTCTCTCACGTTCCAATCGAATATTGGTCGACGTCATTTTTTTATAATTGTGAATGAAGGTTAGAGAGCGACATACTTTTATACCAGAAAATAAACTGTTCCTGTGGGGGTTTTCACGCGGACGAAACAACGGGGCGCTGCTAACAGCACAAATACCGTAGGTAGCTAATTTATACAACGTCAAAGAGTTGTTAGGTCTCCTAAACCATCTAACCCGATACTCCTAACCGGTGCATAAATACCTTAATGACATTTTGAGCTCTTAGTTTCGTTTTTATAACGTTTAAAATCTATTCACTAAATAGAATAGGTCCTAATAGAATAGCTTTGCTAATGAATAGTCAATTTTACGGCAATGATCTGTCATTATCATTAGTCGTGGCTATTCTTTTTCCTTTGAAACTCGCTATCAACGACGGTAAATAGAATACATTATAATAGAACAGTTATCTTTTATGTTCCAAAGTTGGTCATACATTTTTTTTATTCGTTTATTTGAGGCTTGCGTTTGACCACACTCTCGTCTGATGTTAAGCAATGATACGGTCTTAGCACGCTCGCATAGAAGAAGCCGATTTACTCAGAACTGAGAAGACATGCAGATTTTATGTAACAAATAGATCTAGAAATACTCGTAGTACATAAACATAGTTGCTCTATGAGACTCTTGTAGTTGTTTAACTAATAAATTATATTTATCATCTAAATAAGAACAATTTGACCGGAATTGTTACTTTAACGGAAGCGGAAGGAAGCACCCACCTATATACTATGTGACTACTGGTATTGTATGTACTTATTGTATTGTATGTAGCTACTAATGCTCTAATATGCTTCTCAGTTTCTTGCCTGTTCTTCTGGATAGTGACTCCGAACAAAGTGGTCGTTTTTTATAACTATTGACGTTTATAAGCGGATCTTGGATACCCAATAATAGGGACCTGAAAATTGGTAAATAAACATGACATTTTCTTTAGGTCTTTTTACAAAAACTTTAATTAAAACAATTTGTAAAGAATACCAATTACGGTTTTATCAATTAGGTACGAGTTTAAAATTATTGCTTATAATTATCCTTTGTAAGCAATAAATAATATTTATTATCTCTAACAAGGTGCAATTCAATGGACATTTTATATGTAATTAAGAAATAATGAATATTGGTTTATATACTCGTTAGTATGATTGTTAAGTCGGTAAGGCTAGTTTTTTTGGTAGCGCCAATTTATTTACTTAAAAATTAATTGTCATTGTTTCGATCTTAGCATATCCGTGTGTGAAGAGTGTAATTTACTACTTTACATCCATCTTTCAACAATTTGCAGGAAATCTTATTCACATTATGTGTAGGTTTAAACAACACGAATCAGTCTAACAATTATGATTTATGAAACGGGAATAGTCCGACTATAGTCGGAATAATCGACTAAATCGTACGTGAGTAATTCCCGTTTCATAAACCCTAATGTGTGAAAACCACGTCAGTTTCCATAATACAATCGAACAATGCTTGTTCAGTGCTTAGATTTGAAAACATATTTTTAGTATCCAAGTATCCGTATGTATCTCTTAACTACGTGATTATTTGAGAGTTATGTGGTGTTTTATTGACAAGTGTGTATTCCAGCCGGCCTTGCCCGCGGCGACATTCGGACTCTAGTTTTAGCTCGCGGCATGCGTGGGCGCCGAAAGATCTACTCGTGATATTTGCTGAAAACACTCGCCTCGCGCGCTTCACCGGATCACCTTACACGCGTTTTTCTCCATTTTCACAGTAAACAATGTGATTAAGTGCGAGCTACACAGTGTTTTACTAACTGTACAGTGATTGGTGCTGTGATGAACTATTTTCAGTTCTGTTTTGTGTTGTTGTACCGGTAAGCTTGCGCATCGTTGTCAATTCTTATCTTACGAATTTCTCTTTTATTTGACGGTTCTGAAAGAGAATGCTTGTTTGGTTATTGTTCGGAGAAAATTCTTCTTACATAAACAGAAAGTAAGAATAAGTCATACTTTAAAAAGTGTTATAATAATGTTTATATGGACTATGTTTCTGTTAGACTGAAAATTTAAATAGATTTGCAATAAATAGTAGTTTACTTCTCCAAGTGTCCTTACAGTGTCACATCGTGTAGATTGTTACAACATGTGTACATGTGTAGCCATATTTATTACAAAAAATACGAATTGCCCTTTTACAATTAAACGTTGGATAGCTTCTGAAAAATTATACAGAGTTTTGTCTTACATTTTCTTTTAACAATTATAAAAATAAATCAAAAAATCCCCCACACCGGTTTTCATCAACACCGATTTTCATTCTTTCCTAAATCCAAACCAACCAAAATCGGTTTATCCATTCGGGAGCTACAATGCCACAGACAGAAACACACAAACACACACACGTCAAACTTATAACACCCCATCGTTTTTGCGCCGGGGGTTAAAAATGTAAGTTGATCGAAAAAAACAAAACACTACATAACTATTCCAAGGCTACGCAACATTTATTAGTAAGGGGTTAGTGTCAATCAACTTGTGTTATAAAACTTTATTTTCTTTAAAAAATTAAGAAGTTTTGCTAATACGAGTGCAGTTGGATTTTACCATTGAAATTCTTTGATGAGTGCAAAACCTCAAGTCAGCCTTCTGAAGGCTGACTTGAGGTTTTGCACTCGTTTAGGTCGGATATTTTACTTTCAAGGTTGTCTTTTGACCTCATGAGAAATTATAACGTGTATAGTTAAAAATAGAGCTACATCATAGTTACTGAGCTGGTTGGTTTATATCATTTGCAATGTACTTGAGTAAGTGTAAAAAGATGATAAATGACATCGTCTCGCGGTCTTACTGTTTATTTTCAAGCGCTAATTTGGCGAATAAAAACTATTACTTATCTGTCCTCCTAAGGAATAGTAGCGTAGGAAGACTAGTACTATTTTTAACTAACATTATTGTTTTCGCTAATTTTGCATCAAGATCGCTTCAGTAATTAAAAGTATTAAAAGCCCTTGTACTGCCGAAAGATATTTTATTTTTAATATTCAGTAAGCTTGTGCGTTTTTTGTTTTTTCACTTTTACACACTTATTATTTAATCGATCATCATGAAATTTGTGTGTATACACAAAATTTGTGAAACCATGAAATTTTGAGTGTTTACACAAAATTTCAATTCGTTGTCAATAGTACAAAAAAAAATAGGGTAGGTTAGACGGTTCTTGTTGGATAGCGGGTGAAACCGCGGGGCGCAGCTAGTTTACAACATTAGCGGGAGTGTGATATGAGTGTTATACAATTTACGTGTAGCTATAGGTATAGGTATGTGCAGTGTAAATTTACGTGTTTACTGAGCAAATGTTCTGCAAGACATGTCTGTATGACGATGCCACGTTCTTACTAAGTAGGTATATCCTGTCCTGAAAAATTATTTAAAATGCTTAAGTAACACTATCGAAAATTTTTATATAACTAGTTATTGGCAATAGGTGGTTATTTTACATTTTATAAGTGTTGTGGTCACAAACAACTCTAAAAACTGATCGAAATCGGAACAGTTTCAGTGTTTTTCGTAATAATAATAAATACATTAATGGATTATAGTCGCAGGTTAAAGTTAAATGACATGGTAAGTAGGTCCTGCTAATTTAATTTTTGTGTTGCGCAGAATTAAAATAACGGTTTCCAATCTTAGCAACGCTTACCTACTAAGTACAAGTAAGAAAATAAATTTGTGTTTCCAGTTACCACCATAAAATTATGTAGAATGTTACTCGCGGTCACAGTGTAGCCTATGTGCTATTCCAGACTGTAATCTATCTCTACACCAAATTTCATCCAGATCCGTTCCGCCGTTCTGGCGTGATTGAGTAACAAACATCCATCCCTACCCGAACTCTCGCAGTATTACTTAGTAGCTGCGCCCCGCGGTTTCACCCGCGGTCGAAAAGTATCCTATGTGCTATTCTAGACTATAATCTATCTCTGTGCCAAATTTCATCCAGATCTTTTCAGCCGTTCTGGCGTGAAAGAGTAACAAACATCCATCCATCCATCCATCCATTCTTACAAACTTTCGCGTTTATAATATTAGTAGGAAGTAGGATAGGATAACATTAATGTGATGAACTGTACTAACCAGTATCTACATTTAGAATGATTGGAATGTTTGTTTTTGTTTATTTGTTTGTTTGTGCTTGCATGTTTAAGTCCTGTCAGTGGCTAAACAATTTTGTACTCTACTCCATCACAAACATTTTTCATAAGCATATTTTCTTTCTTTTCAGTCTTTTTCATCTACTGTGTAAGTTGCTGAGAATATCTCAACTTCCTAACTTGATAATTATTATAAATGCGATAGTGAGTTTGTTTGTTTGTTACGGTCTCACGCCTCAGCTACTCAACCGATCAACGTGATTTTTTTCATACACGCTGCCAGAAGTACGGAAAAGGGCATAGTGTACTTGTCATCCCGTAAAAATCCGCTAATTTTTACTGTCCTGTGGGACTATACTATATAGTGAAACCGCGGGGCGCAGCTAGTTAATTTTTAGACTGAAAATTATCTAATGAGTTCCAAAATTAGGTATCTAATTACGGACATTATTGCAACTATATGCTAAGTTACGAGTACCTACACATAATATTAATAATAACTGGTAGTGACTTACAAGGCTATCAATATGTCTGATCATTATCACTTGATCACTTTTACTATTAACTTTTATTAGTACTATCAAAAAATTACAAATATAAACCTACTTCAATCGAACTAATCAAGAATTACTTAGTAAATTACAGCCCAACTCTGCACATGAGTAAATCGATTCGTCGCTATCGGAATGTTAATGACATTAGAGTGACATTTTTGTCGTATAAAAACACGTAATGATGCACATAACACGTGTTTTGCAATTGCTAGGTGACGGACCCGCCAGACCTGTCTCCGACCTTGGTCTGTAACCGGTGCCGGTGGCGGTGCTTTTATGTCTTGGAAACTTCACAAATAGGTACTTAAGTATATTAAATATACTTAAATAAATACGTTCCTAGTAACCCACAAATTTTGTGGGTTACTAGGAACGTATTTCAGTACTTGGATAGTTTTAAGCGGTCTCATTTTTTCTGAAGGCTCTTGCGAACCCTTTAAGTTCGCATTAGCTAAAGGTTTTCTATTGTCATTTCAAAAGTACTGATGAATCTTAATAGATATTTACAGACAGACAAATTTGTCAGTCACCGCATAGCTGCCATTTCAACATTTTCTCAATAATTTTCCCTTGTAGGTAGGTATAGTTTATGATGTAGGCAACCTCCATAAACGAAGGGATTTTTGATTTACTTTGACTATTCAAAAAAAATCTGTCCAAAGTGACCCCAAGTGTGGATATTTTTCATAGATATATTCTTTCTTGCTGGAAGCGTTTTTAAAAGAAAACTAAGACATTGCGGAAGGGGGTTTTAGCCATTTTCTTTGCACATGTCAAATTTCATTACAATCTATTGAATATAGTTTCAAAGAAATTCGACAAGGACCTTTGTATTGAAATTTCAGAACTCTGATGCGATTTAAGTGAGCGGTATCGGAATCGGCCTTAGTTTGATACTGAAAGCCAATTCTCTAAATTTTACGTTTAATGAACTTTCAAATTGCATTAGTGAAACATAAAAGAGGTTCTAAGTTATAAAATGCTTTAACATTATTCTAGACGCCCTCCCTAATGTATTTATAAATATGACACATTTATGGTCTGAAATCACGAAAATAAATCAAATCTACTTTACATTTCGTTGCGTGAAAAACACTTGATTTGTTTTACTATTAAGTACTATGAGCTCCTTATAACTTACTCGTTTATCCTTGAATTATAACAATGTATTGAGTCCGTAACAAAGATATCTAATAATACATTAATAACATAACAGTAAGTTTTAACATACTTACAAGCTAGTTAAATGTTTTCGACCTTCGGCGTGGTCATTGTTTGCCAACAAATATGATCTGTATTTTAATTTCGGTTTGATTATGTATTGCGGTCAATGTTTCGTTGAATACCCCAAAGTATTTGACCTCTAGGTTTTGTTAGTTGTATTTTATTTTTAATATTAATGGTCAGTTTTTTAGGAACCTGCTCTAAACTATTCCACGACTGCGCAGGAGTTGAAATTCTACTTTTGATAATTTATGTCTTTTTGCAGTACTCCGTCTACGTGTTTTATATATTTACCAGCTGCGCCCTGTGTTACTACTTGCGGTTAAAAAGTTATATGTGCTATTCTAGACTACTTCCTGCCAAATTTCATCCAGATCTGTTCAGCCGTTCGGGTGTGATTGTGTAACAAAGATGCATACATCTTTCTATCCATCCAAACTTCCGCATTTAGCTTTAATATTTGGTGACAAGTGAGACAAGTAGGATTTTAAGTCATTTTTATGAATTAACGAAGAAACAATAATTATTATTCTTTATGTTGTATGTAATAATAATGCACCTACGGCAAATTAATTTAAATAATAATTCCTAACACACGGTCGGGCGACACCAAACTAAGCAAAGCTTGTACTAAGTCTACCAGATATATAATATGCGTACATACATAATTATTTGTTTTTAAATACATTCTTAAATAATAACCAGACACAGAACCAACACAAATGTTAATTACATGAATGTGGAAAACACTCATGCGATGAACATTTGTGTTTGTTCACATGAATGTTTACCCCAGGTGGAAATAGAACCCATGTCCCCAAGCTCAGAAAACAGGTTCACTATCATGAGCTACCGAAGCAGTCGAAAATGTAATCAAAGTCTTTACTTGCGAATTCTCTTAACTGACTCTTACTTAACATTTCATTTTCATGTTTTTAATGCCGTCGAATAGAGTTGTAGAGTCGCCGCATCCCAAGCCCCAACTTCCAGTTCGCGACAGTGTTTTAATTTATTTGCGTATTTCCGTGTACCTAAGTATCTCAAAGGAGTGCTGGGGCAATTAGCAGGCAAGTTTCGAGGACTGTCAGTACGAAGTATTACGAAGTTTCTATTTGATTTTGAACGTTTTTCGCTCTAATGACCAGCGGCCTCCCTTAATGGCGCGCTGATGGCTCGGCACTTATTGACATTCAGTACTGGATATTAATATTTATTGTCGATGCCATTTTCATATTTCGCCTGTAATTTGATGGGGTCAATATTGCGGGTGGAGTCGTAAATTGTAGTAGGTTTATGAGTTGGTTGTTTACATGAAGGCTCTGGAAACTACTCAGGCTTGCTTTAGGGTAGTATAATTTTGATTTAGTTGACCTCTTCGTTTAATCTGTAGTAGTTAATGAACATGCTTGAAGGTTGGTTCTCTTCATCTACATTCTGTATCTCTAAAATATTGTTCTTGTTTTGCAGGCACTTGGGTGCGGCAGTATATTTTTGCTGTGGGTAAGTTCAACAACACATTTTGCCTACACATTACTTCCTCTTCCTAGATTATAATTATTATTGAAACTGCTATTTATCTGTTGCTCACAAACGACACGTAATTTGAACGGTTAATTTGAGATATAAAATAACTTTCAGCGCCGAAACTAAAGTAATAATAAATATCTACAGTCCTAAATGTTAGAAATTTCAAAAGTTTCATGGGTAGACAGAACATCAAAGATTTTGGTCTGCCTATTAGTTCGACGTAAGGCAAAATAATACAATGTAGTACTAATTTACTTATCATAAACGCGGATGTGATAGTAACCAATCAGGCCAGTAAGTAGCATCACTCAGCGACAATGGCTGACTGACACCTCACACGGCCTGACCCAAAGACTCACTTTGCAATACCTACCTACTAACTTTCGATTTCTGAATGCCATCGGACCTATATTGGCTGTGGGTTTAACTTTCTAGTTTGCACTGCGACAATATCCTTAACATATCGTCACGTGTTTCCCCCGAGGATGCTGGCAGAGGATACAACATCCACACTTCGCCGAACGATGTTCAGTCCCAAATGTGACAGGGGGCGAGCCTGTCGCCATACACCGGACTCCAGTCATGTAGCAGATGACATAAAATACGCACAAAATTATATTCACACAATGAAAAAATTGGGGCGTGCCGTCGGCTGGGTTTGAACCCGCTCCCTCTGGCTTGAGAGGCGGGCCTTCTCCAACTAGGCTATCATCGCTTCATAATTCAATATCCTTAGAGGTTGCATTTTGTTGGTTTAACTCTGGATTCTATTAGCATTTGCTGAAAGGCAATAAATTTACCTTTTACTTACATAAGAAGATATACGACGATTAAAGCTGACAAGAAGGTTATTGAATTGATCTATTATTCACCTTATAAATAAATAAAAAGTTAACAAATAGAGCAATAATTTACATTGAATTATGTGCTTTTCAATACAAATAGGTATTATTAAGGACGACAAAGAAACTACTTTAGACACGTGTAGTACGAGTACAATGCTGTACCTGTGCAAGCAGGGAAAGTTGACAATCACACGAATGACTGCACCATTGCACCATGAAAACACATGGCTTTCTATGGTGCAATGACTGTACAGTCACAGAATACCCATCAGTAGCAAGTGTACGAAGTACACTTAATACCTGTGTGTTTTGCAAGTGCGTGTCATCCTCACCATCATCAGCTCAGTAGCATTATGTTAGCAGTAGCCAATAAGCTCTGCGCCATCTGCGCTTGCCTATAGCCCAGTACACCGTATAGGCCTCAGTGGCCAACAGCATTAGCCATTAAAAAAAGCAATATCCAATTGTAAAAGAGGGATTTATAAAGAATATTAAAAAGGATTTGGTATTAGTAAAATTGTAACAACACAGCCTAAACTAAGATGTAGAAATTTGAAGTTTTGCACAGTAGTTGCCTAAAAGATATCGCAAATAGCCACAATAATGAACAGAACATACCTACTAACAATATTTTAGAATGTGTTATATCTTCTATGAGGGTAAATACTTACATAGATAACGATGCGAAGCTGAAACATCAAGAAGCACCAGAAAGTACAGTGAAAGTTCTGGATGTAGTTGGTGGAGTTGCGGATATAATTAACGCTTGAACTACCTAATTAAAATTTATTCCACAAAGATTTTCAAGCCGATTTCGCTTAAAACGATGATATTGTTCGTCCAATGCCGGCCTCACATTTGTTTAACTTTGCGTCCAAGCTTGACTTTAATTTGAAACTAATTACTGCGTGACACATTGTTTTCAATATGAACGTTGTGTCCAAAGAATGATACATTGGTGTCTTGGCCTCAAGATCTAGATTGGTTCAAATGTTATGACCGCTGTATTAGGCAGAGAAAATCTGTGTCGAAAAAATCGTTTTAGGCTGTTATATAGTCAAACATAAACACGGATGTAGATTAAGTGTACTATGTATTTCGATCCATTTATTTTCACTTTCTGTCTAGTTACTGACTAACTGCTGATTCCAATGGATTCGTTGCATGACCGTTCAGTCAATTTATTACACTTAAAACGCATTTTATTTATTTGGGCGCGATCAAACTTTAAGAGCACTTTCACCTAATCTTAAATTATATTGTATAATATTTAAACTCGATTGCGGCATATTACATAATATAGCTATATCTAGGTAAATAAATTTTATTTTCTTTTGTAACCTAAATAACATTGGACCTAAGTATTTTTACCAGACTGCGCAAAGAGGGTTTGGTTTTTCGTGTGTATGTATGTACGTATGTGGGTATGTGAGTATGCATGAGATTTCTTTGGCACGGCCTACAGCCTAAACAGCTTGCTGGATTTAGACAAGTGAGGTGTCATTTAAATCGTCCTGATAGTGGAAGTGACATAAGGTACATTTTAGTTATAATAATCAGGAGTGTCAGACTACTTAAAATCGGGTTTTTGTATATCTTTTAATATTGTTACTTGTTTTAAAAATTAGTTACAAACTATCAAATATCTCGTCTTCTCTGGAAACGATCCAGTTCTTTTTTAAATACCAACAGAACCTGGCCCAACAGAAAAGCAGCGCTGGTTGTGTACAATCAGCAACATGCTGAGTTGGGACCGGTTCTGTGACAATGTGCTTGTATTTGTATTTTGTGTATTTAATATTTGTCTTCTTCTTCTATGTACATTGTCACAATAAAAGTATTCTGATTCTGATTCTGAAATATCTTCTCATTTTTTACCCATAAGAGTTGTTGTGTCTGACACATACATCCTGTTCCTATTTTTTTTTTCAGGAACAGTACCGTGAAAACGGAATGTAATGTAAACGTACATGTAAATTATCTTCCTAATCAGTACACGAACTTATTGTTACCTAAATCTTGGTTCACGCACTATTTCCAATGATGTAACTTGGCAACACAGAATAAACGTAGTTTGTATGGAGGACTCTACTGATTCTAAAGCAAAGTAAAGATCGCGTGTCTGTGTTATGTTAGCTTATGTTCCGCTTCCGAAGATGCAACAGTTTTTTCTACAATAGAACTGAGCGTGTGAACAAACATCGCCTATAATTTATTGCAACGCTAATTTGGTATTCATAGCGCTGTTGTAGATATAGCCATTGTTTTCCCAAACATTTTGAACACTGAACAAATTAGAAATCTGAAAGCAATCGATGTTCTAGTTTTTAAATTCAAATTATCCTATATTGATGATTCATATTATTAGTTTCTATGGAAAATTTATCGAGATTTGTTCATTTAAAACTTAAGAAACGAAAAAACATACACAAATAGTGATATAAATAAAATACTCGGTACATTTTTGCACACACGGTCGTCGGACCCCAAGCTAATCAAAGCTTGTACGATGGCTGCTAGGGACTGATATGATTTACAAATAAACATACATGTTTTAATATATTCTACATAGAATAGACAAAGCCATAAAGCATGTTTACTTTTGCATACATAAATCATTGGTATGATAATATTTTAATAGGCGACCAGATTCTTTGGTTGGGTGCCAATAACTGATTCGTTGTTGAGAGGGAGGTGCGCATCTAATTGGTGTTATGAATTATCTGAAACGTCACTGTGAAATCATGATTAACCGCCGCAAAACTATCACTAAGGACTAGGTAAATTTCCATAGGTTTTTTTTTATTACCCGCCAACCTGCCTGATGACAAGCAGTGATACGGCCTACGATGGAGCACGCTTGCCTAGAAGAAACCGATTCACTCGAGACTTGAAGACACCCAGATTATTAATGTCAGGACTACACACACACACACACACACTATGTTCTATTCTCTATTTTAGTAGTGATAGCTTACGTCTCTGATTGCGCAGCGATACCTATCTATTGTTAAAGTTATCGTTACTTATATCAGCGAAGCGATCATAGCCTAGTTGAAGAAGGCTCGCCTCTCAAGCCAGAGGGAGCGGATTCGATCCCAGCCGTGAACTTAGTGAACTTATATTTTTATGTACATATTTCATGTCATATTTATGCTACAAAACTGCGGAGCCCGGTGGTTGGCGGCAGGCTCGCCTCCAGTCACATTTGATATCGTTTCGCGAAGTTTGAGTGTTGCACTCTACCAGTCCCTTCGGGGGAAAGGTGTGACAATATGTCATGTTTATGTTGTGTGTTACTTATATCAACAACAACTCGACGACCAAATAAAAGTGTATTACAATTCTGTTCTGTGATCAAGGCAAGAAAAATAGGCGTGGCTCAAATTTCTTACGAAAATAAACAAAAGAGACAAAAATAGTAAGCTAATTTGTGGCAATGAATATATTCCCTTGTCAGTAAGAATTATAGCAACAGGGCGACGACACCTGTAGGAGCTCGTGCCAAATCACCAGGTATTCGTACATTAAGGCACAGATACACTAGTTTTAAGAATTCTTTTGAATGCTATAGGTTTTGTTTGAATGACGTGCTTTTTTTCGAAAACAAGCAATCTACCAAGCATTCAGTCAAACCAAGAAATAGCTAAACGTTTGACGATTGAGACCTTGCTGCGAAATAGGTTTTAAAGAATTAACTTTAATACTTCCAAGAGTTACATAAAACCACTCAAATATTACCGAAGCGAATGTTCGGGTGTGTATATGTTTATGTACCTACGTTTGTTGCCACTCGAACTTCATAAAGGCTGAAATTTTGATAAATTTTGTATGGAGGTATACACCAACTCATCTGATGTGAAGTGAAGGCCTAAGGTGAACCACGAAAATCTAGAAGGTACCATGAACCTTGAAGTATCCTCATGTAATGTCACAACTAATGTTTATCGTTCGTCTTGATTAATAGAACTCTCTCGTGTATCGGCGCCTCTAGGTAACTCTAGGTAGGTAGATAAACAGCTTAGGGCTGTTACGAATAGTTTATCTGCAATCTATTCCAATATACGTCTTTTACCACAATTTCTTTTAGCGTACTTTTCAGACAGTAGACGTAGCATCTTAACAAGACTGCCAGGATTTAACACTACGGTGAAGTTTTCACTATGAAATAGCAATATGAATTTATTTACTTATTTCAAAAGGAAATTAACGATGAATTAGTCTATATGTTAATAATTACCTTTCTGTCGTTCGCCGCCCCTAAATATAAGCATAACACGTCGTTACAACACTAATATAGGACAGTTATACACTGTCATTGTCAGAAGCGATTGTGGAGAGGCGTGTCGAGTCCCGCAGCGGTCTAATTCGAGGGGACAACCTATAATAATTGAACGTTTCCGTTACTTATTATTCTGTTAGATGTTTGGCAGTTGGAATTGTTGTTTAGCTGGGTTGCCAGTAATTATGTTGTAAGAGTACATTACCTATATAGGCTTTTTAATGTTTTTTTACCCGACTGCCAGGAAGGGTTATGTTTTTCGCGCGTATATTGTATGTGTTTCTAAATTTATTTATTACCTCGTATCTTCCAAACGGGTGGATGGATTTCGAACGTTAAGGTATTGTTAAATTCGTCATAAAAACCCATGTGTCCATATACAAATAAATGTGCAGTCGGGTTTTTGATTTTTGTTAGACCCAATTGTTTTGTAAAATTATTTGAGTCAAAAATAGAATGAGTACTAACCCATTACTGTGATTTACTACACGTGATTTACTGTTTCGTCTTGCTTCTTCACAGGTTTTATTAATGAGTTCTATCATAGTATTAGGTACCTATAAATGTCTATTAAATCAAAATAATTGAAATACATTTACGTAACTTGTGGTTATTCATGGAGTTCTTTCAAAAGTAATGGCCTCTTGGTAGGCTTCTTCCAATTAATCAGAAAATTGAATATTTAACACAGCTATTATTTTTGTTACAACATTTTTCTGCCAGATGCTTCAGTCATTTTGAATAGATTTTTCACATAACTGGAGTCCTAAAGTTTAAATTTTGTCTATTTATTGGGTTGAACGGATCGTAGCACTTACTACACGAAGAGTTCATTGTCTCATTATTACTTTTAAGAGACAAGCCCAATAAATTCCCAATAGAATATTATCTGTTCTTTTTTGGTTAGACATACTTTTACATGAAATGACTAACAATGAAATTGCAAAGAACAATCAGGTATTTCATAGAACAAATATCAACGAATTTAACACATACACTCCTTTCAAATTAGGAGTTCCTTTCATGTTAGAGTAATTTCGGCTTTGAAATATAGATCTATGAACAAACAAATATAGGTGCATGGCTACTCAAAGTTAATAGATATATCACAGTTTCACGTAACCTTGTAGGTTTACCCTATTTATCTATGTACTAAAGTACTACTATTATCTATTTAGAGCTGAACATACCATTCAATCGAGTAGGTGTACATCTATAGGTACTAATAACGATTTATGTAGACTCTTATTGTTACATTTAGACTTACAAATGATACAATACAAAAATGTGCCGTGAAGCGTAAATAACCTACAACAACACAGTCGTTGACGAAAATCAGGCGTGGAAATAGGATATTTAAAATTTTTAACATGTATGTCTATACAGTGTTTCTACGGATGCGAAAAAAATTTACGACAAATATGTACATTTTAGTAAAATGACATACCTATTTTAAAATATTATTTTTATTTTTATTTGAATCACATCAGACATTACTCGTATCTTTTAAGTTTTACCGAATTTGAAGATGCAATTTTGAAGGGGAGTTTTAGAATGTTATTTTGAATGTGAATTGTGATTTGGAATACCTTTCAAATTTGAAGGAAAAAACACCTTTCTAAGGGTGGAAAGACAGATGTACTCGTATATGTATTTTTTTATTTCCAAGTCTGCTTTTTGGAAAAAATTGTGAGTACTTATTATAAGAGCGTAAATTCTTAACTAAGACATGGCTCATACACTGTTTATACTTCTGTAAATAAATTGTATAATTTGGAATTCTGGATTAATCGACCAAGCGAGCGTTAGCCAGCGATATGAGTCTCTGTTTCAGCTTCGACAAAAATGCTTTGGTTTTTTTTTTTTTTTTTATGTACAATAGGTCGGCGTTTGACCACCAACTCGCCTGATGTTAAGCGACGTTGTGGTCTAAGATGGAGCACGACGACCTATAAAGGTACTTATTCACTCTAGCCTTGGAGCTTTATAGAATGAAGAAGTACAAAGACGGCAGTTGAGTGAGACGCTACAAGTGCGCTACTGCTCAGACCCATCTTCGGAACGGTTACACCGGACTACATCCCGAAACACGACTAGGTCATTTCACGACATGGCTTGGTCCGGTGGGTGGTAACTAGCCTCGGCCGAAGCCTCCCACCAGAGTTTGCTACCCGGTTAGCACTACCCGGGGACCACGTGTAGGGAATCAGAATAGAGTACACTCCTACGGACGTGGGTAGCTCAGCCCCCAAAATTTGTAAGGTTTGTCCGATTTCTGTCCGGATCTCAGTCCAGTGGCCCTATTCGGAGATTTGAGATTTTCATCTCACGTTTTTTCGTCCTTGTTGCTCTCGCTTGAAAAGTCATAGGTGTGAGAGTGACCAAGATAAAATCTCATCTAATCTCACGCGTAGGAATAGCCCTCCTGATCTCTGACTGGATCCCCGTTAGGATCTTTGGCTTCCTCTACTGGTCACATTCCTCAACCTATACTTTTTTGAAATAAAAAGATGTATGTATATAGGTACCTGTACCTGTATCTGTTATGCCTAGCCATGATAGCCTAGTTGGAGAAGCCTAGCCTCTCAAGCCAGAGGGAGCGGGTTCGAACCCAGCCGAAGACACGCACCAATCTGTTCATTGTGTGAACATATGTGCGTATAGTATGTCATCAGCAGATACCGGGCGTAATGGATGGATGACGTAACTGGAGCCGGGTGTATGGCGACAGGCTCACCCCCTGTCACATTTGGGACTGAATATCGTGCGGCGAAGTGTGGGTGTTGTATTATATTTCTGCCAGCCCCTTTAGAGGAAAGGCGTGACGATATGTTATGTAGGTAGGTACCTGTTATGAAATGCACATTTTATTCTCAGTCCACCGATATCATTACTCTACGGTGCACGATCAAAATATAGCTATTTCTCTAGCGTTGTTATTCCGCCATTGTACCGAGATTTCTTTGTTTATTCTGTAACTCTAGGTCAAGAACTGGCGATAGAGCGATTTGGCTGTGCGCCATTCTTCAGTACCTGCTGTTCGCTGTAATGTCCCATTTTCATGTTCGAAATTGTGTGAAAACTATAGATAGGTACTTACTGACTGTAAGCGAGAATGTGCGAGAGAACACATACTTCTACGTATGTAGAAAGTGTAAAGCTATCCTACTACAATTATGTAATAAGTACTCGTAAGTTTATTTGGATGTATGTTACTCAAACACCTAAAATCGGATTTGGCTGAATTTAGGTATTAAAGCTTATACCCTGAATGAAACTTAGGCTATTTAACTAAAAAAAATAATTAATCTTATAGGATACGAGTAACAGGCATAATCGCGAACGCAGCTAATTAGATAAAATTCTGTGCTAAATCACGGTACTTGTGTAACTTTCATGGTTTCATGGCTAATTGAGCTGTAACGTAATTGTCTAAGTTTCAAAATTCAAACCAGATAATAACCATAGCCGGTTAAATCTAGGCTCTAGGTATGACAATTTAATAATATCTTTCAAAAATTTCCTAATTTAACAACTTTGAACTCTAGTGTCTAACTGTTAGTGAATTGATTACGTAAAAGGTGGTAAAATATTCCGTTCAAATACTACGACAAGCTGTCAAGTACCTGTTTGTGGTGCTAACAATTATACTTACCTAGCCTCAGTGCCGGATTAAGTAAGCGGGCCCGTAATAAATGTGAACAGGGGGCCCCTGAGTGTTGGTTTCCCGTCAAAACTTGCCATTTTTCCTAGAAGTATGTATGTATGTAAGTATGTTTTGGCAATAATGGTCAGCGCTTTTTTCCACATTAAGGAGAATTTGGTGCCGCATATCTGCTCTGAGAAAAGTTATTAGATGTTGGGTTAGTTGTGTGTTTTGTAGTTTATTGCCTGTGGCCCCAAGACGCGGGGCCCGTATTCTTGCTACCTCCTGCTACTTGGCTAATCCGGCACTGTCTATACCCTGTAATGGCGCCGGGTCCTGTAGGCGTCGGTTTCATAAGCCATTAGCGCTTGACCGTACAGAAACGAGTTTTATTTAGATTTGTTAGATTTGGAACAACAGGTCGTTATTATAACTAGATATTTCTTAGTACATACATTCAATATTATGCATTCATGTGTTGAAACTTCAGACTTGTTTATTATGGTACAGAACACCAAAAATGGCCCGCCGATAATTATGATTTGAACCCGCGAGCGAAAGATATTTTATTTTTTCTAAGTTTGTTTTATTTTGTATTTTTAGTGTACAATAAAGATGTATTGTATTGTATTAATCCCTATAGACCAATAGATAGTTGTATTACTAACTAGATTTTACTAGATCAACTTTTACTGACCTTTGAAATCGTAAACTTTTGTTAGAATTATCGAACTACTTACCTACCTAAAATATTTATTGCAATCATTGATTTATTCTATCTCAATGATTGCAATCAATCCCGAAGTACGATGACATTCTATCGCAATATTTAGACAAATCGTTGGTTTACTTGCTGTTGCATCAATTGGTTCAATCATTGGTTCTAATAAGTACTGGGGGCCAACCATGAAATCTGATTGCCATGATGGTCACGTTGTGTTTTCGACGCTGCGCGACCATGGACCTTATTGCGCGGCGATACGATTCGCGGTCGCACAGCGTCGGAAACATACTCGTAACGTGAACATCATGGCAATAAGATGTCATGATAGGCCCCCGTCCAGTTGTATTGACCAGCTTATAATTCTCAGAATGTCTCTCTCACGTATTTTTATTTATTTATTTTATTTTATGTAGAATAGGTCGGCGTTTGACCACTAACTCGCCTGATGTTAAGCGACGTTGTGGTCTGAGATGGAGCACGACGACCTATAAGGTACTTATTCACTCTAGCGTTGAAGTTTTGTAGAGTGAAGAGGTACAAAGACGGCAGTTGAGTGAGGTGCTACAAGTGCGCTACTGCTCAGACTCGTCTTCGGAACGATTACACCGGACCACATCCCGAAACACGACTAGGTAATTTCACGTATTCCTCTTTTTATGTACATTGCATTGTCTATGTACCAGGAACATCTAATTTTGAATATCTATCTCTATTTCTCTACTTTCTACAAAGTATAAAACAAAGTCGTTTTCGCAAGGTCTGTCTGTTTCTATGTTTGTATATCCGCTAACTCCTCCTAAAGCACGCAATGGATTTTGATGCGGTTTTACCATCAGTTATGTAATTTGTCACCATATGTTTATACCAAGGTACCGCATGCAAAGCTGGGGCAGGTCGCTAGTAAGTAAGAGTATTGACGTAAACAAAATCTCAGGAAAATAAACCGCTTCTTTAACTAGTTTTTGTTTTGAATGTTATTCTAGTGTTGTTATTTACGACAATATTTCGTTTGAAAACAGCTGGACGCATATTAGCTTCACTAACTATGAATAATTGATCATGCAGGCTGGTTTTAACTTAAATTGGAAGGAAATTGAAGCATAAAAACCATAATCGCGCCAACACTGCAAAACACGTCGTCTAGTGTACGTGTCATTTAAGTTTTTTAATTTATTTGGACATGTATGTTAGTCTGTAAGGTATTTATTTGCTATGGGCCTCTGTAACTTGCATTGTATACAAGTTATATTGCCTGAAATAAATCAATAATAATTATTATTATAGTAACATCTTAAAAATAAAATTCGCCGGTATATTTATCGATTAGGCTCACAGTTTGCTTAGATACGAAAAATCCTAACTTTTTGAGTAGTCATGCAAATTTTGTATCCAAGTCATTTCTAGGGTATTATACAAGTAGGTACCTACCACTACCTCCTACTACTACTACTACTCCTACCTACTACTACCTATACCTAGGTACTTACCTACATGATTTTGGTGAAAAACATTGGAAAGTCGAAAGAATAGAAAATACCCCATTAACAAAACAAAACAAGTAGCAACAACACACAGTCTACTTTTCCCAAATCTCAATGCAATTAAATAAAATCGTGACCAGCAAAGGAAAGAGCTTTCGTTCCGATTGTTTACACCCGAAATATCGTCGTGATGTCGATAGAGATCTCTTACATTACATGTGCACATCCGTGAAACTAGAAGCGACATTACGTAGACTGAGAGCCAACGGGAAAAACATCACATCACAGTTCACACGAATGCTTTAAAAACCTACCTAATTCCGAAAGTTTGTATCCTTAACAAATGACTACCAGTTTCTATGTCTAAGCTAACGTTGTTAGAGTTGTCAAGCATTTGAATTAGCCCACAATACAATTAGAGAGGCATATGAAACATTTCTAACCATAACCTGTCTTATTCATAACGTAAGTAATTTATCTACGCTCATCCATTCTTTGAAGTCAGATCATGTCATTCTTTGAGACTTCTTTTAAAATAGTTTTTAAATAGTTAGGGGGCTGAGCTACCCACGTCCGTAGGAGTGTACTCTATTCTGATTCCCTACACGTGGTCCCCGGGTAGTGCTAACCGGGTAGCAAACTCTGGTGGGAGGCTTCGGCCGTGGCTAGTTACCACCCACCGGACCAAGCCATGTCGTGAAATGACCTAGTCGTGTTTCGGGATGTAGTCCGGTGTAACCGTTCCGAAGACGGGTCTGAGCAGTAGCGCACTTGTAGCGCCTCACTCAACTGCCGTCTTTGTACTTCTTCACTCTAAACTTCAAGGCTAGAGTGAATAAGTACCTTATAGGTCGTCGTGCTCCACCTTAGACCACAACGTCGCTTAACATCAGGCGAGTTGGTGGTCAAACGCCGACCTATTCTACATAAAAAAAAAAAAAAAAAAGTTGGTATTTAAAGTTGTACAGACCTAATTTTTCTGTACGTCTTAAGTCGCTTGATCTCAGGCTATGTGTAGGTACCCAAATTAGTATTCAGCTCGTGCGTGGAACAGTCTCTTCCCGCTTTATTAACACTGACACACTTGTATACTAACTAACAACAGCTACATAAATTGAAGTGGGTTTATAATGCACGTTTTACCTTATGACTTAGGTAGGTACGTCTAGCAATTCACGTGTCACGTTGATTCTAAAAGCGAACGCATGAGCTATTGTTTCGACCAAATGCTCTCGCTCAATATGGTCTCATTGTGCGGTTAAGTTCGTGTAGAAGCTAAAGACGCGACTGGTCGAAAAATTATGTGGATGGAAAACTTTAAATATCCTAGCATTTCTGATACACTTTTTTAAATGCGTTTTTTTCTTAAAGGCGTAGATGTTTCCAAAATAGTTTAAGCCGACCCACACCTTCAGTTTTAACTGCACTGTTTGAACTGTACACTTTAACTATTCAGTTAAATTTTAGTGTGAAGACAAAACTGGCTACATTCACACATTGATTTGAAATCGAGACATTCTGAAATCCAAAGTTTTCAGAACGCATTGTTTTGCAATATTGCTTTGTTTCAAATAAGGTATGCGAAATTGATATCTCTGTTTTACGCCACCTTATAAAAGACTGAACCTACGCATTGTCTCTAAAAAACGAGAGTTGGCAAAACTGAAGGTTTATTAGTGCTAATTTATGAGCCTCTAACAAATGTGACTTTGATCCGATTGCAGCAGGCCCACTTTTGTTACTCTAACCAAATAATAGGCACGTAGAGTATTGTGTAACATCAATGTCACCCGTTCGCACATTGACCACAGCTAATAACCATGCTCATGTCCTACCTATAGACCTTGTTATTCGGAACGCTCGTACAAGTCTTGGTTATTTATTTACTCGCATAGCTACTTAAATTCAGGTGAGTTGGCGGTCAAACATAATTCAAGTTTGAACAAATAATTTTTATAATTATATTTCATAATTACCTACTACCTAAAAATAGAGCAAACAACTTAAATCGTCTTAGCTGTTACACTTAAGTCTTAGCTGATGTACACGAGTATTTTTTTCAGGTGAAGTATATACTTATATTTTTAATTGTAGAAAAAAATATGAGACCTCGCCATAAATCATGCACATCATTTTCCAAAGTCGGTTTATAAGTTTGAGATCTTAGTCAGAACTTACCTCGTTAAAAAAAAACTCAGATTATAATGATTAAAACCTACTTAGGAAAACATTACATTATGTGAAGGAACTTAATAATCCATTAAATACATTGATAAAGTGCCTAATTACACAAACTAATTGAACAGTAACTTTGATTTTATCCCTTGACAGCATAATTGGTGAAATAAAACAGCAACAATTACTTTTCGATTGACACAAATTAACTTAGGCCCTAGTTTTCCACGGAATCATGAGGTTGACGTGGGCAAAGGCAGGGCGGTAGCCAGGCCGATTGAAACTGGGGTATAATATAAAATACGCCTTCACCTTAATTTTACGTAGTCAGACGTGCCAAATTATTGCAGTTAATATTGGGATTCTATCAGTTCCTTTGTACTTATGATTTTTACCAGACTGCGCAAGGAGGGTTATGTTTTTCTAGTGTGTGCGTATGTATGTATGCATGTGGGTGTGTATGTATGTATGTATGTTTGAGGTTTCTTTGGCACGGTCTACGCCCTAAACAGCTTGATGGATTTCGACATGTGAGGTATCATTTGAAGCGTCTTGATAGCGGAAATGACATAGGGTGCAACATTTTGCAGTTGGTTTTTTTGTTTTTCTTTTAATAATGTTACTTGTTTTAAAATATCATTATCATTTCAGATGACGAGAACTTTTGAAATGTTTTGCAACAGCTACCAATATCTACTCAATTCCACGAGAAGAGTAGATTATAGATTAAAGAGTAGTACGTATCTAATAAACAACAATCCCGTGCAATTTAGCCCCTCTAAAACGATTCCTAGCCTTTAAAAAGTACAGCCCTACGCTACAACACTTACACACACAGATAATTACAAAATTGATGTTGTTAGACCAACCTAATTAGGTACCTGTACATTTGTTTGATTGTCTTATAAATATGTAATGAATGCAATGTCGATCAAAACTGAAGTTCTAAATTGCTCGGAGAATGGATTCAAAGTTTTAAATACGAAATGTCGGCCTTCGAATTAAATAGTTGCTCTAGGCATTGATCAAATTAAATTAAGTTATTTATATTGCTTTTGCTATAAATTCACTAATTTATAGTGCAACATAACTAAAGTGCAAGTGTTTTATTGCTTTGATTAGAATACTCGTTCGAAAGGAATTAGCCAGTTTTGGTAAGGCGCTTTTTCGATGCGATGGGGGGCTACCATTTTATTGCGATGATTGTCACGTTTTGTTTTCGACGCTGCTCGATCATGGACCTTATTGCGCGGCGATACGATTTGCGGTTGAACAGCGTCGAGAAAACAAAATGTAACGATAATGGCAATAAGATGTCATGGGTAGGCCCCCTGTACTCCTTCAAAATATTTTATCTGAGTGAACAATATTTTAATGGTGTCCGAATCGTCATTAAAAAAAATATAAAAATTATAATACCAAAATAAAATTTTTATAAAATTAATAATTATAAAAAGTGTGAATTCGGACAACGAGTCGTCAACAACTCGCCTTAACCACATAATTAAAAAAATATCATACTCTCCTATCATGATCTCCGTTTCATTAAATTAAATACATATTTTTTATTCTCTTGACTAATTTTTTTAATAAGTACTTACATGAATTGTTATTAATATCAATTATTATAACCTACATTTGATACGCTCGGTCAATTTAAGCTACTAGCATTTTTCTAAACTTAGAATTCTTCTAATAGAAAATTATGTATATTTTCTTTTTCAAATATCACAATCATTGAATTCAAATTTCTTTTGAAGGAGAGAATCTGCTGTATCTTTCCAACGCCGTCACAGATAGAGAGCATTTTCTTGTCTCCCACATGAGATGGAAATGCAAAATTAAAACTCTTCAGTTCCATTTAGAAGTCAAGAAAATTTAAATGTATTGAGAAAACTGTGAAGTCAGGAAATGAGTTTCTTTCAAGCTCTTTTGCTCTTGAGTGACTGTTTTAGTCCGAGTTACAGTTTTGTATTTCTTTCTTGGCTTTGCTTATTTGTGAATGAGATTGCGAAATACAGTTTTAATACAAATGAGTTCTAATTTATACGTAAAAGAGTTTTGAATTGATTGATGCATTTTATTATGTTATTGGAACTCCGTTAAAGAGATAACGTAAGTAAGTAAATGAGGTGCTCCAGTAGATTTTTTTATGAGGGGCTAAAATGACCCATCATATACCAGGAAGTTTTGCTCCCGAGATTTAGCGAGGGAGTAAATATAAACCGAGTTATTAAAAATAAATACATAGTATCTTAATATATATAAAATACGTGTCACGTTGTTTGTCCGCTATAGACTCCTAAACTACTTAACCGATTTCAATCAAATTTGCACACCGTGTGCAGTTCGAGCTCACATAGGTATTATACGCGAACGAAGTCGCGGGGTGACAGCTAGTTACATATATTTTTAGCCCCGTCTGTTACACTCTTCTTTTCACTTCGATTGCGAGAAAATCAAATAACCCAATCCAATATAAAAAATAAATTACGGTCACCAATTCAATATGTAAATAGGAAAAAATCCAAAGATTCTGTGCAAATGTTTTTTTTTTTATTTCTTCTGTAGTCGCAACGCAATACGCGCATTCCACCGTAGAAGTCGCCGCTTTTAGTTCTATTTTTAAAAGAATAAGAAAAACCTTTTTCTCCTAAAGCGAAATTTGCTATTTTATCTTCGCTCTAGTACGCTACAATGACAGACTTTTTGAGCAAGAGAAGAGAACATTCGATTTAAATGAATGTAAATGTACCTTTTTACACTAGTGTCTAACGGCCACATGAGTCCAAGCTTAGTTTGGGATCAGCTGATGACCGTGTGTGCAAAAATGTCCCAATTATTTATAAATTATTACTTTTTAAAAACTAGTTCCCCCGATGTTACCCGTGGTTAAAAAGTAGCTTATGCATCGAGGTTTTAAGTTACCTCGTTGCAAAAATTTCATTTAAATGCGTCCATCTGTTTGAGCGTGAAGAACACACACACTTTTGCGTTTATTATAAAAGTAGGAAGTAGTATAAGATTATTATTCATTTTTAAATAGCTTTGTAGTTGATTGCTACGCGTCCTCTAGCTAAATAAGTCCGCAATTTTATTTCCAGTCAGCGTCATTCATTCATACTTTAGGTACTGTGCTGACCTTCACAAAATAGTTAGGAATTAAACCAAACGCTATAAAAACTGCATTGAATGTTATTAAAGCGGTTAAAATTGTTCTGTCCGCTGGAAGGAAGCAATTTATCTTTCCGTTACCTTCGTTTTAGATTTAGATCGGTCTATACAAGAACTTAGATAAGATGTTAATATTAATTATTGTAGTTTCTAAAAATGGGAAAAAGAACTATGTTCTAACTATGTTCATTTTCTTGGTTGTTTTTATTTAATACGATTTTACCAAGTTAGGTTAAGCTTTGAGATGCTCCGAGCTTCGATTATATCCTTCTGGTTACTACCTTTTATTTTCCAACTTCATATTTTGAAACTTAAAATTAGTTAGTATTTTATTCAGTAAGTGTAATTTTTTGTCCAAAAAAGTAATGTAGGCATGTAATGTCTAATGTCAGTCAGAATCAAGGAGGTATGTATTACTGCTTGATTTGAATCCTACTTAATTATAAATTGCATTGCAATTTGTCTAAGCTAAATAATGCCAGTGCAACAACTTTCAATAGCCCCAATCAATAGGGATTTTATAACCGCCAATAAATATTTATGATAGTGTAATTACTGGACCAGTTTTTGTTCCATCGTAGGACCTTTGCAAGTGGGTTGATTAATTTGAGTCAATTTAAGCCAATTTCGCACTCATCGATAACGGTCTTAAAGCAAGAAGTTGTGGGAAAAAATTAAATGAAATAGGGCTAGCTAGTAGATTAAGTAATTAACTGTTAAGTCTGTTTTGAACAAAACTCATATCCGACGAATAGGGGCCGTGTATTGGCCAATCATCTTTTCAATTGCTTTATTAACGAGAATGTTAATCTATAAAATGAGTTTAGTAATGGGTGCTGGAACTTCTATATCTCTACCTTTGCTTCTCTACATATTATAAAACGTAGTCGCTTTCCGCGTCTATCTGTCTCTCTGTCTGTAAATTCACTAATAATTCCTAGCTCCTAAATCCTAAATCACGCAACGATTTTTGATTCGTTTTTCACCATCAGTTACATGATTCTCACTGAAGGTTTATGGGTACCGTGCTTAGCCAGAGCGGGTCGCTAGGCTGCCAACGATGAGTTCCAAATTCATATTTTATTGTTAGTATATGTTCATATTTTAAATTTAGGTGTACTCTGTCTTGTTTTTTATAAAATATGAAGGTGCTAGTGATCTGCCTCGGCTTCGCACGATACCTAGTACCAAGTCCATCGCGTGGTTTAGGAGGATCTAGCGGATTTTAAGACAGAAAGAGGGACAGACGCGGAAACCGACTTTGTTATGTACTATGTAGATAGCAATTTTTAGATAACAAATTTGTTATATATATACTATGTAGAAGAGATGATTCATTTTATTATGTCTATAATTTTCTACGTAGTTAATTGAATTTGCTTCACCACTCTGGCAACAATTTCTCTTGTTATTTGCGATTAAGTATGTTGTTTACTTAACCTTTATATACAGATTAAATAATAAACAGCTGTGAAATAATTACCTACACTGTGTTAGAGAAGTAAAGAAAAGTGCGCGCGCGCAAGTTTTTGCCTTAGGAGACGTCAATTAGCTTATACCAACATTGCCGTTGCGAAAAACTGTCCCATTTCACACGGGAGTTTTCCTAGTCATTGTTCAGGCAGATGATAGACTGGTGTTCTTATTAATTGAGAAATAGTTGTTATTGTTATCAAGCAATCATAGATTCGAATCGATAATGTGTATTTAATTGACATGTTACTTAAGTATATGACGAAAGAAGATATTAGTTACGTATAGTTTGTAATTCTTTCCGAAGAAGTTTCCATGCGGAAATGGAAAGTTTGTGGTACTAATAAAACAAGTTGACGCCATTTTGAATACGGTTCTGTTTAAAATGTCTCCTATAAACATATTTTATATTTCTATTTAATAATAGAGTTAAATTTATTAATAGAGTCAAGATAACCCAAGTTTCTGCAACTGGACCTAATGGGATTTAATTTGTCTGCCTTGGTGGCTCAGTTGGTAGTGAACCTGCCTTCTGAGCTTGGGAGCTTGGGTTCGATTCCCACTTCCACTAGGGCAAACATTTATGTGATGAACATTTGTGTTTGTTCTATATCTGGGTGTTAGTTATCTATTGAAGTATATATTTAAAAATATATGTATATTAGTCTCTGGCCGCCATAGTACAAGCTTTGCTTAGTTTGGTGTCAGACGACCGTGTGTGCAAGAGTCCCGAATATTTATTTATTTATTTAATTGCTCATTAGATGTTAAATTATAAATTGTCTTGCACCACCAAGAGTTAGCAGCTGACCTAGAGTTAACAAAACATTTGAGTGACATATTTATTTATTTACTAGTGGCTCTGTTAGCTGTAGATCTTGCGGCTGACGTTTGTCTTCCTCAACAAGTCGCATTTAGAAAAAAACAATCTTCGCCATTTTGAATAATTTTCAAAAACTGCCTTTACACAAATATATGACGGCGCGAGATATCATTGGATAAAGAAAATTAGTTTATTTTGAGAGTTGTTAAGCGATGGTATTATTGTTCTGTTATTTTTGACGATGAATCGATTTGTTTATGGTAATTTAGAGCGGTTAACACCGAATGGAGTTGCGTTTGGGATTTCGGGCGAACGTCATGTCTGTCAGGCAGTGGTTGACAGGACTGGGCTGAAAGCGGTCGCACGCAATGGTCATTCGTAAACCCATTACTCTAAATCGCCAATTATCCTTGTGATCATTCACTTACTAAGTAGTCTAAGTGACTGTATAATTAAAATAGTGAAAAGCCTACACTACTGTCCCCTTATTTCAACGTTCCTGAAGTTTGACGCCGACCATACTCGTAGATGCCCGTGATAGCGAGTTCACGGATCCGAAATCAGATACAACACCTCGGCCTACTAGATTTTCCCCGACATCAGAAGTGGGATGTCACAGCGCGGCGGCCTTTCCTACTTTCTCCGACATATATAATTATAAAAATAATAATTGAATCTATTCATAAAATTTCAAGAGAATAGGTTAAGAAATGCGACCTGTAGAGGACGACAAAGATTCGGACAGAGATCTGGACAGAGATCCGAGATCCGGACAGAAATCGGACATACGAAAGCACTTTTGTCGAAACTGAAGCATAGACACTTCGATCGCTATCGCTCACTCGGTCGATTACATTTCAGGGAAATTATCGACTTAAGTTATACCTACATAGGAAATGAAAGTAAATAATAAAAAAGCCATTAAAAAATTCCACTGATAGCAACAGCAGGCAAGAAAGAAATGGGTTTAATACCGTAAACTATAGTTCAGATAATTGAGTATTATAATCCTACTAATATTTTAAACGCGAAAGTTTATGAGAACGGATGGATGGATGGATGGATGTTTGTTGCTCTTTCACTCCAGAACGGCTAAACAGATCTGGATGAAATTTGGCACAGAGATAGATTATAGTCTAGAATAGCAAATAGGATACTTTTAACCGAAGGTGAAACCGCAGGGCGCAGCTAGTTATTATATAAATGGAGAGAACATTATAAGTAGGTGAAATAGGTTTGATATGGTTAGTAATTACTAAGACTTAAATAACATAAATAATTTTTTGGTTACTGAAGTACAGATATTACAATTATTAAATCCTACTAATTTTATAAAGCCAAAAGTGTGTGTCTCTGTGTGCATGCGTGTGTGTATTTTTGTTTGTTATTTTTTTATGCTTAAACGCGTAGACGATTTTTATGAAATTTGGGAGGGAGGTAGCTTATATGGTGGATTAACACTTAGGCCACTTTTTGACCACGGGTTGCAATGTAGGGTGCTGTTACTATGACAAAGATAGCATTTAAACTCTGAGTTAATTAAAAAGCAATGGCAGCCTAGTTGGGAGAAGGCCCGCTTCTCAAGCCAGTGGGAGCGGGTTCGAACCCAGCCGACGCCACGCACCAATTTGTTCATTGTATGTCATCGTAGGCTCGCCCCCTGTCACATTAGGGGCTGAATTTCGTCCAGCGAAGTGTGGGTGTTGTATAACACCTCTGCCAGTCCCCTCGGGGGAAAGGCGTGACGATACATGTTAATTAACTCTGCAGTTAAGAATTTAACTCCCTATCTTCAACAAGGGCTAGTCCTCTGTCCGTATTACATAAAGAAGAGACGGAGTTAAATTCTCTATCGCGCAGGTGCTAAACGTAAAGTGCAGGATGTACATGCATGATTCGATGAAATTAAGTTTCTTAAATATGCGATAACCACAGAAAAACTTCATGTAAGTCATTCAGGGTCAACTGGGGCAAATGCGCCTGTGGGGCAATTGCGTCTGCCGAGAATTACTGACAAACCCTTCACAAATTAGGCAACTAGCGCCATCTTGTACAGATTATTGCAACCAAAGATTAAAAAAAGATGTAGTGGCGCATAATTTGTGAAGGGTTGGTCAGAGATTCTCGAAAGACGCAATTGCCCCACAGACACATTTGTCCTCGTTGACCCTAAGTACCAACAATAGCAGGTACTCGCTACCTTCCGTAACGAGAACCGCAATTAGATTAGCTAGCGTGACTGAACAGGTAATTGCATCAACGAGATATCAAACTAGCAATTTATTTACTCGTAAATGTCACTCGGTTTTTAATTGACAACTTTTTTACTGAATAACTTGACACTTATAATGGCGTGTGAGAAGCAAACGGAAAAAAAATATGGATCAAGAAAATTATATTAAAAAATATAAAATAAACGGAAGTTGAAAAATACTAATTAAGGGTAGGACTAGAATAGACCCGACATGGATGTCGGGAAGTCGGTTTCCTAAGTTTAGCTTTTTAAATTATTTGTACAGCATACAATTTGAAAACAAGTCTAAAAACCTGCAGAAACTTACATATATTATCATGAAATAGAAAGTAGCGTTGATAGGAAAATAGATCTTCAGGAAAATCTGATAAGCTCTTAAAAATATCTATCACTTCAAAATTTTCACGTGAATGCAAGTATACTATGGAACAGTAGCAAGTAATCAAGCCGATCTATCCCAAGCTGAATGAATGAACGGTCTTTAGCCATTGTTTCCCTACTGAATGTCTAAAGACCGTTGCGTGCTGCCTAATGCTTATAGTATTTGTTCTTACAAATTGTTGGGAACATGTGCTTTACGCGATTCTTTTGTTTGGTTCTTTGAAATCTCTGAATAGTCCGATTATTTGTGCAAGATTAGCTCTGATGTTCGTTAATGGTTTGTTAAAGTAGATAGAGAGGTATCTGTACAATTCTGAAATAAGACTAATAAAAATTGTTTTACTTATAATATAATTTATAGTACTCAGGCACCACGTAAAGGACTATGGGCAAAAATAAATGGACGTTGGTCCAAACGCTCGCAAGGTTGACGCTATAGCCAATTTGTAGGTAAGGTTAATAGGTTTTCTTATAATAAATCTCGCTGAATTCGAACCCACAGTTTTGGAGATATTTTGCATTGTAGTTGTGATTTAATAAATCTTGTGAAAGAAAAATTGAAGTCATTTACATAATATTCACCCACCCATCTACTGCACCCATCATGCAGGTCACGTCATCGTGATTCGGGACGTCACCATGGAGGGTTTGCTTAACATTGCTGATAATATTTTCATATTTTACTATTCTTAAAAATAAAATGTTCAATTTCTATAGGTTGAATTTTACCGGTGTTGTAATTTTTATAATGCATAAAATAATCTACGGAATGCGCTATATGCCAACCCTGCGGGCAAACTTTTACATATTTCTGGACCAATTTGTCCATAGTCCTTTATAATAAAAAAACCTTTACCTAGCATAAAGTGACAGCCAACTTCCTTATTCCATCATGTGCAAGGCTGCTTCCATCGGCTTTAATCCCAAAGCAAGTAGGCACTAACAAATACTAAGATTCACGCTTCATGGCTGCGTGCAATCATTAATGAATGGTACAGGCGGTATTCAATGCACCTAATAACCGCGTACGCAGCGTCATTGTGCAAACCGTTTCCCATAGGCTTTCGCATTAAATAAACCTGAACGCTGCGATTTCGCGGCGCAACGAAATAGCCTGCAAAAAAAGCAATGAAAAAATTTACTGGTTGGTTAGATTTGCAAAGAAATTGGAATGTCGCTTTTATGTCTTTAATGGAAAGCAATGTAATTTGATGAAAATTATATGACAAAGTAATTTGAACTTTGTATGGAATAATGCTTAGAGCGCATTTCAGTTCTAAGAAAACTTAGCTGTGTCTACTAAATTTGAGTATGAATAAATGTTTCGTACCCTTTTTTAATGGATAGTTAGAATATATACTTATTAGATACTTAGAATATTGTAATCGTACACCGAAATATTACGAATTGCTTACCTTTATCGCTAGGTTTCTATTACTAGGTATGCCTATTTGTAAAAATGATATGAGTAACAACATAATCACCCTTAACTCAATGGAATAAGGTTTGATTTTTGTTTATGTAAATCAACCAGGGATGTAGAGACACGCACTTAGCTTCGGTGGTGTAATTGGAACTTTTTGTTCACATTCAGGTGAAGTGTCACACTGTCGCATCATCCAATTGTTTTAATTAGACTCTCCATAATTGGCTCCTGAGGATCATTCTTTGTTGATCAAGTACAACGAGTATAATAGCAGTATCCTTAGCATATCGCTATCGAAAAATACGTATAGTACGTAATATGTGATGGAAATAATATACATAGGTATATGTGAAACACTGGACAGCGTCTCCCAGCCGCAAATACCAACTTCATTTTTGATACGTTTTTATCAAATACGTACCTATCTATCTTTATTCGGCTCATTTTTTTTGACGAAAGTTATGTTAGGGATTCCGTTCACTAATAAAGGTTCAGAATACTAATCTTAATCCTAACTAATATATTATAAACTAGCTGCGCCCCGCGGTTTCGCCCGCGGTTTAAAAGTATCCTATGTGCTATTCTACACTATAATCTATCTCTGTGCCAAATTTCATCCAGATCTGTTCAGCCGTTCTGGCGTGAAAGAGTAACAAACATCCATACATCCATTCTTACAAACTTTCGCGTTTATATTATTATAGTAGGAAGGATGCGAAAGTAAGTTTGTTTGTTTGTAATGCTTTCACGCCCTAACTCAATCGATCATCACGAAATTTTGCATTCTCGTTGTCTGAGATACAGGAAGGGATATAGGGTACTTTTTATCCCGAATAAAATAACTCCTGTTCCTGTGGGCTCACGGGTGAAACCGCAGGGCACAGCTAGTACTTTATTTACTCTTTTGTGTGTTAAGTAAGCTTATAATTACTTAACACACAAAAGAGTCGCCTATTGCAACAGCTTGGAACCAGCTGTTGACGCATTGGAACTTTGAAATTTCCGGAGTGAAAGAATAGGTCCCTCGACGAAAACACATTTAGGTCCAGGCGTAGATCAAAACAACTTATCCGAAGAAAGGTGCTCCGTAGCTGGCAACTCTCCTTTGAAACTGGGTCGGTTCCGATTTTGCTGATTCATGCAGATCATTCTATCCTATTTGCATGTACCTACCAATCTTCAAATAATTCTAATTTATTATTTTTACTGATCCAAAAAAATACCTACTTTACATAAAACCCCCACTAGTTCGAAAGAATTACTAGGAATTAAATTCCATGTTTTAAAAAACAATAAAATTAATCTCTTGAAATCATTAATTAAAATTATACACACATAATTTAGGTAGGTAGGTACTTAATTTTTTTTTTTTTTATAAAAACCATTCAAGTTTTTATAGTGTTGTTAAATCTACATTTTTGATTACACCAAATATTCGCAGACATCGATCGCTGTTCATATTTTATTTAAAAACAACATTTTGTATTTCTCAAATATTCGAACATCTGGTGCCACTCAGACATTGAAATTGCACAAACAGAGATTTGATTCTACGTTTGAAAACGTTGTAAAAAGCAATCAGGCACATTCAGTTCCATGCCATAAAGTAAACTTACTTACTAGTGCATTTTCTTGTAAATATTGGAAGATATTTATTTTACACGCCAATTTTTCTCATGGACCTCCAAGCTCGTTCCCAATTTTAGCTTTCGTAAATGAGTTTTCCTTTAGGAATTTTCTAAAGTTGTCCTGTTTTCATACGATTGCCAAACGTAAGAGCCAATTTTCCTATACAGCAGTTGATTTATAGTAAGGAAGGTTATGCGATAGCATCTAATGAACCCCGAAGGGCCTGTTCCCGACGCTAATTTAATCAATTGCTCGAGCTTAATCTTCGGTTAGCATCTTCACGTACCGTGACTTGATATAGATTTTAACTATTAAATGTTGCACAGAAATTATAACAGTTGGTTAATTCGATGACGCTTACATCGTTAAGTACCTGTTTATTTAATTGCATGATGAAATCATCGATAAAAATAACGTCTTTAACATAATAAACTATTAAATAACTACAATTATCTTATTGTATCAGCTTGCTTATTCTCAGAAAATTTTATAAAATAATATCAGACATTATTCATGTGTGACCTTTTTTTAACCGACGAAACGGAGGACGGTTTACAAGTCGACGCGTTTTTTTCACGGGTTATATTTCAAAGTTTTTTAAAGATTGTTGTTAACCCACAGTTGAAAATATCAATAGTATTTACCCTTTCACAAAAGAAAGCTCTATCACTTTTAATATAATTTATGATGAGATAAACACTCATTTTTTTCTTTCATGTTAAGAAATCAAGAAATCATGTTGGGAGGTGAACACGAAGATGGCGAGGACAGAAATTATATCTATTGCTCTAAGTAGAATCATCTGGCAAGTCCAAATAATGTGGTAATTTTGGTGTAAACAATTGAAAGTGTATCTACACACAAATATACTCGTAGCTAACATCAGTCTGCGACCTGCGTCACCAAGAAAGTAATTCGCTTACAATATAGTCAAAATGTATTATGTAGCACATGTATCTCTAATAAATGTACCTAATATTATAAAGTACCTAATTGATAAACAGGGTCGACCGATGACCTTTTACAATCGCATGGCAAATACACGTGCACTGTGGAGTATCATAATGTTGTTTTTGTATGTAGTACCTAATGCTTACATAATATATTCAAGTTTCTTACCTTACTTTTTTCTTCTTTTTGAGCTGGGCTCTTGTTGGTAGAGCTATTTCCGCTCTGTTTTCTGACAACATTTAGACCTCTTACGACAATAGGTACATTGATAACTCACAACAACTTTCAACAATACATTGAAATTTACTTTCTCCCTTAAAAAAAAAAAACCAGTTTAATTTGCACAAAAATAAGGCACATTTTTTGTAATGTTTTTCATGACACGAAGGCTTATAAAAACTTAAATCAAAAACTCGTAGCAGATATCTTAATGATGGGAGGTGTAAGGTGACCTTACATCACCCTGTGACAGATTGCAGTTTGACGAGACAAAAACATGCTTAGACGTTATTTAACTACACTGTTGTAGTAATGAATTATTTATCTCTTATCAGCTTGTATAATAACAAGTAGGTGTCTAGTAGTGGCACATGTCAGTGTTAACACGTGCGTACTCTCACACACAGATGCTTAGAAATGAACAACGTACGTATCCGAATTGTGTCTTACAACTCTAGCAGATAATGTGTATCCTCTTTTTTTACTAAATCAACGTAAGTATATGATTTAAAGCTAGTAGACATACACGGGTAAGATATATGCACAATTGCACACTATCCTCGGCTGTCCACATTGACTTCATGCTGAATTTAGTGTGCGTTTTAAAGCATTTTTTTTTACTTTCCTCAAAATATTTTTCAGTTTTAATTTTATTTTGTACTGTTTTTTTTTGCTGTAACAAAAATCAATGTTTTTTATCTCTATCTCTTATTGTCAATGTCTAAGTACGAGTATATCCAAATTCTATACTAATTGGTTTGGCACATCCGCCTAGACTCAATCTTTTTACTTTCCTCTCTAAAATGTTACCTATGCGTATTCGACCTGCATTTGTATAAGCTGTTTGATAAAACTGTCGTGATCTTTAAACTCTCGGATTGAATACGAGTACTTTAGAAAGACGCGCTAGCTACGTTCCCAGAATACCTAACTGCCAGCTTTCGCTGGATAACTGGCTGCCAAAAGCGAGAGTGTGTTAAACCCCATCTGAGTTCATGAAAGCACCTGTTAGTCTGGGGTACTTCACTTTTATGTCTGTTTATTTTTATTTAATGTAAGCAAGCTCGTATTAAACGCCATGCTTTTTGGTCTTGTCCCAGCTTCTTCGTTCTATCCACAGCTAATGAGAAGATCTGTAATCAGCAGAAGCTTGAACATTGTTGATGATAGTGATGATGAAGTTTTTAGGCTTTAAAAAGAGTTTTAGAATTAATTATAATTCTAGTATCAGAGTGTTTAGGCCACCTTCAGTAACATGTCAGAGGTGCTATGCGAGACGCAGCCGCGCGCGCGCACTCGCCCTGATGAAGACCGCCGAATGCGGTTGAAACTATAGTCGGAACAATCGACTGAATCGTACGTGAGTAATTCCCGTGTTTTAAATCATAATGTGTGAAAACCACGTCAGTTTCCATAATAAAAATGTCAGAGGTCTTCACTTCTAACATGTTATCCTACTTCCTACTAATTTTATAAATGCGAAAGTGATCAAGGTTGTTTATTTATAACGCTTTTACGTCTCAACTACTCAACCGATCGTCTTGAAATTTTGTATACACGTTGTCTGGGGTACAGAAAAGGACATAGGTTTTTATCCCGAAAAAGTTAACGGTTCCTGTGGGACTGCGGGTGAAACCGCGGGGCGCAGCAAGTCATTGATATAGCGTTGTTCTGCTCTCTCACAAGATCAAGAACCTAACCTTATCAACTAAAGAATACATCGTCCTAAACTATGTTTAATAAGTATGCTAATAAAAATTAAATGTGAGTTACGTTAGTTTCTGTCACCGTAAACAAGGTGTCAGTTGATTCACTCGAGTAGAAACACAGTAGTGGCGAGTTGTGATTCATTCATATTACATACACCTATTGGTTGAACTTGTTTTGTCCTCATACGAAAAATTAAGCTAAATAATGATATTATCATGTCAATGTTATCCTGCTACATAACTGAAGCCAGGTGTACGGCGACAGGCTCGCCCTTGTCACATTTGAGACTGAACATCATTCGGCGAAGTGTGGGTGTTGTAATCCACCTCTGCCAACCAACCCTTCAGGGTAGATGCGTGACGGTTTGCATCTATATATGTATGTATAAAGGTATTGCTTGATGTTAGGTAGGTACCTACGCGTACTGTGATTTTATCCACAGCAAATCGCTAGAATTTACATTAAAGTAACGTAAAGTATATTATATTAGTTTCATAAAATTTTCCATGTTCAATAATTCTTGCAAATACTTAAGTACATTTATTGTTTCTAAATCGATTATTTCTATGAAACGAACTTTTAAAAGTATCGAATATTTCTTCAAACTTTCTTACAACAATCATAAAATTCTTTCCTTGAATTTAAATATAAACGATCAAACACAGACAGAAAAGCAGAACGTGTCAAATAACAAAAAGACTGACACATTACCTCATTAAAATTAACATGAACAAAACAGAAACTACAACTTGGCAAATAAAAATCTATTTCTAAGAAAACGGAAAGCTGAGCTAGCATAAAGACCTAGATGACGAATTTAGCTACATTTTGCTTTTTTTCTTTCTTTAATATTCATTCTTGTCATTATTTATTATAAGGCTTGGGCTACACACCGATTTAGAACAAAAAAATGTTTCATGTCGATAGGCTACATACTTATCTTCATTACGCCTTTCCTATGAAGGAGCTCGCAACACTCATACTTCTCCGCACGATATTCGATCACATGTGTGACAGGGGGCGAGCCTGGCCATATACCGGGCTCCAGTCATGTAGCAGATGACATACATTACGCCCATATGTTTATAAAATGAACAAATTGGTGCGAAAAGCAACAACATACTTATGTAGCTCTACGCTTATGTTCGCCGTACTCCGGAAAATTAACATTTCCTGGCATTGCTAGTTAAGTATTTGCGTTGTGCATTTAATCATACGTCTAGTATCGTAAAACCGCATCATTAAAAACGCAATCTACATTATAATTATGTGAAAAAAAATACAATACCTAATACCTATGTAAACCCATCCTAATGTTCACAGTTGTTTTCTTCAGAGTAGATTTAAGATGAATTATGGACATAACTATACATGCTTGCATTTATTTATGTAGGACAATTATGTAAGATTATTCTACTTGTTCGATAGCACAAGTTTACCTACCTATTAATCAAAAATAAAAATTGAACTTTTATCGAAACGCAAATTGCGTGAAATATAGGTAGTATATAATAATTTTGTATTCTTACACTTTTAAATTCATTTTTAAAATAAGTATTTAATAACATATTACATTATTGTTCTTTAAAGTCGTTTAACAGCATAAACATTAGAAAAATATTTACTATATGTATTTAAATAAACTTAATCATTTTCATCAAATATTATTGGCTAATCGTAGGCGTCTTTTAAGGAAAGTCACTTGTAATGGTGATTATATTACGTTACTCTGTACTAACTATACTTTCAGTTCTATTCAGCTTTAGTCCAAAGAAAACATCGGTTTTATAGGGAGATGCGTACGCATCAGTTCAACGCTGAAAAGCTGAACGCGTTTTCTATGGAGATGCGTACGCATACGTTCAGCGCTGAAATGATAAACGTGTTTTGTATGGAGATGCGTACGCATACGTCCAAAGCTGAAAAAGTGAACTGATACGTACGCATCTTCTGGTACGAAACTGGTGTTTTCTATAGTCAAAATCTGATTAGAGCTGAATAATTCTAATAAGTTGGTCTCTTACGCACCTACTTGCCACCAGCTGCCTCCGTCCCTACACGTGGCCTCATCTCCTCAATTATGCAAATCAGTTAAGAAATCCGGACATAGGAAAGCATTTTTTGTCAAAGCTGAAGCGTATATAACTCCGCTCAGTAACGCTCGATCGGTCAACAAATACCTATGTACTAAACTACCGTGAAGCTTCAAATAAATTTGAATTTTCCATCATGTTTTCCATGAACATAAAAAAAAGGTTTTCTTTTTGCCCTGCCTTGTAAAAATTGGAAATGTTTTAACTTCCGCTTTTGATTAAGTACATGGCTAGTAATTAATAAGCAGTAAATTTTTCCACTTTTATTTGAACTTAGCTCATTCAACCGAATCAAAATACGCCGTCTGCTCGTTCTGTAATTTAATTAAATGTTTCAAGGCTCTGTGGAGTTGTGTACTGTAAAGTAGAGCTCCCTCCCATTTTCAACTAATCCAGTCACATTTTTCAAAGAAATGCTACTATCTAGTATCTATATGGCTAGAGACTACCTGCCCTTCTGAAAGAGGTAGTCGCAGAGCCGCGCCGCCCACGCTTACCAACCCCCCTAACGTGTCGTGCTTGTTTCAGCGTAAGTGGGTGGGCGCGCGCGCGGTGGCGTCGCCGGCGCGAGTGCGCGCGCGACGCTAAGCGCTCACCGACGCCCGACCATGCGCGCAGTCAGCCCGCGCCGCGCCGCCACTCCGCGCGCACCATGCTCAACATGAAGCTAAAGGAGCGCCTTGCGCTCGCAATCAGCGCCTTCCTCGTACTCTTCACTCTGATGCTGATCGTCGATCTCCAGATGGACTATGGCATCTCTGGCCACAGGGTCCCCTTGCACGGCCGGGTCAAGATCGGCGACGTCGAGGATAAGGGACGCTCAACTTACATCGAATTCAGGAAAAGGCTGCTCCAGAAAAGGTTGGTGTTGTGATTCTGGGATACAGTGTTTTTTTTTTTGCGTCAGTGTTTCTTTCAAATCTTTTTTGGATTATTGTGGTAAGTTAAAAAGTTGACAATAACTTTATGATAATTTTTTTTAACAAAATTTCAAAAAATGTCGTAAAATTCTGAAACACAAATCTTAGTGTTGTTACAAGTGTTTTTCCAATTTGAAACAATATTCTACTTATCTTATCAATATGTAACAATGACCCTTCGATAGCACCGAGATACGCGGAGACGTAATATCAACAAATGTAAAGTTTCTTGAGAAATTTAGCGGTTAATGAACCATGATAATTAGGTAGTCTATATATACAAAAATGCAAATTATCGTTAAATGAATGCTAAGCAGTAATTAAGAGACGTGCTATTGAAATATAGCTGGCAATAAATTAGGTTTTTGAAAATTCTATAGGTAGTTTACTATCTACATTTTAAAGATAGTGAAATTGGTTATCGGAATAGTTTTTATCTAACAGATTCTTAAAAAATCACAGTAAAATACAATTCTTGAAATCGGTTATTGTTGTTTATTAAAATCACACTAATATAAATCACGTCGGGTCGGCTTAACGGATCTGGATGAAATTTGACAGACAGATAGATTAAAGTCTAGAATAGCACATAGGCTACTTTTTAACAGCGGTTTGTTTTGTCTTTTTCTCAATAAAATAAATCCGATAAGTCACAAAAAAAATTCAACTATTAAAAAAATACTAACTCGAAAAAAATATTTTGCTCAGTGGTACAAAACAGAGTAAACGAGTATGGAACTTAATGTTGCTTTTATTTAAAATACTTCTAAAGGAAATTAAGTTTGAAATATAGTATTAGAATAGGTATTATTTTTTCTGTTGGTTGAATTGTTATTTACTTGTTTTAGTGAATCATTTTTTTCCTTAACAGTTATGTGTTTACATATACATATCTACTTTATCTCAGCGTTATCAAAAATATCTACTAGACTGACATTGACTGCGTCTTGTAGATAATAAGTCAGTTTTTGTTAAAACATTATTACAAGTGCGTAAAATTGCTATACTATACTAATATTATTAAAATATCTCTCAATTTTTGCTCACCTCTTCAGGCATTACACGAAGCTCGTACTTTCTTGTACATAACATCAAGATCTAATATTTTATCTCTTCTTTATAAAAACTAGCTGTTTTGCCCGCGGCTTTTCTCACGTTTTATAGCCTATCTTACTCAAGAAAACTGTAGCTTTCTAATTGTGAAAGAATTTTCGAAATCGCACCAGTAGTTTTTTAGTTAATTCGTTATAAACATATAAAAATCTTTCCTCTGTATAATATAAGTGTAGATGCAATAAAATTCGTATTTTTGTAATAATCTCCGGAACAACTCATAGAATTTCAAATTTTTTTCACTAAAAGAAAGATAGGATCTCCATGAGCTATGAAACACGAGCGAAGCCGCGGGCAGATGATCTAGTAATTGATATTTAAATGTGCTAGTGAATGATTTTTTAAATTGGAATGTAACAAACAGCTGCTAAACACTAAATTGTTGCAAAGTTATGTATTAACACTGGAACAGTAATGAATGCTAATTGTTTCAGATTCTTTAAATTATGTGCTATTAATTTGCTAACTATCTTTTTGTAGTATATTTATAACCTTTAAATCAGTGTTTGGACACGTGTGAAGAAAAATAATGATACTATTGTACTAGCTGGGCCTGCGGTTAAAAAGTAAGCAACTATGTTAACCTAGAGCAAAATCGATCTCCGTTCTAGATTTCACCTAAATGTGGTGATCCATTTGAGCTTGAAGAAGTGATAAACTCACACAAACAACCTTTCGCCTTTTTAAATATTAGTGTGACTAAAGCTTTGCCCCGCTGTTTTACCCGCGGTCCCACGCAGGAACCGTTTATTTTTGGGGATGAAAACTATCCTTTGTCCTTTTCTGTACTCCTGACAACATTTATTCAACATTTTATGATGAATGGTTTACCGGTAGTTGCGGTGTGAAAGCTCAACAAACAAACGAATATCACACGATGAATATGAGTCAGGATTAGGAAGTAGAATGAAAGCTATTTTGGATATGATGAGATTTTGTCGATGTTTTGAGTTTGTACATTTTATGCAAATATCTCTCGAATATCTCGAATACATACTCCACATTCTTAGACTCTTCGTGGTTGGTTTCCTGGTGATTGATTGAATTGCTTGCTCACTGTTATTTATTCTGTGACAAATTAGCACTGTGGTTCTCACCAGCAAGTAGGTTAACATTCGCCTATCAGTTTTTTAATCCTAGAGAAGAAATGACACAAATTTACATACACGAAATTAACAAGCTTTTTTCTTAACATCTTAATAACAAAAATACAATTAGTAAACGATTCAAAAACCTTTTATCTCAACATTGTTTACACACAAAAAAAAAACATTTAAACTGGTTTTTTCTCTCAAAAGTACCGTATGCTTTTACGCAAGTTGTATATAGGTAATACAGTTAACAACTCCAATTTACCTATTGTTTATTTAAATTAAGCGTTCAGATAAAGCGAGTTTAGTAGGACTCATTAAATTATTTATATGTTAAACAACTGAGTTTTTGGCGAATACCTATATATGCACGGATGTGTGGTTCCGAGTATGAGTCACCCGTTGAACTCTTTTGCTAGACGAAAAATACGCATCCACTTTGCATAAAGTTGCATGGAAAAAACTACGATATTGGACAGATTATGAGTTACTAACTATTACCCGTGACTTCATTCGCGTTTGTTCAGTAAATAGTTTACAAAAACCTTCCTCGTGAAATACTGTAACTAATTATCAAATTTCATCAAGGTCCTTTCGGTCGTTTAGGCGTAAACAGCCTACAAACAGAGAGACAGACAGACAGAGTAACATTCGATATCTGGCTATTCTGTGCATCACTTCTGCTTGATCATCCTCTCACCTGCTCTTGGTCGTCCCGTTGATATAGTAATATTGTCTTAACTAACCTTAAATAAAATGTATAAAAGGAGGAATCTATCAATAATCACTTCAGTCAATAATATACCAAACTAGCTGCGCCCCGCGGTTTAACGCGCGGTCCCACAGAAACGGTTATTTTTTTCGGGATGATAAATACTCTATGCCCCTTTCTGTACTCCTGGCAACGTGTATGCAAAATTTCTAGTACATCAATTAGGTAGGTAATAAATATCGAAAGCGAAAATAAAAAACAAACAAACGAATTAACAAATTCTTTCACATTTGTAATACAGATTAGTTAGGATTAGGATTATCCACAAGTACCTAAGTCATGGATGATCAACTTTTTTTCATATACTTACCTAATTATCACATAGCAAACAAAGCTCAAGTTTGTGTACAAAAATTAGCTATCAGCTATTCGAGATATGGAGATAAAATTACTAATTTTGACACATTGCGTCCACATGCTATCACCAAATCGATTGTGATATCGGACTAATTTTGCTAAACTCAGTGAGTATAATCTAAGAATATAGATAGCTATATTTTTAATATAGATAGAATAGTACATAGTAGTTTTGATAGTGGTGTAGAATTTTTTTCTGTCACATTATTGGATTCCTCTGTAGAAACCGTCATAAAAATTGTTTGTTGGCTAATTTTCTCTACTTATACGGCTTTTACTTAGAGCACCAATTTTAATCTATCACATACCTACTATATCCACACTAAAATTATCAAATCGAATGTAACTCTTTCTGTCTGTCTAATTGTAGGTTTTTCACAGCTAAACGGATCTTAGTGATAATTGGTTACAGTATTTCACAAGGAAAGTTTTTTTTTTTTTAAATTAAGTACTTAATAGGCTTGCGTTTGGTCGCCAACATGCCTTATGATAAGCAGTGATGCGGCCTACGATGGAGCATGCTTGCCTAGAGTAAACCGATTCACTCGAAACTTGAAGACACCCAGATTATAAGTGTCAGGGAACACACACTCTGGCAGAGTATTTATTTATTTTCCTAGTTTCTGAATAAACGGGAACAAAGACGCGGGTAACAGTTAGTTTATAATGATATACAGGGCTATAGGTAACTCACCAAAAACCTCTTAAGGGTTAATTGTACTCATCAATGAACAACTTTTACTATGAGACCAATCCTAAATTTCGCGAAAAAAAAAACAGCTGTTCCAAACAAACAGTTCATTGGCCTAAGACAAAATACATGGAACAGCTGATTTTTTTCGCGATTTTAGAGTATGGTCCATTGTAAAAGTTGTTCATAACGATAAGTACAATGAACCCTTACGAGGTAACCATGTATAGCTAGCAGCAGCAGTGAGGTACTTATCAAAAACTCTAAAAGTGACTGAAATTAGTGACTAAGAATAGAATACCAATTATTGATGTTGTTGAACTTTGAAAAGAAATTTGGCATCACAACACCAAACATGTTTCTTTCACGTACTTTCCAGTTTACTTGTTTATCAAGTAAAAGTATTGGAATAACAAATAATGAGAACATGATTATTTTCAAAGCAATTATCTAAAACTGAAATGATGCCTCGTTGACATTGTAAGAATTTACACAAAAATAAATATTGACATGTCTTTTGTTTTATAACCGGAAAGTGTCCATAATTTAGGCGTTGTTGACATTTCAGATATTTCGTAAGATAAAAACCGTGATTTCTTATCTTGCGAAATTCTTTTCCGTTGCTCGTAGGAATGTATCATAAACTTTGAGTATAGAATAAGTATGTAGTCATCTTTATTTACTATTTGAGTCCATAAAGTACGAGAACGTCAAAGAACACTACTTTTATTGTTATTGTGGATAATGACGAAGCGTTGTTGCGTGATTGCGTTTTCGCGGTTCCGTACGCAACAGGGATGAGTCCATGCATCAGAATGCTAACTTATTGTGTGATGGCGGTTGTACATTCTCGACGAGGGCTCACGAGACATGGCGAGGATGAGAATGTACAGGGGGGCTATTCCTACACGTGAGATGAGATGAGATTTTATCTTGGTCACTCTCACACCTATGACGTTTCAAACGAGAGCAACAAGGATGAAAAAAAGTGAGATGAAAATCTTAAATGTCCGAATAGAGCCACAGGATACATTCGCTCATACTCCCCTCCCCTCGCGTCCTCTCGCGTGCTCTCGCTCTCGTGTCTGTTTTTTGTGCGCGAGTCAAAGGGCCTCGCCTTCCCTCGCGAGTGCATCCCTGGACGCTCTCGCTTCGTTCATTCTACCGCGAGACTTCACGGCGTTAAGTCACAGCCAAAACCGACTCATTTCAATATGTGGAACCAAGAAAAAGAGTTAAATTTTCTTGAACTTTATCAAAGTGAGCCAATTTTATGGGAGTCCACGCACAAACACCACAAAGATAAACATAAAGTTTATGATGCGTCCACCACCTCCGTTTACGCCATTATAGAGTATATATTCGCTGGTGGGAGAATAGCACGACCATGGTCGCGCAACCTTTATTGCTGTCCAGATTTTTTTTTTAACTGCCTTTTTGTTCATCAGTTAATCGTGCATTATGTCGTTTAAAATAGTACGGGAATCTTATATTATCTATCTTATCATTCTGTCATTGTAGTTTTCACAAGCAAGATTACAATCGAACCTGATAAGATTAAATGCGTATTTTTTACATTGAGCTGTAGTAAACCTACTACATATACGTAAGTACCTATATACAAATACATCCCTACATGCTTTTTTTTTATATCTACCTAGGTTTATCAATTCTTAGACAAATCAAGCAAACTTTACAAACGATATTGATAATTCTAATAAATCAAGTAACTGGCTTTTCAGAAATTCTTGTACACGAGGTTTTCTTACAATTATGATTGTGTTATTTTATAACTGACCTCTTAGACTTTTTTATTACTAAGGGCATATCCTATCTACATACTTGTATCGAATCTAGCCTTGATGGATCCTCTGACCATACTCCTGTTATTCTAACTCTAGGCATAAGTCCACTCGTGCGAGAAAAACCCGAATCTCTCACCAACCTGAAAACAGACTGGGAATGTTTTAGAAGTTATCTCGATGAAAACATTGATCTTAAGATCCCCCTCAAGAACCGAGACGAGGTTGACGATGCTTGCAGATACATAACAAATCTAATACAAGTAGCAGCCTGGACTAGTACGCCGGTCCAAAATGAAACCAGCGCCTCTTCAACTAATCCACTTGATATAAAACAAAAGATTCTGGAAAAGCGCCGGTTAAGAAGGATATGGCATCAATCGCGACATCCACTAGATAGAACAAGGTTGAATAGAGCGATAAAAGATCTAAAAACTATCCTAAAATGACTTGGTGAAAAAAAACCTTGAGTCGTTGTCCCCATCTGGAATTGGCGTGCATTCTCTTTGGAAAGCAACAAAAACCCTAAGCAGACCACGACAATCACATCCTCCGATTAGATCCCAGAACTCTTGGGCCAGGACTGATTCGGAAAAAGCAGAGGTTTTTGTCGGACAATTTTTCAAGTTAAAATTTTTCAAGTTGTGATGATTCATAAATCAAAAATTTCTCAAGTTGTGATGATTCATAAATCAGGAAAACCAGAACATGAACCATCATCATATCGGCCAATAAGCCTAACACCAGTGCTCTCTAAACTATGGGAAAGGGTATTCCTCATCAGACTTAAAACAGCATTGGATGTTTGCGCTGTTATTCCATCCCATCAGTTTGGCTTTCGCAAGTCTCACTCAACGGTCGAGCAAGTCCATCGTGTGTATCACACCATTAGGCAGAGCCTAGAACGCAAAAAGTATTGTTCAGCTGCTTTCCTCGATGTGCAACAAGCCTTCGATCGTGTATGGCACAGAGGACTGCTGGTAAAAATTAAAAAGACTCTCCCACACTCGTTGTTTCCGCTTATTGCATCATACCTCTCTGATCGATCCTTCCAAGTCAAACAAGGAGAATCGCGATCCAGTCGTCGTCATATAGAGGCTGGTGTACCTCAAGGATCGGTTCTCGGACCAGTATTGTACAATATATTTACATCTGATTTACCTGTAGACAGCGATATTACCGTGGCAACGTATGCTGATGACATAGCTTATTTGTCCGTCGACAATGACCCGGCTACTGCCAGCCGCAAACTCCAGGAGCAACTAGACTCGATCCACAAATGGCTGTGCAAATGGCGTATACGTACTAGTGCAGCAAAGTCAAACCACATCACATTTACCCTAAGGAGAGAAAACTGTCCTCCTGTAAGACTTGGTGACGACATTTTACCACACTCAGACTGTGTGAAATACCTTGGCTTTCACCTTGACAGGCGCCTCACATGGAAATATCACATAAAACAAAAGAGAGACCAATGCAACCACCAGTTTCGTAATATGTACTGGCTCATGGGTAGAAACTCTGTACTGTCGATAGACAACAAACTCCTTATCTACAACTCGGTGATAAAACCAGTCTGGACCTACGGAATACAGCTATGGGGTGTTGCCAGTAAAAGTAACATACTCTGTCTGCAACGAGTACAAAATTGCATCATGAGATCAATAGCCCACGCTCCTTGGTTCACAAGAAATGATGAAATTCATGAATATCTTAACGTGCCGACAGTTGCATCTGCAACACATACAGCGGCTATCCTTCCACCAAAATCCACTGGTAGTAGATTTGTTGGACTCGTCTGCAGTGGTCAAGAGACTAAAAAGGGACCACCTTATTTGATTGGGAGGGGCGGCGCTGGCCACCCCACCAGACAAGCCATATGATCACACAACAACAAATTCGCTTATGGTCTAGCGACCGATCGCAAATGTTCCAAAAAAAAAAAAAAAAAAAATCATTCTGTCATTGTAGTTTTCACAAGCAAGATTACAATCGAACCTGATAAGATTAAATGCGTATTTTTTACATTGAGCTGTAGTAAACCTACTACATATACGTAAGTACCTATATACAAATACATCCCTACATGCTTTTTTTTTATATCTACCTAGGTTTATCAATTCTTAGACAAATCAAGCAAACTTTACAAACGATATTGATAATTCTAATAAATCAAGTAACTGGCTTTTCAGAAATTCTTGTACACGAGGTTTTCTTACAATTATGATTGTGTTATTTTATAACTGAGTTACATAAACATATCGTCACGCCTTTCCCCCGAAGGGGCTGGCAGAGGTGTAATAAAACACCCACACTTCGCCGGATGATATTCAGTCCCAAATGTGACAGGGGGCGAGTCTGTCGCCATACACCGGGCTCCAGTCATGTAGCACATGACATACTATACGCACACAATGAACAAATTGGTGCGTGCCGTCGGCTGGGTTCGAACCCGCTCCCTCTGGCTTGAGAGGCGGACCAACTAGGCCTAACTAGGCTGTCATCGCTCTATCTAATAACTGTGATACATACCTACTTAAGACGTGCTTAAGATTGTGATCTAGTCATGATCTAACATATAATATACAATACAATACAATACAATACAATATTACTTTATTGCACACCAAAAACATCATGAAAATCTTAAAAACTAAAATATATTTTTCGGCAGTACAAGGGCGACCTTATCGCCTAAAGCGATTTCTTATGGATTTAATATGGATACTTAAATCGCATAGCTTGATTAATTTAGCAAGAAATTGTAAAGGGAAATGAAACAGAATATTTAAAACATCACATGAAGTAGCTAAGACGGCTAAAGGTGTTGCTAGACGAGCCATATTTTTACTGCAATACTGGCCCGGCAATATTGCAACTACATTTTGAGTGTGGCCCGGCCATATTGCCATAAAAATATGGCCTCTCTAAAAGCACCCTAAAAACTTAATTTAATTATTATAAATATTATAATTTAATTTAATTATTGCAATTACATTTTGAGTGTGGCCCGGCCATATTGCCATAAAAATATGGCCTCTCTAAAAGCACCCTAAAAACTTAATTTAATTATTATAAATATTATAATTTAATTTAAATATTGCAACTACATTTTGAGTGTGGCCCGGCCATATTGCTATAAAAATATGGCCTCTCTAAAAGCACCCTAAAAACTTAATTTAATTATTATAAATATTATAATTTAATTTAAATATTGCAACTACATTTTGAGTGTGGCCCGGCCATATTTCCATAAAAATATGGCCTCTCTAAAAGCACCCTAAAAACTTAATTTCTAAAATGTTCTTTATTTATCATTGAGAAATAGCGAGTGTACCGGCAAAAAGGTGTTCCTATTGAACCGCGTAGGTAAACCGCAGCCAACAGCCGGCGGGCCAGAAATTAGCAAGAAAATTAAATTGATACGCGTTGAAGTACCTAATTGCGTGGGTAGTACGACAACGTAGTGTTCGTTACGTCAAAACAAGTAGACTTTGTCATTACGTATCATATTTCATATTGTGTCGATGGTAGTACAAACATTTGTTGAATCTACTGAACAGGGTGTTGAATGAACGCCTAATGAGGCACTTTTGTGTTTGAACCACTCACTATGTCACTGCCACACTCACACTCACTTATAAACATACAGATTTTATAAATGCGAACGTACACGAGTGTTAGTGTATGTTTGTTACTTCTTAACGCTGAAACAGCTCAACGTTTGTGAATGAAATTAGATATGGTGGTAAGTAAGTAGACACTCCACTCATATTAGATTAATAAAGACTACTTTATTTCCCGGAAAAATAAACGGTTGCTGTTACATTGCGGGTGCAACTCTTAACTGTTAATATATTTCTCCTTACCGCTTATTTAATATCTATAACTATTTTATGATATCATCTCAGGCCACTCGCAGGGCTGAGACTCTATTCTGACGCGTAAAACATTATTTGGTCATTCTTACTCTTATGACTTTTCAAACGAGAGAGACAATGACCACGATAATTTCTCACGCATCAGAATAGAGAGATGATCAGTGATCTCCATGCAGATGAAGTGCCTTTATGGAAACATACTTACATTTTCTTCTCCTGCCGACTATCCGTACGTAATCATAACATAATAGCGACAATCTAATAAGATTGCCTCACAAGCTCATAACAATGTGCGAGGGTAAAAACTTTATACAATAGGATATTATAAGTCACAGTTGTAGCTGTCCTCGTGAGATAAAAATATCTTACAATTACCTCTTAGTTACGTTTTTTGCTCTACGGTTTTAGACAGGTTTAAGAATATTCCAGTACCTATTCAGTGAGCTATTAATATTACTAAAGCACATCTATTTTTACTACAGTATTAATCTACTTAGGTATATTTGTTTCTGATTAAATTAAGCTATCATGGAAACATAACGATAAGTCTTGACATTTGAGTGACCTAACTTTCTTTTTCTTTTTTTAAATTTCGGCTAGTAAACAATTTAAAAGTTTGGTATTAAAACCTTTTTATATTTTTAATGAAAAAAATCTAACTGAACAAATTTAACAAAGCTATTAACTTCCATTAGGTAATATTCAATTGTCAGTGATATTTAAGCAATGTTTGCTTCCAAGTCTTATTTATAGGCTTAATGTTAAGAGCGTCTCCTCAAACTCAATCTTTGATTCACTAATTGGATTCACTATTGTTTAAATTAATTGTTAAATTTTCTGTACGAAATACGTTTGGAAAGTCCCTACTTAAATTAAAATAGATTATTATTTACCGATTGTACTGAAAATCAACCGGTTTGTTTTGTACTTAAAAACAGTCTTTTGACTTTTTTTATTTATTTGTTTTTTATTTGTTTATTTATTATCTAACTAACGGTAGCACTCGAAATAGCAAAATGTCTAAGTTTATCAAACTGCCAGACGACACACGTGATACCATCGATTTTAAAAACGTACAAATTTGAATTTTAAACGTGGAATCTGTATCTAAACTACGAATAATGTTTCGATGAGTTATCTGTGTATTGGAAAGATTTCATCATCGCCAACTGTGCCCTATTTTGATACGTGTTTACAAAGATTAGAGATTAGGTACACAAATAACAGAACAGAGCTCTGATCTTTACTGCAGTATGTGGTTTCATAACCGTTTATAGTTCATCTAAAGGCAGAGTTCTAGATAATTTAACGCAAACCTATGTAACCTAGTTGCATACAAGTAAAAGAGGCCAACTACGTTTGTAGTATTTTCTGTAACATTTTTTCTGGTTGTTATTTTACGAATGTCGGGATTATTGACTGTTACTAGTGATACGAGTACTACATTAAAACATCAGTGTGTCTACAAATCTCTTTGATTTTAGGAGTCGGTTACTAAGTACCTATGTATGTATAACTTATGAGATTCTCACGAAATATGCAAGCATCAGCGAAGTTTCAGCGCAAAATGTCTAACTAAATTTATCAATTTTCGCATACCGCTTCTATGCGAAAATTATAACATTGTTATACTTAAATAAATAAATTCGGGACATTTCCACACACGGTCGTCGGACCCCAAACTAAGCAAATCTTGTACCATGGCTGCCAGAGACTGATATACATACATACATAAATTTTAAATGCATACTTATATAGACATTTAACACCCAGACATAGAACAAACACAAATGTTCATCACATAAATGTTTGCCCTGAGTGGGAAACGAACCCACGCCCCCAAGCTCAGAAGGCGGGTTCACTACCATCTGAGCCACCGAGGCAGCCATAGTTTAAAGATGGCTGACCTGATTAGCGTGATAATTTAGTCATCTTCTGTTTAGCAATGCCAACGGATCCCGGGAGTACGAGCAGTCAGCACCGAGCGAGACGAGCGGCGGCGACGCCGAACCCCGCACTCCCGCGCCGCCGGCGGACAAGTACGAAGACTTGGTCAGAATTCTCAACGATCAGATGCTGGGCAAGGGAGAGGACAACATAGTCATCATATCGCTGCATCAGGACTTGAACGTACTCAGGCCTGAAAATCCCACTATAGGGGAGATGGAGGATTTGGAACCTAGGTGAGTCTAGCTAGTTTTTATTTTCTTTTAAAGTTTCCTTGTAGTTTATAGGAATTAAATATGTTTCAGTTTCAGTGGCTAAAAATGGCTTTTTTTGCTTTACACATTTTTGTGTTACCAACATATTATTTGAAGACTACGCTATACCTCAAGTAAGATTTTATTACGTGAAAACTTTATTAGGTACACCACTACTCTGAACTAAAAAGTTTCAGAATATCTAAAAGTCGATTTATATCAAGAATTTGAAAAGGACGTTTTTAAAAAATCTTCGACGCAAAGGAAAGTATGTACTTTGTTCTAAAATGGCTTTCTATTCTTACTTATTCAAGAAAATGTTACGGGACTCGCTCCCCTATTATTTTTCTCTATACATACGTAATATGGTAATCTCACGGCTTATCATAACAGTGCAAAATGTTACGGTATGAACGATAAGTACCTGCATTACGTTGTACGTGGAAAAATAACGTTTCTCTATTATTTATTTTATTATCATTACTTACCGTGAAAGGTGAATTTGCCTATACTTGGTACTACTATACACAATACTTTTTATTTCAAAATCTCACTAATATTACAAATGCGGAAGTTTTGATGGATGGATGGTATGGGTGTTTTTTACTCAAACACGCCAGAACGGCTGAGCGGATCTGGATGAAATTTAGCAAAGAGATAGATTACATTTTGGAATAACACATAGTGTATACTTTTTAGCCTCGGGTGAAACCGGGAGGAGCAACTAGTGTCTTCTAAAGTAATCTTATTCTCAACAATTTAAAGTATTACAATATTCAGCCGGTCGAGAAATATTAATTAAGATATTCGTCGGGAAAGGAGTCGGAAAGGACATTACAAGGAAAATTCTGTAAAGTTCCCGACAGCTGACATCCGCAAGTAGGATTTATGTAGCGCCGCCAGTCGCCAAATTAAATTGTTAGTTGCCTCGTTATTGCTGCAATTTAACTTTGATAGCGCGAACATCGCGGTTATTATACTACGGTATTCCTGGCTTACGAATTTCCACCTCAAAATAAGAGTATAGGTACTATCGGTAACAATGACGTAGTACACAAGAAACACGTGCGTAACGTCCACGCGTGGTATTTAACGCAAGCCATTGGCAAAACAAACACGCTGTCTAAGATTGTTGCTTACGCAGTGTAAAAAAGCCCTGACCCCTCACAAGTTATATAAGCCGCTGCTCTAAAGCGATACCTTTTCACTCGCCGCGAATGCCCCCGCAGAGCACTGAAGTATGCATCAATATCAAACAGGTAGGTCGCGGCCGGTCTCCGGTGGCTCACGTAATTTCACCAAAGCAAATATTAGACCAAATCTCGTAGGACACTCTGAAAGCAATGAAAAGAATATCACATTGCGCCACTCGACGGCCCGCGCTATCAACGTTTCTTTTTTATACATTACTATAAAAAAGGATCGTATCATATTTCTACGAGACGATGATTCTATAATACGAAACAGACAGGCGACCTTTCTTTATCTTGTACTCGGCGAATTTCACATGCCTACCAGGAATCTTATTTAAAATCCAGTTACGGGCCCGACGAGATAGGCGCGGGTCTCTGACAATAAAACTAAATGGAATGAATGCACGATGGCTTCCTCAAAACGTAGCGTATTATGACGTGGTCTTTTTGCCTAAATTCATATAAGAAAGGGCTACTGTGATACATGGTAAATTTTCTTATGAGATTGGTGTCATTTACGTAAGCGTGAAAACGAGATGAGCGCACATTGTCTCGATACAGTGTTGCCCTTTTGTTGAGGAAATGCTTTCTCGTAGCCAGCTGTGAAAGGTGAGCGTTAATCTGCCTGCCGCGGTCGTTTAGAATGCTAGACATTGGTTAATCTTGGAATTCCCATTCGGGACAGTTCGTTGTAAAAGAGAGCCGATAAATTTAAGAGTATGTGTCGGGTTGATTTCCGAATGCGGGTTATCGGAGCATGCCACAAATCGGGAGCGTCACACGTAGCCTCCTTAGTATTCCGCGATGAGGCCGCGCCGCCCGAGCCTCGCACCTCGCCTGTAGGCGAGGCACGTCCACTTATGTGTTCCACGCAGCCAAAACCAACACGCCTCCATCGGAAAATCTTCCATGTAAATCTTGACGTTAACGACCAGGTTTAGAAGTATGTGCTAAAAATGTCAAGCAGGTATTGAGTAAGTTGAATTGTTCTGCAACCTAATTCGTAGTGTTATTCTATATTTATTGCCCTTGTATCCTTATTAATAAACGCGTAGAACCGCTAAGTGTCCAATTGTTATGGACATAGATACGTTTGTGACGCATTTAGCCACAAATACAATTCAATAATGTTACCTTTTATGTAAATGTTATGTACATAATAACGTAAACGTAGTGATATTTCGTGAACTCTACCTACATATTTTGTAACCGGCTTCGAATATCTGACGATCTAATACATACTAAAATGCACCGAAACTTGAGAAGATTATACAACTTTTAATCGTCCGTTTTTGACATCTTTATTCAAAAAGTTATAAGTCAACAATGAACGATTAAACAATGAGTCGCAAGTTAAATTTTGGTGAACATAGGCCTAAATTACAAAAGCAAACCTCACTATAAGTACTACTGAAACTTTCGTTTGTCTGATTTCTTAAAAGACGAGTAACCGGTGGAGTTTTATAGTTATTTGCTTGATGGTATGGGCCAGATTTGCTCATAACAAATCATATACGAGTATGTATGTATGTAATATCAATGCCGGTATGAAATTTAAACATTAACTACTTACTACTTTGAGTTGTTAACCCTTCTCATGCCAATAATTTCACTGAAAACATTACACTATTATCTTGGATACACTAATCTTAGTCAGTGCCGGAATAACCACGTAGCAAGACTAGCACTTGATACAGGCCCCGAGTGGAAGGGGGCCCCGCGTATTTGAACGCACTTATCTCTGAGCCTGAGCGTAATTTCTTGAGTGAAACTTATTATACTTAGATGTGGTATTAGTGTCGGATTAACCACATAGCATAACGCAGTAAATGTTTGGGGCCCGCGCGGAAAACTAAAACTAAAAAAGCCCCTAAAAACTATTATATACGGGCTTAATAGAGGTGACAAATTTCCCAAAATAGGGCGAAAAAAGCGATGACCATATTTGGCCACTCCACAATACTTTCAGGGGAAATGGGGTGTTTAGTGGGAAATCAATTACTCAAGAGCCCTTCATATTTGCTACGGGTCCCTTGCTCGCTTAATCCGGCACTGATCATACTACACAATACACAACTGGGTCACAGTTAATAAAAACAAGAATAAGTTTGGTATTACCCCAAGCAAACTTTATGAAAAAGTTGTCTGTTTGATACTCGTCAGAGATGAGTGTGAGAAAAAGTTTACAATATTTTTTTTTATATTTAGAATAGGTCGGCGTTTGACCACCAACTCGCCTGATGTTAAGCGACGTTGTGGTCTAAGATGGAGCACGACGATCTATATATAAGGTACTTATTCACTCTAGCCTTGAAGTTTTGTAGAGTGAAGAAGTACAAAGACGGCAGTTGAGTGAGGCGCTACAAGTGCGCTACTGCTCAGACGGAAACTTCGGTTACACCGGACTACATCCCGAAACACGACTAGGTCATTTCACGGCATGGCTTGGTCTGGTGGGTGATAACTAGCCACGGCCGAAGCCTCCCATCAGAGTTTGATACCCGGTTAGCACTACCCGGGGACCACGTGTAGGGAATCAGAATAGTGCTCTTATCACAAATCTAGAGTTCGTTCGTATTGGCCGTGTGGCTAGCCCTAATGTTCGTGTTTTTATATAAACCTCCAGCTCTCGAAAGCTCTAACATGCCTTGATTGCTAAAATAAATCGACCGAGCGAACGTTAGCTAGCGAAGCGTCTCTGCTTCCGCTTCGGCAAAAATGCTTTCTATTTCCGCTGCCGTCCGCCGTCTATTTACCGTCTGTCCAAAAAAATCATATCTCCGCCATTTAAAAAAAAAAACAGAAACTGATTTATACTTACTTACTAATTCTAAGTAAGTCCTACTAATATTATAAACGCGAAAGTTTGTAAGAATGGATGGATGTTTGTTACTCTTTCACGCCAGAACGGCTGAACAGATCTGGATGAAATGTGGCATAGAGATAGATTATAGTCTTAAAAAGCACATAGGATATTTTTATACCGCGAGTGAAACCGCGGGGTGCAGCTCGCACATTATAATAATCGAACTAACTCACCAAATTTCACGAGAATCGGTTGAGAGATGCGACCTGTAAAGCCGGACAGACGTCGGCCGAACGGACATATAAAAGCATTTTCACGAGGTCTTCAGCTCACAGGGTCCACTAGAACTAGATTATATGCTTCAACAGAATCGAACATGAAATACCAAACTCTCTTTGTTTCAGTGTTAACGCATCGAATCTGGAGAAGTTCCAGCTGAAGATAGCCCAGCATGAGCTGTACGAGGAGGAAGAGCCTCTCGTCAACGCTTTGATTAAAGACATGGTCCAGTCCCCGATCCTACACGTAGGTCAGTCTTTTAATACCCACTAATATTATTAACTGTTATACCTAACGTTTAACTAAATACATATCATTCGTAACACCATCAACAAACTACGCAGATTGTTTGTTAAGACTTTTTTGTAAATAGTATTTTTTTCCGGCTGTTAAATGTATTTGCTTTCGCGGTAAATTTTATTGTAGGTAATTCTGTTGCTGTTTCATACTTATTACTCATGCTTGATAACGGTAAAAATGGAAAAAAACAAAAAATAAAATATTTTTCTTTGATTCTTATAAACTCTTATCGTTTCTGCCTAAAAAGCCTATTTCCTAATTACTTCTTTTAATATGCAAACAAATAAATCTTCAATCAGCACGCGCACATTGTGTAACATGCGTCTGCGACGACTGTCGTTGCGTTTAGTTGTCGCGAATGACCGGCCACAGCCTGTCGTTGCGTTTAGTTGTCGCGAATGACCGGCCACAGCCTGTCGTTTCGTTTAGTTGTCGCGAATGACCGGCCACAGCCTGTCGTTATGTCTAGTTATCGCGAATGATCGGCCACAGCCTGTCGTTGCGTTTAGTTGTCGCGAATGACCGGCCACAGCATGTCGTTGCGTTTAGTTGTCGCGAATGACCGGCCACAGCCTGTCGTTTCGTTTAGTTGTTGCGAATGATCGGCCGCAGCATGTCGTTGCGTCAAATCGCCGAGCTGTCGCAGATTCATGTAGCACAATGTGCGCAAGCAGTTAGTTATAGTATTTAGTAAGGTTACTGTTTTTTAGCTTAAAAAATGAATAGCCTAAAAAACGGATAAAGATATCGGTTCAACTTATCTGGTTTATTCGAATCATTAACCATAATCAGGGACCTACGTACATTTTATTGGACAGTAAAATACTGCTATCGAGAATCAATTTCAGTGACTACCTAACCCGTTGTTATGGCCCTGATCTCAATTTAAGTATGTAGACCAATAAAATATTCAGTGAGCCGTTGATCGGACTTAGAAAAGCAATTACGTTTTAGTTAGACAGAACCTTTTCGTCGGCTGTCCATCGTTGACCGTTGTAGATTGGACCTTCATTTTAATTTCATAAAGGTTAACTATTTGCCAATATAGCACAGAATTCAAATCTATGTTAAATGTCAGCTAAAGTCATTGTTATACAAAGCAAACAAAATGCTAATAAATATCGTAAAAATATTGCGTTCCTTTGTTGGATTAAATTTAAAATTTGTATCAGTCAATTTCTAAATGAAACGACCAAGACTTTTAAACGCACATCTCACTTCTTTTTTTACCTGTTTTTTTATTTCTTATTTATCTTTGTTTTTACCTGACTGCGCAAGAAGGAGGGTTATGTTTTTCGAGTGTTTGTATGTATGAGGCATGGTTTAATAATATAATACTTCGCCAGGTATAGCATTCCGACCACGCGGGCAACACGTAGTGACGTCAATCGATGGTTAAGCAAGACCGAAATAAATCATTTACAAATAGTTGGAAAGAGACGGGCGACGTTGACGAGTGACGTCACTACGTGTTTGCTCCCAGAATGCTAGATCTTGTTTTTTTGAATCATGGTATGAGGTTTCTTTGGGAAGCTCTACAGCCTAAACAGCTTGATGGATTTTGACATATGAGGTGTCATTTGAATCGTCTTGATAGTGGAAGTGACATCCGCTACAATATTTTGCAGCCAGGATTTTTGTTTTTCTTTTAATAATGTTACTTGGTACTTATTGTAAACTCCTTTCATTCTCAAATCAATTAAATTCCAAGTAAAATTAGAGCGCTACTGCTGATTAATTATGTAGAGGCTTATATAAAGCTAAATTAGGTAAAGGTATATGTATTTTAAATGAAGTCGGGTCTGCAATCAGTTGTGGGGTTAGCGGTCCGCCGGACAATAGTGCCACAACAATCTCGCCCTTTACTTGGGATTGGACTTAAATATTTAAAACACTTAAAATGGATTTCATTGTTCATCCGACTTCATCGAGTTGTATAATTATTTTTGGTGTTTTATCTATCTTACAGTAGCGGTAAGGTCAAAACTCGATCTTGTTGCTTTGGCTCACTATAATAATAAACATGTTATTTAGCGATGATAGCCTAGTTGGAGAAGGCCCGCCTCTCAAGCCAGAGAGAACGGGTTTAATCCCAGCCGACGGCACGCACCGATTTGTTCATTGTGTGAACATTTCTGCGTATTGTTTGTCATCTGCTACATGACTGGAGCCTGGTGTATGGCGACAGGCTCGCCCCCTGTCACATTTGGGACTGAATATCGTCCGGCGAAGTGTGGGTTGTATTACACCTCTGCCAGCCTCCTCGGGGAAAGGCGTGACGATATGTTTTTTATCACGTACCTAATATTAGGTACCTACTTAGGATGTCGCATTTCATTGTGGCTTAATATCGTGTTGCTGGTTTTCTTAACTTTGATGTCCTGAAAAACTTCGAAGTACAAAAAGAATAGTTAAATATTAAGTACCGATTGAGGGCAATTGAAATAGAGACAGTTGATTGTAATAACCATAATTGTCTTGTCCAAATTAAAAGTTTGGGGGCTACTTATAATAATTACTAAGTAGATCAAATCAAAGTCTCATTATTATTGTAGTTTAACTTAGGAAGTTTTTTATTCTAATGTTGGTATGTCTTTTACAGAGCAAAAGGAGGGAGGGACACAGTTGAAGCTTATTATAGACTACCCAAATGGAGTTCAAGCCCTTTTCAAGCCAATGAGGTAAGCCAACGTGACAGTTATAATAAACGCGTTTAGGTACAGAACCATTTTGTCATTGTCCTAGTTACATTATTTTGCTAATGAATTTGCCAGGACTTGGCAAAATGAAGTACTTAGTACTCAAGGTAGAAAATGTTTCGTAAGTTTTACCTACTTACTTACAAGTACGAAAGGCGACGTGAGTACAATCAATTTAGATTGAAGACATTGAAGTTTAAGTCCACTACAAAAGCTCCTAAGTCCACCGCACACGTCATGTCCCTCAATATAACTTTTATTTCAAACTTCTGTTCGCTTAGTTTGGAGCGGCCGCGTGGTGCTGAAGCACTTGTACAAACTTCTGTCACCTTGTTCAGTGTTGTGCGTCGTCGGTTCTATTCACAAAACTTCTAGAAGGTTCTTTCACACGATCGGCTTAGCGGCTTGCCCGCTCTTCACCAACTACGAGCACTGTTCGAGTACTTACTCCTTCTAAACTTATGTTACTTAAGCAGAACTCGCATGCCATTGTTAGAAATTCGTTATCCTATAAAATTATTTCTCCGACTGTATATTTCCAAAGGAATTTATGAAACATAAAGCTTCAATCCTACGGGGAAGATAAATTACGTCTACCTTTGAGCTTGCGTTCTGCGCATAATATTCTGAAAGGCTATCAAATACAATTTTTGCCGTGACAAAGGATCAGACATCAAGCTCCGAAAATTTGCTCGCGGGACTGTAGGAACAGTCTCTGAGGGCATGTATATCGAGTAACAGAACGTCTTAGCATTTCACTCGCTTCCTTTTGGCTCTTTCAAGTATAATATTAAAGGACAAGTTGATACAAGACAGAAGGAGCAATAAATTTTGATCGAAGTTAGAAGTTTGCGAAAGCTGTAAATCTCGAGGTTGACTAGAAAAAGTTTAGGTGTTCTCAGTTGCTAACTCCGCGTTAATTGTTTAAAAGTTTTAGGAAGACTTGGTAGTAAAGTTCTTTGGAACTGTCGATTTAGTCATATCTTTATTCAAGCTAAAGTTAGCCTTAGATAAAAAATAGAGGTCGGTTAAAATAATTGGTAAAAAATCGGAATACAAAATCAAGTGCTGGGATCATGCGGAGATCGAGTAGGCTGTATAACTTTCCGATAAAAAATATGGACTCGTGGGGTTATCCCGACGACATATCAAGGGGACCTCTCCGATCTAACAATTCCCCGGCGGGTTGTAAATAACGAGGCAGTCGATAGCGCCTCCTGGCGGCGGGAGCGTGTATTAGTTTTATCACCTAGTATGCAAGTTAGCTTTATACGAGCCTCGATACCTGAGAGGACGATTCCGTTACTCACATTTATTTTAACGCGGAGATAAATGGTGGCCAGCTATCTTTTTCGCATACTGAAGATGTAAAATCACTGAGAGGTTATTTAAAAGACAACAAACAAAATCATTATTATCTTTATTGCAAACCAAAAAATACAAATAAAAAATGCTTAAGCTAAAAACATGCAATTAATTAACAATGTTTTGGACTTAAAGGTCAGCTGACTAATTTAACATAATAATATCTTTAAGCCTCATTTAATCCTCGTCTTTCTTTTTGCATATTAGATTAAATATTAATTCATAAAGCCAAGGCTTTAAGATCGATAGGAACTAACTTCAAAAAAAGAAACTAACATGAAACCATGACATTTTTAATCAAGTTATAGAGTATTGCATTTATGAGTACGTCACTCCGAAAATTAAATTGCCGTATCACTTATTAAGTTTGTCGAACAAAATAATGTCGTCCCGAAATATGAAGCTTCTCCTAATTTGGTAAGACCGAATCACTTTACTCCGGAAGTTCGTGATGCCAAATTACGATACTCCGAAACTTTTCTTAATCTTCAAAATGGGTTAGTCCCGTCTCTAGCTGTGTTAAATTTTAGCTGAAAACAAAATGTAGAAGAAAGGATACTTTTGTACAATTAAAAGAGACAAAATATGAAGATTCTTCTTATTTCGTAAGACCGAATCACTTTACTCCGGAAGTTCGTGTTGCCGAATTGCGATACTCCGAAACTTTTCTTAATCTTCAAAATAGGTACGTCCCGTCTTTAGCTGTGTTACATTTTAGCTGAAAACAAAATAAAGAAGAAAGGATACTTTTGTACAATTTAAAGAGACAAAGCAGAGAGAATGTAAATGCATTTGACTGCATCCTCTCAGGGCGGGACCCCTTCGAACGATAAATCGGAACCACCCTGAACTGCATTACCGGAATGGCTCCTATCTAACCAGATTCACGATTTAAACGCTACTTTAATTGTCGTATATCTTTGGACATAATAAAAAGACTTTGTCGTTGTAAAGATTGTGATTTTCTCTTATCTAGTTCTGAATTTATGCAGTACTGTGGTGCTATCATTTCATAGTTTACCAAAAGCTAAGATAACCGTAGTATAGTCTGGCATACGTCAAGGAAGACAGAAAAATAATCTTTTAAAATACAAAACCAACTTTCCGCCATCGGAATTGGATTCTGAAAAAAAAAATGAGAGCAATCTATAAGTCATACGTCATTAAAAACAAAATCGGTTTATAATGACGGAGTTAAACCGTAACAAACATTTTTAAAATACAATTGAGAGTTTCCTCATTATTTGAAGTCAGTTAAAATATATAGGTACATCTTTTTTTGCAATAAGTAAAACTTCCATCTCTTTCTCTTGGTAAAAATTCATGTGTACATAAGCTTGGGTACAATGTCAGCGAATTAACTTCATGATGACTTGACGACGCCTGTAATATTTTTAGTCCACTTAAAAAGAAATATGAGTGCAAAAATGGATCCTATATTTAGGATCTTCACCAACCATTTGTTAAAGACACGTTTCCTCTAAATTTTTCAAAGTAATAAATTTTAAACACCGGGTCTCTTATCTTGGGGAGTCGATATTTGATATTCCTCTGTAATGGACTTACATTACTTGGTTTCAATTTACGTTTTGACTAAGTACCTGTCAAGTGCCCAGTGAAATAAGTGAATTATTGTCAAGGTATTTTATATTTATACCAACCACTGTTTCATTAATACCTACTGCCTTTTGGGTCAGAATTTCAAATTTAATTTCCTTACATTTCTTGGTACGGTTTCGGCCGTATCTTTCGATCTTCCGAATTGCGAAAACCTGTGACCGGCCTCGGTACAGTTAAGGTTTTAATAACTGTAGCATGTGACCGCATAATTTTACATCAAGACCTTGCTTTCAGAGTATTAGACCTATCGTGATGGAAGAAAACGACCATGACGGCTTTTAAGTCTTAGAATTCTGCTCAGAGTCTGCACATTAGCTTAAATTCCTGATATTTAAAATTAGCAGTGTCATTAAAATTAAGTTTTGGTGGTTTTTGTGCATTTTACTTGACTTTTTCCGTGTTAAGATTGCAAAATAAGCAAAGTTGTCGGCTTACAAACATTTAAACGGAACGACCTATTTTCCTTTTACCGGTGGTCTGCATTGTTTAAGAATCTTCCTTAGATTCTTTCAACGTTTTCTTTAGCTGAGTAATGATTAATTTATAGCTGAAAACATCTTAATGTTTTTATTCCTTGAGTTTAATACTAGCAAATATGCTCTACTTGTCATTAATTTAGGTGTTTCGGAAACTAAGATAGCTAGAAAATTCTAGGCATTTCGAAATTTTGGTCTTTGTCTTCGTGGATGGTAGATATTATCTAAAAAGTTTGAATAGAATTTTCATAAAGCGGAATCTCAACTTTGAGAGGCGATTACCTCAACTTTGTGCAGTGCATCTAACAATCACTTACACAAGTGATTTCCATCAGATAGGGCACGATCTCGGAGACTCTCGCATGTCTCTTCAATAGCAATCGATTGTATCTCTATTGCTTTACACGGCTTTGTGAAATTTGCAAGCTATGAGCTAATTATTTTATAGGCTATTTTGCTAAGCTACTTCATCATATATAATCCTTTAAAACTTTGAAGGAATAAAAATTAAGTACTTGTTAAGTCCTTTTAAGTTTAAGTTGTGAGTATACTTTTTCAATCTACTAAATTTAAAAGTGATTTAGTCACTATAATGTTTTAAAGTCTAATTTGTTTCTAAATACCACCGTTTCCGCTAGTTCTTATTTTTCTTATCGAAAAGGCACTTCGGATTGACCCGGAACAGATAAGCGTTGGCATTGAGCTAATAAATAAGAGTAATTCATTAAACACTTCAAGCTCAGGCCAAGACTGAGTTAAAATAATAATAAATTACGTTTCAAACTCATAGCCCCCACTTTGTGGCTAGTTTGAAGTGTTAATAAAGAGATAAGGGAGATAAATAATGCAGAGGCCTGTAAGTAAAGTATTTGTTTCGCAGGTTTCCACGTGACACACAGACGTTGCCGAATCACTTCTACTTCTCTGACTATGAGCGACATAACGCTGAAATAGCTGCATTTCATCTGGATAGGTAAGTTTTCAAATTGGATCTTATCAACGTTTTTCAGTTATGTTAGAAACCCTATAAATGTAGCTGGGAGTTAGTTTAGCCTTCTTCCGACCGGACTTTTGCAACCTCCGATCCGTCATCGGACGTGATGCAGTGATTGACTCGGATAAGGATAAACTTTTGCGATAAGCAGCACTATAATTACTGGATAACTTAGAACCTACGAGTCATAAAAAAAAGTTTTTAAAATTGTTGTTACTAGAATGTACAGTCTTGTTCAGAAATTACTTTCTCAAAATAATTAGGAATCTCAACAATAAAACTTCTCGTTCACAATAAATACGTTTTACAGATAAGGTGTTACATTACATTTAGTAGAAGTTAAAATCTTGGATACAAATTTTGAAGACGTTAACACAAGTACATTTACGATAAATTCAAATCAATAGAAACTATTGATGCAAAATACAGTCACAGTCTCGATCAGAAATTCAAGTAATGTCCTCAAACGCAGTGTTTGTGTTTGTACCTTTGAGTCATTGATTGAGTCATGTCACGCGCATCATGCAAGCGGAATCCATGCGTGGGGCGAGCGGTGAGCTACTTATCTAGATTAGCCCTCATTTTAGGGTCCCTAACACGCACTAAGGCGTCCCTCAATGCGTGACAGATGTGATTTTAGTGCATGTGCAATTGTGCACTTAATGCTCGTTCTAAGTGAGTGCTTAACACATCTGAGAAAATATAATAAAAGAAACAGCTGTAGGCTATAGAAATTTGTTAAAACAACTAACTAATCTATGCATGTAATCCAGGATTCTCGGCTTCCGGCGCGCTATGCCCGTCGTCGGGCGCCTAGTGAACATGACGACCGAGATCTATGACGTCACCGAGGGAGATATCCTGAAGACGTTCTTCGTGTCGCCAGCCAACAACTTCTGCTTCCACGGGAAGTGTTCCTACTACTGCGACACGGGGCACGCTATCTGCGGGAACCCTGATATGTTGGAGGGAAGCTTTGCGGCTTTTCTTCCGTCTTCAGATCTTGCAGAACGGAAGGTGAGTTTACTAAGATATTTTGTAAATCCAAAGTATGAATTTAGTAGAGATAACAGACAAGACTATATTTCAATTAGACGGATAACCGGGTTTGTCTACAAAAAAAAACTTTAAAATTGTTTGACAAATTGTTATCAAACATAGTAGTTTAAAACCATCACATTTAGAGCTCTTTTCCTGTCATGCGGTAGTGTCCTGTGGGCTGCCCGCATCTTATTATTTCATACAGTACCTGGATGGCCGAGCTTTGCTCGGTATTTTTTTTTATTTTTTAATAGTGTTTTTTGGATAATAAACAATTGATTTTAGTCTAACCTCAAAGAAAACACTCATTGACTTCGTGTTACTTAACAACGCCATCTGCTGTTGTGTCGTTAAAGCAATTAGTTGCTCACAAAAAATAGTAGTATTATTATTCGCCAATAGATGTCAGGAAGAGTCATATTTTTCAGTTGAGATTGATTATCGATAAAACACGAATAAAATGATATTTTCTAAAAATGATTCCTAGCTAGATCGATTTATCGCCCCCGAAACTCCCTATATACTAATTTGTATGAAAATCGTTGGAGCCGATTCCGAGATTCCAATTATATATATATATATATACAAGAATTGCTCATTTAAAGGTATAAGATACGAGTATGTTTCCTATCATACGGACAGCACGCGCGCGGAACGCGGATTGGCTGCGGGCACACAGCCCGCGTGCGTGACTACCGGATGCGGGCGGCGTTCTGCAGTTTTCAGTCTTCAGTGTTGTTTTTTCTGTGACGCGGGTCGCACGAACGTTCATAGTACGCCGACACACTAGTCACTGGCGGCACGCACCACACTGCAGCGGCAAACGAAATTTTTGTCCTGCGTGTGGGCAGAAGCGTGCTATCACCCGCATGCGGACCAGACTCGCGCGCGGGCGGATATCCGCCTGAGAGGAAAAGGGCCCTTAGAAATAAAAAATTGCTATCCAATACACATACAGCAGATCTTAGCCAGATCCTTACCCTGATTTAGCAGATAGTTAGAGCAGATCTTAACCCAGGTAAAAAGTCTTCCTGTATCCATTTTGAAAACGTTGTTAAAATGTTTTGAAACAGAAATAGACAAAAATCTACGTGATCATACATTTTGGCACGTCAAAAATCGATTTAAAATATTTAAGTGATCGGAATCTTCAAAATAGTCTGATAAAATTATATTGAGCTCCATAATAAGATAATGATTGAATCGATTCGGTCCGGTTTGAGCTAATGTGTATTTAATTTATACTTGATCGATTCTATTAACGATAGGTAGGAACGTTCATTAATTATTTTTATTTTCTAAGCATTAAGTTCTACAATGGCACAGCAAGAGAGAGGTATTCAACAGTAAAATATGCAAGGCTGAAGGATGAAATTCTAAAAAACAAAGAAAAAAAACTTTTATTGTCTAAGATAATCTCATTACCTATAGCTTATTGTTTACGTGTACTAGAAAGGGCTACTATAGCTTTGAGTACAGCGATAAATATCTCGTAGTATACTTAATTCACCTGAGTCAACTCGGTGCATTACCCGTAGGTACTATCTTGTACTATAAAAAATAAACATCGTATCAATTCATCAAAATGCAATCAACTTCATTTATTATCATTAGAGTCTCCTACGTTCTACTGCAGGAACAACGACCTACCCCACGATGAAGGTGATTGAGCCATTGTCTGCCACGCTGGCTCTGTGCGGGATGGCGGATGTCACATGTCCGAGAATTTAAACAAAATGTATCTAAAATTCTTCTACCTCTCTTGGCAATTCGATTTTAATCATTGTAATGTTTTTGCCCAGGTCTGGCGCCATCCATGGCGGAGATCGTACCACAAGCGGCGAAAAGCGCAATGGGAGATACAATCTGATTATTGCAATTCGGTAAGTTTGCTAATCACCGTAATTTGTCTTGTCGGTCTCATTCTCTTCAAGTATCAATGCTGTTTGTGTTAAACTCTTCTTTTTTTTTAACTTGTCTCACTGACAGGCAATGTTCTACCTTTCGCCAATTTCTGTCCTAAGCGAGCCAGTTTTTCGCTAGAGTTATACAAAAAAATATTAACTTTGGAACGTACTTATTTTAAAGAATTTCAAGCGTTTGTTTGCTAGTTGACGTAACTCAGCGCCATTATCGATGCTTAGGTATTTATGATACAAAATGTTCTGTCCACTCCCGCTGACGATAAGTGACTCTTGAAACTGTGACAAAACATACCTTTGTTATAAGCAAGCCTGCTAATAGCAAAGATATGTTTTGTCACGTTTAAGCTTGGACCTCTCTAATCTAAATTAGATCGTTCTTGCTCAGAACCTCATAAGTAACGATATCTTCCAGGTCCGCACAATGGCACCGTACGACTCCGGCCGGCGACTTCTCGACCTTATGGACATGTCTATCTTCGACTTTCTCATTGGGAACATGGACCGGCATCATTATGAAACTATAAAGTACGTATCAAACTTTATAACCACTGTTAGCCGATAGATACGCACCAAACAGATTTGCAATTTTAGTCCAAACTCTGGGGTATCGTTTTATTTGATCTCGGAAATCAAAATTTACTAAAAACCATTAGCTACACTTTTGTTCAATATCTATGAAAACAAAACAATAACAAAAATACGAAAGTAATTAATTATTATACCATGGTGTTAACAACACAATACAATACTCTCTATTACCCTATACTCGTAGACTTAAAGTCGTAGCACGTAGACCAGTTGCACGGCCGATTGTCCGACTGATCGCCGCCACTCATTTTAGTCTCTACGGCAGTGTATTAAGGTTGTGTATTGCAGGATGTTCGGCAACGAGACGTTCACGCTGCACTTGGACCACGGGCGTGGGTTCGGCAAGCCGTTCCACGACGAGCTCAGCATCCTCGCGCCGCTGCTGCAGTGCTGCGTCGTGCGCCACACCACGCTCGCTGCGCTGCTCAAGTACGGTATTCTTTAGCGTAGAGCTTAGGTAATCATTGGATGACGCGTGCAAGCCGGGACGCGGTGAAACAGCAGAAAGCCGAGGAAGAAGTCTAGAAAAGAAGAAACGCTTAAGAAAAGTCTGAAAGAAGTACTTACGAGTACGTACAACATTTAAAAAAATACGCGTCGACTTGCAAATCTCCTCCGCTTCGTCGGTTAAAAATCGTTAATAGACATTTTTACAATTTTTTGTCTATATTACTGGCAGCAATTACGTAAACATTTTTAGGTTGATGAGGGATCAGAAAAAAAGGGCTTAACCCCTTTAGGGGTTAGTTTTGCACAATTCAAATTTATTTCACCTCTTTCACAGATTTCACAACGGTGTTCCCATTTCCAAAGTGCTTCGCGAGTCACTGAAGTCAGACCCTCTGGACCCCATCCTCTGGGAGCCGCACCTCGCGGCGCTCGACAGAAGGGTCGGGATCGTCCTCGCCGCTGTCAGGAAATGCGTCGACAAAGCGCAAAGCTCACTACAAAACAACGTCAGCGACTTCGTATGACAGTACTGAAAAACTGCAATGGACCTCTAAAGATGTCGTGATTTTCGTGAAACTTGTGATACGTTGCTGTGACTGTGGACCTTCCGTCTTAAAACGAAGCATAAGACGATTTAGATTTAAAATGTCGGTGGTTTCACATTTGATTGTTCAAATGCTCTCGCTTTGTCGTGAATGTGGAACTAAGGTGGTGTGATTCTTGAAGTGACTCGCTAGTCGAACTCTCTCGTAAACCGTGACTTAAAGACTTTAGTTTGTATCAATGCAATTTCCTGCTGTTTGGTCTGAAAGAATTATGCTGGGTCCTGAAAATCCTTAACTATTTCTTTATCAGAATATTAAGGCTCGGCACAGGTGACAGCCATAAGTGGCTGGCTGTATTAAGCAAGTCGAAAGTTGTAGGCAACGAAAAAAGTTGAAAAAAGCTTACCGCCTAGCTTGTATGGTGGTTACCGATGGCCTATCTGTGTAAAGCCTAAACGACACAAAAAAATTGACAGAAATATTAATGAATTTGATCTCTGGTAAGAGCTTAAGTGAGGATACCTAAAGACCAGATAATATAGACATAAGGTTATAGTGCCAAAGATTGTCCAAATGAATTTTAAAAATGTTCATAATAATAAGAACCATTCCACGGGATTTAATTGAATTAAATAAGCCATGAAATGCCAAATACAGACAGCATTCATAATACCTATTCGGTTATAATTATAAATCGGCGTCAAAGCGTTGTGAAATAAAAAATTGAACAGTATTGATGAATATGTTTATTGTTTAGAAATATCTCTCTGTATATTTTGAATAGTTAATAAATAGATGATAGTAATGTCTAATGAGACTTATAGGCGAAAGTGCAATCGTAAATGTACATAATAATAAAATGCAGTTACTGTAGTATGTAAGGGTTAGTTAGTTAGTTTGTAAGATTTATCTGCTACTGTTATACTTTTTGTGTTTATAAAATCTTGTTACCATGGCTGAAAGCTCAAGAAAGCACATATCATAGTAAGCGGTTGATGGCTGCGTGTGATAAACTTTACAGACCACGTCTGCTTTATTTTGATAAGATTTCATTTCTTTTGAGGCTAGCAATATGATGCAATTCAATGTAATATAGCTTTCTCGCATTTCATCTACTTATACTACCTATACTTGTATCTTGTACCTATTTACTGGTTAATTCTCTTCTAATCAATGAAAAATGGAACATAATGTTGTTTTAATGTGTGTTTAGCTTATTCATCAGCTGATCTCATATCAAAAGTCTCATTTTCATTATAAACTATTTTTAGGCAACCTACTTATTAGACCTTCTGGTACTTTTTAAAACATTTTCTGTGCTTTTTACTTTTCAGAGCTTCATTTAGGTTTTATTGTTTAGTACATTCAGAATCTGATAGTTCTACTCGCAGTTAAGTTCAACCGTATTTATTTTACTTAATTTTACTGTTTAGCTTTGTAAGTTTGAAAGATTTTGTTTAGTTTACCTACACCCACTAAGTATAGGATGGGGAAACATAGAATTCAGACGTTTTCTCAACTTTGGTAATTTTTACACGTTGGTTAGAAAGAGAGATCTTTTCTCTCAATGTGTTGCCTGAGTAATCTTCTTTTTTTGACTTTAGAATGAATAATAAATCGACTTGTACGCCTTCTGTCTTGATCGATTACTGGATCGGTGTAAACGAAGCTCAGTGCTAGATTTGTTTGATACGGAGTAGACTTGCCAAAGACGTACCTAAAATTGTATTAATGTATGAAAATGTTGTATAAGAAACTTGTGATGCAAATAGATGCGTGTTGACTGTTTACAAATTAAATGTTAAACAAATCGTGAAATCGAAGTTTTATTGCAATGACATCACATGAAGAACCTAGGTACTTCCTTCGGACAACTACAAATGTTATAGGTTATCCAATTTATAGGTTATAAATAATACTGACACACGTATTGACCTAAATATTTACTAAATAAAATACTATGCCCAGAAAGAATAAATAGTGAAGCTAAGGGAGATAGAAATTCATTTCAATTTGTGCACTTATCTATACGTAGTTCTATAATACGAAATATTGTTTATCTAAATTAATTTAAACTAGCTGTGCCCCGCGGTTTCACCCGCGATCCCACAGGATACTTTTTTTTTCGGGATAAAAAGTACCTTATGTCCTTTTTTGTAACTCGGACAACGTGTATGCAAAATTTCAAGACGATCGGATGAGTAGTGAGGGCATGAAAGCGTTACAAACAAACTCACTTTGACAATTATAATATTCGTTAGGATACTGACACACGCATTGACCTACATATTGATTAACTAAAACACTATGCACAAAAAAGATAAATAGTGAAGATATGGGATAAATGCATATTAATTTGTGCACTTACCTTCTTTACTTCTTTAATACGATTTTTTTTTACTTAAACTATTTTAAATACTACATTAACAACAATACTTTAAAACAATAATCGCTGTGTTTTGCAAAGTAAACTTTTGTGACAAACAAAGCAAATTACGAGTGTTCGTCCAGTAAAAATATCATTTGTAGGGTCAGTGGTCTCTCGTCGCATAAAACTGAAGAAACACAGAGATACGTCGGTCCCCCATAAAAACGGGAATATGAATAGTACGGATATTTGATATAACGTTTTATGGCTTTACGGCAGTTTTGTTGTTTATTAAAAATGATATAAAATCGAGGAAGAGATTCAAGGTGCACGTGTAACGTCGGAAACATATGTAGTTAGCCGGACGCCTCAATGTTCAAAACATTAGGTAACTGCATGATGTCAAAAATAGTTTTTTGATGGTTAAGTATAATAACGTCGATTATGTATTTAATGCACAAAATAGCCTAGATCGAACTATTCTCTCTTAACGTTATATAACGTAGTTTGGGTTCAATACCTCAGTAAATATGTATTTGTTGTTTTGTAGAAAACAAATCGATGTCTCGCGTAGATCGCCTTTTATTCAAAAAATATTTCGAAGCAGAAGACTTTGATTGGTACTTTCTTTGTGATTTTATTTCTCTACGTCGCTACTTTACATTTTGACCAAGGAATCTATGTAAACGACTGCCATATTGTTTCCGATTTATATGCAGCGGCATATGTTTATCTGGATCTACAATTTATATTCGAGTTTGTTGAATTTATTTTCGAATATATTTTGTTTTATAGAATAGATTATAGTTATCTTATTTAAACTTACTCGTAACAGCTGTTTCCCGCTACTTTATTCGCAGGGATGTAATATTCTGAATTATATTTCCGAATAAGCTTTATTCGTCCATCAAAGATGTCCATGAGACACAGAAACAAAATCCTTATAAACAAGTAAAATATTAAAAAAATTAAAAACCCCGACACCGATTTTCATCATCACCGATTTTCACCAAACATAGCTAAGAACACTCCCGACTAATTCACACTTCAAACAAAAAAAAACTAAATCTAAATCAAAAGAAGCTACGATGTCACAGACAGACACACCTAAACTTCAAACTTATAAGACCCCGTAATTTTTGCGTCGGGGGTTAATCCCATCAGCCGTGAAAATCCTACAAACAGCCAAGGAACAGAGTTCCTTTCGCTATTATAATATTAACATGGAAGTATAGATTATATAATGGTACTTAAAAGAATATGGCATACTTAAGTAAATTAAGGATGAGACCTGTTTGTCCTAGACAAACCGCATTGGTTTTAAGGGCATATTTAGTTTAAACTGTAGTTATATTTTTATTTAAAAAAAAAGTTTGCTTAAATGATTAAATTGTAAGTAGGATTCACTAGTAAATCTATCTTAATAAGTATAGTACTTGTGATTTTTCTTGTGATTTGGTGGTGATAAAATTTTCCTCGTCTTTGCTAACAATAGGTACAGATATAACAATAAAAGGCCGATTTATGATAGTAATTTCAAATAGGCAGCCTGTAAGAGTAATGCATGGTTCGTGGTCATCCGTTACCCGCTCAGTGGCGTGGCTATCGGAGGCTCTATAACCGTAAATTGTGTTACGACAAGACAGGAAACTTTGTCTCTACTGAATTCGCTATGAAATGTGTTTCGGAGGCTCATTTAAATTTGGCCATTCCAAAATGCGTAGCGTGAAACTTCTGTTCACACCCATTGCCCTTCAATAATTACCTGACTGAAATAAATATTCTTAAATTAATGACAATTGAAAGATTTTGAAAAATAAATAAAAATGTAAGCATTATTTTTATTATTTATCTTAATCTAAGCATATCCACTTTTTTCACAATTAAAATTACATCTATCTCTTTAAATAAAATAAATCATTATTTCCCTTGGTCTCCATCGCATCACGCGTGAACAGATATACCATTTTCGCAATTATTTTTTTGTTGTTTATTATTACCAGGAGAAGGATCTTATGAAAGTAAATATTAAGATATTATCCCGAAAAAAATAATGGTTCCTGTGAGACGCGGGTCAAACCGCGGGGCACAGCTAGTCTTAATATATATAAATTACGTGTCACGTTGTTTGTCCGCTATAGTCTCCTAAACTACTTAATAGATTTCAATCAAATTTGCACACCGTGCGTGCAGTTCGATCTCAGATAGGATAGCTCTCATTTATATATTAATAAATAATAAACGCGAACGAAGTCGCGGGGTGACAGCTAGTAATTAATAAAAATTAAAAGCGTTAACTAGACAACTTATTAATATTTATTCCCTAGTTATCTTTACAGTGTTTACATTCCACTGCAGGGACACCGACCTGACGTCGAAAGTGATTGAGTCATCATCCACCACGCTGGCTCAGTGTGGGTTGGTGGATGTCTCATGTCTTTCGAATTATTCTTCTGGCATGGCATTCCTCACGACGTTTTCCTTCGTGGTTAAAGCACGTGTCAAATTTAAATGCACTTAAATCATTTTAAGAGTAAAAAGTTTAGATGCTCGGTCGTCGGCCAGGATCGATTCCATGACCTGATCGGAGCGCCTGGTCCATTCCAAAAGGCCCACTGAACGGGTTTCAAAAATCATTAGTTCACTAGTAAGTAATTGTAAATATCTATTTACCATCATTTTTATCTTTTTGTTTTGGCAGCAGCCAGCAGCTACATGAGATACTGATCTAAACTGAACAAAACTGAAATTGAATTAACCAACGGGCAATCTAATAATAATTTAGTATATCAGAGGCAACGGATTTCCATACAAATGAACATTGTAACATTGCGTCCTTATCTCTGAACTATCTTTAATAACCATAAATCCCAAATGGAGTAAGCCATTATTATTTATGTCCTAGAAAAAATTTGGATGTCATTTCAATTCCATGCATCGGAACAGCGGATTCATACATGACTTCTGTTCGAAATTATCATTTCTGGGGAACAAAGGTATTTGAGAAATCTGTAGGTGCTATCTGACATCCGCTCAAACGAATAGGCGTATCTACCTCTTAAACACGAGCCTAGCAAACGGAACGGAGTGGAATGAAGCAAACTTTTAGATGACTTCTGGTAGTTTAAATAAGAGTTTTAGCTATTTATTACAATATATTTATTATTATTATCATCTTACAACATCAATATCTAATAGTAGTAGTTTGATTGTTAAGTCTTCGGTGTCGCCTTAAAGTGATGTCGATTCATTCATTCAGTGTGTCGCATTTGCGTGCAGTCGAACTGCGGTGTATCGCATGTAGCACTTCCATTTGTCGTGCTAACGTAGGACTCATTTTGAGATGAGTATGAAGGAAATACTTACTCTGAATATGAATGAAGTTTTTCTTTTTAAAAAGGACAACAGCAAACGTAGAGGTTGGCTAGATGGGATATGCGATAGACACATCGAAGGTAGTAAAGCCATAAAACGTGATTTATGATAATCACTTCCGCTAAACCAACCTGTGTTGCATATCCCACGTCCACCTCAATACAAGATTTACGTCGACGTCAGCAGCAGCGCAAGCCTCATTTGTAATAGCCAGACAATAAGGAGACAATGCTGTCCACGGTCAATGTCCATGTAGTGGATTGTTGTGGTGTACTGTGGCTCGCCGATAAATCTCCCGAAACAATAGCGTTCGGCCAGCGCTGGCCGGTGTAAATCACTCCAAGCCTGTATGGACAAGCTGTGCATTGAAACAGAGGCATTGAAAAAGGCGCTCCAGTTCCATAGAAAAGCTTAGCTTTTACGATATACTATACCTGAAGAATAGGTAGGTACAATCTAGAGAATATACTTTTACTTGGTAATTACGTGGTATGAGATTACGCTAAGAACATTTTTAGGATTCTACAAGTCAGTAGCAACGCGACGTAGGTAGGGTCAACTGGGGCAATTGCGTTGGTGGGGCAATTGCGTCTTTCGAGAATGTCTGATAAAACCTTCACAAATTAGGCAACTAACGCCATCTTGTACAGATTACTGCAACTAAAGATAGAAAAAATGATGTAGCAGATGCTGCCCACAGACGCATTTGGCCCAGTTGACCCTATATACTCGTACCTACTTAGGATCTAGCTAAAATGCATTGTGTTACATTTTGATATTTCAGCATCATTTGACTGCCTCGGTGGCTTAGTTGATAGTGAACCTGCCTTCTGAGCTTGGGGGCGTGGGTTCGATTCCCACCTATGACTAACATTTACGCGATCAACATTTGTATTTGTTAAATGTCTGGGTGTATCTATTTCAGTATATATTTAAAAATAAATACGTACCTATGTATTTATATTAGTTTCTGGCAGCCATAGTACAAGCTTTGCTCAGTTTGGGGTCAGTCAAAGTGTGTGCAAGTGTCCGGATATTTATTTATTTAAATAATAAAATTAAAAGTTTTTCTAAATGCTTTTGCAAGTCAATAAAGTAGCATCGTTTTTGATAGGTGAAAACTCCAAACTCTACATCTGCAGGTAGACTTTACCAACCACAGTTGGACAGCTTACTAACCAAACTTTACCGGATAGGAAGTACGGATCGTAGGTGCCAGATGCACGTACGATACTTGCTAATGTAAAAGGACTTTTGAATTTGCAATCTGAACATAAGGCAAAGTTTCCTCAAACATGCGTTCATATTAACAATTCGGTTGCTCTACTATTTGATGTAGTAGGTACAACAGTGGGTACCAATCATAGAAAAGTACGGATGTAATTTTGCAAAGAATCCTTGATCTAGCAATTTACAATACAAAAAATTGACACCAAATACAAAAAAAACTAAACTAAACACTAAAAAATAAAGGCGCAATGGGCGGTCTTATCGCTTAAGAGCGATCTCTTCCAGACAACCTGGCTTAATTATGACAAGCCATAATTATGACAAGCGAATTTGTTGGTAAGCTACACACACTTCCTAACAAATCTCTAAAATATAAATAAGTACCTATTATTAAAACAGCAGTGTCTTTTAGAGTCTTTGTTAAAAATGAAATGAATTAGAAAGCGTAAGTAATATTGGTCGCGGTTCTATTTGATTGCAAGCTCGCGCATGTTCTTTTCAACTATGTCCAAAAGCCAACATTACAATCGAATCTAATTTCCGCTTATTTAATTAAGAATTCAAAGAACAACAACATCATAGCTATTGCGAACAAAATAATTTGAAAATTAATTAAAGCCGTCCGTCGAACAATGTCCCTAACGCTGGTTTTAATTCAATGTTCACAGAGTAATTTCACAGCTCATTATGTAAATGAATATTTCTTAAAAATAGGACTTTCATTATTTGGAGTGAGGGTTCACCGTCAACAGTTGTTAAAGGAACTGTAGATCTGAACTGGGGCGTAATGTAGCGTGGGGCCACAGCCTGCTGGTGCAAAGATCGTAGAGATTATTTTCCTTGCTTTTTTACTGGCCATGCTCAAAGCTAGTCGGAATTGGTGCAAATAGAAAAACACTTTGGTTTGTACCTAAATAGTTAGTAAAGCTTATGACAAGTCGACGTTTGACAGTAATTTTAGCATGACACATAATTTTTTTTCAAAAAACATATCGTCACGCCTTTCCGAGGGGGTTGTCATAGGTGTAATACAACACCCACACTTTGCCGGACGATATTCAGTCCCGAATGTGACAGGGGGCGAGCCTGTCGCCATACACCGGGCTCCAGTAATGTAGCAGATGACATACAATACGCACATATGATCACACAATGAACAAATTGGTGCGAGCCGTCTCGGCTGGGTTCGAACCCGCTCCCTCTGGCTTGAGAGACCGGCCTTCTCCAACTAGGCCATCTTAAATAAATGACGTCTAAAATAGAGCATTATAATTGTGTTCCAAATTCAATGCAGATGCAATTGAATTAAAAATGAAGTCACTACCAAGTCCTACCAAGTTTATAACAACTCCTCATACGTCAGTACATTGCTACGGTTTTGCATGACATTTGGGCTAAATATGAATTTTAGAGGCCCCATTCCCTGGGGTCCCAATCATCCCGTTCCGTCCTGTAGTTACCCCTAGCCCCTGGTCCCTAGTGCTAAGCGTCGACAACTGTCGTCATGTTTCACGATAATTCCCTTTGCAGAACTCCTGATGGCGCGTCTCAATTATTAAAATATTCCTTTTAATACACCTCTTACCCCTCAGAATTCTAAAGACTGCTTTTGTATTTAATTGCAAAATCAGATTTCTTGAAGTTATTTCTTCTTTTGTGTTTATAAATAAATATATCGATAAGTAAATATTCATTAACATCATCGTTATTGTTTATTCGGTATTGGTACAAACACCCAATAGGTACCTGCTCATAAATATCTTGCTTTTTAGCACTCTAAAAGTATTTTTATCTCTCTATCTAATAAATTATTACTACTAATTTAATTTAATTTTTTTAAACTAATTTAATTTAATTACTACTAATTAGCTGCCTTCAGGGGAAGCATATTTGTGATGAGGGCTGAAATTTACAATAAGCTACCACAACTTTTAAAAGAAACGCAAACTTACAATATTTTTAAATTGAAACTTAAAAAATATCTTATTGACAAGGCATACTATTCTATTGACGAATATTTGAAGGACACTGACATTGATTTTATTTAATATTTTTACTTTGACATTAATCCAATATACCTAATTATTTTTTCTGTATTCTGTAAACTTTTGCATACTAAGCGGTTAAACCATGGCGAACTAATTTTATTTATAAGAACTGTTAACCCATGTTTTGCAAAATAAATAATTTGATTTGATTTGATTTGTAACTTATTCTGACTGCCCAAGGCAGGTGCCTACCGTTAAAATTTAAAACATTGCCTTACCACGAGTTTTGACCGTTACGAAAACTTTTTTCGTTTTCGTTTGGCTTCAAACATTCCCATAAAGCGCCCCTGGTGGTAACGTTAAAGAACTAAGTTAAATGTATGGAGCCAAACGGAAACGAAAAAAGTTTTCGTTAAATATCTCATATAACTCCCGGTAAGCCGGTAAGATTTTATTTAAGTAAAATTTTCTATTACTATCAAATGTATCATAAATTCATCTTAATTAATTACTTACTGTAAGATACTTAGGTACTGTAAGTGTTTGCTTTGACATACTAAAGTACATTTTGATTAAATTGAGCTTGCGGAGACGGACCGGTGATCGGTGCACTTCGATGAAATGTGCCGATAATAGCACGTGTTGGCTTTCCATTGGCAAATGGAGTCGGTCTGTTTGTTCATTTCCACCTGAGTTTGGCGCAATTTACTTGATTAAATTACAATATTTCGTGGTATACCTATTCATTGCAAATCAATTTGCAGAATTATTGATTTACTCAATGAAATTGAACAGTGAAGGTTTGATATATGAATTTTGTTTTTACTCAAATTTAAATAGTGAGTTGGTTAAAGTTAAATGTATCGGCCTCAGTTTTATTTGTTTTAAAGTAAAGTAAGTAAGTTCGTATACGCTGAGTGGTTGGCCCTAATGTCAAAGTTTCTAGAGTTTCTAGGTTCAAGGTTTTTAGGCCCCTGACATGGTTTGACGGTTGTTGTTGCAGAACAAACAGCTGGGGCCTTTAATTTAAGAGTCCGGCGACCACTTTAGACTAAGGGTTTAATTGCAATGGTATTATTCTTAACGCAAATAAAAGCATTGTAATGCAATATCAGTCGAGATTAGGTTTATACGGTAATTCAACACGTAAGGAAAATGTCTTTTTAGGGTATCACATAGACAGTACAATTAGTCACACTGCTCATATCGATAATATATGTAAGAAACTTGCAAGCGGAAATTACGCCTTGTTCAAACTCAAGCCCTTATTAGATAAAGAAACTCTTATATCAGTATATTATGCGTATATACATTCTGTTATAAGATATGCTGTTACAATCTGGGGGAACGCTGGAAATATTGTAAGAGTTTTAAGATGTCAAAAGAGATCAATTAGAATAATTAACAGCTTAAAGAAACGTAGTTCAGCGAAGAAATACTTCAAAAATAACAAAATAATGACAGTAATATCTCTTTACATCTATAATAGTTTATTAGAAATTCATGATGCTAATTTACCAAAAATTAAAGATAAATGTCCACACAACTTAAGAAATAAAGATAAGCTAATTGTACCGTGGACTAGGTTAGTTAAAGTTAAGAAGCAGGGCCGCCATGCTAAAATTTTAATGTACAATAAATTACCAAATCGTATAACCGAACTAGATAATAACCAATTTAGACAGACGCTAAAACATTTCTTTGAAAGCAACCCGTTTTACAATTTATGTGAATATAATTATGTCATTTGAGTTCTCGGAATCCTCATTTTTGTACCGAAATCAAACGGAGCAAATTTTGACATAAATTTTTTTGACATAATAATTTATTAACCTTCTTCTTAACAATTACTAGTATTTTACTTTTTATTTTTAACTGTTTACCTAATTTTAAGATATTATTGTAAAAATGACTTGCCAGTGACATTGAATGTTTATTATGGTCAAAAAATATTTCTGATTTCTGATTTCTAACTTCGCATTGGTTTAAGGTATAATAGGCGCAATAGCCTATGGGCTATTTTGGGTTTTTTTTTTTTGGGGCTGAGCTACCCACGTCCGTAGGAGTGTACTCTATTCCGATTTCCTACACGTGGTCCCCGGGTAGTGCTAACCGGGTAGCAAACTCTGGTGGGAGGCTTCGGCCGTGGCTAGTTACCACCCACCGGACCAAGCCATGCCGTGAAATGACCTAGTCGTGTTTCGGGATGTAGTCCGGTGTAACCGTTCCGAAGACGGGTCTGAGCAGTAGCGCACTTGTAGCGCCTCACTCAACTACCGTCTCTGTACTTCTTCACTCTACAAAACTTCAAGGCTGGGGTGAATAAGTGCCTTGTAGGTCGTCGTGCTTCATCTTAGACCACAACGTCGCTTAACATCAGGCGAGTTGGTGGTCAAACGCCGACCTATTCTCCATAAAAAATAAATAAATAGCCATTTCGTCTAGAAGAAGAGTACGAGCAAAGAGAGCAAATAATGATACTGACGAGAGGCTCGTCAGTATCATTATTTGTCATCGGCATAAAGTTACCTACAGACTGACAAAGTTTCAGTTTTTTTTATGACTTTTGCACTTCTGTAATCATTCTTAAATAACTAAGAATTTCCCTTGTATTATGGATTCATTTAACAGCTTATGATGTGGACAACCTCCTTATGTAATGGAATTTTTGATTTGATTTGTCTACCTCTTAAAAAATGTGGGTAATTTTCATAGCTCTATTTTCGCTTGAGAACGTTTTAAAAAACCAAGAACATAGGGGCGGAGATATTGTTAATTTAATTGTACATGCTAAATTTCACCATTATATGACAAATGGTTTTCAAGAAATTTGACAAGCACGTTTGTATTGAAATTTCAGAGTGTCGCGGGACTCTTAACGTGTCATCCGAGCCAGGGCAGCGCTCAGTTGTAAATGCCACGCGCGGTCACACATTCGAAGACTGACAGTGAGCGCCATAGATAAGGTTAAATTGATAGAATAATATAACATATAACATAACATATTCGGCACGCATTTTTCCCCGAAGGGGCCGACCAAATGAGGCAGAGGTGTATTACAACACCCACACTTCACCGGACAATATTCAGTTCCAAGTGCGACAGCGGGCGCGTCTATCGCTATACACACTGGGCTCCATTTACGTGGCGGATGATATTAAATACGCACATATTGTGTTCACACAAAGACAAATTGGTGCATGCCTTCTGGGATCGAGCCCGCTCTCTCTGGCAAGAAAGAAAGGCGAACCTTCTCCAACTAGTCTATAATCGGTCTCGCAATCTCAAATAATAAAAGATACATTTAAAATAATAGATACATAGCATTATATATATCTTAAAGTAAATTTTATAAACGTAGCGTCAACTGGAGCAAATGCATCTGTGGGGCAATTTCGTCTTTCGAGGGTTACTGATAAACCCTTCACGAATTAGGTGCCACCTAAGTTTTTATTACGAGTACTATCTTTAGTTGCAATAATTTGTAAAAGATGGCGTTAGTTGCCTAATTTGTGAAGGGTTTGTCAGTAATTCTCGAAAGACGCATTTGCCCCACAGACGCATTTGCCCCAGTTGACCCTACTTATCTAGTGTGTAGTTTTCAAAATTTTATTTGGAATGCACAAATATGGGTGCAACATTTACCTAAGCATAGTTAATTCCAACCGTCCAGTAATAGGTGTTTCAACTTCGAAAAGCAATTAAGTATTTCACTCTAGGCTAGACTAGACGCATCGTGCATAATTGACTACAGGCAGGTATCTATCTTTCGAAACCTCTCTCAATTTATTCTAGCACATTGGGTGCATAATTAATTATGTTTCCACGAGTGCTCCCGTTTGGGGTCATGTCTCTACTAATGACTTTAAAAGTTATCGAGTTGTTGATACCGATGAAGTGAAGTCATCTGCAACACTACAAATTTTATGATGCCGACAGATGACTAAACGCTATGATAACAAGAAAAATACCAGCACTCATATCAAAATATGAGTGCTGGTATAAGGACTAAACAAATAAAGTAATAAAGTCTCGGAATAGTAAAACAGTGTTTTATCTTTCTCAATCGAGTTTAAAAAATACAGAAAGAAAAATAGTGCGTGGAGTCCAGGTTTCATAGTCATTGGTGGAGTCCCTCCGCGCGGAAGAAGTGAAACTTCTGTGTTTCTTTCACTCTCGCTCTGTCTCTTTCTATTCCCCCTCCCCAGGAGCGTTAAACGTTTAACGCAACCTTGTTGGAAGTCGCATTAGAAGTTTCACTTCAAAAAATTGGTTGTCTGTAAAGTCGGTTTACTGATAATAGTTGAACGTGACAACGTGCTCACTCAAGTAGGAGAGAGACGGATGTCGAACGCTGCCGATTGTGCTTCTTTGTCGCTCGTTCCGCGCTCTCGCTTGCACTTCAAGCCTTACATGGAACGCCTCAGAGCGAGGTAACGCCGCATGAGTCATGTTTTTTCGTGCGCGCAGCCGGCTCTATCGAATTATAAGACGTTGTCACGTCAAAAACAAAACACTGTAAAACAATTCCGCAGCTGAACGTTGATTAGTAAGGCGGTAAGAGAATAAGTAACGGCCTTTATTAACACTACCCAAGGGTTCTTTATGAAAGCCTAGTATTTGACGCTAACGCATCACATGCGATTCTCGACGAACAAATGTTCGTAGAGTCGTACGTCTATGTCACAATGGTAGTTAGGTCTGGCTCTAGAGTTTATAGTTAGGTATTTACTAATTTACTGCATTTCGTTTTATAAATCTATGACAGTCATAAGAAACAAAAAGGCATTATTCGTGCACAAAACTTTATTATAGTGGTACTGATGGTGAGATATAGATTATTCACACATGTAGAGAAAAAGTGCTGTTAAACTAAAACCAAAAGTGATTTCATTAATAAAAGAAAAGAACTAATACTTTTTTTTGAATGTTCTTTTCTTATCAAGTTTCATTCTGTGATAGACAATTTCTACAAATAAAACTAAAGTACAAACTCCATACATGACTCCCAACCCATAGAAACAGCCGGTCAAAGTCTCTAGAGTTAGCGATTTTGCACTACGATCATCCTTGGTTTCTAGTGCTTTCGTCCATTCTCTAGAATGATCTCGAAATATTTTCTCTACAAATCCTTTTTCGATTATTTGTAGAAGAACAGTATCAATATTTGCAACAGCTGGCCAGCCCGGGCGCAGGCAGAAACACACAGGCACGGCAGTCACCGGATCGTCTTGGATTATTTGGATATTTGGAGCTGAATATAAACCCATCAGCATATCACTCGCTATAAGAAACTTTTTTCCTGCTTCAACTGCTTTAAAACTGTCTGTAATGTTGCTAATTGGTAGTATAGTGAATTTTTTATAATATCGTGTGTCATCGAAAAAATCTCGTGTATTTTCAAGTCCTCCATATCCATCAGCTAATTTTACTGCTGCATCAAATTTGCGAAGAGGAGTCTCCAGAACAGTCTTCTGCAGTCCATGTACTAAGTCACCTTGGTAAGCGATGCGGACCACCATGCAGAACCAAATCCATAACCCAAATAAATAATTTGTGACGAACGCTTTTGTTTCAAATTTTACTTCGACCCCCAAGAATATAAGAAACGTTTTAAAAAATACACTATCCCTAGAAAAAGATCTGTTAAATCCAAACCGACGGATGAGCACAGTGACCACAATAAATATAATTGAAGTACTGAAAAGAGCTGGTGTTATGTGTGACATAAACGGCTGCAAGACGCGCAACCATTCACTTATTTCCCGGCGCCGTGGACCAAACCAAATAATGGTGGACGTTTCATAAGGATGAGAGAACTGTACATAAGGGTATCTTGCTTTACTCATGAGGAGAGCAGGTATTAGAACATCAGCTTGTTTGTTCACGAGATCTGCGAAAGATCCAGACGGAGTACCGTTGACTATCGTTCCGAGTCCACCATGATCTTTAGCCGAAGTAACCTTCATACGAGCATTAAGACTATCAAATAGAATATACAAAACATCAGCGTCAATTCCAGACATAGAAACAAAGGTATTGTTTTTAAACTTCAAACGTGTATATGGTGGCATTTGCAGTACTGTAGTTCTTATCTCACATCCGTGAAAATTTATAAATTTTTTAGGGAATAAATCTTTTGTGTCGTGATTTAAATGTACTGGAGTAAAATCGCCACATTTACCATGACTGTACGGAAAATACGTTGTTAACGTGATGTTTTCATTGTCGGAGCTTACTATCAAAATGTCAGCAACATCATTGTCCCAGGCAACTTCCATTAATTCTGTAAGTTCAGCATTCGTTGCTGGTTTAGTCAGCACAACGATGAGACGAATAGGTATTACAATGTCTTCATATAAAAGTGTCATAAAATATTCTACTTCATCAACGTCAGCACCAAAAAATACTGTTTGTGTGAAGCTTTTGTCAATGTTGAATTCTCGTATAACTTCATTGTTAATATCATTTTCTTGCACCGTAGCAACCACAATACACCCTTTGAACAGCTTAATGAACTCTGTAACTTCATCTGACTTATCGTGCCAATATACCACAGATGTGATAAAATCTTTAAACACTGAATTTGCAAACGTTGCTGCTTTTTCTGTTATTGATGTACAAGAACTGATTGAACATTTGGCTAGGAACAAAAACAGAACAAGCTTTGGAAGCTTCATATCTTCCTCCGTTCTTGTCCCAAAACGTGAAGAGAATGGTGAGTAATGTTGAAAATGCCTATGAAGTAATTTTACTCAATTTGGATCTACATCACTAGTCATGTTATTATAGGTTGCCTGTTGCCTTTCAGTTTTTCTTTTTAGGGTTCCCTATCTGAAACAAAATATCTGCGATTACAATTCCTAAGTTTGGTGTTTCTAATTATTATTATTATATCTACTTAAGCTCATATTTTTTTTGCAAAAAAAAGTAGTGGAAAAGTTTAGAAAATTAGTCAAACTAACAGAAAACCTAAACATTACTAAGAACTTGTGAGAACTACAACCACAGAACCTTCAGTGTAAAACAATACTATTATTACTATTCCTTTAAATAATACTGATTGTTTACTTTTCCTAGACAATTGTTGATAGTTACTCAGACAGCAGCACCACAAGTCAAATACATATCGCTAGAAGCACCTACAAAAATTACTGTTGTTCTATTGACATGCGTAAAAAAATATTTATTTTAGAAACCTAATAACATAGGTAATTTAATCGTAAATGTAGGTTCTATTTTTATCAATCCCCGACGCAAATACGACGGGGTGTTATAAGTTTGACGTGTCTCTGTGTGTGTGTGTGTCTGTCTGTCTGTGGCATCGTAGCTCCCGAACGGATGAACCTATTTTGATTTATTTTTTTTGTTTGAAATGTGAATTTGTCGAGGGTGTTCTTAGTTGTGTTTAATGAAAACCGGTGTTGATGGAAATCGGTGTCGGGGGTTTTATGTTTAATTTATACTAAACTAGCTGCACCCCGCGGTTTCACTCGCGGTTAAAAAGTATCCTATGTGCTATTCTAGACTATAATCTATCTCTGTGTCAAATTTCATCCAGATCTGTTCAGCCGTTCTGGCGTGAAAGAGTAACAAACATCCATCCATCCATCCATCCATCCATCCATCCATCCATCCATCCATCCATCCATCCATACATACATACATACATACAAACTTTCACGTTTATAATATTAGTAGGACTTGTGTTACTGGTTAGTGTGGTTAGTCTTCAGAAACAGGGTCGTAATTGAAAAACTACTGTCTTACATTATTTTCAGTTTTAATAATAAGTAAAAGTAGGTAGATAGATACATATCAAAATTTCGAATATTGATACAAAACAGTATACTTTAGTTATAGCGTGAAGGCAGAATGTACATTGATACAAAATATTTTGGACGTTGACTCTTATAATCGTAAAATTGTCTATTTTCTAGGCTTAGAAATAATGTAATAAATTAAAAACAACTTAGGCAGTACTTTGTGAGATAAGTAGATGCATAAAATTATGATTCATGGTTATATTAACTTATTCGTAAGTATGTGGTATTATAAAAATACATCTTAATTTATTATTAAAAAGTTCTGCTTAAAAATCAAACAGATCAAGTAGCTAGGGAATGCCTATAATAACAGATCTCGTCTGGATAACAATATCAAGCAATACAGTTGATTTTGTGACTGATAAATTTATGTTTTTTTTTTAATAATAATATAAGTAAGTATGTTTATAAAAATATTGAAGTATGAATACATTTTATCATAATATCATCTGATACCCTACTATATTGATAAATATGATGATACTAAAGTGCATAATTGTTTTATTGCAGATGGTTAAACATTGTGAAAATACAACAAACTTTTCATTTTATAATTAGTGTAAAGAAATACACAATCAAGGCCACAATTAGCACACACCTAAACAATCACACCGACAAGCAAACTTTATGATAATTTTAACATTACGACTTATTTCACATTTGCATAGATTTGCGTAGGTATGTATTATCATTTTAGCTTTACCTAATCAGAGAATACTCGTATGCGTTAACGAAACATTTTGTAAAAAAATAGGTGCATTTTTGAAACTATTTGTGATTAAATGAAGCTAATGTGTAAATAAAAAAAAGTAACAATGCTTTTCAAGTTCCGTTTGGTCAAAGTGACTTGAAAATTACGCTTTAATAAGACAACTATTAGGTAGGTAAGTAAAAAATTTAGACCTACCTAAACTGCTCATGTGAAAAATGTACATGGATGGATCCAACAACAAATTAATCGTTCTTAAGTTATTTTACTTCAGTTTAAAGCTTAGCAAAAGGTGGAAAGTACTATCGCATAAGCAAATGTGAAAGAGTTTTTGTACGAGTATAAAAATAATGTTAGATGAAGAATTTAGCCCCCTCTCTGAGTGAGGACGGCGTCGATCAGCAGGACGGCTCCGTTGATGATGGCCAGTGAAGCCTTCGCCAGGTTCTTGTCTCTCAAGTCGCTCTTGCCATAATGCTGGAACCTGTAACGAAAACATTTTTAGCACTCTAGTTACGCCACATCTTATTTTTAGTAAGGACAAGCTGAGGAAAAGATGCCGTTTGTCACCGTCTTCGGGCAAAGTTTAGAAGCCAGCGGGGATAATCCTCTTGAAGCGACCTTTTAACTATGAGGTCAGGGCTACTTAGCTACTTGGCCTATAAACAAGAACTTATCAGGTTACTAGCCATACGCTTGAGGTCATTTCTACTACTAAAAACATATTTGAGATCTGTATGCAATATTCTGTATCATTTATTAATATGTATCGCTACTTAGTTGCCATTATTGAGTTAGCATTGAAGTTAAAGGTTATCAGAACCGTAATGACACAACAATCATTGAGTTCTATTACTACCTAAGAAGCTATCATATGAAAAGGTCATTCTCCATTTTGTTGCGTGCTTAAACTAAAGTTTGATGCAGCGCCGAAACAATAATTAGTCGTCTAATAACACAATAGTACAAGCACACAGCGCTAAAAAGCTTTAAATGTGTAGTTTTCTAGCGACCAAATGGTCGAAAGCGACTTGGGCACTCGAGAGCTAGTAAGCAACTAAATAAAGTATGGCCGGCTGAACGGAACATAGTAGAAATGTGCAGTGTCTTCTCCATACGTAGGAATAGAACCCAATGAGGACAGTACAAGCATTTTTATAAGATAAAAAATCAACAACTTTTAAATAAATAACTGAGATATTATAATAATGATTCTCTGTAAAACTCTGATCAACCAAGAGGAAAAGATGGAACACTGCGTTATATCTCGCTGAAGCCACTTCTTTTTAAACTTGTGAGCGTTTTAATGTTGCCATGAAAAACATTCAAAATTGCATGAAAATTTATATTAATTCCCAAACTCTACGTTAGCCATTTCTGTTCCAATATACAACCTTAGTAGATTTAATATTCAAAACTGCACATTTTTTTAAGAGATTAATGTTACGGCTTTTTCAAAATTGACTTGCAAAAACTGCACAGTTTTTAAAAAGAACCTCAAAATGTAGTCCTGGCCACACTTTTACAATGAACTATGTATATTTATGTACACGAAATTATACCTTAAACCAATGCGTATAATGTCGAGGTAAGAATGATGAAGCAAGTAGCGTAGCTTTTTTGCGTCAATGTGAGAATGTTGTGTATATATACGACAGTAGCGTATTTTTTTGATGGTTTTTGGCTTCACCTAAATCATACGCCGTGCGCCATCTTATTCTCTAGGTTGATCTGAACTATAAAATAACTAGCTGTCACCCCGCGACTTCGTTCGCGTTTTGAGCTATCCTATCTCTCAAGTTGGATCGAACTGCACATGGTGTGCGAATTTTATTATAATCGGTTAAGTGGTTTAGGAGTTCATTGAGGACAAACATTGTGACACGAGATTTATATATATTAAGAAGATAATAAAAGAAAACTCACCTGTCAATGATGACAGCGCCGCTGGCGACGAAGAGAGCGACTCCGATGAGGGAGTAGAAGATATCGATGCGCTTGTGAGAAGGAGTTTGCATGACGTAGCCTGGAACATGACAGTTTACCACATGAGGCCAAGCAATTTTACATTTGAGATCAGCTTTGAGATACACAATATGAGATATTTCCTGCGGCTGCCTACGATCCATTGCATCATCCTGCTTTTGTGATTGAATGATTTCATTTTATTATTTAGGTACCTAGCTAGCTACTTGGCTGCTCGTTACAGATTCAGATTCATTCATTTTCATAAAAATAGACTCGTATTTCAATGTCATCTCTTTCCTTTTCCAGTATCGGTATTTTGGCTTTCCAGATATAACTTACGAATTTAATTAAAACGACAAAAAGTACCTTTTTTTCATTCAAAAGCTTTGAGATCAAGATAAAATTACGTATATATTTTTTTTTTTTTTACATTTATCATTTATACAATTACGTGTCAAAATAACAAAAAAGTCTATGTCCATTTAGTACATTTAACTGCTTTTTTGCTAGGTAGGTCTCTAAATAAAGTAGCCGTGAGTCAGATTTATTTACAGATTTTCACCGAATCAAATTTCAAAATTTCAATTTTTCAGATTTCAAATAAAGTGAAAACAGCAAAACTAGAAGAGTTTCTTGTTGTAGATACTGCGGAGTTTTGGTATGACAAGGAACATAAATCTAAATAAATGTAACATACCAGCAGCAGCGCCAGCGAAGATGATGAGGTATCCGACGAATGTGCCGGTGACCAGCATGCCGAGGTCCGCATCAGAATTGTAGCTGTGGTAGTGGAGAGCGACGCACGAGCACGTTAGCGCCTGAAAATCACGCGAACTTAGGTTAGATCATGGTATAAAAATATACTCCGCCAGGACCACTACTACTACCATTCCGAGCCAAAAATGGTCACGTGGGCAACTACGTGTTGCCCACGTGACCATTTGACGTCAATCGATGTTTGAGCAAGACCGAAATAAGTATTATAATATAAAACAAGTTCGAAAGAGACGATGACGGTGACGAGTGACGTCATTACGTGTTTGCTCCCGGAATACTAGACCTTGTTTTTTGAATCATGGCTGAGGTCACTAATGATAGGTATTAAACAATAAAACAGGGGCCTTAATTTCTAAGCATAATGACAAAGGTCATCGCGCGTCATCCTACTCACTCCAACTACTAACTTCATACGAGCGAGCGTGAGGATGATGATGCCATTACGCTTACAAATAAGTAGACATGTCAATGCTGATGTATATCTGGGCTAACGATTGTGACATTGTCATTCAACGAGTCCCTAGCATGCTGGATACTCTTTATACTGGTAGTGAACTTGAGCATTTGGATTATCTTGAGCAATATAAGTAAATTACCCGCAGACCTTCAACGATCCAAACTGAATCTAACTGTTTTTGTGGTTTTTGTGTAGTATGTAGTAAACTAGACAGATTAGGTATTTAGACTGTATGGATTTTAATCTAGCTCATAATTTATTGCACACCTGCTTTGTTGTGGTCTAAAAATAAACTCGTTTTGGAATAGCAATTTTATTTTCCTTATTCAGGACCCTATTACTGTTTTTATTTACTCTTTAGCTTTACAATTTCCTTTTAGATCATCTGATATGGTCACTTTGTTACGTGAATGACGTCATTGCCTCCTATACAACCTGTTTCGTTCCGGGCAGGAAACGATGACACGCGATATGATGTCACCGCTGTGCAAAGGCGGACGATTACGAGGTCGCCCACTAATCTAGACCTTGCTTATTCGTAGATGGAGTTAAACGAAATGGGTCAAGTGCTCGTCTTTTTATAGTGGGATACTCAATTAATAACTACATATTTTAGTTCTCATGGTACTAGAGTTACAGACTTACGTTAAAGACCATACTTTGCTAAATCATATTGTGTTGCTTATTGATGTATAATTTTTTTTAAACAATTACTACTGTAATTTATACATTCAAAATTGTATGTATGACCCTATATGTCCCTGTGGACTCTAATAATGGCTGGACTTTGATGAAATTTTCAGGCAATCTTCAGATAATCTCTCAAATGATGTTTTGAAGTTAGGTAACGATCATTTGTATGAATTCGGTACAAGATAGCTTCTGCAGGTGAAACAGCAGGATGTAGCTAGACCTATTTTATAGAATAGGATCCTTGAGGGTAGGGTGGAGTAGACTTTGTATATACATACTAGCTGTTACCCGCGACTTCGTTCACGTGTTTTCAGAAAATAGAATCCAGAAACCTTCCTCGTAATATACTGTAGCTAATTCTCAAATTTCACTAAGATCCGTTTAACCGTTTTGCCGTGAAAAGCCTACAAACAGACAGACAGACATAAAGAGTTGCTTCCGATTTTATAATAAGTAAGGCAGTTCAAACAATTAACTTATTTTACATCGCCATGAGGATTGAGTCTACTCTATTGATAATCAAACATTCTCCCATGAGGCTTTGTTTGTTTTAATATTAGCAAATTGTCAAGCGATAACAATTGGCATTGTTTACAAATGAGTTGTGTTGTATTTTTAACATTCGTAACGTATCTAAGGATAAATAGTGTATGACAACTTTTATAAAAAGCGATCATAGCCTAGTTGGAGAGGGCCCGCCTCTCAATCCAGAGTGAGCGGGTTCAAACCCAGCCGACGGCAGGCACGAATTTGTTCATTGTGCGTGTAGTCGTACGTAAGTGCGTATTGTATTTCATCTGCTACATGACTGGAGCCCGGTGTATGGCAACAGGCTCCCCTGTCACATTTGGGACTGAAAATCGTCTGTGGAAGTGTGGGTGTTGTATTACACCTCTGCCAGCCCCCTTGAGGGAAAGGCGTGACGATATGTTATGTTAAGACAACTTTTATCGAATAAAGACAATATGACTTTGTCTTTATTAATGTTTCTGTAATTATCATATTAGTTGCGCATTAGTACTTAATCAAATTATGAGGAATGCCAAGGTCTCTTGATGATCTAATTTAGTCAGAATATTTAATTTATTGCGTTGTTTTTACGTGTTCTAGTAATTACCAGTCGAATCATAAACACCTATCACAACATCATTATTTACGACGAAACTGTTTTGGATAGATTATAACTCTTATTTTGTTTGAAATAGAGAACTAAGTAATTACCAGATACATGAAATAATTAAGTACTCAGATATTATATTTCATTTTATCTTCAACAGCCTAATATTTGCACACATTGAATTAGAATTTTGTCGAATTTTTTTACAAAATTTAATGGTTCAATCATGTGATTGATCACGATTTTGCACTAACACATTAAAGTTAAGGCCACAAACAGCTTGCCTTGATCTAGTGAAGTAAAGGTGCAGGCCCATATAGAATTTAAATGTAGTGTGTGTAACCTTCTTTGTAAGCACTGGGTGAGTTTGTAACAGACATTAAACAATATCTTCTAAATGTAAAACACTACACCCCCGGTCAGTTTGGTACACTTCCAACTTTTTTTTTCTTTCTCCCCCATTCAGGGGAATTTGGCGTCGCATGTCATGTGCATTTGCACTTCCACTTTCAACTTAGTCCATTTCCAAAGTTGTCCGACAAACAAAAAAACCTAATAGAAACCATCCTCCTTTTTAAAATCCACAAAACCTTTTTTGCAGGTTTTAGATAATAATTAATTGATGACTAACTGACTGAATGGGAGTTTTTGGCGGGAACCGAAATTTAGTATTGTCGCAATTTAGTATTATTTTTTCTAAACCTTTATCGGTTCGTTAAGCCTTGAATATTCGCCAAATGCGTCTATTCAACTCGTAATAGTGAAGAAGCTACGGACCCTACCGATATGAAAAAAATATCACCAATAAGATCATTCTGTTACCTATTAATTAGTCTAATTAAAATATTATATTACTTACTAGATTGCGAGTAAAAAAATATTAAATGAACGTTGTTTTCGTTCTCATGGCGTGCAATACCGTGCTTACGGAGATTACGTTACTATATATTTTTACACCTTCGGATAGGAAATTAAAAATATGATTGATCGTTCTTTTACCATATTTTTAGAGCTAAAATTGAGTTAGTTTAGTAATATTTTGTGTTATTTTGAAGTATTTCGTCAGATCACGTGACCACTGACACCCGCGAGCTCCTTTGCGGGGGACGGGCCAGTCGGCGCCAGCGCCTCACGAAGGAAGGACGTACTCGCCTTGCCGAAAAATATTTTCGCATTTTTTTTCTATTTGTACGTAAATCATCAATTAAACAGTGCTTAATTATCCAGAGCCAATCAAAAAAAGTAGTTTTTCAAGACATTTGATAAGTTTTTAGTGACTTTACTACTAGTGAAAATATTTGGACAATAATTGATCGCGTTGTGAGTAGAGGGTACAGAAGGTTGATCCGATGAAAATGGGAGATGTCACCAAGGCAGCTAGGCGTAACAAAAAAATTGGACTCCAACTAGGTAGCTAAGTGGTAAGTACCTACCTACCTATTAATATTTAATTACCACATAAATATTTTTACCCGTTTGTTCTTATTGTGTAGACTGAAGTGACTAACCCTAGTGTCTGAGTTTTTAGTGGCATATGATTCGGTCTGACGTTTGTTTTCCTGATAAAAATACTTAATAGAAAACTACAGACGTGTCCTCCGACCTATGTTAACTCTCAGGGCTTCACCGTCCATTACACCTTATTGCGATGATTGTTGGATTTACCCGCCGACGCTGTGCGACCGTGAACCTTATTTTGCTGTGATACGAGCCGCGGTCGCGCAGCGTCGTGCTGTACTACAATCATCACGCCACGGCACGGGCCCCATTGTACATGTTGCTCATGATAATTATCCAAGTGCAAGACTTGTCAGAACTGTGTTTTTTTTCTTGTTATGTACAAATGTACCTATATGTGTCATATTAGTACATTGCACAGGGTTATCGGTATAGGGTGTACTAAGCCAAACGGGGGTCATTGTACTCTTCATTATAAACAACGATTACTTTTTAAACTTTTTTATTTGTAAATTAAATCGGGGAAAAAAGCATCTGCTTACATTTTGTCGACGATCGATGAGCTTTTTGTATGAAACAGCTGTTTTTTTTCTCGTGATTTCATTTGATTCAATTATTCACAAAAATTATACTAAGGTCAATATACCTAAGCCATTTCAAATTGAAGCTGTGGCATACTTGCTGATGCCCCAACACCTAGTTAATAACATAGAAATGGGGAGTATTCTATAGTTAATAATAATAAATAATCCTTCTTGAACAATCGGGTAAAAATAAAATAATGATAATTATTATGTGTACTTACGATGTCAATATCAGAAAGCGGTCGTTGCGTGCGAACGGTGTAAATGACTAATACTATTTTTTGTTTTTGGTATAGCACATTTCCTAAACTAACCTACCTAAACTAGAAACAATCACATTTTTATGTTATAGCTGACCAACCACGGTCCGCAATACATTATTATTTTTAGCAGTGTAGTGAGCATATTTTTCTAACTTATCCTGGTTTGTTAACCGACTTCAAAAATTAGGACGCACTCAATTATTACATTGTATAAATTTTACTAAATGTTTGTTGCAGCATAACTTCGTCATTTATTTTTTATTTGAAAGAATATGCTTACTAACACTCTGATCAGTCACTTTGAATAAAGTATTTTTTTGTAAAAAATAGTATTTAATACAAAAATTCAAGCATTTGCATTCAGAAAGTAGTGTTCCGAGTTATGGCCATTGAATTCGAAAGAAAAGTTATTACATTTTCTTACAACAATAACCGAGCGAGAGATCGTTAGCGAGCGAAGCGTCTATGCTTCAGATTCGACGAAAATGCTTTCGTATTTCCGAATTCCGTCTGGATTTCTGTCCGGATCTTTGCCCAGACCTGTCTTAATCTACAGGTCGCATTTCTTAACCTATTCTCTTGAAACTTTGTGAGTAAGTCCGATATTTAAAAAGAATTTTCTTGTCTAGGCGGTTATTGGAAATTTTTCAATATGGCAGAGATGTGATTTAAAAAAGGATATATCTGCATAATTGGAAAATTTCCAAAAAACTTTTTGATCCGAGTCAAAACAAAAATTTATATAATTGTCAAACCTGCTCACAAAATTTCACGAGAATCGGTTGAGGAGTGTGACCTGTAGAGGAGGACAAATACAAATACAAATAATTTATTTGGGTATAAAATACATGTGACAATTTCAAATCGGACAGACATCGGTCACGAGATCTCCAGCTCACAGAGTCACTATTGTATGTATTGTTATTTATTTATATTTATTAAATACAACAATTTCTTTGGTAACTGATACCAACCTGCATCTAGTCTTAATAGTTATTTTAATCTAGTCTCTATTGCATGAAGACTAGAATAGTAATATATTTTAAACTGGGATTATAAATTGGTAATTGTTTTATATTTTATGGTATCATGGAAAGAGACAAACGAGACGCTTTGCGTAATATGAATATTGTGTAATTAATATCTTTAAATTGCTCTATTTCATTTTTTCAGAAACAGAGATCAACGAAATTATCAAAGTTTAAACACAAGCGTTCAGCCAACAAAAAATGCGAGTACTGAACTAAGGTGAGTTAAAAGACATTTAACATCTTATATTATTAGGGTGACAAGCATAGTGCATAGTCAGAGCTATGCCAAGTGGAAATGCTATTGCTAAAGTTATCGTATGTCCGGCGTCCAGCGTCTGATTGCACGGATGTCCGATTGTTTTCCTCTACAGATCGCATTTCTCAACCGATATTTGTGAAATTTTGTAAATTTAGGTTTTATTTAAAATAGCGGAGATATGTAATTTGTGAGACGTTGCTCATAGAGCCACTACTTATAATCAGAGTGGCGCTGAACTGCTATGGGCATGCGTGACATTCACTTAGCGAGCGCGAAGCGCGAGTGAAGAACTTCCGTTTCAGTACTAAAAACTTATCCTATATTTTTATCTACAGATGCCTAGTTCAAAATCATCCGAAGGTTATCAGAGCATCCGAGGAACAGGGACTTTTTCACCTTCGAATAAACTGGTAATCATTTTTTTTTTGTGTACACAATGTACATAAATAAATTATTGATACGAGCGTTGGGACTTAGTATGGTTGCAAATTAATTATTATTTAATATTGTTTTTAGGAACAACAATATCAGTCTTCATTGCCGAATCTCATCGTCGAAGAAGAAGCAGAACAAGAACAGAAAGACAAAAGTTATTGGCGTATTATAACATTAGCTTCTTCTTCGTAAAATTTAAGGAAATATCAAGACACAATGGATTTGGTTGCGCCAAACAATCGATAGACTTGATTGGAGAAAAGCAAACAGGTCTTGCTTCTAAATTCACCTTTTTGTGAATAAAGAGTAACAATAGTAAATTATGTACCGAGGGCACAAAGCAGTGCCTTACGTCGCGGGCGGCTTATTGTACCTTGAGCGTAACGAGGGAATCTAGAGTTCACTCCCGATCGCAGCAAGGGAAGATGAGTCCTGAGGGCAGCGAGGGGTTCAAGCCGCCCAAGACAAAAACACTGCTTTATCCTAGAAGCGAATCCTCTCCTAAAAATACTGTCTAATATTATACTCTCTCATAACTAATAAAAAGGTACTAGTAAGGTACAGTCTTTTATTTTAAATTTCGTGCAGCTCGTGGAGCACGTGCTCGTATTTTTTTCTTGGTAGCTAGTTCAATTTTCAAATAAACTCTTCTTACAGTGCTTATTTTGAGTTTTCATTCAATGTTAATCTCTTTGCTTGGAAACTCCCAACTGCAAGCTTCGCTCGAATTTATGTTTCATCTATAAAACCAACATTTGATTTTCATGTGTTAGATTAAGGATGTGTTAATCTGAGCGATTACTGCCTTCAAAGCATTTGATTTATTGATATTTTTTGATTCTCGGTTTATTTTGATTATTTTTTTGGTGTTTGCTAAAATCTAAGCACTATACATGTATTTCAGCTACAAAAGGTTTTTCAATATCCAATCTAAGACCCCTTTAGTCCAGCTAGAGAGGATTTTTTTACTATATTAACTACTAGCTGTTGCTCACGATTTCGTACGCGTAGATAAAAAAAAGCTCGTTCCGTTAGTTTCTTGTATTTGTCATTCACAGGTCCCACTTCGAACCTGCACCCTTCTCTCTACCATCATCATATTGCCAGACCATGGTACGGGCAACAGTTATCTAGTTGGCATTGGCAATTGTCTTTATACTGGGTTTGGCTGGCACTGTCCGATTAAAACGTCACGCTCAGACAGGTGTCTATGGCAAGGGTAGCGGGTAGGTAAGCCGTTAACTCGGCCTCCAAGCTAAATCTAATAGGTAGCCAAGTCTAATATGGAGTAGATAGTTACAATTTGTGTAGTAAGTAGGTTATATACTTGTTGGTAATAGGTAGAAGTACTAGGAGTTACTCGTACTATGCCAAATATTTCAGTCTGAATGTTTAGTAGGAATTACCTACTACTCGGAACCAGCCAAGCCAAGTAGGTAGTATATAGATACTATGTATATGTAGTAATTAGGTAGATACTTGTAAGTAGTATCCTTCTTCTTCTACCTATAAGACTTGGCTGGCACCGACTTCAAATAGATGGGTAGCGCTTATAATAATTATATTAATTAATATTAGTGCTTATTTGTGGTTTGGAAGTCGCTTTAATTTTGTTACAATGATCACTTAAAACATCTTCTAACTTGACTTTTATTGAAAATCAGTTTACTAAAAAAATTAAGTAAACAAAATTAAGTCAAAGTGTAGTTTTTTATATCGTAAATTATGACACTTTTGTGCTAAGATCATTACACTCGAGGCGGTATTATAGCGCGAGCCGTATGCGAGTGCACTAATGGAGCCAATAGTGTAAATTATTAACGCACACGCGTTTCATGTGACGTTTTTCATCAAACATGCGAGGGGAAAAAACACAGACTTGCATTAGTCAATACATTTTTCTGAAAATGTATGCGCATTTTGCTGCTTTTCCACTTATCAAAATTTTACTAGGCATAATAATAAAGCGAGTACTTTGTTTAAATTATCATAACTAATTAATTGTCAATATTTTGATAAAAAAAATAATGTTTATTTACTGTTATTACGTAGTTATGATACTTTAAATCAAGAATTTAAGAAAAGTAAAAAAAAACTCCTGTTGATTTATTTTAAAAAAAGTCTAGTTTAGTTACTAGTGCGATAATGGTAAAGTAACAGCACACGTGCTTAATAGCTCGGATTATGAGCTAAAACTGATGTAATAAAGTCCTTTTTACGAGTGAGAGTGATGAAAAAGATATTAAACACAAACGCGTTTTTAACTTCGAGTAGGAACATAATTATCAGCAAAATCAGGCAAGAAACTATCGAGATAATAATGAGGTTGTAAGTTCTAGGTCCACTATGTTTTGAATCATTTTAGTCATTTTTATACTACCTGCTGATTATGTAAAACAGATTAGTACTACCAACTCGTAGAATACATTTTTTAAGCGGGCCGTCGATTGAACAGCTCTGCTAGTCCTAGTAAATATGTTTTTTGTTATGAGATTTTTGAAATGTTGTAAGCATTGGTTTAGGATAGGTTGAGTAATTTATCCCTGGTACCGGAGTTCTTAGGATGCCCATCAGGAGCCCTATTCTTACGAAATATATTTTCTGATCAATGTCTCTCTCGTTTTAAAAATCATAGTGAGAGTGACCAAGAAACATCTCACGCGTCAAGAATAGCCCTCCAGGGCCATTCTTACGATATTATATTATTTCCCCTATTCCTACGCACGAGATATTTTTTGGTCAATGTCTCTCTCGTTTGAAAAATCGTAAAAGTGAGAAGGACCAAGATAATATCTCACACTTCAGAGAGTCCGTGGTCTACGATTGTTTTTTTTAGATTTTACACGCACGACCAAAGGGAATCAAAACCTTTAGATGCGGGATATTTGTGAGTACATACTTAATCTACCTATACTTATAAACAAACTACCGCGCTCATGCTGCTTATAAGGCTCAACTTTAAAACGCCGTTGGCTTCAAATAATTTAGTAAAAAAACATTACAATAAAGCATAACATCACAGAGGGCTTTCATTTTTAGGCAAAAATATTTTTTTCACGGTGTTTCGTCTGAATTTGTTTGTCTTTGAGAAATGCTAGCTCAATGTTCAAAAGCTTCGAGCGTTGATCACTAGAGGCGCTAAAACCAGCTGAGCGCCGAATGCCAAATGTCATTGGCGCATCTTAACCCCTTAACGTGCACGAATGTGGGCAAACAATACAAACATTGCGAAACGTAACTTTTCGTGTTCTCTACAAAACTCCGCTTAAAGTTTCAGTAAAGTATCCATCATTTTACTGAAATGAAGGAAGGGGAAGGATTCATCATCGTCATCATCACCTTATTCATTATCACTCCATTATTTGTAAATAACAATATTACCTTAACACTGGCAAATGTACGAGACGTGCGACACCGCAAATTCCCGGGTACATAACAAAAAAAAATATTAATGATAGATTTATAAGACTTTACTGTACTTTACTTTAAGTATTACTAAGGCTTTACTTTAAGGTTTCGTAACATAACTTATTTCGTAGCTTATCATAACATTGTAAGTAAACAATGTGACTGAAAGTACAAATTAGACAACACATTTTATTGGTCCGACTTAACTGTTGGCATATTTAACCTAATTAATATACTAAATAGCTTTTAATTGTCAAAAATGTTGACACACATACTTTTCTTGCTTGTGTAAACTAAAGCTATTGACATAGAAGCATTAAAAAACAATAAAGACAAGTTATTCAAATCTTCGAATTTATATCTACTTAACCCAAGTTATTTTGATGCCTCAAATACGTACCTACCCATTTTGGTCATATACGCAGGTAATACCACAATTAGAAAAAAAAAGTTTTGATAGAGTTTTTCTCTACATTGTATTTTACACAAGTATTCGTCGTATCCGTGTGATTTTTAAGTAAGTGTGTGAAACTTATCCAACGTACATTTAAAAATTACATTTAACAAAATAAAATTGGATTCTTGAAAATCATTCTTTGATAATATACAGAACAGTTCCAGTAAAATATTGGTACTTAACCAATATTTTACTGGAACTGTTCTGTACGTATTAGGTAGTTCCTTTAACAGTATTATAATTAATTTCGATTGTGGTAACCTAACCCTTAACTAACCTCCTTAGCAATATAGCAATATATAGCAATGTATAGCCTCGGAATAGTTATACAGAGTTTTATTTATTTCTTTTAAATGTTCAACTAAAACCCTGTACAACGATTATTGCTAAGAGCTCTACTTGGTTCGTGTTTCTGTGATCGCCTCATGTCCCGTGGGTGCGTTGTTTGATACATTGTTTGAAATTAGAAAATGGGTATCATTATACACACATAATATGCTTAGTAGATACGTGCTGTGCTTACATAAATAAAATAATATAGAGACTTAACAGTACTGGCCCAATCACAGTACCCTAGGGCAGGCTAGGCATTTTTATGTAAGTGTGTGCCTAACTAGTAGGCACACGCTATTTTTTTTTAAGCCTGGAGGATTTACATCTTAAGAATTTCTTAATATTATAATCTATTTTATTCTGTCTTTTTCTGTTTCTTCTATAAAGAGATAGCTGTATTACTAGCAAGTCAAGGCTAATAAGAGCGTTTATATTATTCCCTGTATAAAAAAAAACAGGGTAATCCTAACGATAGACTAATAATGATATTAGTCCTAACTAATATTATAAATGCAAAAGTGAGTTTGTTCGTTTGTTTGTTTGGACGGCTTTCGCCGTTACTACTCAACTGATCATCATTAAACTTTGCATATTCGTTGTTAAAGGTACAGAAAAGAGCACAGGTTACCTTTCAGCCCGAAAAAAATAACGGTTCCTGTGGGACCGCGGGTAAAACCGCGGGGCGCAGCTAGTAAAGTTATATTAATAAAATAAAGGTACACAATTATGTGGACGGACTGTTAGCATCGCTATCTTTCCTCAAAACATACATGACCCGTTTGTAAAGGTCGCGTGTTCCGTGGCGTGGGTGGAACGTAACCAAGCTTACTGTAATACATAATTATTTGTTTACACTATAGTACAGAATCTGTATGAAACCATGGATTAGACAGTAGTGCCACAGGAACTACAAATCCCGCTTAATATAACCAGAATATTATGTCGAGTCCACGTGTCGCAGAGCTCCACATACATAAGCATTGTAAATGCTCTGAACAGTTGAACTACAGTTCAACAACAAATAACAATGCTAACGAGTCAATTAATTTAAAATCAAATAAATTCGAAGATTCACGAATGAATGTCAAAGTTATTAAAATGACTCTACCACGTCGTTCCGAAAAAGAGCCTCTAAGAATTTAAGAACAGGCAACAAACTGACAGGCTTTATTTTAAAAAATGTGTTCACAATATGTGGCTTACAACCAATAACATCATTATATTTCCCTTATTGGCTACTTGGCAGAGCGATATTTTTGTAAACAGAACTCTACTCGTATAATTAGTATGCATTTCAACGAAGTCAGATTCTTGACGGTAAAGTAGAATACAATAAAAATGGAAAATATTCAAGTGAGGTATCTCGAACAGTTCGGATTACGTCTAGAAATTCTAGAAGAATGGAATGTCCTTCATATTTATTAAGTTAGGCAAAACCATGCAAGTTAAGTTTCGTTCTTTTCTGTTGCAATTTTTTTAAATGACAAGTATGTACTTTAGATGTAAAAAAAAACTGAACAGATTAATAATACGGCGAAGTACCTTGCTTCCTTTCTGGATGATTCCATTTTATTTAATAACTATTTCCCTATTGTTCGTATTAGCGTATTAGTAAGATCGAATGCGAGTAATACTTACTCATCTACTAGTATATCCTACTACCATGTACTTTGTTCTGGTGATTCAACGTCCGAGCCGTCGCAGCTCACGCAAACGTCCAGAATAGCACTAATTGTATGACTGCACTATGTGTATGAGCAAATAGATAAGCATTGTTTAACAAGTTCTTGGACAAGGCCTCATAAACAAGTTAATGCCTTGAATTCGCATACAATAAATTAGGATTAACTCTATCAGTAATCTTTGGTTCCGTCAAGGCTTTACATGGTCTATTCTTGAATTCTTGTTGGACTTGTTGCATGATTCGATTAGTTTGTTGGTTAGCTGCATGCTTACTGTTGCTTGTTGTTGTTGCTTTGCTTGTGTTTTTTTTTTATTCATGTAATTAATTTAGTTAAGGCTTTTAAAATTACCGGCTATTAAACATGTTCAGACACTAAGTACTATAATATCATATCATAACCCTCCTAAGAATGATTGATCATCATTTGTAAGTATGGTTCATACTTCTAAACATTTAATTTATAGTTTTTTTGGTTCGTTTAAATTTATGTTTTAAAATATTATAGCACATTACAAAATAGGTAGACGCATATCAGTCTATTGTAACTATGTACTTCAATAAAAAAGTCCACTATTTGAAAACAAGATTTCGACTGACTGACTTTAGTTTTTATAATAATTATGTAGGTTAAAAATCGAGTTATATCCCTATCACTAGTTTTTCTTGTCCTAATGAGTAATTCCGCTTATAAATAGAATATTTATACAATGCTCAGGATATTACATGTGATAACCATTAGTAATGAACGACCACAAATAATACAAACACACAAAGTTTATTAATTATGTAGGTATGGATAATTATGGTAGTTATTCATTAATATACTAGTTAATTATCGCTTAATTAGATGAATATAATATACCCTTGGCCCTAGTACTGATGAATGTTGTAATTTAAGCATATTATATTTAACGAGGTATATATTTTCGGTGTGAGCTCAATACAAATTTGTTGCATTGTTTTTGACTTATTATTTGTATCCCTACCTATAAAATCTATTGTAAACTTACGTTGTTGTTTCTCAGCTAAACATTAAATTCGAGCGTCTCGTTAACGTAACCCATTTCTTATTTAGAAACCACAGTATTCTCCCTTTTTAGAAACAATCGCCGGAACTATCAAAACCGGTTGAGCGAAAGCCCTCCGATGGTGAGTTTAGTTGAGCGCGACTTTATAGCTTTATTTTACTTTGATTTATCCATGCAGCCAAAGACCGAAATGCTTATACCTGCTTGCTACGTCTACACTAATGCTGAGTTGCACCAATTAACTTTAACTGTAACCAAAGTGTAACCAGTTTACTAGAGGTTTTAAAGCTTTCGCTTTGGATATAGGTAGTAAATTAGTTGGTGCAACCAGCCTAAGAATAACAAGTGATTTAGTAATCTGATGATAAAATCAAAAACCCAACACGCACCTATCTAAGAACGCTTTGATTTTTAAGACGAAAATAACGATACCGTTTGGAAGAAACGATGTAATAAATAAATTTACAAACCAAAAAACACACAAGATACGCGCGATTAACATGACCCTTCCTGGCAGTCAGGTAATAATTAAAGTAGGGTTTGTTTTTAGTAACATAGAAATTCGATCAACATTTGATTTTGTTCTAAGTTGGTATCTACATGTCACAGTAGACTTCTGTATTTTTAACGAAATGTATGTATATAAATAACTTCAAATGAGTTTGAGCAGTTCATTTTAATTTGTTTAATGGTTTTATCGCTTACGACGCGATCGTTGACCCTTACGATAACATCAATAAAGAGAAACCACTCTTTCTAAATCCATATTAAACTAAAGAAAGTGGAGTCAACGACCGCTTGTTATTGGAACCACGCTCAACACATGCCCTGCGAGTTAATAAAGAACTCCTTATATGCAGTCAAGCGGAACATTTGATTTTCATAGCTAGCTGCACCTTGCGGTTATGCCCGCGGTTAAAGAATAGCCTATGATATTATGAATCCAGGACTTATGCTACCTCCATACCGAATTCCTTAAAAGTCCGTCCATCCGTATGGTGAAGCAAGCAAACACAAACTTTCGGGTTAATTTATAACATAAGTAGGATGTACTTCTAAAATATGCAACGCATTTTAGGTAAGTAGAGTAGCTATAGCCAGATTGTTATGATGAATACATCCGCTCTTGCACAAGCATAATTTGGAATAATCTGCTCAAACTCTGCCAGTCAACGAAATCAACAGGTGGATGTTTTTACAAAAAGTAAACAGATGGTTAAATCGTAGTACCGGCGTAGTAGAAAATGGTACCCGGCATAAAATATAAAGAAAATAAATTTCGAATGAGGAACAAAAACTTACCAGCTCCAAAAACTTAATAATTGACAGTCTGCTGATGGCCATGGTTAAAAGTTTCCAAAATAGACGGTTTGGAAGGAATTCGAGTTGGTTTACAGTTGTTTACACTGAGACACGAGCGAGCGTCGAGGGGTCGCCACTGAGACTGCGCACCACTTTTACTACTCGCCTTGAATGGCGCTCGATGAGATCATACAAAACTGTGACCATCAAATTTATTAATGCAGGATCTTGTTGTTGAGGAGGATTTTGTCTTTTGATTTTTTGCTGGAGTGTCCTTTATGGATAAAATGAGAAACAACGACATTAAAAAAACGTTGTGGTGTGGTAGAGGATGTAGTGATAAAGAGATGCTTAGATGGTTTGGACACATTGAGAGAATGAATGAAAGGAGATTGACGAAACAGGTTTACCTAGCGAGTGTGGATGTGCAAGTCGGTCAGGGTCGACCTAGGCGCCCGTATCTCGACCAAATTGAAGACGTCTTAAAGAAAGGCCAGGTCAAGAGTACCCGTAACCGACGAGCGTGTATGAAAAGACTCATGAAAGTGGAAGAAGCGAAAGATGTATGCCAGGATCGTAGCAAGTGGAGAGAAGTGGTCTCTGCCTACCCCTATGGGAAAGAGACGGGATGTATGTATTTTTTTTACCCGACTGCGCAAGAGGGTTATGTTTTTTTCCGTGTTTGTATATACATAGTATAATATGTATGAGGTTTCTTTGGCACGGCCTACAGCCTAAACAGCTTGAAGGATTTCGACATGTGAGGTGTCATTTGAATCGTCTTGATGGTGGAAGTGACATAAAGCACAACATTTTGCAGCGGGGATTTTTGTTTTTCTTTTAATAATGTTACTTGTTTATAAGACTGAATGGCGAGACGAACTAGCCACTTGTATAGTGGTAATCGTCTCGCTTGCCCATAACAGTTCAGTTTCAGTGTCACCCAAAATATAAAACCTGCGTGCGTAACAATGCACTGCGCTCGTCACCCTGAGATTTGAGATGTTTAATCTCTTTATACCCAGTAGTTTCTCTGGAATCTGGAATCTACCAAATATAGGTTTCGTACCCATGATTATTAGTAAATTGCAAACACATACAATACCAAATTGGAAGCGTATGACAGGTGATACAGCGCATGTAGTGCACGATTATTTAAAAATGCCTACACAAGTTAATAAAGTATAGATAATATAATTGTTAATTTATATAAAACCAGAAAATCCAAAAGCATTTATAACACTAAAATATAGTACAGGATCAGTTATAAAGGAGCGCAATAATAAACGTTTCATCAAATGTACGCTCGTAATTTGTAGTATATAACAGTTTCAATTTAATTAATGTTCAATTAATTTAATTAATTGAACCCTGTAATCCAAAAAATCGTTAAGATTTTTTTCTCTCTCATTGTTTTTTATACCAAGACATTCTAAATAGTTGGAGACCCTAGAACCTCCTTACTCCAAGACTCCAAGTTAAGGTGACATCACCGTTTGACATGGATCAATATGACGCGACGAAATAAAACATTATGACTGTCAATGGTTGCGTGAACCGAATACAAACTCATTGGATTAATAGGTGCTCGATAAATAATAAATGATTGTCGATAGTAACATGGTCGTAGGAAATCAATGACTTACGATATACCTAGGCTATTCACGTTAATCTTAATCTCTTTTGGATTCAATGAATGTTTATTATCTTCAAACTTATCAGTTTTATCCTTCATGACTCGAAGTATGCCCGTCCCTATTGTACGTACACACGTTCTTACTTATCTTCTAAAGGAAAATAGACAAGCCTATAAAAACATTATTGACTTGATTATATTTATTTAAATTGTTAAAATTGAGAATTATTCCACAAATGCGTACTAAAACAGCTTATGTCTGTGATTTTTTCTTGAATAATTTCCCTTGGTGTTTTTAAAATTCAAGTAAAGATTAAAACTTTACTCGTAGGTATGAATGTTTTTAGAAAATAATAGGTACCTATTGAATCCGAGCATTTTAACACAAGGACTGTTTTTCCTGTTGGACTACTCAGTTTGACCACGAGGAACCACTGCATTTAAGCTATCAAGAATCAAGAACTAAATCAATTTTCATTTGTAAATACTAAATAGGTACATTTGAATACATTTTACAATAAAATGAAACAAAACAGCCAAACCATCAATGCAAGTAGAAGTAGCTAAGTAGCTTCGTAAATGCAAATAAAAAAGGTCAATAATGTCGAATGACATAATCATCAGCATCGATATAGCACCATATATTTTATATGTAGGTATATGTGTATACAATACATATCTAACAAAGTTCGTTTGCACGATGGGCACGCAATCTTTAAAAATAACTCTACTACGAATATTTCGAGGTATTATTCAAGATCTGAATGAAAACAACAATTACATGCCGCCCAAGCTGACGAGGTAGCGAATGACATCATGACATCATTCAAATTCTATACTTACGATTTTTAATGGATCCGCAACTTTGTAAGCTACCTATATGTAGATTTGAAACGTCAATGTTAGAAGCTACTAATTATCTAGATACACATATTTACCGTTGATATACTAATTAGATAACTACAGCTGAATTTCAAATTACAGTATCTCTTCCCGACCAAATTAAAATAGTCTAACAGATTTGTTCAACAGGAATTATGCCGCAGTAGGTATGTATTTTAACTGTATCATGTTTCGTTGTTTATTATCAACCCCTATTAAAACTTTTATCTAAAATACGTAGGTAGGCAGTTTAGTGTTTCATAGAATATATAAAAATAAAAATTGACAGCGCCCGGCGTAAATAAAAACAGCGTTTTTCATACATTTTGCTATCGAATTCACGCACGACGTATTTTAAACGGAAGTTATGGTAAGGAAAACGCTGATAGCCTATCTACCACAAGCTACAATCCTTGACATTCACAACAATAACTGGCAACTAAATTCATAGCAAATTGACTTAGCGAACGGACTTCCGCCCATGTTCAATATTCGCCTATTCGATTTGATGTTTGAATTTAATATTAATAATTTCAACTTTTATCACCGTAATAAACTTTTAAGTCATGATTATTATCTAACTGGTATAATTACTGTGCTAATGAAAGTAAATAAAACAACAAATGCAGAATACAAATGCCCCTGTCACAATACAGCTCTATTTACCACTCCGTTTCGGTAAATTCATTAAACCTCTGTCTAACTTCATCCCACGCCTCTATTTGTACCATTAGCACCCCGAAGTAATCAAACATTCCGATTCCGAGGAACAATGTATCGAAATATAGCCATTACGACGCAGCTTTTGTTAATTAACCAACAAACAACTTACTGTACGCACCTGCTAAGAGTATTTTGTACGCACATCGTGCGAACTTTGTCGCTATAAGTACTTTAGTAGTTTTCCTTCACTTCTAGTCGATTGAATGAGAGTGTTTAGTGGTTTTTATTATGACACAGTGCTGGAATGTGAGGATGTTTGTAACTGTGTTTAGTAAGTTTGTAGGAAGGACACATTGCTTAGATTAGAAATAACGTCAGACTGACATAACTGGTGGTCTTGCGGTTAACTTGACTCCTTGAATTTAACTCCATGTGTAGACAATACAATAAGACGTATATAGTAAATGCCCCTAAAAATGAATTAATGTAGTGTACTAGCTGTAAGTAAACTTAGAAAAGAATAATAATTGTATTGTAAATTTAATTACTTTTTTTGGAAATAAAGTATTATTATAAAAAAAAATAGCTTTCCTTGTGTTATGATTTTTAGTCTGTGTTATATTTTTAATTTAGCATTTAAGTCATTAATATATTTTCTTGTAATGATAACACTAGCCAGTGTATGATTGGCCGGTCGAGAAACAGCTTTCAGCCTATGAGAAGATTTCCCGCGTGTTTTCGGGTGGCCAAGCATATACAAGAGAGGTGGCTAATTGTTTGGGGAAGACAAAACTGATTTTGAGAGTAGTCGAGCTTGACATTTCAGAGTGAAATCACATCGATAGGCTGCGTATTATAAGGTCTAATTGTATGAAGTATTTAATAAGTTATTATCAAAGAATAAAGTACTGTAAAGTGTTCTCTGGATTTTGATTTATCATACTTGGTAATTAGGTAGGTACGTATAAATTACTGATTTAAGTTTGAATAGATATACTAAGGTATAGCGCCAAAACTAGAGCATAAAAACTTTTTTACAAAAATTAAACCACCGAAAAACTGAAAAGCAAAAAACAATTATTAACTAAGTTTATAAACTAATGTACGTATACATAAGTAATATTGAGTCGGCGCCTAATTAGCAAATCAGGTAATTAATTAATTACCTAGGTAAAGTGTAATGCGTGACGGCGGCGTAAATAAGTATAGGTACATAACTAAGTTTGTCGCGTCGAATTATAAACCTCCTCCGTTTCGTCGGTTAAAAATGACGTATTAAAAAGACATAAGTGTCCGTTTTAACACCTGTTAAGGACCTATGTACGTTGAACTAGCAGATTCTATTTTAAAGTAAATTTACTTACTAATTAAAACTGTCAATTACGAGTAATTTATATTTTCTATACGTCATTTAGTTCTAGTTTTTTTCGCGCGCAATTACTATGGTAGGTACATAGTAAGTACCTCACTATTATCACCAGATGAAATTAAAATTACTGCGTTGTCTGAAATACGCATGTATAAAGAAACTAGGACAATTGGTTTTATGGAAGAATTCTGTAATAGAGGATAGAGGGCTGTTTTTTTAATCCATCAAAACATCTTACAATTAAACTACTAACAATAACTCCGTTAATTACCGAATTCATTAATTAACCATGCTTTTGTTTCTTACCTTCATAACATTTTATAAAAGTTATTAAGTTATGTAAGTACATTTTAAAGTTAGTAAGAAAACCAAAAATGATTTTTTTATATTTGGGTTTTAAATCTAAATTAGAGTAGGTATAGTCGTTGTCTGGCTCTACGGATGGAAATAATCTTATTTTTCTTGTCTTGATCTCAGAGAATCAACGCAACGCCATCTGTATAAAGCGTAGTGAACTTCAGTTGTGCTCTCATCACGTATCAGATCTAACAATTTGACGTGTAATTTCATGCTTAATAAGATACAAGTTCGAGACTAGCCCGTCAGATGTCACTACATTCATTTACTTAGGTATTCCGACTGAGGAATTTAAGATGTTAGAATTATTAAGCTACATGAAAGCTATCATGTTCCCGAGCATCACATCCTCTAAATATAATACACAAAATACAAAATATATTTTTGAACTTTTCTTCTTTTGCTTTCTCAAAAACAAAAAAAAAAAACTATTCTGGAATTTATACTTAAGCCTGCTTAGTGCGCTCCTAGACGGGCCTTTTTGTACTGCAATACTGGCCCGCCAATATTTTGAGTGCGGTTTAGCAATACATATTTTGAGAGAGGCCCGGCCATATAATTAAATACATTTCGGCTCGTTCCCATTAGTCCACCCGAATGGTTCAACCGTTAAAATAATGGGAGTTTTTGTTGCAGCAGTTCATAATTCTAACATGGCTGATGATGGCCGGACTACAGTCGGTAATATTAACAGCAGGCTAGCACGGGCCGGGGACAAAATTGCTGTCTTTCCACTGTTTTTATCCGCGCTTAGATGTGACAAAGCTAAAATACGGATACCTACGTTTGTCTCTTTCTCTCAAGATGAAAAACGGTAGAACGACCATTTTGTCCCTGGCCCATGCTAGCCTGGTGTTAATATTACCGACTGTAGCCCGGCTATCATCAGCTATAGTAGTAGTATAGCAGTAGCTACAGTATAGCAGTACAAATATGGCCCGTCTAGGAGCGCCATTACAAAAAAATATTTTCACTAAACAAACATTTATTTGAAATACATAATATTAATTTTCATTTAAAAAAAAACACCGAGAAGATTTTAAATTTTATTCTTTAGTTGGTAGTGCAAGCCCTGAGTGACTTGCTGCGTAGGCTGTTGTCTTCCCTGTGCGCGGAACAGTAGGCCATGGTGGCGTCGACGAGCATCAGCGAGGCCGCTGCGAGGGCGCAGACTCCAGACGCCTGACAATGACATAACCCAACATGAGGATATTGTAATATTTTCCTTGGTGGTCGTGGTTGCGTGGGTGGTACAAGGCTCCTCGCTGTCTTCGTCCTTCGCCTGCTGGCAAGCTTCTCGCAATGCTTCGCCATTTCTGGCGGTCGCTTGCATTCCGAGCACACTGCACTAGAGTGGTCTGTGTGACTCCGTGGTATTGTAATCTTTTATTAGACTTTGGATCTTAGATTTAACTTTATTTTGCTTTTTCAACTGTATAAGGATCCGTACCACGAATGACCCGAATAGGTAGGTAAGTAGGCATACAAGGTGAGGCCATTGCACATGAGCCCTGCTCGCGATAGCGGAACCATCAGGCTAGCCGAGCAGCGTGTGGCCACCTAACGCGTTAAACAGCACTGCGCCGTGCTGTGCCGTTCACGTCTGCTGGTGGTGACATCGCTTCAGTATAGTATGTGTGTGAGTTTGTGTTCACCTGTGCGTAAGTCTTGCGCATACAAGGAGGGACGTCACGCCAGGAATGCAGCGTGAGGCCGCCGCACGCTCCGAACAGAGCCGCGCCACTCGCCGACCACCACGCGTCTATGTACGCGTCTGCTGTTGCTGACACCGCTTCAGCTGAAACAAGACAAGCCGATGTACTTAGGTAATCTTGACATACTGTTGAACAACAATTAAAGCCGGCATATAAGGGCAAAATAAACCGCTGCAAAAAGGATTGCACGAAGTGACGCCTGCGTTATTATTGTCACGTCAATGTGGTGTAATTTTAAAGCTTCCCTCTCTATTGACCTTTTTTAATGAACAAAATAGTCACTTGATTGTATCCAATTAAGTAAAATTAGTATTTCCTATTTAGGTAAATATGAACATAGCCGCATTTATGTAAACAACAAATACCTAAGTAAAGGATACAATATTGGCGAGGAGGAATGATAAAGAATTATCACCTTTATACACTGGCTTCGTCATCATATTCTTCTGAGTCTAAGTAAGCCAAAGTGAGGTCGAAGAATAAGATCAACGCGACTGTGAGTGAGATAGACCCCAAGACCATGGCTCCTAAGTGGTCGCCAGTTCTTGGGTAGGGGACGCCTTTGATCCTGGACGACAAGATCAGCCCGCCGCACATTGAGAAGAGAGCGATGCCGAGCATCGCGAAATACATGTCTTGGACGAGATCCAATGGCGCGAACACCATCTCCCCTGGAGAAAATAACGAGAGTCAATGGCTTTTATAGGTATAACTAGTATTTTGGGCGGTGCGCGGGCCGCAAGCGGCCCGCGATGCCCTGTAGTCGGGGTACCCTGATTTTGTGGTGCCCTACGTTTCGATTCCGCAGTTTATTCGGTCAAGCAGTCTGTTTAAATCGCAGTTTTCGTACTCTACCGGTGCAAGGCTCGGCCTTCGGCCTCGCCTCGCATCGGTCGAGTAGTACTGTACGCACCGTGGCTCGGCCTGACGGCCTCGCCCCGGTGCGGCTCGGCCTTCGGCCTCGCTAATGTGATCTATCCGAGTTTGATTGTGTGTCATTGTACTCGGCCGCGATTGTCTTGTTCGAGTACTGCTGCTCGGCCTTCGGCCTCGCAGCTGGGGCTCGGCCTGCGGCCTCGCAGCTGGGGCTCGGCCTGCGGCCTCGCATCGGTGGGCTCGGCCTGCGGCCTCGCGATTGGGGGCTCGGCCTTCGGCCTCGCTAATGTGACCTATTCGACTTCAAATTAAGTTGTACTCGAACGCTGCAAGGCTCGGCCTTCGGCCTCGCCTTGCACCGTTCGGGTACTGCTGCTCGGCCTTCGGCCTCGCAGCTGGAGCTCGGCCTTCGGCCTCGCATCAATGGGCTCGGCCTACGGCCTCGCTAGTGTGACCTATCCAAATTCAAATATAGTTGTACTCGAACGCTGCCAGGCTCAGCCTTCGGCCTCGCCTTGCACCGTTCGAGTACAGCTGCTCGGCCTTCGGCCTCGCAGCTGGGGCTCGGCCTTCGGCCTAGTCTGTTTAAATCGCAGTTTTCGTACGTCGAGTAGTCCTATACGCACCGTGGCTCGGCCTAACGGCCTCGCCCCGGTGCGGCTCGGCCTTCGGCCTCGCGGTCGTAGGCTCGGCCTTCGGCCTCGCTAATGTGATCTATCCGACTTTGATTGTGTGTCATTGTACTCGACCGCTGCAAGGCTCGGCCTTCGACCTCGCCTTGCACCGTTCGAGTACTGCTGTTCGGCCTTCGGCCTCGCAGCTGGGGCTCGGCCTGCGGCCTCGCATCGGTGCGCTCGGCCTGCGGCCTCGCGATTGGGAGCTCGGCCTTCGGCCTCACTAATGTGACCTATTCGACTTCAAATTTAGTTGTACTCGAACGCTGCATGGCTCGGCCTTCGGCCTCGCCTTGCACCGTTCGACTACTGATGTTAATTTTTTTTTTTCAAAATTTATTTTCATAATTGGAATCGGGGTCCCCAAAAACCCCCAGATACAAAAGATCAGACCTCTCCGACCATTTTGAAATTTGGTCGCCATCTAGAATCCGCCATCTTGGATTTTTTTTACCCCCACCAGGTAGCCCTTCCAATTCCCTATGACATTTGTTCAATCTCACTCCCTAAAAAACTTAACATTTCCGAGTTATTCACGTATCAATTTTGTATGGAGATTTTTTTTTTGTATAGGAGTCATGTTTTTTTTTTATTTCTCCTGAAAGGTCCCAAGAGTTGCTAAAATATTAGTTCAAGCGCTCTACCAAAAATATGCACCGTTTCTGAGATACCAGGGCATACCACCATCAGAGTAGGTATTTGTTCCAATTTCGGATTTTCTTCGGAGACTGTGAAACACCCCTTATACGACCCTATATTCACTTTTCCCCCCCCACCCCCCCTTATACCCTTTAGGTTTCGCCGTGTATGGAAAAATTTGAATGTATGGCAGCCATATTAAAAAAAAAACTTTTTCAAAATTTTATTTCAGAAATGGAATCAGATACCCCAAAAACCCCCGGATGCAAAAAATCAGACCTCTCGGACCATTATGAAATTTGGCCGCCATTTTGAATCCGCCATCTTGGATTTTTATGACCCCCACCTGGTAGCCCCTCCGATCCCCTATGACATTTGTTCAAGCAGACTATCTAAAACTTTAACCGTTTCCGAGTTATTCACGTTTCAATTTTGTATGGAATTTTTTTTTTTGTATGGCGGCCATCTTTTTTTTTTTTTTGCTTCTAAAAATTCCCAAGATTGCCTTCATTTTTAGTTCAAGTGCTTTAGTAAATTTTTTTTTGATTTCCAAGATACGAGGGCATACTACCATCAGGGTAGGGAGAAGTTCCAATTTCGGATTTTTCCCGGGCCCTCTGAACCAACCCCTACACGACCCCATACTCACTTTTCCCCCACCACCCCCGCGTATACCCTTTAGGTTTCTCTATGTCAGTGAGTCAGTCAGTCAGTGAGTGGTAGTTTAACTTTATAGTAGTATGAGATGATAAGTAAGTATTCTTATCAAGGGAAAATGTAGCATAATAAGTAAACATCAATCATCTTATATAGAGTTGGTCACTTCCAGTTCAAAAAAATAAAGGGTTGTAAAGTTTAACTACAATCGAGTTTCTTTGCAATTAAGTATATTGAATTTGCAATTTTATTGAAGTAATATAGGTAAGAAGTAATGTAGATATACATATGTAACGAACATATACATTAGTATTATTTTATGCTCTGTTTTTATATATTGGCTGAGTACAGGCAATTAGCGGCCAACATAACTGTGTAAACGGCCTATTCGGTTGTATTCGATACTCGCCTCGAATATTTGTCCGTTCTCGGCTTGTTGTCGGTTTTGGGCCAAATCAAAGGATTATTTGCCTGTACTCGTGCAACCCATTTACATATTCGAATTGTTGACAAGTTATTTGACGAGTTGTTTGCCGAGTATATAAAGGAGACACTAATCACTGAGGTATAATAAACAAAACTTTAGAAAAATAACGGTGCTCCTAGTCTCCTACTATTCGATTTAGTACCTTGGTATCCAAAGTATGTAAGAGAAATAATTCTGAAGATCCAGGATAATCCTAAGGAATATCTCAGCTATGGCTGGGATATTATCTTAGCCATCTTAAAAATGTTTCCGTAGGCGTCCGTAACTTATTTATTAATCAAAGGTGAGTGGTATAAATGCGGCCACATTAACTTAACATTAACTCCTACATAATGTCACTAGTAACTTTGCTAGAAGACGACTTATTTAAGGTAAAGTAAGCACAGAAATAAACCACCTACATAATTAATTAAAAGTTAGAAATAGAAAATTTCGTGTTCCCCGCACGAAGACACAGAAACTCTTAACAGACAATATTCCATCAGGAATTCCCTTAAGTGAATATGCAATGTTCAAGCAAACTTAGTTATCTTAGCGGTCTAGGCTACGTACGTAGATATTTCAGGTTTCAATCCAGAATGAACGGTGGAGTCTTATCAGGTAGTCATACGAAGCTTACAAACAATGTCTCCCAAAGGCATGACTCTACCAAGCTCTACATAATTCATTAATAACTTTGAATACACGCCTCGCGTCTGAGGGAAGCCGAACGATATTCTGCTATATTTAGTAAGTAAGGAATTAGGTTTAGAAAGTTTAGGAGTGCAGTCAGGGCCTCGATTCTACGACGCAATTGTTTTAAAATTGTTAATGAATTGTCCAATTTTACACTTCTGGCTTTCAAAAATTATCTATTTGCGACAATAAACTAATAATTTTAAAAAAAAATGGTTAATAGAATTGGGGGGCTGAATGTGTGTGCTCCTTCTCTGCCACAGTCTCTCTTTTAAGAAAGAAGCGCCGGGTTTTGAAAAATGGAAATTCAAATAAGTTTCTCATGAGTGAATCTAAGGCCAGCATGCTAAAACTCAGTCTTGAATCTCAATTTAAAACTGGTTTTACGATCCATAAAAACAGTTTATTCAACAGTTTCAGTTTCAGCCTAGTTGAAACTTAGTGGGCCTAGTAAGGCCCGCCTCTCAAGCCAGAGGGAGTGGGTTCGAACCCAGCCGACGGCACGCACCAATTTGTTCATTATGTGAACATATGTGTGTATTGTATGTCATCTGCTACATGACTGGAGCCCGGTGCATGGCGACAGGCTCGCCCCCTGTCACATTTGGGACTGAATATCGTGTTGTGGGTGTTGTATTACACCTCTGCCAGCAACCTCGGGGAAAAGACGTGACGATATGTTAAGAACAGTTTAAAATTAAGATTCAAGACTAAGCGTCATTTTTGAATATGGGCCTAAGAGCGCAACGTAACATTCAGTCGAGGTTGAATAACGCGGGCTTCTTTCTGAATTAGTCAAAAAAGTAAATATGTAGGTATTAAATAGATATGGTCTTTTGATTTGCGATGAAAGCGCAAAACACAAGATATGTTAATCTAACTAGCACATTTGTAAAAGTAAGTCGTATAGGCCTAGCGGCTAGGCCTGGCGTAAACATTTTTGAGGTCATCTGAAGGCCTCTAGAAGCATAAATAGAAAACTTTGGACTCACCGATAATCTCTCCTGATAAAACGATGACGTAGCCAACGTAGGTTCCAGAACATAACATGAGAGTGGGCAGGTCTGTGAGGTCGTAACAGTAGTGGTGGAGAACAAGACATGCTACTACTAATGACTGAAAAATAAACAATATGCATGGATATTATGGGCTATTAAAATATACAAATACTTCGATGCCTATAATAAATAGACTATTAGACCAGGGACCGCGAAAGTAGTTTATGGCAGGGGGGCTAACTTCTTTGATAAACCCCTTCCTTCAACCTCAAGCTGGGTAACAGGAGGCGAGCCTATTGCCGTACATACATACATAGCTTATCAAAATAAAATAAAAACAAGGTACTTAGGCACTTATTTAATTTTTAAACGATAAATTCTACTTACGAACTCAAGTGATTTAACCATACACGTCGGTATAAGCATTTTGTTACATAAAATATAAGAATTATTAAAAAAAGCTGAAAAAGTTACTAGAAATACATGACAGAAACACACTTGACAAGAAGCGACAGACACGTCAGTTGAATGTCAGTTACGTCGGTTTTGTACAGTAATAAGTTTGGATAATACGAGTACCTCTATATGGCCAAAAACCACAGCCAAAAACATGGAAAAGAACATTGTGCGGCGCTGATCATATTTTTACTTCGACACTTCCGGAAGAGATCGCGTTTAGCGATAAGATCGTCTTTTGTACATACCTGTAATGGTTTCCTGTGTTTGTTTTCATTTTGTGGTATCAATAATGTGTTGTTGTTTGGCAAATAAAGGTAGAGCTAGCGTCTTAAGTTAGTAAGTACGTTAGTAATTAGTACCTATAGATTTACAGTACCTACGAGTACCTCCATATTGTATTTAAAATTAAAAAACCGACTTCTTGTCAGAACTGGATTTTGACAATAGGACAAAGTATTGCAATGTATTAAAAACCGATCAGATTTAAATGGGACCACCTGGTAAACCCTTTAAAACAAATAAAGAGTTTTTCAAATCGATTCAGGCGTCTTCGAGTAATTTGAGAATAAAACATACATAAAAAAAAGATTCGGATGGATTAAGGACCTCCTCCTGGGTGTTTACCGCGAGTTTTGATAATTAATTAAAGCTTTTTTGATTTCGTTTGGTGTTACAAATAGGTAGCGTCAATAGCGCAGACGTCCTTTGGACTTTTGTACTCTTAGCATAAGACGTGTAACTAAGTATAGGAGTTATCAATAAACACCGCTTTCTGACTTTATAACTCCTGTCGATGTACGCAGTAAGTATTCCACGTGAAAATGCATGAAAACTGCATTTTTCGTTTTTATCCAATACATGACAAGATAACCTGGATTCTATTACGCACAGACTTCCAATACAGTAGTACGTCTACTGTGTTGGAAGTCTGTGCTATTACGCAATTGTTTTACTGTTAATGTATTGTCTTTTTTTGATACTTCTGGCATCCAAAAATTACAATTTGAGACAGTTAACTAAAACAATTGGTTAGTAGAAATGAGGCACCGGTGTTGGGAATTTGTAAGTATTTTTCAAGTGTTTTATTGAATAGGTAAGTATTTCTCGATACAAATTATGCTAGGACTTTAAGTAAATCACAATCAAGCTTGCACCATAAGGGGATAGTAATAAACGCCCGAATAAATCGACGTAGTAAGTTTGTATTATTTTGAACAAAGAACCATCCTACTCCGTGACTGTCGAAAGTTCAAGGAGTCTCTCGGAGAATATTGCTTTTATTTCCTTTTCATTTAGCGTAATATTGCTCAATGTAAACTAAAATATCGGCACTAAGAACCTACCTACTACCAACTTCAATGCAAATAGTTTAAGGAAATACTAATGTTTCTTTTAAAGAAAGTAGAACAAGGAAAAGAAGCACGTACCTATTTAACTAATTTTATGATTTTAACGTAAAATTAACTCCCAAACGACATGTACGGAACCTCAACGAATGCTTTTGTTTTTATACACTGCCGCGCATACCATGAAATGCGAAATTACATTTTTAATTTTCATTTGACGCTGAGATTAAATTTTCACCAAAACCGCCAGGAGACCTCAATAAATATACAATTTACGTAGAAAAAGCGCCTAAATGTTGCGGGCCTCATTAACTACTTTTAAATAAGGAGAGCCATTTTATTCTGAACCTATACAATGTTTAGCCTACGGTCGTACATGATGTTGAATTTATTCTTGTTGAATGATATTTTGGGGGCTGAGCTACCTACGTCCGTAGGAGTGTACTCTATTCTGATTCCTGGATTCCCTACACGTGGTCCCCGGGTAGTGCTAACCGGGTAGCAAACTCTGGTGGGAGGCTTCGGCCATGGCTAGTTACCACCCACCGGACCAAGTCATGCCGTGAAATGGCCTAGTCGTGTTTCGGGATGTAGTCCGGTGGAGCAGTAGTAACTGCTCCGAAGACGGGTCTGAGCAGTAGCGCACTTGTAGCGCCTCACTCAACTGCCGTCTTTGTACTTCTTCACTCTACAAAACTTCAAGGCTAGAGTGAATAAGTACCTTGTAGGTCGTCGTGCTCCATCTTAGACCACAACGTCGCTTAACATCAGGCGAGTTAGTAGTCAAACGCCTACCTGCACAAATCCTAACTAATATTATAAATGCGAAAGTGAGTTTGTTCGTTTGTTTGTAACGCTTTCACGTCTCAACTACTCAACCAATCGTCTTGAAATTTTGTACACATGTTGTCTGGGGTACAGAAAAGAACGTAGGGTACTTTTTATCCCGAAAAAAATAAACGATTCCTGTGGGGCCGCGGGTGAAACCGCTGGGTGCAGCTAGTTGTTTATAAATCGTACCAGCCAAAAAACGAGTTAGGGTACACGCTCGCCACCTCAAAATCTGGCCAATGGGAAACCAAAACAATGTTTCACTTCAAAAAACTTGAAGTTAAACGATATCAATCTTATTGTGTTGTCAGTATAATAAATAAATAAATTATTAAATTCGGGACACTTCCACACACGGTCGGCTGACCCCAAACTAAGCAAAGCTTGTATTATGGCTGCCAGTGACTGATATACATACTTAGATATTTTTAAATACATACTTAAATACATATTAACACCCAGACATACAACAAACACAAATGTTCTCCACATAAATGTTTGCCCTAGGTGGGAATCGAACCCACGCCCTCAAGTTCAGAAGGCAGGTTCACTACCAACTGAGCCATTGAGGCAGTCATCAGATATGTATGTGTTCAGTCAGTATGATTAAAGGGAACTACATAAATGTACGTGCAAAGTTTCACAATAGATGAAAAAACTGTAGCAAGATATGCATCAAACATACGATTGTATTAATGAAATGAATGAAATAAATGTTTTATTACAAAGAACACAGAGAACACTGCTTCCTTAAAGGTAGTGTAACAGCTGGCGACCTTTTTGCTAAAAGCGATCTTCTTAGGGGGAACCTTTGGATGGAGAGGATACACTTATTGAATGATTACAAGACTAGGAAAATTATTATGTTACTTTGGCATACTTACATAAATAAGTACATACCGTAATTTACGGCTCAATACACGGCGTTGAGAAGGTAATTGATATAAAATTGCAGTTCTCACCTTTGGGTTAGACTGTATCAGCTAGATGCCTGCTATTACCAGCCATTCTAATAGATCGAATGTTTGGGATAACTAGAATTCTGCCAGCGTCAATAGAAATAGGCACGAGAAGGATCCCAACAGTTTTGATATGTATACTTAAATACAAAAAAAATATCATACTTATATCTACTCTAATATTATAGAGGTAGAGTAATCTAGAACCTATTATCCTCTCCCTCCCTCCCTGTCTGTTAATAGAATCGGTAAACTCCGAAATTACTAGCCTGATTTAAAAAAAATGGTTAATTGTCTGTAAAGTCGGTTAACAGACGATAGTATAACGTGACAACAACGCCATAATAAAACATTGGTCTTCATAGGCCAATCGAGTGGAAGAGAGATAGATACAGCACAAGCCGAACGCTGAAGCCGATCGTGCCTTTCGCTCGCTCATGTAGCGCTCTCGCTCTAGCGAGCGTAACGGGACAATGGTTCATCCTTTATCGTGAGTGCAGCCAGCGTTCATCGATTTCTTCATCATGTTCATGAAAAGCGAGCGGTCCGCGCTATCTACGGAATGGGTCCCCGTGAATCATTGAGAGATTTATTTAAAGAAATAAATATATTAACTTTACCTTCTTTGTATATCTTTGAAAATATTATGCACGTTCGCAAAAATCTACATAAATTTAAATTGAACAGTGACTTTCACAATTATAACACTAGAAATAAGGATAGGATAGCTGTACAGAGATTTAGACTGACTAAGTCAAGAAAGTCATTTTTAGGCAACTGCGTTCGTTTTTACAATAAAATCCCGAAAAATATAACAGGGCTCACCGAGGGAAAATTCAAATCACATGTAAAAACTACATTAATGAAAAGAGGATATTATAAGGTTAAGAACTATTTAGAAGATAAAGATGTCTGGAGCCTTCCACTTCCGCCAAGTGGCCACTAGTATTTATAGATAATACCTAGTTGTAAGCCAAAATTTGTGAGACTGATATATATTTATTACCTATTTGAAAAAATAATGCCCCTCAGTTTCTTGCCTGTTCTTCTGAGTAGAGGCTTTTTTGTCCGAACAAGGCGGTCGAGTCTATTTAAATAACTTTGACGTTCATAAGTGTATCTTTGATACCTAAATTGAATAAAAACATTTTGACTTTGACTTTGACTTTGATTTATTAGACGTTGTCACGTCAATAAAAAATGAATAACTCTATCATTAAATGCTTGGCCAGGAAACACGCGACAAATTGTTTTGGGCACACTACTGACCGGAAAGGTTAGCATTTTAGTTGCAACGGTAAGAGTCGCACCAAACCAAAGAGTCACTAAACTATGAGCCGATAGAAAGTCTGCAATCTGCGGTGACCTAATATACCACTACGACACTGGTCAATTTCTTTACATTGCATGTCGTCACGCCTTTCCCCCGAAGGGGCTGGCAGAGGTGTAATACAATACCCACACTTCGCCGGACGATATGCAGTCCCACATGTGACAGGGGGCGAGACTGTCGCCATACACCGGGCTCCAGTCATGTAGCAGATGACATACAATATGAACATATGTTCACACAATGAACAAATAGTTGCGTGCCGTCGGCTGGGTTCGAACCCGCTCCCTCTGGCTTGAGAGGCAGGCCTTCTCTAACTAGGCTGTCATTGCTTGTCCGGCCAAATGCGAGCCGGAATCGCTTACGAAGGGTTCCGTACCATTATTTAAAAAAACGGCAAAGAAATGAATGTTGTATGGGAGCCCCCTTAAATATTTGTTCTATTTTGTTTTTAGTTATAGCATGTGCGAGTGCGTTATTTGTTGTTATAGCGGCAACAGAAATACATCATCTGTGAAAATAGACACTAGACGGACGGACAGCGGAGTTTTCGTAATAGGGTCCCATTTTAACCTTTAGGTACGGAGCCCTAAAAAGGCGCGTTGACCCATAAAGGTTCGTGATCCCTTTTATCACAGTAATATTATAAAAGCGAAAGTTTGTGAGTGTGTAAATCTTCACACTCAAACGGAAGGACGGATTTTGATGAAATTTTGTATGGAGGTAGCTTATATTAACAGATAGGCTATTTTTTAACCACGGGTAAAACCGCGGGGTGCAGCATGTAAGTATATTATAAAACATATAATGTATTGTGTGTGTAAGTTACAATAGTGACCTATATTTGGCCTATGTGTTAGTATACTAATTACCATTTATAGAGGAGATCGCAAAATAAATTTATTTTTTGATTTTCTAGAAAACCTATTCGCTCAACTAAAATCTCACCACTATAAGAATCATATTATAATAACAGGTGATTTTAATCTAAACGCATTTGATGACTCTTCAGAATACCGAAAACTAGTAGCGACAATGAAACAATGCAATTTACATCAAATAGTTAAGGAACCAACTAGAGTAACCAGCTCTACCTCTACATGCATCGATCTGATTTTTACCAACCACCTAGCTTACACGGTATCAGTAAAAAATCATGGACTATCTGACCATAAAAGCGTAATATATAGTCCAGATCTAAACCTGAAATTAAACCAAAATAATAAACAGAAAACTATTTACAAAAAACTACGTTTAACTAGTAATACAAAATATGTAACATCTCTAAAAACAGAATTAAGCAAAGTTAATTGGAATGATATTCTAAACTTAAGCTATGACATTAACTCTAACTACAATAAATTCATTTTTAAAATAAAACAACTTCTTGATACCACAATTCCCTATAAACAAATAAAAATAACAAATAAAAATAGTACTAACTATTTAACTACTGGTATTAAAGCCTCTTGCAAACATAAAAGATTACTTAGCATATTATTGACTGAAACCAAAAATGAAATACTAAAACATCACTACAAAACATACTCAAAAATCTTGAAAAGATGTGTTAAAGCGTCTAAAAAATTAAATTATATAAAAGAAATGAATAAATCAAATAACAAAACAAAAAAGATGTGGGACATCATCAAAAGAGAAACCAAAAAATCTAAAAACACTCATAAAAATATAGAATTTGAAACCAACAACGGTATTAATAAATGTCCATTTTCTATTGCAACAACGTTTAACGAATACTTTGCGTCAGTAGGAGACCCCCAAAATAATAATCCTAATGCGAACACTTCTGACCATTGCCCTGTTATAGAACCTTCTATAAACTCCATGTTTCTTGAGCCCGTAAATGAAAAAGAAATAATGAATATAATTAAAAATCTCCCAAGCAAACGCAGCTGTGGTGTCGATGATGTACCCTCTACACTAATAAAAGCTTGTGCAGCTGAATTATATTTACCGCTAACGTTCTTAGTAAACCAATCCTTCGCAGAAGGAACTTTTCCAACCCAGTTAAAAATAGCAATAATTAAACCTATCCTTAAAAAAGGCGGAAAACCCAGAGACCCAAGTCAATACAGACCCATTGCACTACTACCAGCATTCTCCAAAGTATTTGAAAAAGCTATGACAAACCGATTGTGCAAATTCCTAGAAAAATATAATATCCTTGACACAAACCAATTCGGCTTCCGGAAAAATCGGTCTACAACCTTAGCACTATATAGATACACACAAACAATATATAATCACATAAACGACAAGTGCTATGCAATAGGGCTCCTACTAGATTTATCAAAAGCCTACGATAAAGTGTCACACTCCACTCTCCTTACTAAACTACACGGGGTCGGTATCAGAGGAGACGCACTCCAATGGCTAAAATCATATCTCTATAATAGGCAACAATGCGTTCAAATTGAAAATCTAGAAGAAGACTCAAAACAAATACAAAGCGTGCGATCCGATACATTGACTACAAATTGGTCTATACCTCAAGGAAGTGTAATAGGATGTATATTATTCCTTATATATATTAATGACCTCCCCAAAATATGTAACCCTCTCTCTATTCTATTCGCAGATGACATCTCCCTACTATTCAATAGCCCAAATGATTCCACCAACGCTAACACATTAAAACTCTGGCTCCAAAAACATAATCTGAAAATAAATAACAATAAAACAAAAATCATTCAATTTAAACCTTATCAGAAAAAATACTTAAACCTTAACACGATAACTAAAAGTATAAATATTAATGAAACAACAGAATGCAATTTATTAGGACTAACTCTTGATACACAACTTAACTGGAAACATCATATCGAAAAAATAAGTAAAAAAATGTCACAATTCACGTACGGTCTAAGTGTGTTAAAAACAAATACAAAAAAAGATTGCGCTCTGTCCGCGTATTATGGGTATGCGTACGCGTGGCTCCGCTATGGCATTGTCATGTGGGGTCATAGCACCGACGCAAACTCTTTATTTATAGCGCAAAAAAAATGCCTTAGAATAATAGTCAACATTAAACAAAAAAAAAACCTGCAAACCCCATTTTATAAAAGAAAAAGTTTTGACCCTACCATCTCTTTATATTTTAGAAGTAACTATGTTCGTTAGAAAAAACCCACACCTATATTCAATTTCGACAAAAATAAACGGCGCGAAGCAAATTTAGCCCTGCCTATACCTAACCTAGAACTACACAAAACTAGCCCGGAATACCGCTGCGCAAAAATCTTATATCTTTAAATGAGCAATTCTTGTATATATATATATATATAATTGGAATCTCGGAATCGGCTCCAACTATTTTCATACAATTTAGTATATAGGGGGTTTCGGGGGCGATAAATCGATCTAGCTAGGAATCATTTTTAGAAAATGTCATTTTATTCGTGTTTTATCGATAATCAACTTCAACATAAACTTGGAAGAAAAATAACAAAAAGGAGGCGTTTGAGTAGTCTCAACTGAAAAATATGACTCTTACTGACATCTATTGGCGAATAATAATACTATTTTTTGTGAGCAACTAATTGCTTTAACGACACAACAATAGATGGCGTTGTTAAGTAACACGAAGTCAATGAGTGTTTGCTTTGAGGTTAGACTAAAATCAATTGTTTATTTTCCAAAAAAAAAAACAATTTAAAAAAAAAATATTTACCGAGCAAAGCTCGGTCATCCAGGTACTATAAAATAAACTACCAAACAGTGTTAAAAATATCAATACAGACAACTTATTTAAAAACACAATTAAAAAAAAACTTATTGAAAAGGCCTACTATAGTATTCAAGATTTTATGCTAGATAAATGGTAAATTAATATAACACAAACTACGTATAAATACAGATACATAATTTAAATTAATATAGTTATAGTTTAGATTTATATAAAAGATTTATATAAACAAGAATGCGTTGTATTTTTCTAAATAATGTTATATACTAGATAAGTGTTGAGTATGATAGTTATAATACTGTGTTAGAATAATGTTATACTATTTGTAAGATTTTAATACTTAAACCTATTTTGCAGCGCCCTTACAGGGTCTTAGTACTTGCACTTAGTCTAAGCACTATGCAGCACTGTATTTTGGCAAATAAATAAATAAATAAATGTTTTTACGTTTAACCAGGCTGTTTGGTTATCCAAATAAATAAAAATAAAAATGTTTATGAAAAGCGAGCGATGAGCTGATTGAGAATTAAATTAAGCTTAAAACAGTAAAAATAAGTAAAACCATATCGAACATGAGCGTTTCCCTTAAATGGTTTGAATATTTTAGTTTGATGGCAAAAATAGGAAAGCTTGCGACGTAGCCGAAGAATGAAACAAGATTAAATTTATAAAGTTATATACTTGTTACGTACTCGTACCTAAGGGACTTTTAATATTCGCTTTTGTCTATTTTATACTTTCAAGATTGCTTTTTGGGAGTTAAATAACATTATGTACACTTCATGGGTTTTTCTTGCTTTAGGGGCAAATTACACATGCGGCGTATAAGTTGCGCCTAATGTCCAGTATTTTAGTGTATCTATAGATCTCTACACAATCAATTAACCATCAAGAATCCCGGACTATGCAATTGCCGAAGTCATGGGCCATTCAACATATTTGAATGCGAACTGTGGCTGCTAAATAATCCAGAAAATTGCAGCTCCAGCGCTGAAGAGTACCTACTCAATAGGTCATCGCTTCAGGCATCCAGTTCAATCCAATTCAATCTAGTGATTTTCAATGGAAACTATGGCGGGATTCCATTTCTGGTGTACACTGAGCTTTGATTGCATTCTCTTAGCATTTGTTAGGCTCGGGCAGGTTATTGCATTGTTTTTCTTTATTTACAGTTCGTCTTTGTTAGATAAAGTGAACTGTAACCGGATTCTGCATCATTGTTTTGACGTGAAACTGTATCATCTGACTGTGTAAGAAGGGTTATGTTTTTTGAGTGCATGTATGTATGTATGAGGTTTCTTTGGCACGCCTTGCAGTCTAAACAGCTTTGTGGGTTTCGACATGTGAGGTGTTATTTGAATCGTCTTGATAGTGGAAGTGACAACAGTACTTACAACATTTTGTAGCCGGGATTTAGACGTGACAAAGTCTAATAATTCGATGAACGCAAACTGATGAAAAAGGATGACTCATTATCCCGTTGTTCTCATTGTCCCGTTGCGTTAATTGTAACGTTACGATCGGAGCGAGAGCGCTACACGATCGGCTTGAGCGTTCGGCTTGCGCCGCATCTATCTCTCTTCCACTCTTCTTTTGTTATGACGTTGTCACGTTAAACCATCGCCCGTAAACTGACCTTACAGACCACAATATTTTTGTTTTTATTTTAATACTGTCACTTGTTGAATTCACTTCTACTATTTGGGGTATTATATACAGATTAACCTTTTGTATAGTAGGTATCGATTGGGACCGCGTATTGTATTTTTTAATTAAATAGACATTCAAAGTCTTCATAAAGGTTTTGATAGGTTGGTCACGCGATAATTTTCTTACAAAACACACAAGGAATGATAGAACCATTGAACTCTAAAACAACTTCATTCATCATATTGGTTTCCCTGTTTGGAATTCTATCGGCACAGTTTTAAATCTAATAAATAATTCGTGAGAACAGCGCAATCGATCGTGATATTGGTGTTCGTGAAATATGGATCGCATCAAAGAGCCGACATTATTCTAAGAAACGCCGAGGGCGCCACCGCAACATGTTCAATGTACACAAATATTTTATCTTTTTAACCGACTTCCAAAAAGGAGGACGTTTTCGACTTCGACTGCATTTCTTTTTTTTATGTTTTATGGTACGCAATTACTCCGCCAATTGTGATTCGTTTTTAATGATTATATTTTTGTTTGATTGATCATACTTTAAAAGTGGTCCCATATAAATTTTATCGAAATCGGTCAAGCAGTGTTTAGAATATCAACAAAAGTCTAAAAATGTATTATGTGGCTGACGGGAAGTCGGTTTTTTAAAACATTGCTTTTTAAATTACCCATTAAGTACTTACATCTAATGTTCCAAACAGATTCAAGTACTTTTGTTACAAAAAATAAGTTGAGTACATCAATTATTGTGTAGGGTGATATAAAATAGTAAAAAGTCTAAAAAAACTTTCAAAAAGGAAGAGGTCCTCAATTATTAGATTGTATGTTTTTTTTTGCAAATTTTGTTGTAGATTGGTAGTACCTATGTGTAAACGAATATTTGAAATGCGTGGCGTGCTTTTAGAAACAAAAATCATCAAAGAAATGAGCTAATAGGCTTGATAATACCTAATTAGCAAATAATTTTAAAATCAAAATTGTAAAATAACTTTTAAACAAAGAAAAATAAATAAACACCACAATTAAGACCATTAGGTAGTTATTTTTTTAGATTAAGGTTAATAAAGAAAAAGTTAATAAAGAATCACAAGATTTAGAAAATAATACAAAATTACGACAACACCTTTTCGGTTCCCGCCAAAAAAACCGAGGTAGTTTTTTTTTTCTTTCTTCCCCATTCAGGGGAATTTAGCTTCGCACGGCTTGTGCATTTGCCAGTGTCAAGTTAATTTGGTATTTAACAGACGATGGAGTGATGATGAAAATGTGGTAATGACGATGATGAATCCCACCCCTTTCCCAATTTTAGTAAAGTGATGGAATTAATGAATTTCAGTAAATGTAAATTATGAATTTCAGTAGATTTCAGTAAAGTTTAATGAAATTTTAAGTAGAGTTTTGTAGAGAACACGAAAAGTCACGTTTCACGATGTTTGGATCATTTGCCCACACTCGTGCACTTTAACGAACCGATAAAGGTCAATGATTCACCATTATAACCCTTTAACACTCAAAGAATCACAAGATTTAGAAAATAATACAGAATTATGACAACATCTTTTCAGTTCCCGCCAAAACTCGACTCGATTATTTGAAGATGACAGCTGTGATGGTGTCAGAAAATGTTGACATTTCCGGACATAACCCTAGTCAGAACCCCGCCAGTGGCGAACTGAGCCCTTAGTTCACCGTACATAATGTTTTATGCAACTTTTGTAACCGGTGCCTTCCTAGTGCCGTAAATACTACTTTTTGACCGAAGAAATATGTTTTAAATTACTTACGATTAAAAAAAAACGAAAATAGGTAAAACGAAAATAAAACACAAAACTGCTCGACTCCTCATCAGAGCAAATCAGACTTGCATCGGTTAGGTTAGAAGTCAGTGGTTATTTTTTTTATAATAACCCGAAACCTCGTACTCTATTTCTAGGTTAGGCAAGTAGTTAAAGTTGTCGATCTAACTCATTTTTGCTAGCTGTTTGATTGAATGAAATTAATTCAGGCCGCTCCGCCATTTAGTAAAAAGGCTAGTCTTTTAATGTGCGATTATATACATATACTCGTACATAGGGGAGCCAATTATGAAATTATTTTAAAAAGGGCAATAAAATAAATATTCAAATATATTATGGTTTTATTAGATAGAGCAAGGAGTTTTTGGCGAGAACCGAAAAGGTGGTGTCGTGATTTTGTATTATTTTCTGAAACTTGTGATTCTTCAAGTGTTAAAGTGTAATAGAGGAGGATTATTAACCTTTACCGGTTCGTTAACAAATGAAATAAACATTAGGAAATACAACTTTTCGTGTTCTCTACAAAGCTTGACTCAAAATTTTTACCTAGGAATCATCTCACAAAAATAGGAATAGCCTTCCTGGGGGGCTATTCCTGCGCGTGACATGAGATGAGATTTTATCTTGGTCACTCTCACACCAATGACGTTTCAAACGAGAGCAACAAGGACGAAAAAAGGTGAGATGAAAATCTCAAATCTCCGAATAGGGCCAGCGTAAGGGCGTATTCTTAAAGAGATTCAATCTCACCATTTTTGTCCTTGTTGCTCTCGTTTGAATGGTTATAGGTATGAGTGTGACCAAAATAAAATCTCATCTCATCTCATACGCTGGAATAGCTCTCCAGACTCTTAGCTCCGACCCAATTCGGTGGAAACCACAGAACTTTTTTTAAATTACATCTGTGGTGGCAACCAATAGACATCGCCAAACGACTGATTACTGACTTATTTTAGGAACTCGCATTGTTTTGGCTACACAGCAGTTACTTTGGTAATAAGTTTTCAATATTTCCCAACGTTGATCAAGAGTAAATCGATTTATTTTATCCCGCAGAAATATGATACCGATCTTTTGACGATATTTTGAGTGGGAAAGAGTTGTCAGTGTTAGAATAACTTAAGATCTAAATAGAATCCACTAAATAGCTAATTTTACAAGTATATATCACAATCTCGACACAGGATAAAATAAACTTACAGGTAATAGGAAAAGTTAATGTGATATCATATTAACGCTTTGCAAGATCGTACGGCGATTGCAAATATGACGTGATTGATTGATGATGCTTTTCTCTGACTAGTAAATGACTTTTCTTTGGAGCTTATGAAAGCTTACCGTCCAAAGAGAACTTTTTTGACTCTACTATGGATATTCAAATCTTGTTATGAATTTATTAAACATAATGATGAAGTAAGTCCTTTTTTATGTTTATTTTAGTTACATTTTAAAAGCTTTTTAGAGAAGAGTTTTTAAATATTCACCTCCGGTTATCCTAATCTTATTTTAATTAGTGTTATAAAAGCGAAAGTACGTTTGTTACGCTCCAACTACTCAACCGATCATCAAGAAATTTTGCATACGCGTTGTCAGAGGTAGAGAAAAAAACATAGAGTACCTTACATCCAGAGAAAAACAACGGTTCCTTTGAAATCGAAGGGCCCCGCTAGTTTAAAAATTGATTTTAGTGCAATCATTCTAATATTTATTTACACTGAGTCTGTCCTAAATATCGGCATTTCAAGATATGATGATGATGATGATGATAATGTTCTCCTTCAATGGCGAATCTAGCCTATCTGTTAACGGCGACCATCAACGGATACGTCAATGTTCGCAATATTCCAATTTTATTAAATTTCAAAGTATGACAACAGTACAAAGAACACGCCCAGTCCTTGTATTGAGAAGGTTCGATATTTGTAAAAAAGCTTTAGTTTTGCAAGTGCAAGTAGCAATGAACGGTTAGAACGTCTCGTGATCGGAACAAGATCATTTTCGAGTAATAGTCGACGACACGAGTGGAACGCCGAGCGGTCACGGACGCGATCTTCAATACCTTCCACGGCATTTACGCAAATGTATCGACTAGCAACATTCTACCATATATTAGGATATTCAAGTTGATGGCAGACAAATTGATATAATATCATTTTAACAAGATTATGAGCATATTACATTATGTGTGATAGAATTTACCTTAAAACACACGCTACACATGTATAAAACATGCTACAACTGTAGGCTAATTCTTTGTAGGTCCATACTATATTTTTTTTTTCAATTGGCAAGCAAGTATAGGTATGTGTAGCTAGGTACTTTGATAGAGTTTCTATTCAAATTTAAACTCATATAAAATCTAATTTAGGTCTTTATAGGAATAAGATAGGATTTAATTTCCTCCCGGATAAGTTTTCAAATTGGATTTCTTTTGTGAATGTTCTCCGGCTATTTTCAAAAAACGCTTTTGGTGCGAATTTCTATAGATTCAAACGGGATCTTAAAGCCTTTTTTTCCAGAAAAGTTGATCAAAGACTAGACTGTAAAGTAGAAAGTAGTTTCATTAACAAGGTTCTATAAAGTTCAACTTTAAGCCGTTTGTAGTTTTTATTGCAAAAGTTCATTCCATAGAAATGCTTGAATTTCCATCCAAGCGCAAAACATGGCTGTTACGCAGTAGTGTATTTTTTTTTTTCTAAATCCAAATTGCCATAAAAAGTTCCCTGAAAACTATCCTACGGGCACAACACATCACGTTAACTAAATTCGCCTTTACTTACTGTTTATACACCAAAAAACACTTTTCTTTTTTAATAAAGCCAGTTGTTATGCTAACTTGAAAAACTTTAAAACATTAATCATATGGGCTAGTTCTCATATTAATATGTGAACTTGTCGTTAATGGACAAAACAGTGGAAATAGCATTGCAGTCTAGATTCGCATTGGAAATAACTATGTTCAGTTAAGCTTGGACTATATAGTTAAACTTTAATTAGGTACGTAAGCAAACTGTTTGAATCGTAGCTCCACATTTCAAGCTAAGAAAACCTACAAATCTAAATTTCTCAGAGCCCTCAAACGCGTGCTCAGCACAAATGCTTTCATAAGCTCGCCTAACTTATAATTTGACCTACATCTATAGGGAAGAGCTTTTACAGCTTCCAAACTGAAATGCCATGGAATTATCGTACTAAGGGTGTTGAAATGTTGCATCCGGGAATGCCTAAGGTAAACATCGAGCTCCGGGCGAAGAGTGGAGCATGGATTCAGGTCTATAGTACGCACAAGGTGAGGCAAGCGAGAAAGGGCAATCCGGAGCAATATAAAACGAGGCACATCCTCGCTTACTGTATTCAGCAAATAGCTGAACAAAGAGTCACTTGAGTCAGGAAATTCAAAATGACAACTACAGTGGTGAGTATTGTGACACAATTAGATCGGATTATTTTCTAATGACAAAGCTATGGCAGAAAAATAATAGTCTCTAATTGGTATCTCTTAGGGCCTGCTTAGTACCGACTCGATTCCAACTCGGTTTGCCCTTTCATAATATTTTGTTAGACAAATAGTAAAACCTACGACATTTTGTAAGACTCGCTCTACCTTTATTAGTAATTTTTGGTGAACCATCTCTCTAGCGCAATTTCACTAGTTTTGTCTTATAATTTGATATTGACCTTTGAGGACCAATCGATACTATCACTAAACCGCTGTCTTTAGTTCACAAGTTTTCCATTAATGAGAAGGCCATCTGGAAATAGTTTTAATGCAATAAGGCCGACTTTTGTTTCTATATTTTATTGCATTTGCTACTAATGTGTTTTTGCTGTGTCCCAAAGTAAACTGTTTAAGATATTTTTAATGTTTATTGAGCAGGTACTGAAGGTTCGTGTTCGAGTAACTATTAGTATGTTATTTCCCAGTTGGTGTTGACATCGGCTCTCATAGCCATCAGTTCGTGCGGTCGCCTAGAGCCGCAATACCTGCCCCCGAGGCCTGGCGGCGGCGGAGGCGGCGGTGGCGGCGGCTTCGGAGGTGGTAACGGAGGCCTAGGTGGCGGTAATGGAGGCCTAGGCGGTGGTAATGGAGGCCTAGGAGGTGGATCAGGTGAGAATTCCAAAAGCTAACTAGTACCAGTTTTAGACCTAATTGTGGACCTGTTACTTCGCGACCTCACACTCATTATCGTCTTTTATAATGTTAGAAAGCACAAACATAATTTTTAAATTCAATCAAGCAATATCTGGTCGAAAGTTGTGAAAGAATTTTAAGGGATGAATATACATAATATAACTGTGTATTTAGTGCATCTCAACTCAATTTAGCACAGACAAAAGTTTGTTATTACAATTAGTAGTAGTTAATTCATACTGGGTTATTGTGGCCTGAAATTAAGAATTTTATTATTATTATATATAAAAGCTATTTCACACGAATGTAACCTTTATCAACTCCTTTTTCAGGTTTTGGAGGGTCAGGCGGAGGTGGTAGTTTCGGTGGTTCCGGATCGGGCGGCGGCGGATCTTTCGGTGGCTCCGGAGGCAGCAACGGCCAAATACCAATCACTAAGTTCGAAAACGTGAACAACGGCGACGGCACTTACCAATTCAGGTGAGCCTTAGCGAATGATCCGAGGAGTAGATGCTATCTCGTCGGTTTAGGTCACCGTTTGACATTACACCTGAGACGTTAATAGTGGAATCGGAAAACAGAATGATCTAGTAACAATTCTGATTAAAACGCTAGTAGTGCATTCTTATAGTTTTGCTTGTTAGAAAGTTGAAAATCTCAACAACAAAACGATATTAAGGTAGAACGTTTTAAAATGGTGGGGAATTTAAAATTACAAATGTTTTTTTTTTGTTTTTGCGCAAGACCGGATAACTAAATTAAGTAATGATGGAATTTGAACCTTGCGATATTTTGCAGAAACAGGAAACAGTAATGCACCAGATTGCTCTAATAGCTAATTTACCGATAAACTGGCGACTAAAGTCAGTGCTGACCTTTTTGGGTAATCAGCTCCGTATTTGTCAAATATGTGTGTAAAAAAACGAGAGAAATAGTCTAGATAACCGCGAATTCTATTATCATATACAATAGTTAATCAATCTAGCTACAAAAACAAATTTCAAATTTAAATTTCACGCCAGTGAAAGGTTGGCCCTTAAACAATGTTTTTCGTATTAGTCAAATACAAACGTGACGGTACACCGCCACAGCATTTATTTTTAACTGTATAAATATTATGAAAATTAAAAACTGAGGACTAGAGAACGGCAAACAAACGTAACATTGAAGTTAATATTGTGTCTGGCTGGCGCTGACGAGACAGACAACAAAACGTTAAACCTTAATTCCTATATGTAAACATAAAAAAAAATTGTTACAGCTATGAAACGGGCAACGGTATCTCCGCGCAGGAGAGCGGGGCCCCCCGAGCGCAGGGCCCCGAGGGCCCCGCCGTCACCGCTGACGGAAGCTTCTCCTACACGTCCCCGGACGGCCAAAAGATCGCCCTCACCTACACCGCCGACGAGAACGGCTTCCACCCCGTGGGGCCCCACCTACCCACTCCCCCTCCCATCCCCGAAGAGATCCTGCGTTCCATTGAGTTCAACAAGGCAAACCCGAATGGGTAAGTAATAAGTACTTTAAAAAGTAGCAGTGTTTTGTTTCAGCTGGTAGTTTTAGGCCTACTTACAGAAGATACGGAATGAAATCTTAAACGCAGGGTCATTAGCTCACGAGTTAAAATGTTATAAATGTCGGACTAACACTGTCTTAGCTCAAGATGAAGAGTAGCTTATAACTCTTGGTGGCGCAAGACGTTTTATCAGTTTAACCTCTGATGAGATGTTAACTGCGAGTTAAAAGATAACCAGCGCTTGTGCAAGTGGCAAGTATCTCTTAGAAAATCATCAAATGACGTAGCTATGGCTGACTCAATGCAAAGACCTTAATTAAGTATCCCATTGGATTAGAATGTATTATTTAAAAAAAAAATGTAAACTCCGCACTCTGAACAAGTTTCTTCAGAAATCCCTGAACAAGTTTATTAAGGTTCCTGCTCGTGCACTCTATACCGCCTAATAGGCCGATCGTTGATTGGACTAGTTGGAGTATAGAGTTAAAATGCTTCTAAAAGATATGGAAAACAATGATAGATAAGTTTAACCGACACTACACTATTTTTAAATAGTTGCCTGGGTAGGTACTAATGTGGATTTATTTGACTGAAGAATCCAAACGATTGTTGACCTGAGTAGGTATTATTTTCAATTCATAATACGTTTGCATTTATCAGGTACTAAATTGAAAAACTCAACCATTTTCTCTGAAACACCAACTCGACTCGACCTATGTTTACAAACCGAGGTCGTCTCTTCAAAGCTTTTAACCATTATTTTGAGTAGTAGCAGCGCACGTTAGCAAGTGAAGCCACATTAGCATAAGTTGACGAGTTGTTGAGTTCATGTTTGCAACTGCGGTCGTATGCAGTCCAAATATTTTTTTTTAATACTCACACTAATATTGTAATTGCGATAGAACCTAGCTCGGACTATTTTTTAAGTACTAAGTAAGTATTTGAAAGTGGCGAACCCCTCAAAACTGGAAAATGCCGTAGAACGCTAAATTTAAAACGCACTCAGTCATGAATCTCGAATTAAACCTATACCATACATAAAAACAGCCTTAAATCGAGATTCATGATTGAGTGTCGTTTTAGCACACGGGCCATTGTTTAACAAACCTGAGTTCAGCGACATTCAAATTCTAGTATATAGCTTCGCGATTGATTTAATTTTAAATCATGAATTTGCTTTGAATAAAACTCTAGGAAAAAATATATTTGGTAAGTGAATACATATAATATCTAAACAGCTCGATTTTCATTTGTCCAGGGAGGGTTCTTACAACGGAGGTGGAGGATCTGGTTCCGGAAGCGGCTTCGGAGGCGGCAGCGGCGGCGGGGGCGGCAGTGGGTTCGGTGGTGGAAGCGGCGGCAGTGGTGGATTCGGGGGCGGCAGCGGCGGCGGCGGCAACGGATTCGGCGGCAAAGGCAGCGGCGGCAATGGCGCTAACGGCTACCACTACTAAGCTTCTAGTGATCTCACAATTTTGCTAGCTCCTACCACAATCGCACGACACTTATCTGACAATAATTTAAAACGCAAAGTTCACCAGCAGTCTAAGTACGGTATTTTTAGATCAACAAACTTGCCGTCTTTCGTCTGCCAAAACTGGATTTTGTCGATTCTAAATTATATCAAATCTGTTAACCGACAAACTACCATACTTGCCGTCCGGATACGCTACAAAATAAGGCATGCAACGAGTCCATCATGGCAGGCCATGGTGGCTAACTGCAGATGTGAAGCGAACTTGGTATTTCTACCAAGAAAGACTTAACTAGGCATACCTAGTACTATTTTCTTTAACGATATCGTAAAATGACTAAATCCAGATGAAAGTCAGAAGACCTGCAAAAGCCGTGAACTTGTAGCGTTAAGTCCTATAATCGCCAGCACGGACGTACCCACCCGACGGACGATTAAAGCCGACGAATGAACCAATCGAAGCAAAATTAAAGCCTCATGGCTGATTGGTCTCGAAAGCATTAAACTCCAGATAAACCTGGATCGTTTAAATCGCTTTGAGATACTTTAAACGACTAGAAATGCTAGTACATTAAACGTATTGGTCGTCCCATGAAATTAGCTTCAGGGGGTTATGGAGATATGTGCTACTGAGTAAATTAAGGCCTAGCCTAGCCTATACATAGCCTAGCCTATACATAGCTTAGACTATACGTAGCCTAGCCTATACACAGCCTAGCCTATAAATAGCCATATTATCTATAGTTGCCATTCGAAAATTGGACTTACAATTATTTTAATTACTTGCATTTGTAGTAGCAATGTAGGACAGCATAAGTTTCTGCGATTGAAAAGGAGTCTACACAAGATTGAACATTTAAAAAAAAGCTTGACTCAGAGAATACTTATACTGTGATACCACTATATGACGCGCACTATAATGTAGGTTAATTTATATGTTTAATATAATTGATCGATGTAAATAGGCATGTATTATGAATATGAATAAACGTGAGGTTTTGAGAAAAATATATCTTGTTATTCTTAATCTTTTTTCTAATGCTTAGTCACCTAAGTTTTTATCCTAGGACCTAAACTTGAATTGAATTCAGATCAATTCAATTTATTTGTTCGCACCATAGGATATTTCAAACAACTTGGTAACGTCACGTTTTACAATTAGAAATACAATTCGAATTCATAGCGGCTATATAATATGTCTTGGTAAAGGGGCCTTGTCATAAAAAATAAAAAAATACTTAATTCTAAAAATTTAATTAGTAAATAATAATTAATGCAATTATAAAATGTCATAGTAAAATTCATTCGTACAGTTTAGATGCCACTACAGCTCTTTCCCATTGCTTCTTGTCTTTAACATAGTCCTCTCTATTATAATAGGCATTGGTAATATGGTATTTCTTCATTTGGACGGCACACAATGTGTGCGTATTTTATTGTAAAAGCGATGGCAGCCTAGCTGGAGAAGGCACACCTCTCAAGCTAGAGGGAGCGGGATCGAACCCAGCCAACGGCGCACGCACCAATTTGTTCATTGTTTGAACATTTGTGCGTATTGTATGTCATCTGCTACATGACTGGAGCCCGGTGTATGGCGACAGGCTCGCCCTCTGTCACATTTGGAACTGAATATCGAAAGGGAAAGGCGTGACGATATGCTATTTCTAAATAACATTTTTAAAAGTTTTTCCTAAATACTAATGAAATTATAGTTACTAGAAACAAAACTGATGCACCATCCACCATCATTAAATGCACTTTAGAATTTTTTGAGCTCACTTTCTCATAATGATTTTCAATTTATAGCACTAATAAGGTTTAAGGTTTACAAACATTTATTCTCAATAAAGACATTACATATCACTCACTTGAGAACAATACTAAACATCAACAAAATTACAATGTCGTCGTATCTAGAAAGGCTGCCAACCCTCTCAACGTATTCATTTGCTTAGAAGACTGTGATCAGCTATCAGCTATTGAGCAAGTTGTTTTTTGAATACGTTACTAAGTATACTATACCTATATATACTCATGCAGTCTCTATACCTACAGCTAAAAGACAACCAGCGGCTACCAATAGGTACCTAGAATATTGCCTCTAAATAATGATATGACATGTATCTCGCAAGTAAAACACGTTCAAATCTATCTAGTTAAGTACCTTTTCCAATAAATCTTTTCTTCTACACGACGATTCAAGCCCATAACAATGTAAAATAATTAATTTAGTTATTTTTGGTCATGTTCAACTACCTACTTACCTTACCTTACCTTTAACTACCTACACGACCTGGGGGTATAAACTTGTTTTAACTTTCATGTAATTAGGTTTGAGTACGAGTATAACGAGAAACTCTTTTGTCATTATTTACAAAACAAAAATTGTAAAAACTCAGTACGTTAATAATTCGGAGATAAACAAATTGGTTTTTGGGGCACTTATGGATTTTACAAAAATTCTTCTACGCTGTGCTAAATGTAAATTAACATTTTTACACAATAAGTATGTACATAGTTAAAGCCGCCCATTAAAATCTTAGTTAGGTAAGCCTTATTTAAGTACTATCGTAAGTATTTTATGTTTTTAATAAAGAGTTGTTGTTGTTGTATAGATAATTAAAAATAAAATGAATAAACAAATAAAAATCGACCAAGTGCGAGTCATACTCGCGCACGAAAGGTTCCGTACCATTATCTTAAAAAAACTGCAAAAAAAAATATGTTTGTTGGATGGGAGCCCCCTTAAATATTTATTTTATTCTGTTTTTTTAGCATTTCTTGTTGAGCGGTGATAGCCTAGTTGGAGAAAGCCCGCCTCTCAAGTCAGAGGGGGCGGGTTCGACACCAGCCGACAGCAAGCACCGTTTGTTCATTGTGTGAACATGTTATGTGCGTATCGTGTGTCATCTGCTACATGACTGGAACCCGGTGTATGGCGACAGTCTCGCTCCCTGTCACATATGGGACTGAATATCGTCCGGCAAAGTGTGGGTATTGTATTACACCTCTGCCAGCCCCTTCAGGGAAAAGGGGTGACGATATGTATGTATGTTATAGCGGCAACAGAAATACATCATATGTGATAATTTCAACTGTCTAACTATCACGGTTCATGATATACAGCCTGGTGACAGACAGACAGATGGACGGACAGCGGAGTCTTATTAATAGGGTCCTTTTTACCTTTTGGGTACGGAACCCTAAAAAAAGGAAAAAATATACGAACTAAAACTTCGTATAAAAAAATAACTAACGACCTTTCATAGTCCTAAACCGATCACGTGACATCCCACAACCCTCACTGAGCCTGCGTTGTGGATATCTAACGGCTCATTCACCCTCGACGTAAGGTAGGTCGGTGTCCCTGTAATGACGTAAATAGTAGATTATGCACCGAGGGAGCTAAGCAGTCTCTTACGTCACGGGCGGCTTATTGAACCCTGAGCGTAACGAGGGACTCTAGAGTTAACTCCCGAGCGCAGCAAGGGAGTTATAATATAAGGGCCGGGCAAAGCGAGGGAGTTACGAGTATGACGTAGAGTCCTGAGTGAAGCGAGGGGTTCAAGCCGCCCAAGACGTAGACATAGGTCCCATCCCAATTATCCCAGAGGTGAATACTCTACTTTTCACACCTGCGAGGCAATTAAAAGGAACCTAGAGAATATGTTGTACATCAAATACCGTTTTATTAGAGTTTTGGTGGAACCAAAAAGGAGGCGTCGGGACTTTGTAGGTACCTATTTATATTATTTTCCAAAACTTGTGATTCTTTGAGTGCTAAAGTGCAATAATGTTGGATTATTAACTTTTATCCGTTCAATAAGTTACACGAGTGTGGGCAAATGTTACAAACATTGCGAAACGCGACTTTTCGTGTTCCCTACAAAATTCCATTTGATAGGGGAGTGATTATTCGTTGCAATCACTTAGTTACTCGTATCATTACAACTAAGAAAACGTAATTTACTAGACGCTGGCAAATGCACACGACGTGCGGTGCCAAAAATGAGGAGAAAAGAAACAGCGCTTTTTTGTTTTAATAAAATTTCATGCATTTGTATTCTTTCTTTGTGGTGGCCATTTCGATTTTCGAATAACTCGTCCCTTTGCTGAGTATTTACTCAATTTTAACCTCTTTGCTCGAAAACTCCCTTAGGAGTTTCATACAACATTATCTCGCTTGGGAGGCAATGTTCAGTCTACGTGATATGTTATTGGTCATAGCTGCCACATTTTGATAAATCAAAACTATATAAAGGCAAGACGAACGAGTCTGAGCATTGTATCGATATTTAACCATGTTTGAAATGAAACAATATCATTTACCTATTTTTGTATCATAAAACCAATAATATACCTTTAAAATGAAAACACACGAGCTAGCTCGTAGCTATTTTAATTTCGTGCATAAAATATGTTTATATTGTTTACTTAGCAGAAATAAATTTAGGCATGCACACATTAAAAATTGCGCAATCCTATAGATAGTATTTACTGAGATCAACAAAATTGAATGAAGTACAGACAGAATAAGTCACCTCGGACAATATCCGGCCGAGCGAGCGTTAGCAAGCAGCGTCTACGCTTCAGCTTCGGCAAAATGCTTTCGTATGTCCAGCGTCGTCGCCGCGAGATCTTTTTTTTTATGTAGTAAGTTTAGGTCGGCGTTTGACCACCAACTCGCCTGATGTTAAGCGACGTTGTGGTCTAAGATGGAGCACGACGACCTATAAGGTACTTGTTCACTCTAGCCTAGAAGTTTTATAGAGTGAACAAGTACAAAGACGGCAGTTGAGTGAGGCGCTACAAGTGCGCTACTGCTCAGACCCGTCTTGGGAACGGTTACACCGGACTACATCCCGAAACACGACTAGGTCATTTCACGGCATGGCTTGGTCCGGTGGGTGGTAACTAGCCACGGCCTAAGCCTCCCTCCCACCACAGTTTGCTACCCGGTTAGCACTACCCGGAGACCACGTGTAGGGAATCAGAATAGAGTACACTCCTACGGTTGTGGGTAGCTCAGCCCCCAAAACTCTCAAAACTCCCAAAACTCTTCAGCTTACAGGGCCGCACTCGTTTTAATTGACATTTAGAACAGTATTCATAATTTACAAAAGTTGATTATTTACACTCGCAGGCATGGGTTATTGGTGGTGCAAGATTCAAAATTATTAAGACACCGCACCGTCGAGATTATGTTAAAGAGCAGGACATGTTGCCAGGCAGAGTGTTGGCAGGTGCAAAAACGTTGACGGATTGGTGACGTACTGGTAAACGGTGTGCTGGTCGTCAAACGACTCGTTGGGTCGACGATATTGTCAACATCGCAGGTCGAACCTGGAGCAGATTAGCTCAGGACCGGGACAGGTGCTATATAACAAGAGAGCCCTTTTTTGACTGGTGGAAAATCTGCTTCCAGGCAACGGTGATTGGGGGTCGTGTTTCGACAATGTGGGGTTGCCAAAATTGACCACCCACTAAAAACTACCTGGTTGCCAGCCTCTATGCATGTCAAGGAGTTTCGGGATCCCGAATAAAGAAATAAGCCCTTTGCTCAGCAGTGATTACGGGCTGATGACGATGATGATAGCAGCCGAGATGATTCCTAAAGCTAAGGTACCTACTATTAACACTTATTTATTACAGGACCTACCTAGGTTTACCTACCTACCTTGGCTTACAAATTACCTCATTGGGCTATTTTAAAATTTAATGAAATCATGCATCTACTAAGATTTTGGAGGTAAATGACGCTACTAGGTAATCGTTTCCTATCTTCAGGTCCTTCTTTTTCAAGATGATGCTTGTATGGGATATAAATATCAGCTGGGCCGGCCAGATACAAATTATCTTTCCACCGTTTTTTTTCCACGCTTAGATGTGACAGCGCTAGAATAAGGATATATTTGTCTTTTTCTCGCGGGATAAAATTTGTCTCCGGCCCGTGCTAATCCTGCTGATGTCAACTACTGTTAGCCATGACCGCCATGACCATGACCTAACGCCAAAAACATCGACAGTCACAGTCAATGTGCAAAACACAAAAAAAGCTTAAAAATTAAATTAAAAAAACCTAAATCTACGCTTAGAATATCCTTTTTTTACAACAGACTAGGCATTCGTTTGACCACTGACTCGCCTGATGGGAAGCGTCGACGTGATCGAAGGTGTTACACGCTTGCCTATGAGATAACTATTCACTTTACTCTTGAACACCCCCGGGTTGTATCTATAGGTGGAAAGACAGACGCAGGCAACGAGTTCCACACCTTTGCAGTTCTTACAAGAAAAGTTGACTTGAAACGCTTATAAAACATTATCCTTGTAAAACAAGAACGCGCTATCAAACAATACTGGCCGCGGGAGGTATGGCCCCATCGGAATGCATCATCTCCGCCCAAACTATATCTACTACAGTCGAAATTTTTACATTGTACTCATACCAATTATGACTTATTCTGTGTCAATGCTGTACATCAGAGCAAGGTGATGGGTGAAGGGTTATGATATAAAAGAGTGGTGAACTCTACGGATATCAGTCAACGAACTGTCTTCAGTGCTAGTGTTTGTAAATCGGAGCAGCCTAGTTTTTGAAATAACAATGATCGCTTTTAAGGTGGGCATATTGTTTATCATGTGGTTTGTATTCAAAATGTGTATTAAAATTATGCCAGTGTAAAACTTCAAAATAACCCATGCATTTCAACTGCAAAAAATTGATTTTACAATATCATTGCTCTTTTTGTTTTAAAATACGCATTTTTTAAATTGTCATAATATTCTGAAAATTATTTTAAGAATTAAGTAATAACTTATGTCTCTCAGTAAATGTGTATAATATCATCCCTTTAACGAAGTCCTGAAAGTGAATATCTCCTTCACTCCACTCTTTTACTTTACTCCTGAGACAAGCAAGGTTTCAACGAATTTAAGACTTAACAACTTACTAGAAATCTTAATATGACTTGTTCCTAACCTTGTTACTCATTCCTCATAACTAACCTTCATCCTCATTCTAGTGCATCTCCGCCCTCGCGGCTCTCGCCATGGTGTCCGCTGGTCACTCAAACCACCAGTACAACAACGGTGGCTACAACGCTGGCTTCGCTGGTAACGCCCGCCCCTTCAACGCTGGCTTCGCTGGTAATGCTGGCCCTTACAACGCTGCCTACAGCGGCAACTACGGCGGCCCGCAGATCCCCATACTGAGCTATGAGAACATCAACAATGGCGACGGAACATACAGATACAGGTAATGTTACAATTACAACTATCTTTATCTACGTAGCACTAAGGTCTATTTACTATATTGTATACGGAGGGCAGTAGAGCAACACTTAGTTTTCTCACAACAGCTGTTGGTCTCATCCAGAATTATTGAATGCACATTACCTAACACCTGCACATCATTGTACAGCGTTCGTCACTCTGAAAAATAAAAGGTAACATAATAATATTAAGATAAAATTATTTAGTTTGGAACGCAGCAACAGTGTCATATTTTCATCCCCCATTCGACATTTTAGATCAGTAATTTTACTGAAAAAACATACTTAACTCTCCTTCTTGCATTCAAGTTAAAATTGTAAAAATAAATACAGTTGATAGAGTTTTTTAGTTAACAATGAGCTTCACAGCGATTCCCAAAATTGGCCTATCGAAAAAGATAAACGCGTTTCACAAGATTTTCGTAGCATAACTGCCTACATAAATAGATACCCATCCACCGTGTAATTAAACATTTTGATTTCCTAAACAATAGTTATAAAGGTCAAGACAAAAACCGTCTTCGAATTTCAAAAAAATATAATCGTTGTATAGGCATTACCTTATTATCTTTAGTAGCTATAAAACACTGAAACATCAAAAATTACAATCTGACTACATGTTTAATTACATATCATGAGCGAATTAGCATCAATAAAACACAATCTACCTACAATTTTTTTGCAATTGACTAATGTTTCGGTTTGCTAGTCAAATTACCTGCTATAATTATACTTAGTAAGTATACTGCTGAGTGAGGGACGTGATGACTTCATATCATAGTGATCCCACTCTCAGTGTAACTATCTGAGAATCTTGTTTCGCAGTTTTGCTATCAAAAATCTCACATCGGGATGATATCATCATGCACCTAAACTGATCCCCAGGCTCTCTGCTCTAGTTATTGATAGAGACACGTTTAACACAATTTTTTCGATATTTTAATAACAGCTGTAGCTGAAGTTATAAATATTTCGCTCATCCATTTCTACCCATTTGCCAAAAAACCCTATTAACTCTATGGCAGGATGAAGTATTGATTGACAACTTTAGAGGCCTGACCATAATAGGTAATAGTTGACTTAATTAAGTTTTTTATGAATTCAAACTTTTAGCTACGAAACTGGCAACGGCATTTCCGCGCGCGAGAGCGGAGCCCCACGAGCCCCGGGCCCCGAGGGCCCCGCCGTCACCGCCGACGGAGGATTCTCCTACACCGCCCCGGACGGCCAGAAGATCTCCCTGGCCTACACCGCCGATGAGAACGGCTTCCACCCCACCGGCTCCCACATCCCCACCCCTCCCCCAATCCCAGAAGCCATCCTCAAGTCTTTGGCGTTCAACAGGCAGCACCCTTCTTCGTGAGTAGTCGGAGCTAATAGTCTAACGATTGTCATTTGTCTCATTTAACTGCGGTGATGAAAGGATAAATAGCAGGGTGTAGAGCAATGACAATGCCTTTAGCCCACCCCATTCAACAAAAATCAGAATTTATTGATAACTCCTATAGATACATACACTTCACATTTCATTGCCATGACAATAAATATAACAGATGTTGACGATGATGATGATGTCAATCCAGCTATCGCTAAACAAATCATTCTGCGCTTTTTGTAACACCAACTTTAGGACTTTGTAAATTTGCTCCCAAAGACTTAACGAGAATATATAGAGACACAGTTACTGTACAGCATTTACTAGAAGTGTAGCAACAATCCTTATGTTTTTTTTTTTATTTTTCAGTGGTGAGGGATCTTACAACGCCGGCGGAAGGCACCATGGTAACTACTACTAAACTCTACATACATTAATCGAATACCGCGGCGTTACCTCTTACGATGTAAATAACGATAATTTATTGCAATTTTTGTAATTGTTTTAGTTGTACAACATTAAATAAATTTTAATATGATTGAAAGTAATTGTATGATTTATTAGCTGCCCTCCACGATTAGACCCACTATCCTGCAGAGAATATTATCAAAAGTAACTCAAATAATGTTTAGCAGACTTTGGTGTAAAGAAATAACAACATGAACATATAGACAATAAAAAATACACACATTTACTTATTCAAATTTATGATAAAACATCGATAATAATAAGAAAATAAAGGATTGTACTTTTATACTCTCTAATATTTTTCGTAGCCAACAATTACCTATTTAATAATTTTCTTAAATGTACCTAATTACAATTTACAATACCTAGTTTACCTCAATAAGAATGCATTAATTAATAACAAAGCTTTAACTTTTGGCGAAAAGATTATTATTTATTTATTATTTGCCAAAATACAGTGCTGCAAAGGCTTAGACTAAATACAAAGTACAAAGACCCTGTAAGGGCGCTGCAAAATAGGTTTAAGTATTAAAATCTTACAAATAGTATAACATCATTCTAACACAGTATTATACCTATCATACTCAACACCTATCTAGTATATAACATTATTTAGAAAAATACAACGCATTAGAAAAATACACGGTCAATCAATACAAAACTCACTTCCGCATAATTACAAAATGTTTTTTTTAAATAAATACTGCGAATCAATACAAAACTCACTTCCGCATAATTACAAAATGTTTTTTTTAATAAATACTGCGAATTGAGGTACATACGTCGCTCATTAAACAAATATTCTTCTCTTGCTTTTGTAATACATTTTAACTAAGGAAAAACTAAATGTAGCTTTGTACTTACCTTACCGCCCTTTAACATCTTTTGGTAACGTTTAGCATTCGTCCTGGCTGGCTGACTCAAAATCGATCAAGCGGCGAGCTGTAGTAAAAAAAATACGAACGGCCGCTCACTGAATGAGTGAGCGCAAACTAGGTACAGCGCTGTTCGGATGGATATTGATAGGGTGGCTAACTGCAGGCAACAGTCAGCTGCTTGCAGTATGTTTAGACAGGACGAAGCCTCACATCTTTGCTACGTTCCGTCGCCAGCTGCTTAGTCATCTACTTCCATCGCTCTACAAACACCATGATTATTAAGTCTACTTCGTTCTACTACATTTGTGAACAAGTGGGTCTGATAAAAAAATCAAAAACCCGACTGCACACATACCTAACAAAAGACACTTGGGTTTATAAGATGAATGTAACCATACCTTAAGTTAGCCTTAATTTGACTTGGTAATAAAGACATTTACAAACTTACATACTGAGATACGCGCGAAAAACAATCCCTTCTGGCAGTCAGGTAAAAAAAACGGCCTGACGTTACCTACTTCGTGTGTAGAAATACCTACCAATGAACTAAATCATATTGTGTCGTTTTTATGTTGCGTACATCCTACTAATATTAAAACGCGAAAGTTTGTAAGAATGGATGGATGGATGGATGTTTGTTACTCTTTCACGCCAGAACGGCTGAACAGATCTGGATGAAATTTGGCACAGAGATAGATTATAGTCTAGAATAGGACATAGGATACTTTTTAACCGCGGATGCAACCGCGGGGCGCATATATATATGTACGCAATAATGTCTATAGACTTTATTTGTTCGTTCAATATGGTCTACATTTGATTCTATCATCTATTGGACGCCATAAGAAACCCTCTGTGTCTAAAATCTACATTTAATTACATATCATACCGTCACGCCTTTCCCCGAAGAGCCTGACAGAGTTTAATTACAGTATAACACTCAGACTCTAAACAACAAAATGTGACATGGGGCGAGCCTGTCGCCATACACACAGGAACAGGGGGGCTATTCCTACACGTGAGATGAGATGAGATTTTATCTTGGTCACTCTCACACTTATGACGTTTCAAACGATAGCAACAAGGATGAAAAAAGGTGAGATGAGAATCTCAAATCTCCGAATAGGGCCACAGTTATGTAGCAGATGACATTAAATACGTACTAAAATCTGCGGATAAAATTGTATCTAGAAAACAAGTCTGAATCTGAAGACTGGATGGAATAAAGAATTTACATATTTTACCTATTACACTTAACTGAAAGGAAGCAAACACGTTTTTTTCTTTTAAACTGGATAGCCCATGACAGTGCTGCACCAAGAACAAAGAATATTATTTAGGTATCTACCCTAAACGTTGTCAGCCTGAACAGTACGTACGTACGACAGAAGGATTCACATCGATACGCCAAATCTGACTCCAAAGAATTTGCAACATTAGTAGGGTCGTTCAGGCTTTGTGACAGATGTCAGGCAGCCTGATAGATTAAGTGTCAGTGCCGGAATCAGTTAAATAGGGCCCCATAAAATGAGAAGCAAAAAAGTTATTCTGTTTAGTCCTTATATTTTCGGTTTGATAAATTAGAATCTAATACTGCGTATTAATACATCAAGAAGCTGTCTGTTGGCCTTAATTCTCAGCTTACTGTTTAACATCTAGGCCGACTTTACCAAGATAACAATTTCAGTCGGTTTCCCTGTACCTCAAAGGGTGGTCGAACTTGAGATTAATGTACTTAAATAATTGTTTTACGTTACGTTTATTACAAATACATTTATTCATTGCTTCCGAGTGAAATAATATTAAGTTTATAAAGATGCCTTGTATAATATATTTTATTAGGTTCACTGAACCCAATGGAGGGTGTTACGAAGTTATTCATTGTGGTAATCCATCATCGTAACCAAATAGCAGTAAAGAGGAAAGCATATGAGGCATGTTTACTAGGTATAATCATTCAAAGGTTTATTAATAATAATAATAATAATAAATAATAAATTTTTATTTCAAAAAGTACATGATAAAGATAAAAACTATCAGATGCAAACATTTTTTAGAAACAATAAAATAATTTTGCCTGAACTAGGTAGTCCTGTTTGTCAGGCGATAAATACGGCAAAAAATTAACTTAATATAATCATTGCATACTCACATATTCTAATTCACTAAAATTCTAATTAATTTTAAACTATAAAATAAACTTACTGTAAATTTAAAATTAAACACAAACAAATAACAACTTCTCTGTATCTTCGTAGGACATATTTTGGAGTGCTTCTTTAACAGTTTGCTTACATTTTGTATAAGTAAGGGAAAATAATTGCCCGAGAGAATTGAGTCTATTGTAAAGAAGCGGACCTAAAAACATGAAAAATTTTCTTGTAAAAGCATGCTTTGTTGCTTTTTGAGGGCACACAATATCTTTCCGTCTTTTGTTAGTAATGTCAGCGTTGTAAGGAGTAGCTGCGTGCTGCTTTAGCACTATGTTCATTATGAAAAGCTGGCGAACGGTTAATACTTCACAAGATTTGTAGAGAAGGTTAGTAGGAAATAGGAAGGGACGGAAAGTTGACACCTTGAGGATCGCACGTTGAGCTCTCTCGATGGTTAGTAACAATGTTTTCCCTGCTCCACCCCATGCAGTTATACAATAAGATAATATTGATTGACAAAGAGCTAAATAAACCTGTCTGATTAATTTTGGATTTGAAATACTGCGTAGCTTTTTAAATACAAATATCATCTTACGAATCCTGTTGCATACCATTTCGATGTGTGGTTTAAACGATAGAGTTTCATCTAATATTATGCCCAAGTATTTTATTTTATTCGTAATTTTAATGACAGGGCAGTTACATTGTATGACACCGGAACCTCTACAATAGTGCGCTAATACTTTAGTGCTAGTTTGAGTTGATGCTGGTTTTCGCATTGAAAATTTAATGAATTTTGTCTTGTCAGCGTTTAGTGTTAGTAGGTTATGTTGAAGACAGCGATTAACAGCGTTGAAGCCGTTTTGAGCATGCTTGTAAACTTCCTCTTCTGAGTCAGCCGAAAAAAGTAGAGCAGTGTCGTCAGCGTATGATATGACTATGCCATGATCCAAATTTACATTGCAGAGGTCGTTGATATAAATTAAAAAAAGGGTAGGCCCTAATATGCTTCCTTGGGGGATACCGTAGGAAGTGTTTTTCACATCCGCGCTGAAAACACTGTCAATCTTAACGCATTGAGTACGCTCTTCCAAGTAGCTTGCAAAAAGTTTTAACTGGGTACCTCGTACCCCCAGGTTTTCAAGCTTACGCAAAAGGATTGGGATGGATACCGTGTCAAAAGCTTTTGCGAGGTCCAGGAAAATTCCTATAGTGTGGTTACCTTTATCGAGCTCATGAGCTAAGTAGTCGGTTAGATGATGAACAGCATCTGCTGTTGAAATTCCAGGTCTAAATCCAAACTGCTTATCAGATAATATCGATTTATCCTGTAAGTAGCCGAGTAACCTACTATTTATAATTTTTTCTAATATTTTAGAAAAAGAGGGCAGTAAGGAAATAGGCCTGTAATTTGTCACTTGATCTTTCCTACCCGATTTGTGTATAGGAATAATAACGGCTTTTTTGAGACAGTTGGGGAAAATACCCACGGTTAAACATTTTCGGAAGATGTGAGTCAATGGTGGTACTAATAGGTGCTTATATTGTTTTATAATTTTACAAGGAATATTATCCCAGCCAACTGCACAGTTATCTCTTAAGCCCATGATTATCCTTTCTACCTCAGTTTCGTCAGTATTTAACAATGCAAGGGATGTTAAGGAAGTGCAAACGGGAGCGGGGGTTGTAAGAGGATTTAATTGATTTAGTACTTTTTCTGCCAGAGACTTGCCTGCATTGACAAAGAAATTATTTGCTATGTTAGCAGATGCAGACTGTGACGGGTGTGCATTCAATAAACTTGAAGATGACTCATTTTGTTTTGAGGAATAAGTTACATTTTTAATATGTTTCCAAATCATTTTATTATTCGTACCCGCTTTTTCTAATGTTGTTTTATTATAATTCAGCTTTACTTTTCTTAAGAGATCATTACAAAAGTTTCGGTATCTTTTGTAGGATAATTGTAATACTAAGTTGGTTGGATTTGATTTAGCTTTCATGTGCAGTTTATCTCTATGTCTCATACAGCGAATAAGGCCAGGCGTAATCCACGGCTTTATATTGCAAAGTTTGTTACTTACGCGAATATTCTTCGTATTTTTTTGAATTGCAAATTGTAATTTTTCTATTAGGTATAACATACAAAAGTGCGGGTCAGCAGAATTATAAACCGGGTTAAAGTCAATGTCGCGAATATCATTTTCAAGTTTAATTTTGTTTAATTTGGTGATTGTGCGAATTTTGTCTGTTTTAGGTAATGCGGTGTTACAGGTTAGTAGGACAGTTTTGTGATCTGTTATTGACGTGTTGATAATAAGTGCAAGAGATGGCAAGGTTGACTTAAGCATGATGTGGTCCAAGCACGAGCCACTTTGATGAGTAGGCAGCGTGTGTGCAGGGAACAAACCGTGAAAGCAACATAGGTTGAGATATTCCTGAGCAACTGCATCTGCATTTTCTGAGAGAATATTAATGTTAATATCCCCGACCAAGTAAATGTTTTTAAATTGTGACAACTTCTGTAAAGTATCATTAAGGGTGTTAATAAAATTTGTCGTATTTTTAAAAGAGGGGGGTCTATATAAAGCTAGTATTGCAAAATCCGAACCAACTTTTATTATCAGTCTATTACAGTCTTGCATATCTGGTTCTTCTACAGTGACTTTGAGTTCATTTTTTACATAAATTATCACCCCATCATTCTGATTGTAGTTTATATTACTGTTGTACATACTATACCCTTGAATCAGAGGAACGTTATACTGTTTGTTCAGCCAACACTCTGTCAACACGAAAATATCACAATCAATATTAAGCCTATGGTGAAGTACAGAAAGGTTGTCAAAATTTTTGTAAATGCTGCGTATATTCTGCGATAGAATGGTTAGAGAATTTTTATATATAGACAATAATTCGTTGCAATTTTCCACTTCACAAACGATTGGTTCTGATACAGCAAAGTTATCTAAATCATCTATGAAACTATTAGTCATAATGTATAATAAAAATACTAGAAAAAAATAAACAATTAAAAAAGAATGTAATAAATAAAAATATATAAATAAAGTTTGTAAAGATGGGCAGAAAAATAAAAATTAAGTAACGGCGCTCTAGGCGCCTCCATAGTCGATAGAGTTTATATATCTTCTTTCCGCCATTAGTTTTGCCGGACACTCCGCATCGCCTGTTTTATGTTGACACGGCTTTTTAAAACGCAAACAAGTAGCGCATTTCGGATCTTCGGTCTTTTTTGTGCACTCCTTTATTGAGTGACCCAGATCGCCGCAGTGACCGCACGTGTAAGTTTGTTCTCGGCATGACTTGGCCGCGTGACCGTACTGCTGACATTTGAAGCACCTTGTGACCAAGGTGAAGTCTCTAACAGGGCAAGAAGACCAATTCACGAATACCCTTTCCTTAGTCATCAGGGCTTTACGTACAGTTGCAGGAACTTCCAAAATAAAATTACAGGTCTCAGCATCTTTCTTTCCTGATTTGTGGCTTAGTTTAATTGTGCTTAAAAATGTTTCCAGAGTGGAGTTCGGAAGGTTCTCAGTTAAATTTTGGTGGTAAAGGCAGCTAAAAAGCTCCTTTTCCTGCATTGAAGTAGGAACGCCAATAATTACTACTCTGGGCTTCCTTTTAGTAGGTTCATCCACCGTAAGGCCCGAGTTTGTCAGCTGCACCGATTGTTTAAGTTTAGTTATGTCGTCTTTGGTGTCAGTGCTGATTATGACACCCCCATTTCTGGTCTTGTGCACGCTTCTAACATGAAGTTTCATTTCTTCTGGACAAATAATTTTTTGGACTAAAGATTTAGTCTCTTCACTAGTCTTTAATTTGTCATTCGGATATATGGCCACTGAACGAATATTTGTCGGCTGTATAAATTTACCGGCACCTCTTTTCACCATGTCAGCAAAAGTTCTGGTTTCGGTTGGCTTCCGCGACTCTTCGACACACTGCTTTAAGTCTGTTAAACGCTGAGTAATCTCGACTTGGCTTTGGAGGGTCGTGATTGAGCCGTAGGCTTTGGCAATTTGGGTCTTCAGGGACTGGTATTGGACTGCCATCTGAGAGGTACCGTGACCCACTCTCCGACATAAATTGCTGATTCGCATTTTTTGGTCCGAGTTCAATTTCCCGTCTGACGCAATCTGACATACCTCATTCAGGGCCTGTTCTATGGCTGACATCCATTTCTGAATTTCCTCTGTGGACACAACCTCACTAACCAGATCTTGGGTCGGTGGCGGCGCATCAGGTACGGCGCGGGGCGGGGGCGTGGGCGGGGGCGGAGAGCGCGCTGTTCTGGAGCTCCGGTTGAAGGGACTACCTTCCATCTTTTTATTAATCTTTTTCTAGATCTTTGTCATAGTACGAAACCACACACACAACACATACTATAAACACACACAGTTAATGTTGCTACCGATCAACGGTAAAAACGAGGTCACGATTATGCAAATGATTACTTATTTATATTGATAAATATGCGGCACGTCTGCTCTCAATGAGTGATCGAATTAAGTGCTTATTGCTCTTTTTATGATGATAATACGTACTGACAAAATGAATAGATTTAGCAGATAGTTAATACTTAACAACTCTTTAGAATTGCGATTCTTAAAGCAATTTAAAGTTCTTGCCTTTAGTGGTAATTTTTTGTGGTTGACTTAATAGTAGATGTGGGAAAGTTGTACTTTTAGAAAAATAAATTAAATAAAGCATCATCACAGTTTATTAACTTTAAAGCACATGCATAATTACAATAAATTACTATTCACTTGTTTTACAGATATCACAGTCCTTTACATGAGGTACGCTAAAACATTTTTACATAGACGAAACACTACTGTTAGATTCCGAGCTTAGTATCGGTAGGAGCTTCTTCCACCGCCGTATGTTCCGGAGTCACTGAAACCAAAATGAACTTTTTAATTTATTTCTTATTTACTTATTGTCTACCATGTTTAGAGCATGGGTTAGGACAAAATAAGTATCCTTATCTTAATCCTAATTATTATTATTGATAGTATAAATGCGAAGTGAGTTTGTTCGTTGCACTTTCACGCCTTTCACGCCAACTGATCCAAAATTTGCATACACGTTGTCAGGGGGTCGTATAAAAAAGGACATACGTAGGGTATATTTTAACCTAAAAGCCGCGGGTAAAACAGCTGAGCGCTAACTAGTAACTTTATAAAAGTATACTAGTATATGTACATTGGTGACGAGAAAAAATCTCGTTTTGAATAAAAAGGACTGGTATAAGGTTATAGGCAAAATTTATCCATTAATGATGATGATTTGCTGGAATTTTTTTTTTTTTTTTTTTATTACATAATAGGCTTGCGTTTGGCCGCCAACATGCCTGATGATAAGCAGTGATGCGGCCTACGATGGAGCACGCTTGCCTAGAAGAAACCGATTCACTCGAGACTTGAAGACACCCAGATTATAAGTGTCAGGGAACACACAGTCTGGCAGAGTATTCCACACTCTAGCGGTCCGTATGAGAAATGAGGAACCAAAGCGTTTCGTGCGTGTTGTAGGTATGTCAACCATAAAACGATGCCGCTTTTTCGTACTCTTGGTTGTTTTATAGAAAAACGGGCTAGGGAGAATAAGGTCATGCAAACCAGATGATAGAAACAACTAAACTAAAAACAAACTAAAAAAACCGATACACTAGCAACCTTGCGCCGATGATCCAAACTTTGAAGTTTGGCCTGGACAAGGGAGTCGTAGGGAGTAATAGGCAAAATGTATCCATTAATGATGATGATTTGCTGGAATGAAAAAATAATATTCTGAAAATATATAGACAGTCAAGAGCTATATAGAACTGCATATAAAATTGTTAACCAATAGAGCCTGAGCTAACCGCACTTGATTTGATGGCATCCTCGCATGATCGATCAGACATAAGTTTAGTGGACCGAGCGAGCGTAAGAAGGCGTCTATTCTTCAGCTTTGACAATGCATTCGTATGTCCGAATTCTGTTTGGATCTCTATCTGGATCTTTTTTTTATTTTATTTTATTTTTTTTTTTTTTTAGTCGGCGTTTGACCACCAACTCGCCTGATGTTAAGCGACGTTGTGGTGTATGATGGAGCACGACTACCTATAAGGTACTTATTCACTCTAGCCTTGAAGTTTTGTAGAGTGAAGAAGTACAAAGACGGCAGTTGAGTGAGGCGCTACAAGTGCGCCACTGCTCAGACCCGTCTTCGGAACGGTTACACCGGACTACATCCCGAAACACGACTAGGTCATTTCACGGCATGGCTTGGTCCGGTGGGTGGTAACGAGCGACGGTCGAAGCCTCTGAACGGCAGAGTTTGCTACCCGGTTAGCACTACCCGGGGACCACGTGTAGGGAATCAGAGTAGAGTACACTCCTACGGACGTGGGTGCTCAGTGGTAGATCTCTGTCTAGATCTCTATCTTTGGGTCTCTGTTTACAGGTGGCATTTCTTAACCGATTCTCTTAACTTTGGTTGAGGAATGCGGCCTGTAGAGCAGAACAGACGTCGGCCGCGAGGTCTACAGCTCACAAAGCCGCTACTAGAACAATGTTAGAAATAATCTGATGACTGCCTCGGTGTCTCAGTTAGTAGCGAACCTGCCTTCTGAACTTGGGGTTGTGGGTTCGATTCCCACCTAGGGCAAACATTTATGTGACGAACATTTGTGTTTGTTCCATGTCTGGGTGTTAATATCTATTTAAGTATGTATTTTAAAATATCTAAGTATGTACGAGTATATCAGTCTCTGGCAGCCATAGTACAAGCTTTGCTTAGTTTGGGGTCAGGCGACCGTGTGTGGAAGTGTCCCGAATTTATTATTATTATTATTATAATCTTACGACGACGGGTTCTGCTTGTTGAACTCCAAAGACCGCTGAATAGCTTCAGGGATCGGCGGCGATGTGGGAAGGTGAGCACCAGACGGGTGGAAGCCGTTCTCGTCCGCGGTGTATGTGAGGGAGATCTGCTGCCCGTCGGGGGCCCGGTACGAGAACCCGCCTTCAGCCGTCACCGCGGGGCCCTCGGGGCCGGCAGCGCGGGGAGCTCCGCTCTCGTGCGCGGAAATGCCGGTCGGGGTGTCGTAGCTGAAAACAGTTTGAGCATTTAATATGCGCGTAGGCTCACCCTCTACAATATTAAACGACAAATCTCAAGGGGTATAAACAGCTAGGCAAGGTGGAAAAATGTGAAAAAGAAAAGAAAGAAAAATATTTTATTTGTCGTCACGTCAGAGACTCGCAGAGGTGTAATACAACACCCACACTTCACCGGACGATATTCAGTGCCAAATCTGAAAGGGGGCGAGCCTGTCGCCATACACCGGGCTCCAGTCAAGTAGCAGATGACATATTTTATTTGTAACTAAGCTTAATATTGAAAATAACTTAAAGAAAAATGCCGGCTGTTAACTGGCGCTAGTGATGCAGTGTCAAAGGACATTAGTGTATGTAGTTGTCTACAGTGTAAAGTGCAGACGAAGACAAAGGTAGAGCGAAGGGAGGGGGAAGTAACTAAATCTGACTTTGTCATCGTGTTAAATACAAAGTCGGAAAGTGACATAGACTCTGAAGAGGTATGCTACCTGAAACGATAGGTCCCGTCGCCATTGTTGACGTTTTCAAAATTGAAGGGCTGGGCGCCGCCTGCGCCGCCGGTGGGAGCATATCCTTGCGGCACCAGGTGGTCCAGACGCTCAGCGGACGCACCAACTATCAGCACCACGGCTAACCAGATATTCTGAAACCAATAGCTTTATTTTACAAACTTGCTTATAACAAGGGTGATCCTGCGGTTTTTTAAACATTTTTTCAACTTACCCACAATATTCTAGAGTTACAAGTATTTTTTTAAATACTCTTCCTTGTTTTTATTTGACTTTATTTATATGTCCTATTTATCTTTGTATTCTATACAACCATTTTGTTGTCAAAAGATAACGAATTAAAAGAGAGACTCGTTTCGCTAACTAGTGATAAAAGCTTTTCATTTAATTTGAAACTGTGTACTGATAGGTGCTCAAGGAAGTGATCTTCAATAACTTTGCCAGCAGTTGAAGGGTTCCCAGACATGTACAAGGGTATGCGAAAATGTTCAACCCGGATCAAATCTGTCAGTACAACACAGGTAAGGTGTCTTATGCACGATACTTATAAATTTATATATTGCTCCATGTTTTTGAATTGTCTAAGAAAGGTCAGCTAAATTCTGTAGACAATAAAACTTCGACATTTTGAAGTGCAATTTGAGAATTGATTTATTGACGGATAATGCAAGGTTAAGTGTTCCTTTTTACTATAGGTGTATCCTTAAGGTGTGCCTTGAATTATAGATTCATCATTTAAAATTTCTCGCGTAGTTATGTACCCAAATAAACTTGATTACCAACTCTACTATTCGTAATTTCAACAACATCAAGATTTTTTTATAGAAAATTGTTAGGATACCATCTAACTGTAACATAAGTACAGAAAACTGTTAGAATACCGGATAGGTACCATCAAATGACTGAAATCATAACATTAATATACATGTACACAAGATTTATGTACAGCAAGGTGAATTGTACTATTGCACACAATAAGTGTAGGTACATATCCCGTTGATGGGCACGGGTACCGTAGCGCACGGACCGCGAAAATCGAATTTTCAAAAAAAATACCATGCGCTTACGCAATGCAGCGTTGCTTATGCATGTCCCGAAAATGAACTTGAATTTCAAAAACAAAAAAATATCGACCTTATGCAGCAATAACACAAAGATAATTTATTAACGAAAGAAATTTACACAGGAACTTAAATACTATACATGGGACAACAAAACTATAATGACTGTGTAAGACACAGAATTGCTATGACGATGAGCCCCAAACTAAGCCCGAGGCTTGTAACTTGGGGCTCGGATAGCATAGAGTTGCTTTTCTTATGTCGTTCCTTAAGCATACATGCTGTGCGTAAAGCACTCAGCGAAAAATACATGTGTGCTCCTTTTAGTCCTTTTTCGGTAACATCAAGAGCACATAAGACCTTAAGTACTCCTACTCGTTCTTGCTCTATTCCTATCTGCTCTTAAATTAGTGAAAAGGAGTACAATGTAAACTCACCAGTTTCGACATAATGTTCTTCACAAGTGTGTCGTGTCGAGTCACTCAGCTGGATGTACTGGCTGCAGGGATGTGCTCGGTATATATCGGAGTGGGCTGCCCTTTTGGTTGCCTCACCTTGCCCGTATTGTTGCTGTTTAGGTGGGCTTGGCACAAGTAAGGAGAGATGTCGGTCTAAATTCTGCTTAGTCTCAGTCTGTACTACAGAGGTATTAAGTCAGCAATTAGAAAGAATAAAGAGCTATAAACTAGCAATAAATATTATATCTCTTTATGTTGTGTATGTATATTGAGTTGATGTTTCAAATGTTTCCTTTTACATTATGGCGTCTACGATGTCCAGCATTGGCGTTCTAGAACCTACCACTAGCTTAAACTCCTACTAATCATCTCTACGTCAACTTCGACAAAAATGATTTTGTATGTCCGGATTACTGTCCGAATTATCTGGATTTCCGTCGTGACGTCTGTCTGGATCTCTATCTTCGTTTGCATTTTGGAAAAAAATCTGTAAACTGAGTCAGCAAACAAAATCTGCATAATTATCAAACCTGCTCACAGCATTTCACGAGAATCTATTGAGAAATGCCACCTGCAGAGGACAGACGTTGGCCGCGAGGTCTACAGCTAACAGAGCCACTAGTAAATGTTCAGCTGTAGATTTTGTTAGTCATCAGTAAACCGCTTTTGCTTTTGAATTAGCACTTTGCCGTAAATACTGGGATTCTTCAACGAGCCCCGCCTCCTAGCTGCTAGGTGACGATAAGCTACATTTAACAACATTGACACTTGAACTGTAACTTTAAAAGTTTTAAAAATTATGATAATAATGTATTACTGCATAATCTTGACTGTGCTCTATTTATTTAATTCCACAACAATATTATTATATTATGATTTAAAACACGGGAATTACTCACGTACGATTCAGTCGATTATTCCGACTATAGTTGAATCGTGAGTAATTCCCGTGTTTTAAATCATAATGTGTGAAAACCACGTCAGTTTTCATAATAAAATATTATTATATGCCTAAAACAAACATAACATAATTTCTGTATAGCTCAATTCTGTATCCGTGGATAAAGTACCCAAAAGGCAGGCAACGTTACCTCACTGAATAGCAATGCTAATTTTCTGACCGAGGTAAGCTCCCAGCCCTTTTGTATTACCATTCTTTTATTTTCTAACGAATCTCTAAATAAGTAATTACAATTATATTATGGTTATATCAACACCAATTAGGAATATCAATTACACGCATGCCTTACAAAGCGCAATGATACAATACATCCTAAAGGTTGTAAGGTGAGACTCTGAGTAATTTTAACATTTCAATGCATTTGAATCATACTCGAAGGAAGGCCGTGAGTAGGTATACAATTATAACATTACTCACATAAAGACAGGAAAAGGTTAAACGAAAGAAATTAACAATGTACCACCTTCAGCCAGAAGCCCTGGATCCCTAGAATTTTGTAGGCGATTTCTGAAATGTAAGCTTTTTTTAGTCTTTTTTCTTTTGTTGTTTTTCTAGCATTAAGTTCCATTATTTTCAAAATACTCAAATGAAATCAAATGTCGTTATTCAATTGGGTATCGAAGATACACTTATAATCGACAATGTTATAATAAACTCTACTACCTTGTTCGGAAAAAGAGTCACTAGGTACCCAAAAGAACAGGCAAGAAACTGAGGGTTTTTTTTTTAAATTAACACTCACTCTATTATTGAAAAATGTATTAGGTACCTGTATGATTTCATAAGTTTAATTCTGTGGTATGTATCTAATATTCATAACGATATACCTAGGATCATTTACCTCTAGCGGTTCATGAATAACACTTTGAGACAACGCGAGTGTAGAATTCTAAACGCAATAATGCTATATCCGTGCCAAGCGATTTGTTCTTTGTATCAACATTCCAGCATCTAAGCTCGAGCTTGGGTCTTAGTTTTACAATCGTAATTCTGCCTGGGTCATGATAGAATGTGAAGTGTCTGGAATAGCTCAAAAGTTCAGAGCAATTGACCGCTGTCATTTAAATATATTTATGAATAAAGTGCTCTGGTAAATGGAAAGTAGGTATCTTAACTTCTACAGCTGTTGTAGACAACTCACTCATGTAATAATAATAATCATCATCATCATCATTTTAGTCGGAAGATTTCCACCGCTCTGGACAAAGGCCTCCCCCAATGATTTCCACAACGACCGGTCTATCTCGGTCTTGATTGGTCTTGCTTATTACACTAACTCGTCTAATAACAAGTTTCAATTTCAAAATAATAATTAAACTATACTAGCGACCATCCTGGCTTGGCATAGTACCTGTACAAACCTTCCGTAAAAATACCTTACTGATGGTGAGAACCGCATCAAGATCCGTAGCGTGGTGTAGTGAGAAGGAATATACAGACAGAGAAGCAGACAGACGCGGAAACCTTTTGTTTTACGCGGAAATAGTTTGTTTTATACTAGATATGTAAAGATGCTTTCACTACATCCAAGCTCCATCAGATAATCAAAACTAATTTAATTAAGATCTTTGATGGTACGATAATATTGCTTGTCACTAAACTTACATAAGTATTCATCAGCTCAATTGAATTAAAGGTTGCAAGTGGTTATGAAATGGATTAAAAGTTTTTAAAGAGACAGCTTACATAGGTCGATACCAACATTATAACTTAATTAAAAGCTTGTAAAAATAGCACAAGGTTTTCTCGATATCGGGACGAGTAGAGAGTAGAATGAAATTGTAACACCATTGATGTTTAACAATGAATGCCTCCATCCACCTGTTAGATAGAACGCTCGATGGGCTTTGTCAATACCATCGGCATCCATTGAGACTATCGACTATCTGATATTGTGATACCTAGAGCGTAGGCTCATCAACAAAGGGTACTGAAATAGAAGCCCGTTCGTCAAGACAAGGTCCTATAGAAGTTTCCGGAACCTAAATAGATCACAAACTGTAACACATGTAACGTATAACATGTTCGATACTGTAGAATTGGCATGCGATCTGACAGCATCTGTTCTATGGAAACAATAACTTACATTTACGAACAATAGAGACGCTTCACGAGATAAGACGTGAACTGGCTTTAATTCCATACAGGTATTACGAGAACACGATGATCGTGCTTTAAAAATATAAGATTGAGTTTTGGATAGTAAAATGCAAAACTTAACGCCTTTTAAAAGTGAAATGGCAAAAATGTTTATCATACTTCTAACATTGAAAGCGGCACTTACTCTCTCTCAAAATTAAAATGTATTAACGGACAACATTTTTTAGCTTTTTTCTCATCTGGGTAGAATAGCTTTAGAGCTTTTCAAACCTAGTTCTGCTTGTGACAGCACAAAATGTTTAACCCTACAGTAAAATAATTTACTAAGTTAAATAGATACGAGTACAATCAATCAAGAGTAAAATATTTTGCATGAAAAAAATATATTTGATCTTCAAACCAGAAAGTACATTCCACTTTACGATAGCGAGAATCTTATTCATCGCTAGGCACCTTGCCAGAGCGAAACATCTAGGCAATAAAATAAAACCCTAATCGAACGATGGTGGAAGTTTTCTGCGATGAATATGCGTCTCTATGAAGTATACAAATTTATTGCACAGAAACACCTATATCGATGGTGGTACAGTCGAGCGCCTCACAGTCTGACGCACACACAACAGCATTCGCACAAATTAAGAAATGTACAGACTTTTCTATAGAGAAACATCTCTATTACAGATTGGTACTACCAACCACAATCAATAAATTTTTACACTGTGGTATTCTAGTCTACATAGAATTACTTAGCATACCGTCACGCCGTCTCCCCCTAAGGGGTTGACAGAGCTGTAGAAAGGGTGCAATATTCTAAAAAAAGCATTAATCAAATATTGTAGTAGTCCATAGTACAGGTTTATTTTATTCGCAGATCAATATATTTAAAAATTCGGTTGAAGACACTAGATATGGATAGCGCAAGACCAGCCATCGTGGAGATCATTATGAAAGACATTTGTCCTGCAGTGGACGTCTTCCAGCTTTAATTTTGGCTTTAATAATATATATCATAATTATATCGATGACATCGATAGATCATCGTCTGATACTAGATTTCATCATCTGGACAGTGATTTCCCGCGTCTGCACTGTACTGCAATCCGTACATCTTACGTTAGCGTGGCATCAACATGCTTCACACGCAGTGTGGTTGTGTAAAAAAACTGCGATCTGGCGCTAAAGCAAACCTAGAGTCAATCAAATCAAGTCAATAGAGTCATCAAGCGTGATGATGTTTTTGAAAAAAGGCAGGGTGTTATAAGTTTGACGTGTCTCTGTGTGTCTGTCTTTGGCATCGTAGCTCCCGAACGGATAAACCGATTTTGATTTTGTTTATTTTGTTTGAAAGGTGAATTAGTCGGGAGAGTTCTTAGCTATGTTTATGAAAATTAGTGTTGATGAAAAGTGGTGATGGGTATAACAGCTTTTATTGTAACTCATAGTAATCATATCTCAATTACCGATGTTCAGAAATTGTTTTTGCAAGCTTAATTTAATTAATTCAGCAAACCTCAAAGTTGTCAATCTGTAGTTTATTTACTGTGGTACTGAGGTTAGTTAAACAAACTAATCTGGATATGTTGGTGTTGTTTTGGGCTGTGGCATGTCAATACGGATGTAGAGAGGATCACGGATATGCTGCGCAGTACCAGAGGAGAGCTCAGAAGGCTGGAGAATATTGCGCATTTGCACTGAAGGTGCCTCGTGTTTAAGTGTCATGGGAAGTTTGTTAAGATAGTTTTAGAAGCCTATCACAGTTTACATGTTCATAGCATAAGATTTCAGTTGACACACCCAATGAAAACTCTATAAGAATGATCGGAACGAAGGATGCTTGTTAGGTTTAGCGAGAAGGATGAGAGACCAAAAAGTCCGTGTGTTTGCCATCGCTTAGACCTTCACAAAACACCATGACTGTTAGGTATACGAAAGTATGCAATACTGTCCTTCTATTGGTAAGTAATTTTATCTATTTCGACTTAACGGCTAAACCTGTTTTGATGATACGCAGCAAGTTGGAGGGTTTTTGCAAGAATGGTTATGGAATCTCCTTCTAGAAAATTTCAAAAAATCTAGAAAGTTGTAGATATATTACGGAGTGTAGCTAGTTTACTATAAATTACTCGCGCGTGTTTTGATTGTGTAAACATTGTTTGGCAGTGTTTTGGTGTTATTCATCGAAAAGAGTAGCTACTTCGCCGACACGCTGTCCAGTGGGAATCAGACGTCTAGTGTTGCCATTTCACACATGAAACAATCACAGATGAAATACATTTTACTAAAATTAAAATCTAAGTATGTATTTTATTATTTAAAATTTCCAGCAATAGGTAGGTATTTTAACATATTGTCATGCCTTTCCCCAGAGGGGGCTGGCAGAGGTGTAATACAACACCCACCATTCGCCAGACGATATTCAGTCCCAAATGTGACTGGGCGCGAGCCTGTCGCCATACACCGGGCTCCAGTCATGTAGCAGATGACAAACAATAGGTACGCACATATGTATGTTCACACAATTAACAAATTGGTGCGTGCCGTTGGTCGGCTAGGTTCGAACACACACCCTCTGGCTTGAGAGGCGGGCCTTCTCCCAACTAGGCTGCCATCGCTTCTTCTTCGATTTATAACTTTCTATAACTCTTCACTACTTAACTACGAGTACATAGTTTTCACTATATTTTTCTTTCATGCATAAGATTGTAGAAGTAACTCTGCTGTGACAGACTAGCGTGGAACGACCGACAGAAAAACACTATGATTTCATAAGGATTCCATATTTTATACTATGCTCCCCTAAATATATGTCAAAGTCAAAATGTTTTTATTCAATTGGGTATCAAAGATACATTTATGAACGTCAAAGTCTTATTATAGACTCGATCGCCTTGTTCGGAAAAAGAGCCACTACTCAGAAGAACGGCCAAAAAATTAAAAGGCATTATTTTCTTTTAAAAAAAATATTACTGTCTCCCAATTTTTGCTCACAACTAGGTAATATAAATGTACTAGTTGCTACTTGGCGGAAGTGGAAGGTCCAGACATCTTTGTGTTCTAAATAATTGTTAACTTTATAATATCCTCTTTTCATTAATGTAGTTTTTAATCTATACATAATTTTCTTGGTGGCAACCCAGCTCTCGATCGTCGACCTTCGTCCTACTGTTTACGCTGCGCGTGATTCGTCCCTACATCGACCTGAATCGGTTCCAGAAACTGAACGTCCACTTCAAATGTAATCGTGCGCTGAAAACAACGTTCGGACGCGTTTAGTATAATGGCGGGGAAATCCTGAAACAAATTCTAGGTCATTCTATGATCTTAAATGTAGAAAACGTTTTAGTTATAGTTCTGTTAGGTGCTAGTTTCCAATAAGAATTCTGCATGCCTGGAATTGTCACTGTTCAATTAGGAAATAATTTAACGTTATTTTATAATTAATTTAATTGTATCTGTTTAATTACTAAGAATATTTATATAAAAATTAGTAACTTCGTGTAGGTCACCAAATTACTGTTTTTTTTTTTTTGAGATGATATGGTTTTGATGTAAATTTTGGTGCCTGAAGACCTCCTGGACAGTAGTTGTCATGGGACAAACAACCGGGGCTCATAATTTATGACTGTAGATGATTTGCTCAACTACTTGCTAGGAGGTTTGTTGTAAGAGCGAATTTGTGTTAATAATAGAAAAGCTTATCTAACTACTACTTCAATAAAGCTTAACGTTTTATTGATCATATTTTATTCATCGTTTGAGTGAAATGTTGGGTAAGTATAAAGTAAAATAATTTGTTCGTCGGGCAAAAAATACTGAGATATTGGTCAATTTAGTATTGTAATTACATTATAAAGAATCTTTAATAAAGCATGTACACAAAATTAAACATAAAAACCAGTAGGTAAGCCTATGATCTTATTCCTTTTTTGGTGGCCAACAAACTAACGGGCCGCCTGATAGTAAGCGATCAGCGTCGCCTATGGGTAATTGTAATAACAGAGGCATCACAGATACGTTGACGACCCCGAAAGGACTCCGTTGACAGCCCTTTTGGAGAACCCTATGTTGTATGTATTGAGATATTACACTATATAGGAGCTGATTCCACGAATTGCAGGTGTGTGGCAAAAAACATCGCTTAAAACGCACAGACCTTTAGACCGTTCGCCTACTGTAGTTGCCTACTGTGGATACACTCGCAATTGTATAGACCTAATACGTACTTAACAAACAAACACAAACTGATACACTACTGTTATATGTAAATAAAAGTGTTGAGCTTTTTGGCTCATTTCCAATAAAACAATCAGGCGTTACAAGTGTAAGTGTAAACACAAGTCGGGATCGATAAATTTATTGATCCACATCCAGATTCGCCTTTTTATGTTGGGCTCTTATTTCATTTTATGTTTAAAACGTTTGGTTTTATTTTATGTTCAAAACGTACAACAGGGGCTTGTTTGTGCTCAATAACTACTTTTTTTAAAGTTCTGGTAAGCACGTGATAATTCATCTTATAGCTTTTATTCCAAATCTGTTTATCAATTATTACAAAACACTAAGAAAGATTTTAATTTCAAATTGAAATTGAGATCAACGCAGACCCCCCAAATAAGTTACGTACAGTGTTGTTAATTTTCTGTATTTAAATCAAACACATTAGAGTTCATTTTATGATGGTTAATTTACAGATAAGATTAGCTTAAATACTTACTTATCATACCTATCCTATATGTAAGACAGTACGAGTAAGAATATTTAACGTTCAACGAAAATAAAACAGGCAATTAAATCTTACAATGACTCCTACGTACTTAAAAGTTATCGTCTTAACATAAAGAGAATAGTATCAATTCAAGAAGTCGTCAGTCTTTATTTAGCGCTAGATAAGGTAGTATTTTTTCAGCTACTTTATAAATTATAAGTAATTTTCTTTATGAGCGCGGCAGGCCATTAGAGGTCATTAGGAATTCCAAGATAAATGCAAAATTACTTTGAAGAATGTTTTTCACTTTGGGGCCCGGGGGTAATTATAGCAAGGCTTTCGAGTGAAATAATTATTAATAGTCTTTTACTAAAATTGCGACATGTGACACATTTTTGTCAGATTTCATATGCCTACAAAAACTTAAAAAGGTAGGCAATTCATTAGAAAGTTAGAAAACTTTCTTTGCAAAATTATTTTACTAAAGTATCTGCTAGATAGGCTTAATGCATGTTTAAGAAACATGCAATATTAAGTTCTTCTTGCAAGGATTAATAAAATTATTAAAAAATCCCTCTCAAGCCAGAGGGAGCGGGTTCGAACCCAGCCGAAGGCACGCACCAATTTGTTTATTGTGTGAACATTATGTGCGTACTATGTATGTATATGTCATCTGCTACATGACTGGAGCTCGGTGTATAGCGACAGGCTCGCCCCCTGTCATATTTAGGACTGAATATCGTCCGGCGAAGTGTGGGTGCTGTAGGTACACCTCTTCCAGCCCCCTCGGGGGAAAGGCGTGACGATATGTTATGATATGTTGGATTAATCGTTCTGTAAGCTTTAGAAGTCATTATTCTAGATGCCTGCCGAAATGAAGAAGATTGGGATTTTATCTATGACTGACTTTAAATATATAGGTACTTACTTGACTTAACTCGGGGTGAAATTATAAAATTAAATTTCATCTGCTTAACATCTTCTACACATTCATTATTATTACTAGTGGCTCTGAGCTGATGACCCCCATCCTCCTTCTCTACAGGTCACATTTCTAAACCGATTCTCTTTAAATTTTATGGACAGGTTCGATAGTTATATAAAAATAGCAATTTTGAAAACTCTACAAAAACTGACTTGACAAACAAATTCTATAAACAAATTCTATAAACCCTATCCTACCTTATGAACCTACTCACAAAATTTCAAGAGAATTGGTTTAGAAATACGACCTGTAGAAGAAGACAGAGATCCAGACAGAATCCAGACATACTCGTACGAAAGCATTTTTGTCGAAACTGAAGCATAGACGCTTCGCTCGCTAATGCTCGCTCGGTCGATTAGTTTATCATTGGTGTAACCCGTTTTGCTCGGTGCAAATTTTAAATAATTAAATAAATACATAAAAACTTTTTTGTGCCACAATTCCCACCTATAACATTATTGTGATGTAGTGATTAGAATTGGATGGTAATGATAATAAAAATCAATACTTACTTCTTTACTAAAGTAGAAGCATAAATTACTTAGTTAGGGTCAACTGGGGCAAATGCGTCTGTGGGGCAATTGCGTCTTTCGAGAATTACTGATAAACCCTTCACAAATTAGGACCTACATATTTTTTCTATCTTTAGTTGCAATAATCTGTACAAGATGGCGTTAGTTGCTTGATTTGTGAAGGGTTAATCAGTAATTCTCGCGAGACGAAATTTCCCCGCAGACGCATTTCCCCCAGTTGACTAGTTTTTTTTATTATATTTTAAGAGTCTAGAGTACTATTCCATGTTTACCAAACGCGTATAATAAAAGCAAAACATTGCCTCACTCGTACTTGACCTATTGTAAAGCTTTGACGCCAATGGATTACCACAATGCTTGATGACATAATGTGTCGAGCTTTTTTCTGTCGTGACGCGCTCTCTAAGAATTCTCGTTACATAAATTATTTTCCTCACAATTAGATACAAACCATTCAGATATTACATATTTTATTTATTATTACATATAGTATACTGACCCCGCATAAGAGGGATGAAGGTTGGAATATGATGAATTGCCTTTGGACAAAAAAAAAATAACAAAACTTACTTTTTATTTTCTATCTAGGATACCTACAAAAGCTTCTAGATGATACTGTTTTTTACTTAACTTTATTTTAATGCGGATTCAAAATATATGTAGAGGTGATAGCATAGTTGTACAGACCCTCTTAAACCAGACCGAGCGGGTTCAAACCCAGCCGACGGCATGGACCAATTTGTTCATTGTGTGAACATATATTATGTGCGTATTGTATGTCATCAATAGATGACATACAATACTGACTCCAGTCCAGTCATGTAATAACATGACTGGAGCCCAGTGTATGGCGACAGGCTCGCCCCTGTCACATTTGGGACTGAATATCGATCAGTCGGTGTTGTATTACACCTCTGTAATACAACACCTACACTTCGCCGAATGATGTTCAGTCACAAATGTGACAGGGGCGAGCCTGTCGCCATGAAACTGCCACTGGAAGAGGTTCCAGTCCCCTCGGGGGAAAGGCGTGACGATATGTTTGTATAGGATCCAAAATTATATAACCTTGCATGCGTTCAAGCATTGCAGTGCAGTGCAGCCAAAATGGCCGGTGGTCCGCCGGGCGCCGCGCCGCCGATGACATTGTCAAGGCCGCGCATTGGCGCCGGCGCGTGCGCTTTCCACTGGGCTTGCAACCCACACTATGTGATTTTACAAAAATGTTACTGATAATTAAGATAAACGAGTTTATATTTTATTTTATGCTAAGAACTATTCTTTGATATTTAATTAACCAGCAGCCTTTATAGAGAGGTCTAAACTTAGCTTGACCTTTTTATTAGCTCTGTTGTAAAAGCCGGATTAAGACCGTTTGCGTGCCTTAAATAGTATTGACGCACCAGTGATCTATCACGTACGAGTTTACCCGGATTCTATACCCAAAAACCTTAAGGCCTACCATTTTCCATTTAGTGTGATCTCGCGATGCAACAGGCGTTACATAATCTGCCCGAATGCGTTCTGTTGCGCAAGCGCAGCGTCCGGGTGCGGTAACGGTGCGCGCACAATCCGGAATGCCGGCGATGGCAGCGATTTGACGCGGGTTGCCTCACTCACAGTCTGCCAAAGACTTGGTACCTTATTGACGTTACATAGAATTCATATGCAACCCACAAAATGGAGACAGCTCAGCTGCTGTGTAAGGAAAGCAAAGCGAGCGAGCAAGAAAGTGTTAAGAGAACCACCACCCTAAGTGACCACCACGACCATTCTTCCAAAAGTGCTAACGACAAAGAAGAAGAAGGGCGCGGATGTTGAAATACTAAACATTGGTTGGTTAACATTTACCTAATGGCCCAATGAACTGGCTAAGTGCGGAAAACGCCCCGCTAAACAAACAAACAAACAATTGGTTGGTTAGCTTAAAGTTGCGGCTTTTAACCAGATAGATGGCTTATAGAATGCGGAAAAGGGTCGCCTCCTTGTTATGCAGAATACGTGCGAGTAACAACAGCATTCTGAACGCAATCACTGACAAGTTTAATTGCCCCACCCTGCACCATCACATCAGACTCCAATTAAAATAGTAATTTGACATTTGAAATGAATTTTTGACATGATTTTAATAAGGATCATAATATAATAATAGTAATTTAATTTATCATAATAAGTTTAATCTCAATTTAATGTAATTTATGTGTGGATCTTTGTGTCTTGAATAAAACAATTTTGATTTTCGATTGATTTAATAGACGAAATATGATAGGCACAAACTGCACCAATACGTTAACTGAAAGTCCTCGTTATAAATCTGGTGTCTAAGGTCTGGGAAATCGATGCTGCCTGAGCTCGTCGTCTCGCATTTGTTATTTTGTACCGAAGGTCGTCCATGCTTTTGACGCCGGTCATCAATTATGATGCCGTTATGGGCGATTGGTGGAACAGTGCATTTGGGCTGTTGCATTAAAGTGCATTAAGTGCTGGCGCTAAAATATTTACTGGGATCAATTTGGTTTATTGTAAGTTCATATTTCCTTACAAAAGGTTACAGGTTATACGTATATCATAGAGTAAATAAGTACTGAAAATATGAAATGACACAAACTAAAACTGAGTTTTGTTCCACTTTTAAGCCTTTGTAAATAATTAAATATTTTTATAATTAAAATATCTAACAACATATCGGCACGCCTTTTGTCCCGACAGACTGGCCGAGGTATATCACAACACCTACACTTCGGCGGACTTACAAAATATAAATTGCACTAAAAATATTATATAGATACATATATCCATAAAGTTTAGGGTCAAAGGTTAGGTTCAGGGTTAGGTTTAAAGGTTAGGGTCATAAAGATCTATCCCATTCCCCGTGGGCCACCTATGAAATCCCTCCTATCGAGCAGAACATCATCGCATGACATACGATGGCTCTACGTCAAGTCAATAGCATGCCAATACCTGAAGCAGTACCCAACAGATTGCTGGCAAATCTAGCACACATGTCCTGGAATCGTGACGTAGCCTAACAATTAAATCAATTTTTACTTTGGTCAAAACAATCATATCAACGGTTAGTTATTTGGCCACCGAAAAATCACGTTATAGTTATTTGCAGTCTGCTTATTGCGGTAGCAAAGCAGCCCAAAAAACTGTCACTACTCTACAACCATTTCGACTGTTTTGTCTCTAGATCGTATGTCCTTTTTAACGCCTCAATTCTTCTTTTTGTGTGACCATGAGACAAAACATAACAATTATTTGGATTGACAAGCCCATACCCACTTTCGCTAATGATTATTCACTGCTCTACTTATGTAGACCATGCTGAAATATCACTCGAAAGCTGAGGCGTGGCTACTATCTATAGATATAATTAATTAAGCAATCAAAAGGTTCAGGGTTGTATGAACCTTTGTAATTATAAATGGATACGCATCTTGGGTTAACCGGGCTTTCAGAGATTTATGCACAGTGTTCCATCTCAGTGATAAGTGGTAGGTGTATGAGTGGTTTATCTTGGACTTGGATGAAATTCTATAGCCTTGTCTTGAGGCGTTCAAATTACTCGTGTATGAATTATAGGCTCGAAGTGTTAACATAATAACACAAGAGAACAAATTATCAACTTCTTTTCGTAACCTAAGGTTTTTACTTATTCAGATTACATTAAATTACATTCATAACTAGAAACTGAAATTTTAAAAATTCACAAAACTTAGCTAATTTAAACAATTACTAATGGTCCGAACTTAAAATTTTTTTTTTAGAGTATGCATTATAAACTGAAAATACGGTCTAATTTTATTAATGACTTTTCTTTTCTTTTTTCGAGAAACCAACAACAAAACTTGGTGGTGGTGTTTTTTTTTTTGTACTATACATCTAGCTTTGATCACTAACCATTATTTTATGTAAAACATCTGCATGATTTAAAAACAACAACACAATACAATATGATAAAACAGTTCGATTAAATATTATTTCGATGAATAAAACAAAGAAAACTTATTGATTCGTAATACATATTTAAAGAAATCTGTTCGTGAGACAGGCGAGGGTAGGACAACAAAAATATGAGTTAACTGTTCTGGTTGTCTAACCCTCGTTCACTTGTAAAATTAATTACCAAGTTTTCTGATTTAGTGAAAAAAATAGTGATAAATATTTATATTTAAGTCAAAATTAAATAAGAAGCTTTTTTTTTAACTAAGAAAATAATTTTATTTACATGTACAGGGTTTAATATGGTTCAAAGTTTTAAAACCAATGTTAAGCCATTAACGTCATCTAGTCGTCCAAAAAAGCCTAGTCGTCCAAAAAAGATAACGTAGGTTAAAATTTTGCAATACTGAATGAATAGGTATTGGACAGTATTGCATTAAACTGAACAAAGAGCTTTTTTACTTTTACTTGACAGTTATTACTCACGATGAATCGACATTTTCGTTAGGGCTTTTTACTGCGAAATTGTACTGAAATTGCCAAAAGTCTATTTTGAGGTGTGAGCGGAATGTAATGTAGACGTTAATGGTATTGGATTTTGCTCTAATTTGTAAAATATAAAAGAACTATCAAAATCGGACCACTCTGTAAAAAGTTATGCGTGGAAAAAACGCATCGACTTGTAAGCCTCCTCCGTTTCGTCGGTTAAAAATTGCATTCATTCGGCTAGCTTAAAAAAGTTTTCAGGTAGGTATGTCATTATAGAAATAGTCTTATACAAGCTCAGATCAACCTAGAGCAAAAATTGGAACACTGTGTTATATCTCGCTAAAGCCAGCTTCTTTTTAAACGTGCCCGCGTGGTAATGTTGCCAAGAAAAACATTTACAGTTGCACGAAAACTAATATTAATTCCCAAACTCTACGTTAGCCATTTCCGTTCCAATATACAACCTTAGTAGATTTATTTTCTAAAACTGCATATATTTGTAAGAGTTTAATGTTACGGCTTTTTCAAAATTGACTTGTAAAAAAACTGCACATTTTTAAAAGAACCTCAAAATGTAGTCCTGGCCACACTTTTATAATACACTACCTACTACTTATGAATCCGGTCCATAGTACCTACTGGTTTTTACGCATCATCTTTCACTACTGAAGCCGTGCGACTATGGAATTCACTCCCAGTTACCATTAGATGTGCTCAATCACTTCATAGTTTTAAAACGCAGGTCAAAGTATTCTACTTTTCCAAACTGGCTCATTAAAGGTAGACTCGATTCCTTTTTACTATCTGTCATATATATTATTATTTATATACATAGTCTAGCCATAAATATTGTTACAATACAAACTCCTTCGTTTATTTTTTTTTCTGCATTTAAATTTGGAATGCGTTTATTATGTTGAAAACTACAATCAATTTCCCGCCATTTCACATATATTTTTCGAGATTATTACTAAATTTACAACATGGAATGGGGTGTCAAAGATAACAGGATTGCAGTGATTGCGTTGCACGAAAGGGGTAAGGAACCGTCGGTCATTTTCAAGACTCTTCAAAATCTTGGTATCAGCCGTATGTTCGTATATCGTAGTATCGACAGATATACCGACTCTTCCTCTGTTGAAAACCATAAAAGATCGGGGCGGCCGCGTGCGATGAAGATTACTAAGGCTGTTAATGCTGTTAAAGCCAGAATTCCCAAAAAACCCAATGAAAAAACAAAAAATCTTATCGCGAGAAATGAAGATACCTGCTAGGACTCTATCGCGTATAATAAAACAAGACCTGAAGCTTGGTGCTTATCATTGATATACAGGACATGCCCTTAATCAATCGCTGCAGTTAAAGAGAGTGGATAGATCAAAACGTCATCTATCCCGTTACGCAGGTGAAAGTTACAGAAATATTATTTTTAACGACGAAAAAATTTTCACGATAGAAGAGCACAACAACAAGCAAAACGACAAAGTGTACGCTCACAGCTCTAAAGAAGCTACGGAAGTGGTTGGAAAGGTACAGCGTGGTCATCATCCTGCGTCAGTCATGGTTTGGTAGAGGGTATCCTTTCACGGCGTCACAAAGCTTCATTTTTGTGAAAAAGGGGTGAAAACTTTAGCCAAAGTGTATCAAGAGACCGTCTTAGATGGTGTTGTAAAACCCCTTAGCAATACACTTTTTAAAAATCCACCGTGGAGTTTCCAACAAGACTCTGCACCTGGTCACAAGGCGCGAACTACCCAAGCCTGGCTGGAAGCCAATGTTCCGGACTTTATAAGGGCTGAAGACTGCCCCTCCTCTAGCCCAGATCTAAACCCCCTGGACTACAAATTATGGTCAGTTTTAGAGGGCATGGCCTGCTTTAAACGACACACCGACATAGAGTCACTTAAGAAATCTTTGAAGCAAACAGTGGCTAAATTTCCCATGGAAACAGTCCGTACATCCATAGATTCTTGGCCAGACCGACTAAAGGCCTGTATCAAAGCCAAAGGTGGTAATTTTGAATAAAATAATAGTTATATTTTTGTTAAGACTTCAATACATGTGTACATATAATTTTTATTAACATTACATTACTATATAAAAAAATAAATGCATTTTCATTTGTAACAGAACTTATGGCTAGACTAGGTACATATATGTATATATTAGTATATTTATTGATGTAGGTACTTGTGTATGTTTATGACTATATTTAGTAATTATTTGTGTAGGTATTAGTATGTATGTTTATTATAATTCTCAAATTTGTAAGTACATTGCTTAATTATTATTATTTATTTATTTTCTTTAGCACACACCACCGTCCATGCTTAATCATAATGTTTTTATTCCATCCAAAGGTTGTCTGGAAGAGATCGCTCTTAAGCGATAAGACCGCCCATTGCGCCTATATTTTTGAATGTTTAGTTTAGATTTATTTTGTATTTGGTGTCAATAAAGAGTTTTTGTATTGTATTGTACCTATGTATATTTATGTATACGAAATTATACTATAAACCAATGCACATAATGTCGAGGTAAGAATAACCAAACGAGTAGCGTAGTTTTTTTGCGTCAATGTGTGCGTGTTGTGTACATATACGACAGTAGCGTAGTTTTTGGATAGTTTTGGCTTTACCTAAATCATACGCCGTGCGCCATCTTACTCTCTAGGTTGATCTGAGTAAATAAGCTATAAAAAAAAACATGCATCCGCATTTTAAAAAAAATCGAAAAAGACTCGAAAAAAAAACTCAATATTAATACCTATAATTATCGCACCCACTCACATTTCAAGAGAATCGGTTTAGAAATTCGACTGCAAAGGATGACAGCCGGACAGACAGACAGATACCGGACATACACGAAAGCATTGACGAAGTTGAAGCATAGACGCTTCGCTGGCTAATGCTCGCTCGATCGATAACATAGGTAGATTGTTCAAATGAACATTAAAGTTTGTTCACTATCGCTCGCTACACAAATACGAGTAGTTATACTTATTAATGTTCGAATTTTAAGTCAGTCAGACCGGGATTAAAATATCGGCCTTTCGACGTCTCAGTTCAGTGCCATACGATATTTATCATTCTCATTAATCTAAGTTTTATATTAACTAAGTAGGAGAACAATTGAGACTTTTTCTGAATATCCCGTCATAATCCCGTATTACACGGTATACGGTAGGTAACTGTATGGAAAATACCAGCAGATGCTAAGTAAGCTTCTCAGTAGTGTTGCATGTTGTTAATGGATAATACTACTACATTTTTTTTAAATTAAAAGTAGAGAAAATTATTATATTCATCATTTAGTGGGAATATTCCTTATGTCCCATTAGATTCACTAGTTTTTATTCACTTTCTAAATAATTACCTTGCTTAATACTACTTAGAAGGAGAACGTTTTTTTTTTTAAATTGACTCTATGCCGTTGACCACTAAGGCCTCGACAGCGAACCGGGCACTAAAGAAGGAGAACGATTACATAGTTTAACTTACTTACAATGTTTATTAATAAGGGACTAATTTACTTTGTATATCCTCATTGTCTTTCTTTTTTTTTAAACTTTGGGAATAGTTACAGCGTTTTATATTTTTCAATAGATTTAAAATTTTAAATAAAGAGTATGTTTGTTGGTTTGTTCGTAATTTCATCTAGAGAGCATAAAACCTAAAACAAGTATAAATATCTAACTTTTCTGTTTATACTTAAATAAGGGAACTAAAATTTTTTATACTTATTTAAAAAAAAACACAAACCACTAACCTAACTACTACCATAGCTACTAAGTATTAATTGAATGACCTTAACTAATATTTTTAATTATTCTGCTGGAAATTATGAACTGTTTAATCTAGAAACTGACACATCTCAGCTTAATTCAGTTCTAAATATTAAGATCAGTGCAGAGGGGCATCCGTCTTTTTCATTGATTTTTTACTCATAAAATATAGACCACCCTGGCAACACTAACAAGGTAAGACTATTCAAATCAGTATGGCTGCAATAAATTCGGATAAGACATTAGTCGCTGCGGTGCATCTGATGTCCCGTTAAATAGTTTAAACGGCTATTTGTTTGAATCACTCATCTTAGTTACGGCAGTTACTGTTAACGTTCAGTTAGCTCGTGGGGAATGCTCGGTATGAGCGTGACAGGTTGAATTGCGAGGTTGGGTAGCTTCTAGAAAATTCCAGTTGGTTCTAGACCGTTGTGAAATTGTTCCTCTGAGTTTTCTTTATTTTTAGATGTTTCTTTGCCTAAAAGACTTTTCAAGGCTAAAATACATCGGAAAGCGATTTCAATTTCCAATTTCCACAATTTCAATTTCAATTTCCACACCGTGTGTGGAAGTGTCCCGATTTATTTATTATTATAATTTCTTTTTTTATCGATTTAATGAATAATTTATTCACACTCATAGCTACGCACTAGGTTTCGCTGTGTCGGGGATGCCATTGGCAACGCATACGTAGACAACAACCATACCCATACATAGAACAGATATTTTCATTTTTCTTTGGCTAAGAAAAAATTGTTTCTACGTGCACGTAGAAACAATTTTTTCTAGCTTTTGTTTTGTAAAGAATATTTGTTCGATTAAAAAAAGGATGACCATCAAGTGAGTATTGAAAATTAAGTCTACTTAAGTCATAAAACCCCAATTCAAATTCAAATTCAAATTATCTTTATTTCAGGCCTTTTACCCATAAACATTGTAATATAGAATATATGTAATTAAATTGAATAAATTGAAAAAAAAATTAAAATTAAAATGAGGTATTAACAATTAAATTAAAATGAACATGAAATTAAAAAAATGTCAAAAAGATAAAATAAAATAAAAATAAATGGAAATAAAATAATAATAGTGCAATGTCACAATACAAAATGTCACAACACAACATCACATTAGTAGCCTCTCTCCGGCACGGGCACGGAGACATGTCTCTCGCAACAATGCCGGAGAAAAGGGCAGTCAAGCCTGGACGCGATCATCTTTAGGATGATATTGGAGCTGGCCCGCACTCTGTGCACCAAGGACAACCAAATGCGTAAGAAACCTTACGGCATTCCACGCATATACTAAGCTTTATAATCTTTAAATAAATTCAAAAACAGACTTCTCATCAGAACTAGATTTTGACAATGGGACCAATTAGTAAGTATTAATAAACCGCTCAACCGATTTCGATACAATTTAAATAGAACCACCTGGGAAGTATACACTTAGAAACAAAAAAGAATCAGTTCACGCGTCTTTGAGTAACCGGTGAACATACATAAATAAAAAAGGTACGACGAATTAAGAATCTCTTCCTTTTTTAAAAAAAGCTTTCGGTCAAAAATAGCTGTCAAGCACCATTTACTTAGTCATGTATATCCAAGTTACAGTAACTGAATCGGTAACTTAGTGTAAACTGCTCCCCGCCAGGAAGGCGCCCGGCACCTAACATTGCTTACACGGTCCATCTCGCCGGCCTCAATCCTAACACGATGCTAAAACTTCCTACTTGCTAATGCAACCCTTGACTAAACAAATCTTGTAAGATCTACATTGTCCACTAGCTTGTGAAGCTTGAAAACTTATCCTATAACAGAGTTCAAATCTAAAACTAGTGCCCTATGGCATCGTGTAAAGGCTTTAGAGACTTCACTAATTGATAGATAAAAAAATAAAAAATATTCAATATTTATTTCTTTATATAAACAATATACTAAATAATACCTAAGAACAGATAGAAATAGGACTAACGTGTCGTCCCCCGAAAATAATAACGAAATTTGATAACACATTAAGGATTGAGATTTTGAGATGTCGGAAATGAATTATTTGATTAGGTACCTAATTCATCTTCTAATATATGTATGTTTTTCGGAGGATGAAACTTATAGTGATTTAACCAGGAGCAATGTAACATATTCTGTGAATCGATATATTTCTGTCTGTCCCTTGAGCTCTTAATTTTTAATGTGAGGATAAGAATTGCCAGAAAGGGATCCTGTCGAGTAGGGATAGTAGAGGCAGGCCATATTCTGGGATTAGGATAGCAGTACAAAAAAGGTACGATGTAGTCAGAGTATTGTAGTGTTATTATATTTACGCAATAAAACGGCAAACAACGACACAAAACTACTACTAAAAACGAAGAACTAGAACGAACGAAAAAACACGCAAATTACTTTTGTTCATATAAGTGTTACCGGCCAATTGAATAAGGAAAGAGCACATTCCTTGCTCTTGTGTACATAATATAATATAATATATAGGCATAATCAAGCAAAGCAACACAAGTAATCGAGAAGTGAACTCAAGCGAAGGTCAAAACTGTGGTGTTTCGCTTCGTATTCCCCAACTGTTTCAGCATTAAAATATTACTCGCACTGCATACGTAATCGCAGGTAACAAGGTTGCAGTACAAACAAGGAAGTCGGCTAATCTCGACTATTCTTTTATAAAGACCTATCAATCAAAGGGATAATCACCGGAAACCCGATCTATACTCGATCGGATCTCATCTCCTACCCGCCCGGAGTGATATCCAGTAATTCATTGATCACAAATGCATTTCCTGCTATTAGGTGTAAAACGACCGGAATCGAACGATTTCTCATTCAAAATAGTTCCTAATGAGCGCACGCGACTGTCGGAAGCCACAAATTATGTTGGCACTACCGTAAACTACCACATAAACATTGTGATTTGTGAAAAAGTTGACGTATCCGAGCTTTGGATTTCGAACACGCATCGATATGTGTATTGACTTAATTGTAATGAAATGTTTTGATTTTTTTGAAATAAGAACAACAAACTCTGGGCATCAAAATATGGCGTGCGTGCGTAGTAGTCGTTAAATTATAAAAACTCTTTAAATTGAAAAATAATTTTCACAAATTTAAATTTTTAAGCAACCTTGCTGTTCACAGTTTAATACAAGGTAATTTTTGCGTGGAAGTATTTTGCATGCCTTTTATTTTTCAGGCTGTATAAATATTTGTACTACTTCTCGCGTCTGTAATGAGAGGTTATAATATGAATGTTGTTCAATATACGTAAACAGAGTGGAAAGAGAAGGTTGAGACATAATTAAAGTATTCATTTTATTCAGGGTTTATTAACAAATAATACAGCGAGTACCTAAGTAAGTAAATGTATAAATTCTAAATACTTAGGTGGTTAAAAAGAGGTTAAATTAATTCCAATAGACTTGCTTAACTTAAATGTTAACAAGCACTTATAAATGACTAAGATAGCTCAAAGCAATCATCAAACACAAACCAAAACAGACCACTAGCTCGTCATCTCCGATATTCCCGATGGCATGCTCCAGGCACGCGGCCAACGCGGCAAATATGCAGCTCGACACAATCCTTGCATGTCTAATCTACGAGCCAGCGAGCTTTCATGAATTCACTCAGCTATTTTCATTATTCAAATGTTAATAATTGTTTGTCCAATCATTTCAATGAAGCCAAACTCGGCTAAAAACTTTTTAACGGGCTACTTATATATTTTCGACTCTTTACCCGACTGCGCAAGAAGGACGGCTATGTTATGTATGAGGTTTCTTTGGAACGCCCTACAGCCTAAACAGCTTGATGGATTTCGACATATGAGGTGTCATTTAATTCGTCTTGATCTTAGGAAACCTCGTGATAGTTGAAGTGACATAGGGTACAACATTTTGCAGCCGGGTTTTTTGTTTTTCTTTTAATAATGTTACTTGTTTCCTAAAACGATGATGGCCTAGTTGGAGAAGGCCCGCCTCTCAAGCCAGAGGGAGCGGGTTCAAACCCAGCCGACGGCACTCACCAATTTGTTTATTGTGTGAAAATATGTGCGAATTGTATCTAAGTCATCTGCTACATGACTGGAGCCCGATGTATAGTGATAGGCCCGCCCCCTGTCACATTTGTGACTGAATATCGTCCGGCCAAGTATGGGTGGGGTATTACACCTCTGCTAACTGTCAAATTAAAAGGTCACACCTACACACACAAGGGTGTAGCGAATTTCATTTTTTTTTTTTATGGACAAGTCGATTTTTGACCACCAACTCGCCTGATGTTAAGCGACGTTGTGGTCTAAGATGGAGCACGACGACCTATAAGGTACTTATTCACTCTAGCCTTGAAGTTTTGTAGAGTGAAGAAGTACAAAGACGGCAGTTGAGTGAGGCGCTACAAGTGCGCCACTGCTCAGACCCGTCTTCGGAACGGTTACACCGGACTACATCCCGAAACATGACTAGGTCATTTCACGGCATGGCTTGGTCCGGTAGGTGGTAACTAGCCACGGCCCAAACCTTCCACCAGAGTTTGCTACCCGGTTAGCACTACCCGGGGACCACGTGTAGGGAATCAGAATAGAGTACACTCCTACGGACGTGGGTAGCTCAGCCCCCAAAGCCCCTCATATTTCTTGCGCGTCATTAATGCGAGTTGATTCATAGTAAATTTTGCAAAGATTGTTGGTAACTTGTTTTGTAACTTGTAAATTGAACTGAATTAAATGTGAAATCAGTGATTGATTGTTTTTTATTATGAATGGTTAAGGAGATCAATTAACTTGCAGAAGCTGTATGACAAGAATCGACTCATCTAGATATAGTTGGATGTTAAAACTTATTATTTATTATTGGTATTCATCAAGGTGAAATCGAAGATTAATTGGGTTTATCGATTAATTTGAAAGCTACTTAATAAGTTTTAAATACATTTTGAATGTTAATTTTAGTTATTACCTGACTGCACAAGACGAAGGGTTTTGTTTTGTTTTGTTTTCGAGTGTATGTATGTAAATACGAGTATGTATGAGGTTTCTTTGGCACACCTATAACCTAAACAGCTTGATGTATTTCGACATGTGAGGTGTCATTTGAATCGTCTTGACAGTGGGAGTGACATAAGGCAGGTACAATATTTTGCAGCCGAGGTTTTTGTTTTAATAATGTTACTTAAGGAATGAATGGAAGGGTATTCTGTCGGCGTGTCTCAGGTACTGTGAGAAGAGGGCGTGCAAGGTAAGTGAGGAAGAGGATGACGTATAACTGTACGATTTTACAGTGTAATTTTATTTTTTATACTAAATTTTATTGATTTTGACACATAATTTATTGTGACATTTAATCTTTTTTGACATTTAACCCATTAACTTATTTTTGATTTTTAATTTTTATTTATTATCTTATATAATATCATTATTGACATGTTATGTTATTTTACAATTCAATGTTGAATTATTGTTATTGATTATTGTGACTTATTACTATTGACTTGTTGTGATATTCACTTATTTTAAATTAACTGATGTAATTGGCATGTTGCCGTTTTAGTTATTACAACAAATAAAACAAAAAAACAAATACTTGTTTTGTCTACATTTTGAAGATATACGAGTAAATCGTATGTATGTTGAATTTATGCAAAAGCTCCGTTTTGTTTCACACCTATTTTTTACCCGATATTCGATTTTAAGCCGAATAAAGAAGTTTCATTGACAGAGAAAATTAGAAACGCATTAAATTGTACTTAAAATTAAATGAATTACTATTTTTTGAATTACTCCTAACATCAGTCTTAGCAAGTAGGAAAAGTAAGCAGTCAGTTATCCTATCCTAGTGACTAATATTAAAAATGCGAAAGTGAGTTTGTTCGATTGTTTTTACCCGACTGCCCAAGAAGGAGGGTTATGTTTTTCAAGTGTATGTATGTATGTGGGTTTGTATGTATAAGGTTTCTTTGGCACGTCGTACAGTCTAAACAGCTTGATGGATTTCGACATGTGAGGTGTCATTTGAATCGTCTTGATAGTAGAAGTAACATAGTGTCCAACATTTTGCAGTAGGTTCTTCGTTTTTGTTTTAATAGCGTTACTTGTTTTGTTTATTTATTACGCTTTCGCGCCTTAATCACTCGTCCGATCATCATGAAATTTTGCCCACACGTTGTCATGGGTACGGAAATGGATAGGGACCTGCTTTTCCCCGTACCCGAAAAATTGAACGGTTCCTGTAGGACTGCGGACGAAACCGCAGGGCGCAGCTAGTATATTCTAAATTTATTGCACTGCATCGAAATTCTTCTTTACTTAGTACGTTTATCTTAGCTTACCTTTTATGATTTCTACGGCACGAGTCGAGAAACAAAGCAGAATACGTTCAAAGTTTATGGTAAACTAACGTTAGTTTACAGTTTTGTTTGCGCGGTTTTATGAATACTTTATAAGTTAGATAACTCTCTCTGGTGTTTGTAAATATAGCTGGAACTGAACTTATTCTATTTGGTTTGTTGTTGTTACAATTTTCGTTGACGTAATTTTACTCATTTTGTACGCGACCTTTATTGATTTATTAATCTATTGATTTTACAAAAGTTTATTTAAACTTATAATGGACATACTGCGCCGCGCGGTTTTACCCGCGGTTAAAAAGTATCCTATGTGCTATTCTGGACTATAATCTATCTCTGTGCCAAATTTCATCCAGATCTGTTCAGTCGTTCTGGCGTGAAAGAGTAACAAACTTCTATCCATCCATCCACCCATTCTTACAAACTTACGCGTTTATAATATGAGAAGGAATTTCTATCTGTGTAATCTGATTCTCTGATCTATATTGTAATAATTAAATGAAATATTGTGAACATGTGCATAAAAAAAATAGGTTTTCATTTCAAAACTCTGTTAGATTAGTAAGTGTTTTCTTTTTTAATGTCTAAAATGTAAACTGTTGGTATTTCTACCTAAATAAATAAGTAATTTCTCTACATAGTATACTAATATTATAAAAAGGAAAGATTTGTATGTATGTAAGTATGTTTGTAACGAATTAACTCAAAAACTACTGGTCCGAATTCAAAAATTCTTTCACCATTAGAAAGCTACATTATTCCTGATTGACATAGGCTATAAAACGTGAGCGAAGCCGCGGGCAAAACAGATAGTATAAAATAAAGTCACTTTCCGCGTCTGACTCTCTGTCTGTATCCGCTAACTTCTTCTAAAATATGCATCGGATTTTGATGCGGTTTTCACCATCAGTTAGACCATTTTTCACGGAAGGGATTTTAGGTGCTGTGTGAAGCCGGGGCGGATTAATAATTTGTAAACAAAACACATTCGATACTATAAGCCCGGTCATAGGAAAAAAAACTGAAAAGTTTATGAACAAATTCTTACTAAAATGTAGACAAGGACATTTAGACAAGAACAAGGACTATTAGACAAGGATATAAATGGTTCTTAGTAAGTTAAATTAATAATAAATGGAAATGTATTTATTACCTAAAACTAAAAATTAAAAAAAAAACCCCGACACCGATTTCCATCAAACATAGTTGAGAACACTCCCGACGTATTCACTTTTCAAACAAAAAAAATCGGTTAATCCGTTCGGGAGCTACGATACCACACACACACACACACACACATACGTCAAACTTATAACACCGTCGTTTTTGCGTCGGGGGTTAAAAAGACAAATTATTTAACAAAAATTAAATTAGAAACAACAAAAATTTTAGTTTGGCAATTGGGATATTCTCAGCGATGTACTGCGTAGGTTGACCAGCCTACGCGGTGCTGTTTTTCAGAATATCCCAATGCTCGAACTGAGATGTTAGTCGAGGTTAACCAGTAAGTAACTAAGTACTTACGCATTTAACAAGTTCAATTCATCATTGGGCCTAAGAGATATGTAAGTATGGGATACCCAGATATTTTTAGGGGTAGGGCAGATATGTAAATTTACTCGACAAGTACATAGTAGGAATATAAAAATGCTTTTTATTTACTTACTGATCCATAAATTTCAATAATAAGCTGAAATATATAGTCCTAACTACGCTTTCACGCCCTAACTAATCAACTGATCATCATGAAATTTAGCATACACGTTGTCTGGGGTACAAAAATAACATAGGGTAGGTACTTTTTATTCCGAAAAAATTAATCTCGTTGGTTAGGTTAGGTTAGTTCTTGTTAGACCGCGGGTGAAACCGCGGGGCGCAGCTACTGATAAAAACGAAATTTTAATAATTTAATTTTCGTTTTCAATTTATTTTGTGCTTCAAGAACCCTTTACAAGACAGTTTTCAGTCATTGTTCACCGCAAACATTATGTTTTACTAGCAAAACTTAAACTTTGAGCTTCGAGTTAGGAACCTGGGGGTTAGCGAGTGGTCAGGACCCAGGGGGATAAGGACCTTCTTGCCCTAACGTGGGTACGCCCACGTATATAGCCATGTGAAAACCTTTATTTTATTTTTAGATGTGACCAAATTCACATGCCGAAAAACGGCAAAATAGGATAACATATTTTAAATAACTAAAACCATTGTACCCTACTCGTACCCTATTTTTAGTGAATAAATTTCATTTCATTTCATTTCATTTATCTCATCTAACACGGAAAACATGACTCAATAACAGCATTTTAATAGGAGATTCAATTAAATATCGTTTGAGATAGACGAGTAGAGCACCTTGCGGTGAGCTGACTCACTGAACGGGTTGTAAAAAATATTTCTCTTCCTTCATCGACATCATTAGCGAAAAGCAAAAGTAATGGGAACAAGATACCTGCACCATGGTGACTCACCGATGCTGAGAAAAGTAGCCTGGTTGCAAACAGTTTATCGACTTAGTACGTTTTTACTAGCAAAATTTTAAAGGCTAATTCTCTACATCCTTATTCATAACAAACAACTTTTTGTACGGGACCAATGCAGAAATTGCAAAACCGAAAATCAGCTAAGTATTGCATACATTTCAATTTTTATTTCATTATTCATTCTAGTTACCAGTCAAATAGCTTTTTATATGAACAGCTGATTTTTGTTTTGCAATGACAGGGTAGTCTCTAAAAGTTGTTTTTATGTGGAGAATCAACCTTCAAAATTTTACTAGTACAAAAATTTTAAATAGTGGTGTACTATTAATAAGTAGTAATAAGTGGGTAGAAATATAATAGTTTATGTAGTAAATTTTAAACTGAAAGACATAAATTAAACATGAACGGAGCTCGCACAATCGGGAACAATTTTATAAAAGATCGTAAGTATTAGAGATGTGCTAGTTAGGTCAAACAGGTAAATTCGTGTAGGCCGAGTAAGTAGCCCTTTTTTTTATTAAAGGAGAGGTAAATGCCCTCGCACTTTCCTCACAATCTCTTATGCCCAAGAGGTCACGAAAGGCAGTATGTGGGAATCGAACCCACCAAAATTCGCCCCCGTGAACAGTCCTCCGCCAAGGTGGGGCGAGATGGGTCGCGCTAGTAGCGCTAGCCCTGAAGTTAGGGGCTTTTAAGTCGCCTGAAGACTTCAAACATGGCTTGGTGATTTTTGCTATAGAAGAAAAAAATATAGCCTACTATTATGGACTAACCATTGGTGGTTGACCACCTACATTCGCCTAAGCAAAACGTTTTTCTACTTTACAAGGATGCAATAAGTAAATAATTTTACACAATGTTGCGGTATCACAATTAAACAAGACGCAAAAACAAATTTTATTTTCTAATTTAAAAAAACGAACCAATAGACAACTCTAAGAAACCCCAAGCTTTCATGCAAAAGCAATAGTCATTTTATACAGCAATGGTCATCATTTTATATTTATGTATACTCTAATGTTTACAGTAATCGCTAACAGAAAAGCAGACAGTTCGGCGCGGACTTTGTAATCACTAGACATAAGTACTTCTACCACACTAACCACTAAGGCCGCCCGCACATCGGGCAACAAAACGCGGCTACAAGTTGTCAGCGCTGACCACTGTGGCCTGTGGATGCAGCCTTGGAAGCGGCCACTCCAAGGCTCAGTAGGCGTCGATACCATCTAAAATTTATAAAAATATTATTATTTTTCGACTGCAGCTTATCGCGGCCACCAGTGGCTTTGTGATGGCAGCTATTGTAGAGGCCCACCCAATGTGCGGCAGCGCTAAGTCTCTGTTGGCAGATAAACTCCACTGCTGACGTCGATCTGTCAAACAAACACCGGCACAATGTTTACATTTTTTAACTGAACACATCTGTTTTATTATTTCCTTGCTGAACAGAACATCTGATTTGAAAGTGACCAGTGTTTTGTATTGAGTATGTATGAGTCAATTGGGAAGTATTGGTAGGCAAAATGTTAGGGAATTTTCTAGTTGATTTTGAAAGTACTAACAACTGAAACATTTCATTTGTTTTGTCTATAAATTCAGAGATGTTCCACTTCTGCGTTGGCCCTTAGCAACAAACGTTGTATAGCCTCAGGATAGTTATAGAGTGTTTGTCTTTTTCTTTCCTTTGAATTTTAGAATTTGATCGAAAAAGACAAAACACTGTTCTTATTCAGAGGCTAAACAACGTCTATTGCTAAGGGGGTTGTTATTTAGTAATTTGCAACTTCTATTACTAGGTTACTTCTACAAGTAAACAGTGGAGAACCACTGGCGTTGATGCGTCATCTATAGTCGTTATGCGCTACAGCGCATGCGTCATGCTGTAATAATGACCATATATACAACTATTTGAGTTCACTACCCCTAGCGTAACTTGATTCAAAAAATATGTAGCACGTAGCGCCGGGCGAGAACGGAAACTTTATTTTTCATACAATTTAATAAATTCCTGTTTTATAAAAACCTTAGATAAGCTAATTGTGTTAGTAATAAAATTCACATTTTCTATAATTTGTTTGATTCAAAATCATTTATTACGTGAAAAACCCGACTAATAACAAAATTATCTGCTTGTAGCTTCTCTCTGTTTCTATTATTTACTAGTTAGCTACTCTCCGGATTCCTCAAAAAAATACTGAAAATAAAAACAGATAGGTTACCACACTCCACCTAATAAGATTTTTAAGGTATATTTAAGGTTAATATTTAAGGTTCTGTATAATTTTCTCGGTGACTGCCTCGGTGGCTCAGTTGGTAGTGAACCTGCCTTCTGAGCTTGGGGGCGTGGGTTCGATTCCCACCTAGGGCAAACATTTATGTGATGAACATTTGTGTTTGTTCTATGTCTGGGTGTTATTATCTATTTAAGTATGTATTTAAAAATATATCAGTCTCTGGCAGCCATAGTGCAAGCTTTGCTTAGTTTGGGGTCAGGCGACCGTGTGTGACAATGTCCCGAATTTATTTGTTTATTATTTATTTTATCAATGAAAATATACTCAAAGTTATAAAATTATAAACTTCTTTTTAACATTGTTTACATAATTATGCTTACTACACTAAAATCTTATTACTGAAAGACTCATTTTATCTAACAATACTCATTTTAATCTAAAAAATAAAATAGTCTAGACTCGTGTCTCGGTGTCTAGAATTAAACAAATAAGACGAGTGATTCCCTGGTGACCTTTGTTCAATAGCCGTAGCCCAGCCCCAGTTGGCCAGATCTTGACCCACTTGTTGGTACTACGTACGCCCAGCCAGATAAATCAAATTTGCACAATTACCTTTGATGTCCTGACAGACACACTTGAAACGAGACTCGCAGCAAATATTCTGGTCGTTTAATTAAGAGACAGGTTGTGGGTGTTTTAATTTTTTTGTTTTTTTTTGTGTTACATACAAAAGTTTTAACGACTTTGTACGGAAAGTTTCCGAAAATCACTTAGACCAAAGTGCACCGAAACTTGATGAGGTGATTTTATTTTTAACCGTCTGTTTTTGACAGTTTTTCAAAAAGTCACATGTCAACAATGGAGTGGGTTAAACAAATAATAGCCATGTTATATTTTGGTTAAAAAAAACTCTTAATCACGAAAAAGCTACTTCCTGCAAGGTTTTTTAAAACAGTAGCTGTACTTATTGATTGGGTAATATCGAATAAAAAAAAGATTAAAGTCATACCTACTAACTATAAAATAATCATTTTGCTTGCAAGTTCTGTACCTGAATAAAAAAAAAACAAACTGAAAGTAACCACGCTGACGCCTTATCGACCGAGCGAGCGTTAGCAAGCGAAGCGTCTCTACTTCAGCTTCGCCAAAAATGCTTTCGGATGTCCGATTTCTGTTCGAATCTCATTCCGGTCTGTCTCATATTTCATTGTCGTAACATGGTACTTAGGTGGTTGAATTGTTGACATCGTCAGAAGACTCATTAAAAATTGAGTACCTTCTTAACACCTTTAAATATTGAAGTGTTGAATTATGCAGAGAAACGTACATTAAATTAACTCTCAACTCTCTCTCAATCGGACAATTCCTCACTGACACCGGAGATATCTTATTTACACAGACCAGTTAAAAATTGAGAGCTCAACAGAAACAAATGTACCTACTCTGTTCGCTAGGTTAATTAATCGGAAAGACGGTCAATAAGCAAATGCACTTTCACCGAATACTAAAGGTACGAGTAACATTGTAATGTGAGTGTGAAGGCTTTCTCGGAAATTCGTTTGCTCGTCCACAAACAGCTTAAAAATGTTGATTAAAACCAAAAGAAGCTGCAGAACAGAAAGCATTCAGGCAGAATACCATCAACCTTTAGTTTACTTTGTTGCCTATCAACCCAGCTAAAAATATTCGTATTAAAACGCTATATATTGCGACCTGAATTTATGCCAGAAAAACAGTAGTCTGATGTTGTACATTTATTGTAACAAAAAAAAAATAACTTTAAGAAAGTTGCAATCAAAAACTTATTTTACTTGATGCTTCATATTATTATGATTTGATACAGAATCACACTGAGATTATACTCGTATATTGTATGATCCGTTTTTCGTTATTTTTGATTCATTTTTTTTTTGGTCTTCTGCGACGCCAAACAAAATGCTTCTCACTTCTAACTTATAACAAACAGAACTTTACTAGCTGCGCCCCGCGTTTTACCCGCGGTCTTACAGTTTGCTAATTTTGTTTAGTTTGTTACAGTTTAGTACTAAAACCATTGTTTTTCGGGGATAAAAGATGCCCTATGAAATGTTCGTCTCTGCATCCTAGACATCGGGTATGAAAAATTTCATGATGAGCGGTTGAGTAGTTAAGGCGTGAAAGCGTAACTAACAAACGACCAAACTCACTTTCGCATTTAAAATAAGTAATTACCCACTAGCCCCGCGGTGCTACACGCAGTTATAAAGTAGCCTAAGTATGAGCTTATGCTGGGCATAAGCTATCTCCATACCAAATTTCATCCAAATCTGTCTATCTGTTTGAGAGTGAGGAAGTAACAAATAAACGTATTAAGAACAAAGTATTAATAAAGTATTTAAAAATATCGAAGTAGGTATGTATATCAGTCTGGCAGCCATAGTACAAGCTTTGCTTTGTTTGGGGTCAGGCGACCGTGTGTGCAAGGGTCCCGAATTTACTTATTATTATTATTAAACACACACCAAAACACTATGCATGTGAATGCAAATTTGAAAGTTTGGAGGGAAAGATCGATAGATGTATGTATGGGTGTTTGTTACTCAATCACGCCAGAGGCACATAGAATACTGGATACTGGAATAGCACATAGAATACTTTTAATCGCGGGTGAAACCACGGGGCGCAGCTAGTATAAATACTACTAACTAACATTGATAAGTACCTATGTACATCATATTGCACTCCCGACTTGGGCCTACTGTTGAGACTATATTTAAATTAAGACCTTTGTTCACAGTTCTGCAATAAATAATATTCTTATTCTTTTGTTATACTACTTATATCGAGGTTTGCTGATGCAAACCGAAGATTGAAGCCGGGACCTGCAGCTGAAGTTCACGTGGCCCGGCCACGTGGCCTGTCTTCTGGCCCGTAACAATGACGTAAGCTCTGCTTGAGACGTTTCACGCAAAACATCGGAGAACCTACTGAACCAAGTATTGTACCAGATGCGGTAGTGACGTTGGAGGCAACCTTTCTATGCTCGGGGTACACGCAATAATTCGTGTCGCGTTGTCGCGCTAAAAACATCGTGTACCGGTTATCGGTGATGTTCTAGTCTACATAATGCAGAATAAGCAGTCAGCTTGTTCAAAATTCTTTGAAGCGCGCCAGTTTACAGACAGGGCCGCGATAATATTCGTGTTCGCCCAAATACATCGCGACTGGACAGAACTAATTAGCCACTCTTGTCGCGATTCCTCGAATATTCCCCGAACCCCGCTAATGTAGCAATTGCAAGCCAATTGAAAAACACTAACTCTTTATCTCTTTCTATCTCCCTCGCTCTTAATTTTGCCTTATGTTTTATCTTTTTCAGTTTTCTTGCATTTTCGTCCGTTCTTATGAGAACACTTAAACTTACTCTGCGTCAAGGTTAGAATTTGAAACTAACAGATAGAGAGAATTACGAGTGCATTCATAATATTACTGGTAAATTTTCGTAACTACTTAATTTTCAATCAGACCCATTACGAGTCTTGTATACGAGAAAAACTAAGACGCACGTCGCTATCTACTCAGCTCATTGTTTCGTACTCGTCTTTTAAATTTAAAAAAAACTACTTCGCGTCATCAGAACTGGACTTTTAAAAAAAGGGACCAATCCATAGTTAAGAACCTATGGCTTTAAAAAAACTGTTGACAAAAGACGGTGTTATGCCGAATGCGGTAATAAACATACTCGTACAACTCAAAAATACAACCGCATTGAGAACATTTTTTTTTGAAGTCAGTAAATAAAAAAAATATTATTGTCAAAACTCAAAACCTATAACCGCAGAATTCTTCTTACATTTTATTTGAAAAAGTTTTTCCTTTCTAAGCGTTCTAGAATAATCTAGAGCATTGCACGGATGTTACAATATTTTGTTTGCCAAAACGATAAAACCTAAGCAAGCAATGTTTACCAATAAAAAGAAAACCAATCTCCTTAAACCCAAATAAAAAGGTTTCAAATCACAACAGCTTCATTTCTCAATGAAAACACTCGTAAAGATTAAGAAGTATAATACGCGGGGGCAGCACGTTTCAAATAGTTTGGGAGATACGAATCGATTTACTTACTAAGCCAGAAGAATTTTGAATAAAGCTTTCTTAATATAAGTATTTACTTCCTTGTGTTTATAATCGACTTCTCAATTTGGTATATATATACATATATATATATATATATATATATATATATAACTTATATATATATATATATATATATATATATATATATATATATATATATATATATACATATTATATGATTTAATGTAGTACTTATTACTTAGATGAGAGCCGTCCTGGCCGACTAGGATAGACCGCGCTTTCAGTCCAGAGGAGTGATTTCGATCCTGGCGATGCCCCAATTAACTGCAATGTGCATTTAAAATATAAACGTGCTTAATAACGTGTAACATCCGCACTGAACCAGCGTTGTTTTTTAATCGTGTCATCGGTGGCAAACAAGCTAACGGGCCACCTGATGGTAAGCGATCACCGTTGCCTATACTTAATGGCTTATACCAGAAGCATTACAGATACGTTGCCGAGTTTTAAGAACCTTTTATTTACAGCCCTTTTGAAGAACCCCGTGTTGTAGTTACTCGGAAATATTGCAGGGAAAAAGTAGCTTAAGACGTACAGTGTGATTTTCACTGACCGACAATATGTGGATGAGCTTTTAGACCGTGGCGACTGGTTTGATGATAAAACCTCAAATGAATGAATGAAAAAAACCTAAAATGATGAACTGATGCTTTCGCAAGCATCAGTTCGAACAATTCTTCAGAACACCAAGTGGTGGATAACGTATTAATGATTAATCATGTAGCGTAGGTTGGGTTAGACAATTTTGATGGTGATGGTTACTTTCTTATTGTTCTAACTATCCAAATGTTTTGGGGAAACTAGAGGTACTCGTAGAACGTCAAGATCGTGTATAATATTATCCTAAATTGACACCTAAAGCTAAATCAAATTTCACTTTCGATTGTTTTTTAATAACTTACTACAAAAAAGCAGTTCTTTACGTCAACTTTACTGAAAAATAGTAATCCTCTCTGTTTTTTGTCATTTTGTAATTTTTGTCACAATGTAAGTAAACCTAGCATCGTCTCCAAGACTCCAAGTTCAATAAATGTTTTCTAAACATTAGTCACGTGAAGAAGGTCGCCGTCTCTATGGACTGTTAGCCAGTCAGCTGACTTTTAACAAAGAAAATCAATTTCTTTGGACACGTGCTAAAAAGCTAATTAGTCCTAATAAATTACTTTCTCTAAAATTATTATGATAATGGAGTAATATAAAATTATTATCTACTAGGGCTTCACTTTCGTATACTAATCTACGTTTCCAAATTTGTTAACAATATTTTAATTTTGTTTATTTTCTATCAAAGATCTTTTAATCAAATCAGTTTGTTTAAATCTACACTCACTTCCACGAACTTACAAAACATTCGCTCGTACTCGCACCGATGACTCAGGTTCTCGGCAAGCATCCAGTAGTTCTGTGAATCATGGTTTCTTGATCTCGATAACCACTTATAAAATAATCATAACATAATTAATACACTGCAATAGGCTACTTAATCTGGGGTAAACTACGCGACCCATTGTGGCATACATTCCAATATTACTCGTACTTATACAAACTTTAGTGATAACTTCAGTTGTTTGAAAATGCAAGCAATCGATAGTTAAACTTCCGGTTGACCTTGCTATATGAAATGCTCCATACCTTTGTAGGTATGAAGAACTTTTCTTTATGAAACTCAGTGACGTAACGAGCACATTGGTCGTCTGATGATAAGTGTCGCCAGCTCAGTTGCTTAAAATTTTCAATAGTTTGGAATCACGCGCGCCTGGTTTACGCTGATATGCTCGTCAACTGAGATATAAATGCTAAATCTCTTATGATGCTCCATTATTTCACTGGAAATATTGTCATTATTTTCTGTCACTAATAATACAATAACTTTCTTTAGGTAGTTACATTTTAGGTAAAAAGTTTGTCGCGATGCAAGTGTCGCCGCATCGTAAAATTGGATGGTGGTACTAGCATAGTATACTAGACTAATTTATTCAGACAGTTACTAACCTAAGCCTAAATAAGTATTTAAAGAGCAAGAGCAAATAGGTATATAACTCATTACTAGCATAAAGCCTATTGGCTCATCAAACGCAAACTCAGCCCAAGATATGGCATCCGCAATAACCTTCAAGTCATTTATATCTGCCTCAATAAAACCATAAATACAAATAACTCTCTAAAAGCTTCAAAGGGAAATGAGATGCACAAATATAAAAAGTGACCACAAGTGCAATGGGCGACAAAATGGAAGACAAATCACCCACTCGTCGTAAGTGGAACATCCGGAATGAGACCATTAAAAGTTTTAGCGCGGTTCGATTGTGTGAAGAACATACTTCTGGCAGAAATAACTGCGACCACTGGGCTTGTGGCTGCTTTTATGTAATGAATGTAGGCATATCTAGGTAAATAGTTGGTACGTATGCCTTAAGAATTAAGAGTCTACATTGGCGGCAAGCCAAACAGAAAAGACGTAAGACGAAAACGAGACATGGACGGGACGCGGCGTCCATTGAATGTACTATTTACAAAATTTATAGAAGAGACGCGAAGTATCACATACAGAGAAGACGGAGCGCAAACGGAGTGTTTGCGCGACGTTTCTTGTTTTGTATGAAGGTGCAATGGCTCCGCGCCGTCCAATCTCGTCCTGTCCTACGTCTTTTCTGTCTAGCCAGCGCCTAAGTCAATCTTCTGTCAAGTTAACGTATGAGCATACGCTTACCAAATTTTCTACCTAAATATAACTGATCGGTGTTAGCGTTGAATTTTGGCTTTTGACGTAGTAGACACGAGGACGAAAAGGGGCGAGCGCTTTGTTCGAAAGTTAACGCCAAAACTTGAATCTGATTAGCATTTAGTAACTTTTTCGTGTTTCTAGCCGAACGTACGCTGTCAGACAAAGTTTCGTACGCTTTCGGAGTTATAGAAAAAGCTAAAGTAGATCGTCATCGTTTTTCATTGTTAAGGCTTAATTCCGTCATTGGCTTTAGTGCCGCGACAGTACAGTCGCGTCAGTGCCGTGCGTTTTCATTGAATTGACGCGACGTCACTGTCGCCGGCGACACTGAAGCTAATGACGGAATCTTAGCTTTAGCCTTAAAATGCTAACATTAGGTTTGCCTAACTGATTACTTACTCAAAACGGTATAACGGTATTACAATAAATTCAATGAACGTTTGAAGAAAGATTTTGTGAGACAACAAATTATTAGACTAATTTTATGACCTCTTAGCCACTCTGACACAAAAACATTTCATGATCTCTTACTAAACATCCTAAGTGGATCATAAACTTTGAAGCCATCTGGATCTAGGCCTCGGTCACAGAATGTCCACGAGGTAGTATGGGAAGGCGTGTGAATCAGCAATGGTCACAAATATAGGTGACAGTCCAATTTAGCAATTGAGGAAGTTCCAATGAACAACATAGCTTTGTTTTGCTCTATCAAGAGTCTAAGTTTAAGATTCTGAAATTTTAAGTTCCCGGGTCTCGCTACATTGGAATTTTCCGTAGAAACTAATATAATTATACCATTATTAAAGTTTTACAATTATTTATAATCCTGCTCATCAAAATATTGAATGTCACCATACACTTGTTGTTTGCATCAATTATATCGACAATAGAGAAGAAGCCACCTTGAACCCGCCTTAGTTTAGGTCTGGGTTATTTTTATTAATTAGACTTACAAATATGAGTCTATATTCTCTCTTCGTTTTTTCCTATTTTAAGTACGCATATTTTAGCATGTTGTAGCAAAAACGGCTAAAACAAAAATTAGTATCAACCAATGCAAAAAGTTGTTTTTTATTAGGTAGCGATTAAATAGCATGCTTTTAAGCTTTAGTGATAGCGTTACATTGTCAAGGACAGTGCTATCAGTCGATAACCGATTCTGATGAGCGGATAAACCAATCCCGCGGTATCTGCAAATTGAATTTGCGGAGCTAATTTGACTTGTCTTATCCTGAAAGGACCACTCGAGATAAAACAGTGTGAATGACACTTTACTTTACCATTATCGTTTACCATTACCAGGCCACTTTTAGGTGACATTTTTCACCATTCACCGAAAAAGTATTTACTTATTGTTAAGTACATAATGATGATACAAAATACATAATTATGATGATGCACGTGTTCTGAAAGCATCTGTTATAAAGTCAGCAACAGTAGTATTTGAGCAGTTGTAAACTAGTGTGTATTTGTTAGCATTTTTGTGTGGTCAGGTGTCCACCTGACCAAACAAAAATATTTTTGCACGCAAAAGAAAATAAATGAGATATTCATGTGACCGTTGACGCTCAAAAAACTACTTATATTACTATTTATATTATTTTATTTACTTACTAGAAACTATGGACGCTATTTTATCAATAAAAATCTCAGAACAAATGATCTTAAAAATAAAAATAAGATTTTATGTTGTATTTTTCAAAAAGTGTACCTATGTCTGACTAATGATGAATGTGACGTTAGTAACAGAACCGTGATCCTGATCAAAATGAGCCCGAACACAGCCAGCTATTAACTAATCAAAGAGTTCCTATTTCATAGCTTCCGACTCGCATCATCAGACTAGCTCCAAAGTATAGGTACTCTAAGATTGCATTCACCGAACATACGTAAGGATAAGTATCAAATTTGATACCAATCAAACGTCGGAAAGTGTTTTCAAATTTAGCTTCCAAGCTAAATTTCAATTCATCACATTAGAGTACGGCTACATTAGCGCGCGACAATTCTTGTCGAGTTGTCACGCTAAAATCATCGTTATGGGCGTTATTCTTGTCTACATTAGCGGTTAACTCGTCATCTTTCTGCGGATTTGAAGTGGGCGATTCGCCCGATACATCGCCGAGTGACGAACTAACCGGCTACACTTGTCGCGATAGCCCGAATTGTCGCCAAAGGCCGCTAATGAAGCCGTAGCATTACTAAAACGGCAAGTTAAATAAAAGCTGAAAACAAAAAAAAACATCTTACTATGTTTCTAATGTTTCCTAACATAGACTTTAAAAACATTACCCTACTTTCGGGTTCAGTTAAAACACTATAACAAGTTCGTATTCATTATTTCTACTTGTATTGTAGAGCAAAAGTTAGCATTAATCAGGTTTTTCTACCATTGCAATCATTAAAAGTTGCTGCCGGATGTCCGGGCATTTCCCGCCCACGCCGCACATTATCCGAGTGATATACGAGAACAGCTCTATCTATAGAGAAAATAGGCTTGTCTGTTCGTACAGTATAAATTAAACGGAAGTTTTTAAGGAGAGTATAAATCATACATTTCGTAAAATAGTTGGTTAAACCTAACCAACGGCACGTACCAATTTGTTCATTGTGTGAACATATATTATGTGCGTATAGTATGTCATCTGCTACATGACTGGAGCCCGGCGTATGGCGACAGGCTCGCCCCTGTCACATTTGGGACTTAATATCGTCCGGCGAAGTGTGGGTGTTGCATTCACCTCTGCCAGCCCCCTCGGGGGAAAGGCGTGACGATTTGTTATGTTATGTATATAAATCATAGTACGTGTTGTAAAAGTTACCTACTTAATAGAACATGGTGGCGATTTCGTTTTAACAGTATCTTAACAAAAAAAAGACAACTTTAGAAACCTTTGAAATTATATTTAACTAGCTTTACCTCGCGGTTTTATTGGCGGTAAAAAAGTAGCTTATGTTCATTGTATAAGCTACCCAGACTCACATACCAAATTTCATCGAAATCCTATCATCCACTTGAGCGTGAAGAAGTAGTAAGCAAGCCCGCACTAACTTTCGCCTTAATATTTGACTTCCTCGGTGGCCCAGTTGGTAGTGAACCTGCCTTCTGAGCGTGGGGGCGTGGGTTCAATTCCCACCTAGGACAAACATTAATGTGATGAACACTAGTGTTTGTTCTATGTCTGGGTGTTAAAATCTATTTAAGTATGTATTTAAAAATATATAAGTATGTATATCAGTCTCTGGCAGCCATAGTGCAAGCTTTGCTTAGTTTGGTGTCAGGCGACCGTGTAAAAAAAAAAATTATAAGTAGGAAGGGATTAAACTGGTGGGTAAAACTAAAAGGTGGACGGATAACCCTGTAAAGACCGCAGGATCGCGCTGGATGCAGGCCGCTACCAACCGGTCTTATTGGAGATCTATGGGGGAGGCCTATGTCCAGCAGTGGACGTCCTATGGCTGATGGATGGATGATGGATGGGATTAAACTGCTTTTTAACCGACTCCGCAAGAAGTAGGGTTGTTTTTCGAGTGTATGTATGTATGTATGTGTGTATGAGGTTCTTTGGCACGCCCTACAGCCTAAACAGCTTCATGGATTTCGACACGTGAGGTATCATTTGGATCGTCTTGATAGTGGAAGTGACATAGGGTACAACATTTTGCAGATTCGGCGATACGAAAGTATTTTTGACGAAGCTGGAGCAGAGACGCTTCGCTCGCTAACGCTCACTCGGTCGATTATCTTTATTTTCACACTTAAATAGAAAATATTCATTATTTGGAAACAGACAAAAAAATAATGCTAGATAAAGTAGCAGAAGGAAACTAGTCTCGCATAAGAGACTTTTCCTTTTTATGTTCGTTTTAATGAACTTGGTACTTTTGTCTCATTTATTGTGACTTATTTCGTGTGCATTTTGCATTTTAAATGAACGCTGGTTATTTTTTTAGTACTCTGTTTTTTTTTGTGATAATTTGTAATCAGAAAAAAAGTAGTTGAAATAATTAAGCTTATTAAGCAGCAGAAGTATTTTTAATTTAATTGCTTTAAATGTTGGTTTTGATCTTTTAATTAAAAGATTGTAACTAATTATTAGATGATTTTGTTTAAGCACTTAAATGATAGTTTATTAATTACTTTACTACCTCTAATACTTTACTAATTCTCCGGGTATGTATGTCATACGATGTCATTTTTTTTAAAGATAGGTAGTATTAAGTTTAGTTTTGCCTTTTATTAATTAATTAATTACTGTTTAGATTAAAACTTTTTAACAAAATATTAAACCGCCGCAAATACTAAAAAGCAAAAAATAATATACTTAACCTTAAAAACCATGTTCTTAAACTAATTTAAGTATACCTAAGAAGTTTTGAGTCGGCACCAAACTTGGGTATACTTATGCCGCTGCCGAGCACCACACTTTACGAATTTTTTTCAATTTTTTTTTAAAGTAAACCCCATAGTTTCCCTCCTGACCTTAGGGTACTGGCTCTTTTTCCGATAAAGGTAGTAGAGTCATCGACCGAGTGAGTTAGCCAGCGAAGCGTCTGTGCTTGCTTTTGCTTTTGTATGTCCGAATTCTGTCTGGATCTCTTCCGTTCTATTTTGCAAAAAAAAACATTTCTTTGCCATTTTCAAAAAAAAACCAAAAACGAATTAGGCAAAAAACCTAATTTATCAAACCTGCTCACAAAATTTCACGAGAATCTGTAGAGGAATGCGACCTGTAGTGAAACCAGACGCCTTCACTACAGATATATCAATTAGAATAAAGACATTTGAAATGTTCCTCTACGTAAAAAAAGAACTATTCCAGACAAAAAATGTCCTTGACATTTATAGTATAATAAAAAAATTATGACATAAGGTTCTATTATCCACTCATTCTTGGCTCTATCGGAATAAGCATTAAAACTCTTTGCTGACAAATTGGCAGGTTTACGAACCCGCCCGCCCTTGGCCATTTTGATTTCGCATTTGGCTACATATTACACCGAATGGTAAAAAGATTACAGAGCTCGTATCTTTAGCTAGTCGGTATTATCGGCAGAGAAAAACTAAGTTTGATGTCAGTGCCAGATTGCCATGTAGCTAGAGGCAACAAATGTTAAGGGCCCCACGCCGCGATTTAGAGAAGGCAAATAAAGGAAAAGCCTTTTTGTAAACGTACATACAGATATACACATCGTCACGCCTTTCCCCCGAAGGGACAGGCAGAGGTATACAACAACCACACTTCGCCGGACGATATTCAGTCCCAAATGTGACAGGGGGCAAACCTTTCGCTATACACCGGGCTTCAGTTATGTAGCTGAAGACATTAAAAAATTAAGAAATAAATAAATCAAAAATAAATTCTGTAAATGTATAGTATTGTTTAATATACATCTACATATCAATAGGAAATGCAACTTAAAATCCCCCTGTTGACACTTGCTACGGGCTCCGCGCATGCTTAATCCGGCACTGTTTGTTGGTTTGAAGTTATTCGCTATTCATTTGGTGATCTGTTCGTAATTCTGTAGCTAATTTAATTTCATTCATGGAACTTTATAAACCATAATAAATAAATAATTACTTATGTTAAAAGCAAGGCTCAAAAAACCGACTTCGCGTCATCCGAATTGGATTTTGTTAAGCAATTAGAGACTTTTGTTGATATTTTAGAAACCGCTTGACTGATTTCGATAAAATGTATACGGAACCACCTCTGTAGAAAAAACAAATAAGAATCATCAAAATTGATTCATGTTTGGCGGAATGATCGCGTAAAATCGAACCTCCTCCTTTATAAAAGCTGGTTGAAAATTATCCCAGTAACAGTAGCCATGCTCACCTGAACTTTTAAGTGAAGAAAGAAACAAAAATATTTTATTTGTGACACAACAAACTGGACAAAATCAAAACACGGTTATAAAGTCACAAAGTGCTCAGAATTACAAATTGTACAGTACAGTAACGTTACAGTATTGTATGAGAGCTAGCGCCAGACTTAGAGCTAAAAGCTTAGCGATAACATCGGAAGGGACTTAGCAAAAATTACAGTTTACGAGTACGTTGCCATGATAAACTCGTTACACGCTAGTGCCAGACAGTCGATGATCAGTTTATCACCCTTTTTATCATGGCTTATTAGCAGTTGTTATTTTAATTTGTTATTTTGAAAGCGATGGCAGCCTAGTTGGGAGAAGGTCCGCCTCTCAGGCCAGAGGGAGCGGGTTCGAAACCAGCCGACGGCACGCACCAATTTGTTCAATGTGTGAGCATATGTTCGTATATGTTCATCTGCTACATGACTGGAGCCCGGTGTATGGCAACAGGCTCGCATCCTGTCACATTTGGGACTGAATATCGTCCGGCGAAGTGAGGGTGTTGTATAACACCTCTGCCAGCCCCCTCGAGGGAAAGGCGTGACGCTATGTTATTTTAATTTAAAAGTTTTATTAACAACAATTTGAGAAACGGTTTCTTACTTGTGTATTTAGCGACGTTTCTTGGAGCCTACTCTAAGAATAACACAATAATGGGAGTAACTGCATGAAAAAATTGAACGAACTATTAATTTGAAAATGAAGATTTCTTTCACTCCCTTCAATTTTCCTCTCTTTTCCCTCGGTCTCTTTAGAAGCTCTAGATTATTCCGAAAAGGCTCACAGTATCACATCCACATCTCGAGTCAAACAATTAAAAAAGTAGTGTAATTTCTATATTTTTGATAAAGGAAGCAGTGAACCCATCTTTTTTATGTTAATACATACCAAAACAAATTATGTGTGCTTAATCGAAACCAAAGACAAACAGAAACGTTTTTTCTTAGAAATACATGGGCGAAATTGAAGTCATAACTTTGAACCAAGAATATTGTAGCCGCAATACAAATAGGTAGGTATTTGCACAAAGGATATATTGAATGCCAAGGGCGTTCTCTACCGGTCAACCTTTCCGAGAGAAATAGCTCTTGGATTTTCGCATTTTGCATTGCAGTGCCTACCTGTTTTATTGAGCGGATTTCACCCGCTGTATTTGACTTTGGTATTTATGATTAAGTTTTAAACAGCTAAAAGCCGATTTAAAAAACTCCGGGAAAAGCCGGAAAAAGGTCTTTGTCCGGCGAAGTGCGGGTGTTGTAACACAGCTCTGCCAAAAAAAGCATGGGGAAAAAGCACTTAATTAGCTAGTACTGACTAATCAGTGATCAAAAATCATTTTTACTGATTAACGTATATACCCATAGGTATAGTCATGGAACCAAAATTATTAAAGAAGCTGGCAACGAGAGGATTTTGGTAAATTAACAAAGTCCTGTATGAATCAAATAGTTGAATGATAAAAGTAGACGTAACAACCCGTTTTTCCAAAAAAAAAAACTAAAAAAGATTCTATAGACCGACTTGATCTTAAAGTCCGTTTGATTTCACAATGTTTGATCAAGCATTGAACATTTTGAAACTAACAAATATAAATTTAAAAAAAATTAAACCGTATCAAACATAGCTAAGAACAATCCCGACTAATTCACCTTTCAAACAAAAACAAAATCAAAATCAGTTCATCCGTTCAGGGGCTACAATTCCACACCCACACACAGACACGTCAACTTATAAGACCCTGTTGTTTTAGCATCGGGGGTTAAAAATAAAGACAACTCAACGCATAATAATACAATAGCAAAAACGGCGGTTACAGATAATGCTGCAATCTGGAAACATCAGAATATTATGCGAGATGAGATGAAAGCGTAGTCGTGACATCTGTCGCCATTGCGGATTGCGTACGAGAACCTTTCTACGCAAAATTGCAAATTGTTGTGTAGAAACCAGTAATAAGCTCTATGTTTGTAACGTGGTTTATTCTGCAAACAGTAAAAATAAAATTACGAAAGTTTACTTGTATAAAGAATTAGTTTATTTCGTCCAGCATTCAAAGTAAAAAGTACCTTTTGAAATTAGTAGGTACTTAATTATAAATAATAAAATATACGTGATTATTTCAGAACTGTCTCGTTTTTTCCGCTTTTTAATAACATTAATAGAAAACTCACGTTGAAACAATCTATAGGAGATTGATTGTAATAGCAAGTAATCACTGCGAGTGGAATATTTCATGTGATGTTTGAGATGATTAAAACATCATTGCAATACCAAGGTGTAGACAAATATTAGTACCCACACGGTTATATAACAGCCGTCGCTGGACATTCAAAGGGGAACTAAAGAAACCAGGTCAGTAGCAAGCACATGATGAATCATTTGACACCTTGTTAATCAAAAACGGCCCACTTCCTTGGACGCTCATCCCACAGCGAAACTAAAGTAGTAGCTGCCAGATCTCATGTAGCAGCACTCTACATCAAGATCCTAGGCTAGAAAGAGAGGGAACCAGATTTACAGCCAGCAGAGCTAGCACGGGCCCGAGGCAGATTGTCTTCCACCGTTGTTGTGCACGCTGATGTGACAAAGCTAGAGTTCGGATTTGTTTGTCTCTTTCTTAAGGAATAAAAACTATGAAAAGGCAATTTCCCCACGGCTTGTGTCCTATCCTGTCTTGCAGGGGGTCCCTCGGGGTCACATTCATCTACACACAGGTACGGGAGGACTCCAAAAATACCTGTATAATTCTAAATATGCTCTTGTGTAGTGTAGTTTTGCATTGCAAAAGCTTAGATTAGCGTAAAAATGTTGCTGTAAAAAGACTAAGAAATAGACAAGAGATTATTTCTGTCGAAAATTGAACCAGTTTAGGCTTCTCCAGTAACAATATTTGGCCAGCGGAGTCATCGGCGTAGTTTCTACTGGCTGGCAGTTAAATCAACGTCGTCCATCACTGTCGGCACTTCAGCACCAGATTGTTGATACACTTTTATAGGTCAACGGGAGATCTGACAAATTGTTAATAAACAACCACGGGAAAGAGTTTGCTTCATAGTTTGTACGGAATATCATAACTTTTTATTGATTTTCTTAAAGCTATAAGTAGTAAAATCTTTCAAACAGAAAAGGCTTTTCAATATAAAAATAAAAAACAGAAAGTTCCTAAATAACGTCGAAATAACATAAGGAAGAAGCGGCACGATTCTAAGTTCTAGTACACAGCGCGTGGACCTAATATTGGACATGCAAACTACACAGTTACATTGACAGTATTATGTTACGTGCTTCAATAACAAAAATATGTACATAGAGAGACGTAGTTATGCATCCCCCTGCCCCTACTTGCTTAGACTAAGAGTCGGGAATGCCTTCGTCAGCGTCTAGACGCGGCCGCACCGGTGCGAGCCTTATCAGCGCCGAGTCGGCATTCTCGCAGCCGGACCACCGGCCTAGTTGTAAGTCTGCCTTTGGGCTCTAGTTTTAAGTTTTGATCATTATATTCCTTGCCTCAGAATCGGCAACACTACTCTACTTACAGTTTTATTTTAGTTTTTAAAAAACATATTAAGTGCTCCCGAAATTTAACTGGCGCAGCCGGTAGGATAACTGGCTAAACTAGTGCGGTTATATACGCTTGAAGACGAGCTTCCGCGTTAGTACGGCAAAGTGCGGTTTGCCTATATAGGTAAAGTGCCGAACAGTTATCCCACGAACCAAATAAATAAGTTGAAGAGAACGGGACACCGGTATGGAAGCGGTCGGCTGGTGAGTACAACTTTTCGCCATCCTTGCCAATTCCCTACCCTCCAAGAAAATTGTTATTATCGAAATAAGTCTTCTTTTGATATAACGTGACCTAGGTGACTAGATATATAACTCTATTTAGTGTGCCTCTTACTTTAAGTTTTTACTTTAAAATTAAAAATTTTAATCTCAAAATCGATTAAATTTTTAAGTGAATTAGTGTAATTAACAAAGAAATATACAATTCTATTTCTTATACTCTAAAAATAAGTAAAAAATTTAAATTTTAATTTCAAAATCAATTAAATTTTTAAATATTAAATAAGTGTTAATTTAGGTTAGTTAATAACGTACGTATTTTAATTTTAATAAGCCTATTGTAATTGTCTCGTGTTTTTTCATACCTGTGTACTACATATCTATACAATGGAACAAATAACTGCAATCCCCCGCGAAATTTTAAACCTTATCCCTATTTTTGGTGGGGATAAGACCCATTTAAATTTATATATCAGAAAAAGCGAGTATGTAATAAACAGGTACAGAGGAGACGCTGCACAAAATCTATATGTATTCCAATCAGTAACTAGCCGATTAAATGATAAGGCAGCGGCTCTACTTTCGGAAAGGGAGGACATAGAGTCGTGGAGCCAATTAAAAGAACTTCTAAAACAACACTTCGGAGACCCACGTAGTGAACAATGTATTGCAATAGAACTAGAATCAATAAAAATCAAATCCAACGAAAGTTATCTAGAATTCTGCAACCGTATCCAGAGCGTCCGTTCATTACTGATGTCTAAAGTAAACATGTTAAGCGACGTAGAACTCAAACGGGCTAAAGCAATTATATACAATAATACATCACTCAACGTTTTTCTGTATAATTTACCAGAGGACATGGTAAGAATAGTCAGACTTAAATCACCCGCGACCCTAGAAGACGCCCTTAGCGTAGTTTTAGAAGAGGTAAACTTTTCCGATCAATATAATATGCGTAGGCGAATTTACGACGCCCGTAATAGTAACCATAGCCATAATGCCACATTTAAACAAACCACGCAACAAACCCCTCCTCAAGGATTTAAATTTGGGATTAACCCAAACCAGCCCTCATTTAAACCAACATCATTAATACCAAACGCCACACCAAAAATTTTTGGAAATCAACAGACATTAACTAGGCCGCAGGCCCCAATACAACCACTAGGTTACCGCCCTCAATTCGGTTACCGCCCTCAACTCGGTTACCAACCTCAACTCGGTTACCGCCCACAGTTTGGCACTGGACAGCAGCCAACGGGCTACAGGCCCAATTTTACCCAACAACCCGTTCAAGGGATGACACAACAGCAGCCGATGGGCTACAGACCCAATTTACCCCAAATCAACCCTCCGCATCTACAAGCGTCCGATGCGACAATGAGGACAGCACTGAAACCGCGAGAAGGATTCAAGGTGAACGAGATCTACGACACGACAGGCTACGAAGACCTCTACGGCTACAACCCCGACATGTACGAGGTAGCTGAAGACGCGTACGAAACTGAAGCTGAAGCATATACAGACATGCCACAAATGGAAACCCTTCAGGAATCCCTGGAAAATTTTCATACACCGGCCTCTACGGAACAGAGACCATAGAACTGAATTGCGACCCCACCTTGAAACTACCCCATATTTATATACCTGAAATAGACGCAAAACTGATGATAGACACCGGGAGTACGCGCTCGTTCATAAGCCCCCGAAAAGCTTACGAGTTTTTCTATTACCACCTCCGGCATGAACCCTTCCAAGTAGTTAGCACGCACGCATCAAGCAACCACAGCGAGGTCATAGAAATTCCGCTTTTACCGACTTTCCAAAGCAACGAGTACCATAAATTTTACGTCTATGACGTCGACCAACGCTATGACGGATTAATAGGAAACGACCTATTAGAACAATTGCATGCAATAATAGATTTGAAAAATTCGGTTCTGAAAACAAATACTACCATTATTCCAATTATAAATAAAAATTTAAATTACGAAGTGAAAATTCAAGCCCGAACTGAAAAACGCGTGAAACTACCCATAGACCAATATTCAGGCAACGCAATACTTGACTACAGAAAATTCGGCCCTGGCGTACGTATGCCCAGCGCCTTAGTAAACTGCGTTAACGGATACGCTACCACAGTTATCCAAAACACCAAAAACGAACCAGTGATAATAACAGTGAAGCAACCCTTAAAAGTGGTTAATTACCACCCGGAAGCGAAGTATAATATTAACCTTACTACAAACAATCGCGGAATAGAAATAGAGAAAATATTAGAAGAAAACCTAAAGAAAATTAGACTAGACCACATGAATAAAGAAGAAAAAGAGAAAATCTTCAAACTCTGCAAAGAATACAAAAACATCTTCCATTGCGAACAACTACCGCTGACCTTTACAAACCAAGTTAAACATAATATACGGACTAAGAATGAAGACCCAATCTATGTAAGACCATATAGACTAGCCCCGACACAAGCCCAAGAAATAAACCGTCAAGTAACAAAAATGTTACAAGATAACGTAATTCAGGAATCTCATTCCCCTTGGAATGCCCCAGTCCACTTAGTACCCAAGAAATTAGATGCGTCAGGAGAAAGAAAATACAGAATGGTCGTTGATTACAGACGCCTTAACGAGATAACGATAGACGATAAATACCCCCTACCAAATATAAACGACTTACTTGACAAACTAGGAAAAAGTGCTTACTTCACAACAATAGATTTAGCAAGTGGCTATCACCAGATAGAAGTTGAAGAAGAAGACAGACAAAAGACTGCTTTCAGTACTCAAAACGGACATTTCGAATTTCTAAGAATGCCATTTGGCTTGAAAACAGCCCCCGCTACTTTCCAGCGAACTATGGACCATGTTCTTCGTGGACTGCAAGGGCTACATTGCATGGTGTACTTGGATGACGTCATCATCTTCTCATCCAGTCTAGAAGAACATATCCAAAAACTACGTCTAGTTTTTGACCGACTCAGACAGACCAACCTGAAAATACAGTTAGATAAATCAGAATTCTTACGAAAAGAAGTGCTATATCTTGGACACACAATTACAAGAGACGGACTAAAACCTAATAACGACAAGATAGAAGCAGTACTGAATTTTCCGATCCCAAGAACTACCACGGAAATTAAAAGTTTCCTTGGATTAGTAGGTTACTACCGACGCTTTATCCCAAACTTCGCAAAAATTACCCAGCCTCTAACAGCCTGTTTAAAAAAACGAAATAAAATTATAATTGACCAAAATTACATCGACGCTTTTAATAAATGTAAAGAGCTACTCACTCACGCACCGCTCTTACAATACCCCGACTTCGAAAAGCCATTCATTCTAACCACTGATGCTTCCAACGTAGCCCTAGGAGCCGTACTCTCTCAAGGACAAGTTGGCAGCGATAAACCAATAGCATACGCAAGTAGAACCCTGAGCGACACTGAGTCTAGATACAGTACAATAGAAAAAGAACTGTTGGCCATTATCTGGGCAACAAAACACTTCCGACCATATCTCTATGGAAAAAAATTCTATATATACACTGATCACCGACCCCTAGCATGGTTGAACTCCCTTAAGGACCCAAACAGTAAGCTCACACGCTGGAGACTACGCCTTCAAGACTTCGACTTTGAAATTATCTACAAAAACGGCAAACAGAATACAAATGCAGATGCCTTAAGCAGAATTAAGCTCAACGTCTTAGAAGAAGAAGAAGGAAACTCAATGGCAGTAAACGTAGACCAAAACAAGAAGAAACAGAAAAAGAAAATTAGAGAACTCCAAAGAAGTAACTCTTCCACAACGTCCGCTAGCTCTATCACAATATCGGATTCAGACACAGACACAGCAGAACTTCCTGAACTCTCAATTGAAAGACCAATCATTCCTTCTGCATCTGGAAGCAGCAAAACGCAGACTATCCATTCAGCAGACGACTTAGAATCAACTGGAATACCCATATTACATGAAGCTATCGACACCAAGCCGAATCAAATTCTCGTATTTTCATGGTTTAAAAATGAAACTCAAGTTAAGGATATTTCCCACAACAAACATAAAATTTTAGAAGTTTTTCTTCCCACAAACAATCCAGAATTAGTCAAAGAATTTCTCAAGGAGTACATAAGACCCAAAATAAAGTATTTTATTTATTTTGAAGAAAATCAACATCGCCGACAATTTAGTAATATAGTAATTTCCTTATTCAAGAAAGACACGATAAAACTCTACGAGTGTACAGAACGAGTAGTATACGTGGAAGATGAGAATGAGCAGAAAGAAATAGTTCTAAAATATCACCAAGGAAAGACGTGCCACAGAGGAATCAAAGAGACACTGGTAAGACTAAAAAGAAGTTACTTCTGGAACAAAATGGAAGAAACTACCTCAGCCATTATTAACTCCTGTGACGCATGCAGAAAAATGAAATACGATAGAAAACCGATTAAACCCTTCCTACAACTCACCCAGACACAGGATGCCCCTTTTCAGGAACTTTTTATGGACTTATTCACCATAGAAGGCAAATATTATCTCACCCTCATAGACGCTTTCAGCAAACTAGGACAAGCCATGGAAATTCCTAACAAATCTACCCCTGAAGTTGTGAGAGCTCTCATGAAATACTTTTCCTTCTACGGAATCCCCAAGAAAATTAGTTCAGATCCGGGAATGGAGTTTAACAACGAGTTAATGAAGGATTTCCTTAGCCTACATAAAATAGAACGTCACATAGGTACGGTTAACAACCCTAACTCAATGGGACTCATCGAGCGGTTCCATTCGACCCTTATTGAAATATATAGATTAGCTAAGTACGAACAGAAATGCACAGACGCCGCATCAATTATGACATACTCGATTATGGCATACAACCATACTATACATACAGCCACAGGGCTAACACCATTTGAAGTAGTATTTGGACACACAGACTCCGACAACCCCTTCAACGTAGAGTTTCAGAAAGTATACACCCAACAGTTAGTTAAAGACCACGAAAAGCGTACAAAATTCTTATACAAATATTTGGCGAAAAATATGGCAACAAAAAAGAATAAAGTTAGGGAAAGACGAGAAGGAGAAAAGGACAAAGAATTTCCTCACGGAGAAACGGTCTACGTAAAAGACATAAATAAAAGAAAAAGCAAAGACAAGGCGAGGTACAAAAAGGCAAAAGTAATAGGAAAAATTGAAAAGAATATTGTTCCCATCAAAGTAGAGACGGAGAAAAAGGAAACAAGTGCGCCAATAAAAAACATAAAACGTCCTCCACAGGTGGTGGTTCCTGTTGATAGCGACACCAGCGACAGTCGCACTTCATCTGCGATGTCTTAGGGAAAACCCGGGAATCTTACCAGTCAAGGAAGGACAAGCATACATTCAGCTCGATAATTGGACCATTTTAAAAACTGTCAGATTAGATAATGTGTATACAGACTTGAAAGTAGTTATAACCAAATTTTCAGAATTTCAAAATTTAATTTCCCGTAACAAAATTCTTCCCCATGATTTCGTCAGCGCACTTATGCACGCAGAGCACCTGCGAGACATAACACTAAACAAATTTCATCAACTAATTCCCCAACGTTCAAAGCGAGGGATAATTAACCCCCTAGGTTCCATGATTAAAATAATAACAGGAAATTTAGACCATGACGACGCCATTAAATATGATAAAATAATATCAGAAACAACTAAAGACCAAATAATTAACTCAAAGAAAATCATTGTTATTTCCAAAATGATAGACAGCCTTATAAACGTAACCGAATTAATCCGTCAAGATACCTTAACTCTTGACGCACGTATGAAAAATCTAGAAACTGCTCTTAAAGAAACTGTTGTTAAGGGTAATAACTTAATTATATCCTCATATATATTAAATATGTATAATTTATTCATGCACAACTTCCGCACGATATTTATTAAGTTAAGTGAAATTGAGACCGCTATAGCATTAAGTAGGAACTCGATATTACATCCGTCAATTGTAAACTCTACTGAATTATTGTATCACCTACAATTAATAGCTAGAACAGGAAACCTAGTTTATACTCCTAACGAATCGAATTTAGTTAAGATAGAAGAAACTATTTCAGTAAAATCATTTGTAAAGAAAAACCAGGTCACATTTATAATGGAGGTACCGATAACTGATAATTATACATATACCTATTATAAAATGTACACTGTTCCCATTTCCAAAGACAACCAAACCCTAGCGATAGTTCCAACCTACCCCTACCTATTGGCGAAAGGGTTGAAATACCAGCCGATTTCAACACCGTGTCGACCACTCGCCGCCGGAGACCAATTTTTATGCAACAGTGACAACAGGGCCTTAAACAATGGGCCTACCTGCGAGGAGCAACTCCTCCGATACGACGGCGACCTCAGCTGCTGTAAGCAGCACCCTGTCTACGTGGAAGATGTAAAACTCCAGAAGATCAACTATGACAGTTGGATACTCTTTACCAGAAAAGAGACAATACTTACCAAAATATGCACCGAAGACACTTACAAATATCCGGTGCACGGAACATACGTCATTACCCTTGACGAGCCATGTGACCTCGAGATCAACGGGATGAAGCTGTATCACCACCAGATCTACACAGAGACAGACGCTGTGACTCCGTTACCCGTTATCAGCCTTCCAGCATTCCAGACGAATACAAATTTATCAAGTGCACCTACACTTAACATACGCGATACAAACCTCGACGACCTTAAGTATTTGTCATTTGTGTTAAAAAACAGTGAAGTGTTTGAACCCAAAAGAGAAATGGACTCTAATAGTGTTTTAGTTTACGCCATTTCCGGCTTTCTAGTATTAAGCATATGTGTAAGTCTTTTATATGTTTTTCGCAAAAATTTAATTCATGTTTTACGAAATTACCGGAAAAGTTCTCCAATCGAACATTCCGATAATTTCTCTCTTAGGGATGGAGGAGTTATGCATCCCCCTGCCCCTACTTGCTTAGACTAAGAGTCGGGAATGCCTTCGTCAGCGTCTAGACGCGGCCGCACCGGTGCGAGCCTTATCAGCGCCGAGTCGGCATTCTCGCAGCCGGACCACCGGCCTAGTTGTAAGTCTGCCTTTGGGCTCTAGTTTTAAGTTTTGATCATTATATTCCTTGCCTCAGAATCGGCAACACTACTCTACTTACAGTTTTATTTTAGTTTTTAAAAAACATATTAAGTGCTCCCGAAATTTAACTACGTACTAGAGACTATAGCGAGAATAATAATTATCACTGTTGCGATTGCATTTGTTTGTGACTACGGTAAATTGTGTGCTGCACCTAATTTATTCGGTACATTTTTAGGTTTTCACACCATTTCTCTCTATTTGATCGAAGCTAAATACATTGTTTTTTTTTACCGAACTTAGTAAACAAAATAATAATACTATCAACATTAAAATTAGACTTTAAACTTTTTCAAAAATGGCCTAAAATTCTTCACACTATAAAATTCGAAAGTTTGGATGGATGTTTGTGACTCAATTACGCCAGAACGGCTGACCGGATCTAGATGAAACTTGGCACAGGGATAAATTATAGTCTGGAATAGCACAAATTATACTTTTAACAGCGGGTGAAACCGCGAAGCGCAGCTAGTTACCTGTATCTTTATTATGGACCTGTATTGTTTTCTTTTTTATTTCGCCTTAGTTAACTAAATATGAAATACCCAATCTGTTACAATTCTCATAAAATACGACCAGGTAGATGAACCGATCAAATTCTGTACCTTTTAATAATATGCCCTTGAGATAAATTTCACATACCTACGATACTATTATAATATGTGAATTTATAGGTAAAATTATGAGAGGCGAGGGGCAATTCTTTATTGTAATTATTTATCTTCACCCAAATAGCCGATTAATAGTATTTTTACAAGCCGCATTGAATAAACCAGGGAGAATGATAACAAAACATTCCGGTTCCCACTGCAGGTCTCATTTGGAACTTGGGAAACGCTATGTAACTGGTGTGTTTCCAAAAAACCCGACGTTGTGTTACTTCAACTTTTTCCTTGATACGCCCAACACACGTAGGAAGGTATAACAAATCTCGTAAACACAATGAAACTTTTATGCGAAATCATTGAATGAGGAATTATTATTTTTCTAACCTAACAAAAGCTCTCCGTCACTTAAGACGTAATAAATTAATAAAGTGTGTCGAAATCTGCCTTCTTTGTAGATCTGCGTCCTAAATTACGAGGTCTCATTTGGAGAGTCCATGCAACGGCCTTCGCGTCAAGGTTGTATCTGACCCTGAAGACCTCCAAAAGTAATCAACAGGACCCCAAATCTGGTGGTACTTAAACAGGGCGATTTAAGGAAGTCTCAGCTGTTTATAAGGATAAAATCCCGGCATTCAAGATATTTTTATGGAAGAATTGTCGTCAAATTATGATTTTATTGCGGTTAACGTTTTTCTTTGGAAGGTCGTTTATATTTTGTCGGTTCCGTTCGATAAAAAGCTAAACAATTAAGCACCCTCAGTTTGCCCTTAAAAATTGCAGTGTCATCACGAGTTCTGAACTTCAGAAGTCCTAAACCTTCCGCGACACTATACTGCGCTCGTCATCATCCCTTTAAGTAATATCAATTGGTGCAAGACTTTCGAACCAAAACAAAAAAAATTAAGCTGCTGCTAGGAGATAGAATAATTAGTACAAGTTTGGTAAGTACGAGTACTTCACTAGGTAAACTCTTCAAAAAGATTTTACCAAACTTTTTATAACTTTTGAGGGAGCGGGTTCGAACTCAGCCGACGGCACGCAACAAATTGTTCATTTTGTTAACATATGTGCATATTGTATGTCATCTGCTACATGACTGGAGCCCGGTGTATGGCGACAGGGTCATCCCCTGTCACATTTGGGACTGAATATCGTCCGGCCAAATGTGGGTGTTGTATTACACCTCTGCCAGCCCCCTCGGGGGAAAAGCGTGACGATATGCTTTTATGACTCACTTACCTATGATAAAGAGGTGTTGTACGTATAATAATTACTTAGTTTTTTTTAATAAATTGCCGCTTAATGACTATTGGTTAGACTAACAGAAAATTGGATAGAATAAGCAAAACATCTGAGTCATCGTTGCGACAGAGGGTGTCATGAGAAATGCTAATGGAGTATCGGTTGAAATTGTTCACCGGATGCCGGGACTTCGGCAGATGTCCGATTATATGCATATTAGAGCGAATGCAGTCGACATGCAGTCAATTTTCTTTTTGGATGCGTCGCGGTACGGAAACGGCACGTCTGATCGGGCGGGCGAGGCGACGACGCGGCCGTCGCCGCCGGTCGTGCTCGAGTATTCGGAGCTCAGCTCCTCCGCCGCACATTCGATGCGAGACCGCCGAGCGCAAAGCACGCCGCGTTCGCCCTCGACAGCGAAACTTTGTACGCTCCGTCACAGTTACGACGCGAAACAAATTGTGTTTTTGACATATCTCCCGAGCGAATACCGCCGATAACTTTCATTTCGCGACGAACAGTTTTGGTTTTGTGTTGTTTATTTTGTTTTTTGTGTCCGCACATTGGAGGTGATCGGTTTATTTTCAATTCTGCCGCCTGTTTACGGTGAGTACGTGTTGAATTTTGATATGTTTATGTAGGTTCGTCCAGCTGATATGCGCTGCGGCTGGAGATCGCGCCGTGAACTGCATTTTGTGACGAAGGTCGTTCAGCTCGCGCGCCGCACTCGCATCGGTTTCTATGCCGATTGGTTTTGGGTCAAAGTAGTTCGTTTATCAGCTCATTGTTATTACCTGCATCATAATTAGCCACCGCGTCCTTAATTGATTTTTCCAGTCGTATCGTTAGCATCAGTTACATCATTTTAAACAATACCATTAGTTCGCATTATCAATGACAAATTAGCAAATTCTCATACGCATTTGCTAACACAAACCTAGCTATAAGGCTATTGAATTTAAGTAAACAATAATTACTTTCTTAATTAATTTCTAATTTAAGTGACTTATAAAGAATATTTTGATTCAAATTTAATTACTAGTATCATTGTACTACGTGAAGGCCACTTAACTGTTTAACAAACTTGCTTCTAAACTAATTTATCAACCAATTCTTCCCTAAAATGTAACTTATCTACGGAAAAATACAGCAACATCGTCTACGTCTTATTTCCTTGAAACAACAAAAATCAATTACTCAATAAATCATCGAACTTGCAATAATCGCCTTCCGATAGCGTGCGTTGATGTCTTTTCAACGAAGAAAAAGGTTAATCCTATAAAGCCGCTACGCTATTGCCAAATAATTATCGCCTAGCAATAAAAGCAGTAAGTCGTGTTTTTTCCACCGAAATATCGGCTTCGTAAACAATCAACGTCCGCATTGAGCATAATCAAAACAAACAAACACCATTGTAACTTATTAGACTAACTAAATACTGTTGAACCGTGTTATCTTTTGCTTGACACTTGTCACAATTTTGTAGTTGCCTTTCGTAATGTCACTTCACTTTCCTTGAAACTGTTTGATCGCCATAATCTGCTCATGTTCATTCACTACTTGCTTATAGATAACATTCTCAGCTACTTTCACATCTATCAATATTTGCTTTTTAATATTGAACTTGTTTTAAGCTTATTATGCATTAAATATAAATTCGTTTTAGCTGATAGAATATTTATGTTTTGTAGTTTATAGTTTACTAATAATTATTTTAGAAAAAATCTTATTAAACAGACACTATTTCTTTCGAGAATTCAATAATATAGGTACGGCAGCGTCCGTAATATCAAAAAAAAAATTAGTAAGCGTAATCATGACTCTCATTCATAGTAAATTAGTACTTTGAGTATTCCTTATTCATTTTAAATACGTGATCTCCATATTTAAAAAAGTTATCTGACTATCTATCAATAGCAATCAAGCTTTACGACTTGCTACGAGTACACGGTTATTTATAAAATATTTAAGTCAAATAAATATTGCACAAATTAACTTATTTTATTTTACGAATAACTAAACGAATTATCAATGTTAAAGAGCTAAAAGTTTATTTAGTAATTTTTTCAACACGTGCGATCAACCTGTCACCGTACTTAATACAAACTATCAAATGTTTACACTTTATCAGATAACCGCGTCACATCGAAGTATTTGTGTTTTACACGACTGTGCAAGAAAGAGGTTTATATTTTTCGAGGATATGTATGTAAGCATGTATGTATGTTTGTGGGTTTGTGTGTATGAGATCTCTTTGTGACGCCCTACAGTCTGAACAGCCTGATGGATTTCAACATGTGAGGTGTCATTTGAATTGTCTTAATAGTGGAAGTGACATAGGGTCCAACATTTTCCAGCCGAGTTTTTTTTTGATTTTTCTTTTAATAATGTTACTTGTTCTTTATCTTAAAAAAATTAGGTATTCAAAAAATTGTTTGTTTGGGACACTAAATTGTTTAATCATGAATTGCTTTCGGAATTCACGTGTTTCTTATCAAAATCAGACATTCAACACAAGCACTTTATCAGATAACAAAATTGTATCGTGGAACTTTAATATTACCTGTACACATACGTACCATCCCTACTTAGTTGACATTCCACCAACTCGTACTAAACGGTTTGCCTCCACCTTCCTAATACGAACCGCTAGGGTGTGGAACACCTTGCCATCGTCTGTATTCCCGACTAACTATAACCTGGGTATCTTCAAGGCTAGAGTGAATAAGTACCTTCTAGGTCGTCGTGCTCCATCTTAGACCACACTGTCGCTTAACATCAGGCGAGTTGGTGGTCAAACGTCGACCTATTCTAGATAAAAAAAAAAAAACCCGTAGTCCCTATTATTATTATTTTTTTTTTTTTTGTGGAGCATTTTGAAACCTTTTCTTGGAGTACTCTGGAAACAACCCGTCCGTGGGTACCTGTAATGTAATTTTTCGGAACTCACAAGGCTATCTGTCCTAGATCAATATTATATTTAGACATAATAACCAAATTTCAGATCTGTCGTTAATAACGTTCACGAGCTAGAAGCCCGTGATATTCGGACAGACAGACTGTGGAGTAAGAATAATGCCTATATCGCTCTTTGGAATCCTATAAAAACGCTTCGTCAAATTGACTTTTTTTTCGACACTACGAATGTAATGAGTTAAGTTTTTATTACTCATTAAAATACTCTTAAGAAAACTTAGACACGTGATAATAACAACAATTAAGATACAATTATTATCACAAATATAGGAAGCTATTGCATTGTGTTTGCCAAATATTATTCACGAAAAATTTTGCACACATCTTTCAAATTATAATTGCAACACCAGTGTATCAATTTCCCCCACAATTTGTATACGATTAGGTGACGGACAGTAATTAAGTGTTCATCTAACATCTACCTATGTTCTTTTGTGCGGTTAACTCGTCTCGCTGTTCATGACACTTCGATGGTTTTATACAAGAAACTCGTAAGACATTGCTCAGGCTCTATTCACCGTAAATAGGTATGTTACAGAAAAAGATGTAAACAAAGTTATGTAAACAAGGTAATTACTAGTTACTAGGTTCCTTGGTACCTATTTATATATATTTAGAATATTTAGTTACAAGACAAGAAGACTCATATAAATTTAGTGTAATCACAACCAGTATAAGAATATTATATTATAGAAATACTAGTTGCGCCCAGCGGTCTTACACGCGGCTTAAAAGTATAGGATACCAAACTATTCAGACCCGCGGGGTCCCAACAATCTCTAGCAAATTTTTTATAACAAATCTCTAATTTCTACCAAAGGATCACCAGGACTTATCAAGATTCCCTGAAAATTTCATTAAATCGCTCCAGCCGTTTTTGAGTACATAGGGAACACACATCCCCCTTAGCAATAATAAACGTTTATAGCCTCGGAATAGTTTTAAATAATACTCGGAATAATACAGTGTTTTGTCTTTTTCGATAGAGTTCTAAAATTTAAAAGAAAGAAAACTCCCAGACAATACAAAGTTTATTGCAACGATAAGATACTCGTACTTACCCCATTTTATAGATAAGTACAGATTAGTTACATGTAACGTAAGTATAACTTTCTGTTTGGTTTACCAAGTCCTTGCAACAAAGTGCCGAGAACCAGTTCCTCAGGCGATTGATCTTTCCTCACGTGTGACATTTCACAGCTTATCGACTAGGTTTTATTTTATAGAAATCGTTCACCGGGACTTATGTAGTTCAGTACCTATACATATATCTATTTCTACTACTAGTTACACTGTGAGCCGAAGACGTCGCGGCCTGTGGAAGAGAACAGCTTGGTAGACGCCGGACATACAAAGCTTAAGCATTTATTAGACTCTATATTATATAATATCATTATATCATATATTAAGCTCGTTGACGCTTGCTCGGTCGAAAATTAATGTACCTATGTAAATGTACGTTTGTTCCCTGATTCCACAGTGACACTCTTTAACTGATTCCACAGACACACATTGATGAGATGATCGATGGACATTTTCAGGCAATCTTTAATTTAGCCTAGCGAATGATTATAAAGTTTGCCGGTTTTGACTAACTTGCCGATTATTTCATAGCGCAGAATTTCCATACAATAATTTTATTAAACAACTGAAACTGGTTTGAAGGAATGCAAAAAAATTTGAAATTCTGGACGATTTCCTCAATTGTCAAAACACGATATGCTTCAGGGTGTTTAAGTTTAACTTAATAATTATTTATGTACAGCAGATAAGAATATGATTTCACAAATTGCTACAAACCTATTAAAACCAAACGACGCGATCATAAAAGAGTTCCTTTTTTCCTTTCGTAGTACCCTAAAAATAATTATAGGTTATTGAAGAGCACAGGTGGAAGAAACCTTCTATTATTCTATGTTTTTGCCTATTAGATACTGCAACATGTTGTATCAAGCCATATAATTTGCTTATTTTTTATCACAATACCTACATAATAGACAATGCAGTTTGTATGTAAACGTGTGCGAGTCGGTCGCGTTGAGTTACAGAAACTGGCAGATAAATGCGAACACGATCATTGTTCCGCGGCTACAATACCTCTACTACGAATAGCTTTAATCCGTATTTACATTCGTAGTACAGTTTTCAAATGTATGTTCAATGTCTCTTGAAATGGTTTCCAAATACCGTGCAGAATATTTTGATTATAATTCAACGTTCTGGAATATTCCGGAATAAGAATTGCTTAGCTGCCGCGATGTTACTTGCGGTTAAAAAGTAGCCTATATAATTATGTTAAGCCAGGGCATAAGCAACAAACAAACAAACACACACACAAACAAACTTTCGCATTCATAATACTAGCTGCGTCCCGTGGTTTCACCCGCGGTTAAAAAGTTAATCCTATGTCCTATTCCCGACTATAATCAATCTCTGTTCCAAATCTAGATCCGTTCAGCTGTTCTAGCGCAATTTAGTCACTAGCATCCATCAAAACTTTTTGCATTCATAATATTAGTTTGATAAAAAGATATGTCATTTATATCGCGCATAGTAATCTGAAGACTAATTGAGAGAATTAAACTGGTTTCGGTTTACTCCTTTATAGTTTTCCCCAAACAGCAATAGAGCTATTCAAATAATACAAATCAATACAACATCAGAGCTAAACCAGAAGCACTCCGACGTCTGTAAACAAAGCCAAGATAACTAGTTCTGTTTCCGTCTATCAACCTGATCCATGTTGGTATAGAGATGTAGTGAGATTACTCACTAGATTGATGCACCACAACATCGCATTTCAAGATGTTTTATCGGACGGGGAATTTATCATTGCGCTTATCTCCGATAAAGGTCGCGTTTTTATAAACTAACTAACCATAGTGGGTACTAGGCAGTAGTTATAGTTTTCAATTTTGATCAATGGAAATAAAAATATTTCTTTACTAAAAATATAGATTTATGTATTAATTAAACCAAAATCGACCATGGGTTGTGGTGCAAAATGTTTTATCATCTTAAAGGTGATCTTAAGTGCAGTTAGATGTCACATTCGATCATCATCGCGCATTTCGTTAACACTTTCGCGGCCAACGTTTTTTGTTAAATGTTATGGCACAGAATAGCAACTTTTTTCAAACTCACTATCACGTCGATGGCATTTAGACGAGGCATTAAAAACTCACAAACTTTTTGGCACTGAATGACTTAACCAAATAAGCTTTTAGGTACTTCATAGTATGAAAGTATTAAAGCTGAACTCGTTAAAGATTTAAAACAAACATTGTTTCGCAATAAAAGTAAAGCAAGGTCAAGTCTGTCTTCACTGACATTGGGGGCCCGAGGCGATCGGGCGAAATCAGTGAACACCTGTCGACGCCGCCACTCGGCAGCGGCACACAAACCGACCCAATGATCAATGATCTTCAACTTTTATTCCAATTACACGCGGTGAAATTTACGAATAAGTACGACTTAATTAGAGAAAACCGCTTGACTATCGATCGGTGAGATGAGAAGCACATTTTAAAATTACTAACTCTTTCCACATTTGCTGAACCTTATGGAAATGAATGAAAAAGCGATGATGGCCTAGTTGAAGAAGGCCTGCCTCTCAAGCCAGAGGGAGAGGGTTCGAACCCAGCCGACGGAACGCACCAATTTGTACATTGTATGAACATATGTGCGCATTGAATGTCATCTGCTGTAATGTACATGACTGGAGCCCGGTGTATGGCGACAGGCTCGCCCCCTTTCACATTTGAGACTGAATATCGTCTGGCGAAGTGTGGGTGTTGTATTACACCTCTGCCAGCTCCTTCGGGGGAAAGGCGTGACGATATGTATGTATGGAAATAAGTATTCTACTGAAATACCCCTTAAAATACAAAGAAAGGAAATTCAAGAGACAATGCTTTACATGTTTTTTGTACCTCTGAATCTTTTGACAAAAAATATCTTTTGAAGCTGAAAAGTAATTCCGGTTCAAATGAGGCGTTTTTATAATTAGGTATGTCTTTTAGTACCTATCGTGCGAGGAGATCTCGTAAACCGATATAACATCAAAGCATTCATGAAAGCTGTGCGCCTCGGGATTCGATTCAGAAGAAAATATACTTTCCTCAATCAATTTACTCGCAAAGGGTACCCTATAAATACAATAAATACGACACTGTCATCGGCAAGCCGATTTAGAATAAACTCGCATCCGGACTGAAGACAGCCGAGTTACTTATATAGATTGATGTGCTGTTCCTGTTCTGCTATTTTGATCGCAACTTGAGAGTTTTTACGTTGGTGCTCAATCATGCGAACAGCCATAGAGCAGCGTTTTCCCGCGGCGGAGCAGGTCGCTCCCGTGCCCACTCCCACGGCTCACCTTCCGTCTTCACCTCGTGAACATACAATAGATACGTTACTGCTTAAGTTTTTCTCTACCTTTGTTATGCGCCGAGCATTCCTGGAAGTGAAACTTGTATTTTTCTCAACTTTACTTGAATCGACATTGCTTCCGCGTATCGATTTTTTTGCATTCACTCATCAGTCCTTCGAGACAGGCGCCGACCTGATCCAATTCGTATATGGAACACGATGATTATCGCTTTATTTGGGAGTAAGCGATGCGTAAAAATGACGACTCATCGGGAGTTCTTTTCTAGTTGAGCTGTCCGTCCTCGTTTTAATTGGCTGTTGTGTTGATTGAGGCAATGGCTTCGTGTATCTCATGTTGTGGTAATCGTTGCACCAACTGGTATAATTTGTGGCTATGATGCGTGCATCTTCATAGGGTTTGTTGTCACGTAAAAAAACCGCCGAGCTTGGGAACTGTGTCATATGTTGCTGGTAAGGGTGACAACAGACTGAGATTTGTTTACACTTTTCCCATTTTAAAACACACAGTAACACTTGACATCACTTTGCGGATTCTTTTGGCCTTCGTAGTTTCGCACACACGGAAACTTCGTACAGCGTTGGCTGAATATTGAATACTTACTTATAAACTGCAGATGACTTGCTAGCGTCTGCGCTCGTCGATTTTAATTATAGCTATCGCATTGCTGTATCGTGCTCGTTCGCGGTGCCATACCGTGAAGACGGGGTTTCGACCTTACGCGAACAAAGATTACCGTTGCTTACCGTCATTTTTTTTCTTTATTTCATTCTGCGAAGTGGTGTAACGGTGTTGTGTCCATTTGTTTTGGTTCACCATCGCACCAGCCCACGAGGCCGCCCGGCGGGTTGCGTTACTCGAACTTATGTATGCACATGCGTACCTACCTCTTATATCACAACTCGTTACTTTTGCTCGTCTGATGCAAACAAACGTTTACCAACTGCATGAATTTGAATATTTTGTACACGAATTTCAATTCATTTCGCAAGAAGTACTTACAACAAGCTACGAGACAAAATATAAACTTTGTCTTCTCACTAAAATTTCGCTTGACCTGTAAAGCGTACGCAGTCAATGGCTAAATTAATTGTCTTTTTCTAGTTCACTCATTTCACCAGACACCATTTGTGTCGTGATTTAGTTATGCGAATAATGCAAGGCCGTGAGAAGAGTGGTTGCGATGCGTGAGGGATTCGCCGACACAAGTGAAATGTGACCTGACTACTGACTCTTGTGGGTCTAGTCTCTTAAACCAAAGAGCATTTGAACAAGTTCTGAAGTTTAGTATATCGGTATAATCTCGGCGCCATCCCATGCTACTGAATATCGATCTAACTACTTACTCTAGTTACGGTAGCGTGCTTATGCTTAATTGGAACTCACTTGAATACCGATGACATTCTCCGCGAATCACGGTGCCCTTCTACGGGCTCTTACTTTTTTCATTTATAGTGTAACCGCGGCATTAATTAACTTCTTGTGATTAACAACAACGTCGCATTCTTGTAGTTTACAAGAACTCGTAATTCTGTACTTCCCATAAAGTAATCACTTCATTGAAAATCAATACAAAACAGCTTGATCATGATCAATCAAGGCCTATGTGTTCATTTGTGATTAATTTACAAATCAAATGGACAATGGACAGATCGAATAATCCGCGAGTCAAGTTCAATATTTAATTAATACTAACGAAGGTTATCAGTTAATTACGATGACATTAATATGTGTTGGCTGATAAGTCGACAGCACGCTGTATTAACTACGTTTCTTGTTCAAGTATTGCATAACTATGAACCTCTACAACTTTGTTTATCTGGCTTATAACCAAAGGATAAAACAATTAACATTAATAAAAGAAAAACAAAAAACCGGGCTGCAAAATATTGTACCCTATGTCATTTCCACTATCAAGACGATTCAAATGACACCTCACATGTCAGAATCCATCAAGCTGTTTAGGCTGTGGGGCGTGCCAAAGAAACTTTATACATTTATACTTTACTTACTTTATACTTTATACATACATACAAACATATACTCGAAAAACATAACCCGCCTTCTTGCGCAGTCGGGTAAGAAACAACTTTGTTGGAAATTTCAGTCCATTTATCGATGTTCTGGTTGTATCTATTACAGACAGGAATGCAAAAGCGATACTAAGGGACAAAACACGACACATGAACCGAACAGCCCGCAACGAAAGTGACAACGTAGTACCACGAAAGTGACTCTCTTGATTTATTTACGTTTAGAAATAGAACACTTCTAAACTCGTGTCCACTCTACATCTATGGCCGGCTCAGCTATTTATATCGCTCCAGGCAAAGATCTGTCTCCTTTTACAGCAAACTAGAATGCACTAATGCAACCCCGCGTCCTGCATTGAGCCGTCATTTTATTTGATTCTCTTCCTTTATTTGCAATTATTTGCTCTCCGCTTCTCGTTTAAAACGAGCTTGCGTACATTCAAGTGGTTTTTATGCACGGGGTCAATGAACCTTTTAAAGGGCCTTTGTTGAGTAAACAATGCCACATGAGATTTTGGGGCTTAAGTGTATTTGCGGTCAGAGTTTACTGTAACAATTTTTGTCGTGTCCGGTTCCTTTTCGTGTGCATCTATGGTATGAGAATCACACGTCCTGGGCCATCGTCCGACGGCTAATAGAAACAGGATATCGAATTTTGCCGCTACGACCAGACAAGCTCCAACTCACTAAACGGGGCATTTGAGTACAAGTCAGGCTCAAACAATAACCACGTAAATAGAGCAGTTGGTACTCAGCTCAGATCGATGATTGGGTCTCGGAGCGGGTGAGAGCCCCAAATTGATATGTGCCTAATACAATCGGATGTCGCACTCAATGTGATGGAAGGGACGAACGTATCCCATAAAGGAATCACAGAAACGAATCTCGATACAGACTCCCATACTCTCAATTCGATTATGCAAGAAGCAACAAATATTTTAAATGACGAAATCTGTACTAAAGTGAAGAATGTTGATTACGTCACCGCCTACAAGTGCACGATAAAAGTAAAACCGAGCGAGTGGAGTCTCAATTATCAAAACTACCAAGAGAGAAATGGAATGCCTCATGTATTGAGTTAATTTCGATTTCCTTTTATAGAAAGTAAGTCTGTTTTATCGGCAGGCTTGCTGGCCAAAAGCGGCAGCAGCAGGAACCTGTTGTTTTTGAGGTGTCCAATGGAATATAGCTTTGGGGACCACTAGTAGGAACTTGATTTTACGACTGCGTTTTGACTGTTTAATTAAGTTAACGATCGGTCGCGCAAAACGAAGGAATAGACAAAGTGTGACAGGGACAGGACAGTAGAGTATTTATGCTACTACAATACTTACTCAAAGTAGTATATTTAGGGTAAGTGGCACTAACTAATTTTTATTTTATTTTATTTGTTTGACAGAATCCACAGCCCTATTATTAAAAATTATTTATTTATTTCATATTTTTAAGAAATATGATATATATAAATATCATATTTATAAGGCCAATTATGGATTTTTACATTATACAGGGTTATAGGTAATTCACCAAAAACCTTTTAGGGATACATAGCACTCATCAATATGAACAACTTTTACTTTGAAGCCATTCCTGAAATCGCGAAAAAAAAACCAGCTCTTCCATACAAAAAGTTCATTGGCCTGAGACAAGATGTATGAAACAGCTGTTTTTTTTTAACGTTTTCAGCGTTAACTTTAAAATATAAGTTGTTCACATTGATGAGTAGGTACAATGAACCCTTAGGAAGTTTTTGGTTAGTTACCTATAACCCTGTATGAGTAAGTCATTCTTTTTGGTGTAGTATTTCTACTAAGGCTGAGTTGCACCAACTAACTTTAACAATAACCAAATCTTAACCGCCTAAAAATCTCTGATTTACCCGAGATTTTACGTCTGGCTTTGGTTTTACGATAACCAAAGCTTAAAATTAACATAACGAGCTGTTGTTACTTTTAGGTTCTAAAAAATAATAGTAAACTACAGATTTTCGGCCACTTCGGGCCAGTTAAAGTTAGTTGGAGCAACTCAGCCTTAGTAGAAATACTACACCAAAAAGAATGACTTGAACCCAACCCACTAACTACTACGACACTACGAGCGAGCGATTAAATAGCTAAATTAACTGGAGTTTTAACGCTTAATTAAAATAAACGCGGAAATTCTATGCTACAATGCTAATAAAGCTGTATTATTCCTAAATTTTATGTTTTAATCGTCTCATTAAAGATGATCGTGGATATATTTCACTCTCGGTCCTATTTTGGTTCGATCTTAGCGACTTCAGCGAAATTCGTAAGCCTAAGGAAACCTTTCGAATGATATGCAATTTCTGGGCAAGTTACTAATACGGTCGTTTATTATGTTGATTTACTACTGCAGGGAAGTTTATTATTAACATGGCTAATTCAATCCACGAGATAGATATTAAACCTATTTTGATATTTTTGTTAACGCCTTCTTTACTGTGACATCAAATAACTGTTTTATTGCGAACCATAAAGTTAACGATTTAATCCGGAACGGACAGTTTTTGTGGTTTTAATAACTACGGGTTTTCTTTAAAATTCTATTATCTTTATTCTTAGATAATCCCACTAATATTATGAATGCGAATGGAATGAAACTTTGGATGGATGTATGGATGTTTGTTACTCAATCACACCAGTACGGCTGAACGGATTTAGGTGAAATTAGGCACAAAGATATATTATAGTTTAGAAGCATAAAACATACTTTTTGACCACGGTGCACTACAGTAAATAACAAAATCTACTAAGAGTTATTATGAATCTCACCAATTGAGTTTTGGCGCTTTTATTTAATTATTAGTCTACGGCACGATATCGTTAGCCATGTTAGAGGCCTCCGGGCGGCCTAGAACCTCTGACATCAGGGCTAGCTACTCGGCATATACATTGTATACAATCTTGCTTGCTTACGTCACGATGAAAAGTTAAACTCATAAATTAAAGTTAGGTGCATTTGAAGAAAAAAGTTGTAAATAACAGTCTGAGTAAAAAGGACAATTAACAAACTGAACCAATTTTCCGTAAAATTCCGTTCACTTCCCCTCTGTTTAGAATAGATCTCTATGCGTAGGTATAGCCACTTTTGCCCGCTACCTTTTCAACCGTAGCCTCATGTAGTTAAAGTCGAAACGTACCTACAATTTTCAGTACTACCTGCATCGAAATGTGGCCACTGCGTGTGCATGCTCCCTAGGGGGCAATATCTCATTTTCCCCTCTACCTCAGTAATGGCCAACGGGCGAGAGCATCTGAGGTGAATACACAGTAATTGTGACTTCAAACACTACGGAAAACATTCCTGAATACAACCCTCACCCTCCCTTGTTCTACTCCTGTCCTGTGGGGTCTATTTTCCTGTAATAAACAAGCATTATGGTTTTCACCCGGCTTCCCAAAAGGAAGGTAATGTTTTTCGAAAGCATGTAAGTAGGTATATTGGTGTTGATTTTTAACAAATACATTTGTCTTTGTAATTACTTACTTACATATGTAGTAAGGTAACAAATACGTTGTGGTACAAAATGGTAAAAAATGTGTTTTACAAATTATGTTATTGTTCCTTCCTTTTGCGGTTTTAATTGGCTTGCTATTCACAATGCAAAGTCATTGTTGTAAAGCACTAGAGCGACACTTTTAAACAATAGTAAAATCAATTGCCACTAGAAAGCGGCGTTTAAACACTACGGAACGATAGTCAATTAAGACAAAATGCAAAAGTTTGTTTAAATAAAATTCAAACACAAAACTGGCGCTGAAATTGCACGATAGCTAACGAATTGCAAATATCCGGTGCTCATTGTATGACAACAGATTAGGAACGAGCTTCAATGCCAATACGCATCGCATTTCGTTACTAGAAACGTAGAAACCGATAGTTTGGTTTTCAGTATCGGTAACAATGATTCATAATTGTTAATCAGTAAAATCCAACACAGTTATAAATCCCGCATCCTACATAGAAGAAACCGTGTTTCGGGATATAGTCCGGTGTAACCGTTCCGAAGACGGGTCTGAGCAGTAGCGCACATGTAGCGCCTCACTCAACTGCTGTCTTTGTACTTCTTCAATCTACAAAACTTCAAGGCTAGAGTGAATAAGTACCTTATAGGTCGTCGTGCTCCATCTTAGACCACAACGTCGCTTAACATCAGGCGAGTTAGTGGTCAAACGCCGACCTATTCTACGAGTAGGTACATATAAAAAAAAACCATGGTAGTTCTGATAAAACATTTGTCGTCCACTATAGCTACGCTTCTGATGAAGATACATAACCATTTTAATCCTATATCGCTAATAAGTATACGAAGTCGATTGAAAAAAGTAATATTTAGCTTTACAAAACTATTTATGAATTAAAATAGCTTAACGCCTAATTTATATTGCTGGTGAATTAGACGATATTGTACAATAAAAAGCTTTATGTTAGGTATGTTTAAACACTTTCGATTTTGACCCATTTATTTGTTACATAGATACTTGCCATAGAGCTCATTTTACTCTAAACAATAACCTGAAATTCTCCTTGATTCGCCCGCAATCTAAATTAGTCCTAGAGAAGCTGTAGAAATAAATATACCCCAAAACACGTGCTTGAAACAAAAATCTCCAATGAAACATACTTAGTAGGTCTCGGCTTCCATTACCCCGAATTACCTCAAGGACCGTTCGCCAGCCCGCTAACTATATCAAAAACTAATCATAGCCTTTGTCCATCCAGAAGTTTCCAGGCACCCTCGTCTAGCGACGTCTATCAATCAATTCCATATTCTATAAGACTATAGTCTACACACGCTTGCTTTTCTCCAAATGGATATGTCAATACGATTATGTATGCTATATCCTCATGCTCTATTACCTTGAAAGTTATTTAATGCGTCCATAGAATTATATCTACTTGCATTGTGTGCCTTATAATGTGTCAGTCTAAATAGTGATATTAGCTCTTTAATTATGTAAGTCTAAGGTTCCGTAATAAACATACATACCTAATTAGATGGAAACTTACAAAGAGAATGCCAATCTGATGTTAATCTTGACGTGATTGTAATCGAATAATACCTATTATTTATGTTTTATTTGCAATCAAACGTACAATAAACGCATAGAAACGTTTAGATTGGTGTTACCAGCTCATGCAATTTACAAGGAACAAGGGCATAGGTATTCAAATCTAAATGGTTTTTCACGTTCCATTGCAGGCCTTAATTATACGACCATGAAATTACCATGTCTGCTGGTATAATTAAGTACTTACGTGGTGTGGGCAAAACACACAGACCCTTTTCGAACATTATACTAATAGGTACCAACTTACACGATTTAAACTGACATAGACATTTGAGATTTTACAAGAATAAGGATACAATATCAAGAAAAAGGAAACGCTTTTTTCTGTCAATTTGGGCTCCACATGTTTACTTAGAGTCCCAATCTGAAAAAGACATAATCAAGCTCACGTCCTACCATTTTTCGGACTTTTTCTTAGGACCAATAAATAAATGAAAAAATAATAACTACTGAATATGGCGGAGAGCTTTTATTTTTACATTCACTAAAGTAAAATACCACTCGAAAATTTTGTCTTTGTCAATCTTGACCTTCACAATGAAACTTCTGACTAATTCCAAATAATTGGATGTTGAATAAAAACCCCTCGTCATCGAGTAAAACACGGAGAAATGAAATAGTATTGTTACGCGAAGTATTTCAAATCGCGTTGTCTGTGACCTTCGTCTGAGTATTTTATTTTGGCATGTGTATAAATATTGTCACTTATGTCCTTTGTCACAAATAATACTCCTAGAGCTAAATTATTGGGAGTCTGTATTTAGCACAGATCTAAAAAAATTTAGCTTCTGCGGATTTATGCTCTATTGCCCGCCCGGCCCCACAGCAACGCGAACGGTCTATATAGAGTTCTGACTTCTGAGTTTCGAGGTTTGAGTTTGCACAATGCACAACTCCCTAGTCTGGCTCCTGTTGTGTGCGCATTCATCCAAGCGATCGCATGTTTCACAGTGAACACAAGAAACGCAGAACTCGGAACTCTGAACTCTAGACCGCTCGCAGTGGGACCGAGACCTAGAGCTTTCCTCAAAGTTACCGTACAATGTTGAAATTCTTCGATTAAGTCAAACGGCATAACGGCAGTCTTTTTTTGCTAAGCAATGCACTCTTATACGTATGTGTAAACTAACAGTATTAATCCAAAAATTACACTGACATACTGAATGTTGAATTTATTCATACTTCCCACAGAACGTTTTGCAAAATCACAGGATTGTACTGCAAATGGACTAGATATAAACAAACTTTGCACACAACAATAGTACTGAAATATCTGTATTGGCACAATCAACCTAGTCCACACCTTAATGAAGTTATCATGGAACTGATTTTACGATTTCATGGTACTACTGAACACAAAAGTATTAAAACATTTCATCTACTCGTACCTATTGTAGCCGTACTCTGATTTGTAGAGATCAAGTTTTGAATGCATCAATTATATAACCTGGCTCTAAAATTTTAAACAACATTTTTAGTCAAAAATCCATAAATTTAAGGAGTAAGATGTTAATGCATAATCCTAAATCAACGGGATGTACTTATCTACCAAATTTGAAACCCCTGGTAACATTTAACAAGCTGTTGATTATACTGGCTTTACAATATCATCGGTTTACATCGCTAATGATGTCGTAGCTAGCGATGTAAATTCTGTAAGTCTGTTAATGTGATTCAAATTACCTAATACTGTAATCTTCGTACGATATGTCATTTTAGTATCTGATACAACTGTTCTCAAAATATTTTTTATTTACTAAACGGTGATACTTAAGGCAAGATTTGTCAAGTGTTACTTCTTTGTCTTGTAGTTTATGCATTTTGCAGACTCGACAGTAGATTGACCGTAACACACATCACACCTGTCCAAGTAATATTTTCGGAGTAACTAAGTAAATATAGGCGGATAACTACAGGTGTACCCATTTATAGATGAATTTAAGACTAATAATTTAATTATCTTGAAATACTTTTGATTGTGTTTTCGGATGCAGTGATTATTGAGTTACAAAATGCCTATGGCGCGATTCTCGTGATTGGTTACTAATTTTTTATTCGGACAATTGTAGCTATTGTCCGAGCTCAGAATAGAACAGTCAAAAGACAAATAATACCAGTCGTGCTGGACTCAGTAAAAGTTCCATCAAACAATGAGTCGGATTCTTGATTCTTTGCTTTCCCTTTTGTCAGTATTTGAATGAATTTCGTAATAACGCTGTTCCGGTTAAGACTCCTTGCTTTTCTTGAATCTATGACCTGGTGGCGGAACTGAGTACTTTACGCTAAAGACCGGAACATGATTATGCCTATAGCTATGCTTACCTATATTTTTTTAGGCCTAACGTTTATTGTTCGCTGCTAGAATTACATGTCTGCGGGATGATATCAAACACAAGTACCTTTGTACGCAGACAATTAACAGACAGACTCACAGCCGACTGATTTTCATCCAAATCCATTCAGCCGTAACGAACTGAGTGGGAACAAAGAAACATCGCAATCATAATATGAGTCTCATAGATGCAGATATGAAAACAAATGTGTAGACGTGTAGAGCTCATAATGTTTATAAAAGTACAAAACGATAAACACAAAACAAAACGTGAACGATAAAATAACAGACTGTAGAAGAGTACAGTCAACACATACTCGTATAAAAACTTCAGCACTTAGCTACAAAAACCATCATTAGCGGGAATCATGGCAATGGCCCAAAACTACAAACTTCGTAAAAGTAGATACTTGCGTCAATCATCTATTAATACAAGGCGAGAATGGAACAATACGTACCTACACATACATACAGGTACGTTAATGATATTTCTCAAAATGTTAAAATTTTTACATTTGTTACTTAATATGCATGTGAAAACTTCGAGGGTACAAAATAAACGTCGATACAAGCTATTACGATCAAGATTTTTCGATTTTTAAAATTACACTTAATCAAAAGATGAAACTGCAAATTTTGGCAGTCTATGAGAATGAAAATCGTAAATAAAGAAACAAGTAAGTACCTAACTATTATTACACAAACTTAACTCTAAAATGTAACCTACGACACACCAGATAAAAAGACTGGAAATCCAATATCAGTCAAGGGACTTAGGCGGTAGAAGGTTCCAAAATAAACAAACTACATACATACATACTTAGATACACCCGAAGAACATTACTCTGATTTTGAGCAATCTGACAAAAATAAACCATCTCATGTCAAAAAGCTCGATAAGGAAGGATGCTTACTCCTGGAAAATGCAGGAAAAGGAAAGGCAAAACGCAGTCATTTGAGTAGGTATTCCTGTTGGTACTTGGTGACGCGTGGAAAACCGCGTAGGTACAACGGTACAAAATACAATGTACCACACATCTCGTCACTCCAAACAGCCCTTGACACCTTTAGGTTTCTTTATGACAGCTCAACAAAAACGCATGAGTAGCTACGTGTAGTGTCTAACCTACTCATTACTGCTCCTATTTCTTGACTCATGGCGTCAACTGCTATCTTAATTGTTTATCCAATTCCAGGCTATATTATCTGTGGCATGTAATGTTGACTTAATCTGAGGTGACCGTTGATGACTACACGTATACGGCTATTAGCTTAATGTGCCCTAAATATTTGATATCACTAGTCGCCAGTGTTCTGTTGCTGTGAATATTTCGTGATTGATTACGTTTAGATTTCCTATCAATGGTTGGAACTTGCACGGTTTGGAATGGAGAACATTGAACGCTTCAATCAATAATAGTAAATTAAAAATTTATCGGTATCGGTAGCTATCGGTGACTGTGACTACTTAAAATCAAGGAAAACGTCTGGTTGTTCACCACATATAGCACCAATAAAAATTGAAAAAAACTACACATATAGGGTCAACTTAACTAGGTCACTAGGGTCAAAAGCTTTTTTCCCTTAATTTCGTAATAATTCATAATTAAAGGCACATGTAACAAAAGGTTATCGAATATGAATTCAATGACTTATCCGTTGTTATGTAAATCCTATTTATTATGAATCATTTTAGAAAACCAATACGAGTAAATACATAGGTCGCGCTGACTAGGTAGGCTATTCATTTTTGATTGGTTTCTACACGCCTGCGGTTAAAAAACCGGCCCAATCGATTCTGCGTATTCATAATTTAATGAGTCAAGTTCGGCGACCATGTGACCGCACCTTTATAAGAGGTTTAGGTTGAGTTATTACTATGATAAACCTATTTCATTTTGAAACATCAGTAAGTACTGTGAAACTTAAGTAAGTATATACTGACAAATCTCTAGTCTATTTGTGTAGAGATTCGTATAAAATAGTTTGAAGATGAACTTCCGCAAAGAAAAGTCTTATTCGATCTAAGTAGGTACTAAAAAATTGTTTTTTTTTTCTGGGAACTTTCAAACTTTAATTATAATTAAATAAATCAAATATCAGACCAAACATAAACGAAACAGTACCTACCCTACTCATTGCCAGAAATACAGTTATTTATTTATTCTTTATTATAAATCCAGACCAAATACCTACAGTTAATATGACATTGTGATTATTTTTTTCTATTTTAAAACCGCAAACGTACCAGGTAAACCATAATAATCTAAATGAATATGTTTTTCCTATGCTATTTAGCTATGCTACCGAAAAATACACCTACTAGCAGCGGAAGTATCACACACACATAAACTGTCGCTTTTATAATACAATTGAGATCATCACATAATATTTGCACATTATAAATCAAGCACCTACCTACTCATCTCTAATTAACTAGCATTAACTGTGGATTGGTTAATTATCACCTTACTAATTGGGCACTTAAATATAATGTCATGACATGTTGTTGGAACAGCATGTGCCTGCTATCACCACACCATCTGTTCGTTACATTCCGATGCTAGTGAATCGGTTTTATTTACAGGCTGCTATAGGGGTAACAACACCTAAACACTCTCAGTGCCTCTCACCCACAACTAGACATATTCGCTGACGAGCTAAAGTCATTTGCAAAAAAGTCATTGCCATATTGCGAGTGTGTACAATTGTACATTTAAAGTAAGATTTTTATATTGTTTAATTGTTTCAGTTTGTTTTTTTCGTTTAGTTTATTTTTTTATTTAATTTTATTGTTCGTTTTTTTTGTTTGTAAGGATATTTTATTTCAATTTCTGTGTTATTACTTAGTGCATATTTAATTCATTAAAATTTATTGTTAGACATTAGCTGTAAATAATGTAATGATTGGGTATATTAGTCCGTAAGTTACATTTTAAAATAAATAAATATAAAAATAAATAAACTGGCTGGGGCAAATGCGTCTGTGGGGCAATTGCGTCTTTCGAGAATTACTGACAAACCCTTCACAATTTAGGCGCCACCTACACCTTTTTTATCTTTAGTTGCAATAACCTGTACAAGATGGCATTAGTTGCCTAATTTGTGAAGGGTTTGTCAGTTATTCTCGAAAGACGCAATTGCCCCACAGACGCATTTGTACCAGTTGACCCTATAGGCTGCTTTAAGAGTACATAAAACTAGGTAGTCAAACTATTTTAAACCTAACGTGGGTAGTACAATTTTTGTTAATACATTGGTAGAATCTACCAATTTAGAAAAATAAATTAGCACTGGCATCATTTGTAACAACAGCCGCACTCTCGATGTTATGATTCAATTTACAATCTATTTGAACACCGTGTATAATAGTAATCAATCACACGCATTTCAACAACAATTTGCATTAATCGAAAACAAATTAAATTACGTAATGAATTATTCGCTTGACCAGACCAGACTGTCATAACATATTACGAGTCAGTTCTCAGTGCATGTGACAATCACCTGTTACCATCACCGTTGCGTTCCAAGAAACAATTTCACCTAATGGCGCCCGGTATTAGTAAGTTCTTGTCACTTACCGTATAACACTTACTTTAATTACCCTAGTTTCCTGTTCCTTAAATAGGTACGTTCTTAGAGCTCCTTCTGTTAGAATATGTTTCGATTGTTCACCGGTCAACCAGACAATACTAAATATATTGTTTGCCAGTAATTTGAGATTTTTATTTTTTACATGTAATTCTTAGTAGCATATTTTAGGTAGCTTATGATAACCCTGACAATAATGACCCTGATTGGGTATACCCCAGTGAATAGTCACTTACATGTCAAAGACCTACCTCTCTTTAGTATGTAAGTAAGAAAGAGAGATAAGCATTTGAAATGTAAATGACGATCGCTTTATCGTTAAACTCCTTCATATAGGTAATGATCGAACTGTGACAAAGGTACAAAATTACAGATGGACATGGCAATACGAAAGGACTCCTAGTTAGCAACGAAACCGTAAAACGGAGAAGGTTTAATTATCTTCCGAAGCTTTGTCGCGGTCGCAGCTGATGTCAAACTATTTCTGATATAGGTGGACTAGGCAATTGTGCGCTTATCCAGAGTTATAGGCGTTCAGAAGTTCAGACCTACGTCCATTAAGCAAGTGCTAAACATAAAATACGAAATGGCTGTAAAATGGAATAGAGCCACTCGTAACGTATGCCAAGTTCTCGGTAGATTGACAGTTCTGCAGATTTGCCTAACGCCTCGCATCCGGTCTGCAATGGAACAAGATTTATGCGCTGAAAGACTAATTAAAAGAACTGTCGTCGAGTTGTCGACCGGCTTGAGAGATCATTAATTTTGTTGACGAATTGGGGTATTTCTAACTAATTAGACGAACTACGGTTGACTGAAAGTAATGACAAAAATGTGATGGGAAAACATCTGTTTAAATAGTTCTGCTTGAAGGATAAATTCAAAGGCAATTTAAAGACTAATATAAAGCTATTTAACAACGCGGTGAGCGAAACATTTTTATTTGGAATAAAATGAATCTAAACACTAAGATACCTCTTAAGGCCCTGACTCTTTGATTAGTGCGAGTGATACATTTTCACAAGTCATACATTTGCTACTAAACGCAATAAAAAAATGTATGAACTCGCACTCACACCACCCTCATTTAGCACTAAACTAAATTTAATTCAAATATATTGTTGTCTTTAAAACATAAACTAAGAACCCATTTACCTGCTTAGGTAGGTAGATAAATGTGTTAGCTACCTCAGTATCCTACTGCGGAAGGAAGTAAAGTCTACGACGCTTTTAGTACACGCATAGAATATTTTATTGATCATCACACTTACAGTTTGATATTTTATTTATAGAGATAGCCAAGATGTATCTACGAGTATCTAGTAGCTTATTATATTGTCTATTCACGAAAAGCAAAAATATTACTAAGTCATAGTCATATCGCAAGGGGAAATCATGTACCTATGTAATGTTACTTATTAGAATACGCTTCAGCTACAGACACAAGCAATAATTCTAAAATTATTAAATTTAGTGCCTTTAATAATACCAAAAATCATTAGCACAGGTTTTTAGCTCATACATTTTATCCTAATGTTTTCGTTCCTTGATCAATATTACGACACTAATGAAGCAGTGAAAGTATTCGAGCACCAGCCCACGCGGAATAAGCGCATTTTTTTAATCTACATTTATAATAAGCAACTATTAATTACTGTCGGGCAATGCAGTGGTTATCGTGGAAAGAATAGAAAGTAAAGGCACGTGTGCACTGGACGGAGTAAGGCGACGCCGTACGATGGCGATCCCTTGGCGATGCGCGACGCGCTCTGACGCTATAGTCGGATAGGGATGACCCATTAACGACAATCGATATCATGGTACTGGATAACACCTGTCAGTTTAGGGTATAATTTTTGTAACTAATTATTTATTTATGATAGGATTAAATGCGAAAACTAGGCTTTGTGAGCTGAAGACCTCGCGAGTTGTAACCCTTAAATCTCCGCCATTTAAAAAAATCCAAAAGTGGTATCGACAAAAAAAAACCTATTTAATTATTGACCTGCAAACAAAATTTCACAAGAATCGGTTGAGAAATGCGACCTGTGGAGGAGAACAGGCGAACAGACACCGGACATACGAAATATTTTTTATCGAAGCTTGGCTCGCCAACGCTCGCATGGTAAATAAGTAGGTCAAGAAACTATAACCTGAAGAAGAAGTAACTATAACCTGGGTGTCTTCAAGGCTAGAGTGAATAAGTACCTTCTAGGTCGTCGTGCTCCATCTTAGACCACAATGTCGCTTAACATCAGGCGAGTTGGTGGTCAAACGTCGACCTATTCTAGATAAAAAAAAAAAAAAAAAAAGACAATACAAATTAATAAAAACAAAAACAAAATTAAAACAATAGAATTATCGATAAATTCAATTCTGGTATCAACCCTGAGCAGAAACTAACGATATGTCGTCGATTTATTTTGCAAAGCGTCCCTAGGTACGCAGCCAGCAGCTTGCAGCGAGTCGGTGAGACGCAAGTACGCAACGCGGAAGCTGCGACGTGACGTCCTGCCGCGGGCGGAATTGTTAATCACCTCATTTATCATACCAGACGAAAGTGAAAACGCTACTGTTTACCATTGTGAACCAGAACTTTTATTGTTTGAGGAAGGAACCTTGTGTCCAATATTTTTGCGGATTGGGGTCGCTAGGTGCAAATTGGGGTAATGCTCTGTATAATTCTTGCTTAAAATTCTAGTTTTAAGGTTATCTTTATTGAGAATGAAGAAACAAACATTTTTTTTATTTAGATATAACTTGTAATTGAAAGCAAGAGAGGCACGCATAGACTGAGAAGAACACAACATTAGATTTAAAAAAAAAATGCCTTTATTATCTACTGTTTACAACGTTACAAATAATATTACATAAGTATTATCACTGATAATCTATTTTTCCATCAACAGCTTGTCTTTCTATCTAACGTGGGCATTAACAGAAAATTAACCAAACAAAATAACTGTACAACATCAAAATGGAATAGAGAGAAGTGTAATTGAAATTAAAAGAAAAGACAAGGTACTTAAAATTAAACAAAATTAAAAAATATTACTGAATTAAAGATGTGAATGAAGTATGCAAAACACTAAAATGGAAATGGGCAGGACATATGCTAAGAGAGGACAATGAGAAATGAACTAGAAAAATATCAGAGTGGTACCCCAGGGATGGCAAGACAAGTAAAGGTAGACTAATTAAACGTTGGGAAAATGGCCTTAAAAGATTTGCTGGTCCAGAATGAACGAGAATTGCAAAATACAGAGATAGGTCTTTAGATTAAATAAGGGAACAACAAATATCAATAATTTTTTTTAGCATAATGTACGGACACACATTAAAAAGGAATGCAAGCTGTTTTACCAGTACAAATTATCTGTAACTAGTACAACTTTTCTACCGAAAAAAGTTCAAATAAGTTTGATTAAAATAGACGACGATCCATCAAATTGAATTAGCATAAAAAGTTACGAAACAACAACCATTGAGCGCATTCTATCATCTGCCATTATTGGTAACATAATTTCGTGTGACATAATGATAGAGGTATTGTGTGGCAACGCGCGAGTAAAAGTGGCATTGTGAATCGGATGTGCCGTAATCGACCGCCCCTTATGACTCGATACGATATGAATGATATGATGGACTCTACTTAACGTGACTGACATCGAAATGCCGGAGCAACGCACTGGCTGATCGACACTGGTGCAACACTAGTAAGTACGTACTTCCTGCAATTCAGAAAATTTTATTAGTCAGCACATTTTTCATTTGTTTTTATAATTAAAATAAAAACACATGTGAATCAGATCAATTTTTACTGTCAATTATTTTTAAATGTTAACAATCACCAACTTTTTAAATTTGGGTTTCTGTGGTGAGAAACATTCAGATCAACCGTAACGAAACGAGTAATGACCTGGGGTAACACATATTTTGACAGCATTCCCATACTCAAAATGTCAAAATACAAATACAAATCAAAATTCATGACAAACAACCGAAGTAATAAAATCCATGAATGTGAAATGCAACTTTGTAAGTTGCATTTGGTCATACTCAAACAATCAACGTAGTCAACAATGTAATAGTATGTAGACTTAGTAAATTTACAAAGATGCAGAGTGAAGTCATCGCATTCATGGACTAATAGAGAATATTACGAGCATATTATGTAACAACAACAATACCAATTATGACATCTTTTATCCACCTAATTAAGCTTCACATGTTATGGACTAATAATTGTCATAACAACGACTGCAAAATCATTTTGCAATTATTTTAAAAACGAATTGTATGACCGGGCTCTACGCAATAAGTAAAACAAAAAACGCATGCTTTCATAAACACAATGAAATATAGGTCCACGCAGCAGACATACGTACCCAGTTGCCTACTTTGAATACAAGAACTCAATGCAATAGACACAAAAGAATGATTCCAATCGCAAGCAAATGAGAACTGCGCGAGATCATTAAGCAGTCCCATTTCCTCGATCAATGTAACAGTTCTACGATGATTCTTTGATTTCACAAGCAGATGTTTTATCTAAAAGAAATTATCATGGACCGTGAAGGCAACGGTTATTTTAACATTGTACGTGTAATTATTATTCAAAAGCTCGATGGGTTTTTGTTTCATATCCATTATGAAGCTATCTGAGTATCCGAGATGAAGATACGGGTATTGTGCCTACATTCATTATTTTTTGCCTGACTTCTCAATTACAGTCGTAAGAATTCAATTGTATGGCCGTTAATAGCACATGGATCAAATATTTTTGCGGTTGTCGGATGCTCTTGCGCCTTAGGGTCGTTTACACGAAGCTGTTTGAGAAGTCAGTTCGTACTCCAATTTGGGAGCAATGGCCACAACATTCACACAATGCTCAGTTACATTAGCTTAGATTACTGACATTCTGATTTTTCAAAGCTTTGTAAACATTCTGTAAGTGTGCTTACGTTCAATGAGCAGGTATAACATGCGTCAATAAATCTTTAGCTTGTAAAAGCTTTTAGGCTCGACCTGAGGCGATAAAGTAAAGCGCACGTCGACGACATAAAGGTACGACGAACAGTGGTGGTTGTTGGAAACTGGCTCGGCGTCGTGATAGGTGACAAACACCGTTAACAGGACATTACACCGATACACCACAAGCAAACAAAAAAGTTCAAAAAGCTTTAAAGAGCTTATGAGCTTTTAGGCTCGTTGAATACTTACTAAGTTTAGATTCACCGCGGGTACTTATCGTATTTTAGCGGCAAATTTTAAACATTCTTTATGGACCAATAACGAAATTGATTCCAGCATCAATTAAGTGACACTAATTGAAAATATACGCGCAGTGCGCGTGTCATAAATATGCAACAAATGAATTTATCATTTATCTTGTTATAAGTAAGTAGTAAGGGTGCCTTCGACATTACAACTTATCGCTTTTTTCTATATTTAGGTAGCGAACTTCTTACTGTTTGGAAATATTATAATTGATCTCTCCATGTAGCTAAAATGTTGTCTATTGAGTATACTAACTTATGTATCGTCCTTGTCAAACAAATTTCATTTTCACTTATCTCTCGGGATCAATTTAAAAACAGTCATATAATAGCAAAATTAACCACCTAATGCTAGTCTTGGAGTTGAGCTTGTTTCTCCTCGCTGCCACGAGTATTTGTAAGTACAAGTAGGGCCGCTCGCTGGCGCCAACTGGCATTCCAGTGTCGGTACGGGAGCAACTTTCATGAATAGCTAACTGACTAGTTTGAGCTCCTATACTAGGATTTAGATTGATAAATGTATTGGCGCCACTATAACTCAAATAGTACCTTTATTTATCCTCTAATCCAATCATCTTAGACAATGTCTTGGTTATCTAAGTACATACTTAAATAAAGCATTGAGATGTCAATTTACATACAGCTTTTCCGGATCATATAGAAGAAGATCAATGCAAGCAATGTTTATGAAGATCCAGACGACACATACATATGTACTTAGTTACCTAAAATTAAGTGACTTCCTTCGAATAGATGTAATAAGAGTTTGAGTAAGGAGACAGATAGAGTGTACAATAAAGAAAATCATTATGAATATGTAAAAAAGGTAGAGGTGGTAGAGATTATGATGATGATCATGAAGTAAAAAAAAGGCACTAAAAAAGTAAAAAATACAGATTTTTCAGATTCACACTAACAAGTGCAAGCAAAAGCAGTAAATAGTAGGTTTTTGTAAATGTAAGAAAGGGTCATTTACAACAATAAACTGACCCGATCTAGAACGCGTTGTAACAATAACTTGAAAACAGTAGCTTATAAATGAGAGTTACGAGTATCTCTTTGAATAATAAGAAACGATGTTTGATTCATGAAAGAAGATTGCCTTTGTTATTGAATGTATTTATTTACATATCAGTCGATATCTGAAGCGATAATGTAATGTGTATCCTCCTCGGAGCATCAAGTTCTTTTCAAAAGACTCAAATAGAATTTGGGAAGTTTTGTCATTTGCATTTGAATTAACATCATACAGTTGCTCGAAATAAATCATGGCCTGGGATAATACAATATGAATTAAGTATCTATTGCTTCCTCAATATTTTAGTAATGGGAAAGCCCACCTGGATAAGTATGCCATATATACCTTTGCTAGTTTTTTTGTTAGAGCAGATTAGTGTGCAAATATTACTGCATTCTGTTCATGGGTTTCCAGAAAAATTGTAAGCAAGATTTCTAGTTGAACAACGAGGCTTAATTAGATTTGACTATATTGTTACAATATAAGGTACTTATATTAGGCCATAATTGTTAGTTGCTGAATAAGAGAGCTGAAGAAAATATTATACGATTTGACAGGGTCAGACACACGAACACGGTCACACAGTCTTGATGGACATAATATAAACTATTTACACCAAGAAAACTGATGATGACATGCAATATTGTAATAAGCATAAACCAACCGTGGTTACCCCATGTCATGGACACGCGAGGGATTATCAGTCGATTTACATGACAATCTTCTCCAATACGTAAAATAACCCTTTGAACTACGAACATTTATCTGTCACCTTTTGCAATTATTACACAGTTTTATTCAGTGCCGTACCTTGTTAATTTGTCATTGGAGTTCGCTTCCTACGCAGAGTCGTTTAACAAACAACCAGGTTGTTAGTGCAATTACCGAAGTGTTCGGGCAACACTCTGTTCCAAATAGGGTTGTCAGCGAAGCAATTTTCCGTGAAAAGCTTATTTCGTACAAAAATTACATTTCAATATCATCAGCGAGAAAGCGTCATTGCTGAGTAGCTCTGAGCTAAGCGACGTTATCAATGTTTTCACCTACTCTTGATTTAGGTAAGTAAAAGTTATAAAGATGAAGGTAAAGTTGTAGAATACTAAAAAGTTGAAAATCGTGTATCATATTTGATGGTAAAATGAGATCGGCGCGTAAAATTACATTTTTTTGCCGTTGTATGCCGTTGTAATGGTATTAATCGTAACAAGGACACAAATAAAAATAAGTTGCTCGGTTAAACTTTAGAGAACTAGTCTGGCTATTAAATAATCGAAAAAAAAAATTTGGTGAAATCGCTGAAAATTTAGAGAACGACGTTCCGATAGTTTTTTTAATAAGATACTTTTTGTGGTTTTTATTTTCCAAAATAAGAATAATTTTCAAAATTCCACTTCGGTTAAAGTGATTTTGTTTGTTTTTTCTAACAGCTGTATTTTTTGCACCTGATCATCACAATTCTTTACATCAAACAAGGCGCAAACAAAATACTTGTTTTCATTGATTTCGTGTAATACAGGGCTTTAACATCAGGCGAGATCGTGGCCAAGCGCAAGCCTATACCTAGTTGTAAAAGATTTTAAAAGATTCGATATTAGAATCGAATTGAAATTAATTAAAAGAAATAATAATGAGAATAGCTAAACCAATATAATTATGTATCTAAAATACATACATATCGTCACGCCTTTCCCCCGAGGGGGCGGGCTGGCAGAGGTGTAATACAACACCCACATTCGCCGGACGATATTCAGTCCCAAATGTGACAGGGGGCGAGCCTGTCGCCATACACCAGGCTCCAGTCATGTAGCAGATGACATAAAATACGCACAAATGTATGTTCACACAATGAACAAATTAGTGCGTGCCGTCGGCTGGGTTCGAACCCGCTCCCTTTGGCTTGAGAGGCGGACCTTCTCCCAACTAGGCTGCCATCGCTTTAGTGTATCTAAAATAACACACCAATTTTAGCATCCTGAATCTTTCATTTCTTTCATTGTCGAAAATTTCGAACAACTTTCGACAATTTTCGTTCCTGTGAACACTATTTAATTAACCGTGGCAACCCTGTAACTAGTCGTAAACACAATATCATTAAGTTTCTGGTCGGGTTTACCGGTTCGGCGTCTATGCCTAATGAATCGCGATGGAGGTGTTGATAGAAAAACTTAGATCAGCTAACTTAAGCTGGTCTAAGAGCATACTAGTCTATTGATTAAAAATAAACTATATATTTGCCCGATTTTATTCGCTCACCTATTTTCAGGTTTTTTCTGACTCATCTGTTTTTTTTTTTTTTAAAAAAAGGCTAAAAATCAAGTTAATCCGACACATTTCTGTTGCAAGTTACGTAGGTAACTACTTAATACTTATACGGAAAAAATGGCGTAGACGATAAACAGCTATAGACATAGAAGGAAAAGTAATAAAGAAATTTCAAAAACAAGAACATGAAGCCGAGAGAAAGTACAATAACATAAATAATATTTGAACTTACAATCATAAAATCTGAATAAGTACGTATTAAACGGAATATTGTGAAGTTACCGTAGTCGTACATTGTAAAAACGCCAGCAGTAACAACTGTGTGTTAAATTTTAACGATGCATTATATCACTCAATAAAACAGTTTACGTCCTACCACATTACAAACAATCAAACGACAATTTTATAAAACTATTTTTAGCGGTCTGCCTAAAACGAGTGTAATAATTTAAAAATATTTCTTCCTTCGTCTCTTTTAGCCCCTTTTGTATTTTAGAACAAGCCTCTATGTACTCTTAGAATCTGGAGCTTCTTATCGCATATTAAGTAATTCTTATTGATTAATATTTGAAATTTTCCTCAAAGATTCATTATGATTGATAGAGTTGTTTTGATAAACATCGAATGTAACAATTACATTATTTTTGTTGGTATTCTCCGAGTATTTGCTGGGTTATGTGTCATTTATTATCAAGTGAGTTACGTTAATTGTTTTGATTTTTTTAATCATTGGATGCGACGTTTTTTGTCAACAATATTGTTTGATGAAACTTCTACTTAATGGAATATTTTGTTTACAATTTAAGCAGTTATAAAGTACTTATACTCTTATTTATCTCTTAATTCATTGTTTCCCTTTTTTTGTTTTGCCAACCACATTCGTAGATGCCTATCTGTCTTATGCTGACGACGTTTCCGCGCTAACACGGCAATGAAAAGTATAGCAATAGAGTTTCATTTTATTGGTTTAATTGTTAAAAACAATTATTTCAAACATATAGGAATAATTAGGTGTCTATAGTAATTTGAAGTCAATGAAAATAATAATAGCAATTGACGTCTACGTAGGAGCCAATCCATCGAGCAAATTGTTTACCATAACTCTGTTCAAACAAAAAAACAATTACGAAGCGAGGTTTGCCACAAAAATTGTCTCCAAATATTTTGGCTACCAATCAACTGAATGAAAGGTAAATGTTTCTATAGGTACATTGTTGTTCCGCTGGATGTTTTGTTTCACTCACACGTGTTTTGATTGTACATAACGAAACGTGATGCAAAATGTATTTTATCGTAAACAAACATGATACTTACATGAGTAATAATGCAGATATTCGCATTATAATCTCGCTTTATGTACGCGCTCATTCCTTTCTTGTTCTCTATTTGGAAGTACTGCCTACATATAAATCGGTAGGCAGCCTTAAGAATTCTTTACATATGTTTTTATAAAGTAAAGACCAACATACGTTTTATTATTATTTATTAATGTCTCGTGTTATTGCACTGACGACAGCTCCATCATCAGTATACTTATATAGGGATTGGGAAACGATGTAAGTTCATCAGATATGAGCTTATAAAAATATGTATGTACAATCTGCGGTGCATTAATAATTCCTGCTTTACATTTGCCTCTACGTTTCGCTTAGGTCCTTATTCTTTATTTTTATATCTGAAGCTCTTTCGAAAATCTCGGTTATATTAACTAAGAACTTAGCATCTCCAGGGCAAATTTAGAATATCGCTAAACTCGTGTGAGCACACAAGCGTCGCGTATTATTTGGTTTTATCGACAGAAATTTGCACACAATGTTATAACGAACGGCATTGCTGTTTTGCTTTCACATTGCTTGCTTGGGAATTTATTGAACTGTTAGTATGTGCTTGAACCATTCCATAAGCTTTATTTGATGGTGCATGAACTGGATAATTTATAGCGTAGTTTCTAATTCCCGCCGGAAGAGATTGGAGACATACTCGTACCTACTCGTAAATATTTAAGTTTCTGGACAGAAATCTTATTGCGAACACTTACCTACCCAATAAACTTAAATATTTGATCGATAAATCTTGAAAATTTATAGAATACAATCCTCAAGCTTTTTAATGTCTCTGTTTCACTTTGCATTTCCTAAAATGGTATTGCAACGAGTAATTAGCGCGTTCTATATGGGATGACTTCAATTACACGGATTATTAGTTTAGTACTGCACATCACATTTTCTTGTCTCCCCCTCCGACGCATCCTCTCATCATAGGGCGTGGTAGGGGTCAGTCTATACCTCATCAAGTAATAATACATAGATGGACCCTAATATCGCCTGGTCAAATAGGCACGCATAGCCATTCCATGAAGGCTTCGAGAGCGACAGTCTTTGTTCCTGAAACAATCGAAAGTCGGTATAACGTGGCCAGAACGGAATAGTCGGATTCTCGGGAGCCGGCCGCCTGAGACGCCCACTGTTTACCGCCATACAAACCAATATTGACATTCTTTGTCCACTCACTGACGGCTAATCTCTTTGTACGGGATATTCTTTTGTTGTGCAGATGTGTGCTTTTGATTCTACTGCGTAATTCAAAAATTAAGTCTGTTTATAATTTTGTGTAACGTCTTGTAACAAGGCTTAGCGAAGCCTACGCACTACGTAGATAGCTCGAAGGCCTAATTTCATTGTAGGGCTGTTTAAACAAGCCTTCTTTTCAAATTTATTACACCTTACAAGGCGATGTTCAATTATTTTTGATGTTTTATGTAAAACCGAAAGCAGTTGGAGCGTAAGCCGGTAAAGGGTGTCTAGTTTCGGGCTGCAGACGACAAGTGGCGGGCATGGGCTCGGCCGGTCCACTTTCCTGCAGTTTGTGTGCCGGCTGCGCGCGCGCAACATTCTGCGAGTCGCATGCATCACACAGATATTGCTAGAAAGCGTCCCACAGACATGATTCGTCTGGGATGTCGGGAACTTCATACTTATCTATACTTGCTAGAATGATAGAGAAAATAACTTAGTTACTGACCAACCCCATTAAGTAGTATAAACTTGATTGCACGACTTCTTAGAACTTAGATGCGCCGTGATTGCAATCCATTGATTATACTGGTTGTATTATTGAGGAAATGTAATTAGGTTTATTGATATTTCAGTGTTTACGATCGTCATGATGATTAAGTACGATAACGTTGTACCTGTAGTGCACTTAACACCAAGCCTAGCTATATTATTCCAGCTCTTTTCATATAGCATCTTTTATTTACCAGTAACTACACCTAATCCCAGCTCAAATGCGACAAAACGATAAATGTGAATCATCTAGCATTGCTCTATAGCTGTAAAATATACAGCCAACGTAATATTATTTGTTGGTTTAAAAGATTTCTTTGTTTGACTTGATTTAACATACTTTTCTAACTTTTTCTGAATGCCCACAATTTTTACTGTAGATTTATTAATGTGTGCCTCTCTTGTTGCAGATTTACACCGGGCGAGTTCGACCGCCCGTTATAATGTGACCGGCGTACGCCGACGCGCTCTTCCCAAGGTGAGCTCCTCTCTACCAGCCAGTAATCCTTGCTAGTGCACTTGACTGTTCCAACGCAGCTTCAGTTTTCAAAAAGCTTATAATATAACACGTTACAAAGTCTTTTATGATACTTTCTGGCTTGACGATGACATAAATAGCAACACCTTAGTAACTTTCAGAGAATCCGTAGGTAAGTAAACGAGGTTGTGGGTGAGAAGGTATTCTGTAAATGTATTGATCAATGATAATTTTGAGCTTAGTGGCTACGCCACAGTCCTGTCCTAATTTGCATTTGAAGAGAGGACAGCGTTCATTGGACTATACATACTTACAGTCTGATGAGGATTCGGTATACGTATTTATGCTTAATCATTCATTCATTTTTGTTATAAAACTGTAGTAAAAGTTATGTAGTAATTATCTGATTCTTGTATTGTTGACATTTTAATAATGTGACTTGAATAAAATGATTATTATTATTATGTAGAGCGAATGTAGATTTCGCTAGAGCTATTTAAAAATTCTTGCCTCGTTATTTCATCGAATACGAAAACCACTTCTGCTTTACTGACAAGAATCGGCTGTTCATTGCTTTCGATCACTGCTGTATGTATTTTGCGTATTTTTGCATTCAAAGAACATACAATGTAGTTCATTCAACTTCTTGAAGGATTTTTATGAATTGAGTCTGAGGTAGACTTCTAACTTCCGACTTTTTATGTAGGTAGGCACACCTAGTATTGTATAGTATTAGTGAAGTATTTTTTCGAGGTATTTATTAGATCTTGTTTAAGAAGTTTCCCCTAAGACTGCAATTATAACTTTTTGTATTTTTGCCTCGAAAAAGTTATAAACCGGTTTATTTATTTTTAAACTGTGAAATTGGTTGGCATTAAGCATGCATTACTGAGGATTAACCGGCAGACGGCGTTATGGCAACGCATTCGGGTAACCTTTACACACTGTCTGCATATTCAACCGAGGGTTGCCACTTTCCGTTGCAGGACAAGGCTTATTTAGGGACGGTAAGGAAATTAGGATTTTTTGCAATTAGAACGACCTATACCGGGTATAGGTATATCATCCTTTGATCCATACTTTCAAAATGGCTAGCAAATCTGCATAAATGTATAGGAGAGCTTATGTAAGATTTCTTAAAATAGTTGGCTATAATTATTGGTTCAACCTAGCCGACGCGGACGGCACGTACCAATTTGTTCATTTGTGAACATATTGAGAACGTATTGTAATTTGTATTTCATCTGTTATATGACTGGAGCCCGGTGTATGGCGACAGGCCCTATCAAATTTAGGACTGAATATCATCCGGCGAAGTGTGGGTGTTGTATTACACCTCTGCCAGCCCCCTCGTGGGACAGGCGTGACGATATGTATGTATGTACGAGTAAAATAGTTGGTGGTTTAAATTGATATTTTAGTCATCATATAAAATATCCGCAACATCCTCGTATGATTCAGTTGGGTACCACTCCATAACTTTAAGCAGTCTATTTAAAAAAAGTTTTAGTGTGCTACAACGTGTCAAATTGCGCTGTGTAATGATGAGGTTGAAGTCCCCAAGAAGTCCAGCCCAAAATGGTCACAATTTTATCTACTTGTTGACATTTTTAATTATGTCACACGACACTTTTCTTGCAACAACTATTACTCGATACTTTCAATTTCTTTTCAAAGTTTCCATCGACTCACTCAAGTGCGAGCGTTACAACTTTTTCCTCAAAATTACATCGACTCACTCCAAGTGCGATACTTCGATCAAAAATGACCCTAACCGACGCGGCGGGCACCGCCCCTGAACACGACAGATATATTGTTATTCACTGAGATCTGTCGCGCGCTTCCGTCAAACTGTTTCCCTTCCAAAAATACGAAGAATATTCCAAACACATCGTCTGGCGAGTGCGGTTCCCGAGCGTTCACACAGTTGTTAGCGAAACGTCTCCGTGTGAAGCTCCGCTAATTATAACAGGGAAACCCTTAAGATCAGACGGGTATTTTTATATGAGTGATGAATTGGACTGAAGCCAGGCTTACACCTAGTAGACGGAATATATAAAAGGTCAACTGGGGCAAAACCGTCTGGGGCAATAGAATAGAAAAAAATAGAATAGAAAAGTTTATTGTCTTAGAGTCACACTCCTAATAATTAATTACAATGTATTAGGAATGCTCCTGTCATGTACTCGTCATTTTACATACATCGGTTTTTATTTCTAAATTTTAACAAAATTTCAATTATTAGTCCATGCTTATTCTACTTACTTTATTTAATAAAATATAAAATTAATCTTATAAAATGGTAAGTTCAAAAATAGAAGCTGTATAAGGGCTTCTAACAGTCATAAAAAATAAATATAAGTAACTTTGTAAATAAAATTAATGTCATAATAATTTATTTAGATTTCATTGTATAATTGTGGTAGTCATTCATTAAATATTCGTTTACGCTGTAGACAGTTTTAGACAACAAAAGATGTTTGACATTCGAACAGAACACATTAAACGTCGTAGCAGTTTTAAAACATTTCGGCAGCTTATTGTACAATTGTTGGCCAATTACAATAGGATTTTTGGTAGACATTTGCGTCTTTCGAGAATTACTGACAAACCCTTCACATATTAGGCGCCACCTACGTTTTTTTTTCTATCTTTAGTTACAATAATCTGTACTAGATGGCGTTACTTGCCTAATTTGTGAAGGGTTTGTCAGTAATTCTCGAAAGACGCAATTGCCCCACAGACGCATTTGTACGAGTTGACCCTAATAGTAGAATTCATTTAGTACTGCTAGTAACTTACATAGACGTAACTAAGGCCCGCATGCTAAAACGACACGCAGTCTTAAACCTCGATTTAAAACTGGTTTTACCTTACATAAAAACAGTTCTAAATCGAGATTCATGACTGAGCGTCGTTTCAGCATACGGGCCTAAGTGTCACACACTAACGTATAATCTGTATTTCCACTAAATTTAGGTAAGTTCATAAGCATATTATAAAGATTCATAAGCTGCATCATGATTTTCAATACATACAAGTCCACTGACAGACAGAGACTCTCCCAAGGGACGACACTAAGCGTATGCAGAATGCCTATATACTATAGGTTTCAATTGAAATAAATACTTACTCCTTTAAAACTAAGTAAATTTATACTCGTAGACACTTCGGCACCATGTGGCTCGTAATTAGAAAATTGCGAAATGTCGATTGCGTATTTACTTCATCACTCAATCTACTCGTTACTTTAAACATGTTGCAATAATTTGGAGTGGAAATTGAAACTAAGATAAGTAATTTACTTACCCACTTCAGCCATACATTGGCTTGAACTTCAAGTTAATGTTCCACTTGAAGATCTCAATATCATAGACTTGGTGATCTTACTCAATCAAAGTGCTTATTTAAATTGATTTGTTGCACTTTGTTCAGTTTTCAAGTACCAAACGCTCCAATTAGTGGCCACTGCAAATTGATTGCAAAAGACGACTTCAAGATTTTAGAAACCGCGCTGCGCTGGTATCAATTTCATGAATAACCAGTTAAATTGAATATCTAATCAATTAAGTTCCAGCTTATTATTAATGCATGAAATATAAAAATATTATGTACCTTCCTAGACCGTTGTGCTTAACGTTAAATTTAACCTTCCGGTTAAATACTCCTAGTTTCAAACAGTTAAAATTTGCAACGGAAAATCAACGGACGCCCACGAGCTTACCCCTTTCGTGTAACGTTCATTTCATTGGAATGTCTAACATACGAGTAGCTATACCATTTGGAATACCTGGTGGCTAGACGACGAAATGAAATACGAGTTCAAATATTCTTACAGATGACTAAACTGAACTTCAAAGAGTTTTAAGCCCTTTGAGGGATGGGCGGAAAGGATTTCAAGATTTTCAAATTAATTAAAACTGTGATTTTTTCAAACTAGGAGCAAAACTAGGAAAAAAGTTCCAGTATCATAAGATAATCCAAAAATGATTTCATTATAGATTTTCTTAGTTTAACGCAGCATATTTAATATCTTTAAAAAAATTAGGCCTAATTGTCATTAAAAATCAAAATTGATCTCGTTCGTCTACAAGCCAAATGCTCTCTGGATAATTGAAAAAGGCGCTGCGCAAGCGTGGACACTTTTGTGTCTTGTGTCGGATACATGCTACCAATGAATATTTGATTGCTATATGTGTAATCAGTATGAACTCAGCCACTTTCTGTGCAGACGTACCTAGCTAAACATTTTTCGTGTCCATGCAGTTGCTTCCACTTGATATATACTCGTCGCCGATCAAAAAATGTTTGACGTCGGTAACTAGAAACTGAAAGTCGTCAGTTGAAGACACAATTACAATTGTATTGAATTGTACACAGCAACTACTGTTACCTAGTGACCAGGAGTAGCAACTGGCGACTGTGTCCGATTGCCGTTACCAGACACAGCGACTACAGTTTCCTGTGATAGTGCCCCGTGTCGGTAATATAAAGTGTCCATGTTTGCGCAGCGCCTAAATGATACCCTACCTAAACCATTCGTTCGTTCGTTCGTTGCTTAACAATTAGCGTTAAACAACGCTAATTTTGCTATGGCAACGAACGAACGTCGTTTTCAGACGCTGTTTCAACAAACTACGTCTACAAACTACGTCAAACAGTCGAAAGCGAAATGGAAGATGAATGGGCTCTTTTTATAAATAAACATCGTTTGCTGGTGAGTGGTGTCTCCCGCTGGAGGCCGCCGTACTACGCCGCTCAGAATAGGAGCGTAGTATTTATTGTTTTTGACATTGATCTGAAGCATCTGTTACTAATGACTACGAAAGTTACCTACCATAACGAAAAATAGTGTAACCAAGTTCAAGCACTTTATTGAGTCACTATAGCTTCACATGGTTTAATTGTAACAGCTTTCCTTTCCACTTTTCAAACTATGAATAAATAAGCATTTTATAGATTAAAATACCTGCAAGTATTATTAGATTAATTACCAAGAGGAATATATGTATCTACACATCTCACATATGGGTATATCAAAATCTACGACCATTTTTATGATAATCGTCAAAGTTAAAATTAATTGCCATGAAAAAGCTCTTTCTTGAACGCTTGTTTTAGTAACAATCAGGTAAGTGCCTACTGAAACTGAATGACAGGACAGGCAAAGTCATGTAACGGGTGTCCCAGTGTCACACCTGTTGCGTTAAGTAAGTTAACTTAACAGGTTAATTAACCTGACTCATCACACGGCTTTGTCGTGCTGAAAGTGTGATAGGCACATGACCATAAACGACGTGAAATAAAGTAGTATTATAGAATAGACTGTTTTACAGTTTCATAGGAAGAATAGTCAGGATAATTAAAGGTAGATACAGGTACAGAATAATTTTAAGTAGGCAACGTAAAGAGCAAAGAACCTACGCAGCCACGCGTTGGCTCACCAAGCATGCAAGAGCTTGATCGATGAGAGGAAATTTTACCAGTATCGGAAACTAAGCGAGATTCTCGTCGATAGTGAAATGTCGCGCCGCTGTCAGTAGGTCGTAGCCACTGACACACTTGCCCAAGAAACTGACAAAACTGCCTGCAGCTGCGAAAAACGAAACACAATTACCTACTATTTAAGTCTTTATAAATTTAAGAACCTGTTTTAATCACTGCGCTGTTTGGACAAGCTTTAAGTTCAATGTTCAAAGCCAAACCTTTTAATTGATTCTGTATAGACTTCAAATCAAACCTATTACTTCGAAGTATAAATAACGTGTATCACAGATTTAATTTTACTTGCATTAGATACGCGCCTAAGATCAACTTATCTTTTAAATTGATCTCGGAGTAAAGGGCAAATGTCATGACGAAGAATCACGAGGAAGAATGGACCTCCAAAGGCATGATAATTTGAAAACGCTTCAAACGAAGTTTATCTGACTTGATCAGAACAAAGATAAGTTAGGTCTGAAATATTTCTAATTAAATTTCCATTCAAATACAATAATGCCCAGTGCCTATTCCGACTAGACAACTAAAATAAAGGATAAAGGAGTTTCCTAATCTTCCACAGAGCTGTCAATTTTAAGGAGTTTATTAATTCGGAAAACAAAAGATGATTTGTAGTAAAATTATATTAATACATAAAATTTGTTTACATTTCGTCACCTTTTGTTTTTGTTCAAACAAAGTAGACAATTCAAACCTCTCAAGCTACGAGTATAAACATGTTAAAACCGTTAAAAGTTACACTGTCGTTAAAGGACATTGTCCTCCAAATAGGAGCATCACCCATTATCCTTCGACAAAGCGTGACCGTAGCATATGACTGTACCCCGTCTTTGTTTGGAGTGACACGGTCATTAAGCTAGGAAGCTACACTCTCATTAGTATTTGTAGGTGGTTGCAGTCGTGACAAGTGCCTGGTTACACGTGCTATTATAGCGGTAACGGTAATTCTAGTTCTAAGGAACATAGCAAAAAGGTGATCAAAGCAGGTTAACAATTGTACGGAAAAACAAATGACGACAACCTGCATCTATCAGTAAAATACACATGCCAAGAAAACTTAGTAAAAATGTTAGTTTAAATATTTATCATTTTACTAATTAGTCTATCTAGCACGCTGACGATAAAATTGATTGATTGGTAAATTATTGATAGGTACATATTGCATACACTGTCACCTGACCCTAAACTAAGCAAAGCTTGTACCTACTATGGCTGACAGAAACTGATATAGATACATTTATATTTTACAAGCTTTTATTTAACTTTCAACATATTATGTTTAAATACATACTTATATATACATAGAACTAACACAAATGTTTATCACATAAATGTTTGCCCTAGGTGTAGTAGATTAACACTTTTTTTCAGAAATAACAAGACCTAAAAAAAGAAGAAAATCATTTAAACTATAGTGTAACAACTGGCGGCCTAATCACTAAAACCGATCTCTTCCAGGCAACTTCAGGAAAATGTTAAATTAATTATACACCATCCATAATCCTCTTGTTAACATGGGCCATATTATGTACCTCCGGTAGCAAAACTTTTAAACATGGAAACAACTGCCTGCCAAAAGTTGAGCTTCAAATATGCCAACCCCAGGGTTACGTTGTAAAGTACATGGAAATAACGGGCCCACGTTATTTCCACATGTCAAGTTGTTTTGCTTCCTAAATAGTATAGGTATCTGCTATCTTTGTATTATGCTCCGTGCATGGCTTATCAGAATTGACTAGTAACCTACATTTAATGTTTGCGTAGCAACAGAAATCCTTTATACGTAAGTTGACATTTTCACAAGGCCAGAGGTCATACAAGTTTCGGTTTAATGTTAAACTTAAGAAGGTTGAAAAACCTCAAGTTGTCCTGCCACGTATCCTCAAGGTGTAGGCTCCAGTAGTTACCTAATAAGTATGCAAATATAGCCGTGATCGTGTTTGACCAGTTAGCGACGCACTTTCTACTAGTAGCCATGGACATTACCACACAATAGACATTAATGGCTATCAAATTACACGAAGTACTGCACGATATATAAAAGACATGGACACGTCATAACCGTGAGCTTTCATTTCATATGCACTAACCGCTCGAATTACTTTTGCGTACTTATACCAATTCAAGAGCAAAAACTACTAAATGTATTTGACAACAGATTTTGACATCAAATTTCACACCAGACTCATTAAAAGCCGGAGGGATCAAACTTTGGATGACGCATAATAATAAGTAAAAGAGAATGGCTTATGTCAAGAAGAAGATACTCGTATGCTAAAGCAGAAACATTAAATAGGAGAATATTATGATAATAAATAAAATTCTTAAAAGTCTAAACCACACACAAAATTGATAAGAAACTTAAAAAGCTCGTTTGTAGAAATTATAGCCAACGCAAAGGAAGTGGCCTATTTTCACCACTTTCAGTGAACTGTCTGGAAAGTAAAATCCAAGTGAAAGGGATATTGTCCAAATCAGGTTTTGCGTTTACCACAGGCATGATAACAACACAGATCAAAACTGTAACTTTATAGGGAAAAGGTATCGATGAATCGGAAATTCCTAGCATCATGTGACGAGTCATGAAATCAATATAATGATATAATATGATACATTTACTGGGAATACCTTTTATTCTCAATATTAACTATGCTTATCTACTAGAAGCAAACGAATATTCAAGTCATATAATATGCTAAAAAGGATCGGAAATGGAAGCAGGTGTCTTAAGTTCTAGAGGCATCGAAATCGAAAAAAAACTTTACCTGCCAACGAATTTCGTTAAACAAACAATGATAAATACAAAGTAACACCTGCCAATCCTCAAAGGTACAGGCACAAAGCGTGACGATAGAAAGTTTGGATACCATGCTCCCCTAGTTACTTAATACCGTTAATTGAAGTGCACGAATTAATTAAAGGAAGTAGACGCACTAATGCGTTGGGAATACTTCGAGCATAAACAATGATGCTCAGCCTGACGCGTAGATCGCATCAGATGGGCTGCCAGTTCAGTCGAATCGAAACGCATAGGCAGAGAACGCTTAAGTAATTAATGGTCCCTTTATCTCTGGCTCAATAAGCTCCGAGTCGTCGGTACACGCACACCGATCGCACCGAGTATTCTCAGAAGCACTCGAATCCGACTGGAAAGCTATTTGTGTGCAACCCTGCGTCGGCGCACCTCTGTTCCGCGAACGTCTTCTCGCTCTCGCATACATGTCAAGGTAGGGTTCAATATTCGAGGATCCAGTACGCGCAGATAATAATACATCCGACGGAATACCCGAGGTGTGTCTGTTTTATGTAAACACAATGGTCTCATTAGGTCAAATGCGTCAGAACTATCGAAGGGTGATACCGATTGAGTAACGCGTCTGGGCTCGAGGCTACTTTCTAATCCTTTTCACATCAGACAGTGTGAAGAGTGGTTTAATGAAGCACCCATTGAAACACGGTCAATTCCCGCGTGTCGCTTCCGCGTGCGCGTGCGTCGCGCCTGCGCTGCTGAGAGATCATTGCCAGATGCCGATAGATCGCGCGCGACGGGGTCAACAGCCATTGCCCTTGTTTTGCGCACTAAATTATTTACTACCAAGCACGACAGACTAGCCATAAACGTGCAGCACTCGTTTCTGAGGTCAAGGAAATTAACACTCAGCGACGACAATGGCTCGTCGCTACGCGAGTGCAATGATGTAATCGATAACAGCTTCGCAATGAATATTAATATTTGATAACGAACAATAGGTGAGAACAAACTATTAAGAAACCCTTTGAATATGAACAATACAATTTGCTTCCTGCGATCAAGACACATGGATAAAATGAATGGCGTCGGGAGTTGATTCCGTGCCAAGCCGGCGCTTACCCTAATGCCGGGCATTTAAGTTTATTATAAACAAATCTTCCTGTGTTTCCGGAAGTTATCTGTCAAATTGAGTAGTACCATCACATTTAGTGATCGTTTAGTATACTACTAATGCTATCTTTGTCAAATATCCCATTAGATAGAAAAATGGGAGTTCCAAGAGGTACACAAATAAGCTATTTGAAAAAATACGCGTCGACTTGTAAACCACCTCCGTTTCGTCAGTTAAAAAGACGTATGTACATTTTAGTTCCTAGTTATTCCTCGCTTCCCACAGCTGTTATATCACAACCGACTCCTAAAACCAATTATTCTTGAACCCATCCGAGGTTTATTTATCTACTGGAAACATACCAGTTCATGCTCTCGATTAATTTAATGTTGTTTTTTAATCAAACAACATAATTCATTTTAATGCATGCGCTTTGGCATTATATACGTTTTATACCAAGTAATAATAATAAATTGAACGCACTGACTCATCTCACGGATTCTTTGAAGATGAGCATTGTCGGTTAAATGAAATTGACGAAGTTTTATGATGGAACAGAATATTCCATTCATTGAAACAACAGTCTCTTTAACGTAAAGTAAATGGTCTCTAAATAAACTTAATTTCTTCTTCATTCACACATGTAGCAATTAACCAATGGTAACAATTGGCCACAGTTATAATACAACTTTGCATTTTAGTAAAATTTGTCAGTAAGCATGTAATCAATGTAGAACAAATGTAAATCCTTGAAATTACATTTGATGTAGGTATAAAATAGGTTGTAAGCCGGCAGAACCATTGGCTAAAACCAAACTGCACCTGACATGCCTGATAAGTTAATATCGCACTACATACCCACACTACCTAGGTAGTGAAAGGAACAACAAAATCCTTGACAGATGTAAACTTGTGTCATGCACAGCAGAAGGGAAAAGTAATTTACCTGCTACATTTGTCTGAATTGTATACCAAAAACAATCCTCTAAAGTTCGAATTTCTCTAGAGCAGCGAATGTTTTGCAAGGCACTCTCCTGCCCTCATCACTTACATTTTAATAAGCCAGTTAGCTAATGCCTAGTTTTAGCGGAAATAAGACAGTATCTTGAATTAGACGGCTACATTCATCATATCGACACGCGTTACATAAGCACCCACCTAGGTAATTGATCCTTATTACCACGTAAATGGATGGTCAGTAAATTTCATAGTTCGGTTAAGTTATCTAGCGTGTATCACTAGACACTCTACCTGGTATCTTCATCTTCTGAACACGTTACTATTACTCGCATTCCGATTTCCTCGAAAACCTTTGTTGACAATCAGATCATGTTCTTCACTATAATGTCTAACGACAATATTGTCCAAGTCGTCGATTAATAAATATCTATCAGGCAATGTGTGTCTTACCAATGTCTCAATTGAAACTTATGCGGCGCCGATCTCCAGTGTTTGTTTAGAAATTCAAGAGGCGATTGTTTGTGCAAAAGAAACATTCCATTTTGCGTGTTTAATGTTTATGTTAGACCAAATGCAACATATAATTTGTCGCTTTCTCATTACACTCCAAAACGAAATCAGATTAACCGAAAGTCAGAGCGTACTTTTTGCATCTTTTTTTCTCTTATTGAAACGGAAAGAGTCGCAATCGTTTTTGATACAATATCAATTTAACATCCATTACTGAAGAGTCAATAATAGGATTGGACTGTTATTATGCGCTTAAGTGTAATTTGGTGCGAGCCAAAAGCAAAGTCGAAACGGCGGGCGTATTATTAACTTGTTTTCACTTTCTAGAGTGATAAAGGGCCTCAAGGTCGTACGACTGAGGTATCTAGTTCACTTCGTTCTTGTCTATCTATATGCCACTATGCACCTGAGCGCTAAACCTATTATGGACAATAGCCAAATTATAGCGTTGTTTGTACGATAATTGAAACGATGAGTAGGTACTAGCAGGTAGACGGGTAGGATCAATAGATCAGACTACAAAGTCGATTCGTGTTCGAGCTAGTGAACTAATGGACGGGCAAGCCTTGATCCGGTTGACATCACACTGTTTCTGGACCTATGCACAATCTCCCATCTTTAATGTAGAATTGAAGGCACGTCGAATGTACTCGTACATGGTCGAGTTTTATACCCACGCAAAACGCTCTAGGCTATACAGAGACTAAGTACACTTATAGAAAACATAAGTTAATAAATATTGATATGACACCACGTTTTTCGTAATCTTTAATGAATTAAGTACACAACCAATTGAAAACGTGAGTACTCTTCAATAGTTTAATGTCAAAAGCATATTTTAAACGGCATAACTTATCTTAGTCCTACCTGTAAGTTAAATATACACAGCTAGCTCTCAAGTTCTAAACTTTTTTCATCTTGTTTTCAGGTGTTTGCGATGTGGTACAAGTGGGCGACGTTGGTGCTGGTGTGTTGCGCACTAGTGAGAGCCGAGGAGGTGAAAGCAGAAGAGGTGAAGGTAGAAGAGGCCAGGGTCGAGGAAACGACGCTGGTGGATGAGGCGACAACGACAGAGCTCGCGCCGGCGACTCTGGCCACGACCCGTGGGCCGCCACGCACGCTCGACCGCCTCGCCGCCGAGCTCGCCTGGAAGACGTGGCTGCAGAGCCCTGAGAGCGGAAACCAGAACGCGCCCCCTAGACGGATTACAACCAAGTCGCTGTTCATCACGCCGCTCGTCTGCCCGAAAGGTCAACGATTGGATAGAAATGGTTGCGTCCAGGTAATTTTCTTTTTTGTTTTACAATGTAGTCACAGATGAGGACACCGTTTGCAGTGGTCATAAAGTCGTGCGAAACGGTCGCATCTGCTACTCTTTTAAATCAAGCTAAGAAATAAGGGGTGCGGCGATGCCTTTGGGCACTTTCTTTCCTCGCCTCCGTCTGGCATGAACGTGCTAGATTACCTATTTCGCGTCTAGTACGCATCAAACAAGCTAAACCTATCAACTATCTATGTAATAGATAAACTGATAGAAAAATGTTTTTAGCAACTTGAATCTTTGTAGTTCTCTTAGCTTTTCAAAATCTATAGACAAACAGTATATGCGTATTCCATTCATCATCTATACTATAGTATTCTCCTTCCAGGCTATAACCATAAACAAGGACGAGCACGAGCGGAATCTGCTGGCGCAGCTGAATGCGCTGTTCACGCCCGCGCCTGCCACCGGCGGCGACTTGTATGACTATGGCGACGACGAGCCCGGCCCGCTCCAGCTCTCTATCCCCATCGGGCTGGACCCCCTCGCTGCACCGCTGCAGGGGCAGGACCCCTTTGCTCAGGTAAACAAAACAGATTTTGAAGGAACTATTTAGTTGGTATTGATTTCATCCGATGAAATTCTTTACAATCTTAGATCAACTGACGTCAAACTTTAAGATGAAACAGCACGCCAAGAACAACGATATTTAAAGTATTCTTTTCAAATTTCAGGCTCAAGAGCTGCAGGAAAACTTCGTGAAATTTGACAAGAAAGACAAACCCGACGGTGGCTCTAGCATAGAAGCTGAATTAGAAATATTAAAACTGCAAAATACAAACTACACGTCTCAGTCTCAAGGCACTTACGGAGTCGACCACAACGATTTGACGAATATGCATTTACATCCAGACAAACCAAAACGGGACAGTATAGACGTTAACGTTACTAACGCTGACTCGACTGATAAGGCACCTGAAGAAGTCGGACAAAAAGAAGTAGTGTATGGGCATGTTAATATCGATCCAGTTCTGTACCATCTAAACAACGAAGAATCGAATACTGAGGACATCAATAAAGAAACTCAGACTGACGATTCACAAGCTCAAAACGCTGCAGCCTCTACCATTGTGGAAAATATACAGACTACTACAGAAAATAAAACTGAAACAAACGCTACTGGAACTTCCAGTGATGCTGCCCAAGCATTTAAGAAAGACGGAGATCAAACTAAACTCAACCCCGAGAACGATTACTCAGACATCGGTGAAGCGATAAAACTCATAAGCCGTTACGCTGAAGTGACTACAGATGATAATTTTGCCAAAGATCAAAAGAAAAACGCAGCTACAGATGACGGCATACTTGGCACACGCACAAGGCTACAACATCGTCGCAATAAGCCTAAAGGATCGGAAATTACGGAAGTTTTGCCGTCTAACGACCAGCCGAATTACAGAGACAAGCCCGTTCACAATGTGTATCCCAAAAACGGAGTGTATTACAGATACCCTTGGCCAAGTCAACACGTTCCGACTCCGCCACCGGATTACCCGTTCCGCCACCTGCAGGACTACTGGCCTGGCCGCAACAAATTTGGAGGAGTTTACAACACACACGAGAATCCTAGACGCCACCATCACTCGTACCCTCACTCGCTAAGACCTCACGGGAATCCTTATGTAAGCTTGCCGAACTTCCGAGACGCGTACCCTGAACAGCTGAAGGGCTACATTCACAGAGTAGCCCAGCGCCACCTGAGCCCTGTGAGAGCCCGCTCTAACAACCAGGACCTGTACAGCCTCCTCGGCCTCAGACATTGGTTCAGCAGCGAAGGCACTTCCAAGAGATAGCTCGCTTCCACCCTTGTTAGACAATTTGATGTTACCCGACGACGTATAATGAAAGCTATGGCGAATGGAAGTACTCACAGAATAGCATGCATGAACTTAGTATTAGAATATAATAATTATTTAACATCTATCATTTCAGGGCTTACCTCATTTATCCATAGCTTTCATTATATTAGCCTATTTATTTCAAAGCCAAATAATACAGTCATAGTTAAGTTATACTTCTTTGTTAGTTGTCTTTTTAAGTTTTGTAAATATTTTTTTACGTTAATTTAAGTGTTTTATTTTGAATCAAAATTTTGTTTCATAGTATTAATGTTGTTTTATATTAATGTATACTTAATTGTTCAAAATAATTGCCGGTTTATATTTATTCGATGTATATTTTTATATAATTTTTCGTTGTGAATGTAGTTGTGTTTAGGTGTTTGATGTATTAAAAATGTATTGTTTCGTTTAGTTTATTTTGCAAAATTTGGCACTGGCTTGCCTCTTGCCTTTTCGAGGAGAAAATTAACTCTGCGAATTTAACTCGATGTTATTTTATGTGTGTAGATATAGCCTTAGGTATTTGTTTGTATTATTAGTTGAAGACAATAACCAAATGCAACATCGGACATTTGAAACCCACCTGAATCAATATACTTACTGCAAAATGTTTTTAAAAAATAATATTTACCTACCGTCATTGCGTAAATAGTTTTACACTTAACATAAAAAACGCTAAATTATTTCTAATATTTTCTATGCCATTTTCTAGGTAAAGCAGGTCAATTTTGAAATATTTTAACTTGAAATTAGAAATCACAATTTATTGATAATTCAAATAGTTACTTGTACCTAACTGCGGAAATGTAGACAAATGTTTTATTATCTACGCCTTGACATCGTACCTAAACGCGACTGTTAATTTTCTGTATTATAATTAAGCTGAATTTTAAAAATCAATCATATTGCATGCATCTAGAATGGTTTAGATTTCCTACTAAGTTGCGAGCTATCTCTATAATAAGATGTACCTATCTTCAGCGTCATATGTTTTCCCTTAATCATCATCATCGTGAATTTTTCACGCACTACTAAGTAAATAGGTCTCCTGTTCAGTGAGCCATCTTTGTCATTTGTCTGTACAACTCCAGAAAACCATGTAGAATCTATGAGCAAGGATTTCGATTCACATTACACTGAGCCCTGTCCTGTGCTGACATTGAAATGTAGGCGTTAATTTCATACGGGTCTTGTAAACAGTATTTCATAAATTAAAATTGAAATGCAAATAGCATGATCCTATCATTTGTTTCAAACGACGACGACCTTATTTGCCATTACAAATTCTTCGGTACAACTCTCGTTGTAGATTTGATATTTCAATATCAGACCGGCCAAGTGAATGTGAATCAAGCCTTAGGCTCGACAACATATTGGTCACACTGCAGCTATAAGAGTTTCATAATGTTAGTCCTCAATAAGAGAATGGGTCTGAATACTTACATTGCCGAACTATTTACACATAACGATCCCACCAAAGTTTAGTAATAAGTGTTTAGTTTTTATCACATAATAATCTACTATTCTATATAGAGTTTAGACGGATTACATGTATTTTTTCTAATCTATTGCTAGGTAGACTAGACATTTGAAGTAAATTTAACCACGACACTAGCTACACTAGCTGCAATCAAACATTTACTACAAATATAAATTTAATTTTGTACGCATGGTAGTCATGCACGTAACTTAATATTAAAAAGTCCTAGGCTACATGATAATTTTTTTACAGTAACTTGTTAATCTCAAATAACACTATACTAAGTACCTATCTACATACTAAGTTATGGCAATTTCCATAGATTAGTAAGTGGGAAAATAGTATTGAAAAGAAAAACGCATAAAGAAAATTCTTATACTTAACTAGTGAAAAACACTATAATTACTGAGTGCAAAAAAACTTTCACAAAATATTATAGTAAGGCCCTAATTAAATTTATAAAACACTAGAATTAAAAAAAAAAAAATTGTAGGTATTTTCGTAAGCTGTGTCGTGGTTTAGTTTACACCCTGTATAAAGCCAACTAGTCAATCGTTTATCACCTGTTTCTAATTAAAATCATTCAAATTGTATACTTAGTAGCCAAAATAAAGTTGCCTCGATTGCTTTTGATTACCCCAGTTTATTGGATCAATCTCTTGAAATTCAAGACATCTCTAAAAATACGTTTCGCTAATTTTACTAAGTTATGATTTACTGATTTCATTATACATAATTACTTATTTACTTTTCTTAACACATTTTTGTACGTTTTTTATTTTTATATTTGCTTGTATTAAAATGCGCCTTGTAATCAAATAAAGGCGCATTTTGTTCTTTTTCTGTCGGTGATAAACGTTGACTTGTAACGAACCAGTGTTAATACAACGGTTAGACATTCTAGAGCGCTAACCTAGTTCTCGTTCAATAGTACAAAAACAGTGTGATTTCAGACTACCGTCAATTTTTTAATTCGTTTTTCTCGCAGCAGGACTGTTTTTGTACTAAACGCTTATTTTCAAATTTAATGCATAAATGTATAATGATCTAAGATTATCAACTATTTATCTACCGAAAATACTATTGTACAAATATTTTAAGAATTTAGTGATTTAGCATCGAAACTTGGAGTCTATCAGAGAATAATTTTAAAAAAATATGAATAATTCGCTTTATTAATATTTGATGGAATATTATGAAACTATCAATGCCAGTATTTTATTGTAAATAGTGAATGTGTTACATTAAAACCAAATGAAATGAAAGCCCTGCATTTTTATTTTCGTCTCTTGTCACTTTATGCCGCTAGGAGGCGCTGGTGGCACAGAATACCTAAATCCAAGCATACACTGTTAGACCGCGTTCGACGACGTGCGCTCTGTACTCGCACGCCAAGTGCGTATAGCTCACTTTGAAATTTGTTACAAATAAGCTTAATTTGAGTCTTAAGACACATCAATATTATAAACCTCAAATTGCATTCATCGAAGTCCAACCGCACACGCCACTTGCCTGTTCAACCCCGTGCTCACCCCGCACACTGCACTGCACTAGTTGTAGCCGGCAGGCAGCGCGAGGTGTGCACGATGCGTGCGCTGATTTAGCGCGTAGGAAGCGCGTGGGTGCGAGGATCATCTGAGAACGCCCTTACGATGCGTACGACTCAGATTTTAGTTAGGTTACCTTGGTATATCTAGGTTTGAATAGTGTACTAAGTCTATAGAAGTTCATGACTCATTAATTCATTCTGAACTAATTTTCCTATGGGACGGAATAAATCCTGAAATAGCGAAAAAAATTACCTGCGCAATCTTTCGTTGCTCCATAGCTGTACGTTTCGTTGGAAGTAAACGAATTTTTTTACCGACTTCCGAATATGAGGAGGTTCTGTTAATATTCTTATAATGTAACTGTTGCCGGCGACTTTGTTCGCGTTTATTCAGAAAATAGTATCCAAAAACTTTCCTCGATATTACTGTAACTAATTATCAAATATCATCAAGATCCATTTAGCCATGAAAAGCCTACAGTTACTTTTGATTTGATAATAAAGAAGGATTATGTTCACCAATATGTTCCAAAATGGTAGACCGTTTTTTTTAAAGTATTTTTTTTCTAAGGAGCTCCTTTCGGCTAGTGCAATCTTTTCATGTAAGCCTGTTATCATGTATAATGTTCATTATATTCTGTGATTCATTCCTACAGTCGGCAGTTAAAAATGAAACAATTAATTATGCTGTAAGACTTTTATTGAAAAAACTAAATTAAATCAATAACATTTGTTGAATTAATAATTTCTATGAGTATGGAGTCAATCAAAACATTAACTTGTTCAAAAATAAGAAATTTCCTGCACTTGCACATACTTCATCCAAAAGACAACAACACTGTCCATGGTAACTGTCTTGACTATCATTTCACAATATTGTATGTATAGTTGCAGTAAAAGCGATTACAAAATATTAATAACACAAAACCTACTTACAATCAGGTAATTTGTACAAAATATCACAATTTAATACATAGAAATATATTGAAAGACTTACATTAACAACGTGTTGCACCTACATTTTACGCGGCCGACATTTCAGCTGTGAAACCATGAAGGTCGCAAAAACAATGGAATAGGACACTACATTTTTGCAAAAGCTTCATTGAACAAAAGTATATGCAAGAACAGACCAAATTACAAAATTGTTCATTTACTAATGTACCTGATTTGGTTTTCTAAATAATTATAATCATTGTCATTGAAATCGAATAATAATAGATCGACATCTTCATCTTATATTACAGAAAAAACTTAAAATTGGTAAAATCATTCTTTTTCGTTTTCATACCAATTTATGGAGTAAGTACTAGTAGACACATTTAAACGAATCCGAGTTTGTAAGGTGGGGTTTAGTCATTTCATCTGAATTCATAGATTTGGATGCTGTGTTCTGGCACATGGCTTAAGGTCAATGACTGATACCTGAAACATAACAGAAAACATGATGTGCAAAAGTGAACATAATAAAAAATGTGGTGAACATAATAAAACATATAGGTGACTAACTATATGTTTATGATTGTATTTTTCCCTGATTTTTCCAATATGTGTAATCCTATGTCCTTGTCCACTACTTCCTAACATTCCTTTGTATAGTTGAAAAAATTTAAATGCAAAATGGCACTTACTGCTGCATTTAAAATATGAAGAGCAACTTATGGAAATCACAAAATTGCAGTAACATTATTTTAAAAACAAGCACCAAACTTTTTTGAACAAATACAAATTCAACTTTCATGAATTCTTCTTCTCATTAAATGAATTCCAAAAATGTGAATCCATTGCTTAACTTCAGACAGTGCAACCAATGTATCTGTAAACTGATGGAGCCACCATCTCATTTTCTAAGCAAAACTGATAGCTTTCTTCGACCAATTTTAGTTTCCTTATTTAGCCACTTTTACAGAAAAGTTGGTTCCACTGCAACTATTGCTTCAGAACAATAAGACTGCTTATTTTATTAAATCATAAAATTTAAAAGTAAAAACTCACCACTCCGAGCTTCTGTGGTAATAGTACCCTTCTATTGTTGCCGCCGATTTATGAAAGCAAATATAGTAGAAACCGGCAAATGAAGCACCATTTATATCCTTAATTGTATGATCCGGCACCAGAAAGTGCTCTTTCCACCTCATAAATACATAATCAGCCTTTGCAAGTGAGTCGTAGTCAAATGAGTCCGAGTTAAATGTCTTTAAATATGGGTAAAAAAGATCAAACTTACTCTGAAAGAAAACAGTTTCTTTAAAATAGGCAACTACAAGGTGATAATTTTGTTAAATGTAAGCTCTTTTTGGCTAAATGTTGCAGTGTTGTCCAGATAACGCTGTAAGTTGTTCAGATTTATTTCAGTTTACAATGAAAGTATATTGTTGGGATATATATTATTGATAGTTAAAAAACTTAACATAAAAGTTAACAGAGGCTTAATGGCCAAAGTATTTTTTTTTACATTTCTAAGATGTTTAATAAATAAACTCAGCTCACCCAATGTTTCCTATCCACATCTTCATCTGCGTCCCATTTTCTTGTAAGAAAGGGATACTTTGCAGATATAATCTCACCATCAAAAAATGTTGTGAGTGTGGGAAACTCCTCCGTCAAGCCCTTTATTTTTAAATAACCACAAAGGTACGAGTTTTCTTCGTCAACATGCTGCAACATGTTATATAAACCATAAGAACCACGTAATTATGATTGTGTATGAACAAATTGAATGGAAAATCAGGATATTACAGGCAAAGAAAAATATAAATTTGTTTACCAGACTTATATACAGGGACATTGTAAGTAAACACAAAGAGTTGGTCACGGGACAGTAAAGATATCAATATTGCGTACTTTGTTATTGTTACTAACCTGCAAAACGACTTCGACTTCATACGAATTGCCTTTGCTTTTCTGATGTCCTTGGAACTTTGACCCGTTATATAGTAGGGACTTTGTGACACCAGGCTGTTTAGAGTTGGCTGGTGGCGGAGGAGTAATATCAACTTTAACTGGCATATTTTTCCATTAAAAACAGTGACCCAGCTTTAGTAATGTGACAGATGCTGCCCAATATTCGGCACCTTTGACAGATTAGGATTCACCACTTTTCTTCCAGCAGGTTCTATTAAACGCAGTTGTCGACAACGGAATCTTAACCAATAGCAAAGAATGACAATATTTTTTCCAAAATTACAAGCCTTGTTATATCTTTACTAGCAGATTTTTGTAAATAAGAAGGTGAAAGTTGGGTTTCGATTCGATTCGCAATTGATTTTTTTTTTGTTTTTTTTTTTTTTATTAATTTATTCATGACCATGGATACTCGTCCTTCAGTCGGATTCTTAGTAATATTTTTTCCCTCAGTAACAGATGATGGGATGATGATGATGAGGTGATGATGAAGACGATGAATCCCTCCCCTTTTCCCATTCCAGTAAAGTTATGGATACTTTACTGAAACTTTAAGTGAAGTTTTGTAGAGAACACGAAAAATCGCGTTTCGCGATGTTTGTATCATTTGCCCACACTCGTGCACGTTGACGAACCGCTAAACGTTAATAATCCACCATTATTACAATTTAACACTCGAAGAATCACAAGTTTTAGAAAATAATACAAAAACACGACACCATCTTTTCGGTTCCCGCCAAAACTTCTCATTTTTTTTTTTTTTTTTTTGTATGCAGCAGTGCTGCCAGCAGCTGACCATGAAAGAGTCCGGAACTGGAATAGAAATTCTATCAGATTATTTAGTCTGATTTTATTAGATAAATAAATTAGATATTAGATGTTAGTAAGATTTCTATGATTTGTAGTTCGTGGCCCTCAATTACAATATTTCTTGTTAGTTTTCGTGAAACTGTGGTTGCAGGATTTTTCAAAATTACTAGAAAGGCCTGCAACCTGTTACCATCCACCTATTAAGGCCTAAATTTGGGTAAAATTTCCGTATGCGACAACACTGAATGAATATCTTGAGAGTTGGGAGTTTTGGCGGGAACCGAAAAGATGGTGTCGTGTTTTTGTATTATTTTCTAAAACTTGTGATTCTTCGAGTGTTAAATTGTAATAATGGTGGATTATTAACGTTTACCGGTTCGTCAACGTGCACGAGTGTGGGCAAATGATACAAACATCGCGAAACGCGATTTTTCGTGGTCTCTACAAAACTTCACTTAAAGTTTCAGTAAAGTATCCATAACTTTACTGGAATGGGAAAGGGGAGGTATTCATCGTCTTCATCATCACCTCATCATCATCATCCCATCATCTGTTACTGAAGGAAAAAATATTACTAAGAATCCGACTGAAGGACGAGTATCCATGGTCATGAATAAATTAATAAAAAAAAAAAAAAAAAATCTTGAGAGTTGTGTGCGTACGACAGATTACAGATAAAAAAATGTTTTGACATCAATGTACTTGTCTATGGTACAGTTCGTTTTCAGATATAGGCCAAGAGCCTACGATTAAAAAATTATGTTTCCAGCTCGGGGCAGCACCCAGACTGCAAATCTTCGCTGTTCAAAACTTCAGTGTTGAACGACAATAAACCCTAGATAATAAATTTCAAGCAACCATTCTTTTAAATACAGCTGCAATATAGTCGTATATAATAAATCTACCTTATACGTGTCTGTGGAGAGATAAATTGTGAATGCTAGATCATGTTTTCGTACGATCGCTCCGAATGCGGATGGTGGTGGTCTAGTACCAGGGACCCTATTCGGAGATTTGAGACTTTCACCTCACTTTTTTTCGTCTTTGTTGCTCTCGTTTGAAACGTCATAGGTGTGAAAGTGACCAAGATAAAATCTCATCTCATTTCACGCGTAAGAATAGTCCCATAGATCGTATCCAGGATGACAGGAGTTGGCCAACTCACATGAAACGACTTGCCACAGACCGTACACAGTAGTGTGGCCATCCACTTTTCTTTAAAGAGCGAGGCAAACCCACCGCCCCGCACCGCGCTCATAACTAAATATTTCGCGATAACATATTTTTAACATGACAGAGTGGAGTAACAAATTAACCAAGTTTTATAATATAGGTGTATTTTTCTTATGTGTAGTATGTATATTGCAGTTAATAAACATTTTCATTTTCATTTTCATTTCATTTTCATTTTCATTTTCATTTTCATTTTCATTTTCATTTTCATTTTCATTTTCATTTTCATTTTCATTTTCATTTTCATTTTCATTTTCATTTTCATTTTCATTTTCATTTTCATTTTCATTTTCATTTTCATTTTCATTTTCATTTTCATTTTCATTTTCATTTTCATTTTCACGATGCCATACGTTTTTGGAGCTTTTTATACTTTGAAGGATAATCGGGGCTATAGAATCTGAAGCATCGTCAACAAAAGGATAAAACAGCATTAAAGAAAAATTTGTTTGAGAAAAAATAATAAACAATAGGGTTGCCTTTGGTCACCATCTCGCTTGGTGATTAGAGATACATAACTGTGACACTTTGGTCGATCGATTTGCTGGGGGGCTATTCCTGCGCGTGAGATGAGATGAGATTTTATCTTGGTCACTCTCACACCTATGACGTTTCAAACGAGAGCAACAAGGACGAAAAAAAGTGAGATGAAAAACTCAAATCTCCGAATAGGGCCACTGGTCAGGGGTTAAGAGCACAGGGGGGGCTATTCCTGCGCGTGAGATGAGATGAGATTTTATCTTGGTCACTCTCACACCTATGACGTTTTAAATGAGAGCAACAAGGATGAAAGAAGGTGAGATGAGAATTTCAAATCTCCGAATAGGGTCCCTGAATGCCACAAACTGACAGCCGAGCCGGTCAATGCGTATAGTGAGGACCGACTACGCTATCACGCCAGCCTCCGACCATCGGTCGAGTACTGAAATGGGCTTAACCGTTTCCGGAGCGCTTTACGCTTGTGTTTAATTTTTTTGAGTCTATTCCAAACTCTAGTCTCTTTCATATAATTTACATTGTCTATGGTAAAAAATGGAAGGATTTCATTCGCTCATCGTTTCGTTGGTTTCGTTGACTTGACCGACTGACTTGTGTAAATTGTTTTGTTTTGTGAATTGGTTTAAATTACGTTTGGTTAATATTATTTCACATGATGAATTTATTTGTAATATCATACAAGACTGTTATTCAGCGCCACTCCAAGTCGACAAACCTTTTGTGATCGTAGAAGCAATCGTTGTGATATTTTCCCACATAATTATGGTTAACTGACGTTAGAGTGTGCATCCTCAATTATGGCAGACCCAGGTTATTATCACAGTGATTATATTCGGCACCCTGTGCTACACGAGCTGGGTGTCAAGTACGGAATCAAGACGGAATGTATTCCAGAAATAGCTCTGCCATCCAAGTTGGAGGAACTGAAGGATGTGATACGTAGAGAGATACGTAAAGAACTTAAAATAAAAGAGGGTGCCGAAAAACTGCGCGAAGTCGCCACTGACAGGCGGTCGCTCTCAGATGTTGCCAATATCGTGAAAAAAGCAAACCTAAAACTCAACGAACTGAAATCAGATCTCCAGGAGCTGGAGTCCCAACTGCTGCTGTCACGCGGGCAGTCCACTCCCACGTCGCCAGAAGACCTTTCCTACGATGACGACATCATACTGGCGTCGGAGGCAGCCCAGCAACAAAGACAGCTGGGTGAGGCCACTACAGACAGGAAACTTGCCTCACTTGAGAAGCAGCTGAACATTGAACTAAAGGTGAAACAGGGTGCTGAGAACATGATACAAAGTATCAGTAGCAGCAACCAGTCCAGAGATAAAAAACTTCTGGCTGAAGCCCACCAAATGCTAGCTGATTCAAAGGCCAAAATTGAATACCTTAAATTGAGAATTTCTAAATTAAGTAAGCAACAAAAAGGAGACAATGCTGGAGCGAATGGTGACGGCAAGAACTCTGATATGAGTGGAGTTGATACACTTTTAGATGAAAGGATTGCAGAATTAAGAAACCGTTTAAGAATCGAAGCTGCTGTGGGGGAGGGGTCTAAAAATGCCATAAGATTGTTGCAGAGCGACAAAAAAGTAACTGATAAGAAGGCCTTGCAAGAAGCACAGACAAGCTTGTTGGAATCCACTCAGAAGTTGGATTTGTTGCGTAGGTCGCTTGACATGAGAAGACAGGAGCTTCCACCAGAAAGCCCTGCATTTATTGAGCTTGGGCATGAGTTACGCAGCACTGGCTCCAGCCCTGGCTATGTTAGCCTCACTGGAGGAAGTGGTTCTAGGACTCAGTTTCTTTCTCCTGCTCCCATGATTAGTCCCTGTGTTCAAGTTACTGGGACATTAGAAGTGCGTCTGATGGGATGTCAAGACTTGCTTGAAGATGTCCCTGGTCGCACACGCCGTGACCCACTAGCAAGCCCTTCAGATTTAAAGTCCTTTGTGAAGGGAGTGACCATTCGGAACTCAATGAAATATACATATAGCATCAAAGAAGATACCAGCAATGAAATAATGGCTGTTTTAAAGCTAGACAATCATCATGTTGCTCAAACTAGCTGGAGGCCTTGCTCTCAACAAGCCTGGGACCAAAGGTAAGCCTATAACTGAATCGTCTTATAATTACACCATACTAAACAAAAAGTCCCAACCATTCTCAGTCATTCTTATACACATAGAATTCAATGTGAAAATTAGTTGTACCTGGATAAGTGAAATAGGTTATTTCTGATCATAGAAAGTCACATAGTAGTGGTTACCCATGACTTTTTTGGCGTTATTTACAAAATAGTATCCAAAAACCTTTCTAGTGAAATGCTGTAACTAATTATCAAAATCCATTCTATCCACTTAGCTGTTTAACCGTGATAAGCCTATAAACAAATTGATGGACAAAGTTACTTTTGATTTAATTATGTTAATGTGGATTGATTCAGCTAGTGAGTAATACAATTCTATGACTGTACTAATGGTAAAAGCCATTGACAGCCTGATTCAGTTGTATGATATTAAGCAATATTTGTAGCTGTCAATAACTTCCTTGGAAATACTGAAATAATTTAGGTCTTCATTTTGTCTCGCTCAATATCAGACAAGCAGATAAGATGCCAATAATTGTGTCAAGTAGTGGTGTGATTTGTTCAAATTATATAATTACTAGAGCTAAAGTCGAACACCAATTTTATCAACAGTATCTAAGCTTCCTTGAATTATAATCTTTATGATTCCTTAACTATATTAGTCATTATCTAATCTGTATGAAATAGGCACATATTTGCTGTGTGACTTTGTTTAGCAAACACACCGAGTGTTGCTGCCACAGTATGATTTTGTTATACTATCCATACTGTAATATGGTTGGTATGATTTATTACATGGGTGACGATAAAGTATGTGAAACTAAACACTAACTATGGCTGGTCTCTTATCCAATTAGGAATTACTAGGTTTTCCTTATTGATAAATGCTAAGTGTAGATTATTTTAGTTGCTACCTTCGAGGTTCTTTTTGTGTAGGAAAAAAATACACATACCTGCCCTGTTTACTAACTAAATAGTATCTGGTGCTTTGTTTTTTTGTGCTTTAAATACTACCTGACTAGATTGAACTACCTGACTTGTACCGGATAATAATAAATTGAAATAAGATACTTTTGTTGCTAATATATCTTTTTGTAAATCTTTGCCAAGTAAATCATTTAAAATACATCATCATTGCTATAAAATTGTTTAAGTCAATATTTGTTCTGAATAACAACAATTAATTAAGATCTTTATTAGAGAAAGTCAAAAGAGTGTGTTTCAAAGAATTAAACTTATAGCCAGATCATGTCCATGGTTAGTTTGTAAATTAAAATAACAAACATGATCTGAGAAATAAGATGACTCATAGCTCTTTTCTCTGAGATCCTAAGTTTAGACGGTTTTAACCCTTCTGAAAACAAAACAGCAGCACCTTATAGAAAATTGGCAATGTGTTAATCCTATGTATGTGTTATATTTTCCTGTATGGACCAATAATGATCAACAAACCGATTAAAATGAGATCATCTATCTACACAATTGTAAACATGAAATGCTCTCATATCTTTTATTAAGCGAAAGTTTGTGTGTTTTTGTTTGTTTGTTACTTCTTCACTGTTAAATGGATTTTGATAACATTTAGTATGGGGACAAATTAGGTAGCGGATAACTCTGCGAGGCGCAGCTAATTATCTCATATTAATAACCTCAGAACTTCAGTTCTTCCTGCATTTCATCCTGATTCGTCAGATTCTATTGACTGTCAAATCATATATGCCATAATAAATATGAGTGATTAACATTATTGTTTTCTCAATTTCCAGGTTTACCATAAAGCTCGACAAGTCGAGAGAACTAGAGATAGGCATTCATTGGAAAGATTGGCGCGGGCTGTGCGCCATCAAGTTTCTACGACTGGAAGAGTTCATTGACGATATTCGACACGGTATGGCGTTGGAACTGGAGCCTCAGGGTCTTTTGTTCGCCGAGATTAAATTCTTAAACCCTATTATATCTAGAAAACCGAAACTTCAGCGCCAGAGAAAAATTTTCAAGCAGCAAGGAAAGAATATTCCGAGACCTTCGTATGGCGAAATGCATATTCCTGCGGTCGTGCTTGGCAGACTATTGAAGCGCTCCTCGCCATCCATCCAAAATATCCAAAGCGCTCACATCCCTCAATCGCCGCAGTTCGAGGCGTCATCCATTGACAATCGGGAGACTGAGAATGCTACGACAGTGGGCGGCATGGCCGGGGTGCGACCGCTCGGCTTGCCCTCCACTCCCGTCACACCACTGACGCCTGCCACACCGCCACCCAAGCCTATTCTGCCCATGCACCCTCCTCCCAATGTTTCCACTTTAAGAATGGAAAAAGAACTCCAAGAAGCGTTCGCGTTCTTGGAAGATTCGTACACGCGTGATAATTACGTACCGAGGGAGCCTCACACGTGCGACACTCCTCTGGTGGAGTATCCACCATCGCCATCACCCAAACTGGTCATAGAGTTCCCCAGCAACGAGGACCAAATAGTGGAAGTGACGAGCAACATGAGGATATCATCGTCGCGATCCTCGTCTGTGATCGAAACCTTAGGAAAAGATATAGACTCCAGGAGACAATCCGGCGAAATGTCCATGGATAGCTTCAGATTATTGAGCGTTCTCGGCCGAGGACATTTCGGCAAAGTGATTCTTGCTCAGTACAAATCTACTAACGAATATTTCGCAATAAAAGCTTTAAAGAAGGGCGACATTATCGCACGAGACGAGGTCGATTCTCTACTGTCTGAGAAGCGAATTTTTGAGGTAGCTAACGCGATCAGACACCCGTTCCTGGTGAATTTGTTCGCGTGTTTCCAGACGGAACAGCACGTGTGTTTCGTGATGGAGTACGCGGCCGGCGGCGACCTCATGATGCACATACACGCAGATGTGTTCACCGAGCCGCGGGCAGTGTTCTATGCAGCTTGTGTAGTATTAGGCCTACAGTATTTACATGAGAATAATATTATTTATAGAGATTTAAAATTAGATAACTTACTTTTAGATACCGAAGGTTATGTGAAAATTGCCGATTTCGGCCTTTGTAAGGAAGGAATGGGTTGGGGTGATAGAACGGGAACGTTTTGCGGGACGCCCGAGTTCCTTGCGCCGGAGGTTCTGACGGAGACTTCTTACACTCGCGCCGTCGACTGGTGGGGCCTCGGGGTCTTGATATTCGAGATGTTGGTCGGCGAGTCGCCTTTCCCGGGAGAGGACGAGGGAGAAGTGTTCGATTCCATCGTGAACGACGAGGTGCGATACCCGCGCACTCTCTCTTTGGAAGCCATAGCATTGATGCGGCGCTTGTTGAGAAAGAACCCCGAGCGGCGCCTGGGCTCGTCGGAGCGGGACGCGGAAGACGTCAAGAAGCAGGCTTTCTTCCGCAACGTTAACTGGGAGCAGCTCTTGCTCCGCAAGGTGAAGCCACCGTTTGTGCCAACTATTCATAATTTAGAAGACGTGAGTAATTTCGATAGCGAGTTTACCTCCGAGGCGGCCGTGCTCACGCCGCCCAAGGAGCCGCGCCCGCTCTCTTCTACTGACCACAAGCTGTTCGAAGACTTTACTTATATGGCAGACTGGTGCTAACTCCCTACGATGCTCTTTGACTGAGGATCGGTTCACATCGAGGCAAAAGGATGCCACATCAATACACCTTTTTGTATTCGTGTTGGGGCAAAAACTCCCTAATCTAATGTGGCACTTGCTAGATATGTTAGCTTGATTAAACTATTCTGTGAGAAAGCGAAATAATGCGGAAGAAAAGTGAATTTGAAACAGTACACCATTTAATAGAACTTACCGATCGGTAATTTTGCATGCATCATTATAGTAATGATATTTGAAATGAGGAATGTTTCGACAATATTGTGCATTATTTTCCTTCTGCATCCATCTGAATCGATCCTGAGCCCTTCGAGATATTAGTGTCTAATTTCAAAACAATAAACCCCCAATGCCTTACAAAGTGTGTGAACTTATGTATTTTGATAATAACAATGTTATCTTTGCGGAGAGCATCTAACGTAGATTCTCTTGTTAACTTGTATTTAATGCAGTTAAATGCAATATTTTATAAATTGTGTAATTTAATAAGTTTTAAATAGTGCTAATGTTTATTTTTTTAAAAACATCGTGTTATAGATTTATATATTACATGGTTATGAAATTGATTAACTTAGTGACTAATAATAATAACTGTAAGTGAAGGCGTGTCAAATCATATTACGTTTTCAGTCAATTGTTTACTTCAGTGAATTAAAGGTATCAATAAAATTGTATTTTATTTTATCAATGGTTTAAACCCTTATACTTAGATAAGATGAAATCATTATCAGATGTTATAGACGTCTTTACAACAAATGCAGTCAGATAGATGATTTCAATTCAAAATAGCCAATACAATTAGTGTGCTAATTGTTTTGACTATTTTGAATTGATATTGTTGTGATAGATTACATCTATGAGGATTGATCATCAGCTTGTCAGTAGAAAGAGCTACCTTCAGTCACTGGGTACATCTGTTCATAGCCACCCAGAGGGGGCTATGAAAAGATGTACCTAGGTTTGATGTGATTCTCAAATTTAATACCATGAGTGGTAATCTTAAACAAAATCCATACTGCCACCAGTGGTGGCGAACAAGGTGGGGGCAACCAGGAATAGACGATTATTTCTAGTTGCAGTGATGTCAATTACATTTTAAGGGGTTTGTTACATACATACTGTTATTTATTAGTTTCTAATGTAGTGGACAAAAATAAAACTAGTATTGAATCATAAACTATAATAATGTGTAAATGAGCATAATTAATTGGAATCCATTACTGATCCTAGGTATTTACAATAATTATGTATTGCAGTTTAAAGGCATCCAGGTTCAATGTATATTTGTAAACATTATGAATATTTTGTCTATATTATTACTTTGTAAATCAAGTTTATAATGCTTTTTAATACTTCTTTCAAACAGAAAGAATAAATATTACTTTCTCTGCTAAAACAAATATGCTATTATTTTTATACAACTTTACGATACTCTGCTAAAGATTCGAAATTACTACACTCATACATAAATCTATTTTTGCCTAAATATATTAAACTGAGTATTTGTCTAGTTTTCACAATTCATGAATTACAATACCATTGAGTTATAATTTACCTAACCATCCAATTGACTAATGAAAATATTGTACAAGCTGATCTAGGGAACTTTTACATACAAAACAGATTAGAAGTGAAGAAGTACCAGATTGTTTACACTCTACAAATATGTACACAATTCACACCACAGAGCTGAGTCTCAAAATACTTTAACCATTTACTGGAGAGCTCACATTCGTGAACCTTTCTGTTGAAGCACCTTAGCACGGTCTGTTGGCTCAATATCATTACTGTTGAGGGAGCTGCCGCATTCACGGCTCACAACACATAGGAATTCTGCATGCTCATCATTGCCATAGTTGTACTGAGAACCAATGTTGATTAGCTGTTCGAATTTCCAACCGTCCGACATAGTGGACACCATCTGAGTAAGTTCTTCTTCATGAAACTGTAACACTCTGTACACATGCTTTTTGGAGTCTTTCAGTGGCCTTCTCTCTCTGTTGCATATTCGTTCTTTCACTAATCTTATCAACTCGGTAATATTATAAAACTCCGCTTCCTCGAGCACTCCTTCTTCAGCTATGTCATTGTTGATAACCAGTTTACCGTGACGGAGGTAATTGAGAACTGGTGAGAAATATGTGGGGTCTCTGTCTATTAAATATGCGCCGGTTTCATCCTGCAACGAAATTAATACAATTCATTATGACACACAAAAAGGCGTAACTCATTAACATACAAAAAGACAATGAAAAATTATACAAACCCTGTCTGAAATCAAGTCACTATCCTCTTGAACTAATCGATATAAAAATGAATTAGGATCCCTAGATAATGTGGTCTTAGTAGTTAGGAAATACGTTCCACCGACGTTAAGTTTTACCCATTGCTTACTACTTCGCCTTTCAGTGTTAAATTTTTGTATATTTTCATCAGAAAAATCACCACTCAATCGCTCCGCCATGGCGCACCATAAACATAACAAACAACTTTTTTTATATACTCTTTGGTCTATTTCAATCACAGAGTATATAATTTTCTTTTTTTTTTTTTAATATCCGACCCAAAACTAAGTATTAGGCTGTGGCACTAGTGATGGAATGTTTCCGGTGGATTTGCTTGCTTCAAGTAGACGCTTTTATTTTACTTTTAATTGTAATTGTAACTGTCATTTTTTTACATGTGTCACAATCACAAACGAAAAATTGGAATTTCACATTTTACGATTTTAATTGTGTACGAATTGTACGCTGTATACACAAAAAACAACAGATTCTTACTATTCACTAACTAAAAGGGTCCTCTTAAAACTGCCATTCAATGTAATGAGCAATAAATAAACTTACGAATCAAAATGAGCAGTAATTTAGACAACGATAGATCCATCACGACTGGCAAAATGTATCCAATAGATTTGGCGCCTCAAAAAATTACTATCGTGAAGAATGTTTCGAATTCTGAAGTGAAAATGGCTCATTTAATCTCTGGACAAACTAAAATATCAGGTTCCAGTCAGCTAGGTAGCCATGGTAGCTCAGCATCTGGGCTAATGCGACCTGGGCTTGCACAAATCATTTCACCGAATGTTTCGTCACAGGTGAGTTTATAAACAAATAATCATAAATAATGTAACAATCTTGCACTAAAGCATGATTAGATGTATGTAAGTTACACAATAACTTATTTTTTTCTTAAATTTCAGCCCCAGATGATTCTTAGTAGCTCACCACTATTGCAAGGTACTCAGATCGTCAGTCAAAGTTCCTTATCTGGGAACCTTAACAGCCAGAACACCCAGATAATATCCCAATCACAGATCTTGCCCAGTGGCCAGTTACTGAGTCCTGGTACTCAGATCATAAGTCAAGGAACTCAGTTATCAGCCCAGATTTCTACCTCAAACACAAGTTTGAACAATGTGTCAAGTGTTGCATCCTCAATAGGGACTCAGGTGCTGAATGTGGGCACTCAACTGGGAAGTGGAACTAGTAATCTGTTGGTCAACACTGGGGTCCGTACCCTGCCACCTACAGTTAGAGTTCTGCCACCTCTGGGTCATCATAACACTCGCCCAGGTATGTTTTGCTACACAGTAAAATCTCTTTATTAGTAGATTTAAAAAATGCAACCCATTTCCTATATTTGCAGCAAAAGATATCTTTCTTTATTCACAGATCTAAACAATATAATAGGTACCAAACAGACAACTACACCTAAAGTATGTTGTTAAATGCTATCGCCATTGTATAATTTGTTTGGCTTTGCCTTTGACATAAGCCGACTTTGCCATGGTTGGTGTTTTCGGGAAAATGTTTAAGTAAAGCAACCTATATTGTTAAATGCTGCCACAAATTAGACTTTCATTCCTTTGAAAAGAGCTGCTTTGTGTATTTTAAAAACTACACAAAGCAAATCACCAACCTAAAATGCCTAAACCTGAAGATAATAATTAATCAAAATGGTCAAAAACATTAATAGTTTTATTTTAAAGTATATTTATTTGTTATTTTGTCACCTAGGAACATATCCCATACAATAGGGTTTTTGTATTCGTGACATATTTATGGGACATATACCCCGCTTTTACTGTACTAACATTTGACTAGAACTATTAAGCTAGCCCATTTTATCAATACATTTATGAGGACCTATTCTTGGATCTTGTTATTGTCTTGCCATGTTTTATTCTGATGACCTTGTAGGTGGTACCTATACACATATTTTTCCATCTAAACTATTTCAGAATTTAACTTTAAATTAAATTGAAAAAAAATAGACCCGTTTCTTGGTCCCCAGCATCAGTACAGCTCTCCAATGTGAATGTGAGCAGTGCAAGCAATGTGCTAGTGAGCAAAAGTGTCAATGTTGGAGTCACAAGTCATGTGCCACGAGGGCTCGCTGCCGGAGCCTCTCTCGCTCTGCGTCCAGTTACACCACTGTCTGTCACGCAACCCACATCTAATCAAAGTAAGTGAAAAACAGTATGCCAACAAGTTCATTGACTATTGAAGTACTACATCAGTAGCAAAATAAATAGATGAATATTTTTATGACAAGAAAACAAATCTCATGTTTACTCACATAAAAATCTCACACTTATACTCAAAAATCTATCTATATTAATAAAAAATATATTTGGGTACATAAGTATGTTCCAGATGGACTCCTAAACTGGCTGGAGTGATTTTGATAACATTTCCAGACTCTTTTGATTAAGCGGGTGATCCTATGAAGCTTGGTAGCAATCAGCAATCAACAGAAATCAACAAGTCCCTAGTTACAAATAAAATATCTAATGATTGTCTGGAACTTGTTATTCAGTCAATATTTTAATGCCCCGTCTTACACGAAATCACCACAAACAAGTAATTTGTTTGCACCTAGTTTGATTTGAAGAATTATGAGGGTCAGGTGCAAACAAATACAGCCGGTAGAAGAAACAACCAACTAAAGTTTAACCAAAGCAAAATTTTGAAAATCATTCTATTTTTGGAAAAAAAAAATTACAAAAAGTATCTTCTTAAAAAAACTATCAGAACGTAGTTCTCTAAATTTTCAGCGAGTACACCACATGTTTTTTCGATTATTAAATAACCAGATTAGTTCTCTTAAAGTTTAACCGAGCAACTTTTTCTTTTTTGTGGCCTTGTTACGATTACAAAAACAAAAACAATATTTATTATAAAACAATATTACGATTAACAAAATTTTACGCGCCGATCACATTTTACCATCAAATATGATATACGATTTTCAACTCTAAATGAAGCGTCTTAAGTAAACGTGTGTGTGAGTGAAAATTAGTAGCCGTCCCTCATATGCAGTGCATATCAATCGTTTAGAGAAAATTCAGAAACAATTCCTTTATCACCTCTCGTATGCAAATAATCTCTGCCGTGACCGAAACAAGCTCATTCCCCGCTGTATCGCCAGATGTAGGTTGGGGCGGCAACCGCGGCCCGCGTGGCGCGCTGGTGTACAACGCGCGAGCGCGCGCCACTCTCGCGGCGCCAGTCTCAGCTCACCAGCCGCATTCTGCCGTCGTCACTTTATCTACTGGCGAGCCACGAGACTGTAAGTATCACAAAAGGCATTAGGCACGACAGACAAATGCAAAAATGGCGACCTTGGTCTCACCGGCGCCGTGCCTTGCTGTGCCGGCAAGTGGGAAACGGTCCTTATCTGTGACAAAGTATATGGCGCGGCGCTACCACAGGGAAATTAATTTAACATACATGTCCTGTACATTAAAACAAAGAAGTGAAACTTCTGTGTATCTTTCTTACTACGCGCATGCGTTCGAGTGCCACGAATTCATTCTCGCACTGTCTCTTTCTATTCCCCCTCCCCAGGAGCGTTAAACGTTTAACGCAACCTTGTTGAAAGTCGCATTAGAAGTTTCACTTCAAAAATGTTAAAAAAAGCACATCACGGGATTGACGAGTAAGTAAACCTCGTGGCGTGGTGTTGCAGCGACGGGCGTGATCTCGAGCGCGGTCCGGGGTCCGTCCCCGCGCGCGCCGCAGCCGCCGCCCGGCCCGCGCCCGCTGCCACTGCTGCAGAGGAACTATCAACCCGCTAAGGTACATTATTCATATTCATTTTATTCATAAAATGTAATTTTACATGTCAATTTAAATAATAATACAATCAATCTATAATAAAATAATACAGCAAAAATGTCAAATTCAAAAATTACACAACACAATAACACTCTAAAATAAAAATATTAAGAATTAAAATTATTAATAAAATCACATGTCCGAGTTTACAAATTCATGAAAATCATAGAAAGCTTGCTCAATGAGCCATTTTTTTAGTCTTATTTTAAAAGATTGCAAGTTTATAGCTGTAGTAACATCGTCTGGCAGGTTGTTGTAGACAGTCGGGGCCATGACATGCGTCAACTTAGAGGACTTACGAGGGACCATGGGATGGAAAGTAGCTTATGCCGGCCGCATTACAACAATATTATCATGATCCAAAAAACAACGTCTAGCATTCCAGGAGCAAACACAAATGACGTCACTCGTCATCGTCATCCGCCTACTTCGCACTATTTGTAAATGACTTATTTCGGTCTTGCTTAAGCATAGATTGACGTCACTAACGTTCCGAAGACGGGTCTGAGCAGTAACGCACTTGTAGCGCCTCACTCAACTGCCGTCTTTGTACTTCTTCACTCTACAAAACTTCAAGGCTAGAGTGAATAAGTACCTTATAGGTCGTCGTGCTCCATCTTAGACCACAACGTCGCTTAACATCAGGCGTGTTGGTGGTCAAACGCTGACCTATTGTACATAAAAAAAAAACAAAAAAAAACTACGTGTTGCCCACGTGACCAGAATGCCTTACCTAGTAATTATATTTAGGCGGAGTACTTATATTATTATACCATGAATATGATTATGCTCTATTTATACCCTAAGATTACTCTTAACTTCAGTTTCTTTAGTGATACTTGAATAGTTAACCTGAGTTTAGTATACTTGGAACGTTAACCTTCATTACAGATAGCGGAAGGAAAGGTCTCATTTAAACATACAGTACCTGGATGACCGAGCTTTGCTCGGTATTTTTTTTTTATTGTGTTTTTTGGAAAATAAACAATTGATTTTAGTCTAACCTCAAAGCAAACACTCATTGACTTCGTGTTACTTAACAACGCCATCTGCTGTTGTGTCGTTAAAGCAATTAGTTGCTCACAAAAAATAGTATTATTATTCGCCAATAGATGTCAGGAAGAGTCATATTTTTGTTATTTTTCTTCCAAGTTTATGTTTAAGTTGATTATCGATAAAACACGAATAAAATGACATTTTCTAAAAATGATTCCTAGCTAGATCGATTTATCGCCCCCGAAACCGCCTATATACTAAATTGTATGAAAATCGTTGGAGCCGATTCCGAGATTCCAATTATATATATATATATATATACACAAGAATTGCTCATTTAAAGATATAAGATATATCCAGAATCTAGTTGAGTAGGAGACGACTTATTTATTAGACCATGCACTCGTTGTACTTCCCCGACTCAAAAACGACGGGGTACTTGTTTTGGTGGTGTGATAAGTTTGACGTGTCTGTGTGTGTGTCTCTTTCTGTGGCATCGTAGCTCCCGAATGGATGAACTGAGTTTGATTTTTTTTTTAAGGTTAATCGGTGTCGGGGGTTTTTTACATTTTCAATTGTAAACTATTTCTGAAGAGACGGTATTCAAAACCACCTTAATGTAAATGTAAACAACTAATACTTCTAATAATCCAAACCATGTACAATATGTAGGTAATTCCACTATGAATCTAATGGACACCAAGATCAATACTACAGAAAGACACCCAAGAAAAACACTACTAGGTCCGTCCTCTTCCGTGCTCCAGCGAGAAGTGCCAGTTGGGCGGGGCGGGCGACTCAGGCGCTACTCTTTCATTCCTTACGCTACATTCATTCATTCATTCGCTACATTCCTTTGACAGTTCGCTCTCAAAACGTCACACAGCAGACCATAGACTGCATTCTTTTGTATGTGTTGCTAACACAATTATTACTCGTGTCTATTTCATCTGAACCTGTCTCTTGCAGTTCCTAATAAGTTGTTCCAGGTCAGATAGAATCTAAACCAGGTGTTATTCCCCCCCGCAGATAGTAGGAGTGAGTTCAGTGGGGGTGCGCGGAGTGGTGGGGAACAGTGCGCCGGCGCAGCTGTACTACGAAGTGCCGCGACCTGCCGTCCCGCTCGCACACCACGGCCCGCGCGCGCTCACACCCTTCGCACACGCGCCACAGCAACCCACACAAAGTACGTTGTAAAACGTTATCTTTCCAGCTAGGTCGAATTGTCAATCAAAGTAAAAAGACAATGGACAAAAATAAAGGGACGTTAGTCCAAACGCCCGCAGGGTTGACACTGTAGCCAATTTGTAGGTGAGGCTTATGCATTTTCGCAAAATAAATCTCGCTGAATTCGAACCCACAGTTTTGGAGATATTTTGTACTGTAGTTGTGATTTAATAAACCTTGTGAAAAGAAAGTTAAAAGAAAAATTTTAGTCATATATTCATTCATCATCAATATTATTCATCCACCCACCCACTGCACCCACCATGCAGGTCACGTCATCGTGTTTTGCGACGTCACCATGAAGGTTTTGCTTAACATTTCTGATTATTTATTTATAATTTACTATTTAAAAAAAAAAAACAATTTCTGTAGATTGAATTTTACTGGTGTCGTACTTTTTTTTAAATAGGTACATAAAATTAATATACCGAATGCGCTATGTGCCAACCCTGCGAATATCAAAAATAAAATCTGCGATTACCCGATTCCACTGGAGAGGGCGGGATACTTGGCCAGAGACATTTACGGACGGTGGACCAAAACAGTCACGGAATGGTGACCGCAAAATAGAACCTGCACAGCCAGGATTAAACTCACAACCTCCGGATCGCATGGTTCGGTCCAGCCCATTTGGCCAACAAGGCTCATTTTAAAGCAATACTGCACATGATTCTTTGAAAATATTATGCACGTTCGCCAAAACCTACATAAATTTAAATTGAACAGTGACTATCACAATTATAACACTAGAAATAAGGATAGGATAGCTGTACCGAGATTTAGACTGACTAAGTCAAAAAAGTCATTTTTAGGCAACTGCGTTAGTTTTTACAATAAAATCCCGAAAAATATAACAGGGCTCACCGAGGGAAAATTCAAATCACATGTAAAAACTACATTAATGAAAAGAGGATATTATAAGGTTAAGAATTATTTAGAAGATAAAGATGTCTGGAGCCTTCCACTTCCGCCAAGTAGCCACTAGTATTTATAGATATTACCTAGTTGTAAGCCAAAATTTGTAAGACTGTAATTTATTTATTATTTGAAAAAATAATGCCCCTCAGTTTCTTGCCTGTTCTTCTGAGTAGAGGCTTTTTGTCCGAACAAGGCGGTCGAGTCTATTTAAATAACTTTGACGTTCATAAGTGTATCTTTGATACCTAAATTGAATAAAAACATTTTGACTTTGACTTTGACTTTGATTCTCGTATAATTGAGCTCTAATGTCCTGTCAGCAGTGAACGCGACAGTGACCGCGCTGCCCGACAGCCGGCCGAGCGCCGTGTCCGTGCAGAGCACGCCGCTGCTCGCCGCTCGACCTACCATCCTTAGGAAGAGAGATGTCGATGGGTGAGTTGCTTTATCCACAATTTATTATTTTATAAACATAACATACCGTCACGCCTTTTTCCGAGGGGGCAACCCACAATATACATCAGCTGCATCCATCGCGAAACGCGGGAAGCACAGGGCGTCGGCGGCGGCCTCGGCTGATAACGTAGGAGCTTCACTTAAAATAACATATTTACAAATATTTTTATATCGTCACGCTTTTTCTCCGAAGAGGCTGGCAGTGGTGTAATACAACACCCACACTTCGCCAGATGATTTTCATGACGGATGACCGCAGCGAAAGAAAGAGAAGAGTAGAGATAATTAGGAGAGGCCTGCGGCGCAGAGGCGACTTCTGCTTCTACTTTATTCAATACTAGCTGCGCCCCGCGGTTTCACCCGCGGTTAAAAAGTATCCTATGTGCTATTCTAGACTATAATCTATCTCTGTGCCAAATTTCATCCAGATCTGTTCAGCCGTTCTGGCGTGAAAGAGTAACAAACATCCATACATCCATTCTTACAAACTTTCGCGTTTATAATATTAGTAGGATTAGGAGCTAAACAATTTGTGAAATGATGCAGTAGAAGTAGAGGCTATTTTTATTTTATTTTATTTGGATGACCAAACAGCCTGGTTAAACGTAAAAACATACAAAGATATTAACAGATAGGCCAAATACAGGTCACCACTTGTAAGAACAACAATAGACGATAAACAATAGACAATAGATTTGACGTGACAACGTCTAATAAATCTATGAATGCCGACTGCACGCACAAAAAGGATGACTCATTGTCTCGTTACGCTCATTGCAACGTTACGATCGGAGTGAGAGCGCTACACGAGCGAGTGAAAGGCACGATCGGCTTGAGTGTTCGGCTTGCGCCGTATCTATCTCTCTTCCACTTTTCTTTTGTTATGACGTTGTCACGTTAAACTATCTTCCGTGAACCGACTTTACAAACAACCAATTTCTTATTTTTTATTTTTAGGTCTCCGACAAAATCGTCCGGCACGCAGGTGACAGTGCCGTACTCAGATGGCCCCAGCACGGGCTGGGAGGACGTACCGCAGGGCGGGGGCGGAGGCTCCGGGGGCTCCACCACCATGTCGGCAGCTTCTTCACCCGCGCCCGATGACGAGCCAGAACCCCGAGACGACCCCGCGCAGCGGAAGAAGCCGAGGAAACAACTGTACGTGGCCCCATGATCCAAACAAGGTCTAGCCTCCAGCAAACACGTAGTGACGTCATCGTCATCCATCTCTTTCGAACTTGTTGTAAATTACTTATTTCGGTCTGGCTTAGGCATCGATTGACGTCACTATGTGTTTCTGAATGCTGTACCTGGCAGAGTATATTATTATACAATGCGTGGCCCTATCTTTATTATTAATCAGAGGCAGCGGTGCCAACGGTGCCCGGCACAGAATGCAGGTCTTGAAGGAGCGCAAAAATTACCAGACCCAAGTGTTTCGTGCATGGCAGTAGCACATATAGAAACCCAAAATTGAGAAAACTAAATCAGCCAATATTCAATGACTACCTTTATAGTTTGTTCAAAATAGACATATGTACAAGGTTACAATAATTACTTAATGCAAAGCTGAAAATTGGTACAAATATTGAAACCACCATTATAAATAAAATGTGAAAAGTCCCCGTCGTTTTTTTTAACCTTGGCCCAATTTTTTGGGCAAGCTTGACCGGGCTATTACTACTTTTTTGTAATATCAAGATTGGGTCTATCATAAAAAAAATTGTTAAATACATAATTATTTGTTAATTCGTAGACTGACCAACGACGTGAGACAGTGCGAATTCCCGCCAGAAGAAAGTGCACCGTCTCCACCGCCAGTCTCCATGCAGCCACCGCCCAAACGTAAGTATTAACCCACAATAGGGATGTGCCTAACGATTATTTTAAAATTGGTTACAATAATCCTTAAATGTAATTCTAACTTACTAACTAATAATTTAAATGCTAATATGAGTTTGTTTATTACGCCTTCACGACTTAACAACCCAAACAATAATCATGAAATTGCACACGTTGTCGTTGTCAGGGTACAGAAAAAGATATCGCAGGGCGCATCTAGTTATCGACCGACTAGCTTCAGCTTCGGCAAAAATGTTTTTGTATCTCCGGCTGTCTTCCAGGTTGCAATACAATACAATACAAAAACTCTTTATTGACACCAAATACAAAATAAATCTAAACTAAACATTCAAAAATATAGGCGCAATGGGCGGTCTTATCGCTTAAGAGCGATCTCTTCCAGACAACCTTTGGATAGAATAAAAACATTATGATTAAGTATGGACGGTGGTGTGTGCTAAAGAAAAATAAATAAATAATAATAATTAAGCAATGTACTTACAAATTTGAGAATTATAATAAACTTACATACTAATACCTACATAAATAATTACTAAATATAGAAATAAACTACCCAGTTATAAACATACATAAGTACCTACATCAATAAATATACTAATATATGCATTGAAATATGACAGATAGTAAAAGTTTGCATTTCTCATCCGATTCTCGTTTCGACGAAATGCGACCTGTAGAAAAAGACGATCAAATAGACGCCAGCTGCGAGGTTTTTTCAGCTCACAGAGCCACCAGTATAACAAATGCTCGTGCATGTTGTGTGCAGGTATAAGCCTGGGCTCGAGCTACGTGTGCGGCTGGCGCAGCACGGCGCTGCACTTCGCGCGCCCCGCCGACGTGCGGCGCCGCGAGCCCAAGCCGCGAGACATCGTCGCCATCGCCAGCCAGCGGCACGTGCTCACCAGCGCCGAGGGCTGGAAGGTGCACCACCTCACGGCGCAGATGGACGACTTGGTAACTAATGTTGGGGACGCTTCACTGGACAAGGCGCATCGCCAGCCAGCGGCACGTGCTCACCAGCGCCGAGGGCTGGAAGGTGCACCACCTCACGGCGCAGATGGACGACTTGGTAACTAATGTTGGGGACGCTTCACTGGACAAGGCGCATCGCCAGCCAGCGGCACGTGCTCACCAGCGCCGAGGGCTGGAAGGTGCACCACCTCACGGCGCAGATGGACGACTTGGTAACTAATGTTGGGGACGCTTCACTGGACAAGGGGCATCGCCAGCCAGCGGCACGTGCTCACCAGCGCCGAGGGCTGGAAGGTGCACCACCTCACGGCGCAGATGGACGACTTGGTAACTAATGTTGGGGACGCTTCACTGGACAAGGCGCATCGCCAGCCAGCGGCACGTGCTCACCAGCGCCGAGGGCTGGAAGGTGCACCACCTCACGGCGCAGATGGACGACTTGGTAACTAATGTTGGGGACGCTTCACTGGACAAGGCGCATCGCCAGCCAGCGGCACGTGCTCACCAGCGCCGAGGGCTGGAAGGTGCACCACCTCACGGCGCAGATGGACGACTTGGTAACTAATGTTGGGGACGCTTCACTGGACAAGGGGCATCGCCAGCCAGCGGCACGTGCTCACCAGCGCCGAGGGCTGGAAGGTGCACCACCTCACGGCGCAGATGGACGACTTGGTAACTAATGTTGGGGACGCTTCACTGGACAAGGGGCATCGCCAGCCAGCGGCACGTGCTCACCAGCGCCGAGGGCTGGAAGGTGCACCACCTCACGGCGCAGATGGACGACTTGGTAACTAATGTTGGGGACGCTTCACTGGACAAGGCGCATCGCCAGCCAGCGGCACGTGCTCACCAGCGCCGAGGGCTGGAAGGTGCACCACCTCACGGCGCAGATGGACGACTTGGTAACTAATGTTGGGGACGCTTCACTGGACAAGGGGCATCGCCAGCCAGCGGCACGTGCTCACCAGCGCCGAGGGCTGGAAGGTGCACCACCTCACGGCGCAGATGGACGACTTGGTAACTAATGTTGGGGACGCTTCACTGGACAAGGGGCATCGCCAGCCAGCGGCACGTGCTCACCAGCGCCGAGGGCTGGAAGGTGCACCACCTCACGGCGCAGATGGACGACTTGGTAACTAATGTTGGGGACGCTTCACTGGACAAGGGGCATCGCCAGCCAGCGGCACGTGCTCACCAGCGCCGAGGGCTGGAAGGTGCACCACCTCACGGCGCAGATGGACGACTTGGTAACTAATGTTGGGGACGCTTCACTGGACAAGGGGCATCGCCAGCCAGCGGCACGTGCTCACCAGCGCCGAGGGCTGGAAGGTGCACCACCTCACGGCGCAGATGGACGACTTGGTAACTAATGTTGGGGACGCTTCACTGGACAAGGGGCATCGCCAGCCAGCGGCACGTGCTCACCAGCGCCGAGGGCTGGAAGGTGCACCACCTCACGGCGCAGATGGACGACTTGGTAACTAATGTTGGGGACGCTTCACTGGACAAGGGGCATCGCCAGCCAGCGGCACGTGCTCACCAGCGCCGAGGGCTGGAAGGTGCACCACCTCACGGCGCAGGACAAGACAAGGAATATCGTCCTTTGTCAACTGAAATTTTATAAAACAAGCATTTGAGAAGTAGAACTGTTTATTCAACAGTATAATATTCCGGTACTCACGCAACAAAAGACCGACTCCAAGGTACCATCAATTGTTACAAATTATAGTCGTTACGATCAGCTTAACCATTTCAGCACTTTCAGCGAACCTTTGCAAAAAAAAATTAAGGTCTGTGGGTGTGACCGTGCGCCACCGCTGTACCGCTGTTCAGATAAGAAATCCCTTTAGCTGTTTTAGATTTTACTTGAAATCGCTTCAAGTAAAATCTAACTAGTATAGTCGTGAATCGCGACTCTTGCGATGCATTTTTATTACGTGGACGTGGGGTTGACCTCAAGTCACAAATTATCTCATTATTTAGTTGGCCTTGTGTACGTTAAATTCGTTACGTCGCACTGGCAACATCCCGCTCAGAGTATCGTACTAATTCATAAATCTCGTTCTATTGCTTCTCCTGATACTTAGGTGATCTTGTCCTATATTCGCAGATGTCGTTAGAATCGGACGTGGGCTCTCAACTCGCGGGGCTACTGCGGGCGCTAGAAAACGCGTCGGGGAAGGCGCTCAACGCGCTACAACCGCACTCACACACTATGTTCGAGTTACTAAAGGTAAACAATACAATACATCTTTATTGCACACCAAAAATACAAAGTAAAACAAACATAAAGAAAATATTAGAGCCCGGTGTATGGCGACAGGCTCGCCCCCTATCACATTTGAGACTGAATATCGTCCGGCGAAGTGTGGGTGTTGTATTACACTTCTGCCAGCCCCCTCGGGTGAAAGGCATGACGACGATATCATCATTTCAGCCGGAAGACGTCCCACCAGCCAGTCACCCCAACACCTCCCACAAAGATTTTTACAACGAGTGGTCGCATTTGTAATACAATATTGTAATATTTGCAGGGAAACATCCAGCGCAGCAAAATCGTCTGCGAAGGGATCCAGGAGGCTCGCGAGGACATCCTCCGCGTGTTCACGCACCGCAAGTCCGTGTCCGACATCCTCACGCGGCAGGCCGACAAGCGCTGCTTCAGGAAACACCGCTCCCAGTCCTAACACGCAAGAATCTCCCGCACTTAGGCTGAATATATTAGGCAGTCACCTCGTCCGTCGACAGGCTGAATGTACAGACACGTCGACCGTCAGCAGGCTGAATTTACAGTCACGTCGACCATCGACAGGCTAAATTTACAGTCACGGTGACCGTCGGCAAGCGGAGTTTACTGTTATGTCAACCGTCGGCGAGCTGAATTTATAGTCAAGCCAACTGTCGTCGGCGTCGTATTAATCCGTAGTGGTCGATGGGTTTCTATATAAACTATATAACGGTTTCTAGTATTATTGTAAAATGCCGTCAATTCCGACGGTCGGCGTCAGTCGGCGTGACTGGAAACTCTGTCTTAAATTAGATGACAGTTTCTTACTACATTTTTCTATATAGCTCATCTAGCCGTCGTTATGTTACAATGGTTCTGCTAATCAAACAATATTTATGTAAACAAAATTTATTTTTACCATAGATATTTACAATTACTAACTTATGTCAAAGTAATGTACAGAGCTGAACTTGAAATTAGATGTTTATTATGATTAGTAGCAACCTGCAATTTTAAAATTAATTTTTATTTAGGTTTTATAATCTAAATATGTATCCAAGATCAATTCGCCGTAATAAACGTTACCATTACTAATCAACAAATGGTGCAATAGTATTTTTTTTTTTCCACAGAGCTAAAGTAGATAAACTAAGAGAATGTAATACTTAGTGAATATTATAAAATGAAACTGATTATTCTAATGGTGGCAATAATTTGTAAATAACTATAGTGTGTATTGTTAAGACAATTATATAGTAGGATTTATGTTAAGTTGGGAGAGGAGCCTTGAATGGTTTATTTTATGATCTAGGGTAATTATTTTAAAATAAATACTTTTCTACAAATATGCTGTTTTTATGAAAATTTTAGTTAGAAGGTGCTTAATCGCTTTATTTGAGGAAATCGTTGAACGTGGTCAAAAAATCGTTCAATAACTTAATTGGGGCATGATTTGATCCAACATTAAAACAAGTGTTTCACAACAATTCACAAGTGGTTGTTGTGAAACTATCTCTAGATTTTCTGTTAAGCAAACCAGCTTACTCGAAAGTTATTTCTTGACTCGCTCCGTTTTTTTTTTTTAATTCCAATTTATTTTCGGGACATTGAGTTAGCAATGGCTATGCCAGTCCCATAGTATATAATTAAACACAAATACATTTCAACATACTATAAAAAGGAAGTAGAGCCCCTTCGCTTCACTAAAATACCCGAGACGATGGTATACAAAGTTCTAGCCACATCACATGCGGGTGCGGCGGATACTTTGAAAATATGCCAACGTCTCGGGTAGCCATCATGTTCGCCCTCCCATGGGATCGCCCTTCCTCATATAATATATCTATAGTAAATTAAATATTCTAAGCTTCCAACACTCACTCTTTAAAAATCAGACTATACTATACAACAATACATTTGGAGCCAAAACCCAACCAAAAAGTCTTCGCCTTCGTCTTCGCGTCAAAGGAGTCAATTAAAAAAAAACAAAAATGTCAATGTTATGTCATTTTTATTTTTTGTGGAACGGAAGTCAGAATCGTTCCAGAATCTAACCTCTAAATCAAAACAAACAAAAATTATTTGTCTAAATTTAATTACAATAATTAGCTGGTGTGTAAAATAGTAATAATTAAATATGGCCAGTAGCAGATTAGAAAGAATTGGAACAATATTTACAAGGTGAGTTTAGTTTAGACAAAAAATATCAAAGAATCTTAAAAAAAAATATCTCCAATGATCAGACTTCATTAAAAGAACAAATTTCTATTTATTTCAAATATGGAATACCTATTAATAATAAAACGCGGCAAACAAAGAGTTAGAGTAAGTAATACAGGACGGCAAATAACAATAATTGTCTTTCGGCGGGAAAAGTTTGTTTTTTGCATTCATCAATACCTCGGATCTTTAAAAGTTAATATTATTTATTATCACATCACCTAATATTTAGGAAGTAAGTGAAGTGAAGTCAGTTTTCGTTTCGATAAAATACACGTACTCACTCATAATTCACCCAGCATAAACTTAAGTAATAACACAGAAAACAGATATGCCTCCAGCTGGAAAAAAAACTCTTAAATCTAAATTAACTCAAGATCCTTTAAAAGATCCAGCCACTCAAAAGAAAACAGGAAAGCGTCAGAAAAATGACCCATTCGAGGAAGACGATGATGAAATATTCATATCTAAGATCATTGGTCAGTACCAAACAAGTGTAAAGAAGACGAAATTTGATCCTGAAGCTGAAGCTGCAGATACTCGTAAGAAAATACTGGAGTTATTCGGCCAGCAGCATCAAACAAGGTGTGTGTTATTTAATGTAATATCATGATACTAAATTTCAGTTGTTGTATCTTATTTCTACTGTTACAACTTATTTTATGTATGATTTTCTTATAGGAAGCAATATCATGACACTATCTTCAAGAACCTCTCAGAGATAACATCCCAGGTTGAGGCAGATTACAATGCTATGAAGGAAAATGAACAGAGAATGGAACAATTCACTGGTTCCTTTATGAAATGTGTCCATCAAGCTACAGTTGCTTGTAAGCAGAAACTGAAGGCGCTCAATGAGATAGAAGTGATTTATAAAAAACAGTAAGGAATCTCCCAGTTTTTGCATTTTCATTTGTATATTTTGTGTTTATTTTCTAGGAATAAAGTTCTAATTTTAATAAATTATTGCTGCTTATAGGTTTGATGAGATGGTGTCGGAACAGAAGGAGGAAATAGAGAAGTTAATGGACAAGCTTGACAATGATATGAAGAAATTAGAGGAAACATTTTATAAAGAAAGCAAAAAAAAGAGCTGGGAATGTGTGCGTCGTAATATTTTCCATGCTATGCAGAATGATGATTATTGACTGTAATTGCTTGACATTTTGATGTGTTGCCTTCGGTACTGTTGATTTTTGTATGATGTTTGTTACTCTAATTATTTAATAAATACCAATGATTACCTACCCTAGTGAAGTATTTTTCATTCAAATTGAACCCTCCTTCTATTTAACAGATGGAAATCTAGGATACCTGGAAAATATTCTTAAGAGTCCGGCGACCTAACTAATTTCGACCTAGACGAACTTCGCATTGGCTTAAGGTATTCTATCGCCATTTCGTCTAGAAGAAGAAGACGAGTGAAGAGAGCGAGTAATGATACCTGACGAGCCTCTAAACTTACCTACAGAGTGACAAAGTGCAATTTTTTTTTTTATGACTTGCACTACCATAATCATTCTTAAGTAACTAAGAATTTCCCTTGTATTATTGATTCATTTAACAGCTAATGATGTAGACAACCTCCCTATGTAATGGAATTTTTGATTTGCTTTGTCTACCTATTGAATAAATCAGTCAAAAGTGACCCCTTAAAATGCGGATATTTTTCATAGCTCTATTTTCGCTTGAGAACGTTTTTAAAAAAAACCAAGAACATAGGGGCGAAGATATTGTTAATTTAATTGTACATGCTAAATGTCATCATGTCTAATCTGACAAACGGTTTTCAAGAAATTTCAGTAGTGCGTTTGTATGGAAATTTCAGTACGTCGCGGCCCTCTTAAGTCTTTATAACTGGATCATATAGGAATTTTAGATAATTAAACTGTTAACTATTAAGGCCAATTTTTTAAACTTAAAAAAACTGCAAATTAAGTTTGTAAAGAGAACAAATAGGAAAGGAAAATCTGCCCACTCTCCTAACCTTTGTTGGTTACCCTCGCAACCTTTTATCCTATGGGATAATATTGACTTGGAAAATCGCGCATGGAACCGCAGTACCCAAGTATGTAAGTAATATGACTAGTTATAGGCGCAAGGTCCGTAGAATCGACAGAGGCCGCATGCTAAAACGACGGTCAGTCTTAAATATCTAGTAGCTCACTAGAACTATTTTTTTTCGCATGCGGCACATAGATAGACTGGCAATTTACAGTCTGAACTTCGATTCATATTGCTTTTCATTAGCAGTATTTCGGACACTATTCTTTGTGCTCTCTCAAAACATTCTTGCTTCCAGAAATCGATTAAAATACGCTAGATAAGATTTAATGTTTCTATCGTTACATATTGCCTCGGTGGCTCAGTGACTGCCTCGGTGGCTCAGTCGGTAGTGAACCTGCCTTCTGAGCTTGGGGGTGTGGGTTCGATTCCCACCTAGGGCAAACATTCATGTGATGAACATTTCTGTTTGTTCTATGTCTGGGTGTTAATATCTATTTATGTATGTATTTAAAATATATATGTACGTATATCAGTCTCTGGCAGCCATAGTACAAGCTTTGCTTAGTTTGGGGTCAGGCGACCGTGTGTGAAAATGTCCCGAATTTATTTATTTATTATTATTATTATATTTCAGAGTGGAAGGCCTGCTATCCCGCGGCGCAATGAAGCCTGACGACCGGCCTATCTGGTTCGACGTGTACCGAGCATTCCCGCCGCTTGTGGAGCCAAAGTTCGCAAGACCTAAGCCCGAAATCAAGCCCATCAGAAAGATATTTTACAAGGAAGATGTTATTCGAGCGTAAGCTGTTTAAATCATAATCATAACTAATACATATTATAAATGCTAAAGTTAGTATTTCTGTTTGTCTGTTACGCATTTACTACTCAATCAATCATCATGAAATTTGCATACACGGCGGGGGTACAGAAAAGTACATCGGGTACTTTTTATCCCAAAGCAAAATACGCTTCCTGCAGGACCGCAGGTGAAACCCTAGGGCGCAGTATTAATAATAAATATAAAGTTAAAAAATGTCAACTAATCGTAAAAAAAGCTAATAACTTTTAAATTGCTGAACAAATTTTAAAACTCCATTGGGCCTTAGGCTGCCGGCGAGTCGAGGAGATTTAACGATATTGCACATAGTAAGATGAGTCATAAGTCAATTGTTCAACGCACAAAACACGGTGGGGAAACGACAAACCCACGCAAGTCGCGCGCGACTTTCGGTTTTGGCCCGTTTTTGGCGTTTGGACAATTGACATTAAACTCATTTTACTATGTAGGTACCTACAATATCGTTAAATTCTCCTCGACTCGCTGGCAATATAAATTTAACCCGAGATCTCTACCCGAATATTAAAACATGGGTGGAATGCTTTAATATAATATCTTGGTTTGGACTCTGTACTATCGTTTCATACCTACCAACTTGGTATCATCTACTTTTTTTACATAAAAGTAATCTCTGTTTTCTTATATTACAGAGAGTTCCATGCCAAAGGTCACGGCCTAGGCGCCGTCAACATGCTCGCCCAAACCAACGACACTCAAACCAAAAGACTCGTCCAACAATATGAAAAACTGAAGGCGGAAGGACTTCCTGAAGAAGAGCTCATTGAGAAGTCTGCCTTGGCGGTCGGCATAGAGAGGAAAGAGCAATTCGAAGCGGCCACCACGACGCAATCAGCTAAAGTCACTCCTGAGAACCCCAACTCAGTCACTGCCCAAGTGTTGGCTGAAGCAGACTTGAAAAATATTTTCAAAGAATAGGACATCGTTTACGTTTAGGCTACTCACGGAGCTATTTACACACGCGCCCGCCACGCCGCGACAACGGGCCCACTGTTTCATTTGGCCCACTTGTAGCGCCTCACTCAACTGCCGTCTTTGTACTTCTTCACTCTACAAAACTTCAAGGCTAGAGTGAATAAGTACCTTTTAGGTCATCGTGCTCCATCTTAGACCACACCGTCGCTTAACATCAGGCGAGTTAGTGGTCAAACGCCAGCCTATTCTACATAAAAATATATAAATATATATTAAAACTGACGGCAATGCATATTTTTGCGATCACGTATAACCGCTGCGTTTACGACACGATTCGCAAACTAGCCCGAAATAGTCCGGGACTCGACTGCAGATTCCCAATGTTACAGAATAAGTGCCTGTCAACGTGTAGGAAAATATATGATGATCTGTAATTTACCAGTAGAAATTGGTCGGAACCAAGAGAAAACCTTCAATTTTAACACCAACTATAGGGTGGTTTTTACGTCACACATAATTTCAAAACCCATTTATTGTCCTTTATTATTAGAGAAGAGGAACCGACTTCAAAAAGGAGGAGGTTCACAGTTTTTGTTTTGTTGGTTATTTGAAAGGATATGCTTACAGAGTGGTTCCATTTTCACAAAATCCAATTCAGATAATGGGAAGTCGGTTTTTTATTTTAAAAGCTACGTACATTTCGAAATTCTTAAGAAGCTGCGGGCCTGGAGCCGAGGCGGGCGTGAGTAGAAGAGTAATGCTGCGTTCAGACGCGCGGCGCGCCGGTAGTGCAAGCCATTGCAAGCTCTCCGCGAGCGACCGAGCGCGTGTGAACATACACACGAGCGCATGCATATTCATCCTTTGAAATGTGTCGAAGAACCGACAGTCGGCCCGATCGGCGGCATTCACGAGCACGGGCGTGAGTACAAGCAGCCTGTTCACATGCTTGAGCCCGTGCCCGTTGAATCTCGCTTTGGACGCGAGTGTCTGAACGCAGCATAAGAATCACTGCGTCGTTTTCGCCCGCGCCCGCCTCGAGACCGCTGTTTTATTTCAAAACTCACGACACCACCGATTTTTGCGGTATCAATAGGTACCATAATCGCGGCAGTCGCGGCAAAGCTCGCTGGCGATAGTCGCCGAACACGTGGTTCCTTGATCGCGTGCCGTGCGGTAGTCACAGCCATAAATATTTTTTTTAAACCGCAGCGGGCTTAGCGATCAACGACCTAAATCGCTCCGCGAATTTTTAGCCTTTGCAGTTGTATTCTTAATTACTTAGGTGTAGGTAATTTGTAGATAGGTATATTTAATTACTTGTCTACTAATTTGTTTTGTGTTTGTAGTTGAAGTAAAATAAATTGTTAATTATTCATAAAGTTTTTTATGTTCCTAAACATAAATTAGTTCTCATAGATCTATGAGAACTAATTTATGTTACGAGTTAATATTTCGTGATATATTAAACAAACCAGTGTTGACGCAGTCGGCGCTGTTCCGTATACACTTTTCTTAAAAAAAAAGTGATCAATTCGGTTGTATTTTTTATTTATTTTTTGTTACCGAGCAACTCCGTTATTTGTAAACCGATTTAGATTTTTTATTTTTATTTAAAAGGATATACCTACTTACAGATTGACCCCATGTTTTAAAAAGGCCAATTTGGATGACAGAAGTCTGTTTTATTTTAGTTTTTAATGACCTCCAGTGTGGGTGTCTGATGAATAGGCGTATTAGTATTCTATGAATAAATGCAAGTACATAACTTTAAAGATTTTGAAATAACAGCAGTCCACACTTTTCCTCAAAAATAAATGCGTGCACACATCCTATCCGACAGGACATTCTGCGGTGCTATCCTACTTAATATTGTAAACGCGAAAGTTTGTGAGAATGCATGGATGGATGTTTGTTACTCTTTCACGCCAGAACGGCTGAACAGATCTGGATGACATTTGGCACAGAGATAGATTATAGTCTAGAATAGCACATAGCATACTTTTTAACCACGGGTGAAGCCGCGGGCGCAGCTAGTTCACAATAATTTGGAAAAGTTTCCGTTCGAATCCCAAAAATTTCAAACTCAAGTTGCTCGAATCTGTCTACTGTTATACATTTTGGAATAGGGAATCGAGTAGGTATAAATGCATTCGGAAGAATGAATTACGTTTAATAATAATAATAATAATAATAAATTCGGGACACTTCCACACACGGTCGCCTGACACCAAACTAAGCAAAGCTTGTACTATGGCTGCCAGAGACTGATATACATACTTAGATATTTTTAAATACATACTTAAATACATATTAACACCCAGACATAGAACAAACACCAATGTTCATCACATAAATGTTTGCCCTAGGTGGGAATCGAACCCACGCCCCCAAGCTTAGAAAGCAGGTTCACTACCAACTGAGCCACCGAGGCAGTCTAAAAACAGTCAGGCAGGCAGTTTAAAAACGGATTGAGATTCGAATAGGTAATTCGTGTTTAAAATGTTTCGAATCCGAACGGAAACATTTCCGAATGATTGTGAAAACCTATGCTGTTCTAATACAATCCAATCTAATTAAAAAACAAAGAAATCCTGATCTAATTCCTTGAACAGATAAGCGTTTGAGTCAGGTTCACATTTCAGCTACTTACTGCTTGCGCGTTACTAATCATTTTTATCTTATCGCACTGATAAGAGTCCCGCGCAGAACACGCCTATAGCTCTTTAGTATGTCATCGGTTCTGCTATATTGCAAGGTGTACTAATTAAAAGTTCAGTGGAAATAGTGAAAATCATCAAAATGGCACAAAGGAAATCGTTCATGTTTTATTTAGCTGTTATTTTAGGTAAGTACACTGGTTTTGTTTACAAAAACAAGTAAATTATGTGTTTTGTTCACATTTACTTTTTTGTTTCTTATCTATCACATATTTACGAAGTTGAGACATTGTTTGCAATATTTGTCATGATTTCCACTTAGTACTTTGGTTCTTGGTTTTGTAACTACTTACTTTTTGAAAATGGGACTAGGTACCATGTTTGGTATGGTGGTTTAGTTTTACGAGACGGTCGTGATTGCTGCCTTTTTTTGGATGTATCGTGTCGTGTATGTGTTATTGTTTATTATAACATATCACCTAAAGTATCTACACGGATTGACCAATTTTGGACTGGGAGTAGGAATATTTGTTTTCGAAGTATCTTTTAGGCTACATTTTGCACTTATACTTACAGTTTTTTTTTTTAATTCTGATTGTTCGAGTCACTTTCCTTTTTTTGTGAATATAAAAGTATTAACTAGGTCCTACATTGAATACCCACCACATTTACTTTCTATTTGATAGCGGCCTGCCACAAGGTACAATTCTTAGACCACGTATAGGCAATATTTACCTTTGTATATTATGCGTAACAGTATTGAACAATATTAGCAATACAGAAGTGTTTGCCAAAAACTATGCAATAAAAGATATACCTATTTTAACTAATGTACTGCCGAGATCTAATAATATAAAAAAATAATACTACTAATATAAAATAATACTACTAATATAAAACTACGGTTTAAAACGTGTGATCATGTCATGTGTAACAAATACTACACTATTATTTGTGATAACACCCACCTTAGCAAAAAACGTTGCATAGCCTCCGAATAGCTATAAAGTGCTGTCTTTTTGATCGAGTTCTTAAATTTAAAAGAAATATACAAACCCCTTTATAACTATTCCTAGGCTATACAACGTTTATTGCTAAGGGGGCAAGCGTGGTCTCTTATTGCTATTGTTTTGTTTACAGTAATATTGAGTACGCTTACACAAGAAACTGAGGCAAGACGAAAAATCCTCAGGGGAAGGCGTGTTATGACACGCACTTACTACCGTAAGTATCTTTACATTTTCTGACATAAGTCACAAAATGTATAAGTACTCGTAGTTATTGTAGTAATAATACTTTATTTTATTGTCATTAAGAAATGTATGCGTTCCGAGCTTCGAGTATGATTTCCGGAAGCAGATAAGTAGGTAGGTTAGATAAAAAAGAAATATTAATCATCTAATTCTGGAAATATGATGCTACAACATCTATATCTTGATACAAACAATAGATACTTGTACTACAGAAATAGTCCGTTCCTTTTTAGATGTCCAATAGTTTTAGCAATCTGAACAAATATGGCGGCCAGGTACACAGACATCTAAAAAAGATCAGAATATGCTTAACCATTTATTTAAATTTCAGATGGTAATGCAGTTCCAGCATGGGCAATAAGTCTTATGGCAGGCTTGGGAATGTTGGCCGTCGGAGGAATCCTGTACGTAGTGATGAGAAAACTGGTGCTTTCCTCTGAGAGTGGGTCCATGAACACTTACCAGCCAGCGATGCAGCAAGAGGTGTAGGGGAACAACATATGTTCTGCAGCAGTAAATGAACTTCAAATAATATAGCTGTTACACAAAGATCGTTTATTGTCCAGTTTGACGGAGTCATCCTACTGGTAGTGTTATTCTTTTGTTCCAGTTATACTGGAACTTAAGGCTCAACCAGAAAAAAAAAACGATTTTTCTGTCGAGTTTATTACTGCAGGATTGTTTTTGAATACTGTAGACTTAATATTTTAATCTAAGATTTATATTTGAACCATTTTTACTGTTCAATTCGTTAACGATTTTAGAACAAATGTAAATGTTATCTAACCCATCGATGTTATTGTTTTGAATTCTTCTCGAACGGTTTTTTTTTATTTCGATTCGATTTTTCGAGCTATCAGCTGTATGATTATTTTACTATAAAATAAAACGTTAGTTAAGTAATCATTTATTTTATTCGTCTTCAATTAATTAGTTAAGATGGATAGATCATTTCTGTCATCAATCATCATAATACATAGGAGAGTGGACACGGATTTAATATTATGTTAAAACGAGAGGAAGGGTTAGCTTTAGAACTCTCTGCGATGGTATTTGTCCGGGTCGAAGTATGAAGTGACGACCACTCGATTGCTGAACTTGCGTCCAGTGAGAGTCTGCTGCGCTTTCTGGCAGTCGGCGATGCTGTTAAACTCCACGAATACCTGGAATTTATAAACAAGTTGTTGTAAAAACATATTATAACTGTAGGTAAGTATGTAGAATTGTAGCGTAGCAATTGGCAAGGAAAAATTGGCTTTTTAACCTCCGACGCAAAAGCGACGGGGTGTTATAAGTTTGACGTGTCTCTCTGTGTGTTTGTGTGTGTGTGTGTGTGTGTGTGTGTCTGCGGCATCGTAGCTCCCGCACAGATGAACCGAATTAGATTTTGTTGAAAGGTAAATTAGTCGGGAGTGTTCTTAGCTATGTTTGATGAAAATCGGTGTCGGGGTGGTTTTTAATTTTTTATTTATTGGAAACAGATATGCATAGGGTGCATACTGTTTAGAAATTTCAGAAAATGCAAAAACCACGGGAAAAAATTGAAACGCATTAAGTTCAGACGATAAGTTTTAACATGATTTACCTTTCCACAACCAGGTACTTCAACCCCTTCGATAGGTCTTGGGATTTCTATACTGCGCACACAGCCGTATTTGTTGCATTCTTCCCTGTAATCAAAATAAAAGGTGTTATTTTTTAAACATTAATAGAATTTTATTATGCAAACTGACGTGGTTTCACACGTGATTTTATGAAACGGGGTCCTACGCGAGACGCAGCCGCGCCCGTGTACTCGCCTTGATAAAAACCGCCAAATACGATTAAACTATAGTCGGAATAATCGACTTAATGGTACGTGAGTAATACGTACCATAAAGTAACGTTTCATAAAATCATAATTACTTAGTAGAATTAATAATTTCCGGATAGGCCGCGAAAAGTAGTCTTAAAAAAATGGTTGTTTGTAAATTCGGTTGCCTGTAAATGGACGATAGTTTAACGTGACGTCATTACAAATATTAATGAAATCTCTTCGGACGCATAGGCCAATCGAGTGGAAGAGAGATAAAGGCGCAAGCCGAACGCTTAAGCCGATCGTGCGTCTCATATTCATGCGTATATAGCGTGTCCGTGGGCTGCGGTGGCTACTATGACATACATTTTCTTGCAAAGCGAAGCTAGACACACGTGCGTAGCCTCTCCGAACGCCGCGGTGGGCCAGCGCCTTAAAGGTGACGTGTACTTACTTGATGTCCTCCAGAATGTCCTCGTACTCCTCCTCGTCGCGCAGCTCGTCGGGCGTGACCATGTTGAGCAGGCACAGCACCTCGGTGGCCGGGCCCGCGCCCGCCAGCGTCAGCCCCGCCACCTGCAGCTGCACCGGCGCCGCGCCCGTCATCGCTGCGAACAGACACCACCTTATACACTGATTCAAACTTAATTGCGACCGTGAAGTGCGCCGCAAACCAGACAAACGCAAAACGCAAATTCAGTCAGACTTGAGCTTTGAAACTTTTTCTAATTTTAAACTATACTCGCTACTAGATGCAGCTGATATCGGTGAATGGTTTCACTTGTTTTCAAATTAATCCACCAGATATATGTAAGACTTGTGATAATTGTAGAAAGAGCTAATTAACTAAGTAGTTTAGTTCTCAAAATTAGTTTGCATTGCTCACCTAATGTAGAGTTCTTGGCTCCAATGCTGGCTCTTTGTACAATCAGTTTCTTGTCACCCAGCTGCATACCATTCAGTCCTGCTATCGCCTTTCGGAAGAAAATGCACTTTATTAATACCAAGTGACTCTTGCTTAAATCTTTTGTAAAATATGTCGAGATGTTTACCTGATCAGTCATTGAAATATCCACATATTCAGCAAAGGCATATCCCTTGCTAAGTCCAGTCGACGAGTCCTTCACCAAGTTGAAGGCGCGAAGTTGTCCAAAGGACATCAGCAGTTCTTTGACCTGTTACGCACATGCTTACATTAGTATGGAAGTTTATCACTGCCAAATAAATACTGTACTTTCTTCATACATTACACAAATAAAACTAAGTTTCTGTTGTATTATTTGATTGGCTATAGTGTAACTATTCTGAGTGAACTGTTCCTATTACGTTTGCTCAAGAAGGCAAACACATTAAATGTTATCTGACCTGGTCGTAGGCGCATATTAGACTGACTGATGTTGACTGAATGGAAGGAACTTGCCTTGAAGTGCCGACGTCTCATTCAAGTACAAGACGTTAAGGTGAGAATGAGAGACAACAGTGACACGCGGGCGGCGAGTGTGCCAAATCTAAGCTAGGGAGGGGCAGAAAGCAAACTATATCAGTGAGTTGTTTAAAAATGCTTCCAGCGTGAGTGGCACGCTCGTCCCGCTAGGGTACCTGTGGAATGCCTGAAACGAAATTGTGGCTCACTGCTGGCTGCCCGTAGCCCTGTCAACTGTTGAATCTCGCCCTGTAATGCTACCTAATAGTGACTGCCTTCAGCATTGCACACATTCACAACTCTATGTGTGAATGTCCCAATGATAAACAGCCATGTACTTTTGAGAATCGAAATGGAAATTTGAGATGAAATTATGCAAGTTCCGGAAGCTAAAAGGAATTGGTGAACTGTAAAGTTTTGTTGGGAGAAGTAGGTAAAAGATGTATCGCAGCCTTTCGACCTAAAAATAAATAAATGTTTGCATTTGTGGATACAATGCGGAGTCTGGTAACCCACCTGCAACATATAATTTTGCAAATCATAAGGAATTTACAATAAATTTCATATGCATATACTAAGATAAGATTTGAGTTTAAAAAAACTTAGGTTGTTTTGTATACAAAAATATTGTCATTTCAGATTCCAAAAACAATGAATTAACCATTAGCTATTGGTAGTAGGATATTAATCATAATCTGTGAGAACATTCTTTTTGAATAAAAATCTTATACCTTTAGGTATGGAGTAGGTTTACTTGAAGTTTTGCTTGCCTTAACTATGACCTTGCAAAACATTTATTACATGGAATTGTAAATAATATGTCTAAGCCAATCTATTTTACCACACAAGAAATAATATATTTAAAAACCATTTGGAATATTTGCAGGTCCATGATAAATGTTTTCTTGTAAATGTGGACACAGCTGTTAACGTAATAATGACTTACTTGATCCTCATTTAGGTAATTGGGTAAACCACCAATAAATATTTTGTGCGGTGAATCTGGGACTACAGTGCTTATGACACCAGCTGAAAAAAAAAGTCAAAGTCTAGAAACTAGCTTTTTTTGTATGTTTCTAATAAAGATGTAGATTGATACCAGAATATCTGAACAATTATATTTCACAACTAAAAATAAAATCTTACCAGGCACATTGATAGATGGGTTCTCTGTGCCAGGCATTGGCTGGTAGTCGTGTGGCCGTCTAATCTTCAAGCTCTGTCCTTTGAAGTTTATGCCATCAAATGCCATAGCCTGTGTAGTCTCATCAATAGATCTGAACTCCAGGAATGCAAAGTTTTTATCCAAATTAATCTGGCAAGCAAGCACTGGGTTACCGGCCGCTTGCGCTAAGCCGGACAAGTGCATTTGCTGATTAAAGAATTCCATAGTTTCCTCCTCAGTAACGCCGAACGGAATGTTTCCGACGTACAGTCGTCTTGCTTGACGCGTGATGGTAGACCCTACGACCGGTACCGCGGCCTGTGGCGTGTCTGCGACGATGTTGGCCGGGATCTGACCCGCCGCCTGCATAGCCTTGTATTGAAGCGGCGTAATATGCTCGAAGCCCGGTGGAGGAACATCCCAGTAAAGAGATGGCTTACGGCGACGAGACCTTACAGGCTTACTGGGGGATTTCGGAGATCTACTCCTTTTCTTCTCCCTACGATCTCTAGAACGAGATCTCGAACGGCGTCTTTCACCTCGGGAACGGGATCTGCGGCGGCGATCTGCTAAAATATAGCGTGGCGATTGTATTAATACGTTAAAAAGTATTCGATGATGTTTATTTATTTAATATTTTGGTAAATTACCTTTATCTTCACCCATTTTATGCGATTTGCGTAGATTTGTGGTTTAATTTCGATAAAAATCGAACGAAACTCTTCAAACAATTTATCTCAAAGCAAAATGGCGTCGTCAAATAAAATAATGTTACCATACCGGCTACCAGCTCCCTTACACAATTTGTTTTTCTACCAAACGCAACTGGCAGCACTGTGCGAGCCGATGCATGTGCACGATTTGGGGCCCGATTCGGAGATAGGACTTTTTCATCTCGATCTCGATTCCTAGAACTCGAGGGAGAATCTCCTAAAAACAAACCATGTGGTATTCTCAAACAAGCATGAGATGAGATAGGCTTTTCTCACTCAAATTACGTTCCATTTTACTCGACTGTGCTTGCTAAAAACCGGTAAAATCGATAAAACGTATTTCGGGACCATTCTGCTCATTAAATGCATACAATAATTAAATATCGATATGTTTAATCAAATGAACTAATATTATGATAATTATTACAAGTTATAAAAGTGAGAAGAATAAAATATAACATTTTCATTCCATAAAGGATTTGTGGGGAACGAAACGCACTTAGCCAAATAAGTCATTGTTTTGTTTACAAATAGAGGTTATTAAAATCTAAAAATCTTTCCGTCATCACGCCCACAAAAACTATCACGATTAACAACATTAAACACTTAATAGGAACTATTAAGGCTTTCGTTTGTCGTTAAACCCAATGGAATGGAAGATCGGTTTGGAAGTTTTTTCCGAATCAATCGCCCCTATGTACTAATAACATAAGACCTTCAAAATAATCTAACAGGGTTAATAAAGTGACGCCAGGATACTTGTGGAGATAATTGTAAGTATTAAGTACTTTCTTATCACTATGTATGACCACATAATTTGTAAATAACCAAGGTTAACTTAACCTAAAAGTCACAAACTTTTTCTTGTTTATAAATTGAAAAATGTTTCAGGTACCTACTGCGTAATTTATGCCGTTCGAGCCTAACACCTACCAACAAACAAGTCACCTAAGGACTCGTACGTGACTAATGGTTTCCAAGTTGGCTTTAGAAACCTGACTGTGGATGAGCTAAACAGCAATCACAACCACTATCAACAACAAATCTGTGGACTTAGTTACATATTTGTATGAACAAAAAAATTGAATTTTCTTAGACCCATTAAGTAAGTATCTGAGAAATCACACTTTACACTAATTTTAAAAAGGCAAAAGTTTGAATGGAAGTACATATGTATATATTAGATAGATGATGGTTGTTCTGAATTAAATTTGGCACAGAGATAAAGATAGATACTGTAGGAATAATCTGGATAAGCACATTTCTACATATATATCAAGTAGCTGCGCCCCACAGTTTCACCTGCGGTCCTGCAGAACCATTATCTCTATCATCCTCTTCATTGTCATATCATCGTCCTTTTCTGTACCTCTGACATTGTGTATGCAAAATTTCATGATGATAGATTGAGTAGTTGAGGTGTGACAGCAGAACAAACAAACAAATTCATTTTTAAATTATTAGTTAGGATATCTATATTGCCAATCTACCTACCTTACACTCTGCATTAGGTAATATACTTACTAGCTGGAGGGCTATTCCTACAACTCGAGATACCATCTCATCTCGAAAAATATGCCTAAAATCGAGATGCCTTATTCTCTTCGCTAGAGATCGAGATTATCTCGATGGCTGGGGCCCGAGATGTCTCGAGTGGTCGGAGGCAGTCGAGACGTAAGTGAGATAGTGGGTCGCGACTCATTTGTTGCCACTTCGGTCCCGTAAGCATATTTTTTCTACAAAACTGGCAACTCAGTATTTGAATACCTACGTCATACGTTTCTATACGTCAAGGAGGGTCTTTGGCGGGAACCGAAAAGATGGTGTCGTGATTTTGTATTATTTTCTAAAACTTGTGATGCTTCGAGTGTAAAAGTGTAATAATTGTGTAACCTTTGCCGTGTTCGTTAACGTGCACGAGTGTGGGCAAATGATACAAACATTAGGAAATGCAACTTTTCGTGTTCTCTACAGAACTCGACTTAACGTTTCAGTAAAGTATCCTCGACTGAAATGGGAAAATGGGAGGGATTCATCTAATTTTTCATCACCCTCTCCGCTATCATCTTAAATTTAATAACCCATGTACAAAAATCAAACGGATGACAAGACGGTATGGCTATGTTGGCTTTAGCCTGCCCTACGGGCAAAAAAAAATCTATACGTCAACGTTTAAACTTATTAATACCTATTTAAAATTATTGCCTCTCACTTTTCAACCCAATAGTCCACTTCATTTCGATCTGACAAGGACTACCCTACCTATTTTACCAAAGGATCGCATCGCATTACGCTGGTTGGCGTAAACATATTCACTGATGCGTCGAAGTTATCGACAGTCAGTGCCGTGGGAGCAGCTGTTTGCATACTATCTGCTAGAATAAGTCTTAGTTATAAATGCCCATCTTACTTCTCAGTATTCACTGGAGAAGCGATTGCCCTTCTAGAAGCTATCCTCTATGTCAAGTCGCATAATCTCAACTACTCTATCGTCTTTACTGAGTACACTAAGAGATCCTTTATAGGTGGCTAATTTTGCATAAGAGTGCAACCTATTTTACAACAATTTATGAAGGATTCCTTAATTTAACAAATTACAGGTAAACGAAATGAGGAGTGAAAAGGGTTTGACAAGATAGATTGTAGGCAGCTTTTGGAATCTTGAATACATCAATAATACTCGCATGGCCTTTTTCTTCCTAAATTTTTCCTCCTAAATCAATGGTCAAAATACTGGGAGACGTCCCAAAACATCAAGGGTCCTGCTGATATCCAACCCAATAGGTATCCCTACAATTCCCTAGTTCTTCAAATACCGCTCAACCGAGAAACATATGAGCATGATCTTATGTTGTCTCCAATTAAGTCACCCGTGCACTCTGGTTTACTTAGCCAAACTCAGGATCAGGGAGCACTCAATCTGTGAATGTGGGTTGGATGAAGATAACACAGATCACATCTGCTTCAGTTGTCCCATTCTAAGTTTCCTCCTTATAAGATATCCTCTCCCGGACATAGTCCATCCTACTTCCTTCAAATATCTACAATCATGTTCCTCCCACCCCAAGCTATATAATATTGTTTGTAAATTTGTCTGTAAAAATAATATTAAGCTGGAAATATTATCCCCCTTAGCAATAAACGTTGTATAGCTTCGGAATAGTTATATAGATTTGTCTTTTTTTTTTATTCTTGAACTCTATTGAAGCTAGCAATAAATGTTGTATAGCCTCAGAATAGTTACAGTCTTTTGCCATTTTTGATCGAGTTCAAAAACAACAAAGAAAGATAAAGACAAAACACTGTATAATTATCCCAAGGCTATACACTGTTTATTGCTAAGTGGGTTAGTATATTTACCAAAGTGGAGTATACAATACAAATATTTTTCGGCATTGCATGTTGAAAATAACATATCATATCATCACGCCTTTCCCCTGAATGGACTGGCAGAGGTGTACAACACCCACACTTTAGCAGACGATATTCAGTCCCAAATGTGACAGGCGGTGAGCTTGTCGCCATATACCGGGCTCCAGTTACTTAGCAGATGACATTAGATATGTACATATGCTCACACAATGAACAAGTTGGTGCATGCCTTTGGCTGGGTCCAAACCCTCTCCCTCTGGCTTGAGAGGCGTATTTTCTGCGACTAGGCTATCATCACTAGTATGTTAAATAACAAGACATAATACAATAAAAAAAAACTGATTTATTTATCTTTTTCGCTGCATGCTTTTTCTAAATCTGTTTGTACTCATTAGAATGTCCTTAAAACAATAACAGATTACTTCCAAAATATTAAGTAAAGCATCTTGAATTTCAGTGTAGGTTTCCATCACAATTCAATCTGCAAACAAAAAATCACAATGTTACTTAATGTATCAAACATTATATTTTACTTTTGCTCTGCATTACATGACTGATTTAAATTATCTTGTTTAGGACATACTGGACAGATTATTTATGAGAAAATATAGGAAATGATTATAATTTTTCCCAAAGTGAACGGTATACTACATATATAAAAGTCAATTTGTCCTTTGTTGGCAAGCGCATTACTAGGGAATGGCTAGATTGTCTTGCCTAAAACTCTCTATGTAATAATAGTTTGTATAGTCCGTTAGCCGAACCTTATTGCAAATGTAAGAATTGCAATTGTAAGAAGCTGAGGGCTGAGCTTCACCGCACTGGGTATGAAGTATAGCTATAGGTACAGAGATCAGCTAGTAAGTATATTACCTAATGCAGAGTGTAAGGTAGGTAGATTGGCAATATAGATATCCTAACTAATAATTTAAAAATGAATTTGTTTGTTTGTTCTGCTGTCACACCTCAACTACTCAATCTATCATCATGAAATTTTGCATACAGAAAAGGATGATGATAAAACAATGAAGAGGATGATAGAGATAATGGTTCTGCAGGACCGCAGGTGAAACTGCGGGGCGCAGCTACTTGATATATATGTATAAATGTGCTTATCCTGATTATTCCTATAGTATCTATCTCTATCTCTGTGCCAAATTTAATTCAGAACATCCATCATCTATCTAATAAATACATACTTCCATTCAAACTTTTGCCTTTTTAAAATTAGTTTAAAGTGTGATTTCTCAGATACTTACTTACTGGGTCTAAGAAAATTCAATTTTTTTGTTCATACAAATATTATGTAACTAAGTCCACAGATTTGTTGTTGATAGTGGTTGTGATTGCTGTTTAGCTCATCCACAGTCAGGTTTCTAAAGCCAACTTGGAAACCATTAGTCACGTACGAGTCCTTAGGTGACTTGTTTGTTGGTAGGTGTTAGGCTCGAACGGCATAAATTACGCAGTAGGTACCTGAAACATTTTTCAATTTATAAACAAGAAAAAGTTTGTGACTTTTAGGTTAAGTTAACCTTGGTTATTTACAAATTATGTGGTCATACATAGTGATAAGAAAGTACTTAATACTTACAATTATCTCCACAAGTATCCTGGCGTCACTTTATTAACCCTGTTAGATTATTTTGAAGGTCTTATGTTATTAGTACATAGGGGCGATTGATTCGGAAAAAACTTCCAAACCGGTCTTCCATTCCATTGGGTTTAACGACAAACGAAGGCCTTAGTAGTTCCTATTAAGTGTTTAATGTAGTTAATCGTGATAGTTTTTGTAGGCGTGATGACGAAAAGATTTTTAGATTTTAATAACCTCTATTTGTAAACAAAACAATGACTTATTTGGCTAAGTGCGTTTCGTTCCCCACAAATCCTTTATGGAATGAAAATGTTATATTTTATTCTTCTCACTTTTATAACTTGTAATAATTATCATAATATTAGTTTATATTAAACATATCGATATTTAATTATTGTATGCCTTTAATGAGCAGAATGGTCCCGAAATACGTTTTATCGATTTTACCGGTTTTTAGCAAGCACAGTCGAGTAAAATGGAACGTAATTTGAGTGAGAAAAGCCTATCTCATCTCATGCTTGTTTGAGAATACCACATGGTTTGTTTTTAGGAGATTCTCCCTCGAGTTCTAGGAATCGAGATCGAGATGAAAAAGTCCTATCTCCGAATCGGGCCCCTGATCTCTGTACCTATAGCTATACTTCATACCCAGTGCGGTGAAGCTCAGCCCTCAGCTTCTTACATTTAGTGCTTTGCAATGAGGTTCGGCTAACGGACTATACAAACTAATATTACAATGAGAGTTTTAGGCAAGACAATCTAGCCATTCCCTAGTGATGGGCTTGCCAACAAAGGACAAATAGACTTTTATCTAAGTAGTATACCGTTCACTTTGGGAAAAATTATAATCATTTCCTATATTTGCCCATAAATCTGTCCAGTATGTCCTAAACAAGATAATTTAAATCAGTCATGTAATGCAGAGCAAAAGTAAAATATAATGTTTGATACATTAAGTAACATTGTGATTTTTTGTTTGCAGATTGAATTGTGATGGAAACCTACACTGCTACTTAAATTCAAGATGCTTTACTTAATATTTTGGAAGTAATCTGTTATTGTTTTAAGGACATTCTAATGAGTACAAACAGATTTTGAAAAAGCATGCAGCGAAAAAGATAAATAAATCAGGCTTTTTTATTGTATTATGTCTTGTTATTTAACATACTAGTGATCATAGCCTAGTCGCAGAAGATACGCCTCTCAAGCCAGAGGGAGAGGGTTTGGACCCAGCCAAAGGCATGCACCAACTTATTCATTGTGTGAGCATATGTACATATCTAATGTCATCTGCTAAGTAACTGGAGCCCGGTATGTGGCGACAAGCTCACCGCCTTTAGGACATTTAGGACTGAATATCGTCCGCTAAAGTGTGGGTGTTGTACACCTCTGCCAGTCCATTCAGGGGAAAGGCGTGATGATATGATATGTTATGTTCAACATGCAATGCCGAAAAATATTTGTATTGTATACTCCACTTTGGTAAATATACTAACCCCCTTAGCAATAAACAGTGTTTAGCCTTGGGATAATTATACAGTGTTTTGTCTTTATCTTTCTTTGTTGTTTTTGAACTCGATCGAAAATGGCAAAAGACTGTAACTATTCTGAGGCTATACAACATTTATTGCTAGCTTTAATAGAGTTCAAGAATAAAAAAAAGACAAAACTATATAACTATTCCAAAGCTATACAACGTTTATTGCTGAGGGGGATAATATTTACAGCTTAATATTATTTTTACAGACAAATTTACAAACAATATTATATAGCTTGGGGTGGGATGAACATGATTGTAGATATTTGAAGGAAGTAGGATGGACTATGTCCGGGAGAGGATATCTTATAAGGAGGAAACTTAGATTGGGACAACTGAAGCAGATGTGATCTGTGTTATCATCATCCAACCCACATTCACAGATTGAGTGCTCCCTGAGCCTGAGTTTGGCTAAATAAACCAGAGTGCACGGGTGACTTAATTGGAGACAACATAAGATCATGCTCATATGTTTCTCGGTTGAGCGGAATTTGAAGAACTAGGGAATTGTAGGGATACCTATTGGGTTGGATATCAGCATATCTACCCTTGATGTTTTGGTACGTCTCCCAGTATTTTGACCATTGATTTAGGAGGAAAAATTTAGGAAGAAAAAGACCATGCGAGTATAGTTGATGTATTCAAGATTCCAAAAGCTGCTTACAATCTATCTTGTCTAACCCTTTTCACTCCTCATTTCGTTTCCCTGTAATTTATTAAATTAAGGAATCCCACATAAATAGTTGTAAAATAGGTTGCACTCTTGTGCAAAATTGGCCGCCTATAAAGGATCTCTTAGTGTACTCAGTAAAGATGATAGAGTAGTTGAGATTATGCGACTTGACATAGAGGATAGCTTCTAGAAGGGCAATCGCTTCTCCAGTGAATACTGAGAAGTAAGATGGGCATTTAGAACTAAGACTTATTCTAGCAGATAGTATGCAAACAGCTGCTCCCACGGCACTGACTGTCGATAACTTCGACGCATCAGTGAATATGTTTACGCCAACCAGCGTAATGCGATGCGATCCTTTGGTAAAATAGGTAGGGTAGTCCTTGTCAGATCGAAATGAAGTGGACTATTGGGAAAGTGAGAGGCAATAATTTTATGTCTTTAGTACCAAACAAGTATAAACATTGACGTATAGAATTTTTTTTTGCCCGTAGGGCAGGCTAAAGCCAACATAGCCATACCGTCTTGTCATCCGTTTGATTTTTGTACATGGGTTATTAAATTTAAGATGATAGCGGAGAGGGTGATGAAAAATTAGATGAATCCCTCCCCTTTTCCCATTTCAGTCGTGGATACTTTACTGAAACGTTAAGTCGAGTTCTGTAGAGAACACGAAAAGTTGCATTTCCTAATGTTTGTATCATTTGCTTACACGCGTGCACGTTAACGAACACGGCAAAGGTTACACAATTATTACACTTTAACACTCGAAGCATCACAAGTTTTAGAAAATAATACAAAATCACGACACCATCTTTTCGGTTCCCGCCAAAGACCCTCCTTGACCTAAAGAAACGTATGACGTAGGTATTCAAATACTGAGTTGCCAGTTTTGTAGAAAAAATATATTTACGGGACCGAAGTGGCAACAAATGAGTCGCGACCCACTATCTCACTTACGTCTCGACTGCCTCCGACCACTCGAGACATCTCGGGCCCCAGCCATCGAGATAATCTCGATCTCTAGCGAAGAGAATAAGGCATCTCGATTTTAGGCATTTTTTTCGAGATGAGATGGTATCTCGAGTTGTAGGAATAGCCCTCCAGGGGGGCTATTCTTGCGCGTGAGATGAGATAAGATTTTATCTTGGTCACTCTCACACCTATGACGTTTCAAATGAGAGCAACAAGGACGATAAAATGTGAGATGAGAATCTCAAATCTCCGAATAGGGTCCCAGCACGCATGCAAATTTTTGGCGGGAATCAAAACGGTGGCGTCTTTATTTTAGATTAATAGAACTTGTGATTATTGGTAAATTATTAACCTTTAACGGTTCGTTATTCGAGTGTGGCCAAAAAATAAAGCTTTCGTGACGTTTCGTGTTCTCTACAAAAATCGAACTTCGCATTCAGTAAAGTATCTTACGGCTTTACTGAAATAGGGAGAGCATGGGATTCATCTCAATATTCATCACCCTCTCCCTCATCATCGCCCTCTACCTCATCATCACCCTCTCCCTCATCATTACTAGTTAATTATGCAGAGATTCATAATAAAGCTCCCGGCTGAAGGACATTGTATTCATTTCTATGATCATTATTAAAAAAATGCATCCGCTGCATTATGTCTGGGGGGCTATTCCTACACGTGAGATTAGATGAGATTTTATCTTGGTCACTTTCACACCTATGATGTTTCAAACGAGAGCAACGAGGACGAGAAAAGGTGAGATGAAAATCTCATAACTCCGAATGGGGACCCTGAATGCTATGCGAAATTCTTGGCGGAGACTGAAAAGTGACTGACATCGTTATTTTGCATTATTTTTTAAAACTAACTAAACTAAGGTTCTTTGGGTGTTATAGTGTAATGATGATTGTGGATTGTTTGACGAGCCACGAGCCGCATGACACGCTGTATGAATCGGTGGACAAATCTGTCATCACCCTCGCGGTACACGAGCGTTTAGGTGCGCTAGGCGGCGTGGGCTCGGCACGGCGCTCGCGACTTCGACGGTGAGCGGCGGATTGATCCACGAGCCGCTCACCGATAGCATTCACATACAAATTCATCCGTGAATTTGTCGCCAGCGACAAATCCGATGGATTGATGGATTGATACGCGTGTGAATGGTTTGCTTTAACGTGCACGAGTGTGGGATAATGTTAAACATTGCGAAATGAAACTTTTCGTGTTCCCAAAAAACTGTACTCAAAGTTTCATTAAAATATCCATGGCTTCTCTGAAACAGGGAAAGGGGAGGTTTCATCATTAGTCATCGTCACCATCACCTTATCATCATTATTTTCATCATAGATTAACGACTAATGACAAAAGTACGGATGACTAGGGGTATGTCCTCAAGGTTTTAGCTTACCTGGGGGGCTATTCCTGTGGCACTACTCGGAGATTTGAGATTTTTATCTCATCTCTTTCCGTCCTTGTTGCTCTCGCTTGAAACGTCATAGATGTAGGAGTGACCAAGATAAAATCTCATCTCATCTCACGCGCAGTGGCCCTATTCGGAGATTTGAGATTTTCATCTCACTTTTTTTCGTCCTTGTTGCTGTCGTTTGAAACGTCTTAAGTGTGAGAGTGACCAAGATAAAATCCCCCAATATAATCATGGGGGTAATAGCCCCCCAAGGGGGTATTCCTGCGCGTGAGATGAGATGAGATGAGAAAAAAGTGAGATGAAAATCTCAAATCTCCGAATAGGGTCCCAGGAATAGCTCCCCTGCGCGTGGGATGAGATGAGATTTTATCTTGGTCACTCTCACACCTAGGACGTTTCAAACGAGAGCAACAAGAACAAAAAAGTGAGATGTAAATCTTAAATCTCCGAATAGGGCCACTCATGGGAGAAACGAAATTCATGGCAGTGATTGCTGTCACTGTCACCGTCAAAACCTTAGAATACTAAAGGTCAAAACCAATCAGCAGTGTTGCCAAATAGGGGGAATTCCCTTCAAATTTTGGGGTTTGCCGGGGGGAGATTCGGAAGAAAAGAAATTTTGGAGGTTACCCAAGTGGTTTTCAGGATTCATCAAAGACGGTTGTACCTATCAATTTTGTTTTTACACAAGAAATTTTAAAAATGTTTACCTCTCGTACTTGGTACGATAAATAAATCAGATAACCCTGGCTGCACATGTTGGCGCCAAAGTTACTCGACCAACGTGTGAATGGCGTAAATGAACGTTGTCGCCAACGTTGGTAGTTGACTGGGGCATGTCAATTTTATCAGAGGAAATCTGCGCCAACGTTGGCGATCCGTCCACACATCTATTCGTCACGACATACATGGAGTCATTGAGTTTTCCATCGAGAAAATCATCCCCGTCCTTAAAAAAAGTTAAAAATATAAAAAAAATCAATAAAATTTTTTAGTAATTATTTTGATATCCAACAAAAATATAAGTAAGTTTTTAGAGTAATTTCGGTTTCTTTTACGGACGTCTTTACCCTAGCTCTGACGAGAATAAATAACAAACTAAATAATAAAGAACAAATCGCCAACGTGTGGATGCATCACCAATGTTAGGGCCAATGCTGGAACCAAAGTGTGGTGCCGGCCAAAAAATGAAAGCGAAAGTAAAAATATTAGTGTATTTAAAAATAAAAATAACATTTTTGGTTTTTTAATTTCCTTGTGTAAGAAAAAACTGTTTGGGGGTATTTTCTGTCAAGTAAATTTAAGGTCAAGCTAAACGCGGGATTTAGAAAAAAGTAAGTACCGGCGCTGCCACTGCCAAGGCCGAGAACCTCAAACAGCACAAATATTCGCGGTTAGACCGTGTCTACATGTTTGTACCGTTTGCGGTAGAAACTTTAGGTCCGTGGGGTCCAGCGGCCCTATCTCTCTACAGGGACCTGGGGGGCTATTATATAGATTTTACTAGCTGCGCCCCGCGGTTTCACCCGCGGTTAAAAAGTATCCTATATGCTATTCTAGACTGTAATCTATCTCTGTGCCAAATTTCATCCAGATCTGTTCAGCCGTTCTTGCGTGAAAGAGTAACAAACATCCATTCTTACAAACTTTCGCCTTTATAATATTATATAATATAATATAATATAATATAATATAATATAATATAATATAATATAATATAATATAATATAATATAATATAATATAATATAATATAATATAATATAATATAATATAATATATATATATATATATATAGTAGGATAGTAGGAAGTAGGATCTTGGTCACTCTCACACCTACAACGTTTCAAACGAGAGCAACAAGGACAAAAGAAGGTGAGATGAAAATCTCAAATATCCGAATAGGGCCCCTGGCTAAACGGTTGGTGGAGGCGTCAAGTGTTCAGAATGCTGGCATTTATTGCCAGAAATTGAGCATTCCCATCCAGCATGGCAATGCTGCTAGCATTCTGGGTACCTTTTCCTCTGCCAACGGGCTTTTATATTAAAATTTAGTTAAAGGTATAAGCATGTAAAAATGTTTTTAAGATTTTATCCATGTACGAAGTTAAGGTGATACACATATTGTCATCTGGCATCACTGGTTGAAGTTACGTCCGTCGGAGCCGAGAGCCCGAAAGAGACGAGCGAGGAGCGAGACCGAGACTCCGAGCAAACTCCGGGGTTGGATGGATACGGCTTCGGGAGTTTCGACAGTCGACACGACATGACACTCAACAGTCAGTGAAGTCAGTCTAATCTAAAACGAGTTTTTGTTTTGGAAAGTGAAAGTTGGGTTTCGGCTTAATCTTATTTAGTTTTACTTCATTTTATTCTACATAGGTTCCCAGCTAAATTCGATGGCTTGCTGAATAAAACGTTTGGTGCAACTGTTTATTTATTAATAATAAAATGGTAAAATTTATATTACTGCAGCAACGTATTTATGTGTTACTGCTATCTAGATCTATTTTATTAATTAATATTGGAATCTTTATATTTTTCAGAGTTCTCTGAATGGCAACGGTGATGTTAGGAAGAGAGCTAACAAAAATGTTGATGAGATCTCACAAATTCTGAACGGTAGCGATGTGGATAAAAAACCCGCTGAAACTACATCTACGAATTCAAAAACCATCGCACTTATATTTGTGTCATTATTACTGGACCTGCTGGCATTTACCATGATCCTGCCGCTGTTACCTTCGCTCCTGGATTACTACAACAAGGAGGAAGGAGAGGGAAACAGTCTATATGCGTCATTGCTTAGGGCTGTGCAAGGGTTTCAAAAGCTCACAGGAGCTCCAGATCGTTTTGTATCAGTATTCTTTGGAGGAGCTCTGGGTTCTATGTATAGCTTTCTGCAGTTTCTGACTAGCCCTATTGTAGGAAGCCTTTCTGATGCATACGGTAGAAAGCCTATGCTCTTAATCTGCTTGGTAAGTATCATATTTCTGTCATTGCCCTTAATCCAGACATACAAGATTAGATAGCAATCAACTAGGTGGAAGTGTCAAATATCTTCCATATTTCCGCTATCATATTCTATATGAAGTATGTTATCAGATTGTGATAAAAGTTGATAATGTACTCAACATGATTTAAGACAAAGTACTTAGCTCAAGTCAATACTCCTCATGCTTGTAAAAATGCCCTACACACAAATTTTTAAACAAATTTAAAGTCTTTAAATATACAAATTAGTACCTAAAACAGCAGTGCTCTGTGGAGCACTTATGGAGCACTTGTGGAGCATTTTATGGGACAGATAGTTTGAGTTAATCCTGATTAAAAGCTACCTCAACACCAAATCCATTTAGCCATTGCAGTGATAAATAGAAACAAAAACAAAATTAAAATATTAAAATATGAGTGTGATCACTAAATTCATATATCCCTACATAACTTAAAGTAAAACTTGTTTCAACCAAGGACAAAAAAGAAACATCTTCCTTTTGCATAAATAGCTTTAATAAAACATTCCAAGCATCATTAATGCTAATAAGTAGATATGAATTTAATTATTCAGTATCCTTAATACTTACCTCTATTTAATGGCCTAAAGAATTCATCGATAATTGTTAAACATTTTGACTTGAGCTAACAAAATTGTACAGTAATTTTAACACTTTAGTTTCTTGCATTACATAAAACAAAGCTTTCTCTTTTTGTGCTAATTGCATGAAGCAACAAACTAACCAAACAACCAGCATTTTGATCTTTCTAATTCACCTAGTGGTAGAAAAAGATAAGATTTCTCTCAAACTTTAAATCTTTGTAATCACGATGTAGATAAGAATTTTCTAAAATATGGGCCCTGAATTTAAAGGTCCGAGTTTCGTATGAGACCTACTGGATGTACTCTTTTATTTGAACATGACTTTCTAATGACTCCTATGATTTGTATTGGATATTTGGGTGCACTATATGTATATCAGTCTCTGGAAGCCATAGTACAAGCTTTGCTTAGTTTGGGGTCAGCAACCATGTGTGAAAAATGTCCTGAATTTATTTATTTACTGTGTAGCCTACAATATCAAATACTTAATATTTCGTTTTCAGACTGGTATAGCATTATCTCACGCGCTGTGGAGCACGGCACGCACATTCAGCCTGTTTGTCCTAGCTCGGTTCATTGGAGGCCTAAGCAAGGCCAATGTCAGTCTTAGTATGGCAGTCGTAACAGATGCTTCCAATGAAAAAACCAGAGCAAGAGGCATGGTAAGAAAAAAAACTCTTAAATACCTGTTTAACAAACAAGTGTGAGGAAAAATTAGACAATATAAATATGCTGCTTTGAATATTCATGATAATGATAATATGATAGAGAAGCCAACAGGTTCTTGCATCATGATAATAAATACTTGATATTTTTATTAAATCAATGGATTTTATAAGAGCTAAACAAAGCTTCCACATTGATAATGTGTATGTCATAGGTCTGTATTGGATATTGGTTAAAATTGATCCTCTACCAAGCTATATTTTCAAGGGAGCTGGTGACTTGTTCATACTTCAATCAAGAAAGACCAAAGTACTGGTAACAAAAATGCAATATACTTGAAAAGTTATTCAACGCAAAGCTACTGAGATTCGTCAGCGCCATTCCAGTTACTGGCTGCTAAATTCGTTATTTTTTTCTTAAGACCATAATTATTACTCTAGTTCGAAGTACAAAATCTTGATGTATGCTAGTTCAAAAGCATATAAAGTTGACAGACGCTAGTTTTTCAGCACACTGTACCGAAGTTGGTTATTTATAAAGTACCTACATTATTATTATTTTTTTTAAATAATCTTGATGAATTTGCACCCATTAAAATTTAGCAACCCATTTTATCTCTTGACGAATATGCACCACCAAAAATTTTACAACTAATTTAGGCCAATTTTTCAATTATTCAAATAACACGAGCGATTATTTGCTTCAGAAAATAAAATAAGGTGTAAAATGCTTATTTAACTTCGGGATAAATAAAAAAAAATCGGGACTTTTTTGCACATAGTCGTCTGACCTAGCAGTCTGACTAAGCAGAGCTTGACAATTGCTGCCAGAGTATGACACACATATTTTTCAAAACACACTTAAATGCCACAGCGCGTTTAAAAACTAGAGTCCGTCGAACTTCCGTAGTTCGAACTCGCGTATTTTTGCACTAGCGTACATCAAGTTTTCGTACTGCGAGCTAGCTTAGTATATTCGTTAAATTGTTATTTATTTTCAAAGATTTCCTTTTGCAGGCTCTTATAGGGTTAGCATTTTCAATAGGGTTTATAGTGGGCCCACTTGCGGGCGCGTGGTTCGCTGTCACCAGCGACGCTTCTTCCGGCCCGTGGGGAGAAAAGCCTGCCATGTACGCGCTGTCTCTCTCACTCGCTAACATTGCGCTGGTCGCGCTGTTCGTACCTGAAACGCTTGCCGAGGTAACTTTCACTATATCATGGTATAATATTATATGTATAATAATATACTCCGCCAGGTATAGCATTCCGATCACGTGGGCAACACGTAGTGACATCAATCGATGCATAAACAAGACCAAAATAAGTCCTTTACAAATAGTGCAAAAGGGACGGAGGACGATGACGAGTGACGTCATACGTGTTTGTTCCTGGAATGTTAGACCTTGTTTATTTGGATCATGCTCTATAACGTTCTAAAATTGCTAATAAACCTGCAACAAATATTATATAAAGTTATCTTATTTCTAAAATTGAAATATACCGGTTGATTTCCTTTAGCGTCTCGAAAAAATACGAGCATCATAGGTGAACGGAACAGAAGCCTACAGCATAGATATAAAAAAAAGATTAAAAATATCGAAGTTCATATCATACACAGTCTAATAAATGCGCAGAATTTGCAATCAACTTCTAGTGCAATAGCCTATTCTAGGCAAAGTCGGCCGATAGGTAGGTCCTCGCTGCTTATACCCGTTGGCCTACCTGATATCATTTCGTAGTGGACGAGCTGCTCTTGCATTCCCGCCCGCCTGCGCCCTGCAATCTCTAGTAAGAAAATATTCTCGTGTATAGCTTCTATCCCGCATACATTCTCCATATTATTCTCGAGACGGTAAAAAAAAATCACCTGGTATAATTATTGTAAATGTGGTCATATTATGAGACTTGTCAACTTTTTTTTTTCAGAATAAAAGAACGCCTCTATCCTTTTCGCTTTGGAAAACTGTGGATTTCGTATCACCCTGGCACTTGCTCAAATTCACCGCAGTCAAAGATCTATCAAAAAACCAGAACAAATATCTATCAAGACTTGGACTGATTTATTTCCTATACTTATTTATTTACTCCGGCCTTGAGTTTACTATAACATTCCTGACTCATCACACCTTTAACTACACTGCGATGCAACAAGGAAAAATGTTCTTAGTCATAGGTAAGTAAATAAAATTATATTTCGTTTTGAGAATCGGCTCGCCGTAAATTTGTGTTTTCATCGACTAGTAAGTATAAAAATTGACCGCGAACGCGATTAGTACATACATGAGCCGTCTATAATGTAAGCGCACTTCTCTCCTGATTTCTGTTCTAAGGGGTTGCTGTTCACTCGTTACTAGAAAGTGACCTGGTCACAAATGTAAATCTGTAAAGCGCAGTCTGATTCAAACTTCATGGCGGCTGTGAAGTGCGCCGCAATCGAGACTCTGCGGCGTCTTGCCTCTCTGACGCTCGCGCATGCCGTCGTTTTCGCTAATATGAAGCGTTTCGCGCTTCTTTGCAGCCGCCATTAAGTTAGAATCGGTCTCTATTAAACTATGAGCCCGTCTTGTTATTTTATATCAACCAGCGGCGGAATGAAATGATGAATTTGATTATAATCGTGTGATGTATTGGCAGGTGTGATAATGGCGGCGCTGCAAGGCGGCGCGGCGCGGCGGCTGGGCGCGCGCGGGGCGGAGCGAGCGGCGCGCGCGGCGCTGGCGCTCACGCCGGCCTCCTTCCTGTGCGTGGCGCTGGCCGCGCGCCCCGCGCCGCCCGCCGCGCCGCCGCTCGCCTGGCTGTGGCTGGGACTCGTGCTCTTCGCGCTTTGTACGCTATACACTATCTAGTATTACTTTTTAATCGAATTTTAATTTCCTATTAGACTTTCTTAACAATTAAACCGTGTAATTATGTGTATTACTCAGTCTCTGGTGACTGTATAGTATGTACTAAGTCAGACGTCCATGTGAACAAAATTGTCCCGATTAATTAATTAATTAATTAATTGATTTTACTTTATAGCAACGGCGTTTGCCGTATCGTGCATGACGTCGATGGCGGCGGGGCAGGCGCCGCCGGCGGCGCGCGGCGCCGTGCTGGGCTCGCTTCGGTCGCTGGGCGCGCTCTCTCGGGCCGCGGGGCCGCTGCTCGCCGCCGCAGGTAACTACACTCGCACGCTCGCTGGGCGCGCTCTCTCGGGCCGCGGGGCCGCTGCTCGCCGCCGCAGGTAACTACACTCGCACGCTCGCTGGGCGCGCTCTCTCGGGCCGCGGGGCCGTTGCTCGCCGCCGCAGGTAACTACACTCGCACGCTCGCTGGGCGCGCTCTCTCGGGCCGCGGGGCCGCTGCTCGCCGCCGCAGGTAACTACACTCGCACGCTCGCTGGGCGCGCTCTCTCGGGCCGCGGGGCCGTTGCTCGCCGCCGCAGGTAACTACACTCGCACGCTCGCTGGGCGCGCTCTCTCGGGCCGCGGGGCCGCTGCTCGCCGCCGCAGGTAACTACACTCGCACGCTCGCTGGGCGCGCTCTCTCGGGCCGCGGGGCCGTTGCTCGCCGCCGCAGGTAACTACACTCGCACGCTCGCTTCTTGTCGCAACTTACATCATATTTTTGATGCTTGCGGTGTTATTTCTTTGTTTATACTGGCCGTACTGTACGCCTACGTCCGTCATCAGGTGTCGGAAAAATTCAAGTTTTGTGATATCAGACGGTTCACGATTTCAGACGGTTCACTCGAATTAATGGGTATCGAGTTTCTGCTTTATTTTTCTTTCTCGAGTTAATGGCTTATCTGGACTGACATGGAAATGAAAATTCACTTGTTCTGTTCTTCTTGGGGTGAAGCAATGTCACGCCAGTAAAAATAGAATTTGATCTCGCACTAAATTTCCGATCCTTTTTTTTATTTTTATAATGCTTAGGGTCACTGACTACATTATTATTTAGACGTTGAGACCGTTACTATAGAGAATAAAATTTCGCATCTTTTACTGTTGCAAAAGTTATCAATAACTTTTGCCCTTTTTGCCTAATTTTTGCCTAATGCATAGTTTCCGAGATATCGGCCAAAAACTTTTTTCAAGATGTCGCTTGAAGCTCCACCTGGATCTGTCGGCATTTTATAATTTTATACTCTGTAAGTGACCCTAAACCTTTGTTTGCTTAACGGGGCATTATCCGCACTTAGCCACTTGATTGGGCCATTGTGCGTCTGACCCTAAACCTTGTAAAAAAAAAAATCGGAAATGTAGTGCGAGGTTGACAAAAAAAAAAAACTATTTTTACTGGCCTATGTTGGGCGCTAAACCCTAATTAACGTTCTCTTTGTGTTTGGCCCTTTCATTTTTCATCATTCGGAGCGCTGACGCAGTAATTATCTCGAGACTGTCTCGGTGGCTCAGTTGGTAGTGACCCTGCTTTCTGAGTTAATGGGGCGTGGGTTCGATTCCCACCTAGGGCAAGCATTTATGTGATGAACATTTGTGTTTGCTCTATGTCTGGGTGTTAATTATCTATTTAAGTATTTATTTATAAATATATATATGTATGTATATCAGTCTCTGGCCGCCATAGTACAAGCTTTGCTTAGTTTGGGGTCAGATGACCGTGTGTGCAAGTGTCCCAAATTTATTTATTTATTTTATTATATTATTATTTACTATTATCTGATCAGTAGCGCTAGTAAAAGAATGCCGAAATCCAACATAGTTGGATCTGTTCACTAATGAATTCATTCAGCACTCTTGTTTCATTTTGTGTTCAGGCATTTCATTTCGAGTGAATGGTGCTGTGGTGACGGCCCTATTAATATAGGGATTAATCGTAATTGAATACTAGGACGTCACCAATGCTAGAACAATTAACTTAATAGGTTATGTACCCTGCAAGTTGGTTTGGAGAACAACTCTTACTTATCTAAGTGATCTTGAGTGTAACCAACACGGTAGGAATCGCACCATGACACCCAAGCGATACCAGAAGGGCCAAGGCCTGTGATGGGAAACCAGCAGTTTATCCTCACAGAGGACCCAGAATCATAGGGGGTTTCCCCCCGACAGGCCTCCTCACACTCCTTATAGCCTGCCCGATACCTTTTTTTTTTGTTGTTGGGGGGGGGGGGGGGGGGAATCTTCAAAAAGATGCCCGGATGTATTGGGGTGCATCCGGGTTATGTGGGGATCGACCCACTAAAACCCCCTCGGCGGCCATCCTCTGTGCATGGCAAGAGGACACCGGGATCTCCATAGGACCGCACCGGTGTCCCCCTAGCACGTTGCCTGCAACAGCACCTTTCCCAGAGATTGGTCTCTTGTCTCTCACCACAACGATGCAGGCCACGCCACACCGTTGTCTTCCCCGGGCTCGCTCGTTTGGTAGGGTGGTCAGATCCTCAACGCCTGCCCGATACCTCCACGAGAGGCGCCGCGATTCCTAGGCGAGAAGGACCCTACTTCCGTAGCATTGACCTTCTCCCAAACTCGGTCTAAGGTCTTCCCCCTTGATCTTGTGATGTCTGCACACCACTATGAGAGCTAGTTCAGCGCAGGACGGCGCTTAACTGCCTCTCGAAACGCGCACCCCACGAATGCAACATACTACTACTTTCTATTTGCCAACTCAAGGGCCCAATTCAAGTTGATAATTTATTCATTGAATGAATTTATGAATATGCGACTAACTGAATCTTCATTCTTGAAAATTGATTAAACTATATTCAACATTTTAAAAATATTATGTACTTACACATTTAAAAATCTGTAATTGACTTGCCCAGTGTAACATTTTGTTATAAGGCCAATAAAGCACTCTATTACTCTAATGGTCGCGATTAGCCCACTGTTTTGGTTCACACACAATCATTTGTTATTAAGTTATAAGATCGACTCACCAGTTTCCTACGGTAACAATTTGTCGGCTCATCTAAATTACCTTATCCAGAAATGTTTACATAATCTACAGTCTCTCACAACCATCCCTTTTAATAACAAACGGGGATCCCGGCCACGCACAATCATTCACTCTCCGCCGAATTAATTTTATCGAGCTAGAACATTTTTTCCCTTTCATTTGTGGTGTAACGTTTTTTCTCACTGGAGTTGCCAGTATTTTAATATAAGTATCCTTACCGTTAGATGGCGCTCGCGATACGTCGCGACAGGTGCTGAATGAAAGGCGAAAATTTACGGAAAATTAAGCGTCTGATATCATTTTTTTATGGATGTGACATCGGTCATAGCAAAATCATAATGTTATAAACTTGATCTTATTCGTTGTTCTATGATGTAAGCATGAGAAAAAATAGTAGATTTTTCTAAAAATGCTTTAACGAGCTTCTTTTAGGCCCCTATTCATTAGTAAGTAAGTACCTAATTATGTATTACAGTGTAAACTCTTTATAACGTTATCCTTTATAACAATTAACTCCCTGTAACGTTGAAGTGAGCCCAACTTGGTTGGTTTGCGTTAAAACCCACATATTGAAACACTCTCTATAGCGATACGCCATTCTCTATTACGAAGAAATGTGTTCATATTTTTAGACAGTAAATATTTATTGTCGGTATTATTGTTTATGTTATGTTATCAGGTAACAAAAGACTTTGAAGCTCCGAAACATCCGATGTCGGTCTAGGCTAGCTTTTGTTATCCTTAATTGCCTTGAACACGTGCAGTATGACGCATTGTTTACTCGGAAGTGATGGTCTTCGACCAAGCAAACTGGGTACCGTATATATTTATCGTATTATCAGTCGTAAACCTACTTTAAAACTAAGTAATTTATAAGCATTTATTATCTAAGACATACATATTAAAAATTCTTGTTAATTTGGTTGTTGTTTTGTTCACTCCATATAACGATAACTCTCTATAACGACAAAAAATGCTCAGTCCCTTGAGTTTCGTTGTAAAGAGTTTACACTGTATTTATATTTATTTTTCCATTTCAGTATACTGGTGTTGCGGTGCAACGATTACGTACACCGTGGGCTCCTTCATTCTAATCATTCCCGCTGTGATGATATACAGACTGAAAACTTAAACGTAATATTTTTTTCGCAGATTTTACACTGCACGACAAAGCAAAATAATTTTATTCCAATGTTAGTATTCCATAATTTATTTTTATGCAATGTTTCTTTTCACTTTGATATTACTATTTAAAAATAGTTTAATATTTATATACTAACTAGAGTTTGCCCGCGGCTCTGCCCGCGTGGAATCTATTGCATAGCAATTAATTACCTATTATGTAAATCCATTCAGTAGTTTTAGTGGTTAAGTAACAGTTACCTACTAAATTAATAGTACAGTGATGTAAATAATAAAATGTTGAGCAAAAACATAAGTATTCTTGTTTGTTGTTTTATTTTCCTTTTTAATGTTAGTTTTGTAAAGACACTTTTCCGTTGAAAAACAGAATCTAGCTGTTCAAACATTTGTTTTGCGTTTTGGCAATCTTGTATGATCGATACATGTTTGTCGGTTATACATTGAATTATTATAGCCTTTGCTTTTGAGTCATCTAATTTTAGTTTTTATTCATGCTGGATATCTTTATTTTCGTATTCTAATATCTGTAAAACCTGTTTTTCTTCTAGTAAGGATTTTACTCTAAACTTCCAGTTAGAATAATTTTCGCCTTTTAGTATTGGCAAAATATTGACGTTTGTGTACATTTTACTTTTGATATATTATTTTCTCACCTTTATCCTTTAAAATGGCCCATAACCTTATGTTGGAGCGAGGTTTCCAATAATATCTGCTTTATTAGCACGACACGTTATTTTTAACAGGCTTTATTTAATATTATACAGAATTACAGACATTAGCCATTAATAGAATTTTCACACTGACACTGCTGGATTGACACTGTTTAAAAAAGAACTTCCTCAATAAGATAGTTTCTACGAAACTATCCAATGAGGTAGTATTCTCTTCAATTTGAACTTGCGATTTTATCTTGCTTATTATACAAAAATTACACATCCAAAACCATAAATATTAAGTTTGTCGCTACTCCCGAGGTCAAGGAATCGAATTACATGCAAATTCCCGAAAAACAGGTAGTTGTTTGGGAGAAACATGTAAAGGAAGTTTTGTAGAGCGCCATCTCACTCCATCTTGCGTTTTTATCTCGTTCTGGTTTTTCACTTTTATTATATAGATTTATCTCGATTATCTCGAATAACAGTATTAAAATTTTATCTAAATAATGTGGTCGTTTTAAACTCCTTTAAAACTGAATAGGGCATTTGCATGATTTTTTAAAATATTTATTCAATACTAGCTGCGCCCCTCGGTTTCAACCGCGGTTAAAAAGTATCCTATGTGCTATTCTAGACTATAATCTATCTCTGTGCCAAATTTCATCCAGATCTGTTCAGCCGTTCTGGCGTGAAAGAGTAACAAACATCCATCCATCCATCCATCCATTCTTATAAACTTTCGCGTTTATAATATTAGTAGGAAGTAATTAAAAATCCAAAAAAGGAAATTTAAAGCATTTATGAAACAACTTTAGTTATTTAAATAACCGACTTACGGTCATCCGAATTGGATTTTGTTTAACAATTTTGAGGTTTGTGTTGGTTTTTTAAAAAACCGCACGATCGATTTCGACAAAACTAAACGGAACTACCCGGGAAGTTATATTTATTTTAAAACAAAACAAGAATTTTCCAAATCGGTTCAGGCGCCTTCGTGTAATCGGTGAACGTAATCGGTGAACGTAAATAAAAAAAGATTCCGACGAATTGAGAACCTCCTCCTTTTTTGAAGTCGGTTAAAAACAACCAACCGAACCGGACTCTTCAGTACGATGTACGACACCATTTGCGACAACACGCAGTTTCAACTTGAACATCAAGTGTGCGGAACTTTAAATTATTTGAAAACACATTTGGTTGTCGCTGCGTACATATATCGTCATTTCGTCACGCCTTTCCCCCGAAGGGGTTGGCAGAGGTGTAATACAACACCCACAATTCGTCGGACGATATTCAGTCCCAAATGAGACAGGGGGCGAGCCTGTCGCCATACACCGGGCTCCCAATCATGTAGCAAATGTCATACAATACGCACATATGCTCTCACAATGAACAAATTGGTGCGTGCCGTCGGCTGGGTTCGAACCCAGCTCTCTCTGGCTTGAGAGGCGGGTCTTCACCCAACTAGGCAGCCATCGCCGCGTACAGAGCAAAGCAAACGAAGGCTAACGATATGCTGCGTCTTGTTTTATTTTATTGAAACGAAACGGGACGCAGCGTATTGTTTGGCATTCGTTGGCTTGGTCTGAATAGTCTGTACCTAGCATGAATCACATGCAAATATTCTCTAGTCCGCATCAGATTTCCTAGAAAATATTGGTATAATTGTTAATTGATGTGTAATCGCTATAGTAGCTATACCAACCGTATTTATATTCTCTTTGATACCAACCTTTACGTAAATGTACTAGAACCTCCTTTGTTGACAACACGTATCACTATGACAACGGATTGTTTTGACGTCTTCTCTTTATTTATCTTCGGCAGAGTCAATGAATTTTTGGTAAAGTAAACAATAACTAATTTGTGAAAATGCCTCTATTTAGCAATAAATTCACTCCAAAATCGATTCCTGTTAGAAAACAGGATACTTCAGTGGTTAAGAACGAGTTTGGAAGTGATTATGCTTCAAAGGAACTGTCGACGGATGTGGCTCCTCTAAAACTTAAGCTGGGAGATTTTGAAATATCTTTTGAAGATGGTCAATGGATCCCAGGTATGTATGAGCCTAGTGCCATAGACCAGTAGTAGGTAGTCATTTTGAACATATATGTATGTACTTACTTCTTGGCTGTTTCTTTAAATATTTAATACGAAGTGACTATTTGTACAGGTAGTAGACGAATAAAACGAAGTGACTATTTGTACGGGTACTGGATGATTAGTAAACGAAGTGACTATTTGTACGGGTACTGGATGATTAGTATACGAAGTGACTATTTGTACGTGTTGGGAACGACATTATAGTTAAAATAAAACGTCTATGATCAGTTTTAGTATTATATTTTGAACAAACGACCGATGGTCACTAACATTCACAATTCATATCTAGCTCACCAAATCGTCTTATACAACGATTTATGGTTATTTACTTTCAAGAAATAAATGTTTAATGCCTTACAGTACCTTACTTTTGTGTTTTAAATCCTCACACTTGATTTTATTATTCTTTTCGTAAATTCGCTTTTACTCGTTTTTTCATAATGGCGGTCAGGGTTGCCCGATGAGTAAAAAATAATCCAGTGTTGACGGTATAATAAACTTAGGTGGATTAGTAATTACAGGATATTTCTAACAGCTCGGCCATCCTGCAGAAGCGAGTCCCCGCGCTTTTCAAAGATATTTACAGAGATAACTAGATAACAACTACGTAGTTCCTTAAGATTGCTAATGCAGATTAGTTATACCGTTAAGTAACATAATGGATAACAATTTCAACAACTAACGTATTATAGGTAGGTACACATTCTTTGCAGTAGTGAAGTGCAAAGTATTCAACTATAATTTTACAAATTTATAATTATACTTTAATGTAACGATCTAGCATTTCATAGATAATCTTTTATATTTTTTTTATATCTATCTTGTAGGTTTCAGCCAGCGTTTGCAATGTAAGTACAAAAACATCTGTTTATTTACGACATCACATTAGAAACCTCTAAAATTATCAGTGTTTCTCTACTATATTATGCATGTATACATATAAACCTTGCTCTTGAATCAGTTGAAATTTAAATCATACGACAATTTATATACATATTTTAGATCTTACTAAGTACATATTAAATTAGATTAGATTGAAAATTATATGTCTCTGAACTTATTATTATTATAATTATTCATAGAACCACACTAAATTCATAGCCAAGGTACACAAAATGACATACTAGGTACTAATCAGGCATTTCAAAGCTACACGATGAGTGGCTTTCTAAAATCACTATAATAGTTACTACTATAATTTAATCACGGAAGATGAAATACTTAATGACTTTTAGCAAATAAGAAATACAATTGATTGCGTTGAAAACAATTGCATTTGTCTGATTATGGAATTACTGAGAGCTAGCTAGTCATTATTTGACAGTCCGCTTCTGAGCTTGATGCAGACGAGGACGTGTCCAATTCCCTACTGAAAGCAAGCCAAAGTTTGAGCTTATCAGCCGCTACTACGTTTTCATATCTACCGCGCCCCGGTTTGCGAGTTAACGAAGTATCTTCAGTTAGGTACCTATCGTTTGGCAGTATTTTAGAGATGCGATACGGAACCTGATATTTAATGGCCACTTTCTTTGACTTGCCATCACTTGCCACTTCGCGCCTAACACTTACTAGGTCTCCCTCATTGAAATTAATCGGTGGAGTGTTTTTCGCGTCAAACCGAGATTTATCTTTCGCTTGTTGATTCTCTACTCGATCACTCTCTTCGGATCTCATCTGTTGCAGAGCGTCAGGTGACAAAGAGTCCCTAATTTGATCAATGATCTCGTGCAGGATGTTCTCTGTGTTACTGTTTATTTCAAATCCGAATAAGACCTCCGATGGACTTTTACCGGTGGTCTTATGAATCGTGGTATTGATACAGATTTGGATATCCGGTATATACTTATCCCAGCTCTTATCGTCTTTACCGTGAGTCTTCGTTGATAACGCATCAAGAATGATTCTATTAAACCGTTCCACCTGACCATTAGCCCTTGAAGTGGCAACAGCATTTAATATGTGCTTAATGCCCGAGGTCTTCACAAACGAGCGCAAAGTATTGCTCGTAAATGAAGTACCTCGGTCCGTTATCAATCTCGATGGTGCACCAAAGTAGTTTATATGATCACGAAACACTCTGACTGACGTGGCGCTTTTTGTGTTCCTAACAGGGTCCGAATTTTCTAACTCTATTTTCATCTAGTCAGCTGTAGTGAAACCTAAATCTTTAAGACCTGACGAGAAACAGTCACTGTATTTAGCAAGTAAGCTGTGCAATTCGGATCTTTGCTCCGAATTTGATGAATTTGCTGCGTCATTATCACTAGCAACAGACAACACGTTGCAATTATTTTGAACGGGTGTAGCTCTGGTAATTTAAGAACCCCTTTTAAAAGAGATGTCAGCATTGCTTATGGTCTAGATGAGAACGCTGCCCTGACCGTCATCGAGTATGTATTCACCGGGAAGAAGAAAGTGGTCCTTATGGCCATCACCGCGGATAGAACCGTTTACGTAAACTGGACCTTTATACTTCGCCTGCATTTCAACCGGAACGGCTGAAAATCGGCCTGGGCCAATTGTAAGGTTGGCCATTGCGCACCTTCAGAAACAGTTTTACCTCCGATGTCCTTTCGAAGATTAATTCGTTAGGCGTCTTTGTAATAATGATGTTCGGTATCTCGGTAAAACTATAACCTAGTAAAACTGGGTAGTTTAGAACCGAATCATCAACAATGCACACCTCAACCATTTCCGTAATATCTTGAACGGATACACTTACGTTGGCTCTACCCAAAGGATTCACCAAATAACCGCCTATACCTCGTAAAACCGGTAACTTGTCCGTACTTGGCTCCACACCTAACTTCTTAAATTCAGAGTATCTGATTAAAGTGCATTGACTGCCTAAGTCTACATGGCTTAGCATGCAAATGCCATTAACTTCAACTTCAACTAGATACTTCTGATTAGTATCGTCAGGTCTATTTAAGACAGCTGTTTTTCGAAGGTGACCGAGTCCGTTTTATCGCTAGATTCTTTCTTGATTTGCCTACAGTGTACGTCTAAATGTCCGAGTTTACCGCATGAAGTGCATTTATTTAGAGGTTTACTGCATTTAAAACTTTTATGTCCCTCTTCGCCGCAATTAAAGCATTTAAATTTAATAATATTATGTTCAATTCTAGGTCTGATAGAGTTTGGGTTAGTTCGCGCCTGAAGCCTATCAGGTTGTTGCCTATCGCTGCGAGTATACGTATCTATTTTAACGGTTTTAAGATATTTAAGCACATCTTCAGGCTCAGAAAATTGTGCCGCCTGCGCCCCTACTCGTACAGCACGATCGTCTATACCATGTAATAGGCAATCGACTGCTTTTCTACTTTTAATACCACAACGATTAAGAAGGTTAATCTTGGAATAATAGTATTGTTCCAAAGACTCGCCGTAACGCGCGCGTTTTGCAAGCATCAAGGTCAACAGCTCCGCATAATCATCTCTACAAGGAAACGACTCTTTTAGCTTTCTCTTCCATTCGCTCCAGCTATAAAGCACTGTGTCTAACCCCTGATACCAAGACTTCGCGATCCCTGTAAGTTTTGGTAGAGCAAAATGGATTATTTCGCGTCGTCCCATTTGTAAATGTTGGCACATTCTTCTACTTTCGAAATCCAAGTTTTAATAGTTTGCTCCTTTGACATCGGGTCAAATTCCGGTATAACGTTTGTCAGAGAAAGCTTAGTAGTCGATTGTCCTTTGAAACTTTTTAAAACATCTAAAAACTTATCTAGAATACCGTGAGACAATCCAGACATATCGTCTTGAATATCATCTCGTGACGGGCCAGATCGAGAGCGAGAGCGACGTTGCGACATTCTAGATCGCCTTCTTTTAATTTTACGATATTTTGAACAGCTTTCATCGCTCTCGCTATCATTGTGACGTCCTTTTTGCATTATTTTACACGAATCCTCAGAGCCGCTAGTTTCACGTCGTCGTCGCCGTGTCTTTCTGCTGGCGTCACGGGTTCTCCTCCTACCACGACTTGTCGGTCTTTCGTCAGACGATGACCTCTCGTGGTCATCAGTTGAAGTGTGGCGCCGTTTAGCACGGGAAATTCTCATCCAACGTGAGCCCGACGCCTTGCTTTTACTGCCCGATTTACGGACCCTTTTGTTGTCGCTCTTTCGACGTCTCTGACGAGAACGTGATGTTCTATATCCATCAAATTTGCTTGACTCTTGATCATCATCACTTGAGCTTTGTTGTCGCAACAACTCCCTGCTCAGTCGCTTTGATCTTACTACATTAACAGTATCATTATTTGAGCGTTTGTGGATTTGCCCATGATCTGGACTCCCTTCCGCTCCCTCGCTCCGTTCATCAAGTAGCGGTTGACTAGCCCCTCTACGAGCGCTGCCTTCACGGCGCTCGGTCTCTGGTTCACTCTCCACGCCGCAACTCTCGACGCTGCCCCTGCGTCTCAGGTTCGGCCTTGGCGTACTCATGGTGTCTGAAACTTACAGTTGAAGCGTTACTAACTGCACAAACAATGCTTAAACCATACTTTCGTAGATAAAAGCAGATATTAATACGTACTAATACTATAGTACTTCATAAAATCGTATCTGGAACTGGGAAAATATAACGACGTCAACAGTCTTTAGCGCATGGCTTGATTGCTACACACTCAGGTATTTTTTATACATCACTTATATCAAATACTTAGGTAGGTTACAAAACACCATTGAGATAGTTTCCACTAATAACCCAGGAACTCAGGATGCAGACCCGATCGCTGTGTTCTTTCTCCAGATCTATTGTAAGTTTGTCGGTTCATAAACACAAAATAATTTAGTTTTCTTAAATAGTATATAAATACTTTAATAATGCATCATCTTTGTCAGCAACAATATGCACCTTATACTCACATAATAATGCATAATTATCGCCACAAAACCCAGTTCACTTTACTTTAACATGATCATAGCGTTTTAAAGTAAATTAGTAGGTATAATAAGCAAAAAGAAAAACGACAATGTGAAAAGGGAAAAAAAATATCAAGTGGGCGGGACCAACGGACAATTTTGGATTACTTGTCCGTCGATCCCACTTCTGATATGTTGGGAACGACAATAGAGTTAAAATAAAACGTCTATGATCAGTTTTAGTATTATATTTTGAACAAACGACCGATGGTCACTAACATTCACAATTCATATCTAGCTCACCAAATCGTCTTATACAACGATTTATGGTTATTTACTTTCAAGAAATAAATGTTTAATGCCTTACAGTACCTTACTTTTGTGTTTTAAATCCTCACACTTGATTTTATTATTCTTTTCGTAAATTCGCTTTTACTCGTTTTTTCATAATGGCGGTCAGGGTTGCCCGATGAGTAAAAAATAATCCAGTGTTGACGGTATAATAAACTTAGGTGGATTAGTAATTACAGGATATTTCTAACATACGGGTTCTGGACCAGTACCCGTACAAAAATTTTAGTTAGGTTAGGTTGGGTTGTTAGGTTTTTTTTTTAGAGGTACTTAGTGGTAAGTGAAGAAGGAAAGGCGTAACGTTAAAGGATACGTCTGCACCTGTTCATAACTTCGAGGTTGGCAAGGAAATAAGTTTAAGGAGAGGAATTCGGATTGAGTTAATTTTTTTTTTGCATTTGCACACTAATTGATAAAATAAAATTATTCGTCCAACTTCTGTACGAATAATAATAAATTGTTCGTACAGTACCCGTATTAATAGACTCAGCCTATTTAATAAATGATGATAATATAAGGGTGCCACTAGACAGGGCATATTTTTACTTTAAGAGTCCGGCGACCACTTTAGACTAACTTCGCATTGGCTTAAGGTTTTCCATAGCCATTTCGTCTAGAAGAAGATGACGAGCAAAGAGAGCAAGTAAAGATACTAACGAGCCTTTAAAGTTACCTACAGAGTGACAAATTGCAATTTAATTTTTTTTTATGACTTTTGCACTTCTCTAATCATTCGGAAATAACTAAGAAAGTCCCTTGTATATGGATTCATTTAAAAGCTAATGATGTAGACAACCTCCCTATGTAAATGGATTTTTTATTTGCTTTGTCTATCTATTGGATAAATCAGTCAAAAGTGACCCCTTACAAATAGGGAGGTTGTCTACATCATTAGCTCGGAATCACCGAAAACTAGTTTTTTTGCACCTAGTTTGATATGAAGAATTATGATGATCAGGTGCAAAAAATACAGCTGGTCGAAGAAATAACCAACTAAAGTTTAACACGAAGTAGAATTTTGAAAATCATTCTCGTTGTGGAAAAAAAAATCACAAAGAGTATCATCTTCAAAAAAAAACTTATTGAGCATGGTTCTCTAAATTTTCAGCGAATACAACACATTTTTTTTAGATTAATAAATAGCCAGATTAGTGCTCTAAAGTTTAACCGAGTAACTTTTTCTTATTTGAGTTCTTATTACGATGAATACCAATAAAAACGACAAAAAATAATAATTTTAAGCGCCGATCTCATTTTACCATCAAATTTGATGTACGATTTTCAACTCTAAAAGAAGCTGCTTAAGTAAACGTGTGTTTAGGTAGAAAATCGTGCTATCACCGAGCCTTAACATAGAATCAGGGTTCGACTTTCATAATATTTGTGTGAAGGAGGTATAAGTAATTTCCCTATTTTATGACAACTTTTACTTTACCAGCATCAGGAAAAGCTGGTGCAGCTCACAAGGAGAATATTCGTCTCAAAAATGAGCTAGAAAGACTTGAGGAAGAAAACAATATGCTCCGGCTGAAGTTCGAAATATTACTGGACATGATGACGGACAAGACTGTGGAATCCGAACAGCAAGAAATACAACGAGCTCAGAGCTTGGGCTCCTTGAAACAGAAGAGCAAAAAGCAACGATGGTAGTTAAGGTATACATTAATTTTGGAATCTACATCAAATAAGGCATTATATTTTTTCAATTTAATCTTTGAGCGCCACATGAAAAACGCTTTTCCGTGCTGTGAACGCCAAACCATTAAATCAAAACAATATTTATATTTTTTTATTCTAATGATTTCCTAATGCTTTTCAAGTTAGTAGTTTTAATATTACACGGCGCAATGTATTATTCTATGTCGTTTTTTGTGAAGTAAAGACGTTGCGTACATGGCCCGCTATTGCTTGCTTATAATTTACATTGATAAGCGATGATAGCCTGTCGGAGAAGGCCCGCCTCAAGCCAGAGGGAGCGGGTTCAAACCCAGCCGATGGCACGCACCAATTTGTGCATTGTGTGAACTTATGTGCGTATTGTATGTCATCTGCTACATGACCGGAGCCCGGTGTATGGCGACAGGCTCGCCCCTTGTCCTATTTGGGACTGAATATCGTTCTGCGAAGTGTGGGTGTTGTATTAAACCTCTGCCAGCTTCATTACATGTGTAATGAAGAACGACCACATGAACATAGAAAAGGCGATTATTGTAGTCTTCGACCAAAGGAGCGTTATGAGAAAAGGGTCTATGCTTCAGCTTTGACAAAAATGCTTTCGTTGTTCTAATTCTGTCTTCCTCTACAGGTCGCATTTCTTAGCCGATTCTCTTGAAATTTTGTGAGTAAGCTCAATAACTATATCTATAGATTTTTTGTCGAGCCATTTTTTCGAAATTTCGTAGTGTATCCGGGGTAGGTATACAATTATGAATTGATATAGTAAAATAAGCCAAACTTTTATAGGAAAAATAAAACACAAGTTACAAAATATTATTTCTTTGTATTACAAAAACCTTACATTACTCAAAGAAAACTCAATTTTTAAGTTCTTACCACCTAATAAGTAAAACAAATTACATAATAAAACACGATTTTAAAGTTTCATACCACCTAGTCAATAATAGAAATATGTACATAATTTGTTACATAAAATCTGGGCCACGGCAGTGCGCCCGCCAAATAGAATGGAGATAACTTAATAAAATATAGAGGCCATGATAAAGGCTAATTACTTTTTAACTCAGTTTTCTCCCCTTGAAAGACAACAGGTAAAACCGCGAAGCATAGCTACCCTAACTTTAACTTTACCAAAACTTTAAAAAGTTGAAAAAATAATCAAAAGCAAGTGAGCTGCTTTGCAACGTATGACATAAAACCATCCTCATAGAAATCATTGAAGATTTATTTTTATAGATAATTTCAAGAAACAGTGACTAGGCGATGTACTTACACGTGAAAACTTTACATGTGGACGGTTGCACCATTTTACTACGCAAGAAGGCATTTTTAGAGTTTTTTTTAAGTCATGTCGAGACCGCAGTCATGTTTATACTAAACTTGTTCGCAGTGTAGTTGATCACGCCCCGCCCATCGCAGTGTAATTGGCGTTGGGTCATTTTCAAGCGCTAGAAATTCTTCAATGTTTTCTCCGTTCACCGGGTCATACAAATATTTGCTATTGTTATTATTATTATTTTTTATCTAACTTGCCGTGTTAGTTAGTATGTATACGCATATGCTTATGTAGGTATATTTGTATCGATCAAATAATGGAAGCTAAATTAGAATCATGGCCTGACGTTATATTGGGTTCATATTTGGTATAGGTACTCATACTTACGTATCTTTGGTGACAATGCAATAATTATTGGTACCATGGAGCTGATCTGATGATGGAATAGGAAGATGGTTCTAAGAACTTCGATAGTTGCTAATACACATCCCGTGTTTGGGCAATTCTTTGTCATCATCATTATCATTAGTCAGATGTACCTTTCTTAAAAGCTAGTAATGACTTAGTTATGGAACATAAAATGTTCGGAAATACAAACTATGTCCTAACGCTCAACTATAGTTAGCATAGTTGAGCAGTGGGTACATCAGGGGTGTTACCCACTACTCAACGAGTAATAGTTGAGCAATTACTTGTTGAACCATTGGCATTACCCACTATATATATTATATGAAAATAATGGTGAAGGAAGAGAGGTTGTAAAATATTATTGCTGCAATTGCATTGTGGGCCGAAGGACTGTGGGTTGCTGCGCTCACATTATGATCATTATGGTCATTTGGTACTTAAGCTGGGCAAGGTACGAAAACAACGTAAATCCACCTGCCCAATTTCTGGATACTGTATTAATTACATATGATTCTGATTAGAAATAAACTATAAATAAAAATAAGCTTGTTTTATTTCAAAAGCTCTCCGCTAACCATGATGTTTTACATGTAGGAAAGAGGTCTTACCAAACCTTTGCTACAAAGTTATAATATTTTGTTGGCCACTGACATAAGGTACTTGGCCTATGTAATAATTATACCAAAACTCACTGTTCACTCTAAGCCAAAATCCCCTTACAAGTGGACATTGTCCTTTTGGGAGCTAGAAGAGGTGGGAGACAAGAACTACAACAAGAATGAAGATGAGGCTTGTGAGAAGTATTACCGAGAAATCACAAGTAGAAACAGAGATGGCAGTTATACGGTGAGACTTCCGGTTAAAGACCAAAAGGTAGAATACGGGAACTCACGTAGAAGAGAAGCAAGCGACAATGTAGTAATGACACCAAGTCATGTTCTAATAAAAAGTGAAGCGGTTGGAACACCTGACCCGTTATCCAGTATATTCACAAGCTTATCAGCACGTTGGAAACAAATTCAAAAGATGAAGAAAGATTTTTGGAAAAGCTGGACAAATGATTACTTACAGCAGAAGTACAAGTGGCAAAATAACCAGGAAAATATAAAAATAGGCACAGCAGTGTTAATGAAAGAAGATAACATAGGTCCTAGCAGATGGCCGATTGCGAAGATAATAGACGTACACGAAGGAAGAGATAACCTGACAAGAGTTGTCACCTTGAAAAAAACATCAGGATCAATATTGAAAAGATCAATTCAAACATTGATTCCAGTATCTGTAAAAGAAACAGAACACGACAAGCAGACACTTCAGACGGGGCGAGTAAACAGTACAACTACACGTACTGCTAGTGAGCAGCAAAGAGAAAATACTCGTGGTATCCAGAAAAGAAATACCGCAATAGGCAAAATGTAAGGGTGGTTCGTACTGCTTGTATTAGTATTACACATGGTCGGTTATGGGACAACAACATACACCATAAAAACAGTGCCGCCAGGGTTTTATGTAGAAAAGATTGGTACAGCACGGAACAGCCTCGGTAATTTCAGTTGTTTTTCTGGAGTGATGAAGAACATGCAATGGAAGGAAAATGCCCAACCAGAACGATTCAACTAGGTATAAACATCCTGTGGAAACAGTTATACGAGTATACTCGTATGAAGAACACTTGGCTCTTTATTACCACAAAAAGAATAGCAATATCAGTAATATGTGATGGTCAAAGGGAAGTGGTAGAGATAGCAGAGGCAGGGGTAATCCGCATCTCAGACAACTGTATCATTAAAACTTCTACTCAAATTCTTGCTGCCCAGCGTTTGGTTAATGTCCAAATTCAAGCATCGTATGTCAAACCAGTAGATTTTTTAGTTCATACATTTAGTTCTGAGTCAAATAGTTTTAACGTTACGAAAGATTTAGTTATAGATAGTTCCCAGGATCTGTTAACGAAACTGATCAGTAATGAACAGACGTTAAAAACAGATCTTGATAATACATATTGGAGGCAAATCAGTAACCACACATATGTTACTAGTTTTGTCTCCTCATTGATTATGTTCGTAGTCATCATAGTGACGTTCCGGTACGGTCCACGGGTGGTGCAGTTCGTGTCGGCCACAATTCGACGAGGCATCAGGCGACCACGAGGAGAAGCTCGACAACCGAGTATGCAGCCAACAAGCTACGTCAACCAGGCGTTCGAAGCCTGCAGCAGCCCACCGTCGCCAGCAACCAGCAGGAAAGGACCTAGCATCAGTTGCAGCGGCAAGAAGGCAGAAGAGGTTGAATTGTACCAGCTGAAGTCCATCCCGGAGAGGCCCCAGAATGTCCATACTGGACATGCTTAGCAACTGCACGTGCATACTGAGCATAGCGCCGGCCGGCAGAGACTGCAGAGTTGCGACCCAGATTCGGCGCATAGTGCGTAGTCAGGAGATTTAACATAGATTAGTAACAATAGGACGTAAGAGATTTAGTATAAATAATGTAAGAAAGGTAAATAAATTAATCACAATCTTATGGTTGTTTGATTCACATCGAAGGAATGCAGTGGCGGTTATCCACAGTCGTACGGCTGCATTCGGAGTTAAGGGTCCATCGGCGCTAGCAGTCAGGTCAACCAGGCGACGGGCCTTCCGACCGTCAACGGATCGGACGGAGCCTTCAAGAGGCCTGCACCACCGAGGACAGTGCCGTACCCAGCATACGCTCCGCTGGGCAGGCGGCGTACGGGTACCTACCTCATCCTTCCACTGTGGCAAGAGCTTCTTAGTACCATCACCTTCTGTGATCGTATCCTTCATTCCTTCCCACTCCGCCTGGTGCCGATAGGTCTCCCGGTACCAGGTTTCCCGTACCTATCTATACAAGTATATATTGACTTTATGGTAGGTTAGGGACGCTAGGGTAGTAGGGATACGTAGGGAATGTTAGGAAATTAGGCAGAGTGCAGAGTAGGTCCCCGTTAGGGCCAGACAGCTACGGGGGTGCTTCACGCCATAGTGGGGTTCCGCGGTTGCTCTGGTGGGTTAGTCAGGCGTCACGCAATCAAACACGGATCGTGAGGCGGCTGTGCTAACCAAAATACCCATCAGGCGTTAGTTAGTTACTGCGATAAGTGGCTAGCGCCTGAACACCAGTCAGCAGTTAATTTATTCACTACCTATCAAGCTCAAGCCTCCAATGTGAGGCAGATATTGTAGCACGTAAATTTTATTGCCGAGTCGAGCCGAGGAGTGTTTTTTTCATTAACGTGGTCTTAAATATTAGTCGCAGTCTCAAATCGAGCTAAATAGGTTTCCTAGGTTAAAAAAAATATACTTACTGTACTAGGTATCCTAGGTAAGTTTGATGTGATAGAGCGAGTTAGATATAATATGATCCTATCTAATATTTAAAGAAAACTTGTTGGAATTAAAAATCAAGATTTTATCAATCGCTAATAAGCTGAATAATAATTTAATAGTGGGCTCCGTCCGCCCATTCGAAAAACTCGCAGCGCTTAGGAGGAATCTTTGGACACCCATAGAACAGCCGGCCCCTATTCGGCCCACCTTTTCTTACAACACTCCTGTAAAAGAAAAAGGGAAATGAAATAATATTGTATCTCTTAAGTAGTCCGGTCAAAACAGACTTAAAAGGTTACAATAATTCGCATAGAGGTGAAAATTAGGTTTTTAGGAAAATTAGGTTAGGTTAGGACCAGCATTAGGTGGTCGCAACATTGAAACATGAAATGTGGAAAGTGCCTATCGCCATCTGCAAAAAAATTTGTCAACGTCAAAGCGCAGCAACTGCAACTGTAAGCGCAGAACATATTGCTGCTAGGTAGCTTGTTTACGACTTATGGCATGGCCTAAGAAAAATAAAAGAAACTCGCATACTACTTTGTGATGTTATGTAGAGCCCAACAAAAGTGAAAAGTACTTACTGTTTACAAGGCAAATTGCAGTTGCACTTGAGTGGCGAACCGGATTCCAGCGCCCAGAGAAAGAACTCACATCCCCCGAAATCCTTGCCCACAGCGCACTTGTAGAACTGTTTGCCTGCAACATTAAGGTTATTTTAGAATATTGAAGCAGTTGAGCACCTGACTAAAATGTATGTAGTCTATGACACTTACCTACGCATAACATCATAATTTTAATTAACTGAAATCGGTTTAGCCGTTTAGTATAGTTAAGAGGGAACCTAAGGACTAAAGGGGGACCTTTGCATAGGTATTCGCAATCATTCGGAAACGAGCTGAGCTGGTTGGGGGCTGAGCTACCCACGTCCGTAGGAGTGTACTCTATTCTGATTCCCTACACGTGGTCCCCGGGTAGTGCTAACCGGGTAGCAAACTCTGGTGGGAGGCTTCGGCCGTGGCTAGTTACCACCCACCGGACCAAGCCATGCCGTGAAACGACCTAGTCGTTTATTACGCGACCGAGGTTACGCGATACACGGCAGATAAAATTACGTCCGTGTCGCCTCAGACTAAATCAGAATTTTTCGTAGGCCGACACTTTTACATTTAGCCCAAAAATTTATGAAGCGTGGAAGATCTCTTATAAGCTCCCCTTTAAATTTACCTATGTAAAATACCATTGAATGCCATTGAGTACCACTGTTACAGTTGAGGGTGTTACTCGTTGGGAACAAACCAAGGCTTCCTCTCTTTTTTTTGTGACGTGGGGAAAATCTTCAAAAAGATGCGCGATCAAAATTAATCCACTAAAACCAGGTTTCATAGTCATTGACTAAAACCCTTTCCGTGGCCATCCTCTATGCATAGCAGAGGACACCGGGATCTCCATAGGAACGCACTGGTGCCATCCTAGCACGTTGATTGTAGAGAGAGAGATCCCAGAGATTGGTCTCTTCTCCCTCCCCACAACGATGAAGGCCACGCCGCACCGTTACCTGCCCCGGGCTCGCTCTTTTGGAAGGGTGGTCAGATCCCCAAATCTGCGCACCTACGAGACCAACGTTGCTATTCACAATCATTCGGAAACGTTTCCGATCGGATCCCACAAATTGTAAACTCAAGTTGTTTGAATCTCAGTGTACTTTTATAAATTTTGGAACAGGGAAACGAGTATAGATCCGATCGAAAGGATGAATTACGTTTAAAAACTTATGAATACGGACTGAGATTCAAATAATTTCGAATAAATTTTTTAGAGCATTTAAAAAAATAATATTTTCTTAAATACAAGTGTTCTACTCTAAATAAACATCCACTTTTTTATTTGCATGTTATTTTCTGAGCTTTTTAATTAGTTAAGTTCAGTTTTTATTATTATTTTGTCATATTATAGACGTAGGTATCCCTCGAGATAATCTGATTATGAGAGCACGTTTAGGACATAATACATAAAAATATCGTCACGCCTTTCCTCTGAAGAGGCTGGCAGAAGTATAATACAACACCTATACTTCGCCGGACGATATTCAGTCCCAAATGTGACAAGGGCGAGCCTGTCGCCATACACCGGGCTTCAGCCATGTAGCAGATGATATACACTATATTATATACTAGGACATAATGATCAGCCATATCTTATATATATATATATCTTATATCTTTAAATGAGCAATTCTTGTATAGGTATATATAATTGGAATCTCAGAATCGGCTCCAACGATTTTCATACAATTTTGTATATGGGGGGTTTCGGGGGCGATAAATCGATCTAGCTAGGAATCATTTTTAGAAAATGTCATTTTATTCGTGTTTTATTGATAATCAACTTAAACATAAACTTGGAAGAAAAATAACAAAAAGGAGGTGTTTGAGTAGTCTCAACTGAAAAATAAGACTCTTCCTGACATCTATTGGCGAATAATACTAATACTATTTTTTGTGCACAATTTAAAAAAAAAATACCGAGCAAAGCTCGGTACTAGTATGTACATATACTCGTACATATTTATCTTAATCTTACAAGCAATCTCGCGTACTCTAATAATACTCAAGTATTTCAAAATGGAAAATTTTCACATTTCAATAATTGACGCGAGTTTGCGTTACATCGAAATCCTCAGATTATTGAATGAGAGCTTCTTTTTTAGGTTCACTTAACACCCCCTAAGAAAATCTAACGCGCTCGATTATTATTATATTTTTTTTCTTTTTCGACCCTTGCGTACGACCACCCGCATCATGCAAAAGATCAGATTATCATACGTACATTATTTAAAATACTATCAATATCTGACGCGCTCGAGTTGTCCATGCAACAGTATTTTTTTTTATATTTGAAAATCTATAGCCGCTTCCCCCACCGATGAAAAGGTATACATTTTTTTTTCTTATCATCTAAGCTTTGCAATCCAATAGGTCTCTATGACGCTCGAGTAAATCCCCATTTAGCGTCGTGGGCTCCCCTACTATTAATTCTAGTCTACTAAAATGCTGATTTTATAGATTAATCTTAACTGAAATATAACACTACATTTACTGTTGTTGCTAATAGTAGAATTGTTTTAGTTTTTTTTTTAGTTATTTATTTTTATGTCTAACTTATTAAGTAATTAACAATAATTAAAAAAGAAATTAAAATAAGTACTTAATTCAAAAATTAAGGAAATATTTGGATTTTTAATGCATTAGCTAACCCTCTGTTTATTTGTTTTTTTTTTTGTAATAATTTTGTTCTTAAACGATTTCATTTTATTTTCAATTATTTTAATTCTTTACTCTTTGCTATTTTCGCTGTGTGACTAGTTCTAAAAAAAATAACTTATTTTTATTTTTTAATTTAAACGCTAAGAACTATGTTTATGAAATAGAATTGCTGAGGTGTGCGAATTGGACATTGGTAAACTAATTCGTGAAATGTCTAATACACAGAATGTCCAATTTGCGGAATGTCTAACGGAACATATTAATTGAGATAATTATTATTTCGCAATGGAACGTAACTCAAACGAAACGATTTTTGCAAGTACCGTGAATGTTGGACATTCTGCGAATTGGAAATTCCCGCAAATTTGACGTTTTCAAACGCTGGACATTTTGTAAATTAGAACTTTTGCGCGGCAAAAGTCACGCACGGTGGTATGACATGTGTGGTCTCGCAATAGTACATTGTTTAACAGGGGTTTTAAGTCACCTATCGCACAGGAGATGGGTTGGTGCACGAGAAAAGCGAGGACGCCTAATTTTAAACTTAAAAAAAATCCATAACAATTCAAACAAATACAAACGTTTTTACTCAGGCCAGTGTTTTTTTTTTGCGCGATTTTTTTAAAGTTTCGAAACCAAAGAGGTACACGTATGTGCATACATTTTAAAGCACTTAATCTCTTTTCACTGAATCCATTGCTTCGTCATTCACAGTTCTTTATTCAAATTACTTTTCATAGGTATTCAGTGGATTTACCCACATTCTTGGCCTGATATTATCTTCTGAGCATACTTATTAAATGCACAATATTTTTATCGGATCCGACTCGGACTCTATTGTTATCGGATCGGATCAGACGATACAAACACCCTATAAGAAAGTTGTACCTATAGCAACTGAATTATCTGGCAACTCTCAGCTGGCCACAAAACACGACTCACAAAAAATTAGAAAAGGTAGAATTTTACAAGGTGGAAGAACTATGCTCGTGTGTCCTCGAGACTTATCGACCGACCGAGCATTAGCGAGCGAAATATCTATGCTTCAGTTTCGGCAAAAATTCTTTCGTATGTCTGGCGCCTGTCCAACTGTCTTCCTACACACGTTGCATTTCTGAACCGATTCTCTTGAACAAAAAAAAATTATCCAACCTGCTCACAAAATCGACGCCGGCCGCGAGGTCTTCAGCTCACAGAGCCACTAGATGTGCCACATTCCATAGAAAAACGTTCGAACCCTTTTACTTACCAAAATTGGGGCCCGGTTTTTTAGTAGTTAACTGAATCGCTAATTTTTTGCAATCACATAGCACGTCTCGGCTACTTTCACCACCGGCAGTATTGTTTTCCTGTGTGCTGGACCCTGAAAATAAAAAAATAATATTGTTACGCCAGTCACAGCCGACGAAGAAACTATACGCTAATCTGTGTGGATGTTTATCTTATATCTTTAAATGAGCAATTCTTGTATATATATATATATTATATATATTATATATATTATATATATAATTGGAATCTCGGAATCGGCTCCAACGATTTTCATACAATTTAGCATATAGGGGGTTTCGGGGGCGATAAATCGATCTAGCTAGGAATCATTTTTAGAAAATGTCATTTTATTCGTGTTTTATCGATAATCAACATAAACATAAACTTGGAAGAAAAATAACAAAAAGGAGGCGTTTGAGTAGTCTCAACTGAAAAATATGACTCTTCCTGACATCTATTGGCGAATAATAATACTATTTTTTGTGAGCAACTAATTGCTTTAACGACACAACAGCAGATGGCGTTGTTAAGTAACACGAACTCAGTGAGTGTTTGCTTTGAGGTTAGACTAAAATCAATTGTTTATTTTCCAAAAAACACAATTAAAAAAAAAAACCGAGCAAAGCTCGGTCATCCAGGTACTAACGTTTACAACGGGTTATACCAATAGGTAACGCAGATTAGGCAGTAGTAGCAGCTCTAGTAGCTCGTCCCATTATTGTTAAAATTCGAAATAAAAGAGATCTTTCTGGAAAGCAATTTTTGTGCACCGTTTTTATGATTTTTTTTATCTATTGAATAATAGAGTGTTTATTTAACCCTTTTGTACTGTCCGAATATTCTAGATCGAAAGCGTAGCTCCGGAAGATAAACAACATTTTGTGTCCGCGTGTGTTTGAGCTGTTGTTTAATTGAATGTTCTGGATATCTTAAAATTGTATAAATTGGCGGACGACCGACGACTCGGCAGCCAGTTTTGATTACGCATTCGAAGTGCTAACATCGAAGTAATTGTACGAGTAGTGTTCAGAGCGTTATAGTGCAAGTGTCTACTGTAGTATCTAACAATGTTAATGTTTGTGTAAACACAAACAACTTACACTGTTAGTGTTTGTGTACTGAATAAAGTGAATCTTCGGACGCATCGACGTTTTGTTCCTTTTATCCTTATCCAGCTCGTAACAATAATAATTCCATGCTCTAAAAAACAAGGTCTATCATTCCGGGAGCCAACACGTAATAACGTAGCTCGTCATTGTCATCGACTCTTTCGAACTACTGGAACTACTAAAAGAATCAGCTATTCCAGTCGTCGGCAGTGTTACAACACCCACAGTTCGCCGGACGATATTCAGTCCCATACATCGGGTTCCAGTTATAAGCAGATGACATAAAAAGTAGCTATATCTATAGAAATGTGTATTTGGCGGATTTATTTTATTTGGTTGTGTTTTTTCGTAAACAGTAAATCTTAAAGCATACCAGCTGGTGTATCGTCTGTCGTTAGCTCCTTAAACTGCTTGGCGAGCGCAGTGTCTAGTTTGTTCGCCTCGCCCAGTACTTTCAAGTATATTTTCTTGTACTTCGCAATCTGAAATACAAGGAATTCAACCAACACAACGGTACAATTAAATATAATTGACACCAATAAACAAACATCAGTTTAGTTGATTTGCTGTATTTGAATTATTTGTTATTAAAATACGTAATTGAAATACAAATATGTACCTACGTATTTGGTATTTGTATGTTTCTTTAAAATGTAATTTGTAATTCGTATTTCAAACACCTGACGCCGAGTTAGTATTTCGTTATTAGTATTTCAAATACTTGAGGCTTCAAAATACATTTTAACATTAAAATACATAGAACGTCATCAAGCGATACGTCAAAATTACCCAATAAAACGTAAAAAATGTTGTCAAAATAAAAGTCTTGTTTTCCTCTACTTTTCAGCCCGTGCTGGTCTTGATTACTTATTTTGTAATTTGTATTTCGCATTCTAATTAATTGCGATTCAGTTTTTTTAATTTGTATTTAAAGCAAAGCATGTATTTTGCCCAGCCCTGTTTGTTATATCCCAGACGCATCAGATTAAGGTATACAATAATATGGTTCATTTTTATGTCCTGGACGTGCTCTCATAATCTGTGGCCCTATTCGGAGATTTGAGATTTACATCTCACCTTTTTTCGTCTTTATTGATCTCGTTTAAAACGTCATAGCCTCTGGGGTAAAGCGGTGTCTTCGGCTTGGGCGGCTTAAACCCCTCACTTCACTATTCACTTCAATCTACATAACTTCCTCGCTTCGCTCGGCCGTTAAAGTTAACTTTAGAGTCCCTCATTACGCTCAGCTTCAATAACCCGCCCGTGACGTAAGACACTGCTTAACTCCCTCGGTGCATAATCTACTATTCCACGCTAGCGGAAACAAATCAATTTTGCATTCCGACTTCGAATGACAAACAGAATATTTCTGGGCTTGTGAGGTGAAAATTTGTATCTCTTTCTACTGCTCATTCGGTGTGAAGCGGGCCCGAGAAGCCATGTTTTGCAGATTTTGATGAGAAAATATCAAATAGTGTAAAAAAGATGTTAAATCTACTGTAATAAAGTTGATTTATCGTTGGTATTGATTAGGATAGATTTAAATAAACGTAGTAGTTATACGAGTAGTTGTCAATTTCTCAGAAAATGACAACTAGTCTATTGGTAAGTTCAATCCCATAAGGTTCTCTGGCTCCGACATTTGGAAAGGATGGGAGAGAATCGTATGGTAAAGCGCGACTTACCCTGGATTGCCAATGGGTCAAAGACCCGGCGGCCGTCTCAAGTATACTAATATGTACAAGGAAAGATATAGGGGCTTAAGGCAAACCTGCTGCTTGCCGTGACTGCTCAAGATAGAGAAGAGTGGATAGAGTATTCGAGGCCAAGACACGGTTTGGGTCGCTTCGCTTCGCCAACAAAGTTAGTTATGCAAAATACCTGTTCATCTAAAACACGTTTTGGTTCTTTTTCTCCTTCGCAGATCGCTTTCAAGTCTGCCTCCAGCTGCGCCCGCAGGTCGGGCTTGGCCATGGCGAGGCCCATCGCGTCGTATCCTTCCACCAGACCGAGCCCGAGCTCGGTCGGGTCGAAGTGTATACCGTCCAGCGTTACATAGGTACGCTCTTTGATCGTATCAATGTGCCCGGCATGGGTGGCGTCAGTACCTGGTTTAATTTAGGAGCTTCAGTTTCTAAATTTAGCGAGGTCTTAAATATTTTAGAAATAATTGAAGCGTTTAAGGCCTAGCGCGCACCACGATTTTCGATTTCGCGACACGATTTTAAAATTACGCAGTAAAATATTGCAGAAAATTAATTGCGTGCACTGCGACTAGAAAATTATATGAATTGTTTATTTTATCACGGATTACGTGCAAGTTTTGCCTTGCTCCTTCGGAAAAAGAGAAATAATAAAAAAGGGTTCAATACTGGACTCGTCAGCTTGTACGGCTGAAAGATACTGTGATTTAAAGAGGCTGCATTTGATACACAATGATCTTAGAAAATCTTATTTTTTTACTCTTTTACCTCATACATTCTTAATTTTTAATAAAACTTCTATTATTAAATGGTCTACGTCTTCCGTCTTATCTTCAGACTGTACAGGAGAACCAGGAACCGACATGTTTACGCTTGGGACAGCGTAATGCCGACTGGTTTGAGTTGCGATTATATGTATTGTCGTGATACAAGCGGGACCACTTCATAATGCTGCAATTTATTTTTGCGACAATTGCGCCGTGAGCAGTTCCGACCAAATGTATACAAATTTAAAATCGAGGCGTTTTTTTTTATTGCAAATGCGCGCAGTCACATAACAACCCATTCTTTACGTTTCCGCGACAATCTTATCGCGCGGCAAAAAATCGTGATGCGGATCAGGCCTTAGTCAGGTACAACTTAAGTATAGGTACCAACTTCCAATAGCAAGTATTTTATTGCAAAGAAAGGTAGCTGCACTGGACTGGATAGCCTCCTTGAAGATGCTACACGAGTAAATAGTAAATACGTCGGTCCGCTTTAAAGATTTTCAAGCGTGGTCCGCGTGGTAGCACTGCTGCAATTGTTCTTCCTATTTTTTTTTTTAATCATTGAGTGTAGTTCCTTGCTTCCATGTTATGACAGCTACTGCGTGCGTATATTTTGCATGTATAGTTTTTTTTTATTTTTTTTATTTTACGTACAGTAGGTCGGCGTTTGACCACCAACTCGCCTGATGTTAAGCGACGTTGTGGTCTAAGATGGAGCACGACGACCTATAAGGTACTTATTCACTCTAGACTTGAAGTTTTGTAGAGTGAAGAAGTACAAAGACGGCAGTTGAGTGAGGCGCTACAAGTGCAAGTTAGTAGTTACCTATGCCATGTGCTTCCATAATTTCTATGAGGTCGGCTTCTGTGAGTCGATCTGGTGGAGATGTGCTGCCCGCTACCATCTCGATACTCGTCGGGTTGAATGTTTGTCCAGTCTGGTACAAACAACAAAATACGTATATGTATGGTAAGTACTTAACTTAATTTTGGATTTTGGGAGTTTGCGATCTACGATCTGGAATAGGAGGTCGATTGACTTAAATTACTTTTGTTATCAACGTCCTGTGAACGAGTAGGTACATCGTCTATTATTTATCACATCACATCATACTAATATTCTAATTGCGAAAGTTTGTGAGTGTGTAAGTGTGTATATATGTTACATCTTCACGCTCAAACGGCTGGACCAATTTTAATGAAATTTGGTATGGATATAGCTGACACCCTGGATTAGAAGATATGCATATAAGAATCATTTAGGATTCTTAACTTTTTGTCTAGCATTTGGTACAAGTAGGCCCTTTTAAACTTAAAGGAGCGTTTTGCAAACGAGGTTTTCGAGGTTTTAGGGAATGGCAATGCATCATAAGCTTCTCATAGTTTATGTTCGGCTTCACTATAAGATGGTGCGGAACTATCTTAAAACGCGCTTACGCTTAGGTTCAAATCAAACGTTACCCATAAGCATATTTTGATAAAATATTATAAAGACGACAGTTTGTGTACTTAGGTTTTAGGGTCTGTATTTATGTGAGGGTGGTCGTAGGCAGTGTCGCTCATCTATCGCGCTAGTTAGCGTCCGTGAAGTAAACGCAAGCTACGGTGTCGTATCTACCTAGCTATAGCTCTAACTAACATTTTATACACGTGGGATGTAAACTTTTTAACCGCGGGGCGCAGCTAGTTTACTCATATGTAGGGTTACCGGTATTCAATTAGCATCCTTTTAAGAGCATATTCTGTTCATCAAAACAAACAACTTTTGTTCCACAGCTTTTTCCAATACTCAAACAAATTTAATTAAACAAAGTTCCCAAAAAAAATCTTAAGTTTTTGTGGTTCTCTCTAACACTTCATAACTCTTTATACCATCCGAGCCTTCACGCCGCCCGATTGTAAGCTTGCGCCTCAAAGTACGCGTGCGCTTTTTACATAGAGTTAATTATGTTTACCGTCAAATTATTGTTTTTAAATTTTGTATGAAAGAAAATAAATACGATTTTTGAAGTCGTCGAACAAAAAATGTTTGTTTTGATGTACAGAATTTGCCCTTAAAAGGATGCTAGTTGGTCACCAGTACCCCTGTATTCCTCTTTTATAAATTCTTCTCGCGGATTTACACCTTTTTAAATGCTTTTTTTCATAAATGCTTCTGTCTACCAAATCATTTATTCTTCCAATGTCGCCATCGCTTAAATAGGCCTCTAATTCTGCTCATGGCCAAAAGATGGTATGTGTCGATGGCAGCACTACTGCGGTATACCCAAGTATCAAGCATCTTCTTTCCCAATCTTTCATCCACAAAAACAACGTATACCTACTCATGCTTAAAAACAGTGAAAAAGAACCTTCTCTTTTTGATGTCGCTTTTAAAGTAAGTATACTACTACAGGCGGTGCATGAAATTGAACTGTAATAATCACCTCATAGACGTGAATCTCATTAGACAACCACTCTTCATACGGGTAGACGTCCAGATAGTTCCGCGCCGTGATCGCGAGCCCGCTGGCGCTGAACTTCTCGCCAGCTACTTCTACTGAGACGACGGTCTCTTGTCCTTGCGCGTCTTGAGAGCAACACGCGAGGAACGAACGTACTATGAGTTCGTACACCAGCTTATGGTTACCGGTCAGACCTAGATCTGGAAAGAAACGGAAATTAAAAACCACTATAGGTTAAACTATTTTAGTGATGTGTGTATGTCGCCGCCAACTAGCTTTATCAGTTCAGCCGTTAAATTACCAGCCGAGCCTTTTTACTAAACGCCGCCGTTAAACTAGCTGCCTGATGATATTCAGCCATTTCGTAAAACGACTAGGCAAAATGACTTGAATCATTTAATAATAAAGTCATTTAAGTAATAACGAGGTTTCGGGTTGTTTAAAAAAAAACCCAGATAGGCCAAGGCAACTTATAAACTAACCAATTCAAGTCACCACCATTACTCTTATCACTCTCACAATCTAAATAGACGACTACGATTTTTATGTTAAAATTTCCAAAAACAAAATATTATAAAATTTTACTAACATTGTTTACTCTTTCTCTTCTTATATTTTGAAGAGCTTGAGAGCCCACAGATCCAGTGCACACCATAAGTTACTTAAGTTACCGTAACTAATTTTTGTCAGTAAAATTTGTCAAATTGATTTGTCAATAAAAAAAATACTAATACGAATACCAAGTCGGATTTGCTCTGCTATAGGAGTCGGCAGGAGAGGTTTCTAATTAATTTCTATCAGAATTGCGGTTTTTTTCATGGATTATCGGACCTAATTTTGATCATAATTCGTTCAAAACACATTTCTTCGGTCAAAAATAGTATATTTTTATCAAATAATGTCTTGTTATACGGCGCCGTTTAGTATAATGGCTAGGCTGTTAATTGAACGGCTGGTTAAGCAAGTTGGCTGCGACATACATAAGCTGTAAGTGCTGCGTGTTAAATAAAACTGGGCATTGTAGTGACGAGATAACCTTCAAAATTAGTGTATCCTGCTTACACTCAACTTACCAGACATGCGCTTAGTGGGATAAATCGGAGGATGAGCCCTGTCGCTCTTGTCACCCTGTCTGGGCGTAGGGCCTCCGCTGTTCATGATTCCCTGCGCGAAGAGCCCCCAATTCGGATCTTCTATTTGCAGATTTACTAGTTCCCCCAGATTTATCTCCTCTGAAAACACGTTCGTTTCTGTACGCGGGTATGATGTGAGACCCTCCATGTAGAGCTTCTCTGCTATTTCCATAGTATCCATTGCGGTGAATTTCAGCTTTCTGGACGCTAACTTTTCTAGTTCCTAAAACAGTGTCCATAAACATTATTAAGGTCGAAAGACGTCAATAAGGTCAGTGTGGGTGTGATCAAAGTGACTCTAAAAACATAACTCATCAAAAAAATTTAACTTCGAAAATAAGTAAGTACAACTTCACGGAAAATTATTCGCCTTTTTATCTTAAATCTTATGTGTATCTTGAACACTTGCTAAAAACTTACTATCAAGTGCTTGTTGAAACAAGCTTTTTGATTTATTATATTAGGTTTCCGTAGAATTATTATAAATGTTCTGTGCTTCCTGTTATGTTTACATCCATAATGCCTATATACTTTTAATGATTAGACGTTGTGAGCCTGAACAGATTTAACTAGGTTAGTAACTACTACGAGTATATGAAGTGCTTATCGAAACACGCGTCTGATCGGCTTCCGTTGTATGTTAACTGACCATAGAATACCTACTTTTTAGAGTCAGAGTCCGCTTGAGGGCTCAAGCGGTCTAGAAACTCTAACTCAGGGCTAGCCACTCGGTCTATACGAAGTCGCTTTTTTTAATGATGTACATTATATGAAAACAAAATTATAATTATAAAATATTTTTTGGTGTTTGTGGTTTATAGTTTGTTAAAATCATTAAACATGAAGATAAACAGCCACACAGAGCCCCCTTAGTAATAAAAGTTGTATACCCTTGGAATAGTTATACAGTGTTTTGTATTTTTCTTGTTTTACAGACATCTGAGTACGAAGTGGAGAGAGAGAAACAACACACTCTTCTAACCGAGGATATAGTTTTCTTTCTCTCTAACATAAAACATTGTCTTTCTTCCGAAGTCATTTCCGAAGATTCAAGCGTTTACAAATGCTCATCGATTGCAAAAAAAATATTCGTGACTAAGGGCGTCCACTAAAACTCGCGCGGTCGTTCGTCGCGGGTGCAATTTTTTTTTTGAATGCGGCCTACGATGGTGTAAGCTTGCCTAGGCGAAACCCATTCATATATTTCGTCTTATCGAGTCTTTCGATCATCTTTCTTTCATCTTTTCGAGTCTCAACTCGAAATTTATCAGAGATCATAAAGGGGAAACCCATTCAAAGAGAGCATTCTACACTCTAGCGGTTCGGACAATAAAAATGAAACCAAAACACTTCGTACGGGTTATACGACTAGTGACTCTGTGACCTGTAGACCTCGCTGCCGATGTCTGTTCTTCGCTACAGATCGCATTTCTCAACCGATTCTCGTGAAATTTTGTGAGCAGGTTAGATAAGAAGACAGAGATCTGGACAGAAACCCGATATCGAAGCTGAAGCATAGATGCTTCGCTCGCTGGCGCTCGGTCGGTAGATGAGACTTTTTTGTTACCCTATAGTTGAATAGTAGTAGAACGGGCTAGAGGGAATCAGGTCATGTAAACCAGCTGCACACTCTCCGAAATGTATCCGATAAAAAACCTATAGACTAGTAACTTTGCACAGATGATCAAGACTCAGAAGTTTTTTTAGCATATTCAAGGGACTCGCCGGTTGTCGCGCGCGCGCGGGGCGTGGAACAGTTGGCGCCGTTCATACTATTTTTCAATAAATACATATAAGTAGGTACGCGAGCGGGCAGATATCTGGGCGAATTTTAGTAGACGCCCAAAAATAACAATAACAGCTTACGACAGTATTCAAAGGCAATGGCCTCTGTTTCGACGTGGCTTCGGTCTTCACATCGCATACTTTTGCTTCAGGATATTCGAGACAAACGTCGTGCACTTGTTGGCAAGCGTCGCGGTCGAACATACGGCCTTTCTCATAAACGAAGTCGATGCTCAAGTCGTTTTGTGTGTGATTTACTGGAAAAAAAAAGTAAATTAAGTAACATTGCCAGCAAACCCGTCCGGAGTGCAATCAACTCCAATTAAATTGGATTAAGAAAGCTTACTTAATTACGCTTTAAAATTTTGCTGAGCTCGATTTGAAGTTAACATTTTAGTTCTTTTTTGTCTCCGTCACAATAGTAGATTATGCACCGAGGGAGTTAAGCAGTGTCTTACGTCACGGGCGGGTTATTGAACCTCGAGTGTAACGAGGGACTCTAGAGTTAAATACCGAGCGCAGCGAGGGAGTTTTAATATAACGCCCGAGCGAAGCGAGGGAGTTATGTAGAGTCCTGAGTACAGCGAGGAGTTTAAGCCGCCCAAGACGAAGACACTGCTTTATCTCAGAGGTGAATACTCTACTTTTCACACTTTCTGCAAGGCAATAAAAAGAAACTGTAAAATATGTTTTACATCAAACACTGTTTATGTATTTTAGAGTTTTGGCTGGAAACCAAAAAGGAGGCCTCGTGACTTTTTTCTGTTCTGTTTTCCTATTATTTTCTAAAACTTGTGATTCTTCGAGTGTACAATAATGTTGGATTATTACCTTTTTATCGGTTCGTTAACATACACGAGTGTGGGCAAATGGTACAAACATTGCGAAACGCGACTTTTCGTGTTCCCTACAAAACTCAATTTGGGGACTGATTTATCGTTGCATGCAATCACTTGGTTATCATTACAATTAAGAAATACGTCATTTACTAGACACGTGCGGCGCCAAAATGAGATGAAAAAAACAGCGTTTTTTTGTTTTAACGTTTCATGCCTTTGCGTTCTTTTTTTGGTGGCCAGTTCAATTTTCGAATAACTCGTCCCTTTACTGAGTTTTCGTTCAATTTTAACCTCTTTGCCCGAAATCTCCCTTTGGAGTTTCATACAACATTTTCTCCCTTAGGAGGCAATGTCTTGCTGTACGCTGAGACTACGTGATATGTAATTGGTCATTGTCGAGCAGGTCGAATTACGTAGGTACACCAACTTAAAAATGTGAGGTGTCGGCACAGCACAATTGGTAGAAGCATAATTTTGGAAACTGCTATTTTCCCTTTATTTTCTGCTCGTTCGAATTAGACACGACGAGATCGGTAGGCGAACCAAAGTACCTAACCGACATAGCCAGAAGAATTGCTAAATTGAAGTGGCAGTGGCCAGGACAAATCGCTCGTAGAACCGACGGCCGATGGGGCAGAAATATCCTCGTGGCGACCGCGAACCGGAAGACGCAGCGTGGGAAGGTCTAGGTGATCTGGTGAGGGTTGCGGGAAGTCGCTGGATGCGGGCAGCGCAAGAACGATCGTTGTGGAGATCGTTGGAGGGAGGCCTCCAACCAGCAGCGGGTATCTTCCGAGCGATAATGCTATTTTACCTGTAATTTTCCAAAAAGGTCTAGGCACAAAATTTTCTACGGCTCTGTATCTCTCGACCACGAAGCCCAGTGTGGGGAACTGACAGGAGCCGAAGCTTATTGTTTTATCGCCCAGCTCGCTTGGAAACACTTTCCGGAGCCTGCCCGTTTGAAACCGCGTGAACGCTCTACCTATAATAAATAAACACCTTTTATAAATATTAGGTATTTGTGGAGAGAGGTATCATAGAACGTGTTGACTATCGGACGAGTCGGCACAGTATAGTCCAGTCATTATAGTAAGTTCACCTCGGAATTCGAGATACCCAGCTGTAAGTCTGTAAATACTTGTATATTGACACCCTAAAAGTTGTCTCAAAACCTACATATGGTAGGGTGTAGGTACGCAACTATTAAATTTCAAGGTCAAAGGTCACAAAAATCGTTTTTTTTTTGCGCTTTTCTTGTAAATATCCCATTTCCTATGGGTTTTTTGCTATTTGTATTTATTATCAATATTGTAGAATACAAAATTCTCTAGAAATTTTGTTTACAAAATTTTTTTATACGGTGAACCGTTTTCGAGATAGAGGGCGCGGTCACAGCATCACTTCAGGTCAACCGGTGCCTCCGGTCGAAAACGCGCCATTTAGTTGATGCCGCCATAAATATTTGTCAATTTTTATTAACGATAATGAAGACCAGTTTGAAATTTACTGGCAGCCGGAAGACGACGATGAAGAGGAAATGATAAAATATAATACAATAGTTAATAAAAATTGACAAATATTTATGGCGGCATCAACTATACATATTGTATGGCGCGTTTTCGACCGGAGGCACCGGTTGACCTGAAGTGATGCTGTGAATGCGCGCTCTCCGCCCTCTATCACGAAAACGGTTCACCGTACAAAATTTTTTTTAACAAAATTTGTAGAGAATTTCGTATTCTACAATATTGATCATAAATACAAATAGCAAAAAAACCATAGGAAATGAGATTTTTACAAAAAAATTACGAAAAACCGATTTTTGTGACCTTTGTCCTTGAAATTTAATAGTTGCGTACACCCTACCATATGTAGGTTTTGAGACAACTTTTAGGGTGTCAATATACAAGTATTTACAGACTTACAGCTGGTTATCTCGAATTCCGAGATTCTTACCTAAATTAAGCTTAAATAACTGGACTAAGTACTCATAGATTTCCGATCAACACAATATTCTGTAAGTGCATTAGTTATTTTATTGTGTTATATTTTGAAATTGTTATATTGTCAGTTTCTACGCGAACAATAGAGGGTTTACTTACCCCTATTCTATTTATATGGATTAACTAATGTAGACCAGAACATTTAATTACAAGATACCTAGCAAATTATATTAGTAAAAAAGACAATATTTTAATAAAACGGATATAAAAATACCTATTCGTAAATCAAGCTCTTGTCTAACTTCTACAGCATCACTGATTCTCTTGGTAGGCCGGTCCAGGTTGTCCAAAGCTCTCTGCACCGACCCGGACGTTATCTCACAGAACCTGGCTCGGTATATTTCGAGGTTTTTCTTGACTGCGGTACATACTTCGATGATTTGAAACCCAATGTTTTCACCTTCTCTGTCACAATCCGTCCAGATGATGAGGCCATCGCAACTAATCACTTCACGCTCTAAGGTTTTCTAGAAAATTAATATGAAAATGAATCTTTATTTATTTATTTACCCTCTTTGCTTTCTTAAACTATTTATCTAATTAAGTTAATAAGACATTGTACTCATATGATGAATGGGTTTCTGTACCGAGCCCTAAACCTGCGACTCAGAATAGAGAAAGACCGCGTAGGTACGAAGGCACGGTCAGCAGTTCTTTACGACACGGCAAAATTGATACGGTTTCAAAAAGAGATCATTAAGTACCTACAATCTTTCGAATGATTATTTGATTTGAATAATAACGCGTTCCGTTTACATTGAATATGCCAGTGTGTATATCTGTAGAAATCGGTCACAAAGATCAATGTTTGGTACAAAATTAAAAATTTGTGACGGATCACTTATATTCAATATAAGAGGTACACAGTACCCAGTTTTGAAAGCACCTAACTATTTTTTTAGTAGTAGTTCGCCTCAAACGTAGACCTCGTATATTTCCACAACCCCTCGTCCGATTTAGCTCATACACCAATGTAAACATTATATTGAGCTAAACTAGGTAGGTACATGCCTGCAAAATTTCATGAAGATGGGATCAAAAAGTTAACGTCGAGCAAAAAATGCTGAGATGTCCCAGTAGACTCTGAGACTTCGCTTGCGCGGTCAATAATACTTTTAAAGAGCCTAAGCTCAGTATAGCTCCTAAAACTACAGGCCATATAATATACTAGTTTGCCAGTTTGTTTGTTACTAGGCCGCCAGTTGTTACACTATTGAATAAGTTTTATCATTATTTTTCTGTTGTTGTTTTGTTATCTGTGGTGTGAACAATAAAGAGTTTATCTATCTATCTATCTATCTAGTTTCTTTTTAAATCATAAGTAATAAAACTGACAACTCTTTCCCGCTCAAAATATTGTGTTATTTTCAGTACTTAGATTAGCATCATATTTCTGCGGCACAAAATTAATCGATTTACTCTTGATGAACCTAGAGAAATATTGAAAACTTAAGCCAAAGTCAAAATGTTTTTATTCATTTTGGGTATCAAAGATACACTTATGAACGTCAAAGTTTTATAGACTCGACCGCCTTGTTCAGAAAAAGAGAGCCACTACTCAGAAGAACAGGCAAGAAACTTAGGGTCATTTTTTTTTTTTATATAATTAGAAAACTGTCTCACACATTTTGGCTTGCAACAAGGTAATATCTTATTATATCTAAGTACTAGTGGCTACTTGGCGGAAGTGGAAGGCTCCAGACAACTTTGTCTTCCAAATAATTGTTAAGCTTATAATATCATCTATTCATTAATGTAGTTTTTACATGTGATTTGAATTTTCCTTCAGTGAACCCTTGTATATGTTTCGGGATTTTATTATAAAAACGAACGCCTAAAAAGGCCTTATTTGACTTAGTCAGTCTAAATCTAGGTACAACTATCCTATCCTTATTTCTAGTGTTATTGTTATGATAGTCACAGTTCAATTTATGTAGATTTTTAAAGAACATAATATTTTCAAAGATAAACAGAGAAGGTAAAGTTTATATATTAATTTTTTTAAATACATCTCTCAATGATTCGCGGGGACCCATCCCGTAGATAGCTCGGACCGGTCGTGGACCCAATTGCAGTTTGGAATCAATGCTTATACCTAGGAAAACACCGTCGCCTTGTCTATGTTAAGTCCTCAAGCATTACGTTTTGCTCTATATATCTAACATTAGGCATGGAAAACTTTAAGCACTTGGTTTTTTTTTTGCATTGAGTAACAAATTGTTCGCAGCGAACCATCACGAAATAATAGTCAGCACATTGTTTACATGCACAAGCTATCCTACCTGTTCTAAAAATAAGGGATGTTTCATTAGGGAACAGAACTGTGTCTGTAAAGTCCTTAACCATGTACGGCGAATCATTTATTTACCTACGCTACAAATAAGAACGGGGCCTAAGATAGAACCTTGTGGTACTCTCATTGTAACTAAAGATCCGGAAGATGTGACGCCATTAATTCCAACTTTTTGTTGTGTAAGTAATCAGTTAAATAATTATGATTCGACAAGATCTAGAGCGATTCCACGAATTCTATTGGCATTCACGGATGAAGGTACGTTATTACCTATAACCTATTAAGTATAACTGTTATGTAGCATAAACAGTGCAAAGTTTGAAAATAAGTTCGGTAATCGTGTAATCAATAGTCTTAGCGATGTTAATTCGCTGAATTGGGTTTGAGCTGCATAGTTGATTGAATCAGGCGTTACATTGCGGAAGTTCATCTTCAAACTTGTTATTTGGACAATATCTACTTAGTGTAATTCCGCTCTAACGTCGCATTAAGTACATCAAGGAACATGAATTTTAAATTCTAATTTTGAAATTTTTTTAAAAAACTAATTTAATGAAATTTACTAGAAAATTATACAAATTGATATTTGAATCTAATTTTAAACGTTATACAATGTAATATTTCAACAAACCTGATAAAAAAAAAAAAAAAGTTAATGAATGTACCTGAAACTGTTGGCCACTGAGGCCTCTACAGCGTACCGGACGTAAGGCAAGCGCGGAGGGCGCAGGACCTTAATAGACTTTAGTTATTTAAAGCTAAGGGCGACTGGCACAAGGGCACCACTAAGGTACGGACCTCGGCTTGGACCGTCACCGGGGGGGGGGGGGGGGGAGTCGATTTGCCCAGGCAACCCAGAGGGGGTTTGCGCTTGAGCCCTATTAGGTTTATCTGTTTGACTATTTGGAGAGAATCTAACCGATCTTCTAACAGATCCTGGGAGTCTTCGACCTCGCCGGCGAGGTCGGTGTTTTGTTATCGTGTTCCGTGGCGACTGCGATGGGGTCGTCCGGGTCGCCGAAGATGTCTCTAGGGCGTCTACGGAGAGGGCGGGGGGCAGCGGTGTCTACTGAGTAGTCCGCCGTGCGAACGACTAGAGGGTTTGGATGGTGGGAGGCCCTATCAAAGTATCTACGCGAAGTGAATTTAAAGTACTGCCGAATGGAGGGGAGCTCTACATCGCAGTGCAAGTCGGAGTTTCGCTGGAACCAGCTGGCTCCGACCGCTCTGCGAATAAATCCATTCTGGACGGCCTGGAGCTTGTCCAGGTCGAAGCCAGAAGCATGGGCAAACACTACGGAGGCGTAGGTCATAACGGGGCGGATGCAAATTTTGTACAATATCACCTTATTTCTAAGGGATAGCTTACTACGATCGTTGAGAAGGGGGGCGAGTCGACTTAAAAAGAAAACCGCTCGATTCCTAACTGTCCGGATGTGCCTCGAGAAGGTGAGTCGACGATCGAGGGTCACGCCAAGGTACTTGGTCGAGTTCACCCAGGGGATGGGCCTATCGTGCAGTATGAGCTGCTGCCGGATAGGCCATTTGTTGGGGTGAAAGCACACTGCTGCGCTTTTGTCCGGATTGACCGAGATGGCCCACTTCTCAAACCAGTCGCCTAAGCGGTGCACGGCTTGTTGAAGCGTGCGGAAAGAGATGGACTGATTCCACCCTCTTATAAAGAGGGCAGTCTATCAGAGAGTTCTGATTTCCTACACGTGGTCCCCGGGGTAGTGCTAACCGGGTAGCAAACTCTGGTGGGAGGCTTCGGCCGTGGCTAGTAACCACCCACCGGACCAAGCCATGCCGTGAAATGACCTAGTCGTGTTTCGGGATGTAGTCCGGTGTAACCGTTCCGAAGACGGGTCTGAGCAGTAGCGCACTTGTAGCGCCTCACTTAACTTCCGTCTTTGTACTTCTTCACTCTAGTAAACTTCAAGGCTAGAGTGAATAAGTAGCTTATAGGTCGTCGTGCTTCATCTTAGACCACACCGTCGCTTAACATCAGGCGAGTTGGTGGTTAAACGCCGACCTATTAACCCTACATAAAAAAAAAAAAAAGTATCGTCCGCGAAAAGCGCAAGCTCTACCTTCGGATGACGTGGAATGTCATGCGTGTAGAGGGAGAACAGAACGGGGGCCAGCGCTGACCCCTGAGGGACGCCAGCGCCGATGGGGTGGGGAGCCGAGCGGGTGCCGTCGACGCGATAGCGAAAGTTTCGATCAGTCAGATAGTCATGTATTATGAGTACAAGACCATCCGGGAACCCGAGCTGGTATAACTTGTATACCAGCCCGCTGTGCCAGACTTTATCGAACGCTTTCGCCACGTCGAGGAACACCGCAAGGGTGGACTGACACTTGGGCGTGACCTGGGTGAAGCCGTGGTAGGGTTTCCGATTGAAACCCTCTAGGATGTGCTCCGTGATGCGGTGCGTCCAGCAGGTGCTGGACGCACGAGTGTCTGGCTCGAAAGCCGAACTGCTCGTCGGGGAGGAGATTGTTATCTCGGATGTGGGACCAAATACGCTTCAGAAGGATGCGCTCGTAAATCTTACCTAAGGTACTGAGGAGACTGATGGGGCGGTAGCTAGAGGGCTCTGACGCCTTCTTGCCGGGCTTCCCAACTAGCAAAGTTGTCTTATAATATGAAGCCTATATAGCATTTGGTCATATATAGGTCATATAGTTGTAACTCAAATTACCCTTAATCGTGTTACAAAATATTATACGAACGATTAGTCGTATAATATTTTAGTCTTTTAAATTAGTCCTGTCAACGTTTACACGACCAAATTATATGACCATCTTATAAAGGTCATAGCTGTGACCTTTAAAATACATTCCCACGTTTATTTGTCTCGTTTACGACCACTTTACGACTTCTTGATGTAATATAAAAGTAATTTATATGACAATCATATTCTGGTTATATTGACGACCTTATCACTATTTTTTGTGAGTAAAAAGATTTCTACATGATAATCATATAAAGTCCATAAATTTAACTCATATAAAACGTACAGCTGTATACACGTTTCTTATATGATTTTTTGACTATATTTACACGACTTTATAATGTTTAAAATCCCACTATTCAGATGTATAAGCCTTAAATAACTTATTGGTTTGAAATGCTTATATAAGTTACTGTTATAAACTTTTTGATTATTTAATGACTTCACGTGGTACTCTTTTACGGACTGAACTTGTATATTTTCCGTTGTTGTGACTTTACCTATATAAGCTTTTTGTTAAATAGCTCGATTTTTCTCGGTTTCTGTTAATCTTGGCTTTTACTCGTATCATCACAACAGTTGAAATAATCGATTTAAAACAGTGGAAGAAATTTAAATCCAGCGGTAATTTCTGGCGCAAAGTAAGAAAAACCTACTTAAAACTCAACAAAAGTTTTAGACAAGGCAGCGTCAAAGAATCGAAAGATGGTTCCGTAGTAAGAAATAGTAATTATGAAAAAGTATGTTCTTGTAAGTACATGTTTTTATTTAGGTTTGTATTTATACAAATTGAACTTAATGTTAACTAGGTAGCTTATCATAACAATATCTAACACCTGTCAATTATCATGTATATTTTTGTCTTAAAATTTAGTAAAATTTAAAAGAAGTAATCCACAAATAATCATCGCAGATTTGCAAAATGATGATGAAAATAATGAACATTTGTTTGAAAGCCAAGACGATGATGATGAAAACAGTAGTGAAAATGAGAATTTAACAACAAGAAAATGCATGGAAAAACATGGAAAATCGATTACCAATCATAACAAATTAAAAAGAAGAAAAACATATTACAGTGAATGTCCGTGCTTTTATTTGTGACTCGCCAGCTAGGGCTCTAATTAAAGACAGGTATTTTGATTACGCATTTGAATGCTCTTACTTAAACTTACAATATTATCTTATTGTCTAAATCTGATAACTCTTTATTGTTTAATAATGTTTCTATTCATCCAGGTACATGCAATTTTAATGGGAAGCATGGGTGTTTGAAGTGCACAGTTGTCGGTGAATACTCTCAAACTTCACACACTGTAACGTTTCTCAAAACGGATTGCCCAAGGAGAACTGACGAAGACTTCCGCTTAAAAAAATATGGCCAGCGTCATAAATACGATTCTCCCACTTGTTTATCCCACAGGTTTTCACTTCTTTACGGTACCCTGAAAATGGTGGACGACAAAATAATTAAATCGTAGTACATGACTTATAGTCATAAGATATCATATAATAGGTATCATCACTACCTAAAATCGTATAATTGTAAAAGTACTAGAAATCTTAAATAAAATGAAATTAAATAATATTATTTTGCAATAATTCGAAGGGGGCATTAAAAATTTGTGAAAAATTGTACATACAAGAAATTTAATTTCCCTTAGAAAAGTAGATACTGTTACCCACTTACGCCAACTACATTATAAATAAAATATAAAATAATAAATATGGCAGACATAAATCTTACCAGATGGTGACAATTGATATCGTATGTTTTTTGTTGTATCACTTCTTACTCTCACTTCTACTAAACTGTGATTTAATAACAAGCATCCGCGTAAAGGCTATGCTAATGACTACTTCTCAATGTTTATTATGTTATACGACGTCTATGGGATCACTACACGACAAGATGGTTATAATATTAACCACTTTCACGACTGCTATGCGAATATTTATCGTATATCTGATATTAATATGACTGTTACCTTACTAGCAGCCACTAATACGACCTTGACACGATCGCTATACGAATAAAAGTTTTATAATTTCCGCCTATTTCGCGTCATATATACGTTAATACGACAGCTATATAACCAAAACGGTCCGACCTAAAGTTGTGACGAAAACGTTGTCCCGAAAACTATACGACTAAATTTTGTTAGTTGGGTTGTGAATGCCGATGACGTCGGCAGACTTCCAAGCGTCGGGGAAGGTGCAGTTGGCCAAGGCGGCATTGAAGATGCTGACGAGGAGGTTGATAAGAAAGACGGGGAAGTGCTTAAGCCTAGTATGTGCCAACTGCCAGTCTTATTGTGCAGTTGGTGAGTACCTAACACAGGGCCCTAGCTGCCCCGGGGGAGAGACAGGGACTCCGGCGAACCGGCCGTCCGAGCCAAACACGCACCCGAGGAATCGGAGGGGAGGCGGAAGGGTGGGAGGGAGATACTTGGCGTCGGCGAGGGGCGACCCCAAGGCCGGTGGTGCCAAGCCCAACCGGATTCCGTTTTTCCCTGAGCAGGGGAAAAACGGAGTCCGCTCCACTGCCACGGGCGCTTATATAGCCACTCGTGTGCGTCATCTCGGGGTGGGGTGACGCGCACCAAAGCATCGTATCAATGGCGATGTAACAGTAGTTTGGTCGTTCAGCAGTGAATAGTCCATTCCCTCTTCTTTAAATATTTCTAACTGTTCCAGAACACTCATACGGAACCCTTTTTCACACACATGTAGGACCTTGAATGTGTTGTTATCTTGTAATACGTGACCGGTTTCTAATATTTAGATGTTTTGCGAAATGAGACTTCTCTGGATGGTCATTTCTGTACGCGGAAATATGTTCTTTGTAGCGGGTTTGAAAGTTTCTCTCTGTTTGTCCAACGTAAACACCATTACACTCATCGCAGGTCAACTTGTAAACTCCTGACTTCCACTCTTTGTTGACTCTTTGTTCCACTCTTTGTTGTTGTTTGTTACATTACTAAATACAATACATTCGTATTTTAAAATTGAACAATTTTAATTTCTAATACAATAATTCACAAGGAAAATGTGTAATCTGATTCTTAACAAATTACATTATTATTTATTATTATTCTTATTATTTACATTTACTTATTCTATTATGTATTAATTTGCACGCCTGACGGCTGTTAAGTGTCCGGCGACCACTTTAGACTAACTTCGCATTGACTAAAGGTTTTTTTATTACCATTTCGTCTAGAAGAAGACGACGAGCGAGGAGAGCATGTAAAGATACTGAAGAGTTTCTAAAGTTATCCGCAGAGTGACAAAGTGCAGTTTCAATATTTTTTATGACTTTTGCACTTCTTAGATTCTTAGATAACTCAAAATTTTATTTGTATTATGTATTAATTTAGTTAATTTTAATATTATTTTAATTTAAGCTAATGATGTCTAAATCAGTCAAAGTGACCCCTTACAAATGCGAATATTTTCACAGCTCTATTTTCTATTGAGGACGTTTTTAAAAAATAACCAAGAACTTAGGGGCGGAGATATAGTTCAATTAGTTGTACATGCCAAATTTGATCACTTTTTGAGGAATAGTTTCCAAGAAATTCGAAAAGCGCGTTTGTATGGAAAATTCTGAGCGTCGCGGAACCCTCAAGTCGAAAATTGACCGAGCAGAAATTGGGTTGACAGACTGCCCTCCTGCCAAGCCAGGCGAGGGAGCCACATGAATGAAATAATACTCCATAAACAATGGGAATCTTAACTCTATCTGTCTTATAAAATCATAATATTGGGATGAAGAATTGTTTTTGTTAATTTTATGGCACCTTAGAAAATAAACTTATACTTATTTGGCCCACCGTAAAATTAATAACTGATTAATCCAAATATAAAATTTAAAAGTAATAGACAGAATTACCACAAGACTGCGCCATCTGGCAAAAAAATTAAGAGCCAGAGTAATTTATTTGTGAAGAATCAAGTTACCTCAATTTTTTGATGATTCATCGGCATTCCATCATTACCTTCTGAAGGATTTGGACAGTACTTGATGACGGGTGCGTCGAACAGGCTCAAAGGAGCGCATTGCCAAGATTCGTGAGCGTCATCAAACTTCAGCTCCAGGAGATGACCAGATACAGACGTCATCACCATTTGGCATCTCTGCCCCTTTACATCTATTACAAACTCGTAGATCTTGTTATACAGAGACAACCCTTCTCGCTGTAAATTTTAAACAGGTATTTGTTAATAATTAAGGTACCATCTATACTAATATTATAAATCCAAAGTAATTCTGTCTGTCTGTTTGTTTGTAGGCTTTTCACGGCTAAACGGCTGACTTGATGAAATTTGATAATTCGTTAATCACGAGGAAGGTTTTTGGAAACTATTTTCTGAATAAGCGCGAACGAAGTCGCGGGTAACAGCTAGTGGAAAGATATAAATGAAATAGTAAATAGCGCAGAATTACATCTATTACGTAGTGTGTCTATTCTAGATTATCAGTAAGTAGTAAGAGGCAGTCCATCCAAGACACGGAAATCAAAAGAAAAAAGAAAGACAGCTCTAGGGGATCTTGGCTAAAATATCGTGGAAATAAACAAGTGTTTTAATGTTTGTGGTATGGTGCTCCTAGATGGCTAGGCCCTTTAGGCCAGCACCCTCAATAACGCAACATAACATAAAGCGACTTACGTAGTGCTAGGCAGGATAAATGACTGATGGTAGGATGAGGTATGATGACGTCAAATGAAGTAGAGCCCCAAAAAGGAAAAAGAAAGAAGTCCGATAGCGGACAAAAGCTCGGTTAGAAGGCAACGGAACAAGTCACACCTATATATAAGTGCATATGTTTATTAGAACAAAGGGAGCGGAGGCGCATACTCGATAGTGGGTCTATCTGTTCTGACGATAATGATGAAAAAATTTAAAAAGAAAAATGAAATTGTTACCTTTGTATCAGTTCCCCGGGATAGAAGAGCAGCGATGGTTTTCGCGGCACTATTTTTCTCAGCTACATTTAAAAACTTCATTGCTTCAGTTTATAATCCGAAAATTATTGTAAATAAAATGTACTTAATAAAATAAAATTAAAAGCAGAGGCATTAATTTTTAAAGGAATGTGTACACAACTTATCGTTGCAAAATATGCATCACGTATAAGTATTATTATACTATAACATAGATTAGCGACTAATAAATAACATAATAATAAAGAGTAGATAACGTTGAGCCGGGTTGCCAGGTCTGACTTTTAATTTTCGCTAAATCGAATAAGTTTTCCCTAAAGATGATACGTAAACAAACAGTGAGCAGTAGATTTTGCGTTTTTTTTTGTAGTTAACAAGTAGTGGTGTTTAGTTAGTAACGCGAGTGTGGAGTGATTATAAAACGAAAACAACACCTATTCACGATCATTCGGAAACGATTCCGTGCGGATATCAAAATTTTAAATTATACCTAATCTTATTCCGTATTCATAAGTTTTTAAACGTCTTAATAGTCTTACTTATCGGGCTAGGTTTTTTTATTACCCAGTTTAGTTTTATTATTTTTAGTCATAATTTTAAAATTTGGTAAGTATGTTTAGTTTTTGTATTGTGCTGTATATTTGAGAAAAAACCTTAGGTGTCCTCTCGCCAAGCTGATACTTTTTCCTTGAAATTGCGTTTTCATAAAAGAACGTTTACCTGGCAACTCTTAAGCATTTCAGACTTAGCAGGTCCGGTATTTTTTTTTCTGTAGATTTTGAAATATAATGATCATACACGACGTGCAGGGCAGCTTAAGCAGGTTCCTAAAAACCTGGCGAAATCTAGTAAGCTCACACATGATATGGGACCGACGGTGTACAACCAAGTGACGTCGTTGCCGCTCCCAACCAGCTGCGCTTTAAATATCGCTTAAAGCGCTCCTTTGTCGATCAGACTTCTACAGCATCAAGGAGTTCCTTTATTGGAAAAAGTAGGGATAGTGTACAACTGTACAATGACTTACTTTACTATGATTATTACTATACTATTGTATATATACCTATTAGGACTAATAATATTGAAATTGAAATGTAAATAATACTAACGAAATAAATGAATATGAATATTTACTTCGTAATATTATAGCAATTCATCGCACACGTATATTCTCACTATGTTTAAACCGCTAGGTACCATAGTTCAGAGAACGCTCCTGCCCGAATGATTGTGAATACCTATTCACGATCTTCGGAAACGATACCGTTCGAATACCAAACATTTTAAACTCAAATTATTCTAATCTCAGTCCGTATTCATAAGTTTTTAAACGTGATTCATTCCTCAGATCGGATTCCCTTTTCCAAATTTTATAAAAGTAGGCTGAGATTCGAATAATTTAAGAAAGTTCTTGGAATCCGAACGGAAACGTTTCCGAATGATTGTGAATATATATGCATGTCGGATTTATATTATAGGTGTGGAGACTTGTAATAATCTTAAGAGCAATTAAATATTATAGCATCTGCTAGAATGCGTCCGTTAGAACAATAGGGGTGGGACCAGCAACATGGGACAGGAATGGTTAGGAATTACTGAATTAAAAAATTGGTTGCCTGTAAAGTCGGTATACGGGCGAAAGTTTTACGTGACAACGACTTTTTATGTCTGTCTCTCTCGCTCTTAGGCGGGCTAACCATGCCCGAGTGGAAGGGACGCGTGCCTCTCACTCGCTCTCATTGTGAGCGCATAACGTGAGCGGAGCGTAACGCAGTTTCTTGAAGTGTCACCCGGCAAACCAATTTATAAGACGTTGTCACGTCAAAAAATAGAATCTTTTAACAATCCTACCATTCCTATCGTCTCACGGCCACGTTTTGAAAATAAAGTGCATAATTAGTGAGATGCTCGAATGATATGTCCGTTTACACGTACATGGAAACGGGTTAGATGCTCAACACTACTCTACAGCTTCGAGTGGGTTCGTCGTAATCTCAATGTACGCAACAGTGTTTCTGAAGTGTTTGATAATTTCAACCCTACTACTACGCATCACATTCTACACATGTACACATATGCATATTTTTTTACATCGGACTAGGCATCATACTTTTGACCACAGACTCGCCTGATGGGAAGCGATGACGTGATCGAAGGTGTAACACGTTTGCCTAGGAGATACCTATTCACCTTTCTCTTGAGCATCCCAGGAATGTAATTGGGTGGAAAAATAGATGCCTCATAATTCTCATAAGAAAAGTGGATTTGAAACGCTTAGTGCGCTTAGACGGATTTTCCACCATGAGAGGGTGTCTCTGCGCCATCATCTACTGCGCAATTCGTTATGATTCAATTGGTCTGCTAATAGGTATGTGACATTTGCATTAGTGGGTATTAATTTAATCAGTTATATTAATACTGTTCTGCTAATAAATGAGCCATACCTATAAATAGGTTACTAATCAGAACATCCTGCGCTTTTAGTACCTAATTATTGTTGCAGACATTATTATCTTTGACCTTTTAAAATCCAAGGTTGGTATGGTGTTATTGTAGTAGTTAGGTATGTAAAACAAACATCCAGTACGAATTTACTTATTTTATACTTTTTTGTTTATTTAAAAAATACTGCTTATAATAACAATTACTTACTTTAAAATGTTACAAATTCATCGTGTAGCTGTACATATCACAAATTATGTTTGTTTATGAGCCGCGGGGTGGCACATGTTATATAGGGTCAACTGGCGCAAATGCGTCTGTAGGGCAATTGCCTCACAGACGCTCTCTCGAGAATTACTGTTGGCAACACATACAAAAACATGCAGTCTATGCTCTGCTGTGTGACGTTTTCCAAGCGAAATGTCAAAGGAATGTCAGTGGGGTAGCGCCTGAGTCGTCCGCCCCGCCCTACCGGCGCGCTTCTCGCTGGAGCACGGACAGACAAGAGGACGGACCTCGTAGTGTTTTTCTTGGGTGTCTTTCTGTAGTATTGATCTTGGTGTCAATTAGATTCATACTGGAACTACCTACATATTGTACATGGTTTGGATTATTAGAAGTATTAGTTGTTTACATTTACATTAAGGTGGTTTTGAAACCGTCCCTTCAGAAATAGTTTACATTACTGACAAACCCTTCACAGATTAGGCAATTAACGCCATCTTGTACAGATTAATGCAACTAGAGATTTAAAAAAAATTTAAGTGGCGGCTAATTGCCCCACAGACGCATTTGCCCCAGTTGACCCTACTGGCGTACTGGCCAAAGTCAAATGCATGTCGATTTGCACGTAGACCGTGACCTTGCGATTTATCCGCAAGTTGTTTGTACGTGAGTAGTATATGGGAACATTCTGAATGATTCTTACCGAATCGAAAAGCTACCTTATTGTCAGGTTCAAAGGGGGGATATTTGTAAGCAGGTGAACGCAACCGCCACTTCCCTCCCAACTTGTTCAAAGCATTTTATATTTTGATTTACCTAACTTTTCATTTTTAACATAACATAATTATCGTCACGCATTTCACCCGAGTACATCACCCACATTTCACCGAAAGATATTCATTCGCTTATTATTGTCATTAGTTTGAAATGTACAAAGACAGAGGGCGAGCCTGTCGCCATACCCCGGGCTCATGTGAGATAAATGCACTACGAGTATATTGATTCGACTGGCTTCTTAGCCGCTTGCGGGTAATCGAAACTCAAATCTAAATATCTACTAGGCCCCGACACGTGATACATTTTTTGCGCGGTCGGGTAGCAATAACACAAATATTTAAGACTTCGCTACGGAACAGGGTACTTGTATTTTGTATATTATTGTTAATGAACAGATGCTTCGAATTGTTTGCCTTTTTTATGATTTGATTACTCAGCATTAGGATTAGATTACTCAGCATTTAAATAAAAAAATGACGCCCACGATTACGCTAGGCAAGATGATGTTGATTACGATTTAAAAATTAGAGCAATGACCTATGTATTATTTTATTTTTATAGGACCTAGTTATCAGTTTCCTTACGCAAACAAAATAAAAATACATCTGTTAGTAAAAAAAAATTTGTTTACTAAGTAGGTATTTGAAAATCATTCATATGTTTTTTTTTGAGCGGTATTTTTCCTTTTTTTCCCACTATTCTTTGAAGTATTTTTTTGATTGCCAAGTAGAAAATTAGTAGTAGTTTCAATAAGAATACAACAAAAATATTGCTGGACCAGAATACACATTAATGAAAGCAGAATTTAGGCTTTTTTGAATTTTGACATCTTGGTCACCTTGGGTACCCAAGGCACTGCAACGGAAAAAAGTTTTTGAACACCGGGGGTGTCCAAGGGACAGAGCGGTTATCTCAATTAACTTTTCTTTTGTGTGGCTGCTGTATTGTACCTCTGCCAGCCCCTCCGGTGTTAAGGCGTGACGGTATGTGAGTGTTGTTTGTGGTGGGTAGTTACTGCGAGTCGTTGTTGGGGCATCTGTTCCTGCTGTGTCCCTGCTGCTTGCAGAGGCCGCAGCGGCGCCCGCGCGCGGCGCCCCCGCCCCGCGCCGCGCCGCCCGCCGCGCCGCCGCGTCCCCGCCCCCGCCCCCGCCCGCGAGAGTTCCCGCCGCCGCCCCATTCTGTTACAATGAAAATTACGCTTTCTTTAATCCGGAGGTGGGCGTTGTTACACGCGACACAGTTTTTTAATTACTGCGGGTTGCATCGATACACTTTTTATTATTTTTTTTTTTTTATGTAGAATAGGTCGGCGTTTGACCACCAACTCGCCTGATGTTAAGCGACGTTGTAGTCTAAGATGGAGCACGACGACCTATAAGGTACTTATTCACTCTAACCTTGAAGTTTTGTAGAGTGAAGAAGTACAAAGACGGCAGTTGAGCGAGGCGCTACAAGTGCGCTACTGCTCAGACCCGTCTTCGGAACGTACCTACCTAGGTTTAGGTTTAAAGACTTATCAACAAAGACAATTGTCGCTTATGTGATAACATGGCTATGTTAATATTGCTTAGCGTTCGTAGTCGCATCCATTAAAACATTTATACACATTTATATTAGTATAAAATTAAAATTTAAAACTTAAGATTCTAGACTCATTACACGCATTTCCTTATTCAAGATAGGGATCTGTCTCCGATAATATGTCGAGCTAATTTTTTCTTGAGTACCTTTATTATAGTTCCAAAAAAAGGAAGGAAGTATTTTTGTAATCAAACGCTAGTCTGCACATATGTTACCGGCGACCTATTCAATTCAGGTATTGTAAACGTCGCAGCCAACTTGCTTAATCAGACTTGCAATTGGGAATTTGAAAAAAAAAATGTTTTTATTTATTTTAAAACTTTATTGTTACCTAATAATATTGATATTTAAAGGGAAAAACTTAAAAAAATATTTTTTCAATTATCCAATTGTAAACAATTTAAAAAAAAAATTAGTGACTATCAACGCGCCATGATTGGTCACCCTAGTTGTGACGTCATAATGTTATAGCTATTCAATAACAGTACAGCGTTTACGGCTATTACACGTGACTAGACAATACTATTGAATATTTATTTCTAAAAAAACATTTGTTTGATTATTTTTAATAGCTATGTGTGATAAAGGATTTATAAAAGCAAAGTCTGATAATATTCCTGATGTTGATATATTTATGATAACATTTTTTTAAAATGACGTGCGGTTTAACTCTGTCGAAGTTCGAGGTGCTAAAGCTAAATGGAACTATTTAAGTATTTATTCTCTATTATATTGAAAATAATCATTTATTTCATGAACTGCAGAGCATCGCGTGAAAGTTACGGCGACAAAGCCATAGGTTATGTTCAACTTAGCCGTTAAAATAATATTTGTATTGTTAAAGGACGGGTATGTTCAGAACATCGAGTTCAGAGTAAAGCATATTCAGTTACTTTAACAATTAATGAAAAATTAACAAAAATTCTGGATGTTCAATGCCATGATTGTGCAGCTTCAGCAGGTAATTTATACTCCTATTAAACTCAAGTTATTTAATCTTATCAACAATAACAATCTTTCATGTTGTATCTCCAGGTGGTTGCAAACATGCATTAGCATTACTGATGTGGACCCATCGCAGAAGTGAGGATCCAACACCAACAGAAGTAGCTTCCTATTCTCTCTCTTCATAGAAAAAATCTCGATTATCAGGCATTGGCACATTTATATAATATATTGAAGCAGAAAATCTAACAAATAAATCCTCTGTTTTTTAATTTTTTAGTAGTTCCTCTAGTATTTTTACAAAAAGTTATTGAATTTGCCAAAAACCAGCAGATCAATTCTCATATTGGGCAATTAAACTTTAATTTAGAATCCAAAAAGGCTTACAATTTATCGTTACATAGTTTAATTTTTATCGACGTTTTTCATCTTGGGGAACATTAAAAAATATTTTATCTTATTTTTTTTATTATTATAAGTAAGAACATTCTTGATTGAGTCACCTTTCAGACAAAGAAAGTCGTTTTATCCTTTGTATTCATTTCTAATGTGAACAATTAAGAGATTATTTATATTTACTAGCTGTTACCAGCGACTTGCGTTCGCGTTTATTCAGAAAACAATATCCAAAAACCTTGGGGGCTGAGCTACCCACGTCCGTAGGAGTGTACTCCATTCTGATTCCCTACACGTGGTCCCCGGGTAGTGCTAACCGGGTAGCAAACTCTGGTGGAAGGCTTCGGCCGTGGCTAGTTACCACCCACCGGACCAAGCCATGCCGTGAAATGACCTAGTCGTGTTTCGGGATGTAGTCCGGTGTAACCGTTCTGAAGACGGGTCTGAGCAGTAGCGCACTTGTAGCTCCTCACTCAACTGCCGTCTTTGTACTCCTTCACTCTACAAAACTTCAATGCTAGAGTGAATAAGTACCCTATAGGTTGTCGTGCTCCATCTTAGACCACAACGTCGCTTAACATCAGGCGAGTTGGTGGTCAAACGCCGACCTATTTTACATTAAAAAAAAAAACCTTCTTATGATATACTTTAACTGTAGAAAAGTCTAGAAACAGACAGACAGAGTTACTTTCGATTTTAAAATATTAGTAGGTTTGTACCTGTGGTAGTTGTGGAGCCGCCTTCATCTGCCCATTGGAAGAAGTTGCAGCGCTGGTTGAAATCCTTTGGACAGCCGTAGAATGGCCGGCCCTTGTTCGGACCTTCCTTGTGTACAGTAATCCTGTAAAGACACATTGTTACTAGATAAATATGAACTTATCTACAGGTTGTTGCAAAAACCCTGTTGTATCCTGCTGTATCCACTGGAGGATGCGATTATGCTAGTTTAAATCAAATTTGGACTCTAAAAATTTTGGACACACAACGCACTCCGCCCTCTTGAAAGCGTGAACGCAGCCACTAATCGCGTCAGTTTCAATTGTAAACTATTCGCGTCGTGCCGCTACTTTCTTACAATGAAAGTCTCCAACATATGATACAGATTTGTTAACATTTTTTACAATTTCCTTTTTTTCATGCGTTCTTAATCCGGTCATAACTCTTGCTATTTTTAACAAGACACATGCCCTTCAATTATACAACAGAGTTTTTGTAACATACTGTATATGTGACAATAGTTATTTGTTATGCAAGGCTGCAAAGTTGTTTTTTGGCGAGAGTCCTTGTTTTGAAACCTGAGCAAGCGAAGGAGGACATAAAATGCATTTTCAGTGGACTGGCAGTTTAGAAAATTATTGAAGAGAAAGGCTCAAATTTTAAAAACTGTTTCCACACTAGCGGGTCAAATGCACTTTTGCACTCAGATGTCGAATGACAAACAAAATCTTCCCGAACTTGAGAGGTGAAAAATAAATTTTAAAGTACCCACAATTTTCAAGTTTTAGAGCTTTTCGAGGAAGTTTACGCATTGTTTGGTACATTTTGAACCGGTATTAAAAAAAAATGTTTTTTAATAATCTAAATTCTAAGTTTCACTTAATACTAACTTTTTACAAGGCAATCCGCAGTTGCAGTTGACATCGTCATCATTCCTTTCAAAGCTGTCCCTTGAGAAGGTTGGAGGCAATCCCCATCCCCTCGTACTATTGGAGGGTTGCTGTGACGTCATGCCCCAGCCCGTGTTACTATTGGAGGGCTGCTGTGACGTCACGCCCCAGCCCGTGTTACTATTGGAGGGTTGCGGTGACGTCCCGCCCCACGAACTTTGTGGCGAATCGGTTTGCGTTCCATCGGATTCTGGTGCCCAGAGGAAGAAATCACACCCTCCATTCTCCTTGCCCATGGAGCATTTGTAGAACTTTTTGCCTGCAACAATACGGTTAAAGTATATATGAGAAATTTATATAATCTCTGTTTAGTAAATAAGAATAGAATATAGAAATAGTAATTATGAATAGTGTTTTTGAACTATTATTATTTTGTACAATAATAATAATAATATAGGTTGTCTGGAAGGGATCGCTCTTAAGCGATAACACCGCCCATTGCGCCTTTATTTTTGAGTGATTAGTTTACATTTATTTGTATTTGGTGTCTGTAAAAAGTTTCTGTATTGTATAATAATAGCTATACATAATTATTTTTTTTATTTAACTGTATTATGACTTTAATGAATATTTTTTATATTTGACATAATTATCAATTATTATTGTCTCATGTTGTTCTGACATTCATTTTTAATTATAAATATTCAACTTTGACGTGTTACTTTAGGAGTTATCAATAAATTCTGATTTCTGATTTCTAAGGTCTTCCAAAATTAATCCCATCAAGAAATTCGTCATGTCATGTATGAACAGGCGTAAATATGATCTTACATTAAAAAAAAATATATACGCGTCGAATTGAAAACCTCCTCCGTTTCGTCGGTTAAAAATGACACTTACCCAAATTGGCATTTTGCTTTCGAACAGTTAACAAAATCGCTGTTTTATTGCAGCCACATAGCACGTCGCCGCTACCGTCACCACCGGGCGCCGGCATTCTTTGATTATTTGCACTTTGAGCTCTATTCGCTGGCGGGGGCGGCTGAAATTGCCTCGAGCTCGGTTGAGATCTCGATGGCATTACTGGTACCGTGCTGGCTGTGGCATTCGACCAACTATTTGAAGAGCTTGGCCAATTATCTGCTGAAGGATTGGACCAACCGTCGTTGCTTGCAGAAGAATTCGATCTATCTGGCAATGAATTTTGTCTACTATTTTGCCTATTTACTGAGTTGCTTGGCAATTGGCTAGTGCTGTTTTGTCTGACAGTTGAGCTATTAGCATTATTTGGTCTGGCATTATCTGGCTGTCTAGCAGGCTGTGTTCTAGAACTTTCTGACACATTTCTAACGCTGGATAGATTGATTTTCAGGAGTTCTAAGAAGGTGGTGTCACAGCCGCCGAGGCAGGCCGTGTACGGAGGTGGGTAGAGATGACTTATAGAGTTGTTTCGCCATTCAAACTTGACCATTTTGTAGTTGGGACCGCACTGAAAAAAAAAACTATTTTTTTTAACTACTGACAGTTTTTTTTAAGTTACTGAATTAAATTAAATAGAGGTGCAAGCGCGGTAGTTGTCTTGCTCGCTCGCGACACTATTTAATTAAATTATAAATGCACTGATGATAAAATATATATGCGATCATTAGAGGAACAAAAACGGTATTACGAAGTATTACAATAAAAGAAGAAAAATACACTTTGATATGTATAGTAGACATATAGATCAACGCGACAAAAGCACTTAGGCACGCTTATCTAAACATGCACTAACAATGTGAATATGAACAATGTCAACACTGTTCTAGATACTTTGTCATACTGTTTTCATACCTCTGCTAATAAAATGGTGTCAAGAGCGAGCGAGACAACCTTCGCCTTAACAGCCGGCTAATGAAGTTCAATCAAACTCACTATCGAACAAGTTTGAGGTAGAACTTGCAACGCTCTCACGATGTTGGGGAACCAGACAGCGTTCTTGCAGTTCGGGTACGACATGCAACTGATGTAGAACTCGTCTGCGTTGTTCTTCTTCTGCCGCACTGACATGTCCGAGCCGCACTTCGGGCATTTGAATACTGGAACGGATCAAATATTTTTTTAATGTTTACGATCATCTAGCAGATTAGATTGGTCTGTCAAAAAATGCTTTTATGTCATTATGTCAGATTTTCTTCGATTTAGAGACCCGTACCAAAATTTTAAAAAGGGAAAATAAAGTAAAACTATCGTAAGGCCGGCCTTACACTTGTAAATTTTACTCACGTAAGTAACTTACGATAAATTTGCATATGTAAACACTCTTTGTAAGTAGCTTATCGTATTACAAGTCAAACGTGTTTGAATTTGCTTAAGGAATCGTCTCACAACTTATCGAAGCAATTTGATAATTCGAGAACTTACAAATTCATTTCCAGCAACCAATGGTAAAACAAACAAAAAACTGGTCACCACCCATTCAAATGCAGTGATAAAACTTTCCACAAGTTTTTTTACTGTATTGAATCATGGCGCAAGTAAAACTCACAAAACCAATGTAAGCATTTTTTACTGTAAATTTATTTGTTTATCATATTAAGTGTAAATGCAGTAGTAAGTTACTTACATAAATTTTACGAAAGCAACTTACAAGTGTAAGGCCGGCCTAATGTATAGTAAAACTACGGTATAGTCAATGTCTGTCTGTCTACATCTTAGTAAAACTCTCAGATCAACCGATCAGAGAAAAGATGGAACACTGCGTTATATCTTGCTGAAGCCACTTCATTACTAAACTTGTATGCGTGGCAACGTTGCTATGAAAAAAATTTACAATTGCACGAAAACTAATATTAATTCCCAAACTCTACGTTCCAATATACAGCCTTAGTAGATTTAATATTCTAAAACTGCACATATGTATTTGTAAGAGTTTCATGTTACGGCTTTTTCAAAATTGACTTGTAAAAAAACTGCACAGTTTTTAAAAAGAAACTCAAAATGTAGTCCTGGCCACACTTATATAATGCACTAGTATATTTATGTACATGAAATAATACCATAAAGCAATGCACGTAATGTCGAGGTAAGAATGACCAAACGAGTAGCGTAGTTTTTTTGCGTCTATGTGTGCGTGTTGCGTACATATACGACAGTAGCATAGTTTTTGAATGGTTTTTGGCATCACCTAAATCATACGCCGTGCGCCATCTCATTCTCTAGATTGATCTGAGGTAAAACTATGGTATAATCAATGTCTGTCTGTCGGTCTATATCTCTATCTGTATCACAGCCAATTATTTGAAATGTTCATAGTGAGTTACCTGAAGGCATGTCAGGGCGGGTGATGGCGGCCGGCGTGTACTCGCTGGGACGTTCGTTGAACCGTTCCGCGAGCGCAGCGTCTATTTTGTTCGCTTCGGCCGCCGCTGTTATGTACACTTCCCTGTACTTTGCGACCTAGAGTGTTGTGAAGAGAAATGTCACAATCGATTTCTGTATTATAAGATGTCGTCATCATTACCTACCTACCCGTCGAGGGAGTTAATATCAGAAGGCCGTAAGTTTAATTGTCCGAAATTTACCACGCATACGGACGGAACACTGAAGTTCAAAATTCCGAACGGTTTAAATACCTGTAGGTTACAATTACTAAGTTTGATGGGCTTAAAGTTAGTAGGCCTAATAATAATTATAATATGTATATTTCTTTATTTAGAAAGTACTAAAATTCATGTTCCATAAATATATGGCTAGCCTAATTATATTAATTTATCTAAGTTGATAAAAGTGTAGCAATTAAACACGTTATATTATAATCAAAATTCTTATCTATTGTCCAAGCGTCAATTAGATCTATGGTTCATTAGAGATTTGAAAGAAGGTATTCAACCTTTCGCAACTTTTGAATTTCGGTGTTTCGTCCGTAGGCGTTGTGAAATTCGGACAATAAAACTTCGGCCTTCTGATATGTAACCGTCGAGGGTGATTGAGCTGTTATCCACCACGCTGGCTCAGTGCGGGTTGGTGGATGTCAGATGCCTTCGAATTATTAATTCTAGAACATTTAATCATGATAACTCGATACGCATGATAAAAACACTTTATAGATATCAAAATAATAGGTACATCAAGACTGTGGCGATTATCTATCAAGAATCTAGATAGTACTGGCTCCATTGTTTGCCCTCAGTTGCTAACCCTCACGCAAATTAAGCATTATATTATCTACTAGCGACCCGCCCCGGCTTCGCACGGGTGCAATGCTGATACTAAATACACTACAGAAAAACTGTTTTAAATCTTGTGCTGTAAAGGACCATTTAGATCTATATTATATCAACAATGTATTTAAGCTATTTAATTGGATAAGGATTAATGCTGTATTGGTTAAAATCGCTTCGAAAATTAGCTATTATTTGTCGTAAAAAGTAAATGACAAAAAAATGTTATTGTGGGATATCCATAAGAGATAGAAATATACTATCGTGGAGTTTTCTGTAGACCTTTTCAATGTGTACAAATAATTAGTACATTATTTTGATAAATCTCGTAGGGTTCAGCCTGCGTTTGCAATGTAAGTGGAAAAAAAAATGATAATTAACGACATCACATTAGAAACCTCCAAAATAGCAGTATTTCTCCACTATTTAATGGATGTTATTTTACATATAAACCTTCCTCTTGAATCACTCTATCTATTAAAAAAAACCGCATCAAAATCCGTTGCGTAGTTTTAAAGATTTAAGCATACAAAGGGACAGAGAAAGCGACTTTGTTTTATACTATGTAGTGATATAGAAAATACATTTCTCTTGCATTTATCCCGGTAAAAACTTATTCTTAATCCACCTACAAAATTACACCCAACAGACACAGGAAAAACATAGTTACGTTTGTACATTTAGTAAAATATCAGTGTAACTAGTACTTTGCGTAGAGGGTCAAAAACTATGGAAAGCGCCATCTAGTATCGTTCGCTTCAAACTAAATAATGAAGATCGTTTCTAGCCAACCTGTTATAATTATATTAACTAGACTGCAAGAAAAACACCCATCAATAAGATTAGAACAAATGTGGTAGTGCGACTATATGTAGCAATGACTAGCTGTCACCCGTGACTTCGTTCGCATTTATTCAGAAAATAGTACCCAAAAAACCTTCTTCGTGATATATTGTAACTAATTATCAAATTTCATCAAGATCCTTTCAGCCGTGAAAACTCTACAAACAGACAGATAGAGTAACTTTCGATTTTATAATATTACTAGCTTACCCTGCGTACTTCGTACCGCCTAACAGTCGATTCTACCCTTTGACTGCTGAAAACACATACGGTGTGTTTTGTCAAGCACGACGCCAGTGCGGCTAAACACGGGATGCGTGTTTGCCTACATTTTTTTTTTAAACGAGCTAGATACTATTCTGATGGTAAGGGACTATGCCTCTTCACTGCTGCAGGAGCATACAACATTTTTTTATCCGATTTTACAATTACGATTTTAAAATAAGAAATGAAATTATTTCGTAAAATTAATAGTCTTAGTTCTTATTACCTTAATAACACGCAGGCTATTTATATACTATTGCAACAAAGTTCGAGTAACGACCGTGTGTAACCCCCGGCGCGGCGCGAGCTCCGGCAGTGCGGCGACACACGCGAGACGTGTAATTAGTATTGTTTTAGCATTTTCTGCTAAAAACACATCAGCAGCCAAAGGGTTTATTTTTTATTCAGGCATTTTTTTAATTTTCCTCTGCGTAAGAACCATGCTCGTACTTCAAGGAATATTCTAAATAAGGAATTAGCGAAATCGGTTCAGCTGTTCTCGAGATTTGAGCTTAGCAACACATTTTTATATTCATTTTTGTATTATAGAATAGATATAGGATCGATTTATTCAATATTATGTCTCAATGCACGCAGCCCAATAATACCTGTTCAGCCAAAACTTGTTGTGGATTCTTCCTTCCTTCGCTGATCGCTTTCAAGTCAGCCTCCAGCTGCGCTCGTAAGTCCGGCTTGGATATAGCGAGCCCCATCGCGTCGTATCCTTCCACTAGGCCCATCCCGAGCAAGCCCGGGACGAAGTGTATGGCGTCCGCAAGCGCCACGTACGAACGGTTCTTGATCGTCTCTATGTGCTCTGCGTGAGTGGCGTCCGTACCTGTTGAAGTATTCATATATATTTTTTTCTTTTTTTTTACACTTGCACACACGGTCATCTGACCCCAAACTTAGCAAAACTTGTACTATGGCGGCCAGAGACTGATATATATATACATAAATACATTTTTTTTTTAATCCTACTAATATTATAAATGCGAAAGTTTTTAAGAATGGATGGATGGATGGATGGATGGATGGATGGATGTTTGTTACTCTTTCACGCCAGAACGGCTGAACAGATCTTGATGAAATTTGGCACAGAGATAGATTATAGTTTAGAATAGCACATAGGATACTTTTTGACCGCGGATGAAATCGCGGTGCGCAGCTAGTACATACATAAATAGACAATTAACACCCAGACATAGAACAAACACAAATGTTCATCACATGAATGTTTGTCCTAGGTGGGAATCGAACCCACGCCTACTAGCTCAGAAGGCAGGTTCACTACCGACTGAGCCAACGAGGCAGTCAATATATTAATAAAAGTTTTGGTTTTAAATTGCGATTAGAGCGAATATCTTCTCGCTTCTAACTTATTCATCACCATCATCAGCTCACAACCACCCGTGCCCAGCCCATAGCCATGCGCCAGTTGTGCACAGGTATAATATCTTCCTTTACGAATATTACTTATTCTTATTTTTTATCCTTGTTCTTATTTTTTCATTTATTTAACCCTGATGTCATCTTGACTGCCTCGGTGGCTCAGTTGGTAGTGAATCTGCCTTCTGAGCTTGGGGACGTGGGTTCGATTCCCACCTAGGGCAAACATTTGTGTTTGTTCTATGTCTGGGTGTAAATATCAATTTAAGTATGTATTTAAAAATATATATGTATTTATATCAGTCTCTGGCAGCCATAGTATTTATTTATCTTCTGTGCTCCTAGAAACATGTATACATAATTTCATGAACTATGAAGATCGGTTGAGGAGTTAAGGCGCGAAAGCGTAACAAGCAAACAAATTCACTTTCGCATTTTTTTAATTAGTTAGGATCTATCAAAATAACTATATTTCTAGCTTGTTACCTATGCCATGTTTTTCCATGAGAGCTATGAGGTCGGCTTCAGTGAGTAGATTCGGTGGAGACGTGCTGCCATCCACCAAGTCGATACTGGTTGGGTTGAATGTCTGTCCGGTCTGGTACAAACAAATCAGTAAATTTGTGGCTCAGTGAGCTGGAAAAATCGCGGCCGGCGTGTGTCCTTCTCTACAGGTCACATTTCTCAACAGATTCTCGTGAAATTTTGTGTGACATCGAAATTCACAATCTTTAAAGCTTAAAAGTAGCCTATGTGATATTCTATACTATAGTGTACTCGTATCTCTGTGTCAAATTTAATTCAGTATAGGTGTTTACAATCATTCGGAAACTTTTTCGATCGAATCCCACAAGCAAGTTGTTCGAATCTCAGTCTCAATTCATAAGTTTTTAAACGTGATTCATTCTTTCGACTGGATTTATACTCGATTCCCTGTTCCAAAATTTAAAAAGTAGACTGTGATTCGAACAATTTGAGTTTGAAATTTGTGGGATTCGATCGGAAACGTTTCCGAATGATTGTGAATACCTATACTGAATGAAATTTGACACAGAGATACATTATAGTCTGGAAAAAAAAAGCTGTTAAAAAGTTTTTAAAAAAAAATTTACTGCTTAAAAAGTTGCTGTTTAAAAGTAGCCTATGTGCTAACATAGGCTACTTTTAAACAGCGGGTAAGACCGCGGGGCGCAGGTAATATAAAGAATATGATATGATATATGAAAGTAATCGATAAACAATTGATCAAAACATCGCGTAACATACATCACTAGACTAGACTGCCTCAGTGGGTCAGTCATAGTACAAGCTGCTTTGCTTAGTTTGGGGTCAGACGACCGTGTGTTCAAGTGTCCCGAATATTTATTTATTATTTATCAAAAACAGTGACTATACAGTATGCAGTGTACAAGTAACAAGCACAAGGAAGAATTAGTTCACAAGCGTTTCTCAATAATATTACAGCTGTCTCTTACTACACAGCTTCAGCTGTGCAACACGAAATTGAACTGTATACACACCTCATAGACGTGTATTTCCTTCGACGACCATTTATCATACGGGTAGACGTCGAGATAGTTGCGCGCTGTGATCATGAGTCCGCTGGCGCTGAACTTCTCACCGGCCACGTCTACTGAGACGACGGTCTCTTGTCCTTGCGCGTCTTTAGAGCAACACGCGAGGAACGAACGCACTATGAATTCGTACACACGTTGCTCGTTGCCTGATAAGCCTGCGGAAAAACGGATAGTATTACTACAACGGCTGTGCCTTTGTAAGCTCGACTTGGCGACACTGAAACTTAGTGTGATTGAACTATTTAGTCTCAAAGTGCTGCAACCTAAATAAGGCATTGTTCTGACTACGTAGGATTTAAATCATTTATATTCGACTGGTTAGTGAAAAATTATCAATCGATAATATTTATATATTTTAGTTAGAAATGAATGAAACTAGATGGCGCTTTTCATAGTCCTCTGCTGTTACAGAAAATCCTGCGAACTGCGCCCTTGCACTAAATACTGTGTTAAAATCTATTTACTGTGGTGACGTGACTCCCGCATTTATTTTGTTTACTAGTTATGGATAATTCCGTATTTTAGTGTTATGATATTTAGGTAACTGCTGAAGTTTTAAATCATGGTTCGTAAATCGCGTCAACCTTCGAGTGTTTTCATCCTCGAAGGTTGACGCATTTGTTGCATGTCACCAGCACCATCCTATAATGAAAATATGTATAGTTCGATAAACATAGCTTGATTCGCGGTACAGTCATGCAAAAAATTTCAAAATTACATTTGATGTATGACAAATATGTCATCTTGATTGCTGTCCCGCGAATCAAGTTATGTTTAACGAACTATAGTATAGTTTATGTGGCTCATGGTATAATAATATACTCCGCCAGGTATAGCATTCAGAAACATGTAGTGACGGACGTCAATCAAGACCTTGCGGCAAGACAGAAATAAGTCATTTACAACAAGTTCGAAAGAGACGGACGGTCATTATTTGTTTGCTGAATGCTAGACCTTGTTTTTCTGGATTATGATGTAGCTTAAATTCAACTTACTATTAGTGTACTTTGTGGGATGAATCGGAGGATGGGCCTTATCGCTCTTGTTGCCCTGTCTGGGCGTGGGGCCCCCGCTGTCCATGATTCCCTGCGCGAAGGGCCCCCAGTTCGCGTCCGCTGTTTGCAGCCCCACCAGCTGCCCTAGATTCATCTCTTTGGGATACTCGTTGGTCTCCGTACGTGGGTATGAGATGAAACCCTGCGTGTATAGTTTTTCCGCGATGCGCATGGTTTCCTTTGCGTTTATCTTTAGTTTTCTGGACGCTAGCTTTTCTAATTCCTGGAAAAAGTTTAGAATTCAGATACTGTACTCTGAAGAGGTCAGCTTAGCAATGATCAAATACCAAACAACATTTGTAAAAAAATTGATACTCATAGCATTTTTTACAAATTATAGTGGCATAAATATTTCATATAGTGGTCAATATAAAAATATTTTTTTAATTCAGTATTCAGCATGAGGTTTCCAGTTTTCTGTATGATGTATTGAACACTCTTATTTCTGTTATAATAATGCTTTCAACGACCTTACTATTAAATCAAAAACAAATATAATTAATCGCCCAAGCGAGCGTTAGCGATCGAAGCGTCTATGCTTCAGTTTCAGTAAAAATGCTTTTGCATGTCCGAATGATGTCTGGATTTCTGTCCGGATCTCTGTCTTCCTCTAAATTAAAAAAAAAAAACATTTAGTTCAGATAACTTTAGATCCATACAATTATAATAAAAAATAAAAAAAAGGTCGCGGTCGAAAGGTCGCATTTCTTAACCTATTCTGTTGAAATTTTCAAAAACTTACTCGGCATTTTTTTTTTGTAAAGTTATAATTATCGAACCCGCTCACACACGAGAATCTGTTCAAGGAATGCAACCTGTAGAGGAGGACAGAGGTCGGCCGCGAGATCTACAACTCACAGAGCCACTAGTAGGTGACAATTATTAAGCAGACAGATATACATACACACGTCCATACAGGAGTTATAATTAAGAAGTAAAGCACATAATTTCATGTTTATCAATTAGAGATCTTTGGAAAACATGTGAGTAGAAACTAGAACAATTTAAACTTACGACAGTGTCCAAAGGCAAAGGCCTCCATTTCGACTTGGGTTTGGTCTTCACATCGTACACTGTAGCCTGAGGGCTCTCGAGACAGATGTCGTGCAACACTTGGCAGGCGTCGTGGTCGAACAGACGGACGCGCTCCCAGGCGAAGTCGACGCTCAGGTTGTTTTGTGTGTGATTCACTATAAAAAACATATCACGCCTTTGCTCCGAGGGGGCTGGCAGAGGTGTAATACAACACCCACACTTCGCCGGACGATATTTAGTCCCAAATGTGACAGGGGTCGAGCCTGTCGCCATACACCAGGCTCCAGTCATGTTGCAGATGACATACAATACGCACATATGTTCACACAATGTACAAATTGGTGCATGCCGTCGGCTGGGTTTGAACCCGCTCCCTCTGGCTTGAGAGGCACGCCTTCTCCAACTAGGCTGTCATCGCTTAAAACTTAAAACAAGAAAACGTAACCAACCTACGGTACTATACACAATCATTCGGAAACGTTTCCGATCGGATCCCAAAAAATTCAAACCCAATTTGTTCGAATCTCAGGCTGCTTTTATACATTTTGGAACAGAGAATCGATTATAAATCCGATTGGAAGAATAAATCACGTTTAAAAACTTATGAATACGGACTGAGATTCGAATAATTTTTTTTTTTTTTTAGAATCCGAACGGAAACGTTTCCGAATGATTGTGAATGCCTATGCTGATATTGATATTCGGTCAAAGTTAAAGCGAATTGGATTGATTGGATTAAATTGTTTTGACGTAGGAAATTCTGTTGGGCTCACCCGTAGATAATCGAATTTCCAAAAATCAACCTTCGCTTACGCAATGCAGCGTTGCTTATGGCATGTCCGATAAATGGCCTTGAATTTCAAAAACCAAAAAACGATCGACCTTATGTATGCATCATCATAACTTTTATCTAGTAGCTTCAAAATACCTGTTTTTTATTGTTCCGTGAAGGTATACAGATATCTGCAACACAAGCTCTGCTTAGTGTAGGTTCTGTGCACCAACCTTTTTTAATTTGATTTTTATTTGATTTTTAATGTGTAGTTTTTATTTGCAATGTATGTATGTATGCGCACACTTTTCGTGCGTGACGTCACTTGCCGGGCCCAACAGAAAACCAGCGCTGGTTGTGTACAATCAGCAACACGCTGAGTTGGGGCCGGTTCTGTGACAATGTGCTTGTGTATTTTGTGTGTCTAATATGTGTCTTCCTCTTCTGTCTGTCTATGTACATTGTCACAATAAAGTATTCTGTATTAACCTACTCGATACAATAAGCCTAATATGTACTTTGAAGCTTTAAAGCTACCTTCTATAAGTGTATAATTATAACTTAAGTAATTATTATTTTTCTTATGTGATCTATGAGACTATTTTTCTTATGTGACTTATGTGGGTTGTATCTATGCAATAAAGATTATGTTTATTATTATTATCATAGTTGCTTCTCGCATGTCGTTCCTTAAGCGCACCTGCTGGCACTCGGCAGGTTAAAATGTTTCTTTGTCTTCGTCATAACTGAGTCCTCGTTCACGGAGGCGCCGGGCGTTGCGCGGACTAATATCAAATATAATAATGTATGAGTGTTCGGGTAGAAGCGTTTTTGACGTGACAGCGTCTAATAAATCGATGAACGCCGGCTGCACGCAAGATAAAAGATGATTCATTGTCTCGTTACGATCGGAGCGAGAGCGCTACACGAGCGAGCGAAAGGCACGAGCTTGAGCGGTCGGCTTGCGCCGCATCTATCTCTCTTCCACTCGATTGGCCTATGCGCCCGAGGAAAAGATTTCATTAATGTTTTCTGACGTTGTCATGTTAAACTATCGTCCTATTTTGTTTTGTAGGTTGTATGTAGGCGCGTTCTGTTTTGTTTGTTTTTCGAGTCACGCAACGCGACGCTGCACGCGCCGCCCAACGCCCCGCGTCTTCCTGCACGAGGCTTAGGTAAATTATCGTTGCGTCCATGAATTGCAGAACTCATGGCAAAATTTTGCATGACTTTTACCTTTAATTTTCCAGAAGGGTTCAGCCACAAAGTTTTCCACGGCCCTGTACCTCTCGACCACGAAGCCCAGCGTGGGGAACTGACAGGAGCCGTAGCTGACCAGACTGTTGGCGAGCTTGCTTGGAAACACCGTCTGGAGTCTCAGTGTTTGAAACCGCGTGAATGCTGCACCTAAAAAATATATTGTTATGTTATTTATGTTCGGTTATTTTGGTTCGTCTGCGGATTTCATCATTTCTGATTCGATCTCGCAGGGAAACTGCGAAAGGTGAGAAGGTTAAGTATAAGTAAATATATACACATATAAATTTAAATAGTGTTTTAATTGGTATTCAAACAATTTATATTGGTTGGTCATTTATGGTAAGCTTGAAAAGCATAAGTTCTTCTCAAATTATTTGGGTGCTTTATTTCAATTCATACAAAAACTTTTGGAAGCTTTATAACAACTTTAGCTTTAGAACTTTTATAATAAGTCTTAGGCTTCAAATTGTGTTATTGTCACTTTCTGTGCAAAGAATAAGGGGTTTACTAAGTTGGTTTACCATTCCATTTAAGGTCAACCAATCTATGTATTAGTACAAAACTCTTTCAATGGCAATAAAGATTAGAAGATAGGAAATGAGAAAGTGAGTTTGTTCGTTTGTTGATTTGTTTGTTACGCTTTCACGCCCCTACTACTTAACCGATCATGCTAAAATTTTGCATACACGTTGTCAGGGGTACAGAAAAGGGCTTAAGGTACTTTATATTTCAAACAAATAAACGGTTTCTGTGGGGCGCACCTACCAAAAAAAATTTATGTCTGAAAAAATTTACCTATTCGTAAATCTAACTCCTGTCTGACATCCACAGCATCACTGATATTCTTGTTAGGCTGTTCCAAGTTGTTCAAAGCTCTCTGTACCGACACGAATGTAATCTCGGAGAATTTGGCTCTGTATATCCGCAGGTTGCTCTTGACTGCGGTGCATACTTCGATAATTTCAAATCCGATGTTTTCACCTTCTCTGTCGCAATCCGTCCAGATGATGAGTCCGGCGCAACTGCGCACTTCACGCTCTAAGGTTTTCTGGAAATATGTGTGTGAATTTAAAGTCAATTAGATTCAAAGGTAAACAGTGAACAGTGGATCAAGTAAAATAAGCCTAGCTACATAATAATACAAGTACTTATTAAAAACCCGTGACACTATCTTTCATCAACACCGATTTTCACCGATTCAAACATAGCTAAGAACACTCCTAACAAATACACCTTTCAAACAAATTCAAAATCGGTTCATCCGTTTGCAAGCTACAATGCCACAGACATGGCAAACTTTTACCACCCCCTCGTTTTTGTGTCAGAGGTTAAAAAGTAGTAAGTAGTAGTAGTACATAGATTTTGTGGATCATAAAGTATGTATAGTTGTTCTTTAAAGACAAACACGTCCTACAATATCATTGTAGTCATTACTACGTGGCCACTTTTTCTATGTGGCCAATCTTGAATTGAGAAAAAAAAAGCTGTTTCATATATTTTGTTGACAACCAACTTTTTGTATGAGACAGCTGATTTTTTCTTGCGATTTCAGGGTTGGCCCCATAGTAAACGTTGGTCATAGTAATCAGTATAATGATATAGTAGGATATGTCCATCATTTAGAGATACATGGGTATAAGTGAATGGGGTAAATACCCATTCACTTATACCCATTCACTTATTACATGCTTCAATACTTCAAAATTACTATTAAAATAATATTTTCTACTAGCTACATCGGCAGTTTTAGCCGCAGTCCCACAGGAACCCTAAACTTTTGGGTACATAAGGTATGTTATGGTTTGGTATGCTTTATCTTTACCACATCAAGAAATTTTGCACACACATTGCATTGTCGGTGGCGAGTAGATGGATCGCGAAAGTGTAATAAACAAGCAAATTCACTTTCACATTTATAATATTAGTTAGGATTTCAAAATCAAGTATATTGTGTAAAAGTCTTAGTGGTAGGCGCCTGCCTACAATACTTATATAAAAATTACCTTAATTTTATCATAATTTTCTGGACAATACTTGAAAACAGGTGCATCAAATAGACTAAGGGGGCTGCAAGACTGCCAATGCTTGTAGGCGCCTACAAACTCCAGGGCCAGAAGATGACCAGATACAGACGTCATCGTCATTTGGCATTTCTGCCCCATCACATCAGCTTCAAACTCATAGATCTTGTTGTACTGGGATAGCCCTTCTCGCTGTGAATTAAAAAGAAAAATGGTTATGTTTCACATGATAACTTATATTAATAGACAATGGATATAGTTTTCATAGGTTTAAATAAAAAAATCTAACTTATATAATGTAGCTTAAAATTATGTTACGATATGTTATTTATATGTTACAGTGTTCTTTCTAATAGATAGGGTCTTTACGTCTGACTATCAGGGTTTATGGCAAACCAAGCCAATAGAAAAATAGGCCTAAATGAAAGGCTTGCATAATTAAAAAAAAAAATGCAATAGTTACTCTTCTAGACGTCCCCCGGGATAGTTGAGCAGCGATGTTTTTCGCAGCATCATTTTTCTCAGCCACATTTAAGAACTTCATTACTTCAGTTTTATATCGAATTAATGTAATAGCAGGGAAATTATTTGAATGAATGCCGCAAACTTTTCGTCGGAGGTTATATCCATTACAAAGAAGTATTCTCATACTTTTATATATACTAGGTCATATCTAGGCCAACAAATAACTTAAAATTATAAAAATTAAGCGATAGTTATTTATTTGAATAATTTAGACAGATTTACTACAAAATATAAAAATAAACAAACAAATCAACCCGCCTTCTCTGAACGAACGATAGAACGGTTTAAAAAATTAAGCCACAGATTATATGACTTACCACAGATTTCGATTTTATTACTCCTAGGGATTGACTGCTTCCGGTTGCACGTTTGCTTAAATGAATGAATGTTTGCTTTTTGAAGTTGACAGCTTTCAGACAAAATGTCTGTTTTGTTTTGGCCAGCTTGACAGCATCAGCTGTTCAGCTGTGAATCAGTTTGTTTCCCCTTCTCTTGTAATTTTAAATAGAATTTATCTTTGTATGTATTTATTTACTGTCAGACCATTACAATAAATTCAAAGGACAATGATGCACTCGCGCTCATTTGCGCACCAACCTTTAAACTTTACTAGGATGTGTTTTCTTGTAAATTGTCTTAAAAGGATGAAGAGTTCCAATCAGTGGTTACATCGACAAAAAACAGACCCTTACGTTGAAAAGGCAAAAATATGTAATTACAGGTGAATATGTCTTACGTTCTTAATATATTCTTCACCGTAGAGCCCATTTTTAGTTGGTCTTTGTATGTAAACAATGCAAAAGTAAAGTCATTGTTTTTCTTTGTGTTAGATGTCGAAGCGCCTTCAAATTACTCGAGATGAATGAAAAAACGAACATATTAACTCCAGGTCTTTCAGTAATAGACCTAGGAGCTGCCCCAGGCTCCTGGACCCAAGTTGCTGTTCAAAAAACAAATGCTGATGCTGCTGATCCCAGCAAACCTAAAGGAAAAGTACTTGCTATTGATAAACTGCAAATATTTCCTATTGAAGTAAGTTAGTAACCAGCTATTTGTATATTCTTTACTCATAACCAGTGAAAGCAGCTGAAGGTAAGTGGATATAATATAATATAAAAATATATATAATATAAATGATAAAACCGATAGAATTATGTCATTAGTGTTACATTATAACAGTTGCTGTAATAGATATTGATCTCTGGACTCTTTGGAGTGTTGGTATTATGTACTGGATGTATTACTTTTCCTTTGTTCTAGTTTTAATTTCAAAAGTTCACTCATATTGCAATTTGATGCAAATGTAGTTTTCATGGAAATTATTAATCATCTAATTGCAGGGTGCAACTATAATGAGTAATATGGATTTTAACACCATTGAAGCTCATGACAAGGTAATAGATATCCTCAGCGGGAAGAAAGTTGATGTGGTTCTATCAGATATGGCTCCCAGTGCTACCGGAGTCAGAGAGCTGGACAAGGACAGAATTCTAGGCCTAGCTTACATGGCACTGAGATTTGCAGCACTAGTCACAAAAGTTGATGGAAACTTACTATTCAAAGTTTGGGATGGCAAAGAAGTACCAATCCTTGAAATGGACTTGGAAAGATTCTTTAAAAGTATTAAGATAATGAAGCCTCAAGCGAGTAGATCAGAATCATCAGAAAAATTCATTTTAGCAAGAGGCTTCAGAGGCATTCAGAGACCTTTAGAAAATGGTAGATGGGGATAGAACAATTGGATAATCTACTGTTTTAAGTAGAGCACTTTTGTAAATATTCTTTACACTTCTGTAAAGGAATGAATTAGTCTTCCAATATTATTAAAGTAAGCAATAAGATGTTTTACTCATAGCATAGCTCAATTCTCTATGTTCATTTGACATCAGTTCTACAGTCATACACTGGAGTATGGATGTCAAATGTTTTATTCTAGGGTAAGTGTAAGTAAATAAATGACCGCCATATTACAAGAATTAATATTTATTTCAATTTAGCATGTATAGCATACACCTAATCCTAGATACAATAGCCAGAGTCTTCAGCAATAAAGTATAACCATGGCTGAGTACTACTATTAAAATTCATTTTCACAAAATCTTATTAGCTAAGCATGATCAAAAAATTATAAACAAGCTAGATTTATTTCTTTTGTACCAATTTCGTTAATTAAAACTTAGTCGTAAAAGTATTTTAAAAATATCACAAAATACATCTGTTTCAGATAATTTTATCTAAGCAATTTTAAACATACTACTATAGTATAGGTACTTAATGCACTTTACAGCTGGACGTTAACATATGACATCACACCATGTATATGTGGTTTAGTAATTTTTTGTTTTCCTTTTTGCTTCAAAAATATTATACCTAAACAGTTTGTAAGTCAATAATTGTTATCATGCTAATTTAAACAAATCAACCAATAGCTAATGGGGTTTATTTTATGCAGCCTGCAAACAAAAAGATAATTTTATTTCTGATTCAATGTTGGTCATTGACCAGTCAACCACATTTATCAACCTTGTGTATGTAATGTGGGTCTGATATTAAGCTTTGTGGCATATTCAGTGTTAAGACAATGCTTTGAATAAATTGACTCACTCATTGTAGGTAACTACTTTGAAAAATCGCTTATTCCCTTTGTCATCACTGACTTTGTTCTCTTGTGACAATATAGGAAAACTTATGCTAAACATCGAATACTGATTGTGCGTCCTCAACACTATTAACAATTCTAATTCTGATCACTATCTACTATAAATAAATTGTAACATTTAAAAATTCAATGACATCTAGAAAGATTTGAAATTATAGGCAGGTACAAACCGATAGGAAATCTAATACTCGTTTCTGTAAAGATCTGTTAAGCCTGCAATGAGTTACCTACCATAAGATTTTTACATAGTTCTTAAAAGTGCCTATAGGTACTTTGTACACCTACGAGTTGGTGCTTTAACATAGCGTTTAGAAGACTAACATACGACTCAGTGCACAACTATTTTAACAGCCAGTTAACGAATTAAGCTTCGGACATGCTACGGTATTGTGAAGACATTAGTCCTTAATTTTTTTCTATAGTTAGCTCTTCCTTTCTGTATTAAAATTACAGCCATACATCCAGTAATTTAAATTGACGATTTGCATTTGATTTTGATCACTACTTCTATCGTGGTATGTTGACGCTATACAGCTTTTATTTTGTCTATTCAAGCTATCCCTTAGGCCTTGCCCCATGAGATAGTAGGCTCTTACAAAACTTACTATCTCAGTCGCGCCTCAAAGGGGTAATCTATTAATCTTAAATCGTATCTATAAGGCTTACTCGCACGGAATCGAACTGTAATTATGTAAAGTTCAAAGCTCTAGGTAGCCCCAGAGTTGTAATTGTCCGCGCGTAAGTCAGTCACCGCCTGAGGTATGATGCAGGAGCACCCTTATCTACTCACGGGGTGGTACGTTGTTCTCGTACTTTAGAGGATGACAAATACTTGCTTACGAACAGTAAATACGACGTATTTTAATTCGGAAGAAATCGGTTCAGCTCAAACGAAGGTTAATTTGCCTAGGCACACTTCCAATTTGTATGCCCTCACCGACTAAAAGTACGTTGTCTGGTGGCCAAGGACTTTACTAAGACGATGTTCAAGCACGGTATGACGGCAGCTGCGCTTACCATATTAAGGCAAGTATTTACCATGATATGGTAAATATACACTAGGCGAGTTTACTATACACAGTGTATCCTCTAATCAACGAACAAATTCTAGGATATCATTGTTCGTCATTACGATCAACTTTAACTATGGAGCGAAAAAAAGCAGCTGTTCCATACATTTTTATAAAATGTGTGAAACAGCTGCTTTTTTTGGCTCACTTTTTTTGGTTTACTTTTCGTATGGAACAGCTGATTTTTATTGGCCTCGTAGTAAAAGTTGGTCATAATGATGAATACATTGATATCCTAGAATATACATACATATCCGTCGTTTAAAGATACACTCTACATAGTAGTGAGTGAAGTCATAACAGAATAACAGAACATGTCACGCGTCATGGACTGGCAGAGGTATACTTAACGCCCCACACACTTCAACCTTTCACAATTAAACCAAACTAGCGCCACGACATTCGTCGGTTCGAATTTGATATTTAAGTTTCTTCTAGGCAAGCGTGTCCCATCGTAGGCCGTATCACTGGTTATCATCAGACATGTTGGCGGCCAAACGCAAGCCTACTATGTAAAGAAAAAAGTTCAATTCTTATTGAGTGAGTAAACTCGCCTAATGCAACCGAGCCTTCATGGGAGAGTGTCTCAGATCAATCTAGAAGAGGAAAAGATGGAACACTGCGTTATATCTCGCTGAAGCCACTTCTGAAAAACATTTACAATTGCACGAAAACTAATATTTATTCCCAAACTCTACGTTAGACACGACCGTTCCAATATACAACCTTAGTAGATTCAATATTCTAAAACTGCACATATTTCTTAGAGTTTAATGTTACTGCTTTTTCAAAATTGACTTGTAAAAAAACTGCACAATTTTTAAAAAGAACCTCAACATTTAGTCCTGGCCACACTTTTATAATGCACTATGTATATTTATGTACACGAAATTATACCATAAACCAATGCACATAATGTCGAGGTAAGATTGACCAAGCGAGTAGCGTAGTTTCTTGCGTCAATGTGTGCGTGTTGTGTGTATATACGACAGTAGCGTAGTTTTTGGATGGTTTTTGGCTTCACCTAAATCAAACGCCGGGCGCCATCTTATTCTCTAGGTTGATCTGAGGAGAGGGTAGAGTGAGGTTCAGACGAAGTGCGTGCTGGTGCCGTGCGCGAGCTTGCTGAGCTGCGCGGCGGAGAGCAGGCTGGAGTGCGCGGCGTGGTCCAGCAGCAGCAGCCGCTCGCCGCGCTCGTCGCTCGCGCGGCACGCGGCGCCGCCCGTCTCCACGGCGAAGCTGCACACGGCGCAGATCGCGTAGATGAATGTCAGCACGAATAGCGCGCAGCCGAAGTCTGGAAGTGGAAGATTGTGAAGCGTTTTTATTTATTTATTTATTCATTCATACAGCACCCTAACAGTACCTACATATAGGTACATATATGTATATGTATGTAGGTGTATGGCGACAGGCTCACCCGCTGTCACATTTGGGACTGAATATCGTCCGACGAAATGTTGGTGTTGTATTACACTTTTGCTAACCTCCTCGGGGGAAAGGCGTGTCAGTATATTATGTGTAAATCACGCAGTAATGTCACGCTTTCACTGCCAAAGATGCGTTTGTGCGTTTTGCTACTTTCGTATGCCATCGACGCATCTGTAAGCCTTTTGTGCGGACAGCAATAAAACTCTAATCCGCTAATTCTGTGGTATGCTCGTTTCCATTAAGTAATGATGACCACAGATGAAAATTAATCTGTCCATTCAAGAGCTAGCACTGTGCCAAACTGTACAACCTTATGACACACATAGGTATAATAAGTTGATATTGTCAGTGATTACGTGAGCCATGCTGATTTTCGTCGGTTAAGCAATTGAGCCTAAAAGTTAGAGCCACCGAGACCCGAAACGCGCTGCCTTGCCTTGTGCGGTTAGGTAGGTATTCTTTAAAAGAAATTCTATGGATATGCACTCACTACATTTTTTTTTAATAACAAACTAGGCATTTGTTTGACCACTGACTCGCCTGATGGGAAGCGTTGCCGTGATCGAAGGTGTAACACGCTTGCCTAGGAGATACCTATTCACTTTACTATTAAACACCCCCGGATTGTATTTAGGATGAAAGACAGACGCAGGCAACGAGTTCCACACCTCTGCAGTTCTTACAAGAAAACAATCAAACAAAGAAACATCAACTCTGGATCGCCTCGGCGTAAGCTGTCAACGCGCGACGAGTGGCCCACTCGGTGACCACCCGCCACCCGCGAGTGTCTCACGCGAGGACAAGTGACAATCGCTGACAGACTACTTGGAAATTCTTTGACCATACTAGGATCACCGGTTGACCTCGAGAAGTCTACCCGTGGACCACTCGTTGACCACCAGTCGAGGCGGTCCCGAGTCGCTTCAATGAGTGATAACCTTAAACGTGCTACGTATGGTATACAGGCTGTTGCGAAACTAATTTCAGCAACAAACCTGTGCGCACGATGTTACAGCACAACACATACAAGCGAGAAGGTAGGTATATACTCACGGTACAGATTATGTCCCCCGAACAAGTTGACAACGCACGGATAGCCGTCCCCCAGCACAATGGCCACGATGAGCAACACGACGGCGACACAGGCCGCCATGATCCACGGCACCACGTACTCGCGCTTGTACTTGACAGCGCCGTGAAGGAGCGAGATGCAGCACATCAGATAGATGGACGTTAGGATCGTGCTCGTGTACAGGAATATTACTGTTACTGGAACAAAAGAAATATGTATTTATTTGCATTAAGCATGGGTATGAATATCGTAGAACCGACGGCCGATGGGGATGAAATATTCTCGAATGGCCACCACGAACCGGAAAACGCAGGCCGTGGGAAGGCGTCCCACAAGGAGGATCGGCGATATGTTGAGGGTCGCGGGAAACCGCTGAATGCGGGCAGCGCAGGTCCGGTCTACGTGGAGATCATTGGGAGAGGCCGCTGGCCAGCAGTGGACGTCTAGCTCAGATGATGATGATGACTATAACCATGTATAATATTATAGTATGAGCTTCATGTTATGCCTGAAGAGACGTGCAATAATCGTAGACAAGCAAAAACATTCTATCTAGATGTGTCCTATTTATGATCTTACAATAAAACCCTCATACGACTTACCTACGTGGGGATAGTACCTATATTTATGCACTTTTAAGTTTTCTTCATTCGTATCTTATTTATGATCGTCATTTCTGAATTTACAGCAAATTTTTAGTTTCTCTTGAAAGCCTAAATCTATCATCATTATCATCCGAGAAAATGGCAGCGCTTCTTAATACTAACAACGAGTCTTATAAATCGTTATTATAGTTCATCTCAAATATCTTTGGTGATGTCAGACTCAAGATTACTATAAATATAATTTAAATGCGAAAGTTGGGATGGATGTTTGTTACCTAATTACGCCACAAAGGCTGAACGGATCCGATGGACAAATTTCATCGATACAGCGATAGATTATGTTCTAGGGTAGCACATAGCCTACTTTTGAATCACGGGTAATATCGCGGGGCGAAGTTAGTATGTAGATATTTACCTGAAGCAAGGTGCTGTGCTTTAGCGAACCTCCTCTGGTTGTTAGTGCTCATGACCTCTCCCTCGTGGAACGTCAACGTCTCTCCGTACGCTATTTCGTAGAAGCCGCGTCTTTCAGCATCGTCCTCCATGTCGCTGTGCAGCATCGATAGCATCTCGCCGACATGGGAGATGCCTACTAGCAAGATGATTAGTATGAATGATGATAATGCCTGAAACACAACACAAGAATGAACAACAAACACAACAAATAGTAACAGCGAAACAGCGTGCAAACGTAACTAATCTACCTAAGCTTAAAGCCTAATTCACATCAATATACTGATGTTTGCTAAAGCATGTTGTCATTTGTTTCACAAGAGCATGCGGTGTTCTCATTAAACATTCACTACCCAAAACTCAATGCAACATGACTCCCGTTGCTTGAAGAATATAAATTAAGCTTAACATGACACTTATATTTTTAACCGACTTCAAAGTAGAAGGTTCTCAATCAGGATTTGTTACCGCATACCTCTGTTATTTGCGAACCGATTTTGAAAATTCCTTTTAATTTGAAAAGATATGCCTACGCATTGGTTCCAATTTTTTTTTTTCAAATTTATTCGGATGACGGAAAGGCGGTTTTTATTTTAAAAGATCATTTCAATGCAAAAACTGCCACACGTAGTATAAACCTGCGTTATGCACATGCTTTTGAAAAGCTTCCACTTTCCAGTAGGTACAAGTTTACAAAAATATTAATAAAATCATGCATTTTTAACTATTTTGGAGTTTTAATTAAAACAGTACATAAAAGGGTTTTGTACTCACTATTTGATGGACGGCAATAAGTATCGTGCCCTGGCGTAAATTAAAAATATACAAAAAGTTATTAAGTCGTATCATCATCTTGTGCGACAACTTGCATCTCTTGGCCCGGTCGAACATCTTGCTCTATTTCTAATTGCACTGTTTTAACCAGGAATTAATATTGTACACATTGTTTGGGCTCGGCCCAAATAATAGATACGCGCTATAGCAGGTTTGCGCGCATGTTTTTTCTCGTATTGATTTCTTTTTTGTGGATGCGTTACGCGCATGCGTATTTTAACCTTAAAAGGACAATAGATGTCGAATTTTAATGTTCGTTCGCTTTGTTGAAGACAGTACCTAGGTCATAATACCAATCTTTTGAAAATACGTAGTGCGTATTCGGTAGAAATTTGTGTGAAAATTGTGTCGGCTGTAGGTACGGAAAACGGTACCCGTGCCATGATAAAAATCGGGCAACGTCCCTTGATCGAATTTTAGTCGAAATAGCAGAAAAGCAAGAAATTTAAACAAGCTCGTATACCTTGTGGTATCTAAAGATATCTCATGGGCTTCTACTGCCTATGTAAGTAGTTGTCTTCCTAAGTCTTTGTCATTAATTAAAACGTATAATTACAATGGAAGTGTATGCACAGATTTGCACGTTATTAGTTGTCGTGATGTTAGAGCGTACCCTATCTCCTCTTTTTTATTTAAATCAATGATTCGTTCCTATTTCAGCTGGGGGTTAGCTATCGGATGATCTCCGACAGAGCCAGTTATGTAAATAAAAAAATAATGTTCATTTACTATCAGTGTTTTTCCCGTCCTTGATAGATGCTATTATAATTAATTAATTAGCATCTATCTATCTATCAATTATTGGCAGCTGTTGATGCCAATATTTTTTTTTATTTTTGTAAAAAAATAAAGTCAGTAATAATTTGCTAGTCAGCTTTTTGCAATTTACTGCAACTGTCAATAGCGAACGAACTGTAATTAGTAGAACCAGCTAAAAATCGCTCTTTTCATTGTAGTCTATAAGACGAGGATAAAATCACTCAACCGATCTTTAAAATGTCAAGCGATGATAGTCTAGTTGGAGAAGACCCGCCTCTCAAGCCAGAGGAGCGGGTTGGGAAACGAACCCGCTCCTCTGGCTTGAGAGGCGGGTCTTCTGTCAGAAATCTGTCAAACAGAGTCGACGGCATTCTTAGCTAACTTAAATATTACCGTTTACAAAGCTGCTACGAAACGGATATTGGCAGAATTGTGACATTGTAGTCACAGAAGCCATAAACCCAAGAACTGAACTGAGTCGACGGCACGCACCAATTTGTTCATTGTGTGAACATATATGCGTATCGTATGTCATCTGCTACATGACTGCAGCCCGGTGTATAGCGACAGGCTCGCTCTATGTCGTATTTGGGACTCAATATCGTCTGGCGAAGTTTGGGTGCTCTATTACACCTCTGCCAGCTCTTTCGGAAAAAAGGCTTGACGATTTGTTACGTCATATTAAAATTTCAATCACTAACATCGAACGCTCTGCTGTCTCGTTCTTCACTTACTAGTTCTTGATTTGCATACAGCATACATTATATATTTACTTCATCATTTCAGCCGGAAGACGTCCACTGGACAAAGGCCTCCCCCAATAATCTTCACAACGACAGCGCCCGCATCCAGCGGCTTCCCACAACCCTCACTAGATCATCGGGTCACCTCGTCGGTCTTCCTACGCTAGATCTATCAGTTCCGACAACTTTTCTGCCCTATAGAACCTAATATTCTTATCTAGCGCTATCTACGGGATGGGTCCCCGCGAATCATTGAGAGATTTATTTAAAGAAATAAATATATTAACTTTACCTTCTTTGTATACCTTTGAAAATATTATGTACGTTCGCAAAAATTAAACTGTGACTATCACAATCATAACACTAGAAATAAGGATAGGATAGCTGTACCGAGATTTAGACTGACTAAGTCAAATAAGTCATTTTTAGGCAACTGTGTTCGTTTTTACAATAAAATCCCGAAAAATATAACAGGGCTCACCGAGGGAAAATTCAAATCACATGTAAAAACTACATTAATGAAAAGAGGATATTATAAGGTTAAGAATTATTTAGAAGATAAAGATGTTTGGAGCCTTCCACTTCCGTCAAGTAGCCACTAGTATTTATAGATATTACTTACCTAGTTGTAAGCCAAAATTTGTGAGACTGTAATTTATTTATTGATTGAAAAAATTATGCCCCTCAGGTTCTTGCCTGTTTTTCTGAGTAGGGGCTCTTTATCCGAACAAGGCGGTCGAGTCTATTTAAATAACTTTGTATCAATTATACTATCACCTCCCTCACTGTTGATGGCAAAATTGCCCCAAAACCCTAAGGGGCAGAGGCGACTATAAAAAAACTTTGACATTCATAAGTGTATCTTTGATATCTAAATTGAATAAAAACATTTTGACTTTGACTTATCTACTTGCATTTTAATAAAACAAATTGTACTTAATTATAAATTAGTTTTATTTCACAACTTGCTAGTATAGTAGTTATAGTTATGACTGTATCAACCTAACCCAAACTTATAGCTGGCATTAGTGTTTTTGGATTACGAAATTATCAACTAAAGCTATCACATTATATAAATGTATGAAAGTAACGCTTACATATTTACAAAATTATTTCACATAGACACGAGACCGGGTGTTTATATATGTTTTTAATTAAGTTTAGGATGGGACAGGTACACGGGCTAGAAAGCATTTTTTTTATGGTGGCTCTGTGAGTTGTAGACTTCACGGCTGACGTCTGTTCTCTACAAGTCGCATTTCTCAACCGGTTCTCGTGAAATGTGAGCAGATTCGATAGTTATAGTTTTTGTTGTCAAGTCAGTTTTGGAATTTTTCAAAATGGCGGAAAATTGTTTTTTGTGAAAAAAAAAACATCCGCAAAATCTTTATAATTATTGAATCTAATAACAAAATTTTAAGAGAATCGGTAAGGAAATGCGACCTGTAGAGAAAGACAGAGATCCAGACATACAAAAGCATTTTTGTCATAGCTGAAGCATACACGCTTCGCTTACTAACACCCGCTCGGTCGATAAGACGAGCAGCAAACAAGCAGCCGGCCCGCCTGATGGTAAACGCCAACCGTCGCCTACGGACACCTACACTTGTTTTTAGAAAAAAAATCCGTTTGAAATCTGATTGTGATGTAAGGAAAAATCGTGGTATAAGTAGCTATGTCATAGGTAATTAGTTCATGTACTTGTAACAACCTAAATTTAACTTTCCAGTAAAAAAAGTCACCCCTTCTAAATTGTATGACAATTTCAGTTTTTAGCAAGCTATAAGAATGCCAAGTCGATATTAGTTTGGCTGCTGCCAGTAAATTAGAGTCAATATACATCCTTTTAATTCTAGTCATTAAACTTACATTAATTCACAAAACTCAAACAAAACAATAATATAATTTGGCTTAAAAAAAAATACACAAAAAATGATTTTCAAAAATTCACGACACATATTTAAAAACTCCTAGGGACGGACTAAACTAAATCGGCGATGAATGTTGCAAACTAAAGATTCGAGATGTGAAAGTGAATGGTAAATGCCACACAAAAGTGTAATTCTGTTGCACCACTAGCGAATATTGCTATTCTTGTCTAATAGGCTACTGTGAAAGAGACGGAGACAATTTTAGAGGTATCAAGTTTAGTTTATAAAATGGAGCAACAGAATCAAAGTCATTGTCACCTACGAAATAACCTATACAACCATTATTTATACATATTATCGAAAATATGGAAATAAGCCTAACATTCACTTACATTTACTTATCGTTATCATTAAATAATATATTTCTGAAAATAGCCAATATTCCACATTACAATTTAGACAAAACTTTTGGTTAACGCCATAACGCATTGAATTTACATAATATAGCCAAAGTATTTACAGATAAGTACTTATAATATAGCTTAATGATAGTGGACATGTGGCTAAGATTAAATATCAAAATCATTGAATAATTTAAAGACAGTTCAAAGTATGTATCAAAGTTCTTACGTTTTTATTTTTCCCTCTTACTTTTAAACGGCGGTTAGTTAATCCATTCTATTTTTTGTCTCTTTATCAGAGCAAATCAACTTATCAGGGGACTTACCACGAGTTTCGATAGTTAAGGCCCGGTATTACACGAAATCAACGAAAACAAGTATTCTGTTTGCGCCTAGTTTGATATGAAGAATTGTGATGATCAGGTGCAAAAAAATACAGCTGGTAGAAAAACAACCGAAATCGGTTTAACCGAAGTAGAATTTTGAAAATTGTTCTCTATTAATACTCTAAAGTTTAACCAAGCAACTTTTTTTTTGTGTTTTTATTACGATTAATACCAATAAAAACGGCAAAAAAGTTTTTTCTAGGCGCCGATCTCATTTTACCATCAAATATGATTTACGATTTTCAACTCTAAATGAAGCGGCTTAAGTAAACGTATGTAGTGGTAGATAATCGTGGAATAACCGAGCCTGAACGAAAACCGTTTTCGGTTTGCTCCATACATTTAGCCTAGTTCCTTAACGTTTCCAGCAGAGGCGCTTTACTAAAATGTATGGAGCCAAACGAAAACGAAAAAGTTTACATAACTGTCAAAACTCATTGTAAGCCCCTGTCGTTTATGAACAAGAAGGTAAATATTGATGCAAGATAACAATGAAAATCTATATCATTTCATAACATCTCTAACTACAGAAGGTATTAGAAATAATAGTGGAGATAACTTTTCATTTGAACCTTTTTTTTAACCCTTTACATCTTAACTTCAGTTATTAAATATTAGACATGATATTAAACCTTAACTGTCAATATCTATACCGCTCAATGAAATACGAAGCGGTGGTCTGGAGCCCTATAGTCCTACCAGTCGAGATATTAACTTGTCATTGTCTCTCTCGTTTGAAAAGACATAGGAGTAAGTGACCTGGAAACATCTCGAGCGTCAACAATAGAGGGCCTGGTAAAAAATTTAACCACTTTTAAAATGAATACACACAATAAATAAAATTAATATAACATTAAAGTCTAGCATTTTTACAGGGAATGAACATCCTGAATACCTTTACATAGTCGAAACGTTACGAGATATGTCAACATTTTGACACAATTGTTATAATATTTTCGGGAAAGGAGTTGGCAAAGAAATAATCGTAGATGTTCCGTCTGTAATATGCCAAATATTTACATGGCACGTTTGAGATTAGAGTCAGTGCAAAAAGAGAAAAGCCTTAGAAGTTGAAGTAGACATCGGTATTGGGCGCTTCAGACATCACATTGGCACAGAAAGTGCCCGTAAAATGCTCCCACCTATAGGGCACGCCAGTACCGAAGCCCAGTAGTAATACCGAAGTATTCGGTACACCCCGCGCACTCTAGCTGCTTTCAAATTGTGAATACGTTTGAAATTAATTAGCCTATTGCTATTCGGAGAACGATAATTCTATTCCATAGGATATAGGAATAGATCCATAGTCTTTTGTCTTTTTCGATAAAAGACAAAACATTGTATAACTATTCCGTATATTGCTACGGGGGTTCATGTCTATAGAACAATTAGAACATCAACTCGTTGGCTTAATTCATTATGCTAGCGACACCAGCGGTGCTATTCACAAACATTCGGAAACGTTTCCGATCGGATCCCAGAAATTTTAAACTCAAATTGTTCGAATCTGTCTACTTTTATACATTTTGGAATAGGTTATAAATCCGATCGGAAGAATTAATCACGTTTAAAAACTTATGAATATAGGCTGAGATTAGAATAATTTAGGTTTAAAATTTTTGGAAACCGAATGGAAACGTTTCCGAATGGTTGTGAATAGCCCTGCATTGGAGCTAAATCTAAAATGAAATACATGATGATTAAGTTGTTAACAATTATTACAAAACTAGAAATTTTAAGTTCAAATAGGAATATATCGATAAGTTTTTTAATAGCAACGACTTTTCTCTTTCTGCACAGACAACATATCGGTTTGTGTTTATTCCAACGACTCTTCGGTTTGTTATGTAACCTTATATCACGCGATTACAACTAATTACAGAACTAAGCACGTAATTATTACTGTTAGTACAAAGCTAAAATTTAGTTAAGAATATAAACGCGTTTCTTAATTGATAGCTGCAGTTTTTAATTTTTTCATGCTATAAAGTCAAATATTTTACTCATTTCAGAGAAGTTGATTTAAAAATTTTGTTTAAATAATTATAGTAAGTATACACAAAAATAAATTGATTAAATTGTGTGCTGAGTTTTCACATATTTACACATAATTATATTTTAATACAATGTCAATTTGACTGTGTTTGTTTTAAAAATATTGTTAGGATTATTGTGCCAATTGCCGGTTAGTTCAAAAGGCATTGATTTTAAAAGTCCTATTGAATAAACAGTTGATAGTCAAAGCTTTGTTATCTATATGATTGAGAAGACTTAGCTAGCCGTTGCTTGGTGCTAAGTATTAGATTTATAAATACATACAAATTATTAACAATCGTAACTGTTAAGTAACAATAATCTTAATACTAACGTCTACAAACTAGTCACAAATCCGTTGTCAATTACAGCCTGTATCATTTGTTAGTTAGGAAAGGGGTATATTTAATAGTTGCATGTAGAATATGAGTAGAGTACGTTACTTTAAATATTCCCAAAGTAAATCGTTTTACAGGGAAATATTGATAATCCTACTATCTGTGAATGGGGTGTTTATTTTATATATATGAGGTATATATCCCCTTGATAAAGACCACCGAATGCGGAGTAACTTACTCAAATCATAGTTGAGTAATCCTCGTTTTATGAAATCATGACAAGTGTATTCCACTTCTGAACATATGTCTCCTATATTTTAAGATTTTTACTATCAATCCATGTCATGACATCAATTGGTTTCGTCTGTAAGCTATAGTTTTAGCACTATAAAACAGTCACTATAATCGGAATCGAATCAGACATACAGCTAGTAGTTTTATTTATAATTTGTTAACAAATAAAACAAATTGAAATGACGCGGTGCCCTGTGAAGCATGAGAACTGGCTCTCAAATGAAATGTGGCCCGTTGATGATGATAGATGAGTCTCTAGAGACTCGCCTCTAGAGGCGAGAAGTTCTCACAGCAGACAGAGTCTTGTCGGCACTCAAATAAATCTCACTTTCAACTTATGAGAAACCTCTCACATATGCGCTTCTCGGGTGTTCTAGAGGTGTCTCGCCAAGTCTGTAGAGCGCTTCACAGATTCCTCAAAAAAATCTTACACGAAGAATCGATGCGTACGTTATGTTAGGCGGTGTCACAGGAAGGATCATTACTAGGTAAGAAGGTCGGTGTTACCTCAGGCGATGTTACAGGAAGGATCATTACTAGGTAACTAGGTCGGTGTTACCTCAGGCGGTGTCACGGGAAGGATAATTACTAGGTAACTAGGTCGGTGTTCCTTTAGGCGATGTTACAAGAAGGATCATTACTGTAACTAGGTGGGTGTTACCTCAAGCGATGTTACCTTCCTGTAGGAAGGATCATACTAGGTAACTAGGTCGGTGTTACCTCAGGCGATGTTACAGGAGTTCCGTCCGGTGCAGTTGAGGCGCGAGTGGTGCGGGTGCTTGGTGGTCCGCGCGCGGTGGCGCGCGGGCGCGGCGGAGGTCGCGTAGGACTTGAGCTGGGACTTGAGCGCGGTCGGCAGCGGGAGCCGCTCGAGCCCGTACACCGACGTGCGGGCTACGATCGCGCGGCAACACAGCTCTTGGAGGCTTAGTACTGGAATGGATAGATAATACAGGGTGTTACAAAAACTCTGTTATATCCGCGAGGTACCCAGTACCGACTGGAGGATGCAATTATGCTAGTTTAAATCAAATATTGACGCTAAAAAATTTTAACACACATCGTGCTTCACCCTAAAATCGTGAATGCAGCCACTAATCGCATCGGTTTCATTTGTAAACTATTCGCGTCGTGCCGCTACCGTTTCCTTTTTTTTTTAACAAAAACAGTCTATTGTAATAATATAATACATAATAATATTTGGGACACTTGCACTCACGGTTGTCTGACCCCAAACTAAGCAAAGCTTGTACTATGACGGCCAGAGACTGATATACATACCTATATAATTTTAAATACATACTTATATGGATAATTAACACCGAGACAGAACAAACACAAATGTTCAACACATGAATGTTTGCTCTAGGTGGGAATCGAACCCACGCCCCCTAGCTCGGAAGGCAGGTTCACTACCGACTGAGCCACCGAGGCAGTCATTGCGTGCGCCAACATTAACTTTCAAATAATATTTCCTAACAGCTGACCTTTATTGCTCCTCCAGAGCCTCTCCATGCCATTCCTGGTGAGAGCCATCCGCGAGAGCTCGCAGAACGACTCGCGGATGTTGAAGTCGCAGAGCGGGCTCACTTCGAAGAACGCCATGTGGTTCTTGGCGGCGTACAGCTCCGCGTCACGCTCCTGCACTTGTCGCTTGAAGGCGAGGTGGAGACGGTTGCCTACTAGCACTTTGGGGACGCCGGGCGCATGCTGTAATACAAGTGGTTACTGATTAAGGACGCGTAATCCTGTAAGAATAGATGTTATGAGAAATAAATAAATAAAAGTTTCCAGAAGGGACGCGCTAGGTAGCTGAGCGGTGCGAGGATATGTAGGGGCTCTGTTACACATCTACCTCTACCAATCACCTCCATCCCTAGCATCCATTCCTCGCCCCCATCCATCGCTTGTTTTATTCGTACAAAACCTCGCTCTGCTAAGCCCTTCCCATGGGAGCAGAGTTAGGTAAATAAAGAGATTCTATTGGTTCTTAACAAACACCTCTCTCACTACAAATCCTCCCACATCACTGGTGGAAATGCAGCCTTAAGCTCTGATGGTACACATACCACTGCATGACGAACTTACTTCAGTTAAGTGATGTTTGTGGTGGTAGTGTAAGTATTTCCGGTATAAGGCTCGATATTCCTTTATGATTTTACATTTCTTCTATTATTCCTATATCGTGACTATTGGCTTGGCTGGCTCGACAGCCAATAATCACCAAACATCATGATTTTGGGACCAGGCACTGGCTGTCGCAAAGCGAGTTGGTATGCAGGGTTGCAATTTAAACAAATGCTTTATTGGGCATGCTTTCTTATTGCAAGGTAATTATGATGAATATCCGAGTAGTGCGGTATGACATCTATCACCTATGTGTATGGATATTGTAACTTTGGTAAAATGTATGGAGTGCATGTTATAATGATTTTATGATTAAAAAATAAAGTTGTATGAAATTGAGACAAAGGACTCTTTATGTAACTTACATAAAGAATTGATTATCCCATTCAAAGATTACTGTTTACATGATGACTGAGTTCATCTGATATAGAGATTAGTATCTGTATCTCAAGTGTGAATCCAACAAATGACTCACAAAGACAATACATCACAAAGCATTTTCTTTTTACATACGACGTTTGCCCACTAACTCCCCTTATGTAAAGCGACGTTGTGGATTAAGATGAAGCATGAAGACCTAGCAGGTACCCATTCACTATGGCCTTCAAGATCACCCAGGCTGTAGAAAGTCAGAAATAAAAAGAGAGGCATTCCAGTCCATAGCTGATCGTATTTAGTGATATCGCTTAAATGAATCCTTTAAAGACGCAGGAATAACGCGTCAAAGCAATGGCGAGCGAGGTAGTAGCGGACGGCCAAGCTTACCGCGCGCAGGCCCCTAGACTCTACTAACCAATTGTTTATAAACTGTTAACTAATTGCCTCAAATTGACGCTTTCTGTAATTCATTAACAATTTAAAAACAATTGCTTATTATGGTATGCTTATTATCCAAGGTTAAAATAATAATAGCGTTCTGGGAGTTGACACCCGACTACGTCACCAGCATCGTCTCTCTCGAACTTGTAAATGTCATATTCCGGTCTTGCTTATGCATCAATTGACGTCACACTGTCATCAATGTGGGGACCTTTTTTGACGCGGAATGCTATACTTGGCGGAGTATATTATTATACCATGGTAAAATCGGGGCCCAGCTCCCCAATTCTACTAGCCAATTGTTTTTAAATTGTTAATGAATTGCTTCAAATTGACACTTTTTTAAATACCAACAGTGTCAAAAGTAGACAATTAACAATTTAAAAACAATTACTTGATAGAATCGAGGCCCTGGTGTTTAGTAAATAGTTTGCTTACCTTCTCGACCTCCTCGAGCCAGCGGTCAATAGAGTCGAACGACCACTTGTTGGTGATGTCGTAGACGAGCAGGATGCCTTGCGCGCCGCGCGAGTACGAGCGGATGATGGTGCAGAAGCGGCCCTGGCCCGACGTGTCCCACAGCTGCAGCTTCACGCGCTTGCCGTCCAGCAGGATCGTCGTCGTCTTGTACGCTACCATCACACAAAATGGAATATAGATTAAAGAGAATATATTTACATATTGTATAACCATGTAGAAAGGATGTCAAGCACCAACAGCCTGCCCAGTTCAAGCCCATTCGAATTTGAATGTCTGATATTTAATTTTAATAATACTTAATCATATATTATTTGTGCAATTTATTAGGGTTGCATTGTCATCAATGCAACCCTAATAAATTGCACAACCTGTTTTTGAGTTTCTGTACTAGTTCTAAGTTGTTTGCCTGTTTTAATGTACAAGTGTATATTTCTTCTAGCGAGAACAATAAAGAGTTTTCTTATATCTTCAAAAGATTTTTAAAAGTCAAAAACATTTTGTTTCCTTTCTTTAAAATTCTATTATGTAGTCAACTACACCTTTTTCAAACCAGTTTCCACGTTAAATTCGTTATTTGGTGACTCAACTTATTGTGAAGTCAATAGTACCTTTTGAAATAAATTAACACATTTAAATAATTCATTAACACAATGGTATTAAAAAAACGCGTAATTTCAATTAATCACTACAAACATGCACACAACACTATCAAAGTAAACAGTAACAGTGTCTATTTGTGAGTGAGTTATCAGTAGACTGGTCTGTAGATATATATCTATGTGCAATACACATTATCTTATTTATGGTTGTGCATATTTCCGAATGATACTGATTGTGCTTTCATCAGGTTACCGTTATCAATATCTAAGAACATTAGTGTTAATAGCGATCTATGTTTGTGGATTTGCATTGAAATATTGTTCTATCAACTTTCTAGTTGTGACTAACTTGTTGGAGAATAAAAACAGGTGTCACGAGTTGCCAGATTGATCCATGCAAAATCAAAACAATTGAAACAATAATTCCAATTTAGTACTGTCTACACACCATCTCACAATTATAACTACTGTGATCAGATATTTGTGTGTATTACATACTGACCTTAAATTTACTTTTACCTGCCAAAAGCTAAGAACAACTTCTAATACTTCCAGATTATTTTTATTAAAAATTTTACTTTCTCTTAATTTACATTTACCTTTTTTTCACTTCTAAAAGGTAAATCTAACAATGGTACTAATATTCATTCAACAATTTAGGAAATGCAGGATTTTTTGATGAAAGAATGACTCCCACATTTAGGTTAATATGTATCCGTATATCAACAGTACAGCATGCATTCAAGCTTTATTTATTATTAAATTTTGCAATAGACAGGCATCACAAGCAAGATCTCCAATAAAAATAAGTAGATTGTGGGCATAATACGTACAGCACTTACCACTCCCGCTGCAGAAAGGGGAATCAGCCGAGCCATCTTCCAGATCTTGTAGTATTTCCTGCTTGCCGACATCTGAGTCTCCCACAAGCAACACTTTTAGCAGATAGTCATAGGATTTTGGAGCTGCAGGTGGACGACCTGAAAGTATTCAAAAAACCTTATATAAGCCTTGCAGGGTAACGTTTAAAAAATAAAAAGGCTCTTACATTAGATTGATGTGAAACTATAAGTAACAGAATAAAGATTATTGTCTGGCTCTTTCTCAAATTCTTATTTTATAGTGTGAAAGCCAAAAAGTTAAGCTTTCGTTAAGTGAAAGTTAGATTTCCTGCACTATAAACTATGTATTTTTTAAAGTGAAGATCTTTGACCCTGTAGAAGGAATAATCATGATTATTATACACAAGCTTTCAATGTGCAGAAAGGATAGCAACATGTACTAAGAATACAACTAACTTGTTTATTTACGCCTGATTCTTTAAAATTGGTAACAAATTGTGTCCATCTAAAAGCAAAACAAGTAGGTAGGTGTAAGTTTAATGTACTTGCCTGTCCTTTGGTGATGGGATCTAGGCAAGGTAATGCTTCCATTAGCCACCTGCCCGCTCGCCTGTTGAGGCGCCGCTGTTGCACCAGATGAGGGGAACATAGTCATGGTGAATCTACCACCACTCGCCTGATCTCCAGGTGGTATTTACCACACGCAAACATCACTACCACAAACGTTTAGTGAATATTCATCAAGACGAAATTATTTTGCTTCTTTAGAATAACCGTATGGTAGGAAGAATCCAACAGAACAGTATCAAAACAAGATCTATTCCTCCTTTTCTCTGATCTGCCAGTCAACTCATACGTTTGAGATCACAAGGTCGTCACACAGGCGGGTTCACGTGCACCTCAAATTAATGTTTCCGTCAGAATATTGCTCTAAATAGCTAACAAAGACTCAATTACCCTAATTAATTGTGGTAACAACTGTAATTTTTATAGTTTCGACACAAAAACAACCCAATTAAATTTCACAAAATATCGAACGAATGAATCATAGACTAAGAACGAACGATAGACAAGATTCGCATTAGTCTACATTGTTTATGACACTTCTTTTTAAAATATTATTCTCAATTCGTCCAGTGTTAAAATATTTTTGAATAATCTTTAGCTATTGCGGCACGAAAAAAAAAGGACCATATCCACATCCTGCCTGCACATTTAAGGCGGGGATACACATGCCAGTAAATCGGAAAAGTAGCTGGTATGAAAGTAACTGGCATGTACGAGTAACTGGCATACTGCGGATACATTTGCAAGTAATACTGGCATGCGTACAGGGACCCTATTCGGAGATTTGAGATTTTCATCTCTTTTTTCGTCCTTGTTACTCTTGTTTGAAACGTCATAGGTGTGAAAGTGACCAAGATAAAATCTCATCTCATCTCACGCGTAGGAATAGCCCCACTGTGCCCTTGCATGCTAGTATTACCATCGCGTATACACAGGACAGTTCGTGAGAGTATTTCGTAATTCTTGCGCGTCAAACATGGATCACCGAAGAGAATTAAACAAAATTGTATTGTCACTAGCATGGGCGTACCCAGGGGGGGGCAGGGGAGGGCAGCTGCCCCCCCTTGAAAATCTCGCAGAACATGTATGAACTCCCCTAATTACTAATTAAATTGTAAACGAGTTATACTATAACTTTTAAATAAACCGCGCAGTAGACACTGACAAAATGCACGATGCAATAGGGAACTTGCATCAAAATTTTAATAACAAATTAGGTAAATGATTCACTTAAGAATATAGTAAAATGTACTACTGTGACAGGATTGTAAATTTTATTTATTTAACTACCTATAAAACAGGATCATTTGCGGGTGTTTGCCCTACACACTACACTACATACATCTACTGACTCATGTAGGTGTGTTGTGTAGTGTGTATGACAAAACAGCCGCGGACGATCCGACCTAAAAAATCTGACTTGCCCCCTCCTACGCCAGTAGCTGGGTACGCCCATGGTCACTAGCAATTGAATGTGCAACCAAAATAATAAGAGAAAATAAGAAAAAACGAAGACGGTTTTGGGTAAGAGATTGGATTAGTAGAAGGGAAGATTTTGGAGCAAGTAGTTGTCTCCTTAAAGAAATGCGTCCATTCCAAAGACATTCGTATTCTCTGTACAAATGAATGAACTGTATAGTTCTCTCATCTCCCCATCGTGCCATGTTGAATGCAAAAACCAACAAAAGAAAAACTTGACCTTCAAAATCATAACAAAAAACACGCGCCTGCGGCCACGAGTCGGCTACTGGCATGCCCGTAGCTGTCGCGTCTGTTCACACGTGCCAGGTAAGCAGCCCCCCGCGTCCCCTCCCTCAACGGGCATGCAAGAAAATCAAATGTTGTGCTAGCTACTTGCAACAAGCTAGCTTCCAGTTACAGGCATGCCAGTTAGCGAATACACATGTCTGTAACTGGCACTTGCAAGGAGCTGGTATGCTAGTGTGCAAGCTACGGGCATGTGTATCCCTAGCTTTAGAGCGCGAACAGATCGCGGCGCGGCAATGTTGAATTTTCTTTGGGTAGCGCGCTATTTGAAAATATTTGGAAAACAGCTTAATTAAGTTGTGTTATTTTATGAATCGCTCGTAGGCCACGAATTTAAGGCGCGCGTAACAACAATTCGTAACTTCACTAACGTGTCTACGTGAGTAACATTTACTCATGTATAACATATGTGTGAGTACGTTTATGAGCTTGACTATACTAACTATATTTCATTTTGCTAATTATTTTAGGGTTCTATAGTGTCTCTATCATTCAAAACAAGTTGTATAAATTAGTATGAAATGTCGCGGAAGGTATGTAGATCTACGCTCGCTCTTTTATTCGCATATTTGGCACTGAGCGATAAATAGTTTTGAATGACTGTTTTATTATTCATATATTTAGTCAAGCATTCTTGCTTATTTTCAAGGGAAATGAAATAATTTAAACACGCAAAGCTACGTTCAGGCATAAGAAAAGTTAACATAATATCATTGAACGATTTGATCGAAACGTCAAATACAAATACAAATATCTTTATTAGCCAACCATTTGCACAATACACAAGCACTGTGGACCCCACACTTGGAAAAACCAGTATCGTGGGCGTCCACTTGAACGACACATTAAATTAAAGGCAGACTAAATTATTTTTTGAGATATAATCTAAATGTTACACATGTTACATACAATGTTAAAAAACCAGATTGGGCAGACTGTATGAGTGACTATTTATTTATTTACAAACAGGGTGATTTTAAGTGTGTAAGCGTGTGTGTGTGTGTGTTTGTGTGTGTGTGAAGTGCGTTATGTTGGGTAGAGTAGTTAAGGAGAGAAAAGGAAAGGGGAATGGGAATTTGTAGGTAACAAATTAGTGGGACGCAAAACAATAGGTTACTTGTGGCTAAATAAGAGTTGTTCAGTTTTATCAGTTATCGTCGATGTTCTTATCTACATTAGCGGTCAACTCGTCGCCTTTCTCTGGAATTGACGTGGGCGATAATTCGCCCGATACATCGTCGAGTGACAAACTAACCGGTTACACTTGTCGCGATAACCTCAATTATTGCCGAGGGCCTCTAACGTAGCCGTAGCATTAGTGTGGCGAACATTTTACGATACTCAGTTGGGAAAATTGGGGGTAAATTGAATATGAATAATACCCAACAATATTTTTATGGAATAGGTTTTATTTAATAAAATAATAAGAGATTCATCTCTGTTACAATAGCTTAATTCGTAAGGCACTTTCTTAAAATAATACATATCATATTATTTGTAACATGATTTTCTGTATACTAAAATACATAAATGCTTTAATCTGATATAGAGATACATTTCCCTTTAGATTCCATTTGCAGAATCAGATAGCCTCTTTGAATAATAATGCTTAATATTGTTCGTACCCTGGGATTGGGAAAGACCGACTGAAGCTTTCGACTTCTTCCTTAAGATTGTGTATTTTAGTTTTGATGTCGGCGTTTTCTTCGACAACTTTGTTGAACTCTGTTAACTTGGAGCCGGATATCTTCACAACTTCTTGTGCTATTTGGAGCGCTCGGTCGATGCAGTCGACGACCTTGTCGAAGTCAGCTTCTTTGAGGCCTCGAGTGGTCAAAGCGGGCGTACCTGTAACAAGGTTCAAGAGTTTTTCAAAAACATATTATATCACATACGTATATCACGGCCACACATTGGTTATATTCACATCAATGTACTCGTAGGTCTTGAGGCCAAGACAACAACGTGTATATAAAAAAAAACGTGACTTTGGTAAAAATAGCTGTTATTAAAGGGGGTTCAAGTAATAAGGTTTAATATTGGTCATTTCAAAGCCAAGCCTGGACCCAAAGTTAAACCAATGTCGGCATCAAACACTTGACAGAATAAAGTCACCAAATGGCAAGAGTGCAAATAAAGTGGCTAGAACTGGACCATACTCCAAAACATGTGTAAACGTTATGAATAGACAAATAAATGATTAAACAATATAACAGAATAATTTATACCTATAATATAAATATTTTATAATCTATATAATAAATATATGTAATAAAAGTGAAAAACCAGAACGAGATAAAAACGTAAGACGGAGCGAGATGGCGCTCTACAAAACTTCCATAACACGTTTCTCCAAAAGGGCTACCTGTTTGTCGGGAATTTGCATGTAATTCGATTCCTTGACCTCGGGAATCGCGTAAAACTTAATAATTATGATTTTGAGTGTGTATTTTTTGTATAATAAGCAAAATAAAATCGCAAGTTCAAATTTCGCGCCAATAGAGATTATATTAGAGAGCCAATAGAATCGCCGGCTTGCTCGAGGTCGGGGTCGGGGTCGCGTTCAGAGGATAGGCTGTGTGTGCAACTCTGCCGTTCAAAACATAAGTGTAAAAATTATTAAATTACATTTAATTACATTGAATAAATTTAAACTGTATTACAACTGAAAAAATATATATTTTCAAGCAAAGTTATAGAACAACTTAGTCGTTTCGTAAGGCGAGTGAAACAACGGAGCCGTTAGAAAACAACGGAGAAACAGGTTTCTATCCTTTGCATAGAACGCACCCGTCTAGAACGTCTATGTCAGTGTTGCACATTATTGCTCTATCTGGCTCAAAATGGGCAAATGTTAAGCAAATCTACAAAAAAAGTAGCACCTTAGTGGATTTATTTAAGCCAGTGGCATGTCAATTATTTTGATAGTCACAATCAAAGTTATGTGACCGAAGTCATAGTCTAGCAAAGAGGTAAAATTTAAAGTAGAATAATCGGGATGCTGAAATATTAGTTTGAGAATATTAAAATACTTTTAGGAAAACAATAATTTCTTCTTGTACAGTTTTGTACGTGTTTGTTTCATCAAACAGTGTACTTTTGTCGCTAAACCGTAGGTATATTAATGAAGACAGCACTGCGTTTTCGAAAATATGATGTGGCAACACTTTTTAGAGAAACAAAAAACAATGTCGATGTTGGTTTTGAATTTTAATTTATTATGATATATTATGAGAATTATTATGTTACCAAAAAAATTAGGTACTGTAACGGTACCAGGCTTTTCGCAATTGAAATGGAAGATATCAACCAATTATTCAACTTACAGATAGATAATATTATAACCACATTATGTTTGCGTTTGTGTGCGTGATAAGGCAAATAAACACAACACACTTAGCGAATTTTGGCTTGCATATTGAGGTGTTATTTGAAAACCTAACTTCTCTATGTAGTTATTGTAAGCTACCGATAATTGTGAAATAAACAAAACATAACATAGCGTCACGTCTTTCCTTCGAAGGGGCTAGAAGAGGTGCAATACAATATCCACACTTCGCCGGACGACATTGAGTCTCAAATGTAAAAGGGGGCGAGCCTGTCGCCATACACCGGGCTCAATTTATGTAGAAGATGACATAGTTACAATACGCACATATGTTCACACACTGAACACATTGGTGCGTGTCATCGGCTGAGTTTGAACCCGCTCCCTCTGGCTTGAAAGGCGGACCTTCTCCAACTAAACTATCAATATATTTTAATTTATTCATTAAGTATACCTATTTTATAATTTATGTGTTCTTATTCGTTTCTTAGATGTATTTGTATCATTTTAATAGTAAAAATAATAAACACTTATGTTTACTTATTTGGTTTTGTTAAACATCTTATTATTTACATCACTATACTTTTTATAATATAGTAGGTAACTGTGTTGCTCAACCACTAAAACTACTGAATGGATTTACATAATAGGTAATTAATTGCTGTGCAATAGATTTCACGCGGGCAGAGCCGCGGGCAAACGCTAGTTAATTTTTAATTAATTATATAATAATTTTATAATTAATTATATAAATAATTTATATAATTTAAATATTATTATTATTAACATATAATTTATATAATATTTAGAGGGCGTGGGTTCGATTCCCACCTAGCGCAAACATTTATGTGATGAACATTTGTGTTTGTTCTATGTCTGGGTGTTAGTATCTATTTAAGTATGTTTTTAAAAGTATATTTGTACGTATATAAGTCTCTGGCCTCCATAGTACAAGCTTTGCTTAGTTTGGGGTCAGACGACCGTGTGTTCGAGTGTCCCGATTATTTATATTTATATATTCAATTATTGAAGTATTGTTTAGTAGGAATTCACCAGGCACAACTCGGTGCAATGTGATCACATACAGTTTAGAATTAGATAGTATTATAAGCTCATACTTTTTGTACAAAATTAAAAGACAAAAAAAAAATTAACCTGTAAATTAATGCTCTGTTATTAACAATTTTATCATCCAGTACAATTTAGTTTTATAACTGCATATTTTATACACTACGATAAGTTACAAAAGCACTCAATTAAAGTGTTTTTCTTTGATAAAGGTAATTAATGACAGTGAACCGAACCGAACCAGTTCAAACCAGTGAAGGTTGGCTAATTTGAAAAAGTCACGTAATAAGTTAGTAAATCTTCATATCTTATCGAAAACAGAAAACTAAATATTACCGGATTTTTTAATGTACAAAACCAGAAAATACTGGTTACAAAGTTTTATGGTATGAATTGTTTATCTTAGGTCATTTGTTACAAGTTTAACTACCTGCCTTGTTAAACCCAAATATCTCCACCTCTAAGTAAATAATAATTATAAATAATAGCACAAATTTAGCACAGAAAAATACTTATTTTGTACCCTAATTCGGGTTAGCCACTGTTTGGCGAGTAATCTACATCTACACTAATATTATAAAGAGAAAAGATTTGTATTTTTGCAACGAATAAACTCAAAAACCGGTCAGATTTCAAAAATGCTTTCACCATAAGAAAGTTACATTATCCCTGAATAACGTACAATGGAATGCGGGCAAAAGAGCTAGACTACTATAAGATAATAAGTCCTAGCTTTCGCTACTTTTAAAAAAATATTTGGCTCTTCTTAACTAGTCCTTACTCAATTTAAAAAAATTAAATAATTACCAACTACCCGTCATCCGAATTGGATTTTGTAAAAACTAGGACTAATATTAGGATTAGTCCCAGGAACGTCCCACTGTAAGTATTTCCTATCAAATATTTTTTTCTTTCATAAATAACGGAGTTATGTTTTAATAAACATTAAAAAAAAATGAAAAATCTTTTGAGGGTAGGTAGTAAATTTATCTTACCCAATCGAATCCCACTGGGCGAGAGCGCGCTCTTGTCTCCGGGCACAGTGTTCTTGTTGCACGCGATGCTGCACAATTCCAAGATTCGTTCTCCCGGAGCACCCGTAAGTCCTTTGCTACGGAGGTCGACCAGCAGAAGGTGGACTTCAGTGGAGCCGGTCGCGATGGCGTAGCCGCGCGATTTTAGACCCTCGCACAAGCGCTGAGCGTTCTTTATCACCTGGGGGAAGAGTTGTAATTATAAGTAAGTGCAATAACAGTGGCGGGCTAACGGAGAAGAGAGAAACATCACTTTTTTTAATAACTATTTTTAATTATGGGATAATATGATGCTTGCAATTTTTGCCTGTGAATTCCCATTCCATAGATAAGATAAGTACCCGGTGTTAGATAAAATATTATTATAAGCGCATAACCGTTCGTATAAAGACTTGCCCACCAATGACAAGGCAGTACCGCAATTTCGACTTTGAGCAGAAGTGGTTCTTACTCTTCAGCTCGTAATAACCTTGGTTAGTAAGAACTGTGTACCTAAATTGGTAGTCCTTGAACTCCTGCGTGGTAGCCTGCTGCATGCTGGTGGCGATGGCTTGGTTGATCTTACTCTCCAGCTCGTAAGAACTGTGTACCTGTATCTGGTAGTCCTTGAACTCTTTCGTGGTAGCCTGCTGCATGCTGGTGGCGATGGCTTGGTTGATCTTACTCTTCAGCTCGTAAGAACCTTGGGTAGTAAGAACTGTGTACCTGTATCTGGTAGTATTTGAACTCCTGCGTGGTAGCCTGCTGCATGCTGGTGGCGATGGCTTGGTTGATCTTACTCTCCAGCTCGTAAGAACCTTGGGTAGTAAGAACTGTGTACCTGTATCTGGTAGTCTTTGAACTCCTGCGTGGTAGCCTGCTGCATGCTGGTGGCGATGGCTTGGTTGATCTTACTCTCCAGCTCGTAAGAACCTTGGGTAGTAAGAACTGTGTACCTGTATCTGGTAGTCTTTGAACTCCTGCGTGGTAGCCTGCTGCATGCTGGTGGCGATGGCCGCGATGGCGTGGTTGTGCGGCCCGCCCTGCAGCCCGGGGAACACGGCCTGGTTGATCTTACTCTCCAGATCGTATAGAACCTTGACGAGAAAGGGGAATTTCAAGTGAGTACAGAAACTTCGATATTTTTTTGTGGATTTATCTTGCAATCAGCCGTTGAGACTGTAAGCAGATGAGGTGTGGTACTTTGACAAATTAAAAGGGTATTTTTTTTTGAATCCGCCAACCATATCTTAAATCACTGAATCAGTTACTCTTTAGACAATTTTTTTTAATAAAACCGTATTATATCCGTTTGTTTGGGAATTATGATGCCACATAATACAGAAAGATAGACGTTAAAATTATAAGGACGCTCTTTTTAAGGCGAGGGTTAAAATTGTTAAAAGTAGCGGTAAAAATAAACAAAGGCAAGGCCTGCAGGTTGCTAACTTTACAAGATATTTTATATTAGACGCCCCCGCTGAATCCAATATCTACTGGAAACACCTAGTCGAGAGCTAAGCTACGACTGGAAACTTACTTTTGTTAGCTAGGCGAAAGTTTGTGAGTGCGTTTGATCGTTACTTCTTCAAGCTCAAACAGATGGACGGATTTACTGAAATTTGGTATGGAGGTAGCTTATACATATCGTCACGCCTTTCCCTCGAAGAGGCTAGCAGAGGTGTAATTGCCACCCACACTTTGCCGGACGGTATTCAGTCCCAAAAGTGCGAGCCTATCGCCATACACCGCTACCCAGTTTTGTAGTAGATGGCATAACTTATACCCGAGAAAAACACATAGGGTACTTTTTAACCGCGGGTAACACCGCAGAGCGCGGCTAGTGGTTAGTAGTGGCGGACCGCTAGAGTGTGGAATACTCTGCCAGATTGTATGTTCCCTGACACTTATAATCTGGGTGTCTTCAAGTCTCGAGTGAATCGGTTCCTTCTAGGCAAGCGTGCTCCATCGTAGGGCGCATCACTGCTTATCAGGCGTGTTGGCGGCCAAACGTAAGCCTATTAAACAATTTAAAAAAATAGTTTCTACCTTGGTCCCGTTGGCTTTGACCGAGCGTACTCCCTTGCGGTAGAAGATGACGCCGGCGCGCGGCCCGCGGAGCGTCTTATGCGTCGTCGTCGTCACTATGTCGCAGTATTCAAACGGACTCGGGATCACTCCTACAACATGGAAAAAATGTTATAGACATTGACTTATTGTTCATCATCGAATTATATGTACTACGTACTAGATTTCGTCATCCGAACACAAACTTTCATCCACTCCAGTGCACTGAAATCCTTGCACTTTGCATTAGTGTGGTGCCGACATGCATGCAGTGTGGTTGTTTACGGAGCGGCACTAATTTACTGGAATCAAAGTGTGAATTTGGTCGGACGTAAATTAGAAATTCAGTATTCAACGCTGCAGCAAACCTCCGGTCAGCCTACGGTGGTCAGGCCCCTACTTCATTATGTTGCGTAACGTTTTTTTTTTGGATCAACTACTATAGTACGTAGTAAAATAATCTTTGTTGTTATTTATTATCATAACAAGCTCTCGACGACGAAATACGAAAGGGTGAGTTGTAAGATTGATGTAGCTTCAACGGATCCGGTCGACGGTCAGATTATAATGTTTAAATTAGATTTTTTTTTTTTTTTTTTTTTTTTCAACTTTAATTTTGACATTTAATTTGTAGTATAGATTCATAGCCTTGACAATATAATTATATATTTTTGCACCCTGCAAGTACAAGGATATGTATTTATTTGTGTCAATTTCATAAATTAACATCAGTCATAATTTTACATTCAAGAACTTAAATAGAAACAGTTCATTTATAAATTCGTCATTTTTTCGACATTTTTTATTTATTATTTGGATTAGATTTATTATTAGGTGGTTTTAAATTAAAATCCAGTTTTATCGGGATGGTTCTTAGCTCTATTTAGTGAACATCTCTCCAGTTTACAAGTTACGAACATGAGCAATTTTATTGTGTTTGTTTACTCCGTAATTCTGCATTGGCAGTTTCTTGAGGTCACTGTGAGCATAAGCTTCGCGAAAGAGGTTTCACCAATCTTGTAAAGTAACATTTACTATGAGATAGCGGGTACATTCGCGGAGATCTAAGTAGCGGAATCTAGTACATTATAATCCCGGTCGCACTATATTTTTTCGTTGAGGACGTACCAGCAGCGACCAGTCCCGATACGTGCGCCATGTCAGCCATCAAGTAGGCTCCGTTTTCGTCCGCGATCTGTCTGAACCGCTTGTAGTCAAGACAGCGCGAGTAACAGCTCATGCCGGCTATTATCAGCTTCGGTTTGAAGATCTTCGCTGTCTCCGCCAACTTGTCGTAGTCTATCAGACCGGTTACTGGGTTCACCTGGGGAAATAATAAATATAAATTTATATTTTTTTATTGCATAATACTAAATTTAAAAAAAAAGACAAATTGCAAACAACAATTTTTAGTTTGGCAATTGGAATATTCTCAGCGATGTACTAACTGAAGCTGTAAGAGCTGGTTTTTAGAATATCCTAATGCTCGAACTGAGATGTTAGTCGAGTATAATCAGTAAGTACGGACTTATTTACAAACACAAAAAAAAAACTGACTGATGTGTTACTCGTGGCTAAAAAGTAGCCTGTGCTGTTCTAGACTATATATAACCTATCTCTCTGCCAAACTTTATCCAGATCCGTTCAGCCGTTTTGGCGTGATTGAGTAACAAACATCCCCATACATCCATCTAAACTTTCGCATTTATAATATTAGTGTAATAAATACGAAAGTGAGTTTGTTACGCTTTCATGGCTAAGTACTCAACCGGTCGTCATGTAATTTTGCAAACACGTTGTAGGGGGTACAGAAAAGGACATTTACTTTTTAGACGCGAGTCTCAGATAGTTATTACATACTTTTGTCCAAAGAAAAATTAAGTACTAAACGTTTTTAAGGTGGTGTAGTCAATGGTCAGATAGACCCAACCCAATGGGCTAACCAAAGTACCTGATCAAAATTAGTAAAGTTGTACATCATGAAAAAAACAGGAAAACATCACGAATACAAAATAATCCATCTATTAAACTTTAGAAAAAAAGTACGTAAGTAAACAAAGTCTAGTATGACTTTCTCTTTATCAATATCCAGTTTCGTCTGATATCCTCATTACATAGAAAGTAGTATTTTCTATATAATTACTAGTATCGCCTTGTTTGTGGTAACTAACGAAACAATGCTAAGTGCTGGCGGTTTTTCAACATCCAGCTGCTTTGTTATAACAAACCATAGGAATTTAATACCTTACACACTGACTTCTGAACTGGATACCGACTTCCTTTACTAACAATAATGTTTCTAAAACAAAGTTATCAAGAGTAAGCATATCTGTATTAATGACTTATATCTTGATAGGTGTTGCTATTACAGTTCAATGGAAGTAGCCTTGAGCTGATTTTTGATCGGAGCAATTTATTAAATTACAACGAGCTCATTCGACCATAGACGTAGAGATCAGTGTTTATTAACCAGCTTCGCCTTGCGGCTTAAAGTAGTTTTCCCGTATTTTTTTGGGGTTGAAACAACGGTGAAAGTATCTTCTGCTATTTTTCATTATGACACGAATACTATTTATCCAAAAAGTTCCATCAAAATTAGTATAGTAGGGAAGATATGTAATGTCTTTGCATGGTTTACACATACAGTACTTTGGCATAGTCTATGCCAAATAGCACTTTGGCATAGTCTATGCCAAAGTCGAATAAAGTTTTGTTGAAGTTATAGTTATTGCGCTAGGTACATTAATTAAACTCCGGTCACTTAATAGTCATTGGTCTCAAAGCCTTGTTTATCACTTGCGAGTGGAATAAATAGCTTATCGGGAGGTCAGAGGCGAACACTGAGCAAACGACAGTGAAAATATTTACTCAACTTACGTCAAACGGGCGTGTCGGATCACTCATGGAATGCTTGGTGATTAACTGATTCTAACAAACAAGTCTCAGTTTCAACAAAAGAGACTCGCAAATCCAACTGATTAATAGCGTTGGTTATGCTAAGATTTATTTTGTGGACTGGGCAGGAATATTGCTAAAGGGCAAGGGTGTCTTCAGTCACTAACAAACCATACGGGACACCGGTTTTTCGTCTCGAAATAAGAAGGGCTGCATACAAGAACTATCTCGGCGATTGTTGCTAAGTGTTGAGGGTCTTAAAGTCAACAGAAACTGATTACTAAATAAAACAGTTTAACAAATATTCAGCATTTTGCCTGTTCATAGCAACTAGTCTGTACTCTGTACCCTTAATTTATTAACTATCAGTTTTGTCATGATGGTTCCGTTTTGTTTCCGACGCTGCGCGACCATGAACCTTATTGCGTGGAGAGATGATTTGCGGTCGCGCAACATCGGAAACAAAATAAACCATCATGGATATAAGATTAATGGTACAGGAATAATTGTCCTCAAAATCCCAATAAGCCAGTGTAAATTTACCTTATAAGGCATGCTTTCGAAGAAGATAGATGTAGCTGAGATCTTCTTAGTGGCTGTGAAGAAACCGTGAGTCAAGTGACCACCATCAGGGAGGTCCAGGCCCATGATTCTACCGTGGGGCTCCACTATCCCGGTGTATACGGCGAAGTTGGCCGGAGAACCTGATAAATAAAATAATAAATTTAATTAATTTGCTGTTTTTGACCTCAAATATATGAGAAACGTGTTCAGGAGGATTTGTTTGTATTAAAGTCTTTTATCGATTTATCAAGGTTTAAGAAATGACTGAGATTTTGCAATTTTTTCAAAATGGCATATCTAGTAAGTAGGTATGTTGCACCTCGTTGTAGTTGTAATGTTGGATCTTCTTTAATTTTATTAAATAATCATGTACCCAACCCGCTATGAATTTATTTTTATGTATTTGGGACCATTTTCCCACCCAGAGATTGAGACATTGGGAACAAAAAGGTTTTGTTCAACAATTTTAGCTTATTTTATTGGCATTCTTCTGTTTCTTCAAAATCTAATAATGAAATGCATATAACAGGGTTGTACAATGGTGCAAAGCAATGTATGCCTTATCAACTTATCATACATTGTGAGAATAGTTTGTATGTGCATATTTTATGTTGCACAAAGATTTTATGGCAATAGTTTTACTATGCCTTTTCTTTCTATCAGATAAGGCTAAAAATAAACAATAGGTTTAACGGTTTTTATCAAAAGTTTTTTGCTACCTAAGTACTGGTTTACAATCATCCTTCGCAGTGATAAATAACAAATTAATAACTATGGCCTACTCCCAAACAACCACCATCAAAACAGCCACCAGTGGTGGTCTTAGGATAGAGTTTTGATTTTTGTCCTGACTGCAGCCAGTGGGGCTTGTTGGGTCAAAAATTAATTTTTTTTTAGCGTTTTGTCATTATAATGTAATTTTTTTTACAGTGTAAAAAAAATTCTAAAATTGGTTTTCCATGTTAGAGTTCTATCGGTTTGACTGTAGTTTTCGCCAGTGGTGGCGGTTTTGGTGGTGTTCGTTGGGAGCAAGCCATTAGTATGCAAGTAGGCATTGCTTCTTTATGGATAAATGAATACACTACACACAATTAGATCCATAAGTATTATAATAAGACATCTTCTGCATATTTAGCGAAGCCCAAGGTGGACTGGTGGTAGTGGTGGTTTGTTTTTAACACACAAAAAAGATAAGTGGATGTCATGCTAGGATATAAATATGATAGCAGAAGACGGCTTCCTCTAATGATTAAATTGCTACCTATTTTACATTCTCTAAAATTCTGAATAAATGAACAGCTTCATTTACATGTAATGATTGGGTGTTTTTAGTCCGTAAGTTGCATTTTAACCCTTAATTTGCCCAGACCACTTTTTTGTGAATTTTGGTGAATACTATCGATTTTAGGGCTTTAAGCTTATAAAGAAACCCGTAAAAAATATTTAAAAAAATCTGTTATCAGTCAGTTTCGTGATAAAGGGCGGGAAGTATGCTGGACTTTTCTAAATATCCAGAAAAAAATAGTTTTGTTGCGCGTACATTATACTGGACATTTTCTAAAGGTGTAGAAAAATCGTTTTTGGGGATATATGGCGTAAATATATTATTAATAAAGAGTTATATAATATCTATCGATCTATCTATGAGTTAAAACATATTACGCAAATTATAAATTCTTTATTATAAAATCAAGCACACATAATTATATAGATTAGATCTATATTATGGCATAAATCAACAGTACAGAAATCTTTATTCTAATTAAAAAAAAACCCGTATTATTCAGTCTTAAAAAAGAAGGCACGACGATAAATCTTTTTTCTGTGTCAGACGTTACTCGCTGCTCGTTACGAAGTTACTCGCTTATTTGTTTATGAAACTGGGCAAAACAATTTCTTTTGCGCACAAAACATAGTCTTTGGTTGCACTTTGTGCAAAAAACTTCCGTCTTATTTATTTTGCAATGTTTGCAGCGTCCGTAAGTGGTGAAGTCTTGCCAGTGGCCTACACTGTCATATCGCACAGCCAACGTCGGGCGGGGTTTCGATCGCGCCTTAGTCTTTTTTTCAGGATCGTCTTGTGGAAAAGGCCCATTTCTCGAGCCTAAAATCAGTTCTTGGGCAAGTTCGTTTCGAAATTTCTTCAGGGCAATATTTTTTTTAGCTCTGCGAGTACAGTTCCTGCGGTACAGCAGCCAGGCGTTGTTAACGCATATATCCAGCATTTGGGCAAATATAGCGGTATACCACCGTCTACTTTTATACTTCGTCCTATACAGAGCCACCATCATGTCACAAAGGTCAACGCCGCCCATGTGAGCGTTATATTGTTTTACTAGTTGTGGGCAGCTTACGTCAACTTTCTTTCGTTCTTCTCTGCTGTATCGCTTGATCTTCTCAACAGGATAAGCATCTTGATACGAGCTTACTAGGGTCACGACTTTGTTGTCAAACCATTTTACTATAGCCAGCTTGTTTTTGTTGTCAACCATCTGACAGAAAGTACCTCTTCCCTTTTTCTTCATTTCTTTATCACTCATCAATAGCTTATCACAACCTCGGAGTCGATTTTGTCGTATAGTGCCCAGACTAAAGAGTCCATAATTTTCTCTCAAATGTCTTACGAGATCGAGAGTAGAGAAGTAGTTGTCGAAGTATACGACGGATGCAGGCGTCTGGATGGTTTTACAAAGAGCTACAACTACTTTGGCTCCCAAGGTTAACTTCTCTTCTTCTTCTGTAAAATTTACGTATCTGAACGTATCTTCCCCTGCGTATATGATGAAATCATATACAATCCCAGACATTCCAGCCCGCACAAAGTTTTTAAATCCCCATTTGTCGGGTTTCATGGGATTGTACTGTTTGCGATTTCCAGCTTTATTTCCTTTGTAGGGAACTGTCATTTCATCAACGCTATATCTCGTCTCTTCCTCAGTGGCCAAGCAATTCAATCTGACTTTTTCAACTAACGGTCGCACTTTGTAAAACCTGTCAGAGTCGCAGTTAGCATTATCAACAAAATGCAGATATCTGCGAATTTGTTGAAATCGCTCTAAGCCCATTGTCTCAGAAATGTTTGGAAATCTGTAGTCCGGTGACCAATAATCTAAATAAGATGGCATCTTGACAATACCCATCATGAGGAGAATCGCGATGAAATCTTTTAGTTCGCTTTCTGTGATGTTGATGGATTTTCCTGTGTTCTGAACGGAGTATAAATTTGTGTTTAGAACTATGTCCACCAAGATATCGTCAGAGAAATATTTTTTGAAGTAGTCTGATGGAGAATCTTCATTTATTCTGAACACAAATTCATCTGCTTCTTCTATCATAGCTTTGTGCTTGAAGACTTGCCTTTTCCATGTGTACTGAATAGGAACAATTTTCTTGCGCTTTTTTCTCTGTAAGGTAACTTTTGCGATTACCTTTCTTTTCGCTCTTGTGATTGGCGTTGTAGACACATTTTGTATAGCGGGTGAAGCAGGTGCAGTTGAAGGCACGCCAGGTGAAGCAGCAGCAGTGGCGAAAAGTGAATTTTGACAGGCAGGAGACGGCAGCGATGGTATGGAGGATAAGCTGGGAATATTCTCGTATACGACCTGATTCGTAGTTGGAAAAACTTTCCTTATTATTGGGGTGAGTGGAGCTTCATTATCACTGTTTTCTATAAAATCTGGGCTGTCTCTTGAATTTTCATTGAGTAAATCAAGTCTCTCTAGTGATGAATCAAGAGATGGAGCTTCTGAAGAAGACCTATACTGGACGTTTTCCTCTTCGTCTGATTCGGTGATACCGTCATCTGATAAAGCGTCTCTTATTGGAACTAGTCCAACAAGTTTTCTTCCTCTTGAAAACTTGTGGAAGTTCTGAAACCAAATAACCAGTAGATGAATAGTTAGGTATGGTGACCGGCAAATAACTTGAGCCAAAGTCGACGACGAGGGGGTAAGTTCGCGCATGTCAGATACTAGCGGGTCGTGTGCTCAACGCGAGGAACAGCGAATCGGCCAATCGCGTGGCCGATTCCCCCGCGCTCCTTTCTTTCCACCAAAGATACCTTAAAATCGTCTACTGCGCATCCAAAGTCATGGCTCAAGTCGTTTGCCGGTTACTATAATTACTTATATTTTTTTAATTAAAAACCAACATTAAAAAAAACACCTTTTATACATCTGTTATAAGCATTATTTTTACTATAATAAGAAAAAAAATGTTTTGTTCGTAAAAACTGTTATTTTATTTTTTATTCTTGTTGTTTACGTACCGAGAAGATGTCTAGTATACTGTACGACATTAACGACGTCACATTACTGCACATTTAGAAACGGGAAGAATACTGTACGTCGGCATTTGCACAAGTACCTAACAAAAACTAATCAGTTTATTGACCCAAAAATTATATGCATCGTTTCTAAAATTCAATGACATGAGCATATCAATTTATCAAATACTTGTCTCTAACAAAAATAATAAGAAAAAAATACTTACCGAGAGCCCGCGCGACACGTCCTCCCTCCTCTTCATGTTGACGGACACTGACGATAAATGCGCGCGCGCATGATCTTGGCGATTTTTGTCAAAAATATGAAATATGTGCTAAACGCACCCAAACCAATAATATTGGTGACAAATGTCATGTACTTAGCTCAACATTTTTGAAAATTCACGTTCAGCATTCTTCCCAAATCTAAATTAAGGGTTAAGTGAATAAAAAAAAAAAAAATTTTTGTTTAGGATAGTTTTTCAACTACTTCTGCTGAACCAATTCTTATGAAACTTTGCACATACATACATTTAGTTCCTGTGGCAATACAACATTACAAGATTAAAGCCAAATGATGAAAAGTTTTGTAAGCGATATTTGTATTTAGTGAGATGACCTTAAAGGGCCTTTAAGGACTTTGCTCAGCAGTGGGACACTTTGTGCTAAAAATAAATAGTAAATACGATGACACATACCAGAGTAAGGTTGTACATTTACACCCCATTCCTCAGCGTCCAGTCTGTATGCTTTTAGTGAGCGCTTTTGAGCCAATATTTCAATTTCATCTATGTATTCATTGCCGCCATAGTATCTGTAACCAAACATTGAATTAACACATATGTTATTTTATCAGTACTTTTTCTAATACTGATAAAATAAAATAAATAACTTATTAGAAGAAATATACAACTTATTAAGATATTGCATTTTAGTTAGGTGTGTTCAAAATACATAGTATAGCATTTGACATTGTTTTGGCTTATAAAAATATGACATTTTATAGATGCATTATTTTTTTGTTAGTGCTTATAACCATGTTGATGTACGACATATTATTACAAGTTAAAAATAATTTGATATTTTTTTAAGCAGTAGTTAGTAAATTTATTGTACAGATTCTAAACAAACCTTTGGTGTGGCATTCCCTCAGAATACTTGTTGTGCAAGCAGGTACTCAAGCATTGCAGAACGGCCATGGATGTGAAGTTTTCAGAAGCAATCATTTCAAGACCTGCCTGCTGTCGGTTCTTTTCCTTCTTGATAATATCAAACAGTTCAGGGTCTGTGTCCCACAGGTTACCATTCAACAGTTGGTTGCTCATGATTGCGGTTTTATTGAATTGTCTAACTTGGAATGTCTGAAATTTTATTAAAATTTATTCTACACTTCAAGTTAATGTATTAACCTTTACACGTTCGAACAATAACTGAACTAAACTACATTACTGGTTTCTATAAAATCAGAATACTGACCTCAGACTGATAACAAGATAATGCAATCATAAACAAAAGTTGATGGCTGTAATTGCTCTTTTTATTGCATCAATTATTGGGTGTTTTATCTCACCTAGAGTAGGTACCAAAATGTTTAATAAAACATCCAGGGAAGAAAAATTTCATTCATTATAAGAGTTGCTTGCCTAATAACCCTAAGAAAATCAAAATTATTGGAAACAGTCATTCATAACATAAAAGTTTAGTTTGGATAAATACTTAACCTTACTGTGTGGATTTTAACATTCTAATAAACTTACCAGTATATTTGATGTAGTTTACATAGAACGATACACTAATCACAACGTTTCCAAACGCATGGAACCAACCAAGATAGGACCTTATAATGTAACCAACAAAAAAATAATTAATATCAGGGGTATCTACAATTACCTTACAGTCGATTTTGGTCTGCACCGAAAACAGCTGTTTGCTACAAGATTGTGATGCAATTCCACTTATTCTTCGCGTCAAGGCAAAATAACAAGTGTTTGTTAAGTTACTACGCATTTTGATGAACTTTATTGGGGATTTTTAATCCAACAAACAATTTATGATGAAGTTTTCTTTTACACAAATAGAGTCATTATAACTTCATTGATAACCCATTGTGAACTCTATTCGACTTGACCGGCTTGATTGACGTTTCAATTTCAAGATCAAACAGCGCGGGAACGAACGAACGAACCAACCAAGACCAACACCAACACCGTAACTGTTGTAATTTTTAAATAAAAGTGGCTCATGTAGTCTTACTTATTTTGCCTTTACTACCCAATTAGGTAAATGACTCGTCTTTTATACGATGCGATAGGTCGTACGTTATAGAGAAAACTTAATAAGTACATTAACACTAGTCTTGCGCATAGTAGCTCGCGACGGAGATCGCTCAGTTTAGGTCACCGCTCCTAAACGAACTAGTTCGCTCTTCTAGTTCGTCAGCTCCCAGCTCGAATCAGAGGCAGGCAGATCATTCGCTAGTCCTGATACTGCTCTTGCACGGGCACGCGAAATGATTACGGATTGCTGTACTTACCTACAATTTTTTTACACTATAAATAAACTTTATGATTTATGACCGCGCGCGCGCTCTCGCCTTGATAAAGACCGACCAATGCGGTTGAAACTATAGTCGGAATAATCGACTAAATCGTACGTGAGTAATTCCAAAATGTGTGAAAACCACGTCAGTTTCCATAAATAAATAAACAAACAACAGCAAAAACCACTGAATTAAAAAAAGTATATCATTATTGTAATAATACCTAGGCTTTATGGTGCAATAAGTAGTACGATTTTATTTAAACTAAGTTTTGAAAGTAATCAACAGTTGAGCAATGACTTTCGGTCGTTTGGCGCCACCCATTCGGTCACGAACTAACGAACTATGGAGCGGGAATTGAAGGAGCTAGTTCGCGTAGTTCATCTGTGGGAGCGCTCTTACGACCTAGTTCGTTCGCGAACTACACAAGACTAATTAACACTTTTTGATTCAAGTTGACTTTATTCTTTTATTATTTTATCTCTAATATTAATCTATAATAGAATAGCAAATAGCGGGAGCTTTGGCGGGAAACCGAAAAGGCGGATTCGTGATTTTGTATTAGTTTCTAGAAACTTGTGATTCTTCGAGTCTAAAAGTGTAATAATGGTAGATTATTCATTTTTATCGGTTCTTTAACGTACATGAGTGTGAGCAAATGGTACAAACATTACGAAACATTACACTTTTTGTGTGCCCTACAAAACTCCACATAAAGATTTAGTAAAGTATCCACCATTTCACTGAAATGGGGATAAGGGAGTGCAAATTCCAAGGTGAATTTAATCCACAAAAATTCTATCTCATCCACCCAGGTGATATCACCCAGGTGCACAAGGTGGAATAAATTAGCGACGCTGTTACTTGATTAGCATTACAACTAAAAGTGCCTACCTATTCACGATGCAATTTCGTATCCAATTTGTTGATTCAACTTGGGTTAATTTGACAAATTGCATGCTGAGGAGGCAAGTTGACGCCTACCTTCGACAAGTTGAATGTTGAGTCAACCGTCATAGCAATCGCTGGGTTGAATCAATCGACAAATTAAACGCGCCATAAAAGGTGAGTTTAGCAAATGATTCAATTTGACCTTAATTCAAAATCGACTTCAAATTGAATCAACAGATTGAATACCAAATTGCATCGTGAGTAGGCACTTCTAGAAATAAGTAAGTACACAAGTAATTTACTTGATCCTGGTAAACGCAAAAGACGTGCGGCGTAAAATTTCTCAAATGCTGTCTGTAAAAATAAAATTTAACCTCGCACTAAGTGTCGGATCAATTTTTTTTTTCATTTTAATGTCTATGGTCAAGGTCATTTACTGAGCATAAAATCAAAAAACGCTGACAGAACCAGGGGGGCTATTCCTGCGCGTGAGATGAGATGAGATTTTATCTTGGTCACTCTCACACCTACAACGAAAATCTCAAATCTCCGAATAGGGCCCCAGTGGCCCTATTCGGAGATTGAAGATTTTCATCTCACTTTTTTTCGTCCTTGTTGCTCTCGTTTGAAACGTCATAGGTGTGAGAGTGACCAAGATAAAATCTCATCTCATTTCACGCGCAGGAATAGCCCCCCAGGGACCCTATTCGGAGATTTGAGATTCTCATCTCACCATTTTGCGTCCTTGTTGCTCTAGTTTGAAACGTCATAGGTGTGAGAGTGACCAAGATAAAATCTCATCTCATCTCACGCGCAGGAATAGCCCCCCAAATGGAGCTTCAAGCGCCATCTGGATCTGTCTGGATCTGGAAACTATGCTCTTCGGGGCAAAAGTTGTTAGGACCATTAATGAAGAGAATTAAAATTTTGCATTTTTCAAATCTTGTAAACTTTTTTGTAAAAACCAATGTAATGTAATGTGGATATATGTAATGTGGACCATAAATCGTAAACGATAAGTTCGTTTACGATTTATGGTCCATTTCTGAACCGGTTTTTTTCTCTCAATAAGAGTTATCGGCCGAGATTGAAAAACCGGTTCATTAAATAGGCCTTATATCATGAACGGTAAGTTTTACAAAAAAGTTAACAGGCAATAAAAGATGCAACAATTGTTTTGTCTACAATAATAGAAAATAGTTTATGCGCTAAAGTGCTTAATTATGTAGTTTTTAAGATATTTGCCAAGAACTTTTTTTAAGATGGCGCTTGAAGTTCCACCTGGATCTGTCAGCATTTTGTGATTTTCTGCTCAGTTAGTGGCCCTAAACCTTAACTAATTAAAATTCGGTTCGGAAAGTGAGTGCGAGGTTGAACAAAAAAAAAACGTCTATTTTTTTTGGTCTAAATGTTGCCCCTATAACAGGTATGGTTTCGATCCATTGCCATACGCGACGGTGATCGCTTTCCATTGTTTGTTTGCCACTTTGGGCTCAGATCAACTAGAATATGATCTGAGTACTTTGGGTTTATAAAACCCGTTTGATATAATTTTCGAGATAAGTAATTATTTATTGAGCAAAGCAATACATGTGTATGCAGTGCTATTCGATAAATAGTAGGCGTTTCAATTTGTAATGAACTTATTACAGTGAAAAAAAACTTACAGGCACTTCTCGTGACTTGTCTTATCGGATAAGTACGTACATAAATAACTTTAACAAGTAACATTAATATAAGAAAAATAAAAAACCCGACTGCAGAATGTTGTACCTTATGTCACTTCTGTTAAATAATGCTATTGGGAATATTATTTATTTATAAAATGGTATCCCCAATATTATAGGTCTGTGGTGTACTCTGTGTGTTTTTGCTCTGTCACACTGTATATCTCTCTCACTCTCTCGTTTTTCATGGCCTCCCGCGTCAAGTGTCTGTGCAACTTAATAATTATTAAAATCGTTTTGCATCTATGTTTATTGTAATACAAAGTGTACTAAAAGGTTTCGTTGAACACAATACATCCATAAAATATGATATTGAATCTTATTTCATCTACGATCTGTTTCCTCACATCAACACCGATTTCCACTGCACGTGCGGCGTGCTAGCCGCTGCCGCTGCTATAAATAAACAACAGGTTTTGGCCCCAGGAACTGTGTGAGGAACAGAACAGAGAAAACGAAGACTTGTTTGATGAGACTGTTGGGGACAACGCGGTCGCTTCGCCGCTACTGCTCCGTTTGGCTGATAGCGTGTTGGTTAACGCTATTGTGTGCCGGCGTGTTTACAAAGTCAACGCGTTACGTTTGCATAACCTATGATTTATTGCCGACGAGCGTAGGCGGTGGATTCTTCAAGAATTGCGACGAGATGGCGACGGGATCAAATGCGGTTCGTACATCCGGTGGCAGCCGTACACCTGAGATATCTCCTGGAAGTGGTGCAAGTGAACAAAGTGGACGACAATTTTATGCTTTTGAAAAGCTAGATGGCGTGAGTAATTTTCATATTTGGAAATTTAACATGAAAATGGCCCTTATAATTGACGATTTATGGTCGTGCGTCGAATCTGTCGATCCCAATTCAGTTGATATAAATAAAGATTTGCGTGCACTAGCGCGAATTTGTCTGTCTGTAAAGCCGACTTGTATCCAATATGTGCGTAATGCTAAGACAGCACAAGAGGCGTGGACCAGACTTAGCTCGACTTTTGAGGACAGAGGTTTCTGTCGGCGAGTGACGCTTCTGAGAAAGTTACACCGTGCATGTTACACCGACTTCAACAACATGGAGATGTTTATAGAACATATAATGACCCTGGTCCAGCAGCTCACAGATATAGGACGTATAATGGAAGATGCAGAAGTTGCTGAGCTGATACTGAGTGGTCTACCCCAGGACTATGATGTGGTGGTTTCTAGCCTGGAAGCAGTTGCGACATCTGGAAATGTCAGCAGTGAACAAGTTAGAATGCGTCTTTTGCAGGAGGAGCATCGTAGAAAACGAGACCTTAGTGGTGAACTCGCTCTCCTGACGAAACAAAATACCAACAGGAAGATAACTTGTCACTTTTGCTCAAAAGCTGGTCATATCAAAGCAAAATGCTTCAGATTTAAAAAGCATTTAGAAAATAAGAAAAATGAGACAGCTTTGCTGGCAGGAGCAACTGGCGGAACTTTTAAGGCCTCAGACTGGCTCCTTGACAGCGGTGCGAGTACACATATGTGTAACAGTGCTCAGTGGTTTATTAATTTAAAGAAATGTGTTAAGACAGTTTGCGTTGCTGATGGAAATTCCATGAAGTGTCTAGGTGTTGGCGATGTAAACATTCCTTTAGGAAATAGGTCACAGACTGTAACAGATGTTTTATTAATACCAAGCCTCTCAACTAATTTAATAAGTGTTAGTAAATTAAGTGAGAAGGGTTTATCTGTTAATTTTTCTCGAAATAAGTGTCATGTTTCGAAGGGTGATTCTGTGATTGTTACTGCCACTAGACATGGGGGGATTTATATATTGGACGATGTGTGTGTTTTTCTGACTGATTCGCAGGTGCAGTCAGATGTTGCCATGAATGTTGACATGGAAGCTGTGTCACAGCCACAAAGTTCGCTCGACACTGAAGCTCCCATTTGTGCATCGGAGGAATTGTGGCATAGGCGGCTGGGACATTTGAGTTATAAAGGGGTAAGTGTTCTCCGTAAGCTTGTTAAGGGTTTGGATCACTTTACTCAGCATGAGGCAACCATTCCAAAATGTGTGTCATGCGTTGAGGGGAAGCTTGCAGTCAAAAAGTTTCCTAGGGGTGAAGCTAAACGTGCTAATCAACTTTTGGAGCTTATCCACTCTGATTTAGCAGGTCCCATGTCCGTCAGTAGTCTGGGTGAGGCCAGGTATCTACTTACATTCACCGATGATTTTTCTAGAAAAACATTTGGCTATTTTATCACACGTAAATCTGAAGTTTTGTCCAAATTTAAGAGCTTTAAGGCAACTGTCGAGAAACAAACTGGTTGTTTTATAAAATGTCTGCGAACTGATGGGGGTGGAGAATATTGTAGTGCTGAATTCTCCAGATATTTTGAAGGTGAGGGTATTTTACACCAAACCAGTTGCCCTTATAGCCCTTCCCAGAATGGAGTATCTGAAAGACTGAACCGAACACTTTTTGAAAAAGCTCGTTGTATGCTTTGTGAAGCTCGTCTTCCTAAAGAGTATTGGGGAGAGGCAGTATCAACTGCGATTTATCTAAAAAACCGAAGCCCTACAGCTGCTTTAGTTGGTAAGATTCCTGAAGAAGTTTGGTCCGGTCACAAGGTGGATGTTAGCCATCTACGCGTTTTTGGCTGCATGGCTATGACTCTCATTCCTGGTATGAAACGTGACAAGCTTGATTCTAAATCAAAGCGTTGTATTTTTGTTGGCTACAGTGAGCACAGTAAAGGTTATAGGTTGATAGATCCTTCTAGGCCCAAGCAGATCATTATTTCTAGAACTGTGTCATTCTTTGAGAACCAGTTTGTGAACCACTGTGCAGAGAGCAATATTGAGACACAAAATGTATGTAATAATTTTACTTATGATGGTATTGGTATGCAAAGCCACCAATTCCAAGAATGCTTGAATGGCATGCAAAGCAACATTCAAGACGGTGATATAAATTGTCAGGTGCAAATGCAAAGCAAGGTTTTAAATAGTTCTGACAATGTAATTGACAAAGTTAACTGTGATATTAGTAATGATAATAATGATAGTAAATCCAATGAGATGAACAATTGTGAAAGTTTGAATAATGACTTATACTTGTCTCCCGTTTCAGAAGAATCTTCCTTCCAAAGTGCAGAGGAGAACAGCGGGACTGACAATGAAGATGGTGGAGAGCAGTGTGGCTCTTCTTCCATGAACGAAACAGTCGTTCGAGGGGAAGGTTTGTCGTCACAGCAGGTTCCTAGTAGTGTTAGCGAGCGACCTGTTCGTTCTACTAGAAATAATAAACCAGTCAGGTATGTAGACTATGACCTATCTGACTCATCTGACATATCATTTTTGGTTAATGGTTTTCATAGTGAACCTCAAACTTATGAGGAGGCAATGGCCAGCCCTGAAAAAGACAAGTGGTTAGCTGCCATGCAAGAAGAATTTAATTCTCTTATGAAAAATGATGTTTGGCAAATAGTAGATAGACCAAGTAATTGCAATGTTGTTAGTTGTAAATGGGTCTTTAAGTTGAAGTCAGATGCTTCAGGTAATTGTACAATATATAAAGCTCGTCTAGTGGCAAGAGGTTTCAGTCAAAAGCCCGGTATAGATTACTCAGATACCTTCTCACCTGTTGTAAGACATTCTTCACTTAGGATTTTGTTTTGTATCGCTAATGAGTTAAATATGGACATAGAACATATAGATATAAATACAGCTTTTTTACATTCTAGACTTGATGAGCGTATTTATATGGAACAGCCTGTTGGTTTAAGTTTAAATGATAAGACAAAAGTTTGTTTGCTAAATAAAAGTTTGTATGGTCTGAAGCAAGCAAGCAGGCTGTGGAACAATAGTGTCCATGTTTTATTGACTAACAATGGTTATTTACAAAGTATGTGTGAACCATGTGTTTATTTTAAGAAATATGACAATAAGTTGACATTTGTAGCATTGTATGTCGATGACTTTTATGTGTTCTCTGATTGTATGTTTGAGAAAGAGAAATTGTTGAAAGTATTACAGTCAGAATTTAGTTGTAAAAGTTTAGGTACATTAAAGAATTGTTTGGGCATTAGAATACATAGGGACAGAGCCCAAGGTACCTTAATGTTTGAACAATCTGAATACATAAGAAGATTATTGGAACGGTTTGGTATGACTAATTGCAAAAGTGTTTCTACTCCTATGGTGGTAAATAAGTTAAACAAGGCCACAGATAAAGACATGTTGTCAAGTAATACATATCCTTATAGAGAATTGATAGGATGTTTGATGCATTTGGCCGTTTGTTCTAGACCAGACATTATGTATGCTCTTAGTCATCTAAGTCAATTTAATACAGCGTTTACGCGACATCATTGGCTGGCTGCTAAGCGGATTTTGAGGTACTTGAGTGGTACAATTGATAAGAGACTTGTATTTACAAAATCTGGTAATTTTGACATGTCAGTTTATGCTGATGCTGATTTTGCCAATAATGTCGCTGATAGAAGGTCATATAGTGGCTTCATTGTAAAGATTGGTGACTCTACTGTGTGTTGGGAGTCACGTAAGCAACGGTGTGTCGCGCTTTCAACGACACAGGCGGAATATCTAGCTTTAGCAGATTCTTGTAAAGAAATATGTTTTGTTAGAAATTTTTTGTATGAAATTTTTGAGAAACATTTTAATTGTAGAATCTATAGTGATAATCAAAGCGCCCTTAAGTTGCTTGAAACTAAAGAATATTGCCACAAAAAGACTAAACATATTGACCTACGCTACCATTTCGTAAAAGATATTGTTAAGGAAAAGAATGTAATTATAAATTATTTGCCTACTGAACGAATGGTGGCTGATCTGTTTACAAAACCTTTAACTAGCTGTAAGCATGATTGTTTTGTTACTGACTTAGGTTTGAGAAATGTGAATATGTAGAAGTTCCAATAATCAAGATGTTTCAAACGCTGAGCCATGAATGTTTGTAACATAGTCATTGATGTAAGTGACAGAGATAAAGTAATTCTCAATTTATAACTGGTTGTCATATTGAAGGCATGCTAGACATGAAGTTGAAACGATGTAGATATTGTTAAGTTAACCTGAGTTGTTAATTATGTATCATGTCAGTATTGTTGGTCTACATTGTTGAAGTGTTCTATTCATGTTACGCATGAGGGGAAGTGTTAAATAATGCTATTGGGAATATTATTTATTTATAAAATGGTATCCCCAATATTATAGGTCTGTGGTGTACTCTGTGTGTTTTTGCTCTGTCACACTGTATATCTCTCTCACTCTCTCGTTTTTCATGGCCTCCCGCGTCAAGTGTCTGTGCAACTTAATAATTATTAAAATCGTTTTGCATCTATGTTTATTGTAATACAAAGTGTACTAAAAGGTTTCGTTGAACACAATACATCCATAAAATATGATATTGAATCTTATTTCATCTACGATCTGTTTCCTCACATCAACACCGATTTCCACTGCACGTGCGGCGTGCTAGCCGCTGCCGCTGCTATAAATAAACAACAACTTCCACTATCAAGATTAGAAGATTCAAATGACAACTCACATGTCGAAGTCCATCCAGCTATTTAGCCAAGTAGAGCGTGGTAGAAACCTTATACATATGTACATACTTATATACCGACATCCATACTTACATACATACATACACTCGAAAAACATAGACCTCCTTCTTGCGCTGTTGGGTAAAAATAATTTTTGTTATGTACCTACCTTCCAATTTACTATCTACTCGTATCTATAGAGTTTGATTTCGATCAAATCTAAGACAGAAACGGTACGAAACCCTAAAAATGGAGCACATAACTTGGGTGCTGCACACAATTGTCTATAGCAACAAACGCAACAAACGCAACCAGTCGCAATTAAATGCCTGCCCAAAAAGCAAAAAGCTCATTTTGCTTTTGGGAAAAAGCTCTTAGAAGCGGCTATATTATTACATGGATATTACATGGATACATAAAAAAAAATACGTAGGTAGGTACCTAATGTTATTACTATTTTAATGTTTTCGTACTCGTAGTGGGGCAGGTACTTCACTAACCACGTAAGGTTTGTTTTTTGACCCTTTTCTTTAATTTGTGTGAATATTTCAATGGTGTGAATCCATTGTATCATTATTCCCAAATACATAATTCGTTTGTGCATTAGGTATGTTTACGCTAGATATCTGCTATCCTACGTCATTAGTTAATTATAGGTATTTAGTTAATTTTATTTAAAATGGCATTGACTAGGACTTACATAGTTAGGTATTTAGTATTCTTTATTGAACGTTTCGTTGATAGACAAGTACCTATGTATGTAAGATGACTTGGATCGATTATTTGCCTAGCCAGGTCATAGGTTACGGGTTGTCATAAAAAAAATAACTATGAAGGCTAAAACATTTTTGGATTTTTTTCAAAACGGTGGAGATAAGATAGAGATATGTTTTTTTAGGGTTTCGTACCCAAAGGGTAAAGGACTATTACTGAGACTTCGATGTTCGTCCGTCTGTCTGTCTGTCTGTCTGTCCGTGTGTCACCAGGCTGTATCTCATGAACCGTGATAGTTAGACAGATAGTACGAGTAACAACAAAAACTAAAAAAACAGAACAAAATAAATATTTAAGGGGCTCTCATACAACAGACATGGTTTTTTTTCCGTTTTTATAGACAACTAGCTGCGCCCCGCAGAGAGGTGTATTTCTCGACGTATTTACCCCGCTTGGTAATTGCGGAGACGCATTTGCCCCATGAATATTGTCAGGGGTGAAAACATTTTTAAATAAGCATTTAAGGTTTTATTCGACTTTTGAATGACTGTAAAATATCGTCAACAATAAAATCCGAACCTCAAAATTAACTCCGTTTTTGCTAAAAATAATTTTATTACCAGAGCAGTTATTTACGTCTACGTGCTAAATTTTATATGTTTTGTGTACTCATCCGTAGGAAAAGCTCTGACCTCTAAGAACACTCTAAATAAAATCAGATGTCTAGGCAGACCCTCGGATACGCCACTCACAATTTTTTTTTTATTGGGGGATTGCCTCGCCCCTTTTGCTTCGTGTGGCGCCACCTACATATTTTTTTTATCTTTAGCAACAATAATGTGTACTAGATGGCGTTACTTGCCTATTTTGTGAAGAGGTTGTCATTAATTCTCGAAAGACGCAATTGCCCCACAGAAGCGATTGTACCAGTTGACCCTACATCTGCTACACATTTTGAAAAATTTTAAACAAACTCTTTTACGAAAAAGTTTACTTGGCACAATTAAGCATAATTAAATAAACTTGCTTACGCAAAAATGTCAAATGCAAAAATAGATGTCTAGCAGGAAGTAATAAATGTGTGCGAGTTACCTACTTACATCATCTTAAGTTACTAGGTAAAAAATATGCACAAAAAAAATTCAATGCCAAATGCATGTTTTTCACATCTCATTCTTTTAAAAGCAGTTGACCCAATCAGAGAGGTTTTTATAATGTTAAATATTTTATACGTTCTCTTAAATCTCAATATCTTACTAGTATCTTGTGTAAATATATCAAGACCAAAGACAGAATTATATGACGCTTTCACCCGCTTTATACATTTTAGTCCAACACTTTTCGGCTATAATTTCACAAAACAAGATGAAGAACTCTACGCAGCGGGTGCTAAACTACAAGATGTTTACTTAGAAATAGAAGAAATTATTTCGAAGAATGGTTACACAGCGGAAAGTTATGAAGTGATGAGTGAAGACGGTTACATAGAGCGCGTGTTTCGAATCCGCGGTACGGGGCGGCCCATGCTCCTCATGCATGGGCTGCTGCTGAGTGCCGACGACTGGGTGACTGCCGGTCCGGAGAGTGGGCTCGCGCTCTTGCTCGCAGCGGAAGGGTTTGACGTGTGGCTGGGCAACGTGCGCGGCACCAAGCACTCGCATCACTCCACCCTGTCGCCGCACTCCGCCGCCTTCTGGGACTTTAGCTGGGACGAAATGGGCCGCTACGATCTGCCTGCCATTATCGACTTCGTTCTGCGCGTCACCAACCACTCGCGGCTGCTGTACGTGGGCCATTCGCAGGGAACCACCGCCTTTTTCGTCCTGGCCTCCGAGAGGCCCGAGTATAACGACAAGGTATCGCTGATGATTGCGCTGGCACCAGTTGCCGCAATGCCCAACTTGAAAAGCCCTCTTCTCCAGTTTATAAACTATGCTAGTTTGTTGCACCCGGACTTTTTATTTGCAAAGTTAAGAAAATATGGTCTAATTAAATTGACACATAAAAATGCAATCACAGAAGCTTTTGCGTCGGCAACCTGTGTGAATACTGAGATAGCTAGAGCTATTTGTAACAGTTTGGTATTCGTGATGTGTGGTTTTAATTACCCCCAATTAAATTTTACGAGTTTGGCTACGGTGTTATCCCATCTATCATCGGGAGTGGCTTTCAAGCAAATAGAACATTATGCACAGACTGTTTCTTCTCAAAGATTCGCACGTTTCGATTATGGATCGAACAAAAATAAAGTTTTGTACGGTACCCGACTTCCTCCAGCGTACAACATTTCAGCTATTACAACTCCAATAGCAATGCTCTACGGCGCCGACGACTGGCTGAGCTCAGAACCTGACACACACATTTTGCGGGAAAAACTTAAAAACGTTGTGAACTTCTATAAGGTTCCAGATGAAAAGTTTAAACATTTAGATTTTATGTATGCTAAAGACATAAGGAAACTAATATTTATGCCAGTGCTAAAACAAATTAAAAAGTCCCTAAAGTAGAATATGGAATAGTTTGATTACCTAACTCATTTGATTAATTCAAGCCCGTATACTAAAGCGCGTTCAGTTTCAGGCGTTCAGGTTTAAAACTGGTTTTACCGAAGGAAACAGCTTTAAATCGAGATGCGCGTCTGAGCTTCGTATGCTAAAGTATACCTACTACTACGATAGTAGTAGGTAGTAGTAGTAGTACGGACTTAAGTATTTAGTAATCTGTACTTTCCTAAATATCTCTCCAGACAGGTTCCCAGTTCCTGGATGTTGGTGGGTTGATGCAACTCTGCGAGATGAAGATGGATGAGTACGTGCGTGATTCAGTCTCAATGAAGCCTGTAATTTATCAATGTCACAGCCACTACTGGGAACCTTTCTATTTTCTAATGCGTGGGATTTTATGCGAAAAATAGTTATAAGTAGGTATTGTACATTATTTTTGTCGCTGCTTACAACTTGTTTGCAGATATTATTAAACATTATATTGTTAGGTACCTATATCTAAGTATATCAGTAGGCTTAGTATGAATTTTGATAGTTAATTTACGTAAACTTTTTTCATTTTAGTGTGGCTCACTGATCGTAATATACAGGGGTACTGGTAATCAATTAGCATCCTTATAAGAGCATGTTCTGTACATCAGAACAAATATCTTTTGTTCTACAACTTTTAAAATGCGTAAGTATTTATTTTCGTCTATACAAAATTAAAAAAAAAAAATTTGACTGGTCTAAGCATAATTAACTATAAGTGCGCGCGCACGTTGATGCTCCGACAAGCCGAAAACCGGTAGGTATAAAGAGTAAAGTATTAGAGAGAGCGACAAAAACTTAAAAAATAATTAAAATTTGTTAAGTTTTGAGAACAGCTGTAAAACAAAAGTTGTTTGTTTTAATGAACAGAATATGCCCTTAAAAGGATGCTAATTGATTACCAGTAACCCTGTATACCTAACATGTTTGGCTCCATAGATTTTAATAAAGCGCTACTGACGGAAACATTAAAGAAATAAGTTTAATGTATAATGTCGCAGCCAACTAGCTTAAACAGCCGTTCAATTAACAGCCTAGCCTAGCACTTTTACTAAACGGCGCCGTTAGACTAGCAGGCTTAATGATGATCACTAAAAATGTCAAGAATTTCGCTTTGATAAAACTCTATGAATAAAAATCCTGTCTTCAATGCGGAATAAAAGTATTTTTGTATGGTCGTTCTTGTTATTTCAAAGCCAATCACAGCCTCAAAGAGTAGGTAGGTACCTACTTTTAGGTAGAGGAATTTAATCGGTACCAGTCAGAAAAAAGTTTTCCTTTGTGCCCGCAATAATGCTTCAAACTCACATAATCGACCATTGCGACAACAGTACAAAGAGATAATATTAGCCAAACAATTAATTTATTAAAAATACTGACATAAGTACAGGGGGGCTATTCCTGCGCGTGAGATGAGATGAGATTTTATCTTGGTCACTCTCACACCTATGACGTTTCAAACGAGAGCAACAAGGACGAAACAAGGTGAGATGAAAATCTCCGAATAGGGTCACAGGTAAGGTTTGGTAAGGTAATAACAAGTCAACGCACTGAACAATGTTTTTAGCGCGACAACGCGACACGAATTAACGCGCTCTCCCCGACTTAAAGTTCACTGATTCATTATTACTGGTAAGTATTCGTAATTAAGTATTAGTCTGTGGTCATACAAAAAAGTCATAAATAATAATAATTGTTCTAAATATATAAAAAAGAAAACAAATAAGATTTATATGTTTTTGAACTAGCGTTAACTTTTGCATTCGTGCTCGTAGTTTAGGTGTGTCTAAAGCCACCCGCGGCCGATGCGGGAAGCCCGATCCTGAAACGAGGAAGCAATCAGGCCACTTTGATATTCCGAAACCGAATAAAAAATCTATTTTCTCTATTTTGTTTCCGGCATCTTCTTTTTATTTGCAAGAAAATGCTTGCGATCATAAGATTACTTGTTATTCTTTGAATTGTTGACTGCATCACTATTAAATATGTAATTTGTAAAAACATTTTAATATTTAGGTAAGTACTCTCCAAAAATTAGGTTGGTTACACTTGCCTCCAGTGATGAAATAGAAATAACCGAGGACGTTTTTCAAAAAGACAAAGAGAGCACTTTGCCTCGTGTTGGTTGAGTGAAGAAATACATTAAGGAAAAGACCGTGTTCGTAACGTTTTTGCCTCGTTAATATTTCACCCCCGGAGTTTAAACCCGACTGCGACGATGTGGCACCAATGTACGCTTTTACGACGCTCAATGAAGATTGGCGTTATGTGAAAACGACTTTAGCACCTCCAAGGAGTCAAATATAGAATCATTTTTGGAGTAAGTTTAACTATCTAGTTCAATACTTAGTAATACTTACTTAAAACGTTTAAAATAATTTACTGTACGTAAGAGTACTAATCAGGTTCTTACTTATTTGTTTTGTACCTACAAATGGGACAGCTTTAATTAGGTACATACCGTACTCGTACAGTACCTACCGAGTGTAAAGTGAACCGAACCGATATGTAAAATGTATTTTTAAAAATTTGGCTGGTACCTAGATATAGGTACCAGCCAAATTTTAGATTATGGATATAGATATAGAGACACTCGAGCCCCAAGTTACAAGCCTCGAGCTTAGTTTGGGGCTCACCGTCACAGCAATTCCGTGTCTTCCACATTTATTATAGTTTGTTATCCCATGTATAGAATTTAAGTTCCTGTGTAACTTTCTTTCGTTAATAAATTATCTTTATCTTTATCAGATAGATTACAGTTACTAACATATAGGTATAGATAGATAAGTACTTATGTGATTAGATTGACTATAGGTACGCGTTATATAAGCTTTTACAAAGTAAGTCTGTGTAAGTATGTGTCTAGATATGTATGTGTAACTATATCAGCGAAAATTACTCGGTAAATCCTCACAAAATATGTTCCGTCATATCTTCGTTCTTCACGCTCTGTAAAGCGCTCAATGGTCCCTAAATACATAATTTCTCGTCCGTTTACCCTACACGGTTTTCAAACTAGCCGATACTTATGTACGACCTTTTTGGCATTTTTATTTATACTTAGGAATAAACACAGAATAATTTACATAGATTATATTATCTTATTGCTAATTATTCCAGGCTCAATAGATTTAGCAACTTCAACGTACCAACAAATATTGTAAAATGTTAGTAAGTACTTAACCACAACTGTAATTGTGATTGTATCACAATTACAATTAGTTAGCACCAACTCAAGATCCAATATCAAGATATTGCAAAAAAAAAAACAGGCAGAATTGGATAAAATTTTTTGATAGCTCGTATACGTAGCATACGTACTCGTATCTATCACAAATTCCTACTCACGCCCACGAGTCTGTGTCGTTTTGTAGTACCCACTCTATGATAGCAAGAAAGTATCATACTTAGCGCTCAAGTACTCATCAGGTTTTTTACTTATTTTATTTTTCAGGAAAAGCTTACAGCCATACTAAAGCTAGGTTAGGCCAATTGGACACAGGGTTTCGTCAACAGAATTTAACTTGAAAAATGATCAGTTTAGCTCATGCCTTCTATAATTATATTTTTTATATTTTAGTTAATGTAAAGTTAACGTTTGTACTTAAACTAATAAAAAATAAAATATAAATATAAAATAAAGTCTAATTTGGTTAAATTAAATATAAATTAAAGTCACGTTCAGTGCTGTAATGAAAACTGGAATACACTGAAAATGAAACCAAAATAGTTTCTAACTAACTTCTACTACAAACTGTAAGTACCTAACCGAAAAACTTAATGTTCTGCAACAGTTTAAAATGTATTTCAAACTCAGAGTGTTTTATTTACGTACTCTACGAGTGCTACGGATAGATGTATGTTTATATGCATTATGGTTCCTCAAAATCTAGACCCTGTTCAAAATGTCAATTTCTGGAATATTTCTGGTATTCACACCGAAACAGATTTTAAGAACAGACAAGTAGTTCCTTCTATATATCTATAAACAATTATTGGATATTTTATTTTGGCATAAAACTCGAATGCCTGGTTTGCGGCTATGAGCGTTTAATCTATAGAAAATGTATGGGAAAGCTTCGCTTTGCGCTCATCACGTCATCGACAGTCTAAGCTGTGGCTGGGCTGCGGACGCGTGCGGTGGCATAGTGTGCGAGCAGTATTATATACTTAATAGTTAACTTTGATATCCACATTCATCTTATTTTGATGAAGAGCACGCAGTGACGTAACTGTACATAACGAAGGAACAATTGATTGATCACGTGGTGTCGGCTGCCAGTTCTGTAGGAAAAAATTAGGAAGAAGCCTCGAAAAAGAAATGCCAATAAAATTAAGTGGAGTGTTTCATCTCAGTCTCGTAACATACATTGATTTATTTGTGTTTTTAGAATAGAATAGTTATCTCACAAAAACTCGTTTTATATTCCAAAGGCGTTGATAAAATCCTGTAGATGGAGTAAATTTTTCAAAACAAATAACAGTAGGTACTAACCGGCAAAGACTTGGTTTCTATCTGAACGACTTCGAGTTCTTAGTATAAATTTTCAAGTCCAAACTTTCGAAAGAAGGTAGGTACTTACTATATTTATAGTTGTTCGTAAACTCTTAGTGTCTTGTCTCTACCTATTTTCGTTTCCAAATACTACAGTTCAGAGACCTATCTGTTGTTGTTAGTTCGCATAATTGCATCGGCTACGACAAACCCTAATTGGAATTCACTAGAAGCTTCTACCAAAGGCTAATAGACAATTTGGGCGCATCACCGAGCGAAGCCGAACAGTTTTAGTTCAAGCTTTTACACGCCGTTTCCCAGCACGTTCACATTTTACCAGTAAAGGTACCTTGGTGCATGGTCAAATTGATATATTATTTATATATTTCTGTCATATTATTAATGTATTTAATATATGACACAAATATTGCACCTAATGATTATGAGAGAGCTAAAAGCTCATTCTCACATCCTGCAAGGTTGGACCTCCTATGCTGTCCGCTTTTTCCGCTTCTTCTTATACAGCGTACTAGCAGAATACATAAAATGACTTTTCATTTCTCATACTCATAGTGTTGTTTTGATCTGATTATTGGGTGGAAAATTCTGTTTCCCTCCATAGAGAGGGAAAAACTCATACAAATTACTTCCCACCTAAGGGCCGGAATGAACTTTAAAAATAGAACTGCTGTCAGTGGTGAAGAGTTTTTAAACAAAAAAAAATAATTAAAAAAAAATGCTGCGGCCTTGTGACTTTCTAAACAGCCAGTGTGAACTTAGCGCAAACTTCTTTGAGCGGAATAAACCACAACAAATACGCGGTGAGTTCCATATTTAAAATTTAAAAAGTTGACATAAATTGCCGGGATACTAATCTGGTACCGGGATACTAATAAAAAAATAGGTAATAATTTTTAAATAGGTACTACTAATATTAATATATATTATCAATAAATAGTTTAGATAAACAACTAGTTTTATTTTCCTCATATTCGAAATGAAAAGTAGAGTGTTAACACGGGTAAAAGAATAAATTCCTACTCGGACTATAGCCTCTAAATACCTCTATTATTTCTAAATACCTCGGGAATTTATTTTTTCGACCCTCGGTTAACAACATGGAGCATTTTAAAAAGGGGTTTAAAAGAGGCTAGTGTTGTAGATGTCCGTAGGTGGTGGTCACCGTTTACGATCTGGCGAGCTGTCCGCTTGATTGTCACTCTTTTTATTAAAGAAATGTAAATTAAGTATTCGTTTATAAGAGTTTGGAAGTATTTGTTTCTATGAATGTCTTATCAGTCATTTCTAACTTACAACATTTAATTATTTAACCGTTAACGTATTTAGACATCACTACCCTCATATTTAATTACGTTCTAGCTTGAAGCTGAAAATAGGGAAGTAAATTTTTACTCGACTGCTCTATGAGAAGGTTTTTTTTTAGTGTGCCGCTAGTTCGCAGTATTAAAAAGTAAGTAGAATATCTAGAAATACAAATAGTTACAGAGTTTAAAAAAATAAGGACCTACGCAACTAGGTCGCACTTCTTGAAGCGGAGATTTTCCACTTCAATTTTCAATTAGGTTCCAACTAAGCTTAACCAGATTTAGACCGTTGATAGTTTGGCAGGTACTCTCTGCTACTGCCAGCCCGAGTGGCTCTTATACGCCTCAACAGTTGAACTAACAGAATATTATTGGCGAAGTTCTGACAGTTGAGTGTACTCCAGACCGGGGGTCTTGCTTGAAACAGAGCCAGAAAAGCTTTGTAGCTCGTAAAGTGTTGGTGAGCAGACTTGGCAGACTGAATGGTTTATTGTTGCAGCGCCGCGCTCGAAAGCTATTTGATTTTCGGAGACAACTGGCTAAGTACTTACTATGAACTTTGGAGATAAAAGAAAGAAATAAATCATTTTTATTTATTTTTTCTAAAAAAATTCGGGACACTTCCACACACGATTGTCTGACACCAAACTCAGCAAAGCTCGTGCTATGGCTGCCTGAGACTGAAATACATACTTAGATATTCTTAAATAGATACAGAATACACCCAGACATAGAACAAACACTAATGTTCATCACATGAATGTTTGTCCTAGGTGGTAATCGAACCCACGCCCCCACGCTCAGAAGGCAGGTTCACTACCAACTGAGCCACTGAGGCAGTCTATTTTAAGTTAAGTCTATTAAATCTATTTACTAATTGAAATATGCATATAATTAAATTTATTTTTTAATATCTACGAGCAAGATTTCTCTAGAGTCTATCTCTACTAATATTATAGAGAGGTAACATTTGTGAGTTTGTAAGTTTGTTTGTCGGGGGTAATCTTCGAAACTACTGAACCGATTCTAAAAAATATTTCACTACAAGAAAGCTACATTAACATTGAGTGCCATAGTCTACTCTTATCAAGCTATCTATGTTTGTATTTTAAAACATATATTACCCTAACTTGTTAATAAGGCGTCATGAGAAAATATGTTACTAAAATGATTGCATTTAATTAATTGCATTTTGATACAATTGCAGCTTAATTCATGTTAGAATTGTCACCACAATTACATATATGAAGACTAAAATGCTATTAGCATTCAGCAGGCAGCATGGTCAATGAGCCCCACTGGCGGCAGTTGGGACAAAAATTAAAACTTTGTCCTAACGACTACCACTGGTAGCTGTTTTGGTGGTGGTCGTTGGGAGAAAGCCAGGGGGTCGACAGTTTGAGACCTTACACCGTAATCGGGTAAAGATCAACATTTTGGGAATTAAAGTACTTATAACTTGTGTTCGATTAAACTTACAGTTTTATTTATGCAAAGTCAAAATGTTTTTTTTTCAATTTAGGTAAGTATCAACGATACATTTATGAACGTCAAAGTTTTTTAAATAGACTCGACCGCCTTGTTCGGATAAAGAGCCTCTACTCAGAAGAACAGGCAAGAAACTGAGGGGCATTATTTTTTCAAATAATAAATAAATTATGCCTAAATCGAGCCGGTTATTTGTTTATGTAAGATTGTTAGATTGCAGTGTGTAATACTTTGTAATGTATTTAATGGTTTATGCTCATTAGACACCGACACCGATTTTCAGCAAACAACAAACTAAGAAAACTCCCGACTGACTCACCTTTTAAACAAAAAAATAAATCAAAATCGGTTCATCCGTTCGGTGCCATAGACAAATACACACACACACACACACACACACACACACACACACACACACACACACACACACACACACACACACACACACACACACACACACACACACACACACACACACACACACACACACACCCCGTCGTTTTTGCGTCGGGAGTTAAAAACATTACGTTAACAGTATAATCATCAGGATTAGTTGAAAACAACGATCTTACCACGACATTTTACCAAGCAAGTAATCCATATTCTTATAATTTTAATTTATTCAATTGTTAAAGTCTAAAATACACAACGTAAACAACACAACGTATAGGGTATTAAAATTTATAATAAAATAAAATTAAAATTTCTAGACGACCTTAGGCATCAAAAACAGACGATCACATTTATTGACCAAGTTTTAAAGTAAAGTAAGTTTGATTGAACGGGTACAAAATTAAGTAGATTAAGTCATAACCGATTTAGCCTCACATTTAAAAAAAAATAAAAATAAGTATAAATATATATTAAAATTGGGCTCGAGGGCCTATCTATTTATGCTTTCAGGGCCAGGTAGATGTTCTGTGTATACCTACCAACCAGTCTGAGTAGATATTTTTTGACATTCTTCGAGCGATTTATTTTTGCTCCTTCAATTTATCATTTCTACGAAATGGCGTTTATAAAAATGATCTCGACAGATTATTGTAGCCGTGCAGAACATTTTCAAGTGAGTGCTTACGCGTGAGATGCGTAGATCACAGAGTTCACGTAAGCAAAAAGATTTTTTTTGCAAAGTTGCCGTGATAACTGGTTTTTTGACTTGGTCCATTTTCAAAAGTTTAGGCAGTATGACATTACATTGAGGTTAAAATTGAAATAAACTCAAATGGTTTTTAATATTCTTTCGATTTTGTATAATGAAATATATAAGTAAGTATAGAGACATACGAGTACAACACCTACACATACCTATACATACTCGTATAACCAATATTTATTCAGGTAACTTGAAGCCTAGAAGCTATTACTGGTTTGCTTAAGTTCTCCCAAAGTTTACGCATTTACATCAGCTGGTTGTAAGCGGTTGAGGTTAGATGTTTAAAGACTCTACCTACATTCACGTAGAGTAAGTGAGGTTGTCGGTAATCGTACTTTTAAAAAAATTGAATAATTTAAATTAATTACTTGACAAATATTGAGCCAGTGAAAACGTCAAATGTTGCTTCTGATCTCCCGGGTGGCAAGATTTGACAGTCCAGTGACTCGTTATATAAATCAACGTATTAAATTCTAGCTTTTTCTTTGACGATAACGAACAAATAAAATTCATCAAGAAATCGTAATCCCGAGTGTTTGAGGCAAGAAAACACCCGCCTCGCTTCTAATCAGGCGTCTTTGTTTTATTTTTAACTTTAGCTTGTTACTGACGAGGGAGGCAAATTGACTTGTGGATTATTTTAGGCGAGTTGTTTTCATAAATCTTGATTTTGTAGCCGTTGAATCTAAGTATATGATCTCAAGTTAGTTATTTTTTGTTTACACTTAATTTGGCTGGCTCAGTGGCTCAGTTGGTAGTGAACCTGCCTTCTGAGCTAGGGGGCGTGGGTTCGATTCCCACCTAGGGCAAGCATTTATGTGGTGAACATTTGTGTTTGTTCTATGTCTGGGTGTTAATATGTATTTAAGTATCTATTTAAAATATCTAAGAATGTATATCAGTCTCTGGCAGCCATAGCACAAGCTTTGCTTAGTTTGGGGTCAGGCGACTGTGTGTGGAAGTGTCCCGAATTTATTATTATTTATTAATGAGTGCTAAGTAAATAAGAATGGGTAAAAGATAACATTTGCTCTCCAATGGTTGCTAAATGGATTTATATGAGGTGTATGTAGGTAGTAGCTAACCTACATACACCTCAAGGTTTTTATCGCTCCTGTAAGACACCAGCTGGTAAAACCGTAGGACACTGGTATTCGGTGTTGAGTTTAGATCGCACTCACACCGAATTATGAAGTTAACAACATGTGCCTCGAGCAAATAGAGAAGTTTTGGCGGTGCGTGAGGTAACTTACCAGAACTATCGAGAACTATGTAGGTACATATCTCGAAGAGTTTAGAAGCTGAGTTGTACGGAAGCCAACTGGCAGCTAACTCTCTGGAGTAGGAAGCTTTATCAGAAATTAAAATAAGGATGTAATAAGCCTACTAAATTCGCCTTTGCGTTACCTCTCCTCATTTTTGAACACATAAAAGTATTAGTACCTGGATGGCCGAGCTTTGCTCGGTATTTTTTTTTATTTTTTAATTGTGTTTTTTGGATAATAAACAATTGATTTTAGTCTAACCTCAAAGCAAACACTCATTGACTTCATGTTACTTAACAACGCCATCTGCTGTTGTGTCGTTAAAGAAATTAGTTGCTCACAAAAAATAGTAGTATTATTATTCGCCAATAGATGTCAGGAAGAGTCATATTTTTCAGTTGAGATTGATTATCGATAAAACACGAATAAAATGATATTTTCTAAAAATGATTCCTAGCTAGATCGATTTATCACCCCCGAAACCCCCTATATACTAATTTGTATGAAAATCGTTGGAGCCGATTCCGAGATTCCAATTATATATATATATATATATATACAAGAATTGCTCATTTAAAGGTATAAGATTTAGATTCATGATTTCATGATTTAAACTGTCTGTCTGTCTCTGCTAACATTGATTTATTTTAATCAGATCGGTTTAGCCGTTTAAAAAATTAACGTCTGTCTGTCTGTCTGCGGAGGGACAGGCAGATAGGTAGAGTTATTGCGTATAGTGTGAAACAGGTTTTACTTAATTTATTTGTCTGCCGATAGCAAACCGAGTTTCAAAACTATTTAATGAGGTTAATTAGTTACAAGAATTACCTATTTTAAGAGTTATTTATTCGTATTTGTTAATACAGAGTATTTTTAAATTTGAAGATATCATGAAAATTCAAAATAAAGCAATACATTCTTATTCTAGAGCTACTTTCTTTAGGTATATGCAATACTTAAATACTTAATTATGCAAGTAGCTCGAGCTAAAATACAGGTAAGTATATACTTGTGATAAGACAGCGTTCATTAACCATTTTGTTAATAAATGTTCAATCCACAGACCAATGTATTTTTTTTTTACAAAACTGATCTGCTGTGGTTCAATCATTTGACCTGTTAATTGCACTGAATATAAGAGTTGCCTAAGTTTAATCTACTCCTAGCCAGCTCCTACGATTTTTTTTTATACGAGCTTTAATACATTTCATAGGAGAATCTTAAACTTTATCTGCCCGATAACCGAATATTTCGCTAGGAGTAGTTTAAAACTAGTTAATCAAGGATCTAGGCATTTCTTATATTTAGTGTAAGTGGCTTAGACTAGAGACTTTGAAGACAGTCCTAAGTATTAATGGAAATTCAACAGGCCGTGATTAAGTGCGGTTCCACAATTTATTTGGGCGGTAAAACGTTTCATTGCGCGTGAAGTTTTATGCGGGCCTCAAACGGTGCTGCTCATCACGTTGAATAATCAAATGTAATTTATTTTATGATCCCTTTTTGGTCCACGGTAATTGCTTTACGGCTGTGGCCAGTGATAATTTGCCGTATTTAAAGCTAAATTAAGTTTTTTTACATTTAACAGGTTTACGTTTCATTTAACCCCGACTAGATTTAGTTTTAAAATATCTTTATTTCAATTAAACATTAATACATTGCACACCTCTAGTGTAATTTAGTCCTAGAGGTGCCGAGAAATATTATAAATACATTGTTTCCAAGCTTAATACACTTCCATAAACTTTCAGCTGGTGATTATAAAACTTGATTAAATATACTTCAATGATAGGTATTTTGTTTGAGATTAACAATATTATGCAAACTTTAGTAAGAGTGTTGCATTTTTAAAATTAGATAAATTATTTAATATTCTAAAAATCTGACCGAAAGGGGGTAGGCAACTTAACATTAATACAGCGACTGATTAATTAAAATTGATTAACTGAAACATTGCAAAGTAAAATCAAAACTTTGATAACAATTTCATGCCTCTGTAATTTTCAAAAAGGTATTTCATATTAAAATATAATCAAGTTATATTAAAACTAAGTTTGAGTAAGTATTAACAAGCTTGAATAAAGTTGAAACAACTTCACTTGGTTACCCATTGAAAACAAGAAAACGCTTTTATGTAAGTTAACATTTTGCGACAACGAAAATGAATAAACGAACGAAATTGCTGAGAACAAAGTTGGTTGAAAATAAATCCCTAAATTGAAAGAAAACAGAATTTGAGGGACTGAAAATGACGCGGGCGTGACTTTGAATGGTTAATGATACTTCGAGTTCGAAACTACGAGCAAAACGTTAATCTACTTACTAAAATGTTTACGACCACTGACTCTGATGGGAACGCCAAAATGATCAATCACTGAAGTTAGGCACCTAATTGGAGACGTGAACTCTTTGGTTTTGTAGTAAAAAACAGATGATTCAATATCAGTTACAAAGCGAACTATGTACTTCGGAAGACAGGATTGAAGTGTACTTACCTGTTCTGTCTACCGGAGAATGCTACGAGAAGCAAATAAAAATTATAGATAGGTACCATTATTGAATAAAAATACCTCCACTAATAAATCTTGTTTGAATTACATGAGACAGAAACCAGGGCAATAAATCTTTGCGACCAAAGCTGGTTTTCAATTGGAAAATTGATGGAAAATGGATCACATGTTTGCATATCCACCACGTGCCGGTTCAGTTAAATTCAGAATGAGTATTATCTTTGTTTAAAAATATTTATAAAAGTGGACAAGTATTTTTCTTTTCCTTTGTCTGCGTAGGTCTACGTATTTTCGGGTTTAATAAAGGCCTGCTTTCTTTCTTACACCTAGGCCCTTCACATTACGCATTGGAATCTTGCATTGTTATATTGGCTTTCATTCTTGATCCTTTGATTGCTAATGCGCCAATAGAATACATAAAAAGGAATATTTAATGTCAATGTCACTTGTATCACTATGTACATACATACTACAACTGTAGGTGCATGGCTTTTCATGGCATGGATATAGGTATACTCGTATTCTAAAAACGTATTTAGGCAAAATATTTTTAGTCACCATTCCCAAAATTTTTCAAACTTAGTTTAAAGCCAGTAAATCACTTCGTTAGGCAGCGGAGCACTGACACGGGCATTAAATCAACTTTGTAATTGCAGGCCCGTGCAAGTTGGTTGGCGAGAATCCAACTTGACGAGCAGAAAAATCGCCCGCAAAGCAAATTTTGATTTAAAATCATACAAGTTTCAGAGGAAGTTTAGGTAAGAACCTAATTATCAGTGAGGTAATTATGAGGTAAGTGAATCAGGAGGTAAAATTAAATAATACTTCTAAAGTCTAGATAAACGGGAATAGACGTACACGATGTAAAAAAATATGATGGCGATGGAATGAATGAACAAGCACACAGCTCTAGCCCGAGCTTGCGATCTACCTCCCGATGACGATGTGTCGGGTCACCAGACGCATCGTCATCATCCATCTTGTTTTGACCCTAATGTAGGCAAGCGATTCAAGCAAAAAATAAAGGTGTAACTCACAAATCGACAAATAAATTCACAATAATTATTCTGTCGTTTGCAATTCCGTCTCTGTCATTCTCTTGGTAATGGAAATGTGATCGTTTCTCGGTTACTTTAAATTTTAATTACTATTGTTTAGTCCATGCCCAGATAAACCAGTAACTTTTGTATAGAATCACCTGTGGAACACGGAAGCGAGTGACGTGGCCTGTTATTGCTACGGTGCCAAATACTCGACTAGTCCTAGTAAGCTACCCAACGTGAATTTAGGGTTAAGTGAGGGAGCCACCTTCGTACTTACTGAACGTAACTCCAACCACCATCAGATAATTTTTAGTTCCCCCTGTTGGCCAGGTCTACAGATAAGTTTGTCGTACGGTTTCTATACCTCGCGCTCGGCAAAAACAATTACCAACTCAGTTGACCCGGAATTAACTTCAGAAACCTATTAACCTACTTACAAAATTTGATTTTAAGTGAATTCGAGCACTCTTCAAGGTTGATAGAATTTGTATTTACCCGTTTGTTCACTTGGGTAACTCCATTATGTGCCGTGTTAATTAATAGATCGCGGTTATTAATTTATTAACGCTGATGTATGGTAAAATAATTGAATACAAAAGCCCTTTCCAATATTAGCTAGATTTTATTATAACCGTGTTTTGAGATAAAGAATAGCTTATGTAGTACCTAAGTAACTGGTAACCTAGAGTATTGAAAATGTACACCAAATTGCATGCAAATCAGTATAGCCACCGCGAAATTAATTGAGAATGCACTCCCAAACACACACTTCAACTGTGATCTCACTCATCAGTGTGATTAATGAGCTTCACACATCATAGAAACTCATATTGCCTTAATTTCACAGTCAGGAGTATTAGCAGTTGCATGTGTCATTACCACCCCTGTCTCCAACGGTTAACTAATTAAAATTGCTAATTAGTGCACCCAGCGCCGACTCCAGTTCATTTATTACGAAATGGAATGAGTTCTCAACAGTAACTACTAACTTTATTGTGCCAGCACAAAACTAGGAGATATCAAAGAGTTTTTATGCCTTTCTGTAGTCCGGGAGAAATGAAATCAGTTTTTATAAACAAACTAACTACGCCACGCGGTGTTACCAACTCGCGTTTAAAAAGTTTGCTATGTGCTATGCCATACTAAAATCTACCTCTGTGCCAAATTTCATCCAGACTTGTTTGGCCGTTTTGGCGTGATTGAGTAGCAAAGATGTATACATCCACCCAAAGTTTCGCCTTTATAATATTAGTTCGGTACTCATTTTGCTATATGGAAGCCTACTGTAGAATGGTAAATAAATGTTTTATTTTGCCGTAGATAATATGTAACCAGCCAGTGAGGATCCATCAAGATATCCCTCAATCCAGTAAGACAAAATGGTTGTCCAATCGCTTCTTGTCATAACAAATTTAGAAATATTGTATCCGGCGGCGATATAACTTTCGATATACTTACATTAAACTTTTTGAAAGCGTTTTAGTAAAAGATGCAATGAAAGCAATTTTTATAATACAAAGAAAAAAAAATATATTATTACAAATCAACATGAATAGATATTACCAATGCAAAAAGCATTGGATTTATTATTTATTCGACATTTCGAGGTTATCGAATTGAATCCAAGCTATCTGAAATGCCTACGAGCGGAAATGAGCACGTAAGCGGAAGATTACCTTCCGTTTTCTGTAGCTTCGTAGCTATGCTACGCCGTAGCGGCAAGCCGTAGCTTCCGTTAGTTGGTTTTGCTTCCGCAGTCAGGGGCAATGGAGTTAAAGTAAAAATTGAAATGTCGTTAATATACATCGCAAGGTATGATTTTAAATAGAGAACTTGTTATTTGATTTTAGAAAAGGCCTTTTCCCTAGCGTTCAGAGTCGTAACTCAACTAGAGTACTTGTAAAACCATTTACCAATTTACACGTTAGTACCACTAAGTGGTACTAACGTGTAAATTGGTAGTGGTACTCTGAACGCTAGGTTAGGAACGTTAGTACCACTAAGTGGTACTAACGATCAAATGTACTCGTAGTAGTAATTAGACTATTTAAGATCCCATGGTAGCTACCTTGGTAGTGTTTTTTAGCTCAAACAATAATCCCAACCAATACTATCAGGGCAGTTAAATGAGGAAGTAAGTTAGTTCGTTTGTTTGTTTGTTACGTTTTTATGCCTCACATACTCAACCGATCATCATAAAATTGTGCAGTCAGAAGTACAGACGAGGACATAGGGTACTTTTTGTCCCGAACAAGTTTACGACTTTTGTAGTATGCTAGTATAACATAAATCAACTTTAATGATAAATCTCGCAAGAGATATTTACTTTTAATTCAAAGATTTGAAATTAGTTTATTGAATAACGAATACACCTTGCAACACATACTCTAGTTACCTACTTTGAAGTAAATATTAAAAAGTTTTTATTTTGTCTATCTCTCTATATCTACATCTTCAGGAAACTAATACAAACTTACGGATGTTAAATGACCCGTTCAAAGACGTAAATAACAGCGGAAAGTAAAACCGCCTTCTCCTTGTTTCTTGTTCAAAATACCAATAATTAAGTTGCGAGGGTCCATTGGGGTCAATATCCGTGCGTCGTAAAACTTTGTTCCTTTAATGACGCTAACTTTGCAAGCTTGCTCGCACCACTGGATATAATAAAGTCAAAATTAATGGAAACTTCCCGGAAAATATAAGTTTCCAACTAATAAATAATCGGAACTTCAATATGAAGATGGCGCTTGGCGGTAATGAGGTTATTACAGAGAGTATAAGATAACAAATAGGTGTTATTAAAAAGGTGTTTTCAGATTAAAAAATACAGGTAAAATTTTAAAATGATTTAATGAATTTTGCGGTTATGAACTAACGGAACGTGACATGGAATTACGGAATTTATTCGTGTGCAAAATTGTAATGCTTATTTTTTTGTTTAAAAAACAAGTTGTTGTTATATAAAGTGAGTAAGTAAGTAAAGTGGATGTTATATTTTCGGATTAAACAAAAAAATTAATAAAAAATGTCGAGTTTAACATTACTATACTAACAATAACAATTAATTATTAATTAATTACCGGTTCGCATAATTTTCGTTATAATTCGACCACAGAATACAAAGAGTTCAAGTATCTGAAAAAAATGTTTTTAAATGGCTGCTTTCGAACAAATGTTAGAAACTAGAATTGCTTGATGTTGCAATAATGAAAACAAATTTGAATTTCACAAAGCATAACATTTCATTACAAAGCTGTGCAGTAAACAAACAAAATGAAATGGCGAGAGAGCTTCACGCAATTTCACAAACAATGTTGCAGCAACGAGTAAACAGAATGTTGTAGAAGGAAATGAGGCGCTGCACAACAGCGGGATTGGTAGTCTGAATTTTACACGTTGGTAGAGACGTACGTACGTGCTAATTGTATATACTCTGCGGTGGATGATATCATGTTTACTTACTTAGTTTCTAATAAATACTGCCGGGTTTATTTTTGCACTTGATTGGTTTTTAAGGGGTGTATGTAGGTATATCAGAATGTATGTCTGCTTCTATGGGAATTCCTGCGGCTTGACCAATTTTGGATTCCAAGATGTACTAAGGTTGAGAACACAGTCGGCGCGACAAAAAGTCGCGCCGTGTTCAGCTTGGAACTTTTTAGGAACAGGGCGTTTTTTTTGTTATTGGCATCCGTCGCTGCTGCTGCCGCTAGGCAAGCGATCTACCGGGTGCTTGGTGACCGTTGCATATTAAAAACATACAAGTATGTTGGCTGGAGGCCTGTAGGAGATTTAAATACCTACTCTACGCCTGAATACGCAGGGTTGTCCCTGTCTTAAGTTTTACGAGTTACATAACCTACCCATGATTATTAAAAAACACTACGTACTTAGATACGGATACGGTTTTCACGATTTTTTAATAACTAGGTAGGTAGGCTATGGCTAGGTAGGTAGGCATACTCCTAAAATAACTCCTAAAATAATTGATGTTTGCAGCACCTGTGTCTACCTACGACCTTCGAGACACCCAAACAGCAATATTTTAGCTGGCCCGGCCACGATTAGAGCACCCAGAACGACCAGGGGGGCTATTCTTACGCGTGAGATGAAATGAGATTTTATCTTGGTCACTCTCATACCTATGACGTTTCAAACGAGAGCAACAAGGACCAAAAAATGTGAGAAAAAAATCTCAAATCTCCGAATAGGCCCCAGAAAATGTGTATCTAGGTCCGTGCGGTGGTGCGTGCGAATAGGCGCGCACGCATACAAGTCGCGCGATGTACCGCTCCATGGAGATAACATATTTGTTTTTACCATGACCGTTGCCCGTGAGCTTTGCGGTCGATTCGCGAGAGGCTGTGCCGCGCTCGTTGCAGGTGCGAGACCGCAAAAATCTGTGGTGTCGTGAGTTTTGAAATAAAACAGAGTTCCCCAACACGTGCGCGGGCGAAAAACCCGCTCCGTAAGTTTAGCAGCAGCCGTCGTCGTTTAATTTGTCCAATTTTGCAGTTATTTTCTTTCTTAAAATATAAATAAGTACTTGCCATAGACGGAGTATTACGTATTACTATTCTAAGTTTAATTATCTGTGGCGATAACTAAATAAGTTTGGACTTTTTGAGTTTGTCTACATGGTAATGGTTTTGGTTGCAGTTGGGCATTGTTTTGCTGTAACACTGCAAGAAGCTATTGTTTTTACATGCTAAGTGTTACAATTCAATTTCTTCTGTCTGGTTCAATATTTGACAACATTTACAAAAGGTAAAATGAAATAGTAATAAAAGTAAGTAGAAGATACATGTTTTTGTTCAGGTCGTCTGCTTGCTGTCTTTCGCACATTCATTTATGCGATACGAGTGTTTTATTACCCCACTTGGAACGTAACGAGGTAAAATAAGGGTTGAAGAAGTGTCGACAAGACGACAGTTTTATATTGCGTTTTACTGTCGCAGAATACCTACGAAGACTGAAAGTGCGTAATCGGGTTGTATGTTTATTTTTTGTCCAAAACATTTTACGCTAAAAGGGTTCGTCGTCCCCAGGATCGTGCTCACTGAATCGGAAAGAGACAAGGGTTGTCACGCAGTTATTGATTTTATTGCCTGTCAGACCTCTCTCATAAAATCGCACATGAGCTTTTATAAATATCAACCAATTACAAAAAATGTATGTGGGTGTAAAATATAAATATGTCTCGCATCTCGCACGTTATGGTTTTGGCAATGCTTTGTTTTTTTAAGGTTCATTTTTGTCTAGGTACCCGCGTAAAACTTATAACGGCATTTCTTCTAACTCTTCTTCTAACTATTCACGGCAAGACTTGGTCATCAATCATTAGTATTTTTTCAAAACACCTTTCACTGCTTGTTATATTCAAAATTCTGCCAACCGACCTTTCCTCTGTGCTCACTCTATGGCTGAGGACTTAGCGTGGGTAAGGGACAGCCCGAAGTAGCTCGTTAAAAATCAGGTTATATGTTGTTATGTTTCCATAGTATTCATTATTCAGTGATTTGCTTAAGAAGTTCAGTAATGGGAGAAACTACGGCACAGTCCTCCTCTAAGTGTGAGCTTTGTTTGCAAGTTAGCAGAATACAAAAGCCTTTTGTGAATATTCTACAGAATACCTACAAAAGCAGATATCAGAATGTTCCGTAGTAATCAGCAAACTCAGGCTCACATGACCTGAATATGGAATTTTATTATACCTCAGCACTACGAATGTTCTCGTAGCTTCGTAGCAATTCGTAGCATTTCGTAGAGTAGCACGCGTGTCTATAACTGTGTGTGTGATAACTGATAATGGTTCAATTCTGAAAAATATGAGATCTTACACCCGTTGTAGTCACTTGTGGAGTCATTACTATGTTGTTTGAGCTCATGTACGAGTACTGGTGGTAACTACCTACATTTTCACACTCTAGTTGCACTCAAGTAGACATAAAATAGAATATTTTTAAGTTGAATACGTACTTATCCTACTTACTATACGTATGTTGTAGGGGTCGATTAAAATTACAAAGTATATTTGAATTATGTTCAAACAATTTCTCAAAAATGTCAAAGAAACTGTTTACATTCTTAACTCGGTAAATCCCAGAAACAGGGTTTTTTATCCTTAATTAAAGTTGGTGTAAAAATCCAAGATGGCTAAAACGACTTCGCTGAATAAAGTTCAGTACTTATTTAGATGCTTTTAATATTTTTGTCAGCCTTATACATCATCTGTACAGCCTTTTACAGATGTACACAGTTTATGCAATAACAGTTTTTTGAGTCTGATCTGCGACTGGAAGGTTAGCAGTAATCGGATATTTGCGAAATATCTATGCCTATTATCGATACTACGAGTATATTGAAACTAATGTAAATTAGTTTAGTTTCCCGAACACACGCGAGTTGGCTAATAGCCATGCATTGCCGATTAACTGAATCCGAAGATTAAGTGCCTGCTTAGTTAGATGTTAGTTAGGAAGCCCCTTGGGTTTCTGGTGATTAATATTGGCTGAGCTCTGGAATTAACCTGACCTAATAGGTTAAAATAAGTTCTGAGCATACTTAGATAAACTATGCTATTGCACAGACTTCTAAGAGAGCATCAAATGCAATGCAAGCTTTTGAATGGCATTCAGGCCGAGACCCCGATACATAGGTAATTATGCGAAAAATATATGAGAACAGCTGATATATTATGACTAAATATATTATAACTATATAGTGACTACCTTATAACTAAGTGAAGTTGAGTAAGGTAACTTAATTGAATTGGAACGGTGAAAGCGGTGGAGCCATCTCCAGTAAGTTATTGCTCAACCCAATGCTTCCTGTCCCATTTTTCATGTTAATCCTCTTTTATATTTTTCTCATCCGTCTCTCGTCCATAATTTCTCATTTTCTTCATTGTCGCTAACAGGTTACATTTGCGTAAACGGATTTCCTTCCATTTCTGCAGAAACGATTGCTTGGATTATTTCTGCTCGTAAATGAGGTAAAATATGCGAATTCGTTTCACTTTAAAAAAATTGAAACAGTTCAAATTCTGCTATATATACTTACTTGGCAAATCAAGCTTACTCAAGCAAACTCAATGCGTATTACATTATAACTATATGTATAGAGATCGGATATTATATATTTACCTAAAGTTTATTTCTGCCAAGATCTAAGAAAGTATGGAGGCGGTTTCTAATTTTACCGGATTAAAAAAAAAGTTTTACTAAGAAAGGAAAATCGTTTTTCAAGGGCAGTAAACTACCTACATTTTAAATTCATCGATCCCGGAAACGCGGATTCTGATATAAGAAGTTCTATTCTCTACAGGAATGGACTTTTTTTGCAACTTCCACTAAAATTTCATCCAAACTCTTCCTTAAAATTTGTAATAGCCGGACTTTGTAAATTAATAAGCTCAGTCCCTATTTACTTATTTATCCGTCATCAGTCAGTCTTATTCTGCACTTGGCAGTAACACGGAACGGAAACCGACTCTTTCTGATTTGAAACAAGTCTTGAATTCTAAAGCGGTTGTTCTTCAATGTGTCTGATTATAGGACTTTTTTTTTTTTCAATGTTCTCTAGTCTCTAAAGTATGTAGAGTCAACTGGGGCAAATACGTCTGTGGGGCAATTGCGTCTTTCGAGAAATACTGACAAACCAACAAATTAGGCAACTAACGCCAAATTGTACAGATTATAGCAACTAATGATAAAAAAAGATATAGGTGGCGCCTTTTTGTGACGGGTCTGTCAGTAATTCTCGAAAGACGCAATTGCCCCACAGACGCATTTTCCCCAGTTGACTCACTTGTTAACTACAAATGAACAAGAATCCGATACTCCGTTGTATGCCGGCAATTCGTTTAGAAAGTACGTGAGAGGAATACGAGCCTTATTAGCGATACGATTCGATTAGACGTCTCTCGCTGCAACAATTCGTTAAGACACATTGAAGTAGGAATCTCAGAAATGCTTTTAAGAAATTGAGAACGAAATTACTCTGCTTGGATCGCAGTTTTTAACTTTGTTGAAACGTGCTGGAAATGAGAGATTTAAATGAATGGCGTAAATCTATAAACCTAAAAAACATATCGCTCAAAGACGTAATAAGTAAATATATGAACATTCTGTGCCCTTATAAATTGTATAGTGTTACTAAATAAAAATCGGCCAAGTGCGTGTCATGACACACTCATGGTAGTGCCGTGGTTAAACTTTAGCTGGGTGATGTTAGTAGATTAGAATAGTGCTTGAATGGCTTAGCTATATTGCAGTATTTTTTACATAGACAATACTTTGTTAAAAAGTTTGGTCAGCACCTGTCAGACATAGAGACTATCTGTAGACATGCTGTAATTATGATAAGCATTATCTATTGCTACATGGATTTTTATATGGATGACAAAACAATTTCATCATATACCTAAATATTGTTTAATATTAGGTAGTAGGTACTATTTGACGCATCGGTCGATTACTACTGGTGGCATTTTACCCGACTGCTCCGAAAGAGAGTAATGTTCGGTATTTTTTTTTTCTAGTGCTGCTGAAACATCGTGACAGATTTCGGACAGCAAAGTGTTGGAGACTTGTCTTTTAGTTTAGAGCTAATTAAAATTAATTTGAATGTTATTTTTTTAATTTGATTTTCATAGGCTACGCATTAACCTGTTCAAACTATGTAATGCTACCCTTTTTTTTTTTTCCTTGGCAAAAACCTTTATGGATACCACCAACAGCCCGGGTGCGGGCACAGAATGGTTATGTGGGAATCCCGCCACTGACGGCCTACCCACTAAAAACCCAAGGGTGTTCCACCTCGGCGCATAATGTCGGGGCTAAGGGGACTATCGTACTCTTCCGCGGCCCCGACAGCGCTAGCCCTTTCGGCCACCTCCTCGAGCTTACGCTCTCTTCCCCTCGATGACGATGTATCGAACACCAGACACATCGTCATCATCCACCTCCTCGGGGACCAATTTGCCCGTGGGCGCCAGACAGCACCCGTGTCTAGGCGCCCATGGTCCCCATGCGACGGGTCAGATGAGTGGCCCCGCCGCCTGCCACTTCGGCCGCAGAGGATAGGGAGAGCGGCAACGATACACCGACACGCCTCTTCCTCTGCGGCCCCACCGCGTCCGCCATCAAACGGTAGCGACCCCGTTTGGGCCGCGGAAGGTAGGGAAAGTGGCAACGACACACCAACAGTCCTCTCCCGCCGCGGCCCCCAGCCTTCGGTTGCAGTGTTGCACATGCGACACTGCACCCCGCCTCAGTTGTGGGTCTGCCCATACAGACCCACACCCTACTTAGGCCGCTTCCACGTGGGCTTTGGAGCTAAAAGCCCCAAGAAGCGGCCCCACCTCGGATTCCTCTTGGCTTCACCGTGGTTGCCGAAGCCACGGCTACTGAGCCCCCCCGCCACGACAAGGCGGGAACCCTCGGGGGAGATGTAATGCTACCCTAGTGTAAGTAATATTTTTGAAGCATTAGTAAAACAAGAAATAACGAATCTATTGGATTTTCATTGACCCCTTGTGGTTGTATGTGGCCCATTAAGCGCTAAGTGACTTAAGAAAAAAATATGCATACTTACTCACATAAAATTTCATATTTGGAATATAGGTAGGGCTACAATCCTATTCCTATTTTATTTTTAAATAATATAAATGCGAAAGTAAGTTTTTTTTTAATTTGTCTCAATCAATAGTAATGAAATTTTGCATACACGTTGTCTGGGTTACAGATACAATACTATACAATACAAAACCTCTTTATTGACATCGTATACAAAATAAATCTAAACTAAACCTTTAAAAAATATAGGCGCAATGGGCGGTCTTATCGCTTAAGAACGATCTCTTCCAGAGAACCTTTGGATGGAATAAAAACATTATGATTAAGCATGGACGGTGGCGTGTGCTAAAGAAAAAAAAAATATAATTAAGCAATGTACTTACAAATTTGAGAATTATAATAAACATACATACTAATACCTACATAAATAATTACTAAATATACAAATAAACTACCCAGTCATAAACATACACAAGTACCTACATCAATAAATATACTAATATGTACATTGAAATTAGACAGATAGTAAAAAGGAATCGAGTCTACCTTTAATCATACTAATGATTACTTCGACATTATGTGCATTGGTTTATGGTATAATTTCGTAAACATAAATATACATAGTGCATTATAAAAGTGTGGCCAAGATTACATTTTGAGGTTCTTTTTAAAAACGGTGCCATTTTTTCACAAGTAAATTTTGAAAAAGCTGTATCATTAAACTCTTACAAATATGTGCAGTTTTGGAATATTAAATCTATTAAGGTTGTATATTGGAACAGAAATGGCTAACGTAGAGTTTGGGAATTAATATTAGTTTTCGTGCAATTGTAAATGTTTTTCATGGCAACATTACCACGCACACAAGTTTAATAAAGAAGTGGCTTCAGAGAGATAATATAACGCAGTATTCCATCTTTTCCTCTAGGTTTATCTGAGGTAATACACATATATGTACTGTTAAGTTTATGTAATGTACCTATCTTGTTCTGTTTTAGGCTCTATCTTTTGTATTTTTTTTGCAAAACTTGTTAATTTATCTTTCATAGCTACCGTACGATTAAATCAAAATAATGACTGTTCGATATCACTCCAAATAACATGACTCATACGGAATCTTTTATGACTAGATATTTATCTATAATTTATGGTTGTGTCATCATTACCATACGGTTTCTTGCATCTTATCTGTCCAGTTGATAATGATTGTTTTGTTTTGTTGCGATGGAAGCTTATTTCAGTAGATATTAGTGGTTACTGCGTTCGGATCTCATGCTGCAGGTTGCCTTTTAAATCTTAAAAATCAAGCTAAATATACCGTGCTATTCCTCTTGATCTCCACTTTTGACCCCGAACTGGGAGTCAACAGGAATAAATATGCTAGACTCCCATTTTGACTACAAATGAAGGAATTAAGTATCGAGATGAAGCTTTACCTAGACCGTGACCGTTATTACTAGCGAATAGTTATTGGGATTAATTATTTTTTAAAACACTTAAATCAAGCGGAATTATATTTCTCAACCCACAAGCTCGGAAAGTTGCTGTTTTTATTCGAAATCTGAGTGCAAAAGTATATTTTATCCGCTAGAGTAAAAAGAGATTTTAAAATTTGAATCTTTCTATTCAGTAACTTTCTATAAAGCCAGTCCACTGAAAATGCATGAAAACCTATTTTATGTCAGTGCGCAAAACCCTTTGCTTTGAAACCCTCGCTACGCTCAGGGTTCTTTATCAGTGTTCGCGCCAAAAAACAACTTTGCAGCCTTGCTTAACAAGTAACTATTTTTCAACCAAATGCTGTTACTATGTTTTTTTAATGATCAATTACGAATATAATATGTTATATTATATGACGATATGCTTTGGCATATCGTCAGACCTTCTCCCCGAGGCCTGCCGCCATTCACCGGGCTCCAGTTACGTAGTCGATGACATACAATACGAACATATGTTCACACAATGAACAAATTGATGCGTGCCGTCGGCTGGGTTTGACCCCGCTTCCTCTAGCTTGAAAGGCGGGCCTTCTCCAACTAGGCTATCATCGCTTAATAGGGAATGAGAAGGGATAAAACGTTAAATTCACTTCAATCCAACTCATCCAAGCCCTCTTAAACATTACAAACAAATTGATTTAGTCAGCAAACCCCATACAGTCTCAGATGACTGACGTATTTCCTGAAGAAAAAGCTCAGTTGCCTATTTACTTGCTTATCCGTCTTCGAGGCCTTATCTTGCACTTGGCGGTGACACGTTACGGAACCGGCTCCTTGTGATTTAAAACGAGCCATGAATTCTTAAGCTGCGGTTCTTCTCAATGCTATCTGCTTAGGACTTATTTACCGCGTGCTCACAATGTTATCTACTTAGGATATGTACTTTGCTTAACTACAAATTAGCGATAATTCGATATGGCTTTATTGGTGGCGATTAGTTTAGAAGGTACTTGTGAAGAATACAAGCATTTATTAACGATACAATAAAATGATGCGGTTGTTACTGTAACGATTTGACACATTCAAGCAGCTATCTTAGAAATGCTTTTGAGAAACAGGGCAAAATAGTTTAGCGTAGAATTTGTAGATTTAATTTACAGTTTTGTGGGCAGAATAATGTTTCGGAAAGCCGTAGAGTAAACCCATAAAAAAGGGAACCCATATAGTAAATGCTGCAGGCACACTTACATTTTTTTAATGATAAACTTATTACATCAAATCTTATAAAATGAGAAATTTGTGTGTGCGTGTGCTATCAATATCATAAATAGCATACATCAGAGGCAAATCAATTTTAAAAAACCAACCATGTGCGAGTCGAACTTACACACGAAAGGTTCCGTAACATTATCTATAAAAATCACGTTTGTTGTATGGGAAATATTTTGAATACCTTATATACTTACGAGTATTTTACCTTGAATATTTTTTTTTTTTTAAATTTATAACTAAATATTCTGTAAATATTTTAAGCGTCTTCCTGTTGCCGTTATGAATATTGAGCAAAAACAAGCAAATAAAACCACGTTTGTTGTAAATTTTTATTTTATTCTGTTTATTAGTGTGTGAAAATTTAAACTGTCTAACTATCACAGTTCATGAGAAACAGCCTGGTGATAGACGGACTGACAGACGGACGGACAGCGGAGTCTTAGTAAGAGGGTACCGTTTTACCCTTTTGGTACGGAACCCTAAAAAAACATGGTACCTATAGCGTTCCGGAGTTGACACCATATATCGTCATCACCTCACGAACCCCTTGTAAATTATGATTTTATGAAACAGGAATCGATTATTCCGACTATAGTTTCAACCGCATTTGGCGGTCTTTATCAAGGCGAGTGTGCGCGCGGCTGCGTCTCGCATAGCACTGTTGTAAATTAAATTGAAGTACCTTAGCGCGTGTGACCCACGTAAAATTTTTGTCTCGGAAAGCTATACCTGGCGGAGTATTTTTATTATAACATGGGCTGTTTTTTATCCCAGAAAAATTAACAGCTTCCGTAAGGTAGCGGGTGAAACTGCAGGGCGCTGAGAAAAACATATTATATTCTCAGAGAAATTCTCTCCCGTAGATTACATCTCACATACATATCCTGCATCCGGGGCTAAATATATTTCATTTCCTCCGACGGATACATTTAGTTAACTTACTTATAAAGACGAAATCCTGAATTATGGTTATACTTAGAGTTTATTTCGGTTAAGTTCTTAAATTTCATTTAAAAATGTCTTGTAGGTTATTGTACGTAGGTGGTTAGCCTTTAGGCATCTAAGTACCTGAAAATAATTGTACCTAAGTAAAGTAATCAACAAAAAGTCTACTACAAAATAATTGTACCTAAGTAACGTAAAGAAAATAATTGTACCTAAGTAACGTAAAGAAAATAATTGTACCTAAGTAAAGTAATCAACAAAAAGTCTACTACAAAATAATTGTACCTAAGTAACGTAAAGAAAATAATTGCACCTAAGTAAAGTAATCAACAAAAAGTCTACTACAAAATAATTGTAGCTAAGTAACGTAAAGAAAATAATTGAACCTAAGTAAAGTAATCAACAAAAAGTCTACTACAAAATAATTGTACCTAAGTAACGTAAAGAAAATAATTGTACCTAAGTAAAGTAATCTACAAAAAGTCTACTACAAAATAATTGCACCTCAGTAACGGAAAGAAAATAATTGTACCTAAGTAAAGGAATGTACAAAAAGTCTACTACAAAATAATTGCACCTAAGTAACGGAAAGAAAATAATTGTACCTAAGTAAAGTAATGTACAAAAAGTCTACTACAAAATAATTGCACCTAAGTAACGGAAAGAAAATAATTGTACCTAAGTAAAGTAATGTACAAAAAGTCTCTATAAGAGGCGCAAGTAAAAATATTTTTGCTCACAAAGAACGCTGAAGACTAGAATAACGTGGTGGGTAACCAATTTCTCACTAATTCCAAGAACCGTGACGACAACTTTTCTGTTCGGCTACAAAAAAAGACATTCTCATTTAATTATGTGTTTATATAATTGTGTGTAAGGCACGCGCAGGAGTTTTGGCGGGAACCGAATAGATGGTGTCGTGAGTTTGTATTATTTTCAAAAACTTGTGATTCTTCGAGTGTTAAAGTATAATAATGGTGGATTAATAACGTTTACCGGTTCGTCAAGGAGCACGAGTGTGGACAAATTATACAAATATTTCGAAACGCGACTTTATGTGTTCTCTGCAAAACTTTACTTAAAGTCTCAGTAACTGAAATGGAAATGGAAATGGAAAACTCAGTTTACTGGAATGGGGAAAGGGGATGGATTCATCATCTTCATCATCACCTCATCATCATCATCCCATAATATTTGAATGATTAGAACTTGACACTGGCAAAAGCACATGACGTGCGACGCCAAATTCCCCTAAATGGGGGAGAAAGAAAAAAAAGGCTTGGGCGAACTTAATTCAATGACACCTATCAGCAGTAATTTTTTCTTTCGTCTTTTGTGTTTCGTAATGGTACGGCTACATTCGGCTACAGCGGCCTTCGGTGATAATTTGAGCTATCGTGACAAGTTAACTAATAAAGTAAAAGTAAAGTTAATTATTGTTATATTTATTCAATCACTTAAATAACAATATAAGCCTAAAATAAACCTAACAAAAATAACAAATTACAAAAAATAAACAGAGCTCTCTTTTATATTTGACATAATTATTAATTATTATTGTTCTGACATTCATTTTTAACTATAAATATTCAACCGCGACGCGTAACTATAGGAGTTATCAATAAATTCTGATTTTTGATTTCAAGTGTAGCCGATTAGCTCGTCCCTCGGCGATGTGAATTATCGCTCACGTCAACGCCGCAGAAAGGCAACGAGCTGACCACTAATGTAGACAAAAACATCGCCAATTACCGACAACGATGATTTTAGCGCGACAACGCGACATGAATTATCGCGCGTCGTTGTAGCCGCACCAAAATTGAGAGAAACACAAAAGAAGCAATATAGTGCCTACATTGGTTTACCGCAAATTGTTTTACTATACTTCCGAGCTCTTTATTCCCGTGGGCGCTCCATAGTAATCATTACGGTACAACTGACTACACAGTTCGTTGGCTGCTGCTGGGACTTTTGTCACTTCATTGTGACGGCGCTCGTCGCGTTTGTCGGGTCGTGATTGTATAACTATGCAAATTGTGGAGAGTTTTCGGAGAGTGAGACAGTTTTTTTGAAGTCTGATTGGAGACAATGATGTCGATTTTATTCTGCCACGTTAAAAACTAACTTTTGAAAGTTTCAATCGGTGAGCTTCCATTCAATATCATCATTTTATTTATGCTGGCATGTTTTTTTTTCACATACTTATATTAAATTACAGCGACCTTAAAGTTTCTTTAGTACATAAGTACTAATTCATATTTCTGTCGAAGGTACGAACGCCTTTAAAAATGCAATTAATTTTAAAAATTAGTAGGTACTTTCTAAAAATTTATTCTCTGTCAAATTAGTTCAAACAATAAAACAGAATCGACTCTATATCATATGTGAAAAAACTATCATAGATAAGAACACCCGATCAAATCACCTTTCAGTCTCAGATCAACTAGAATATCAGATGGCGCACGGCGTATGATTTAGGTGAAGCCACTTCTTGTTACATGTGTGCTGTGGAAGTGTTGCCATGAAAAAAAAATTACCCTGAGTATTGTAGTTTTCCAACGTATGTATCCGCATTCCACTGAATTCATGTAATAGTTCCCAGGTTAATTAATCAAATGTTTGCCAAATATCAATTGCCAAAAAATCATCATCATACCTTAATCATAATACCTAAACTGGACGACAGTTTTGAAATAAAGATTTTTTTAAATTATTCAACGGAAGGCAATATAGTAGACTTAGTATTAGGGTTCTGGTAGCACCCCTTGAGTATGGAACCATAATACGTAATCAGAAAAAAAAAAATTATACGCGTTGAATTGAAAACAACTTTTCGTTGGTAAAAAATTAAAACTTATCCTGATGGGATACGCAGTCCTTTTCAGACGGCGAAGGCCAAGCTTGGTCAGGTAAAAGTCTCTTTCATTAAAATGGTCTGAAAAGACAACATCTCTTTTTGATGGTTGCCATTTTTGATCATTTCGACTTTTTTGTATGGCAACCACCCATTCTTTTAATGTCGCTTTTTCAATCTTAATTGGGAACCTAAAAAAAGTCTTAGGATTTAAAATAATATTTTGGAGAAAAAAATGCGATTATGACAACACTGCACGACATTCCACAAATTCATGTAATGTCATTGTCAAGTCCTAAAATGGCATTAAGGACTTTGTATCCAGTTGCCAATAAAATAAAAAAAAGCAGTATGTAAATAATAGGTATCCGAAATTATAACCTAAAACAATGCTGTTTACTATATAATGAGATGTTATTAACAATACTTACACATTTCTTTTTCACTTTCGTTTAGTTAGTGCAGTGTTTCACAGCACATGACGGCATCGTTCCAGAATTTTTTTGTATGTTCTCAGCGTGACGTCCAGGTTAGTACTGACGAAGCGAGTAGCGTAGTTTTTTTGCGTCAATGTGTGAGTGTTGTGTACATATACGACAGTAGCGTAGTTTTTGGATGGTTCTTGGCTTCACCTAAATCAAACGCCGTGCGCCATCTGATATTCTAGTTGATCTGAGCTTTCAGTACAAAAAATTTAAATCGGTTTATCCGTTTGGGAGTTATGACGCCACACGTTACACTCAAAACACCCCTCTTTTTGTGTCGTGGGTTACTAATACTATCCATCCATACTAATAATATTACAAAATCGAAAGTAACTCTGTCTGTCTGTCCGTCTATTTTGTAGGCTTTTCACGGCTAAACTGCGGAACGGACCTTGATGAAATTTGATAATTAGTAACAGTAATTCTCGAGGAAGGTTTTTGGATACTATTTTCTGAATAAACGCGAACGAAGTCGCCGGTAACGGCTAGTTAATTGATATAATTATATACTTAACCACTATACTATGGTTAATATACATACGTACAATTTACCTACGTATATTGCAGTAAAATTCGAGGCGGCATTTGGAAAACCTTGAGCATTAAGCCCAAAGTTTCCAAAGTCACAAACAGAATAACATACGAGCGGATATATTTTGGCATTAGCTTCCTTACCTTGCGTTCAACAAGTTTCTAACTCTGCATCGCCGTGAGCTTACTTACTTCCGAATATTCTAACTTGTTTCTTATTTTCATTCACCTACTTATTTCTATTTGTTCTGCGCGGAGCTCGTTCGTTTTCGGTGTGGCCCGATGGAAAAGGAATTGTGAACAGTACGATATAAAAGTATTTTTTGCTTGTATCTGCCTGATCATTAAACAGTGGTTAAAAAACTTCTTGTGCCTACTTAACTATGATAAGTATTGTCTGTTGTAAACAAAGACGTAATTTTTATGGATGAAACAATGCAATATTTATTTATCTTTTTGACGCATCGTTCGAGTGTCAATTGTTTGTTTTATGATACAATCTTATTCTTATCATTAGCCTATATTTGTCCACTCCTGGACGAAGGATCCTCCGCTAAACTTGGTCTTCAGGTCTTTACACCTAGTGGCCTTTCAGGCCATCAGGTGGCCTAGAAACTTTGACATCAAGACTTGCACTCGGCCTTTTAGAACTTGCTTGCTTTACCTAGTTTTTTCTTACTGATTTACGTTGATCGTCACTTTACCCCATAGAGTAGGTACTCTAGGTAGGTACTCTAGGTTTGTCTAACCTATTTATTAGGTAAACCTAGTGGGGAGCTATGAGCATGAAATAATATTTATATAGTCAAAAAACATTTTTTGTCCAATCATTTATTAAATAAATCAATTCTTATTTCATTTCAATTTATGAATGTATATCTATTATTTATTAATGCAGTGCAATTCGTGACGATAATGTGAATGTAATTAATTTTAATTTTCAATATCAACTGTATATATAACTGTATATATAATAGGTAGGGTCAACTGAGGTAAGTGCGTCTTTCAAGAATTACTGACAAACCTTTCACAAATTAGGCGCCACCTACATCTTTTTTCTATCTTTAGTTGTATTACAACTAAAGTGTACACTTACTATCTGTACAAGATGGCGTTAGTTACCTAATTTGTGAAGGGTTTGTCAGTAATTCTCGGAAGACGTAATTGCCCCACAGACGCATTTGCCCCAGTTGCCCCTACTTGATAAATGAATGATTTATTATTATTTAAACTTTAATAACCATAAGCTTAGCTGACGGAGGTCCCCCTTCGAACTCAACTCCTCCCTGTTTTCCAAGTTCTTTGAACTGAAGTTCGCAGATAGTCTCCCATCCTACTTTTTCAGCGGCTTTTTGTGTCCCAAAAGCGGTCATCCAGGCAGCTGTTATTGGTACTCCTCGCTCTATGCAAGCTAACGATCTGAAATGTAGGTAAGATGTAACATTGACTTTCCAAATACGGGTATAACATGAATTCTTATCGGTCTGCTATACAACAGTGACATTTCTACTTGGTTTGTAAATTATAGAAGAGAATGTGAGAACGATTATAAGAAGGTAGAAGTTAGTAACAAAATTAAATAAATAACGTACGTACGTACGGTACGTAAGGTATAAAAAGTTATGCGTGACTAGTTTCTTTGCTCAGCGTAGGTACATTAACAACAACAACAACTCTTTATTAAAAACATATAATAATTACAATAGTACTTAAATAAGGCTTAACTAAGTTTTTAAGTTTTTAACTAGTTTTTCATAAACATCGGTTCGGTGTTTTGCTATTGGTTTTGTTTTAAATATGTAATGTTGCTTCGGTACAGGGTTACCCCTTGAGAGAACCCAAAAACAATGTTCTTCATAGATACATAAGTTGTTTAAAATAAATATTTTCATTTTGATTTTATTCGGCTATTTTAGTCATAGTTAGATGTACACTACAAACCTCATTTTGATCATTTCTACAGCAAGGCCCAGACCTCTGTAATCTGCGCATACAACTACTCCTCTTCCTTGGTAACACGACTCTAAGTCATATTTGTCGAATATTTTACACGTATTAGTCATAAGCTTTGCCAATTTCGACAATGTTTTGATTTCTTCTGATTGTATCATCTAAAAAAATATTGGTAAAAATGTATAAGAAATAATGTTAAGTAAGCATTAAAAAAGGTTATTCTCATTTTAGGGAATGTCTCTTAAAGGGCAGGTAGGTAGGTTTTTGAAAGAAAGTATGGATTCCGCAAGATCAGTAAACATCGCCCTTTAGTATTGGAGATCAAAATATATTTTGTATTAGGTACTACGCCTACTAAATTAAAGTAGTATTAAGTAAAATAATCTTACATCTATTAAGTCATCCTCTTCATCAGATTTGTCACCTTTCTTTTCAAGGACCATGATAGATCCACCGACCATTTGCGACTTTCCGGAGTCGTCTTCCAAATAACACGCGTCCATTTGATAGTTCTTTTTTTTGGTCATTTCTATAAAACTGAGTCTGTACTCATCAAAAGTTGCTGCTTTTTGAGTCACTTCTGAAACAGAAATTTAATACTGTGGAGTCGAAGCGCGCGAGTGTGGTTGTGATTTTTTTAAGTAAGTTAGTAAAACAATAACATTTTAATAAAACAATATTTTTTTTACATAAATATATATTCGGGACCCTTGCACACACTCTCGTCTGACCCCATAACTGAGCAAAGCTGGAACTATGGCGGTCAGAAACTGATATACATACATAAATATTATAAAATACATACTTAAATAGATATTAACACCCAGACATAGAACAAACACAAATGTTCATCACATAAATGTTTGCCCTTGATGGGAATCCAACCCACGCCCCCAGTCTCAGAGGGTAGGTTGACTATCAACTGAGCCACCTAGGCAGAGGCACATGTTATTTGTTAGTTATGCTTATACCCCCTGTAATATGTGAAGGACATGCAGAGAGTGTTAAAATAGCTGGGCACCAAACATACTTAAGCCTGATGCCAAAATAGAAGCAATAACTAAAGCTAATGTAGCTTTACGACCGATATCTATGGGAGAGGATGGAGTAATGGAAGAAGAAAACATGCTTACAACTAACACCGTATAAAATGTACCGCAACTAATAATTTAAGATAAACTTACTTGATGCTTTATGAAGTGGCTCATCGGGTACAAAATATTTCATGAACAAGTCTAAAAGTTCTTCAAACTTGTCTTGAGACAATTCTTCAATTCGGAATTTTAATTCCTTACCATTGCGAGTTTTAGTAAATCTGCTCCAAATTTTTCCTGGCGTTGACATTGTGGTAGTTTTTTACTATACTGTAGATGATGTAAGGTGTCCTGCTTATTTTATACCTGTGTGATATGTTTGTGTGTTTTTGTTTTGTATGAAATATCGTTATCAGAGATAGAATGTTATCAACCATGTGGCATAATAGACTAGGGTTCCTCGAAAACATTGAATTAAATGTGAATCAACCAGTATAGTAACTGTTATCGGGCTGGTCGCAACCACGCCCGCCGCCGCCGCCGCCGCGCCGCCGCCATGTCTGGCTTTTGTGGTTGTCGCCGGTAGTTGCTCATCCACATTTAAAAATCCATAAATTTAGTTATCCAGATTGTAATTTTTCAATACATCGCTCGCCTAAACTAAAAAAATATTCATATCGCCACGCCTTTCCCCCAAAGAGGCTGGCAGAGGCGTACAACACCCACAATTCGCCGGACGATATTCAGTCCCAAATGTGACAGGGGGCGAGCCTGTCGCCATACACCAGGCTCCAGTCATGAAGCAGATGACATTAAATACGCACATATGTTCACACAATGAAAAATCGAGCTCACCAATCTTGGTGAGCTCGATTTTTTTTATTTCTTCCGCTCGATACATCTGCGACATGAAAGATTACAATATAGTGCATTAGTTTTTTGTTGTTAGTCTATTTCAGTTCTTCAGCAAAAAATATATTCCTATGTGTTTTTTCACAATTTCCACAAGTTTCCTACAGTTTTAGTTAAGTGTAGTTTACTATCTATAAATCAGAGTTAGATTACTTCTGAGTGGATCCTCTTACTAATTCCTTGAGCACAGATAAGCTGTCCGAGTGCCTACAACTCTCTTTAGGGTCGAAGATATCTTAATGGAAAGATACATAGATAGTGGGACTCGATTGTTCATACCAGAAACGATTACGTATCCGATATATGTACGAAGGAAATAATACGAGTTCATACAATGATCAATTTGTTCTAAATACACTGTCATGAAAAAACATTTATCAAAACCTACAATATTTACAACAAATTGTATTATGCAATCCTGACACCTTTTTCGTGGTTATCAAAGTTCAACACATAATCTAATAGATTTTTATGATTTCAGCAATGTGATTAAAGTAAATACAGGGTGATTTCAAGCAGGTAGTTTTACGTCAGTTTTTTTACAACAGACTAGGCATGCGTTTGTTCACTGACTCGCCTGATGGGTAGCGCTGACGTGACCGAAGGTGTAACACGCTTGCCTAGGCGATACCTATTCACTTTACTCTTGAACACTCCCGGATTGTATTTAGGTGGAAAGACAGACGCAGGCAACGAGTTCCACACCTCTGCAGTTCTAGTTTCTCTCTGTAGTTTGATATCAATAATGAGGTACCTACGTAATTATGATCTACTGTAATTATTAGACTGTACTTTCGGATTAACATAGCTGTGTTCCATAGAATTAGTTAGGAAACTATATAAGTTCAGATATTACTTAAGTAAAATGGATGACTAATTGGATAAGAGAAGATATTAATTAATTTATGTAGAGCTTACACTCTACTTTCTTTTATCAATTTTATAGCATGTTATAAAAATAGTGTTAACTCTACATATGACATAAAATCGGTATAAGAACAATATTATTCATATTATGCAAGTAATCTAGATAGTTACTTGAAAACTAAAAATGCATTTTTACCTAAAGGTAAAAATACATTTTTAGTACGTACTTGTACATACTTACATACATACATACTGTCATTTTTACTTAAATTATAAAACTTATTTTCAAACTTCTTAATTAACTTGATTTCAGAAAGGTTTCTGTCATTAATTAAATCAGTCTTTACATTACTATTGGAGTTACTTAATCTTGGAGTTCATAAAACATTTTTTGACATTTACTCGTACATGTAAATTAGGACCACCCTCTAAAGGCTCAATACCATCATTATTTGTTTATTTTTTGTTCCCTGGTATCTGATAGTCCGTATGATAAGAGAATTACGTACCTATCAATTACTTTGGCAATGCAAATAATAATGATTCATAATAATTCTTCTACACGTGTTTAAGGCAAGGGTACAAGCTGATTTCACAACAAAAAACGATAATTGCAGAATATTTGCCAAAACATTGTTTTTTGTAATGCTTTTGAGTCATCACTGGCTGAATACGAGCAATTTAGTTTGTATGCAGTCTCAGATCAACCTAGAGGATAAGATGGCGCACGGCGTATGATTGAGGTGAAGCCAAATAACATTCAAAAACTACTCTACTGTCGTATATGTGCTCAACACGCACACATTGACGCATAAAACTAAGCTAATCGCTTGGTCATTCTTACTTCGACATTATGTGCATTGGTTTAAGGTATAATTTCGAATATATAAATATACATAGTGCTTTTTTTTTTTTTTTAATTATTCATGACCATGGATACTCGTCCTTCAGTCGGATTCTTAGTAATTATTTTTCCTTCAGTAACAGATGATGGGATGATGATGATGAGGTGATGATGAAGACGATGAATCCCTCCCCTTTCCCCATTCCAGTAAAGTTATGGATACTTTACTGAAACTTTAAGTGAAGTTTTGTAGAGAACACGAAAAATCGCGTTTCGCGATGTTTGTATCATTTGCCCACACTCGTGCACGTTGACGAACCGGTAAACGTTAATAATCCACCATTATTACACTTTAACACTCGAAGAATCACAAGTTTTAGAAAATAATACAAAAACACGACACCATCTTTTCGGTTCCCGCCAAAACTCCTATACATAGTGCATTATAAAAGTGTGGCCAGGACTCATTTTGAGGTTCTTTTTTAAAAACTGTGCAGTTTTTTTGCAAGTCAATTTTGAAAAAGCCGTAACATCAAACTCTTGCAAATATGCGCAGTTTTAGAATATTAAATCTACTAAGGTTGTATATTGGAACGGAAATGGCTAACGTAGAGAGTTTGGGAATTCATATTAGTTTTCATGCAATTGTAAATGTTTTTCATGGCAAAATTACCACACACACAAGTTAAAAAAAAAGTTGCTTCAGTGAGATATAACGCAGTGTTCCATCTTTTCCTCTAGGTTGACCTGAGTATGCAGTATAATTATTGTTTTAATTACGGGAAGGCATATTGACGAACTGCTGCACTCTGCTAACTTACAAGCTCACTTTTAATGGTTAAAATAAAGGAAATGGTATAAAATAAAGGAAAGAGAAACTTAAACTTTGTGGCATAGTGTCCTTTCTAGATCGTCAGTTGTAACAGCAGGCCACTCATCAGTAGCTCGACGAATTAATTTAAAAGGGACCTTTTGGCACAAAATACATTTATGTTTAAATACTTACTCCTTTTTTAGGAATTGGATTTCTCAATAGAACAGCTATTTTTTACATTTTCTGGTTTGTATTCATAGTCAAATGTACTTAAAGTTTAATAATTTATTTGTCTCACTAATATTACGACGTCTGTCCGGTTGAACTTTTCTACCGGTCGCATTTCTCAATCGATTCTCATAAATTTGATGAGGCGGATCGATAATAATTTTATTTTGTCGATTCAATTCTTATTCTATGAAAATTGCGTATTTACGTTAAAAAATTTAAAGAGATTATATCATAAATATGACTTGTAGAGGAAGACAACCGGACAGACGCTGGATATACAAAAGCATTTTTGGCGAAGCTGAAGCATAGACGCTTCGCTCGCTCGCTCTATAAATTTGAAAGTATGAAAGGATGTTTGTTATTCAATCACGCCAGAACGGCTGAATGGATAATGATGAAATTTGGCACAGAGATAGATTATAATCTGGAAAAGCACATCAAATACTTTCTAACCGTGGGTGAACCCACGGGGCACAGTTAGTTTGTAATTAAAGTCATGAAATGTCATAAAATGCAAGCGAAAATGTGTACAAAGTTCTCTATTTTGTTTGCAGTTGTCCAAGAGTCACGCTGTAAACTCGAGCACAGATTGCTCGAATTCCAGTTCCGAGTTTCGTCGCATCAAAGCAACTGGGACACCATTCATGGCGAATAGAAGCTCTTAACGACACGAAATATAGGGTAATGAAAAACAAACATTAAATATTAGCCATACGTAGACATTGCTAAGTGCTTTTTTGTGTTAATTCTACAAGTATTTATATGTTTACTCGAGTATTATAAAAGGTAACGTTTGAAAGTTTGTGACTTAATATTACGATGTTTTTTAGAGATAGTATTGACCTGCAGGTCTATATAGCATGCGCAACGCGACAAAGGTATGTCGACTCGTTTTATCGAGACAGACGTACTCGTATGTTTACACATAGCATTGTCACGTTCTCACACGACAAATACTGACGAGAAGAATTTTGTCGCTCGCGCATACTAGGCCAACCAAACCGTAGTTGCAGTTTTCAGCTCATTTGGTAGATGGAAGCAAAACCTTTCGATTCCCATGACACGACGCTGCACGCGCCGCGCAACGCGCCGCATCTCCCTGCACGAGGCCTAAGACACATCGGAGGGAAAACCTGATGTTCACTGACCAGTTATAATGAAACACAATACGTAGAAAAATATATTTATCAAACGGAAAGTCAAAAACTATATTTCTAATGTCTCTTCAATCATCATGCAAGCATCTCATTCTGTTCCATCCGTAGTACTCGCTTTTGCGTCGTATCCACAGACATTTGGATGTCTGTGGTCGTATCGCAGCTCGTAGACAGTTCGTAGCAGTCTAGTTGGAATTCTCCTTACAGCTGAATACGGAATATTTACGAGTAACTCTAGCCGCTATCCACAGTTGTACCCGCTACGTAATTTTACTGGCATAATGGGTAGCCTATCTTATCTTATACCTTTAAATGAACAATTCTTGTATATATATATATATATAATTGGAATCTCGGAATCGGCTCCAACGATTTTCATACAATTTAGTATATAGGGGGTTTCGGGGGCGATAAATCGATCTAGCTAGGAATCATTTTTAGAAAATGTCATTTTATTCGTGTTTTATCGATAATCAATCTCAACTGAAAAATATGACTCTTCCTGACATCTATTGGCGAATAATAATACTATTTTTTGTGAGCAACTAATTGCTTTAACGACACAACAGCAGATGGCGTTGTTAAGTAACAAGACTAAAATCAATTGTTTATTATCCAAAAAACACAATAAAAAAATAAAAAAAAATACCGAGCAAAGCTCGGCCATCCAGGTACTAAGTAATTAATCCAGGATCTCCATTTTAAATGTCATTCAAATTGATTAAGCTGTTTTACAAACTTTTAAAAGCAGGCAGTTAAATACTTTAAAAATAATAGTTCGTTTGTTTTTCCCATAAAACATTAACAATTATGGAATATTTTTTTCCTAAAGTCAAAGTCAAAATGTTTTTATTCAATGTAGGTATCAAAGATACACTTATGAACGTCAAAGTTTTTTTTAAATAGACTCGACCGCCAAATAGGGTATCAATAATAAAATGTTTTATTAGATGACACGTTAGAAAACTAAAGGCAAAACCGAAAAAATATTAATGCACAACAATTAAAACGCAAAACCATCATATAAAAGACATAATGTCTTCTCCATATTAGGTTTGTTAAGCATATTTATTTTACTTAAAACTCTTAATAATACATTAGACAAACTTATTAGACATTAAAAAAAACCTAATCTAAATACGATAAACCATCAGTTTGCAAGATGGAGGTATCCCAACCCCTTCAAAGGTAACTCCTCCCTTTTTTCCAAATGTTTTATAGTCCAGTTCACAGATAGTCTCCCATCCTAATTTGGCAGCTGCTTTTTGGCTTCCTAAAGACGTCATCCAGGCACCAGTCATGGAAACTCCTCGCTCCTTCGAGACAACCATCCTGGAAGAAGAACAATTTTAATGATAAAGCCACGATGAGGTCAAACTGAACAAGTAAACCTGCGTCAGTTCTTACTGAATGGATTGGTGCACAAAGGCTAAGCACGATGGCTCTTGCCATTTTGCCTGGAAGAGATCACTCTTAGTGATAAGGCCGCCAGTTGGTACACTACGGCTTATGTTTTTTCTGTTCTTTTGTTTTGTTATTTCTGGTATGAACAATAAAGTGTTTATCTATCTTTGTATCATTTTATCCATACACGGCACGGATTTATGTCTGACCAGGCGAAACGGTAGGTACATTTCTAGTTTATTGAAAAATTATTATAAATTTATTTTTAATTAATTCAAGAGTGCATCTAAGTAGGTAGCAGTAAAGTTTTTTCATTTTACTACGAAAAGTCACTTTAGTCGCCCCACTGAGCGTAATATTTCTAGGAGTGGGTCCATTTCAATGAGGCTTAAACGCAGGAAACTCTTTATAAGCGGTTCCATAAATCTCCGCAAGAGTAAAACGAATGGAAGTATATGTCTTCGTAAGTAAGAGCGAGAGGAGAGATACGTCTGTGTGCGTTTGGTTTAATACCTCGTAATTTTAAATATAACTATACTAGGTTTTATAAGATACCTTGCTTTAAACAGTTCTCCAGCGATGCCGAGGCCTCTGTAGTCTGGGTGCACAACTATTCCCCTGTCGTCGTAATATTTCTCCAGGTTGTACTTTTTCATAACATTACACGCCTCAATCATAATCTCTGTGAGTTCGAAGAATTTTTTGATTTCTGCAGATTGAATCATCTGAAATACATAGACAATTAATGATCATTTTAATTTTATGATTTGTGTAAACTGCCATTAGATTGGGATGTGTGAGACCATAGTTGTGATTGCGTGAGACACATCTGAATGCGCGAGTGTATGTGTGTAGTTTTCAATTATTAAACTAAAGTGGGATAATTTTGTAGTACTCCACTCTATGGGGTAGGTACCTAGTACCTGAGTAGCTTGGATCATCTGGCTAATTTTGTACCTATCATTGGCTGCCTTTTACATACCATACCGCTATTCAGAGCAGAACAATAACTACTGGTACAGTAAAAGAGTGGTTTATATCCAGCAATGGGATAGACAGTAAATTATTGTGGCAAAAAAAAAAAACAGAAAAGTAATTAACACTTTCATGAAACTAATTCCTACTAGTAATTTCAAAATAGACGGTAAGTTAGTAACCGATGATAATGCAGCCATTTCTTCTTCCGCAGAGTTCCCCTTCTCTTCAAGGACCATGATGGAGCCCCCCACTACTTGGATTTCCTCCGAGTCGTCATCGATGCAGCACGCGTCTACTTGGTAATCCAGATGTTTCGCTAGCAACATCATGCCTTGCTTGAATTCTTGGAATGATTCTTCGCGCTCTGTCAGTCCTAAAATAGATATAGTTAATTTTAACACTTCAAAAAATTTTGTTTTTTTTGTCATTCATGTGTTTTACATTAATTCCTAACACATATTATTTATTTCCTACACATTAATTTCCTAATATTTCACTAATTTTCTATTTATTTAAGCTAGTTGTTAAAAATATTATTCAAATTTTTCTGGACGAAAAGAATTGAAAAAGTTCCTTGTCCGTTATAAAAGGTCTTTCAACAAGGACGGGCCGATGTAGAAATTGAATAAAACAAACTGTGTGTGAGGTATAAACGCATTTTTTTTATGCGAAAGCTCTAAATGCTATTATTTATGTAATATGACATCGTTTAAATGTCCGCTGTGACTTCGAACAGTGGCACTGATCCGAGAGGTCCAATTTTCTATGACTCTGCTACATAAATCCGGCTGAATCAGAGCGATGGCCTGTGTTATATTGTATTTTAGGGCATCAGTCGATTGCAGTTTATTGGCACAGACATGTGACTGAGTGGTGGGTGGGTCGAATTGCACGATTCGCTTAAGATGATTTCTCGGCCAAAATTAGGGTTCTCTTCCAAACGTTCTGAAGCCCAGTTAGCGAACGAACAGGCGTTGTCTATGGTAATTCGCTTTGAGCTCCTGGGTCAGTTGGGTCTTGTACGGGTAAAGATCCAAGTTTCGACGCAGAATTAGCCAAGTTAATGTGTGCGAAAGGCCGAGTTCTTGTGCACGGCGAGAAAACGACTGCCTTGGAATCTCCTTCACACTCTCACTAACAGCACCGATGTTTTCGGTCGATTTGGCGTTCTTTTGACGTGAGAGTATTGGTTGGTTGTGTACTGAACTGCTCGTCTCAAATTTGTCTCACCGCGTCTGCCGTAAAATGGACGCAAATCGCGCAACGTATTCACTAACGAAAACTCATTTTGATAATAAAGTTTTATTATATGGACGTGTTGCTCGTCCATATAATAAAACTTTATTATCAAAATGAGTTTTCGTTAGTGAATTCGTTGCTCAATCGTGTAGCTTGCCATGGTGATTTGGCATCAATGACTGATTAAAAACCAACAGATTTGACAGATGAAACAAACACAACATGGCCGCCACAAACTGTTCTCACAAATCGGCCCGTCCATGTTGAAAGACCCTTTATTATAATAGAATCACACTAATATTATAAATGCGAAAGTTTGGATGTATGGAGATTTGTAACTCAATCACGTCAGAATGACTGAACGAATCATGATAAAATTTGTCATAGAGATAGAAAACAGTCTTGAATAGCCCATAGGATTCTTAATACTCACGGGGCGCAGCTAGTAAGTATATTAAATTAATAGTGTACCTAACAATCCTAACACACTGGAAGATTTCGCTCTTAGTGATAAGGCCACCAGTTGTTACACTACAGTTTAAGTTTTTCTGTTCATATTTTGTTATTTCTGGTGTGAACAATAAAGTGTTTATCTAAATCTATCTATCTATCTATACTTACTTGAAGCTTTATGAACTGGTTCCTCAGTGACATAGTAATCAAACCACAGTCTAAACAAGTTTTCAAACTTATCTTTTGGCACTTGCTGTATCCGAAATTTCAATTGCTTTCCATTGCTCATTCTCGTAAACCTCGTCCACACTTTTGCTGCCATTGTGCTGGCTTTTATTAAACTGACACAGGAAAATTTAATAATATTTTCATAACACTGGCTTCATGCTCGACTGGTTTATAGGAACTGTGTTATCAGAGATAACGTTATCACACGGGCTGTTAGTAACTCGATTGGGTATCATTTTAGTCCATCGCAACCTTTGGAACAAGTTGAACTCTACAATTCGCACACCTATTGTTTTGGTTATCGGAGTTCAATGTTCAAGTAAACTAATTCAAATGATAACAGATGTAACGATTATACAAGTTGATGATGATTGTACTTAGTGTTTACACGTTCTTTACTACTAGTGAGGTATAAATAAATATAGTCTAGTAATACTAGACTATTATGTTAATAATTATAATAAGGAGTGTCTATCTGTCCTCGATGGTTGAAAAGGCGCATCTGACATTTTTTAAATATTATCCTAGATAATATTATATTATTTTAGAAAGCGATGATAGCCTAGCCGGAGCAGGCCCGTCTCTCAAGTCAGAGGGAGTGGGTTCAGACCCAGCCGAAGGCTCGCACTAATTTGTTCATTGTGTGAATATATGTGCGTATTGTATGTCATCTGCTTCATGACTGGAGCCCGGTGTATGGCGACAGGCGGCCCCCTGTCACATTTGTGACTGAATATCGTCCGGCGAAGTGTGGGTGTTGTACACCTCTGCCAGCCCCCTCGGGGGAAAAAGCTTGACGATTTGTTAAGTTAATGAAGAAGTTATTCTGAATCAGACATTTAACCCTTTTTTGTACATTTTGTTACTTGCGTCTCTAAACGAGAAATCGAGAGCAGCTGTGTTTTATTTTAAAATTATTGCGCTGAATCCAGATATCAACAATTCATAATAATAATAATAATAATAAATCGTTTATTTTATCTCTGAACGTATTACACATTTTGAGGTAGGGACTACCTTTTAGGTATAAAATTAACACCTGTGCCAGGTAGACCCGCTCTTCCTTATCTTAACATTACTAATTAAAAATAATACAAATTAAACATAACATTTAGTTAGTTTCTTAAGTTACGATTTATATAAAACAATAGGTATAAAAGTTGTTCACTTACAAAAAATAAAAACAAAATTTAGCGGGTAGATGAATAACATAAAAACACAAGAACGGAACAAAGTACAGACAGGTTGACGGAGTGGTGTATGGTACAAGTAGAAATCAAACATAAATGTAATCTAATTGTTAAAATACCTTTAGACGTATATTTATATAGATATATTTGATTCGTAAATATATAATACATAAGTGTTTGTGATTTAAGTATTTAAGTTAATCAATAAAATTCAACATAGATTCTACTTCAGCATAATCTACTGTCAAGAGCCAATTTTGAACATTGTGTTTGCATTCGTATACAGTGCTAGGATATATATTTAAAATATTGTTGATTTTGTTATATAGATAAATACTTAATTTTGTAAACTGACGTCTAGCAAAAGAAGTTCTAGCTTTAATTGATTTTGCGACATAACGAATTGTTCTTTTTTCAGATACAGTTGAGTCAAAAGGGAGAGATTTATGTGTTTTTAATATTACTTGAAATATATATAATTTTCTTACACTGAGTACATTACTGATAGAATAAAGTTGAGTTGTAGGAAATCTATAGTGTTTAAAGTTCATTACTTTTAAGAGTGACCTCTGAGCTCTTTCAAGAATGAGAAATTCTGTCTTAGCTGCACCGCCCCATATCGAAATGCAGTATGTAATTATGGACTGCGCTAGAGCCTTATATATTTTAAATAAAATATTTTTTGAAGCCACATGCCTCAATAGTTTAAAAACCCAGATTAGTTTTCGTATTCGATTTGAGACGAGATTTATTTGTGGGTACCATGACAAACGTTGGTCCAGCATAACACCAAGATATTTTACAGTGGATACCTTTTCAATAGTATGGCAGTTGCATTGGTCATGTATTTTATTATTTTCATGTATTTTAATGTGGAAATTATTCTGCGGCTGGAATTTATTATATATAGAGTAGCACATATAGTTCGTTTTACTAGTGTTTAAAGTAAGCAAATTTTCTCTAAGCCATTCTGAAACTATGGCCATACCTTTTTCTGCATTGTTTCTAACTTCTTTCCAAGTACTCCCAGTAAAGACAATGGCAGTGTCATCGGCGTAAGAGAAGGTATGTCCGTTTTCCATCTTTAGATCACAGAGCTCGTTGATGTAAATTAAAAATAAGGTTGGGCCTAACACACTTCCCTGGGGGACACCAAAGGTTACATCTTCATCAGCGCTAATCATTTCTCCGATTTTTACTCTCTGTGTTCTGTTAGTGAGGTAGTCTTTGAGAAGGGCTAGAGGAATATCTCGTATTCCTATGCTCTCTATCTTATGCACAAGAGTGGGAATAGACACGGTGTCAAAAGCTTTCCTGAGGTCGAGGAAAACACTCAGGCATTTTAAGTTTTTATCCATCTGATTGACAATAATCGTAGTTAATGCGGAGACCGCATCTTCAGTAGATTTTCCGTGTCTAAAACCAAATTGTGAATTGGACAAGATGTTAAAATGTTTTATGTAATTTAGAATTCTAGTATTTATAAGCTTCTCAATGATTTTAGATATGGCAGTTAAGACAGAGATTGGTCTGTAGCAGTTAACATCTTTTTTGTCACCATTTTTATACACTGGGGTAATAATAGATTTTTTTAGGTGTGCTGGAAAAACTCCCTTGGTAAAACATAAATTTGCTAAGTGGGCAATCACAGGGGTAACAATATTTTTAGCGAGTTTTAGAAAATATGTGGTGATGCCATCCCATCCCGGAGCACTATTTGATTTTAAGTTTGTTATTACCCTGCAAACCTCTTCATTATCAGTACTCAGTAAGACAAAAGAAGAGGGTTGTCGGGGACTAAACGATTTAGTGGTATGTGTATGTGGTATTTTCGTCGAGATTTTTTCTGCCAGTTCTTTTCCAATATTAGCAAAATAGTGATTTACTTCATTTAGAGACTCTATATGTGTAGATTTAGTGTTTAGTAATTCCATGCTATTTGTTTGAATTCTGTTTAGATTAGTAATATCTTTTATATTGTTCCATAGTAATTTATTATTTTTACATTTTGCTAATTTTCCTTTTTCATAGTTACGTTTTAGTTTTTTTAACAATCCATTACAATAATTTCGGTATCGTTTATATGTCAATTTTAGTATTTCATTTGTAGGATCAGATCTAAGAGTCTTTTGCATTTTATTACGGTTTGTAATACATTTTAGAATACCAGGAGTTACCCACGGTTTAATAGTACGTTTAGTTTTAGGAATAGATATAGTTTTAGAACTTTCTTCTAGTGATTCTCTTAGTATATTTGTTAGTTGCTCTATTACAGTATCTGGGTTTTCGCAGTAGAGTAAACGAGAAATGTTTTTATCAATAATTTTAGTAGTAGCTTTATCGTAATCGATCACAATTCTAGTTTTTGCACATTTATTCCTTTCAGTGTCTAGACTTAATTTGAGAAATGTCATACAATGATCCGTAACTGTCGTATTCAGTATTGCTATAAACGCAGGTATTTTGTTTTTTTCTATTTTTATCATAAAATGATCTAGGCATGTATTTTCTCTCGTAGGTAGTACATGTCCAGCTAAAATACCATGATGAGATAACATTTCTAAGTAGTTCAACCTATTTTTACATTCGTAGGTAGGTTCATTATCTAATGGATTCAGGTTTATATTTATATCGCCTGCAATGATTATGTTTTTACTCTGTTTTATGGTATCCAAATGTGTATTTAAAGAGGCAATAAAATTTTCAGCGTTTCTATTACAAGGAGAACGATATAAGCCTAATACTATGTTATTATTTACATTTAGTTGAAGACAAGAGGCGTGATCAATGTAAATTTCAGATACGTTTTGTATTAAAGATTTTTTTATATAAACAACTACTCCATCGTTTTGATTTAGATGTCTACTAGTCTGATAGGTATTATAATTATAGAGTTGTGGTAAAGGCTTGTTTTGCTTAAGCCAACACTCTGTTAGAATAAAAACATCTACATCAAAGTTCAATTGTGAAACTGTTAGTTGGAAATCATCAAAATTTGCAAAAATACTACGAATATTTTGTGCTAGAATAGTGATTCCCTTCCCTTTAGTTACTTTTATTTTATTAATTAATTCATAGGTTTCGCATTCTATTGATTTAGCAAATTCAGCCTCGTCTATATCATTCTGTGTTATAATATGATTATTCATAGTTTGTGATCCAAAGAACAGACAATTGATTTACTTAGACAGGGTGGATAGAATTTTTCCATTACATGATGAAATGTGGGTTTCTTCTTTGTCTGGGGATAGGCGTTTGTGTATATAGTTTGAGTTAAGAAAATATTTAGAGTGTTCATAGCGTACAATACTTTTAGAAATATACTCGTATAATATTGTGTAAGTAATCCGATAGTTTCACTTATAATAAATGTAAGATATGGCAAAAATATGATTTCAGTCATTTGTAGGGTTTGTATGCTTTGGTTAGATGTTATTCTAAGAACTGCAAATACCATCGATAAACAAAATTTAAGTATCGTGGTTCTTTTTAGTTTTGTTTGATTTTTAGCAATAAATTGAAAATCTGAACATAGTCATGCAATAGCTAGTTTTTGTACCTGTGCTTCTGATTTGATCAGTTCAATTTTAGAGTTTTCATCCTTTCGTAAATATACTTTACCGAAGGCTGTCCAGCAGAATTTGAATTTCTTGGCCTTCACTAGTTCTCGAGCCAAGAAGTGTAACCTGGCCTGCTTCACCGTTAGCTGCTCAGATATGAATACTGGTGTATCTTCCTGTACATGTAGACCCAGATGTTTTGCACAAAGCTTTGATTTATTTTTAATATTGAAGGTCTTGCATGATTTCAGAATGTCTGTCTTTACTAATGTAGAGGAAGTTTCTACTATAATAGATGTATTCTTAATGTTATCTCTTTTCCCTCGAATTCTGTATATGTCCGTAATATCTGTTTTGCTTAACGTTGAGCTTACATTCTTAGACAAGTATGTGACCATTTCAATTAGGTCTTCTTTAGTCTCGTTGTTTCTTTTAGGCACATTCTTGAGTTCAAAATTAGCCTTTCGCGATCTGATCTGCAAATCCTCAACCTTTTCTTCTAATAATATAATGTACTTTTTGTCATCCATTGCTTGATTTTCTAGAGAGACGATTTTGTTTTTCAGATCCTCATTTTGTGCAGTGAGAAAAGAAATAGAGTTTTCTATATTTAAGTTGGTCTCCTGTATATCTTTTAATGTAGGTGAGATCTTTCTTAGTTCTCGTTCCTGCACAGAGAGCTTACCCGAGATCATTTCCATTATCTCCTCCTTAAACTTGGTTAATTCCGCAGTGAAATCCTCGCTTTCTCTTCTTCTTTTAAAACGAGCAGACAAGTAACTTGTTGGCGGCGTAGTTTCCACCTTATTAAGGTCGCTTTCCGAATGTGACTTGTCCATATTTTATTTCGTAGTGCAATATTACTTGAAATATCGGCTGATTATTAACACGCTATCGCTGCCGCTTATGCTTTGTGGCAAGCAAGAGGTGGCTTGTGCGTCGATTACGTAGGCACAGTCAACGCGAAGCTCGCAGTGTTTGTTTCTCTGTAGTGCCGTCGCTCGTTGTCGGTAGGAGGGGTCAACAAAACTGGGCGCCCATCGACAGTCTTCATACAAAACTGCTTTCCGTCCAATGTAACGTGATCCCTCAGGTGATTCTTAAGTGACAATTCTTTAATATTCTTGATGCACACGTCCGATCGACTCGGCGGTCCGGGAGGAAGAGCCAAGAGGGAGGAATTCATATTGATTCAGACATCAATATGAATTGTTTTATTTTTAATTCTGTATCGGAGGAAAAAAAAAACTCCCGTACAGCCACTTACCTACCCTACCCTAACTGATGACCATCACCACTCTGCCCAAAGTGCCAACGACTAAGAAGAGAAAAATCCTGTGAGTATGTTCAGCTAAGTACTTAATTATAAAGTAATAATAAAAATAATAAATCATTTATTCATCAAGTATCATTGACTCATACAAGTTTAAATTAAATAATCAGAGTAACAGTCACATTATTATCATCATAAATTGCACCACATTAATAATTAACAGAATAATTTCTATTATTCTGTTAATTATGAATTGTGAATTAATAAACTAGAATGGACGAAATCAAAATGTCAGTAAGTACAAAAATAAAAATGTCAAAAATACAAGAATCAGATAATGTCATTCAATTCAATTCAATTTATTTAATTCAGAATTCCAAGTCCATATAAGTACAGAAAGTTACATTACAATAAAATAATACGTAATACAATACTGGTAATGGTATAAGTATTTGTGTTTTTCCAAAATTTAGGTTTTTTTGCCTTTTTATTTATTTATTCAAGCATCAGCTTCTATACAGTTATCGTCGTATGTTTTTTTTTTCAAGTGATTAATATCTGATAAAGTTGTTTAATAAGTAGACTGTTGATAAATAATGACTAATTTCCCGCATGCATTATCATTTTATCAATTAACGTACTTACCTAGAATTCCAAGTAAGTGCATTATATTAATTTCAATTATTAGTATTAACTCCCCTTAACAATCTAGCTAAATCTTACAACTGAATGCTTGTTCTACCTATCAAAAAGTTTGCAGCTATCAGAGATTTAAATGTACTTCAAAATCCTATGAGAAGAAGACAAGTTCTTGAAAATCCTGCTGGACTCGCTAAGTGGGACCAGCAGTGGAAACCACAGATAGAACATATTTAACCAGTTTACGCTACTAGCATAAACTCGTAAGCCTTGAGACACATCCCCTTAGCAACAAACCTCGGAATAGTAATCAGTGTCTCTCTCTTTCTATTACATTTTAAACTCCATCGAATAAGATAGAAGACTGTAATACTATTCCGAGGCTATAACGTGCTAAGTTGGATATACAGTATACAGGAAATTACATAATATAATTTATTTATATATGACTAGATTTATATGGCATAGTTGGCAAACAAGCTGATGGTCCGCCTGATGGTAAGTGATCACAATCGCCTATAAATACCTGTTATGGCAGGGGCCTAACAGATACGTTGCCGACCCTTAGGGACTCTATTGACAGCCGTTTTGAAGAACCTTATGTTGGAATTACTCGGATATACTGCAGGAAGAGGAGGATATATATTTGTACATACAAGCTGTTGTTTTGCATTTCCGCAGAATTTGTAGAGGTAGGGATACTCCACTAACAGAACAAGAATTATTAAAAAAATCATCACCAAAAATTTAGAAAAGCTTTAAGAAAAAATATTTCTAAGGAGGAAAACCAGGTATGCAACTAAATTGTAATTTGATATGATCGAATTAAAATACAGTCACTACAATAATTTGGTATGATCTTGCGCGCGCACACAAACAAAGATCGCTGCCCGGCGCTGTTTGAAGGGGCCGCCGCGCCGCCGGCGCAGCAGCGGTGCCGCACGGGCGAGAGAAGTACCTGTCTACTTCACCCGCGGCTTTCAACGAGCGATTAAATGCACTGCTGGCTGTGATTGGGTCAGTAACCTGCCAATAGCGATGCGCAAACGACGTCCATTCTTTCAGTTCGTTTTTATGCCATTAGCAGAAACCGTTTTAAATAATATTTTAGGTTTTGTGAACACTGACAGTTTTTAAATTGTCGGACTCTTGAGAGCTTTTAGACAATTTGGGATCCTAAGACTTTTAGTTGAACTGGAAGAAGAATCCACGCCCCAGCATGGACCTATTGAACGTACGTAAGTACCTATCGAAGAATAACTTTCCCAAATATTTGGCTCATTTATAAATGTAGACTTTTAATTGTATTATTAAGTGTTATGGTGGATACATAGTACAATCGACTCTATAAAAATTGCGGGAATGCAAAACAACACTTTGTAAAAGTATAATGTGCAATCAGATGCAAGTTGTATTAACTAATTACACTCAAATAGTATATTAGCCAGTTGTTTAACTCATTTCACTGTGATGCAAAATTTGGTTAATTGAAGCGCATAACGTTTTGCTCCTCATTTTACGAATGAACGCTTTCGCAAAGTTAATCGGAAAGCGCTTCCGTTAAAACGTTATAAATGTTTTCTGTTTTTTGCATACATTTACACTTTAATCATGGAATACATGGCATATTGCATGGTGTAATTTGAATGTAAGCGCACCAGTAGTTAAAAATACAAATTGCCTACCTTAAATAACTTACTGGCTCGAAATAAGACCTCGCTAACCTTGACCAATTTTGTTCGTGTTCAAACATAACAATTGGTTTCCTACGAAGGATCAAGAAAATTGGAATATGCTACTTAAGCTATTGTTGGTCAAATATATTTGTACAGACACATGTATGCAGTCGTATATACATATAAATACATACAAATAAAGCAAACATATAAATGCTAAATTGTCAAAGTAGGCTAAGACTTTGGTTACGCTCAAAGTCAATAATACCAATAGTCACATTCTATTATGTTTTTTTTTTGTTTAATAGGCTTGCGTTTGGCCGCCAATACACCTGATGATAATCAGTGATGCGGCCTACGATGGAGCACGCTTGCTTAGAAGAAACCGATTCACTCGAGACTTGAAGCCACTCAGATTATAAGTGTCAGGGAACACACACTCTGGCAGAGTATTCCACTCTCTAGCGGCTCGTATAAGAAATAAGTATGAGTATGTAAAAAAAAAACAAATAAATGTAAGATTATTTATTTATTTAAATATACGATTACGATTAAGTTTTGAAAAAAACTTTGGTAACTGATATATCGGAAATTTGAAATTCGATACGACCTATTGGAAGCCTTGAATACCGATTGAAATAAATAATGTTTTTATTGATAATTTAAATTGATAAAAGTAGTGCATACTATATCGACCCGGCCATTAAAAGTGGATAATGCTGGGATGACCATAATGAATTTTAATTAATATTAATGTAAACCGATAATTCAATTCGAGCAGACGCATCCAATCCCTTAGTTACTCACAGGTCACGCAAGTGTGATTTAATCTGCTCGTTATAAACCAATACATATTAGTGGGTATACTGTGTATCTCAAAAACATTAGTGCATTATAAATCTAAAATACTACCAAAACTACTCATTACTTGCTTTGTAAGAGAGTAGAAGTAAAAAGGTTAAAAGGTGTGAAATGAACTACGCAAAACGATTGATCTATGAGTTCCTATTCATGTTTTGACCTGATACTTACTGCTTATGAAGGTTTTAGATAAACACACACAATAATAACGAACACATACTTGTGAAAGTTATGCAAACAGGCCATTATTCCGCTCACCGTAGCACCTGTCAACTACGCCGTAGCGGCTGCTCGTAGACAGTTCGTAGCAGCCGAGATCTAACTTCCGTTCCAGTCTACGGAAACTCGCATGCCGTTGCATGGGCTTGCGTTAAATAGTCCGGAAAATATTCCGCTAACATTTTAATTAAGAAAGAAAGAGTAGTAGTTTCATATTCATGTTTGGTTTTACCTATCAATGAAACGTTGTTTAATGTCAAAGTTTATTAATTTTCTTAAATTGCCTTAGTTACAAACCAAAAACTTAAAAAAAAACAGCAATTTTGGGAGCTGCATGAAACAACTTCGTTGGACCTATGGTAGATTTTATAATGAAAAAAAAAAACTTTTTTTATCATTCTTAAAACTGAAGCCCAAGAATAATTATAGTTAGAAAATATATATAGCCTGAAGAATTATATTTAGAAAACTTAAAAACTACATCTCTTTTCTACATATAGTTTAAAACAAAGCCGCTTTCTACGTCTGTCTGTCTGTCTGTATATTCACTAACTTCTCCAAAATCACGCAACGGATTTTCATGCGGTTTTATATTCAGTTATTATTTCAGTTTTTTAATTTTCCACGGAAGGTCAATTAGTACCTAAATTGCGAAGCCGAGTCAGTCGTTAGTTTAGTATATCGATATTATAAATTGCTGTTAATAACAGAACAAATAAAAAACGAACATAAAACCTAAGCATACAGCAAACTTGTCTGACAAGTTTCGGTCGAAGCTTCGTAAAATGAACGATTGCAATAAAAACTTCGAAACTTTAACAATGGTGAATCGACGAAGTTTAATAGCTTCATAATTAAGTTCTGGAAGTTTATCCCGTCTACTATTACCGTACCTCGTAGCTTGTAAAACTTCAACGGTGCTGGTTTCATAAAGCCATCAACTGCTTTAAAGAGTACTTTATTTACTAGTTTTAAACTGCAACAACCCCCTTGGCAATAAACGTTGTAAGTCTTAGAATAGTTTACACAGTGTTTTGTCTATTTTGAGCGAGTCGAAAATTAAAAAAAAGCTAAAACAATATCAAGTATCCATAGGTGACGTCGATGGCTTATCATCAGGCGGCCCGTTAGCTTTTTAGCCAGCTATGACATAAAAAAAATGATATTGTTGGTATGAGGGAAATTTCGAAGTATGAACAACCATTGCATTGTTTGCCGACCACACAATTGAAACAAAGGGTTTTTTTTTAACTTTTCGATAAGGGAATTCTTATTAACAACTTTTATTTAATTTACGAAATTAAATATATTCAAGCTTTTTAGATTCTGGTAACTTTCATTTACTTCGTTTAGAATTAAACTTTACTTGTCTCTCTCTCTTAACTCCCTTTTGAGCTGTTAGTACCTACCCTACCTACTTGAAAATAATACAATTACGTTCACCCATCCGGCAGTTAATGTAGTTACTTTATTTAAAATGTAAATGTGTTAGTTAAGCTATTATACTATTCGTTTACAATTTAAATTGCTATACAAATTCACTGCTGGGTAAATTCTCCCTCATCTCGTTACACGCTGTGCGACCACTCGCCAGATTTAAATTTTTGAAGCTAGACGAATTTAACATAATTATACCCACACATAATTATTTTTTTATGCAAGTTTACGCTTTACACTCACTGAGTAATTCTCGCACCATTTTTAATCTCGTTATAGATCTCATTTCTTTAACCATTTAGCTTTTATCTTTTTCGCACTTTCTACAATTTGCAAACACTTTAGCGCAATGAGAATATAGTCCAGAATAAAGTAAACTTAAATGGACTTTAGATCCAAACCCGTATAAGTATGAAGAAGATGAAAATAGTGCGTAAAAGATGTACCTATTCTGAAAGAAGTTTTAAAACTCAGTAACGATCCATCGCCTCTCTATTTACCTACTACCTATAAATTGTATTGTACTGTGGTCGTGTCCGTATGTTCACAACCTCGTTTTACAAACCCATTATTCTGAGTTCATGTTTATGCACTAGCTATGGATGAGAAGCACAGAGTATGGAACACTACATAATAGTTATGGTAATAGCCGGCAACCGCCAGAGCACTGTACATCATTTCAATCCCATTTGAATACTTATCAAAGTTTATGTCATATCTACACGACGCTGAGTTATTTCTCACAGTTAAATAATGCATGAGACAGCCGCTAAATTTCCTAAAACACTTTTTTGTTCGTAAAATTTAATATTCCACAAAGTACATGCCTTTGGTTTGCACAGTCACAAAGCGTTTCGCAATCTTTGCTCTCAGTTTGATATTAAACTCTCTGTGGAAGCTGGTAGATTGGCTTGGCTCTAGGCCAGAGTCCGAGCTTTCAAACGGTAAATAAATCTTGCTCAATTTATTAATTTTAGATTTAGGAACAAAACTAAACTTGAGATAATCCTATCTCTCTGGTCTGGATTTATTTCTAAGGTTGAAGCTTATATCTTTTTCGTCTTTATATAAACAATCTTTTCATCAAAATATTCTATCAGGGATCACATTGAGATAGGATGTAACAGTGGTTAGTAAAGGTTGCTATAATTTGTTTCGTTAATAAACTTTGTACATTATGGAAACTGACGTGGTTTTCACACATTATGATTTAAAACACGGGAATTGTACGAATTCTTCTTAAATGTTCAACTTGATAAAACCGAGCAATGTCAATAGTTCAAGGCTTTGCATTTACAGGATGTCTTGAAATGCAACACACGATGGAACGGATTCCTCTGGGATGGACTCGGTCGGAGCGACAACTATGTGGGCTTAAACCAATGACGTTTCAAACAGAAAGACTGGCGACAGTGGCAACGTTTTGCTGTACATGAATAAGGATTTCAGCTGAACTCTGACATACTCAGCTCACGACGGATAACAAGGATAGATTGATGTGTTAAAATATTCGTGTGAGCAGGACAGCTATAAACAGAGCAAAGCGACTTTATTGGTACCGGTTTTGCCTGACTCTAAACAAATCTCTAGTCTATGAATGTTTCAAGCCATTGACATACTCGTAGATAGACTACAGTAAACTGAATTCCAGTAGATACTACAAAGCGATTTTGAGGTGAACCAATCGAGCTTACATTGTTGTGCTAGTGCAAATACCCGGTAGTATTTGGATTGTATATAGATACCAAACAGAAAGGTTGCATTTTAATGATTTAATTACAATTACTCTCTGCTCTTATCAATAAGTAAGTACAGAAGATTCTGACTTTCATAACTTATCTGACTTATTACTATTGATGTTATTAATAAATGCTTTTGTATTTGTTTCAATAGTGTCTGGGTAATATCAGAAAGCTTACTTGAGTAGATAGATTCCTCTTTGCTTATAAATTATAGAGAGATAATTAGAGAGATTAATTATAGAGATTATAAGCGATGATGATAGCCTAGTTAGAAAAGGTCTGCCTCTCAAGCCTGAGGGAGCGGGTTCGAACCCAGCCGACGGCACGCACCAATTTGTTCATTGTGTGAACATAAGTGCGTATTGTGTGTCATCTGCTACATGACTGGAGCCCGGTGTATGGCGACAGGCTCGCCCCCTGTCACATTTGGGACTGAATATCGCCCGGCGAAGTGTGGGTGTTGTTTTACACCTCTGCCAGCCCCCTCGGGGGAAAGGCGTGATGATAATTATGTTTATAATGTTTACTTGTAATACGCCCGAATCCAATCAGCAAAAAGTTTTACTTACTCCCTTTTTAACCCAGCCAAATTGTATATGAAATCCAATCTAGATATTATTCCGACAATTCCAACCGGTTATTCTACTAGGAATCGCAAACGCTAGAAATTTTCCAAGTCTTCATCTAATAAAATTTTCATGAAGTCGAGGGGTCAAACCGATTGGCGCCGACTTGGGCCAGATTCGACCGCAAATGTACGTATTTCACCACCGAGGTTTTACGTCCTATTCCTGTCATAGAGCTAAATATCTAGAGGTGGTAAATCGAATCCTACATTACGATGCAATCGTATCGAATTCTCTTTCTAATAGAGGTAGTTGGTGCTTGTAGGCCAGACTTCTTGTACTTATTGTGGTGGTTTGTTTGATTGTTAAAAGCGATGACAGCCTAGTTGGAGAAAGCATGCCTCTCAAGCCAGAGGGAGCGGGTTCGAACCCAGCCGACAGCACGCACCAATTTGTTCATTGTGTGAGCATAATGTGTGTATTGTTTGTCTTCTGCTACATGACTGGAGCCCGATGTATGGCGACAAGCTCGCCCCCTGTCACATTTTGGGACTGAATATCGTCCGGCGAAGTGAGGGTGTTATATTACACCTTTGCCAGCTCCCTCGGGGGAAAGGCGTGACGATATGTTATATGTTTGATTGGTATTTGGGGTGTTGTGTTGTCTACTCACTACTGAGTATAGTATAGTGAATTGTCATACGTTACTTTATATTCTACAAAGTAGAATTATAAACAACTGTTAATATCTTTAATAACCAACTGTTAACATCTTTACTACATATATAAGCAGCAGCATACATGAGAATGTGAGATATGAAAATTCTGCATGTTTATACGTTGTTCGCGATCCATCGCGCGACGCACGACTGTAGCAAAACTGTGTAGTGATTTCACAATATTTATACGCTTCGTAGAATCGGTACCATTGGAGATGTTCATTCGCCCGGTCCTTACGAAATAAATTAAAATGTCAATGTATTCCTGAACGATTTAATACGCAACACGATATCCTAAGCTAGACATTGGTTCAATTTACTCGTAATATATAAACGCGGTTTATTATATACGGTATCGTATACAGCTCGTTACCTACTTTTCTCAATTTTAGAAAGTAGGGCAAATGTAGAGTTGATCGTGTTTATTTAATGTTAATATAATAGTATCATTTGACTGCCTCGGTGGCTCAGTTGGTAGTGAACCTGCCTTCTGAGCTTGGGGGCGTGGGTTCGATTCCCACCTAGGGCAAACATTTATGCGATGAACATTTGTGTTTGTTCTATGTCTGGGTGTAAATTTCTATTTAAGTATGTATGTATGTATGTATGTATGTATGTATTGGGTCGATACGGGCTGATAATGATGAATGATGATGATGTATTTAAAAATATATATGTATTTATATCAGTCTCTGGCTGCCATTAGTAAAAGCTTTGCTTAGTTTGGGTCAGACTACACGGAAAAAAATGGTTTAGTTGTGGCAACTAAATCTGTTTTGCTGCCTATGTCTTAGCTGCTGCACCGAATATCTTCGAAACACTGGCAAAGTTTTGTTGACTACGACAAAGACTGCTTAGCTACTATTCAAAATAAAATTTTGCTAGGAGAATCACACTCAAGTTGCAGTTACTACAAATTACTTAACTGAGTTTACTAAATTTGTTATCTATATTAACAAAACAAATTCGAATGTTTCAATTTGATATCAGAGCAAAATATTTTAACTACTTTAGGATAAATTATTTACCTGCTATTGCTAATTGACATTATCTACATTAACCAGTCTTTTCTATTACAGTTATTTCCATGTCGTATGTGAAATTTTAGACGGCAAGCGGGATATTTTGTGCTGTTCCTAATGTTGTGATCTAATAGCATTGTGTGAGACATATCATTATGTAAAGATGATGAAGATATGTTTTAGTAGCTATGTTGTTGTAGCAAAGTATGATAGCTGTCTTAGTGAATTAATATTTAGCTGCACCTCACAAGAGTTTTAACTGTGGTTATAAATTTGGTTTAATACTGTAACAAAACTAGTTAGTTGCGTGATCAATTTCCTTTTTGTAAGGCAGCAATTTAATTAGTGGCATAGAAGTTAGTAGTAGCAACTAAGTTAAATAGCTATCCCACGTTTATATGTAACCGAAGGCATCAATTGTTTTACTTTAAAAATAAGTAAGTAGTAATTGAATTTGTAACTGCTACTTAGACTTTAATTATGCGACCAAAATAAATTTTATGAGATACTAGCTGCGCCCCGCGGTTTCACCCGCAGTGCCACAGTAACTGTTAATTTTTTCGGGAAGTACTCGTACCCTATGTCCTGAGTATGTTTGAGCTCCTCAGCCTTGAAAAAGTAGCCTATGTCCAGGACGTAAGCTATATCTGTGCCAAATTTTATCCAGATATTGAATATTAATTATATTGATAAGAATCAGTAAGTGCGCTGGCGAAACGTACCTAAACTTCGGAGTGATACCTCCCTGGTAGTGTTTACTTACTTATAAACATTTTAAGCCTGTTTCCCACATTATATTTAAGTACTCGTACTCCTTAAACACGTAGGTAACCATTGAAAGAAATGAAATTGTAGCTCAGAATGTACCTAGGTTATCTTAAATAGTAAATACACATCGCCACGCCTTTCCTCCGAAAGGGCTGGCAGAGGTGTATTACAACACTTACACTTCGCCGAACGATATTCATTTGCAAATATGACAGGGGTCTGTCGCCATACACCGGGCTCTAGTTATACAATATATAGCAGATGACATTAAATACCTACGCACATACTTTCACACAATGAACAAATCGGTGCGCTCTTTTGGCTGAAATCGAACCGGCTCCTTCTGAGTTTAGAAACAAGCCTTCTCCAACTCGGCTAAAATTCAACTAGCGAAAATGCGTAAGAAAAACAGATACTTAGCAGAGAAAAATAAGCTCTCGCTCGCTCTACTACGACTCATGTTAGCCTGTCTGGGCTAGTGTATGAGTAGTGTGCTAGTAGTGAGAGAAGTGTGAGAAATTAGTTACATCTTCATAAGTCTTCGCGATGTGAGCTTTTCGTAGGTAGGTACTTATTTCTTCCGCGTTGCAAGGGCACAAACGACGGGAGGGCAGTCCGCGTCACCGCGTCATCTCACTGCGCTCATTATTATTGTTAGGTAGGTAGGTACAATAACCTAACTTAGGTAGGTACTAACCATAAAGCATTATTTTATTGATGAAGACAAGAATATTTCATACCTACGTAGATGCATTTATGCGTACGTAAGTTGATTGTTTTCTTTGAGCTTGTACTTATTACTTTTGTTCCTTACTTAATCGACCAAGCGAGCATTTGACAAAGCGTCTATGCTTCAGCTTAAAAAAAAATGCCTTCCTCCACAGGCCGATACAAACGGAATTTCCTAAAATTTTGTAAATAGACTCACTATTTAGATAGATTTTTTTTTTAAATATGTCTAATCATCGAACCTGCTCACAAAATTTCACGTGAATCGGTTCAGGAATGCAATCTGTAGAGGAAAACAGATGTTGGCCGCGAGGTCTACAGCTCACAGAGCCACTAGTTGTTATTAGTGTCTTATCATAGTATTTAATAATAGTAGTACTTAAAAGTAGTACTTAAAAGTACATAAAAACTCTTAAAAACCTAGGTAGGTACTTATTAAATAAATAAATAAATTTGGGACACTTCCACACACGGTCTGATCCCAAACTAAGCAAAGCTTGTATAGCCATAGTATGGCTGCCAGAGACTGATATACCTACATACCTACTTAGATATTTTTCAATACATACTTAAATATATTTTAACACCCAGACATAGGACAGACACAAATGCTCATCACATAAATGTTTGCCCTAGGTGGGAATCGAACCCACGCCAACAAGCTCAAAAGGCAGGTTCACTACCAACTGAGCCACCAAGGCAGTCGGTTGCTTTTGGTTTTATTGGTTTTCTTACAAAAATATCTATGCATGGGTAAGTAAGTAGGTATACAGGTAGGTATAGGTAATTATACTACTTAGGCGTTAAACTTCGAGCCTTAGAATTTATAAATTCTGAAATGTTATTCTGTTAGCATTACTGGCCTCATGTCTGCCATGCATGGTGTAAACTTCGGAGCATTATTAGTGCCTACCTGACAAGTGGCTCATGTAGTTATCTAATGCGGGACCTACATAATAAGTACATATATCCATCATCGCTATAGTTGTGCGACTACACAAAATTTAGGTAGCTACCTACCTACCTGTGAAGTTAGTAATACCTACTAAGTAATTCATAATTGGTAGGTGCCGGAACTGTACCATACATATACTCGTACCTACCTACGTAGGCACAAGTACGTATAGACGCACACAATTTGTTTACCTACCTAACTAGAACAGAATACGTTTTTCTGTACCTACCGCGGTTTCGATAGATAGGTAGATAGGTACCTACTTCTAATTCATGTCTAAGATTTTGTCAACACGCTTATTAGGTACTTTACCTAGGTAGGTATATTGTATACTTGTAAAAAAAATGTTAAGCTATGATAACCTAGTTTGAGAAAGCCCACCTCACACCAATGTGCGGATTGTATGTCATCTGCTACATACATGACATGACTGGAGCCCGGTTTATGGCGAAAGGATCGCCCCCTGTCACTCTTGGTCACTGACTGTCGTCCAGCGAAGTGTGGATGTTGTATTACACCTCTGCCAGCCCCTTCAAGGGAAAGGCGTGACGATATGTTATGTTTTGTTATGATAAAAACATAAATAGGTTGATAAATATTTATACTTAGATTCATTTGTCGAGCCAGTTTTAATTTTTTTCAAAATGGTGGAGATAAGTTTTTTTAGCGATTTTGAAATACTAAAAATACATGAATATATACATATTCACTTACAAAAAGTTTCACTTTTATCGTATCGTAACGTGTGTGTTCACGTGAATTTGGTTGCGTTACGGCGTTAAACTTGGAAGAAAAAGTGATCATAGTGTTAAAAAAAGGATTTTTCATTTGTGGAGTTAAGGCCACAATGCCGCCCAAAGATGAATTCAAAAGTAAGTAAGTACCTACTTTGCATCGCATCATTTTATTATGAGCTTTTATACCTAATATGGGTTTTTGCGTGTCCAGATACAGTAATCTATCTACTGATAAGATTTTCCGTTAGAAAAGTGGCATGCTGCAAAAACCTAGCCGGCTGTACAGGTTTGCATCGAACTGACATCTCGCAATTGATGTATGGAGTTGTACCGATTTTGCCCATATTCACACTTTAGAACCGCGATCTTGCTATTGCCAAGCTTGTAAATTAGCCAAAAGTTTGATGCCTTTATATTGCAAGTTGTTTACGCCAGATATCTGTAGACATTATAGATAGAAAACGATACCTACGAAAGCCGGCGGCATCCACAAAGCCGCGAGATACCTGTGAGGGGAGAAGGAGACGTAAACTCCCTGCCTTTCGGCGTGCGAGCATCGCACGCGCTAAATCAGTCAGTCAGTTGTCGGTGAATGATTGTCCCGCACTCTTGCGCTTGCCCGCTCGCACGTATTATTTCGGACTTGACATTAAAAAAGTTTAAATTGTTTATATTGAACTAATAGTGCTATTATCAGTGCATGGTGTACACCGGGTCCAGTGGCGTGGAGTGTCCAAGGTGAGTAGTAGGCTTTCGTTATCGTCTGTAGAGCCGAAAGAGAACCTGGCGTGAACTTAGCATCCCTGGCCGAAACACAAGTACTTACCTATAGAACACATGTGTTGCAAAAAAATAACGTAAGCTTTATTTTTACAGATGAAAATATAGCTCATCACCTACCTCTATTGACCGAGTATTTTTGGAAAAACTGTTGCCGAAAATATGACAGCGAACTACCTATATCTGTCACTTTAAAAACATGCAGAAAGTAACTATAACTTATTGCAATAAGTACTTCTAATTTTAGTGATGTTTAGCATTTTAAATCACTAATAATTGTCGAGTCCTAACATATATGCTGTTTACAGGTAATTCCTAGAAAGAAAGAAAAATGTTGGGCGCAACAAGTGTGAAGTGTGTAAGTACAGTGTAGTACAACACCCATACTTCACCGGTCGATATTCAGTTCCAATTTTGACAGGGGGCAATCCTGTTACTATATATCGACTCCAGTCATTGGTGCGTACCATCGGCTGGTATCACTCTATTTTGCATCAAACAAGACTACAATACAGTAAGTATAGGTATTTGTGATTTACACGATTCTGTATGTGTTAATTGATTCTGTTTTGGTCATTATAAATATGCAAGGTTATTATAGGTAACTAGCTGCGCCCCGCGGTTTCACCCGCGGTTAAAAAGTATCCTATGTGCTATTCTAGACTATAATCTATCTCTGTGCCAAATTTTATCCAGATCTGTTCAGCCGTTCTGGCGTGAAAGAGTAACAAACATCCATACATCCATTCTTACAAACTTTCGCGTATATAATATTAGTAGGAAGTAGGATAGGATGTAGGGTGCGAAGTGGCGGCGGCGGCGGCGGAGTGAACTAGCAACTCCGATTCGAGGCGACTGGAAAAATGTACCTAGATATTGCCGTCTCTGTTGCGTATGTGGATACGCATTATACGCAGCCTAGTGTGAAGCGGTGCCGTGGTGTGCGTGCGCCCCAATACATACAGTATAATCATTCATAGCGAAATATAACTACTAAATATAAGACACTGAAGTCTATCTCTGTGTCCCCTTGTAGCGTTTTCACGGCTAACGGGTGAACGGATCTTTACAATACATATTTTATAAGGAGAGGACATAGGTCCTAAGTATACTATACTTTAAAACATAAGTCTATGACTTTAGTCAGTAGCAACTACTAGATACAGAAAGTGGTAAAATGCTCGATCAACTTTTGACGTCATTGAAAATGAACCATATCACCATATTCTAAAATCCAATATCGTATAATATCGAGGCGCCGCCGACTTCTCTGTTGACAATATACCTACTACCTATTTTGTACTCGTATTTTATGCTATAGTTGCTTGTTCATTTGTCAATGAAGTAATAAAATTCTCGAGCATTTTTCCGTTCGGTACTAATTTAGTTCTAAAGTAGGTAGGTACTAAACCAACTATCTGACCAAGCGAAGCGGTCTCTCAATAAACTTAGATGAATCGGCTTTTTTATACCTACACCTACTTAGCTAGTGGCTCTGTGAGCTAAGACTTTGCGGCCGGCGTCTGTCCTTCTACTGGTTACATTTCTCAACCGAATCTCGTGAAATTTTGTGAACAGGTTCTATAATTATTCAGAATTTTTTAGCTGTCAGGTTTCGGTTTTTTTCAAAATGGCGGAGATCTAGGTAGGTATATGATTTTATTTTTCAAAAAAATGCGAGCTGTATAAAAGACAGATCCGGACATAAGAAGCACAGACGCTTCGCTCGCTAACGCTCGCTCGGTCGACTATGTTTGCTGTCTGACGGTAACGCAACACGTATAAATAACGTATACGCGCCGCTATACAGACAGTCATCAAAAGCGAAATACCTATACCTCCTTACGTACGTATGAGCGTAGAGGATATCTCTAATTGTAGGTATGCAAGGTATGCAATGGCAAGGGTACCTAAACCTAAAAAGTATTAAAAACAATAGTAGGTACCTAATTTCTATCTCTCTATTCTATTTGTAGCGTTTCCAAGGCCAAAACGGTTGAACGAAAACCGACGAAACGGAGGAGGTTTACAAGTCCAAGCGTATGTAAATAGGTATATACCTATTACTTATATGTTTTTGATAATGAGCTAAGTGCCGTGTTATACCTACTCCCAGTTTTTTTTTTCGTACTCGCGATCAGAGTTTTACTGATGAACATCGTTTATTTTAAAACATATTTTTTTTATGTCAGTACGCCGAGTAGTACCTACCACGGATTGCTTACTAAGTTTCTACGTAAGAGATAAATCACTTCGTCAGAAATTGTCAATACCTAATGTTGTAATAGCCTATTCTTTTTAATCACTAGACGCTGTGAACCACAAAGACCTACGACCGTAAAGCATAGAACAAGTAATAATAGCGTAAAGTGAGTTTCGCACCGTGCCGCCCGCCGCGTGTACTAATTATTTGGTAATCTGTTACACGGTTTTCGGTAATCAGCTGAGACCGGACACCCGCGATGGACGGGCGGCTTTTTTTTTTATATCTAGAATAGGTCGACGTTTGACCACCAACTCGCCTGATGTTAAGCGACATTGTGGTCTAAGATGGAGCACGACGACCTAGAAGGTGCTTACCTATTCACTCTAGCCTTCAAGATATCCAGGTTATAGGTAGTTAGTCGGGAATACAGACGATGGCAAGGTGTTCCACACCCTAGCGGTTCGTATTAGGAAGGTGGAGGCAAACCGTTTAGTACGAGTTGGTGGAATGTCGACTAAGTAGGGATGGTACGTACCTATGCGTTTTCCGACTTGTTCTGTTAGCTGGTATGTAATCAGCGCGCAAAGTACAGGGGGTCTACCATGATGGTCTTGGTTACGTTTTGTTGCCGACGCTGAGCGCCTGTGAGTCATATCGCTGCCCAATAAGGTTCACGGTCGAGTAGCATACGCGCTAAGATCAAATTGAATTGCAATAATGTACCGCACGGAACGGCAACGCCGCTTTTAAGCAAAAATTTGAATTTTTGGGCGCGAAAACTATTTTTTGATTATTACGTGGAAACTACGAGGTCAAGGAATCTGAAAATGTTGCTGCCTATGCTATGGCAGCAATCATGCTTTAATTTTTGTACTTTAAATGAAAACTATACGTTTGATAGTTTCGTCGATTCAACATGTGTCAGCTGAAGTGACGTAACTTCAGCTTTCACATAGGTATTAGCTTATAACTCGAAAAGTATATAACCCAGAGACTTGAAAATTTTGCTGCCAGTGGCAGCAATTATGCTTTAAAATTTGAGCTAAAATTCATAGTCATACCTTCTTTCGTTTGGAAGATATGAGATGAGTAGCAGTCTATAAATGGGCAAACCGTGTGTGGTTAGCACACAACCACATCTCGTTTAGGTTTTATGTTATGTTTATTTAAAGCCAACAATGTTTTATGGTTTTGATGATTTATTTATTAAGTACCCACCTATGTTTTTTTTATTTACAGGTGGAAAAAAAGTGAAAATGTTTAGAGCAATGACAACACTATTTCCTATAAAAGCTATAGTAATGAAGAAGAAACGGCAATGGAGACCGTCCCGGCTTGGACACAAAGGATGATGCAATTTCTAAAAATAAGTATATTATAGCTACAATTCTATAAATATTTGAACCTGTGTTGATTATCATTTCAGGAATAATGAAAAATTTTAACGTTAGCTTTATTGTTTGTTACCTTAGCTGTCAAAACCATATAAAACCAAACTACTTGGGTTCATGTATTTAATGTGTTTTTTTTTTCAGTCTGCCGCCGAAATCCAGTCGCATTACCTAAAAAAGAAAAGTTTCGAGGACTGAATGTTGGGCCCCAGCTGTTTGCCGTTTCTCCGGATGAAGACAAAATCTCTGAGTGCTTTCTGATATTTAATAACATTACAGCCTTTGACATTTTTTATAAATCATTTCATGCCTTGCAGGCTTAAGTAAAAATTTAAGTATATAATGGAAGTAGTGTTTTTATTATTAGTTAAAATCAATTAGAGGAGGGATATTAATATTTGTACTGAATGCAGTCAACTTACTTGTTTAACAACAACAGACTTAACAACAGAATTGTTTGTCAATTATTTTTGAGAAGCATTTATTAAACCTCATAAACAATTGTTTTTTTTTTTTGTTAGAGCTTATATTCACCGAATATGCGATGTGTATAGGTACATATAAATACTTGAAGCATGATTGTTAAGTATTAGTAGTAAGTAGTAACAGCTCTGTTAGTTAGCTATTCTATTACACCACAAATTGCAATTGTCAAGTAGTTTGTATAGCTGTCGCTGTGAATTGTTTGTTACTTGTGCTAAGTGATTTAGTTGCGTGATCTAAAAGCTGCAATTCGCGACACATTCGTTATGTAGACAGAAGCCTTAATAACACGCCACTAAAATCTTTAGCATGAGCCGCAAACTACTCACAGCCATAGCTAAACTACTTATCAGCTGCAGCTACGGTGGTGTAATGGAATAGCAAATAAACTAAGCTGCTACTACTAATACTAATAGTTCATGCTTCAAAGTATATTAGCTGCCCCAGATAAAAATATTAGGTCTCGCAACTAAAATCCTTAGCACAGGTAACAAACACGATTCACAGTCACAACTAAACTACTTGTCAGCTGTAGCTACAATGGTGTGATGGAATAGCAAATTAACTTAGCTGCTACTACTAATATTAATAGTTCATGCTTCAAAGTTTATTAGCTGCCTCAGATAAAAATATTAGGTCTCGCAACTAAAACCCTTAGCACAGGTAACAAACACAATTCACAGTCACAACTAAACTACTTGTCAGCTGTAGCTATGGTGGTGTGATGGAATAGCAAATTAACTTAGCTGCTGCTACTAATACTAATAGTTCATGCTTCTAAGTTTATTAGCTGCCCCAGATAAAAATATTAGGTCTCGCAACTAAAACCCTTAGCACATGTAACAAACACAATTCACAGTCACAGCTAAACTTCTTGTCCGCTGCAGCAAAGTCTTGTTAGTAGTTATCACTAATATTGTTAGCGACCACAGCTAAAAATAGATAAAATCGTTAGCTGCTATAGCAAATTTTAGCAAATAATATTTGCAACTACTGCTAATTATTGTTAAGATTGTTAGCAACTACTGCTAAGTATTGTTAAGATTGTTAGCTGCATCAGCTAAATTCGTTCAGCTAAAAACAATTTGCTACGCTAACAAAAAACTGAGCTGTCCCTATAGTTTGAAAGGATTTTTGCTACTACAACTAAAATTTAGTAACAGCAGCTAATTTTTTTTTTACCGTGTGTATAAGTGTCCAGATATTTAGTATAGTTATTTATGTAAATTGAACTTTTCAATAAAAATCTATCAATTGCGCAATTAGTGTGCACATTTATAGTTGGGTTCCTTAGTTACAAATAAACTAGCTGCGCCCCGCGGTTTCACTCACGGTCACAGAGGAACTGTAAATTATTTCGGCATTAAACCGGTACTCTATATCCTTTTCTGTACCCCTTACAACGTGTGTGCCAAATGTTATGATGATCGATTGAGTATTAGTTGAGGCGTGCAACTATAATATTATTTAGGAAGTTAGGATTAGCATAATTTAACGTTGACAATATTTTTTTCAGAGCGGAGAAGTGTAAGAATCTGCCTGAAAGACAAATGAAACCTAAAATTTAACTTAAATATTTCTAGAACACCTAGAAAACCTAAATATTTCAACAAGCTTTGTTCTAAAAAACTTGAATCTACGGCTATAATGATATTCAATCTACGAGTAAAATCTCGAATATCGATGACTGAACAGGAGTAAATAGAGTTCCCGCAACGGTGCAACATTTCAACAAAGCTTTTTAAAAGTTCCAGGATACCGTGTCAACTGAAAATTTTCTGAGCAAAATCCAAGCATGCTCCCCTTTCTCGGTGCAAGATTTTAGCTGCAAGAATTTAGCGTCGCATTTTTAACATTGAGTTTAACTACATAAACATGGTACATTATGGGTTTGGCACTCTTGGATTTGTTTAATCTTAGTAATTATTTACTAAGTTGTTAAGTTAATATGCTGGGTACGCTAGTAAGTAGGTTTTATAGCCTACTTACTAGCTGTACCCAGCAGTTTCACCCGCCGCGTTTAACAGGAACCGTCAATGATTTTGGGATGAAAGGTACCCTCTATATTTCATTTTCTGTACTTACTCCTGGCCACGTGTATATGCATCACAAGCTGAAAAGCCCCAAAATTCACCCACAGTTCCGGAATAAAGTACCCTATGCCTTTTTCTGTACCTCTGATTATCTTATGCAAAATTTCATGATGATCAGTTCACTAGTTAAATTGTGAAAGTGTTATAAACAAACAAACGAACGAACAAACTCACTTTTGCATTTATACTATGTATTAGTTAGGATGATGCTCTGTTGAGTAGTTAGGGTGTGCAAGTAACAAATAAACAAACACACTTTCGCATTTTATATAATACTAGTTAGGAGGATAGTTAGGATTGTACCTACACTTTCGTTATTCGAGGTTACATTATGTTGTCAATACCCACTGAGTTTAATGGGCTTTACTCTCTGTTCTGGCGTAGTTGAGATTATATCTTTATCGCTGTCTTTCGCATTTGAAATGTTATGAGAATGAGGGTGATAGATATGTTCTTGCCATAGTCAGAATAGGGCCTTCGTAAAACATTATGACAAACACTTTGAATACATTCAAAGCCTCAGGTATTTCGTGACCGCCGGACCCTCTTCATAGCCGACCCAAATACTACAGCAACAAGAATTCTGTGAATAAACGTACCTACAAGGAAGGATATGAGTACATATGACAACTGTTATTTTAGTGGACAATGTGACGTACCTACTCTACTTGTAGTATTTTAATATGTACCTATCTACTTAATATAAACAAGTAAGTAACATTATTAAAAGAAAAACAAAAAAACCTGGCTGCATAAAATTGTATCCTATGTCACTCCCACTATCAAGACAATTCACATGACACCTCACATATCGAAATCCATCAAGCTGTTTAGGCTGCAGGGCGTGCCAAAGAAATCTCATACATCCATTCATACATACTTATATACATAAACTCATTATACATTACCTTCCTTCTTGCGCAATCGGCTAAAGATGGTAAACAAGAATTTTTTATCAGACCGCCAAATCATTTTACCACTTTTATTAAGCTTCCGCCAAATTTAATCTTTTCCAACAATTTTATTTTAGACGCACAATATCGGGAAAATTTATCAAGTTCGTAAAAAAATACTGTCGATATTTTAATTCTTTGAAATCAAGTTGTAATCAACTTCTACTTGAAAGGTTCTTGACTCTAAATTAATATCTAATATTAAAAGTAATTTGAAGATATTATCGAAAGACTTTCGTATCCTCAAATGAGGATTGGAAAAAATAAATTTTGATAAATCATGATATTTTGGTAGAAAAAATATAAAAAGAGATTTTAATGATATTTTAACTAACAACGCAAAAAAGATTTATCTTTTAACAGCCTTTACTAGGTTTAGGCTGATTTTCACCGGTGGTGATGTGAAAGATATTCTGAAAAAACCAAAACAAAAATAAAAATAATAAATAACCAAACAAAATAGTAAAAATTCTTAAGTAAAACATAACATTTTCATTAAAAATTTAAAAATTTAATGATGAAGGCTTCACACTAGTAGACCGGAGGAAAAATCGTCAACGTCGTTGTAACCTCAACAAACGGAGTACCTCGACTGAACCCGGTCTCAAAGCCGTGGAGCCGACATTCCTTATGTACTTGTCCCGGGTGGACCCGACTACATCAGGAGCCGACGTGCACAAGTTTGTGCAGAACCGACTAGGAGTAGAGGCGCCAGTGATAGCGATGCAGCGCCTGGAGTCAACTGTCCGTGAGACTTATTTCAAGTCTTACTTACTACGGGTTCCAGCGAAACACAAGGCAGCACTACTCTCACCTGAGTTCTGGCCAAAAGGGCTAGTGTTCCGGCGCTACTGGGAGGCCGCACAGAGAGCAAAAGCCCAGAAGACATAGTTAATTTTATTAATTTCATTTATATGTATGTTAGTCTGTAAGGTATTTATTTTCTATGGGCCTCTATAACTTGCATTGTATGCAAGTTATACCTATTGCCTGAAATAAATGGATTATTCTTATTATTATTATTAAATAAATATTTGAGCGTGCTATAGATGTTACATTTACAATAATTTACAAACATGTTTACTTCAGGCGTTTCTTGCTCTGTTGTTAGCATAGTTAATTATAATTAATATAGCTTAATAACATACTACAGTATCTTGAATATTACACTGTCGTTTGAAGATAAATAACATCTACCACATCATCATAGTATCTAAATATCTAATCAGCGTCGGAAATTTAGAGCTTCCCTAATTATATACCTACACATATAAGTTACAAATTTGTTGGGATTCACTTACTATCTGAATATTATTTGGAAGAAATCGCTTTTAAAGATAAGATCATCTTTTTTGTCTATATTAGGTTTTCCAAAGGTTATGTGTTCTTTGTGGTGGGAATACAGCGAATTCTAAAGGAATTCTAAAGGAATTGACTTATCTAAACTTGCTAACAGTTATTGATGTCTTTGTCAGGCATTTATAACAAATACAACTATATTTTAGTATGTAAAAATCATCTAGTTATCTAAATCCTTTAGGACTAACTACAATAAAGTGTTAAGTAAATAGCGTATACGTATTGTTAGTATTTAGGGAAATCATTGTCATCATCTTAGCCCGGAGCTGCTGCCTCAATGCCTCAAACAAATGCCTCCCCAATGATCACCACAACAACCAGTCTCGCGCGCTAGTCGTATCCAGGCGGCTTCTTGCGATCCTCCTTAGATCGTCGGTTTTTTTTTTTTTTTTATGTAGAATAGGTCGGCGTTTGACCACCAACTCGCCTGATGTTAAGCGACGTTGTGGTCTAAGGTGGAGCACGACGACCTATAAGGTACTTATTCACTCTAGCCTTGAAGTTTAGAGTGAAGAAGTACAAAGACGGCAGTTGAGTGAGGCGCTACAAGTGCGCTACTGCTCAGACCCGTCTTCGGAACGGTTACACCGGACTACATCCCGAAACACGACTAGGTCATTTCACGACATGGCTTGGTCCGGTGGGTGGTAATTAGCCACGGCCGAAGCCTCCCACCAGAGTTTGCTACCCGGTTAGCACTACCCGGGGACGACGTGTAGGGAATCAGAATAGAGTACACTCCTACGGACGTGGGTAGCTCAGCCCCCAAAACCTTTACCTTGTTTACCTTGTTGGTTTACCTTGCGCCCTACAACGCTGCGTCTTCTGGTCCGTGGTCACCACTCAAGAATCTTTCTGCCCCATTAGCCGTTGGTTCTACGAACACCCCTGCTTGCCCAAACTGAACTGCCATTTCAGTTTGGCAATTTTTCGGGCTATGTCGGTTACTTTGGTTCACCTGCACATATTTTTTTTTTGCCAGAGGTGGCAAACAAGGTAACAGGCCATCGATTTCGTCATTTTTGATTCAATCTCGCAAGGAAACTCCGAGACCCTCTTTCATCCAACTTATTTAACTCCCATCTCCAATGCTCTACGATTCATAAAAATATCTCTACGATTTACGATATAAAATTCAACAAAAACTAAAAGGTTTTAACATAAATCACCACGACGCTTCAATGCTCCCGGGATTCACGTAAAAAATGTAAAGGACTTTGGATTTAATTAAAATGCAAAAGAGATGTTTAGCAATTTTTGTGTAGCAGCTTTTTCAAGCTTTCACGGCTTAATTAGAGAAACACAAAAAGTGTACAAGCCTAAGGTACCTATATAGGCATATGTAACTTATTTTTTCCGGTGTTAGCTACCGGTAATTTTAATGTTTTATGTTTAACATACATACATAAATACTGGGGTGTAATTAAAAAAGAAGCAGAAAAATGAATATGATTACAAACTTTTTTTCCACGACAATGGCTTACAACGAAAGTATTATTCGCGAATCTCTCAGATTTTCATAATGCATGAACTTTTAAACATTCCTTCTAGGTTTCTTATTTGAACCTTTACGCGTATTTCTCGAGTTATAAAATGGAATTTCTATTCACACATTTCGAAGTGTATTTTGGTTATGAAAACACAATAACGAGAGTATTGTGTTCCATGTAAAAATAAAATAAAATACAATAAAACAGGCGACATAACTTTTAAGGTATCTTTAATTTATTTTATGTTTACCCAACTGCGCAAGAAAGTGGGTTACTTTACCCCAAGTTTAGTATCTTTAATCTAATTTTCAGACGGCCCTTACCGGAAATACGGTATAGGAAGTATTTGACTTTGCTAACTTAACGGTAAATCTTTGTATTTATTTGTTAAGCTGGGACTTAAAATTTAATGTGTACCTTCTGTCGAACAATAGATACAGATATGTATCTAAATGTAATATTTCAAAGAAAGGTTGGTATTGCGTCTCTATTTCACTTGTTTCTAAGACCATTAAATCTAGCTCAAATTATTTTTACTCTAAGATCCGTGGACCTGAACAGCTTTTCATTAACATACTCGTATTTTTCATGTTTTTAATTCTAGTGAACAAAACATTGAAAATTAGTTTCTCAAAATCTATTCGTTTTTGCTTTCAAAGTAATTATCCCAAGATACAGAAGATTGAAAAGAAGACAAATTACGTTACTAAAACATGAAAATCTGCTTTTCTACTTACTTTACTAATACTTATTTTGTAAAAATACTCGTGTTTTTCTAATTTATTTTTCTACGAACCAACGAAGAAAATAGCCTACAATGCTTCAACAAAGGTTTTTCATTCAAGTGCCAGCAAATGAGGGACGAAAAGTTTTATTTTGTTTTATTTGCCCGGAGGACAAAAAGATGGTGTGACCTCCTGCGACACAATTTGAACTTTCATTTGCGTGGATTTTCTTGTTTCCTTTCATCCGACGACAAATGTTGGGAATGTGTTTTTTTGGGGTCCGTTTCTTAAAATTCCAAGATCATCCCGAATTAAGTTGGGATCCTTTAGTAAATTGACGGTCAGTCAAGATTTAACGTAGGTCTGTAAGTAAATAAATAATCTTACATATTTACTATGAAAAAAAAAGGTTCGAAGGTGTAGACGGTGTAAGAAAAACCGACTACAAAATTCGCGTAATAAAACAAAATTAAATAGGTCTCACTTTGTGTGACATGGAGGCGAGGTGTGTGATGTAGGCAGGCTTCACTGCTCACACAATAAAACTCACTCTCCGGGGTTTCGTGAAACAATACTACAAAAATATAATACACTAGCTGCGCTGCGCAGTGCTACCCGCGGTTAATAAAATAGCCTACGTGTTTATCCCAGATTTAAGCTTTTTCATTTAAAATTTGTTTAGAACGCGTCTATTCGTTTGAGCGTAAAATAGCAACAAACAAACATAAACTTTCGCCATCATAATCCATACAAGTAGGAATAGTAGCACGTGACGAGAATGCTATACCTGGCGTAGTATATACTCATACCATGGTCAATAGTACATGAGACGCTCTCAATATTAGGATGTAGTTCATAGAATTCCGTAGACGCCACTTTCAACTTTACTTCGGTGTAAGGAGGTACGGCATGTATTAGGCTGCATATACTTCTTGCGAGCTATCACTCTGCACAGTAAAAAGCGAACGTGACACAGAATTAATGATTGTCGGAAATGAACCTGTATCTTGTCGACCTACGGCTTACGGACGCGATGGGCCAGGGGGCGGGCGGTCTCGGAGATTAGGCCGCGCAGTGAGACGCTGCGCCTCTTTCAGCTGCTCACAAAAGGTTTATTACTTCTGACACAGATGACATTTTAACCAAAATAGAAGGGCTTCATTGCTTTGTACAATATTTTTTTGGAAAAATAGGAATTAAATGTTAAGCAGAATGTGTACCTATTAATAAATTAAAAAGGCAGGTCCTTAGTTTTATTTTTACATCAAAATCTACAGACGTTTTAGTTACCCATTTTGTATAGGATCCATGGTATTATAATATGTAGCGTACCATGATGTAGCCAAGCGATCCGAAATAAAAATGTCGCGTGGGTGACACACACGTCACTCGATGCAAGACCGGAATGATCCTACTTGATATTATAAACTCGAAAGTTTGTAAGAATGGATGGAAATGGATGGATGGATATTTGTTACTCTTTCACACCAGAACGGCTGAACAGATCTGGATGAAATTTGGCACAGAGATAGATTATAGTCTAGAATAGTACATAGGATACTTTTTAGCCGCGGATGAAACCGCGGGGCGCAGCTAGTTTACAATATTTTACAACAGCTTCAAGAGAGACAATTACGATACACTTGTGTGAGGTAGTTGGGTGTCAACTCCGGGAACGCTAGAATCTTGTTTTTTATTGATTATGATAATACCTATCTGGATATAGAATTTATACTTCCTTCCTACCTGGTAAATAAAAAGTAACTAAATATACTGTTACGCCAGTCGTAGAAACTATACGCTAATCTGTGGCGATGTTGTTTACAACTACCGATAGGTAACGCAGATTAGACAATAGTAGCCACTCGAGCCGCGCGTTCCATTGTTAAATCCGGAACAAAAGAAATCTTTCTGGAAAGCAATTATTGTGCACCGTTTTTATGATGTTTTTATCTAGTTAATAATGGGGTGTTTATTTGAATCCGAATGTTCTAGATTGAACGCGTGGCTCCGCGTGATAAACAACTTTTTGTGTGTTTGCGCTATTGTTAAATCGAATGCTCTGGATATCTTAAAATTGTATAAATACGCGGACGACCGACGACTCGGCAGTCAGTTTTGATTACGCGTTCAAAGTGTTAACAACGAAGTAATTGTACGAGTAGTGTTCAGAGTGTTATAGTGCAAGTGTCTAGTGTAGTGTAACAGTGTTTGTGTTTGTGTACTTGGTTAATAAAGTGAATCTTCGGATACATCGACGTTTCATTCCTTTTATCCAACCCCGCTCGTAACAATACTGTCCTAGTACAAATGCTCTAGCCAAACATAGCCGCTCGTACATCACCTCGGACTCGCACAGAAATTTAATCAGAAACAAAGCTTTACAAAGCTCTTCCAGAACTGGCGTATCCTTTCCACTTAGAAAGATTATCCGAGAGCAAGCTGACTGAACAGTTTACGTAAAGTTTGAAAGTTAGCGACAATTGTTACAAGAAAGTAATTAAGTTTCGAGGAATTGTTAGTTGCCTTTAGGGAAGTGTGGCCTCCAGTGAAGCTTCAAGATGGAGGAACTCTATGTAAAATTAAATAACTTCTAAGTGTACAATTTGTAGTAGGTATCTACAACCTAATAATTATGTATCCCTGAAACCATCAAATTCCTAAGATTTTCTTCGCAATAGTTTTACACTAACCGTAATTCCAACGCTACTTTCAACAGACTTTTTCCAGCACTCTAAGAATTTTATTCAATGACCTTTGTTAAATCTTGACTTCTAAACGACATCGTCGAACGTTTTAGCTATTTGTCTGAAAGCAGAAACGAGGTACTCAATGTAATAACGTCTTTCAAATAACTTTGTTGTGAGTTTCTTGATGGGTACAAATAAAATTAACGATGTCGTTCGCACTTAACGTTCATTTGAGATTTGTGGAACACTACATTAGAGATTGAATTATTTGCTTTGATTTGATAATAATGTAGGTGGACTGGCTGCAGCTAGTGGGTCTAATCGTAATTTTCGTTCTACCGCGTTCTGCCAGAACAAAAATCACTATGTCTGTTTTTCCGTACTTACATATCGTCACGCCTTTCCCCCGAGGGAGCTGGCAGAGGTATAATACAACACCCATATTTCGCCGGACGATATCCAGTCCCAAATGTGACGGGCCGAGCCTGTCGCCATACACCGAGCTGCAGTCATGTAGCAGATGACATACAATACGCACATATAATCACACAATGAACAAATTGGTGCGTGCCTAATAAATCGTGCCTCGTAATAAATTAGATAGTGTCGAACCATTCATGATCCAGAAGAACGAATTGTCAAAGAATCGTCTCCTTATTATCGACATAATCTCACTTGTTTTTGTCATCCATGTTCCTTATAATCTAACATCTTTCCCGAACATTTGTCGTTATTTTCCTTGTTTTGTTTGGTAGTTAACCTTGTACCTCGTTCGTTCTATTTGATATAATATAAAAATAACTTGTAGCTATGGTGATACGAGTAGGTAACCCAATGTCGAATTGTGTCACCTAAAACCAATTCTTTGGATTTATGTATTGTCGTGTGTCTATTCCAAACTTTTCCATACAATACATAAATCCAAAGAATTGGTTACAAACTTACAAACTTTCGCATTTATAATACTTGTAGGCTAGTATTATAAATGCGAAAGTTTGTAAGAATGAATGGATGGATGGATGTTTGTACTCTTTCACGCCAGAACGGTTGAACAGATATGGATGAAATATGGCACAGAGATAGATTATAGTCTAGAATAGCACATAGGAACCTTTTTAACCGCGGGTAAAACCGCGGAGCGCAGCTAGTATTACATAGATGTACATTATGGATTTTAATACGTTTATTTTTGGGTTTCGTTTTGGAAAAATCGATAAGTAAGCGGTGAATGTAGAGTTACGTCGTCTAGCGCCGTGCTGAAGTTACTTCTGTTGTTATACAATGAAGTTAAGTATTCATCATTTGCTTTAGTTCTAGTAAAATAAATTTTGCTTTAGAGCTATATTATACCGCTATATATAAAGCTATATTTGACTGCTCGGTGGCTCAGTTGGTAGTGAACCTGCCGTCTGAGCTTGGGGGAGTAGATTCGATTCCCACCTAGGGCAAACATTTATGTGGTGAACATTTATTTGTGTTTGTTCTATGTCTGGGTGTTCAATATCTATTTATGTATGTATTTAAAAATTTAAATGTACGTATATCAGTCTCTGGCAGCCATAGTACAAGCTTTGCTTAGTTTGGGGTCAGGCGACCGTGTGTAGAAAAGTCCCGAATTTACTTATTTATTTATTTATTTATAAGTTCTTCCATATTTAACGTGAAATGTGTGAAATCGTAGTTGTAATTCTAATAAATCAGTCAAACGGTTCCTAACTAGGCCGCTAAGCAAATAAATAAAATAAAATGAAATCAAGACAATATTCTTTATTATCATGTTAGACATTGTCGTTAGGTTAAAATCTACTTTGGTCATTAAAGTATTTACATTCTTTTATAATAGATATTTATATTTTTTTAGTAAGTCGGTAATCATTAAATTGTTACTTTAATAAATTTCACATCTAAATACATTTATTATCTACAGTTAATAATGTTCGAATATGTTTGGCACTGCTTATGTAGCCTTATCTGCTACATCACACATAACTAGTAAGTATTGATTCAAATACCATGGTACCTAATATTATCTTATTATTATATCATGTAGACACTAAAAATAAGTACAATAGGACAGACACAATACATTTATTTTCATGCAGTAAAAATATGTACAATACAATTAATATATGTACATTAAATTCCTGTATTTTAATGAAAAGGTTATGTAAATACTGCTCTACGTGATAATTTAATAATATTTGTTCAAAGTTTTCTAAGTAATTATTTTAACTATTTTTTAGATAATTTCATAAATGAGACATTCATTTTCTTAGTTATCTATCAGGCTCTACTCGACAAATTCGTTGCCTGGTCGACAGTCAAACGTAATAAAATTGAATAAATATAAATATACATGCCTATACAAGAGATATACACATGAATATTTAATCAGGTTTAAAACTGCACTACATGATTTAAGGGATTTAAACACCATTCCATCGGAAAATTAGTTTAGTTTTCTAGTTTCGTAAAAAAGTTTCAGCAAAAGTTGCACAAAAGACGCAGAAGAACTTTGTAGTTTGTTCTGCGACTGTCGACTACTTCAAGTTTTGTAATCTACTAGTGAAAATTTGTAAAGCTTCATAGCTCCATAAAATTCGGTGGATACTTTGTTTCAATGTCTGTAGATAATTTTCAAAGAGACAGTTTTTCTACGTTCATGAGAGACAGAAAGTTTTTTTTCCAGTACAGAGAGTAATGGCGAGATATTGTGAGGCGTAAAACATCATCACCTGCCAATAACAATATTGCAAGACTACCACGACCGATCTGTCAAGGCTGTAGCGACCAAGAAGAAGAGAAGAATTTTTTTGTAGCTGTTTTAACAAACACAAAAAACGCTAACGCTAGAGTATAAACGACAGTATAATAAATAATATGTACTCACAACAGATGTAGAGCAAAAAAAAATATAGGTCTGCAGTATTCACAAATATTATGGAATAAGAACCGTTACAAAAAAGACGAGAAGACGTACAGTATCATACGTTTTATTTACTACTATACATATCATTTCTCGAATTTATCTTCAAATAAGTATACTGTATTCTATAGCGTTGATAGAGTAATTGAAACAGCCAAGCCTCCGGCAATTTTCATAAACAAGTGAAAATCTTGAGGTAGTGCGGGTCTGTCCCTATTTTCCCTTAACGATATACCCGTACCACAAACCTATTTGGCCCGTACCTCTAATATATTTCAGCTTTAAGAAAAAGATAATACCTTCATTTATTTTCGAGTCAGTACCGACAAATTTTCCTGAGTTAATCTGTATGGTCGACCGGTATTTATGTCTGGGTTCCGTTTTTTGGTTCAGTCATGAATTCCTATAACAATAAATTTAAAGTATAATTTGGCTTAAATTCTTTACACAAAATTCTGATGTTACAAGTACATCGATACGTAATTGAATCAAATTAACAACGCGCATTACCCGGCGAGTGTACCTTTGATAGGAGAACCCACAAGGTGCGTAGAAAACGGAAGCACTCCACACTGAAGCAGTCACGCGTTTATATAGATGTCTTCCTTACACTTAGTTGGATAGTCTTTAGGGGGTAATCTGAAGCTCTCCCTGATATAAGAGAAGCGATGGAAGTTGTAGAAATATTCCTTTCCATCTGGCGAATACTGAGGGTAGAAAGAGTATGGTGGCAGAGTTTCAGGTTCCGAGAGGCAGTCCGTGAGAGCGTGTCTCGCGAACTCCTCCTTGTAGCGTCATGACTGCTCTCGGTATGCAGCTCTTTTGGCGCACTTTTCCTTCAAGATGTAGCACAATGCGATGGCTATGAGGACAGCTATCGCGATCGCCATGCTGATACTGATCCAGATGATCTCTTCGTTGATGCCGCTTGTTGATTTTCCTAAGAACAAAGGTTTTCATTAATATTGTGCCTAATTCAGATCTTCAACTTCAATTTTGAAAAGTGTATAATATTTGGGGTCAACTGGGGCAAATGCGTCTGTGGGGCAAATTAGTGGGGCATCTTTCGAGAGTTGCTGACAAAGCCTTCACAAATTAGGCAGCTAACGCTATCTTGTACAGATTATTGCAACTAAAATTATTATCACCTCAGCTCGTTTTATAGTTGATGAAAGAGGCTGAATAAGTACGTTTCATCGAAAAATGTATAGAGATCAAATACACTTGTATTTGATTCTGTATGTCAACTCGGGCATGCGTCTGTGGGGTTTTTGCGTCTTTCGAAAATTACTGACAAACCCTTCACATCATCTACATCTACATCTTTACCTTTATCTTTTTTGTTTAGCGCCAGCTACATCTTTTTGTTTAGTTGCAATAATCTGTACAAGATAGCGTTAGCTGCCTAATTTGTGAAGGCTTTGTCAGCAACTCTATACACATATACATCTTTATACATCATCTCTATACATTTTTCGATGAAACGTACTTATTCAGCCTCTTTCATCAACTATAAAACGAGCTGAGGTGATAATAATTTTAGTTTTAATAGCTACCTGCAACAGCTTTATGAAGAACTTTAAGGAACAGCTGCTAGTCATTAAGAACTTAAGTTATAAGACGTCATTATCTAGGTACTTAAGCTAGAGCCATTATTGATTATGGAAATGGGCCACGGTTTAGGGAAGAAATATTTTTATTGCATTCCTTGGAGATTACAATGAGTACAAAACACGCCCTGTCTACTTTATATTGCCGAAAGGCTGTTCGATATTGCTTCTTTATGTAAATACATCTAATCTCTCGCGCCAGAATCGAAATGTATATTAACGGTGATAACAGAATACCTAAGCAGCCTGCCAAATACTTTGTAACTTTTATCATTTTTCAACTTTGAAGTTTTTAACAAGGTTACAAATTGTTTCAATCTTGATCTTGTCGATCAAAGACACTTTAATCTGAATTTTTTTATAACAAGTTCTGTACTAAATTGAAAAGAAATTTCTTTGAAAAATTTTCGTCAAAATAAAAACAGTAAATATCAAATAACTTTTGATAAGTAACGACTTAAATTTTTAGCGTCAAAAATAGGACTTATTCCCTGAGTACTCCAAGAAAAGGTTTCGAAATGCTCCACATTTAATACATAAAATTAAAATTATTAATTTTAATTTTGGTTTCAATTTGCTCCATGGCATTCTCCAAGTACTAAAAAAAAAAGCCATACATTCATTCTCAATCAACTCCACGCCTTTTTTTATTTCATTTACAAATACTAAATAATGTTTTTATGTATGTACTTTATTTATCTAATGCAGGTAGGTAGGTACTTAAAATAAAATGCAGATGCAGGTAATTTTATCGACTTGAGAAAAAACTTTTCGCATCTCACACAGTATCGGAATGAGGAAATAATCATTCTTAAGCTGACAGAGATGGATGACCGAAGCTATTAAGTGTAACGAATACAGAACTTTCTCAGCTTACTTGGTAAAGTAGCCAAAATGCAAAAGTAAAAGTATTTAGGAAAAGTATCTACGTGCTTGCCTTAGCAGTGCTTTGTCGTATATATCAGTTGAGTATATCTAAGGTGGTGAGACGAGTTTATACATAGGATACCAGTGAGAAACTCACTGGTATCCTGTGTATACAGTAAACATCGCCTCGAGGTGGAGATAAATTAGTTTGTCCATGGGGAAGTTGGCCGGGGCAAAGATAAACAAGTTAGATAAGTTACAAAGGTAGAGTAGTAAGCAATTACCTACCTGAATTTCACGTACATTGCGGATTTGAAGGGCTAATTATCGAAAGCTTTTATCCTTTACGGCAGTGTATTTTGGCAGTGTGTTTTTGAATTGAATTGTTTTTTGGTTCGGTTGTATATTTGGTTTAAACATGTTTCGTTTAAGGAAATGTGGAAAATGAAAAACATTTCCAATGTTCAGATTCGACAGCTTTAAAATCCGAGTACAGACTAGCCAATTGCAAAATCCAAGAGAATTGATTTCAGAATTGTCTCAGAAACGCAGAGGTCCTACTATATAGTAAGTATATGGTTACTTTTGTTCCCCAATGCATAAATGTTCGTAAAGAAATGTTAGCAGGGTTAAGCTCTCATAACGAAAATTAACTATTTTTAGAATTAATTTTTTTAATTTGAAATTTAAACTGGTTTCATCGTAAATGGTTATTCATGCGAAGTATAAAATCAGGTTACGGACCGTTAATTCCATTACTTTTAATGTATTTTTATTGTTTGTTTTGCATTTCTCATTTTACGCATAATAATTGGAAGCTTGTTCGTAATTAAATAATTAACGCTTAGTTAATTAACCGCTCTCTACGGACCCACAAAATTACTACGTGAGATGTAAAGTTATTTAGACAAACGATCTCGCCGCTTGAAAATAATGAGGAGGAGAGGACTTTAATTTACTACATTTTTTCTAGTACGAATAGAGTGGGCAGTAAAAAAGGCCATCTTGCCATTTCTGTTGCGCTTACGTTTTACGTCCCTTGAGTGTTGACCTTCCGCAGTGGGTAATGCTGAGAATGTGTTTAACGAAGCTTTCTTGGAAATCCGTACTACGGTGGACTTGAGGAGTAAAGCAAATTAGGGAACGTGTCACGTCCTATGTGTCTTTTGGGTTACACGCGAAACGCACTGATTGCAGAGTTTTCCATCCCTATCATATTTTGGCTACCGCTCTAACATAGAAAAGGTTGCTTTTGTAAGGTTCGAACGATAGTAAATTCGGGACTACCGTCGAAACTATCACGATATCGATTTTATTTGCTGGACATTTTTGTTTCAGAGCATTGAAACGGGACAACGAACGAACATTTTGTTGAATGTCTGCAAAACAAACCTATTTTTTAGGGTCAGACTACATGCGATTTAAAGCAATTGGAGAATACTTTGTTTATTTTTGCGTTACTTGTCTTATAAATAAAAAAATAGTCTGATTATGTAGCTAGAATTAGATAGCTCATTCATAGATATAGTAACTGCGATTATATTCCTCAGTAGGAATTATAGCAGCTCTAACTGTAGTAAGTAATAAACGAGTTTTATGAGTGGGTACTCGTATTCATTTTACTACCACCCCATTCCTTGTCTTCATTTGGAAATTTAGCAGAAGTTCGCGCTTGCCTCAGATTAATCGGAGTAGATAACGCAGTCCTTCGGACTTTAATCTCGAAGTGTTCGATGGTCAATGTGATTATTCTGACCGAGGCGTGCCTGAGGCGTGTCGATGGACTACCTGTTAACCAACTTATGTAGCCAACTTATGTAAACTAATATTACATTATACGAGTAACTATATGTAATCTAGGTTTATGAAGGCTCATGTAGAGTGAAATCAGTTAACCAAACTTTTGGGTTTCTGCAGAAATTCAAACTCTACTTATAGATTATAGAGTTTATGCTAGGGATATTTTCTAATTATGAAAACAAAACGTCTTGTTAAGAATTACTAAATCTTTTTTTTTTGCTTTGCGGGAAACAGCTTAGTTTCTCTTTTGTTCACTCACTATAACAAGAAGGAGAGTGAAGTTTTTCGGGGATGTAATATAATCTGTTTCTGTGACCACGTACCGCTTTGACCAATTTTGGATCCGAGATGTTAGGCAACATCTGACAGTTATTTTTGTATTCCAATACCACCTTTAATTAAATGCCCACTAAATTCGATTTAACATTACTGCTACCTTATCTAACCCAAACAAAAGTAATAAAATAACTTTACCAAAAAAATAGGGCCAATTTCAGTTTATACTGTAGAGCTCAACATAGGTGATTTATAGCCTCGCAGAGCTCATATCACCGAATTATGGCTTTATAGGTAGCTTTCATATCGGAGATGTGTCACAATAGTTCACGGAAGGGAGACATTTTGGCGCGACTGAAATGTAAATTTTATGTAACGCACTTTCTCGAAGTTATGCACGCAACGTGTAAGGACGAGTCCACTAAAACATGATTATATTTTATTAACTACATAATTAAATAATATAGGTGCTAGTTATTTCTAGATCTGTATGGGTTCCACGGCATCGCTGACACTGAACCCTAGAGGAGCTTTGTGTGTAAAACGTTGTTTATTTGATGTCTTTAAAGTTATTGAAATTAAAGTAAAATATCCTATAGTCTATGTGGCAAGCCCTAGTGTCAAGTTTTAGGGTGCTTCAAGGCCTCTGAAATGGTTTCACGGAAACAAGCGAAGACTACAGTTAAAACTAATAACCTACAATTTACAGATTGCATTAAATAACGTGTCATCCGACCCGCGGTTCGTAGCGCTCTGTTATTTTGTGGGATCTTTTTTTATACCGAGTGTGGAGTTTGCACAGCGACAGTATGTCCTGTATACCAAAACAAACAACTTTTGTTCGGCATTTGAAAATTCGAGGGAAAAAAATTGGGTAAATGTGGGTAAATTTCGCACCATATTAATGTTTTCTATGGATCAGCTGTGTTTTTCTACGTATTTTTTAAAACCTGTACAACAAAAGTCATTAGTTTTGATATAGAGAATATGCGTGTAAAATTAATGTCGCTAATTAAACGCTACGCCATATTTGAAAAGTTTTTTATAGGATGATATTAGTTGCTGTTCACTTCCATGTTTACTTACCTCTAGTTAGATGATAAATAATTCTTTGACAATTGCAAATCATTTGATTGAATCTAGCGTTACTTTGCAGAAGTTCATTTTCAGAACTGTTTCTTTAACAAACATAACATCAGCTGAAATACACTAGAGATTTGTTACAGATACAGTGTTTGCAACACATTTGTTCGTTTTCTAAGGAATAAAACAATATACAATAGATACTAACCTCCACTCTTGTTGGAATATCCGCCCACCTTGCCCGCGACCCTGGCCGAGGCCCCTCCCGCCATGATGAGCACCACGGTACCCGTGCGAATGCATGTCCGACCTGGGAAATTGAGGTTTGTTGTATGAAGTAGGTTATCTATTTGACGTATCATCATCATACGTCCATCGTCATTAACTAGACATAGTTAATGACGATGGACGTATGTTGAGTGAATGATGACGAATGAAAAGGGGATGAATGATGGACGTCTTCATTAAGATAAAAGTACTACGTGCTAGAGAAGCTGTTTTAAACGAAGACGTTGCACAACTTGATGTCAGCGGGGCCTGCCCGCAGAGTGACTACAGATTAGCTGCAGCGCTAAAACATTCGTTATGTCGCCTAACCAAACTACATATACATATACATATACAAAATATGCAGCACTGATCGCAGTTTTACGCTGCGTACATAACCATACTGCGTGCGTGTCGAAGTTACACTTATGTAAGGTGTACGGATTGAAGTACAGTGCATGGGAAGAAAGTCCATGTTCTGATAATGAAATCTAAAACGTAGGACATATATGTATGGTAAATCAATGGACGACTTATTTTCTTTTTTCCTTTGCTTATAAACAGTATAATAAAATGTATTTATACAAGTCATGTCATCATCATCTTGTGTTTTATTTTATTTATATATGTACTTAAAACCCTGAAAAAATTCAGCCCTTATTTAATCGATAAGGGCTGATTTTATTGTTTAAGGTTTTTACTCGACGTTCCTGCCAGTGCCATATCATCCATAATCAGTAGGTGTCCAGGTGGAGACCTGGACACCTACTGATTGTTGCTATCAGGGATTGTTGGCCACATAAGTGCTCATAACTGATATAGCCAGGTTCACGATGAAGGATACGTCAAGGAGGAAGATATATTATTGTCATCAGTCATCAAGACTTTCAGTAAAATTTAAACTTTATAATCTTGTTTTATTACTTTCTTTTTCTTTGCTACTGTTCAGAGCCTCCATTTATGGCAGCTGTGCTCGTTAGTAGGTACACATAAGACTTGCTAATGCTATTTTTCTTAACTTTAACTTCCACCGCACAGCTTTCAAATAAATTAACATACCTATTATAACCGCCATGTTGAAACTTTTATCTTTTTTGGTTGAAACAAAGAAGTTGAGTTGATGGTCGGTCGCTTTTCAGTTATATTGATCTCTTCATTCTGTTTTGTGGTTAGAAGCTGCACCTGAAAATAGTTTTTAAATTGTTACACATATCGCAAACATAGGTACTTAACTAAAAAATATAAACTAATTTAGTAGGTATATTAGTATTTAACCTCCTAAAGAGTTATCAATTAAGAAAGTTCTACAAAATAAATATTTATTTTAAACTGAAGAAAAGTATTTATTTTTACTTATTTATTTCTACAAAGCATAAAATATTATTAAAAGAATCGCTATCACCCAACCTACTCGTTTTACAAAGAAAACTGCTAATACGTGAACATTTTTCACTGGCAATTTGTTCTTATTAGCGAAGTATCTTGTAATAAAGTGTAATACACTTTCACAGCATGAAATTGCCAAGAAAATGGTAGGTATACCTGTAATGTCGACCATCTGATGAGAACTGGGATTTTCATTCATATTTTATGGGCAAGATACGTGATCTGCCTCCCAGAAAGCGATTTCTATAACCTACCAACATTCGGTGCCAGGAAAACTGAATAAATAACAACACAAAAGCCGCTCATGAAGCTAGTAGCAAGAAATAATGACGTCAACAATAATTACATTTTAACGACTATTATCATAGCCAACCCCTGACTAGGCGAAACCTTGCTTTCCGTAATTAAGGCGAAATTATCCTTTCCCGAAATATGGCTTCAATAAAGCAAATTGTTCTCATAACCATTTCTAGCGCAATTTTGGACGAAGAATGAAAACACAATTTGTGTTACAATAATACAGACGCTCAATGTTTGTTTAGGAGCTAGGCACTCTCATATTTTCGACGAAAACACACCGCCTCTCACGATACGGGGTCCTGTTTCAACAACTTTTGCAGATATACATAGTTTCCCTGAAGATACCACGCATTTTCGATTTATCAAGATGACCGATTGGGAATTTTGGCGAAAAAGAAAATGGAGTTTGGATATCGCACTAGAATATTATGAGTCCAACACAAAATACATTTTTCAGTCTTGATAAAGCGGCGATACGTTATTGAAACCGAGTTCCTTCAAGGCAGTAAATTCGAGCTATGCAACGGAAAAATATGCGAATTCTAAGCGTGCGAGCTTGACACCTCGCATTGCGCATTTTTAACTCTATTTCGAAACTGCTGCATCGTAAAATGTTTTATTTTAGAAACAGTTTCTACGGAAAATACAAGATAATTTTATTCTGCGCACTTTTGTCTTGAGCCAATTCCGCCGTAAACAAAAGAAATCTCGGAGAGTGGTAAGTAAACGGCGATAGGCGAATGATGAATAGTGTTGATAGTGTGTTGTTTTGCCAGTAACGTTGGGAAACATTCTATGTTTGTACCTTCTATTATGACGTGGCAACACAAAACATGCTCTGGGATTGCGAAAACACAATTTGACGACAAAAATTGAGGAAAATGTTCTAAGTAATACTTTATTCAGTGGTATTTATGTGAATGAATGTTGTAATCGAAGTAATCAAACGATTTTTGACCTTCATTGCTACTTTTTGTTAACTTACTTGTATATTGTACAACGAATAAAGTAGACATGTTTTGTTTCAAGCAATGATAGCCTAGTTGTGGAAGGCTCGCCTCTCAAGCCAGATAGTGCTGGTTCCATCCCAGCCGAACAAACATGAAATGTGGCTCTAGTCACATTTCATGATCGATATGTCTCTTTAAAAATGATTTGATGAACTTTAAGATCAAATCTTGGACCTCCGACTATGATGACAGTATTTGTAGTCATCAGCATATCTTACCATTCCACAAAGGAGAGAGGCAGCCGATCTCAAATTCCTGCATAACAGCTTTTCGAACAATATTGACTGTCTCGCTGCGCTCGCTGGGATCAGACTTGTGACGCCATGCAGGTCAATTTCCCGTAGAAACTACCTTCAGCTCCGCATCCCTCTCTCATACACGAATTCAAGCCAATTCGTTTTTCTTACGCATCATGTTGAATTTTAATCTGAATTACTCTAAATATGTTGATCTGTTTACCACTATACAAAATGTTTTTAAATTTTGATTTCAAAACAGTTCCTTGACAAGATGTCGAATCAATTATCACAAAAACTGAAAAAGGAAGTTAAACAAGATAAATTATCGATAAGTATCCGTTAGTCATTTTTGTTTGGTCAATAGTCAAAGCTCATGTAAGCTCATAAATGTATATGTTATAATTTGCACCATTAGCCCTTGTTATTGTTTTTGGGCGCTTACCTATATTTTATGTTAACTTATAATTAAAAACCCTTAAGAGGTAAGGCTTGGCAGCTGTCTCGCTCGCTCGCGACGTTATTATATTAGATATAAAATTATAGCACGTGTTTTTGAAAAAATATCCTGTATTGATAACTTGAAAACAGTGGTTGGCGTTTCTTTTGTTAATTGTCAATCAAAGAGAATCAATTAGTAATATTTTTTTTTATGTTTCCGCTTGGTATTATCTGATGAGGATTATCTGATGCTAGTTTTTTTCTCATATCGATTGCCTGATATCTATGCTTTGTGAAATTAAGGAACCATTGTTCAAATAGATCACGTTTCCTATCCTTTGCGGTAACCTTACCATGATAAATAAATAAAAAAATCTTTCCTTTAATTTTCCTCAGAAATGGTTGATATTTGGATAATTAATTTGTTCAGACCTCCTTATAACCCAATAACAGGAAAAGGTCGAATTACCAGTAACCCTGTATAACTGGAGAATGGCGACAGGCTCGCCCCCTGTCACATTTGGGACTGAATATCGTTTGGCGAAGTGTGAGTATTGTAATACACCTCTGCCAGCCCCACGGGGTAAAAACATGATGGCAAAAATTGTTGTTTATCAAACTAGAGGTTAAATTTACAAACCACTGAACAAATTGATAGCAGACTGATTTAGAAATTGCTGGACTATCAAATACCTAATCATTGCGTTAACCAATACCTGAATTGGAATATCAGTTAATTCGCACACAATTTAGCAACTATGCCGCTTTGTTTGCAAATTATTTTAATTCAGTTATTAATTAAGACCACATTTAGTAAAGCACAATAATTTATTAATCCGAGCAAAATTTATATTAGCGTTGTTAAATTTTATTAATGTGTCGTTAAAAATTAGTTAAATTAGCTACTATTTACTTACTTACTTAGTTTGGCTTTGGTAGCAATCTTCATATCTTAGTTTTCTCTATTTTGAAATCTATTCTTGTTATAAGTAATTCGTTTTGGTTGGAATTAGTATGATGAAGAATCTCATTACGAACACAAGAAAGTCCAATTAAGATTTTCTAGACTTCAAGATTTTATACCAGAACAGAGTCGTTACAATATATCTTACTGACATCTTCATTATTACACGTTAACACAAAACAACCCACTTTTATAATATTAACTGTAAGGACTGAACAATGAAGAACAAGTACAAGGTCGACGTGACAAAATTATTTCTGAGGAGGGTAATGAACTCGTATGTGTGTATGTGTAGTATTGTGTGCGAAAACCCCGAAAATCTTCGGAATGAAGTCCGTCCTAGATTCCCTGTTACTAGGTCAAAACTCTGGCTCACTGACAACTACCAAATAATTCGCAATCTGGACACAATAATGTAAACAAAGAAGCCATCTTCATTGAATTATTAGAGACGGAAGTAATGAAATTGTAGCTTATGTATGCAAAAGAAATAGAGACCACAATAAATTTTCCTAATAAAATCTGTCCTAGATGTTACTCTACCAAAGCAAAATCGTATCCTAAGACTTCAGTAAAACGTGGAACAATGTAGGTACAAATATTAACGTGGTCTGCTACAGACGTGACAGAATTAACGGCAGCTAAGGTAATAAACCTTGTATAGTTTGTACGTTCAGGACCTTTTACCTTCCGAGGCTTGTGGTGAAATAAAGTTTTTTATACAATAGACGACGACAAACAATTGACCTTACGATCTCTCCGAGTCTATTCCAATAGAAAGGGACGATCTATTCAAATATGTACCAAACCCGTTTTCCTCAACGGTATGCTCCAAGCTCCAATATCTATTGGCATGCTTTTCAATAGATTGGATTTCTAACTGACATTATGTAATGTTTAATTTATTTATTATAGAGCATTATGACTTCCTATATACATATTTGTAAATCTAGGGTTATTTTTACCGGACTGTGCAAGAAGGAAGGTTATGATTTTTGAGTGTACGTATGTATAAATGTGGGTATGAGTTTTCTTTAGCGCGCCCTACAGCCTAAACAGCTCGATGGATTTCGACATGTGAGATGTCATTTGAATCGTCTTGATAGTGGAAGTGACATAGGATACAAAACTTTGTAGCCGGGTTTTTAGTTTTTTCTTTTAATAATGTTACTTGTTCAAATTTATGAACTTTTTCATTATTTGTTCACACAAAGCTCTTATAGGTCTACTCATAAGCTACAAACCAAACCCTTCCCGGCTCCGGCCTTCCCAAGTGTCGTACGAGTTACCTTATAGAGGAAAATTTACTGCACAACTTTTATAACAGTTAATTCTGAAAGTGAGCGACAATCAATTTCCGCCTTCAAGACTGCTTTTCTGAACTAAAGTAAACTTGAAAACTAGAACATTTAGTTACGTATAGCAGCGCATATTCTACTAGCTGTGTTTCACATGGTATTTTGTAGTTTTCCAAAATAAAAACCTTTATTCTGGTATAATAAAACATGTAAACACGCATTTTATCAGAATTCGTTTATAGATATTTAGTGCGATAGGAAATAAACTGAAAACAAAAAGAAGTTTCAAATTTTAAATTAGGGTATTCGCTTATGCTTATCTACTTATCAAAAGTTTGGAAGTCTACGAATCTCGAATATTACAAGTTTATTAGTCTGTATAAATAAATACGCGATACCTTGGAAAAATTTATTGAATTGTTTACTGAACTATGACTTCACTATAACGTACTATACTATCCTTCCTTTATTAGAAAATAGAAATGAGAAAAAGCAAAACTAAAATAAATTATGTTTATATTATAACCGAACAAAAATTTCTTATGTTTTGTGAAATGTACATATGTATGTACCTACTTGTAATGTCGTTGTCAGCAAACAGCAAAACATTATTATAAAATCGTACTTATTGAGTGTGAGCATTTATTAGACCCCATTTCTAATATAATTTGGAACACAGACACACAAGGGACAGACAAGGTCTAGTATGGAGTTCTTATAGACAATCGGTACAAAGGTCGAAAACGAATAATTGAAACAACGCCTTCTATAACTGTGATATAGGGTCAACTGGGGCAAACGCGTCTGTGGGGCAATTGCGTCTTTCGAGAATTACTGACAAACTCTACACAAATTAGGCGCCACCTACATCTTTTTTCTATCTTTAGTTGCAATAATCAGTGCAAGATGGCGTTAGTTGCCTAATTTGTGAAGAGTTTGTCAGCAATTCTCAAAAGACACACTTGCCCCACAGACACATTTGCCCCAGTTGATCCTAATTACTATGGTTTTATTACATTTTCTATTCTCTACCAGTCAGTTTTGAGTACCTAATCATTATACAGACATTTCTAAAACATTCTAAGAAAACTTTGCAGTTATTTTTGAGATATAGAAATCTTATTCTTAGAATTTTGAGGTTATAATGATGTTTGCGCAAATTTCATCGTTTTGTTTTCGTTCTATTAAAGTTATGAAAGCAATATCCACAACTTGCTCAATCTTTCAAACTTGTATTGTATAGCTTAAGTATATTCAAGTTACTGATAAACTCCGAAGTTTGTTTTATCAGGAACAGTTCGTTTAACTTAGCTTTGTTGTTTTTTAATTTGAAGTAAGATGTTGAGTTGTAGATGTACTATTTTTGTTATTTTCGACCGAGCGATCTTTAGCGAACGAAGCGTCTATGCTTTAGCTTCGGCAAAAATGTTTTTTTATAATTTTTTTTAAAATATATATTTTTTTGACAAATTTCTTGCATTATCTTTATTTTTTTTATAAAAAAGTGGTCCTCCTCTGCCTTAACTGGCAGCGCCCGACAGGGCCCGTTGTAACTTTTGTGCGTCATAGTTTAAGACCTACGCACACTATACGGTAATGCAATAAAAATCTGAATCTGAATCTGCTTTCGTTTGTCCTGCGTCTGCCTATCCATCTATCTGACAGACGCCGCCCGCGAGGTCTTCAGCTCACAGAGCAACTAACTTATTTGAGTTAGTTTATTTAGTGGCAGTATAATTTATCTTTGTATTCAGTGCCGGATTTAGAAGTGTGGAGGTCCTAGGGCAACAGGAAAGTGAAGGCCTCTAATTATTACTTAAATAAAATGAAAAAAACACTCAAAATGAAATGTAAGTTTATTAATTGCAAGAAACAAATTAAATTATTTAACTACTCATATTTGTACAAATAAGTTTTAAAATAAAAATCGTTTAAGTATTTTTTTAGTATCTTTTGTGGGGGCCCTGTTTTGTGGAGGCACCGTGGCTGTAGCCCCGCCAGTCCTCCCTTAAATCCGGCCCTGTTAGTATTGTAAATATGTCTACTTTAATGGTGTTTTATCATGATATTATATAAATATTATTACTTGCAAAATGTTATTGTAGTTACCATTACTGGATTCTTGTAGTGCGTTGATCAACTACTTCGTACAAATATCTCGTAGGCAAGCGTGTAACGTGTTCTAAAGTTCTAATTATTAATACTATTATAACCATTTCATATCGTAACTATATCAAGTAAAAAAAAATCCTATACACTTACCCCTTAGCAATAATCGTTGTAAGTATTACCTAGGAATAATTATACAGTGTTTTGAATTTTTCTTTCTTGTATTTTTTTAATTTGATTGAATAATACAAAAGACTACGGAACTATTCCAAGGCTATACAACGATTTTTGCTAAAGGGGCTAGTGGCTATATATAACCCTGATGTTAAAGTTTACGCCGCCTGCAACTGACAAAAAAATATAAGAAGAAAAAGCCAATCAGACAGAAATCAAACTACAAACCGGTTCCAAATCTTATGTTATAAATATATACTAGGCAATCGAATAAGTATTTATCATACGAGGTTAGGTAGTTATCACACAATAAAACGTATTTACTCGCAAAATCGGATTCGACCCTCGAAACCCAATGCACCCGACTCACCCATCCTTTAACCTCCACGTTTGCCCTCACGAGAAAAACCTTTAACTTATGACCTCCTTAGTAAAAATGGTAAGAGGTTGTTCCATTAACATTTACTGAGGTCGCCTTCCTCGCCACTATGTCGAGGACGTAATGAGCTGCCCAGTAATACCCGTAGCCTTCCCCCAGGAGCAAGCATTTCAAGAAACTGGTTATAGTCTTCAAATGGTACTGCGAGTCGTTTGTTCCGGTTATTAAAGGCTGCAATTTTCTTAAAGGTTTACTCTTGTGTTACACTCGTGTGATGGTTCAATAAACGATCATGAAGGAAGCCGGGTTTGTTGTGCGTGAATAGCCGGGTCTCTACTGAGCGAGAATGGCTGCTAAGCTTACTACGTTCCAGACTAAGATAGAAGCATGCCTCGCGAGGCATTCTCGCTCAGTAGAGACCCGGCTTATGGAGGTGCCATAGGCCAAATAATGTTTTAAAAAAATATTGTGACAGCATTTTTTTGCCAGTCAAGCAAGCTTCTAAGAATGTGAAAGTTTGTTTGTGTGTCTGTTTTTTAACTTCTTCACGCTCTAATGAATTGATAGGTTTGGATGAATAGCTTATGGAGTTGCCGTAGGCCAAATAGTGTTTTAAAAAAAAATTGTGACAGCATGTTTTTGCCAGTCAAGCAAGCTTCTAATAATGTGAAAGTTTGTTTGTGTGTCTGTTTTTTAACTTCTTCACGCTCTAATGAATTGATAGGTTTGGATGAATAGCTTTTGGAGTTGCCAGAGGCCAAATAGTGTTTTAAAAATATATTGTGACAGCATTTTTTTGCCAGTCAAGCAAGTTTCTAAGAATGTGAAAGTTTGTTTGTGTGTCTGTTTTTTAACTTCTTCACGCTCTAATGAATTGATAGGTTTGGATGAATAGCTTATGGAGTTGCCATAGGCCAAATAGTGTTTTAAAAATATATTGTGACAGCATTTTTTTGCCAGTCAAGCAAGCTTCTAAGAATGTGAAAGTTTGTTTGTGTGTCTGTTTTTTAACTTCTTCACGCTCTAATGAATTGATAGGTTTGGATGAATAGTAAACCGCGGGTAACACCGTGGGCCACACGTAGTAATTTTTTGTAAATACTTAATCTAGGAAGTAACATATCACATATAGTCACAGAGTGAAAGTATAGGTTTGAAATATTTGTTAGGTTTGAAATACCTAGATGAAAATCACCTAAAACATAAAGGTACTTACAAAAGGTAATTATCAAATGTTTTTTCTAATAACTAAAATATTTAAAACTTTATTATCTGGCATCTCTTAGATATCATTTCTTAACACAAATATATCTAACTGAAAAGGAATTTAATCTAAACATCGAATATTAGATGGCATTTTTTAATCTATAACATTTATGCAAGACGTCCTTTACGAGTATATGTGGCAGTGTGTATGTTAACAACGAGTATATTGTGCACATTAAACAGCTTTTTAATTCAATATTTCTATAGTTTATTAGCTACTTATTAGAAACTAGCTGCGCCGTGCTACCTTCGGTTAAGAAGTAGTCTATATCCATGCTACAAGCTACCCACTTCAAGCCAAATTTCTTCAAAATCCAAACCAAAATCATCGTTTGAACGAGAAGACGTAACAAACACACACACACACACACACTCAAATATTCGACTTTAAAATATAAGTAGGAGTAGGAGTAGGATTACTGCAGTCGTTCCTATAATTACCTTTTTAATTATGCAAAAGCTCTACCAGTGAAGTTGTAGAGTACCTTCGTGTAGAAGCTTCGAAGATTAATAGAAATACGATCCCTACTTAGTTACTTAAATATGCAAAAGGGTTTTTACAAATTAATTAGGCAGCTCAGCCCTTTTGAGTTTTAATTAAAAAATTAAAGTCTGAAATGTATCCGTTAGTACATACTTATACTGTTTTAAATATTTATCGTTGGCTTAAAGAGATTAATTTCCTCGTAACATTATTTTTATCCCCATAATTTTGGATGTAAACTTAATCTCGACTCAACCACAAAACTATTTTGGTAGTTCAACAACGGGACCGCGTCGACAGTGTTGGCAACATCCATAACCATATGGTGCATATAGTTTTTAGTTGTGTTAAGGTCTGTTTTGTTTGCATGTTTAGTTTGACTCGTTTGAAAATTTGAAATGAACCAAAAAGGTTTCGCAATTAATGCCCATTCAGGATCATCCCTAATTCGGAGGTCAGACAGAAGTTAAGTCGAGTAATCAAAATATATTCAAGAAAAATTTACTGCTACCGCAAAATACGTATGTAAGTAAGTTCAACAAAAATTAAGTTTTATTTATGTAAATGGTCTTCGAATTATTCATGATCATTACACGAACTTTTAAAAACTTATTCCATTAAGAGGTAAAAACGGCTTGAAATCATCGTCGGTGAAGTCGGGGTCTTTTTACGATTCTAATTTTTTTGGAGTGGCTCGTTAAGAAAATCTGTTTAATTAAACTGTTGTGTACAAATTAAAGTTACATTTTTCAGGGTTAAATTTACGGTAATCTGCAAAGAGTTGTTGCGAATTGAGAATTTTTTCAGCAGCGATGTTGATAAGATGGGCATACTCGTAAGGGTTAGTGCGTTTGTTTGTAACACCAGTTTTTGAGAAACTTAGATATTAAACATCAAAGGTAAATAGCGACCAAAAATATTAGGAAGAAAAAAAAGCACTCTACAAAGCACGAAACGGACTGTAAAATATTCCAAATGTACAAACCATATAGCCCAATGCACTCCATCCCTTATTCTAAAACTAAAGTAGTCCGAACCCTCAATGAATGAAACACTTATCAATGGCAGATCGGCTCACTTCACATGCCCGATCCGTCAAGCACAGCGTTCGGGGCCGTACTCATCAAGAACCGTACTCGTACATTTTACTCAATACGTGCAACCTACAGTTGAACTATACTTTCAACCTAGCATCGACTCCTATCCACCAAAAAAATGAATTAATTACAGTAAAACTTGTTCGATAACGTCTTGTTTAGAAACGTAGTTTTAGCAGCGAGTCGAAAGACTCTATAACGAGACAAGTGTAAGTTTCGCGTATAGATCTCGCTCTAAGTTTGTCCGCGATGGTGCGCCCCCTGTCGCGCGAGCGTGGCGCCCCCGTCGTGGCCCGATGGCTACTGATGTTCCTGAGGCTGGCAGCCCGGGACCGACCTCGCCCGACTACGTACTCAGAACTGAAGCTCGACTCTACGTTTCCATTCGAATCACGCACACGAACACATGATGTTATTACTGTCGCAATTTTACGTTGCGAAAAATTAAGTACACTCGTAGAAAACTCCGCAACACAATCGCGTTGCGGAGTTTTCTCACTAGAATAACATTTCTAAGCGTCTAGAGTATGTGTCTTTGTTTGTGAATTTGAAAATGTAGTGTTTTGTTATTTTGGCTTTGGTGTTTGGAATAGTAAAATTCATTTCATTTATTAACTAAAAGCTTTATCTGCTACAGATTTATAGCAATATTATTATACATTCCGTAGTGGTGCCTGATTAACATCGTAATTTACAACATAAATGAAGCTCCGAAACTGTTATCTTTTGCATATTGTAAAAGCCATCCGTCGCCGTTGTCACGCTGAATTCCTCTGCTCGTGTTCTTACCTTTGTAACTTTATCATTTAATGACCGTAGCGACCCGCTAAAATATTGCCCTTTTGGAAGATGCCATTTTAAAGTCTCTTTAACAAGCTTAGTAACTTAAGTTTAAATTAAATAAGTTAGTGAACGCCAAGTGAATCTCATACACTTAAGTGCTTTAAGATACTTAGCAAGAAACCTACGTTTGCGCTTCTCGGACAAATATAATTTGTTCCATCCACTTTACGAGATTAGAAATTAACCAGTTAGTAATGTACGAAAAAATTGCTAAGAAACGAAGCAAGCTGCTGTACTTTGGAAATATAATGCGTAACAACAAATACGACCTGCTCCAACTCATAATGCAGGGGAAAATTCAGGGAAAAAGACCACCGGGAAGAACGCGTACTTCTTGGCTTAAGAATCTGAGGACATGGTTCAACCTGAGCACTGGATCCCTGTTCTGCGCTGCTGTGTCCAAGATTAGGATAGCCATTACAATAACCGACCTCCGGTAGGAGACGTCACCTCAAGAAGAAGAATGTACGAACCGACTTACTTATTTTTGGCCTTGAACATCAGCAAGTCAATAAATATTTCGAGAGAATAATAGGCAAACTTGTGTGAGAGAAATGTCATGCTGTAAGACCACGTACACAACCAGAAATAATGACGGTTCAAACTCCCCAAGGCTATTGTACTTGTACGGTCTCTATAATAAAATTTATCGGCTTAAGACTATTTCCCTCGCTATTGTTCTAATCACAATTAACCGATTATTCAGATAGACAAAGAGATTGGTCGGTAACGATCGTATTGATTGAGTAAGCTTATTGGAAAATTTATTACAATACTATAACAATGAAGCTTTGATTTCTGTTTTATTGTTTTGATGAACTTCACTGGTAGTGAAGTCTACTGACAAAGAAGCCACACAATTCTCATATTTCTAATTTATAAGTACACGGTACTGAAATGGTTTAAAGATATCTCTAAAATTGATGTTAAGTTTTAAGTTTATAATTTTTACCTGTAACAGCATAAGAAGGATGGTGATGGTTTAACGGGAAGTATAAGGTCAACTGGGGCAAATACGTCTGTAGGGCAATTGCGAGAATAGGAAAGTAGGAATAGGAGTAGGGAATTCTTTCGAGAATTACTGACAAAATCTTCACAAATTCGGTGCCACCTACATCTTTTTTTATTTTTATTTGCTATCTGTTTTTTTGCTTCAGAACAAAATGGCGTTAGTTGTGTAATTTGTGAAAGGGTTCTCAATAATTCTCGAAAGACGCAATTGCCCCTCAGACGCATTTGCCCCAGTTGAAACTATATGTTTATGTGTTCCCATGTGACCTCTTATTGTTTATAAGGGTTGACAGTTTTGGAGAGCGAGATGTCGTTAGATTCGTCTTTATATCCAGAAGTACAAACTACATTTTTTTCATTCTCTTTTATAAGGGTACATGTGCACATAGGGGTCTTTACCAGCCCTCACTGATCCCTTCCTTGACACAAGTATATTATTAGTACCTACACATTTCTTGCCGATCCTGCGTCGAACGCACACAAGCATATTTTAATAAATCGACATTCAATTTCACCCAATCGCAAATTCAGTCGCACATATTACGAACAAGATTAAACAGGAAGCGGAGAAAAGTCAAATTTCTATATTTCATTAGACCAGGACGGACGTCTCCCCATTCGGATAAATTGTACGCTAAAGGGACAATATAAATAACCGTAGGCTCGGCTGGCTGCGTGCCCAGTTAACTAATGCTTGAATACATAACAAACTAGTTTATTGTGCGGATAGTTTCAGAAGTACTTGTGGAAAGCTTTCCACAGCCACTTTCACCCGATCGACGAAGTATGTATATTGAACGGTCCGATCATCTAAATACCAAACAATATTATACGAAACAGGCCTTGTATTAGGGTCAACTGGGGCAAATGCGTCTGTGGGGCAATTGTGTCTTTCGAGAATGACTGAAAAACCCTTCACAAATTAGGCGCCACCTTCATATTTTTTCTATCTTTAGTTGCAATAATCTGTACAAGATGACGTTAGTTGCCTAATTTGTGAAGGGTTTGTCATTAATTCTCGAAAGACGTTATTACCCCACAGACGCATTTGCCCTAGTTGACCCTATATATATTACATGTCTATTTTACACATGTGACAGTTCCTTTAACATATGTGACTAGAAACACAAAATATAAAACAAAAACTTTTTCTTTTTGATTTCTTTGTGATTGGGTAGGTGTTTCTACAGCTCACCCGACAAAATGGTTAACACGCTCATCCTAGAAAATTTGTTCCCAAATAAACCCAATTTTTTTTATATACCCGAATGCGCATTAGGAAGGGTTAGGTATGTTTCTGAAGTGTATGTATGTATGAGGTTTCTTTGGCACACCCTACAGCCTACGCTAAACAGCTTGATGGATTTCGACATGTAATGTGCCATTAGAATCATCTTCATAGTGGATGTGACATAGGGTACAACATTTTGCAGCCGAGTTTTTTGTTTTTCTTTTAATAATGTTACATACCTTCACGCGAAAGAAATCTCAAGTATCATAACATCGAACAATATCGAGGACGTAATAATATACACAGAGCTATACGAATAATAGGAGTGTATTGTTATTCTCATAAGAGTCATAGTTGATCGCAATTGTTAGTTATCTATAATAATAATGTAATATAAGCAGTCAGCACAGTTATCAAAAATCTCACCAACAAGTGCATTTTTCTCAACTCTGCAGACCCGTTTCTTGCATATTTCAGAGTTATTCCCGAGCTAATACAACTGTAGGTACTATAAAGCTAGATCGCTTATTGTGAACACAATCAGCTTTTGTTCTCGCTTTGCTCCATTTCTGCAACAATACTACTTACCTACATCATCCTTGGTACTTTACTTAGCTCACTTTCTATGGTTCAAAATAGAAAAACTGTTCTCGTTGTTTTGTTTTGAAGTAATATTTATGTAATAACTAAAATATTGCCTAAGACTTCGTGCCCTTCGTGACGTATTTTACTACTTTTACCCGTGGTAAAAAAGTAAATTGTTTATGAATCCAAGGTATAAGCTACCCCCATACAAAATTTCATCAAAATCCGTTCATCCGTTTGAGCGTGAAGAAGCAACAAGCAAACAAACTTTTGCATTAAATAAATAAATAAATAAATTCGGGACACTTCCACACACGGTCGCCTGACCCCAAACTAAGCAAAGCTTGTACTATGGCTGCCAGAGACTGATATACATACTTAGATATTTTTAAATACATACTTAAATACATATTAACACTCAGACATAGAACAAACACAAATGTTCATCACATAAATGTTTGCCCTAGGTGGGAATCAAACCCACGCCCCCAAGCTCAGAAGGCAGGTTCACTACCAACTGAGCCACCGAGGCAGTCAAATAAAATAAAGTAGAAAGATGGCTTTCGTGTTGTTCTTTTTCAATTTCCGAGAGGAGTGTAAACCATAAATGAATACCATATTGCAAAAGTAGCAATTTTTCATGGCTGACATTGACCGATATACTCGTAGCATGGCGTCGCGGAATGCTACGAAGTGTGCTACGTCATTTCATTACTACAAGGAGTAGTTTAGAGAATTATTATAGAATGAAGTAACTGTTTGGTATTGCATTAAGCAAAAACGTATGGGAAAAAAACTAAATTCGGTGTGTATTAGGTCAAAGTTTGATTTGTCGTTAATGCAATGACAAATCAAACTTCTGGTCCAAGTACAATAATTTAACCTACCTAATGATGAGCATAACTAAATTTTAAGTTGTTTTCTAGCTTTATATTTAAATTATAAATAGACATTATCTTTGTGGTAAGTATTAAATTATAAATACAATCTATCCCACGTATTATAGCACAACCTAGCAGAGAAAGCGTATATAGACTTATCATTTGGCAGCCGCAGCGCAGAATGGAGTAATAAATCAAATAAATATTGCACACGGGATCTACGGAGGTGAAATAAAGGTGTGGAGAAATGTTGCAGAGCTCTAGAGATGGTTTTCACCGATTTGTTTCAGCTTCATTAGATATTTTTACTCCCCTTTACTAAATAAACATTGTATAGCCTCGGAATAGTTATACAGTGTTTTGTCTTTGTTATTTTTTTTAAGTTCTTAATTAAATTGAAAAAGACAAAACACTTTATAACTATTCCAAGGGTATACAACGTTGATTAGTAAGAGGGACTATGTTTAGCTCGCTAACGCCCGCTCCGTCAATTGTTTATTTTTAAACTTTTCCTGTTTGGTGATAACGTATAACTTACTGCTTTGTATACGTTAAGAACGGTCGCAAATTTCTGTAAATCACCCTTGCCTGTGAAACTGTCGGCAAGAAATACAATATTGTTTTTCTTGTTACTAAAGTGTCTTTGATCCAGTCACAATCCAACATTTCACAAAAAGAGTCGTTTAAATAATTACTTACCGGCTTACTTTGAAAGTATTTTGTAAGAAAACATTTGTATTATTGTCAGAATTTCGATAATAAGACCAGTAACATTAAAATTTAGGCTGAATTAATTTCTTTTGAGATTTTGATTTCAAGATAAGAAAAAGTTGAGCTCTACTCACTTATCAATCTATGTACAGTTAAATAACTGTACATAGATTGATAAGTGAGTACCAGTATGTTGAATTAATTAATTATTGAACCTGATTTAACGTCATAAGTAGCATAGGTGCTTCTCATTTCTGTTTTTGTAATTCTTACATTACTCTCTTACTAAATATACTTTTTGTAAATAATGTTCTTGTACATTCCGGATCTTGAATCAGCAATATTTTATACATCGAAGGAGATAAGTAGCAATAAAATTACACGCCTGCTTGACTTTAGTTGATTGAAGAAGCCAAACTCACATCCGTGCATACAAATCGGTTCAGCAGAGCGAATAGACGGGGAAGATTACCTTCCTGTTTGCTACGCCGTAGGCCTCGCTACGCCGCTTCCGTAGCTTCGTAGCGCCAGTTAGCAATAGTGAATTCCGGTTGTGGTTCGTTGATGTTATGACGTTTCCTACATTTTAGATCAATCGTAGGCTGAGGACACTAGTTTAACTATGTACTTTTTCATTTTAACCTAGCGTTACACTTACACGATTATTGAACGAAAAACAAAATTTTAACCGACTGCGCAAGGAGAGTTATGTTTTTCGAGTGTATATATGTATGTGGGTTTATATGTATGAGGGTTTTTTGGCACGCCCTACAGCCTTAACAGCTTGATGGACTTTGAGATGTGAGGTGTCATTAAATCGCCTTGATGGTAGAAGTGACATAGGGTACATTTTGCAGCCGGGTTTTTTGATTTCCTTTTGATAATGTTACGTGTTTAAACGCTATATTACAATACATTAAAGTGACAGTCTGACAGCCTACCTTATGTTTCTTTGTTGTCAAATGTTTCGCAATATGCGATGCAAGAGATTATCATAACAATGCCGCCCAGACAAGGGATAAACTATGCTTGAAGAATTTGTAAAGTTGAGCTTTACCCAGACTTGGGATATCTTTTGAAACAATGTCATTCAGGCTTATAACAACACTAGTAACTTTAGCACTGGCAGTTGTTACTGTTTATTTGACAACTTTTTAATATTAAAATTTAATTACGATATTAAACAGGAATTTCAAAACGATTTTAATAAGAGCTTAATTTAAATGTGGTATATTTAGTTTATAATTATAAACTAACTGTATTAAAAAAAACCAATGAAGCCTGATCATTTGAAAATAATTAGACTGGCTGAAAATAATTAGAAACGAAACCCCAGCAACTCAAAAGGTCAATTAAAAACTAACTGTGTTAAAAAAACCAATGAAGCCTGATCATTTGAAAATAATTATAAGCTAACTGTATTAAAAAACCAATGTAGCCTGATCATTTGAAAATAATTATAAACTGACTGTATTACAAAAAAAACAATGAAGCCTCATCATTTGAAAATAATTATAAACTAAACCAAAGAAGCCTGATCATTTGAAAATAATTATACCAAAAGCAAAACCCCACCAACTCAAAAAGTCAATTAAATGGTTTCTCAATTTATTTTTACCTACCAATAAATAGGTAAGGATAATTTCAATTTGGAAAGGCTTCTTCGTTGAGAATATTGAGAACAAAGAGTTACGTGATTGATGAAACAGAAATTCAATTTGCAAAATTCCCCGATTTTATTCGCTATAAACAACTTCGTTACGACTTTAACGTCCTTACTTACTCTCTTCCTTAAATTCGTTCCTATATTCTTGAGGAGATTCAGTGAGCAGAAACGTACCTATTTATAAGCATCCAGAAATTTCTAAATTGTCAGAGAGAAAAAATCTGTAAACGTGTACATGACTATTTGTAAGCTTGGGATGTATTTTGCCCAAACCAAGTTTAGTGACACAAAATAGTAATAAACTTCTACTAACAATCCTAAATTATTCTACTAAACTATTATTATTATTAAATGTGTGGAAAGGTTTTATTCTCGCGATTTCAGGATTAGCCCCGCGCGGAGTTATAGTTGTTGTTCAAAATTGTAAGTATGTACCTACGAATACGAATTTCCGGCTTACTACATCCCGAGCTTATAACTATGTAGAACTAAGTATATTGAATAGGTTATACAAGAGTACTTACAAATACATATCTGTGTCCTTGTACGAACGATGAATATTGTATGAGCAAGCCAAATATGTACATGTTACAACAGTTAATAAGCCATTTTATTGAATAAGCATTTGATCAAAGTTATAGATGAGTAGATCTAGAAAAATAGAAAACTAATGTATTAGAACCTCAGTTTTATACTGCTTATTGTATTATTTGTCTGAAATTCTGTGAAATTTAATAAAGAGACTAAATATTCTTTCTGTATTATATTCTTTCTGTATAAAATAAATAATTAATATTTTTCTTCTGTCATATTTATTTCTTTGCAAATATTGTTACTGCTCACATACACTTTAATCTTATAAGTTTTCTTTGCCATTTGTCCTATTATTCATCTAGCCAATGGCCAATTTAGGGGTCAAAGACAGACAGACAAAGTCACTTTCAGATAATTCATTATTGCGTACATTTTTGCGATACATGCGTAGATTTTTACCGAAAAAAAAACAAGCCTACATAGTGTGTTAGTCTTAAGGATTAGTCGACTGTTCATTCGATTGTTTTGGCTAACATCCAAAGGGACATTAAGCTCTATTTCAGTAATTTTATGATCGCAGCGTCAAATTTTGGCAAACCGAGCGTTGATAAGGGAATGAAAAATTGTTACTGCGTCGCGATTGGTGTGTAGATAACATTTGAATTATTTCTTTAATATCTATGTGAGTCTCGCGGTTTTTCTCACGAGGCTTTCTGATCAGGAATAAAAACAGTTACGGGATATAAATCTTTCCAATATAACTGAATGTACCACCAGGGACCCTATTCGGAGATTTGAGATTTTCATCTCACTTTTTTTGTCCTTGTTGCTCTCGTTTGAAACTTCATAGGTGTGAGAGTGACCAAGATAAAATCTCATCTCATCTCACTTGCAGGAATAGCCCCCCAGGCACATACTATTAGTGGCTAATCACGTCTCATCATTGTTGATTTGTTGGTACGTGAAAGAAACAGTGACAAGCAAACATACATACGAGTATGCGGTTATACATATAATAAAGAATAGAAATTTATAACTACCATGAAATTAATTCCATTTATCTTTAATAGGGTCAACTGGGGCAAATGCGTCTGTGGGTTAATTGCGTCTTTCGAGAATTACTGACAAACACTTCACAATTTTTTACACAACTTACATTATTTTGATCTTTAGTTGCAATAATCTGTACAAGATGGCGTTAGCTGCCTAATTCGTAGAGGGTTTGTCCGTAATTCTCGAATGACATAATTGCCCCTAAGACGCATTTGCTCTAGTCGACCATACATTAATATTGAAGTATGACCACAGTGAGTCAAAGTGGAATAAACGATAAAATAACATAATAGGTAAGTAAAAAGGAAGGAAATCCCGTTTCGTTGTATAACTTAACTAAAACAGAACAAAAACGCAAAAAAGCTTTGTGAGTCGAGCATAAAAGAACATATGCGATCAATTTTTCCCTGTCGACGGAAAACTGGTGCGGAAAGCTATCGAGGCCAACCTTTATTAGGGTTTAATATTTCAAAATTTGTCTTTGACTACATATGGACAGGGACAAATGTAAGGGACTTGACTACGGTATAATCAGTGCCTAAACTTTTTGCCAAGTACTTGAAAAATGTTTAAATGCTTTCAACGGGTAAATGTTAAGATTACTTCGCTAATCGCCGACAATATTCAAAAAAATAGAATTTCGCACTGTTTTGAATGACAGCAAAATGCCCATTAGAACTTCTTACACTAAATATAAGAATTGCCTAACTCGCCTATCTAGTTAAATCTACTTCTTGCTAGCTCCTACCTAAATTTATTAACACGAACCTTAAGCCTTTCCCTGGGAGACTGTTAACTTTATGTGCTTGATAAGCGATTTTTTCGCTAGGAGTAGTTTAAAACTAGTTAAGCAAGGAATTTCAGGCAATTCCTATATTAAGCGCAAGTGGCCATAAACGCACATTGGCAAGGTTTTTCAGAATCTGTCCTACACATATAAAAGCGTTGTTTGGCTAACCTATCAACCTTTTTCTGTTTACGTTTAACACTCAACCCACAAACAGCCTTTTTCATTGAAGTACTTCTACTTTATATTTAATGCCTTACCCTCCGTGCATTGAGAGCATGACATTCAAACGGAATGATTTTATTGAATCGTTCAGTTTAGGTTCAATATTTTATGGAACGGATGTTTCTATGCCAGTAAGGAAAGATTTGCGTGCGTACGCAACGCAATACGTACAAACATACGTTTTTTTTTCTTTCCCATTCGGGGGAATTTGACGTTGCACGTCATGTACATTTGCCAGTGTCAAGTACTAATCATTCGTTTTCACAAATGATGGCATGATGATGATGAGGTGCTTATGAAGATGATGAATCCCTCCCCTTTGCCCATACCAGTAAAGTTGTGGATACTTGACTGGAACTTTAAGTGAAGTATTGTAGAGAACACAAAAAGTCACGTTTCGCAATGTTTGTATCATTTGCCCACACTCGTGCACGTTGACGAACGGGTAAACGTTAATAATCCACAATTATTACACTTTAACACTCGAAGAATCACAAATTTTAAAAAATAATACAAAATCACGACACCATCTATTCGGTTCCCGCCAAAACTTCCCAACTTACGTTCACACATGCAAAATGTGAAAATGCAACACACACTACAACGGCTAAGTACAACATTTTTGATTAAAAACAAAACACCCACAGTGTGTCAAAAATGTGTGTATGTGTGTGGATAAGAAAGACAAAAAGCAAAAAAGACAAAAAGCACAGTGTTTTTTGGTTAGCAATAATCAACACAACAGCAGGTTTTCCAAAAAACACAACGGTTCGGGAATATTTCAGTATCGTCTTCATCATCTTCTATATATATGACGGCGCGAGATATCATTGGATAAAGAAAATCAGTTTATTTTGAGAGTTGTTAATCGATAGTATTATTGTTCTGTTATTTTTGACGATGAATCGATTTGTTTATGGTAATTTAGAGCGGTTAACACCGAATGGAGTTGCGTTTGGGATTTCGGGCGAACGTCATGTCTGTCAGTCAGTGTTCGACAGGACTGGGCTGAAAGCGGTCGCACGCGATGGTCATTCGTAAACCCATTACTCTAAATCGCCAATTATCTTTGTGATCATTCATTAACCAAGTAGTCTGAGTGACTGTATAATTAAAATAGTGAAAAGCCTACATTACTGTCCCCTTATTTCAACGTTCCTGAAGTTTGACGCCAACCATAGATGCCCGTGATAGCGAGTTCATGGATCATGAATCAGATACAACACCTCGGCCTACTAGATTTTCCCCGTCACCAAAAGTGGAAGGTTACAGCACGGCGGCCTTTCCTATGTTTCTCCGACATCAGTGGGATCAGATGCGACGGCGTGGCTCCCCTTCCCTACATTTCCCCGACATCAGAATTGGGATAAGAATAACGTCCACAGCAACAAGATATGGCTCCGTCTTTGGCTACAATTCTACAATGATCTGGAAGCGAAGTGGCATAGCAACAGATGGCTGATAGGGTCGCCCCTACACTGAGAAAACTGTGTACGTGCTATTATTGTGGAGTGTGCGGACTGTTTCTTCGTGGTGCATAAAGTGCAGCAGAGCGGCAATGAGAGAGTGAGCATCGAGTAGACGTCTGCATTATCTCGACGGCGTTTGATTACACCTAGTCTATGCTATGTGACGCAACTAACAAACAACGAGAGACGAAGGATAGCGGTGTACCGAACAAAACGTCGACGCCTACGTGTTACTACTGCAACGAGGTTACATCGCCACTCGTTGATCGAAAAAGGGCATCAAAATTAGCAGCAGCAACGTGCGAGATCCGGTCAATGCCTGGAGGGCTATTCTTACAACTCGAGATTCCATCATACCTCGAAAAAAATGGCTGAGTTCGAGATGCCTTATTCTATATGCTCGAGATCGAGATAATCTCGATGGCTTGGGCGCGAGATGTCTCGAGTAGTCGGAGGCAGTGGAGACTTCCAGGAATCGAGATCGAGATGAGATGAAAATCTCCTATCTCCGAATTGGGCCCCTGCACTATGAAGCAGCCATTGATCACACCTACGAGTAGCAATTGAATCCGGTGAGAAGTTTTCATTTTGTTTGATATTCGTAAACGATGTATGTCAGAGTGCTATTTTCTATTGGAGTTGTTTAAAGTTTAGAAATACCCACAAACAGTTTAGTCAAACTGTCGCTTGCGGCACATGTGAGTCATGCAGTTAATAAATAACTTACTAAGTGTCAATGCTTTTGGTAAAACTAAGCCTGGAGGGCAGTAGCCGGTAGGACAGTAGCCTGTGTAGTAATAGCCTGTGTGGCAATAGCCTGTGTGGCACTCGCCTGTGTGGCACTAATCTGCAAGGTACTATCCTATGTGGCACTAGCCTGTGTGGCAAGCCGGTGTAGCAAGCCTGTGTGGCAAGCCTGTGTGGCAAGCGTATGTCGTTCTAGCCTGTGTGGCAAGCCTGTGTGGCAAACCTGTGTGGCAAGCTTGTGTGGCAAGTCTTTGTTGCAACCCTACTTTTGTGGCATTATAGTATGAGTGACGACCTAGCCTGTGTGGTAAGCCTATGTAGTAAACTCCTCCCGGTGTAACATCATAGTACGAGTTACGACCTAGCCTGTGTGGCAAGTCTAAGTGACAACTTTAATGGCATGTTATTCGTTTGAAATTGGACACAGCAGTTTTCATAAGTCCAAACCGCGTATGTGTACCGTCATTGGATTTTCAATGTGGCTTGATTAAATTCTTGGAATATTGGATGTATGATTAATAATTTAGTTTTAGCCTCGATTATTCGATTGGTCCCAATACAATTTATTTCACTAAAAGTCAAGTTGCTTATTTCAATTATCATGACAATTTATGGGGATAGGTAACGAATATGAAGTTGTTGGAAGAGTCGATTATACTCTGAGACGATGTTTATTTGGTAGAATTGGGTTTAACTGTGTTTTGTGTTTTTCTATAACTGTGATCGATTTCTGTGAAATTGTGGAGGTAGATTTGAGACGGTCAGAATTACCGAGCGTTAAGTGGTTACTTGAGCACTTTTATGATTGTCCACAGATGATGAGATGAACTATTCACCCGAGGACGTGTGAAAATGCAGGATGGCCGTGACGGCGCGAGATATCATTGGATAAAGAAAATCAGTTTATTTTGAGAGTTGTTAATCGATAGTATTATTGTTCTGTTATTTTTGACGATGAATCGATTTGTTTATGGTAATTTAGAGCGGTTAACACCGAATGGAGTTGCGTTTGGGATTTCGGGCGAACGTCATGTCTGTCAGTCAGTGTTCGACAGGACTGGGCTGAAAGCGGTCGCACGCGATGGTCATTCGTAAACCCATTACTCTAAATCGCCAATTATCTTTGTGATCATTCATTAACCAAGTAGTCTGAGTGACTGTATAATTAAAATAGTGAAAAGCCTACATTACTGTCCCCTTATTTCAACGTTCCTGAAGTTTGACGCCAACCATAGATGCCCGTGATAGCGAGTTCATGGATCATGAATCAGATACAACACCTCGGCCTACTAGATTTTCCCCGTCACCAAAAGTGGAAGGTTACAGCACGGCGGCCTTTCCTATGTTTCTCCGACATCAGTGGGATCAGATGCGACGGCGTGGCTCCTCCTTCCCTACATTTCCCCGACATATATAAAATTCAAAGTCCTGACTGACTGACTGACTGATATATCAACGCACAGCCTAAACCGCTGGTCCTGGAAACATGAAATTTGGAGGGTGTGTTCTTTGTACAGTGTAGGCATCCACTAAGAAAGGGTTTTTCGAAATTCCACCCCTAAAGGGGGGAAATAGGGGGTTCAAATTTGTATGAAACTTTTTATTCTCTGGATCGATTGACTCAAAAATTGGTACAAATACTCTTCAATTAAAATCATGAGACACGTGTATCACGTGTATCACAGTTTTTCCAAAATCATCATCATCATCATCCACCGACAGAGTCTAATAGGGCTTCTTTTTACTCCGAAAACAAACGACGCTGTTATCATTCTTAGGGTTCCGTACTAAAATGATGAAAGGAACCTTATCTTGAAACTCCGATGTCTGTCTGTCTGTATGTCTGTGAGCTGATTATCTTGGAAACTAATAGCCAGCAACTTGGAATTTGGTACAGATCTAGATAACGGTAGTAGCTACGTATAGTAGGTAAAACGTCACGCCTTTACCCTAAGAGGTGTATTACAACACCCTCACTTCCCGGACGATATTCAGTCCAAAATGTAATAAGTAGCGAGCCTATCGCCATACGTACACCGGGCTCCAGTCATGTAGCAGATGACATTAAATACGAAGCTATCATTGCTTTTTCCATATGAATCTCCGTGTAAAATGTGTGAACTATATTGCTGACATTCTATCAAATTTCAAACCTACTTAATCAGTAAGGGAAAAATACAAGAATTAAGTCCAAGCCTGTCAGAAGATTACAAACGGCAAGTGAAGAGATTTTCTGTCAATAAAGATCAGGTAGATGAGCTAGGAGATGAAATTTATAATTATGTCTGTCTGATCTTAGAAGCAGTATTTAGCAAAAATAGACGAAGTCAATAGAAGAAGCTGCTTTAGTATTAGGAAGACAAAACCTACTACGGGTTGTCTTTGCTTCGAAGGTCTTAACTAAAGGTCTGCCAGCACACTGACTGGTGTAGTTTCCGAATGAGTCTGTGTTTATGCTGAGGATTCCTCTAATATCTCTAACACCACCGAACTACCCCTTCGAGTTAAAAGAGTGCAGTTTACCCTCAAAGTCTGCTTTGCCATGACCATAAATAAATCTCAAGCCAAACTCATAATTGACTAAAATGCTTTTCACACAGTTAGTTATACGTGGCCTGCTACAGAGTAAGCTCATGGAGCAGCCTGGTTTTTCTAAAAAAGAAAAAAAAATAGGTTTTCGTTGTAAACATTATTAATTGTCAGTTTTCTACTTTCTGTTGTCTCCTAATTTTATCTTTTCACACACGCTTTAAGTTCTGTTGATACCATACTACTACTACTACTTTTCTCACTCCATAGATAGTTTAGTTAACTAAAGAACTTCGTTCATATTGCTCTGCTTGGGATATTGTCAGTTTGTGTATTCAATTGAAAGCGAGTGTGACCGCTTATAATATTTATTTCTGAAGTTAAAAACGTCATACATTTTCTGTAAGCCACGCGGGCGAAGCCGCGGGCAGAAGCTAGTAAATAAATAACATACAAGTGTTTCATGTCTTTACTATTTGCTTCACTATATTGGACACGTGTCTACTCTGACCTATAGTTGAATCAGGTACGGATGGAGGCATTAATATAATAGTTTATCGTCCTGTCAAAACCAACACACGACCAATTTCCAATCTCTAGCGAAATCTATTGTTCCAATACTAAAACCTATTGCTCAAACAGACCGGGATATCTCTCATGTGTCTGTTACACGCCGGATGCTGGTATTTTAGATTAATCACATAAACGAATGAGTTATCGATATATAACCATCTGGTACACGCGTGTGATCGAATTGTATGGGACATTATATACAAGGTCTGTATATTTACATTTACACAGGGTTATTTGAAAGGGTGTAAGACGAAAAAAGTCATTACTATACCTATTGAAATGGAAAAACCCAGCTCTTTCATTAGACAAGGTCGTTAACTTGACAAATTGTACGGAGCAGTGGAATTTAATTCGACATTCTTTACCGCGTTTTTGGGTTGGCTCCAAATAATTGGTTCCTAAATACATTAGTTCAAAACATTTTGTACATTAGCCTCCTTTTGGCTATGTTACCCTTTCTGCTAAGCCTCTAAACTTAGGTAAGCAGGTATTCATGATGGCGTCGATACGCGATAGGCAATATTAATCTCGCTCGTGTATGCCGTCGCTAACAATGTCCTAGTAGAGGTAGACGCGTCGGATTTAATTTATGATGCTGCCATGAATAATTACTGTAATGAAAGGGGTGACGTGGATGTATAGCTTATTATGTTTCAAGTTCATTAAATATTAAGTTACTTACACGAAAGTCAGTATACATCCATACTAATACTATTTTAAAATCAAAAGTAACTCTATGTATCTAACTGTCTGTCTGTTTGTAGGCTGTTCACGGCTAAAACGTTGAACTCATCTTACTGAAGTTTCGAAATGAGTTACAGTATTTCCTGAGAAAGGTTTTTGGAAACTATTTTCTGAATAAACGAGAACGAAGTCGCGGGTAACAGCTAACTAGTAGCTAATTAATTCGTTGAAGATTAGCTATCAGATTACGTTAGCATAGATTGATTATTATTAGCATATACGAGTATGTACCATTGACTGCCCCGGTGGCTTAGTTGGTAGTGAACCTGCCTTCTGAGCTTGGGGGCGTGGGTTCGATTCCCACTTAGAGCAAACATTTGTGATTGTTCTATGTCTGGGTGTTAAATATATATATCTAATTATGTATTTAAAAATATATATGTATGTATATCAGTCTCTGGCAGCCATAGTACAAGCTTTGCTTAGTTTGGGGTCAGGCGACCGTGTGTGGAAATGTCCCGAATTTAAAAAAAAAATGTTAACAAATAATGGACCCTATTCTGATATTACGATTTTCTAATCTAAACAAAAGTCAAAGTCAAACAAAAATATTTCAACCATTATTTCTATTATGTATTCTTTAGATAGCTTCAAAACTATTGGGTGTCCTCTTTCTCAAATATTGACCTAAGTAAAATAAACACGAGTATTTTTGTGCCATTGTATAACTTAACTTGTAAACTATAACCAGGATATGTCAAATTTATAATTGACATATATCATATATTTATCATATAATACATATCACATATATGTTATAGTTTTCAGAAGAACGGAGAAAAACTTCTGTGTGAACTTTTAAGACAATAAATGGTAAGTATAGAGGACGGAAATCTTCTATCAATTTCAAAAGTGATTAATGTTTTCGTCATTGTTTTCAAATATGAATGGATTTTGTAACTCCTAGCTAAGTCGTGGTTTGTAAATGAGTTTCGGAGTTATTTCCGGGTCAGCTTACCACGTAATTGTTTCGTGTGGGTCGCGCCCACAACCCACAGGTTAAATAGGGGTGGCGTTGTGAACATCACTACGCGTTAGTTTTGCATAAGTACAACAATTCAGTAGATAGATAGAGTAGATCCAGTAGTATACAGTACCCTCGTATTTGGCTCCTGATTTTTACCATTATGAAAGACAAAAAAAATACTATCTACGGTTTCACCCGCGGTCTCATAGAAACCGTTATTTTTTTCGGTACATCCTCAAAGTACTCTATGTGATTTTCTGTACCACTGACAACGTGTATGCCAAAATTCATAATGAGCTGTTGAGTAGGTAGTTAAGACTTAAAAGCGTAACAAACATACAAACTCACTTTCGCATTTTTATTTTTATTTAGGATTTCAACAAGGTCCTTGGATACAATCTCCGAAATAAATTAAACTTATGCCAATATTTTTTCATGTCGATGAAGCATATTTTCCCTATTCAATTAATAAGTAACAGGCCACCTATATCTATATGTACATATCAAGAAATAGTATGAAAGCTTCTAATTCGACTGAGACTTAAATAGATCTTTCACTGGCTTTCCTTTACACAACAAGGCCATGTTAGGTAGGTTCACCCTCATTTTGGCTAAACGCCAGCAAGTCACGCTAGACGCCGCGTCGTTCCACAGGTGACCAACCAACGGATTAATTAATCATCAGTTAATCAAATCAACCGTCTCGCCATCATTGCTTCATACGGACGTTAACCGCATTTTAATTGAATTGCAAACGAACCAACTAATAGCAAAGTTTACGTACTTCACCTACTACGTATGGAGTTAATAGGCTGTTCGTACATTTCAGAAATCAAAAGAGATAGGCAAATCACAACACGCCAGTTTTTTAACATTTCACGACATTTAATTGATATTTTGATACTAAAAGATCTTTACATTTTGCAAAACATCTATTAGAAACTGGTCACTTATTAAAAGATCTTTGCTAAAATCATAGTACCTGTATAAAATATACTTAGGTACAAAGTCATTGAATACGCCAGTAAACTTTACCTCGCATTCCAGAAAATTGTCGTACAAAGTTAATCTTATAGCCTTAGTTTCGAGTTTCAATATTGTTTTTGTTCCAAACTTCTCTGTTGCGAACTCGCAACCAGGTCATCGCGTTTTTGTATCAAAAGAACAACTTTAATGATAATAATTATAGGTAGGTATTCGTAGGATCTCCACGGTCTCAAAAGCCAGGACTAGGGACTCTTTTAATATTCAGATTTAAAGACCAACTTTTGCAAAAGTAACGCCACATTACCTTATTCAGATAGAGGTAATTCTGAGACACTCGAGATTTCTTCACCAGTCTTTCTCATTAGGTTGAATGGATTAAAATAATAGTGACACCACGATTCTTATTCTCTTTTGTCATGGCTTTTAGACAGACTTTCCTTGCTAGGAACAAGGGCTAAAACACCTTGTTTTAGTCCTGTTTTAGGCAGTTTCCATGCCATTCCAATCTGAATATTCTCGTTGTTAAACCGTTAAAAAATGTAAATACTTAAATACAATATTGCAACAATATCACATATCTACTTACTTGTTTTTTTATAATCTAGAAGACTCACCTTTTCTCTCTTCCTCTCACTCTTTAAAATTTCCTCCATATACATATCTACATAATCTACACGTAAAATTTTCGTTGCGACGAAAAATTAAATTGGATAATAGCTACTTGGCAAAGCAAATGAGATTCCTGCAAAATTCCTACCATGATTATTTCCAATGAAATGCTCGGGTCAAAATTCGTTCATAATGAAAGCAGCACTGAAAACAAAAGAAATACCAAAGCATTCAGAAAGAACAAAGAGAACACACATTCAGAAAAATGATATTTGCTGGAAATTGCGAACAATATCTTGCTCTCACACGAGTCAGCATTTTGTAAAGAATTTCGCGTCCAACTACAGAGTTCCTGTTTGAAATTACTGCATTCAGCCAGACAGCGTGGTCTGGAGAAAATGAGTGTGAAATACAAGCTTATCTGTGGTTAACAGAAATTGCAGAGTGAGTAGCTTTAGAAATGTAGGCAAATCGATTAAAATGATGAGTTCCTTCGAGCTATCAAACCTGCTCTCCAGAAGGGCCAACCTTACGAGTGAGATTCAATCTCACCATTTTTCGTCCTTGTAGCTCTCGTTTGAATAGTCTTAGGTGTGAGAGTGACCAAGATAAAATCTCATCTTATCTCACGCGTATATAGGAATAGCCCCCCTGCCTTACTATTACCTTTTTTGTATCCATTCTGAAACGTACAGAAGGTTTCCACAATATTGGTATCTACTTATCTCTTCATTGTAAAGTAGAAAGTATGTATAAACATAACATATTGTAAAAACCTTACAGAAAATTAATGCTAGCCACAAAAAAACACATTGAATTGTGTGAATACATTTTACGTTTGTGTGAGCATGAGCAAGTGAGCATGTCTAGACAGTGGCTTGGAGCTTTAAATTCATGTTTTGTTAAGTGTAATGAATGCTTAATGCAGGTATATGCATAAATTACAGTAAAAGATAGATAGATATGCAGTAGATAATCTAAGTCATGATCCAAAAAAGCAAGGTCTAGCATTCAGCAGACACATAATGATGTCATCGTCATCCGTCTCTTTCGAACTTGTTGTAAATGACTTATTTCGGTCTTACTTAAGCATCGATTGACGTCACCACGTGTTTATAAATGCTATACCTGGCGAAGTATTTTATTATACCATGATTTAAGTTATGTTATGTAAAATAGAGTAGTCTGACATATGTTGGGATTCATATTAAAAATAAGTACCAAATGAAATTCCAGCATAATGCAATGCAAACAAAGAATAATCCTGCCTAAACCCTCATTTTACGTAATCCCAGGCCTTTCTCGTAGAACCAAGGGTCAAAATGTTTAGAAAAATAGAAAATGAGCAAAACCAGCGATTATATGGACATTGTGTTTAACCGTTTAAATGCTCAGCAGAAAGCGAGGTCCGTTAGACTGCTTAACCTAGATTGTTACAGGGTCACATCGCAAACTGAAAATGAACAGAGGGATAACTTACAGGTATTGCTACTTCCGTTTTCAAGTTTCAATGCGTAAAAGTCATACAAGCGGCCGTGGAAAATTAACTCTTTTAGGTTTGCCGAAAGGTTCAAAAATGAATCGCTGCGGGTCTACTGCTTCACCTTCACGCCTGAAGTTTGTCTTACAGCAAGCAACAATAGAGCTTTTGCTTAGGTAGAGCAGTTGCCATCGAAATTGTTGAGAAGGGTTTTAATATTTGAGTAAATAATCTTAGCCAGAGTTTTTTTAGATCAACTAAGTAGTTATATGCTAGCGCTTGGCCACCATCTCGCCGCGATAATGCGGCCTACGGTGGGCACGCTTGCCTAAGAGAAACCGATTCACTCAGACTTGTTATAACAGACTAGACCCAGACTATAACTATCAGACAACACCCACTCAGGTAGAGCATTCTACACTCTAGCGGTTTTCTAATAAATGTAGAACCAAAACGTTTAGTGTGGCAAAAACGTTTAGTGTGGTCAAGCATAAAACGATGCCGCCTACAAAAAAATATTGCCTGTTACTACCATCAGAGTTTATGGAGTTTGCCTTTTTTTTTCTTTTATAATCTGCGACAGTATAGAGTGTGAAGAAGTGACGCGAGAGCACTTGAGCGCGCTATACCGAACGCCGCCGTTTCTCTACCACGACGAGGCTACGAGTGCCACTCGGGATTTGATTATTACTATACGAAGACTGCACGTTTAGTAGTTCCATAACTAACTTAAGTATTATAATTCCTAAGACTAAGATAATGTCGTAGCATTGAAACAGTCACATTTTGTCTAAATGTGTTGTGGTGACGAATTTATTAGCAAAGGAAATGTTTCATTTACCCGACGTCTCTATATGGTTTAATCATGGATCAATATTGCCCTGACTGACTGAAGTTTTTTTTTTTTTTTTAATAAAACTGGCCGGTTTTTTTTTCTTTATTTCATGCTCTGTGAGGTAGCGTAGCGCATTATTGGGGGCATATCGGAGATATATTTGCTAAATTCGCGTTACAAGTTAAAAATCCAGCAAAAATTTCAAACAGTTTGTTAAAAAAATTGGTAACTTTGGTATAAAGATATCAAAACCGTTAAATCGAATTTTGAAAAATAAGTTACTTTAGTAAAAGTATAAATATCTAATGTCGTCAAAGCCAATCATCTATACTGGTACAATAGTTGTCAATGGGAACGATTCCGCGACAATGGAGACATTTATTTCCTATTATTTTTCTCCTTCTTCTCGCATGAGATCAACATAACACAATATCTGTCAATAGGTTTTATTGGGACTCAATAAACATACTTTACCAAGTTATTGAAAGAAAATGGGCGAAGTTTTTCGATCAAACAGTTTTATTATCGACGGGCGCAAAAGCTCCCAAGTAGAAGATATTTTTAGCAAATGCTGACAGAAAAAAAAAAACATTTTAACTTGGTAATTTTACGTCAAAAGCACAGAAATAGTCGTAAGTACCTTTACAATACTTCACAAAATATACTTTACAAAAAGCTCAGTCAATTTAAAGCAAAAAACATTTGATGCAAACGTAAATCCCCGACTCGCATCCCTAAGTAGCTTGACAAATTCCATTTATTTTAGCTATCGGAAAATTCTGCGCGCTGTAAGTTAAGGATATCATTTTCTTTTCACTCAAAGACGTTTCAAAGATATTTGCTTACATTTCCGAACAATTGTTTGCTTTCAATTTGGCCTCTTTTTGGCGCAGGCTTTGTTTCAAGCAAACTTAATTTGTGTCCTCGAGCTTTCATTTTTTCTTCGGAAAGTTTTTGTTTTGGGTTCGATTCCTCCTTACAATCCTATCGATTTCTGGATTCATATTTCTTTGAAGTGCTTCTTATTACTGTCATCGAATCGCTCACGGCAATGAAACGCGATTAGGGGTGTCATAAAACAAATGACAGTGTAATTATTTAGCGAGATGTAATTGAGGTCGGAAGTTCTCAAGGAGTGATTCCGCTCGTTTTATGTGACGGTTGTTAATCTTGTTAATGTTAACGCATTTCGGTAAGGTTTAGAGGCTTTCAGTGTATTTAAACAACATGGAAAGTATTTCACGATCGCGTTTTTTAAATTGAACGTTGTTTACTTTACATTCTTATTCTAACACAATTACACATAATACTACCATTTGCCGTTAATAATAATGTAGTAAAATTAAAAGTACTGTCCTACTGTAAATGTGTGATTAGCAGCAACAAAATGGGGAACCATCGACTATTAGCCATATAAAGAGCAATTCAAAATACTGTTAAGTACACACAAAACTCGGTGCCTCGGTGGCTCAGATGGTAGTGAACCTCCCTTCTGAGCTTGGGGGCGTGGATTCAATTCCCACATAGGGCAAACAATATTTAAAATTTATACCTAATGTATGTTTATCAGTCGCTGGCAGCCATTGTACAAGCTTTGCTTAGTTTAGGGTCAGGCGAACGTGTGTGGAAAATGTCCCGAATTTATTTATTTATTTAATAGTAGCTGCGCCCCGCGGTTTTACCCACGGTCCCAGGAACCGTAAGATTCGGGATAAAAAGTCCCCTATGTTCTTTTCTGTACCCCAGACAACGTGCATGCAAAATTTCAAGACTCGTTTGAGTATTTTAACGTTACAAACAAACAAACAAACTCACTTTCGCATTTATAATATTAGTTAGGATTACTGTAACTATTACATACCCTTTGTCTAAGGCCATCGACGTACTTTATGGATAATCTCCTTACTACAGACAGAGGCAAATAATATATTATTTAGTTGTCTTAATATATCTCGCAAAAATCACAGTCTGCTCTGAGCTCCGTCGATATCCATCAACGTTTTGTTTAATTTACCCTAAGTGCTGCCAGTGTGACGATGAGAGCTTTTGTTGTACACTTGTGTTCTTGTTTCTACGTTTCAGTTTTCTTCTTTGGTGGCACCTATTTATTTGATTAGCGTACTAAATGCCTACAGAGATTTGGAAAAGTTTTTGTTATTTGCATTTGAAAAGATATAAATAATCATAGATTTACTTTGAATTAATATAACTTTTTATAAAAAAAAAAAATAGTTTTAAAAATATGATAGGTAAGTAAGTACCTATTTATGAATCTCACTAATATTATATAGGCAAGTAAATGCGTAAGTTTTTATGGATATCTGGATGGATGGATGTTTGTAGCTCAATCACGCCAATCTCGGCTGGACGGATCCCTATTATATAGATTATAGTCTAGAATACGCGAAGCGCAGCTAGTGAGTAGGTACATATTTTTCGACCTAGCTGTTTCTTTTACTTCGTTCGCGTTTATTCGGATAATAGGTATCCAAGAAACCTTTTTCGTTACTACAGCTACTGTAACTTATTATCAAAACAGACAGACAGAGCTACTTTCGACTTTATAATATTAGTAATATGGATTTTTAGTGTATTCTTCTTGGTATGATTATTGTATCCTTTATATGTTATGACCGTTTTTCCTAATCCTAATCCTATCCTAAAATGCGAAAGTGAGTTTGTTCGTTCGTTTTATTTGTCTGTTACGCTTTCACGCCTCAACTACTCAACCGATCGTCATGAAATTGTACAAACACGTTGTCTGGGGACAACGGAATATAAAAAAGGATATAGAGTACTGTTTATCCCGAAAAAAATATTTCTGCGGGACCGTAGGTGAAACCGAGTGTCACAGCTAGTGATAAAATAAATACATCTCGCATTCCATAATACATCCACACAGGTATTAGGTCCTTACGTATGAAATTGGCGTTTTCAAATTAATAAATTCATTTAGCTGGGTTTTTTTTCTTTGGAATACAGTCATTCATTTGTTATTTTCCTCATTATTTTTTCTTTGGCGTCGCTTATTACCGCGCAATGGAAAATATGAAATATCGGTATATTTACGAGTACGAGTTCTACCGTAGCACCAGTGCTGCAGAAACAGCTCGAAGAATTAATGATGTGTACGGCGCTGGTGTCGCTAAAGACAGCATGGTACGTTTTTGGTTTCAACGTTTTCGTTCTGGAAATTTCGACCTTAAGAACCAACCCCGTGGACGGCCGGAGATCAAAGTGAAAAACGAAGAATTAAAGGCTATTGTGGAAGCGGATCCATCACAAAGCACTTCAGAGATAGCAGTAGGCTTCGGGGTAAGTGACAAAACTGTATTAATCCACTTGAAGCAAATCGGGAAAGTAAAAAAACTCGAACGATGGGTACCTCATGAATTGAGTGAATCGAACTTGCAAACACGGGTCGCCTGCTGTGTTACTTTGCTCAACCGACACAATAATTAAGGGATTTTAAATCGAATCATTACTTGTGATGAAAAGTGGATATTGTACGATAATCGAAAGCGCTCATCGCAATGGCTGAACCCTGGAGACCCAGCCAAATCCTGCCCTAAACGAAAATTGACTCAGAAAAAGTTACTTGTAAGTGTTTGGTGGACAAGCGCCGGTGTCGTTCACTACAGCTTTCTTAAATCTGGCCAAACGATTACGGCAGATATCTATTGTCAGCAACTGCAAACCATGAAGGAAGAACTAGCTGTTAAACAACCGAGATTGGTCAATCGCTCTAGGCCACTGCTGCTTCACGACAACGCAAGACCACACACTGCACAACAAACAACCACTAAGTTAGCTGAGCTACAATTGGAATGTCTGCGACATCCACCGTACTCCCCGGACCTTGCTCCAACAGATCACCATTTCTTCCGGAATTTGGACAACTTCTTACAAGGAAAAAAATTCCACTCCGATGCAGCAGTCCAAACCGCCTTCAAAGAGTTTATTGATTCTCGCCCCCATGGTTTTTATAGTAAAGGGATCAATGAACTACCCATAAGATGGCAAAAGTGCATAGATAACAACGGTGCATACTTTGATTAATTAAATATATTTTACAAAAAAAAATCGACTTTTTATTCCTCCCGTACAAAACGCCAATTTCATACGTAAGGACCTAATATATTCCATACCCTGTTATCTAAGCTTTCACGGTCTATTAAACCTTTCGAAATGCATGAGAGATACCTGCCCGGCGAAACGACTTTTTTACAACTTGATCGCAGGTTTATTGACATGTCTGACGTCAACCGAGTTTAAGAGCAAATGAAAACAAGATGGGAAGAGCATCCTTATGGGAATACTGAAGCTGTTTTAAATAACGATGCCGTGAACCGTTGTGAAAAAGCATTACCTTCCTTTTGGGTGTTCGGGTAAATTTGCATTAAAATTCTTACTCCTGCCTTCTTAGCGCCTTTCTGGGACGTGCCTGGGGTATGGTATGGTATGGTATGCATAACGCAAAACAAATAAAAACCCTATGCATATTATGATCTCAATAATCAAGATGACTATACTCGTAGGTTGAGCGATGAAGATGAGGTTTATGAGGTTTTAAATACTTGGTTTTAATATTTCGTAAATGCAATGCTATCACTAAAGCATGCATAATTATTTATAATATTTTTCTATAAATCGTTATACTTATTCGTATTCCTTTTTTATTTTGTAAAATCGATGTAAACAGTTTTGTATAAGCGAATGTTTGCAAAACATATTTATTGTACCGCCTTTTACTGCAAGGATTTTATGTACACTAGCTAAGTATTTAACTGTATATAGTATAGTGTAATAAAGAACTTTTGAAATTGAAAATAGAAATTGATGAAGATGAGGAAGATAGTAAATTTCTTTCAGATATTTTTCACACGAAAATACCTACTGTTTCACTAATTATTTTGTTCTGTGTCTAGATCTACTTACTATTTTACTTAGCTGGTCAAATTTATACTAACTTAATCTGACCCAACATTGCCCTTAACAAAGGGCTCGTTGGAAGATAAGGGATCCGTTGTACCTACATTACCTTAGCTTTACCTCAATAAGTCGATTCGATACAACCCTTTTCTTACGAACACGTCTGAAATTACCTTTACTCGTACCTTCGTTTCACCTGTCTTATGAGTGTCAATGTAGCAATACCTACCTTTTCACCTCAAGGCTGGGCTGTGGCCTTGCAAGCAATTTTACTTCGAATTTTACCTCACAGTTTATACCACAAAAATCAGATATTCGTTTAAGCTGACGTTGGTAAGCCAACAAAGGTGTATATAGGGCGACAGTTAGTTGAAAAGGCTTCTAATTAGTTTCTCGAACGTAGAGAGTTTTGCGGATGAACCACGACAGTAACAAATGGAATATCGGCGAAAACTTTTACTGATTAATTGAACGGCACACTATTACTTTTATTACTGAGCTAACTAAAATCAATACCAAGATCCATTTTACCGGACTGCGCAAGAAGGAGAGTTGTTTTTTTTGTGTGGGTAATTGGATATGTAGGTATCTATGACGTTTCTTTGGCACGCCCTGCAGTCTAAATAGCAGCTTGATGGATTTCGACATGTGAGGTGTTTTTGAATCGTCTTGATAATGGGAGTGGTTTTTTTAGGCGGGAACCGAAAATGTGGCGTTGTAATTTTGTATTATTTTCTAAAACTTGTGATTCTTCGAGTGTTAAAACGTAATAATTGTGGATTGTTAAACTTTATCGGTTCGTTAACGTGTTGAGTGTTGGCAAATGATACAAACATTGCGAAACGCGACTTTTTTGTGTTCTCTACAAAACTTCACTTAAAGTTTCAGTAAAGGATCCATAACTTTACTGAAATGGGGAAAGGGGAGAGATTCATAATCATCATCATCCCATCATCTGTGAAAACGAATGATTAGTTACTTGACACTGGTAAATGCACATTACGTGATACGCCAAATTCCCTTGATATAGGAGAAAAAAAGTGGGAGTGATATATGGCATACATTGCATACATTTTGTAGCCGCGTTTTTTTTTTATCATTCAATTTACTTAGCAAAAATTGGAAAGCTTATCAAACATAAATAAATAATTGGACGCAATTTTCTTTACCTACTGTAATCAATTTATAGACGGGATTCGCTTCGTAAATCTTCTAGGAATTTCACGACAGTTTTACCAAGTGCAATTGTCCTGCAGAAAATGAAGTATTACGGGATAAAAAATACCCACAAAATTAATTAAGATAAATCCAAACAAATTTACTACACACGCTAACATTTTTCGTACATACAAAATGACTTAAACGAGTATCAGCATTAAATTTTCGAACCCAAAGAAATCTCCCGCTGGCTTCCGGCTGGAGATTTTTATTCCTTGAATGCTATAAACAAATACAGCTATTTTATAGAGCAATAAATGAATGATACTTGAGTCTTGTTTTAACGATGCTATATGGCGCCTTATCTTCACCATCGTAGAGGATTTTTTTACGGTTGCTAGAAGTTTCAGCCTACGTTTAGGTGTCAGGCTGATTTACAAGCTATTACAGAACGAGGAGATATTCCAATGTACAGCTACCTTTTAAGCTCGTTACGAGAAATCTCTACCAAATGTAGTGTTAAATGATTTCAATCAATTCCTGATTTTTTATTCAATTGGTATATTTGTAGAGTTTTGGTTAGTACTTTTTATACTTTTGGTTAGTTCAGTGTTGATTTCCATTAAAATTTGAAAGATTTGACTAAAGATTGCAAAGATTTATAACAGGTAAATTTACACGGCATGTGAACAATTAAACCGATCTAAGTCAATTGCGCGAATTTCGTGCAAAAAAAATACATCTGTCTGTTTTCTAATCTCATGTTGTTTTAGTAAGTAAGTGCTTAGTCAAAGAAAGTAAGCAAATACATTAATATTAGAGCTGGGAATAAGAGCAGCTGGTGGTTTCTTAGAAACATAATAAGGGTGTTTGGATATCGGATTACTTACGTCCCGCCTTCAGATGGCCGGTGCTGTGGTAAGTGGATAAGTCGGGGTAACTTTATGCAGAAAAACCTTCAAAGGGTATTACTAAGGGTAGGGTACTGTAGATAGGACCAAGAAAAATAAAGTAGAGCAGTGTTTGTACGATAAGCATAATGGATCAGTCAGCAAGAAAAAAACATTCACAAACATTTCAGTCGCGTTTTTTTTTTATCAATGTTTTTTTTCTGAATAAAAAGAAAACTACGTCCTTAGTCATGACTAGCTAATTTATCGAATTTTTTATCAATATCGGTTGAGAAAACATGACAAATAACAAGTATATTTCAAAAGACGACGAAAAAGTAAATTTAACAAGTCTATCATTTCTGATATTAAGGCCCGTATCCTAAAACCACGGTCAGTCTTGAATCTCGAATTAAAACTGGTTTTACCATACATAAAAACAGTTTTAAATCTAGATGCATCACCAAGCGCGCATCTGAATAAGGCCCTTTAACGGAATTTCATATTCATAACAAAATAATAAGTAAGTACATATTTACTTTTAGTCTGATATTTCTGATTACTCTCTGTTTTCATCATGATTCGTAAATTTTCAAACGAGAAGCAGCATCTTTATTAAACCACGTAAATTACGATCCCGATTGTATCGATCCCTTTTAATAATAAGTTTCCGTTGATTACTTATTCAAATGCGAGCCGAACCCCGGATATTGTTCCTCTAATCGAGTCTTTCATTTCAATGGAATCACTGCGTAGCATTTGGTTTAATTTAAACTTTAGCTTTATTTATGTAGGCATCGTAGAACCGCTCTACCTATCTAAATAACAATAGTTTCAAAAGATTGTTACACAGTATTGAATTAACAAACTGGACCGGGCAAATATATATTTAATTTAATGTAGCGAGTTGCGTTTGTTTCAATTTTTGGATTTAATGATCACGCAGGTAGATAAGTAATCATATGAAAGTAATCTCACTTTCAATTAAAAAATAATACCACTTTAGTTACGAGTCCAAATACCAGTTGTCCTAGACTACATTTGTAAATAGCCTTAGAAGAAGATAGAGAGATAAGAGAATAAGCTTTACTTACTTGCTAAGTAGAGAATTAGATGTTTCAACGGCTAAAACTGCGTGCCCTTTCTACATTTACTTATTTATGCAGGAGAGTATAGTAGATTATGCACCGAGGGAGTTAAGCAGTGGCTTACGTCACGGGCGGCTTATTAAACCCTGAGCGTAATAAGGGACTCTAGAGTTAACTCCCGAGCGCTGCAAACGAGTTATAGCGCCCGAGCAAAGCGAGAGAGTCATGTAGAGTCCTGAGCGAAGCGAGGGGTTCAAGCCGCTCAAGATGAAGACACTGCTTTATCCCAGAAGTGAATACTCTTTATACTTTTCACACCATCTGCAAGGCAAAAAAGGAACTGAAAAAAAAATGTTGTACTTCAAACACTGTTTTTTAGAGTTTTGATTGAAAACCAAAAGGAGTCGTCATGACTTTGTGTGTTATTATTATTTTTGAAACTTGTGATTGTTCGCGTGTTAAAGTGCAATTACATATGTATGTTGGATTACTAACTTTTCGATAAAACGTACGTACGTGTCGACGAACGAAGCGCGACTTTTCGTGTTCCGTACAAAACTTCATTTACTAGACACTGGTAAATGCAACCGACGTGCGGCGCCAAAAAATGAGGAAAAATAACAGCATTTTTTTTGGCTCTTGTATCCAGGGGAATTTGGCGTCTAACGTCTTGTGCATTCGCCAGTGTCAAGTGAAATTGTTTTTTTCAGATGATGGAGTAATGTTGAAAAGGTGATAATGACGACGATGAATCCCATCCCTTTCCCCATTTCAGTGATGGATACTTTACAGGACACGAAAAGTCACATTACGCGATGTTTGTATTATTTGCCCACACTCGTGAACGGCACAAACCGATAAAGGTTAATAATAATCCACCATTATTACACTTTAACACTCGAAGAAAATAACAGCGTTTCTAGTTTTAAATTACTGCAGCTACGTTCTTTTTTTTTTTGTGGTGGCCAGTTCGATTATCAACTAACTCTTTTTACAAATTTAATTTAACCTCTTTGCCTAGAAAACTCTTGGGAGTTCATACAACTTAATCTCCCTTGAGAAGCAATACGTTGCTATACGTTGAGACTACGTGATATGTAATTGGTCATTGTCGAGCAGGTGGTATAAAAAAGAATTTGTTTCCTAGCTAATTTAGCTATACTCGTAGCTAGGAGAAGCAAGGGTTTTAGTTTGAAAGATCGTACCAGTATTAAAACTTTGTGTTCTGTCTATCAGGTAGGTTTCTACTCGTGCGATACGATGCTTCATTGGCTCAGTGTAAATACTGGGCCAACGAGTTGCGCAACTAGGACGCTTTGAGTTATTTTTACAGCAGTAAACGAGATTTGCAAGGGTGCGTATTAATGAGATTATCTAGCCAATACGCCAGCAGCGCGGCACTCTACCCAAGGGAGGTTATTAAGTTATATCTTCGCAATATTATACCTATCTTGGTAGGTAATTTACTTACAAACAAAAATTACTTTCTTCTTTATTAAATAAATACTGACCCAAGTAAAGTATTTAATTGACCGACTGACTGAAAACTGCACTTGGCGAGAAGAATTGATGTATCCGAGAATGTGTGTGTCTATTCAGATAATATTCGCAAAAATCGCTAACTAAAGATACCCAAAAAAGCCATTACCACCACCCCTATTACTTTTAAAGCAAATAATCAGCGTAGACGTAAAGCAATTTACGCAAAAAAAGGTTAAGCTAGTGTGAGACTTTTCAAAAACGGTTGGTTATTTTAGGTGCAAAAGTAAGTACCTATTCCTCGAACTATGAGATAAGAATAAACCGACATTCTTGTCCACATCAAAGTCCGCAGATGCCCAATTACGAGAAATGGGAATAGGAAATGATCGCCGACTCCCAGAGGGTGATAATTTGAAATCGAGAATCGTCTTAAATCATTTTCTCAAGTGGATTGGATCAGAAATACTTTCAGTTACATTGAATGCAATGAAAGAGGGAAAGATTATAAAATTACCTCGGTAGATCTGGTCGATAGGTATATAAAAAAATTAGGAACTTAAAATTAAATAAATAAGTTATGTTAATTTCAAAGTAAGCAAATGTTTCAAACACTTTGACGTGGTAGGCTTGAATAGTAACCGTGACTTAAATATTAGACAGAAATAAAGTTTATCTTTTATAATTTACTTTTAGTTAACCTGAAGGTATTTTGCCAGACTCCCTGAGGATAAACTAGACTGTTTAATATATTTAGGTAATATCTCATTTAGACACGAACATATTGCAAATAAATGACCGCATTTAGACGTAGACATTAACAAATTGCAAATAAATGACCGCTACTACGTAATAATAGACCGAAAATAAAGTATCTGACTCCGTGCATCCAAACTAATCAAATATTAAACATTATTTACAGTTTGATAATATTACTTACAGTTCGTTAAACATAGCCTGAGTCGCGGGACAGTCATTAAGTTGACAAGTTAGTCATACATCACATATAATTCAAGACATTTTTACAATTATTAAAATGTCATCTTTCCCGCAATGCTTTTCGTCAAGCATTTTTTTACGAACTCTAAAGATATATAAACGAATGAAAAGAGCCACACCATACCTCGTTAAATGCGAAACTTTCAAATAGAGCCTGCCTAGACCTTTCCTAGTGGGCCCGCGGTTTATCATGGACGCACGATTAGCTTTGATACGAAATAAACTTGTTATTTTCCTTTTCCAACTAGGTCATTTATATCTTTACATTCCTTACCTACCGCAAATTAATGATTGATATTTTTTTAGTTTCTACGTTCACGTTATCGAGAGACAGTAAGTAATGATAAAAATATTAGGATAAAGTATGATTAAGTACCTACTCCTTTTTTCCTCGCCAAGAATAGAATGCTCAAATAAACATTATGAATAATGAAGATCATCTACTCACTGGTACGAGTTGTTTGATTTTTCCGGTTTATCCTCTGACAATGTTCTGATTTGGGATTCCATTTCATGCCAGCTGTTCTTAAGTTAGGCGAGTTCCTTTCGAATCTAGGTGGGTATATCTTACTTGCAAAAATGTAAATCTCACTTAATCCGCTCGTCGAGGTCGAAAAAGGATTTGTCGGGTAAAACCGGCATAAAAAGCTCAAGACGTTACGGATCCGCTTATCCCGAACGTCTACAAGCTCTTATCGGCCACTTTGCGGTGACACTGGACGAGGAATTCCGTATCTTATTCGTGCTTAAAAAATGAAACTAGAATACTAACACGTAGTCACAACCGTCGCGGATGATCATGCTAAAATATATATATACGTACCTACATAATAATCATGCCTCTTTCCCAAAAGGGTAGGCATATTTAGGTACCACTCTCCACTTGCTACAATCCTGAAAGCCAAAAAATTATACCTACTCAATACGAGTTTTACCTAAGTTAAGTTAAACAAATTGTCTTCAAAATGCATTCCTCAAACCTCTAATAATTACTATATCAAATTCTACTCAGACTACATTACATTTTTATTCACAGTTTAAAAAAGATCTACTTAGTAGTTTTTTGTTGCAACCAAATCAAATATAAAATAGGGTCTCGTCTCGGCACAAAAGTCACGTCCTCGCGTATTTGCCTCAAACACGGAGGGCCGAATTTTCACCTGGTTCAAAGGAAGGCCAACGTGATTTATATTCCAGACGTGGGTGGTCGCCTATTTCACCTATTTGGGCGGAATTACTTTAGCATCGGCCAGTCCGGAACTCCTATAACTCTGAAATGTTTACGGTCGTAATCCATTAGGTGTGGAATTTCAACGAATGCGGGTGATTTTTCTTCCGACAGGGTCATCCCTGCCGATGGCACCCTCTTAAGAGCTTATTAGGGGGAAAAATATTTCATTCGAAGTTTGAAAGCACTGAAATGAAAAATATGATGAAAAATATTTACACTCCGGAAATGGCTTCGCACTTTGCCGGTAGGCGAGTTTACAACTCTGTATTAGTCCCACCGGATAGGTAATAGAAGTTCCAATTGTTTCAAAATCCCGATCCGAATTTGGAGTTTCAAGTTGAACTGAGTTGTTGTCGAGTTTAATTGATGTGGATTTAAACGTGGCACGTTGCAAACAGTAAACAGTGCACGTGTGAATTACATTGAGGAAGGGAGTAAGTATAGGTACTAAGTAGGTAGGTAGGAAGTACAGGTCTATCTATACTTAAGTATTGTATAAGTACGAGTATAGGAACATACCGTAGTTAGTAGGTACCTAAGATCACCATAAACTACACGTATTATTTTAAACTCTACAAAATTAGTCTTTGACTACAAAAACGCCAAATATGACGTGGAATCAACAAAACTGGATTTTGAGTCTGTAAAATGTTTTTGTTGATGGATAAAATACCGTTACCGTGCAAATGTACTTCTGCTTCTGAAAGCTTTTTTTTAGGACACTTCCACACACGGTCGCCTGACCCCAAACTAAGCAAAGCTTGTACTATGGCTGCCAGAGACTGATATACTCGTACATACATAGATATTTTTAAATACATACTTAAATAGATATTAACACCCAGACATAGAACAAACACAAATGTTCATCACATAAATGTTTGCCCTAGGTGGGAATCGAACCCACGCCCCCAAGCTCAGCAAGCAGGTTTACTACCAACTGAGCCACCGAGGCAGTCAAACTTGCAGAGGCAGGCACTTTAATGAGTCGTTATAAAGTTTATTTAGTAATAAAATAGTTTTGCGCAGCCCGCGCGTTTCTGGTTTGCAGAGGCGGATTTACCACCAGGCTGAGTAGGCGTGAGTCTAGGGCGGCACATTTTAGGGGCGGCGAATTTGGGCCCAAAATTTATCCAAAAACATCAAAATCACTAACAACAAAAAGCAGCACTACCGGAACCTAACCACTTTTTTATACTCGTAGGCAATGTTTGCCGATCTTTATATCATCATTACGAATCGATCAGTTAATCACGGGGTATTCTGGTAGGTTCAATACGGTACAAGTAAAGCAATTTTTTGCAATGTTTTTGCAGAATAAACTACTAGTAGCAAATGTGTAAATCCGCCACTGTTTGTAGGTAAATAATAAAGATAGTGAAGTAAATAGTCGCCTGTTGGTAGTAATCGCGTAGAACGTGAGTCCAATGTGCTTTATTTTAGTGCTCGTTTTATATCTCGCTGGGTTTTAAAAACTATAGCCATTATAAAGGGTCTTTCAACAAGAACGTACCGATGTTGAAATTGAATAAAACAAGCTGTGTGCAAGATATAAACGTAAATTTATATTATTCGAATGGCCTATTAATGCCATTATTTATTATATAATATGACATCGTTTAAATGTTAAATCGCACGATTAGCTAAACATGATTTTTCGGCCAAAATCAGGGTTCTCTTCCCAGTTCTAAAGCCCAGGGGCCCTATTCTGAGATTTGAGATTTTCATCTCACCTTTTTTCATCCTTGTTGCTCTCATTTGAAACGTCATAGGTGACCAAGATAAAATCTCATCTCATCTCACGCGCAGTAATAGCCCCCCTGTTAGCGAACAAACGGTGTTGTCTATGGTCATTTACTTTGAGCTCCTGGGTCATTTGGATCTTGTACGGGCATAGCGTATAATAATAATAATCATTTATTTCAAACCATGTCCATATTAAGAATTCATTTACACACATTAAATACCATCAAAATAAAAAACTAAAGTTAAAAAAGTTATTTGGATTTGGTACATGTCAATCTTAGATTAAATAGATGTCAACTAATAAAAATAAGTCAAGAATATAAAGTAAAATAAAATAAAAAATTAAATGACAAAATTGTTTATTAATGTAAAAATGTCAAAATCTAACTAATTATAATTAACATATAACGTAACCGCGTGATGTATGAAATGACAGTCAGCTCGCCCTGCAACAACGCGCAGGATACTGTTCCAAGTTAAAGTCTGCGAAAGGCCGAGTTCATGTGCACGGCGAGAAATCGACTGCCTCGGAGTCTCCCTAACACTCTCACGGACAGCGGCGATGTTTTCGACCGATCTGACGTTTTTTTGACGTGAGGGTGTTGGTTAGTTGTTTACTGAACCGGTCGTCTCGAATTTAGAATTTTGGGAATAAAAAACCACAGATTTGACAGATGTAACAATAACAATATGGCCGCCACAAACTGTTAACATCGGCTCCTCCTTGTTGAAAGACCTCTGTGTCGACGTTTACAATTTTTCACAACCATAATGGCGCACAAACTTTTTTGGTTATCGGAAAAATGGTTTTCACGTGAACAGGAAAAATTAAGCATAGTTTCATTGCAATCTAAGTTATCATACTACTGTATTATCACATAATTGAGGAAGTGTGTTTGATCAGATAAAATAAGATATTCCTTTTGTACTACTTAGGTAGTTACTTATAAGTATGATGGAGATTAGGTACTTACGATTAAACGTATATCGTATGTATACGTACCTTACTCGTCTATGGTTACATATCAGAATGCCGTATAATTTTGAACTTCGGTGTTTCGTCCGTAGGCGTTATAAAATTCGACCAATAAAACTTCGGCTTTCTGATATGTAACCTCGTCTACATATACGCTATATCTACGTCTTTACGAGTATTCCGCTCTAACTATGGTTTTAAAACGATTCCATTTGAATTTCAGATCCGCGAGCTCACGTTTACTGTAGAGTTTATTAATTAGGTAATTAGCGCGGCTCGTGGAGATGTGTCGGCGCCCCGTTTCATGTTTACCTTGCGATTAAACGCCTATTGCTTATTATACCTGCTAGGTATAATAAGTAATAACTAGTTACATACAGCGGTTGATTTATATGTGTATTGTAGATGTGAAAGCAGTATTAAAAATTTTTAAAATATTTTTGTTGCAAGTTACTGACGACGAGTCGCAAACATTTCTACGATTCGCTTGCAGTAGGTACAAGTATGTACATAATTTCCGTTTTGTTCACGATAACCAGAAATATTTTAGTGTGAATATTACCATGTGCTTACTTGTAGGTAAAATATTGTAATTGGAACTATAATATATAGATATTTCTATACTATGCTATGTAAGTATACTGTAACAGTAGAACTAACACACTATCAAAACTCTACACGCACATCGTCACTTCACACTCACACGCGTCCTTCTGGATTATATCCACCTACTAGGTAATACTATCTATGTAACTTTGTTATAATAAACAACCTTTGGAAGTAAGTATACCTAACTACTTTGTTTACTTGCTTGGGTTGGCTCAGAACACGAGTATGGAAAACCACTACACGAGTAATAAGCCAAAATCCCAGTAAATTTACAAAATTGATAGCATGTGATGTCAGCAAATGGGCAAGTTGTGATGGATCGTGTAGTCCCAGAAGTTTCTCGAAGTTTGCCATGTCGCGTTCTGTTGGTTCAGAACTCGATCGGAACTATAACGAACTATAGCACTTAGAAGACTGTTGAAAAGTTGAAAAAGCTGTTCTAGTATTGTTTTATCGTACCTAATATGATATACCGAAATATGATTTATTTTCTACAGCTCACCTCGATTACATATTCAATTTCTTATTTACTTTTCTGAAAATATGACCCTACAGATACCTACCTACATACTACCTGAATTGTTGTTGAATTCACCAATGGTGCGCATGAGCTCATTTTACAATGACACGTGAATATTTCTCTAGCTCTAGTCTGGCTAGTTCCCTAAGATAAGATCCTGAATTTTTAATTTCGCTTACTCTCTTTATTCTATGTTAAGTTCATTGGTTCTTAATTTCGTTTTTCAATTTAGTCTTGTAAGCAAGCAAATCCTAAGAACAAGTTGTGTATGTCTAAAATTGGCGCATGTATCAGATTGAAACGATGATACCATTTATTGATTTTTTTAAATGTGCGCTGTTGGCTTACCTTAATATATAAATAAATACCTACAGATTACACTATGCTATGATCGACTGAGCTAGTCTACGCTTTACATGCAGGCTTAGCTTGAAGCACTGTTGTTTTCGATTACAAGGACATCCACATCGAATAGATTACGAATATAACATTACTAAAGCTATATCGTCTATGAAATTGGCTATCATACCAATACATATTATCTAAGTAGGTAGGCCCGTGTTCCATTAATTTGATAATTACAACCCCTCATAAGACATTAGCGGTGCCTACACGTACAGGCAATTAACAATAATTATACCCTCCCTTATTTGGTTCTCTCTAAGTTCAGCTTACGACTATTTAACGTCTATTTGTTTAATTAATCCCAATCTAATTGAATCTTCTCTAGTCTTTAATAACAGGATGGAATATATTGTCTGTGATACGATTAATGTCGATAGTAATCAATTATATCATAGGCGACGCAGCGTCGGGCCAAGATGCGTGTGACACCATCCTCTATCTCCATTCTACTCGATCAGAATCAGAACTAATGAAACGCAATGACTGGCGACAAACAGATGCCTTCTATTCAATTTCATTAGACGTAATGAGAGTTTAGTGCAGGGACTCCAGGGATCTAAGTTTAATTTAATCAAAGGATGGCCACCGCGCGCAGACGTGATTTTACTCTTTCGTACTTTTCGCTAGGATATTTAGGTAGATATAGAAAGTTAAAAACATCAGCTTATATCCGTTTGATTAAATGGCTGAGTATCATCAGGAAGCTAGTTGAACGGCGCCGTTTAGTAAAAAGGCTAGGCTGTTAATTGAATGGTGAATTAAGCTAGTTGGCTGCGGCACATACATATACAGCATGTTTAAAAAACCCTGTTATATAATAGAAGGGCATGTACATACTTCAAAGTATTCAAGCAAATATATTTTAAAAAAATACGATATTTCATATGTTTTGCGGCTTTTATTCTAAGAAAGTAGCGGCACGCGCGAATTACGCGAGCTCATAACAAAACCGACACGATTAGTGGATGCGTTTGCGCTTTTTGGAGGGTAGAGCGCGATGTGTGTGCAAATTTTGAAATAAGTAGTCAATATTTAGTTTAAACAAGCATAATTGCATCCTCCAGTCGATACTGGATGCGCACTTCGCGGATATAACATTTTATACATTATAACACAATTTTTGTAACACTCTGTTATTTTTAAATACATAAGTACCTCAACGAACACAAATGTTAATCACCTGAATGTTTGCCCCAGGTGAGAATCGAATCCGGTGGTGGATTCAATTCCCACCTAGTTCAGAGTAGAAGAGTGTTGCAAGAAAACTTGTTATAGTAACTCAGTAATCAGTATTTAACTCTTTTTTAAAAGAAAATAAAAATGTAACATAAAAGTATTATAAAATTAAGAATGTTTTGACGAGAAGTTAACCTTTACGTTAAATTTTATTTTAGTTTGTGTTGCATAACGTCAAAACATTCTTAATTCAACAAATCAACTTTAGTCGCTCGATGTCCAGTTGAATGAAATCGGCATCTATCGTAGTGTCTCTGGAGATGTCCATGGGATATCTTAGAAACCATATTCATTCGGATTTTCTTGCTAAGGGACGGGATTAGTTATGGCTCGTTTTATTTTTATAGACCGACTCCGACTACCCTTGAGACATGTCCCATTTAATAAAAAGTCACAACTATGACGGAAATATCAGAAACGTTCGCAGAAAAAAAAGTAACATTGAAAATCTATGGTAATAATTCCTAAAATAATATGGAAAATATATGGTTCCGTAATAATTTATTTATTACGAAATTTTTTATTTATTAGTTATTTTATATCAAGTTATAACGAAAACTGTTTCAAAAATATTCAGATTTTATATTAGAGGTGCGAATTATAAAATCCATTAGGTATTGGTTCATGGAATCCAGCTCTTCGTTTATTAATTAAGTCTCAATGACAGCAAAATAAAAGGCAAAATCACGTCATTGTTCAATTGTACTCTAATTAAATGGGAAATAAAATTTAAGCTTTAAAAATGTATATTAATAATAATGAAACCTTCTACTAGCCATGCGCGAGGTCTGCAGCTCACAGCTCACGGAGCCATACTATGAGAGCACTAAGTAGTGGCTCTCATGTATAATTATCGAACCAGCTCACAAAATTTTACGAGAATCGGTTAAGAATGCACCTGTAAAGGAGACAGACGTTGGCCGCGAGGTCTACAGGCCTCACAGATCCACTAGTATTGTATGTAGATATATAGGTAGGTACTATATTCAGTTCGAAACTTTTTTTTTATGTACAATAGGTCGGCGTTTGACCACCAACTCCCCTGATGTTAAGCGACGTTGTGGTCTAAGATGGAGCACGACGACCTATAAGGTACTTATTCACGCTAGCCTTGAAGTTTTGTAGAGTGAAGAAGTACAAAGACGGCAGTTGAGTGAGGTGCTACAAGTGCGCCACTGCTCAGACCCGTCTTCGGAACGGTTACACCGGACTACATCCCGAAACACGACTAGGTTATTTCACGGCATGGCTTGGTCCGGTGGGTGGTAACTAGCCACGGCCGAAGTCTCCCACCAGAACTAAAAGAAAAAAAGAATTTCAAGTGGTATACCTATTCTAGCGTAACAATACATTTGCCTAACACCTTTTTAACATTACAATAACAATTTCGTGCAATTGGCATCACCATTTAGAGCTCTCTAGTGTGGCAACTACCGTCCCCCCATTTTCCTCTACGCGTTATCGCGCCGAGATTTAATTTCCGATAACGTTTTCGGGAGCCAAGTAGAAATATCACGGCGCTTCGTGAAATAATGGGTGATTGAAGGCCGGATACGATCAAAGCAACGGGGATTTTCGTTAATTAAATTATGTTGAACGAGGTTTCGTTTAAATCGATTGAAAGTAAGTATGGCTAAAGCTACATAAGCTCAACGCAATTTACTGGTGATGAAATTCCCTTATGTAACATTTACATATTGTTACGAGCGGGGTTGGATAAAAGGAATGAAACGTCGATGTATCCGAAGATTCACTTTATTCACCAGTTACACACACACAAACACTGTTATACTACACTAGACACTTGCACTAAAACACTCTGAACACTTCTCGTACAATCACTTCAATGTTAACACTTTGAACGCGTAATCAAAACTGACTGCCGAATCGTCGGTCGTCCGCGTATTTATACAATTTTAAGATATCCAGAGCATTCGATTTAACAATAGCGCAAGCACACAAAAAGTTGTTTATCACGCGGAGCCACGCGTTCATTCTAGAACATTCGGACAGTACAAAAGATTGAAGTAAACACCCTATTATTCAATAGATAAAAACATCATAAAATCGGTGCACAATAATTGCTTTCCAGAAATATTTCTTTTGTTCCGGATTTAACAATGGAACGCGCGGCTCGAGCGGCTACTATTGTCTAATCTGCGTTACCTACCGGTAGTTGTAAACAACATCGCCACAGATTAGCGTATAGTTTCTTCATCAGCCGCGACTGGTGTAGCACTACCCCCTCCTAAGACATGCTCGTCCCGAGCATCGTTAGTCCCGTGATATCGCGCCAGTCGATCAACGTGGACAATCTTAGGTGCGCCTCGCTGACCCTTCTGTATGCGATATGTGACGTCGTTGATTTTGGTCACCACACGGTATGGTCCATCCCATTTGGGTTGCAGCTTTGGAGATTTCCCTTTCTTGCGTACAGGATTATGAAGCCATACTAGTGATCCTTCATCAAACCCAGGGTCGTTGAACTTCCTGTCATATCGGGTCTTCATCTTTTCCGATGCTTGTTGGCCAGAATTTCTAACAAGTTCGTAGATGTCGTTCATCTTATTCCGTAGATCCCTGGCATACTCGTTCATTGGTTGTGGCGAGTCTGGTGGAATACCGGTTATTAAATCTGCAGGCAACCGCAACTCTCTTCCAAAGTTTGCGAAGGCAGGAGTGACGTTTGTGCTCTCGTGAACAGCACTACGGTACGACAGTAGAAATGGCTGGATGTGCTTGTCCCAATCTCGCTGATTGTTTTCGACCACTTTTGCTAGATGGGTCACAAGAGTGCGGTTGTACCGTTCCACCATTCCGTCGGACTGTGGGTGGTATGACGTAGTCCTTGTTTTGTGAGCACCCATCACTTGACACACCTCCTTAAACAGTTGAGATTCGAAATTTCTTCCCTGATCACTGTGAATTTCCAGTGGTACTCCAAAACGGCAGAACACTTCATGCACTAATTTGTCAGCTATTGTAGGAGCCTCTTGATTTGGAATTGCAAAGACTTCTGGCCACTTAGTAAAATAGTCCATAATAACCACGAAGTACTTGTTGCCATTATCAGTGACAGGAAATGGGCCCGCCACGTCTAACGCTATTCGTTCCCATGGTGCTCCGACATTATACAGCTTCAATGCACCTCTGCTACGGGTGTGTGGGCCTTTCACTGCAGCACAGCTTGTACATTTTCGCACCCAGTCTTCTACGTCGTCTCTGCAATTGATCCAGTAAAATCGTTCTCGTATCTTTAGCAGCGTCCGTTTTACTCCCAGATGTCCTCCTGAATATCCATGGTACAGATGCAATACGTCAGGTACCTTAGCTTTAGGCACAATCATTTGTAGATGACAGCGATTGCCTCGTGTATTTTCCCATTTGCGGCACAATACTCCTTCATGGATAAGAAGACTGTCCCATTGTGCCCAATAACTCTTCGTCGTTATGCTCATGCCAGCCACATCACTCCAATTTGGCTTAGAGGCACCAGACTCCATCCACTCGAAAATTGGCTTTATGTCTGTGTCATCTTGTTGTGCTATCTGGAGGGTTTGCTTCCATTCATCACTAAGATCTGTTTTGAGCATCCTGACGGGTACAGTTTCCTTAGACTCTTGCTTTAGACAATGCTTACAGTCTTCCGGGCAAGGCCTTCTAGACAATGCGTCCGCGTTACCATGTGCCCTGCCACTGCGATGCTCCGCTTTAAAATCAAACTCCTGCAGCTGCTCAATCCATCTTGCTACTTGTCCTTCAGGGTCCTTGAATTGCAGCAACCAAGTTAATGCAGCGTGATCCGTCCTCAGGCGGAATTTTCTTCCCAGCAGGTATTTGCTAAAATGTCGCAAAGTCTTCACTACTGCCAGCAGTTCTCTCCTTGTCACGCAGTAATTCCTTTCTGGTTTGGATAAGGATTTGCTGTAGTAAGCTATCACAACCTCTTGATCTCCTTTTCGTTGTGATAGCACGCCGCCTATGCCAATATTACTGGCATCGGTGTCAACGATGAATTCATTCTCGGTGTCTGGGAATCCAAGGATTGGTGTTTCACACAGATACTTCTTCAGTTCTCGGAAAGAGGTGTCGCAGTCTTCATCCCAGTGGAAGAGTCGTTTTTCTTCAGTTAGTCTATGCAACGGTTTTGCTATATCAGAGAAGCCCTTCACAAATCGTCGGTAGTAAGAGCATAGACCCAAAAATGATCTGATTTCCTTCTTGTCTTTTGGAACCAGCCAATCCTTAACCGCGCTGATTTTCTCTGGATCTGTCCGCACACCATCTTCAGAAACTACATGGCCTAAAAAGTTCACTTGTCGTTTGAAGAATGAGCATTTCTTCGGGCTCAACTTGAGGCTGGCTGCACGGATTTTCGTCAACACTAGTTCCAGGTTTCTGAGGTGGTCTTCAAAGGTTTTTCCCACAATTATGATGTCATCCAAATAGACCAGGCAAGCGTCTCCAATCAACCCTGCAAGCACTAGCTCCATTAATCTTTCAAAAGTTGCAGGGGCATTGCACAATCCGAATGGCATCACGTTAAATTGCCAAAGCCCTTTTCCTGTAGAAAATGCGGTTTTCTCTTTGTCTTTAGGGTCAATTTCCACTTGCCAGTAACCACTTTTCAAGTCCAAAGTTGTGAACCACTTCATTCCCGTTAGCGTATCCAATGTGTCATCAATTCTGGGCAGAGGGTAACTGTCTTTCTTAGTTACATCATTAAGTCGCCGGTAATCCACACAAAACCGCATACTGCCATCTTTCTTCTTTACTAGCACCACAGGAGAACACCATGGACTGGATGATGGCTCGATGATCTCGTTCTTCGCCATATCCTCAATCATGGTCTCCACTTCCTTTTCCTTAGCAACTGGTATTCTTCGTGGCCGCTGGCGTATCGGTTGCTGGTCGCCTGTATTTATCGTGTGCTTTACTAGGCCGGTTTTCCCATTGTCCGCATCGGTTGAAGCAAAAATATCGGCGTAATGCAGTAACATCTTCCTTGCCATTGAACGCTCTTTTCCAGTAAGATCCTCACAATCTTCTAAAAGTGTGGACACGTCGAAATTCTCACGAGGTATACATTTGCTCGGTAGTTCTTGACATCTGCGCATCCAATCTACTTCCTCGCAAGTGCCCATTAGAGTTCCACCTTTTATGAGATGCTCCTCATTACTGGGATTCAATACACGCACTACGCCAGTATTAGTTGTCTTCACTAGAGTCCGTGCCACTATCCATGGATGATTATTTTCCAATTGTTCAATTAGCACACATCGTCGTTGGTGTCTTAGCTTTGGTGGTATTCTCACTACCACAATGGTTTCCGACTTCGGTGGAAGGATAGTCCTCCTCAGACAGTACACTTTTCCTGCTGTAGCCCCTTCCATAAAGATCTCTTCTGATCTACACTTTAAGATTCCTTGATTGACATCGATCTCACAATGATGTTCCCGCATAAAGTCGAGTCCCAGAATGCAATCATCGACTATATCAGCCACAATAACTTTGTGTTGGTAAGTCTCCTCACCCAGCTTCAATGCCACTGATTCTTCGCCTCGGACGGGTATGTGCTGACCGGTCGCTGTTAGGAGTTGAACTTTGTTGCAGCCCCGAAAATCCTGAAGATAACGTTTAGCAAATCGGGAACTGATCACTGTTCGAGATGCTCCAGTATCCAAAGTCAGCTTGCAGGGTGTTCCGTTAATTTCACCTTTGATGATGAGGCTATTTCCATCTTGAACTTGTGAGATCGAAATCTTCGGGGCTTTTAAATCACCGGCCAGCACCCGCCCCTTGGTCCTGGCGTTTATTCGTTTCCCTGCTGCTGGGCGGCGTTATTATCCACTTTTTCCTCAATTTGACGATGGTCCCTCCTTTGCCGTGGCTTCGAACAGTTGCGCGATAGATGGCCTCTTTCGTCGCAGTTGTAGCATCTAGGGCTAAACCGGAAACGATTTTGGGATGTTTCGCTCACTTCCCTGATGCGTTGAGTTTCTCCCGTTGGATTTCGTACAGCTTCTACTTCTAAAGCGTGAGCTAAAGCGTCCTTCAGAGATTTGTGATGCCGAAGCTGTACTGCTACCCTCACTTCACTGTCGCGTATTCCATCGGCGAATGCTTCAACCAGCTGTTCATCGTTGGGTGCAGGTGAAGATTTGTGAGCCTTTCTAAATAATTTTTCGATCTCAAGAGCCCACTCTTGTAGATTTTCTCTACGTCCTTGAACTCTGTTCCTCATTTGTGCTCGGAACACATGCTCCAGGTGTTCGTCTCCGTAACGGCTTTCCAAAGTTTCTAGAAGCTTCTCATAAGTGACGTCCTTGCCCAGTGCTTCAAGCACAGTCAAAGCCTGGTCGCGGAGGCTTACCGTGAGAGCAGTCATGGCTTGCTTCTTATTCCATCCATTGGCCTCAACTATGGCATCAAATTGGATTTTGTAAGCTGACCACGAGGAACTTCCGTCGAAAGGTGTCACCTTGAAACCATGTGTTACAGGTGCAGAAAATACAGGAGCTGCTATTCCATCTCCAGACTTGAGAACATTTAAACATTTTCTTACGTCAGCAATCTGTGTCTCAGCTTCGAAGATGCGGGTTGCGTGGTCCTTAACAGTGACGTCAAGCTCCTTCACGGTGATTTCATGCTGGTCAACTTGGTCTTTTAGCTCTTTGAACTCAGTAATCAATGATGTCCGCAGACTAGTCACCTCTTCTTTCAGCTGACGAGCATTTTCCTCTTGACGACGAGCATTTTCTTCCAGACGCCGAGCATTTTCTTCGTCCCGACGACGAGCACTTTCTTCCAGACGCCGAGCATTTTCTTCATCCCGACGACGAGCACTTTCTTCCTGACGACGAGCATTTTCCTCCATGTCCTTTCTAAGCATTGCCACCAAGGCCGCCATGTCCAATGGCGTTGGTGCCGTAGCTGCTACCGGAGCTGCTCCCAAATCCTCTGATGGATCGTTGGTCGCTGGTTCACTCATATCAACCAATAACGAGTTGTTTCCAAACCGTCTCTGGTCAACGTCTTCTTGTCGCCGTGTCTGGTCCTCTAGCCGGCGTGCCTCTTCCTGTCGGCGTTGGCTCCTGGTGCGAAGCGAATCGTCGTCGTGCGGAGTTATCGGCATTTTCCTTTTATCCCACTTCTGACACCAAAATGTTACGAGCGGGGTTGGATAAAAGGAATGAAACGTCGATGTATCCGAAGATTCACTTTATTCACCAGTTACACACACACAAACACTGTTATACTACACTAGACACTTGCACTAAAACACTCTGAACACTTCTCGTACAATCACTTCAATGTTAACACTTTGAACGCGTAATCAAAACTGACTGCCGAATCGTCGGTCGTCCGCGTATTTATACAATTTTAAGATATCCAGAGCATTCGATTTAACAATAGCGCAAGCACACAAAAAGTTGTTTATCACGCGGAGCCACGCGTTCATTCTAGAACATTCGGACAGTACAAAAGATTGAAGTAAACACCCTATTATTCAATAGATAAAAACATCATAAAATCGGTGCACAATAATTGCTTTCCAGAAATATTTCTTTTGTTCCGGATTTAACAATGGAACGCGCGGCTCGAGCGGCTACTATTGTCTAATCTGCGTTACCTACCGGTAGTTGTAAACAACATCGCCACAGATTAGCGTATAGTTTCTTCATCAGCCGCGACTGGTGTAGCAATATTTTATACGATGTCTTAATAAAATGATATGTTGGTAGAAAGCTCTCCTCGCAAGCCAGAGAAGGCTTCGATCCTAGCCGAAGGCACGCACCAATCCTGATATAGCACCATTGACTTGCACCATCAATGGTGCAAGTGACACTACGTTGTATCGTTTTCCATAATTGTGCAGATGAAACCAATTAGATGTGTTTGCACCTTTGATCCCTGTCAAAGAAATCTAAAAACAAAAAACAGACAGACTGTTTGAAAAATGATGAAGTGAGTAAGTGTCTAGTGTTAGAACTCCTTTAGATAGCAACTACTAGACACTTGAGAATAAAGGTAGGTAGGTATGTCTTCCACAGACCTAAAACTCCTCGTGACCCGTGACCACGCTCTTTACTTTTTTTTGTACGAGGATAGCAGAAACAATGAAGAACTATGAATCAAGAGTGAAAAACCTCTATTGTTTCTGCTTTCCTGGTACCCACCTGGCATCTAGTATCGACCGAAAACGAGCAATAATTAAAGCTCCAGGGTTCTTATAGTATGGAGTGTGGTCACAGTTCACGAGGGAGAAAACCTATAGGATTCATTTGCGATAATATGTAGGTACCTTACTGCCAAAATAACGGAAAAAAATACCAATTACGAGGAAAGCAAGGTGAACGAAGTAGTTGTATTAATTTCAGTGGTGCTAATTATACAACGCAGTGTCATCTGCACCATGTATGGTGCAAATACGGTACATCGGGACAACAATTTGTTCATTTGAACAAATGAATGTGAACATACTTACCTAATTAAGTGCGTCACTGATGTACCTCCCTACCTATTTAATGTAGGTAATCTGGTAACTGGAGCCCGGTATAGCGACCCTGTCACATTTGGAACTAAATTCGACCGTCGATGTGTGGGTGTTGTAATACAACCTATCAAGCCAATCCCTTCGGGAGAAGAAACGTGACGATATGATGTGATGACTAATTAATCACAATTATCTAAATCTATTGAACTTATTTTTACTGTCGTGATATTTGCATCGGATTAGTTTCCGCTTCCAGCAATGCCTATACAGCAAGATTAGCATTCAGTAAAGCGCTTTGCATATCATGGGTCTACGGCGCGAGCCGGAATTGAGGAGATAAACGCCAACATACCTACTCCTTACCATAAATTTACGACCATTGTATGTATGTATAGCGTAACGTCGTCAATGGATGTTGAAGCATAGTGAATATTATGTAGATATGTAAGGATGTAAATACATAGAGTAAGATATTTTTTTTCAAATAAACTTTTAGCGGTCGGCCCATTTTTGTATTTTAGTTACTTGTATTAATTATTTCAGTTATGTTCGCCAAAGCTAGAGCAATTTTTTATGTATACTTAAATAGATATTAACACCCAGACATAGAACAAACACAAATGTTTATCACATAAATGTTTGCCGTAGGTGGGAATCGAACCCACTCCCCCAAGCTCAATAGTACTCTCAATCAAGACGATTCAAATGACACCTCACATGTCGAAATCCATCAAGCCGTTTAAGCTGTAAGCCGTGCCAAAGAAACCTCATACAAACATACATACTTCCACATACCTACACACTAAAAATATAACCCTCCTCCTTGCGCAGTCAGATAAAAAAGACGAGCGAAATTTTGCCGGTTTTGCCCGTACCTGAGACTTTTGACTTTTGGGAATAGAGTTCCTAATAGTTCTACTTTCAAGACTGACATTCGTTAATTGCGTGTCTGAGAACATAGAAATGCCAATTATGTAGATGATCAGAATTCTAAGTGTAAACGTGATCAAAATGATAAGCTAATTTACTCAACACAACATTACCCATGTCACATACGCTTTGCCTGGAAGAGATCGCTCTTAGTGATAAGGCCGCCAGTTGTTACACTACAGTGGCCCTATTCGGAGATTTGAAATTTTCATCTCACCTTTTTTCGTCCTTGTTGTTCTCGTTTGAAAAGTCATATAGGTGTGAGAGTGACCAAGATAAAATCTCATCTCATCTCACGCGCAGGAATAGCCCCCCAGTTTAAGATTTTTCTGTTCTTTTGTTTTTGTTATTTCTGGTGTGAACAAAATAAAGTGTTTATCTATCTATCTATCCTCTCGATTGCTACGTTACGAGTATTTGTCCCCAAGGATGTCCCGCGGTTCCCAGTAACAACTTCCAATTTAGCTATTTCCATGTAAAGGTCTGGCCTGTAGAGAAGTCTGCTCGCCGCTGATGCAAATGCAAGCAAAGTTTAATTAATTTATGAACTTGACCAGTCTAGTCTGATTGGACTTGCCAACTTTGTTAAAGGTAGGTAGGTGCCTTGTATTAATTGTTCCGACCTCAAAATCACATCGACTAAGCTTGGTTGTATTCAAGTTTTTTGTCAATGATTTTAATTGTGTAACAATTAATTGTACCTACTTTCAATTTCTACTACACTTCCATAATACTTTTTGTCTACACGCACGGTGTTAAATTTAACACATCGTCACGCCTTTTCCCCCGAAGGGGCTGGGTGAGGTGTAATACAATACCCACACTTCGCCGGACGATACTCAGTCCCAAATGTGATAGGGGCCGAGCCTGTCGCCATACACCGGGCTCCAATCATATAGCAGATGACAAACAATACGCACATAATGAACAAATTGGTGCGTGCCGTCGGCTGGGTTTGAACCCGCTCTCTCTGGCATGCGAGGCGGGCCTTCTCCAAATAGGCCCGCTTTATCATCGCTTTCTTCGTCATTGCTTTATAATTTTAATCATGCAAAAATATATTTATAAAACACGGTAGATAGTTGGGTACTTACCAAATGAATCCTGAAAACATAAATTAAGTTTTATGTAGGTTTCATGCAAATCACACGCGTGACCTCACATTACTTCGACAAAATATTATACGTTAACCTTTTAACTGCCAGCAGTCAAAATTAGCAGAAACCCGCAGTGTTCATAAAGTTGATCATATTGAGGCAAATTCTCTCAAACCCTTCCCTATATGTAAATAGCAATAGCAATAGTAAATAGCAATAGCGAGCCCGGAGAGGCAGGTGGCTCAGAAGCAATTAGATTTCACGGAAACTAGAAAGTTCAATTAATCAGAGAGCATCAGCCTGGCTCATGGACCCGGAACTAACTCGGGTGTGCTTGCCTCGTTAGTTTGATTACAGATTAACTTAGGGGGCAATATTTGTAAGTTGATAAGTAGAGTTGAAGAACGCTTAGATGGTTTGGACAGTTTGAGAGAATGGATAAAAGAAGATTGATGAAACAAATGTAAGTACAAGGCGAGTGTGAATGGGCAAGTCGGTTAGGAGCGACTTATTGGAGAACGTACTACGATCAAATCTAAAACGTTTTGAAGAAAGTCCGGGTCCAATCCAATTCAGTCTTATTGCCATGATAGTTAGGTTTTGCTACCGTATCGTATTATAGCGCAACAAGATTCTTGGTCGCGCAGTGTCACAAACAAAATGTAACCATCATGGCAATGTCATGGTAGAATTGGGAGTTGAATCAAAATGTGTAAGCTGGGGTGACATCACTTCAGCTTACACATTATTAACGAAGTTCTTGTGGCAGCTAAACTGAGACTGAGATATTTGATTGTAGCTGCAATTATGCCTTAAATATTGGCATATGCATAATATAATAGGTAGAATTATTCTATCACCTATGAGGAAGCTGTAGTTACGCTAACAATTTTTTTTTATACACTTATCATCATCATCAGATGTGCACTCCAAAAGTATGTTTAGAAAAATAAATGTACTTTATTACGTTCGTAATATTTATAAAGTTCGCTTGCCAGCTCTAATGGCAGTGTTTATAACAGCAATAAAAGTATCGCAAGGTATTTACTACGGAGGTTGTTGAGATAAACCAGGCGTTATCTACGACCCTTGTAAATTAAAGCAAACAGGCTTAGCTTTCATTTACTTGGACCCATTTTTTTATCTTCATAATTAATTGCTAACGTTCTCGGCTCTCGTAATATTGTAGATTTTTTGCGTCTGTTTCTGTGCGCCTAGTATTTTACATTTTATTTGTACCTACTTACAATACTGTATTTCTAAATCCGATACGTAGGTATATACCGAATTTAGTAACGGTAAAAGAATCTGCGATTAATTAGCGCTAACCGGATTTATTTCATTGTCAATCTCATGGCTAGCTTATTTATTTCAGCTCATGAAGCTCAAAGTGGCAATGGGTTATATACATTTATTTTTTAATTTTAACCCAGGAAGTAATAGAAGTATCAGTAGATCATTAGTTTTCTTCTTTTATTTCATCTCAGGAAGTTATGAAATCGACAGTATTTTTTTAACGTTTTGTTTATGGAACAATAAAAACAATTTTCTACCTAATATTATGAACAAGAAACTTGACATCGGCGAAACCGATTTTTAAGACCTTATTTTTTGTGCGTCCATTTACTTCTTTAAAATAAAGTCTACTGTATTATTGGGTTAAAAATCAGTAAAATAAAGCATTTTTATAACATGTAAAATGTTTTATTTAGTATATGAAATGCATTTGCCTTATCATTACATGGAATATAATAGTCGGATACATTTTCGTTAAAATTTAAATATACAAAATAAGCGTTGAATTGATAAATCAAAGTGGAATAAAAAAGTCAAATATCTATAAAATATTCAATACTAAGGCATTTTATTCTTACCAAACAATACAATACAATTCTAAAATGATTTCAGCTCACGCGTTATAAAAGTTGATTAATAAAATATTACTTATTATTAAGGGGTACCTAAAATATTGCTTTACTTTTAATAGTAACCGATTCCTTGAGTTTCGTAGCTTATTTTCACATTGTCGTCCTTTTTCAGTGTCAATTCAGGCCTAGAAAGAAAAGGAAACATTTTAATTTTTATGTTTGTAAGTAACTAATTTATCTTTTTTTTTTAAATAATGATTTTAAAAAGTTACCATGTAAGAGGGTTTCTTACCAGAAAATATAGAAAGGTATTTAGAACTATGGATGTTGTGTTGGGTCTAGTTTTATAAAACACCCACGGAAAACTTTATCATCGAAGTTCATTTAGGCATTTGTATTATAAATGCACAGATTACTAAAATAGTGACAATTATCTTTGTAATTTGGTTTAGACATTTTTCAGCGCTAACCCGAAATCCAAAGTTTGAAATATCTATGGAAATAGGCATTTAATTTTACTTACAATGTGATTTCGACGGTTTGTTGCTGAATCGGAACTGTAACTGAAAAGAAACAGATTATCAGCTTAGAAAATATTTTAACAAAGAAATTGGTTTGTCTGTTAAGTCGGTTTACGGACGATAGTTTAACGTGACAACGTCATAACAAAACATTGATGAAATTATTGCATACTTTTATGAATAAATCGCTCGTGCAGCGCTCTCGCAACGTTATAATGAGCGTAACGGGACAGTGAGCGTAACGGGACAATGAGTCATCCTTTTTCGTGCGTGCAGCCGGCGTTCGTCGATTTATTAGAAGTTGTCACGTCAAAACACAGGCAGCTGTATGTGTGTGTGTGTCCCACTCATCTAGTCACTTACCCATTTGATGCAATGTCTGTTGACTCATGATGCCATTGACGTCACTAAAGTAGATCGCCTGACTGTTCTGCCTCGTGTCTATGTAAGTAGCTTGTATGATTTGCGGCTGCGCTTGCGGCTGTGGTTGTATGTGTGCCTGTGCTACGACGATCTCTTGCGTGTGCCACTTGTCGATCACGTTGTTCGTTTCCTCTTGCTTCTGCATCCGTTCGACTTGTTTGTACGTGGGCTCGCCGCCGATGTAGTCTCGCTTAGTGCGGTTGTGGTTTCGGATTTCGTGCTTGCGGAGGTCAGATCTGGTGGTGATATAACTTATGTTAGTTACATTAAAAGTAAGTTTATACAGCATGTTACTCATAGTCATGCATAATGTGACCATTTTTTTTTTCATTAGAGCGGGACGCCAACAGAAATAAATAAAACAATAACTTTTTAATATTTTGCTTGTGTTTATTAGAAAATTAGTAACACTAAATAATAAGTAGTTTTTCTTTAGAAAGTAAATAATTTTGATTTGACGCCCGCAGTGACTAAGGCTTAGTAACAGCCCTAGTCGCTGCGGGCGTCTTCGGGGCGCTTCCGCTACGCGTTACGAGTGCAGAATTAATTGGTAAAATATTTTATCTTGCTGTTTGCAAAAGTGACATTTTTCCTCTGGCTCGGTACAGCGGGACAGACAGCCTGAAAGCGGGACGTATGGTCACGTTAATCTTGCACCTAGCGAGGTACGTGTATACCTGTAACAGAAGTCCCGTCCGCAGAAGCCGCAGGTGTGCTTGATGTGCATGTGCGCCGCCTCGTGGTGCTCGCGCAGACCCGCGCTCGTGCGGAACGCCTTCTCGCACAACATGCACTGTGGGAATGGGAATAACTTTAAACTTACATGGCTACTGGCATGGCCTTATTAATGTATTTGTATATCCTTTTCTCTAACATTTCTCTGACGTCTAATATTTACATTTTATTTTCATTCGTGTTTTCCCTTTGCTAAAAAGCGATGATAGCCTAGTTGGAGAAGGCCCGCCTCTCAAGCTAGACGGAGCGGGTTCGAACCCAAGCGACGGCACGCACCAATTTGTTCATTGTGTGAACATATGTGCGTATTATATGTCATCTGCTACATGACTGGAGCCCGGTGTATGGCGACAGGCTCGGCGTGGCCGATCAAAGGGCTCAGATCCTTCAATCCCCATCGTCGCTCCCGAAGGCTTTGGCAGCCTGAAAAGGTTGCTAACCTTCTGGGAGCACCTGGGTTGGTTGGAGTGTGGGGAACAGGAAGAAGAGAAAGAGTACACGCACAATGGCCCAATCAAGTGGCTAAGTGCGGAAAATTCCCCGCCAAACAAACAAACATGACGACAGGCTCACCCCCTGTCACATTTGGGACTGAATATTTTCCGGCGAAGTGTGGGTGTTCTATTACACCTCAGCCAGCTCTTCGGAAGATAACGACGATGTGTTATACTCGTATATTATAACTAGGTACAGCTCATTGTAAAAAGTAATAAATTCTATAGCGGAAAATAGCACGTACAGACGAAGATTCTCTACCTTTGGATTTGGATTTGATATTTGGACACTTACATAACTATAGTGGTACCGTAATAAAGACCTTTGCCAACAGAGCGTAATCCGTTCCGCCGCGCCGATCCGATCTGGCAATGCGTTTTCTGTTACATAAAAGCGTTGCGATCTACCGCACGCAGTGGGAAAGCATATATAAGGGCGACACTTGGTTACAGAGATCGCTACGTTCCGATCGATCCGGCAGATCGGATCGCCGGAACGCGTTGCGCTATGTGGGTAAAACCATGATCCAAAAAAGGTCTAGCATTCAGCAAATGCTTAATGACATCATCCGCCTCTTTTGAACTTGTTGTAAACGACTATTCCGTCTTGCTTAAGCATCGATTGACATCACTACGTGTTTCTTGAATGCTATAACTGGCGGAGTATATTAACCATGGGTAAAGAAAGCAAGCAAATTCGTATAGACCGAGTAGCTAGCCCGGATGACATCCGAGCCATAGAGCCATTATAAATATCCCATCCGTGGTCACCCACCGAGGACTGACGATGTCGTCCGTTGCTTAACATTGGTGATCGGTTACGAACACCTAGTCGAGCTGTGAGCGCTTCGTGTGAGGTAGGTAAAGGCTGAACCATCAATCATGGTATTTTAATATACTCTGCCAGGTATAACGTTTCGAGACAAAAAAAGGTTTGTGTGTGTGTGTGTGTGTGTGAGAGAGAGAGAGAGATAGTGCGTATGAGAGTTTTTGGGAGTGTGTGCCTGTGTGTGAGAGTGTGTGTGTTTGCGAGTGCATGTGTGTGCGAGTGTGTGTGCGAGCGTGTGTGTGTGTGTGTGTGTGTGTGTGTGTGTGTGTGCGTGTGTGAGTGAGTGTGTGGCATCGTAGCTCCCGAACGGATGAACCGATTTTGATTTAGTTTTTTTTTTGTTTGAAAGGTGTCGGGAGGGGGGGGTTATGTATGTTTTCTTGGATCATGATACCAATATAGTTGTTTGTTCTAAGCTGCGAGTTACCTTGAACTGTTTCTCCTGGTGAGTTAGCTTGTGCTTGTTGAGGTTGGAGGGGTTCACGAAGGTGGCGGGGCAGAGCTGGCACTTGTAGGGCTTCTCGCCTGTGTGCGTGCGCATGTGCATCACGAGGTAGTACTTGTGCTTGCACTTGTACGGACACATGTCGCAGAAGAAGTTGAATGTGTTTGTGTGGATCATCCTGGAAGGAAGCGTCTGTTGAATTTGAAAGTCTGTGGAGGAGCTACGATGTCCTTCGTTAGGTTCGGAGGTTTTCGGAGCTTTTCCTTTGAGAAGATTGTGTGACAGTTGTGTGTGAACCAAATATTATCTTTGACCTACTAACTCCCGTATAGTCCGTTTTTGCTTGATGACAGGATTGTATTTGGCCACCATCTCGCCAAGAGGCGTTTTTAGCGCCGGAATATTTTGGAGCTTTTTTTTTCAATTTGTGTGACCTATGTGTGTGTAAATATCTCATTTAACCCCTTAAAAGTTAGATTTGACATAAATTATACTAAAAGATTTTGGACATAACTTATACTATACTCTGGATCTGATTGAACACTTTGGCTACTTTTTCAAATGGCAGAAAAAAATACGATACATAAGACTTAGGCGAGGTACAGCTACTAAGATGATTGAAATGTAAATGTAAACCAAAATTAGCACTACTGACATGTGATTCTTGAGTCGTGCGAATATAGGGAACTCCCTGCCACAGGAGGGGCACTTGTGAGTGGCTGGCTGCTTGTGTATCTGTCGCATGTGAACCTTGATGCTGACCACGAGCTGTCCGCAGATATCGCACGCGCGCCGCATACACTGCCGCTCGCGGCGGTGCCGGGATAACTGCTCCTGTAAGGAAACTGGTAATGTTTGTCTGCTTGTTTCCTATCCAGCTATGTGAGAAATAGTTGTTGCTGTTGGGTTGACTACTTTTCTTGTGTTCCTTAAGAACATATCTACAGAATGCTGCTATAAGTATATCCATGGGTACCCTTTTGAAAACTTATTGAAAAATATAGCTAATTAATTGAAATAGCTCACACCTTAACTTGAAAAGTCATGTCACAGGAGCTGCACTTGAACTCCTTTGCCTTTGGCTTTTGCAGGCTTCTCTCTCTGTTCTGTCTCTCTTTCTCCTTCTCCTCTTCAATCTTCATCTTTTTTAATTTCATATCATGTAGGATCAATTGGAAGTCATGCTTTGAGTATGGATAGGAATGCAGGGATGGATCTCCTGAAACACCAAACCAAAATAAGATACATTTTACAGAAAATCTTTCAGTTTGTAAACTCTGCTTGGTCAGTGCTCAGGTTGGGCTGGTTTATAATATATCTATGCTCTGGTGAACGCATGACAGGTAACATTCTAGGGAGGTGCTGAGTTAATGTAACTAGCCCTCAACCACTGATATGAATGTGATATGTTGCTCAAATATTTTTTGATTGTAATTAAAGTTTGTTTTAGCACAATAAAATTATGCCAGTGGTTAAGGGGTTAATAATAATAAATCATCATCATCACCATAGGCAGATTAAGGTATTTAACGTAGATGAAAGGACAGAAAGACTTACAATAGCAAAGCTATTTACCTAGGGTGAACCTAGGGCAAACATTTATGTGATGAACATTTGTGTTTGTTCTGTCTGGGTGTTAATATCTATTTAAGTATGTATTTAAAAATATCTAAGTATGTATAACAGTCTTTGGCAGCCATAGTACAAGCTTTGCTTAGTTTGGGGTCAGGCGACCGTGTGTGAAAGTGTCCCGATTTTATTTATTTGTTATTTAACTACTATGAAACCACAAAGAGCAAAAAGAAGGTATGTAAGAGAGTTACCTTGTGGGTTCAATATTTTCTTAAACTTTCTTTCTGAAGCTTCACATTCTTTCTTAAAATCCATGGTCATCTTTAACTTTTGAAGGCAATCTGTACAAATATACTTGGGCAGAGAATCATTCATATCTACCTGTAATAGAAAACAAATTACTAAAAAATAACAAGCTATCTCGTCTGTGCCTTTACCATGAGTTTTGATAGACACACAAACATTTTTTGTTTTTGTTTGACTTCATACATTTAACTTAATGCCTTACCAGTTTGACCAGGGGTTTATAGAAATGTGTGGTGCAAAACAGAAACAAAAGAATTTATGTTTGTATCAAAATCATGGTAAGGGTACTGGACACAAAACTGTGAATTTCTTTGAGATCCAAAACACGGTCTAGCATTCCGGGAGCAAACATGTAATAATGTCACTCATCTTTGTTATGTCTCTTTCGAACTATGTATTTGTAAACGACATATTTTGATCTTGCTTAAGTATCAAATGCTATACCTGGCGGAGTATATTATTATACCATGGATTTCTCCAGAAATGTTTAACAAATGAAGTACATAAATCTATGAACAACATTACACCAACATGGGAATGTAAAGATAATTGTTTATTATATTTGTTGATTAATCTGATTGTTACCTTTTCACAACAACAAAGTTGTATCAAACTTAATATTTGTCAAAGAGAGTAAGTAAATCTTCAATCATGAGGTAGAAGATATGATGCTTTTTATCCTGGAAAACTTAAACGAAACTGCAATATTATTTGCAACATTACAGGTCCAGATAATTATTACATTATACAAAATATATGCACTTACAGAAACATTGGTGACTGAACAAATAGCAAGATATATGCTGCAGTCATCTAACTTTTCCGTTAGTGGTGTACATCCATCTCGGCCGCAAACTCTGCATATCATTGCATGAGAGAGTTTTACGGATTTATTCCTGCAAAAGAACCATGTTGCACTCAGATTTTGAAGAAACACAAATGAATATGACCTAAAATGACCTTAGCAAAGTACATTTGTTTTCAGCATTTAGTGAGATTTATTTATTTCATTACCCATCAGTAAAGAGTTTCTGCCAATGATCAGAAGTGGAGTTTTCAGCCTCAACTTTGGAACAGCTTGGGTATCTCACTTGATTCATTCTATTCAACATTGTTCGTGTTAAATAGACCGCCATGGTGATTGAATTCAAAATGTAAGTTTCCCAGTGCAATTATAACATGTTTATCATTTCTAAAATATTAAAGAAGAGTCTTGAACCAAAATAGTTCAACACAGCGAAAGCGAAATTAAAAATAAAGAAATGGAATGACATTTTTGGCATTGACAGTCAATGACAGTAGAATCAAACATTTGGGCGCGTTTGTGTTTTTGAACCCATTGAGGTTTAATATAAAATCTTAAAAACATTTTTACATGCATAGACTTAACTAAATTCTAAAAGCCCGTTGGCAGAGGGAAAAGGTGCCCAGAATGCTAGCTGCATTGCCACGCTGGACGGCAATGCTCAATTTCTGGCCGAAATAAATGCCAGCATTCTGAACATAGGTTTTAGAAAAATAACACGAAATCTATTTATGCTCTGTGTCATTGTCAGAATTATCACTTTTTGTCAATGTCAAAAGAGGTACTTTGTGATTTGCTTGATTACTTTGCTTTGTAAATGTAAACGGAGGATTTTGGTTTGGAATAGTTTAGTTTGGGAATTTTGAAAAACAAAATACATTTTAATTTAATGCAACATTAGTTACAGTAGAGCTTTCTGAGCGAGCTCTACACAATGTAAAAATATATATATGAAAAATTAACACAAAATAAAGTAAAAAACAAGGTGTTTTTGTTTTGATTTAAGCAGCAGCGGAACTGTTTTTTCGGCTATGTCTTCGCTAATATTATTAAAATCAATGTTATTTGCTAAGGCGTTGCAAAAAAAGCCAAAGGTTGTGAAAAAAACGATTAAAATAAAAAAAATGTAAGTATAATTTAGGCTGTTGTCGCGACATGAAATTCGGCCATTTGATACGTGGGTCCCGGAAGGCTCCGGTACAAACAATAGGACACTAGGGCCGTAATGATTACTTCCTGAGGTTTGTGCTTTAAAACACTTACAGAGATGAGTACAGTCTCCTACTATATATTAGTTTGCAGTAAAGTTGTGTTTACTGTTTGCATTACTGTTAGGACCATTGTTTGTATTGTTTTGTTTGTACAAAACAATATACTTATCATTAATGCTTACATTTGTATGAAAACAACACCCACAAAAACTTAATGTATGCACAAATTAATGGTTTTTTTTTTTCAAGAAATGTTATTTTTTGTCCTCATTTCAGACCAATTAAGAAAAATAAAACAAATGTTATGTGTAGAATTTGTGATCAAGAGCAAGGAGACATACCAATATTTGACAACCTTGTCCAACCAAACATACCAGAGGATATACTCCACTTCACTGGTGTAACTGTAAGTTCATTAATACAAGAAGCTTTTAGTGTTTTTTTTATTATTACTAAACCTCTTAATCTATGTCATAAAGAAATTATCCAGAAACCCTCACAGTCACCCATTAGTAAAGTTATGGGTAACATAGCCCTTCCTTTGATTGGGCCATGTTTTTCACAGATGGACAAAGCCGATGGCTTATCAAAACACATGTGCCAAAACTGCTTGCACCTTCTCAACGGATGTAACATGTTCAAGGAAATATGCCAAAAGACTAATAAAAAGCTTATTGAATTGGCTATTAAGAAAGGTAAAGTACCAGCTAAGTAAAGATCACTCCGATATTAAAAATGTGATAAAAATTTGATCTCTACTCTTTGTATGTTGGTAAGTCGATTACCTTGTTTGTTTTTCTAAATGACAAGTTAAGGTGGATCCAGACATCATGTGGAGTACAATGCATGCATTGCAAAGTGTGGACCTTCATATCCGGAAAAGACATGTGCTATGCACGCGAGGGCGAAGCAGTGTATGTCGGCAAATGGTCTATGGTCAAAGCGCCTCAGTGCAAGCAGTGTGTTGCGTGTGGATGTAGCTGCAAGGCACGCGTCGGTGTCACACACTGCACATTGCCTTGCTTCGGCTTAACCCACATACAGACATCATAACACAGACTGATTTTTAACTGCGGGAAAAACTGCAGCTATTTATTAGATAAGGGAACATACCCATACTACGTGACCCGTACAGGGGGGGGAGCGGAGCCTTTAAAATACTACGGTCAGTCACAGGAGCGGGGAGGTGGCTCAGGTTCTTGTCACGTAGTCGATTTTACTGAGAGAAATAAAAATACGGTATAGCGATATGTTTTCACAAATGTTGTTCTTTCCTATAATATATAATTCACTAGTAATTTAAGTACCTATGCATGCGGTCTTATGCAATAAACTCGAGTATGAGCCAAATTATTATTTTTTTCAATGTTTGCCTGTGAAATTATTAAAAATTATAATTATGAATTACTACATGAAAACTAAAGAGGGAGGGGGGGGGGGGGTCTTGGCATATACTACGAGTGGTCACCGAGGGGAGGGAGGGGTCAAAAAAATAGGTCATGTAGTATGGGTATGTTCCCTAATAAAAAATAAGGTTTCCTTAACCACAATTGTCAGTAAATATAATAGCAATTTGACTAACCATTAAAAAAAATCTTTTATTCTTTTTCAGAATCTAATTTGGAATCCAGCACAAACTTAGACTTAAACAATGATGATAACAGTGATCTAGAGAAAAATGGTGGCAGTGGTGATGATTTTTTAGAAGAATACTCACATGTTAGAATGTATTCAGAATATGGCCAGAATCATTTAGATCTAGTTAGTATACTTGCTTTATAGTGTACTATTTATTGTATAGTAATACTTACTATTCTATTTGGCTATTAATTTTATAAGGTACCTAGGTCTTTAGACTCGAAAACTTTTCGACTGTCTAGCAATACCTATAAAATATTTTGAGTATTTGTATGTACTCCTGTTTCTGACGGGCACTTGCACTAAGTATAACAATTACCTAAGTCCTTGTTTACTAGTTTTAAACTACTAGCGCTATATTAGCTTATTGGGCACATAAAGTTAAGATTCTCATAAGGAATGGCCTGGCATAAGGACTAAGCTGGATAGGCCCGGTTGGCTCCTGACAAGCCAGGGGCCCGACACAGGGTGTAGCCCCCAACCTACTACCGTCTGGCTTGCGGCAAGCCCCGCATGCCAAGTCCGAGGGGGCCAGCGCTGGCTGGGGCCCGGCTGGCAAATGCCACCCTGACTGTATGGCCAGTCCGACCCTAGGAATGGCATAAGGTTCATGTAAAAAATATTAAGTAGAAGCTAGCTAGGAGTAGATTAAACTAGTTAAGCAAGGACTTAAGCAATTCTTATATTTAGTGCAAGTGGCCATGAGGCCTACATGTGAAAGTCAAAGGCTACATTTTATTCCTGTATTTTTTCTTTTTCCAAAATATTCACTATTTCAGGCAGCATTAGACAGTCACTTGAAAAAATGTAAAAGTAAAAAAATTCTGCCCAAACAAGAAAAAGCTAGTGAAGAATCGAGCAAAAGGAGGTTTCTATGTGATGTCTGTGGAAAAACTGCACACTCCAATGCAAACTTATTGGCACACTTGTAAGTTTACCACTGTTATAGCATAGTACACAATTATAATAATATACTCCACCAGGTAAGGTATTCCGGTCACGTGGGCGACACATAGTGACGTCAATCGATGCTTAAGCAAGACCGAAATAGGTCATTTACAAATACTGTGAAAGAGACCGATGATGAGTGACATCGTACGTATTTGCTCCCAGAATGCTAGACCTTGTTTTTTTGGAACATCCCTACGAGGATCTTTTGGCACATGGCCAAAATAGAAACTAACTTTTACATTTTAAGTATTAACATCAATGTAATTCTATAATATTGACATACAACTAATACCTATCCAAAATACATACACATAAAACCTATAATATAATATTTCTGATAGGTAGGTAGTTCATTTCCCCATTAATTGTATTAATCACGGAGATTACGCTACCACACCGGCGCTCATTTACTCAAGTGCTAAAAGATCCTTGTAGCGCTGTACATACAATTTTAAATTAGTTATAATTTTAAAATCTATAAGTCTTAGAAAATCTTAACAAATTTAAATGTATGTAAAAGATTTAAGGACGAAGATAACATAACTAATACATCGCTCGCGTATTCGCTAAAAAAATCTTCAAAATACAAGGCGCTGCGCTGCGTCGTCGTCTGGTTCGGAATTAGGTAACACACCACGCTTACAAATGAAGGCCTTAAAATTAAATAATTATTTTCCCGACCTAACCAGTTGAGGCTCTTTTGAGCGTATTACTTTCCGCAGCCATAGTACAAGCTTTGCTTAGTTTTGGGTCAGGCAACCGTGTGTGCAAGTGTAAAAAATAAAAATAAAATAATAACGCAGTCTAAGTATGATCTGGGGGGCTATTCCTGCGCGTGAGATGAGATGAGATTTTATCTTGGTCACTCTCACACCTATGACGTTTCAAATGAGAGCAACAAGGACGAAAAAAAGTGAGATGAAAATCTTAAATCTCCGAATAGGGCCACTGTTTTGATTTGATTGATTTGAGCAATTTTTTCTACAGGCTCATTCACGAACCCAAATTCCCGTTCAAATGCGAGCAGTGTCCGTACATGGGACGTACAATGGACCTACTCAAGGTACACAAAAGAACGCATCTCTCTGAGAAGCCCTTCAAGTGTCCGCAGTGTCCTAAGGCGACGACGACGGCAAGCAACCTTGCGAAACACGTACGACATGTGCATAATTCGAGTAAACCTCATAAGGTAATTTAAAGGTACATTTGGTAAAGGATAACGCGGATTACCATCATTCACTATTAAATGAGCGTCCGTTTATACTAACTATTGACTATTGCCACGAACACCCGCGAATGTTTATTCTATCTTGTCTATTGTGTATATTGATAGTGAAAAACTTTTTGACCAATAGAAACGGCGTATCGATGTTACGGGCAACTTGATTAACAAGGCAGTAAATATGGACCGGTCATTTTGATAAATAACCAAGAGTGTCTCTCCTGCCCGACTCCTCTATCGAAGCAAATCCGACTTGGATTAGTTAGGTTGGAAGGTTAAGGCGGGAGCGATGCGCAGCGGAGCTCCCCGTTAGCCTTCGTGGTTATTTTTTCTATAAAAACCCGAAACCTGCCTTACTTAAATGACTAGGGTCGCACCCTTGGATCGACAACGTTGGCTACTTGCCTAGTACGTTCGTACAAAATCGGTAATTTACATACAAACTTGTCGACTTGGTCAATTTGAAACGTCAGTTTAAAAGTCTGTGCTCGCATCCCAAGTCATTTTGCCTAAATAGGCCGGTCATTATTCATAGTGATCAGACTTCTCAAATTGCCCGTAACATCGTCACTTTCACGGCAATAACTAGTACGGGTTTTAGATGTAGCAGACAGGATTTGAACTTTTGTTAAAGTTAAAAGTGCCTTCAGTAGATAACAATAAAAAAAAATGTATTAGCATTTTCATGCAGTAGGTAAAAATTGTGAAACTGTTGTAAATATTTATTGTTATTGTTTCTTTTCAGTGCACCTACTGTGACAAAGCTTTCTCATTTCAACACGACCTAAAGAGACATATCAAAGACATTCACCTAAGGCAGGGAACAGTAGAATGTTATATTTGCTTCAAGAAATTTAACACAAGGTGTGTATCAGCTTCGATTTTCGAAGATATTAGGTTAGAAATAAACAGGGCCTATGACGCCTTACCACGATTCCAAAATCGTAGTAAAGGTAAGACCGTTCATTTTCGTCTTTCATTCGGCATCCTTCACTCGAGATAAAACTTTTGACTACAAAATGAAACAAAAATACGGAATGAATACATGAAACGGCCTATAGGTACGCTTCCCTTAAATCGAAGACAATATCGGAGAAGAGGTGGGAGGCGCCTTAGTTCGCTCCGTAAATCGCCTCATGCTTAGGCAAATCGGTGTCATTATTACTACCCCTAAGTATCATTTGGTTTACTTACATAATATAACATATCGTCACGCCTTTCCCCCGAAAGGACTGGCAGAGGTGTCATAAAACACGCACACGCCTGACGGTATTCAGTCCCAAATGTGACGGGGGGGGGGCGAGTCTCGCCATATACCGGGCTCCAGTCATGTAGCAGATGACATACAATACGCACATAATGTTCACACAATGAACAAATTGGTGCGTGCCGTTGGCTGGGTTTGAACCAGCTCCCTCTGGCTTGAGAGGCGGGCCTTCTCCAACTAGGCTATCATCTTATCATGTAGGCTTGTCATCGTTTTATTTAATAACATTGTGAATTACCTGTTCACAGAAAAATTTTGAGGGGACATCAATGGAAAGTGCATAAGATCAAAGGCGAGAGACAAGGCCGGTTACCAGCATACTTGAAATGGCAAATGGATGAGCAAAACGAAAATCACAATAATATAGGTGAAAGTGACAACGAGCCTGTATTTTTGACGTAAATATGAATAAGACCAAATTTTGTATGAGGAAAAAGCTAGCTGAACCTATCAGTAAGGACGAGATTGCTGTGATAAATTTTTCGCAACCAAACATGTACGTATAATCAAGACTTGCCGCAAACAATACATTACAACAAACATTGCAATTGTTAGAAATCAGTCTCTTCCTTAATTTGATCTCATAGCCATCAGTAGAGGACTGAAACTGAACAGACCTATTCAAACTATTTTTTAAGCTAACACAATACCAACATCCAAAACAACATGTATATACAATTTTAAATTTACATGGTAGCTAGAGACTTTATCTAAGTTTTCTAACGTATTCCGCGCCCATAAGTTTATAGTTAAGTATGTAAAGAGAAATTATAATTCACATTTCAGTAGATTTTTAGATGAGTCGATAAGTTTCATTTTTAACTTATACAAGGTGCTGGTTTTGGGTGTAGTAAAACTTAAGCGTGTTGTTCTACCCGTCAAAGTGAACAACTTTTAGAACATAGGTTTTTAAAATTCGAAAGAAAAATAATAGAGTCTCCTTACAAAATAACTAGTCACGTGATCAATTTTGTATGAAACTTGTTTTTTTTTCTTGGATTTTGAAAACTTGTGTTCTTTGTTTACTTTGGCAAGTAGAACTACACCCGTATTACTACCAAAACCAGCATCTTGTAATAATTTAGGTGAATGAACTGAGACTGTAATCTGTACGTAAAAAACCTAGTTTAGCCTATTTTAGTTAACATAAGCAATAATATATTATTTATTACACATACCTAACCAAGATAAAAAAAGAAATTAATAAGCTCATTTTATACAAAGTAAACTTGATATCAATGCCAACTGTAATGTTTTCTTTACAATCTCCATTTTATTCGTTTATTATTCCTTTAATTAGATAGAATGGTTATTAATTTTATTGGAAGTTATTTTGATTGCTTATTCTATCATTGTATGGTCATAAAATACGCCCACTACATATTTAATTCGTTTTAAAAAATCTTTAGTCTACAATGTTCAAGCCTAAGAACTGGTGTACTTAGTACCATTATGTGGATTAAAATAATAATTCTGTTTTCTATGCAAAAGTGCTTTGCATTCGATCTTCCTCAAAAATGTCTGTCTGATTTGAAAATCAACGACGACCACTACAACGTGTCTGAAATATACCACGTCGGTGAGGGAAGTGTGTATCCCACGGACGCTCATTACGATGTCTATGGGAATCTGTTTTTTGTGGAAACGAGACAGAGCGATGAAGGGTTCACTTTTAACATCAATGTGGTGAAATTCAAAACGACTGTGCCACAAAAGATTTCGGGTAAAGACCTTTGTTTACTTTTTGTATTTGTATTGTATCCCCGTTACATAGATTCGAAAAAGTGTTTTGTCTTTTTCTTTCTTTAATATTTTTAAACTTGACCAAAAAAGACAAAAGACTGAAACTACCTATTCCAAGCAACGTTTATTGTTAATGGGTATATTTTTATTATTATTTGCACTTGTAAAGCTCTAAATTATTTCTCCCAGGTTTACCTGAAGGAATTAGCTATTCAATCGCTATCGACAAGAAGCTAACAAAAGTTTACTTTGGAACTGGTAGGGGTATGTACATGTACAACTATGATACCCACACTGCTTCATCTACATATATCCAATACTTCTTTGAAACTGGACATGGTTTTTGTTGATAAAAATAGCAATAAGTACATCATCGAGAAAGTTGATGGCATAGAAGAGTTCTATCTGCTGGATGGAGACAAGAAAATAAGATGCTACTCCCTCGAAGCTTTAAACGAAATGGCTATTGATGATGAAAATAACTTCTATTTCATACGAGAAGACAAGCTGTTCGTACTGAAGGCCACGCACACTACACCACTGTGCATTAGCGACGTCAGCTATCAGGGCATGGCTCAAATTGCATTCCATAAAAATAATATATTCATTGCCAGTCGCAAGTTGGCGTATTTTCATGAAAACGATACTGGAAATATCAGAGTGGTAGACAATGTCCCTGGAAACGTGACAGCTGTGGCATTTGATAACACTGGGCATTTTATTCTCGGCATTCAAGGAAAAATATTGAAGTACCAGAAAAATGACTGCTATTTGAGAAAGAGCAGAGTAATTGATTCTTACAACTAAAGAGGCAAACATTAACAATAAACGGGTAAGTACGTATTAAAATGAACAACAATGTCAATATGGCCAAAATCGAAACGACCAATTTCAAAATGATGAAAATCAGATAAAGTATAATGGTTGATACGCCAATACTTCAAAATGACTAATAATCAAAACGACCAAGGGTCAAAATGTCTTAGTTTAAAATGTAGAAGCTCATAATATCTAAAATTTAATCGACCAAAATCCAAAATGTTCAAACTACATCTGCGCCCGGTCTGCGCGGATGGAATTATTTATTTAAGCGTTTGATGATATATTTGTAATATCTAATTGTGGAAAACTTGATTACAAGCGAACATGAATGAAGGATGAAAAACAAGGAAATGAGTGATTACAAGCGTAACGCACGGGCGTCCGCTTGGAATAACTCCTTGAAAAAGGTTACCAGAAGTGATCCAAATTATAGTCGGAGCCCACTACTTCTTATTATATCCAGTGATCTTCAAGGAGTAATTACAAGTGTGATGTGCAAAAGGTCACTAGACATAATAAAACCGAAGAAGATGCCTACACCTCCCAACTATCTACATACATTTTTAATACATGTTTGAACTTGGGCATAGGTATGGACCATTGGCAATTTGTACATTTGGTGTATTAAACGTTAGACATATTGAATTTGGCTAAATTGAAGTTGTTCAGAATGACTTCGTACATTTTGAACTTGGTCATTTCGATTGTTGGTCATATTGACTTTGTTCATTTTAAAATGTACCCCAACAAACATACATTTGAAACATTGGCTTTAATTACCTTAGTAGGTAATTAAAATAAATTACTTATACTACTTACTTAAATTAATTCAAACCAAAGTCGAGTTTAAATTTTTTATTGGATCGTTAAAATAATCAGTCTAATTCTAACTAAAATAGACTTTTTACCAACATCATAAAAGCAGCTACAGCAGGTAATATACATACCTACCCAGGCAATCGGTAAGATGACAAAAAATCGTACACCTTTTTTTGGTGATTGAGGACTAAATATTGCTAGATTCATAGCAAGTATGGCTAATAAATAACTATCTTAGATACAAAATATAATTTTTATGATCTTAATTCTTATCAGCATAATCATAAATAAACAAAAAAAATATTAAAATTGTATTTTTTTACGCTGCTGATTTTACTTTGCTGTTTTTTAGTTTTAGGGTTCTGTAGTATATAAATGTAAAGTAAAAAAATCTAGGTGTTCCATGTTCAAGCCAAGCCTACGCATTTAAAAGTGTGGTGTAATGGAGTCATGGTAGGCCTATTATGAAGTGACTCAAGCATACAGGTTTATCAAATAAAACTTAAGGCTCCGTTCGGGCAGCCGCGGGGCGTAGCAGCGTGAAAAACCAAACAAAATAGAATGCGCGTCAACAACACACACACACGTCTAATTTGCACGCGTGACGCGACGCTGCACGCACGCGCCGCTCAACGCCCCGCGTCACTATGAACGAGGCCTAAAGTTCGGCTCAACCAGAACGGAAAATTTTTATCTAGTCGCGATTCACACCGAGTTCAAAAACGCGCTTAGACACGCCGCGGCGTCGGGCGTATGCTCGTGACGGCGGCGCGAGGATGCCCGTGTCTATCACAGCATGCGCGATTAATACCACCTGGGTTGCCGTTGCCAGCAGTCCGCAAAGTTCAAATTCGGTTGCAATGAAGGTGCGGATGCGAGCGCGTGAAAACCTGCTCGCGTAGACTCTGGTATCTTCCGACTCCTCCCAACGGATACCAACTCATACCGCAGAATCCTCGAGCAGGCGGGCGTAGCCAAGGTGACTTCTCTCTTGATATTATGCGATTTTGTATTCTAAGGTGATATGATTCATTTGTCAATGACGTTAAAACGCTCTTGAAGATTTTCCCGTTCTGTCTACCCTTACCCTATAACATTATTACTTTAGCAGTCAAGTTATTGAGTGCTTATATTTTTAACAAAAAAAAATTAGTGCAAACTCCTCCCTATAGGTATTTTAAAAGATCTGCTACCTACCAATTTAAAACCAGTTTTTATTTTGCAAAAATCCTGTATTCACTATCACTAATACAGTAACAAGCTACATAGACACAAGTTTTTGTTACCATATGTTATAAATTCTCTAGTTAGAGAATGTATCTACTGACTTGTTAATTAACTTTCTACACTATATACTTACACTAGGTACCTAATAATTAGTCAGATCGCACCAAGATAGTGCTAAGTGATAAAAATATAAATGTTAGCTTCAATTAGATATACAAATATGTTGTGTCTCATTAAAAATATATAGTGGCACCACATCAACACTTATAGCTTGTTTATACTGTTCACCAACATTCTGTTAAAAATAATCAAGTAATTTTTTTTATTTCCTTAATATAACCTACAATCAGTCATCGAGACTATAATCAGGTGAGTTTCAAGATGTTAGTGTTTGGCGAGGAAGAGCCACTGCTCCGGTCTAATCAATGAAATATGTATATAACTTAATCTAAATGTTTTATCCGCAACAATGTTGGCGACATTTGCTAAAGTGTTTTTAGTACATTTAAAAGCATTATAACATGGACACAATCACAGAGTGACTGACAGTAAAACAAGGCTGACACTTGATCTAAGCCTTGTCTTCAAAGTGCCATTTTACCCACCATTGACACTATATAGGTAAATCTGATTGAAGAAGTTACATTTGAGTTTCATTACTAGATGCTGCTTGCCATCTTGGTATCAATCTGTATTTAGACTATCTTCTAATACTGATTCACTATATAAAAATAACATTTGAAAAGACAAATTAGGCAAAATTTGAAGATTTTGTAGAATGTAGATCTTATGATAATTCTATGCAAGTAATGCATAAACCACTTAAAATTACACACATTAAACACAAATACTGAGTCATCAACATTCTTATTTTCAGCCTGGTATCACCCACTGTGTAAGCATAGCCTCAAATCAAATCATTCTTTCAAATCATGAGTACTAATATTAAAATCGCATGCCAATGTGACACCCTCTCCATAACACTAATGTGGTAGAATATTCTGTGATATCATGGGGAAAGTGATGGGCTGTGCTTGTGAGTTAGGCAAAGCCATTGGTTGACTAGTACTTGAAATAGTAATTTGTTGAGTTGATGTTTGATGAACCAGTTGCTGAGCAGATGGCACAAGCTGTTGCTGTGCTGATTGTTGAGCAGCAAGTTGCTGAGCTGACTGTTGGGCTACCATCTGTTGAGCTGATTGTTGTGCAGCCAAGTGCTGAGCTGATTGCTGAGCAGCCAAATGCTGAGCTGATTGTTGTGCAGCCAAGTGTTGTGCTGACTGTTGGGCTGCTAAGTGTTGGGCATGTTGAGCAGATTGCTGGGCAGCCAAGTGTTGTGCTGACTGCTGTGCCATATGCTGTGCTGATTGCTGGGCTGCTAAATGTTGTGCTGACTGTTGGGCAGCCAAATGTTGTGCCGATTGTTGGGCAACCAAATGTTGTGCAGACTGTTGTGCAGCCAAGTGTTGAGCAGACTGTTGAACAGCTAAATGTTGCACTGATTGTTGTGTTGCAAATTGTTGAGCTTGATGCTGTGGAGCTAGTTGTGTTTGCACTAATTGCTGGACTGTAGTTTGAGAGGCATTGCTCATTAATTGCTGAGTTGGAGGTGCCAGTGTGAGTTGAGCAGGCACTGCTACCACAGTTTGTCCACCACCCATCAATGTACCTGAATCACTGACTTGCATAAGTTGCTGAGCACCTGCACTTGTAACTATTAAAGTGCCAGAATTACCCATTAATTGTTGTGTTGTACTAACAGTGAGCAGCTGAGGGGCTGGAGTCAAAAGCTGGGCACGAGAGGCAGCTGGTGCTAATGCCAAGTTAGGTGTTCCTGTTGCTGGGACCAGTGCCGGCAGAGCTCCTGCAAGGCTGACAACAGGTGTCACACTGACTGTTGCTAAAGACACAGGAGCCGACGTACCATGTCTAGATGTTATTACACAGGGCTGATCTGTTCTGATTGAGGCTGTCTGTGATAGAAGAAATTCATTCATAGTTGTGAGCTGAGCATTTTTCTCTGTCAAATCTGCAACTTTTTTTAAAAGCACACTTATATTATCATGAAGTAACTGCACCTTATGTTCCAATGTCTCACACCCAGGACATGTGTTAGTGGCAGCCAAAAGGTGTTTGTCAAATGCATTTTCGTCATATGTGTATCTTCTGAGCTTTGCTTCCGGAGGAGCATCATCGTCTCTAGTAAAAGGAGGTGGGTGGTTATAATTTGGAGGTGGTACACCTTGTGGATACGGTAAATATTCCTTTCGAATTAAGTCAGGAAGTTCCTGGCTGCCGCATGCTCCGGCCAAGTTTGACTGGCGACTGTCACGAGGAAACTTCCCTGTGTTGTAAAAGTTTTCTTCATCTTCTACAGTACTGTGAATAAACTTACAGGTGCTTCTGAAACAACCCTTGTTCTGAAAGTCGTGACAAAAACGAAACATATCTTTCAGACAAGATTTCGGTGGTTTGTCGTGAATAAACCTGCAATTGTCTCTCGAGCAGTAGCCGCGTACGAAATCTTTGCAGAAATTGTTGGGCGAGAAAATTGAGAGATCGCTATCATCAGGCATTTTTAAATCACTATCAAACATAAACTGGACCGAACTTATTAATATCATTAGAGTATGGGGGCTATAGTTATTTCTTCTTGTAGGTTATTTTGGTACATGATGATTACTGTTGTTTATTTTTATCTCTGATATTTAGAGACCCATTATGCACTGCACAAACAAATTTTAATCACCATCCTAAGTTTTATTATTCTATAGAAAATACGAGCTGTACGAATCTAGTTTACATTTACAAAAATAATCGGCCATCGCTATTCCCAGAACTTAACAGACTACAAAAAAAACACAGATACAAAAACTGTTCGTTCGCCACAGGTTAAATGGTAACGGTAATTGAACGGTTTTGCCATTCTAATAACGATAATTTTGACGATGCCGAAGTTATTTTTGACTTCAGCTATGTCCATGAATAGGATTCTTTATGGATTCTTTACTGCGTCAGTGCCTCAGTTGGTAGTGAACCTGCCTTCTGAGCGTGGGGGCGTGGGTTCCATTCCCACCTAGGGCAAACATTCATGTGATGAACATTAGTGTTTGTTCTATGTCTGGGTGTTAATACCTATTTAAGTGTGTATTTAAAAAATCTGAGTTTGTAAATAAGTCTCTGGTAGCCATAGTACAAGCTTTGTTTAGTTTAGTGTCAGGCGACCGTGTTTGGAAGTGTCTCGAATTTATTTATTACTAGCTGCACTACACGGTGTTTGCACACCCGCGGTTAAAAATAATCTTAGGTGCTATTCTAGACTATAATCTATCTCTGTGCCAAATTTCATCCTGGAGGGCTATTCCTACGCGTGAGATGAGATGAGATTCTATCTTGGTCACTCTCACACCTATGACGATTCAAACAAGAGCAACAAGGATTAAAAAAGATGAGATGAAAATCTCAAATCTCCGAATAGGGCCACAGATCTATTCAGCCATTCTGGTGTGAAAGACTAACAAACGTCCATCCACCCATCCATCCATCCATTCTTACAAACTTTCGCGTTTATAATATTAATTTGAAAGGGTATGTTATCCTACATTAGTAGGATTTATGTAATCCTACATTAGTAGGATTTATGTAATCCTACATTAGTAGGATTTGTTTATTTACAATTTCTAAAATTGAATTTAGGCCAATGTCAGAAGAAACCAATAGTCAAAGTTTTGAAGCTATCCAACCCATCAGATAGAGAGTTTAGTGAAGGAGCTATCTCCGTATTTATAAACAAAACGGGCAGCAAATTATTAAAATTATTTTATATCTTTAATTGGCCAGCCCTGTAGATTCGTTTTGGGTTTTACGAGTCAAAATTATATTGTTTGGAACCGCCAAGAATCCAAATCCAATCCCATGTTATGTATACGTTGTATTGACAATTGACAGACAGCGTTTCTGATAATAACAAATTACTGGGTGTGCCTTTAGAAATAATTAATAGGATAAATGTTTGGCTAATAATAAACCGGTTATTAAAAACTCATTATAGTTTTTTTTATACCTTTATACTAGACAGAGATATTCAACTTCAAAAATTGAATAAAATTAAAGGCACACCCACAGATGTAAATGGATGTAAAAGATCGATTATGACAATTCGATAGTGATACAAGAAATCATTAACGCATGCGTGATTAAATTTGTGTAGTGAAAAGTACTCATTATTTTATCGATTGACCAAGAGAACTTCTAGTCTTCCTAGAACAAATTGAATAAAATAATAGCTTACTTCTTTCCTGGCATTGTCATCTAGTGCAATAAGTATATTCCTATACTGGAAGCTTCCGAGCCGCTCCAGCAGGGAAATGCAGCACTTCTTCACTTCGACGTCGCGGGTCCTTTGACGCAGGATGTCTGTGGCGGGCTCAGGGCGTTACCGTGCTTCGGATGGCAAGTTTGATTTTAGGTTCCGGGTGGTTTAGGGCTAATTTGAAAGGGTATGTTGAACCGAAAGGGGCTTGTGTAGGGATTATTTGAAAGGGTATGTTAAACCGAAAGGGGCTTGTGTAGGGCTAATTTGAAAGGGTATGTTAAACAGAAAGGGGCTTGTGTAGCGATAATTTGAAAGGGTATGTAAAACCGAAAGGGGCTTGTGTAGGGATAATTTGAAAGGGTATGTTAAACCGAAAGGGGCGTGTGTAGGGATAATTTGAAAGGGTATGTTAAACCGAAAGGGGCTTGTGTAGGGCTAATTGGAAAGGGTATGTTAAACCGAAAGGGGCGTGTGTAGGGCTAATTTGAAAAGGTATGTTAAACCGAAAGGGGCTTGTGTAGGGCTAATTTGAAAGGGTATGTTGAACCGAAAGGGGCTTGTATAGGGATAATTTGAAAAGGTATGTTAATCCGAAACGGCTTGTGTAGGGCTAATTTGAAAGGGTATGTTGAACCGAAAGGGGCTTGTGTAGGGATTATTTGAAAGGGTATGTTAAACCGAAAGGGGCTTGTGTAGGGCTAATTTTAAAGGGTATGTTAAACCGAAAGGGGCGTGTGTAGGGCTAATTTGAAAAGGTATGTTAAACCGAAAGGGGCTTGTGTAGGGCTAATTGGAAAGGGTATGTTAAGCCGAAAGAGGCTTGTGTAGGGATAATTTGAAAGGGTATGTTAAGCCGAAAGGGGCTTGTGTAGGGCTAATTGGAAAGGGTATGTTAAGCCGAAAGGGGCTTGTGTAGGGCTAATTTGAAAGGGTATGTTAAACCGAAAGGGGCGTGTGTAGGGATAATTTGAAAGGGTATGTTGAACCGAAAGGGGCTTGTATATGTATGTATTGCACTCCTATCGAACTTTGCAAAAAAACTATCGATAATAATGACGTCATCATTTTATCCATCTCCAGTGAAAATCGAGCGTAAACTAACATTTTTATGCTGAATTTCATCATCAATTCTACTTTTATCTAGGAAATATAGTTAATACGAAGAAACGACAACAACATACCGCTCGTAAATCGGTTTTTGGAATAAATTTATGTTATGTTTTAGACAAAATTCAGACAAAAACATCACAATGGAAATATCATATTTACCCATGAAACGACCAATTTTGTTGGTTACATCTTTGATTCACATCACAATCGCTAAACTCGCAAGATGACATAACTGCATTTAATTACAATTGCTCTCTTTTGAGTCTATTTATAATTGTAAAAATATAAATCATAGGAATTTCCGCGTGTTCCAAGGTGCTCGCTGTCATTAATGACAAAAGAAAAATTGACTAACATTTTACTTGTAGGCGACCTTTTTCTCTCTTGTGGAGTTTACATTTCGATGGAGACTTCTCTGTCCCACGCAAAGAGTATGTAATATAGATAGTCCCACGTTTCGTTGGTCTTTTGCGAAGCAAAAAAAAATCTTAGGTCTGTGGGCACACCCACAATTTCTCATTATGAGTAAGAAAGCAATAACGCACTCATATGGCTTTTCCGTAGTATTGCCGATATTTAGGGTAGGTAGTAAACAGCAAGAGACATGAAACATATTACTAAGTAATAAGAACATTTTTATTTAAATAGTCCGTAGTATAATCATTTAAAATAAAAAAAACGACCTTTCCGTCATCCGAATTCTGTAATAATATTAAGTTATTATTTCAATCCTAGCATCTAGCATTCGATTTTACTTACACAACGAAAATAAAGGATACTATACTACCGTAACTAGGAACGTAGTCGTGTCATACACAGAGTCGTGCACAATTACAACACAGAGAAATACTTTGGCAAGACCACGAGCTTATGCACACGTAGCATGGCATAATAAGTGTTGTTGCTATGAAAACAAGAATGCATGCACAGCACGTCATAAGTTGGTACGTTCTGGGGGGCTATTCCTGCGAGTGAGATGAGATGAGATTTTATCTTGGTCACTCTCACACGTATGACGTTTCAAACCTGAGCAACAAGGACGAAAAAAGGTGAGATGAAAATCTCAAATCTCCGAATAGGGCCACTGGAGGGCTATTCCTGCGCGTGAGATGAGATGAGATTTTCATCTTGGTCACTCTCACACCTATGAAGTTTCACACGAGAGCAACAAGGACGAAAAAAGATGAGATGAAAATCTCAAATCTCCGAATAGAGCCACTGGGAATAGCCAAAACAAACCCCATTGCGTGAGACTCAATAGCATACATACATAAAAACCACAACACATTCAAACATTTACACTCCCACATAGACATTTTTCACAAGCCCAGGGGGGCTATTCCTGCGCGTGAGATGAGATAAGATTTTATCTTGGTCACACTCACACCTATGACGTTTCTAACGAGAGCAACAAGGATGAATAAAAGTGAGATGAAAATCTCACATCTCCGAATAGGGTCCCTGTGATCCACAAGTTGCCAGTAAAATTCAATGTCAAAAAGTTGTTTTTAGTAATTTTTTAAATCCTCATTTAGCTAAGAAAAAATCAAATTTTATTAGTGGAAGCAATTATTAATAGAACCATTCTAGGTATTATTTCAGTGTACGAAAACATAAGCTAATGGCTTCTAGACTTTCCCTACAATAATAGAGAAAAAAAACTTGTGAAAGGACAATTAATGCCGATTATTCACGTCGTTATAATTTTTTTTTACTAATTGTGTCCACAGATGTCAAATTTTCCTTACTGCTGCTGTGTTCCAGCATGACTTGATTTAAAAAAAAACGACATTATCCTTTGTCAACCTTGTTCTTGCTGTCATTGTCATCAGTCAGTATGTAAAATTTTAAGTTTTTTTTCAATATTTTCCAAATGCCAATGGCGGTGGCTTCATGAGCTTTGCAAACAAAAATATTTTATTGGTGTTTTTTAAATGAAATGTCACACGTTTTATAGATTTTCCTGCCTCATATTTCTAATACAAACAATGAAACAACCTACCTAAATGTCTTTTTTGTGGCATTGAGGTAAGTTCAAGTTTGTAAAGAATTCATAGCGAGCTTTCATTGGAGCTTTTTTTCACAAAAGTAATTAGGATTTCATGCTAAGCACTATAGTGGAATTTAAAGTTTTAGGTGAAACAGATATGTTTAAGCAGCAATTATCACCTCGCAGCGTGCACCCGTATCAGACTACGGTAGTGCCAAGAAGCGAGCAGCAAGTCGCGTCTGCCACACAACAAAGGGCAAAGTACCCGTGGGCGGAGGACATTAATCCACCTGTCTACCAAGTCGCAGGAACGGAGAGCTCCACTTCTGACAATGCTTACCATGTGAGTCATCTATTTCAGCAGCATAAAATTAGTTCGTTCCCAGTAGACCATAATATTATGTAGTCCATTTTTAATAATAGTGTCCTAAATTATGTGGTATTATGTTTTTTATTTCAGATGCCACACTACAATGCCACAAGAGAATTTGGCCCTCCATCCCCTGTGTACCACACACCTTACAGTACCGGAACTTGGAGAAACTACAAAAATGTAGACAAATACACAAGAGGACCTGCACCTGAAGCCTACTCATTTCAGCAATGCACATCTGCATTCTCTCTGCCTTTGTATGATGTAGATGCTCGTACGCAGACCTTGAATCGGTCACCAGTACCGGCAGTATCGTCTGTGAGTCCTGAGGTGCCCATAATAGGAGCTTGTGGGGGACATTGCCCTGGTTTTGAATATGTGTGCTACTATATATTACAGGTTTGTTGTCCTATAATATTTATGTAGGTAGTTTAAAAAAACTGAAAACAAGTGGTCCATCTTCTGGGTCCGTCAATAGATCAGCTCCAAATACTAAATTATGACAAATACATAGAGTACCTGTAGAGGAAGACAGCCATCTGGACATACGAAAGCATTTTTGCTAAAGAGTGAAGCATATACTTCACTCACGGACACTGCTTGGTCGAAAAGTGTGTTAAAAAGAACATTTCATTTTTAATCATGTTGAATGCCCAAGCAATTTATGACAAAGTTTAATTTCTATAATTCAAAAATATCAATAAAACTTATAATAATATGTATGTAACTTAGCTGTTAATTTTATTTAATTGCAGGTGATATTTGTGGTAGGCATATTGACTGGTATATCATTATGCATAGCTGGAATTGTATTAAGACGCACAAATCGGAATGGAGACCTTGGTGTCTTAGTTTATATTGGTAAGAAAATAAATTATATTTCCTCATCATTATAAAAAAGTACTGTCAGAAGGTAGTATTTACAAATATGTATACATTTACATATCGTCACGCCTTTCCCCGAGGGGGCTAGCAACACCTACACTTCGCCGGACGATATTCAGTCCCAAATGTGACAGTGGGTGAACCTGTCGCCATAAACCGGGCTCCAGTCATGTAGCAGATGACATACAATACGCACATATGTTCACACAATTAACAAATCAGTTTGTGCCGTCGGCTGGATTTGAACCCGCTCCCTCTCTGGCTTGAGATGCGGGCCTTCTTCAATATTTACAGAAAAATATATTAATCATTATTTTATGTTTTTCTATGGTTATGAGTTACGTAACCAAAATAGTATCTATCCATGGCTGGCAGAGACAACATGAAATACAATCCTCCTCCTTTCATCATCCTTTCACCAACCATCTTTAATCTTGTCTAGGCTTACCACAATATTTATACAGCACATGAAATGGTGATGATGACACCTTGACTAGCACACAGTCCTCGTTTAGTTGCAGAATGTCCCTTTTTTTTTTTTTTTATTTATTTAATGATACATATAACAATTGAATTATAATTAAATAGTTGTCTTAAAACCTATATTAGGTTTAACTAGACAACTAGTTCTCTAATAAACTACTTACACATAAAAGAATCCTACAAAATACAACAATAACAAATACCTACATTACACAAAAAAAACGATGCGCCTATCGCACAAAACTGCTGTCGCTAGAACACAAAAACCAGTTCTATGTAGTAACCTACTCGTCCAGCAGTTGCAGCGATGGCGCACCGTGCCAACAAACATAGGGTGCTCCAGTAATACAGTTATTACCCAAATCAATAACACCCAACATGTTATAGATTTAGGTAATACTGCTTCCTTCCTATTTGAAAAATGTCTTGATGTTGCAAAACATTGACTCGCAGAATGTCTATTGTTTACGGTAACTTACATAATGATACTCTCGTATAATATTTATCACACCCATGTGTTTTCGCCCATGCATGGTGATGATGATGTTGAAAATTAAATATGAGTCATTGTATGCAATCCTAACTAATGTATGTAAAATTCACAGTACAGAGTGGCTACATACAAGATAACCCTGTACCATAACTGGAACCACTTCGGAAGTTGAATTACAATGACTGTTGTACATTCTGTGAATTAGACGTTAGGAATTGGATGTTTTGCGACCGCTAGTCATTTTGTGAATCAAACATTCTGTGGATAACCGCCATTCCGTCAATAGTCCCATACTCTTTCATAAGTATCCTCTCCATCCTAAGGTTGCCTGGAAGAGATCGCTCTTAGTGATAAGGCCGCCTGTTGTTACAATACAGTTTAAGATTTTTCTGTTTTTTTGTTCTTGTTATTTCTGGTGTGAACAATAAAGTGTTTATCTATTCATCTATCTATCTAGTTCGGTCCAAATAGATTGAAAGAAAACTGACTATTCATATAACAACTATTCAAGTCATAATAACTAATTAGTAGTTTACCATACGAATACTCGACAGGGTGCCTGTCGTCATGCGTGTGCGGGGTGCTCCTGGGCGTGCAGTGCTGCGTGCGCCGCGAGATCAGACAACGCAAGCTCAGAGCCAACACGCACATACCCATGCAAGCCATACAGGTAACACTCCCTCTTTATTTTTTTGACTAGCTGCGCCCTGCGGTTTCACCCGCGGTTAAAAAGTATCCTATGTGCTATTCTAGACTATAATCCATCTCTGTGTCAAATTTCATCCAGATCTGTTTAGCCGTTGTGGTGTGAAAGAGTAACAAACATCCATCCATCCATTCTTACAAACTTTCACGTTTATAATATCAAGTAGGATTATCTTATTTCTACATTTTCTTTTTTTAACCCCCGACCCAAAAACGGAAGTTTGACGTGTTTGTGTGCAATGTGCATTTGTGTGTGTGTCTGTCTGTCTGTGGCACGGTCGCTCCCGAAGAGATGAACCGAATTTGATTTTGTTTTTTTTTTTAAAGCAAATATTCAGTAGTGTTAGCTATGTTTGTTAAAAATCGGTGTTGGGGATTTTTTAAATTTTAAATTTATACCTACTTGTTTATCTAACTGATTGCAGTTAGATAACTGAAACCTACAATCAGTCACCAGACTTTTATCAGCCAATTAAGTGAGTGTATGATTTTTGAAGAGCTGCAGACCGATGCCTTGCTCTCACATCAGCTCACACCTGTTAATTTCTAACATGCTTTTATTAGCTTTATCTTCTACTTTGTAAACAAAGTCGCTTTTCGCTCGTCCCTCTTTTTGTCATATCCGCTAACTCGTTCTTAACCATGCAACGGATTTTGATGCGGTTTTCACCATTAGCTATAGATACATTTTTAAAGGTGGCGAGGCTGGGGCGGGTCGCTAATTTGTAACTAACTGTCTAACAACGTAATGAAATCTTAGAAGTCAATATTATCCTAATTAAACTTTAAATGTATATGAAGTTATACACATATCGTCCCGCCTTTCCCCCGAGGGGGCTGGCAGAGGTGTTATACAACACCCACACTTCACCGGACGATTTTTATTCCCAAATGTGACAGGGGGCGAGCCTGTCGCCGTACACCGGGCTCCAGTCATGTAGCAGATGACATACAATACGCACATATGCTCACACAATGAACAAATTGGTGCGTGCCGTCGGCTGGGTTCAAACCCCCTCCCTCTGCCTTGCGAGGCGGGCCTTCTCCCAACTAGGCTGAAGTTAGGATGAGAAAACTAGAATTTAGTACACAATTCGGAGCTGATCTGAAGGTGAAGTTGGAAAACGTGTTTTTTCGTTTTTTTTTTAAACTACGTTATTGTTTAAGACTAGGCTTTTGAAAATAAGTAATCGCTTTTTCTCTGACGCTCAACTTATGAACTTAAGGCGAGCCTGGCCAGAAAACGTCTAGCAAGAATCAACTTTCCTCTAAGATAAACCATGGTTTTTACTGTGTGAAAAAAAATATGTTATTCTTAAGCATGTTTTTAAGTGGAATCATAAATCTGATACATGTAATGAATAACTTCACTCGATAGAAAAAAAATCCAAAGTCACCTCTATTTGGTATTTTAAACACGATTTGCGACTTAATTTTTACAAATCATATTGCTTTTTTATTTTTTTTACGAATTACAATGCAATAAAAAAATGGAATCATAAATAAAAATGTTAAAAAGTTAACATGGTAATTTTATATGATTTTTTATCACGAATTCATGGTAAAAAGGCACGTTTGCGTGACCGCCAGTCCGCCCGCAGACCCCGTCGACGCCGGACGTGTGCCAAATTTTTGTGATCTCCGCAGTGCCGCACACACCAACACCAACCAAGCATTTAGTTTTGCCATAATGGGTAACAAACATAATAAACGAAAAAAAAGCTCAAGTCTGACTTTTAGAACATCGTACGAGTCAAGGAGCAAACGTCGGTAAGTAGATAAACTTCTACTAGATTAAATTGGTAATCATTGTTTTTATTTACTAGAATGATATTTCTTGCATTGCTTTTTGTAGTCAGATGATGTATCAACAAATCTATTAGTACCTACTTATATTCGTTTTAGTGTTTTCAAATATCATACTCATTATCATAGATATTTTTTTGTCTCGTTACGTGTATTCACGATGTAAATACCCGGCCTAGTGGTATACCTACTAGTGATATTTATGTAGTTATACCTACCTACAGTTACAGTTTTTTTTTGCAGAAGACTACTACGTAACAAACTCCAATGACTTTGGAATTGACGAAACGTAAGTACCTACCTACCTTTTGTACCACGCAAGGAGGCGGGTGTTCTGGGAAGTTTTGACTATGTCGGTCACCATTTATTATTTCACCCAGACAACTTGTGAGATACGGATACGGAGCGACGTTCATACTTTCATTTTTCCTGAGCATTCTAAACTGCACAACGAGTAAATACCCGCCCTAGTGGCATACCAGTGATATTTATATTTATATAGTTATACCTACTTACACGAATACCTATCTTACAGTTTTGTTTTTTTTTTCAGAAGAGTACTACAACTAAATGTAATAAACTCCGATGACATTGGAATTGACGAAACGTAAGTACCTACCTACCTTTTGTAACATGCAGGGCGGCGGATCTTCGCTAAGTTTTAACTATACAGGATGTTAGGTAAGATACGGGACGACGTTCATACTTTCATTTTTACTGAGCAATCTGAACTGCACAACGAGTAAATACCCGGCCTAGTGGTATATCTAGTAGTGATATTTACGTAGTTATACTTACCTACATGAATACTTATCTTCGTTTTTTTTTTGCAGAAGAGTACTTCAAGAGAATGTAATAAACTCTGATGACATTGCAATTGACGAAACGTAAGTACCTACCTTCTTTTTGTAACATGCAAGGTGGCGGATCTTCGCTAAGTTTTGACTATACAGGATGTTAGGTAAGATACGGGACGACGTTCATACTTTCATTTTTACTGAGCAATCTGAACTGCACAACGAGTAAATACCCGGCCTAGTGGTATATCTAGTAGTGATATTTACGTAGTTATACTTACCTACATGAATACTTATCTTCGTTTTTTTTTTTTTTGCAGAAGAGTACTTCAAGAGAATGTAATAAACTCTGATGACATTGCAATTGACGAAACGTAAGTACCTACCTTCTTTTTGTAACATGCAAGGTGGCGGATCTTCGCTAAGTTTTGACTGTACTGTATGTATGTAAATTATATAGGGTGTTAGGTGAGATAGGGGACGTCGTTCATACTTTCATTTTTGACTGAACAATCTGTACTACACGAGTGTTTGGTAGCGTTTGAGTTATAGCCGTATGATTTGAACACATCTAGGCCTGATTAGTACTGCAACGTGATTTTGGCTGTTTTGAAGAAAACTCGTAAAGTTGTATATTCGTTTTTAACGATTAGCGAAAATCGAGCATTTCGGTAAATCTTGTAAGTACGGCTTTTATAAACCTACGACTGGTATGGATGTGTTCGTCGTTGCCTTTGAAATTCGAAACTGCCGGTTGTAAGAAGCGATAGCGGGGACAGGCGAAGCTATGTATATACGTCACAAAGATGGCGATGATGACCGTTGTAGATTATTGCTTATATCTCGAGTTCTATCTCATCAAATCAGTTGTTTGAGGTGTCATTTGAAAGCTCATTTATTTATAATGTAGTTGTTATATAATTATGTACATACATATCAACAAGCTTGAACGACAGCTTCCGTGCGCGAGTCCGACTCGAACTTGGTCGGTTTTTTAGAATTTTTATATTTTGATCTTTTGGACATCATACTTATAAATATTTATTTTTATTTTGTTTTAGGCACGTGGATGACATTGACCCTGTTTCACTCAGCGTGGTCATCATCCTGCGTCAGTCATGGTTTGGTGGGGGGTATCCTATCACGGCGTCACAAAGCTTAGTTTTTGTGAAAAGGGGGTTAAAACTTCTGCCAAAGTGTATCAAGAGACCGTCTTATATGGTGTTGTACAACCCCTTAGCAATACACTTTTTAAAAATCTACCGTGGAGTTTCCAACTAGACTCTGCACATGGTCACAAGGCGCGAACTACCCAAGCCTGGCTGGAAGCCAATGTTCCGGACTTTATAAGGGCTGAAGACTGGCCCTCCTCTAGCCCAGATCAAAACCCCCTGGACTACAAATTATGGTCAGGTTTAGAGGGCATGGCCTGCTCTAAACGACACGCCGACATAGAGTCACTTAAGAAATCTTTGAAGCAAGCAGTGGCTATATTTCCCATGGAAACAGTCCGTAACTCCATAGATTCTTGGCCAGACCGACTAAAGGCCTCTATCAAGGCCAAATGTGGTAATTTTGAATAAAATAATAGTTATATTTTTGTTAAGACTTCAATACATATGTAAATATAACTTTTATTAACATTACATTACTGTATAAAAAAATAAATGCATTTTCATTTGTAACAGAACTTATGGCTAGACATGCATACATATCGTCACGCTTTTCCCCGAGAGGGCTGGCAGAGGTGTAATACAACACCCACATTTCGCCGGACGATATTCAGTCCCAAATGTGACAGGGGGCGAGCCTGTCGCCATACACCGGGCTCCAGTTATGTAGCAGATGACACACAATACGCACATATGTTCACACAATGAACAAATTGGTGCGTGCCGTCGGCTGGGTTCGAACCCAGCAGAGCAAAATTGCCACTCCCAACTAGGCTGCCATCGATTCTACAACTATATCACAGAACAAATAATAATACTACGTACCTATAGCTCAATTGTATATATAAATGTAAATATTGTGAATGTATATTTTTGTATTGGATGTTTTGTTAGTACTAGCAGAATGTCCGCCACTTCGTACCCAGGGTATGTATACCTATATATCCGGTATAAGTTTACTCGATTCTTTCATAATTATTGTTCAAAATTATATCTGAATCGTGTAGTTTTTTAACTTTGTAACATTTAACAAACCATACAATATTATTAGTACGCACCTAATGGTAAAGTAAGGTAATTAAAATTGTTATTGCCATTGTTATACAATATACCCAAAAATAATGAAATTTACTATGTTGTATTATTTAATGAATACCGGTAGATACACAATCATTCCAACACCCTGTATAAATATTTGTCCTAATAAGGATAACAAGTTGCCTATGTGTCAATCCAGGGCATAAGCTAACTCCGTTCCAAATATGATCCTCATCCGTCTAGCCGTTTAGGTGTGAATAAGTGAAATACGAGTAAGTACCTAACTTCCACACACAATCGCAATCTTTTGTATTTATGAGTGTGAAGTGTGATAAAATGGAAATATGACACTACCGGTAAAATGAAACTAATGCCACGACTGCTCACACATCAAAAATACAACAACTCGTGGACATGAGATTGGTTGTACCTATATTGGCTTGAACGGCATTTTTTAGATTTTTTTTGTTTGTCATCAAATAAAAAATGTTCATAAAATGGATGAGTACAATGACCGACGGATTATTTTATAGATTTCCTAAAAATGGGTGTTTAGGTACTCGATACCATAACGTGACTGACGGGTGAAAGACGTGCGCGCGGCGCATCGCACACAACTTTTGTGTCGCGTGAATGAATACGTCGCGCTCCCAAAAAGTGCGGCCTGAGGTAGAGTAAAATACCTAAAGTTCTGGGAAAGCCTCGCCTTAACTATATCGGTATCTTTTTTATTCAATCATGCCTGTCTCACACTACTGAGCAAAGGTCTCTCCCAATTTTTCCAGTTTTGTTTGGCCTGCGCCAACACCGTCCAGTGTCCAGAGTCCACCTTTCCAAGCTACAGAGCTCGTCGCGCCATCGCCACAGTAAAACCTAAAACTGTCTTTATCTTTTTACAGGAGCCGACAGCACCTCCTTACAATTTACTGTCGTCCTCTTTACCTCATACTCAAGAGTACAGGTAAGTTTTAGAAAATTCGATACTTACCGTGTTATGTACCTACTACCGATTGTATCAAAGTCAAAGTCAAAATGATTTTATTCAATTTAGGTATCAAAGATACACTTATGAACGTCAAAGTTATTTAAATAGACTCGACCGCCTTGTTCGGACAAAAAGCCTCTACTCAGAAGAACAGGCAAGAAACTGAGGGGTATACGTACTAATAACTGCTGTGGTATTGAGTTTCGAAGCAATAATTGTTAGGTCTGTGAATCAGATTGACCGAGCGAAAGCGATTCTCAAGACTTCTAGGGCCGCATTTTAAAACGACGCTTAGCCATGAATCTAGATTAATAACTAGTTTTAAGTATAGTACAAGATTAATTAAAAATATTTAAAAAAACCCGATAAGCTAAAACCACTCGCCAATAATTCATCTCTCAAACAAAATCTAAATCAGTTCATCCGTTCCGGAGCTACGATGTTACACATACAGCATTTTTGTCGAAGCTGAAGAAGAGACGCTACGTTCGGTCGATAAATAAATAAATTATGAAAAATTTTCACGCATTCTCGCCTTATACATTCTTTTTTTTTTTAATAATTTTTCTCTTGTTGTTTTGTTATTTGTGGTGTGAACAATAAAGAGTTTATCTATCTATCTACTTTCGTCATCATGAATCTCGATTTAAAATTAGTTTTTAACCCCCGACGCAAAAACGACGGGATGTTATATAAGTTTGACGTGTCTGTGTGTCTGTGTTATCGTAACTCCCGAACGGATGTACCGATCTTGTTTTTTTTTGTTTGAAAGGTGAATTAGTCGGGGGTATTCTTAGCTTTGACTTGTTGTTAAAGCTATGTTTGACGAAAATCGGTGTCGAAGGTTTTTTAAATTTTTATTTATTAAGTTTGAATATGGTTTAAATTGTTTGAGGGTCACGAGGTCTCAGTTATTCGAGACTCTAGATTCTAGTAGCAAACTACTAGTCTAAGGCGCTGTCTAGACAAAAGACGTAGGACACGGACGGAGCGGAGACAACATGTCACCTTTGTACAAAACGAGAAGCAAAGCGTTCCGTCTTCTCTATATGTCGTCGCCTCCCTTCTAAACGTTTTGCATGAGAGTACTTCAAAGCGACGCCGTTCCGTCTGCGTCCCGTCCGTGTCTCTCTCGCGTCTTACATCCTTTCTGTCTGTCTTGTCCCTAATCTTCATTCGTTGTTTCAGACCGACTGTAGACATAAGCGCCGAAGACGTGACGGGCATTCCCTGGTGGCGGCGTAATAACAGAGACTGATTAGCTTTATAATAATTATACAATGTATACCCTTTGTATTAAAACTCTCGCCTATGTGTTAGACTATAACGTGATTTTGTTATTTTTGTAATAAAATATGTACTTACATTTAAAAAAATTATTTTTCAGTAACTCGAAAACTGCACTTTGTGTGGCTGTTGTCATTGTTCGAAAGTTGATAATTGACCAACTGAGGCCACACAGGCATAATTTAACAAGCGCAATTTCGGTCGCGTATTTGCGCTGCAATCGGTTTCTTACAAAATGCCTATCGGTGTCACACGGCAGCGCAAAATGAGTTGTCTGCCGATTCACGCACGTTCTATATGGACCAAAATTACCCTGGGTGCGCAGTGTCTCCAGGTCTGATTTTTCCGAAGATCTACTAAATTCTAGTCTACTGAAATACTGATTTTATGAATAAATTTTAACTAAATATATAAACTGATATATAACTATAAATTGATAAAAATAATGCTAATAGTAGAATTGTTTCAATGACTTTTTGAGTTATGTATTTTCAAATCAAATAATTCATTTTGCAAAACGTGGGTTACAGACAGTTCTTATTAGTAAAATTAGTTCGCCATGGTTTAACCGCTTGGTATTCAAAAGTTTACAGAACGCAGAAAAAATAATTAGTGGAGTAGTTCTGGCGTGAAAGAGTAACAAACATCCATCCATCCATTCTTACAAACTTTCGCGTTTATAAACGCGAAAGTAATATAGCAGGGGTGGCCAACTTGATTAGACCGAAGATCTACTACTAAGTGACGAAATCCTCCGCGATCTACCAATTACATACTTTTTGAAAGTAAAAAAGAAACAGTATGTATAGTTCAGTTATGGATGAAGGATTTCTTTCTTCATTTGAATTTTCTTCCGCGTTTCTCTTCAACTATTTATCCATAGGCGGGATGCTAAGTCTGATCGTGATTTATCTCGGTAGTCATGAGATCGTAACTCTGCTAGTAACTTTCGTCAACTAACGAGTTGGCTTGACACCCACCCCATACCTGTATCCCACATGTTCCGACACTTTTGTCTTTCGCATGCTGAAAACAAAAGAGAGCTACCTGCATGGGAGAAAGGATGATAACGTCACAGAACGACCCGGTAATTTAAAAACTATACAAAATACTGTGCGCACCTGTTGATAATTACGTTGCGTAGTCTATTCTACGTATTTTTCAATGTAAAAAGTTTGTTATAGGCATATTAAACTTCTTTGTGTTTTGCTTTGCCACGATCGACTGGACTAATAGCCGCGATCGACCGGTTGGACACCCCTGTAATATAGCGATAGTAATATCATAATATTAGTAGGATTTGCATTTTCTTGTATGTAGGTAAATGTATTAAAACGTGTGTTACACGAGCAGAAAGCTTATTGCAAACTCATGACTGTTGTCAGTAACATTGTCTACTCGTTGCACTAAGCTGTTTTCTGGCACTTGAGTTAAAGTAACTGACTCCTGCTGGTCTAAAATGAACGTCTTTTAACTATTCCAGACAACAATTTATAGAATTCATTAGTTTGATGTCAATTCTGTTTAATTTTGAAAAATAGTGAAAAGGTGACTCGGGACCCTTACTTTTGTTGATAAAATTGCAATGCAATGGAATTCATATAATGAACTCGGATCAACTAGGTTAATCTGAAAATAGGAATCGGAATTTAAACTCCCATTTTAGTCCCTTGCTAGAAGATGATTGTAAAAATAATGTACATACTTATCGTAAAAGTATGGCCACTTTAATAGGTTCTAGTTTTGTTTGTTTTCTAAATTGATAATCAAAAAACTGAAATCTCTGTGAATGCGCATTTCTCTCTTTTGCCCTACACATACATGCTAGGTACCTAAAAAAATTGTTTGAGGTTTTAATGAAAAACAGTCACGTAAGTACTTAATTTATTAGTGAAATATTCAGACATTGATGATCGTAATACATTTATTGGTAATGTCATAAATCTTAATCTATTTAGATGAAATAGAAATTCAACGCAAAATAACTAGTTGTAAAGATAATATGTAATTATTAGAACATTATTCGGATATAATTTTATTGAAGAAAGTAAAAAATGAAATTCTTAAACAATATTTAAGAAATCGATTTAGGTTAGGATAGAACCTACTTAACTCACTAAGTACACAACATAAGTACTCATTCATAAATTATATGAAATCAAAGTAAAATTGCACCTCTATGACATTCATAAATAAAATACAGAATACAAAAATAAATAAAATGTATCCTTCTATAGGGAAAATGGATAACCAAGCTATTTTTCACCGTCCAACATCTTAAACATCTTAATGAACATAGTCAATTGTAAACATTATCATTTAAAGTTGTTGAGTGGTGAAAAATACCTTTATAATGGATCTTACGCAGTACATCAATCACTTAAATTACTATTAAATTAAAACTGCTATTACCTTAAGTCTAATTGATTTGACCACTCTTTACCTTACCTATACCAGATTCGAATTGTGATGCTTAATTTAACAAAAAATTTAAGAGAGCTTTTTAAAATAATATCATATTTATGAAAATAAATGCTAGGTACATAATGCATATCGCCAAAACATGAACTAGAAATTATGAACATCGATTAATGATCTCGATTATTTACGACTAAGTAAACGATAGGTAAAGTGTTAAACTTAAATCTATAGGGGACGGCATCAAAAACAACACATAAAACATGCCCTGTGAGATTTAACAAGATTTTAGTGTCTTTGAGTGAGGCGGTATAAAATTAACAATAGCGGTTACTGAATTTAAACAAACTCGATTTTCTCCTTACATCTATTCTCCCACAATAACTAAAACAAAATAAAAATCTATGTACTTACTTCATACCATAAAAATAATTCCACCGAAATAAGATCCAAATTTATACTTACATAAGTACCATTTTAAGTTGACATCTGTCTGCCTTAAATATTTCTACGATTCTGGACGATAATTTGGCCACTTGTCTTTTACTAATTACTGATTAAGACAAATCTTACCAAGCTTCATGCATTACTGCAGTGTTACACACCATACGCTTAGAACATACAGTTTTAAATACATCGTTAAATTGAGAATAATATGAATCGATTATACAATTTGAACACTTCTATTCGAATACATTCTAAACAATGTTAATAAGAGACGAAGAATGTGCACTAAGAGAAAAATAAATCGGTTTTACATAGATGATCTAGCTAGACACTAATCGAGTAAACTGAAGTTGCCAATGATATTGTAAAGTGCATAAAATAAAATACCTATATCACACAAACAAGCACACGTTATACGCGATTATCTGACGATATTCGCTCAAGTGTTCAACTTCCGTACATCTTATACTTTGTACCACAAAATGCAACCTTACATCTATGGACACACGGAAATCGGACGACGAAGGGATAGCACCGATCCGTATCGATTACAAGCCTTACCATAATGAAAATATCATAAAAATAAATTCTATGTTACTTATGTTAGGGTAATATACTTAATATCGGACCGGATATGATCACTTCGTCGCCATAATGGGGATTTAGGACTAGCCTAAGCTCTTATACAAAATGTATCGGAGAAGTATCGGTTTTACGCGACCGATGGCCTGCCATCCAGCATTTTGTCGCTCTCTTCCGCACTGCTCAGACTGGAAAGATAGATAAAGTCAATAAGTAACGGTATACAACAGAATTAACATCGCAATCCAATGAATTGGTCACGCGCGCTCTTGAAACGAAGACGTAACGTGGAAGTGTTAATGAAAACGTATATCGTAGGTACAAGAGAGATTGTTGTCGAGATGTGGCGGACCAGTGATAAATGAAGCGTCTACGATCGCTAGTCACGAGCCCAGGAATCGTTCAGTAAACAAGCCGAGACAATGGCTGCAAGTTCACACCTCGCGATGACAATAGAAGCGTGAGGACTGCGTCAAACTAACTTTGTACCGGTCGTAGGTCATCTCCTTAGCAACATTATGAGGAGTACCAAGTGCCGGCTGCACAGAACGATTAGGTACGCTCGAACGAAAGACGCTACAAAGTTTGTTTGGTCTTTAACCTTAGCTACGCACGTGGTTTGGTTAAAATTCATTCGTAACATTAAATAATTATCAACATGAAAATGTCTTTGAAATATTAGCGATGTTATTTGCAAATCAACACTCAGTTTTCTGCAAATCCATCTAAACCACCCTCAGCCAACTTGGTGGATAACGGCCTTGATGTAGGGTAAGTATTCAGAGTCCCTGCAGTCACTGCAGTGGGAAGTAAAAGACTAGTGATAACTTGGTACAAAACATCTTCAATGCGCGAAAAAAGTAGATTTCGATGGTTACTGGTGCTTACCATTCCTTGTTGTCCATGAGATTGCGCATCTCGTCGTCGGGCGCAGGCGGCGCGTCGCGCACGGGCGCGTACTGGGCCGCCACCAGGGGGTCGGTGGAGGGGTTCAGCGCCGTCAGAGCCGCAGCGCCGCCGGTCGGGGCTTCCTTGCCGCCGCTCACGCGAGACCAGGCCCATCCGCCTACGCCTGCAATACAAGCATATATATTATAAATAGTAAGTTTCAGGGTGGTTACAGGGCGACCAACTCATCTGTAAAGTGGATAATGGGAGAGTGACTACCTACTCTTTTTGTATTTTATATAAGTTCCTGTCCATCCAAAGGTTACCTGAAAGAAATCGCTTTAGGCGATGAGGTAGTTTTTTGGGTTCAATAAAGTTATATTGTATTGTATTTTAAGGCTGCGTTACCACCAGAGATGTGTGAGGATGCGTAGCGAGAGATGTGTTTGTTAAGAACCAATAAAATCGCTTCATTTACCTATTTCTGAACAAAGCTGAGAGACATCCACACTTCTATGGTTTTTGGTCCTTAAATGATTTGTCCGGATGGACTGAAAAACATTGCACGAGCCAAAAAAAAAAACAGTGAACTGTTATGCTCTAACTAAATGAACAAAATGTGTGACGCAACCCTAGTAAAAGACGTACCTGCCACGCACACTAGAATCAAAGTTAGCCTGTAACTTTTCGTTCATAAACAGTACGGTACTCTCTCTGGACATAGAGTCAATTCAAGAGATGATCAACTCATCTCCCTCGTTTATAGGAGTTGACTGTGTCCAGACCATGAGATCAGACTATAAGCGCTGGTGGCAGTCGATCTCACCAGATCTTTTGTCCGCTCGCAAGATTCAATGACGACTTTTGCTCCGGGTTAAAACTATCTATCATCTACATTTTTCATCGCATGAAGAGTCGCTCGCGACTTTTTTTTAACATAAAATAAAATAATATAAGTTAGCAACTTTAGGAGAGAATTAGCGATGACATGACACTGCAATCAAAACACGCTTGCCTTGATGATGTCACTGACGAGTTGAGAGTTCTTTAAATAAAATAATTTGTAATTTAGAACCAGTTTACATTCTGTTCAAAATTATTACCATTCGTGGCTTCCCATCGTATAGCTGCCAAAATTAAAACCGTTACTAGGTAGGTAAGATAACTATTATTTTTCTAATAGAATAGTCATTTCTTTAGTTTAAATTTAACAATCAAGACAAGACTTTGACTGCCTCAGTGGCTCAGTTGGTAGTAACCCTGCCTTCTGAGCTAGAGGGCGTGGGTTCGATTCCCACCTAGGGCAAACATTCATGTGATAAACATTTGTGTTTGATCTATGTCTGGGTGTTAATAGATAACTATTTAAGTAGGTATGTATTTAAAAATATATATAATATGTATTTGTATGTATTTCAGTCTCTGGCCGTCATAGTACAAGCTTTGCTTAATTTGGGGTCAGACGACAGTGTGTGTAAGTGTCCTAAAAATGTTATATTATTATAACTTTGGCCACCCATTTTGCAGCTTTGACATTTTTTTGTGTGTGCCCAACAACATTCGATCTAATTCGATGCTCGCTGAACCCGACTGTATCAAAATATAAAGACGTGGGCGCGGTGGGGAAACGATACGAAGCAGATACCACTTCGCAGGTCACTGCGATTTGACCTGAAAGAGTTCGTGTGTTGTCAACAGAATCACTCACTGATATTTTACTCGATTATCCAGTTTGATGTTTTTCGTCAGTATGTACTCGTACTTACCTACATCTTTGTAACTTTCTTGTCTGTTACTATGTGACATCGTAACGTCTAAATAACTTGACCGATTTTCCATTGCAAGTTGTCTATAAAATGATTTTAGAAAGTTCATAGGTGTCTGTCCATACACTATAGTTCACAAATTCAGAAGTCTTTCAAAACTTTTGAATCTCAACCAGCTCCTAACAATGACTAATTTAAACATACATTATTCTCAAACAAAAATAAATGTGTCTGACTAAACGTGGCTAACCCGCAGTAATGTTATCGGGTAGGTGATCTGAATTTATGTGTGGTTAAGGTGAAGGTCACTGGGGAGAACGATTTGTCAGATTAAAAGGCTTTGCGGAAAGCACGCCCGGTAATCGTTTAAAATACGAGGCCGAGTGGACCTTACTTTAGCTTAGCGGCATTCTACAGTATTGGCTTTCGTTTCGTAAAAGAGCAAAGGACGAGCAAACGAGTAAGAATGGGGTTGGATTGAGTTCGTAGCTCGTACACTATTCGGCAGAAAATAGTAAACGAGGATGGTACAGGATCAGAACTGTTCAGCGCTGTAGAAGACTAAAGAAACAGATTAGGTGGAACATTGTTGATATTATATTTCATAAAATAATTTATCTAAAAAATGATGATGTGCAGGCTCGAAGACATTGTTAGATCTGCGCGTGAAGGTATGGCCATGTATGACGGCGATCACGGTTACTTCAAACTAAAATTATCCAAAGGACTAGAGAGAACTATCCTTCAGTCTCTTAATGCATACTGACCTGCAAAGAGGAGTCCAATGAAGAGTATGACCCCTCCAGCGATGAGCGTGCCTGTGCCGCTGGACTCCGCGCCCTCGGGCGTGGGCAACGGCGTGTTCGAGTATTCCACTCCGCCGGCTATCAGAAGCGCGAGACCTGGAAGTAAAGATATCCCAGATTTAGAGTTTATGATTAACTTCATCTAGCTAGAGCATTTTAGAGCTGTGATTCCACTGAGGCGCAGCTGAGCAGTACCCTCACCATGAGTTTTGATCCTTACGAAAACTTTTTTCGTTTTCGTTTGGGTCCATACATTTTCATGAAGCGCACCTGCCGGAAACGTTAAGGATCTAGGTGAAACTTATGGAGTACAACGAAAACGAAAAAAGTTTACGCTTACTATAAAAACTCGTGGTAAGGGTACTGCTCAACTGCGCCTCAGTGGAATCGCAGCCTTAGAGCGATGCATAATTGACCAATCACAATGCTCGGAATCTCCGCTCCACTTCTGTGGAAACGTAGCCATAATCTAATACCTAAACCAATTTTTTCTTGGTCTTTCTCATCTTATACCAAAAGGCGCCGGTACGGAAATCCAATCTTGTATGATGAAAATGGGCAGTCTTAAAATGGGTATGCCTGTTTTACAATTCCAAGTGTAGCCGTTGTTTAGCCAACGTTTTATTTCACGAATGAATCACTTTTATGAAACCCATTGAGTTTCTTAGCATTTGTTTTTTATTCTTTAGTTACAGAATTTGAATTAGAAAGAAATTATTGCACTTATAATGAAGCTATAAAAGTACGAGTAGTAAGGGAGTAGTCGTGGGATTGCATCCAAACAGAGAATGGTAGTCTCTGTACGTATTTTCTTCTTAAAAATACGATAAAGCTCTTAGATTTTTTTAATTGTGCTCAGTACCTAAACAACACAACGAATAATTATACAGAACATCATTTCAAACCCAATTTATTTTCTGCTCAAGTTGCCAAGAGTCTTCGGAAATTGCAATTGACTTTATTATAACAGATAGTCATCAATATATTAAAGTCTGTCTAGCTACAGGGGCGCCAAATAACATTTGCGTTCTTGGCATCTCCACTCAATAGAATATAATTAATTGTATCATTTAACTCGATTCAGAAAGAATTGTGGGAGCAGGCGTTGATACCGCACCGCACAAACTTGTGGTTGAAAAATTGAAAAGTAGAAGTTTACATAATACAGAAATTTGATAGAATGCTACACCTATTTGTTGGTTTCAGTAGCTTGAATTTCCGCACACAGTGCAAATAAGGTTACAAAGGCTGTTGGTTAGATAAGTTTGTACCAATTCATGAATTAACTAGTAAACTATTATTTATTAGATTTTACAACGAAGTACCTATCCAGGACCTAGATACTGCGTTATAAAATCTCACTAAATATGAACTAATAAAAAAACTGGTACGCACTGTTTGTGATCTAATACGATTCTGCCCTACTTCTAAACTCTATCGACGACGTCGTTAAAAACGGAATCTAGGTGATCCAACGGACTTCTCAAGACATACAAACATTTGTTTCGTCATTTTCGATTTCGTATTGTCGGCCATTGCCTACCTTGAAGACCGAACGTACCCGACCCGCCCACACCCTTTGCGTGACCAACAGTCAGGGACAGTTCTAAACCAAACAACGATGCCCATTCAGAACGAACACCATATTTACGACAGAACATCAACATCACACTTAAAAATATACCACAGTGGAAAGTTTTTAGAACACAAATAGGTAAGTATTATTTATTTGAGTGTTTTATTTATGAACTCTTCAAGTGTCTCCACTTTATACCGATAAAATCGTGGCCTAATCCAAAAACACACTCAAAGGACAGGCGGTGTATGCTCTAGAAATTATCAGCAATGTATGTTAAAAGCAGCCGTTGGAGCGTGTCGAACCGATTCACCTTGGAGCCAAAGGAGTCCGAAGCACCTCCACGCTTTGCCGTGACTCGTGACACGGAATAATGTTTTCATTATGTATCTACCTACCTGGATTGAGTTAGAAACTGGAGGTTCTTAACTTTTATCTCCCTGTCCATTTTGTTTGTTAGTTTTCTTTGTTTAAATAAAACTACTATACCAGTAGATAACTATTGTATGGTTCACGAGTAGACAACAAAACTTGAATTGTCAATAGTTTGAAAGTTGTTATATAGAGAGGTAGAGAAAGCCAAATAATACAGCTTTAAAATTTTAACGTTAAGAGAATAATGACAGAATTATTTTCGTGACTTCCCTTTGGCACAAGTGCTTGCCACAACCAGTAGTGCCTTCGGGAATTGTTATTCTCCTTAAGACAACCAGTTTTCCAAACAAAGAAAATTGCACCAGTATATGAAACATTCTTGCACTTACTAGACAGAGTTATGTACGTAGCTTCTTTCAACGTTTGCCAACACCTGACTGACTCTACTTTCTTTGAAGTGCCGGCATGACTTCATTAAAGCTCTTTCGCTAACATTTCAAGATTAGAGCAAACAAACTGGGTCACCTTTTTAGTTTTTACAAAACTGCCGTGCAAGAAAAACGACGGAGGTGACGTCATGCTTTGGATTTCAAAAGGATTCATAGCCATGTGGGTAGCTGTCGTGAGTCATATATTTCGGCTCAAATAACTCTGAACGTAATTGAAAGAAACATTGCAGTAAAGATAACGGATATCTTAGCTCAAGACAAAACACAACTTTAAAGAATGACTGAATAGAGCACGTATAACGATAAATTAGTTAACGTTCTTTTCCTTCACGAGGAACAAAGATTTGTTGATTTCGTTCGTTTCGCTTCGCACCTACCTGATTAAAAGTTGATTTGGGCAAAAAAATCTTTAGTAGAATACTTTTTGTGGTCTAATGAATAATGATACTAGTGATACCGGAAACAAGCGTGTGCGCTGTTCCAGTTTGCAGGGGGCAGTAATTGTCGCAATTATCACGAGCGACTAAAAAACGAGGACTTCTAATTGATGGCACATAAAAACAATTAATTCTGAGTCGACCAACAAAAAGGTCGTCTATTAATTGTCCGCGGACGCATAGCTGTGACAATCAATTAATTAAGGGCATAATAATAAAATAAATTAGACAATTTTAGGCATTCCTTACTATGTGACGATACGTGACGATGTACTACGAAAACTGCAGTGGTTTACTGACACTATTGGGTAGGTACTCACATTTTACTGAGTTGGATACTCAAACTACAGTTTTCATGGAGTTATAAAAGGTAATGCGCTAACAAGGGGTGTTACTGTTGTCAAGATTACCGATTAAAATTAAAACAAGTCCCTACCTGACTAACTGAAAGGGTGAAGCCCTAAAGCCTTCAAGCTGGATATTCTTGGTAATTCGATACACGTTGTGGTTACTTCAACCGATATGCTACGGAAAGTCATTCTGACCACACCACACTGCAGTGTAAATTAGATCATTATATTTGTACCTAGGTAAGTTTCATGAATAAAATGCTGATATCATTATCAGGAATTCAGGACTGCAGGTAAAATTAAATGTGACTTCAACGGTAAACTCCAGAATAAGCAACAATGAACAATTGGGTCTATTATTAGTATTATTGTACCAAGCTAGAGGGAAAACTTTCCTTAGTAACTTTAGTAGGTATACCTACCTATTGAATTACTTTACATCCTAATATGTTGTAAACTAGCTTTTAACAAAGGCTCGTAGTCTCGTACCAAGTACCTAGTTCGCTCGGGAGTTTGCTACCTAAGTCATGTAGCTAAACTTTACTATTCTACTGCGCATCGGAATTCAAATCAAATGTCTTTATTCATTGGGTATCGAAGATAAAAGAAGAAACGTCAAAAGTTTTAAAAATGACTCGACCACCACCCAGAAGACCAGGCAAGAAACTCAGGCGGATATTCTTTTAGTAACTACTTAGGTACGTAAAGTAATTTCAGTTTTATACGTTTAGAACATGTCTACACATAAGATGTCATTGGGGACGTCAAACGGACGTACTCCGACGGAGCAGCCGTTTGTTGCGTTAACTGAATACAATACAGGCCCGTAAAGAACTCACAGCAACAGTTCAACAATGATCCTAATCCTAACTAATATTATAAACGCGAAAGTGAGTTTGTTCGTTTGCTTGTAAAGCTTTCACGTCCCAACTACTCAACCAATCGTCTTGAAATTTTGCATACATGTTGTCTGGGGTACAGAAAAGGACACGAGTACTTTTCATTCCGAAAAAATAAACGGTTCCTGTGGGACCGCGGGCAAAACCGCGGGGCGCAGCTAGTATAAGTATGAAATTATTCTTTAGTTACCAATCACAATCGATTGAATCATTCGACACAATGAGCTTTCATACATACGTGACGCAACCAAACGAGCTACATTATCGTTACTGAGTGTAAATTGAATTAATTGGACGTAAAGGCTTCCTGCATTTCCTGCCATTACAATAATAACTGTGCGAGAGTGCAGCGACCCTGGCTGACGCGGAACAATGCCGTGTATTTCGAGATTTTGGAGTTCTCGTCTCGTGAACTTTGATGGCGCGATGGAACCTTTTCTGTCTCATTGTTAAAGATAGCATATTTATAATGCACATCTTTGTTTCTTTTTAAACAATATACATGTATGTACAAGTTGCGCCCCGCGGTTTCACCCGCGGTTAAAAAGTATCCTATGTGCTATTCTAGACTATAATCTATGTATCTCTCTGCCAAATCTCTTCCAGATCTGTTCAGCCCTTCTGGCGTGCAAGAGTAACAAACATCTATAGCGAAACATCACAAATAACATACAATTATACACATACATACAAACATTTATATGTAATGGATGGATCTATATGTAATCCATTCTTACAAACATTCGCATTTATAATATTAGTAGAATATTTCCCACCTAGGGCAAACATTCTTGTGATGCACATTTATGTTTGTTCTTTGTCTGGGTGTTAATAATTAATATTTAGCATGTATGTATTTAAAAATAGATAATGTATGTACTATGTATATCAGTCCCTGGCAGCCATACCTAGTACAAGCTTTGCTTAGTTTGAGGTCAGGCAACCGAGTGTAAAAGTGTCCCGAATTTAAGTAATTATTTGTTTTATTTATTCAATAGTTTTTTTCTACGTGTATTTAAGTTAAAAAAACTTTTTGTGTTGTATTTTGATTAATAATACTAAGCTTTATCATTTCGTTTTTCACCACTGTGCGAAATGTTCTACAAAAATAGTTATTCTTATAGACGAAGTAACTTTGTACTAGATTACTTCATCTATTCGCGAGGAACATCAACTGTACATTACCGCAACAAGACAGATGGTTTCGTTTGTGGCCCCGGTATTGGACAGTTGAGTAAACTTTTGGTTTGACTTCGTCTTTATGATTCATGACTACGTTTGTTTTGTGTTGTTTAATGTGGATCTCTGGTTTGGGCATGAAATCGCTGAGCCTTTGTTTCAACTTTATTACCATTATTGTCTCCAGTTAACTTTAGTTTGATGCTGTTGATTTTGTTTCCGTTGATTTAACGAGGTCCTTTGTTTACCACTGTAATAAGGAGTATTATGTAGTTTACCATTTACAAGAGGCAGTAATGTAGGGTACACATTGTGTGCATTGTCAGTATTTGTAACAATAGGTAATCATTGCTTTTACATTTATGTTACAGCAATTATAGTACTTATTTGTGTTTAGGACATACGGGCAGGACTCACAGGACTAGCCTCAAAGAATCTGTAGTTTTCTCCAAGTAATTCTGTTTTGGGTAAACGTTTAGTATTAAAATTAGCTTATGTATATATAAAACCAACAAAGTCGAATCAACGCTACAGAGCTTACCATATCGATTAATCTATTAATACAAAACCTCGAAAATTAGTGCATGACTCTACCGCCAACAATACAATCCAGCACTCAACAGAAACACCGCATCAAAGTGTTTCTCAAAATATAATGTCATTTTACCAGAAACAGACTCATACTGATTGAGTCGTCATCGCTGAATCAACTCATTAATAATGCATACAAAAACGCAGAACTACCAACACTAAATTCTGCTAGGAATATCTTGCTAATTATAATAGGTACTATAGTTGACTCACCTCATTCAACGTGCTATGAATATTACGTAACAAAGTAATAACTGATTGAACTGCTACACTCTACTCGTGTTAAAGGTATAATTATGGTTTTCAAACAAACTATCTTGTATGGGCAGCCTTGGTTTTGGACTTTGTTAGATCCGACGACAATAATTTATTATCTTTATTTATTAGTTTCCATAATGATATTTATGAGATTTGGTGTGTATGGTTGTCATGTCACTGTTGTCAGGCAACTTTTCTTCTATAGTTTTTCTTAAATGTTTTTGTATAACTTAGGAGTTAAACCTAACATAAAAGTAGATCTTTGACAATCAAAATTTGGCATACAATATGGACCGAGAGAAGAATTTTGATGTGGTCCTTACGAAGCAAGATTTAATTTTTGTAACGATGTTTAACTATTTAGCCAAGAACTCTATTGGTACACATTATAAAATTTACTCGTTTACTACTCTCTATCGATTAATTTGGTGAATTTTATAAAGTCCCGGAATGCCTTCGGACAAAAGTATGAAATCAATGCTAAGTTTATTTTAACTCGACCTCGGCGGGCGTTCTGGCCATCACACATGTCATTTAGAATTTACTTCATTCAAAGCCAAGGAAAATTCATGAAGGCTGGCCATAACCGTTTATTATGCTCACTCGTTAAAGAAACGATAAAATGAAACAAGTATCAGTAAGCACACACTATTTCATTGAAGACTCGCCATGAAGTCTATCTACAGAACTGGTTTAAAGTTTCAACGGCATTAAGCTATTAACACGCCGACATCGATCACCGATCCTCACTCATCATAACCAGTACCTATCTAATAAAAACGTGCAGGTCCTAATCGGCTTGAAATTTATGCATGAGGCGTGGGTATACTTCCTTCCGCCTACGCAAGTTCAACAGGCGGTCGAGCGCCGAAGGGCTAAACAACCTACAACGATGTAATATTCATAAAAATCCGGATACAACCAGGCAGGTGTAGCCCGTGTAACACAGGTGCTGTTATATAAACATTACGAAATAGGAACTGTGAAAGATCAAGCGAGGCGTCACGGTTATGTAACCTTTTGTGAACAATATCACAGAGATGACCGCTGAATCGAATTTGCTTCGTAAACTCTAACGACTGACTGACAGACTAAAGCTTAAACTGAAAGGTCTATGATACGAGTATGTGTGAAGTAGGTAAGCACTAAGAAAAGGGTCTTTGAAATTGGATTCCTTTTGAAAGTGGGAATTTATGGAACAGTGCGCGGCCGAAGTTCTATCAGCACTGCGTACAAATTCGCAGTCATCACAAGTCTAGCTGGCTGATCGTATTGAAAAAACCTATTTTAAGATAAGAGGTATGCCGTTCAGAAAATATCCACAGAAAATATAATAGAATTTCCATCAGAACTACTATTTAAATTACTTTCCAAGATAATATCGAGGTTAAACCATAAAACTGTCCAGCGCTTGCATTACTAAGCAAACAGTTTCATATTCCATTCTAGATCCAAGAAACTTCGAGCGTCCAACGCCCGGTCTAACAAAACAAGCTTCGCTGGAGCATTGCGAAAATAGGGCAGTGCAACGGAAGCAGTAGGCTAAGGCACCAGTGGGCAGCACATTACTGATTCATTAGGCTCAGGTCGGCTTTCACTGGCAAACAAACAGGAACAATAAACACCCACGAGCTAACTATGCCCGTTGCCGTTTCATAAGCCATTTGCATCGTATAACTATCGACTGTTTGTGATAGACAATTCAAATATTTTCGGCAACTGACAGGACTTAACTGAATACGAGGGAGATACTAACTGGGTTTCTGTCTCATTTGCTTTGCCAATTAATAAGTTGTTGCATGTGACGGCTGAGTTATACTTGAGTGAATATGCAGCAATCGAACGTGGGCTACGTCCAAAATCAGTGGTTGTATGGACACTTAAATCAATCCAATCCGTATAACCTCAATATGGGTAGTACTTAGTTTTAGTTTGGTATGGGCGTAATTGATCCTTCTAATCTTGCTATTGAGAAATTGATGTTAACCAATAGCCCTTTACTTGTTGCAGCTGCGTATGTGCTCATATGCGGTAATCGTGTTGAATCATCGACCACTATATCACTGAATTTTCATATGAAATTGAAATTTACTTGATTGACTCTGATTGATCGACCCAGCTAGCGTTAGCGAGCAAAATATCTATGCTTCAGCTTCGACAAAAATGCTTTCGTATGTCGGCATTCTGTCTGGATCTCTGTCCGGATATTTATCTTCGGCAGTTTTTGGACATTTTTGAAGATGACGGAGACATGTTTTTTTTTCCCAAAATATTCATCTCTCTCGCTATCGATATAATCATATCTATATCACTATTTTTAAACGAAGATTTTAGTGCAGAGAAGAAATTTTGATCGACAGCCTCATTTGTCATTTTAAATTGTTAACTTATTAGTAGTACGAAATAACAGTTTTTCGTAGAGTTGAAACCTATTGTGCGAAACGAACTATATGTTCATCTCAGCGAAGCCAACAACGCTGAAAACAAACTTGGTAAAGCTATTAAAAAGATTTTATTTCTCACAACATGTGACGCCAGTCGATACGTAATTACGCAGTATTGGAATGGAACAGTTTGTGGATTTCAGAGTCTTGAATACTGTAGGTCAAAAGCGCACCTTTCACAACTGGTTTTCAAGAATCAGGTTTTCTGTGAAAAAGCTGTGGTAAAAAGAAATTCTCGCTAATTTGTTCTGTCGAAGGTACGTCGCCGGAGGATGGAAGCGTAAATGAATAAGTTATTAAGGAAGTCTACCGGCTGGTCGGAGCTCAGAGTTTGTCGACCTTCGATCGTAATGCCAGTTCCCTCTTACGTTGCGATAAGAATCAACTAGAGTTGGCCGTTCTTCCGGAAGGCAAAAACGCGTATCTTTATCCTTGCTCTGTGAAGTAGATTTTATGTATGAGTTATCTTTCCAGAACTACGTGATAAATCGATGAATAATATCTAAGAAATCCAGAAGTATGATCATCGTTCAAGTCAAGGCAATGGCATTTCACGCTTGTACTTTACGCCAATTAGAGCAGCTCTATCTGTGGCTTCTGTCGGGGCACGGAATCATTAAAGGTAATAGACATGAAAACCGTTTAGAGCTGACGTAGACGACCTACGTAACCGATAAACGGGCTGAGGTGAGTGGTAAGTGCCATGTCTACTCATGACGGTGTCTGTATCGTGTCGTCGTCAGATCACGCAGCACGCAGCCCGATGAGTCAGCCGCAAGCGCCGCCGGCGGGCCTGCACCAGACTACACATTAAACAGACAGAAGCTAAACTCCAAACAAACAGCGGTAGCTTCTAACTAAACTCTCTAAACCAATTGGCAATAACTGCCGTAGTTGGTAGAGCTAAATTTTAGGTTGAATTGCGAAAACACATCATGAACTAATCCAAGTGAATCTTTGTCCAGGATCATTAATAATGCTTTTAACCACCACTTCGGAGTTTTGTATCTGTCCATTCTGGTTTGTGACCGGACATTCGATGCCATTTACGAGCACCACTACGCATTGTATACAAGGATCGGATACGCACAACTGACGAGCTTATCTGCGCCACCAGAATGATAACGACTCCCGCACTTTGCTGCTGCGTCATTACCACAGTTCTTGATAGGGTGGTCTTTACTCTCGTGGCCATAATAGGACTTGGGCCGCACGTCTTGCCGTTCATCAAGAAGACTCAAAGAGGCCTTTATGTACGCTTTTGTGTGACGCAAAAGACTGAACAACCATAACTATTATAAGTATAATGGGGATGTATGCATCTTTCTAGTAACTTCTTAAATAAAACGTTTACAGAGAATCGTTCGACAAAAAGTAACGAAACTAGTAAGCAATTATTAAATCTGCAGAATAGTATCAAATAGTCAGAAATATTAATTTAATTAGTTAAACATTCGGATTGGTTTTAAAAACGTGTTTTGTAATGAGAAATTTATTCATTGACTGGTTAGCAAGCCTCCTCAAGGTGACTGCTGGTACAGAATAATAATGTAGTATTTACAATGCAAAGTATAGATTTTCCAAGTACTTTTAAGGTAGGTATTTTCCGGAAGTAGTACTCTATTCGTGTAGTAAAATAACTGTTTTTCAAAGAGAGGATACATAAAATTGTCCAGTAATTTGTGGTTTGTCATACTGCATTAAATGAGTCACTAATATTTATATACAAGGTACATGTATAATTTTGTAAATGCTTGCATGGTATGTGGTTGGTATTTATGGATATGAAGTAGTCATTAAAGTTATTGTTGTCAGTGAAGGTCAGGCCTAGGAGATTGAAATATTTGCCAAATGGACATTAGCGAAGTAGGCATTGAACCAAACATTAGAAAACCTTTTTTTTTTTAAATTTTTACCCAACTGCTCATAGGGGAAATGCGTGAATGTTTTTATATTCGACTATGTTATGTTATTTGACTATTTGATTAATTTTATTTTTTGCTCTGTAATGTTCGTTTTTTGTTTTCTTGTAGTCGGTGCCTTTAGCACCGACTACAGGAACAACATTTAGTTAGCATTTAGTTTTTGGTATTATCTTAATATATATAAATCTCGTGTCACAATGTTTGTCCTCAATGAACTCCTAAACCACTTAACCGATTATAATAAAATTCGCACACCATGTGCAGTTCGATCTAACTTGAGAGATAGGATAGCTCACATATATATATATATATAAATAATAAACGCGAACGAAGTCGCGGGGTGACAGCTAGTTTTCTATGTATTTTAAGTGAATGTATATGGATACATAACATGTTGGTACCCAAACAAACATATAAATATATATTTATTTATATATGATTTCATGCTACCAGAATGGCTTCACTGGCTGTATTGAGAGTTGTTGTCAGAATCCTACTTCCTATTAATATTATAAACGCGAAAGTTTGTAAGAATGGATGGATGTATGCTTTCACACCAGAACAGCTGAACAGATCTGGATGAAATTTGGCATAGAGATAGATAATAGAATAATGTCTAGAATAGCACATAGGATACTTTTTAACCATGGGTGAAACTGCGGGGCATAGCTAGTAGTCTATAAATACTTAGTTTAAATCAACTTTTTAATGTAATTTTGAGGATTTAAGTTTGTTTTTTCTTTTAATAATACCCACTTGTTATCACAGACAACCCTAAAAACCTTATTGCTTTACTTCTTTCAACTTCAGTTAACAGAATGAATTCAACATTACATAAGGAACCAATTAAGTTTTTGTTGATATTTGTAACACTCAGTTCTAACAAAAAAGTTAATAATTAGGTAGATAGAGATACCTCGCCTGTATTCATTTGCCTTTAGGCAAAGTATCAATGTACTGACAAAGGTACATTAAGAGGTCATCTACCTAGTTAGTTGTTATTTGACGAAAGATTGTGAGACATTAGCTAACTACATAGTTATTTCCAAAAAATAATTGTTTAATTAATAAACAACTACGATTATAAAAATTAGTCTAAACTTAACAAACAGTATTAAGTAATGCAGATCTATCTAAGTACTCGTAGATATTTATGTCTAATACATATAAGTATCAACCAGGTACTTACTAATAAATGTATTTTTAAGCTCAAGCACATAACTGAATTTAACAAGCTACAAATCCTAATCTATTAACCCGCTACCAGCTGTAGGCAATGTACCCAAAATGCTGGCCGCATTGCCCCGTTGGATTGCGATACTGATCCTTTGGGCAAAGTACCGGCCAGCATTTTGGTCACGAGTTGCTTCGACCAGACGCAATGATAGATCTTTAAAGATAGTTTTTGCACCTGGTCCCCACGGTCCTAAAGTTTCGACCCCAAAAGGCTCAAAAATGTACCCACTGTCCAGGGTACTATATTTGCGCCTTTTGAGGCCTTCCGCAGATTCAGCCGCAGCGCCAGCCTTATTTTGCGTTCCGGGAAGATGTGACGGCGCGAGGGTGTCCACGCATGTAGGCGTCCCATACGAGCGGCCGCCCCAACTTCCACGGAATCAGTGTCATACCGTCCGGTCTTCTACCATCGTCACGTACGAGACCGCTCGGTTCAAGAACAGCCGCGCAGTTGGCGGTGGTAAAAGCTCGGCGGATGACGTCATTGAGGCTGGCATGGCGGGGAATTCTGCCTGCACTTCTTACACAGGATAAGCCGTGGTGACCAAGTTCGTCGACAGCAGCACCACACTGGCAGCGATGTGGGGCATAGCACGATGCGCCCAAACGGAGGGAAGCTGAAATTCTAAAAGATGATGAATCTAACAGAGTACCAGTGTTGGCCGAGGGGAGGGCCTGTAGCCATAGACCAGATTCCCATTCAGCGACAGCCAAAAGACGGGCACGATCTGAAGAGCTCAAGCACGTGTGTAAAAGTTGCTTCCGCACTTGCTCACAAATCGGTCCGTCCCAGAGTCGCTGCGATGATGGGGTTGAAGGGAAATCGGTATTTGGGCACGCTAAATTCCACGCGTTCTTGGCCTCGGCTAAAAAAAGAACATCGACATTTTTTGATAATATTTTACTAATAAGTTTTTGATTAGAATGAACCGAGGACAAGAATGCGGGAAGAGCAACCCCAGAAATGGAACGGATGCCAAGACCCCCCCAACGCACTGGTAGAGAAGCTTGAGACCAATCTCGATCTTTTAAATTTATATTCAAAACTGTTGCCAAAGTGTTTCTTATGATGTTGTCTAATCTCTGAAGTAGATCAGGATGCTTCCAAAGTTGACAACATCGAACAAGGTATGTAAATTTAGGTACAAAAAGACAGAAACGAATAATTGTAAAAGCCATGTGCATATTAATTTTGCTTAAACGGTCCGAACATTGCAAGAAATTTTGAATTTTTTCTTCAACGAAAGACGGAAACGATTCATCAAATATAGGAGAGCCCAACAAACGCAGAGTACTATTGCTAACTATTTTAATATTAGAGGCCAGGATATTAAATTTTTGTATAACCGAATCTTTTGCTGGGTGCCGCTCTGGAATAAATAGTTCACATTTTGAAAAATTTAGCTCCAAACCGATTGTACGAAATCTTGATATTAAAAGGTTTAAATCATCATATAGAGTGTTTGCGTCGCCGCCCAAAGTTCCATCATCCAAATACCAGACGTTTAGTTTTGATTGTAGGCTTTGGATGATAGGATGAATGGCAAGGCTAAACACTGCGGGTCCAAGAGGGTCACCTTGCTGGCAGCCAACAGCGGAAATAATTTCGTTGCCATGGTAGGTCAATTTTGAAGCCGATCCATAACATTGCCAAAGAAAACCGTATAAATTTGGAATTTTATCTTTCACTTGCGATAGTAGGGTACCCCTATCTACAGAATTAAAAGCATTTTTCACATCCACCTTCAGGAGCAGATCCCCACAATTTTCACTCAAAAAAGTTCTGACGGAATGAACGGCCGCCTCACAACCTCCTCGTGAGCCAAAACCTAGCTGCAAGGGCTGAAAAAGGTTTGCCAAAACAGGCGCTACCTTTTTGCAGCATATTTTGGCGGCGAGACGCCGGTAGGTTGTCCCGACTGCGATGGGCCTAATACCGCCGTCCTTCTTTTTCAGAGCGCACAAATTAGCACCGTAGAGTAATTCTGTGATATCACCATTGACACGGCCTGACAACATAAGATTAGTAAGGGCCGTCAAATCCCTCAAAAGAGCTTCTCCGACTTCTCCGCAAGCTCCGGACAAGAGGTCTTTTAAGTGTTGTGGACTCAAGCCATCAAGACCTCCAGCTGATCCACTTTGAAATGAGATGACGGCCCCACCAACGTCTAAAGCTGTTACCTCAACGGTGATATCGCTCTCTACTGGTGCATCAAGTAGGGGTAAAGCTTCGTCTGGATGTGGATGTTTCCCTTCCAAGATCGAGAGCGTCTCAGAATTTGGAAGTGCAACTGTGTCGGTGGAAAAAAGGATACGAGCTGCACCTTTGATATCGCCGTCGCCGAGTTTGCTTTCCACTAATTTGCAGTTAGCAAACGCAGCGGATGGTCTTACTAAAAATTTTGGATTTTGAAACTTAGAATCCGAATTAAAACCCGAAGAGAAAATATTGCTAAGGTTCCCTTGTGTACTGTATTTCACGCAGTTTTCTTTAATAAGAGAAGTCAAAGATTTTTTAGCGTTCTTTGATTCAGTACTGACGTGAAGTACGGCATATGGGAAGGATAGTAAGTGTTCCCAGGATTCGACGGAGTTTTGTAATACCACAGCTTTAATGGCATGAGACAAAGCTGTGGCGACAGAGAGGCGAGCACCTCTAGGAATGCGTTTTACAACAGGGTTGTTATTTTTGTTAAAGGCCAAAAACTTCCAGAATGGTTGAGTTGCCGAAGGTATATTTAGGTCTATGTCTTGGTTTGAATTTGGAGCTGAAAGAATGATTGGCTTGTGGCATTTTCCTTGATGAATTTTTAAGCCTCTCGGTCCTTTAAAAAACCTATCCAGGGAACAATCAGGGCATCTTACCAGAGTTTCCTGTGACACAGATGTGCCACCAAAATCATTGGCTGTTTGGGCGCACAGCGGCATAGCACGACTTTTCTTTAACTTATAAGTTACGTATAAAAAAAACACAATTAAAAAAAGGGTCCAAATAAACATGCAAAAATGACAGCTTTTCACTGGTGGCAGGATGGCACGTCCCTCATGTCAGCTGCTCATGACATAATAATGCTAATAATGCTAACTACATAATAATATTATCTACGACAATTAATTAATGGCTCTTTATGATTAGGTAGATACTCAGAATAGTTAATGTGAGTCAAAAATATTTTAGATTTATAGATAGACTAGCTCTTTTGCCCACGACTTCACTTGTGCTCAAGCATAAGTCACTCAAGAATAATGCAGCTTTCTAATGGTGAAAGAATTTTTGAAATCAGACCAGTAGTTTTTGAGTTTATTTGTTACAGACAAAAAAATACAAATCTTTCCTATTTGTAATATTAGTGTAGATTTAAGATTTCATACAAAATTGCAATTACCTAGAGATATGAGCTTAACTGTTTTTAAATAGAGATCTAAGTAGTCATTTTTAATTTTGATTGTTCAACATTCAACATTTTACAAACTCAATCCATCCCAACCTGTATCTGTTAGCATAGTGTGCCCAAGTGAATAATTACTATGGTTAAGGCAATTATTTGGTTCTGACACACAGTGAAAACTAGCTCAGAGCAGAGTTTACATTTTATTTTAAGCACATTTGTTTTTGTCATTATAAATCAATAGCTGCACCCAGCAGTGTTATCCACAGTTTAAAACTAGCATGTGTTCATCCAGGGCATAAACTATCTTTGTTCTATTTTTTAATAAAATCCATCTATTTGTTTGAGTGTGAAGAAGTAACAAACTTTCACTTTTAAAATATGTATTTGTAGGATGAAATGATATATTGCATACTGTATTGTATGGATTACTAAGCAATAGGTGAGAAAATGGACATCCTACAGTATCCTTTAGCTTTAGGCTTACTAATTAATAATTGTGTGCTAGGCCTGATGAATAATATAATCAAGTATCTATTAATTATAAAATAAGGCATACACATTGGTATTTAAAGGCCAATGAAACTGGTTAACAATGAGTTTTAGAACTACTTCCAAGTTATTGATTTCATTAAATTTTGTAAAGAATCCTAAAGGTTACTAGCTGAACCAAAGTACATTTCAAACTAAGGTAACAGCACTGGACATGAATTAAGCACTACATCTGGGTAGGCCTTTTATTCACCTACACATCTGAAGTGGTCTAACCATATATATTTCTGATAATAAAGACCAAAAATCCTTAGGAATCATTGAGTATTTAAAATATTCTAGTTTTCACAAGATGACTTGTTTAATGGCATTGTTTCAGACGGCTAGACATTCGTTTGAAATTTGAAATTGTACAAAGATCAAAAATGTACCAGTCTTAGTAAATTTCAAGGTACTTACCAACAATGGACAGAGTGCTGCCTAGAAGGCATAGTCCTATCCTGACGCAAACTGCCCGATTCAAGCTATTCGTTACCCGACGCGAGAAGTAGCTGATCGGGCAGTTCCATCGCTGGTCTGTTGGCTGCTGCTCATAAGTAACTGTCGTAGGCTGATAAACTGCGCTTGTAGGCATTCTGATCGATTTTACAACTCCTAAACACAAACACAACGCACGACACTTTTGTAACCACTTTCAAGTGATCTAAGCACTATTAGTTCACAAGTAAATCAAGCAAGTAAACATAAAACGCAAGAGGCACAACAAAGCGTGAGCACGAGCGGAGTTTCGAAAATAAAGAAATAAAAATATGTGGTGACGATACGATGAGAATGCGAAGGGACGAGCAGAGTCCTTGAATGAGGGGCGAGGGGGAAACGCGGGCGCGGGCGCCGCGGACGGGCGTGATAGTTTTTGACGTTGACAATGACAGCACAAATATATTTTTTCCCCCATTCGGGAAATTTGGCGCCACACGTTTTTTGCATATGCCAGCGTTCGGTAAATTATTTATTTTCAGTTTGTGTAAAGTTGCAATGACAATAGAAGTGATAGTAGTATCAGTCTCTCCTATCCCCATTTTAATAAAGTGGTGGATACTTTTCTAAACCTGTCAGTGGATTTTTGTAGGGAACATGAAAAGTAGCGTTTCGCAATGTTTGGACCATTTACCTACATTCGTACGTTAACGAATCGATAAAAATGAATAATCCACTAAATACATATAAACCCTCTAAGAATCAAAAGTTTTTGAAAATAATAAAAAATCAAGATGCTACTACCCTTTCGGTTTCCCGCCAAAATCCTCCAACGGAGATTTTTTTTTGTTTCGACCATTAAGCTAATGCCTTTGAGGCCATAACACCTAAGGTGCGAGTGCGGACATTTAAACTGACGTTTCGTTTGAAATCGGTAATTTCTATTCCTTCCATGCTAATTTGTTTAGTCGATTTGAAACAGTGTCCGTGCTCGCACCCTCAGTCATAACTAAGTTTGTCACAATTCATTAGGTACTGAAAATATCGTCCGGCGAAGTGATATACACCTCTGCCAGCCCCTTCGGGGGACAGACGTGACGATATATAAATGATGAAGATGATGATAAAGATAATGAACCCCTCTTTCCCCATTTCAGTCAAGTCGCTAGTACTTTCCGGAAACGTCAAGTGGAGCTTTGTAGACAATAAACAAACAAAAAGTCGCGTTGCAAAAACCTGACTCTAATCGCGTATTGGGCATACTCAACGTTGAGCAACCGAAGAACTGTAGCGACTAAATGCGAATCAGCCGGTCGTCAACAAGCGACACGTCGCAACGGAGTTGGCGCGTACTCAAAAGGTACGCGCAGTTCGGACACTCCATTTTAGTCAGTTAGGTAGGACGAAGCTTATTTGAAATAGAGATAATTGAAGAATGTATGTCCGGATTCACATTTACTAACTTTTTAACAAGGAAAATAATTAAAAAAAGACTATCGTGTTTGTTGTGCAAAAATAATATAATTTTTAACTTAAATTCATTACTCCTAAATAAAATATTCTTATTCACTACATAAATTAAAAGTTAAAGTAGATTTAACCTATTTTTATTTAGGTACCTAAGTCTAGAAGGCACTTTTTCTTACAATAAATAATATCATATAATATTTTGTAGGTAACGGATTCTCATCTTGTCCAAAAGCTTTTCTTTAAATGTCTAAGACAGCCAAAGACTCCAAATACTATGAGAATTTACAATGCTCTCAATCAACTTTGATTTGAAAAAAATAAGGCACTATATCCAAAAATGTGCTAAGTTGCCTCAAATTATTAACTGAACTATAGCTCCACTACATAATGGGAGAATCTTTCTGCTAGCAATAAGTTCGACAGATAGCTTGTACATATTTTGTTTGCTAATTGTATGGCTTGCATTAAATAAGAAATCACATTATTATGGCGACTATCAAATGATGCGCGCCGCAGTCAATGCAATGTATTTTAAAAAGTTAGTAGTGGGCAGGTTCTTAAATGGCAGCAGAAAAAAAACGCCAGCAAGGAAGGCGGATATCGCATCAACAAGACCAATAGAAAAAGTTAGTTAATACACAGCACTCTCGGGCATTAATGTTTTTTTTTCGAATACATATAAATACTATTGTACTCATTAATCAATGACAAATTACCACAGCTTATCAAGTAGTTAAGTTTATTTTTTTTACTGAGCATGTGCGACGCGCATCAATAAACGCCCTCAAAAATTATAGCCTTGCAAACTATTTACAAATTTTGGTTTTGGCGTTGAGCGTATTGTTACCTACTACTTTTGTATAAATACAGCTTGAGTTCGATTTGTACTGCATACATACATACAATTTCATAAAATATTACAAATAGTATTAGAATTTACTTTATTTTGTACAACCAAATAGTGCCTATTATAACTGACGTAATATTATGCTATTAAAATTGACATAAGCCTGAAACGGATTGCCTTATAAAAGTAGAAAGAGTAATATGGAAGACCCATTATCTACAATGTTAAACTGAAGTACATATATTAAGCTAATGTATTAGATAGATATAGATAGATTCATTCAGGAAGACGCCCCACATTTTTTCTCCCAATCGCAGTGCAAGTGTGCAATATTTTGCAAGTATTTACTAAAATATAATTATTTTGCCTATGTGTGTAGCCGCTCAAACATTATTTTGACTGTTACGGCTCAATGCTAGCATGTTTTAAGAGCAGCTCAGGTTCTATTCACGCTCGGCAGATTTTTCAATGATAATTTAAATTTGCTGCTCTTGGTCTGCATGTTATAATAGTTTTACGTGTCCGAATGTTTTCAATTATTATGTTGGGAAGCAACATGGAGAATCCTGGTAAAAAGCGATGAGTGTGGCAGTTAATATTTAAACACTTCCGCTGTTTACAAGAAGATTAGGGCAAGTATCGTCTCCATGAATTGAATTGCGTGTTTGTTAGTCAAAATTAACATGTTACACGATTTACAATTTGAGCTTAAAATGACTTTTAAAATTGGTGTTTAAGGTCTTAACTCTGCATCTAATTTTAGCATAACTTGGTAATGTTTAAGTTAAACAAAGAAAAAAGTAATTCATTGTAATTTGGCATCATACTAATTTTATAAAGCCGAAGGCATCTCATTAATTTAAAAAAAACGTTGACACATCTTTTTAGTTTACGGCATGTATTTGATTATACTATGATAACAAAATAAAAAGATTGATGTACTTACATACTTTAAAATTTAAGCGTTACAAAAATGTGTTAAAATTAGGTTCAAAGTTAAGCCCCTTAATTGATAATGACCTTAAAATAAAACGTGCACTGTGCAACCGACACCCCAGGCATCAGAGTTCAATTACACTAAATAATTTCGAGTAAATAACGTAGATAAGTAAGGTAAACAATATACATCAATAAAATGGAAATACAACATTTGTCATTACATTTTCGGTCAATCTCAGTCTCATTCGTAGCAGCCAATACAAATCCTTTCGTATTTTCTAATATCATTATATTACAACAACAATCTATGAAGGCCAGTACCAACCAAAGCATAGAGATAATATATTGAACCTTGGCTTACTTAGTATCTAGCTTTATTGTTAACAGACTATTCTTTACCACAGTACCCTATCATTTACAATTTTACGCTGTGAGTCACTTTTCATAAAAGTGACGTCACAGTTTACAAGGTTACAAAGTTAGGAGGATGAAGCTTGACATGTACCAAGCCTAAGCAAGTTTATATACTCACTATGTATTCAAAATTATGAATACTTTTTTGTTACTACTTAATGAATACTACACGTTATTAACTAACTAAGTTCACAATTTTCATAACTTCGCTTTGTACATCTCGCTTTTGCTTTGAGTGGTACTGAGCTTTCAAACCTCCTCTGGCTCCGTCCTCACAAATTTTGACAACTACTGAACCAATGATGACCAGAAGACATACTTATCTATAGAAATGCAAGGAAACAGGATCAGTAGCTCTCAAGTCACAACGCGACGACACAAACAGATAGAGAGAGACAGATAAGGTGGAAGTTCGTGACGTGACACAGAAGACAGAAGACCGAGACCATTCAGTTACTTCAGGCTTTTGACTTGCAAACTGGTATATATCATTACAGTCCCACTGCAGAGACACCGACCTACCCTGCGTCGATTGATAGAGCCGTTATCCAACACGCTGGCTCAGTACGGGTTGGTGGATGTCACATGTCAGAGAATTATTCATTTTCGGATATGTCGGTTTCCTCACGATTTTTTCCTTCACTGAACACATGTCAAATTAAAATACACATACTTTTCTACGAGAGAAAAGTTAATTGGATCGAACCCTAGAACTCCGGATCGGACCTATCTATCCCACTCGGCCAACACGGCTCAAATACAAACTGGCATACATACAAAGACCTAATGTAAAGTAATGGTCTCGGTCTCCTATATCTGTCTTGACACGAACTTTCACCTTTAAGGCCGGTGCAGACCAGGCGAAGTGCAACACGAGTAGTTTTCATTGTCATACGATCACCGACACCTGTTTTCAAACGGTGGAAGCTCAATTATAGAATGCGCAAAAAATAAGAGTATTCGAGCAGGAAGTGTTCTCTTTAAAACCAATGCATTTTAACATAGACAGCATTTCAATCGCTTAATCTAACTGAAAAGATTTTGACTCGGGCAACGTCGATATTCGTGTGGCAGCGCAAACCGTGCTACGCTGCACTTTGCCAGGTTTCACCCGGCCCTTAGCGGGTAGCTAAGCGCTATATTTACAAGCAGTCGATTACATCGGTCGTATACGTGACCTAAAAGCGATGCGCGATTATTGAACACATTAATTTAATCACAAGTATACACTGGGCGCGCGCCGTCGATCCGACACTCGAAAACTGTTACAAAAATACTTATGCCAAGTCGGAATTCAGCAAATTGATTTGCGACTCAATAAAGTCGATTCATATTCCGACATCAGCGAATAAAACTCAACCACACAAGGTACCGTGGAGTAATCGCGGTGACGCTGTATATCTATCACACACGCATGACAAGGTAGCTTATATATATATGTCACCATTTATATGTAGGTGGATCCCAGCATTTCAACCAATGTAAGTACTAAGATCCATTTGATGCCACTTAATGTCGAGTATCCGCGCCGACGTCGCACACCCGTTATATCTAACCGTATCACTGTCAGCTTTTATTCTATAGTTGTTGTCACCTACTCGACCGCGAATCCCGCCGTTTCTAGAACAGCCTGAAATCAGAAAAAAGTTTATTTTAATAAGTTCAACACATCACAGTTAAATAAAATAATCTAACTAATATTTTACAAAATAATAGTAATAAGTTAACTCTCTTATTTAAAACTAGCTGCGCCCCGCGGTTTCACCTACGGTTAAAAAGTATCCTATGTGCTAATCTAGACTATAATCTTTCTCTGTGCCAAATTTCATCCAGATCTGTTCAGCCGTTCTGGCGTGAAAGAGCAACAAACATACATCCATCCATCCATTCTTACAAACTTTCGCGTTTATAATATTAGTAGGAAGTAGGATAGGTTTCATTAAGACATTTTATCTAGTAACTATTAGCTAAGAACTTGGTTTTGAAGCACGCCATAGAAGGCGCATCCTGAAAGGAAGCCGGTATATGGTAATAGATCATACTGATACGGATATACATATGTATATCATTATTATCGTTAGTGGTTTACCTCGAGGGAGATTGAGCCGTCATCCGCCACGCTGGCTCAGTCCGGGTGGTGGATGTAACAAGTCTCATGAATTACTAGCTACGTCCCGCGCTGTTACCCACGGTTAAAGTCATATCCAGGGTATAAGCTACCTCGGTACCAAATTTCATCAAAATTCGTCCATCCGTTTGAGCGTGAAGAAGTAATAAACATACACACTTACACACTAACAAACTTTCAGCTCTATAATATTAGTGTGATGTGACTAATTCGAATTAGGACATGTAGATTTAATCATGTAAGCGATGATAGCCTAGTTGGAGAAGACCCGCCTCTCAAGTCAGAGGGAGCGGGTTCAAACCCAGCCGAAGGCACGCACCAACTTGTTCTATGTGCGTATTGCATGGCATCTGCTACATGACTGGAGCCCGGTGTGTGGCGACAGGCTCACCCCCCGTCACATTTGGGACTGAATATCGTCCGACGAAGTGTGGGTGTTACATTACACCCCTCCCAGCCCCTTCGGGGGAAAAGCGTGACGATATGATTTCCTCACGGTTATGTATAGCGGGTCTAAAAATATACCTGTTTGAGCTTGTCGTGCAGTCGCTCTTTACTGGGGTAGGGCGGTAAGTCGAGCCGGTTGAAGCACGTGTGGGCCTTCGGGAGCGAGTCGGCAGAAGCGTCCGCTACCAAGTGGAGAGTGAACAGACGAGGCGCTGCGGCGCCCGTTGAACCCTGCCGAAGAAAGATTTTGAATAAGACATGGGTTTTTTTAACCGACGAAACGGAGGAGGTTTACAAGTCGACGCATATATTTTTTTCTGTATGATTATAGTAAGCTATCTGCTAGTTTTTCGGCTTTGCACGGCACTTATACAATAATTAAACTGATGGTGACAGCCGCATCAAAATCCGTTGCATGGTTTCAATTAGGAGGAGTTAGCGGATTTACAGAAAGAGAGATAGAGGCAGAAAACGACTTTATTTTATACTATGTAGAGAGAGATAGAAAGATATGTGAGATAGAGAAGATATAAAGATAATACCAGCAGGCTTAGCATTCGCAACGCAACAAAGGTATGTCGACTCTTTGTATCGAGACAGGCGTATGTTTCCACATAGCCTTGTCACGATCTCGTACGACAAAAAGTGACGAGAACAGCTTTGACGCGCGCGCACGCTAGTGGCTCTGACAGACAGACAGCAGAGCCTTTTCAAGGCAATTAATTTTGTCTCTGTTAACTTCTACAGTCAACAGTATAAATCAGTTCCCGAACCAGAAATAACAAGTAACATTATTAAAAGAAAAACAAAAAATCCGGCTGCAAAATGTTGTACCCTATGTCACTGCCACATCAAGACGATTCAAATGACACCTCACATGTCGAAATCCATCAAGGTTGTAAGGCTTACCAAAGAAACCTCATTCACACACACTCAAAAAACATAACCTTCCTTCTAGTGCAGTCGGATAAATAATCAGAATTTTGATTAAAAGTCGAATAATGTCTTTATTGAGAATAATAAATGTCTTTAAACCTTAAAAACAACATACCTGTAAAGCGCGGAAGCCCGCCAGCGGTACTCTCCTAGACCCAGTCACGAACTGCAGCAACCGCGCGCGCATCTCCGCATCAAACTCCTCGACGACTTCCCAGAACCACCCCACGATAGGCGCGTCGGGCGTCACGTGTTTCAACCTCGTGTGGCGCCGCCAGTCCACCGGGTCCAAGTCCGCCCGCCCGGCTAAAAGAGGTTGCAAGTCTCGGGGGGAGAGCGGCCTGAGCAACTGCGCCGGTATGATGTCTGCTAATCCTCGTTGTAGAGCGAGCCACTGTCGTTCCGCGCCGCGCGTGAATCTGTGGGCTACGTAGAGTCGTACGTAGTCTCGCTTGTTGCTGTCTGTGACCGTGTCGTTGGCTCCGCCCGGCCGGAGCTCCACGCTTCTCACGGCGCCGAATGACGAGCACTCGACGGAGAACGTCGTGTCGATTACACCTGCGATGTTGTTGTCTCTGCAAATGTGTAACAATGTGGTTAGGATGGCGGGATCTTTTTTGCTCTTCACATAGATGTGTATTTACTCTTGAATAGAAGAAAACTAAGGTTCAGGATAAAAGGCTTATTGATTGATTGAGATGAATATTATCGATTTCAGAAAGACTTTAGTAAAATTTCTCAGGAAGTATAAGCGGTTTATTTTTTTTTCGTTTTGTTTGACCACCAACTCGCCTGATGTTAAGCGACATTGTGGTCTAAGATGGAGCACGACAACCTATAAGGTACTTATCCACTCTAGCCTTGAAGTTTTGTAGAGTGAGGCTCTACAAGTGCGCTACTGCTCAGACCCGTCTTCGGAACGGTTACACTGGACTACATCCCGAAACACGACTAGGTCATTTCACGGCATGGCTTGGTCCGGTGGGTGGTAACTAGCCACGGCCGAAGCCTCCCACCAGAGTTTACTACCTAGTTAGCACTACCCGGGGACCACGTGTAGGGAACCAGAATAGAGTACACTCCTACGGACGTGGGTAGCTCAGCCCCCAAGACTATATACTAGACTTCAACAGACTATTAAGCTTAGGTAAAACATTAACTTCTGTTACGAGCGGGGTTGGATAAAAGGAATGAAACGTCGATGTATCCGAAGATTCACTTTATTCACCAGTTACACACACACAAACACTGTTATACTACACTAGACACTTGCACTAAAACACTCTGAACACTTCTCGTACAATCACTTCGATGTTAACACTTTGAACGCGTAATCAAAACTGACTGCCGAGTTGTCGGTCGTCCGCGTATTTATACAATTTAAGATATCCAGAGCATTCGATTTAACAATAGCGCAAGCACACAAAAAGTTGTTTATCACGCGGAGCCACGCGTTCATTCTAGAACATTCGGACAGTACAAAAGATTGAAGTAAACACCCTATTATTCAATAGATAAAAACATTATAAAAACGGTGCACAATAATTGCTTTCCAGAAATATTTCTTTTGTTCCTGATTTAACAATGGAACGCGCGGCTCGAGTGGCTACTATTGTCTAATCTGCGTTACCTATCGGTAGTTGTAAACAACATCGCCACAGATTAGCGTATAGTTTCCGCGACTGGCGTAGCACTACCCCCTCCTAAGACATGCTCGTCCCGAGCATCGTTAGTCCCGTGATATCGCGCCAGTCAATCAACGTGGACAATCTTAGGTGCGCCTCGCTGACCCTTCTGTATGCGATATGTGACGTCGTTGATTTTGGTCACCACACGGTATGGTCCATCCCATTTGGGTTGCAGCTTTGGAGATTTCCCTTTCTTGCGTACAGGATTATGAAGCCATACTAGCGATCCTTCATCAAACCCAGGGTCGTTGAACTTCCTGTCATATCGAGTCTTCATCTTTTCCGATGCTTGTTGGCCAGAATTTCTAACAAGTTCGTAGATGTCGTTCATCTTATTCCGTAGATCCCTGGCGTACTCGTTTATTGGTTGTGGCGAGTCTGGTGGAATACCGGTTATTAAATCTGCAGGCAACCGCAACTCTCTTCCAAAGTTTGCAAAGGCTGGAGTGACGTTTGTGCTTTCGTGAACAGCACTACGGTACGACAGTAGAAATGGCTGGATGTGCTTGTCCCAATCTCGCTGATTGTTCTCGACCACTTTTGCTAGATGGGTCACAAGAGTGCGGTTGTACCGTTCCACCATTCCGTCGGACTGTGGGTGGTATGACGTAGTCCTTGTTTTGTGAGCACCCATCACTTGACATACCTCCTTAAACAGTTGAGATTCAAAATTCCTTCCCTGATCGCTGTGAATTTCCAGTGGTACTCCAAAACGGCAGAACACTTCATGCACTAATTTGTCGGCTATTGTAGGAGCCTCTTGATTTGGAATTGCAAAGACTTCTGGCCACTTGGTAAAATAGTCCATAACAACCACGAAGTACTTGTTGCCATTATCAGTGACAGGAAATGGGCCCGCCACGTCTAACGCTATTCGTTCCCATGGTGCTCCGACATTATACAGCTTCAATGCACCTCTGCTACGGGTGTGTGGGCCTTTCACTGCAGCACAGCTTGTACATTTTCGTACCCAGTCTTCTACATCGTCTCTGCAATTGATCCAATAAAATCGTTCTCGTATCTTTAGCAGCGTCCGTTTTACCCCCAGATGTCCTCCTGAATATCCATGGTACAGATGCAATACGTCAGGTACCTTAGCTTTAGGCACAATCATTTGTAGATGACAGCGATTGCCTCGTGTATTTTCCCATTTGCGGCACAATACTCCTTCATGGATACGAAGACTGTCCCATTGTGCCCAATAACTCTTCGTGGTTATGCTCATGCCAGCGACATCACTCCAATTTGGTTTAGAGACACCGGACTCCATCCACTCGAAAATTGGCTTTATGTCCGTGTCATCTTGTTGTGCTATTTGGAGGGTTTGCTTCCATTCATCACTAAGATCAGTTTTGAGCATCCTGACGGGTACAATTTCCTTAGACTCTTGCTTCAGACAATGCTTACAGTCTTCCGGGCACGGCCTTCTAGACAATGCGTCCGCGTTACCATGTGCTCTGCCACTGCGATGCTCCGCTTTGAAATCAAACTCCTGCAGCTGCTCAATCCACCTTGCTACTTGTCCTTCAGGGTCCTTGAATTGAAGCAACCAAGTTAATGCAGCGTGATCGGTCCTCAGGCGGAATTTTCTTCCCAGCAGGTATTTGCTAAAATGTCGCAAAGTCTTCACTACTGCCAGCAGTTCTCTCCTTGTCACGCAGTAATTCCTTTCTGGTTTGGATAAGGATTTGCTGTAGTAAGCTATCACAACCTCTTGATCTCCTTTTCGTTGTGATAGTACGCCGCCTATACCAATATTACTGGCATCGGTGTCAACGATGAATTGATTTTCGGTGTCTGGGAATCCAAGGATTGGTGTTTCACACAGATGCTTCTTCAGTTCTCGGAAAGCGGTGTCGCAGTCTTCATCCCAGTGGAAGATTCGTTTTTCTTCAGTTAGTTTATGCAACGGTTTTGCTATATCAGAGAAGCCTTTCACAAATCGTCGGTATTAGGAGCATAGACCCAAAAATGATCTGATTTCCTTCTTGTCTTTTGGAACCGGCCAATCCTTAACCGCGCTGATTTTCTCTGGATCTGTCCACACACCATCTTCAGAAACTACATGGCCCAAAAAGTTTACTTGTCGTTTGAAGAATGAGCATTTCTTCGGGCTCAACTTGAGGTTGGCTGTACGGATTTTCGTCAACACTAGTTCCAGGTTTCTGAGGTGGTCTTCAAAGGTTTTTCCCACAATTATGATGTCATCCAAATAGACCAGGCAAGCGTCTCCAATCAACCCTGCAAGCACTAGCTCCATTAATCTTTCAAAAGTTGCAGGGGCATTGCACAATCCGAATGGCATCACGTTGAATTGCCAAAGCCCTTTTCCTGTAGAAAATGCGGTTTTCTCTTTGTCTTTAGGGTCAATTTCCACTTGCCAGTAACCACTTTTCAAGTCCAAAGTTGTGAACCACTTCATTCCCGTCAGCGTATCCAATGTGTCATCAATTCTGGGCAGAGGGTAACTGTCTTTCTTAGTTACATCATTAAGTCGTCGGTAGTCCACACAAAACCGCATACTGCCATCTTTCTTCTTTACTAGCACCACAGGAGAACACCATGGACTGGATGAGGGCTCGATGATCTCGTTCTTCGCCATATCTTCAATCATGGTCTCCACTTCCTTTTCCTTGGCAACTGGTATTCTTCGTGGCCGCTGGCGTATCGGTTGCTGGTCGCCTGTATTTATCGTGTGCTTAACTAGGCCGGTTTTCCCATTGTCCGCATCGGTCGAAGCAAATATATCGGCGTAATTTTGTAACATCTTCCTTGCCATTAAACGCTCCTTCCCAGTAAGATCTTTACAATCTTCTAAAAGTGTAGACACGTCGTAATTCTCACGAGGTATATTTTTGCTCGGTAGTTCTTGACATCCGCGCATCCAATCTACTTCCTCGCAAGTGCCCATTACGGTTCCACCTTTTATGAGATGCTCCTCATAACTGGGATTTAATACACGCACTACGCCAGTATTAGTTGTCCTCACTAGAGTCCGTGCCACTATCCATGGATGATTATTTTCCAATTGTTCAATCAGCACACATCGTCGTTGGTGGCTTAGCTTTGGTGGTAGTCTTACTACCACAACGGTTTCCGACTTCGGTGGAAGGATAGTCCTCTTCAGACAGTACACTTTTCCTGCTGTAGCACCTTCCATAAAGATCTCCTCTGATCTACACTTTAAGATTCCTTGATTGACATCGATCTCACAATGATGTTCCCGCATAAAGTCAAGTCCCAGAATGCAATCATCGACTATATCAGCCACAATAACTTTGTGTTGGAAATTTTCCTCACCTATCTTCAATGCCACTGATTCTTCGCCTCGGACGGGTATGTGCTGACCGGTTGCTGTCAAGAGTTGAACTTTGTTGCAGCCCCGAAAATCCTGAAGGTAACGTTTGGCAAATCGGGAACTGATCACTGTTCGAGATGCTCCAGTATCCAAAGTCAGCTTGCATGGTGTTCCATTAATTTCGCCTTTGATGATCAGGCTATTTCCATCTTGAACTTGTGAGATCGAAATCTTCGGGGCTTTTAAATCACCAGCCAGCACCCGCCCCTTGGTCCTGGCGTTTATTCGTTTCCCTGCTGCTGGGCGGCGTTATTATCCACTTTTTCCTCAATTTGACGATGGTCCCTCCTTTGCCGTGGCTTCGAACAGTTGCGCGATAGATGGCCTCTTTCGTCGCAGTTGTAGCATCTAGGGCTAAACCGGAAACGATTTTGGGATGTTTCGCTCACTTCCCTGATACGTTGAGTTTCTCCCGTTGGATTTCGTACAGCTTCTACTTCTAAAGCGTGAGCTAAAGCGTCCTTCAGAGATTTGTGATGTCGAAGCTGTACTGCTACCCTCACTTCACTGTCACGTATTCCATCGGCGAATGCTTCAACCAGCTGCTCGTCGTTGGGTGTAGGTGAAGACTGGTGAGCCTTCCTAAATAGTTTTTCTATCTCGAGAGCCCACTCTTGCAGATTTTCTCGGCGGCCTTGAACTCTGTTTTTCATTTGTGCTCGAAAGACATGCTCTAGGTGTTCGTCTCCGTAACGACTTTCCAAAGTTTCTAGAAGCTTCTCGTAAGTGACGTCCTTGCCCAGTGCTTCAAGCACAGTCAAAGCCTGATCGCGAAGGCTTACTGTGAGAGCAGTCATGGCTTGCTTCTTATTCCATCCATTGGCCTCGACTATGGCATCAAATTGGATTTTATAAGCTGACCACGAGGAACTTCCGTCAAAAGGTGTCACCTTGAATCCATGTGTTACAGGTGCAAAAAATACAGGAGCTGCTATTCCATCTCCCGACTTCAGAACATTTAAACATTTTCTCACATCGTCGATCCGTGTCTCAGCCTCGAAGATGCGGGTTGCGTGGTCCTTGATAGCGATGTCATGTTCCTTCACAGTAGAGTCATGCAAGTCAACTTTATTTTTTAACTCTTGAAATTCCATTCCAAAAGCCGTTCGCAGACTAGTCATCTCTTCTTTCAGTTGAAGGGCATTTTCTTCCTTTCCTTCCTTCAGTTGGCGAGTAATTTCTTGAAGTTGACGAGCATTTTCCTCCTGGCGACGAGCATTTTCTTCCTGGCGACGAGCATTTTCCTCCATATCCTTCCTAAGCATTGCCACCAAAGCAGCCATGTCGAATGAAGTTGGCGCCGCAGCTGGTACTGAAGCCGCTCCCAAATTCTCTGATGGATCGTCGGTCGCTGGTTCACTCACATTAACCAATAACGAGTTGTTTCCAAACCGTCTCTGGTCAACGTCTTCTTGTCGCCGTGTCTGATCCTCTAGCCGGCGTGCCTCTTCTTGTCGGCGTTGGCTCCTGGTGCGAAGCGAATCGTCGTCGTGCGGAGTTATCGGCATTTTCCTTTTATCCCACTTCTGACACCAAATGTTACGAGCGGGGTTGGATAAAAGGAATGAAACGTCGATGTATCCGAAGGTTCACTTTATTCACCAGTTACACACACACAAACACTGTTATACTACACTAGACACTTGCACTAAAACACTCTGAACACTTCTCGTACAATCACTTCGATGTTAACACTTTGAACGCGTAATCAAAACTGACTGCCGAGTTGTCGGTCGTCCGCGTATTTATACAATTTAAGATATCCAGAGCATTCGATTTAACAATAGCGCAAGCACACAAAAAGTTGTTTATCACGCGGAGCCACGCGTTCATTCTAGAACATTCGGACAGTACAAAAGATTGAAGTAAACACCCTATTATTCAATAGATAAAAACATTATAAAAACGGTGCACAATAATTGCTTTCCAGAAATATTTCTTTTGTTCCTGATTTAACAATGGAACGCGCGGCTCGAGTGGCTACTATTGTCTAATCTGCGTTACCTATCGGTAGTTGTAAACAACATCGCCACAGATTAGCGTATAGTTTCCGCGACTGGCGTAGCACTTCTTTACTTATTGAAGATCTCTATTTTATATTAAAGATTCTCTATCTTATTATATCCAAAGCAACAATTTTTATTATTAGATGTAATTTTGTAAAATGTGTACTATTATCTGCAATAAGTTTCTACACAGGCTTCTATTTAGCTTTAAAGACGTTAATATTTTATTTATATTGTGTCACATCTAGAAATCAATGCATATTAGATATTGCACCGCTTTATGTTTTATTAGAAAATAAAGATTTAAAAAAAAAACTATCTCAAGCAAACCCAAAAAACACACTTTGCCAAACCGTATTGTGATGGACTGGAATAAGTTGCCAGTGACTGTGATAAAATAATGCCTCCTCAGTTAATTGCTTCAAAAACAGAATTGACAATTACTTAAAAAAAAAACACAAATCAAAGTGCACTGAAATAAGACACGCATCAGCTTTAAGCGGCCTGTGCCAACAAATAATAATAATATTATTTATTAAATAAATTCATTTTCAAAACTTACAGCATCCAAGACAGCGATCTATGCAGTTCCGGATCAACATCCTTAATGTCTCTCAGCGTGATGGGCCTTCCCAGAAGCTGTTTGTAAAACGGCGCAGTAAACGCCGCATCTAACTGGTGTCCGTGGAATAACGCCACGCCGAGGATGCGACCGGCGAAGTGGAAGTAGGACAGGTGTTCGGGATTTACCTGCAATAGAAGTGATATAAAGCTACTGGCTGCACCCCGCGGTTTCTACGATCATCCTGTAGGAACCGCAATTGTTGGGATCAAAAGTAGACACGTGCTAATTCCGGATATAAGCTATCATACCAAAAATTTCATCCAAATCAGTACTAAAGTTTTTTCGTAATTGAGTCACAAACATCCCATTTTACTAGGGTTAGCCGGACAATATTAACTCCACAATGTGACAGGGGAGCGAGCCTGTCACCATCCATTGGACTCCAGTTATGTGTAGACATTAAATACGCACATATGTTCACTGTTACCTGCTACTTCACCGCGTTTATTCAGAAAATAGTAAGTAGTAATAAGAAGTATTAACTCAATGGAGACAATTGGACAGGCCTATGCCAAAATAAAACACTTATGGGAATTGACATTATTTAAAACACAAAAAGGAAATTATTGCAAATATGCTAAAACCAAAAATATTCGGACGAAATGGCTATTGTATTGTAATTATCAAATTTTATCTAGATCCGTTCAGCCGTCTAGCCGTGAAAAGCCTACAGACAGACAGTTACTTTCGATTTTATAATATTACTAGCTGCGCCCCGCGGTTTTACCCGCAGTCCCACAGAAACCGCAATTTTCTTCGAGATGAAAAGTACCCTATGTCCCTTTCTGTACCCCAGACAACGTGTATGCAAAAATCCAAGACTATCATCGGTAGATTAGTTGAGACGTGAAAGCGTTACAAACAAACAAATAAACAAACTCACTTTCGCATTTATAATATTAGTTAGGATTAGGATAGTGGATGGATTCCACTTCATCAGATGGATGGATGGATGGATGGACGGATACAGATCCACTTACCCCGGAGTCCGAGTTGATCTGCAGCGCGTACCGGTCGTCGCCGGCGCTGGCGTACTGGAACAGGCCGTAGTGCGGGTTGAAGAGCTCGCGGCCCAGCAGGTGCAGCCACTCGCGCGCCACGCCGCCGTAGTCCAGCCCCTCCTCGCCGCGGAACTTCACCAGCAGCCGCTTGCGCAGCTCCTTGCCGCGCAGCTTCATCACCAGCCGGTACGATTCTTCCAGTACTTCGTTACGGGATACCTGTGTTTAAAGTGTGCTTTATATTCAACGTCATTTTGCACAAATTATGTTGCTATATCAAATCCTATGTAATCTTTACCTTTAAATATGACAGGATCGTGACACTTTACATAATAATAATATTTTAATAAATTCGGGACATTTCCACACACGGTCGCCTGACCCCAAATTAAGCAAAGCTTGTACTATGGCTGGCAGAGACTGATATACATACATAGATATTTTTTAAATATCGTCCAGCGAAGTGAGGGTGTTGTATAACACCTTTGCCAGCCCCCTCGGGGGAAAGGCTTGACAATATGTTATGTTATATTTTTAAATACATGCTTAATTAGATAATTAAGCCTTAGGTGGAAATCGAACCCACGCCTTCAAGTACATACTTTTATATTCTTAACATTTTTGTTTGTTTACGTTTCCTTCTCATATTTTATAATATACTACATTCAATATGCGCGATAACTTTGAAAAACAAATTAAGGCGGCTGGCTACGGGTGGATATGCCCAAAAAGGTTCTAAGCTCATTTTTTTTTACAATTTGAATATGAGAAACGGTATAATAAAAAAACTAGACCTTACCTCTATCCTACAGTGCCCAGTCTGCGGTTGCAAAGCCTGCAGCTCAGCTCTGAGCACGCGCGCCTTCGCCACCAAGTCTCGCTTGTACTTGGGAAGCGTCTCGGCCTCCGTCGGCTCCGGCGCGGGCGGAGCCGCCGGCGGCGCCAGCGAGGGCGGGGGCGGCCCGCTGGGTTCCGAAGGTGTCTGGGGAAGGAAACAAGTAAGTACTATGTACTTGTAAAAGTTCGTTACAGTCTCGAATAATTTTTCTTTGACTTTCAAATTAAAAACAACACTAATTTGGATACTGGAACTATTTATAGATATTACCTAGTTGTAAGCCAAAATTTGTAAGACTGCAATTTTTTATTATTTGAAAAAATAATGCCCCTCAGTTTCTTGCCTGTTCTTCTGAGCAGGGGCTCTTTATCCGAACAAGGCGGTCGAGTCTATTTAAATAACTTTGACGTTCATAAGTGTATCTTTGATACCTAAATTGAATAAAAACATTTTGACTTTGACTTTGGTGAATGGCAGTCTACTCACGAATCTAGCCGAGAGCGCGAGCCTGGGATCAGTGAACTGCGTGGTCCTGTTGTTGTGGTCGACGAAGTAAGGGCGGCCCGAGGGCGCCAGCCTCATCTCCCAGCCGGGAGGCAGCGGGCCGGCCGCCGCGGCGCAGTGCCGCAGGTGCAGCGGCACGCGCGGGTCGTGCCACGTCGACGCGCCCGTCGCTGTGTTGTAGAAGTACACTTGCCCTTGGGACGTTGTTCGCATTTCTGGTGGACAAAACATGGATGTTGTGAATGGAAATGTTTCGTTAGTATTTTACTACTGTCGAGAGCACCCAAGATAATTCTATTTTACAGGCAGAAAACTTATTACGATCGCGCAATAGCAAACGTCGCTGTCATTCAAAAATGTATGTTGAACACTCGCTCGGCAAGTAGGCGAGAATCGCCGAGCGAGTGTTTTACATAGGTCCAAGTGCTGAGAGGGCTCAACAGAGCAAGCTTTTTACCAGCTGTGGCCGCAGCTTGTGTTTAATTTCTCGCTGAGGATCTAAGAGGCCTATTGGCATAAAGCACGTAAGTAACTTTATTGTCAAATCTGCTGTGGACGGTCCCGTGCATGAGTGCACAAGAATGGCCTCGAGCAGAGAGACATGGCGAGATATTGTGAGGCGCATTACATCAGCCCCTGCCAATAACAATACTGCATGACGACCACGACCGCTCTGTCAAGAGCGTAGCAACCAAGAAGAAGAACTATATTTTGCACAATCCGGCTTCAACTCAGCTGTAGACAACCGGCGCTGGTCTTTCGTTGGGACCGGCATTTGACGTCACGCACGGACGTCGAGCAATGTGCGCAGCGCGTTGTAAGTATAATTAAAAAAATGTAGTATGGTAGTTTCTCACCGTAACCAGGCGGTAAGTCTGTGGCGGCGATGGGCGTGCTCGGGACGGCGGCCGCGGCCGGCTTGGGCGGGGACGCGGGCGGCGGCGCGCTCGACTGCCGCCGCACCGCTGTTTGGGGCTGCGGCTCCGGTCTGCAACGAACATGGCCAACTATCGACGTGACAACTTCTAATAAATCGATGAATGCCGACTGCACGCACGAAAAAGACACATTGTCCCGTTACGCTCGGTCGATCGGTGCGAGAGCGCTAAACGAACGCGCGAAAGGCACGATCGGCCGAAGCGTTCGGCTTGCGCCGCATCTATCTCTCTTCTATTCCATTGGCCTATGCGTCCGAGGAGAAGATTTCATCAATGTTTTGTTTTGACGTTGTCACGTTAAACTATCGTCCGTAAACCGACTTTTGAGACAACCAATTTTTTTTAGATTTACATCAATTCTACATTTAGGTAACTAGCTGCACCCCGCGGTATTACCCGGGGTTTAAGAGTGGCCTATGTGTTAATGACTATGTGTTAAATCTCCGAAACGAATGACGTGAATGACTTGAATCTTTAACCATAGGAAGCTTTACAATCACAGAGTATGACACTCTGTGATTGTAAAGGCTTTTAAGGCTATGAAAAGCTAGCGAAGCCGCAGGCAGATGAGCTAGTTGCTCTATACAATAAAACAAAAAGATATCTCAGGTTGACCAGCATTGGTACTAACAATGATTAGGAGCAGGTGTGGCGCTTATCTAGACGACAAATAGCTTGTTTTGCAAAGCCTAACATAATACCAGAATCTCATGAAAACACACATGAAAGGTAAATTACCTTAGAGATATGGAAGTAGCGTGATTAACATCAGTGTCGAGGACAGGCGAGGCGGGCGACGAAGGTACATCGGGGGACATGGGAGTCGTTGGGGACGAGGCGGGAGTGGGGGACGAGGGGGAGGGGGGCGACGCGCTGCCTCCGTCTGCGGTCGGCCGCTGCCATTGCGTGTGCCGGGTCGCGTGGTTCACGTAGTACGGCCTATAAACAATTCAGACACATCAATGTGTTGGCAAGCTAAAGTTTTAGGAGGCACATGCTAGTGGCACAGGAACGATAATGTATCATATATGTTCATTAGTGTAGATCAATTGGCATACATGGTGTGGCAATCTGTGGATCGATAGAGGGGTAAAATAAATAAGGACATGCAATACATAATGTCCTATCACTTCCTGTTGGAAGCTGACATAAAAGCTGAGAATTAGGCTGGGTGACAAGTGTTGAGCGAAGTCTGTCTCCAGCAGTGCATTGATGTAGGCAGATAACTATTACACATTTTTATAATGGGCACAATTTTTACCAAACCTTGTCTACACGTGGGACAAGATTTAGGAGAAATGTGCCCATGTGCATAAAATATCAAATCCTACTAATATTATAAACGCGAAATTTTGTAAGAATGGATGGATGTCTGTTACTCTTTCACGCCAGAACGGTTGAACAGATCTGGATGAAATTTGGCATAGAGATAGATTATAGTCTAGAATGGCACATAGGATATTTTTTAACCGCAGGTGAAACCGCGGGGTGCAGCTAGTAATCAATAGTAGTCACCTGCCACTGGAAGCAACCCTTTCCTCCCACTGCAGTGGTAATGACGACTGTGATTGAGTAGGACTGACTGGTGGGTCTCTAGATGCTCTCACTTCCCCCGCTGGCCCGACCACAGCTAAGGGGCTTCCTTCTCCTGCAGCCGATGTAGGCTCCCCTCTGGCACTATCTCGTGAGAGTAATGACACTATCACCTGTCCTCGTACTCCTAAAGGTTCGCCCGTACCATCCTCACATAGCTCTAGACATTGGTCTGAAAATAGATTATCATCAGACACTATCTACATATTCAATGAAGTCATCAATTAAAGAGTGGATGAAATTTTATAAATAAAGGGGTGCATGCTAAGATTTTTGAAGAATGCAGTATAGGATCAGAAAAAAATTGCCTTCTGAAATTAAATACTAATATGTGGTTGAAGAAACCTACATTATTATACAAGGGTTTGTGCATTTTCCTCTGCCAGAGTGCCTGCCAAACCTGCAGAGGTCCTTAACAAAACGGAGCCTAGCCTTGGGTGAATGACTGGTTCCAAAAATATATATTTAGTTTTTATGGTAGGAATTCTTTAGACATGTTAGCCTTGGATGTAATTAAAAGGTATTGGATAAATTATGATACATATTTATGGATTTCTCAGATGTGTTAATGGGTGAGTTGTCTAGACTGGTGCCTCTTAATTTGGGGTCTCATAAGGTTATAAAATGAAAACCACATTTACAAATCATGTATGTGTTTATACAAATAATAATTAATGGATGTAGTGAGGTTTGCTTAAAATTGTAATTAAACAGTGCAACTCAATTTTTAAATATAAATTCTCCATAATGTAATTGCTTTTAGGGTAAAGATGTGATGATAAGTAAGTAATCGGTTTTAAATATTTTTCTATGGAAGCTACCACCGCCTCCATAATATATCCGCCTGCCACTAGCTTCAGCACTGCTTATCAAAGTTTCTGTGCATGGAAAGTAGTAAATATGGATAGTGTACACTTATAAAAGCACAAAATGTCAATGTATGGTACCCTAAAGTGTCACATCCTCAAAATATTTGGAGGTTAAAATCTCCCCCTACCCTTATATGTATTGTTATACTTTATTTATTGTGCATGGATACTTTAGTTAAAAAAATTAAGGTGGCAGCAGGTGGATAAGTCATAATTATTGTGTTAAATATTTAGTTTTAAAATTGGCATCTTTAATAGGAAGTTAAGTAAATAAATAATACTCACATCCTGTATCTTTCAATTTGTGTACTGTAAATGGCTGAATTCGGACGCAACCAAGAAAGCCAGAGCCTTGCCTTTTGTGGACTTTACGCTGATTCCATAAACTAAAACAAAACATTCATCACACAGGTATAATTATCTGCAAATCTTACTTGAACTGCTCATATGCAGCCTTAATCACATTTCAAAACACTTTAACTGCCTCAAAATTATACACTAACAGGAAATATTAAAAATTTAGGATGGAATAAATTAGCTTTTTAACAGTCTGTGCATGTATTATTAACTTAGAATGGTATGCAACATCATTATTGGATATTTGCCTTTCTTTATAAAAAGACACATTCATTTTTAACATGTTGTTTGACACATCCTTTCCTCAAAAATGAATGTGTGTCTTGTGATATTCAAGGATGAAATCAACAGCAGCAGCAAAGTCATGTAAAGTTATTATCTAAATGCTTAGGCCTAGGTATCAGAATGATCAGAAGAAATGAATGATATTTATTTGGCAAAAATTAACATCCAAAATAAATAGAAGATAGAATAACACTGTAGTTTACCAACCTTATAGTTATCCCGTCTCCTTTTGTTAGATATAAATCATAGTGTGTGTTCCATTTGGGGTCAAGGGTTCCTTTAACGGCATTGGTCGAGTAAACTTGCCCACTCCCGTCCACTGAGATTTTGGCAAAAGGATCTGGTAAACCTGTTGAAGACAATATGTCCTAATACATTCACAACTACCAACAAGTATTATTCCTGGGTTCACCTTGAAAGTAATCATGTTAGCAATATAAGTATTGAATATTGTAACCCACTTACGGAAAAGATCCCTACGAACCAAGTTCCTGGCGCACACAACTGGAAAGAAAACAATAAATGCAGTTAATTACGAAGAATTTGGTATGATTTTCAGCAATGCCCAAGTTGTAGCGGTAACATTGGCAAGTTACTCACTTGTTAATCGTATTTTTTGTGCGCCGTATTTACGACTGGACACGGGAGTGGTCATTTCTTGTGTATCTAATAAAACATTGGGATAAAACTTTAAGAAAATCAAATTAAACACGATTTTCACATAAACTTTCAACCACCATTTTGGAAGAATGAATGAACAATTTTACGGAATTGAACGAACAACGAACGACAGTCAGTGAACCTTAATTTTGAGTGCACCAATTTTCTGCATAGACAATAAACTTTTGTTTTTCATAGTGATGCTTGTTTGTGGAAAACAAACTATTTCAAGATAACTATATCTTGCGTATTATGCTTTTGCTCAAGTGATATTTACTATTATTAACATACCTACTGTGTTTTGCTAATTGGCTTTTTTCCATTTACAATTATTTTGTGGGTAAGTTGGAGAAATTACTTGGTAACCAAAAATATATATTGTATGAAAACGTATAGAAAAAAGTTTAATCCTAGATAGTCTCGTCATCTTTTTGTCTCGCCTTAACGCCTTCTTTACACCAACGTGGCGGTACGCGGTAGTGACATTCGCATTCGTTTCATCTCGCTCTATCTGTCTGTGATGTCCCTATATCTGCATCCCTGTCTGTAGAGTATCGCTCAATGACTGTGTTATCGCTACATTACCATTTTACCATAGGTAGGTACATTACTGCGGTTCACCGCGTCGGTGTGAAATCAGCGTAAAGTCGTACTTTTTTCACATCTACATTCTACCGCTTCTACCTACTGGTCAAATAAATTGCTCAACTGCATCAAACTGAGCAGTGAGTAGGTAATACCAAGCTCTTATAGTAATTGCTCAATTACTTTAAATAGGTGAGCAATGAGTAATAACTAAAACCTAATCTACTTACGTCGTACGTCGACGTCGTCGACGTACTTTACGTTGCGTCCACAAAATTGGCGGTTTTCCACGAGCACGGCCCGGCCCGGCCTGGCACGGCACCCGTCACCGGCACGTGGAACAGTATGCCATACATTTTTATACATTTATCGGTCCGGGGCTGCCTGCCGTGACAGCAAGTGGGAAAACGCCATTTTAACTTTTTGTACATTTCAGTTGTTTAATTTTTTTTATTTATTTCATTTATTTCATTACGTGTACTTCACTTATTTTAACGGACTTCAAATGAAGAGGTTCTCAATTCTACTGTATGCTATTTTTTTACTTTTCGTCACAACACATCTAATGATTAATAATTGTCGTTAACTGATCATCTAACGACAGTTTAAAATTCTAGCTAATAAATAGTCAAATCTTATCAAACTAACCAATTTTTTAAATTAAATTTTTCACTTTATTTATTAATAATTGTAATAAGTACGTGCCGTATTGTCAGGAGGTTTCTCACTCTGTTGCCCTAACTACCGGCTTCGCCCCGCTGCCGGTGGCACCTTAGTATTTAAGTTTTTTGTAACATTTGTTTGCTTTTATTAATAAAATTTAAAATCAAGACAAAAAGTTAATACTTCGAGGTAATAATAATAATAAATGTAATGAATTTATATTAATATTTAAATTTTTTGATTATAAGTAATTCGTGATCACTTAAGTAATTAACAATTAATTAATTTTTACACAACCCGTTGGATCATCATCAATTTTAAAACTTTTCAACATAATTTATAACAAATAAATACATTACGTGAGCGTATAATTTGCTATAATTTATCTCTATTTGCACTATAATTGTCACTGTTATCACATACATATGTATAATATTTTAGTATGTTTAAGATAAAATATCTAAGCCGTACCTATAAATTTTCTTGTTGAGTATTGTCATACTACTAATTATTTTTATTTTACAGTTGTTATTGTGGCTTCGTGTGCACGTGTGCTTTTTTCTTTTCAAGTAAAAATACATATTCATTCATAATGCAACCAATGATAATAGTCCATGGTGGTGCTGGGGATATACCAGAAAGTCGCGTTCAAGGCAAACATGACGGTATCAGGGTAGCAGTTAGAGCTGGCTACCAACAGCTGTTACTGAGCGACAATGCTCTAGATGCTGTTGAAGCTGCTGTTGTTTCAATGGAAAAAGATGAAAATTTTAATGCTGGTACGTACCTGATGTAGATCTTATTGTTTACAGCTTTGTAGGTATTAAAGGTAAAATGAAGAAGTGGAAAATAACCCCATTGTGTGTTTTATTGAATTCGCAATTAGTCATTAATGTGGGTGAAATTTTTAAGCTAAAGCTGTTACGTTGAAATATTAAATTGTACATAAATTAAATTAAAAGGATCATTGTGTTTTTAGGATATGGCTCAGTTCTTAATCTAAAAGGTGGAGTTGAAATGGAAGCTAGCATTATGAGGGGCTCAGATCTTAATGTTGGCGCAGTGACTCTGATGAAAGATTTCAGTCACCCTATTAGTATTGCGCGTAAAGTACTTACTGATTCTCCACACTCATTGTTAGGTGCTGAGGGTGCCAAAGTATTTGCCTTGGAAAAGGTAAGTGAAATACTTTATCACGGGGATGATTCGATATTGATATGGTTCCCTGTATAAAAATAACACTTTTTATTTACAGGGATTTCAAAGTGTCCCTGAAGAATCATTGATAAGCCAAAATGCAAGAGAGGCCTTAAAACATTTTTTGAAGCACAGGGAATTTGGAAGAACTGAAATTGGCTCCAAAGATGAAGTAGGTACATTGCCTTAAAATATTTTGTTAGCGAAAATGTACGACTTCTAGGAAGAACACCACAACTCCATTTTTGACATTTCGTTATTGTTTAAGACTTGTTATGATATTTTAGAATAAAATCATATTATTACCTAAACTTATATCTAACAGGGTGGCGTTGGAACGGTTGGTGCCGTTGCTGTGGATTCTCAAGGCCATATTGCAGTTGCAACGAGCACTGGTGGCATGAGTGGAAAAGCAGTAGGGCGCATAGGAGACACACCTCAAATTGGGAGCGGAACATATGCTGACGATCACATTGGTGGTGTTTCTACTACAGGTAAATAATACTATTGTCTTGAAGTACTTCTAGTAAGGAGAGCAAAAAGAAACTTCGCTCTTATTAATAGTGCGTACGATGAGGTTTAGAATTGAGGAAAGATAAAGTGTTTGTGCGCATTTTTCAGGACATGGAGAATCGATTCTCAAATACTGTTTGGCTCACAGTATCATAAAACTGATGGATAGAGGAGTAGACGCAAATACTGCTACTAGGGATGCTGTAAATGGTATGAATACTATGAATATGTCTTCAAACAAATTGTAATAGATTGTATTTATTTTTATTACTTTTTAATTGTTTTCAGCAATGACTGCTCGTTTAAATAACACAGCTGGTGCTATAACTTTGTCCAAAGATGGAGATGTGGGTATACATTTCTCTTCTAATAGAATGTCATGGGCATACGTATACAATAACAAAGTGTTTTATGGAATAAATCCAGGTGAAGTTCTTGAAGAAGATTTAAATTAAAAATGTTTTATGCATGACAAAAGAATCGAATATTATAAGTACCTGCATATATAAACAAACGTGGTTTTATTTGTCGTCAAACTTACGTCCGCCTACTAACATTATTTAGTAAAGTATTAAAAATAAAATATGGAGAATAAAGAATGGTAATAAGGAGTTGAAAATTAAAAACTTACATACATATTTCTCGAACGAAGTGAGGTGTCCGAGTCTATCGGAACAAATCGGTATTTGTATATTTGCTAATAACGATAACTAACGTGAAACAATTAATTCAAAGCTGTATAACTTAGCAGGCTAGTAGTTCGAAAATTTTAATGCAATATAAAAATGTTCAAAAAGGAGCCAAAATGGCCAAGTAGTAGATACAGGGATGGCGAATTTTTAGTTTTCCGCTAATATTGTTTATCATGACTTGCATTGCATTGTTACACGATAAGTATTATTTCGGCTGTTTTACTTTTGTAATATTATCTACTCAGGTACTTATTTGTCATATTACTTATCCTATCCATCCTAGCCTATCCATAGATTAAGAGGACACTCAACGTTCGTCGTGCGTGACAAACGATACCGTTGTTCTAAATTTCATTTGTTTGTTAGTCTTGGCGTAGTGGCTTAATATACCACACCTAGACGCGCATTTTAAATATCTTGGAAACTTACCGTAACCATACCGTAACCAAATTGTTGTTAGATTCTCATAACATTTTAACAGAATGAAGTATTTGGTACTGTTTAGATCAATATTGTGTTGCTCTTTAGCATACAATACCCATGGTTTGGTAAGTATAATTTTATTATACTTAGTTACAATAAATTATTTATGTGTAGGATTTTTTTATTATTATCATTTTATGTTTTTTAACAGGAACCAATAATAATAGTACACGGGGGTGCTGGGGACATCGATGACAGTCGCGTTCAAGGCAAGTTGGATGGTGTTCGAATAGCCGCTAGGGAAGGCTACAATGTGTTGCTACGGGGTGGCAGCGCTCTGGACGCTGTTGAAGCAGCTGTAGTTTCAATGGAGAATGATGAATATTTTAATGCTGGTAAGGCCATGAGTATCTGGTTGGCTACAAATTAAGGCTAGTTCTCCTTGCAGGAATCGCAATTAATAGCTTAACCTCATCGGACTTGTAATACACATTTGTTTTTAATGTTTTCATGATAATTTAAATTTAAAATGTTTTAGGATATGGCTCAGTTTTAAATATAAGAGGAGAGATTGAAATGGAAGCGAGTATTATGAGAGGTTCGGATCTTAATGTGGGCGCAGTAACTCTAGTAAAAGACTTTCCCAACCCCATAAGCATCGCTCATAAAGTTCTTTCAGATTCACCACACTCATTACTAGGAGGAGAAGGCGCGAAAACTTTTGCCTTAGAAAAGGTAAAAAACTCCCTTTTTTATAACTTGAACTATCCATCAGTTCTTTTTTGATTTTATGTTACTTTGTTGCATTATTAATTTCATGTTTTATTAATTTCATGTTTTCGTTATTGACAGGGGTTTGAGACAGTATCGCAAGAATCTTTGAAAACCAATTACTCCAATGAGTCTTTGTATGACTACTTGCATCAAGACGAGCCCTTGATGAGCAGCACTGGAATTCACCCTAGATACGAAGTACGTCAAATACCTGGATAAGTTTGTTTAACCTCAAATGCATAAAAATATTTTTTCCTACTTATTTGCGATACCTACTTTGGATATGTTAATGCTTAACAATGCCAAGTGTTTTTAGTGTTATTTTGGCTGTTTTTTTTTTAAGTGAAACTTCTAATGCGATTTCCAACAAGGTTGCGTTGAACGTTTAACGCTCCAGGGGAGAGGAAATAGAAAGAGACAGAGCGAGAGTGAATGCTTGGCACTCGAACGCATGCGGATACACAGAAGTTTCACTTCTTCCGTAAGGAGTCACAATTTTTTTTTCTAAAATAGGTAGACGATTCAATCTGCAAATTTACTGTACTGTTATTTTCTTGTGTAAGCTTACTAATTTTCGTTAATTTAGGGAGGTGTTGGAACAGTTGGAGCTGTGGCAGTAGATGCTCTTGGGCATGTTGCGTCAGCTACTAGCACAGGTGGTTTGACAGGCAAAGCTGTAGGCCGTATAGGTGACGTGCCTATGATTGGTAGCGGAACCTACGCTGATGATTTAATTGGCGGTGTTTCTTCAACAGGTACGTTACACTTTTTTCAGTATTTAGTAAGTATGTAGGTACCTACACTAATAATATTCTTCCAGTTTGACTTTTTATGTAATTCTGTACTTTTGTACTTACCTAGTAAAGTTTGGAAAAGAATATTTCATAAACAACACCTGAATGTGTTTTTTGTAGTTATGTAAACAAAAAAAAAACAAAAGATAGATGAAAGAACTTGAAATTGAACGAGATCAAGATAAAAGTATTTACAGACATCATGATACGTTTATCATGCATTCGTATTTGTAATATAGGTACATCAGATAGATCAATAGGTAGGTATACAGTACTTGAAATACACTTTGCAAAATACATAAACAAGATAATAAGATAAATTATTTGGAACACTGATATTGCAGGTCACGGAGAATCAATTCTAAAGTATTGTTTGGCTCATACCATTATCAAGCTGATTGAGCAAGGAAAAGACGCAAATAATGCTACTAAGGATGCTATAAACGGTACTTACATAACAAACATTTGTATGACACATCTATTACACTATTTTTTAGGTGCATAGTAGTAGCTTTTTTTAGGTGGCAAATGTCTCGCTCGCTCGCGACGTTATTTTACTCGATATAATAGACTGTGTTTTCGATAAACCTGCCATCATCGATGCATTAAAAACAGTATTAAAAAGTATTCAGAATAATTTCCAAAACTCTATTCCTGTTTCTATATCTTCATTCTTCCTATTTTAATATCTTCATTGCTTCTAACATTCTCTAGCATAAAAAAAAAACATATTGAAATTAAATAATTTAGTACCTACCTAAGTAGGAAGTAAATTAATATTACTAATATAACTTTTTAAAATTCATCAGTTATTACTCTTATGTTTTCAGCAATGACCGCACGTTTGAACAATACAGCCGGTGCTATAACTTTATCGAAGAAAGGCACAGTCGGTATTTATTTCAGTTCCCAGAGAATGGCATGGGCTTACATACAAAATAATAAATTATATTATGGGATTGAACGAGACCAAATTCTGGAAGACTAATTAATTATTAATTATTTAAATAAATAACAAAAATAATTAAACTTAAATTATTACTGACTGGGAATTAATCATTTTCAGAGTAATTTTCCACCTCAGATTTCCACATATTAGTCTTAATTAAGTAACCTTAGTGAGATGTGACCTTCTATAGACAGCTATTTATCAATATTTCTGTATAAGATGTTCTTTGATACCAATTTTGTGCTAAGTACGTAGATACATTTATATAATTTTAATATGTACATTTATCATGTGTGTAAGTACCTACATGAACTCTGTTGTATCACACACAAGCAAAAAATGATGGCAAGAAAATAATCCATTCTCCTTATAGACCAGGTCAAAGCCTACAAAAATGGTAAAAAATGAAAAAAAAATTGCAGTAGGATGAAACCCATTAGAAAAGCAGGGGAATATGATCAAAATGAGAGGAAAAATAAATTACGGTCGATCCGAGTTCGGGAAGTGGGAGGGGGTGAGTTTTTAAGGGTAAAAAATGGTTTATCTTGATTTCCGGCAAAACTACAAGTCCTATGGAAAAAAGTTAAATGGGTTGTAGGCAATAAAAAGATCTACAACTTTTGTATTTGCAGATTTTTCACATAACCTCAAAATTTAGGTGAAAAATTCAAAAAACCAAGTTTTTGGTTTTTTATTTATATCTTTTTCAAAAAAAAATTTTTTTCTACGAAATTTGATGAAAACTAACCTTATTATGTCCCAAATACACTGTAATTTATTTGATTAAAAATATTTATTTTTTCGCTTCATTTTAATTTAATATCAAAAAAGTACCCTAATTTTCAATCGAAAATTCTGACGTCAAAATATCAGCTTTTTTCAAAAAGTTTGGGGCCTTTTTGTTCGTTGAAATATCTACTTTCTGATGGTGTAAAGAAAAATATACATTACCATAGGAAATATTATTAGAAAATGCAAAAAATTGAAAAAACCTTAAATGCGAAATTTTTTTTTAATCATTATGTACAATTTTGAGGTATTTATTAAAATTTACACTTTAATTACTCAAAAAATATAAGATTTCATGTTTTATTGATAAACGCAAAAATTACAAATTAAAATATACTTCTTTAATTAACAAACAAATAAGTTAATAAAGTTAATATTTAATAAGACATCTACAATATTTTGAAAAAGTTGTAGAATCTTCTTTAAATAATATTTGTAGATGCCTATTTATTGCTGTTTTAAGATAATTTATATACCTGAGTGACCTTCGGTGAATTTAAGCCCATTGTAAGTTATTTCATTGAGAAGTGGGGACGGACCTAGGAGGGTCTGGGCCTTACTACATACCTGCTATTTCGTAGCAGCTGTAAAGACCGTTAGCCAGTATTCGAGATATAGAGTAGTGTACAACATCGTTTTTAAAAATACACGTGCAGGCTGAGTTACTCTAAGTGATTTGTGAGAAATTTACTTTATTCAAAGAATCGTTTGGAATCTACATAGCAAGGTAAATACTATCTGTATTTTAATCTATATTAATCAGCTTCAAAATAAAAATAGTAATATTTTTTTTTAATAGTATGTTTAACGTAACATAACCTAAAAAGTTGAAATTGAATGATATTTTAGTACAAGAATAAAAAATAGTAATTTCGTTTATTTTATACAAACAGATTAAGGGCCGATTTTAATGATTTTAATGATTAAAAAAAAATTTCGAATTTGAGGTTTTTTCAATTTTTTGCATTTTCTAAGAATATTTCCTAAAGTAATGTATATTTTTCTTTACACCATCAGAAAGTAGATATTTCAACGAACAAAAAGCGCCCAAACTTTTTGAAAAAAGCTGATATTTTGACGTCAGAATTTTCGATTGAAAATTAGGGTGCTTTTTTGATATTAAATTAAAATGAAGCGAAAAAATAAATATTTTTAATCAAATAAATTACAGTGTATTTGGGACATAATAAGGTTAGTTTTCATCAAATTTCGTAGAAAAAAAATTTTTTTTGAAAAAGATATTTATATCTTTTTCAAAAAAAATATAAATATCTTTTTCAAAAACCAAGTTTTTGGTTTTTTATTTATAAATAAAAAACCAAAAGCTTGGTTTTTTGAATTTTTCACCTAAATTTTGAGGTTATGTGAAAAATCTGCAAATACAAAAGTTGTAGATTATAAGTGGTAGTTTATTGCCTACAACTTTGCCATTTAACTTTTTTCCATAGGACTTGTAGTTTTGCCGGAAATCAAGTTAAACCATTTTTTACCCTTAAAAACTCACCCCCTCACACTTCCCGAACTCGGATCGACCGTAATTTATTTTTCCTTTCATTTTGATCATATTCCCCTCCTTTTCTAATGGGTTTCATCCTACTGTAATTTTTTTTGGTTTCAAAAATTATCTACCCTGGTCTATTACTCCGACTGATTATTATCATAATCAATCCTGTTTAAAAATTATAATTTATTTTTTTAATAAAATTAGTATTATTGTATTTCTGATACGTGTACTTATGTATGAGAATGTTTGTATTTTTAATTGTTCATGCTCAAATGGATTGACGGACTGGGATGAAATTCGAAATGAAAATAGGTAGTTTGCACTTTTCTTGCTGCTTTTTGACCGCTCACCGCGGGTAGCACCGGGGGGAGCTAGTTCTTCTTACTGTTGAATAGCAAGGAACAAATAATATGCTGGATCACAGACGTTTAATAAGACGTCTGTGTGGGACTTAATTTTATGAATCGTATGGTGTTCCAAAGACCAAGGGACTCGAGGGTAAGTACCTACCATGCTATTATCGCAGAACATTAGGTTAAAAATGTTAAAATTAACATTACATACATAAAAATCGTCACGTCTTTCCCGCGAAGGGGCTGGCAGAGGTAATACAACACCCACACTTCGCCGGACGCTATTCCGTCCCAAATGTGACAGGGGATACACCGAGCTCCAATCATGAAGCAGATGATATATAAAACGCACGTATTTTCACACAATGAACAAATTGGTGTGTGCTGTCGGCTGGGTTCGCCTTGGTGGGCCTTCTCCGACTAGGCTATCATCGCATCATGTTAAAATTAAATTAATTGTAAGCGGATCAATCCGCGGATGTCTATCTTTTAAGATTTTTTCGATTTATCTGTAATTTAAAGTGATTGGTCCACAGTTACGAATGAACTCATTAAACGAAGATTAAAAACAGATAAAGAATTGACGTTTTCACTCCGCCAATTGTCAATGTCAAAATCAGTCTATAGCGGCTGCTACACGCTCGTACAAACTGTCATATTGTAATTATCGCTATAGATATTGATTGTGTAGCACAGTGTGTCGACGGATCGTGAAACTGATCGTCGGATTTCTAAGAATACGGAAATCCACGATTTTTATTTTGTATCGCGCAAATAATATCGAGCGTCTAGTCTTCGGGTTGATGTTTATCGTGATTTGTGTCAGTACTTGCCAGTGCTACCATTTTAGCGATTTCTTCGCTAGATTTAGATCTTTTTAGACACGCTGATTAAAAAAAATCTAGGGCATTTTGAATCACTTTTAGCGCTGAAAGGGTATTTTAATCTAGTAGCACAGTCAGTGTAGTTAGCAGGTAGCAGTTTTGGTCAGTGTCACTGGCGACTTTTATCGTGTGTCTGGCATCCCTTTATTTTACTCGATTATTGTCGCAACAAATATCGCGATACATATCGAGCGCAGCGAACCCAACCGTACCATAATTATCGTACACATGCGATAATTTCATGCCTACGTACGATGTACGATAGCACATTATTATCGTACGCAAATTGTACGATAATTTCCATCATGATGCAAAATTTGAAAATTTATTATAGATGTACGCTGATAGCCAATAGTTTTTCAATAATTTTAATAATTTTTCTGCGCCATTGGCTTATTACTTTCACCATATATGCCATCTCATTGGTTAGCATTTACGAATCAGAGAACAGAGAATCACTAGTTCGATATTCGATAGTAGAACATTTCGATTTTATTATGTTATATTTTTCCTGGTAATATCTGTATACATATTCAAAATAATTAAAGAGTGCAGAGTGCAGCGATAATCTGATAGTAACTATGATATACACTATCAAGACTTGAATATATATCAATGTTACGTTCAAAAATAATTATTTATGTTTATTAAACATTATTCTGAAAAGTACGATATTTTCGTTTCATATACGATAATTTTACGCCCCTGGTACGATAGGTAGCTCGCTTCAGGTTGCCAACACTGATCGAGCGTGGAGTAGCCGCAATTGATTTGTCTTCTCAAGTCTTCTGAACGCGACGGTGTGGAGGAATGGAGATATTTTTGTTAATCATGTTTTAATAGTTTTAATGTTATTAATCTTAATTGCGTGATATTAGAATACGTATCATAATTCTGTTTCTACATTATAGTGTTGTTTCAAAATTTTGGTATGATTACAAATGTCAACATGCCCATACGATTCAGACCAGCGGAGCTTCAGTATTTTAATTGGATTTACAGTGTTGCTCCGTGTTTCCCAGTAAAATCATCCAAAATAAACATCATACATGACCCCAAAAAGTTTTATGATACCATTTGTGAGCGATTTCGAAATGCTAAGCATAGGATATCCATTGCAAGTTTATACATAGGAACCGGCCACTTAGAAAAGGCTTTGCTTGTAAAAACCAAAGAAAACTTATTAGAGAACAAAGAATTGCCTTTAAAAGTCTTGCTGGATTACCAAAGAGGAACTCGCGGTGAAGTTAATTCAGTGACATTGCTAAAAGATTTCTTGAATGTGACTGACAAGTGTAGAATAAGCTTGTACCAGACTCCAAGGTTGCAGGGAGCATGGTCTAAGGTACTGCCATCTCGATATAATGAAATAGTTGGCTTGCAACACATGAAGATATACATAGCTGACAACTCTGTGATACTGAGTGGTGCTAATTGTTCAAATGACTACTTTGGGCAGCGGCAAGACCGTTATATTGAGATAGAGGATGCAGAACTTGCAAAATTTTATAATGAACTCATAGGTATGATGGCTGTAAGTTTTTATACATTTTTGTTTATTATTGTTTTTCTACATTATTGCTTATATTTTTTTCTAATGTTAATTAATATTCTAGATGAAGTGAGTACTTACAGCAAGATATGTGTGAAGAATGAAATACAAAGCAAGAAATATGAAAGCAAAGAGCTTATGGTGCAGGAGATCAATAGAAAGATTACAGATCTTATAGAAAGATGGAAAGATCGGCAGCTTTTAAAACTAACATCAATTACTAATGAAGATGGTAAGTATATAAAAGAAACTAGATGTGCCATGTTGTTATATATATTTTTTTTTTTTTTTTTTTTTTTATGTTTCAGTTGTCTTGCGATCGGCTTGGCAAGCCCTTAGCAGATTTGTTGTATGTGTAGATAGCGGGAGAGAATTGTTGCTCCAGTGAGCAAGTTGACTCATAATAGATTCGGATTTGTTAGTTAACAAAATCCCATATGTGTTGCCTTTTGAGCCTTCTATCACACAATGGTCTACATAACTCTGTGGCTAGGGTATTTGTATGTGTTTTTATTCGGTTTTTGTATTCAGTTCCTCTGTGTTCCACTTCTGCTTTAACTGTTTTCATTTCTGTGTACTCATGCAATTCACTAGTTTTGATAAATAGAGGTGCATTGGTTATAGTTTTGAATGCTTTATGTTGTTATATATGCCATTAAAAAGTAGTGTTAAGTGTTTTAGGCTAGCTACTTAGCTACTTCCTTTTTAAATATCATCTAAATACATCCATCTGTTTGAGTGAATAAGTAACTAAAACACACACACACACACACACAAACTTTCACCTTTATAATCTAAGTAGGATGAGCCCCAGTTTTGCCACATGAACCTAATAGCAAGTACATATGTTATATCTGACCTCATCTCTGGTTCTTCTCAAATTGGTTCATTATCAAAATCAGCATATTTTTATTGTTTTCGCAAATGTTTTTAAACATTTTTATGAAATCATCTTCATGAAGTATGGCTGCTTGGAAGTGAAAGCTGTAATCAGACAATTTACACAAGTTTTTTTTCTTTTCTATATAGATCTAATGGTTTTTTGAAGATATCTTTGTACCCTATCCCTGAAGCGGCTGGCAGAGATGTATTTAACACCCATAGATTATAAACATAAAAATACATACCGAGGAACATAGAACCTCATTCTTTGTGGAAGTCTATTAAAAATATATTTTATTGTTCACAGATTCTTCCAAAGACACATGGATCTTTCCTCTTATACAAATGGGAGAATTTGGCATCACACAAGATGAGGAAGTGACATCAAGACTCCTTGGCTCGGCTCCTAAAGGGTCATATGTTAGACTCGCTACTGGATACTTTAACTTAACAGACAACTATGCCAAGGTTTTGCTGAAGGACTGCAAAGCGAATATTAGCTTGCTGATGGCACACCCCAATGTAAATAAGTTAATATTGAAAACAATTAAAAACACAGATAAATAAAAATCCTAACCTTTCTTAGTGGAATTTCCGTCTAAGTGCACCAAGCGTTTTAAAATAACTTTTTTATAAGACCTGCACCAATATGGAACTTGTTGCCTATGTCTATTTTTCTACATAAATACAATCTAGGGTTATTCTACAGAAAAGTGAATAGATATCTCCTATACAAGTGTGTTACACCTTTAATCACGTCGTCGCTTTCCGTCAGGCGAGTCAGTGTTTAAACACATGCTTAGTATGTTGTAAAAAAAATGTGTTGAAGTAAACTCCAAACTTTACTGAACAGTAAATGTATTCATGTTCGAAACAGTTCTGTGTTTCACAATTCAAAAGCTTTGCAAATTTCATTCAAAATTCAAATACAAACAATTTTTCAGGCAAATGGTTTCCTGGGAGCCCCTGGACCCGCAGGTGGAATTCCGCATGCATATTCACTAATAGCTAGAAAGTAAGTAAACCATAATTCGGTATTTTTTATTTGTGTTTTCTTTAGCTGTAAAATTTTGTCAGGCCTTTTACAGCCGATGATGGGTACCTATTTATACTGTAAAATGCAAGAAGTGTATATTGGTTGTATTAATTATACTCACAGACCTAAAAATTTTGTTAGCCGACGAAACGGAGGAGGTTTACAAGTTGACGGGTATATAATATTTTTTTAACATCTCAGGTCTGTGGTTATAACTTAAGGGCGTATTCAAGTAGCAAGCAGGCTTCCCGCGCTGGTCTGCCTGCGTATGTCGGCGCTGGTCGGCGCAGGTAATTGCTACACAAAGCAAACGAGTGTAAGCAGAGGGCCCGCTTTGTTCCTTGCAAATAAAGTAACAAATGGCGTGGCAGCCTAGTTGCGCTGTACGGCGCAGGTCGGCGCGGGAATGCGCTGGTTCGGCACAAAGTATGGAGAAAGCCAGCGCGGACAGCCCGCTTTCTACTTGAATACGCCCTAAGACCCGAAGTATATTAATTGAATTGAATTGTGTAAAATTACAAAATACTTACAAGTTAATTCTATGAAATAATAACTTAACTAATTTCACTCACAGTATTAATATCTGTGATGTTGCCAGTAGAAACGACTTAGCTGCATGAAGCGTGCTGATGACCACTAGGCACCGTGGCAAAAAAGAGAGCATTAATAAAGGCGTTATGTTTATGGAGCCCAGTGTATGGCGACAGGCTCGCCCCTGTCACATTTGCGACTGAATATCCCACGAAATGTGGTTATTACACCTACACCTTTGCCAGCCCTTTTAAGCAAAAGGCGTATGACTGAATATCGTCCGTCCTGTGGGACGCCTGGGACACCTCTGCCAGCCCCTTCAAGCAAAAGCCGTCACGAGATCATATTTCGTTACTTGCGCTGCCGTAAAATAGGTATCATTTATTTTACCTGCACGTTCCAGGTTTTGGCAAAGAGTAGTGGACACAAACCAGGCGAGCAGGGTGCAGATACTCGAGTATGAACGCCCAGGGTGGACTTTCCACGCGAAAGGCTTATGGTTAGTTATTACATAATCTACTTACATAATATATTTATAGTTATAGTTAACTATACGTTCAAAACCGTTGCGATGCGCACTAGCGCATCGCACCGGTTTTGAACGGTACCTATAAAGCTTCTGTAAAAATATCTAACTGATGGTGGAACCAGCATAAAAATCTGTTGCGTTTAGGAGTTAGCGTACATACATACAGACATACAGAAAGCAGAAAGCGACTGTTTTAAACTATGTAGAGATAAAGAAGATACTTGACTGTGTTACGGGCAATTTAAGAAGTCTGGTCACTATGTTTAAGTATCAGGTTTCGGGTTGTTATAAAAAAAACACGAATGCTAAGGCGGGAGCTCCGCTTCACTTTGCTCGCGCCTTAGCCTTCTAACCTAATCAGTCCAAGTAAGATTTGCTCTGATAGAGGTGTCAGGCAGGATAGACGCTTTTGGTCATCATTTACTTAAATGACCGGTTCTTAACAATACAGCCCGATTAATCAAGTTGCAAATAACATGTGCATATCACTTGCTTATCGTGTCTTGGGAAGTTCTTATTTTCTCGAGACTTACTTTCATGGGCAAAAATGCTTTCGTATGTCTGGCGGGTTCCGGCTGTTCTTTTGTACAGGTCGCATTCCTAAACCGATTCTAGTTAAGTTTTGTGAGCAGGTTCGATGTTTATGTAGAATTTTTAGTCGATTCAGTTTTTGGAAAATTGTAAGATGATGAAAATGAATGAGATATGTTTTTTTTACTGTTTCACAAGATCTTTAACCTCAGAGCCACTAGTTTCAAAAGCGGTGACATTATTCAATGTTAGCACGCTAGCTGGGCTAAATAAAACCTAAATAAAATTAGATAGTTAGCTGTCCAATTTTAGCACGCTAGCTCACCTAGCGTGAGCGTAGATAGTGTAAGGGCTGTTAGACAGTTAGCAAACCATTTTATTTTTCTATTGCACGGGCTAAGTTAGCATACTGCAAATCCTACTAATATTATAAACGCGAAAGTTTGTAAGAATGGATGGATGGATGGATGGATGTTTGTTGCTCTTTCACGCCAGAACGGCTAAACAGATCTGGATGAAATTTGGCACAGAGATAGATTATAGTCTAGAATAGCACATAGGATACTTTTTAGCCGCGGGTGAAACCGCGGCGCACAGCTAGTTATAAATATAAACACTCCCTCCACCTCCCATGGTACTTCCAACCTCTCGGTTAAACGGACCAAAACTGAACCTTCTGGCTTTCGCCATATAATAGTCTACAAATAGTGTCCTTTTTTACCCCTTTAGCACTTTCCCCCTTCTGGGGCTGTCAGACTGCACAAACGGCCTCTGTCGTCGAGCAGCTCCTGTGTCTCGTACGCAGAGCGTACGGCGTGCCACTTGTGAGCGAATTCGCACAGTCGCCCGAAACAGGCCGCGTCGCGCACGAGATCCGCCTAGACTGCAAATTGGATAGTCTAATGGCCCAGTGTACATTAAACATATATAATATATTGTTGTTTATAATATATTGTTATACATTTCAGGTACTATCCTCCCGGCAGCGGCGTCCCGTGGGGCACGGTAGTGGGGTCGGCCAACCTCGGCGAGCGCTCCGTGAGGAGGGACCTGGAGGCCCAGGCGGCTATATTCACAGTCTCGCCGGACTTGCAGGTACCTGCATATACATTTTATTCAAAGACTTAATGCACAGGGTGCTGGTTTTAGGTGTAGTAATACTTGAGGGTATTGTTGTACCCATCAAAGTGAACAACTTTTAGATTAATGTTTGCAAAACTCGAGGAAAAGAATTATAGTCTTCATACAAAATTGATCACGTGACTAGTTGTATTGTATGGAGACTCGGTAATTTTTTTTTCGAATTTAATAACTTATGTTCTAAAATTGGTTCACTTTGATGGGAGAACAAAACCCTGAAGTATTACTACACCCAAAAAAAGCAAGTTGTATGAATAAAACTTTAAAGAAAACCCCAACACCGATTTACATTAAGAGCGTTTAACCGGCGTTATTGCTATCTCGCTCGCACAATTCAACGTTTTTGAAAATAAATAATGGCTGAGTTGGCAATTGAAAAATGTTGTCTGATAACTATTTAGTTTATAATATAACGGTTATTTTAAACTAATTTTAGTTTCTCTACCTATCAATTGGATGGAGAGATCGAAAATTAAAAACAATAAAAAATTGATGATCTTTTTCTCCGTCTAAGAAAAAGGTATGAAAACTAAAATTAGTTTAAAATAACCGTTATATTATAAACTAAATAGCTAATACAGACACACACACACACACACAAACACGTCAAACTTATAACACCCCATCGTTTTTGAGCCGGGGGTTAAAAACAACACAAGATAAATACATCACACTTCACATTCACATTATGGTTTGGTAAAAACGGCTTGCTCTCAATGAACACCACCAAAACAGCCACCAATAGTGGTCGTCAGGACAAAGTTTTAAATGTAAGTAATTATTTTGTCCCAACTGCCGGCTGTGGGGCTCGTTTGGTTATAAAAATAATAATTATTTTTAGTATTTCGTTATTATATGGTTAAACTGTGTTACAGTGTTAAAAAATATCAAATAATCTTTTTCCATGTTAGAGTTCTATCGGTATGATTGTAGTTTTCACCAGTGGAGGCAGTTTGGTGGTGGTTGTTGGCACAACAAAACAATTTTATGTCCCAATGTGCCCCTCTGGCGACAGTTGGGACAAAAAAATAAAATGTTGTTCTAAAGACTACCACTGGTAGCTGTTTTGGTGGTGTCGTTGGGAGTAAATCGAAAAAACAGGGGTTAAGATGTGAGGAATGGATGTAAGTTGTATGTGACTGACTCGACGTTGATGTATTTGTACACCAGTGCTGGTTCAGCCAGCGCCACAGCCTGTGGCGCTAGTTCTGGGTTGAAAGTCAGTCGATGATGAGATGGGTGGATGGGATGACCAACGACTGACTTTCAACCCAGAACTAGCGACCAGTTAGACCAGTGGTCCCCAAACTCTTTTGTCTCATAGACGACTTGACATGATTTTCGGTTTTAGGTAGACCCCCTGCTTAGCTAATATTTTGCATTTTTTTTTAATTCGAAGACCCCTTGCAGATCGCCGTCGACCCCTGAGGGTCAATATAGACCACTAAATATACTTAAGTCATAATGATAGTCCTTGTTTGTTGAATACGGTCTTGCGGCGAAATTTGCAGCCCAAGAGGCATCCCCTTGCTTGAGGCAGCTCCTGATCAAAGTGTATCACCTTGATCGGGAAACTGTTCGTGGTATTATAGAAGAAAACAATGGCAAGAGCGCACAACCTACGCGTCGTCCGGTAGTCGTAGCAATACGTCAGCAATTACAATTTTGTTGAAGGATCGTGAAAAATTTGAAAAAATGAGGGTAGGAAAGGAAAAAAAAATTCGAGTGAGGCCTGGTAGGCCTGTCGGTGTTAAAACATGTTGAATTTTTAAAGCATTTTAGGTTTTTCAATTATGAATGCGAAAGTTGAGATAGATGGATGGAAGTTTGTTATTCAATCTTGAAGTTTGTTTGTTGTTCTCCCTACATTAAAAAAACGAAAGGTCGTCGAAAGTGAAGAGGGCAGTCCGTGAATGGTTATTAACTTTGTCCTACGAAGACACCGAAAACTTAATTACCCGTGTTCGTACGGAGCAGTGAGCATACCTGATTTTCAACATTCCTTTACACAATTTCAAACTTAGTCACGCACACACACACACACACACACACTCAACACACTTACTAGGAAAATTTTATTGTACTTTTAAACTTAAACTACTAGAACTTAAATTCAAACTTTGATAACTGTAGATATTCGCTAGGACACCTCTTTAATTTAGTCTATTTTCGACCTCTTGGTTTGCACGTTACGGGCCTTGAGCCTAGTGTGGGACCGCAGGTATATCTGGGAATTGTCTTGTTATTTTCAGGAATTTTTTATTTTATGTATAAACTGTGAAAATGTAAATAATTCGTGTTTTTGGAAATAAATTATCTTATCTTATCTTATCAATCACGCTGAAACGGCTAAACGGGTCTGGATGAAATTAAAATTGAATTTATTGGGAATAAGCCTCGTGCAATTTACTTCAAAAATGAGTTAGTTTGTTCGTTCGTTACGTTTTAACGGCCTAACTGCTGAACCGATCACTATGAAATTTTGCATGCACCTTGTCAGGGGTACAGAAAAGGACATGAGGTTCCTTTCATCCCAAAAAATTAACGGTTCCTGCGCAGGTGAAACTGCGCAGCCAGTTAATAATATTTGAAAATTAATAGATTAGATAGGTACTTATGCCCGCTTGCACTAAATAATAGAACTACCTAAGCCCTTGCTTAGTTAGTTTAAACTACTCCTAGCTAGTTCATACCTAAATTTTCTTGCACGAAATTTTATCCATTCCTTAGGAGACTCTTAACTTTATGTGCCCGATAAGCGAATGTTTCGCTAGGAGTTGTTAATAGTTAAGACGCGGTCATAGCTCGATTTTTTACCCACACAATCGTTTACTTCAGTCGCTTCATTTAGAGTTGAAAATCGTATATGATTGTCATTCTTCATATAAAAGTAGGCGCAAAAAAAAACTTGATTTCGGTGATTTCGTGTAACACTGGGCCTTAAGCTAGAACTTAGTGCAAGTGAGCATTAGACTTCTACAAGAACTGGCCTCATCGCTAAAAAAAATATTTTTCTCCAGGAGAGACTTCATGAAGAAGCGTCGAATCTCCACGAGCACGCGACGGAATGCAGCCAGGAGCTGCAGAAGAGAGAGACTCCGCTCTGGGTGCAGGCCACCGTCGGCCTCTTCAGGACTTACTTCTAAACCTTCAATCGACAATACATTTCCACTAGTAGCGGATCCAGGAGGGGGGGATGGGGGGTATGGGAGTCCCTCAAAAGCATTCCACATTAGTCCAACCTCCTTATCAATTAACGTTGTACAGCGTCGGAATACTGTTTTGTTTTTTCTGTCTTTTAATTTTTTAAACTAGCTCGAAAAAGATAAAACATTCTAAAACTATGTTATATTCCGAGTCTATACGTTTATAGCGTAGGCGAATTAAAATTTGACCCGGAAAAATTCTAAGTAGCAATTTTCCTACAGAATTCCTTGGGGTCACGCAACTGACTAGTTTATGAGCTAATTCGACTGGCCTATGATTCCTAAGAGGGTATATTTAATCTAAAATGTCTGCTTTTAAATGCGTTTATGTATCTTGATAAAGCTTATTTAGCCTCGGCTTTGTTAAGCCCCCTTTAATTTAACCTTTCTGAAAACGCATCCTCTCAGCTATATTAAGCCAATAAGCCCCTCAATGAAAGCCCTGGATCCGCCACTAATTTCCACGATATTGTAGTGTAGCTTATCTTTATTGCGGCGCTTGTTAGCACCATTGGCTATCCCTTTTTTGTCGTGTTCAATATACGTGAAAGGAAAAGAGAGGGCGATGCTGATACGACAATGGCACTGTTCAATGGCCACATTAAAGCAGTATTACGTTTTATGGCTTACGAGCTGATACGAATTACGATGTAGAAGCTTCTTTTTGTTACCAATTTTATAGATATGTGACTAGTTAGTACTTAATTAATTTAATTAATTTAAACTTGTTAACTCAGGGTTACTGAATTATTGAATGAAAACTTATTATAAACTATATTGCTTGTTTAAATCATGAAACACCATATAAATTTCAATATTTTTAATTATTTTCATCCTTCATTATAATCACATAATTATAATTATTCCGATTCATACTTAAAATAATTTTCAAATAAATTAAAATTGAAACACTCTGCAATAATTTATACAAAAATCAGTCATTTTGTGACGCTATTTGATTAGAATTACAGTTTAAAATCAAATGTACATTACAATAATAGGAATCAGGCACATTATTAAACTATTTGCTAGTGAGTAGCGAAACAAACAGTTAGAAGAGTAGTAAACAGGTATAAAACGCTATTGGCAAAAGAAATGGACGAATTCACATTACACACAAAATACAATATTTTTTTTTAGTAAACATTGATCCCATAAAATAAAACACTCACATTTGAGCATAATCATCTGATTAAAAATAATAATTGCAATTGAGCAACAACTTACATAAGAATCACGAGTTGAAATCAACTGCTGGGGCATACTTGAAGTATTTGTTTCGTACTGAGCAATAATGGAGTTACAGGACTCACAACGGAACTTAGCAAAACGGAAAGAGAAAGAAGTGTTCACCTTCGAGACTTGAGGCAGTTTTACACTAATCTTTGGTGCCAGGCCGACCGACGGGCGCGGGGCGAACTAGCCAGTATTAAAGCGATCATTATTGTATTATCCTTACACTAAAGTTAGGACCGACGCAAACTAGACAAAACATTACATTGCACAATCAAATTGCTACCTTTTTAATCTTCAAAAAAAGAAATTGACTTATTAATGTCTAGGTATTTCGTTATTCTAAACCGCAAAAATTAGGCATAGGGCATTGATTTTATTTTATAGCTTGTATGAACGTAAGCAAGGTTGGTATTTGTTTGTCGTTCGTCTAACTGGCGCCGGGCCGAGTTTCAGCCCCGCGCTCGCTCGCTCATCAGTTCACAGGGAACATATTGTGTTGTGTCGCGGTAACGCCATCATCCTAACCTACGGACGCTGATAGGTACAAAAATAGTTCACCTATTCAATATAATTAATACTACTTAACAATTAAGTATCGCGAGGAGGCCTTCGATACAAACGCGAGCAAAACAAGGCAACATGAGTAGATACACTGTAAATACTTATAGGCGGGTCTCCTCGTTAAATAATACTACTTATCGCGAATCACACTAAGGTAAATTGACTAGGCGTGTTGTGAGGCCGCACGGGCGCAGAGTGCGGGAGAAAACTAACTACGCGGTGCCTCCGACTTCGAACTCGACGGGCGATCAGGGTACACCTAACCGCATCGCAAATACAAACGACATACCAATCTGTGACAATTTGTCACAGCTACCCAAGAACTTAGTTGGAATTCGGCGCTTGCAGTGCGGATAGGTGTACGTTCACCCTCACTGATCCACCCGAAATCATGATGCAGTAACAAGATTTCCAAGCGCCCATCGTCCCAACACGGGAACGCAACAGTCGAAGGCACCACAGCATTCGCAGCAACTAAAACCAGGGTCGGGCGAGGTCGGCCGACCGCGTCACTCGTTCCGGTCAGAAGCCGACGTCGGGCGGCGGGTCGGGTGGTAGGTAGTGGAGCTCGTCCACCGGTCCACTGAACACATTGTACAGTACTGCGAACAGCGTGCAAGCGGCGTAGGCCCCAAGCGCCGTCCACCACAGCAGGCGCTCCCACAGCCGCTGCTGCGCGTGCTTCAGGACTAACAGCCCGATCGTGAGACCGGCCAGAGCGCCTGCCACGTGCGCCGCGTACGATACTGGAGGAACCTCCTGGAACAATGGAATTGTGATTAAGATTTGTGGAAACTGCATGGAGACGAAGTTTAGAAAAGATAACATTGAACTTGGAACCAACTATTTCTTTTATACACAGAATAATACTAAAGCTAAGTCAAGGTTAAGCCCATAATGGGGTAAGGTGGAGCATCTGCCCTACCCTGGTCCCATACTCGAAGCTCAAAATTTAGGTTTTTCAAAAAAAAAAAAGTTTTTTTTTTAAAAGCATGTACCTAGTAAATCTAATTCTGCTCCACCCTTAAAAAATCTTACTTTTGCCTACCCCTAGCAAAAGTCTGGGTACGCCCATGGTTAAGCCTATCGCTTACTAGATGACAAAAATAACAGACCACAGAAGTCAATGATCATCACCAGCCTATAATACCTACATTAAAGTTAGAAAGCCAATGAACCTACCTTGGTATACCTCGCGTGTACCGCGAACCCGACGTCGCAGGAGGCCACAGCGAGCGCGGCGACGAGCCTCACGGCTCCGTACTTCATCGCGTGGAAGTTCAGGAGTGCGTTAGCGAGGTGCGCCGCCAGCAGCGCGTACACACCGCCCGAGGCCCCCGCGAGACACACGTCGGGGTCCAGCACGGACGCGGCGAGCGAGCCTCCCAGCACCCCCGCCAAGTACACGGCCGCGCACCGAACTGCCCCGTGCACCATTTCTAAAGGTAGACCCACCTGCAAGATAGAAATCACGTTATGGTCAATTTCTTAGAAGTTGAAATATAGGTCGAGGAAGATAAATTATATTTAATTATATTATAATAGTCAGAAGTTAATAAAGCGTCATCTTTAGGTGGCCGGTAGGCATCAAATTTTATTGACGTTAGTTAGATGCAGTGCACTTTCCTGTTTGTGACACATTACATAACTGGAAATTGAAAATGTCGTATAGTAAATAAGGTTATTTATTAGGACATTTTATGGGTAGGCAAAACCGCGGATACGTCGACATGCAGCTGATAAACAACAGCTATTATACTAGTAATAGAGATACTATTTCGTATTGTTATTCGTCACGTCGGTCGGCTGCACTGAACACTCTCACAAATTCAAACCACAAGAAGGGAAGAAACTGCGGGGTCAGGCTGAGAGCGAGTGTTCTAAACGCACTGGATCGTACTGCCCTCGCGCTATGCTTTGAGCAGTATGGGTTAAAAAAAACTTAATAGAGTACACTTGTACAACCGTTATCAGGTGCACTCACCGCGAGCTGCACGAGCAGGTTGAAGGCGAGGTGCAGCCAGCCGGCGTGCACCACGCTGTAGGTGAGGAAGCGCCAGAGCTCGCGCCGGCGGTCGGGCCGGTACACGAGCGGCGAGTCCACCGGCACCGGGCCCGCCGCCGCCGCCACGCCTCCGCCGCCCCACGCGTACCACGCGAACACGCCCAGCTGGAACAATACAATTACATACATGGAGTAAGCCGCTCACGTAAGATAGTGGAGCGGAGCAATCGTTGCGAGATCGATGTCTGTTGAGATTGCAACAGCGAGGGGGGTCTACGATATAGTCAATTTAGGGCTGAGCCTGGACAGGACCTGACTACTACTGGCAAGCAGAGGCATATGGTGTATATTTATAAAGAGAAACCTAGTCAGTACTGGAAAAGCAAGGCACGACAGGGATATTTTGAACCTCATGCGAAACCTATCTGTCTTGGAATTGAAACTGATCCAAAATTATTACTGAAAATAAACAGGTGCGATCGCAGTTTCCTAGTGCTGTTCTGATACGTTTATTGTACGTCGCTAATAACAGCTGAAAATACACAGTCGGCACACCACATCTACGAGTTCGTAAAAAATAAGATGATCTGTGCCCTGACGCAATGATCATAAATCTAATTCGGTCTAAACGATCAATGAAAAACGACACCGCGCCCCGTAGCGTTTCAAAAGGGCGCTACCAAGTATATTGTCAAGCACTGTTTACTCGAAATGTAACTGTTACAATTAATTGAATTGTCTTACTTCGCTGATTACAATTTACGTAATTTGTGACGTTACCGCATTATTCGCGGAGGGAAAACCGTTAGCGGAAGGCGTGCGCATGGTGCGTGAGTTAGCGGGGCCGCGGCCGGGCGGCATGCGGCACCTGGCGGTGTGCGCCGTGCCTTATGGGAACTGCGTCACACTGTGGTGAACCCAGACAGTTCCAACTGCTAACTCGTTAGATAAAACCGCAATTAGTTCGTGGCTTACGCAAATGATTTTTACCTTTGCAAATTACTAGTGAAAGAAGAACTAAAACGGCAAGTAATCGCTAACGGAGCGCAACCACTCATACCTATTGATGTTAGGCCATTTATGGTCTTAGCTCTTAGCTCTATTATTGTACAAAACATTTCAATCCAGACAACCCAGACACCAGTTCTGCAAAATGCAGATGATAGTCACCTGGGGCGCCCGCCGTGAATCAACGTGTGACGAACTGTCAATGCGCGTACACTAGCTCGTGGGTTGTAATGATTCACGCAAACCGCTTGTTTGCGCGGATGTGAAATCCGCTATTATAATTTTTAATTAACCGAAGCAACTAGAGCGGGATCGCAGCGGTACCGGACGGTAGAAAGTGATGCGTTCTGCACGCTAGGTTAGTGCGTTACTCGCATCTAGCGGAGTACAGTGACATCTCACGTGACCAATACAAAAATACTGTATTGTTAACTGCAATGGAAAACGTGAGATCTTTCATCACCAAGTATTTCATTCCACTGCTAAGTTTAGGTCTTAGGCAACCTCGAGGATGTTGAGCGAAGGATGTGCTTGTTAAACACCAATAAAATCGCTTTATTATCGCTAGCCTCGCTCAGATAAAGCGATTTCTATTAGTTTCTCGCTACGCATCTTCGCACATCTCTGGTAGAAACGCAGTCGTATGAGGCGTTTTCTGGCCCCCCAATTCTTGACGCGTGAGAAGTTTCGTGGTAACTCTCACTCCTATGACTTTTGAAACGAGAGAGACAATTACAAAAAAATATCTCGACTCGTAAGAATGCCTTCCTGTCCCATTTCTAGGCAAGACCAGTCTCGTCCTCTGCTCTCCCCTATCTACCCTGCCCCTTACCTCTCCACTGGCTCTACAGCCAGTGGAGAGTTCCTCTAGCAAAACCTTTGGGAGAACCAGCCCAGTAAAAACATCTTGAAGGGTTCTCCAATAGCATATATGTAGTTTCTAATGAACATGATTCACTTTTGGCATAGCAATATCCAAGTTCTCGATATTCTTAACGCGCGAATGATTTCGTGATTACTTTTGTAGGTAAATCACTTCAAAGCGCATGTGCAGTTTCCTAATTGTTGATCCAATTTAACTGACCTCGGGTTTTCGCAACCGCTGAGAATATTTACAATAGCTCATAACAATAAGATCTCACGCCATCTTACATGCTTTAACTATAACGTATCTTTAACTTTACAGTTAGGTGCTAAAGTCTGCTGGATAATGGATACAGTAGCTGTAGGATTGAAACAATAATCTTTGGTGCTGAATTCAAGTCTATCGAGAGCTTAAAGGATTAAAGGCTGATAGGCAGGATAACTCAGTTTCGCTACACACAAAATATTCGCAATAAACCATACGCTGCTTATGTCAGCCTTCAGAATCTAGATTCAACGGGATGTGGGAAGGAAAAGGAACATTGTGATTTATTGTGATTTGCCAAGGATCGAAAAATAGAGAAAAAAACAATCTTTAACCATTTTGAAGTAATGAAGTACACAATATCGGATAACATCCTATAAAGACAGGGTTATCTATAAACTATTGCTTACCTCAAGCAGTGTAACACAGATGATGAAGAAGGGCGGTGGACAGCAAGTATACCTCTCCTGGTAATACTTGCGGTCCCGCTCCTCGGGGAGCATTTCCATTGCTACTAAGTGCACCATTCTGAAACAAGGAAACTACTGATTAGAAACCATTCTGAAAAAGGAAGGAAGTTGGAATTTGGTATTGAAGGATTGGTCTAATCATATCACCAACCTAGCGTTGTTGTGTAGGTCTTTCGAAGTGTACGCCGCCGAGGAGTCTGGCTGGACTAAGTAGTTTTTTGCGTCCAGTTTCTGTCAATTTTTACGGAGGTAGACACTTCTACGTAAAAGTTGCGTATTAACATTATTTTCTGTGCGTATTTAGAGCAGAGACAAGATTTCAACTTGTAGGGTATTTAAAGATGGGTTGCAATACGAAAGGGAAAGGTTTTCTTTCAGAAAATCGTTCAGGCAATCCAATACAGGTAGTTTTAAATCTTTCAGCGTAGTGAAGTTACTATACCTTTGTCTTGTGTCGAAATACCACTTTACATTCCTATTTCTAAGCGTGTTCTATAAGTAATTGATCAAATCGCTTTCACTGTAATATTCTCGGCGTAAAAAGCAATTTAATAAAGATTTTATTGTACGAAAGCATACTACATGTCACCCTGACACGACAAGTGAACATAAAAATACTTTTAGCGCCCGTAATCGATTTTAATAATATTTTTGAGTGGAATTTACGTGGAATTGTATTAAAACAGCCAATTTTTCATACTAAAATTTGGAGTTTAGTTTACAAAGGGTTTTATTACATCAATTTTGTTACATTTACACACAAGGAAATTTGGAATTTTGAATAAAATTTATAAGAATTAAAATTGCGGCATACTCGAATTTTGCATGACAAATTATAGAGATATTTGATACCTCATCTCTAATATTAAGGCTTGTTTCAAGTTTCAAGCTTGTTTTCATTCAGCCAAAGAGGCCATAGAGTTTAACTTAAAAGGGTAAAAAGGTTTTACATCAATCAAAAGTATCGATTCATCGTTAGAAGTTTATTGGCCGGCTACGGTTGCCTGAAAGCATTGAAAGTTAGGTAATGTTTCCTGCCGCCGCTTCCCTTACATTTATTGACCGATTCCGAGAAATACATAAAGCAAACGTTAATTTATGGTCGGCCATGACACGTGGAATGATTGGCTTCAGGAAACTTAGACTAACTTATACACCTATTCACAAGAAATGTTTAGTTTGAATTACTACATAGAGAAGAAGCTTCCAAGTTATAACGTTTATAGTACATACTTCTTTATTTACTACCCATAGCTCAATGTATGTTACGCTACAGTGTTATAAAACACGCAAAGCCTGATTTGGGAGCCAGGTGTTGCTGCCGGAACACACGAGGTGGCTTGACGACAGATTTTCATCTTGACTCTGGTGACGTGCCCAAGAAAGCGCCATTAAGCGCCCTAACGTCACGCTGCGGTTTCCTCACAATGGTGTCGATTAAAGAATGAAAGGAGATCCAGATAATTTTAGCCCCGTCAGATTATGTATAGTTTAGAGAGGTTCTTTCATCAGAAGCTCAAATCTACTGTTGGATTTTGAATCTACAACCTGCAGCAGCGACATGGCATGCATCCCCAAACCACTGTGCCACTACTTTATACACAGTAATCACCATATACTTACCACTAATCGTTCTGTAGAATTAAATAAGGGAGCCACCATAGTCTTTTCTGAACAAAACTTTCAAGTATAACTACGCGATTAAAAGCTACCTTGTACCTAGTTTATTGATTTAGTAGTTCACCTGGCAAATAGAGTAGGGTCCTCCAGCAATAGGTGGAAGTCGTTTTCAGAGCTGACTTCGCGGTCCCGCTGGTGCACTGCGCATCTATAGCTGCGCGTGCGCTTGCCGCTCATCTGCAACAAAAGATAAGTCTTTATTTAGATTCATTAGGTTAAATACCTAATACACTGGAATGTTCGATACTAGACTCCAACACAGAATACCCATCTACTACCACAGAATAAATAATGGTTGCTGGTACTACATAGGTACTTAAAGGTTAGGCAAGGTAAAGGTTTACTATAGGTACGAGTAGGTTGGTACTAAAACGTTAGAAAGCTAATATGTAATCATACAACCATTCAACGGCACTTCACATTTCAAAATCGGTGCAGCCGCTTCAGGAGGTCACATTATCGATTTCTGACATGGCTACCTACGCGGTAGACCCGAAAAACAACCGTACCTATAGGTAAGCAGGTAATTCTTTTCAGTATTAGTTCTTCTTTGCGGCAGTAGGGTAAGAAGAGCATTTTTTGGTTTATTGAATTACCTAGTACATGAGCTGCAGGCCTAATTGGCATGCGTAATTCGACAAAGATATGTCGACTCTATCGAGATAGACGTATACATACACATAGCCTTGTCACGTTCTCGTATGACGAAAAGTGACGAGAAAAATGTTATCGCGCGCGCATGCTACCTAGGCAGGTAAGTTTTTTTTAATTTGCATTTTCAAAATAGCATATTTTGCAGAATAGGTAAGTAAGTTAGAAGTGTACCTATACCTAAGATTATATTAGACTAGATAATAATGCTGATTTTATTATGTATTGACAATATGTTGTTTAGTTTGGGTATCTATGACCATGTGTGAAAAAATGTCTCGAATAATAAGGTACCTTCATACTTGTTTACATACCTACCTATCAATCAGCTGGAGAAGTATAGTGACGGACAGTACCGCATGGCGCCACTCGCACAATTCATTGCTCAGTGCTTAGATAGCGCGCTTTCTATGTTTTGATACTTTTCGGTGATATTGCTCCGGAAATTTTAAAAGAAGAAAATTGTTAATTTATGTTCTGTTATACGATCTTGAATTGTGCACTTGAAGTATGATGTGATAAAATCATAACTTTGGCAAATACAACACAAGAAAAAAATACCTAACTTGTTTTGTTTTAAGATTAGTCAAGATTCTTTAATCCTTACACTTGTGTTTAAGTTTGTACTTTGCAAAGAGGAAGTTAACTATAGTTGATTTCCTCTTTACACTTCCAGTAAGTATGGGGTTGGAAATTTATGTGTCGCGGCCGTCGGCTGGCTCGGGTCCAGCGCTTATCGACCCCATGTCTTAAACTTCGTCCACCCTTAGGAGTTTTGTATAAATACTAGAACTGTAGAAATAACCAACATTATATTTGTAACTTAGACTCTACAGGATAAGTTAATTTATCGATGGCTAGAGCAGATAATTTTTTAAATAATTTACAGTTATAGTATTCTAATAAAGGATAATATAAGCATCATTGTTTTATTTTTGTATTTTACAATTTTTGAACGTTTTGCACATTTTTATGCAATTGGATAACATTAAGAGAATATTAGTGTCGGGTCATAAAAGATATTCTAGTCCAATGTTATATTATGGTATGCTGCAATGGCATTTGGCATAAGCAGGCTGTGCGGGTGGGCGGTAGTTCACGCCGGTGAACGACTGGTCGCGATACCACACAACCGCATTGTCTCTGCAGTCGTTCAACTCCGTTTCCCACGAGACTGCGAAATGTCCAATGCCAAAACCCAAATACAAATAGCCTAGACGCGTCTCAGACACTCAGCTAAATCTGTCTCGGCAACGGCGGCGTCTGTGTTAATTTTGAAAACTGTGCGTGTAGATTGTCCGAAGTCATTGTCATGATTGCGTTACGGTTGTAACGCCGTCATGCCAATTTTATGGTACCCGTAAAATGTGTTTTTAAGGAAATTAACTTGTCAAAATTTACACGATTTTAACACTTAGAAACCTTGTGAAGGCCAAAACTGTATAAATACATATTAGAGTAGACCTAGACAATTTATTTCACTGATTCCGTGTCGAGGCTTGTTAGTGTTACCTACATTGGAATGTTATCGATCTGATTAACCTTTTCGAGCGCCCTAGAATGGTCGGTCCATTTTAATGTCATAAGCAGCACCAGTATAATACGTATCTAATTAAACTCTTTTCAATACATGTATTTTTTAGTTATAACAAAATGACTCAATTTTAATTTAGGCTTGCATAAAATTTTGCAATAGCTTTAAAGAAAAAAAAATGGGATATCAGAGAGTGGAACAGTGAATGGGTGAGATTTTCGCAGGTTAGATGAGTGCTTGCTTCGGCGCCAGTGGGCGCTGAGGCGCGGGCGCGTAGCGAGGCGTGGGCGCCGCGTGACTCACGTCGACATCCGACACGTCCGATTCGTATCCGGAACTACTAACTAGGGTCTATTGCCTTTGACTCTTCAAACGAGCGCATGTGCCTACACAATAATAATAATAATCGAAACTCATTTTAATATCGGCAATTACTTAAAACTTATAATAATATTTTAATTTAACATTATAATAGTATTCGTTAATTAATACAATAATTAATCTAGAATTTCATATTTGCATGGTATTGGTTTCGATGGCATAATAGGTAAAATATATTTTAGTTTGCACGTGTGACCTATGTAAATGTGATGACAAATGGAAACCCCGCTTATTTCTAATTATATTTTCGTACTTAGAGACCTAAAAAGCGGTCATTTCATAATCAATTATTACCTTAAAAGCTTTAAGTACAAGATAGATTTATTAGACACCGACTTATTGACACCTACGCCCGCATACAATAATTGCGGGTTTATGAATGGAGGCATACATTGATTTGCTCGAACAGTTCATTCACTTCTGAAATATTCATATACATAATATAATTATTTGAAATACTAATAACCTCAAACTCAACAAACGTGTAAAACAATAAATATCATCTGCGAAATTTCTATTATAATGACTTTGCAATTACTCGTAGGATAAGAACACATTATTAGAGGACAGATGATTCTATTTTATTTATTTATAACGAAATGCAATCATTTTATATTTTTTTAGGAATTTATAATCTTAGTTAGGTATTCTTTATACGCTTTCGCCACAAAATAATGACTTCTTCAAGTGAATCCGTAGCAGAAGATGGGGGAATTTTATCTAAATCTAGCATTATTAATGTTAGATTTGGTACGGTAGAATGTTGTGCTGGGCACGTGAACGCTGGGAGTATTCCCACGCGCCCACCTCCGCACTATTATGTTTTAATCTCTTCTAGTCTCCTTCTATTATTACAAAGCCGTGAAAGTACGCCATATGTTTTGCAAGTGGGAATCAGATTGTAAAGATAACTTTAAGAGTAAAATACATATTTTCTTAGTTATTAAGTCAGCGATACGTCTAATAAGGTCGGGAACTTATCGCATTATTTTCAATCGACTGAAACCTTTTTGTACGGGATCTTTTGGATAAATTATAGCGGTGGCCGGCGCTCGTAAGGTGACCTTTGGTGTACCACAACTTCCTATATTCATCCGGAATATTCTACTAAAGGTTCCGGTTTCTCATAAATGATTCATGTAATTATTGCAGAGTTATCGATTTTTTCACTCTACAAACAATTGATATCGTGGCCCAAGATAATTTTAAGTAATTATAATAATATAATAATAAATTCGGGACATTTCCACACACGGTCGCCTGACCCCAAACTAAGCAAAGCTTGTATTACGGCTGCCAGAGACTGATATACATACTTATATAATTTTAAACACATACTTAAATTGATATTTAACATCCAGACATAGAACAAACACAAATGTTCACCGCATAAATGTTTGCCCTATGTGGGAATCGAACCCACGCCCTCAAGCTCAGAAGGTAGGTTCACTACCAACTGAGCCACCGAGGCAGTCAAAACTCTACTCTAGGGAGTGATTGTAAGTGGAACTAATGATTTTTCTACTTACTTACTTTCAGAGTAACATAATTCTGAGTTAGTTCCAAGCAGTACAGTAGTTTTTAAATTTTTCTCAAATTATTACTATTAGTTATTACTTATTTTCACTGAACTGAAAGCTTAAAACACAGATAAAGAATTACTAAATTAATTTAAGATTGGAATTCGCCCTTGAGGTGGAGCTTAACATATACATATTATTATATTTTTTACTTGCAGGTCGCAACATGTTCATACGAGTTGCTGATAGTCTTCTAGGCCGTTCGTCGTTCAATTAAATAGTATAATTGACAAATAAGTATAGCTTTATTTTTAATCCCTTAAATTGTCTTAAAGATAAAGTTTTTCATTCATAGATACATTTCAAGACAGTAAAATTGTCTATTTTTTTTATTATGCGTTATTTCTTGCATAATATTAACAATCAGATCCTGCAAGTGTGATCAATTCAATAAATTAAATGACGAAATCATGTGAGTCACATTATGTTAGCAATGATGTAGTAAGTTGAATTATTATTTATGTTATTGTTACCTATATTATTTTATTTTAATAGTCACATTTAATTGAGTTACTACTAAATAAACAGTACATGCCAACAAATTATATAATATTGTTCTTAATATATTTTTTATGTTATACTTTTTTTTTAATTAATTATGTACTTTATTTAGCACTATCGTTTAACGTTTAGCATTTACTTATTATAGCATACATAACATTTAAGTCAAATACCGTGCATATGCATGTAGGTATAAAGACTTATGAAATGTTACGTTACTAAAGTTGCGCCCACATAATATGGTGGGCAGAATTACCACCACCTACAAAACGTCTATCCCAAATAGATAAGACTCTAAGTTGTTTTATTTCAATTTTTTGGCTTATTCGGAGGTGTAATAAACACATCATATGTACGTTTACACTTAAATTAGCAATTGAAAAAAATTAATGAGATCCCATAAACTAAACATTGTGTTTTAAATAAGTACCTAACTATGTGATAAAATAAAAGGCAATTATAAATAAAATTATCAATAAATAATAATGACAATAAAATAATAATTATCATAAAAGAGAATTCATTTTAAAAGATAATTTAATTTACAGTTCCTTATTGATTGCTATTTTGTTTGAGGGATCAAAATGGTTAGGTCCCGCTTTAATCTTTTATAATTATTGTTTTTGATGTCGCGGTTTGTCAAAAATCCAATCATACGCTAGGAAATAACAACTTTCTGCCCTCCACAATAAATATAGTTATTTACCAATATTAACTTCCTAATTTATTATTTTGTACTTATCGCATCTTAAAATATAACCTACAAAGTTAAGATTGAAAGATTTGACAAGATTGAAAGACACTGAAAATTTTTTGATAAACGGTGAATAAATTTATGCGAAAATACATAGATTATTTTCAACACACAACAGCTGTTTTGGTTTTGACATAGGTATGTTAAAACCAAAACAGTTGTTATTGATCAACGGTAACATCTATAGAAACTTACCCATAATTTCTACTAGATTTTTGAAATTTGCCACAAAACTATTGAATGTTTGTTAATAAAAGTTCACAACACTAAAAAGTCATTTAAATGAGGTAGTTACATTAATTTCCGAGTTTTTGTCTGTCTTTATTGTATACGCGAACGTAATCAGCTGTGTGGAGCGTGCGGAGCGACACACGCTACCCCAGCAAGCTCTCCCGATCAACTGACGGACGAAATGCGTTCCGTTCCGTTTCGACCGCGCGCACCTTTGGATTTTCGGATGACTTTTTTGTGGCGGCTAAAGTGGTGGCCGTATGTGGTTTTTGGGGTGGGTATTTAGGATGGGACGTATTTCATTTCGGTATTTAAATTTTATAATTTTCACAACTAATAAAACTCACAAAGCCTATGATTATGATTATTTTTAATATTACGCCTAATGAGGATCTACTTCCATTTATGTTTCATTAATGGATTTGAGTAAAAAGGAGCACGATATTTCTTTCTAAAACAGGGAAAATTTAAAAATAAAAGGTAATAGGTATTTTGAATATTATCCCTTTTTACGTTGTGAAAACGACAATTAAGTACTTATTTCATGATTGTCGGGTAGGTAGGTACCTACTTACATACAATTTCTAAGTTGCCTTCACACAGTAATATCGACAGGTTTTCATTTTGTTACTGCAATGGGTACCTACTCGTAGTTAGGTAGGACTGATAAGTTTTATCCACAGGGCAGGGTGTTGAACACCTGTGGTCTATTAGTTAATGATCGTCTGCCGCTCAACTGCATTGTATTGAGGTAATCTTTTCCAGATGTCAGAAACGAAATTATTCTAGTTGTTTTTTATATTTTAACTGACTGTACCTGCCTGTTGCCTGTAGGTGGGAAAGTACCTATTATGATAACACGATATTTTTCGCTTGTGGTATACCGATAACATGAAACCTTATGTTATCAAATCATCAAACAAAACCACATTGTTACATCGATCGGCAGCTTTGATCTCCGATGACATTTCACGGTACATTAGTTATCCTTCTTCACTCTCGTTCGTGCAACGATCCCGTCGACACATGCCATTAGCACGCTGCGAGGCAGGTGGACGCCAGGGGAGCCGGCTAATTTGTACAATATTTATTCGCAATATGGCGTCCTGTCCCAATGGATCATTATAGGCGCCATTTGGCGAGGTGCTTTTGATAATGCGCGCTGTAACACAATTCATTTTTTGCTAATGTTGAATGTTCTATTTTGGTCGACGTTGTGTTTCTTCTGTGGTAGCATGGGAGAGAAAGGGAATGTTCTGTAATGAATGCGATGTTTGTGGGAGATGTTACCTATGACAACGTTTTCCAATAAACATATTTCTTATGTCATACGGAGTATTCTTTATAGACATCTTTTACTATAATGGCCTCAATCGGGCGCAATCAGGTCACCAATTCGGTTTTCCTGGATATCCATACCTAATCGTATAATTATTACAGTCGGGTATCATAGTAAAAAAACTGTCACCAAAAAAGTGGATCGGCTAATTTGTAGGTACCACGTTTATTCGCAATATGGCGTCCTGCCCTAATGGATCATTATAGGCGCCATTTGGCGAGGTGCTGTCTGTAATGCGCTCGGTAACACTGGTTTTTGTTAATATTCTAGTTTGATGACCGATGCCGTGGGTGTAGCGACTGAATTGGGTGCTGCGAGTAGGTAGACTATTAAAGCTGTCTTGTTTAGTTTAGACTTGGCCATTACCTTGTCATTAGCATAACATAAAATGTAACAGCGTTTGCTCTGAAGAGGATACACTAGATGTAAACTACTCACTAGATAGCATAAACGGGAGACGAACTGACTATTAAGATGAGCGTACAGAGTACAAATTATGAAAACGTTAATATGATTTCCACTTCATCTGCAGGCTGCAGGTCCTGATTTCAATCCGAAGACTTTCTTCTGAGAGGTACTTTATTCAAGCAGTATAGAACGCCCGTAAACCAAAAACCCTGCCGTCAGCGAACTCAACGAAGGCTATTATTGATATCAAACGCCGACCCATAGAAATCTGAATAAAACGGTTTACTAACGCCCTTTTTCTACAATGAAGATCTTTCCATGCACTAATCTTTAGTAAAACCTCTAGTGATGTCTTGTTTCTACTTTGTGTTTATCCTTCACTTTCCAGGCGTGAACAACCAAACAAATTAGAGCGACAAGATCTAACGGCCAGCATTGTCAGTTGTCACAATCAAGCGAGTTAAGTAGCGTGTCGCCAAACTTGCTTGACGAATGCCTCTGAGCAATTTGCTCACCAACACACAGATTAGGTGGTAATTTCTTAGGAACAGAGCAAGGTACTAAAAAGGTAAAACACTCAAAAGGTTTAGATAGGTGAGTAAAGGCGTACCTAGTAGTGTTAGATTTTAAAAATCAGAGCCTTATCCGCTGATCCCGTGATGTGCCTGCAGATTTTTAGAAACTAACAAAAAAACTCAACAAACAACAACAAAGAATATACCTATACCTATGTACTACCCTACTATATCTAACAATTAGAGACTGCAGCGCTGCATTTTGGTGACAAGAGGTAAGTATACCTACCTATTTGTTCTGTGTCCTCTGCCATGGATATAAAATTATTAAAAAAAAATAAAGGTATCAGATAGATCCGCATTTCAAAGTGTTCCCAAACATATGGCGAGACATGACTGCAGTATCAACATTTCGTTAATCTACTCAAAACAGACAGTCATCCCGTCTGCCGTCTATTCCCCTCGTCCGTCCTAACAAATTACAGGTGGCCAAATATGGGAATTAAAACATTCCATTGGCAGCCGTCAGTTTTGTTAGGAAATACAGGAGTGGCTCTCTCACTCAGCTCGATAGAAAAATTGGTAGCATTGTAGTAGTTTTTTCATACCGGAACTTGCATAATGATGTCCCAATTAGATTTTCACACGCGTTCGGTAAAAGAATAATAAACGCATTGCACAATGTGGCTTACTAAAGCTTTGAAGAGAGCACTCTGTTCGACAAAAGTTTTTTATTTATTATTTCAGATAGCTATGCTATAAGAACTCACCTAAGATTAAATCTTGCTCAAACATATTTTCTAATTGTAGATACGTTTACTTCATCCAGTCTAATTAGATTAAAAGTGGGATTAAGCCAGAATCCCAATTTAAAGGGTACTTTTACTGTCTTACTTACTCTGTCTACAACAACAGTCTATTACAACAGTAGGCTTGGTAGTAGTAGTAGTAGGTTTGTATGAAAAAGGACAAAAACTTCATGCCATCTAAACATAGATAAACGCCATTGGTAACTACATACTCGTTAAATAGAAGTATGTTTGATGAAAATCGTTGTCAGATGGTTTTAATTTTTTTTATTTACACTTGTAGTTTTATTCGTTTGGAAAGGGATAATGTGCCGCTATTAACAAAACACATAATATACTCTTGTACATATGAAATATAATCCAGTTAATTAACTAACTATTTACATATAAGTCTACAGTCGGTAGGTAGGTAACCCAAATTGTCTAGCCCACTAACCATCTCGGCGGTATCAACATTAGTTGTTGGTAAAAAAAGGTAGGTACCGCATAAATTGTGCCTTTCAGAATTTTCGGTAATATTTAGCTGCTTATTTAGCAAAAGAGCAGGTGCTCTGTATTTAAAGTATCGATACCAGCATGGATCGTTCATAATTTGGACAAATCGATTTAGATCGAGCGGCGCTTTTGTCCGATGATTTAGTAGCACAGTTAAATTGGGGCACCCATGGGCTTGGAGCCACAGACAACAAAGCAGTTCTTATAGTCGTAACAAGTTAAAATAATAGTTAATATGGTCGAAACCACAGGTTAAACAATAGTCACTACGTACATAGCCCCCATCATCGATGTCTGTGCGCATACGCAAGTAATCTGGATGCTGTGGTCAGCAATTACAACAACTTAAAAGTAAACGATCTGTAATTTGGAGCATCCAATCTGCCTTTATTGAGGAGCTGTCTTCAACAATGTGCTGGTATTTTCAGAGAGCATAATGTAGGCACTTTCTTTTTAACTTACCGCAAGGTAAAAAGATCTCTACGCAATAAGTATTATGAGTAGGTACGCGGTCTTCGTATCATACTTACCTACCAACTCAAAAAGTTTATTTTTAACAATAGTACGTAGGAAAATTTACTATATTTTGTGCATTCCAAGATCGTAGCTTCAATTAATTTGGCTTGACATAATACTAAAGATCCATTCAAAGTCAACATTCTACAGCAGCTGCATCGCGCGGTTGTCTAGTTTTCTTGTAGCAAGCAGATGTTATGTAGAGATGTACATAATGTAATGTGCATAGTGCATAGTTGAATATGAAATATGTAGGTACGTTTGCGAATTTGCGATATCAGTAGCGATCACGGATCCATCGCATCTTGCGCAATGAATGCTGCGGACTTCACTAAACTAGGGTTTCCCAGCTAGCTAACGCATTGCACGATTTCAAGCCGCTTAACCAATAAGATATTTAGCGCCAATTTCACCACGTTACTAACTGAAGATACTTAAAGGCCCGCGCACATGATGTCTTGCGTTGACGGGACGCGGCTAAAGGGCATGCTAGATAGATAAAATTTCGACGAAATTATTTTACACGATTTTACGTTTAACAGAATTTCTAACAACTTCTGAACGACTGACGGACCCGCAGTAATTTTTCCATTGCTTTATAATATCCTGCTGTACCAGCGTATCAGAGCTTCAATTCTACTAAACAATTGTTTTTAAATTGTTAATTAATTGTCTACTTTTTACACGTCTGACTAACAAAAAGTGTAAATTTGAGGCAATTCATTAACAATTTAAAAACAATTGCTTATTATAACCGAGGGGCAGGAATCGCGCATTAAACTTCACGGATTTAGTCCTCATTTCAAGCGTATTTCGTCGTCTCGTGTGCCCAAACCTTAAATCAAGAGTTGGTAGCACAGATGTTGAGGTAGTTCGCGCCTCAGAGGCATCTTCATGATTCATTAGGCAATTGTGAGTTGATCTCGAGGTGAGTCACAATTACACCACGTTGTGACGTTACGCACGCAGACACAGAACAAATTATAGTTACTATGCTAGTGATACACTGCGTTTGAAGAGGGGCGCGGGCAATCGCGAGATCCAACAGCGGACATGCACAGTGCAAATATTCAGTAGGTAAGACACAACATACTCATCCACACAGATTTAGTAATAAGTAATTACTGCGGGATCGAGGAGGTGCAGGCGGACCTTCACGAGATGTGATACTGTAGAGCTGCACAGGGCTTAAATAAGTACCTACCTACCTAAACAAGATAGAAAACTTTGAAAACAAATAGTGACAATTTAATAATAATTTGGGTAGGTATGATAAACAGTGTTTGTTACTCCAGATACTGACCGTAGTGATGAGGCAGGCAGTCGCGAGAGATACAGTAAAGATTTGTATAATACAAACATGCAGTAGCTAAACTCGTTCCAAACCAAAGAACGATAAAAACTAAAATACGAGAAGCTAAGTTTTTCAATTTTTTTTTGGTTTCAGACCCTCGTATTTTGGTTTAGACGGTGTGGCATATGAAGATTATGACGCTACCTTACAATAAGCAAAGTTTTTTAGTTTGCAAAATTTCTGTTGGGTTACTGACCCTTTAGAAAACTATTGAAATAGATCAAAGAGCAGATTTAGTAATAGTTACTATTGGGTAATAGTTATTGTCTGGATACGTGAAGGCCAGAACTTCGTAGATCACCTACTGACACATACGCACTGTGTCTGCGATCGAGTGGCGACCTAGACGCGATTATGTGAATAATGTGCATGTGAATAACCGGCCTTGTAAACATCGGCACGCGCGCGGTGCTATAAATAACTAGTTGCTTTTCGTGGTTTTGCGCGTGATTTTCCAGTTTTTCTTGCATTTTCAGAGATAAACTTGTATTAAAATAAAATGGCAATTTTGATTAGCATATTAATCTTGATTTTAGATCGTTCCTTACGGTGAAGATACTTGTTTGACTACACTTTCCATTTCCTTGTCATCAAACGTAGTATAGTTAAGGTCAGATGGGAAAAGTCCAAATACATTCTGACAGACAAAAGGAGAGAGTTTCATTTTGTAAGTTTATAATTATAAGATTAACTCCTTGCATTAATCATAAATTAATTATAATGCTGTTGTAATGTGCGGATTTTTAGCGATATTTAAATAAAGTTTCAAGCAAATAATAAGATTATTCTAATTGCCAAATGCCAGACGGTCTACGACTTAATTTCCATGTTACTACTCGTTACTACAGATTAATATTATTATTTTTTAGTGCGAATGACCTCACTTATATTCTGTAGATCAGGATTTTATACAAATTTGTTTTCACGATGATTTGTGTTGAAAAACCGGCTCATAAAATGGCGAAACCCCCTTTGGTTGCTGCGTCAACTTTGATTATTTTTAAAGACTGCCAATATTATTCTTCGCTTTTTATTAGGCTAATGCTTTAATCTGTTTTAGTAACAGTGGCCCTATTCGAAGATTTGCGATTTTCATCTCACCATTTTTTATCCTTTTTACAATAAGTACAATACAATACAATACAATACAAAAACTATTTATTGACAACAAATACAAATAAATCTAAACTAAACACTCAAAAATAAAGGCGCAATGGGCAGTCTTATCGCTTAAGAACGATTCCAGACAACCTTTTTGCTCTCGTTTGAAACGTCATAGGTGTGAGAGTGACCAAGATAAAATCTCAACTCATCTCACGCTTAGGAATAGTCCTCCAGGACTCTTTTCTAACTTCGATAGGGGAAGTACGTAGGGGAAGTAGGTACGTACTACACTTTATTTGAATCCTAACTATAATATTATAACTGCGAAATTTGTTTGTAACGCCTTCACGCACTAACTGCTCAACCGATCGTCATGAAATTTTGTATACACGTTGTCTGGGTTACAGAAAAATACGTAGGGTACTTTTTATCGAGAAAAAAAATACGCGGGTGAAACCGCGGGCACAGCTAGTTATATTCATAATTTGTAGCATTGTAGTAAGTATAATACTTTTGTAAGTTCCGCTACTAACCAATACTATACGAACAGCCCTGATATGAAGAAATTTTCAGTGAAATTTAGAGCAAGGAGAGATCTCTGATAGAGGTCTCTCTCTCTCTGATAGAGTGTCTACTCTATAGAGCGAGAGAGCGATGAAGCGACCTGTAGGTAGATATACAAACTGAAAAGTTCAAAATGTGTAATGCGAGAACGTGACAAGGCTATGTGCATTGCGCATACATACGTCTGTGTCGATAAAAAGAGTCGACAAAGCTTTGTTGCGTTGCCTATGCTAGGCCTACTGGACGACGGACGTCCATACGGATTCCGGACGTCCGTATCGTATCAAATTCAAATTTCTTTAATTCAGGCTTTCACCCATCAACATTATACTCGTAGTGAAATAAAAACAATAATACCAAATTAAAAAGTATCAGTACGCGGGGCGTGCGCTACTAAACATTATTATATGCTGTCACCCCGCGACTTCGTTCGCGTTTATTATTTATATATATATATAAATATATTTAAACTATCCTATCTCTCAAGTTGGATCGAACTGCACATGGTGTGCGAATTTTATTATAATCGGTTAAGTGGTTTAGGAGTTCATTGAGGACAAACATTGTGAGACGAGATTTATATATATTAAGATAAGATACTTACTTGATCTCTATATGAGAGCTCCGGACGACGGATGTCCGTGTATCACTAAATACAGGCTTGTGGGCTAAGCATGACCCTGACGTAGGGAAGCGAAAGTCTGGAGGTAGTAAGATTTAGCATAGTATGCCGTACTAAGTTATTTGGCAGAAAGTGATCTAATGATATAATCCGTAATCCACATGGCCATACGACAATCAGATCCATCACTCAAGAACCCGGTCAACTTGACCGGTCAAGGACTGTGTGGGACTATGTGGCCGACCTAATTGCTAACTCCAAATAATTTACTACCCAAGACATGTTTTTATTTCAGTTCGGAAGTTAGGCAACGGACGTTACCATTATTATGCCGTTTTATTTTATTTCCAGTCTATTCAGCCAGTGTTTAGCCTAGTTTACTGAAACAGCTATGGAGTGTTCGAATGCGTGTTGATTTTTCCGAGACCTACTTTTCGCTATTTTTATTTAGGTTGCTTCTTATTTATTCTCTAAATCTAGAGTAGAGATTTACAAGATTAAAAATGGTCATAATGGATCTGTGCTTTTATAATGGAGGAAAAAAGGTTAAGATAGTGATGCGTTAGACAGGCTTTTAATGTAGGGTTTCGTATCATAAAACTATGTATTTCAGTTATAGTTCCACTTCGGTATACCTACCGTGTACGCCGTGTGCGTCGTCTTGCGGTTTTCCCAAACCGCCAGTCATACCTACTCATAACAAACTGTGACTGTGACTATATGAATATGTTATGGGCATGTAGAAACTTTAGGGATTTCTTGTTGTGCTATGGAACTCTAAAAATCAATGACCTCTATCAAATCCCTTAGGAGCGTTGTTTTTAAAAAAGGAAATTTGCATTCGAAATTGGAACGAGAGCGGCACGAGCGCCCGCGGCGGTACGCTACCGAAACTTACATGCGCACACAACGCACGCGCATTCACTGCTCCACCTTTTTAAATCCATTTTAGTATGAATTATCGTAGTAACTATTATTTTATCTGTGGTATCATTATCCTTATTATGGCGGGAAATTGAACTGTTTTAGCTGGAAGCTGGAATTAAACTGAGAGGAAGTGGCAGAAAAAATGGGAAGTGATTATCGCGATTCAGCAATCAAACTCATTTATTCTATTCAAATAAATTGCAGAATTGGGTATTCTTAGAAACTAGTCTACCATACCAGGAAACTGCTTCATTTGTAAAATAATTAGTTGAAATGAAGACTCGCCCTCTGTATCGGCCTTATCTGACAGATAAGTAATAAAAAATACAAGTTATACGTAAATACTTACTTTTTAGTTACTAGCGACTCGCACATTTATACCTTCCGTCAAAAATTATGAGATGGTGAAAAGCACATCAAAATCCGTTACGTGGTTTAGGAAGAGCTACATAGCGAATAGACAGAATAGAGAATAATAGAGAGAAGAATAGAGAATAGACAGAAAGAGGGACAGACACGGAAAGCGAATTTGTTTTATACTAAGTTTGTATAGAAGATAGAGAAGAGATATGCAAACTCGCAGAGTAGTAAGCCCTACCTATCCTATGTTAATTTTATTTTTAGATCATACATAGACCTCAGGTATAGCCATATAATTGCTCTTCCTAAACAGCAAATACATCCAGGACTTTCAAAGTAGCGATCTTCTAAAAACATTTGCATCGCCAGTACAAATAAAGCTACGATTAGTGTAATACTACGATACTATACTACGATTAGTGTAGTGTTAGTATTCGATTCGTTAAGTAATCGATCCGAGTACGTATAGTTTAGCTATAAACCACGAAATAGTGACATTGAAAGCCGATTGCATCTTGAGCTGACTGGGTCAACCTTGAGGTAGGTCACCCGACATCCGCTACACACGATTGGAATCCGAACGACGAACGTGACAAGAGCCAGATTGCTTCGAGCTTTAATGGAGACTGCATAATAAAGATTGACGTTAATCAAATTTGCAAATAGGGCTGTTAAAGAATGGCCAGGGAAGAAATTGAAAATCCCCATGAAACATCACCTATGACGCCAAATCATGGGTCATCTATTTCAATTGATGCAATCGCAATCTCTGTGTTAGTTATTGAGTACAATAATGCCATTACTATAGTCGAATGTAGGTACCTACATATCTTGCTCTATCCTGCAGAATGATCAAACAAAAATAAACACGAGATAATTAAAAATCATTTGAAGTAAGCAACCATACACCTACACTTCACATGGATATTATTATGTACTTACTCTTTACTGCAGTATATTTACTTAGGTACATTGTAGGTGAGAGATGAACATCGATGCATCAACACTATCAGTCATCATAACACATGCTGGTGTATTTTTGTAGATGTGTCTTGTCCTACTTACTATTGGTGTATGATTGTATATGAGTTTCAGTATCTATTTTAGACGTTAATTGCACCTATCGAGGAATAATCATTAAGGTTACGATCAATACAATCATCTCTGTGATGTGAATCAGAGTTTGATGGAAGTTTAATAGCATCATTCAATATTGGCAAAACAAAACGTGAAATCATTTTGTGAGACAGTGATCCAACATTAGAAATGATCTCTTTTAGGTCGGTACGTTGCGTGCTAATATATGTTTGTATGTAAGTAGTGCTTGTAAATTGGTGAGATCCTCCCATGATTCTGCTAAAGCATTACGAGTACATATACCTAGTAACGCGTCAACGCAAGTGACATTGCAATTAATTAATTAATGAAGTGCCTCAAATCGACACTCTTTGTATGCCAGAAGTGTCAAATATAGACAATTCATTAACAATTTAATAATTATTTATTAGTAGAGTCGATGCACTGCTTCATGCATGTGTCTCTACGCAAGCCGCTTGGCACAAGAACAAATCAAAAACAAACAAAAGTGCGTGCGACTCAGTTTACATTGGTGCGACGTATGGGTTTGTCTCCGACGGTCCTGGGACCAGACTGAATTAGCTACGGATCCCGGCGCGTTGTCTCCACCGATCTCGGGATTATGCTTAATATTAGAATCATTAAGACGATATCATTTAATAATAATATTCTAACAACACGCACAAAACGCCTTGGTTCCTCATTCCTTGTACGGACCGCTAGAGTGTGGACTCTGCCAGAATGTATGTTCCCTGTCATTTTTAATCTGGGTGTCTTCAAATCCCGAGTGAATCGGTTTCTTCTAGGCAAGCGTGTTCCATTGTAGGCCGCATCACTGGGACCCTATTCAGAGATTTGAAATTCTCATCTCACCTTCTTTCGTCCTTGTTGCTCTCATTTAAAACGTCATAGGTGTGAGAGTGACCAAGATAAAATCTCATCTCATCTCACGCGCAGGAATAGCCCCCCCTGCTTATCATCACTCGTGTAGGTGGCCAAACGCAATCCTATCAAGCAATAAAAAAAGAAGATGTTCATTAGTTTCGTCCTCACGATGCAAATAATAACTATGGACCTAATAGAGCTGTACTTATATCTTGTAAGCGCTTAGTAAAAATAGCTTAGTTGTAAAAGAGTTCCTTCTATAACTTCGTGGTTAGCTAGAGCATGTCGGAAGCTTATTTCTATGCTAAGCAAGCACAGACGCTTTCACGCTCAATCGCCTTCGAAACATGTGAGTCAAAGACCGATGTGTAACGATGCAATTTGTATCAATGCGCCGATCAACGGCCATCAAACATCTGAAGCAACCGCCGCACCTGCTTATCCTTAAATATCACGTAATAACTCCTCCATTGACAAGGATTTCACCCGTATTTAAACTCAGTCTTCATCCCCATAAGCGTTATATTCGCGAGATATGGACCAAATGAGTTAAGGCATTTCGTGGTGATGGTCATAATTTTCAGTGGCAAACCACGGAATGTGTGGCGCACGAGACTTTGAGACCACTTTTTCTAAGAGTTCCGCAATTCAGGATGGATTACCGCAATTCTAACTAAGAATTTTGCGATACATTTTAAAATCAGGCAGATTCTTTGTGATAGAATAGAATAATATGTAGTGACATGGATTGAGTACTAATTTATAAAGGAATATGTAAGGTTGATTGGAATCATCAACACCAGACGAAGGAAACCACAGATCATAGCAATGTTCTTTAGCCGTGCTCCATAGTTATTCTGTTACCTACCTACCAACAATTTATTTTCTACGACCGAGAGGAAGGATGACCTTCTTAGAAATGACCGATCAAACGGTATACGGACGGAAAGATTCACATGATCAGGTACCGTCATTTGATGTATAAATAGAACATAAATAGCCCAATTATTGGCCAATCGATTAAAACCTTCGCTTTAACTGTTAAACACATAAAGCGAGCTAGAAATAATCGAAAATTAATTGTAAAGAGCGTGTTTGTCCACGTGTTCAATTAATCTAAACAAGAATAATTGAATTCTAAACATATCGCGAGAAGAATGGGGTTGTCTAGTTCTGTCGGTTAGTCAGCAGTTGAGCATCCATAACATGGAATTGTTACCGGCGACAATAGGTGAGGCGAGCGTTTACATACGGCTGACAACTCGATGATTAGCCGTTTTCTAGACAATGACGTGTCAGGCCGATCTTATAAACACGGTCGTTACCATAAATTCGAATTTTAAAACGAAAGCACGTTCTTTTTTTCGGAATTATTAGGTTTAAGTAATAATTATTGTAGACTACATCATTGAAACGACGTTCCATTTTCAAATTGGAATATTAATCGTTTTAATAAAAAAACAAAAAACTTTAAAAGAAAATGATGATGATGATAGAAGAATATAAATGTTTACAATTGTAGTTTTTGGTGTGCAATAAAGTGATATTGCATTGTATTGTATAAAAATAGATAAATTCGTAACTGTTTGCATATTTGCACTCAAACTAAACTTAGAGTCTATTTCAGAAAGTTTTAAAATATTCGAAAGCAGCAAAGTTTAATAACCTCTCACAAAACAGCTGCCGCAGAAATAAAAGGTCAAAAATATCCTTTTTTTTTAAATTTTTTTTTTATTACATAATAGGCTTGCGTTTGGCCGCCAACATGCCTGATGATAAGCAGTGATGCGGCCTACGATGGAGCACGCTTGCCTAGAAGAAACCGATTCACTCGAGACTTGAAGACACCCAGATTTTAACCTTTATACCATTATATCCTTTCTTATTCATATTACTTACTCCCCAAAATTATGTTTTAATACAGTTTGATTTGCCTATTCATAAAAATTAATAACCCGCTTGGTGGCGTGAGGCATGAGGTTTCTTGGTCGCGTGCTACTTAGTCGGACTCCCTCGTAAGATCGCATTTAATTTTATTGTAGAGCTTTCGGAGCTCGATGAGATTTGTTTGTATTGAAATGTGGCGCCCGGTGCGACCAAAATTAAATTGTCGCGCTCATACTTAACTCTGGGTTAGGCCCTTTGATATTATCGGATAGTATTCAATTGAAAACGTGAAATAAATTATCGTTTGTCACGACGACGGTTGTTTCTCTCTTTATTTTTTTATCGTTGTCTATGCAAATGCGTGTCTCGTGTTCTCGTGCCAACGACAGGTGACGTGCGGCACCCTTAATTGTTTTTATAATAATATTCAAATATTATGATGTTTTTTCTTGGGGTTTTTTCGTAGGAGTATGGCGCGGGTAGCGTGCCAGGTGGTCCAGAAAAAAAGTTTCTTTTGAACTGTAACAGCTTGCTGGGGTGGATGTAGCATTAAGCTTAGTATTTGAGACAAGGTGAGGCTTAAGGAAATAAGGTTGATGTAAGGAAATGAGGTCTATAAATTGTAGATAAATATGCAGTATTTTTGTTTACAGACCTCATTTCCTTTTGTCCTTAGGTACAATGTATGTACAGGCAAACAACGAATCTTCGTCTAGAAGAAAAACAATTAACATTATCGTTTTAATTTTTTTGTTCTATTTGTATCTTTTTATACTCAAATTATTAGAACATACTCGTATACCTCCTTAGCAATAAACCTTGCATAACCTCGGATTAGCTGTACCTACAGCGTTTTGTCTTTTTCTTTCTTTTAAATTATTAAGTCGATCGAAAAAGACTAAAGACTGTGGAACTATTCCGAGGCTAAACAACGTTTATTGCTAAGCAGGATAATGTTTTGTAAGGCTACTTAAATATTTTAAAAATATGAACCTACAAAAATCTACCTACTGAAAAAATCTTCCATGAAAAGAGTAATGAACCCAGCAGGCGTCGATCATACAGCTGCTCGTTGCACTCTTCATCCCTAATTAAATGCACATCACTAGTCGTCACGCAATGTCAAAATCTTACAAGTGTCAACGCTACCGACACAGATACCGCGACAGTTGACAGAAAACTCAGAAAAAAAAATTAACGCAGTAAAAAAAACTAAAAAAACTGTGATTGGAATAAAAATTAAATTAATGTCATACTGGCCAGTTCGAAATTTAAAATAGAAAGTAGTCCAATAAACACAAAATTAAAGCACGTTATTACGGAAGCGGCCCATCCACAGATGTCTATATTGTCTATCTGTTTGATTACTTATTCAGTTAAAAACAATTGGAACGTTTACTATAGAATAAGGATGTGCAGGAGACAGTTAAAGTGAATCAAAAGTTTTGAGAGAGAGAGAGAGCTACAGGATATTTATTATTTATTTATTGTACAACTAGTTGCTCCCCGCGGTTTTAATCGCGGTTAAAAGTAGCCTTTGTGCAATTTTAGACTATAACCAAGCACTTAGGTAGATAGAATTCTACCTAAGTTCCAAATTTCATCCAGATACTTTCAGTCGTTCTGGCGTGATTGAGTAACAAATATCCACCCACTCATTCATTCAAACTTTCGCATTTATAATATTAGTCTGGTTTTTAACACACAAAGTTTTCGGACAACAGCCTGTATGAAAATAGCCGAAGTTCAGGGCCCTTCTAAGGCTTGGATTATAAAGGGCTTTATTGTAAAATATGTGTTTAAAGTTAACTGTCGGGTCGGCGCTTGGCGTGTGCGCGTTGCGTGTAGCCTGCGCGGGCGCACCTGCCGCGCAATTATTAGACCCTACTACGGTTTCTCGAACGCGATAGTCTTTGTGAACATAAATTACTACAGAACCCCAAGACTGTATTTAAATCACATCATATGAAAACTGGAGCCCGGTGTGTGGCGACAGGCTCGCCCCCTGTCACATTTGGAACTGAATATCGTCCGGCAAAATGTGGATGGTGTACACCTCTGCCAGCCCCTTCAAGGGAAAGGCGTGACGATGTGGATATGAGAACTATTCGAAAATTTTATGATGACACTGTATTAGTAAGTAAGCGCAAAAGAGGCGAAGAGTGTAGAAGCTCTGAAATAGGCATATTGAGCGTCTGCCTATTGAGATGAACAAAAAAAAAAACAATAGTAGTAAAAAAGTATGAAATATTGTACACATAAAAATAGACTCGAAAGCAATGACTATGAAACCGGTTTATCTGTGCTCGAAAGTGATGCGTTTTTGATACACATAAAAACATAACGTAACCATGGTAGTGGTAGGAACTTCCACAAGAAGCCCCGAAATTAGTGCAACCCTAATAGTGGCTCTGTTTAGCTGAGAGATAGCTATTACTCGCCAATGGGATAATGGGTAGCCTTTTGAACGAATTTCGGGAATACAGGAATTGTAACGGGGTCTTAACGATTGATATTCATAATGTATGATGAAAAAAATGAAATTTACATAAAATACTTGCATTGTGTTTATAAACTGTTTGCTGCTGTTTAGAAGTGTAATAGTCATACATATATTAGTATAAGATGTTAGGTACATATATACATATGTAGTAGTATGGTCATAAGGCATGAGTATAGTGAGTAGGTACCTATGACGTTAAGAAAATGTGGAAAATGATTCACAGAACGTCAGATGAAAAGAAGACTTTCTGTAAAACTTATCAATCATTTCAACTCCGAAAAGCAAAGAGTTACTGTAATTTTTTTAGTAGCGAATATACAAATGCAGTTACAAAATAAATAAGTTTTTTTGTTGAAAAATGTATTTGTCAAAACAAGCTTTTATTGCGCTATAAAGAATATTTTTCGAGATACTCTCAGCAAGCCCTTTCATTTGATACCATTGTGGAAGCATTAAAAATAGCTTGTCCGCCATTTTGGGTGTTCCGCCATGTTGGATTTAGAATAGCGTTACTTTAACCAACTATTCATTGTCATTCAAACTAAACCTGTTTACAAAATTTCAGCTCAATCGGTTGAAGATACTCGTATCTGCCTCAAAATTGAGTTGCAAGAGCCCACCCTAACAAACATAGTTAGTTACAGACCCAGGTACATTAGGCATACATAGGCAAATTAACTAAAAGCTTGTAACAAAACATAAGTTTTATCAGCTATTGTTATTGAATACTCATCGTGCAATTCAATTTAAAACGTAATAAAGTCATTCCCCACATAATGTCCACATGTGATTGCTTGCAGGAGGTCCGGAGCCCATGACCTGTCGTGGACGACGATTTTTATCTCATAATTGCAGGTCTCGCATCCTTCATTAGGGCGTGAAGCGAGGGTTAGCCGTGTGAGTGTTGCCAGTTGGACAATGGGACGAAAACTTTGGTCGGGACAGTCAGAATTTAAAAAAAGGGGAAAAATAAGGAAGTGTCTTTTAAAAGAACAGCTTATAAAGGAAACAGAAAAATAATTAAAATGGCTGTAAGAAGAAAAAATTAGGGAAAAAGAGAAAAGGCTCTTTGAAGTGTACAACTTAGGAAATGGACGAAATTAGAAAGCCAAGGCCCAAGTCGGATGGAGGGAATCGTTCATAAGCCAGCATGGGGTTTAAAAAATTCAAAGTGTTCAAAGAAATCTACTCATCTGCACATTTTTTATTTCTATACCAACTTAGATTATTCGCAACCGAAAATAGTAGCAAGAACGGAATTTTCCACGGTCGTTAAAAAAACACCTAACCACACGTTCTTCAAAACAAGAAAGGGTTTGGCTCCAAATCCTGACGGAGGATGACTCAGTCGTCGAGAGCAATTTTGATTATTATAATAATATGTAAACTAGCCGTTGTTTGTTGGGGCCCGGTTGTCGCCACAATACAATTAATGACGTTTATTGTCAACCATTGTTTAGATTTCGGCTTACTTTGTGTCCTAATGTTAGGAAATATCAATAAAATACGGGAGCAATTTCTTGACTTAATTCGTGAATTAAAATTCTTTGCATTATTTAAGTAGGTACATAAAAAGATGATGACTGCCTCGGTGGCTCAGTTGGTAATGAAGCTGCCTTTTGAGCTAAGGGGCATAAGTTCCATTCTTGCCTAGGATAAACATTCATGTTATTAACATTTGTGCTTGTCCTATGTTTGAGTGTTCACTGTGTAAGTATGAATTAAAAGATATATGTATGTAATATCAGTCTCTAGCAGCTATACTACAAAGTTTGCTTAGCATCTTCTTTAGATATTCTATGTTCTTCTATAAAATATGTATGTTAATAATCGTTTATTTCACTGCACTGGCACTGGTTGTTATAGAATAACAACACAGGCTCATATCATAACTACTTTATAGGCTAACATACATTATTATATAACAACAAAATTATGTAATTTTTTGACAACAATTTTTCAAAAGTTTTTACTCTAACTGAGGAAGGAATGCAGTGCACACGACGCTGTTATGTTGAACAGCCCAATAACGATTCTATTCAAGCATGTTTCTAAACATTCCAAACACTATTGCGTAGAAATACAATTCAGTTGTGTCATTTCACACATTTTATATGAAAAAGGCTCACACAATGTGAGGTCCGGCTTTTCTGAACCTACAAGTATGATAAACATTTGTTTAGAGATATTATGTAAAGGATAATACGTTCTTAATTCTTCAGCGATTCAGCATTAATAAAAAATTATGCATTAGCTGTCTAACTAAACAAATAACGTTAAGTGTCTATTCCAACTTGAACTAAGAGATTGAATTCCAAAACTACAAATTGAAATAAAAACAGACCAAGATAATTCCCATACAAAATAAATAATCCTTTTTTACTTATTATAAAATCGAAAGTAACTCTGTCTGTTTGTCTGTTTGTAGGGTTTTCACGGCTAATCGGCTGAACGGATCTTGATAAAATTTGGTAATTAAAGCTACAGTAAATGACAAGGAAGGTTTTTGGATTTTCTGAAAACAGCTAGTTTAACCATAAAATACTAATATAAATTATCTGTTTCTGCTTGTTGCAAGTATGTACAACTAACGATGCATGTATTCTATGCATTTGTACATTTCGAGAAACGGGTCGTCCTCGTAAGTAGTTCCCGTACATTTTCCACTACAGCGGGCCACCCTGTAGAAGATGCGCCTGCGCATGTCGGTGTTTCTCAATTGGTCGCTAGCAAAAACTGCATTTGCATGACTCCCGATGTTTGTCGCGATAGAGCCTGCCCACCGCGGCTTGCCGGGCTGCCGCCGGACTGAAGCTGGGAAAGCTTGGATGCGATCAGTGGGTACCTACAAACTTTTAAAAACTGACTTTTGGACTATAATTAGGTAGGTATACAGTCATGAAAAGAGTGGATCTTATTAATGTTTAATTTTCAATAGTTTACAAGAAATATCGAAAATGAGAGTTTAGATAATACTGGTCAAAAGCCAGTTTCAATATTTTGTAGGATTTGTCACAAAAATAATGACCGCCAATTTAATTTGACAAACAAAATAGTTTTTGAGTGCGATTTGAATCTACAAAAATTACTTAAAAATGTAGGCGGCGTAACCGGCTTCGGCTCTAGCGCCAGAGTTCTCAAGCCACCCAAAGGCCTCTGGCGAAGGCTTAAAGTTTATTGCCCATGATTCAATGCTGTTTTTCAACTATAACCTTAGAAGTAATCCTAATAATTTTTCTTAATCTCAAAGATTTTTGAGTTCTAGAACCATCCCATGCCTACTCCCTAAAACCCTCTAGAAGTAAATATTCAAATTCTGCGTTTTAAACTTTCTCCATTCTTCTGAATCTTACATTATAGTCAAGAAAGATTCTACCGTGCTCTCTCCGTTTTTAGTTCCTCGGCCGCGGTGACAAATGTCGATGCCACCCACTGCACACACGACCCGCAGCGAGCTGATCCAATAAATACTCAGCATACGCATACAAATGTTTTTGAACGTCATTTTACGAATTTAACTTGACATTTGTATATCTAGCATTTGGGAATTTTTTGACACGATGCGTTGGAGAGCGGTAGCACCATTATGACTAGCAAATGTTTACTATGACTTTGATAGATCCAATCCATTCTGTTCGAACCCAGGGAAGTTCGAATGCAGTTTTTAGTTTCGATATTTTTTTAAGTACATCTGCAATAATCTCCATGTCTTTTGTCGTTAGGTTAAATTAATCAGTTTGTTGCTCTAAATAATAAACTTTCTACTTTTCTTGAAACCTAGGGCCCAGATTTGGTTGTCAAAGTTTTTACCATTTTGAAGAACTGCTATGGAAATCTTTATTGGAGACTATTCAGTTCTTTACGAATTGAAAATGAATATAACAGTTGTTATCTACCTCTATATGCGTTGGGCCCTTTATTTAATGAGCCCATTCTCAGATGTGTTTTTACTCGTATTCTGTCTGATACCTACTTTAATTGGTCGGCGAGTTCAAATTAGAGACGAGAGAAGTGTTCCTCACCGGAGGACAAGGATCTTGAGTCACTTTTGTAAGGATTAAGGTCACGAACGCAAAAAGCAAGATAATAGATCTAACTCGTAGCTGTGTGGGCAGGTCACCGTAGCACCAATTATTTTTTGTTTACAAAACAATTGTCTAATTTTTTGTCTTTGTCATACTTTGGGTCAGAATCATGCCTAAGGGCGTATTCAGATGACCCGCGCCGATCGCCACGCTCAAATTCAGCGCACGCACGCCTCTATGGATAGACCGACTCCGATAAATGCAATCTGAGATTTATTTATGTGTCACAAGGCTCAAATTAAATGCCCAAAATTTCAAAGCTAGTTAGACGCGGGTGCTAAGGCGCGTGGCGTGTGCATAGCGTGGGCATGTCGTCTGAACGTGGCCTTATAGACTCGGGTCAGTGTCCAAATCAAACAAAACGGTAGCTGATCTGAAAACCGAATCTATAATTTGCCATCGTTAAAATGAGACTCCTTTGTTGCTATCATAAAACAAGTTCTTTTGGATTATAATTTTATGTTTTTATTATTGTCGTAGCCCAAAATACTTAGTCACCTATTATAATACATAAATAAATATGAGTTCATAATGTAGTAGAAAAGACAAGTTTTTTGAAGACACGCTAGCTGTAAACTACTCAAATCATAATACCCTGTTATTAGCCGATCCTGTGTTAGTATTAGGAGTTAGGACAGGAGTGAGGTGAGTGTTGGTAGCCAGATTAACATAGTAACGAAGGGGCGGGACGGCCGGTAACTCACGCCCCGGACGATAAACATGCCCAGGAATGCATCGAGTAATGGACCGAAATGCCTTTCGTTTTGGAGATTGCTATCGGACTCCATCATGTTCCAGGATTGGGCTTTTGGTTCAAAACTTAAAAGAGCTATATCAGTAGGTCTAAGTACGAACCTAAGTCTATGAGTATTACAATTAATGGTGTCAACATTGCAGAAAGTCTACAGAAATTTAGTAAGTAGCGAAAGGTTGTGTGTGTGTGTGTGTGTGTGTGTGTTTGTTACTTATTCACGCGCAAACGGATAGAATGATTTGATGTAGGTAATGTGGTATCTATGTAGCTTAAACCCTAGATAAACACTTAAGCCACTTTCTAACCGCGACCAACACAGCGGGGGCAGTGGGTAACTCTATAATCTGAAAACAAGAGGAACACGTAATACATACCTATCTATCTAGAGTTGTTAGATCTTGTTGGGCCTTATAGGTCTCGAACTAAATGGTATTGCTGATCGAATTAAATGTTATTGTTTTTACCTTTTTTGTCCAACAAAGTATCAAATCAAATATCTCAATGGACAATGTAATTGGTTATTAAAAAGCGCATATATCACGGCGCGCGTGGGAGACGCGTGATTTGTGCCGGGCCGGCACGCCCCTTCATTAACATGTTAATGCCATTCTGGAGGATGCGCCTGTTATTGGGTCAGCATTGTTGTCCTGGACTGGGCCAGTGGCCTCGTTTGGAAACGGGGTTCAGGATTAGGCGTCTGAATGACGAATTCCTGCACATCGTTTGTGATCTCTGGTCTGTAGGAATCAGACTCCGTATTTATAATACTACACTGCGATGTGGTATGCTTGGAAATGTGATTGCTGAAAGGATTATGTTTGGAACATCCATGTTATTTCTGAAAAGCTTCAATAGTAGATTAGTAGCCAAGGGCTGTAAGGCATCAATTGCAGCCCGAGATATTTAGGCGCACGAGCGCAGCGAGGGCGCCTATAGTTCGAGGGTGCAATTGATGCTTACACCCGAGCTAACTACTCTGCTTTACATCTCGATTGTGAGGTAAGTAGAAAAAAACCGGCATTACAAGAATAAAACATTTTATTAGTTAATAAAAGTAAATAAGTATAGTACTCATAGTACGCTATAGTACTTACTCATAGTTGCTTTTAAAATTGAATAAATGCACCATAAACTAGATGGCTGCAGCTTTTTTGATTTTTTGATAGTTCACTAAAGTATGTTAAGAATACAGTCTCAGATAAAGACTTTACTCGTTTTTCTTTTCGCCACTTCATGAACTCGTCGTAAGTTTTCAAATATCTCTATTTAGAACTTTCAGGCAAAATATTGTTAATTGCTTCCATTTTCATTGAATCGGGAGTGCAGCTTATATCATCATCACTTGCAGAACTCGTTTTTTTCCTAATTAGCACGTAATTATAAAAAAAAATCCCAAAACAATATTTAAAGTTAAAGTTTTCTATTCCCGCCTTTTTTCATCTTTTTTTTAAATTATTTTTTTCAAGAACGAAACGAACGGCGAAGCTCAATGCTTCGCCGTTCGATATTTAAAATTGATGACCTCTTTCGTCATTGGGCTGAATGCATGATGTCTATTGCCAGTATGGTGGTTAGATGTACGCGAACTTTTTGAAAGAGTGAAGTTTTTTTTTCATTACTTACCGCCCTAGGGCTTTTCTAGCTACATTATTACCCTAGAGCGCTAATTGGTCACCTACAAGCCCCATTTGGGAGTAATAAAGACCTACTTACCGAATATGAGAGATGTAAAACATTATAAATATAATAGAAAATACATATTAAAGAAGATGCTGCTGTGTTCTACTAGTTCGATCGGCCAGGATTATTTGGTTTTCAGATCAATGAAAAAAGTTGTAAATCCTTTGTCACAAAGAGATACCTACATTATCTATACTTATTATTTCTCGGTAAGTAAGTCAGTTAACATTTCAATACTTTAGGTCACCTAGAGTAAAACCCACAGATATTCTCCGGAAAGGGTGAGTTAACTTTGTGAAAAGCTCCGAAAAACCTATAACAATTACATTGATTGCCACACTGCTCGAGAACAATAAAGCCAAGTCCCCTGAGAAACATTTCCCGATCTCGCTCGTAAACCTGGCCGTAAAACGGTCACTTTAGGAGCGTCAATATTGATTGAGGCATCAAACCTCTTATTGCCGTGACGAACTGGTGTCGGAATATAGCGCCAGCGCCAGACAGAAGGGGCACTACTTTTATATCCTAAAGGTTACGTTTCTTTTAAAAAATATTTTTCCTTAAAGTTTCTTTATTCATTCCTCTTGTTCTTCTTCTTCTTAATTGTCTTTACTTATCGATATTTTTCATCACTAAATCTAAGCACTTTTCAAGGAGTTAAGTGACGCAAAATACAAGACTTTTATTTTCTATTTATAAGAATTTACTTACCAAGTGTAAGCCGATCTATGGCTTGTCCAAAATCTTACTATATTGTTTAATAGCTGCAGATATACGATAACTACCTCATTCACTCTGGTAATATTTATAGGCTACTTCTTTACTTTGTTTGCAGCACAGGGTAAAAAATACAAATCACTTCCACCTTTGTTGTCTCTGCCAGTAATACGCGGCCAGAGAGGAGTCGTAATGAAGTTCTTCTAGCAGTTCAACGGTGGTAACAGTCAATGGTAGTCCCCCAGGTTTTGCTTAGTGTTAATAGGTGGTTTCGATTGGATCCATAGGTTTATGTGAAGGGGCACGAAGGCGTGCGTGTGGCCGCCACAGCTTGCATAGCAGTCACTGGGAGGCGGCGCGAGACGACAATGCGTGTCGTAATGTATGCGCACTGGGGAGGTCCCTATGCTCCCAAAGTCGTGGGAAGACGAAGGCGCTATCCTACACATCTACCTCACATTCAGATTGTTATAAATACCATTAAGAATACTACATCGGTTTGTACTTAAGAGTTGATGTTTGTTTGCTACCTTAAAAAGTCACCCAAGAAATAAACGTGGATCGGGATACGAGAGATAAGCCCGTGACGGATTTGATTACCATCGGTAAAAAGCTTGAGAATTGATAACATGATTGTGAGTTAGCGAACTCTTCACGAACTTTTTTTATTAAGTTATTTTAAGTACACTTCGAACTGTAATAAAAAAATGTTTGAATCACGCGCTACGCCGTAGCAGGGCTCGTAGCACACCGTCTCTCCCCATCGCGTTTTGCGTGGCGCCGCGAATTCAGCTTCTACGCATTTGCATAAGCTTTTTGTGTTCGGTAATAATGTGGTGTATTTTAATTGGGCGCGATTAAATCTTAATAAATCGGGCGGTGTTCCCACACGAGCCAAGTTCTGCGCTCGCAATTACGCTGGCGGGCGCGTGTTGTAATTTGGCGATGGCCTCAGGCGAGCCAGAAGAAATTGCGCCGGATTTCAGTGCAGCTTTGCACTAAACACCACCGCGGCTGCATCGCGTGCCGCACTGCCGGTAGATTAGTTACCAGTTACTGCGAATGTCGGCGACCGCAACCGGCCACTTGAAAGTCTTGAAAAGCACTCCCCAATTACGAATCGTAAATTCCGGGGCGACTAAATTAATGACCAGCTTCGACTGTTATTGGCATATGCCAACATAAACACAAACCATAAATGAGGCTCTTGTCGTAGGTACATAACAGCTTTGTTAAAGGATCAAAAACGATCTCTTCCTGGTTCGGACCAAGTTTTCGGCCCATAAAATTTGCTGGCAACTTTACAGCAAACTAGTACATACACTAAAACGCATGGAATAGTAACTTGTATCAAAGTTAGATTATAACTTTCCTTTTTACCTTTTTAAGCCCATGCTGGCACGGTAAGCACCGTCTAATCATCTGGGTTACCAAAACAGTTTATTTCGGCACAAACAAGCGGCTTCCAAAACTAATTTATATTGGAATGTGATATACGCGAGGGCGGGTAGCGCCGCAGGGCACGCGCTCGACCGCCGGTTTTAATCACCTTAACTGCAGCTGGGGTAAAGGAACACTGATTTGCCGCCAAAGTAGGCGCCATAACTAGTGCGGCTCCCGTAGTGGGACGTCCCGATTAGTTTCAAATCGGTTTGGAATGTGGGTAGAACATTTTGTTCTACTTGTTGACGAGAACTGTGTAAGAAAGAGTAACATTAAGAATAGGAATATAATATTATATCTTATTATTTTATTACATATTATTTATTCTTATTCTTATTATTAAAAAAAAAATTAACCCTCTCCCCGCGTTCTGGGCTTTCACCCAGAAACAGGGAAACAGATGGGGTTATTCTTTTTGGTGCGTTCGTGATTATCTACTGTCACTGCCGAAAGTAATGTACGAGTACAACACATCAGAGTGCAACATGTTACAACCTACCTTTTTGATAAGTTATTTAAATAAATCGAATCAACATCGTAAATAAAAAAAAAATGATTTAATGTAACGGTCATAATATATTACAATCATTACCAATGCGTAGCAACACTACTCGTAAACGTTATCTGGATTCAATCCCATTATCCACTCTCAGCTCATCCGATCCAGATTCTTTTTTCGACGCAAACATACCTAATTTGTTACAACGAAAATGTAATCGATTAAGCGCGATCGGCTTTCGATCTCTCGGTGATAGATCGATAGGAATTGTCATCGAGAATCGATTTGATGATTCCCGTGACATGTTTTTGCGTGGATTCCCGGGGGCTGTCACGCTCGAAGTGTCAACGAGTGCCATTCTCACGGTGGACCGGCGCCGGCGCCGCACTACCGACCTGTTTTAGAAGGTCATGCAAATTATGTCGGGTCAGTTAGATTGGAAACGATGAACTTAGTCAAGGCATATAAAAACTAAAGATAAGATCTCTCATCGATTGGCATCAAATTGGCGTAAAACGGTAGGTATTACTATTTTGTCATAATATTGTTGAAGATAGAGGGAAGACGAATATTTAGCTTTTTCCACATTTTGGAGACTTTCTGGTCCATTTTTAGAACTTAACGTTATGTTCTACACAAATATTTTAATAGGGAAAGGGGGGTTAAGAGAGGAGGAGGTACGATTAAGTCACAGAATAAGAGACAGTAGATATTGGCACACCTCAGTTAAGCCCCGCCGCGCCGCCGCTCGTCTGGTTTGGAATGCTTGCGGTTTCCGAGTCGGAAGGATAAAGTGCGGCATTCATTTATCGCTTCGTTTTATGCGAATTTGTAAAGTAGAGTGAGAGAGCTACTATTGCATTTTGAAAGCAAAGTTCAAAAAAAATTTGAATTTGAATTTAGTTCTCTCATTAATTAGCCAACTCTATACAAAACTTGGTCAGTTTTCTTGGCCACAACGAAAGGAAAGTTTGATGTTAGTGTTTTGTATTGATTGATCGTAAACTAACATGGACTACAGATTGCGCAGATGAATTGACCAATAAAATATAGACATGATACAGACATCAATAGTTCCGGTCAACCAATTAGTTTCTCGTCGAAGACAAGTATGCTTGTAATTTCCGTTCCGGAAGTACGTTCTTGGCTTTCAGTCTGATCTGCGGTTTTGTGACATAAAAAGCACGTTTCGAAAGCAAATTGCCTTTTGCAAACGCCTGTTTTGCCAACTTACAAGTGATTCGCAAAAAGACCAAATAAAGCTGTTCGAAAAATACCGTTTCTACAACCTATATTTCCTGTCAATTGACCCAACTGAATCAAAAAGTCCATGTAATCAATACGAAACGGAATCGGAAATAAGTATGCAATTTGAATTTTGTTTTTATTGTGACAAAACCGTAACGTAAAATCGTAATGTTTGACATTGCACGGTGTGTTAAATTGGTTCAAGATGCAGGGAACGGGAGCAGGTTTACTGGTAGATTATATTCGTTGCCATGCAATTTAGTTGCTATTAAAGTGCCAAATTGCTTACAAACCAATTTTGAAATAAAAAATGTAGGATTCAGTACAAAACATTCGTATATCACTTCGCCATCGCGCCATTCGCCATATATATCATTTCAGCCACTTCACGTAATACTCAGTAAATCATCATCGTCAGTGCCGAGGAGCCTGCCTACCTTAATCACCCCGCTTTTTAATCATTATAATTTACACATAGCATGGTTTTGAGAACACAATCAATGAACAATTATGATGACATGAGACACCCACATCGTTTTATTGTAATCTGTAAATTAAGTGCTAGGACCCAGATCCTAGAGTTCAATAAACGTTAGGTCAATGACGAGGCGGCTATGTGACCGGCTCGAGTATGCCTGCCCCGATTACTTGATGAGATGCGAGGGAAATGGCCTCTTAACAAATATTGGAAGAAAACCAAAGATTGACTGATTTAGCTGTACTGTATCTGAATGGATAAAGTAGAGCTAAATTGGTTATGTAAACTCGCGCGGCTCCGGGACTTGTGCTGTCGTTTTTCAGCTTCAGCCTAATTTCAACGGATGAAATTATTTGTCAGTTTGACTGTGTATCAAAGTCAAAGTCAAAATGTTTTTATTCAATTTTGGTTTGAGGCATTATATATTATTATAAAATATATATTGTGTTTGTCTGTCAATTACTTGCGTACTTGTTGCGTACTATTTGTTTACTATCATCTCACGATACAATTTATTGCAGTGCAAGGGTATTCAATATAAGTAAACAAGTACAATAATAAGTACTGTTACTTTTTATCGTTGCTCAATAGCTATTGAAAATAGCTCAAACTTTTTACTGGTTCGTATTATTGATTCCTGGTATCGATACTCGATATCGAGTTGAGTTAGCTCGCGAATTGTCACTTCTGAAGGGACAGGTGTACGCGGGCGCACCTGCGTGCATCGAGTTGGATACCGAGTTAAATCGATTGTTGCATTCCGATCGATCGAGCTTGTTGCTATCGATCTAGCTAGCCAGATATTGATGCTTAGGGTTGCTTTTGACTGATTTTAATGGCTTGTACGGCTTAGAACAAGAAACGAATGAAATTAATAGGTATGAAGTGAGGTATGTAATAGCAGTTAAACATTTATTGCCATTTAGACTGCCGGGTTAGAATTTAGATTTCTCTATGCGTTCTACCTCGGTTTTGAGTACTAAGGTTACAATCGACTTATGATGATAGAGTTGTGAATTTTGTCAAATTTTGTAACTGTGTGTTTAGATGGTGGCATCAAGGCTTGGACTCGGTATATGCGAACATAAATTCTTTTGTTACTTTATTGAACCAGAAAATGTAAAAAAAAATATTTTTGCAACAGAACAGGAAGGAGTAAAAATGCTAAAAGAAAAAAAATGTGAAGTTGATGGTGGGAAAGAGGGAATTCTATTCCACATTATACATCCTAGTCAGAAGTACAATTAATACAAACCAAAAATTAAAATTAACAAGCGAAAGTATCAGACCTAACTGAATTGTGCACAAATCTTATCATAGTTTAAGGAGCTCAACCTACACTTAATACCATAACAGACGTCTGTGATTGGGTATATTTTGTAGTAAGAAATACCAAATTACGAGCTTCAAAACATACCCAGTTGTAAAAGCTGAAATTGGGTATATTTTGTAGGTCAAATATGATGTGAACATCTTAGAAACTATAATACCCCAACAAAACAGTGTGGAGTGTTTCCACAAGGTAAATTTGTTAATACGCTACGCTGTCAGGTAGGTAGTCTTGGGATCGTGTTTGCTCTATCTTACCATCCTCACGATGTGACTAAATCAAAATACTATTTTAGCATTAGTTATAATAGCAGAGGTAAGTATTCGTATTTATAGATTTATAGATAGATAGACAAAGACCTTTCTGTTTTGACAAGGACATTACTTAAGACAGCTATATATGTCCGGTACGCATACCTGACTACTAACTTTAGCAAAAATGCAAATTAATGTCACATGCCTTTCATAAGTACGTACTACAATGACGTAGGTAGTGAGTATGTACCTAACTAGTGTTAAGGTTAGAGTAAGATTAGTATCCACAGAAACACAACCATTGAATGAAAAGGAGCAGGGATTTCATACATACATACCGTATGTACTTACCTAACTAGAATAGGCCTCAGCTAATGAGTGACACAGCTATGCCAGAAAACACTATCGTAACTTCGTACATCAGTTAATAGGATAGGCTTTTCAGCTTTCTGGATAGGCCACAGTTCGATGAACGGTGTGAAGCAATTTCGTTAATGCTAATAAGCCTAGATATAGTATTAGATAACTATGGTTTTCAAGTCAGGCCAGTGGAGTATGACGTCAGGATTTTGTTGCGCCACTGACGAGTTACATTCATTTTCCAGTCTCTACTAAGTTATCTGTCTGTACGTACATGTTCTGTGGCGATGGTAGGTGGCAGTCGGCGCCGCGCCGGACGCGGCTCCTACACTCCGCATACCAAGCGGGCCAGTTCCGACGGTCGTCAAATTAATTCACGCACCGGATCTACTGGCAATCCCATTCATAAGTTCTAACTTCCCTTTTGTTCTGAGGCAGTATTCGTAATATACCATATAGGTGAACATTATATTTGTACCTACTTACTATGTTTATTAAATAAATAAATAAATAAATAACTCGAATTACCTAAGTGGCCTGTAAATGTCGCAGCTTTTGGGCCGTCAGTATATCTCCGACATGCTATCATACTAAAATTGTTACGCAAGGGCAGACAAGCATGTTCGTGTTCAACCGCTCAAAAGCTCGCTAAAATACCGTTCCAAAGTAATTAGATAGTATTGGTCTCTGAAACCAGCTAGTTTTCAAATTAGGGTCTACTGAACAATTGTGTTTTTCGAGAATTAAATAAATAATGAATAAATAAATAAATTCGGGACACTTTCACACACGGTCGCCTGACCCCAAACTAAGCAAAGCTTGTACTATGGCTGCCAGAAACTGATATATATACTTAAATATAATAAATACATACTTAAATAGATATTAACACCCCATTAACATTGACAAACCCTTCACAAATTAGGCAACTAACGCTATCTTGTACAGATTATTGCAACTAAAGGCACAAAAAAGATGTAGGTGGCGCCTAGTTTGTGAAGGGCTTGTCAGTAATTCTCGAAAGACGCAATTACCCCACAGACGCATTTGCCCCAGTTGACCCTATATCAAAAATATAAAACTACACTTCAAAAGACAAATAGACAAAACGCAGCAAGCTTACAAAAATATTTTTTTATTAATACTACTAACGTAAACGAATTCATAGTAAAGATTAACTATAATTATTTCAACTGTTCATAGCTGCCGTTCCCAGTACTGAACTCATCAAATAACTTTAAGACGGTTCTTAAACTCCGCTCCACTTCGTAAATTACTAGCTATTTATGTAATGCATAAACGGCTCAATGTTCCCATTCTTATAGCACGGAGATATGCAACACAAGCTTTATAGTTTGCTCCTTGCACTAAACATAGACAGAAACATTTAAAATAAAAGCTTGAAATAAAAACTTACATCAAAGATTTATCAGTGATGAATGGGGACAGTGAAATTAAAAAGGAGAGTCAAAGAGACTGAGGTTTTTTTAAAATGAGTAGGTATGTTGGGAACGGACAAGACAAGTACAAGAAACCGCGGAAGGCTCGGATTACCCGAATCACTCTAGCAAAAGCTTGAGTAGGTAGTTGTATCTAAGCCTGTATTTTTTTTGACGCATTAAAACAGCATGACGCATTAAAGCGATGGCAGCCTAGTTGGGAGAAAGCCCGCCTCGGAAGCCAGAGGCTGCGGGTTCGAACCCAGCCGACGGCACTCACCAATTTGTTCATTGTGTGAACATGTGCGTATTGTATGTCATCTGCTATATGTCTGGAGCCCGGTGTATGGCGACAGGCTTGCCCCCTGTCACATTTGTGACTAAAAATCGTCCGGCAAAGTGTGGGTATTGTATTACACCTCTGCCAGCCCCCTCGGGGGAAAAGGCGTGACGATATGTATGTATTAAAACAATGAAAAAAAAACAGGCGACATTCAAAGTTTCTAGATCCTGCCATAGTTATGAATACACGTTGATTCATGCACCTCTTATCAGTAGAGCAGAGCCTTATTCGGAGGTATTTCCTCGACAGTGATTCTGTTGTGCAAGCGAGAGGCGGTGGCACGCGGTACGGGCCCGCCTGTTTAACGTTCCCAGGAGATATCGCTATCTCTCGCAAACACCTCTTGTTTGACGCACAGCCGACTCAAAACAACATCACTATAACCATAAATTTAGACTAAAATCGTCTCTAAAGCGGAAAAATACGATCGAACGCGAATGCTATGCAAAGTTTGTCAGGATGCTCCAAAGTGTGCCTCAGTTTAGCCATCATCCAGACACGCGACGAAGTTATCTAAGTTTCAAGTGAAGTCGCGCGTCACAAGGTGTTTGTATATCGACAAGTGTCATTTGTCCATCGATTTATCTATTTGTAATGCTGATAATGATTTGGAGTTGTGAAATGAGAATAATTCTAATAAATATTTGGACCTTAGAAAAGTCTCTGAAGAATCTCGGTGTTGACTTTACGGTTAAAGGGTTTTACTAATTTGGATCAGGAGGGCTATTCCTGCGCGTAAGATGAGATGAGATTTTAGCTCGGTCAATTTCACACCTATGACGTTTCAAACTAGAGCAACAAGAACGAAAAAAGATGAGATGAAAATCTCAAATCTCCGAATAGGGCCACTGCATAGATATTCACAATCATTCGGAAACGTTTCAACAACTTTACAAATTATTCGAATCTCAGTCCGTATTCATAAATTATTAAAAGTGATTCATTCTTCCGATCGGATTTAATCTCGATTACCTATTAAAATATTTATAAAAGAAAATTTGTAGTCGTAGTAAATCATATTTTGGGGACATTCCGTTGATGTTGAAACCACGTTTATATTTTGCAAAAACAATGCCTGCGAAGTATTTATAAGCTTTGAAATATAGATACAGTGCGCCAAATATTCAAAGTCAATAAGTTTCTTACTCTAACTTTGGGGGCTGAGCTACCCACGTCCGTAGGAGTGTACTCCATTTTGATTCCCTACACGTGGTCCCCGGGTAGTGCTAACCGGGTAGCAAACTCTGGTGGGAGGCTTCGGCCGTGGCTAGTTACCACCCACCGAACCAAGCCAAGCCGTGAAATGACCTAGTTATGTTTCGGGATGTAGTCCGGTGTAACCGTTCCGAAGACGGGTCCGAGCAGTGGCGCACTTGTAGCGCCTTTGTACTTCTTCACTCTACAAAGCTTCAAGGCTGGAGTGAGTAAGTACCTTACAGGTCGTCGTACTCCATCTTAGACCACAACGTCGCTTAATATCAGGCGAGTTGGTGGTCAAACGCCGACTTATTGTCCATAAAAAAAAATTAGTCTTTATATATTAGAACTGTGCTTATTTGTAAAAAAAAAAATTAAGCAAACTACTTCAAGTTAAGGTCAAATCGAGCTGAAAACCTACGAATCAAACCCCTCCTTCCACTTGGATCCACAGCTAGGCTCCAAACATTTAACGTGTGTATTTACAATTCAATAATGCCATGTTTTACAATAGTACCTACATACGAGTATATTAACGCTATAAAAGTTTATAATCCCCTACTTCTCGAATTTAAAATTAAATAGCAATAAATTTAAACTTAGCTTTAAAGATTGGTTAGTAAATAAAGTATTTTAAATATAAAATAATATTTTGACTAATGAATGTTAAGATTTTGTATTTTTTGTGATTGCTTGATTTGTTCTTACGTTGTTGTTATTATTAAAAAGTAACCTCATTTAGTTTAGTTTAGTTAGATTAAAAAATATCTTACTAGTTAAATTATTGTATGATCGATATGAAAAAACTGTTGTTGCTAATCTTTACATAGACCACCTTATTCCTATATATTTATACTCGTATATATACCTTATACCTACACAATTTCAAAATAAAAAACCTATATTCTATTCTAGACTAAGATTCAAACAATTTTATTTAAGTTTGAAATTTGAAGGATCCGATCGGAAACGTTTTCGAATTATTGTGAATAGCACCGCCTACTATACTTTTTTAAAATCGAGTTTTAGTTTGTATCTACATGACAAGCATAGAGCCAAGAAGTATGCATCTAATTATTCGACCAAAACAGTGGCTGACTGATGGCACCCAAGTTATCCCTACACAAGACAAGTGCACAGGCTGACTGATGGCACCAATGTTATCCCCAGGTGCACAAGTGGTGCCAAGTCCAGGTAATTAGTACAGCTCTTTGTAACACAATTAGTGGAGCCACCTGCGGGACATGTGCAAGGCCGCCACAATAGGTCACAAGGCCGACCCGCTGGCGCTAGCATGTCTATGGGTTCAAGGACTGCACTTTCAGCTGCGGACACTGCAGGTATTTGAGACTGTGTTGCAATTGAATTTAATTAAGTATTGAGTCGGTTGAACCAGGTTTAAATTTAATTCTTAGATCACGTTTACCTACACACTTCTTGACTACACTCAATGTGTCTTTTATTTTGAAATTTCGAAAACATTTAAATTTTTTAGATTCGAACAGAACGTTCTTTGACGATTTAATCTATTTTTTTTCCAAAATGTATTGCCATCATGTACCTATGCTTACTATGTAATTATTTAACTTTATTGCATTTTCTCATCGTGATCGCATTTAATAAAGTGTCAGAGTAATTGAAAATACTTGATCCAAAAAAATATTATACCTAATACCATTAGCATACATACTAGCCTCCTCTTAGTGTTTTCAAGCTTTACGTATGTTTACATTGCGGAGTAAATCCCTGTGTGCACGATGACTTTGCCAGACTTGCTACATTTGGAAATTTAAGTCTGAAATGTCGCTAATGTCGACGACATCCAAATGCTCACTAAGTGCGAATGAGCTGGAAGCGGAGCGTCGCGTCGCGGCGCGTTCATCCAAAGAGAAAAGCGATTACAGCGCTAAAGGGATGTACTCAGGTCAAGATGACAAAGAAGTATCAAGAAATGTAGAGAGTTTAGAACGTCTAACTCTTTAGTCTTAATACTTTTTAATCCACCTGATGGCGGATATCAATAGCTCGAATTAAACAACGCGGTTTTCCGGCTCCGACAAAGTGTTCGAAATGGGACGTAACTAGATTAGGGCACTAGTTAATTAAAGGGTTAATTACTAGTTTATGTTTACTTATATGTATGGTGTGGTATGTAATTAACAAATAAGTCTACCTGTTTATTGATCAAATACAAGACATTACAAAAATCAAATTCCTAAATCATCTTTTTTAAATATTTTAAATGATTAGGTAGGTGGTTAGTCGCTAATGTCAGCTCAATTGTGTATATTCTCTATCACCTACTTCATAATCTCACACATCACTTTATCAAGAAGTGTTCTAGCCGCTTCACGCAGTGGAGCGGACAGAACACTTTGAACCACACCGACATCGAGAAAAATCATCTTCTTTCTTCTATTTTAGGTATTCTAACTTCTATCTAGTCTTTTATCAACAAGTTCAGCTCTGAGTGTCCTGTCCCCTTCCTGCATTCGGCTGCGTCTGCCGACGCGGATGTGGCCGTATTTAGACTTCAGTAAAAGATTTGAGACGCCCTGCGCCAGACAGGCGTACCACTCGTGTTGCGAATTGTTTGCGCTAAATTTAACATTCAACTTAGCGACAGTGTGTATTCCTGAATGGGGTAAAGCGAGACAAAGCGAGGAGTTCTGCAAGAACAACGTCTTTTGCTTTTAATTTCAATTATAATAATTTTAGACGCAAACATTTGTCGCTTTCCATAACACTTAATAAATGCGGAAACTTGGTAGTAACGTTTTCTGTTTCTTCTATTTTCTGTGGGCTTGTTATCTTCACGCCTAAACGGGTTTCTTTGCAAACAACTGTGTCGTAAAGATAGACATAGACTCGGAAAAATACATAGATCCTCCTTATTTTTAAAGTCGGATAAACATTGAAGGAAACCTAATACTCAAGGTATCCTGCCTCGGTGGCTCAGTTGGTAGTGAGCCTGCCTTCTGATATTGGGGGCGTGGGTTCGATTCCCACCTAGGGCAAACATTTATGTGATACATGATACATGAACATATGTGTTTGTTCTATGTCTGGGTGTTAATTTGTATTTAAGTATGTATTTAAAAATATCTAAGTATGTATATCAGTCTCTGGCAGCCATAGTCCAAGCTTTGCTTAGTTTGGGGTCAGGCGACCGTGTGTGGAAGTGTCCCGAATTTATTTATTTAATAAAATTGAAAGTCGTATTTAATAAGCAGTTCGCGGATTTTATGAACTTTTGGGTTTAGTAAATGATGCACTTGTATCATTTGACGAGTTTATTTACCGTAATGTTTATTTTTCACGTCGACGTTGAACTAAATCCGTTCATTTAGTGGTTCGTTTGATGTTTCTGTTTTATTTGTTCGTGATGTTACTGTCCGGTGTCTGTAGGCCACGGGCGTATAATTATAAACGATTTTCTTGTCTCTGCAGTAAAAATAAACGCTTTGTATCCGTGTGTGATTCCGCATCGGCTTGAAAAACATTCGTGCGCTGATCGCTGGTTCCTTCTGTTTTGTGAAACTCTCTTTTATGGTGTTTATCGTTTCCTGCTTTCATCAGTTTTGTTTTTATTTATCAACTGTATGATAATGACTCGTATTCCAATCAACGGTGAACAAATATGTTTACGTCGTTCTTTGTGATTTCCTTACCAAGATACAAACGCTTTCAAAAATACAATTTTAAAGAAAAAATCTTTAAAGTTGTATTTGGAAAGCGTTTATTTTCTTTCATTTGTGTTTGTGTCTTTAGGGTGTTCCTAGACGGGCCATATTTTTACTGTAATACTGAGTAATACTAGCCCGGCAATATTGCGACAATATTTCATGTGTGGTCAGGCCATATAGCCATACATTTCTAGCATGGCTGATTATTGCCGGGCTATAGTCGGCAATATTGCCAGTATTGCAGTAAAAATATAACCAGTCTAGGAGCACCCGTACACAAAAGATAACATCGAAATTACCATTTTCTGATGCCGTCAAAGTGTATTACGGTTTAACTCTGATACTCGCTCGATTCTTTTCAAACGTCTTAATTTCTTTGTCAATAAACTACTTATTTTTAGTGCGATAGTACAATGTTTCAATCGGCATTACTCGGCATTACCATAGCAGGGCAATATTGCATTGCATTTCCATCTGGCAATATATTCGTTTAGTGGTGGCGTGTGGCACGCCACTATGCGGCAAGCGATCTCAAATGGGTTGGACATTGACTGTATCCGAAATTTTGAAATGAAACGCGACCGTTTGTGCCAGATTTTAGTAGGCAGGATTTATATGAAAACCTGCAGTACATTTTTTTTCTTAATAAACTTAGTTATTTAGGACAGTCATTACACTGTCAACACATTACATCAGACTGAAGAACATAACTCAAAAATAACTTTAAAGTACATAAAGTCGAATGTATCTTTGTATCAACCTTGAGTTGCTGTCTCAATGTCTTTTTGCTTAACAAAACAAACAAGCAAAACGGCTGCACTGATTTCGATGAAATTCGACAAGGAAATAGTGTGCATCATGAGTAAGGTACGAAAGCAGAATATTTTTTATTCTGAAAAATTAAAAAAGTTATGCTCGGCCAAACTGCGAGAAATACTACCTTTACATATATCTAGTAGGATGTTGTAAAGTAGATACGTACGATACAAAAGGAGTGATGGATCACCACCGAGTAGATAGATGTGGATCACGCTAACCAACATATGCCGAGGGACACAATAGATTGCGAAAGTAGGGAAAAGTATTAAGTACAAATTGAATTTTGTGTAACCTGTCAAGTCACCTCCTCACTGCTAGCCGGAGGGCAGCTTTGAGAGCTCTTAATGGCTGTTATTATTAGTTGTCGAGTTATCCCAACTTACAATGACATCTGTAACTATAATAAAATATATCTATACTTATTCCAAGTCGGGAAACGTCGCATTTGTACATATTTTTGTTATTTGTCTCAGCTATAAGACGATGTGAAATTTATCAAGAAAATAGTCTGACGTCGAGAAAAGACATTCACGAGATACTATGTAGGTATCTCAAACAAGTAAAATTATTAAAAGAAAAACAAAAACCCAGCTGCAAAATGTTGTACTCTATGTTACTTCCACTATCAAGACGATTCAAATGACACCTCACATGTCGAAATCCACGAAGCTATTTAGGCTGTAGGTCGTGCCAAAGAAACCTCGTACATACATACCCACATACATATTTACATACACTCGTAAAACATAACCCTCCTTCTTGCGCAATAGGGTAAAAAAGTCGAGATAGCCAAAAATTGCAACAAGTAGCTATCTACCGCGCTTTCTTCACGAGCAGGTCATAGATCGGATAATGGCCTCTTTAGTCTCACTTATTTGACCAAAGTTCACGATCACGTCCCAAAAAGGGCAATACCAACATCGCCAAACAAACAGCGAAGAAGATGCGTTTCCCATGCGTCCTACGCAACAGCCACAGATAGCAGCACAGTCACTACCGGTACAGTGTGAATAGCAGTTAGTGCAGGTACTAGGCATAATTATCGTACGATTGCCTCACCGATCCCGCATTGTTCGTTATGTCTCCTCTAAATCAGGGCTGCATCATGTGTGCTCGGCCATTGTCGCGAGCGTTCACACGCACTCACTAAAATGCTCCCACGGACTGTTGGGATAGCGCAGCCCGATTTACTGATCTTCCGGATTCTATCCGTTACTAAAGAAAATAATTTCTTTTGTTTTCAATAGGTACCCTATTCTTGTTTAATTTTTACAGTCATCCAAAGTTAAAACGTTAAAAACATTAGAATATCGAGTATTCGGTATTTAAAATATCTTAGCTTGAAACTAACTTTATTTAACAATTTTTTTAACAAGCAAGTCTAAAGACGTATGGTAAAGAGATTTTTGAGATGTTTATCGTTTGTGATATTTATTAGTCTGTTTTAATTCGTTTATGTTGCTTAAGGCTCTATCAACAACTTAATCAATTAAAACCAAAACCTTGCCTACCTGGTACAGTTCTAATTGAAACGCTCGATGATTTCATAATAAATTATTAAAATTCTTACAATAAAAGCGTAACATTTACATAACAATGTGAAGTAGAAAGCGTGACGTTGGAGATTTAATTGGTCGTGTATAAATGCCTCTACTATGTAAGCTGGTAAGTATCAAATCGTTTGTACCGTGTAAATTTCGTAAGTAGCGTAAGTAAGATATAAAGATAAAAAAATATAGACAAACATTTGAGCTACACTCGTTGGGTCCCATTGTTTCTGATCTATATATTTCTAGACAATGTCCAAGATAAAATATATTTTACAGTTACCGTTCCTTCTTGTCGCGTACTTGCAGAATGTGGAATGACGTTCCCCTAAAGATCTTTCCGCCGAGGTACAACATGGAGCGCTTTAAAAGATCCTTTTCTAAGCGCTCTATGCCGTACTTCGTCCACATATTTTCTGGGCTGACAACGCAACAACAGCACCCCTGGTGTTGCATGCAGGTATCCATAGGCGGCGGTTACCGTTTACCATCAAGCGGACCGTCTGCTTGTTTGCCACTTTTCTTGTAAAAAAAAGTTAGGTCCAACATCAGAATTCACGCAGTTATCTCCAAATTACATCAAAATAGGCGAGAAAATGTAAACAGATACAGAAAGGAGTAATAGAAACAGCTATTTTGGCATTTGTTTATAATCTTAGTTATCGATATTTACTAAAGTGAGTTTATTCGTGTACGACGAGCTCGTAAAATTAATATAAAATGGAACATTAGCGCATCGAAACGAGAAATGTCTGCCTACAACCAACGGCGAGATAATTTCATTTACTAAGTAAACCCTAATTAACTGTATTAATCAGATACTTATTACAAATGTCGTGTTGATAATCGGGTACTTTTTAAGTGTTTCCGACAAGTATCACATATCATCCTCATTTATAAAAGGACATGTCATACGAAATACGGCTGCAGAAAGCAATGCGCCAAAAAACCAGCACAGGAACCGAACCCGCGGGCGACTTCTTGCGAGCCATGTAGTTCTTGTACTTCAGTTATTAATGTCTTCGTGTTGATATGTGAAGGAATGTGTGGAGCGAGAAAAACTGGCGGGGATGCCATTCAAGCTTCAGGATATGAATGAAATCAACGTCGTCCTGTTCACAATATACTACAAAGTAAGGTTTTTAGTTAGGTATATAATAGTAAAAATGTTATCATTTTGGTAAAATTGTTAATATGATTCAGACTTTGTGACACTTTTACTAAAAATTGATCAAAAACGTGCCAATGAAATACTACTACCCTTCTACTCTCTTTCTGTTATCAAACATTTTAGGAAAAATAAACATTTATTTACAGATCATGCCAGTCTACAGATGTTGAAAAGTTTCGTAATGACGCTCATGTTACTGTGAGAAGCAGCCCATTATTCTCTATCTCCAGCCTCATTGAAGATAGATCAGATGAATTGCTAATATAATGTGATAACGCAATAAATAATTCAATAACAGATAAGTGGCTGCGTACACCGAGAGCACGCGTGCGTCCGGCGAAGCAGGTGCGATTAAAAGTCGTCCGCCGACATTCTACATACGTGCAATGCGACTTTTTGTCGTCACTACGACCGCTTCAGATTTACAGCGTTTATTTTATCTCTGAATGTAAGAACCGTTATTGTTGCAGGTGTATTGGATTCCTTATGAAAGGAAACAAAGACAATTTGAAATAAATGATGTTATTTCCCGCTTCTGATCGATGTTTCGGCTGTAAACAAGTTTAATCGTCTCGTAAACATAAAATTGTTTACTCAACTCATTTCTTCGAACAAACGTTATTTAGATGCCAATTTGTGCATTTCTCTCTCGAGAAAAGATATTCATCAAAATTCTTTCCATAAGAAAATTCCTTATTTCAGATTCCACAGTTGCAGATACTCCATCAGTAATGCCTTGTCTCTAATTGCGTCAAAAAACGGTACGCCACGTAGAAACGGTGTAGTCGCTATTGAATGGGGGTATTGTGGTTGTCTTTGTACTTTCTTTGGAGCGAAAAATCCCACGTTTTCCTTTATCGGCGGCTTTCACCGACAGATAAGAACGAATCGGCGGTAATAGCGCATAATCGATGAAAGTGTACGTCATTGTGAGCCGTAATCCGCGACAAATCGGAAGCACGGAAGTTTGTCGTTAGCTTTTGATGGATCTCAGATTAATTGTCATTGAAATTTTTATCTATATTGGTCTCTACAGTAAGATAAGCATCATCATCTTCAGCCTTGAATGACTCACTTCTCAGTTGCATTGCATTTGTCCGTTTCTTGCTATTCTGATGCTGTGGAAATTCATCGTTCTTCATAGGTAGGCATATTTAAAAGTTATGAATGAGTACTTAAATATAATCGATTTATTGGTTTTTAACATTTCGTTATTTCAACAATAACTCTAAACACATTTTAACTAAAAGCTCTCCCATAAAACCATTCTAATCATTTTGTTGATAACCTTTGTAGTATTTTCAGCCCGCATATGCCCCTAATTGCTTCAAGTTTTCCGAGTAACTCTTTATCCGAAATATTTATGGAACCACCATAGCAATTACTGTAATGTAAGTACCGTGACCTGATTGTAACAAGTTATTGTTAAAACATTCGAGTAATCAAATAATTACGTGTGTAAATGTCTACATACATTGCAGAGACAAAATATGCTTACCTGAGCAGCTGAACATAAGGTAAGTGTGTTCATCTACCGTTGACTGTACTTTTTACCGAAGTTTGTAAAAGCATTAAAATAAAACCCTGTAAGTAATATAAAAAATAGTTATTGGAGGTTTTATTTCAGTTTTGAAAGAGTACAATACTTTTGTAAGTTACACTGTGGCACGCAGTAGTAAACTTAATTGACAACTTATACTTGTTCACATTGTGACATAACGTAGTAAGTTTTATTCTTAAATACTCTTAATTCGGCTCTAAGGCCTTATTTGGACTGGTTGTTGGAATCGACTACATTTAGAGACATGTGAAGTAAGCTCCAAGTGTCGATCCAATCGATTCTGCTTTGAGAGTAGAGCAGAATCGATGAGCAGCGTGACGAAAAAACGTGTTAGAATCTTCGCGGGGCGATAGTAATCGAGCGCCATTTGAAAGCGAAGTTGAATTTTAGGAACTCTATGTTAACAAAAACCATTTTTCCCAAAGAAAAATGACTAGGATTAATGTAATTTTCATTAATTTAATGAGCAAGCTTTCACTGTGCCTATTATAATAACTTAGCCTAGGTTCCATGGCAGCGGGCGAGGCAGTGACCTACGGCCGTCGTCACGCGTTTTCCCCATTTCCCCGCGGTCGTCTCGGGAAATATGATCCGTAATAACAGCTCGGGACATGCAAGACCTTATTTAGGGTCGCGGGGTCGTGACACTTTTATGCTTAAGGTTATTTTAATTTTACCATAATTCTACTCACAAATTCATAATCGTGATTGTGTTCGTTACCGACGTTTACAACTGTTAAAACTACTAGGAATTTTAATAAGAACTAGTAAATTGGTGCTTAGACGTAAAAACTAAATGTTTAAGTTTTTAATAACCATAAACAAATTTGAACTTGAAATTCCGGGCTGTTTGTGAAAAGTACATGAAACCTTCCTGGAAAATTACGGTCAGCTTAACGAAGTTCAAGGGAAGATGCGAAAGGGAGATTGAGAATAGGACCACGTGGCGTGTCCACGTGTCGTGTGTAGCGTGGCGTCGTGAAAGACTAATGCCCAGCACGCTGGACTGATACGAACTGATTTTAGTGATGGTGATGAAAAACGACGACTGAATTTTATAAAGTAAAAGTATACAGCCAAGTAAAAGTCAGCGTAGCCAAGTACATAATCTATCTATTCGTATCTATATATACGAGTACATGTATAGAAGGTCAACTGAGGCAAATGCGTCTGTGGGGCAATTGCGTCTTTCGAGACTTACTGAAAATCCTTCACAAATTAGTCGCCACCTGCATTTTTTTCCATCTTTAGTTGCAATAATCTTTACGACATGGCGTTAGTTGCCTAATTTATGAAGAGTTTGTCAGTAATTCTCGAAGACACAGTTGCCCCACAGACGCATTTGCCCCAGTTGACCCAATATATATATATATATAAATATTGGGTCATAAATAAAATTTAATCGCTGAAATGTATGTACGCGCAAAACTTGCGAGCGGCTGCACTAAATTGTATAATTCTTTTTTCTTGCGTTCGTTATTGTCTGGACAAGGTTTCTATAAAATATAATACATACTTATCAAAATTTGGAAAAATAAAATAATATGGCGGTTCAAAGTTTACCGGGTCAGCTAGTTCTTAATAATTATTAATTTGACTGCTTTAAATAGTTACTTTTGTTACTAAAGACGTCGGAAGTGCTGCAACAAGTTTTTACAGATGTCTGTAAAGAACATGAACAGTACCAGACGTCACCTACTGAATATTAATAGGCAGCTAAAACAACCCTCTCGTTCTAAAATTATCTCGCCAAATTAAAGATACCCCAAACAGATGGCAATGGGCAGCAGATGCTTAATTGCAATTAGGCAATATGTATTTTGAGGCGTGTTTTTTCATTATAGCGTCAAATTTAGGTAGAAATAGAAAAATCTTATTAATCAGTTAGGCCAAGTCCAGGGTGCTTCAGTTTTGGAAATTAAGCTAATTATAGTGTTGCTTATCTTTATTATGAACAATTTTCTCTCGAATTTTATCGATAGGTCCGTTCTGTTGTCAAGTCGTGATGGAGTAACAAAGCTACAATATTATTTCCACATTATTGTAAATGCAGTGTATGATTGGTGTGGCTGTGGATTATAGTGCAAATGTACAATAATTTACTGCAGCGGTCAGCAACCCGCGGCCCGCGGGCCACATGCGGCCCCGACCCTCCTCCTTGCGGCCCGCGAGTGCTTTGTAAATAAATAAAAAATCGGGACATTTTGCTCACACGGTCGTCTGGACCCAAACTAAGCAAGGCTTTTACTATAGCTGCCAGAGACAGATAAACATTGATTTTTAGAGATCAGATAATACCTACATAAATAAATAAATATCTATGGTAAAATATGTATAGATAGAAGCTTATAGTACATTTTTTGATTAAGTGTGGCCCGTCACTTGCTTATTTTGACACTATGCGGCCCTTGCCTGCCAAAAGGTTGCCGACCGCTGATTTACTGCATAAAGTTCTAGTAAAATCTAATTGGTCCGTCAAACCAAACAATCGATGTTTTCTGTTGCTAATAGAAAAGTTGTGTACACAGTATCGTGCCACACGAGTGGTGAACACTATCGCGACAAACTTATCTTTGCGTGCGACAAAACTGGAATAAAACATGATCGAATCAGACGGTCGCGAGACAGGTGACTGGATTTTCTAGTTTAATTAATTGTTATTTATGTTTTATGGAAACTTCTGACATTTTGGTCGTATCGTATGGCCGAAACGTACTCGTAATTTATGTAAAAGAGTTCATGAACACCTTGAAGTCATTTCTTTCTCACGCATTAGCAAACACGTAACAGGTATGTAGTAGATAGGTACACTAAACAACTCTTTATTTAAAACAACACGATTTCCATAATCGCATTTATATTAAGAAATACGAAGAGTTTTATGGACGAGGCTTATATTAGGGGTCAAATGTGAGTATTTTTCATCAGCTTCTTGATATTATTTTGGCTCAGAGCCGCACACATAAACTTGCCGCTTCCCTTCACGGGGTAGCATGGGGTAAGCGCGGTGTATCGGATTACAATAAATTCTGAGGGTAAAGTGGGGTGTAAGCGAACGCCTAAAGTCTTCGGCATTTCATGGGTTTCGTCTGCATCGAACTGTTTTTTTATGTATATAAAGTGCTACGATACGATACGATAATGGAAGTGTAAGTAGGTACCCTACTGTCAGACGCTTTCAATGTATTTCGATACAATCTGATAATACCTATAAGTACTGAAGCTGTGTAAGATAACTAAATATTGTTTAGAACTTTATATCAGCTAAATAAAATTCACTAGCGATACCTTACGAAAAGTAGACAGAAAGACCTAGGTATTATCTAAAATATGCGCAATACACTCGAGTAGGTATTTAAAACTAAAAAAAGTACCTAGTCAAAAAACCTTTCCTATAGAGGCACTCATAACAAGTCAATTAAATATCACGAAACAGTAGCAAAAACACTTGAGATAATCTCAGAACACAACATCGAATTAACATTCTAGCGCCGGCGCCGCCCTGTCTCGCCTAAACAGCAATGGCAATAGCTGCTGCTTTCATTTATACTTTTTGTTACTTAACAGCATCTTCGCCTGACCGCGCGGGTATAATTCTCTTCCCCTCATGCATAATACATCCGATTCGTGGAAAATCCCGGAAACAAGGGTTAAGAAAATTCCAGCCCTTTTTCTCCCCATAACTTGACACGCCTGAGGGAACTTTCTAGATTCAGCGGGAGAAAAGTGCCATGTTTTCTCATAAAAGTTATTTTATTAAGCATCGTATCTAGGACGACTTGAAAGGAATGATCTATAGTACTCAGACGTGCCAGGTTTCGCGGCGCCGTCTCACATTTTGTCCCAAAAAACGTCTCGCTGTTTGTCTATAGAGCTTTTAGTGAAGAATCGATAGCAAATATATTTACGCTTTCATGGTAAGAACGTGTTGTTGCTGATCAGGCAGAAAATCCTGTCATGCTGGCTATAAGCCTTTTTAATTCCACATTGCTATAGTAGCAATGTGGAACTCTGCACTTGAATTTAATAGATGAAGAATATAGAGCCTCAGTTTCTTGCCTTTTCCTCTGAGTAGTGGCTCTTTTTCTGGACAAGGCGGATGAGTCCATTTTATAACTTTGACGTTCCTAAGTGTGTGTTCGATACCCAATTAAATAAAAACATTTTGACTTTGACTTTAGAAGTAATGGAGGAAATAGAGCTACGATAGGTTTTCTTCTCCCTCTCTACTTCCTTTCCAAATACCGTAAGTAGCACAATAACATAGAACATATGTTTCTAAAACCATGTCCTCAAGATTTTCCTATTAAAAAAATAAAACCGTGAATAAAAAGCGAAATTCAGAATTATAAACCTAAAAAGTACTACTTTATTATATGTTCTTTTGTGAACAAACATTAGTCACCGACTCGGAAATGGGCAGTTTTTGTTCTGAAAGACCTGCCCAACATTAGTTACAAAAGAAACGTCCAACATGCGACAGGTCCAATTAAATGCAATTATTATAGAACACAATTATTAGGGAGTACAATTGGCGTAGAGCACGATTGTGTCGTTTCTATTGTTGTACGAACAATTTCTGGCGGATTGAAGGTAGTTTAATAAAGCGTGTAATCATCACAAGCAGTGAATGGGGATTCGGAATTTGAAATAGTGCTTCCGCTGGGATTGATTTTAAAATACGATTATGTTTAAAATAACCCTTTTCCATATTTGTTCATACAATAAATGTAAGTAGAAAAGTATTTGCTTTATTCGCATGTGATATTTTGTTGATGTATGGCGACAGGCTTACATTTGGAACTGAATATCGTCTGGTGAAGTGTGAGTATTTACCTCAGCCAGCCCATACTGAGAAATTGTTGTGAGGATTTGTTGCGTTATGAAACTTCGTTTGTAAATAAGTATGGTATGTTAAGTGTACCTATTTCTATTTGGGTCAACTGAGCCAAATGTGTCTGTGGGGCAATTGCGTCTTTCGAGATTTACTGATAATCCCTTCACAAATTAGGCGCCACCTACATCTTTTTTTTTATCTTTAGTTGCAATAATCTGTATAGGATGGCGTTAGTTGCCTAATTTATGAAGGGTTTGTCAGTAATTCTCGAAAGACGTAAATTTCCCACAGACGCATTTGTCCTAGTTGACCCTATATTTCAAGATTTTTTTTTGTCACTGTATTCTTGTAGACATACGAGTAAAATACTACTGAAATGGATACCATGGTCTGGAAATTAGGAAAGTGGTCAATTAGAATAAAACAGCTCTAATAAAAGGAATTACTATTTTTGAGTTTACTGTTTCAATTTGTAAATTTATTCTGGCCAATAAAACTTCCATTGCCCTTGGCTCGCTTCAGTTACGATTATTCAGCTTCCCCTCTCGTCTGGGAATAGCTCTGTAAGTTGAACTTTAGTGATCCTATTTAGAGTTGAAAATCGACTATTATTTTATACGTACGGTCAGGTTATAAAGTGTCATTTCGCTCGCAGTTTTTCGTCTTCTTTATAATAAAAAAACTTAACTTTGGGTTTTTATGATTTTCATGGTTTTACTGTTCATATTTAAATTTTCCTTATACTTCCAGAGTTCAAACGATCAGGGTAAAATATAGTTAAAGGCCGTGACATAAGGTTGAATTTTTCGCAATTTTGACAGACGTAAGGCTGTGCAGAGGTTTGTTTACGACCGCAGCGTCGTGGGGTTTCTATCGAGCATTATTGTGGATTGCCGTGACTTAGGGAGTTAAGTGAATTGCTTTACCTATTTCGTTGTGAATAACATTGGGGTGACGTTTCTATTGTGCAGCGTTGGTACTTTGCTATGGAAATGTTTAGAAGCTTGTGATATGTTTGAGGAAATAAAAGTGAATTGGATGAAGGGCATTTGAAGGACGACTGCGCGTGCAAATGCGTTCTTTTAATATACGTACGTAAATACTACGTACTGGCAGCTTATACGTTAAAAATCTTTTTAAAGATGACTTTCGAGTTAATTCCTTTACTCAAATTACTCGAAAGTAAACGTTCAAAAAAAAAAAGTAAACCTTTGCTATAAATAACTCTTAGCTTAGTTTATTAAAAAAAAAACATGCGTAGCTGCTTATGTAAATTTCAGCAACACTCAAAATCGTGTACATTAACACCAAAATGCACTATCCTAAATGCATTATTTCTGTCCAACAGACATTCCCATTTCCTCCACTGCACATGTTTTGTAACAAATGTGCACACATGGCAAATCACGGTCGCTCCGAACACCTTTACCGAATTAGCTGTATTGGTAGCACGTGGTAAAAAAAAACATTAACACCCGTCTATCGCGATTGATTTTTGAACTTCTGTTAGACGAGACAAATGATCGGAGATGGGTGACTATGAGAGGCATGGTCCTAGGCACTGGGTACGGATTTGTTACCAAAATCTTTGATTCCTAATAATTGTATCTTTGTTAAAGCGATTATAAGTTATGTTAGGATCTATTTAAGACTATAACAAGTAAAAGAAAAATAAAGTTTTTAGCACAACCTGCCATCCACAGAGACCACAATAAATAAAACCTACAAATTTAGTCATGCCATGCAAATTCTAGGATTTCATTGAGCGTCATTGAAAATTGAACTACCTGTAGATTTTATAAAAATAAATAAAAAATGTGAACTTTAATTTTAATAGTAACTTTATCCATAGTAGGTAGTTAGATATCTATTAGCGCAGGGTGTTTGGGTGCACGTGTGTCAAATAATAGCAACAGTGTGCAAAGACACCTTGTCGACCAGATGTTATCGCACTGGGCCACGTTTTGATGGATTATGTTCTTCCTTTGTTATCCTGGGATTTGGGATATCGTAATGGAAAGTAGATCGGAAGTGATTGGTTTCATACATTGAGTTATACGTTAGGAGGTCGATACTCGCTTTTAAAGATGCCCCTGACCTGCGAGTTACGAGGACCGTAAACTTTTAAAGCGTCATAAATGAAAGGCCCTCAAATCGTAGCGGCTACTTCTATTGGTTACTTTATTAATGAAAGCCTATAGGTATTTTCGGTTCGTTCCAAAGACACAGGTTCTTTGTACTGCTGTGTGGTTGTACGATGAATCTTTGTAATCATAATTAATGTGGTTACATAGTTACAGGCTGGTATTTTGTATGGGGACTACTATAGTTCTTTTTATAGAAAATTTATAAAAAGCGTCATCTAGTTTCATTCGCTACGAATTAAAATAAATAGATAGTTGATAATTCCTCATCAACACCTCATAAATATTTTCATATCATTAAGTGTAAAGTATGTAAGTATAGAACTAGCATTCTACACCGTTTTTTTTCCAAGACAACATTAGCATATGTTATGACTCAGATGTTGGTCAGAAATGTAGAAATCTTGAAATTGTTGCAAGAATCCTCCAAGATTAGACAATGACTAGTGCAACTAGTACGTGTCTCGTGATGAGGATGTCCTGCTCAAGCTCGGCGGAACAACCAGCGCTTGCATATTGGGTTACATCACTTTAATACGGATCTTAATTGATGCGAGGGCCGGCGAACAGCTCTATTTTACATTCTTTCTAGATTAGCAACCAGAAAATAAAACAAAGGCAGAAAATATTCATTGTTGTAGGCAGTAAATATTATTTTGCTAATTTTGAACCGACTTCAAAAGAGGAGGAGGTTCTCAATTAGTCCCTATGTTTTTTTTTGTATGTATGTTACTCCCCCAAGTATGAACTGATTTTGATCTTTTTTGTTCATAGTAGATCATACTTTACAAGTAGTCCCAACTTTTTTTTAAATTAAAATCGCTCAATTTTCAAAACATCAACAAAATACTAAAAATTGTTCACAAAATCCAATTCGGATGACGAGAAGTTGGTCTTTTAAGCTTTGTTTTTTATATTATAGTAGGCTTATTTAGCAATCCTTTTAACAGAATTTAAACCGAATGATTGGTAACCAGTGTAGTTCATACGAAATATAGCAAAAATTATCGATAGCATTTAGTGGAGCGTAAAACATGCCGAAGCGAAAAAATATTTACCAACAGATGCCGACACATACACAAGTTGTATTTTAGTAGATCTTTCTTTACATTAACGCTGGAGATATTATATTTCCTTATTTAAAGAAAGTACATTAAAAACGACCCACCAGCTGCCATTTGATAATGTGCAAAATTTTATACAACCTCTCCAAAGCATTTCGACACAGATGGTAATCGCAAATCGACACCTTTTATAATACAAATTACGACTAACTCGCAAACAAAGATAACTAAAGAGATAATGGTTTAAGTAGCTGTATGCTGTGTTATCTGAAGATTAGACGTTCTTTCGGGCAATGGAGGACAATAGAGGACAATAGGATTACAGATACAGAGCGCTACTACTGGGACCTCATCTCATTTTACGGCTTCTTCTGTCGCTAGGGTACGGCATAAGATGTACATCACAAAATATATTTTTCTAGTCTTACTCCTCAGATCAACCTAGAGAATAAGATAGCGCACGGCGTATGATTTCTGTGAAGCCAAAACCATCCAAAAACTACGTTACTGTAGTATATGTATTCAACACGCACACATTGACGCAAAAAAACTACGCTACTCGCTTGGTCATTCTTACCTCGACATTATGTGCATTGTTTTATGGTATAATTTCGTGTACATATAAATGTACATACATAGTGCATTTTAAGTGTGGCCAGGACTACATTTTGAGGTTCTTTTTAAAAACTGTGCAGTTTGTTTACAAGTCAATTTTGAAAAAACACATAAAGAGTCTATCTTACAAATATGTGCAGTTTTAGAATATTAAATCTACTAAGGTTGTTTATTGGAACGGAAATGGCTAACGAAGAGTTTGGGAATTAATATTAGTTTTCGTGCAATTGTAAATGTTTTTCATAGCAACATTACCATGCACATAAGTTTAATAAAGAAGTGGCTTCAGCGAGATATAACGCAGTGTTCCATCATTTCCTCTAGGTTGATCTGAGAGTCTCACTATATTACTTACTCTAGATTCTGGATTAAGTATAAGCAAAGCTGTATAGCAAGCGCCAACTAACTTGAACTGAATGACGTACAGAAAATATGAATTAGGTAGGTACTCGTAATAAGTGTCAGTTTTGACAATAAGGCTAAATAAAAAATAAATTCAGAGATATTTTGCACACACAATCGTCTGATCTCAAACTAAGCAAGCCTTGTACTATCGCTGCCAGAGAAATCATACTACAAATAGATTTTTATTTGAGTAAATTTTACTAAAGTAGATAGGCACTGATACTTACAGGTAAGAATTAATATTTTCAATACGACATTTAGTACAAGTTAGTTGGCGCACGCTGTACCTAACTGGTGATAGTAGAATTTCTAATGCATCATAAATCACCTCATTACGATAATTACGATGATATAACGCTAGCTGAACATCACATAAAAAAGACAAGAAAAATACAAGCAAAAGCTAACTAGCATTTAGCAATGTTTTGTTTATACAAAGATTACACAAAAAACGCAGTAAATCACGTTGTTCTGAACACAGTTTCAACAGTAACTACCAGATGTTCGGTGCGTTTCTTAAGTGTTTGCTTCCGATGTTTCGACTGAGGTTATCAGTAGCGAAAGGTGAAGATAAGTTTACCAACTGTAAACGCTACCACTCGGCGTTGACAGGTCGGCATTGACATGGAAAAAATTGGTTCTATATTGATGCAGGTCGAGGAATACTTAGTGACTAGCGAGTCTCAGTTGTGTGGTCGGGTTCGCGGTTGCTTTTACTAATATTTTTATTTTAAAAGCTAGCTAGCTAGTAGGCTAGTAGATTATACCTACAATAGTTATAAAAATGAATTAGTTGTGAAATACATAATTACGTGTGTTTTTGGACTATTAGATTAATTTGGAAACAACTTCTTTCGGAGAGATACGAGTATACTAAATGCTCTACATAGAAGTAGGTCAACGTACGTTGTATTTTATTTAGGTTTAAATGGGTAAATGTACCTACCTAATAAGTAAGGTTTCGAGTAAAAGTAAGGTATTACAATTATTTGGATATACATAAATAAAAGCGTGTAGGTAGTCTCCATTCGCACCGGAAGCAGGTTGGCGGAAGGCGCGTGGCTTTTTGTACGCTCTCGGGCTGTTCACTCGACTGTTGAAGGGTTTCGCGGCAGATGGAGTGACTTGCAGCCCTCGCAGACCTCATCAAATTACTACTAAAATAGGCGAGACTATTAAACAGTACAGCATGTAACTGTACTATTGTATTTTGATGTCATTTTTCGTGAATTTTGTGTCAGTTGGTCATCAAACTTTTAGACAGATTTGAGCGACTCTAGTTTATTTTAAAACGCCATAATAGGAAAATAAAACAATGAGCGTAAGAATACCTAATACTTAAAACATTCGAGATTAATAAAACATACAAGACAAATAAACAGGTGAGATAAGTAAAATCTAAGATAAGTACATAGAATTTTATATAATACTAGCTGCGCCCCGCGGTTTCACCTGCGGTTAAAAAGTATCCTATGTGCTATTTTAGACTATAATCTATCTCTGTGCCAAATTTCATACAGATCTGTTCAGGCGTTCTGGCGTGAAAGAGTAACAAACATCCATCCATTCACCCATCCATCCATCCTTACAAACTTTCGCTTTTATAATATTTGTAGGATTTTCAAATCCTACAAATATTATAAATAATACCCATGAATGATTTCCTGTTCACAGGAAATCATTCATGGGTCCCACACTACTGACTTATACACTTACCCCTTTACTAATAACCGTCGTATTTCGGAATTCGGATCAAAAAAGACAAAAACTAGAGAAAGAACATCCCCAAATCACTAAAGCCAAGAAAAACTTGTAGAGTTATTTATATGTATTGATCGATAAACGTGCAATAAATAATTTGAATGACCGTACTTAACACAACGATCAAATATACAAAAACTACTAAAAGTCCGGCTACTGTTAATGATGTTTCCTGAATACGTGGACGAGAACTCGTAAATTTTATTCCTTTTAAATTTCCTTTCTTGTCCGCAGCCATGAAAATGATATGAATAGACAACCAAAGTAACCATTTGTCAACACAAACCTATGAAAAAACTTCACCGCGTTTCTTGATCTAATTCTGAAGCACCAAAAAAATCAAACATCTGTACGGCGCTTCCGTTTTGAAAAACAATCCGAAAGAAATTAACAGAACGCGTGACGTTTTTTATTTGATTAAAATTGGATTTTTATGCGAGGGGAGTGGATGTTTTAATGATAAAAAATTATGCTACCCCTCAGAGTTTTAATTTTGCATCTGGAAGTCCCCCATTTAAATATACCGTCTCAAAAGATTTTTTTTTTAAATCCGGGTGATTAATTTACGAATATTCTCAAAATAGAAAAAGTATTTTAAGTACAATTAGGCTATTACTGTTAGGTATCACTTCTACTTACTTATAAAAGAGATCTAAGATAAAACCTAACTAATATTGTAAATGCGAAAGGGAGTCTGTTCGTTTGTTTGCTATGGTTTCACGCCTTAACTACTTAACCGATCATCAAGAAATTGTGCATAAATGTTGTCAGGGGTACAGAAAAGGACAAAGGACCCAAAAAAAATAACAATTTCTGTAGGACCGCGTCTGTAACCGCGGGGCGCAGCTAGTAATAAATATAACTGCAACACATTACAAGCAGTTCCTATTTAAGGGTATAGAAATGTTGACCAAGTTCGACAACAATCTGCATTAGATGTGCTTTGAACAAGAATGCCAAGCGTCTTAGCCTGATACGTAAAATTTGTTCAACATTGTAAGGCACTTAATAGAAAAATCTTAGATCGACACGTCTGATCTCCGCAATAAACAAAGCGGAAATGACCTATTAGACAGCTGTTCGGCGCACGCGCAGCTGCCGGCACCGCGCCGCCGAATTTCGCCGAGAGCTCGCGAAACGCGCCTTCCGCTTCCGGCCGATTGTACTTGCTTCACTTAGGGCACTTGGGGTGGACATGAATGACATGCCGAATACTGCGGTTAAGCGTAATCCACATTATTTGATGGGTAACTAACTAACCGTTGTAACGTTTTCGCAGATGCTGTTTGCTATGCTTGGATGACGATGGACTTGTAAAGCAGTTCTTTTGGCAAATCTTTCCAAGTAACCCAGCCTGGGTTACTTGGAAATGTCAAACTGAAAGGAACTCAATCTTCTAAACTTTGCAATATCAAAAAAAAATTAAGTAATGTTGGTTTTTTCAATTTCTGTTTTGGTTCTATGTACCTAGATGTAGTAAAAGTTGTTATGATGAGTTCCAAGTGCCCTATTTGGGTTAGCATTCCTTTTCAAGCAATTTATTTAGCCTGCGATGTAACCACTCCAAAACTGTAGTAGTAGTACATCTCTATTGTAATGTAACACAGTTACGTCACGCCCATAGACCTGAAGACAGGTTCCGGAGCCAGTGTCAAGTGACAACACGCCACTCGAGTACTACGGTCTACTGGTAGCGCTACAGCCGCCGACGCATTGTAGCGGCCTAGCATTGTCTAGCGAACTAGTTGTGCTACTACCGTGAAAATTGTCACAGACTAGCAGTGGAAGTGTTATATTTACAGATGTGACAATGCTGTGATATAACAGAAGTTTCCACAATGCGATAACTGGCCGATAAACGAAGAGCATTTAAGCGGGCCACTTTTCAGTCAAATAGGTTTTGCGAGGCGGAGCGGTTAAGGGCAAGGCGATCGAAATCGACGTAGGATGATACCTAATGGTGTGTTTTTAAATAAGGCTTATATGTCTAGCAGTGGACCACTAGATCTAAGACGATGATGATGATGAAGCTCTATTATAATGACATAAAATACCTCTACATCGTTTTCATCTAGGTATCTGAATATTCAAACAAAAGCTGCAAGTTCAAAAGTTCCTAACTGTTCAAAACCTCCTTTTTAAAAATTCCTTCCTTACACCTCTTTACTCATAGAGTAGGTAGAGCATCTGCTATATTAAGTACTGCCGGTTTCTAAACACCGTGTTACCATTTAGGTTGAATCGAGCACGCGTATATAAGCTGCTGCATCATCACTGCCCACGGTCATTATACTTTTAACTACATCACCGGAGCGTTAAATATTAAGGGCAGGTGTAAAGTGAAATTACAGTGTGCATTATCTGTGACCGCAGCATGCCGGTGTTTCGAGACTTGGCCTCTCTAAAATAGACAGTAGGATTACTTACTTATTCGAAAAATGAATTGAAATTAAAAAAATATAACTGCTTAGTAGTTTTATCATAGTAGCCTAAAGTACTTAATGTACTTCGTTGTAACCACAATATAATGTAACGAAATGAGAGTATATTTCTGCCTACAAACTGCTACGCAGTTTGGCAGAGTTGTATTTTATTACATACTTGTATGTATGTTATTAACTTAGATAAATAAATAAAATAAAAAATAAAACACAATCACGTTAAAAAAAGATTTTTTTTCTAATAATTTAACCACTTTAAGAGATACTCTACAATTATACAGCTGTAATATACAGCAAACATTTTAATGTAATTATTCCAATTTCGATAGATAACCTTGCAGTGGAATTTGTTTATAATCGTACGGCTTAAAACTATGATACTGGCACAACACGCACCCACTGTCTAATTTGTGGTCACAAATTACCATTAAATTGACCGCATACCGTAAATAGCAATGTTACATACGAGGGCGGAATGCAGTCAATGAAAAGACAATACGAACTGCATTTTCAAGCTGCCTATGGACATAGTATTTGTTAACTTGTTACATTAACACGTCCTATTTGGGAGACTATAAACGTTTACTTTTGGCTTGTAACAATGGAAAGGATTTATTAAGTGCGGAGTTGTTTTGTGTGACCTTACTGCGTTTTTAATGATTTCAGTTCAGGTGGGCTGTGCTAAACCTGGCTGCGATAATCACAAAGGTCCACGAAAGAGGCAAAGAGGAGATGAAGAGGAAAGAGTTCCTTGTACATAGTTTTAAGAAATCAGAACTTCTGCAGTCCTGAAATCTCTTCACAGACTAGAGCATAGTTACAATACCTATTTCAATCCCTCATCATTGATGTGATCCTATTTATACCATAATCACTTAATTTTTAAATGTAGGTTTAGATAAATAAAATACAGTGCCATGAGTTGAGTGAGTTTTGCATATACGACTTTTTTTTAAGGTACGAAAAAGTAAAAATGTCATTGAAAAATTCGCATACAAAAGACTTCAACGGGTTCCGAAAAACTGCTTGTCATGTCATAAATAAGATTTTAACTATTTTGGTTGTACTCTAATAGTAGCATTAAATGTGTTTATCGGTTGATCTTCTTACTTCCAAAATAAGATTTGTATTCCAAAAGACATTCCCTAAACACTAAATTACTTATGTAAATTCACAAAACGCCACTTAGAGCAAATTAAACTTCGATAACAATTCTATCCAAAAGTAATTAACATGCCCATAATTTTTTATTCAAATGTTTTATATTTGGATAATCTCGGGGGTGGAAAGCTGCGGCCCACGTGCGCACGCGCACCTGCCGGGGCCGACACTCCCCGGCCGGGGTGGAAGTAGAACGAGTAGTAAGCTTTAAAAAAAGTTTTTTACTTAGTTTGGTTTTAAACGATTTTTTGTAATCATTATGTATATGGTAGCTTTGGAGGATTGAAGATTAAAGAAGAAAAATAATTTTGCAAACGAGTCATTTTCGAGTAAGAAAATATTCACATTTTTGAAGGCGGTGAACGGAAAAAAACGGCTTAATGCTATATTCTACGGCTTTTAGTAATAATCTATGGGAATAGACAATTTACGAAAACAAAATGTGCGGAAAATTATATATCTATCAACAACTGAATCTGTTACAACGTTACGGACTTTACTGGACAATATTAACAAACACTACCGTAAACCAAAGCAGTGTTGATGAAAATACCGATAATCAATTTCTACATTTTATTGTATCGCGGAAGTGAATTACTTATTGGCTATTCAATTTTCAACATTTAAAGAGTACCTAGACCAAAAAAATTAATTCAAAAACAGGACAATTAAGTAGCGTAAGACACAGAGAATTTCGCTTAATCGCCCGATCCACCGATTAAGCCGTATTTACGAGCGCTTAAACAGCTGTTAAACGCCAATTAGCATTTATTGAACTTCCCTTTCCATGTCGATGTATAATTAAATTAAAAAGTTGCGTTTAATTTAATTGGATTGGGTTTTCGTCTTCAACTGTTAGCAAAAATCAATTACTCTACATAAAAGTAATTGCTTTTTATTACTCTCTGTTATTGATCGGTAATGGACTAGGCTGTGTTCTTTGTTGCGTCCACGTAGTTTCAGTTCGCATAAGGCACGACGTGAATCAACAATAATAGTAGGTAGGTATATAATTTAAGAGTACAAAAAAGCGGCATCGTTTTATGGTTGACATACCTACTACACGCGCGAAACGCCTCATTTCTCATAAGGACCGCTAGAGTGTGAAATACTCTGCCAGAGTGTGTGTTCCCTGACACTTATAATCTAGGTGTCTTCAAGTCTCGAGTGAATCGGTTTCTTCTAGGCAAGCGTGCTCCATCGTAGGCCGCATCACTGCTTATCATCAGGCATGTTGGCGGCCAAACGCAAACCTATTATGTAATAAAAAAATAAAAAAAATAAGATAAAAATTTTACTTTAAAATTGTTCGATTTTATTTTTAGAAACGCAGTATACTCCTATAACTGTCAGGTCGATTTCAATCTAGTGTTTTGTCTTTCTTACTTTTTAACCCCCGACGTAAAAACGACGGGGTGTTATAAGTTTGATGTGTTTGTTGTAAGTATGTGTCTATTTGTGGCGTCGTAGCACCCGAACGGATGGACCGATTTTTTTTTTTTTTGAAAGGTGAATTATTCGGGAGTGTTTTTAGCTATGTTTGGTGAAAATCGGTGTTGCTGAAATTTGGTGTCGGGGCTTTTTTTTATAACATAACATAACATATCGTCACGCCTTTCCCCCGAGGGGGCTGGCAGAGGTGTAATACAACACCCACATTTCGCCGGACGATATTCAGTCCCAAATGTGACAAGGGCGAGCCTGTCGCCATACACCGGGCTCCAGTCATGTAGCAGATGACATACAATAAGCACATATGTTCACACAATGAACAAATTGGTGCGTGCCGTCGGCTGGGTTCGAACCCGCTCCCTTTGGCTTGAGAGGCGGACCTTCTCCCAACTAGGCTGCCATCGTTTTTTTATTTATACTTGTTTAAACACTTATTTCACAGTAGGTTGGGTATCCACTCAAATACGCACACACGAGAAGGTATATGTGGTACCTTTACTCTTTAATACCATAGGTATAATAGAGATGTTAAGTTCTCACAGCCCTTTCGATAACAAGGACAGTGACTGATCACATCAATTTATAAGTCTAATCAGATGGTGGGAAAGTATTCACAATGTGTTAGGCATCATGCTCCTTCAAAAAACTCAATGCCGTTTCAATATGAAGCAAGCGACTAAAACGAAAAGCTTTCAGGCATAATAACTCTCAGCAATAAATTAGACAACTGCAAATACCCATCACACGTACGAAGAAAATGATTGATTTTTTTTCATTCAGTTTAATCTGAGAAGAAAGTCAAAGTTAAAATGTTTTTATTGAATTGGGTATCAAAGATACACTTATATACGTCAAGGTTTTATGATAGACTCGACTATTTGTTCTGAAAAAAAGCCACTACTACTACACCACTACTAAGAACAGGCAAGAAACTGAGAGGCATTATTTAAAAAAAAAACAATAAATTACTGTCTCACAACTTTTTGCTTACAACTAGGTAAAATCTATGTACTAGTGGCTACTTGTAGGCGGAAGTGGAAGGCTCCAGACATCTTTGTAGGTAGGTATGTATGTACTCAGATTTGATCGAGGAATTGTACCTAATTAATTGTCTAGCCTAAAAATTTGGTTTAAAGATTCATTTGGTGAAACGCCTGCGCTACCGTGAAGCAATCTGTTTCTTTTTTTATTTGATAAATAAACAAATGGAAGTACTAAAACCCCTTCTGCTTACGTTGCTATAGAAGCGTTAAAAGTACTTATATTACAGGGCATCATTGATTGTAGGGAAAGGGACAATGGATGGCGGTCGGAAGCGTGTCCGCCGGATGTAGACCACCGACGAACTTGCGGGACTTGCGGGTACTTGAATCGGACTGAGTACGTCCACAGTGCAGTGATTAAGCCAAACTGGTACTTACTGCGTTTAAAATAAAGTTGTCAGAATCCAATTCAATTTTTGCTAGGTCAACATTAACTTTGATCGTTGAAATAGTGTTGATATTCCATACTGATTTATTGTACTTAATTAATACAGTAGAGTGTTTATAAGGCTCATTTAGTTGTGTTTAGTGAGGACCTTTAATTCATGTAAATTATAGCGTAAAAAGAACAGGAAGTCTTACTAACTCATTCTTTCCCACGAGTCAAACAAAAACACAACAATTGCATTTCAACCAAAAATCATTACGTGATTGTATGCAAGTCCGGCAGCTTAGCTGTATCGACCATAGCCAATAAATAGACGAGAAAAAAAGAAGGAAAAAAGGTTTTTTATTTATTGTTTATGCCTTTATGTTACCGCCTACAATGGTGTTTATTACAAAAGGTAAACTTTACCTGTCGTTTGTCTTTGCACGTAGAATCCTGGAGGCTCGGAAATCTTCTTTGGTACGAGATTCTCACGTCCCTTGCCATTGTAAACAACGCGTGACGCTTGTTACGTTCCGTTTACTATCATTGTTCTATTACGAGCTTGTGAAATGTAAACAAGTGTAAATGAAACGTTTAGAAAAAAGACAAAAAAAACAAAGCTTTAGAATCTTGTCGCAGGATAAGTTTAGAATTATGTTTTAGACGTATACTGTTCTTGTGTAGTTAATTGATGTGACATGGTTCTAAACAAAACTTCACAGATTTGTTTAGTAGTAATTGTATATAGAGGAAGGTCCATTCATGAGTTCATTCATGATCAGCTCCATCCGAGTGGTAGTGCGATCACGTCCGACCGTTCGTTGCAACCGGTTGCCTGTGGGCGCTGGGCTGGGAGAGAGTAGCGTAGAGAAGCGATAGTTTTGATTTGAAATTATATGCCTATTGTAAAGACAACTAAACACTACACAGATACATATTGTAGATAGTTTGCATTGCGTACGAAATAGTTAGCAGTTCTTTGCGTTTTAGTAGATCTTATCTTCTTATTCTTATCGTAGACTTTATCGCAAAACTTATTTATGTTGTTCGTCATAGTGTTATTGGTTCATTTTCTGCGTATTTTTAGGTCTAACGTTCACTTGTCGTCCGACTTGCGGCTTACAATTCGGATATATGGAATGTACGGCTCATTCATTGAAAATAATAGCTTAACAGACTATATGGAAACAGTTTAAAACTGATTTTAATCTACAAAAATCGCACTTCTGATATCTTATTCTATGAAGCGTGTAGTATACGCTTACTGCGCCACAAGTCATATTTCCGATCGACCGACGTCCGCTCTACGGCGGCCTTCCGTTCCGGTGCGGAATGTACGGTTGACTCATTTGTTGACAATGTACCTTATCCGGGACACTTGGACATTTGGACTGGTTTAACCCAAACCTGCGATATTGAATTTTTACTTTACTGTAAGTACTTACATATAGCTACTGCAATTCTGCGAATTCTGCTGAAATCTTTTGCCATTCTTTATTAAATTTCTTCATAAAAAAGTTCTGCTTAAAATATTTTCCTACTTAGCCGCCTTAGAGACTCGGAGGCCTTTAAAAAATCTGACCCGAGGACTGGCCACTCGGCCTATACGAGCTTACACTTTTTGTATACATACTCGTACATACAAAACATCGTATCAGTTCATTGATCAGTATCATTGAATGACAAAAAATCCCAGACATATCCCGCATGCACGCTACACTAGTACGCTGCGCACGCGCCGCTATTGTTATTGTTTCGGTGCGCGCCCTTTGTCGGCCATTCAGTGGAGTGTCGGCGCATCCGTGATCATAGTGATCATTAGTGATTACTGTCGTGATGGCACGGACATCGTTACTGGCGTTATTATTACGAGCTTCCTACTGGTAATGAATTTGGACTGTGTCGTTGAACTGCTTATTGTAGCTGTATAATGTTTATTAGGTATGTAAGCATACGTCTCTCGTTTTTACGAATCGAATACTCCAACGAAAACCATGTAAGTATACTAAATGTATTAAAACCTAATCAATTCCCAAAGTAAAAAAAAACTACATTACCTTGATAAATGCCTTCCTTTTATTAAGTAAGTAGACAAAATAAATAGGTTGAATTAGAATATAAGCTACATCAATGCAATGTTTTGTCTAAACACTAGCTGCACCCTGTGGTTAAAAAGTAGGCTATGTGCAAGCTACCTTCATGACAAATGTCATCAAAACCGTCCATGCATCCACTTGAGCGTGAAGAAGTAAAAAACAACCACACACACAAACTCTCGCCTATTTGATATAATACTTATTAGAAGAAAAATGTTTAGCCGTTATAGAATCAAGCACGATGATTTAATATGCTTACACACTTTTACACAAAACTTCACATAAATAATATTCTTGCAAAAATTAATCAAATAAACAAAAACACTCTCGCATATACAGTATAATATTTATAAGTAAAAAAATGGTTAGCCGTTAGAGAGTCAAGCACGATTACCTAATATGCTTACACACTAATACACAAGACTCCACATATTCCTGCTAAAATCCTAGTTACTTAGAGCTTTACGCAACTTCCATTAAGGATAACCGCTCGAAATCACAGTAACGAGAAGCCCCGGGAGGTGCTAATAGAAGCCGCGTAATGGCCTGGGAACAGCCTTCAAAAGTTTACGTTTCTCATGTTAGTGCTCCACTTTTCGCACTTCCCTCCGACAAACAATACCAGCCTTGTCACAGGTTACTTCATATGTTTACTAGTTTGGCTCAAAATAGGATAAAAATGTGTACTTTTTGTCTGTACAAAATGTAACTTGTGAATTACATTAAGACCTTTACACCTTATCATTCATGAAAACTTACATGGAAAATTTAAATTTTATCATTTATGGAAAAAAGGTAATTATTAAGTTCTTATTCCACTTTTTAATTTGCTAAAATATAAATATTTTGACAAGCTTGGCAAAAAACTGAGATGATTCGTGAATAAGGAAAAACAATACCGAAGAGTCCTAATCGTCATACTTAGGAACATGAAAAAGAAATACTAAATTAAACTTTTATTACTGGAGATAACTTCTAAAAGACGATTAATTTTCACTTAGAAAATTTAATTTGCAGGAAAAATCGCAGGCAACACCTAATCTCAGTAAAATCGATACATCAAAGTCAAACAGTGCATTTAACACGATCTGCTATTTTTAGCGGACGATTACAACACGCGAGACCTACAATTAGGAGCTGCAAATAATCCACCTGATTGTATAAACGTGTTTGTTTTGGCTTATAGCGTCTGAGAAATTTATCGACATTTCGAGTATGTCGTATTTAGTTATAAGTAGGTAATCGATACACGAGCAATACCGCAATTTTATGGTTCGTCGGTAAAGATAGTACGTGTAATATCGTAGTTTTAAGCCCCCTACTAAGCCTCTTATTATCTAAGCCAGAAGGAGCGGATTTAAACCCAGCTGACGGCATGCACCAATTTGTCCTTTGTGTGAATATATGTGCGTATTGTATGTCATCATACTACATGACTGGAGCCCGGTGTATGACGATAGTCTCGCCCCTTGTCACATTTGGGACTGAATATCGTCTGACGAAGTGTGGGTGTTGTATTACACCTCTGCCACTATAACACTAAAAACTGTTTTGTTCGCTAGTTCATTACACCAATCTAGCCGCGAGTAAAACCGTAGTTTTTACCGCGGTATACAGGTCGTCGATCACCCACTATGTAGGACGCCCTGTGCCTCCTCGAAGTCAAGGATCACGGCCGTTATTTCTTTTTCGTGTCAAAGAAAATTAGAGGTAGCGATGAGACTAATCCAAGACAATACCTAGGAGAGGTCTAGGAATGTCTAGTAGAGCCTAGTAGTGGACAAGCATCTTATTGTAGCTTAATAAATAGGGAAAAACTTTACAATGCTATTAACAGTTAAAACAATACTTTTGCTAGAAGTACACAGTTTTTTTCGACACGCCTATCCCTTTGTTTAAAAGTTACATCATAGTTTGATTGTATCTTCTAATCTAAGCATTGTTTCGTTAAATTGCACTTTGACAAACTTTTTGTCTTATTCACAGCGTTATTTTTCTAGTATGATGAGATAAGACTGGGTAATAAACAGTACCTATCGGTGAGACGTAAGAAGCTTCTGTGCGCTACAGAGAACAACAGTTGACGAAAAGTCTAAATCAAAGGTTTCATATACCGACCAAGTTTTAATACACTTTAAAAACAGAAACAAAAACAAAGATTGTTCCCTAAGTATTTCGGAAAAGTTATTTCCACAAAATGTCAGCCTACAAAACAACTAGCCATGATATGTGCAGCCGTTTGAATGACATTGTGTGCTCTATACCTATGTGTGTTGTCATCGACACTGTCCAAACAGTACCTCTAACCAGAGGGTGCGATCTGTAAGCGAGCCCTCTCCATTACCTTCCTCGGCCGTGGGAAAACGCTGGAACTAAATTATTAACAAAAATATTGACCCGCTGGCTACTTAGGGGATTTGACCACTTGTTTGCGCCGACAGTTTGCCGCTCCCAACAAATAAAGACCAGGGCTGCTGCTGATCCTTGTCTGAGGGGATGGGAATCGTAAACTTCATTATCATCTTAGCAGAATCGTTTTAAATTTAGACTATATCCGATTTTATGAAAATGATATTTATCTGGTGTGTAGGCAAAACAGAATACAGACAAAACAATTAAAATAAACTAAAATAAGAGCTTTTGGGATCGACCCGTATTTATTTTATTTATCAAATTGGTAGACAAAACAATTTACAAACTATAAAAATCAAATACTCTAAATATAATACAAATCTCAAAATCGTAACTCAACTATTTAAAACCATGTCTACTGATTTTGATTAATATTATATCAGCAGTATTAGTAGGTAGGATGCCTCGGTGGCTCAGTTGGTAGCGAACCTGCTTTCTGAGCTTGGTGGCGTGGGTTCGATTCCCACCTAGGACAAACATTTATGTGATGAAAATGTGTTTGTTCTGTCTGGGTGTTAATCCCTGTTGTATGTATAAGTATGTCCTAAGTATGTATTTAAAAGTACGTGACGTATGTATGTTAATCACTCTTTGGCAGGCATAGTACAAGCTTTGCTTAGTTTTAGGTCAGACGACCGTGCGTGCAAGTGTCTCGAATATTTATTTATATTATTTTTTTATCTCTTGTAAATTTAGGTAGGTTTTGGTCAAAAATAATGATAGAGTCTTGAAGCTCTTTGACAAATAACGAAATCATCAAAGAGGGGACACATTCTAACTACAGGGTTATTATAACCCTGTATAAATTATATATGTATAAATCCTGTAAATACAATATAGTAGGTGAGTACTGGAGTGCTACACAACTCTACCAGTAGTAGCATGATTCAGATGGGAGTGATTTTGAATCAATTGAAAAGTTACATCATCTAAACAGTAGTCTACTTTTCTAAGGTGTCTTTTGCTAAAAAAACGTTGGATAGGGATTTCTCTGCACGCGATGTGCACTAACTTTTCCCTAACTACGCCACTTGCTCAAGATAATTAGTAGCAAGAAAACTCTTCTGAAAATAAACAGGTAGCAGCCCTGCAAACCTGACACTGGCTGACCAACAGACGTGTCGAAGACTATTTTTCTAAGTTTATGGGAAAACTTCAACTCGTGGTTGGTCAACATTTGGTGTTTGAACTTTATGGGAATCGCCTCCTAGTGTGGTGATTGGTGAGGTTGTTGTTTGGAAGCCAATCGTGATGTTTATAAAGGCATGCCATGGAAATTCGTGGCTCTTTGACTATTATCTAGCTGCAGAGGATATACAGTTGCTACTTTTTTTTGTCATTTTGAATTTTAAAGGAAAATTAGAATTAAGAGTTTTTATCTCACGGTAAAGAGCTTTATAAAAAATATATTTTACAAAACAAAACATAACTTATTTTGTTTGTAAATATCTTTAGATCATGAAATGTCAGTGAACCAGGAACTACGCAGGCGGTTTCCCCGCAGGTACGTGATATTTTTAGCCCATTAAGCCTTCATTTGTTTCATCATTACCCGCTTTTCACGGCACATTAGCCACGCTTATTGGCGGCAGTGGACAAAATTGGATCAATACGGTGGTGGACGGTACGGTAAATGGCAATTTGGAATTTCCCAGAGGTAATTTCAGCGGACAGACAATCTAGTTATGATAGGTCAATAATTTGATTCTGTTTTTTCTAGCAGCGTTTCTTGTTCCTCTTGATCTCAGACAAAATACATGTACAACAGGTCTCTACTCAGTTGGCAGAGACAAAAGCTGAAAATTGAAGCGAGTGAAATATTTTAGAGCAGGTCCCCGATTCTACTAACCAATTATTTTTAAATTGTTAATGTATTGTCTCAACTTTTTGTATGCCAGAAGTGTCAAAGTAAACAAGTCATTAACAATTTAAAAAACTTAGCAGTATCGAGGCCCAGTTAAGATTAACAGCAAATAAACAGCATACCAGCAGTATAGATATGGTGTAGGTGAACATACTTTACCCCATGATGTTTTTTACTGTTGAAGAGTATAGAAAACGGAACTTTTATTTTTCTATTTACGTAATTATTTTTAACCAACTTGCGTCATTAATAAATTTTCCCATAAGGCTAAGATTAACAAGATAAAAGACATGGTCACTGCACACCGGCAAAAACAATAAGCTCAAAGTTCATTAAAACCATTACACAGTGGCATGTTAATCGTAAAACGATATCACAGAGCACAATAAAGTTTAAGTTAGAATTACATAACGGAACCGTTGTTTTTCCGTTGTAATAACGTTAACGATGACACCCGCGGTGGCTAATCCGTTAATCTGATCATTAGAGTTAATTGGACTTTGAAAACCAGACACCGTGGAGGCTGATAAACTAGAGCTATGCAAAAAAATAATCTGAGGGTGATTGATATCGGGACGGTAGATTTACTTTCTTTGAAAGAATTTACTCTCAAGTACATATAATGTGTCGTTCTGACTAAAATTATTGAGTTACCTAGCTGTATTTGTATTTGATGGGAAAAAAGAAGATAGATGCTTTAGAGATGTGGTGCTGGAGGAGAATGCTTGGGGTTTCGTGGATCGAGTTTCGCACTAACGTCTCGATACTTCAAGAACTCGGCATCAAACAGCGTCTATCTGCCCTAGTACAATCCTGAATACTCACGTTCTTCGGACACGTATCTAGGCGAAACAGTCGGTCTATAGAGCGACTTGTCGTCCAGGGCAAGGTTGAAGGCATTAGACCGCGCGGCAGGTCACCTATGGACCGATCAAGTCAAATCTGCTGTGGGCGGTCCCGTGCATGAGTGCACAAGAATGACCTCGAGCAGAGAGACATGGCGAGATATTGTGAGGAGCATTACATCAGCCCCTGCCAATAACAATACTGCATGACGACCACGACCGCTCTGTCAAGAGAGTAGCGACCAAGAAGAAGTTGTTACACTATTTAATAAGTTTTATCATTATTTTTCTCTTGTTGTTTTGTTATCTGTGGTGTGAACAATAAAGAGTTTATCTATCTATCTATCTGTATTTTAAAATATTCAGTAATGCGGGGGCTACATTGGCACACGATAATTCGTGTCGCATTGTCGCTCTAAAATCTTCGTTATCGGTTATCGGCGATGATCTTGTCTACATTAGCGGTCAACTCGTCGCCTTTTTGCGAAGTTGACGTGGGCAATAATTCGCCCGATACATCGTCGCATGACAAACTTCGCGATAATCCGGGCTATCGCGACCAGTGTAGCCGGTACACTGGTCGCGATAGCCCGGATTATCGCCGAATTAAAAAAAATTACGGGCTTTGACAACGGAGTTTTTACAACCAATTTTGATAGCTTGGCTGTATAATATAAGTACATGTACCTTTCAACCTAGACACTTTCTTTGTGAAAATATAAATATCTATAGAATCGTTAATGAAATCTACCTAATTATAAGGAAAATCAAGTCTTCACTCAATCGGAAAGATAAGACTGTGTGATTATCTTTAGTTAGCGAAGATTATTTGCATATTGTAATAGGTTATTTTGTTTTTATACCGTCGTCGTGCACCAACAAGAAAACAAGGGGTAATTATAAACACATTTCTGTGATGAAGAAGTACTTAGTGGGTATAAAAAGTCATCTGACTATTGAAGAAATTTAATACAGGCAATAAATAGGGTAAGTACGGTAACTTTTTTGATAAATGCAAATCAATAATTTTAAAAGCTTTAAAAAAACTGCGAACAAAAGAAACCAGTAGGTTAATTTTCCACAGGAAATAACACAAAATATAACGGAGGTATGTAGAGTCCTGAGTGAAGCGAGGGGTTTAAGCCTCCCAAGACGAAGACACTGCTTCATCCCAGAGGTGAATACTCTACATTTCACACCTTGCTTCTACGAGGCAATGAAAATGGTAGAAACATTCCGAAACGCGACTTTTCGTGTTCCCTGCAAAATTCCATTTTATAGAGGAGTGATTTATCGTTGCAATCACTTGGTTATTATTATAACTAAGAAACACGTAATTAACTAGATACTGGCAAATGCACTCGACGTGCGGCGCCACAAATGAGTAGAAAAAAAACAGCGTTTTTGTTTCAAAATTTCACTCATTCGCGTTCTTTTTTTTGTTCGAGGCCAGTTCGATTTTCGAATAACTCGTCCCATTGTTAAGTTTTTACTCAATTTTAACCTCTTTGCTCGAAAACTCCCTTGGGAGCTTCATATACAACATTATCTCCTTTGGGAGGCAAAGGCATTGCTTCCTAATTGCCTGCTTTACGTTGAGTCTACGTGATATGTAATTGGTCATTGTCAAGCAGGTGGCGTAAATTTTTTTTTTGCCGGTTCATCAACTAACACACCAAAGTCGGTGACTCGCCGACACAGCCCGCCGACTAAACGTGTGCAGCTTGATTTTTTTTTAATATTGCTGCATTGCAGGCATTAAGAAACATTCTGTCAGTGGCTTTTGGTGTAAAGACTTACTAGGTGTACGTAAGCAGCACTGCGTCGCCTACAAAATACCTACAAACTCTCAACAAATTAGTCATCTAATAATTTTGTACCAGTCAAACACAAACCCAACAAAAACTGTTCGAAAAAACCTAATATTTTTATTTGGTCTACAGGACCATTTTCTTAAAAGTTTTGTTTTCAAGGTACCTATTTTGCTTGTATTTTTTCCGTTTTGTTTTTCCTATCGAACTTAGCAACAAGCCAGCCGATTGATTGCGGCATCCCAACGGGCTTTCAGGGAGTATAAATTGCGCAGACAAATCCAATTTGTCGGATTGTTGCGGATAAATTGTCGTCTGTCTGCGATTTACTATATTTCGTGTATTGAACTGGCTTTTGGGATAAATATGAAACTAAAGAACCTTATAGAAAAAAAACAATAAAAAAAAAACTCCATTAAATCTCAGGAAAACAAAAATATATAAAACGAAACTCTTTCTTCTTTAGAGCATCTAACTCCGTATACAAACTCGTAGACTTTCCCGACTTTGACCAGTTCACCACATCCTCGAATTCAATTAGACAAAATATAGCTAAAAACTGGTTTTGTGTCTCCCTGACTGTCTTATATTTTTAGTGTAATATTAATAACGTTTCTCCACTTTCATGAGCATTACAAAAAAAACTTGTGCGGAAACAGATAAATGGTGTCTAATTATTTAATTTATTAGTAATCTTCTTGGTACATAACACTGTATGTTTTCCGAATAAAATAAAATAATATAATATTTAATTTCTTGCCACCTCTTCTCATTATTGACTGTGTTTAAATTTTTAGTTCTTAGGAAATTTAATAAACAGATACTAGGTACTGGAATAGCTAAGCAAAAGAGGAAATGCAAGCTTATAATATTGCCTTAGTGATACCTACTACATCAACTGTATTATACTAATAAATAGGAAAGAGATTGGAAAATTACTTCAGAGAAATGAATCATTTATACTGCTCTACCCGGTGTAAACAAGCACAGGAAAAGCGCGCAAGTACTCGTATCTATGACGACGGCAATCATTCAATAACTCAATTGACCACCTCCCCAGGACTCATGAATATTAACTACACACCGACCAACTTATCTATATAGTTGGCGATATGATGGAACTACATTTTCTTAAGGATGGCTGTTCGGATTTGTTAAGAAAATGTGATGGTTGCTCCAAATTCAACTTTTCAAATAAGTTGGCAGCGTCTTCATAAAGGTTTTGCCATTACCCCATTACCCAATCAGCGCTGGCGCCTGTTCATCGGCAGATAAGTAGGATGAGAGGAAGGTCACATTATGTATTGATCAATGTCTTCATTATATATTGGTTGCTAAGTGATCTGATATTCTTTAGCTTGTAAAATTGTCTTGGAATGCTAGGAACAAAGCTATCTCACATAATTATTTAAGTTTTAAGATTATTACTGAATAAAGATACCTAACTGCCATTCTTCAAAAATGTTAAAATGATTCGAAAGCGATACTTAAGGATTACGGAAGTCACTTAGTCATTTCTGCAATAAAGAATTTTAATACAATAGTAAGCATAATAACGGCTAAAACCTACGTCAGTGTTTTTTCCACGTAAGCAAAAGAAACGAAGAAAACTACTTGTTTATTTTCGCTGACGTCAACAACAAGGTCAGATGAATATCGGCGGAGACATTAATGGTGGTGTTTTTATCGAATAACCCGAGAGAAACTTCGCGCGAATTGAAATGGTACGAAATAAATGGAAATGGATAGCCTGTAGACATGAAAACGAATGACAATAGCAACTACCTAGAGTTTTAAGCTTATTGAAAAGTTTCCTTTAGTTTGTGAAAACACGAAAAGATATGCCAATGAGAGTCATCAATGCACTGCACTGATATTGTTTTTGGTCTATTTAGTTGTCGTTGTAGGCGCGGGATACGACTGATAAGAACAAGTAAAACAAATTTAATTGAAGTTATCTCAATGATGAAATCTTGTCAATATTTTAACATAACATATCGCCCCGCCTTTCTCCCGAAAGGGCTGGCAGAGGTGTACAACACCCACACTTCGCCGGACGACATTTAGTCCCAAATGTGACAGGGGGCGAGCTTGTCGCCAAACACCGGGCGACATAACGAGTCCTCAAAATATAATAATAGGTTTAGGAGCATTCGCAATATTTGATTTGATATGTGAGATCATTATAATGTCACCGTACGACAATAAATATTATCCTCTATTCTATTCTATCATAAATTCATAACAGAATCAATTGCAGATAGTCAGACAAATGCTTGCTAATACAAGTTGCAATAACATAACATTGGATGATTGCTGGCGCCTCGCCGCGCCGGGTCGTGTCGGACGACTCAATTGCCCATCATTAGGTACATTCGAGGAACACTTCGCACCTCGGCACATGACTAGCCGAGTAATAAGCTGGATTATGATATCATCAGTGATTATAAATCAGATGCATATTCGTCTCATAAACTGTTTTATAGTAGAGAACATGACAATCGTAGAGAAAGTTCAGCAAAATCATGACTTCCATTCCAATTACCTATTTTAAGGGGAATAATATTTGCTACATACACTTAAATAGACTATATTTCACACAATAGATTTTATAGCTCTGAAACCATTGAAAATAGATTCTATATTTGTATTAGTATTGTTTAGTTAAGATAATCATCCCAAACTTCACGACAAGCAATGAACAGCGATTAGACTACGCTAAGAGATTGGATTTGCAAATCTAACAATGATCTGGCGTAGAAGAGAATCAGCTATTCCCATTTGCGACTGCTTACAAGAAATGAAACGACATCTGCAACAATGATACAGTTAACATACAGAGCGCACGCGAGCGACAAAAAGCGGCAGTTGTCGCGTCGTCGCGAGCATTCCGCCGTGACGTGTGCGACAATGAGGAAATGCTTCGGATGTTCGAGCTAAGCGCTTGATAGCTCGTTTGCATGTTTAGCTACTGGAACCTGAGATTCATTACTGGAATACTGAGGTTAATATAATTTTGTTTTATTTTAATTTTAAGTTGTATTTCTTAAAAGGAAGAAATCGCTTTAGGCGAGAAGGTCGCCCTTCTGTTCTGCCGAAAAATGTATTTTAGTTTTTAAGATTTTCATGTAGTTTTTTGGTGTTCAATAAATTTGTATTGTATTGTATTGTATTTTTTTTACTATGAGGCTATTACTTTATTACGTACCTATGTCAATTTAGGTGGAGAAAAGGTTCAAACATGTCTTATTTTTTCTGAAAATGGGGTGAGAGAGGGTCTCGATAGTTCTTGTGTATATTTAGTCAACTATTAGGGCCGTGTAGCTCTCCATTTCAAAATCAAAATCGTGACACAATCGAAGCATAAACTGTTGCTTTGGAATTCGGATTTGTGTTGTAATCAACTGGAAGTAATGAAATAAAATAAAATTGCATCACTATAAAACACGTAATACGAAATACAAGTTATTAATTTAGTTATTAAAGGACACGACTTTTTAAACCAGTTGTTGGTAATGGTATCGAGCTAGTAAAATCACTTTAGAATGCACTAGAATTGACTGGAACAAACCAAACGAACCACAACACGCGAGCGTACATCGATTTAACGCAAGCGAGCCACTGTCGCATAATGTTTGAGGGTACATTCACTGTATGACGGATGTGCCGACCAACTCGATTAGAGGAAAGAATTCCGTCTCAATTTTATACAGCTGATTCTTTTGGCAGATTACATTTTGTAATTTATACGAAGACAACGATTTAGAGAACACGTAGCTCTTTAGTAATTACGTATTTCGAAAAGCAATTTAGAGCTCTACTGGCGATATGCAGCAAAACCAAGCCAGGCGAAAAATAGTAGAGACCAAGATTTGCTAGTTATCCTTTTTGTGCAGCAACATTAGAAAGTAGTACTGCCCTACACTATAGTTGAAGAAATGAATAAGCCACCGAGAAGACTACTAATGATGTAGACCTACGGTGGCAGCCTACCGTTCAGATGAAGAAATTATTAATAAGAGTCAACTTGTAGCTGGAAATTACACATCATCAACATGACCATTCAACCATACTCGTAGGTCGAAGTTAACACCATAATATCTTTTTAACCTACTCTGCATCTGAATATGATATTTAAACATATCGTCACGGCTTTTCCCCGAAGGGGCTGGCAGAGGTGTAATACAACACCCACACTTTACCGGACGATATTCAGTCCCAAATGTGGCAGGGGGCGACCCTGTTGCCATACACCGAGCTCCAGTCATGTAGCTGAGATGATGATAAAAGTCGTAATCGTAATTGTATCGGAATCGTATCATTCTATTGTACGGTCTCATATCTAAAAGAGATGACCGTTGTGCCGTAACTGCGTGGGCGACGTCAACTGGCCACTTGGCTGGCCATCCTTATTACCTGCATCCTGCTAATTCCACGTGCCCAAGTCTGAGGGTAACACTGACCCACATTCCTGGAATATTGACCAACTGGGTCGATTGTCAATCGAACACATTAACTTCTCGATAGACGCGTTTAGCCAAAAACTAATTTTGTTTAATGATTGACTAGGTAGGTAAGAGAAGTTGATAAAAAAATAAGAAATATAGATTATATTATGTAAAAACAGGGTACATCATACAGTTATACTCAAATCAAACCCGGCTATAGGACCCTAATCTGCCTGGTTTCAGAAGACACTGACCCACTTTCTTAGAATTCTGGGCAAATCAGGGTCAATCAAATATTTTCGACACAATTGCATCTTTTGTTAAAACTCACGGATAGTAAGTACATTGTTGCATTCGCTATTTGGTTTTCTTTATTATAAATATTCGTACGTAAGCTTATTTGTTGAGGATCGGCATCGCTAAGTACAGGGGACGAATGCAAACTTTTTTGTTACGACCCATTGAATCAATTTTGCGTTTTTTGTGGATTCGGAAGCCGCAGGTAAGAGGTCCTAGATCCGGGTACGGCTTTGTGTATTTTTATATTGGCCTATTATTTTTTATTGTGATTTAGCAATGTTAACAAATTCACAATTTCGTGAGCAATAAATGTCTGAACGCATCAGCTGTGTTGCGGGCAATTGGGTTACACGCATTCTGCAATCGTTTTTTGCCTTTGAGTGGCTCGTTTATTTATCTAAGTTTTTTGCGGATTCTTTGTAGGCATTTGGTGCGATTAGTGTTTACATGGTTAAATAAGGTTAATTCAGCTTATTTAACCGTTTCGATTTCGATTTGTATTGAAGATCAATCAAATTCAACGTTAATAGGTAGATGCATTCAATTGAAAAAAAAATTATATGAAGACAGGTACTACCTATATATGTACTAGAACGTTACATAAATGTTATGAGACGATTACTACACAATATAAAAAGGATAGCTTAAAAAACCGATAACCCGTCATCCATGTTGATAATTTTAGACTTTTGTTGGTATTTTAAAAACTGCTTGACTGTTTTTTGATAAAATGTACATAGAAGCACCTCTAAAGTTTTTGATATATGTACCTAACAAAAAGAAATCATTACAATCGATTCACAATTGGTGTAGTAAAAGCATAACATCCATATAAAAAAAACATACGGTCGAATTGAGAACCTCCTCTTCTTTTTTTTAAGTCCGTTAAAAATAGAAATAAATGATGAAATAACTCGAGATATAGATGGAACAGGAAAGTTCCGACATGATGATAAATCCTCTTTTAAAATATCAGTACTTACCTACGTAAAACATTTATGTAGAGTAATTTTTAAACTGCTCTACATAAAAACACTGAAGAGTTTTACCTTTAGCATACGTCTTGGCATACCGGAAAAAATCCCAGGCTGGCTTCACCTGTTACAAAAGGAAAATGCCGGGTTACGCAACGCGCGGTATCCCACGCAAATCCCTCTGTGAAAAGGGTAACCGGACAGTAGTTAGGGTTTTGTCAACCATGACGTCGTACTTAGGGCTACGTCGCTTTTGCCACTCATTGGATAGTTAAAATTCAACATTTAAAGAAACAGTAACTAAAAACTATAAGCGAGATAGAGTATGTTGATCCTGCAAAGTGTAGTTCTCAGGATTAAGCTCCACTCGTGAGTGACTACTGAGGAAAAATGGGTAAATAAGACAAACCTAGTATTTTAACTCTCTAAGATGTCTAATAGCTAATAGTCCATACCGCAAAGTTATCTCAATTTTTTTTATAGCCGCAATAAAAACAAGAATAGGACTAAACTAAATGATCTCACGATGGCAACCCTACAAATAGCCAGGTAAGCCCGCGACGTAAAACGGCCCTAGTGGTCACCACACGGCATGTGGCGGAACTAACAGCAGACATTACTGTGCACCGTGTACCGTTTACTGGAGTACTGAAACACGCAACGATGCTGCTGTGTGCTATAACTGGAGCGGTTATGTAAAAACTTGTGGCCACTTGCACTTAACATAAGAATTGCCTAAGTCCTTGCTTAATATTATTACTTACTTACTTAATTTAAACTAGTTTGATTAAACTACTAGCGAGAAATTCGCTTATGGGGCACATAAAGTTAAGATTCTCTTAAAGAATGGCTTTAGGTTCGTCTAAAAAAATTTAGGTAGGAGCTAGCTAGGGGTAGTTAGGAAAGAACGTAGGCAATTCTTGTGTTTAGTACAAGTGGCAATTTTTAGCATTTTTGGAAAAATGGAATGTTGGAAAAATAACATAGTTACTTCCATATATAACATAGTTTATTACAGTAAGTACGAATTGAAATTTACCTAACGGTAGTTACGTACAAACATTTGAATAGAAGGTATGTAGAATAGAAAATGAAGGGTTCTTCTTGTCTGACTTCCAATCTGCGTTATGGAATTGCCCCACTCAAAATACCTAAACGTAATCCATCTATTGAGAAACATAATATTGCAAGAACTCTTTAATTCCATTAATGGTACTTAATTTTAAATGAGAGTGCATCTCACTGGGCTCTTAATTTAGTAATTCTTATAACAGAAAAATAATTAATTTATATCATTAAGCAGCACAATCAAAATAATTATAAATTACCCAAACCTCCTGAGAAAATATGAAATGTTACGATATTTTATTCTAGTTCCCACCTAATTAGACGTAGCAGTAAACAACTAGCTATATTAAAAGCAATTCTCTCGAGTCTTAAAACTTCCAACAATAGTGTGAAAGTCATCTAATTAGTGCAAATTAGTACGTGCTTACGTATTTACGTCATTGAAGAAAATTAAGTTAGTAAAGTTTTTAAATTAAGTACTTACATACTTTTTAAATTTTGTTTTAAGAGTTTTTCACGTGGGAAATGTCTGATAGAGGAAAGGCGGTTTGATTGATCTGGTGAAGATCAAGAAAGGATGGCAGTACCGTAGTACCGAACGTGCTTTTAGCAAAAGAAGTTTTTTTTTATGTAGAATAGTTCGACCACCAACTCGGCTGATGTTAAACGACGTTGTGGTCTAAGATGGAGCACGACGACCTATTAGGTACTTATTCGCTCTAGCCTTGAAATTTTGTAGAGTGAAGAAGTAAAAAGACGGTAGTTGAGTGAGGCGCTACAAGTGCGCTACTGCTTGGACCGTCTTCGGAACGGTTACACCGGACTACATCCCGAAACACGACTAGGTCATAAATAAGGTAATAGGTAAGTGTAAACGAGAATAAAGAGCACTAATCAATTACGTGTAAAAACCCTACCCAAAGATATAGATAAATAGATAAATCCTTCATAGTTCACACCCTAAATAACTAGACATAAAAGAATTAGGTTAGTATCAGATCATGCTTTAAATGTATGTAGGTAAACACTCAAACAATCACATATTTACATATTTACTAATGTAGGAACAAGGAAATTCTCAAGGAAGCAGACATAATCGAAAACGCTGTTTATTCAGCCTACTCCCACTGCATTTCAGTAATTCCACCAAACGTAACTCACATAGCTATGCAAATGCACACGACAGTATACCTTTATACCTACCGCATGCCGAGATTCACCATAAAAACTTGATGATGCTCAATTATCACCCGATGTTATTCTGTCTTGTACTCCGCAACGAACCACTAATGTTTACTTTGTCTCGCGGCACGCTCCCTATAATCCGAAATAACAAATTATGAAATGGATGAAAAACCCAGGTTAAGCTGTCGGCAATTCCTAAACATAATATTTGATAGAGGCCTAATGACAAGGCGCGGACTCCGAGCTCCGTTTGTACGACGCCGACGGACATCGTTAACGTAGTGCACTGATTACTCCGTACGTAAACTTGGCATGTTTGTAAATACGGCAGAAATTCGCCAGTAGCCTAATTATATTATTAGCATCAGAGGCTAAAGTCCTTGATAAGGTTTCACGATAGTTAAGTAGATTGCTCTTCCAAAAGTAGACAATTAAGAATAAACAGATACATTATGTGAAAAGGTATGGCGAAAGTGGTGGAAACTATCACGCATAAAACGAACTGGGGGTTATTCCTACGCGTGAGATTTTATCTTGGTCACTCTCACACCTATGACTATTCAAACGAAAGCAACAAGGACGAAAAAGGTGAGATTGAATCTCACTCCGTAAGAATTGCCTTTATGATCTTTGTGCCTTGGTACTTCCCAGAAAAAAAAACAGGTATTTAAATAATTACAAAAAATATAATTCACAGATTTTTATTAGTAACTTTCTTTTGGTCTTTTCTTGCTGGCCGCAGTTGAGACCAAGCGCATTATTCGCCTGGTTTTGTTGGTAGCGGATGAATCCGTGTTGCCAACGTCGTGTTGAAACCAGCAGATGTTTATACAAGGTGCTGGTTTTGAGTGTACTTAGTAATACAAGGTGTTGGTCTACCCGTTAAAGTAAACATCTTTTGGAACACAAGTTTGCAAAAATTTTAAATAAAAATAAGTGAGTCTAATAGTAATATGATCAATTTTGGATGAATACTTGATTTTATTTGTGTTTTAAAGTTGTTAACTTTGAAGGATAGAACACCTATCTTAAGTATTACTACAGCCAAACCCAGCACCTTGTATAATATATTTTTTGCAGTCCTTGTAGAACAAACGTTTTCAAAGAAAGAACGCGCCCAGCCTATTTTACTCTCTTGGACACCCTGTGCGTGTATGCGTGATACAACTCCAGTCATTTTTCCAAATATTCGGTTCTGTTCCAATCGAGTCGTTAAGCAGCGACACAAAAAAGCGTTTATCCCAATGTCGTAGAGTTGAAAGTGTAACTTGTCAGATATCTCAGTGTTTCACTGTGGCTCTACTAAGGAGGTCCTAGTAATTGAGCAATCATCTACTCTCTCGCTGCGGTAAGCGACTGACGAATCAAAAATAAATGGTTTTACTATTTGTTTTATACTAGTTTGTTATTGCTTGAAAAGTAGTTTACAACTGCTTTCGTTCGCTTTGTTTTGCTCTTGTTTCATTAAAAACCTGACATTTACCAAAGCACCGAAGTGCTTCTAAATATTTCTTCCACTAGATGGAATTTTTTTTTTTAGGAAATTAAGAAAGTATGGAAAGTACTTAAATGCAGTTGTCAACTATATCCTAACCTAGAGGCCGAGATGTACCGTACCCATAGAATGAATATAGCACAGAATTCACCCTATTGCTTCTTGGAATGTAGGTTCCTGCACAAATGATTCTACTTAGTCTATTTTAGTACTGGTAAACCGCAAAGACGTGACAGGCCAATCGATGATCTTGACTGCGATTACCGGCGCCAATACGAGTAACTGCTGTTTGTAATGCCACTACTCCATAAAAGGCAATTTATCCGAACAATCTGTAGAACCAACCAATAAGAAAATGATTACACCAGCGCATAAAAATATAACATAACATATCGTCACGCATTTCCCCCGAGGTGGCTGGCAGAGTTGTAATACAACACCCACACTTCGCCGGACGATATTCAGTCCCAAATGTGACAGGGGTCGAGCCTGTCGCCACACACCGGGCTCCAGTCATGTAGCAGATGACATACAAAATGCACATATGATCACACAATGAACAAATTGGTGCGTGCCGTCGGCTGGGTTAGAACCCGCTCCCTCTGGCTTGAGAGGCGGACCTTCTACAACTAGGCTATCATTGCATGAATATATTTAGATAACTAGCTGTCACCCCGCGACTTCGTTCGCGTTTATTATTTATATATATGTGTAGCTATCCTATCTGTTAAGTTAGATCGAACTGCACACGGTGTGCAAATTTGTTTGAAATCGGTTAAGTAGTTTAGGAGTCTATAGCGAACAAACAACGTGACACGTAATTTATATATTTTAAGAAAGATATAGGTGCTTCTTTGTTTAATTATGTGATGTTGATGATATTGTTGTTTCAAAGCTAAGCTACTAAACAATCTTTTAATTAATATTCTGTTCACACTTATAAATAAATTACGAAATCAATTGTATGCAATGACCCGGTAGTATAGTATAATTTAAATAAATATTGACGATAGCAACATCTAGTTTTGGCTAGCTTATAATTATGATCAAGGATATAAAATTAAACCACCGGGGGCAATAGCACGACCTTGCAAATGTCCCCGGTTTGACTCACCCAATGGCATGCAATGATTCACGGCCGAAATGCCTAATACATATTCAGGCGGCATCTACTTTCGTATCTATGCAACTAATTTGCTCCATTTCTATATATACTTATGCACACTACCTATAGTAAACGGACTGGTTAGAGTGGTTAGTATATTACCTTACTACTCGTAGTACTAGTATTAGTAATATTATCAGAGATGATAATATTTACCTTGACATTTAAGGAGAGATACATGTGTCTTGTAATCAAACTTTTATACGCAGTATCTAGACTATTTGACGCTCATGAATTTGACGCGGAGAAGCCAATCAGGTTTATAAACTTGCGTCAATCTTCTGAAATTCTAACAAACAAGTCTGACACACACCTGTAGATGATACTTGTCTTTCCATAGAAATAATCAATAATACCTATAAATATACACCTACAAACGATACCCAACCAACATCAAAGAAGTTAAGCTCGTAACAAATTTAAACACCGATACGCAGGATCAACGCCAGGAAATCTGACAGCAGGATGCGTCAATTTAAACTAGTCGAAACTGAGAACTGAATGCCAAAGCTTACCTTCCTATTGTTCTCTAAAAGTAAATTTAAAGTCGCACACCGTCCGTTGCTTTCTTAACCCAAGCTCTCTGTAAAAGGATGAAATAAAAGCAGAGTCGGATGTTGTAGCCGTTTTCCTGTAGATAGTAGTGCGTAGTGCATTGAAGTGGCAGGACGTGAGCGAGTAACAAAGGAGCTCGTCTAAACAGGCCATTAATAAGGAGGCGGCTCGCGGGATCCGGCGGGACTTCCGCCGCATTCCGAGAACCGCTATGTCGGGACAAGACAGGAATAGCACCAGTGATACTCTGCTCACTGCACAAATGGCAATCAACACTTAAAGGCCTCTTCAGATAACGCTATAGTCTGTAGTTTCATAGCTTCATAGCTATTCCCGCTCTTCACCTCCGCGAAATAGCTTCGTAGCACAACCAATTTTGGTAACCTTTTCTAGGACACGTTCACAGTGACTCGTCTTGTTGCGGGGCAAGTTAAGTGAAGGAAGCTTTAAAGCGATAAAATATATAATATAATGGTGCGATATAATATAGCGTACTCTGCAGTGGAATCAAAAGCTTACACTTATGGATGTGCTTACTTTATCACGCAGCCACCGAGCTTCAATAAACATGAGTCATCGGTGACAAAATTGCTTGCTGCTTGAGACATACTCTTTTGAAGCGACCGCGATACAGAATTAAAAATATCGTCCTCTTTATATCATTTACAAAGGTGTCGGAGAACGACCATGGTGCTTGAAGAGAATAATAAATATGAATGTGTAGTCCAGACACCTCTATTATAAAGATGGGTTCCAAAGGTGGCAATCTCGGGATCTCGCTGTGTTTACAGAGCATCATCACGTTTTACAAAAGGAGACAATTTATTCGAGCCACGCGAGAGAAAGGGACGGAGGAACAGACCACCTTGTTAGTAATAATCGGTTTACGGGCCTTGTCAAAAATTAACTTATTGTAAATGGAGCTTAGCTAATGGGGATGTCGACAACTGTTGTCGATACACTGAATTTACAAAAAAGAAAAACAAAAATTTACAAATAATTCCTAACGAGTAAACACTAATGATCAACATCAATAGCTAAATCTGTCTATGTATAAATTTTAAATACTTATTCCATGAGATCAATCCTAGACATTGGGAAATCTAATGCCGCTATTCTTCGTGCCTTGCCATTTTTTGAATCCCTAATTTTATTTTTTAAACATGTAGGTAGGTACTTAAATGACTTGCAGGAAGGGTGACGATAAATTAGCATCAATGATTGTGATATAATTTTCCTGTTTTGCATTCTAACAGGCCAAGCAATATGTACTTAAAGTATCGATATTAGTTTCCAGGATACATTATTATTTTATCGATATATAGTATTTTGTCGGATTGTCGAGCCATCACTAGCAAAGCCTGCTACCTGCCAGATTTAGTGATTTATCAGCAGCTAGTGTGAGCTTTCGCATTGCATGGTAATGCTTCTTGGATGACTCGAATACCGAACTACTATATTTTTTATAGAATTGCCTTTATAAAAACTATTATCACCTTACTAATTTATTAAAGTAGTATAAGGTTTAGCAACCAGAAAATCTCTATGGATTTTCAAACCCGGATATTTACTTTGTGTCTTGCTCGCTTATACCTACAGAGAAAATAGATTCAGTGACACTTAAGTTCCTGTATCTATCACAGCACAGCTTTCTGCACGATTGTTATATCGACTTTTTTTCGAATAGCGACGTGACCGTGGTATCGATTGTGTCTCCAAGAATCGAATAATTTGTAAATAATCCAATCGTTACTGGTTAGCGACCGCAAAGACCGCGCGTCAAAAGAAGTTCTACTTCTAATATGCTTCTTCTTTAGACGACAAAATAGAAATGTTTTAACAGTACTTAAGATTTAAGCGGATGGATAATCTCCATTACTGGACTAAAGCACCAGAGCAAAATTAAAATAAATCAATTTAACCCAACCTAACCAGCTTATTTTTAAATATGAAATCTAGGTTAAATATAGGTTTTCAAAGAAAATTTTGCCATTGTTCCCTTTTATTTATTTTTATTTTAATACAAACAAAACACTCATATTATATTATGGGTTACGGTAGAGCAATAAATAGGTACTTGACTGAACTGATAGGCAAACGGCTCGCCTGGTTAACAATACGCCAAACAGTAATATTTTCCTTTTTTTTCTGTGGTAAATTAATGCTACGTACAGACCAAAGCCAACGAAGGCCAACGATATGCTGCGTCTCGTTTTATTTTATTAAAATGAAACGGGACGCAGCGTATTCTTTGGCATTCGTTGGCTTGGTGTGCACTGTGTACCCAGCATAAGACAAACTCTTTATGGTTCACACTTGAAATTACAAAACAAAGAATAATAACGCTCAAAGCTAGTGTAACAATTGGCAACTATTTCGCCAAGGGCGATCGCTACTCTACTACTATCTAGTTTATTATAATAGTCCCTATTGTTACAGTCAGTATAGCCGAGATCATTTTTGGTAATTGTCTTTCTCGTTTAAAAAGTCATTCGAGTGAGAGGGACCAAACTACTATCACACGCCTCAGAACCGAGCGCCAGGCAACATATTAAGATTAGGCAGGGATTTAGAGGACTGAATATCGATATCCGACCGATGTGTTCTATTGGAGATCAAGCACTGTTCTAGATTCGATCGGTCCCACCTGCTGTCACGAAGTCACGACCGCGATCCGTCGGTAGATCACATCCACTGACCGGTGTCGAATCGATTGCCGACCGTTGACGACTTCATCGGAATTGTGTCGACATACCGAACGACTTGTCTACGCACGATTTACCTCTTTACCTGAGAAAACTAAATCTACCGACTTACTCAGTATGTCAGAATTTGAATAAGTAATCGATTTCGTAAGAATGGGAACTAAGAATTTTTTTTTTACAAAAAATTTCATATTTTATTTTTTGATTTCAGTCGTTCAATTCAATTCGTTTTCTCAATGACATAAAAGTTTCTTTGTCTCTATTTATCTCTTATTTTCTTAGTCTCTATATGTCCCTGTAAATTAGTTTTACAAACATGGGAGTTAATCAAGTTCTTATAAATAAAAAAAGATTCAAATACAAAGTTAATTTGACAAAAAACAGCATTTACTAAAAATACAAAAAAAAAAATCTTTCAAAACAGCAGTCAATAAAAACTATGTTTTTATGAAAATTGCACCGAAGTTGTACAGCCATATTTATCGATTGAGATGTCACACACGGTGTAGTTGGTCAATTTTTCACGTAACTGGCGGGCTCTACGGGGGGCGCCGACAAAGGCCCTCGGGGGTCGCCACCGGACCCACAGCGAGCGTAATAACGACACGTCAGTGCACTACTGCCTCTTTACAAGTGAAATATGTGATGCCTTCCAATTGAGCCGTGTAAATATTTGTTATTTATTTTAATGAGCCGTATTTATAACACGGCTGAGTTGAATAAAAACATGTTGTTTGTGATGTAGGCATGTAGGGATTTATAAGGGAACACTTCCATCATTTCATGAACCCGCTGGCATGGAAAACCAGCTGTAAGCTGGCTCCAGCAGCTTACAGCTGGTTTTCTAGAAGCTTACAGCTGGCTGGCTGGTTTTTCTGGTTTCTGATTTCCAGCAACAGCATTTATCAGACTGCAACTTGGATTTACGATACTCACATCAACCTACTAGGTATTCAGGAATACGATAAAAATATGTATGAACTTACCACGCGTTTAGAATGTGGATGAGATATGTGGAATGGAACGATGAGCGATCTGAATTTCTCGACGCTGATGGTAGTATTGGCTCCAATCATCCTACTCCTACTAATATTATACACGCGAAAGATTGTAAGAATTTATGGTTGGATGGATGGATGGATGTTTGTTACTCTTTCACTCCAGAACGGCTGAACAGATCTGAATGAAATTTGGCACAGAGATTGTTTATAGTCTAGAATAGCACATAGGATACTTTTTAACCGCGGGTGAAACCGCGGGGCGCAGCTTGTTGAGATATAAACTATAAAATGTGTCTACACGTCACATTTTTATGCCGCGTCTACGAGTTATCATATTACTGATCTGATACCTGTCAAAATATGTATTTGTGAAAATGTAACCAACGTCTGGCCACAGGGCATACGTAAACGATCGAGTAGTGAATAACTAATAGGTAGGTAAGTGTTTTGGTTTTCATTCCATATTATGTTCCAATTGTCCCTAATTTTCCATCATAAAACATTTTTTATCTAGAGTTCCATATCTGAGGGCAATTAATCAATAAAATATTATGTAAATGTTAATCACAACACGCATGGGGTCGAGCGGTCGACGACTCGGATAGGGTTGCCACTACCCTTTCTAAAAAAGTTAGTAAACAAAAACAAGAATAAGTAGATAATTATTTTTCTGAAATAAAAGTACTAAAGAGAATGGACTTTATGTTCCTTTCGTTTTGGTGGCACATTGATCTGCGTAGGTACTTACATGTAATTTAAAAAGTCTGCATTTAAACTACAAAAAATCTTTTATCTTTCGTTTTATCGTTTTTGGTTAAGTCAATAACTAACAAAAAAAGGCGGCAACTTTCCAAAAATTTCACATCACTCTACGTTAAGAAAAGAGAAAGCTTTCACCAAATAAGCTTCTAATATTTCATCATTGTATTTAACAAAAACATTTAGCGAGCTTTCTAGGTCAATTGCGCTTATAAATTTTATTAACAACCCTGTGCGATGGCGTGACTGTGTGCGTAGGTTCGCGTTTTGTCGCGCCACCCACACTTGCCCATTGTCTACCCACACTTAGAAAACCAGACGGCGAGGAGACGTGACGTCACACACTAAATCGAACATAAACAGACAGAAACTAGGCAATTAAGGAAAATAAAACCATAATGCCGTGTAAGACAGTATTTATGACAGTCCTGAATTCGACCCACGCATACACATTAGGAAGAGTACGACCTCGTTATTTGGTAAAGTCACGAAACTAATAACTGTTGATTCGATCGACATTGTCGACATTATTTTTCTTTTCGACATTTTCGTTTTTTTGTTATCCATTCCGAAGCCCAGACTTCGAGGCCGCCCTGATGCTGATGGTTCATAAAAAAGCGGAACTGCTCTAATCCCCGCATTAACGGATTAGGCTACCGTCAAACTAAACCGCATTCACCGCAAGTATTGAGCCCGTAGCAATGCACCAATAACAGCTAATGACATATAAACTTTTTTCTTTACTGTCATTCTTGAATGTCATTTCTTTTTTCGGCAATAAGCTCGAATTGTATTCAGCCAGTAAATCCTGTTCATTCTTCTTGCTGTGGCTGCTAATGTAAGGTAAACAACACGTTAGTTGACACTAACAATTGGCCCAAGCGTTCTGTACAGGGCTTATTTGAAACTGTTTCTCAGTAACCGAAGATTAAAAGCGACTTGTGTGGCGAAATTGCAAACCTAATGCTTAGTTCCGTTCGGATGTTAAAATAGCTTTCTCTGGCTCATAGTCTGACGCATGGGTGCATTGTTAGACATAAGAGTATGCAGATACCTATCTACTTAATTTGAAAATATTTGTTTTGAAATAAATTCTAGATTTTGGGCTAGATTAGTATGATTTTAGTGGTTAAGACTGATCGCCAATTATATAGACAGTGTAATATGTATTGCAGATTTTTTTATTTAGAAACTCCCATGGAATTCGAAATACAATCATGCGCGTAAATGTATTTCAAATAAGATTTCAAAAATTAAATTATAAATTTAAAATGTGTTATCCAATCAATCAATGTGAGAGAAACGACACTCTATGTGCTTACCTAGTATGTACTCGTACTACGATAATTCGCAAAACGCCATGCACCTTTCCCCACAGCAATCATAGGACAAAGCCCGTTGTCAGGCCATAAAGAAGAAAGGCCAGCCGTGGGCGTGGGCGTGGGAACCCGCGGGCGGACGCTGCTAATCCGCGGCTCAAACACGCGACCATGTGAGCCTGGTCGCAGGCTGGTGGCCACTGCATGCCACCTCTAGCAATATAGCCTCTATAGACACCTCCGTGTTTGGATGTTCCACTTGTTAACTACATGGAGAAAAAATAACAAGTCTGTGGAAAACACTTCTTATGAACATATTCTATTCAGTAACTTCTAATTAGTAGGTAACTATATGGCTGTAGGTACTATAATTTGCCCGTATTTTCCGAAATAAAGAAATGGGACCAAGATATAAATAAAATACTGACTATTGTAACGATTGTTATAATACTCAGTAACATATACCCAACAACTACTACTATTGTTACGTTGACTTATCAATATTATTAGGTCCTTACGTATGAAATTAGCGTTTTGTCGTATTGATCAATTTGATCTGAAATATCTCCTCTTTGGTTAAGAATTCGAAATCCAAATTAATAAATTCATTTAGCTGGTTTTTTTTCTTTGGAATACAATCATTCATTTGTTATTTTCCTCATTATTTTTTCTTTGGCGTCGCTTATTACCGCGCAATGGAAAACATGAAATATCGGTATATTTACGAGTACGAGTTCTACCGTGGCACCAGTGCTGCAGAAACAGCTCGAAGAATTAATGATGTGTACGGCGCTAGTGTCGCTAAAGACAGCACGGTACGTTTTTGGTTTCAACGTTTTCGTTCTGGAAATTTCGACCTTAAGAACCAACCCCGTGGACGGCCGGAGATCAAAGTGAAAAACGAAGAATTAAAGGCTATTGTGGAAGCGGATCCATCACAAAGCACTTCAGAGATAGCAGCAGGCTTCGGGGTAAGTGACAAAACTGTATTAATCCACTTGAAGCAAATCGGGAAAGTAAAAAAACTCGAACGATGGGTACCTCATGAATTGAGTGAATCGAACTTGCAAACACGGGTCGCCTGCTGTGTTACTTTGCTCAACCGACACAATAATGAAGGGATTTTAAATCGAATCATTACTTGTGATGAAAAGTGGATATTGTACGATAATCGAAAGCGCTCATCGCAATGGCTGAACCCTGGAGACCCAGCCAAATCCTGCCCTAAACGAAAATTGACTCAGAAAAAGTTACTTGTAAGTGTTTGGTGGACTAGCGCCGGTGTCGTTCACTACAGTACTACTACTACTTCTTAAATCTGGCCAAACGATTACGGCAGATATCTATTGTCAGCAACTGCAAACCATGAAGGAAGAACTAGCTGTTAAACAACCGAGATTGGTCAATCGCTCTAGGCCACTGCTGCTTCACGACAACGCAAGACCACACACTGCACAACAAACAACCACTAAGTTAGATGAGCTACAATTGGAATGTCTGCGACATCCACCGTACTCCCCGGACCTTGCTCCAACAGATTACCATTTCTTCCGGAATTTGGACAACTTCTTACTAGGAAAAAAATTCCACTCCGATGCAGCAGTCCAAACCGCCTTCAAAGAGTTTATTGATTCTCGCCCCCATGGTTTATTTATAGTAAAGGGATCAATGAACTACCCATAAGATGGCAAAAGTGCATAGATAACAACGGTGCATACTTTGATTAATTAAAAATATTTTACAAAAAAAAGACGACTTTTTATTCCTCCCATACAAAACGCCAATTTCATACGTAAGGACCTTACAAATACTTACTAGAATTCATCATCCGTACATTAAATTCGTCCACTGCACTGTACTGCAATCCCTACATGTTACATCAGTGTGGCTTCGACACGCACGCCGTGTGGTTATGTATGAAGCGAGAAAACTGTGATCTTGCGCTGCATGTTTTAATTGTTTGGTTAGACGACATAACGAATGTTTAGCGCTACAGCAAACTTTTAGGCAATACACGCGGGCAGGCCTCGCTGTCTTCAAGTTGCTTAACGTTGGTCTCAACTCAAAATCATCTGAGACAAACCCCCGGGAAGATGTTTATTTTTAACTTACGAGTATAAGGTTCTTATTATAATTTGTTCCATGTTCTATACTAATTTCAAGCATGTCTCCTAATTCACACAATTACTCCTTTTCAAGGCTAATATAATTTAAGTTTAGTATTATTACTTCAGCTGAATTTATTGCACATAAAATGACTAATCGCTATTGAATGACTGTTAAATTCAGAAATTATTCTCAAATGTAGAAAGCACTTAAACTCATCAACGAAATAATTAGTCCATCTTCGTGTTCGTTCAGTAAGATAACGTCGGTCCGTGAGAACAGCACCTAATCCACCATTCACTAGCTAGGGCATACAGTGTAACCACCCGCTTTCCTCTTTCGAGATACCATCGGCTCTCCTCTCACGTCGGCAGTGACTAATTGCTTTGCTCATCCACCATGAAATTACTACATATAGCTCAAAACAATGAAAAACTCTTTAACTATTTTTATTTCTATCTTTTCGGTTTAAAACATGACATGGGAGTATTTTGCGTGTCCTCTGCATTAAAGTTTTGTCATAATTATTACAGTCTTATACATCCCACTGCAGGGTCACCGATCTACCCTACGTCGAGAGTGATCGCGTCGAGGTTGATTGAGCCGTTATCCACCACGCTGGGTCAGTACAGGTTGGTGGAAGTCAAATTTATATGCACATAAACTTTACCTTTGAGAGAAAAACATAATGTTCAAAGTTGAAGTTATTGTGATGAGTATGTACGAGTATGTTATGTTTAGAGTTGATTCAAACAACACTAACCTAATGTTTAAATGATTGATTAGCGCTGCGTCAAATCAGGGTTAATAACCAACAAACAGCATACCTGTAACGTAATAATCGACTCAACATTTCATTACCTATTTCTACGGTTCGATCCAGTGCTCGTATTAAATACAGAGTCCCTGAGAAATGTCGACTAATTATTGTTGGATGAACATCATCCTGTGTTATTACTGAACGCAGGAATGGAGGCTGTTACCCTATATTTCAATGCACATTCCTATTGTGTTAATTTGTGCTTGTGTTGTTTCTCAATAGAAAATTGTTGTGTATGAATGTATTGTCCTAGAACTGTTCTAGAGGCAATACAATCTTAGATGTTTATTATTGAATCTCGAAGCTTACACATCGAAAATCAAACATTCATATAAAATGAAGTATCATAAAGTAACACTTTCACATGTTTGTAAAGTATAAAAATCGTGTAGTAGGTGTTTGATTGTGATTATCCTCAAGCTTGTCCCGCCCGAGGCCACATGACGAGTCCAATTAACAGCTAACGAATGTCGGACGGGCACTATTTATGTTTCCTACAGTGGCATGGTAAATATTTAGCTGTGTGTATTGTAGAGCCCGGCGTCTGCGTCTGGCAATCCCCTCTATATCCCTGTGCGGGGTGCGGGTGATTCGACAACGTATTGGAAGCAGAGTTGCGCATTAACGATTGATTAGAAAGTGTTCCCTGTAAAGCTTTCTCCCGAAAATTTGGGGATCTTGTTTAACATATGTCGGTGACAATAAACTAAATCGTGTTTGTAATAAAAACTTATTAGGCTATTATTAGGCTCATTAGGTACATTTCAGTTTTCGATCGCCACAAAAAAACATGTAACTATAGCGATACGTAGAAATCTAAAATAAAATTAAATATATATGACAAATTATTTTTAAACATGCGAATTTAGGACTAAACTTTATTTTCCACTTTTTTTAAGTTTCACACTGGTTCAATAAAGTTATCATATAGCAACACTAATAGAAAGTAACATCTACCGAAACAACAGCTCCTCAGTTCCTCTAATCTGTTAATCTGTGTCTACTTCCTGAACGCTTCCTCTCTCAATTGCACCGATGTTTATTTACATCCGTCAGCGGTGGCAAGGCACGTGTTATCATAGCAACAGATACGTTTAAACAAGCATTTAGATAAGTAGGTATAATAGAACACGTGGGTACACCGCTCCGACAGGTGATGTAAATTATCTGCTAATTTATAAGCTGTAGGTATAACCCCGACTTCTGTTCTATACATGATATCCATTTGAACAACGCAAACGAGCTCGCTAAATATAGAGAACTGCATTCCATGAAGAACGCGCCTTGTTCTCGACAGTCGAATTGTTTTATTATCCTTTTTATATTACAATTTCTTATTTTTAAATGCCAGTTGCAGATCGAGTCGGGATCGAAGCGCGGGCGCGGGCTCCTATTTGGAGGTTCGCGGTTTAAGGATAATCTGCAGCAATGCTTTTGTATTTTTTGCAATTTTCTAGTTTTTCACAATATACTTGTAGGTACCTAATGTAAAGTATTCTATGTATGTCCTTATATTATACTTTATTTCCTTGCCAAATTTTAAAAAGATATCAAAAAATATTTATTAAAAATATAAATCTAGGAACGATGTTGTCTTTTGAAGATTTTGAAATCTTCAAAAGACAACATTTATTAAATTGAGATTTATATTTCTCAGTCTTATCATATACAACATTCCTGAGTGAATCGGTTTCTTTTAGTCAATGCGTTATAGAAGTAGAACGCATCATTGCTTGACAAGAAGGAAATGGAGATCATTATACACCAATATCATTAAATAACAAAAAAAATACAGAGGCCAAGAGGTAATTTCGTATTTATAATATTACGATGTTAGAGTGATGTCACCGATGTGGCCGGTGCCATCATTGGGGGCCCGTTTTGGAGTCTTTACGACCGACACCTCCACAGCTCGCGGTTCGTTCACCGCCACGCGCGAATTTGAATGTCATTGTCAAAGATTTATCTATGTGATGGGCATCCGCGAGTTAATCACCGCTTTGTTCCGTTCCGACAATCACTTGTTAGTCTCTCAAGGTAGTTTAAATGCGACCAACTTATATCTTGGGTTGAATTAAGAAGCCATAATCGTGTTGTCTAAGGAAACTGGCAGTCAACCTCTAGACATTTTTAGTTCCTTAATTTAACCAAGTCTTTCTCTAAATTGGTTGCTCCATCTTTCAAGTAGGTAACTGCACGAGCCACGAATAGGGCTGCCTTTCAAATTTTTTTGAAAGTAGGTCATCAAATCCTAAAGTGCGGATGATATCACTTTAGCTTCTTGTGTGGCTTTGGTAAAGCTTTGAGCAGCTTTTTCTTTGCGCCATCCATAAACATACCTTTTTAAAATGCGTAAGTATCAATAAATTTTTAAGGTAAATGGGTAAATATTAGTTCCTACCTGTAATACTTATATAGTCCTGAAACTACTAACAATTTAACTAATAAAAGTGCCAAATGTCGAGTTAATGTTAAAACTTAGTCTAAACTATTTTTTTCAGTCATTTAGTCACATGCTTAAACAGATGTTTTTAAATTGACTTTAAAACCTTTAATTGTTTAGGTACTACTACATAAATACATTGATTTTGATTTACATACCTACATATCGTCACGCTTTTCACCCGAGGGGGCTGGCAGAGGTGTAATACAACATCCACACTTCGCTGGACGGTATTCATTCTCAAATGTGACAGGGGGCGACCCTGTCTCCATACACCGGGCTCCAGTCATGTAGCAGATGACATACAATACGCACCTATGAACAAATTGGTGCGTGCCGTCGGCTGGGTTCAAACCCGCTCCCTCTAGCTTGAGAGGCCGGCCTTCTCCAACTAGGCTTTCATCGCTTCCTTTATTTATTTTTATTTCTTTGCTGATATTATATATTCTTCACTTAAACTAGTAAGTTACATTATGTAATATACCCTGTGCATAGGGCGTTGCAAGTGTGGCGTGCTAGTGTGTATAGTACTCGTAACAAGACACAGTCAAGTAACATATCATCATAGGCATATTATAAATGTTGTGAAAAAAAAAATGAAACAAATTTTATGTAGGTAAGTACCTACTATAGATTCTTTACATTAAATTTTAACTATAAGTTACTTTTAAATTGTATTGTTATTTTATTGTTTTATCATCAGCTTTTGATTTACATTGGTTGAATAAGTGTTATTTTTTTAAGATAACCCGATTATAGATGGACGTGACCATGGCTGGGTTTCCCTATGGTGTTTTATATTCAAAATAGGTGCCTGATGTATGCGCACGGGCCTGTGACTTCATTATAAAGGACGTTTAAAATTATGTAATGACAATCGCATTGTTATAACAACCTTGAGGTTTATTCGCGAACAGGAAGAGGATGTTTTATTGTTATTATTTGTGTAGCAAGGTGGTTAGTCTGATAATTAAGTTCTTTTATATTGCTTCTTTCAGATTAATATTTTAAGTAGGTAACCCACTTAAGGTTCTAGTAAATATTGTAGATAGTAAGTACTATGTAGAGCGATTGAGCATTTATAAAACGCCTGCTCTATTATTTGCTTTAACCGCTTGAAGTTCCTTGGACATCCCCGGTGTCCAAAAACGTTTTTTTCGTTGCAGTGTCTTGGGTGCCCAGGGTGACCAAGATGTCAAAATCCAAAAAAGCCTAATTTCTGCTTTTATTAATGTGTATTCTGGTCAAGCTATATTTTTGTTGTATTCTTATTGAACCTACTACTCATTTTCTACTTGGCAATCTCAGAAATACTTCAAGAATCGTGGAAAGAAAATTAACGTAAAAATACCGCGCAAAAAAAAAAACATATGAATGATTTTCAATTACCTAGTAAATATTTTTTTTAACCTATATTTTCAAATAAATCATCAGTAGGTACATCTTGAGTGCGAACTTTTACAAATCTTTCGTAAAAAAAAGGACTTAGTTTTTATGGGTGTAAACTGATAATTAATAGCCTTACAGCCGGCTTCGATTCATAATTTCCATTTGTCTCTGGAAATATAGACATCAAAACCCTTTTATTGCGTAAACAAACCTTTTGTAAGGCACAGGTGCGTGTGAACCTGCTGCGCGTGAAATTACTGTAAATTCGCCTCGCACACAGCTTACTCAATAGTCACTTATCACATAGATTTTGTAACAGTTTTTATGAAAGATGCCACAGATCTAGTAGCAGTTTGTACGTGGAAGCCCACAGATTATGTGGTAGTTAGTACGTGAAGGGATAGCTGTCAGTCGGTGTGGTCTAGGAAAAAATGTTACGATTACACGAACCATCAACCCCCGCCTTCGATTCGCTACGGAGAGCTTCGATCATCATCATTTACCTCCCCGAATAGATTGAAAGGAGTGAGATTTATCCACAAGAAATGTTTAGAAAGAAATAAGGTTCTCGTAGAAATAAACAAAAAAGCAGACAGGGAAACTCTTGCTTATTTACTTTTACAAATAAGTTTTGACAGACTATTGTTTGAGTAAAAGAAGTTCGCAAATCCTGCGACTGGTTTCAAAATCAGTCCGCAGCCGTTGTGTCCGTCTTTTCTATGTTCTGTCACATTTTTTTATCTCTGTCTTTTTTTTTGCGATTGACGTCAACCATAGACCTAAATTTATTTTATGGTCTAAACAGATCTGTGTGGAGGTAAGCCGCAAAAAATTGGGAAACCTAAACAAATCCCTATGGGTAAAAACGCTGAGTTCAATATGAGTAGTTAGGTACCTACCTAGAATTAATTGAGCTAGTGAATTAATCGATGACAGCCTAGTTGGAAAAGGCTTGCCTCTCAAGCTAGAGAGGGCGAGTTCGAACCCAGCCGACGGCACGCACCAATTTGTTCATTGTGTGAACATAATAATATGTGCGTTTTGTATGTCATCTGCTTCATGACTGGATCCCGGTGTATGGCGACAAGCTCGCCCCCTGTCACATTTGGGACTGAATATTGTGCGGTGAAGTGTGGGTGTTGTATTACACATCTGCCAGCCCCCTCGGGGGAAAGGTGTGACGATATGTATGGATGTATGAATGCATGTGAAGTAATCGATTGAAACCAATGATAAAAAATATTTTTGACGACTTCTTGACTTCTTTATGATTGAAAGGCTACGCATTTGACCACAACTTATTGTAAGAACTTGCCGTATTATAATGACCAATGAATACAATGATAAAAGATCCAGCCAATATCGATAAATGTCATCGAGGAGGCATTTTTACGACATTCTGCTATCGATCTCCGACTCAAACGTCTGCATTGACTATTGTTTTGACTGCGGCTATGCTTGGCATTCCAAAACCAAGTTTGATCACTCAATGTGGAATGTTATGGTTATTCCTTGCCTTTTATCGAGTTCAAAATTTTGTGAATTTCATTAGCATTGGAATGGGAAAGCTTTACATTCTGGAGTAAGTCATAAAGACGGAAATAAAAGCAGAGTAAATAAATTCATAGTGCCTGTGCAGCTACTTGGCTAGCCCTAATGTCAAAATTTCTGGTTGCCCGAAGGTTTTGACAATGCAGATGTTATGAGCCACACTTGTGCGTTTAAATTGAATGTTTTTTATAAAGTTTCCTACTTGAAAACGCTTCTGTTTTTAAGCATTAGGTACTTAAGGCATCGAAAACACTTAGATAATGCTTCAGGGTAGGTAGAAAAATAGCCATAGTATACTCATCAATTAGGTGCATACGTGCTACACCATCCAACAGAAATCGGTCAACTTTGACAGGTCCCAAAAGTTCTACTTCGAAAAAAGTGGAAACACGTTCATCAGCCGGGATCAAAGCGACGGCGCGTCGTCGCGGGCGCCAAGATCGCAACGATACGTCTAGAACAGTAATCGACTATAAAATCTCAATTTAGATGGCACCTTAGATTGTATATCTCGTGAGATGGCACCGATACCGGTGAAATACGGACGGTCGCGCCGCCGGACACGAAAACTTACTTGACGGAGGAATGCTGCTACAGGACCCCGCTAACGAATTAGGTGCTCACGGAGTTTTTATTTATAATCTGTTTTTATTGGGGTCAGTCTGAGTGTAGGGTTTGTTATGGTTTTTTTCATGGATTATGTAAATATCGAGGGTTTTATTTAGGTATCAGAACCATCTTTAGAGGTTAAGAATGGTAAGGAAAGCGGAACGCAGGTGTTGTTATCTACTTTGGAGGCTACCGACATGCAGAGTCCTTTTCTTTAGGCCTTTAGTAAGCACTGCAGCTCTACCGAAAATAGGACAATACGACCCATCTCAATTGTATCTACTTTGTAGTCTCTTCATGTATTTGATGCAAACACCTATCCAAACATATTCCGTGTATTATCAACATTACCCGCATTACGGAGTAATGTAGGGCAAGAAGCACCTTGCGGGCAGCCTGCTACAGCTCGCGCTACGCGCCTCTACGCTGCCGACAGCGGAACGCCTACACCTATTTATTACCCAACTTTTTTCTCATTTTACTCCACCACACTGGCCAGTCACAGATAAGAAGGACGTCAAAGTGGGCATTTAAAAATAAATTTGTCGAAAGTGATAAATGATGGATATAACTTTTATTATTTCAAATTAAATTAACGATCCGAACGGAACGTCTACCTTTTCTCACATTAGAGGGATCTTATCTGGAATGATTGCTTCCATTACCTTATAGAACGGACACGTTGTTTTGTTGGTGTGGAAAGATAAAGAGATTAATGCGTAAAGCAATTAATTTTGATTGAGGTGTGTTTTATTAAGTAATTGTTTTTGTTCCCAATGTGGATTTGAAACGCTTGATGTTATGGATTTGGACACAATAAAATATTTTCAGATGCGTCTTGGTGGGATACTATATCGTCAATCCCTCATCGCTTGCAGGGCAAAACATTGCAAGAAATGTAACGACTACATTTTCTATTGTCAGAAATGTCCAAGTATTGCCAAGTATAAATAAAATTTAAAAAAAAAACCGACACCGATTTCATTAAACATAGCTAAGAATCCGTTTATCCGTTCGAGAGCTACAATTTTACAGACACACACACACACACACACACACACACACACACACACACACACAGACACGCAAACTTATAACACCCCGTCATTTTTACGTCGGGGGGCACTGAGATTACACACCTATTGTCACACCTACTAGCTGCGCCCAGCGGGTCCGTTAATTATCGAGATAAAAATTGTAATCCCGAAAATGTATACCTCCATCATGAATGTAGAAAAAAAGTCGGATGGAACTTCATCTTTGTCAAAACTGTGCTACCCAAAGTCAGCCAGCTTGTTGTACGTACAGGCCGACGCACACATTCACAGATATCTTTAGTCATTTGAGCGTAACGTCTACACTGACAACACGTCTATGCGGGGAAAACAATTTTACAAAACAGCGTGTCTTGTGCGGTAAAATGGTGTAAAAACCGTAGTGATCGCAAGAATAAAAATCATGTACTCACGTTTCATATGTAAATTAATAATTCAATCACTTATTCCCGATTTTTATACATTTTTATTCACCAGAAAAAAATAATTCATTAAATCATTAGAGCGTTCCGGGAGTTGACACTCGCTACATCACTCCTCATCGTCTCTTTCGGCCTTGTCGTGAATGACTTATTTCGATCTTGCTCTTATGCATTGATTGACGTAACTTATGTGACCATTTTTGTTTTGGAACGCTCTACAACTGGCAGACAGGCCAGTGTCAAGACCAGTGTTACCATTGTTCACATGTGGAAATTTCCCTAAACATGGTAAAATGTTTTTTTACGAAACTCAATTTATAGTCACAAAGTATTTTCTGTTTACAAGATTTCCTAAAAAAAACGAATCATGGAGGAATGACTGGATCCAAATAATTAGACGATGTAACGATTAAAATAGTTGGATCCCAAACCAATATAGTGTCATTTGCAGTAAATACATTTTAAAGCTAATGACTTATATACAACTAAAGGAGGATTCCGGCGTATTGTTACATATACAGTTCCTCGAAAAGTAAATTTTGTAACTTTGAAACTTTTCCATATCTAAAATTTTGCAAACTAAAACTTTTTGAAACGATGATAGCCTAGTTGGAGAAGGCTCTCCTCTCAAGCAAGATCTCCATCTTGCTTGAGAGGAGAGCCTTCGGGTTCGATCCCGCTTGAGGCACTAATCAATCTGCTAATTGTGTGAACTGTGAACACATGTGGGTATTTAAAAACATTATTATAAACAAACATATTTACATATTTATTTATAAACATACTAACATTACATAACCATTTCATCACGCTTTTCCCCCGAAGGAGCTGGTAGAGATGTAATACTATTGTATTACATTTACGCACACTTCGCCGAATCATATTCAGTTCCAAATATGCCAGGAGGCGAGCCTGTTGCCATAGACCGTGCTCCAGAGAAATATTAACAGATGACATTAAATATGCATAGAAATGTTTACAAATGAATATTGGTGCGTGCCTTTGGCTGGGATCGGATTCGCTCTCTCAGCTTGATAGCCGATTCTTCTCCCACTAGGTTATCATCGCTCAAAAATAAAACCATAAAAAATGGGTAAATTTGGTTAACATGGCCACCCGAAATTCACTCACATTTAGAAAGTCACCGCCATGACAGAATTCAGTTCTGTCTTAGCTGAAGTTCCGTCCGACTTTTTTTCTACGTCCATGACCTCCATATCCAATTTGGATCCAAATCCGTTCAGCCGGTTTTGCGTGCTTAAGTTTTGATAGTTACGAAAACTTATTTTCGTTTTCGTTTGGCTCCATACCGCACCTGGCGAACACTTTAAGGAACTATATACGAGTACGTATAGGTGAAATGTATGGAGCTAAACGAAAACGAAGAAAGTTTACGTTTACTATCAAAAATCGTGGGAAGACCCCCGGTATAATAAAAAGTTTACATTATGCGAAAAACGAAACGAACAAAAAACGTGCTAGAGTCGCGATAAATAATGACTAATTATTACATAGAGTCGAAAGTTATTTGGCGTGTGAGCGGTTCCCAGCAGGCTTTAATACATTTTCCATGTCCCAGTTAGCGCCCCATAAATTGATTAGAGGTCGCGGCGCGGACAAACGTTTTTGTGACGCGACAGGTAATAACTTACTGCGTCGTTTTAAGGTTTACTTATAGTCTTATCGGAGATTATTAAAAAAGTTATTATTTTATCTGATTAAGAGTTTTCATGGTTTTCATGCATGGCAGCCATTTTAGTGTTAAGTTATAGTTTACTTAGTGTTTTCTAAAAACAACTGTAACTTAGAGGTATTTTTCTTTATTTTGAAAAAATGCTCCAAAATACTTAACCTACATTCAACCTCTGGAACAACCAATATAATCGCGTTTTCCGTATGGATGCCATATTTTTTTATTATTCATTTGATTTTATTTATTTAAACAAAATCCACAGCTCACAATAATGACATGAAATAAACTTACAGCTAATTACGGATTTACATTTTATATACAAAATAAATCACTAAATAAACTTAAATAAACAAACACAAATCACTGTAACTATAAGTATTCAGTTTATTTAAGTTTATTTACTTAAATAAACTGAATACTTATAAATTTTAAAAGAAATTTTTTTATGATGATAAACATAAGTACATATAAAAATAAGAATTAGCAAAGTTTTTAAAGTGATGATAACCAGATCGGAAAAATCGGATATTCTCATACGTATTTGCCTAAAGTTCCCATTTTCTTCCCAAAATCGAAAGTATGGAAGCGATTTTTAATTTTCCAAGTTTCTTTTTACTAAAACATAAAACCCTAATTCAACTTAAAGTAAATTCGATTTTTAAAGACATAGGATAGTAATGAAATACGAGTAGAATAGTGTACCGTACGTTTTAGCATACGAAATCCCTAAATCCATCGTGTTGGAATTTTAATCAGAGGCCAGCATTTTACATTTTGACGGACTTTATTAGAGCTAAAAAATTCTTACAGACAAATACAGACATGTTTCTTTTTTTTTTTTCTTTAGGTGCGTTCACACATTTAATTCAACATTTTTCTTTAGGTGCGTTCTGAAATATTTCAACACCCCTCCTCGATTGAAAGCCTTACACAGATTGAAATCGTTACAATGTACATTTATGAACGGACAAAATTAAACTGTAATTAACATGAGATATTCAATGCTTGTTTCATTTGATTAAGTTTTTCATCAGACAATGGCTTAGTAAACATATCAGCAATATTATTATGAGTTGCGACATATTCAATATTTATAACTTTTCTACATACAATATCCTTCAAAAAATGATGTTTAATGTCAATATGTTTAGCACGCTTGCTATTTTCAAAAGATTTTGCTATTTGCATTGCACCTCTATTGTCCATGTAGAGTATACACAACACATCACTTTTCAGTCCATTTAAATCACTGAACAGTCCTTTAATATAAAGTAGATCACACGCACTGGTTGCAGCTGCCACATACTCCGCCTCCACTGTTGACAAGGCAACGCAGGCTTGTTTCCTAGAGAACCAAGCCACAGGACATTCATTGTATAATGTCACAGATCCAGACACACTTTTTCTGTCAGTATGTGAGCCTGCCCAGTCCGCATCAGAATATGTCTCTATAGATGTCATTTCTGATTTTTTGTAGAGTAGGCCAGTATCCTGTGTGCCTTTGAGGTATCTTAAAACCCTTTTACCTTGCATCCATAGGCTTTTTGTTGGTCTGTCCAAGTATTGACTTAGGTATGAGGTAGCATATGCAATATCTGCTCTCGAGACAGTTGCCACAAACATAAGACTACCTATTAACTGGCGGTATGGTATATCAGTCACAGTTGGTTCATTTTCACCAAGTTGAAATCCTTTTGTTATTGGTGTAGCTGAAGGTTTACAATCTGTCATGTTGAACTTTTTGAGCATGTTTTCTATTTGTCTTTTTTGTGTTATTTTTAAACTTTCTTTGTCTTTTGCTATTTCCATTCCAAGGAAAGATTTAGGTATGCCAAAATCTTTGGCTTGAAACTCCTTTTTCAGTTCTCTGACTACTTTTTCTATATCTTCTTCAATTCCAGTCAGAATAATATCGTCAACATATATTAGCATCCATACTTTAATAGTTTCTCCAATGTATAGGCAAACATCATGTTGAGATCTTCGGAAACTGTTTTCTTCTGCAAAGTTATTAAACCTTTGGTTCCAACATTTAGGACTCTCTCTTAGGCCGTAAAGTCCTCTATTTAGTTTTAGAACTTTGTTCTTTGCCACTTTGATGCCTTCTGGTGGTTTTATATAAACTTCAGACTCAAGTGTTCCATTTAAAAATGCTGTGGGCACATTAAGTTGTCTTATACTCCATCCTTTTTGTACTGAGTGTGCAAGAAGAGTTCGGACTGATGAAATTCTTGCCACTGGTGCATAATTTTTCCCAAAATCTGTGTTTTCTTTTAGCTGAAATCCCTTCACCACTAATCGAGCCTTTTTCAAGTTATTTTCTTTAGTTTTAAATACCCATTTTGTGTCTATAGCTTTCATATTTTCTGGTAAATTTGTTTCTGTCCATGTATTCATTTTGTTTAATGCTTGAATTTCTGTTTTAATTGCTTCTTCCCAACCATTTTTAATAGCTTCATTGTAATCTTGAGGATCTTCCTCATTGCTTAACAAACAGTATGCTTCATACAATTCATAGTCATTCAGATGTCTTGGTGTATTTATTACTCGTCTACTTCTGTTAAAATTAGTTTCATTTCTTTCATCTTCAGTATGCAATCTTTCAACTAGATTTCTCTCTTCTTCTTCCTTCTTTTCTCTATCTTCTTTTTCCTTCTTTTCTCTGTCATCTTTTTCTTTCTTTTCTCTGTCTTCTTTTTCTTTCTTTTCCAAGTCCTCTTTTTCTTTCTTCTTTCTCTCGTCTTCTTTTGGCTTTTCTTCTTCAGTATATTGATAGTTGTTACCACTCTCTCCTTCCTGCACCTTCTGGTACTTGATGTCTTTTTCATTAAACCTTACATCTCTTGTTATGGTAATTGTGTCAGTAGCAGGGTCCCATACTTTATATCCATTCCTAGAATAACCTAACATCCTGACTTCTTTAGCTCTTGGATTTAGTTTGTCTTGTCTCGGTAGTATGACCATCCATCCTTTGCTTCCAAAAGGCTTCATTTTATTGAGTAATAATTCTCTACCAAACCTCTCTGCTGGTATTTCAAAGTATATAGCACTGGATGGACAGCGGTTGATCATAAATGTTGCTGTTAGGATAGCATGACCCCACAAGTATCTTGGCAAGTTAGACTCATCTAATATGGTCCTTGCTTTGTTAAATATCGTTCTGTTTAGCCTTTCACTTTTCCCGTTCATTTGGGGACTATAGGGAATGGTATACTCAATCTTAATTCCTTTCTCTTCACAAAACTTTCTGAAATAGTTTGATGAGTATTCCCCTCCGTTATCACACCTGATGCGTTTCACTTTTATACATTTCTCTGTTTCTATTTCTCTCACATATTTTATTAAATTCTCAGTAGCCTCGGATTTGTTGACAAGCAGGTAAGTATGGGTGAAATGTGAGTAGTCATCCAGTATGGTTTGATAATATCTGTAGCCTTCTTTTGTTGTTGTCCTCATAGGTCCTGCTACATCTGAGTGTATAAGGTCTCCTATATTATATGACTGTGGCTTTGTAACAGCCTTAAAGGGTAACCTGGTACTTTTGTTTTTCATACACACTTCACATACCTTTTTGCTGTATGGTAGGTTCATTATCTTAAGTCCTTTTCGATTGACATGTCCAAGTTTAATATGCCACAGGTCATCATCATTTACTGTTTCATTACAGTAATGGTTTTCTTGATCTTCCTTTGATAGTGGTAGCTCTAGTCTCAATATGTATAATTTTCCTCTTTTTGTTCCATAGTAGACCCCTTTTGTAGATTTTATCTTAAGCTTTCCATTTTCAAAAATTACACTTTTTCCTTTATTCATGAGTTCATTCACTGACAATAAGTTATGTGCAATCCCACTTACTATAAGGCCTTCAATTGTAATTGGTGCATTTCCATATAAGGTTTTCAAATTTCCTTTTTTCTTGGCATAGAGTGTTTCCCCATTTGCAATTTTTATTTGTATTGGCACTTCTAACATAGTCACATTTGTCATAAACTTCTCATAATGTTCTTGTATAAAATTGTGTGTTGCTCCCGAATCAACCACAAAATTCACTTCTGTTGATTCTACGTATAGTGTTTGTTCAGTGCAGGCCACCATTGTTTCTTCATTATCTTGACTGGATTGTGCCACCTGTCCTTGGCCTCTAGATTTTCCTCTATATCTTGAATATCCTCTACCTCTAGATCGCCCCCGACCTCTTTGTGTGTGCTGTCTCTCTTCTATCTTTTTGTCGCATTGGTATGCCTTATGGCCTTCTTTGCCACATTTATAGCATGTCAAAAAACTGCTTTCCACATTATCATTCTTCTTTTCTTTGAATTTTAACTCAGCATCTAATAGTCTAGATTTGACGAACTCCACTGTGAGCTCTTTTTCTACATGCATTGTCTCTAACGTCGTGATGACCGTGTTATACTCCTCAGGTAGTGTCAAAAGAAGATGGGTAAGTTTATCACTCTCCTCCATTTTAGTCCCAGCTGTTTCCAGTCGCGTGACGAGGTTATCGAACTGCATGAAATGATCTTGCAAGCTTTGGCTACTGCTACACTTCATGGCTATGAGCTGCTTTCTCAGGTATAGCTTATTAAACACACTCTTTCTTTCGAACACAGCCTCCAGCGAGCTTAACATTTCTGCGGCCGTAGTACTTTTCTTAATGATGTCCAAGTATCGGTCAGTCACACATTGCACAATTATTGACCGTGCTTTCGCGTCGCTTTCAATGTTTTCTTTCTTCTCCTTATCATACCTATTTACCCAAGATGTGAGCTAAACTTCTTTCTTCCAATAAAATTTTAACTCGAAATTTCCAGTTCGAGAACGCGATGTCGTCGTTCAGTTTTGGGAAATTACATGTTCCCGACGCCGTCATTTTTGGTTCTATTGATCAACCACGCTCTGCTGTTGGAATTTTAATCAGAGGCCAGCATTTTACATTTTGACGGACTTTATTAGAGCTAAAAAATTCTTACAGACAAATACAGACATGTTTCTTTTTTTTTTTTCTTTAGGTGCGTTCACACATTTAATTCAACATTTTTCTTTAGGTGCGTTCTGAAATATTTCAACACATCGAACCCGCAAACGCGAAATGCCAATTTTTATGAAAGAAATGCTCTCCACACTACTCCAACCATGAAGTTTAGGTAATATGTATCGGAATATCCGATCTCTAGTAATGAGTTAAGAGTCCCTATCAGCTTTGGCCCTATTACCATTCCCGTCAAATCCTAAGTACTTATACAGGCTGTTACAAAAACCCTGTTGTATTCGCGAGGTGCGCATCCAGAATCGACTGTAGGATGCAATTATGCAAGATTAAATTAAATTTTGACTCTAAAAATTTTAACACACATCGCGCTCCGCCCTCCTAAAAGCGTGAACGCAGCTACTAACCGCGTCAGTTTTATTTGTAAACTATTCGCGTCGTACCGCTACTTTCCTAGAATAAAAGCCGCCAACATATGATACAGATTTGTAAAATGTCCTTTTTTTCTTGCGTTCTTAAACCGGTCATATTTTGCAATTTTTTACTAGCAATATTTTCGTATTTTTGCATGAATACTAATAAAAATAAGTGTGTATACATGCCCTTTAATTATATAACAGGGTTTCTGAGCGAAATAGCAGCTTTATTCGTTGCTAACTTCGCCGCGTCTGGCAAATCAGGCAAATGGAGTGAACTAATTTCCCGTAAGGAAATTGCTTCGTCGATGAATGCGATTTCCCTAAAAGCGCTTGTTCCAAGTCACTGAAAGCACATTAATCATCTTCTTCACCAATACTATTAGGTAGGTGCCTATTATAACTAGCTATAAATATATTCAAATGAAAATCGGATGTGTTTTTGAGGGGCAGGAATTTATTTTCAACAATGAAAGATGAGTAGGAAAATAACTTTCTTTTATGTGCCCAAACAACCGATTTAGAATGCTTTGCTATGTAATAGTAGTTAGGGACAAAGTACAAAATCATAAGTAAGGTAGGTAAAGTTAGAACTTTACCTACCCCATTTTCTGGGATGAGTTGCCCATTTTGGTAGACACTATTTCATCACAAAATTTCATCGTGAACGGTTTAGTCGTCAAAAATTAACCAAAAGAGGCTTACTTTCGAATTTATGCATATTTTCAATTTGATCAAGCGATTCTATAAAACAATTATGATAAAATGGGATTGAAATATCTGATATTAATTTTATCACACTTACCTATTTATTCCCCTTTACAAATAAACGTTGTATAGCCTCGGAATAGTTATACCTACAATGTTTTGTCTTTTACCATCGAGTTAAAAATTAAAAAAAAGGTAAAACAAAATACTATGTAGGTAACAACCTCTTCTGAAGCTATCCAACGTTGTATCAGTGAGGGGGGTGGACTTTTACTAATTTTAAATACCTCTTTACCTAAGTACTTGTATTGTAAGTAAATATTTAAATTTCAAGCTTCGTGTGCAAATATTCCGGCATATATCACGGGCACAGAGTCCCCGGCCCGGCCGTGGCAATGAAGTCAGAAGGTAATTTAGCCTGCTTCGAACAAAAAAGCGCGAGGTGACAATATAAATAACAATTTGGCCACCCCGCTCGTGTGTGGTGTGCTCCCACTAAGGATGCCATCACACGTTTATCGAATTTATTTTTATCGATACTATGTTGCGTTGTGTTGTACTTATACTGATACTAATGCTGACTCTTCAGTTGGACCATGACTGGAGCCCGGTTTATGGCGACAGGCTCGCTCCTGTCACATTTGGGGCTGAATATCGTCCAGCGAAGTGCGGGTGTTGAATTACGCCTCTGCCAGCTCTCTCGCGGGAAAGCGCAACGATATTTATGTAGTTGCACCTTTAATAATCGTTAAATTCGTAAAGAATCGTGAAGAATCCGGTAGAATCAAATAAAGACTTAAGCAAAGTCAAAGTCAAAGTCAAAGTCAAAATGTTTTTATTCAATTTAGGTATCAAAGATACACTTATGAACGTCAAAGTTATTTAAATAGACTCGACCGCCTTGTTCGGACAAAAATAAAGACTTAAGCCTATCATCAACATCATCATCAGCATCATTATCATTACAGTCTTTTACGTCCCACTGCAGAATCTGAATCTAAATTTTACATATCATAGACTGTAACAAAATATGTCATATGTCATACATACATACTCATGATATATGTAAATGAAATAGATCGAATCATAAATTATAGTTTCCCTTTCCATTAGTACGTAGTAACTAAGTAAAACCAAAAACCCTAGAAACCACATTAAGGAGGAAGAAAGTAAGAGCAGTAGAGAAGAAATGGGTAGGTTATAATAACGACATTTTTTTTTAAATTGAGAAGAAGTTGTAAGTGGATTTACTGAGTATTCTGTTCAGTTGTTTCTGTAAATATCGATAAGAACGTTGCACATCATTGTCCTCACGAGATTAGCATAAGAATGCAGCATCAGAACGCCCACGGACAGAATCCCTCGTTGTCTCTTTATGCGTCGAATTTAATTTTGATTTACGGCCATACACACAATTGTATGTAAGTGAAACACTTTTTTGAAATGAATACCTACTGTAAAAGGTGTCGACTGACGATGTGAGTCAGAAACTGGTATTATTAGGAATTTGTATCAAGTTAATAAAACTAATAATCTAAATGTAAAATGTCTCCAGCGAGTCTCTACAAGCCATGCAGATAATTAGATAACTAGTTAGGTGCATAATTATTTCATATATTATTTAAATACATAGAGTATATACCTACTTCAAGTCAGTGTCAAGTTCAAGAACAAGAAAGTGTAATATGTAAAATTAATATGAAAATCTGCTTTGATCTCTTGATTAAAAACGCTAATTTAAGGAATTTTACTTATTTGTAATTTAGAAACGGCTTTGAGGACCGCATTCAGAAAAGGCACTTTATCAAGAAAATCGATTTAAAAAATGTTTTCATGTATGGTAGACCTAATTTTAAATCGACATTCAAGACTGAGCGTAGTTTAAGCATACGAGCCTTAAACTTAAATGTTACATTTTAAAACCTCTCCTAAAATATCTCAAAACAAATACGAAAAACATTGAATACCCAAATCTGTCCAAAATGTGCTAAAAGCGTCACCAATAAAATATATAGGGACCCTTTGCAATAACTTAATTATTAAAGCCTAAAAGGGGACTAAGGACTCTTAAATCACAAAGTCAGGTCGCCTAAAGTGCTTCTGAGGTTCCCTTTATGCAAATATTGTTAAAAATATCGCATGCCTTAGAAATATAAATTAATTGGAGGCACCCTCGGATTTGTCGTATTGGGGTCTTAATGTGATAAATGAGGGTTAATAAGATCATTTAATTATCTTAAGAGCTCGAATAAAAATATATTTATGGTGACTTTACTGGTTTTCCTTCCACAGGATGGGTAGGTACGAGTAGGTAGTATTTGCGAGGCTATATTTACACAAAGAAATACGCGTTGTGAATAATGTAAATGAAAAATAAAGAAATATTTAAAGTGGGTATGTACAGCCTATATAACAGTCGTCCGTTTTCTTGTCGTAAAACTTTTTGTATATAATGCACTAATATAATATTCTATTAAAGCACCTAGAGTTCGTCAGTTAAATTTAGAGGTAAATAGGTAGGTATATTATACAGTTAAGATTTCAAGAAAATCTTTGATAGAACTTTAGTAAATAGGCACCTACTTAACTTAGACGCTCCTCATAAATCGTTTATCATAATAAAGCGTAGATACCCGACTTGAAAAATGTACTCCCATAGATAATCTCCCCTAAATTCACTTAATTAGCGCTTAACTTTATCTAATCAAAATAAAACCAAATAATAAACGACAGTGCTCAGTGTTAATACGCATTTAAGATAATATATCTACCATACAAAAATAAATGTCCACCTAATAAATCGCGGCGGGCCTTATCGACTTTCCGAGACGTGACAGTAAGGACCAGATAAGGCGCGGTCCTCACAATGACGGGTACCTGAGGGTTAACTTTTTCGTATGCGTTGCGTTTCCGAATCTTCTGTCCAAGGTGTTAAGGGCTAACGTTTCTTGCGCCCGGTGTGGTGTTAAAGACTTGTGTGGCTTGAGATGTGGCGCGAGCGTGGTTTAATCGGCGTTGCATCTTAATTTAGTTGTCTTGTACAGTGGGAGGCAGTCGGCCAGTCTTGGGCCCATAACCTAACCCACTGTGAGGCCGCCGCCGCCGCCGCCGCCCCGTGGCGCATACATCGTCGTATTTATTACACGCACCCATAAAAATATATTAGCCTAATTGTGTGCGTGTCACGGTAAAATGGAAATTGATAAATATTGTTAGTTTTCTACTAAAGCCGGTAGAGAAAAAATGGTTTGGGTAGCGGAGAAATATGTAAGTACCAAATTGTCTGCATTCCGACATCTAGCTTAATGTGGAATAAGTGCAGGTCTGTTAGGTTGTGAAAAAATGAATAAAATGGTAAGTACTTACCACATTAACAAATTCCTGAAACGTGATGGCGTCGCTCGTCGCGCTTTGTGCTTTATCTAGGAGAATCTGTAATATAAAAAAACAGGTTATTGTTAAGTGCAACTCGAAAACAGAGAATTCAACGGCAAAATCAATCTATGAAAGTAGGTACTTATTGCTTATCAAAGCGATATACGTAATATTTTATAAAGCAAAGTTTAAAAAAACTACTTTCCATCCTGTAATTCTTCATCCATGTAAACAATTTTTTACTTTTAATGATATTTTAAAAACTACTTGACCAATTTCGATACAATTTATATGGGACCACCTCTAATGTATGATCTACCAAACAAAAAAAAGAATCATTAAAATCGATTCACATAATTGGCGGAGCCATCGCGTAACACACATACAAAAAAAAATACAGTCAAATTGAAAACCCCCTCCTTTTTGGAAGTCGGTTAAAAAATTAGAGAAAACTTCAAAATCATGAGAAAAAAAAATCTTGTATGTACTTACTTCGCGTTTATGAAGAGAAACTTGTGCTATAAAATCTGGGTGTTGTAGAGTCTGAATAAAATCCGGCCACGGGATCTCGCCAAACCCTTCCGGGTCGAACTGAAACAAGTACATAAGTAGGTACATAATTATAATTACGTGTTCTACTGTATAGTAAAGTACATAGGTAGGTAATAACATAGAGAATGACATCTCTATCATAAATCAAGCGACAACCAACGCGCCCCGTCATGATCACAGTTCTTCAAATTATATTACCACAATAGCATCCCAAAATATCATAATCACGCGCCACTCAACTTCACAAGTCTCCATTTCACACAGGTTTCCATCATAACAATTCAATTCCCAAAAACAACGGCAACAAAAAACAGCGCCCTATCGCCCAAAGACGAAGAGCCCAGATAGGAACCATAACCAAAAGATAGGTCGCTTCAATGTCTCCTACGTGACTCCCCGACTTTTGATCCGTGGCGCTACCGCTCTCTTTATCTCTCCAAAAAACTTTTATATCCCGCTTCTGTACATTTTAATCAGTCGAAAAGCTCAAAAGTAAAGGATATTCTTTGAAATTTGTTTCCGAATCGTAAAAGTTGTTTTTCGTGAATTACGAGTGTTTTACACCTGTGTCTTACAAATTGGTTATGGGGGAAGTGATGTTCATCATATTTATTAGTCTGGAGTTTTGCAGTTGTAATGTGGTAAAATGAGTAATTTAAGCAGCTGTTATGAGGACAAAATAATGTTATCGCACGTAGCATCTGTTGTCATCGCTCGAGGTTACTACGACATGTTCCTGCTACGAATTTACCAAAACAAAAGGAAAAAAGCAGCAGACATTAATAAAGTATAAAAATAAAGTATTGAAAGAACTTACCCGATCGAAAAGCAACCGCCATTTCTGAAAAGAAAATGAACCTTTTAAAAGATACCTACTTGGCAACAATTTTAAAGACTTTGATTTTCAGATTCTTGCAAAATAACTTTAACAGTTAGCAAAGCTTCCACTTACATCGTGCATCAACTCCCTTCTGATCTCCGCCTCGTCCAGCTCGGAGCCGAGGTCCGTGTGGTCGGTGTCGTAGAGCGGCTCGGCAGCCCTCGACAGCGAGCCGAGGGAGTCCCTCGCCGAGGCCAGCGAGCCCGTGACCGTGGGCAGGACGCCCGCCTCGATCCCAGACTCCATGGAGGTGTTGGTTGACATGAGGGTGGCGGCGGTGGTGACGGGCGGTCGCACCTCTCCCACGTGCCCGCTGCCCACCCAGACCGACATTTTGCTGGCAACACCATCCACGCCACTGCACCGTCACTTCACTTCGTTAAAGTCGTTATCCACGGGCACATTGTTTGCTTGATTAGAGCAGTTAGGCGAAAATTGTAGTGATTGTGGTTACTACGTAGATAGATATAACACGGGACAGGAATTGGTGATATTTAAACTTTTCTTGTTTTGGTTTTCAGTTCAAAAGAATCACTTACATATCACCTAGTTGTTTACTTTGGCAACAATTTGGCAGGGAATGATTTGGATTGCACTAAATTAGTCATCAATTGGTCGTAGTTTCTTTCGACGGATATCACGGACAGAGTCTGAAGTCCGGCCCAATTTGGACGAGGCCGGTCAAATGGACATAAGATTGTGGACAGAAATTCGGACTAAATAACAAGATATAAAATCTAGAAAAACCGAGGAAGGCTTTAAGGCACGTTTATTGTAATTATGTTTATTTTTATTGACCTGAAACAAAACAAACAAAAGTAAGACAAGAAAATATCTTACTTTCATAGATATCACATGTACATACGAGTACATATTAGGTAGGTAAATGTATGGGTCAGTGAACGCAAGTGGACAGTAGACGGGACCAAACAAATGTCCCCCCTATAATGAAACAGGGGGGTGCTACCTCGTGTCTATTGAACCTAGGTCAGAGATTGAAAGAAAAGGGTGAACAAAGAAGTTGCTCGCCCCCGTCATGAAGTAATTCCGCATAAGTAGTAGGTACTCTTAAATTATGGAACTTCAGCAGGTAAAGTGCATAGACCGCCATACTGCTCTAGATTTGTGATATTATATTTTAACTACATATAACTTTTATTGTGCCTACCTTTAAGTATCTAACCGAATTACCAGTTTTCCATCATCATTATTCATCATCGAAATATATTATGAGCAGTGTCTATTTTCAGTTTTATTTGTCCTAACTAATGCTGCCATTGACTTCTTTGTTGCTATGTCATCGGCTTTCATCTAGTAGATTTTTACCCCATTGGCCCTTAATAATAACATAACATAACATATAGTCACGCCTTTCCCCCGAGGGGGCTGGCAGAGGTGTAATACAACACCCACATTTCGCCGGACGATATTCAGTCCCAAATGTGACAGGGGGCGAGCCTGTCGCCATACACCGGGCTCCAGTCATGTAGCAGTTTTTCATTATTCATTGTTCACACAATGAACAAATTGGTGCGTGCCGTCGGCTGGGTTCAAACCCGCTCCCTCTGGCTTGAGAGGCGGACCTTCTCCCAACTAGGCTGCCATCGCTTATCCTTTAATAATAAACGTTGTAAAGTTATAAATCCTTAGAAAAACAGTGTTTTTTTTTATTTATTGCTTAAATTACATAACTTAAACTATTAAGGCGAGGCTTTCCCAGAACTTTAGGTATTTTACTCTACCTCAGGCCGCACTTTTTGGGAGCGCGACGTATTCATTCACGCGACACAAAAGTTGTGTGCGATGCGCCGCGCGCACGTCTTTCACCCGTCAGTCACGTTATGGTATCGAGTACCTAAACACCCATTTTTAGGAAATCGATAAAATAATCCGTCCGTCATTGTACTCATCCATTTTTTGAACATTTTTTATTAGATGCCAAACAAAAAAAAATCTAAAAAATGTTGTTCAAGCCAATATAGGTACAACGAATCTCATGTCCACGAGTTGTTGTATTTTTGATGTGTGAGCAGTCGTGGCATTAGTTTCATTTTACCGGTAGTGTCATATTTCCATTTTATCACACTTCACACTCATAAATACAAAAGATTGCGATTGTGTGTGGAAGTTAGGTACTTACTCGTATTTCACTTATTCACACCTAAACGGCTAGACGGATAAGGATCATATTTGGAACGGAGTTAGCTTATGCCCTGGATTGACACATAGGCAACTTGTTATCCTTATTAGGACAAATATTTATACAGGGTGTTGGAATGATTGTGTAACTACCGGTATTCATTAAATAATACAACATAGTAAATTTCATTATTTTTGGGTATATTGTATAACAATGGTAATAACAATTTTAATTACCTTACTTTACCATTAGGTGCGTACTAATAATATTGTATGGTTTGTTAAATGTTACAAAGTTAAAAAACTACACGATTCAGATATAATTTTGAACAATAATTATGAAAGAATCGAGTAAACTTATACCGGATATACAGGGTGTAAGGAGACCGTTCTCGAAGCCGAAACGCCGTTATTATACTATCTATACACAACCCGAAACCACTAACTATTAGCCATATAACTGTTATTTTAAACTTTTAGAAATTTGCAAACCAGCAATGTAACGCGTTTATATCGCGGGGGTCAATGGTCGGCGCCAGTACCTACCGAAAGTGCGACGACGCACCGCGCGGCGCGCGGTGTGTCGTGATTCAAATCGGTAGAAGTTGATTCAAATCGGTAGAAGTTATTATCTACTAGGTAGGTAGGTAATAGGTAGGTTGAATTCAATCAATCGGTTTAAAATGCTTTACCTAATCGCAGATGTGTGAGATAGGGCTCAAACTCGCACTCCCGATCTTACAAAATCACGTACCTAGTCTGTGTTTTCATTCGCCTTCTGCGGTGCTATTCACAATCATTCGGAATCGTTTCCGATCGGATCCCACAAATTTCAAACTCAAATTGTTCGAATCTCAGTCTCCTTATATACATTTTGGAATAGGAAATCAAGTATCAATCCGATCTGAAGAATTAATCACGTCTAAAAACTTATGAATATAGACTGAAATTCGAATAATTAACCGAAGACGGGTCTGAGCAGTAGCGCTCTTGTAGCGCCTCACTCAACTGCCGTCTTTGTACTTCTTCACTCTAGTAAACTTCAAAGCTAAAGTGAATAAGTACCTTATAGGTCGTCGTGCTCCATCTTAGACCACAACGTCGCTTAACATCAGGCGAGTTGGTGGTCAAACGACGACCTATTCTACATAAAAAAAAAAAAAAAAATTTAGGTTTACAATTTTTGAAATCCGAACGGAAACGCTTCCGAATGGTTGTGAATAGCCCTGCTGGGTCGGAAGTCGGATTTCGGAAGCGGTCCCGCAAATTAAGGTGCGTTTAGACTAATCACATTAGGTTACCTAATTGAAATCGTTGATAAAATGTGGAAGCAAGGTGTTACGTGCGGTGGCGCGGCGTGGCGATGAGCCCGGGTAACTGCCACACTACATTTTTTTGTGCCATAATTGGCAAACAAACTAACAGGTTGCCTGATGGTAAGTGTTCACCGTTGCCTAAGGATACCTTTAATACCAGGGACATCACATCACGCTTCTTACAGAGTAGTCTTATGTAGAGAAAATGCATTAGCATCTCTCACAATCTCGGGGGGAGTCGGGCAGTGTGTGGGACTCCAACACACCCTAGAGTTACACTCTGCGGTGTTCTGCTTTTGCCTTTTTAATGCAATTATTTAGAAGCTTGATTTTTACAGCTTCAAGATATTGTAGATCTGTTTAATACATGACAGTACGGAATCCTAAAAAGTTAGCTACATTTTTAGTAGGTAAAGAAATAAAATTGAAATTGTAAAGGTAAAGACAGTACATTTTAACTTGTGAAAACAGTGAAAACGCACCCTAAATGTGTTTATGTCTATTACGCACACAAGCGCGTGTCTATCGCGACCGACAAAGAAAGCCGCGCGCGCTGAAGGACAGTGCGATCTTTCGGCGCCGCCGGCCGGCGCGCGGCAGCAGCTTTGGCTTCGTAGGTACGAGTATAGCGCGAGCGAAAAGGTGAATGTACTGTGCGTGCGTGTCGTCGTGATTTTGAATCTGAGGCAATAAGATCACAATTCACAAGCCTACAAATTCATGTTATGAGAAAGTATTAAAGCTATGTCTTTTTAAATTTCAAAGTGAAACATTTTGTAAGTGACGGCGCAGGCGGACCTAGTTGGGTTGGGTTGGAAGTTGAGACCATTGGATTTTTAATCCACAGGTCCCAAGGTTTGAATCATTTCGAAGTTAGTGCGTATTGTTGATTGCTGACAGCTGTAAACGCTGAAGAAAAACATTGTGCGAAAATGGGATGCCTGAGAGTTCTTTGTGAAGTTTACCAACGAACAACTCATTGGACCAGCGTTGTGGACACTTACGACTTGTGTGCCTTAAGCTTCTCACAATGAGAAGATGGCTCATATCTCATGGCCCATCTCCAGCCGTAGGACAGTTTGAACCGAACGTGATTTAGGCAATTACCGAAGAGAATGCAATAGCCACGTAGGTAGTTAGATCTGTACGAATGGCGGGAGGACGTCTCGTAACGCGCCGCCGCGGCCCGCGCGCGCGCCGAGACAGCGGCGGGCGCGCGGCGGGGGGTGGGGGGCGCGGGCGGCGCGGCTCCTTGCAAGGTCGCGACCGCGCGCAGCTGTGTGCGGGCGTTCACCTCTAGCGTCAGCTGTCAGTCATTTGTATTAGATTGCCGTTAAGGTAAATTTTTTTTTTTGGTAATTGGTGTTTAAACTAGCTCTTTAAAGCTTGTATAACTTGTGTCGATGTTAAAATATCAGATTTTAAGTTTAAAAAAAAACCTTTTTTTCGCGTTTTTTTTAGTCGCTTTGTATTAGTAATCCCCACCACTATTCCCAGTTTTCGTTTTCGAGAGGGGTCCACTAACTCCCTGTATAGGTATACATACCCTGGGTACGAAGTGGCGGACATTTTGCTAGTACTAACAAAACATCCAATACAAAAACATATATTCACAATATTTACATTTATATATACAATTGAGCTATAGGTACGTAGTATTATTATTTGTTCTGTGATATAGTTGTAGAATCGATGGCAGCCTAGTTGGGAGTGGCAATTTTGCTCTGCTGGGTTCGAACCCAGCCGACGGCACGCACCAATTTGTTCATTGTGTGAACATATGTGCGTATTGTGTGCCATCTGCTACATAACTGGAGCCCGGTGTATGGCGACAGGCTCGCCCCCTGTCACATTTGGGACTGAATATCGTCCGGCGAAATGTGGGTGTTGTATTACACCTCTGCCAGCCCCCTCGGGGAAAAGCGTGACGATATGTATGCATGTCTAGCCATAAGTTCTGTTACAAATGAAAATGCATTTTTTTTTTTACAGTAATGTAATCTTATATCTTTAAATGAGCAATTCTTGTATATTTATATATATATAATTGGAATCTCGGAATCGGCTCCAACGATTTTCATACAATTTAGTATATAGGGGGTTTCGGGGGCGATAAATCGATCTAGCTAGGAATCATTTTTAGAAAATATAATTTTATTCGTGTTTTATCGATAATCAATCTCAACTGAAAAATATGACTTTTCCTGACATCTATTGGCGAACAATAATACAATTTTTAGTTAGCAACTACGAGTAATTGCTTTAACGACACAACAGCAGATGGCGTTGTTAAGTAACACGAAGTCAATGAGTGTTTGCTTTGAGGTTAGACTAAAATCAATTGTTTATTATCCAAAAAACACAATTAAAAAATAAAAAAAATACCGAGCAAAGCTCGGCCATCCAGGTACTGTTAATAAAAGTTATATTTACATATGTATTGAAGTCTTAACAAATATATAACTATTATTTTATTCAAAATTACCACATTTGGCCTTGATAGAGGCCTTTAGTCGGTCTGGCCAAGAATCTATGGATTTACGGACTGTTTCCATGGGAAATTTAGCCACTGCTTGCTTCAAAGATTTCTTAAGTGACTCTATGTCGGCGTGTCGTTTAGAGCAGGCCATGCCCTCTAAACCTGACCATAATTTGTAGTCCAGGGGGTTTTGATCTGGGCTAGAGGAGGGCCAGTCTTCAGCCCTTATAAAGTCCGGAACATTGGCTTCCAGCTAGGCTTGGGTAGTTCGCGCCTTGTGACCATGTGCAGAGTCTAGTTGGAAACTCCACTGTAGATTTTTAAAAAGTGTATTGCTAAGGGGTTGTACAACACCATATAAGACGGGTCTCTTGATACACTTTGGCAGAAGTTTTAACCCCCTTTTCACAAAAACTAAGCTTTGTGACGCCGTGATAGGATACCCCCCACCAAACCATGACTGACGCAGGATGATGACCACGCTGAGTGAAACAGGGTCAATGTCATCCACGTGCCTAAAACAAAATAAAAATAAATATTTATAAGTATGATGTCCAAAAGTTCAAAATATAAAAATTCTAAAAAACCGACCAAGTTCGAGGCGGACTCGCGCACGGAAGCTGTCGTTCAAGCTTGTTGATATGTATGTACATAATTATATAACAACTACATTATAAATAAATGAGCTTTCAAATGACACCTCAAACAACTGATTTGATGACATAGAACTCGAGATATAAGCAATAATCTACAACGGTCGGCGGCCATCTTTGTGACGTATATACAGGACATACGCGGGGTCGCCTGTCCCCGCTATCGCTTCTTACAACCGGCAGTTTCGAATTTCAAAGGCAACGACGAACACATCCATACCAGTCGTAGGTTTATAAAAGCCGTATTTACAAGATTTACCGAAATGCTCGATTTTCGCTAATCGTTAAAAACGAATATACAACTTTACGAGTTTTCTTCAAAACAGCCAAAATCACGTTGCAGTACTAATCAGGCCTAGATGTGTTCAAATCATACGGCAATAACTCAAACGCTACCAAACACTCGTGTAGTACAGATTGTTCAGTCAAAAATGAAAGTATGAACGACGTCCCCTATCTCACCTAACACCCTATATAATTTACATACATACAGTACAGTCAAAACTTAGCGAAGATCCGCCACCTTGCATGTTACAAAAAGAAGGTAGGTACTTACGTTTCGTCAATTGCAATGTCATCAGAGTTTATTACATTCTCTTGAAGTACTCTTCTGCAAAAAAAAAACGAAGATAAGTATTCATGTAGGTAAGTATAACTACGTGAATATCACTACTAGATATACCACTAGGCCGGGTATTTACTCGTTGTGCAGTTCAGATTGCTCAGTAAAAATGAAAGTATGAACGTCGTCCCGTATCTTACCTAACATCCTGTATAGTTAAAACTTAGCGAAGATCCGCCGCCCTGCATGTTACAAAAGGTAGGTAGGTACTTACGTTTCGTCAATTTCAATGTCATCGGAGTTTATTACATTTAGTTGTAGTACTCTTCTGAAAAAAAAAACAAAACTGTAAGATAGGTATTCGTGTAAGTAGGTATAACTATATAAATATAAATATCACTGGTATGCCACTAGGACGGGTATTTACTCGTTGTGCAGTTCAGATTGCTTAGTAAAAATGAAAGTATGAACGTCGTCCCGTATCTCACCTAACATCCTACATACCTATATAGTCAAAACTTAGCAAAGATCCGCAGCCCTGCATGTTACAAAAGGTAGGTAGGTACTTACGTTTCGTTCCAATGTCATCGGAGTTTATTAAATTTGGTTGTAGTACTCTTCTGAAAAAAAAAAACAAAACTGTAAGATAGGTATTCGTGTAAGTAGGTATAACTATATAAATATAAATATCACTGGTATGCCACTAGGGCGGGTATTTACTCGTTGTGCAGTTTAGAATGCTCAGGAAAAATGAAAGTATGAACGTCGCTCCGTATCCGTATCTCACAAGTTGTCTGGGTGAAATAATAAATGGTGACCGACATAGTCAAAACTTCGCAGAACACCCGCCTCCCTGCGTGGTACAAAAGGTAGGTAGGTACTTACGTTTCGTCAATTCCAAAGTCATTGGAGTTTGTTACGTAGTAGTCTTCTGCAAAAAAAAACTGTAACTGTAGGTAGGTATAACTACATAAATATCACTAGTAGGTATACCACTAGGCCGGGTATTTACATCGTGAATACACGTAACGAGACAAAAAAGTATCTATGATGATGAGTATGATATTTGAAAACACTAAAATGAATATAAGTAGGTACTAATAGATTTGTTGATACATCATCTGACTACAAAAAGCAATGCAAGAAATGTCGATTCTAGTAAATAAAAACAATGATTATCAATTTAATCTAGTAGAAGTTTATCTACTTACCGACGTTTGCTCCTTGACTCGTACGATTTTCTAAAAGCCAGACTTGAGCATTTTTTTCGTTTATTATGTTTGTTACCCAATATGGAAAAACTAAATGCTTGGTTGGTGTTGGTGTGTGCGGCACTGCGAAGATCACAAAAATTTGGCACACGTCCGGCGTCGACGGGGTCTGCGGGCGGACTGGCGGTCACGCAAACGTGCCTTTTTACCATGAATTCGTGATAAAAAAATCATATAAAATTACCATGTTAACTTTTTAACATTTTTATTTATGATTCCATTTTTTGATTGCATTGTAATTCGTAAAAAAAATAAAAAAGCAATATGATTTGTAAAAATTAAGTCGCAAATCGTGTTTAAAATACCAAATAGAGGTGACTTTGGATTTTTTTTCTATCGAGTGAAGTTATTCATTACATGTATCAGATTTATGATTCCACTTAAAAACATGCTTAAGAATAACATATTTTTTTTTACACAGTAAAAACCATGGTTTATCTTAGAGGAAAGTTGATTCTTGCTAGACGTTTTCTGGCCAGGCTCGCCTTAAATTCCATTATGCGTACCCTGTGCATAGGGCGTTGCAAGTGTGGCGTTTAGCTAGACACTGTACGAGTAAGTCACACGAGTACATGGACGTATAAAACTGTTGAAAAAAGTGTAAAACAAATATTGTGTAGGTAAGAACCTACTATAGATTATACATTGAATTTTATTATTTAAAAGTCACATTTTTAATCGTTACATTGGATGTGGAAGACAAAATATTTATCTGACTTACAAACCTAATAGATCAATTTCTATAATACCTAAGTATTTTTTTTTTTAAGTTCCTTATTTATAAACTATAAAGTTTTACCTTTTTTTCTTTCTAAATAATTTAATTTTAAATATTCGATCGAAAATAAAAAAAAAACACTGTGTAACTATTCAAAGTCTATACAACTATTTTATTTATAGTAAGGGTGTTGGTGTGGAGTTTACCTATTCACAAATTCCGCATCCGGTTCATTTTAAGTGATTTCATTCAAAGGCAATATAAGCTACCCCTTCGTGTTAGGAACTATTCATTGTGTTCAATGAAGCTTTTGACCTCGTTGCTTTTGAAAGCACTCTCGATTTGTTTACAATAAAAGAAACTATGACCTTGCTAAACACGGTATTACCTATTTATATTATTACCTATTCTAGGTTGGTTGGTGGTAAGTTATATAAATATATAGGTACATAAGTTGAGCCACAGACCTAATTTTTTTTATATTCTCTATCTGATGTATTATATATAGCCAAGTTTGGTTGGTTAAATATGGTTGTAAAAGATGAGTTTACAATAGATACATACAATTAAGAGTACATAAATGTCTAGATAGAGATCCGTACTGTTTATGAACGAAAAGTGACAGGACACCTTTTTAAAACTAAGTAGTGTGCGTGATACGTGGTACGTCTTTTACTAAGGTTGCGTCATACATTTTGTTCATTTAGAACCTAACAGTTGGCTGTTATTTTTTTGGCCCGTGCAATGTTTTTTTAATCCACTTGGACATTTCTTTTACAAAAGAGGTACAACTAAAAATTATACAAAAACTAGATATGTCCCGCGGTTAAAATAGTAGAAAATAACAGATTGTTATACTTACAAAGGGCTAAAATATAAAAGTATACGAGGTAAGATTTACTACCGAGCTTTAGCGAGAGTAAATAGAAAACGAGTTTCATAAAAGTAATGAGTTTTAAGCGCCGCATTATTTTATTTTCTTACAGTCGAAGTGAAAAGTAGCTAAAAGTTTCAGTTAGATTGCGAGAAATTAAAAAGAATCTAATACAATAATAAAAATAGATTTACGGTTACTACCAATTGGTAATTGGTAATTCGTACTGCCAATTCCATTTATGATTTTAAAGGAAAAATAGTTTTTATTTATTTCTTCTATAGCCGCACGCGTTGGCCAAAGATAATATGAATAATTTGGACAAAACGCAAAACGGGCATTCTACCGCAGAGATCGGCGCTTTTAGTTCCGATTTTGAATAATTTTTTTTTTCGTTTTGCCCGTAGGGCAAGCTAAAACCAATATGACCATACCGCTTTGTCATCCGTTTGTTTCGTACATGGGTTAATAAATCTAAGATGAAGATGATAAAGGAGAGGGTGATGAAAGATGAGATGAATCCCTCTCTTTTTCCCATTTCAGTAAAGCCGTGGATACTTTACTGAAACTTTAAGTCGAGTTTTTTATAGAACGCGAAAAGTAGACATTGTATCATTCGCCCACACTCGTGCAAGTTAACGAACCGGCAAAGGTTAATAATCCACAACTATTACACTTTGACACTCGAAGAATCACAAGTTTTCAAAAATAATACAAAATCACGACACCATCTTTTCGGTTCACGCCAAAAACTCCTTGAATAAAATAAAAAAATTAAAAACCCCTGACACCGATTTTCATCAAACATGGATAGCAAACTCCCGACTAATTCAACTATCAAACAAAAAAAAAACAATATCGGTTCACCCGTTCGGGAGCTACGATGCCACAGACACACACACACACACAGTCAAACTTTTTATTTTTATATTTTTTAATGAAACAGTAATAGGTTGAGTCTTTATTCTTGAATATTCTATGTACTTTTGAATAGGTAAGTAATTTTTCTGTTTTAAATACTCTTGAAATACAGAAAAAACTTTTTCACTTCAAAAGATCGGAAATATTCTGTTTATCATTCGAAATCTGAGTGCAAAAATGCAGTTTAGCCCGCTAGCGTGGAAAGAGTTTTTTAAACCTTAGAATAATCGCACTGGCCAGCACGACTTCATGAATATAAAACATAATTTTCCTTGCTGTACTGAGGTAAAAACTTGTGTGTTTCGCTCGGCAGCAAAGTTATTCGGCGTCTTGTAATTTTTAAACAATTCAATACTCGGGCCAGAAAAGTAACTTGTCTTTGCAGCCTTGCTTAACAAATAACCATTTTATCTAGGTAGAGCAAAAATGCTATTCTATTCTGGCTCTGGTACTGGTACAATGACGGACTTTTTGAGCCAGAGAAATAAAAAGTTAATGTTATGTGTTAATCCAGACCATACTCTATAAACTGTGCCAAATTTTATCCAGATCCGTTCAGCCGTTCTGGCGTGGTTGATTATCAAACATCCATACATTTATCTAAACTTACGCATTTATAATAATTTGTGTGATATCAAAGGTTGTATGTCTGTGTGTATTACGAAATGTATGATGTTCCACAGTAAAATCTACCCGAAACCATTTCCAAAATTATTTTCGAAACTAAACTCAATTTCGCAAAGACCGAGATAGGCAATCAGCTGAGGGGTAGGAACGTGAGCAAAACGCTTCCGAGCGGAGGGCTTCAACCCTCTTACAGTTACTATGGAAACGGACCGCAATTACATACCCCACATAACATCATAGCGTGGATACAGCACGTGACTTGCTCCGATAGTGTAGAGTAAGCCTTAAAAATAAGGTTATGTTTTTAAAAGTGGCTTTGATATTAATGCACATTCAGCCGAATCTCACAGAAAATTCTAAAAAGCGCCAAGAGACCCAAAAGTTCTAATCTAATTTAAATGTCATTGGCCTATAAATAAGTTTGAAGGAATATTATTTTTTCGATCTTCCTGTTTACCTACATCGGTAGCTACCTCCTGAAGTATATTTAAAATCATTTTCAAATAAAATCTTAGTTTAACATAGATTACAAGGTCATTAAATTATTAAGATATGTAATTAGTACAAAATTAGAGGTAAAATAACTATAGATAACCGGGTGAAAACAAACCCAATACATTCATAACCTACACAACTTACCTTTAATTTCTCTATTAATACACTTCACTATCATAAGGGGAAGTTCACACGTGGCTCCATTTCTCAAAATTATCGTACGTTTCGTGTCAGGAACACATTAGGCCTAGTAAATGTGGTGGACATTTCGCTATCCGTCAAAACACTTTGTATGGAAGTGAAAGTGAGAACAGTAGTGGCATGGCGTCCAGAGTTTAGCGCATGCGTGCATGTACCCATTGAAGATAATAGAAGGGTGCATGCTATAAAATATGCAACAAGATTCAAAGGCCTGGCATGTTCTGTTCTGTAAAGCCCGGAGCAATTTGTTTAGAAAGTGTCAATCTTGTGTACGTAGCCTTAATAAACCACGTTTTTAGTGCCTGGATTAATAGTGGAGTGCAGCTATTGAAACCTCTCTAATTTGTAAAGCGCCTAATAAAAAATATTGTGCTATTGCTATTAGAATTTTGAGTTCTATTTACATCTTGGTAGGAGAAAGGTATTTTCATATAAGCCATGTAACAGTTACCTACATAAATAATATATTTAAATCTCAAGCAATTTTCTTCATTAAATTATTTACCTCTACCTAGTGTTTTAACTTATAAATACTTATATAGGTAGATAGGTATAAAGATAGAAAAGCTAAATAAATAAAATTAGGGTAATTAAAAGTACCCAAATAGTGAAAAAAAGATTTTCGATTGGGGTAGCATTAGTAGAGTGAAGAGTTTTTGACTGTAATCGAAAAGATGGTGTCAAAATTTGATGTAGTATTTTCTTTAAAAAAATAATATTTTTCGAGGGTTAAAGTACAATAATGGTGGTTTATTACCCTTCATCGGTTCAATAAAGTGCACGAGTGTGGACAAATGTTACAAACATTAGAAAATGGAACATTTCGTGTTCTCTACACAACTCGAATTAAAGTTTCAGTAAAGTATCCACGGCTTTACAGAAATGGGGAAAGAGAAGGGTTTTATCTCAAATTTATATAACATCACCATCTCTCTCAAAATCTTCATAGTTTTAATAATTAATGATATGACAAACATACTGGGCGGTATAGGAATATTAGCTCTAGCCTGCCCTACAGGGCAAAGTAAAAAAACATGTATATAAATGTCATTTTTGTCAATCAATAGAAGAGTTTTTGGCGGGAACCGAAAAGATGGTGTCGTGATTTTGTAATATTTTCTAAAACTTGTGACTCTTCGAGTGTTAAAGGGTAATATTTGTGGATTATTAACCTTTGCCTGTTCGTTAACGTGCACGAGTGTGGGCAAATGATACAAACATTAGGAAATGCTACTTATCGTGTTCTCTACAAAACTCGACTTAAAGTTTCAGTAAAGTATCCACGGCATTACTGAAGTGGGAAAAGGGTAGGGGTTTTCATCACCCTCTCTTCTATCATCTTCATCTTAGATTTAATAACCCATGTACGAATCAAACGGATGACAAGGCGGTATGGCCCTGTTGGCTTTAGCCTGCCCTACGGGCAAAAAAAACAATAAATAGAAGCGTTCGTCATGTAAACGTCAAAATATACTTCATGATCATGTTGACTTTCGTTGTTGTTTTATAGAATTATGTAAGTTTTAGTAAAATTATTGGGAAAATTCGTGCCGTGAAGCTCTAAATAGCTGATTTATAATCTTATTATGCCGACTGGCCGTGCTGTGCTGTTGTTGCGGCGGCTGTCAACGGGTGATAATAGATTCAAGAGCCTGAGTTTGAACCAAAACACCACCTTAGAAGCGCTGGTTGGAAATCCGATTTGCAATCACAGGGATTTAGGCCTGCCGAAAAGGTACCTATTTAGAACTTTATAACATCAAAATCTGAAACATATATTCTTAAGCAGGGGTCAGACTTCTTTTCTATATAGTTTAATATCGTTAACATCTGGCAAAAATAATCAGTGACCTTGTTTATGTTTACATGTTGTGTTTACTTAAAAGTGAAGGGAGCTGCCAAAGCATGCTATAAATTATTCAATAAGGTCTACGAACCCATCAAACTAGTATTTCTAAGTCGACTTTACAAGGTAAAGCTGTTTATAGCACACAATTTATGCAAAAATTATATTCAAGTACAAAATCTGAGTACTCATATAACAAACCTACGACCTGTCTCTGAATTAAATTCTCGGGTTTAAAATTATATGCCTCGTCTTCTATAAAAAGAAATTATAACTAACAAACTCACATCATATGTAAACATAGTAATTAAAATATAATCTGTTATTTTACCAGGTTCTAAAGTCGTTTTAACGACTCAGAAATTTAAACAGACTATATAAAATATAGAACTATAGAAAATAGCAATAAAGGTACCACAAAAATACTAATAGTAGGTACAATAGGTAAACATTGATTTGAGAATCCTATTACATTTCCTACTCATGAAAGTTTTCCATCTAGTTATTATTCCTTGGTATTGTTCATTCAATGTAACTTTAACAAAATGATTCCTCACTACAAATCAGTCTAGAAGTAGATCTGTGGTGATCAATATTAAATTGTCTGTACAACCTTGCCCTTCATTCCAGAAACAAAAAGATAAGCCAATAAATGTTGTTTCCTTGTTTAATCACTAGTTCATTCCGAGTTATGATAACAAAATCAGACTATACAAAATGTAAATAACAATTTTATCGGAATTTATTCTAGATTGTCAGTAATTGGCCACAACAGCTTGCCGAGTCCACATATAACACGGAGCTTCAGTGATCACACCATTAAGATGGCTGCGTCTAGTTCAGAGACTCCTCAAGCTGAACAGCACAAGCACACCAACAAGCTGGTGACCGAGAAGTCCCCGTACTTGCTCCAACATGCTCACAACCCTGTCCAATGGTACCCATGGTCTCAAGAAGCTATTGACAAAGCTAAGAAGGAAAACAAGCTAATTTTTCTCTCAGTAGGCTACTCAACATGCCATTGGTGCCATGTCATGGAGAAGGAATCATTTGAGAATGAAGATGTTGCTAAAATTATGAATGAACATTTTATTAACATAAAAGTAGACAGGGAAGAGAGACCGGATATTGACCGTGTTTACATGCTGTTTGTGATGGCCACTACTGGAAGTGGAGGTTGGCCAATGTCTGTATTTATAACTCCTGATTTAAGACCTGTTACAGGAGGCACATACTTTCCCCCCACAGATCGCTGGGGTCGCCCTGGCTTCAAAACCATTTTACTATCTCTGGCAAAGAAATGGAAAGAAAATCGCCAGCAATTTGTAGATGCCAGCACCAGTATTCTGGAAGCTTTACAGAAGTTATCACTAGTTGATGGAGAAACTGCTAATTCAGTCCCAGGAGAAGAAACATGGGAAAAGTATGTACGCAAATACAAGTCTTCTTTTGAACCAGAGTTCGGAGGATTTGGTACTGCACCAAAATTTCCACAAGCTTCCATTTTTAACTTCCTCTTCCATTATTACGCTCGTGATAAAACTCACCCAGAAGGTAAGAAATGTTTGGAAATGTGTCTGTATACATTAACAAAAATTGCAAAGGGTGGGATCCACGATCATGTATCCAGTGGCTTCGCTCGTTACTCTGTTGACAACGACTGGCATGTGCCACACTTCGAAAAAATGCTTTACGATCAAGCTCAATTGACGGTCGCTTACACAGACGCTTTTCTGGCGACAAAAGACGAATTTTATGCTGACGTAGTTCGAGACATCATAAAGTATGTGAACAGAGACCTGAGACACGAAACTGGGGGATTCTACAGTGCTGAAGATGCCGATTCATATCCTCACTTTGGAGCTGCACACAAGAAAGAAGGAGCATTTTGTGTTTGGGAATATAAAGAACTGCAATCACTTCTTGGTGATAAAAAACTAGACACCATACCATACATAGATATTTTCTCTGACTACTTTGGTGTAGAAGAAGATGGCAACATATCGCCGTCTAGCGACCCTCACGAAGAGTTGACCAATAAGAATGTTTTGATAATCTACGGAAGCAAGGAGAAAACCGCCAAAAAGTTTGAAATTACAGTGGAACAGGTCAATAAAGTTATTGCCGAATGTGTCGGAATTTTGCATGAGGCGCGTCAGAAAAGGCCCCGACCTCACTTGGACACCAAAATGCTGTGTTCCTGGAATGGCCTGATGATCGCTGGGCTGGCGCAGGCTGGCCAGGGCCTTGGAGAAAAGGAGTTTGTCGACGACGCTATTAAAACTGCAGAGTTTATTAAACAACATTTGTATGATTCATCCTCAAACACGTTGCTGCATTCTTGCTACAGAGGAGATGATGGTGCAATTGCCCAAACGTAAGAAAATATATCGTTTACTTAACTTTAAAAATGGCTTCACTTAATAGGTCTTGTTATGTAGTAGCCTTTTTGTTTTCAGTGAAAAGCCAATTGGTGGTTTTCTGGATGACTATGCGTTTTTGATCAAAGGCCTGCTAGACTTGTACGAAGCGTCATTAGACTCGCGCTGGCTCACCTGGGCTCGTGAGCTTCAACAGAAGCAAAACGAGCTGTTTTGGGACAAAGACAATGGAGGATATTTTACTTGCTCTACTGACGATAAAACAGTCGTTTTGAGATTGAAAGAAGGTAATTACTGTAACAAAAAAGCTTGGTTAAGAGAGCATCTTTTTTACGTGGGACAATTTAAAAAGGTTTCTCGGTCCTACTGTATGAGAAACGATCTGTCGATGTCGAAACACTGCCTGGTAATCAATTGTAATATTCATCCGCCTTATACAAGGTGTTACAAAAACCCAGCGATCTTCGCAACCAGTATCGACTGGACGATGCAATTATACTAGCTTAAATTATGATGACTAAATTATGATACTAATGTTGAACACACATCGCACTCCGCCCTCTTAAAAGCGTGAACGCAGCCACTAATCACGTCGGTTTTATTTGCAAAGAATTCGTGTCGTGCCGCTACTTTCTTAGAATAAAAGCCGCCAATGTATGATACAGATTTGTTAACATTTTTGTAAAATTTCCTTTTTTTGCGTTCTTAAACCGGTCATAACTTTGCAATTTTTAAGTTGCATTTTTTTAGTATTTTTGCATGAATACTTATAAGTATGTATACATGCCTTTTAATTATACAACAGGGTTTTTGTAACATGCTGTATAGCTGTTTAGGCTAAAGATAAATCGAATTGGCTATGTTCTTATTTCTTTATTGTATAAAACCATAAATGTCTCGGTGAAGTGATAATGAAGAATTTCAAGTATCATGCTCTTATTCTTATTTCTGCCATTTAGATCAAGATGGCGCCGAGCCCTCAGGCAACAGCGTCTCCTGCCACAACCTACAAAGGCTCGCCGCGTACACTAATAAAAGCGCTTCTGACGCCGGCTCCGAGCGGGAAATGGCCAAGCAGCTGCTTCAAGCATTTGCGAAGAGGCTAAACGACGGACCCACAGCGCTGCCTGAGATGATGTCTGCGGTTATGTTTTACAATGACTCGCCTACTCAGGTAATCAATAAATCAAATACCTGACTGCACACCTATTTAAGGACACTTAAGTCTTTAAGACGAGTATAACGATACCTCAACAGCTGTCGACAGCCATCCAGTCGTTTGGAATATAAGTAACTAGCTGTCACCCCGCGACTTCGTTTGCGTTTATTATTTATATATATATCTTATATCTTTAAATGAGCAATTCTTGTATATATATATATATATATATATATATATATATATATAATTGGAATCTCGGAATCGGCTCCAACGATTTTCATATATGTAATTTAGTTTATAGGGGGTTTCGGGGGCGATAAATCGATCTAGCTAGGAATCATTTTTAGAAAATGTCATTTTATTCGTGTTTTAGCGATAATCAATCTCAACTGAAAAATATGACTCTTCCTGACATCTATTGGCGAATAATAATACTATTTTTTGTGAGCAACTAATTGCTTTAACGACACAACAGCAGATGGCGTTGTTAAGTAACACGAAGTCAATGAGTGTTTGCTTTGAGGTTAGACTAAAATCAATTGTTTATTATCCAAAAACACAATTAAAAAATTAAAAAAAATACCGAGCAAAGCTCGGCCATCCAGGTACTATATATATATGTGAGCTATCCTATCTGTTAAGTTAGATCGAACTGCACACGGTGTGCAAATTTGATTGAAATCGGTTAAGTAGTTTAGGAGTCTATAGCGGACAAACAACGTGGCACGTACATAATTTATATATATTAAGATAAAGAAATTTACAAACATACAACAAGATACGAGCGAAACACATAACGCTCTTGACACTCTTGTAAACTTGAGAAGAAGCTTGAAGTTAACATCTACGGCGCTGCGTCTCAGTGCTCGAACCACAGAACTGTTAACGTTTCCACTAAGCGTAGTTTATAAATTCATGCCAAATGGATTGAAACAAATTTGACCATTTTTTAAATGAATAACTTTTGCAAAATAAATATAATATGTGTCGGGTACCTGGTATTAGATGGGTCAATTCACAATCAGGCAAAATGGGACAAAGTTCAAAGGACCCTTTTTTAAGGCGGTAAATGCCTTCCGGATTAGGCTGCGCTAGCATTCACTATCTCACCCCAGCGGTTGACTCGAATGGACCTCTGTGCCCGTCCCTGGAGGAGCACCTAGCGCAACGAACTCTTCCCTCAATCTATATGGTACGACACAAACCATAGTCATATACCTAATATACACGTTGGACTTGGACCTCCTTAGCAATAAACGTTGTATAGCCTCGGAATATTTCGGTGTTTTATATTATTCTTTGTTTTACATTTTTATCTCGATCGAAACAGACAAAACACTGTTTAACTATTCCGAGGCTATACACCGCTAGTTCTAACTAGTATCTAGTTACAGACCGTTTCAAACTTAATGACGCCTGTGAATTAGGCACGAAACGCTGTGCAGTAGCGAAAATAAAGGTTTACGCGGGCGTCTTGCCTCAAAAAATTGCTCTAGAGCAATTTTTTTTTAATTTTTTTCTTGAACATGGATACAAGTCCTTCTGTCGAAAAAAAAATAAAGATACAGTGGTTTCTAAGCAATAAGTACAATAAAGTATTTTTGTCTAAATTTTCCCCTAGAGCAAGCCCCTTCTGGGCTGCCAGGGTAATTCGACCCCTCCCTCGGCAATAGCCCAAGCCGAGGCCGTACCTCTGAGGTGCCCTTGCGCTCGTCGCCCATAGTCTTAAGCATTTTTGAGGCCCTGCGCTTGCCTAATGCCCGGTACGCTGTCGAGGCCTCAGTGGCCAACAGCATAGTCATCCATAAAAAACTAAAAGTGTCGCTTGCGGCGCACTTCACAGCCATCATTAAGTTTGAAGGAGTTTTTGGCGGGAACCGAAAAGATGGTTTAATAATTGTGGATTATTAACCTTTCCTGGTTCGTTAACGTGCACGAGTGTGGGCAAATGATACAATCATTAAGAAATGCTATTTTTCGTGTTCTCTACAAAACTCGACTTAAAGTTTCAGTAAAGTATCCACGGCTTTACTGAAATTGGAAAAGGGGAGGGATTCATCTCATCTTTCATCACCCTCTCCTTTATCATCTTCATCTTAGATTTAATAGCTCATATAGGAAAAAATCAAACGGATGACAAGGCGATATGGCCACGTTGGCTTTAGCCTGCCCTACGGGCAAAACAAAAAAGAAAACATGAAGTTAGAATGAGTCTGTACGTGGTGCGTGCGCAGGTGCTGATCTCGGGGCGCGGCTCGGACCCGCGCACGCTGGAGCTGGCGCGCGCCGTGCGCTCGCGCCTGCTCCCGGGCCGCGTGCTGTGCCTCGCCGAGCCCGCCGCCGCCGACCTCGCCGGTAAGTCGATATATCACACCTCACGCACTCACCCCCTCACCTATTTATTTACAGATACTAGCTGACTCTGCGAACTTCGTATCGCCTAACAGTAGATTCTTTAATTATTTTTTCCAGTTTTTAATTTTTTTTCTGCGTAAGAACCATCCTCGTCCTTCAAGGAAAAATAAAAAAATAATTAGGGAAATCGGTTTAGATGTTCTCGACATTTGCGCTAAGCACACATTCAGCGATTCATTTTAATATAATAGAAGATATGTACAGTCAAAAGTGTGGGGTAGACGCCGACGACTTCGATAAGAATGAGGCCAGCGCGTACTTAACTAAGCCGATCGTTTCATTACCACATGGCTCAGTTAAGTAAGCACAGGCCTCAGTTAAGTACGCACAGTTATTAAAAGAGTGGACAAATTGGGTAAGTCCGAAACCAACTGAAACAGGTTTTCTTCGTAAAATGGTTTTCATTGTGTTGTTGCTCTGTTTCGTGTAAAATCATAGTGCGTCTCTAAACGACGGACATTCTAGGATATCATTGTATTCATGATTATGACCAACTTTTACAATTGGACCCTGAATCAGGGTTCCATGTGAAAGTGAAATAGTAAAAGTTGGTAATTATGATGAGTACAATAATATCCTAAAATTTGACCGTCATTTGAAGATACACTGTGATTATACACGAAACAGAGCAACGACACAATGAAAACCACGTTAGGAAGATAACTTATTTGAGTTGGTTTCGGACTTTACCCAATTTGTCCACCCTTTTAACTGTGCGTACTTAACTAAGGCCTGTGCGTACTTAACTGAGCCATGTGGTAACGAAACGATCGGCTCAGTTAAGTACGCGCGGGCCTCATTTTTGTCGAAGTTGTCGGCGTCTTCCCCACACTTTTAACTGCGCAAGGCCCGGCTTGAACACTAAACGCCCAACCACACAAACAAGGTACTCGCAGGCCGAGCTTGCGACTTGCCTGCAAGTTGAAATCGCGCAAGCTATGCCGTAGGGTTGGCACGATGTACATAGTTTTACCAACCAGTCCAACCACACGCTAGGAGTTCCGTGTTCAAGCCTGGCCTGTGCAGTTAGAAGTGTGGGGAAGTTGAAACGAATGGCAGGCCTATAAAGCAACATGGAAAACCTTTGGGGAGACCATGTCGAGACTGGGGAATAGGGAAAGCATCTCATGTAGCTCTAAAGGTGGTATTTAGTGGTAGAAATATTCTGTAATCATTAATCCACCTAAGTTTACTTTACTGTCAACACTGAATTATTTTTTACTAGCTGAGCCCCGCGGTTTCACCCGTGGTTAAAAAGTATCCTATGTGTTATTCTAGACTAAAATCTATCTCTGTGCCAAATTTCATCCAGATCTGTTCAGCCGTTTTGGCGTGAAAGAGTAACAAACATCCATCCATCCATCCATTGTTGCAAACTTTCGCGTTTATAGTATTATAGTAGGACTCATCGGGCAACCCTTACCGCCGTTATGAAGCGAATTTACGGAAAGAATAATAAAATTACGTGTGAGGCCTGAAAATACAAAAGGAAGGTATGTACTGTAAGGCATTAAACATTTATTTCTTAAAAGCAAATAACTATTAATCGTCGTATGAGACGATTTGACGAGCTCGATACGAATTGTAAATGTTAGTGATCATCGGTCGTGTGTCAAAATATAATATTAAAACTGATCATAGACGTTTTATTTTAACTAACTAGTCTGGCCATAAATATTGTTACAAGACATAACTCCTTCACAAATACAAACTCCTTCGTTTATTTATTTTTTCTGCATTTAAATTTGGAATGCGTTTATTATGTCGAAAACTACAATCAATTTCCCGCCATTTCACATAAATTTTTCGTGATTATTATTAAATTTAAAACATGGAATGGGGTGTTAAAAAAAAACAGGATTGCAGTGATCGCGTTGCAAAAAGTGGGTATGGAACCGTCGGTAATTTTCAAGACTCTTCAAAATCTTGGTATCAGCCGTATGTTCGTATATCGTAGTGTCGACAGATAAACCGACACTTCCTCTGTTGATCAGATCATAAAAGATCGGGGCGGCCGCGTGCGATGAGAACTACTAAGGCTGTTAATGCTGTTAAAGCCAGAATTCGCCGAAACCCAATGAGGACACAAAAAATCTTATCGCGAGAAATGAAGTTACCCGCTAGGACTCTGCATGTCGCGTATAATAAAACAAGACCTGAAGCTTGGTATATATACAGCCGATATACAGGACATGCCCTTAATCATTCGCTGCAGTTAAAAAGAGTGGATCGATCAAAAAGTCTTCTATCCCGGTACGCAGGTGAAAGTTACAGAAATATCCTTTTTACCGACGAAAAAATTTTCACGATAGAAGAGCACTACAACAAGCAAAACGACAAAGTGTACGCTCACAGCTCCAAAGAAGCTACGGAAGTGGTCGGAAAGGTACAGCGTGGTCATCATCCTGCGTCAGTCATGGTTTGGTGGGGGGTATCCTATCACGGCGTCACAAAGCTTCGTTTTTGTGAAAAAGGGATGAAAACCTCAGCCAAAGTGTATCAAGAGACCGTCTTAGATGGTGTTGTAAAACCCCTTAGCAATAGACTTTTTAAAAATTTACCGTGGAGTTTCTAACAAGACTCTGCACCTGGTCACAAGGCGCGAACTACCCAATCCTGGCTGGAAGCCAATGTTCCGGACTTTATAAGGGCTGAAGACTGGCCCTCCTCTAGCCCAGATCTAAACCCCCTGGACTACAAATTATGGTCCGTTTAAGAGGGCATGGCCGGCTCTAAACGACACGCCGACATAGAGTCACTTAAGAAATCTTTGAAGCAAGCAGTGGCTAAATTTCCCATGGAAACAATCCGTAAATCCATAGATTCTTGGCCAGACCGACTAAAGGCCTGTATCAAGGCCAAAGGTGGTCATTTTGAATAAAATAACAGTTATATTTTTGTTAAGACTTCAATACATGTGTACATATAACTTTTATTAACATTACAGTACTGTACAAAAAAATAAATGCATTTTCATTTGTAACAGAACTTATGGTTTGACTAGGTATAATGTCGTTTTTAACATTAGCGTCGCGACAGGGACATGTGAGCGAGACCGGAGACAGAGAGGGTAGACCGAGACCATTACTTGAATTTATGTGTGCCAGATTTCGTGCGAAACAGAGACAAGTCAAAAGCCAAAAGCAAACCTCTCTGTCTTCGGTCTCAGTCTCCTACCTCTGTCTTGTCGCGACCTTTATCAACGCAGTTTGGACTTGCTCTCCTTAAAAGATCTTTCGTTTTGCTTTGAGTGAAGTGAAGTCCTAAATACGCAACCTCAGACAAATTTTCTTCGGATCCTGGTTCTCATTACTATATTAGACCGCGCCCTCTGTCTTTCCCCTACCAAAATATTACATTTACTCAGATTAGAAATTAATCAGACATATTTGGGAAATCATTCTCTATCTAGACAAAGGACGTAACAAGTAAATTATTTGTGGAAATAAGTTATACCCAGGGTTAGGTAGGAATTCAGAAACACTGGAAAAATATAGATAAAATTGCAGGTTGCAGCTATTCGTAGTTCTTGGTCAGCAGAGTTTAGACCTAAATAAGTATAATACTTAGAAGCCTTACTAACTGAGTTTTTCTTTGTATTTTTTCCGGTAGTTTCCAACATCCCAGCTGAAAGTAAGAATTTTATTATTCTGATCATAGCGCGTTGTGTGCCGTCATCATAGACATATACGATGCATTAATTTAACAAGTGACTAATGCTCTCACTCATACTTTTCACTTGTCAATCACAAACAGCTAATGCTAATATTATAGAAACATGCATGTTGTTCAATAGTACCTATAGCGAAGTCGTAAACCCTTAGCTAAATCTAAGTTGACTTAGAGCTGTAGTCAGTACATAATTATAATGATCACCCTAAACCTAGTGATTATCTCGTAAAAATCCTAACATTAATTATGTCACAGTTTGAAAATGTCGAGAGCAACACATTCAAATAAATTGTGTAGAAAAGTATAGGGTTCCGTCGTGATTGGATTTCTTTTAAATGCTTTATGAGACTGAAATCGGGTTATCCCTGTGATGGCTACTCGTATTGCGCTATCTTACTTCTCTGAAAACTTAATTATCGTTTTGTAGAGAAACTATAAAACACTACGGAACCCTTTACTTTGCTTGATACATTTCGTCCAGCTATGCTTATTGTAACAGCGGTGTTGTATTGCAGTGTTGAGCCGAGTAAGGAAAGCCAACGATGTGCCGACCGCCTACGTGTGCCGTAGATACGCTTGCTCCCTGCCCGTGACTGACGTCAAGCAGCTTGAAGATCTCTTAGACGCAGCTCCTTCTTTCCCCACCAAGACGTAATTTTATTTACTTGTATACTTCTAATTTTTTGTGGATAAAATACAATGGGCAAAATTAAATGGACGTTGGTCCAAACGCCCGAAGGATTGACACTATAAGCAATTTGTAGGTAAGGTTTACAGGTTTTCGCATAATAAATTTCGCTGAAATCAAACCCACAGTTTTGGAGATATTTTGTATTGTATTGTAAATCCTACAATGTTCTACACGCTCAACCACACGACAAAAGATGGCGTGCTTCTCTCGGTGCTTGTCTGGCAGTTTCTCAACATGCAGGTCACGTCATCGTCTTTCGTGACGTCACCATGGCGGTTTTGCTTAACATTTCTGAAAAAAAAAAAAAATGTTTTTATTCTTAAAAATAAAATAAATCGGTTTCTGTAGGTTGAATTTTACCGGTGTCGTACTTTTTTTAAATGCATAAAATAATCTACCGAAAGCGCCATGTGCCAAACTGCCAACCCTGCGGGCAAACTTAATTTTTTTTTACATTTTTTAGATCAATTTGCCCATTGTCTTTTAATCTCAGCAATCGTCGGAATGACAACAGCAACTTGGCAGCTGAAAAATGCGCTGTTGTGGTTTACGGCGAGTATTTATTCTCAGGCAATAGATCTTCTATCGCTTTCACCCTCATTGAGAGTGTAAGACACACAATGTATTTAGTTGTAGCTCGGTCTTTTCTTCAGTACTTTTCACCCCGTGAATGTAACAATTACTGGTGTCAAAATCATACTCATAGAATTTCAACTTTTAAGCTAAATGATCTGTATCTGATCTCTAAATTATTGACTCATAGATGTTATTTAAAATTAGTCGCTAAAATAGTTCCGCCACGCAGTTTTCTGTAAAACAGTTATTTTATTTTTACTTTGTTTTTGGTTAATCTTAAAATGTTTAATACTTCTATAACTACCCCTTTGGCCAAGTTGCAAGCAATCCTTTATCTACAGCCTCTACCGCTTGATAATGTTAGCTGCTGATTGGACGGGTTGACATTTCACGTGACGTAATCTTATTGTCAAATTGTCCAATCAGCAGAGAGCTAACGTTTGAGCGATAACGACTCTAGAAATAGAATCGCTTGCGACTTGGCTAGAGGGGCAGACAGGTACCGAAATAGTACTTGTTATTGCGTAGTTTAGCATGTACGTAAATGTATGTCGTAAATGGAAATAATGTGTATGTATACTACACATTAATGTTCTAATTGTTCTATATTGCTGTATTATCAATTACTTTCAAGAATAGCTATTACTAAAAGTAAAGTGATCGACAGACGCCATACTTTCAATCGGCGGAATCTCTGACTCACGCAGGATATTCCTCTTTCATCATACGCCATTTGCACCCGCCGACTAAAAGTCCGTCTGTTTTCGACGATCCATATAATATTATATACTAATAACTATTTGGTCACGAAATTATCGCTCGAAGATAAAAGTAAAAGAAACGGTAAAGGCTGAGATTGGTGAACAGAAGTTTTCTAGTTAAACGTATTACGTAGGACACCATAGATACCTAGTTTTTATAGAACGTTTGTAGGTAATAGAGATAAATTGTACACTATTTAATACTAGCAAAATTTTAAAGGCTAATTCTCATCATAACAAACAACTTTTACTATGGGACTAACCCGGAAATCGTAAAAAGCTTTTAATAAATAAAACATAAATATGATGTACTTACTAGATTTCATCATCCGAACATTTGACTTCTTCGACTGCAATGTACTGCAATCCGTGCAACTTATATTAGTGACTAATTCAAGGAGTACGGGTTGCAGTACATTGCAGGATTGCTGAAGTCATACTGACACTAATGATTAGTGTCAGTGTGGCTTCGACACACACAGTGTAGTTGTGTGCGGAGTGAAGAAACTGATCTCGCGCTGTCTGTTTTTAGTTTGGTTGACGACAACGAATGTTTTAGCGCTGCTGGAAACCTGTAGTCACTCCATGGGGGGCAGACTCCGCTGTCATCAAACGTGTAGTTTTTTGTTTGGAACAGCTTTCCTAGTAAATAGTGTTTTTGTCTCGATGGCTATTCCATACAAAAAGTTAATTGACCGGCACCGACGCCAAATTTATGGAACAGCTGATTTTTGCTTTGGGATTTCAGGAATTAATCATAATAGTAAGAGTTGTTTGTTAGGATGTAGAATCATTCGTTAAAATTTTGTTAGTAATTTAATTATAGCGGGTATATTAACGGTCTATAGTTGAAAAATAACCACGTAAGCATAGCAGGCAAAACTCAGACAGTCATTCAATGACGTTTTCTCAATTATTGGAATCGGTGTAAATTATAAATTTATGAAAGTACTCTATTGTAACTATTTTTATTTATTTGAATTTTTGTCTCGTAAAGTCGTAAATTGTGTCATTTGCTTGAAGCATTTTTATTAAATTTTGTGATATTTTGTATTGTAATTGTAATAAAATTATAGTGATGTGTTGAATGTTTGTTTCATTTTAGAATTATTTAAACCTCGAAGATACTCAGGTAAAAAAGATACAGCAAGACATTTGACTTTTTTGAATGTTAGGAAAAAAGATATCGTCACGCCTTTCCTCTGAAGGAGTTCGCCACTTGCCAGAGGTGTATTACAACACTCACACTTCGGTGGACGATATTCAGTCCCAAATATCGCAGGGAGATAATTATACTAGATTTTTCCTACACTAAAGATGAAATAAATAAAACGAATTCTCACAATTGTATATTCTGCTTCACATTGATTTCCATACATCAAGTACATTAAATAGGTCGATTATGTTGAGAAGTTATAGGCATCAATTTCACACTGATTATAATATTTACCCAGGAAATGTTACCTTATCTTAGGCTAGCAGCACGTTCGTACCGTATTGTTCTGGGTTCAATAAAGCCCGCTGCACACCACGCAGTAGCTTACGCAGTTACTAATCATAAAGTGCTAGCGTCAATGATCTACTGCATATCGTCTGCAACAGGCTTTATAATACACAAGCACTGGGGTAAGTTTTGCTACCGTGGATTGCGATTATTTTTTGTTTTTTTTTTTTTTTTTGATAGCGCCGAGGGTTACTATAATTAGGCATGAAGTATGGCCATAAAAAGCCCAGATTTTTAATGCCAAAATGCATTTATCAATGGCACATATTCAATGCAAAAGATGAGTAGCTATTGCAAATTTAAGGGTCTGTGTCCATTAAAGCGGAGTGGTGAAAAGTTGACCAATAGAAGTGCACAAAATTGACGGCGATGTTACGTCGTGACGATTTCGTGCAATTTTATTGGTCAATATCACACAGCTGTTCAGCTCAGTACTGATGAAGACCAGCCCTTAAGTCATTTTCGTTTATTCAACAGCATTGAATTTATTATCATCATCTAACATTAATTTCACATTCATTAACATAATATATTTGATTAAATACCTGTACCGAATTTGAAGTAGAAATTATACATTACTAATAATTTGATTCTTATACCTAAATTTTGAACGGTAGTATGCATGTCACATTTTCGAATTTGATTATATCCACAAAATAAACCTAACATTAATTACAGAATAGTTGTGTCTATCACATTGACTGAGGCTTCAGTGTCTCAACATAGGAAAATTAAAAACCTATAGAACATTTACAGACTAAATAATTCAGATACTTAATTAGGCTTGGATCCAAACAACTAAATAAAAATATTAAATGCAAACGAATCATTCATAATGCTCACAAATAAGCGATTTGTTTTGATTAAGCAATAACTAAACGCTGTACTAGGATTAAAAAAAAATTGTATGTGTCAATGATAACTGAGAATAATGCCATCACCCGACAAATTATTTTAAGTCGAATCACACTACACTAGGCCTATCGTACACACAGTGACGCGAGTTGTAACGTTCCTTGTCTCGTGCCCCTTTTTAAACCCCGACGACGGGGTGTTATAAGTTTGACGTGTCTGAGTGTCTGTCAGTGTCATCGCAGCTCCCGAACGGATGAACCGATTGTGATTGTTTTTTTTTGTTTGAAAGGTGAATTAGGAGTGTTCTTAGCTATGGTCGATGAAAATCGGTGTTGGGGGATTTTTTATTTTTATTTATACTTGTTTAAGCAAATGTGGCCGTCATTTGTTCGATTTATGTTCGAAACTCTAGTGAAAGACGCGAGTACTCGACTGGCAGAGTTGTAGTAACTTTGCCTCCCGTGAACAACAAGATGTTCCATTTCCTTTTAATTCACATAGTCTACTCAACCAACACGAACGAAGTTACTTTCTGCTGCGTAAAACTTATTCGGACGACTATTTGTGAGCATCAGAAGCATCAACCAAACAAAAATAACTCCTAGTCATTGTGACCGTACAACTACAATATAAATACAAGTCATAAATATTAAATATCACATTAAGCTAATGTCAGTCCAGTCATTGGTTACGATCTACTTATTTCATACGATAAATACACATGAGCGTAAAATAACACAACCACATACACGCACAACACAAAAGAGCATAAGAAAATTACAAGTCGTGATCTCACGATGCGAAATACGCGTTAATAAAGAAACGAATTTAAACGAAACTGCGCTAATCATGTGCTCTCACTCGCACTAGCATATGTGCGAGTGGGATGACATGAATAACGTCGCTTCGTTTAGAATAGTTTCTTTATTTTTGTTGAAACTAGCAAACAAGCTAATACTCGCAATAGCGCTATTTCTTTCACGTCCATTCGCCCACTCGTGAGCGCTATTGCGATACCAACTTACACCTAAAGCCAGCTTAACGAAAGCGCCGATACACCATTCCTATTGGTCAAAAAGTTTTTCCCGACCAATAGGAACACTTTCACGGGCATTCGCGGCAATAGTTAGGAGCCAGCTTCGCTAATAATATTTCTGTTTTGTCGATAACAAAATAAAACAATGTCAAAACGAAAGTAAAAATAAATAAATGACTACCACAAATTCTTCACAAGATAAAGACAAACCAAACATTAACAACGGGCATTTGCGCTCATGCATATTTAACTCTACAATGTGGAGAGATATGCACAAAAACCATTAAACATTTCCTCACGGGCTCTAATGAAACGCAGACAAAGTATACTCAGCGAGGTAGATTGAAATGATTGTTCTGAAGATAATCCGACTAACATTTAGATACATTGATTAGGAATGATACGGTATGGCTTATTGTAATACATATCAAATTTATACTAATGTATTATACAATTAGAGACACAAAGGCTAGAAACGGGAAAATAAATGCAATACTAATCTACTACTAATATTTTCGAAACATAGCACATAACATTTGTTTTTATACACAAGCTGTCTCCTGAGTTTTGAAATATTTTAGATTTTAACACATTTTGTGTATTTGTGATATCGATAGGAAATGAAACAACAACACTTGCACTATAAGCTATTTGAAGAAAGAGGGAAGTGTTTCTGTGAATTGGATTTTTATTTACTGCATTTATAACCCGTTTCGCAAAATCTCCAGCTCTGGAAACTTTGTACGAGCCAACTACATACACCAAACACAAATAGCATAAATATAGTGCTTAATACGAACACATAGCAACATTTAGTTTAATATAATGTCTTTAGACGTAGGTAACTTGGATTAACTCATAATTAAATTCCTAAATTATTGATTTTCATAAAATTTGTAGAGTATTCAGTATTTTGGATAGAAGACCGAGATTTTAGGATAGACCAATACATCGATTTTGAAATATCTAATTAGATTGTTTAGCTTAGTACTAACAAATTCGTGAATGATTTTTATAATATTCAGATAACATCGAGATGGGTTTTTTAACATCTATTCTAGTATCACGATAATAAATGACTTATTTCTACACATAATTAATTAATGAAAATCTTTAAATATGGCTAATTCTAAACAACACTCATTAAACACGCAATATAAAAAGCACCCGCTACGATTCACTAACACTTCAACACACTTTGGAAAGGCAAAGTGTGTTACAGTGCGCAATCGATTTGGATCACTTTTGTGAAGTAATTTCATAGTCATCATTATAAGATTAATAACTTCCTTGCCTCTTTATCTGCCACGTATTAGCTGACAGAGATAGCGACATAAGAACTTAATATAGAGATCAATTTTTTTTTTATAACCGATGTGCCATAATTTGTAAATCATGGTTGCGTTTCTGTTACATATTCTGTTTTGCTGAAACTTGAATAATTGATGAACTGGCAACAAAAAAATAACGAAAATAAGCAAAAAAACGTTAGACATATTTTGAAGCTGTGTAAAGTATTTTTGACTACTCTAAAGGTGCAAATTTTGAAACATTAACTCAAAACGCAACATAGATTGACTCGTGTAGATCAGGAAAATAAGCACCCACGGTTACTTGTGGACGAAAACTTGTTCAGTTTTCATACTCCAGCACAGTCTTGTGGTAGAACAGCAGGTATCTGTAAAACAAATAAAAAAATTACTTGACTACTGTTTCTGTTGTGTAAGAAATTAAGGAATACTCGGAGATAAATTTGATCATGTCACATCAACACGTGCTCGTCTCAACATAATTAAGTCAGCCTATGGTAAAAGAACATGACCGTTGCAGATGGCATATTAAGAGGCCTGCATCCATAGTGAAATAGACAAGGTGGAAGTATCATACTTACAACCGAATATTTTTTACAGCCATCATGCTTGATCAGATCAGTTCTACTTTCAATTAATTCCACTTGATATGGTACAAAATATCTTGCCAACTCAATTTTAATTTGGGATTGCAGCTGTCAGAATGTTTCATAGCACTCCTTAGCATGCCAAGCATGTGCGCCGCGGTAAAATCTTCTCATATTTATTTGTCGTGTGAGAACGTGACAAGGCTACGTGCAAATATACGTCTGTCTCGACAAAAAGAGTCGAAATTCGTGAATGCTATGCCTGTAGGTATAGGTTAAACAAAATACCCACCCCTCACTGTCCAAGACCTCCCGCAGCGAAGCGCGAGTGATCATGTGATCGTCGCACTTGAACCAGCTGCCCTTCATCTGCCGCACGTAGGCCGTGTAGTGGCCCGCATCCAGCGAGCCCAGGTGGTTGACCACAGCGAACAGAGAGTAGCGGTTGTCCTCGAACAGGCCTTCCGGAGCGTTGTTGTTGTCGGCGCCGACGTCCGCCGCGCGCCGGTGAGACGACATGAACGGAGTCATGTCCAACTCCGCGGGGAACGACACGAACGCGGAGATCTTCCGGTCGATCTGAGACGAGTGCTCGAACCGCTTGAGGTGGAAGCTGGCCACGATGGGCAGCGTCTCAAGAGTCAGCTGCTTCGTGGACTCGCGGTAGGCGTGGCAGTTGGAGCACTTGATCTTGGCGGCGGATCCGAGATGCTCGGCGCGGGTGAATCTCTCCAGGCAGGCTTGAAGGGAGCCGGGGCCGGCCACGTCGAGGCTGATGTCCCAGAAGGGGTCGATGGTGGTGGACACGCCGGAGCAGGACGTGCAGACCACGTCGCTCTGCAGGCCGCCGGTGAAGATCTGGTCGATGATACAGTTGCAGCGCCCGTTCTCTTTCTTTTCGATGTCTTCGACGCCGTTCATGCAGTGTCTGGGGAATTAGATGATAGCGTTACCACTCGCTTATCTACATACTACCAACATATACTTCTACATAATATAAAACAAGTCGCTTTCCGAGTCGTCTCTATCTGTCTATATATTCGCTAACTCCTCCTAAACCACGCATCGGATTTTGATCCGACTTTCACCATCAGTTACATCATTTTTCCTGGAAGATTTATAGACACCATACTACTCGGGGCAGTACGCTAGGTAGAGGTATAGATAGGTATACAATATAGCAATGTTAGTAGGTGTAAGTGTGTATAATTGTATTGCTATGAATAATAAACGTATTTTCATTCCTCCTTTCAAAACATACCTATTATCCTGAGAAAAGTGCGAAGTGCAGTACACTGTGTCTAAAATACACTAATTATGTACTGTAATGCGATATTAAGACTAAACCAAACCTAGCCAAATAAAAACAAGACAATAGTCATTATTATTGCTGTTTTAAAATCCTTCGCAAAAATGAAATGCAGCAAAAAAAAATCAACTGAGACAAAAGAGTAGGTAGGAATGTGGCTCTATGACAATTTTACATTTTTTTGTAACACAAAACCATCGAACATCAAACCAACTAGTTATAATTTTCTATATCTAGAAGCTGAAGTAGATGACGCAAGAATTGTTCAGGTTCACATCATCTGAGGTCATTGGCCTATTCAAACACACTTGCCTGTTAGGTACATATTTAAGTTAGGTGTTATCTTCACTTAGTCATAGGAGTTTATGTGGGTTTACATTTTTCTACGAGCGGTTTTGTATGTAAGCGCGTGATTGGTATATTAAAACAATACGAGGCGAACTAACGCGCAAACTGTAGAGGATTGTAAATAATTCAGTTCTGTATAACATTGTGGTTGTAGGATATTCAAGTGCGCAATTTATTGCTGTTTATTACTTGTTGTTTATTATTAAAAAAGCGATGGCAGCCTAGTTGGGAGAAGGCCTGGCTCTCAAGCCACAATTCCAAATTTCATAGAAATCATTTCAAGCAGATCAGGTGCACCAGTGTTATGACATAAGTACTAACTAACAGTATAGCTAGTTACCTATGCAGCACGTCCAGTGTAGCGATGAAGAACTCGTGCGCGTCCTGCTGCTCGTAGCCCGCCAGGTGGCGCGCGTGCGTCCAGATCAGGTGCAGCAGCCGGTGCAGCGTCAGCGGGCTCTTGGCGCCGGAGTAGAACTCCTGTGGAGAACGAAAATCTTTGATTACATATAAATGACACATACTAAAATAGTACAAGTATAGGAGACTTATGCTAAAAATTACATTTATCTGATTAATACAAGAGTGATGATGGCCTAGTTGGAGAAGGCCCGCCTCTAAAGCCAGAGAGAGCGGGTTTGAACCCAGGCGACGACACGAACTAATTTGTTAATTGTGTGAACATATAAGCATATTGTATGTCATCTGCTACATGACTGGAGCCCGGTGTATAGCGACAGGCTCGCGCCTGTCACACTTAGGACTGAATATCGCCCGGAGAAGTATACAAGATGGCTGGACAGTCGATTCAAAGATTTCCTTTCCTGCATGGCGTTAGACACGATTGGCGTGCTAAGAAATACTTATTAGCCGCCACTGATAAAAGTCTGTAAAGCTAGGCCGACACAAATTAGCTTTTGGACCTTAAGCTTAAAGCTAGCCAGTTTTTTTAAGCCAGGCAAAAAAAATGGCTAAATAGCTGGTAAAAGTTTTAAACCTAGGTACTTATGTACAATTCAAATGAAGAAGTAAACTCAGACTTGCCTGGAACAGTTTTGAGACTTCACACACGAGACATTTCCCAGAACTCTGGGACTTGCATTTGTGACGCTCGCCAAGGAAATAGTCACGAAGAAGCGGCGTGTGAATCAACGTCTGTAATTGAATGAATATAGAGTAGAATATTAATACTCCCCAAATTATGTACTAATAGAATTAATGAGTTTTTCAACAAGAGTATTGTTACTGAAAGCCACAAAATTCGATTGCAGTAGCATTTAATAATGATGACACTTTGCAATCCAATAGTGATCAAGACAAGCCAATTAGAGTTAGACCACAATGCGTGGGTCACAAAGGAGCAGACAGATATATCTACATATACAGGGTTATCGGTATAGGGTGTAGTAAACCAAAGGAGGGTCATTGTACTCATCATTTTGAACAAGCTTTACTATGGAGCCAACCAAAACTCGAAAAAAAAAAGAGCTGTTCCATAAAAGAAAATCATTGATTGTTGACAGAATGTATGGAACAGCTGTTTTCTTTTACTCGATTTTAGGGTTGACTCCACAGTAAAAGTCGTTCATAGTGATGCGTACAATGACCCTCTTTCGGATTAGTACACCCTTTCCTGATAACTCTGTACTTACAAACATCCAAAAAATATCACCCTTCTTTTGGAACCTTTTTATTTTAACCTTGGGAAATCCTACTACTACATTATGTTAGGTATATACAATATATTTTCCTTCCTTATGAAGCATGCAGTTGCTATAGGAACTCATTCGATGATTCTGTTATTGTTCCAATCACATTTCTAGATCTTGTTACAATGTTGCTTCAAAACACTCCAAAGTCCAACAGATGACTGATTGCTTTTAATTGAAAAAGGTTACATCAATTGTATTTATTATTTTGAGCACATTGTCTACCAATCAACATTGTTAAATATGTCATTCTCAGTATTAACCTTAAGTAGGTCCCTGAAAGTGGAACAACTACATATCTATCAGTTTCTATACTGATTTTTATCAACCTCCTTTACTATTGATGCTAAACTTCAATTTAAACCTTCCTGTGTGAAATAACGTAACGTAAATTACTTTGATAACCATTTTATAGACATCCATTTTACTACATAAATAAAATAAATGTTCCTGTCCATTCAGGTTGCCTGGAAGAGATCGCTCTGAGCGATAAGGCCGCCCATTAAAAACTTAGTTAAGCCTTATTTAAGTACTATTGTAATTATTTTATGTTTTTAATAAAGAGTTGTTGTTGTTGTTGTTGTTACATTTCTATGATTTTAGTCAGTGATTACCTATGATGAAATAGCGCTAGTCTGGCTTCATGTAAATATTAAAGAAAAACAACCATCGCGTGGCATGCTAGCCATACCAACTATCCAATAATTTTTCACCGATGCCTTAATGATAGGGTTCTTCTTCGTCGCGACGCTCTTGACAGAGTGGTCGTCGTGCAGTATGATTATAGGCAGGGACTGATGTTATACGCCTTACAATATGAAATTATAGGGTTGTGGTAGCTTAAAATTAGGTCAATGTTAAATGTTGGCTGGCTCTTAAAAAATTCAAGTTATGTTGTTGATATATATGTATATATACAAAATAGTCCATACAGCAATTTAAATCTAAGTTTTGGAAGCCTTGCAGGTTTGCAGTAGTCAAAGGTATGGTAAGACGACAACTTTACTGGGTAGCATGGTATTTTCTTAAATGCACTTTACTATTAACTACATCAACCTGTACAGATCATAAGACAAGTGGAACTCAGGTTCTGCAGGCCTCATAGGCATAAGGTCTGATGAGAGACCACCTAGGTCCAGTGCTCAACTTTAATTCAGCTTTAAACTACGAACTTCACCAACCTGTACAATACAGTTCATGAAGCAGGTGGAGCCCAAGTTCTGCAAGCCTCGCAGGCCGATGGTGGTCTGCGGGCTGATGAGGCGCCGCCGGCGCAGCCTGCGCAGCGCCATGGCCTCGTTGTTGTTGGGGATCCACTGCATGTAGGGGACACTCATGCCCAGTGATCTGTGGAACAGTAAGAATACTTATCCTTATAGCTTTCTCTGGATTAGCAAATAGGCTACTTTTTAACTTTTACAGTAATTAATAAATGGCATCCTGGAGTTTGATGCGCCTGTAAGTACTTAAGGATAAATGGTAGCTTATGTGTTAATCTAGCCACCGCCAGAGAAAATTGCTATTTGGTCTACTACTTTTTCATTAGAGGCTCTAAATGAGACTAAAAATGGAACTACAGTACTAGTGTTGCAAAAAATAACTAATTGTTTGGTCAAATCCTTACAGTATGATACCCATATGTAAAAAGGAACTTCAAACATACTTAGCCTGCATAAGTTTGTGTGACATAGCAATCTCTGTGAATTCTCTGTCATAGGTATAGTCCTGGCACTGAGCGCAGAACACGTTGCCATAGCTCAAATCAACAAATAGGAAATGATTCTTGGTTTTGGAGTGTTCTTGTATGTGGCCGTTGTAGCAAGCGAAGTGGATGCAGTGAAGGCAGGAGTGTATGCGGGGTCCAGTCTGGCCGCAAGAAAAGCACAGCCCGGTTGTGGCCTGGAACAATACACTTTATGGACCAGATGCATCACACTATTCACTCCAGTTCACTGGCAATATTCAAGGAGATATTATGGTCTAACTTTTAGGTCCACATTTGTGCCTAGCTAAACCTTTTCAAACTCAGTCTAGTTGCATGTCATGAAAAAGTGACAAACAGTTATTATTTACTAGCAACCATTAGTGGTTTGTGGAACATAGGTAAGAAAACTGTGAATTTAAGTAATCATTTTACATTGGCTTAAGTAAATGCTGTCCCAAGGAAATGCACATCCAATGGAAAATTTAAATACAAGATTTTTTACTCATGTAAGAACAATTTAACTATCACATCTATAATTTTCTATTTATCTAATTTCTGAGGTAAAACATTATTGTGTACTGTCTTGTGCAAACCAGTTTATTCCATTTCATCAAGATTGATTCAGGCAATTAGTTGTAAATAGGTAACAAGCAGACAAATAAAATTACATAACATTTTCATTACCTCTCATCTTCACATTTTATCCTTTAAGTAATTTTTCAAAGGCTCAATTTAATGAATATTTTACACAAAATTACATAAAGCCAGTAGGCACTTAAACAGTGCCTAGCTAATTATGTCTAAGAGTACCTAGTAGCTAGTAATGTAAATAACATTAGCCTAATAATGTACCTTAGCTATCAAAACCTACTTTAGCTCCACAAAAGACCTTTTTCCTCCACTTAGTCCTTTAATGGATAAGTATGCATAATTAGATCCAGAACTAGGGATCTCCTTTACCTGGCATTTTATTGCTTAAAAACAGCATAGTAATTTGTTAAGTTTAGCTAGTATAAAAGAGTTAAATCTAAGCAGATATGCAGCGAGACAAACAATATTCTCAAGAAACAGCTGTTTCGAGGTCAAAGATCATTAATCAGCTGATCACAAATTGAAGCTATCCAAAACTTTTACACGCACTCTCAACAATTAAACATACGCTAACAATTCACACACAATAGTACTAGCTAGGATTTGTATCCTAGAACGCGCAGTCGCCATTATTCCGGGTAAAAATCGATTTGCGTCGCTCATAGAGGTCACAAAATAATAAATAAATATAACACGAAAATAATGTAAATCAATTTTACCTTGTACATCCTAGCTTCCAGTGAAGTGCATGTTACGAAATATCCATGTATAATTTTATATGGGCTTGTACCCTTCGCAGCCTTAAAATTGTTCAAGTGTATGCAACCACTATCATTCATCTTTGCTTGTAAAACTTGTGAACCGGCTGATTGAAGCTGAGACGATCTTACTTGTTGTCGACTGAAACACCTAATCGTTTATCACAATCACTTTAATTATTATCACAAATAATAATTAACTGTTAAAAGATTAATTAATCAATTAAAAAAATACAACAGATGAAATACCTACCAATTGGATGGGGGCGTGTTCCTCTTTTCTTTTTCTTTCAAATAAAGCTAGACAGACAGGTACGTGAGCGAAGTCGCAATGTCCGCAATGTCGTGCGTGAATGAGAATGTCGCAAATGCGATGGGGAGTCAGGGGAGTTGCGGTGCGGGAGAGAAAATTGCCAGATAATTTCCTAAGCTTCCACAATTATTTTGCTCTTCGTGATAAATTCATAGTTTTTTTTGGTAAAACTGTGGAAACAGTTACTGTTCTGTAGTGTATAATAATAGTGCCCATTCTGTTGTACCACGCACTAAGCCAATACACTTTATTACAAAAAAACAAAAACGGCAAAATACATGATCTAAAAAGCAAGAGGTTTAAAAAACGGACTTCCCGTCGATCAAATATGTTAACAATTTTTAGATTTTTATTAATATTTTCAAAACTGCTTCACCGATTACGGTAAAATTTAGCACCTCTATACCTAGTATTTTCTACCAAACTAAAAAGGAGCCATTAAAGTCGATTCACAATTGGCGGAGTAATCGCGTAACATACTTAGAATAAAAACAAACAGTCGAATTGAGAACCTCCTCCGTTTTGAAAGTCGGTTAAAAGACTTAGATAACATAGGTTCTCAATGTGGGCGATATCGCCCCCTTAAGGACGTTGAAGACTTTCAAGGGGGTAGTAGTAGAAGACCTTAAGAAAATTAGGGGGCGTTAAGATGGCACACAAGGGCGTGTGGGCACTAGTGGGTAAGTTTTTAAAAAATAAATCTCCCTACCTAGTTTCAAATAGACAAAAAAAAACCGCTAATCACATAGCACTTCAAGTAAACTTTTTTCAATTGTAATGTAATGTAATCATACTCACATGTTTCAGTAGTTCCGGAAAAAAAATACTGAAAGATTTCTTTACGTTCAGATTTAGGGTAAATGTATTATGGCGATTATGTTAGGTTAAACGTTAGACTAAAAGTACGAGTATTTTTCTAAATTTCGTTACAAGATAATTTTTTTTTATTTCCCTAATTTTAGACGGATTTGTATTTTATTTTGTATTATTTATTTGTTTTTTTTTTTGTATTGGAAGCGATGAAAGCTTAGTTGGAGAAGGCCCGCCTCTCAAGCCAGAGGGAGCGGATTCAAGCCCAGCTGACGGCACGCAGCACTTTGTTCATTGTGTGAACATAATAATATGTCCGTATTGTATGTCATTTGCTACATGACTGGAGCCCGGTGTATGGCGACAGGCACGCCCTTGTCACATTTGGGACTGAATATCGTCCGGCGAAGTGTGGGTGTTGTATTACACCACTGCCAACCCCCTCGGGGGAAAGACGTGACGATATGTTATGTATGTTATTTAAGACTTCCAATTACATAAACAATGCGTTAGTATCATTTCTTAAAACAATAAGCATTAAAAATACGTGAAGTTGTTTTAGATATTATCATTATTTTGTGACGGGGCTATTGAAAAAAACTCAATGGCAAAAAAGGTTGAGAATCTTGGGCTTAGAAGACAGTCTTTTCGCTGTTTATGCCATAGTTGAAGGAGGATTACAACAACATAAAATAATTTGATAATGTTAGCGAATAAAATTCTTCTTTTCTCTGGAAAACGCCTCATTGTTTTCCCGAAAACTACGAAAATATTTAAAAATAGCAGCACAAGATAAAAATCATGGAGCTTTTGGCGGGAACCGAAAAGGTGGCGTCATACGATTACATTATTTTCTACAACTTGTGATTCATCGAGTGTTAATGTATACTAGTGGTGGATTTTTATATAACCTACAACAGCTACAACGGTTCGTCAACATGCACGAGTGTGGGCAAATAATACAAAACATTATGAAACGTGACTTTTCGTTTTTTCTACAATATTCGACTTTACTGAAATGGGGAAAAGGGAGCGATTCATCTCGTATAACGTCTTCTTTTCTCTCTCTTGGTCATCATCTTAGACATCATTATAGCAGATTCATAATAATTTTGATGTTTCCGACTGACTCTAATAACCATAGTCCATCCCTACGTCATGAAGTAAAACAAAATAAAAATATTAGTGGTTGACATACTTGACATTGACATAAAAGCTGACAACAGAAAAAAAATGTCAAAGTCTGACAAGCTGGGTTTCGTTTGTCTGACAAGCTGGAGCGTAGTTGGAGCGAGAGCAAGCGTAGTTGGAGAATGACCTGAGTGCAACTTCGCTTTGATGATTTTTATCTGGGTGCGCTTCGGGCCTATCTCTAAACGCGACGCGTGAGCAGTTTTTTTTGCCGTTTCTTTATTTTTTTTAATAAGTGGCTTCTACCCCTGATGGTTTTGGGGCAATTTTGCCATTGACAGTAAGGAACGTGAAAGACATCTAATAAGAAAAGAAAAAAAATAGAGAGAGACAGAGGGAGAAATAATCCTGGAACGCCTCATTTATTTTTTAAATAAATAAAATCGGATCATAGAGAATTAAAAAAAAGATTTAACGGAATGAATGATTCATTCCATTCGTGAATGAATGATTGATTGATTGAAGTTATTTGTAATTGAAGTAAATAAATATGGCCGCCCGTCAGTTTTCAACGATGTAAACTTTGTTTACAGTTTCTTTTATTCAATTTTTAAGAAATGATAAGTGAATTTGAGAACTTGTCCCTGGGAGGAAACAATGCTGCAAGTAATCATGGTGATCCATTCACACATACGGGTTAGTTTGATCCTGATGTTTATAGAAGAAGTTGTAGACGTAGGATGTTGTTTTCCAATTTTATCATGACCTCAATGGCTAGGTTCTTCTATTTTCAATGGGTACTACGTTGTTTTCAGAGTTGACACCGGAGCAGCAAAAGACTTTGATTGATATTCGACGTCGGAAAACAGAGTTGCTGTTGGAGATTCAGGTATGTCCACTCCTGTGTGATTAGACTGTCAGTGTCTTGATATTGTGTACTGTTTCCGATCTTTTCACCTCTATCGTTAAATAAAACCTTGAGCATTAATAATGCAGTAAATAACTGAGCAAGCACTTCAGACTTGTGAGTCAGAATCCAAAGTGAGTTTGAAAGGAAATGTTGTCTGTTATAATGGGTCTTGACTGCATTATTATAGGTATCATGAAATCACGGTCCTCACTTTCAACTACAAACCACAGAGTCACATAAAGGCTTAAAATCGAGTCTTGAATACTCATGGGTATTCCGTATTCTAATTACGTCTTAATAAACTCCAAAAGAGTTACATGTGTGTAAACATGTATATATATATATATATATAAATGTATGTAAGTTATGTATATTAAACATTTGAGACCATCCAAATATATAGACTTATTATAAAATACCGCTAGATCTTGAAGGGCAGGCAGACATTGTGGGAAACTGGCAATAATCAAATAAGCAACTAAAATAATCAGAATTATAAATATCTAAATAATATAAATCATAAAAAAAGCAGAGAAACAAGTCATATAATAAAATATAAAATGCACTTCTAACTTGTGTTTCATAAAATCATTGTATCTTTGGTGTTGTTAGAACTGTACATGGGAATCTATTCGGGAGAATGTACATGGATGTGAACATGGGAATGTACACATTTTAGGTCTTTAAAGTTTCTCCATCTTATGTGTGACACCTGCTATTAGTAATACTTGGGCCCCTCTTGGCATGGTTTAGTAGTGAGCCTAACGACGATAGGAAGTATAGGACTGCAAGGAGAGGTGAAATCTTAGTACCACGCTGAGAACTAGGTACTTTTTGGTAAATAATATTTAGTTATGGTTTACAACTGGCAGAACATACACACAGTCCTTAGTGTGTGCCAGATGGATTGAAACAAAAGTCAGTTGACCCCTTGGATTGTGGACCCATCTGATAATAGATTGAGACAAAAATTTACATAAAATGAAGTTATTAAAGCTCAAAGTAAAAGCTCTTTATTCACCCTGCTTTCATTTGCGTTTTCACTATTTGCAGATTTAATAAATGTGCCCCAATTCATATATTCGCAGCAAAATATTTCTTTATTCCCAGATATAAACGGGATATTGGTACTACATAGACCTTAATACAACTAGGAACACCTAAAGTATGTTGTTAAATGCTATAAACTACTAATACTAAACTACTATGAACAAATGGAATGTTTAAGTAAAGCAACCTTTATTGTTAAATGCTGCCACATAATTATGTTCCAAATTTTCTTTTTTTTACATATTTGTTTGGTATTTTGTTGCCCAGGAATGTATAATCCCAAATAAAATAATATTCCATGTTCATGGTTTCTGTATTTGCAGCATATTTACTGAACATATACCCAGTGAATATAGAGCTTTTACTGTATTGCAAACGAAATATTTTATTTTTTGCAATGAAAGTTTACAACTTCTGATCATTATGTTCGAGGGGTCAATGAAATTTGCCTCAATTCCTATGGCCCAAATTGACTCCCAATAAGGTAGAATGGTACAAAGGTCTCAATCCATCTGCCATGCACCATATTTTAGAGGGCTAGGCTCACCCTTTTGGAATAAGTTTTATTTTGGTGTAAGCTATGGAGTTATTATTTGTTGTCATAATTATTTGAATTTAATTTTAACTTCTCATCAGCCAATTTCTTGTACTTTCACAAGAATTTGGAAAGAGAGTTTCCATTTCTCATCAAAGAATTTTGAGGTTTAGTACAAAAGTTAGCCCTAATGACATTTTAAATCAAATTAATTTCCCAGGAAAGTTAAATAGGGATTGATGCAAAACTGAAAGTGGAGCAGCACTATGAAAAAGGCTGGTGGCAATTTAGAAATTGTGTCAAAATTGGATGAAAACAATGCCTTAAAAACCTAGTATCCCAATACAAACAGTATTGTGATACAAGCTGATAGCAATCTTTTTAATACAAAAGAATAAAATTTAACATTTTAGTAACCCCCAACACCGGTTTTCATCAAATATAGCTAAGAACACTCCACTAATTCACCTTTCAAACCGAAAAAAAAACAATATTGGTTCATCCATTCGGGACCTACGATGCCATACCACACGCGTACACACAGACACGTCAATATTCTGTACTTGTTACCCTTTTGAGAATTTTGTGGTTTGTCTGTGAGATCCAGATTCATCTCAACTTCTACCAGACAAAATTTGCTTTTTTGAACTGCTAAAAATAATAGCAGAAATAAAGGCAAATTTATCACACAATCTTTAATTACTTACTAAGATTTAAAATAATAAGAAAAAAAAAACGGAACAACGCATTTATTTCGTAGATCCGTTAAGCAAATAAATAGGGTGCACTTAGTTAAGCGTCGTAGCTAACATACACCCCAACCACAGTCCCCAAATGTGCGACCCCTGCGTTCATTCAATACGGTATGCGGACCACTCTGACGTCAGCCGACAATGTATAGCTAGGTTGGTCTTGGGCGTACTACGCATACAGCCTGGCACGGTACTTCGCCACTCGGTATCGGTAGTAGCGACTCACTCAGTGAGAGCCGGGCTGCGGAACGGTCGCCACGCGCCGCGCGACACGCGATTCTCATACCAATCACAATACAACATTGTGACTGAACATTACCGCATTTTGTGACAAAAATAAAAATAGTGCGTGCTCTAAGAATTTTCATTCATAGTTTGTTCGTGCAGTGCTATCTCATTTGTAAGTTCAGTGATGAAGGATATGTGGATATGACTACGCTCGTCGGATACGTCAGGGCTCCCTGTTATTGTATTATCATTTTGCACGGTAGCCGGTACTTTTCTATTGGACAGTAGGAATGTCCTCTCGTCTGGGTCGTATTGTGGGACTTTCACATTCAGTGTCAGATAATTGCCCATTAGTCATCTTGTTCGAGGAAAACATTTGGCTGCTAATGGTTGGCCTAACAGGATGATGTGCAAGTCAAAACATTTACAATTCTAAATTGTATTTATCTCAAATACCAAGTTTGGATTTTAAACATTGATATTTTGCTATTCTTATGACATCTAATCTCTGCAAAGATTATTTTCATCTACACAATTGGCGTTAATTAAAATAAACGCCATATCTCGAGCTTTTCTAAATTTATCGGAATTACCTGTTAACGGTAGCGTTTCCTTCTACCCATTTTCAAATTATTATTTTTCTTAAATTTACCTAGCTAGCATCTATCATCGTTTTGTCATTTGATGACGACACCTCCAAAGAATCCGTTAATTTTTCCGAGTTTGGATATCTAACATACTTAGATAACTTTATGGCATGATCTTGCCGGTAAACGAAAAAAATACAGCAAAACATATCGTGGTCTAAGTGTAATCTCACTTTTTTTTGCAAAATATTTACAACTACCTTCAGAATCATCTTTTAGTACAACGAGTCAGCATAGGCTATCTAATGTTATAATGGCTATAATGTTTTTTGAAAACAAATGTTACAGGCACTTAATGCCAGTGATTGGCAGAACTTACCCTAACTTCTAGTTATTTTACTTTTGATGCTGTCATAAAAGAAAATGAAAAGTGATTCTTTACGACCGTCACGTCCACTTACCATATTGCATGTTTAATTCCCACCATGTTGACTTTATCCCCTTACACACACGACTTCAAGATAGTATTCTTGTAATGGCCATGGTTGTAACAATAAAATAGGTTTTATTGTCGTGATCATGCTGTCCCCATGTGTCCCACATGCCGAGGGTTTTGTTTTGCATCGAGCTGCGAAGTTCCATCGGGCTGGACAACGTTCGCGATTCATTTCAGTTTTATCAGACTTCCTTTACCGCTTCCGCAGCGAGGCTGCTGGCTCAGATAACGACCGCTATGATTCATGCACACAAACAAATGTTGCAAATCGTATTCTGTTTTCCCCAACCAAGAATAAATACTTACCTAACTGGGAATTTATACCTACTATTTTGGCTTAGTTAGATATCATTGACCGATTCGTCATCATTAATTAAATCGACAAATTAGTGGTTTTTAATCACTTTCTCATTTTTGAGATTCCGAATAATTTATATTTGCGTCTCATGAATATCATCAATCTGGTTTTTTTTTCTGTAGAATACACCGCTGATCTGTGTTATGCAATTGTTATCAAGAAATGTGCGGTCAAGATATAAATTAGGTGTGACGTCCTTGCTCGAGACGTGCAAAAAGATAAGGTGTATATAGTGTGTAGGTACTTAGCTATATTACAGTCAATGTAATTGTCACCGTGCCAAGCACTAGCGGCTCTCGCGACTATCTTCAGTCGAGTGCGTACCTTAGAGGGAAGTGTATGGCGCGCGATGTGTTTACATTTTCGGCTGCTGTGTGGTGCTCTGTGGTGGCCCCTGCTGGTTCGGTGCGCTCGTGCCGTGCGCGTCTACGACGACGACTATGAACAGGTGTGTCTTCAGTCATCGGCGCCGCTTACTGTGCACCCTTCATCAGCCAAACCTCTCTGTTGTGTAGCTTCACCCGCTCTGTTTTGGCAACAAATACGACGTACCCAGGTCACGACACGACGATCCGGCGAAGCGCAGTCATCCGCCTAACACTTTTCGCTTTGTTATGATTTGCGAATTTTGGTTTTAAAATTTTCGGCTTTGATAGGTAACGTGTGCTGCGAGCTTGTCTAATATCGGTGTGATCGTTTGGCGGTGAAGCCAGCGTTGTACGAGTGGAGTGTGATGTGCGGCGCGCGCGGGTCGCTGTGAAGTAATGTTTATCAAGGGAGGGCCTGCGCCCGCCGAGCAGGAGCGCCGAGGGTCCGTCTCCAATTGGTTCTCTTCTCTGAGACGCGGCGCTGGCCGCCGGAAGCGCGAGGAGAGCGCCCCGGCTGTACCGACTGGGTACGGCTCACTCGGCAGGCGGAAGGACGGCACACAGCCCCGAGGCAAGACAAGGTCCGCCTGGGATCTCACCACCGTCACTAGACTGGTCTGTATCTGTGTTTCTTTGAAAATGATTATATCGCATAATGTCTCTGCCCCTGCGACAGCTCGCTGGAGACGACTTTTGGCAAATATCCAAATGGCTGGATCGATCACGTCGTTTGCGTCTGCATCTGCATGCAGAATGATGACTGCACAAAATGTTTATTTAACCTTTTTGCCTAGGTTTATTATTTTATTTTGTGATCGATCGAATACGGTTACTTCCCACATGTTAACGTGAAAATATTGCGTTATTGTGTTGTTATCGGCGTGACGCTTGATTTGAGGCCCGATAACTCAACCGATACTGTCCTACTTACTATTTAAACAATACATGTTTTTGGAATGTGACTCACACCTGTCAAATATTCTTTATTAACTATCTTTTGTTATTGTTTTTAAAGATTAGCAGAAGTTACTACATACATATTAATGTCGTCTTGTTTTGGTAATGTTGCAAAAGTTTGGGGTTAGTAAAATTGATTGAGATTTCATAATAATTTATTAACTTTAAAAATCAAATTCATCTTTCATAAATTACCCTCTACCGAACAGGTTGTACATTTTAAATTTTTATGCGAAGCGAGTCATCGTCAATTTTAATATTATGTACACAAAAAAAGACAAATCTTGGGAGTGTCGTTACTTACTAATCATTTAAGTACTTATGTATATGTCGAAATGTTTACATATCATTAGTCATAGCATCACTAACCCTCTTCATTAATTAGTGTGGGGCCTGTCTCATTGTTAATATGCAACTTATCAAAGAAAATATTTAGCCAATGAGTCATATCGTTAGATGTTTGATTTTTAGAAATTCCTCGTATTTAAGTTGCAATCAACCTTTGTATAGTTTATCGAAAATTGCATCTACCAGGTTCTTCTTAAAAATCGTTATTCTTAATTTCGTTTTGAGTAATCAACTATCGTTTGTGTTTGCTCAAAGGGTGTTGTAGCCTTGTTTGTATTTATAATATTCACAATGTATGTATATTATGCTTTGGGATTTTTTTTTTTTTTTTTTTTTTTAATTCTTGTAAAAATAATTTAGGGATTTTTGCCAATACTGGCATGCTAATCCCATCATACCCTAAACTTTATACACTTCAACGAAATAGAAAAAAAAAAACTTAAAAGAGGACCTCGCCGTGCCCACGCAGTGACGATCAGCGGAGACGATCACCGATGCCGAATAGATCAGCGCTCAGGAGCTCGCAGACCAAATCTCGATCTCAAAATCCTTGTTGGGCGTATTATCCATTGTTCATGCCAAAAAATCTATTAAGTAAATCTCCTTCAGTAAAAAAATTAATTACAAAATACTTCATTTCTGAAAACAACAATTTTGCTATCCTTGCAATTTTTTCATCAAACTGTACACTCGAAAATATAATTTCTTTAATTTTTTGCCAAACCTTTTTCCACTCTGTTGTCTTACAACCTTTTTCTTCCGTAATTTTTCGGGTTTTGGCTGATTCCACATAGGCTGCGTTATCCATGTCCTTGCCTGTTTCCGGCTCTGTTTGTAAGACTTCTCTATAAGATTTTCTCCGACTCAAATTTTTTATGTTGCTGTTCTTTCGAGTTGTAGGTAAAATGATAGAAGCGGATCGTTCTTCCTGCATATCTTCTATGTTTACACTTGGCCATATTAATGGTGATGGTGAGGCTGCAACTGAATAGTCAGCTGTGCTATTGTTAGCATACATTTTTGAAACTGCATTACTTGTACGTAACGACGGATAGTCTACAGAATAATCACGCGAATCGGCATATCTAATATCTTTCTTCGTCTCTAGGTAAATATCCAGCGCTTTTTTATAAGTTATGTTTTGTTCGCTCATAATGACTCGAATTCTTTTTTCTTTTAGGAAGAATGGACATTTTTTGTCTAGTGCCATATGAGGCCCCCTACAGTTAAGGCACTGGAACTTACTTGTTTCACAATTTTCGTGCTCATTCCCACATTTTGGACAGAAAACCTTATTGCGGGGACAAAATTTTCTGGAATGTCCAAAGCTCCAACAACCAGAACATTGTGTCACAGGAAAGACATATCGTTCTACCTTAAATCTGCAACCAAAAGCATATACATGTCCGGGGCAGACGGGATCCTTGAAACATAACCGAATAGTTTCGCTATCTATCCATTTCCCGTCAAATGTCATGCGTTTTAATCTTCTTATTGAAACTATATCCACTGAGCAGCTAAAAACGGATAACATTTCTTTGTCACTCAATTCCAAATCCACACCCTTAATAAGACCATAAGAAAAATTTCCTTCATCAGTAAACTGAGTTCTGATTTCATATTGCACCATTTTTTGACAACTTATCAGTTTTTCGCCATCGATCTTATTTTGGAACTGGACTAGCGCCTTGTAAGGGCTCTTATATTTTATTCTAGTGACATTCAAAATATGTTCATCCCTCATGATCCTTGCAAGGGCCATTTGCTTTGGCAAAGGTTGAGTAGATGATAAACATACTTCAAAATAAGAATCCGACACATCTTCATTCCCTGCTAAAAGAGTGCTGACTGAAGAAAATAATTCTTTTCTCATTGACTTCCTCTTAGGCCGACTGACTGGAATAAAACCGTCTTCACCACTTTCGTCACTTTTCTTAACAGGTCTGGGTCGTTTCTCGCTATTCCTCTCAATGTTTGTCACCTCTACATCCATCTCAGCATTCCAACTCCGCCCAGTTTGCTGACCACAATTGACTTCATCATCGCTTATACTATTATCAGATCTAGGCAATTCTACTGACGCTGGTATGTCATTCTTGTTTTTTGCCATGGTAACCAGCGGGTAACACCCGCGCGTTGCTATAGAAACAATGAATAGACGAAAAAAAAAATAGTCCCCTCGCAACGTGTATTCGTGACGGCGTCCGTCAAGCGACTGTGGGGATTTATTTTATGAGATTTGTCATGTTCATACTGTTTTACTTTTTCACTCTTTATGTCAGTGCCGTGCTCATCTACTTTGCTGTTTTCATCGTTTACGTTTTCCAAAGTCATATTCTTTTTCGTTAACATTTCGTTTGATATACAATTAATTATAATGATGTGCATATTATACGAAATTTAGTAAAGTATCCAAATTTTCAAAATCACAATTGTCTGAAATCTGCTTTGATTTTCAACAATCCCATACACATGAAATCAAACCTAATATTAAATCAATATCAAGTACATTTGATTACAGTGTAACACGACACTGTGACATCACTGTACAAATAGCTGCAGCATGTTTAACTAAAACGTTGTTTGAACGACCTAATATTTCTCATAAAGGGATAGGAGAACAATGCCAGACGCACATGGCATCGATATTCTGTCACTATTGTCCACTTGTTCAAATATGACGAAATGTTGCGTTTGTGCCATTGAAATCACAATTTTTAGCGACAAGACACAAATATAAAACTGGCAAAATATTGATATTGCACATTCCTGCAGATTTAAAAAGGCTTTTTGAATTTTAGTCGAATCGAAACAACGGGAAAATAACAAACAAGGAACATCAATGGAATTTTATATTTATTTACTTCGATGATAAGATAGGTAATCAATAGTTTGATTCCAATTTATTTGGATCTGTGGCCCTATTCGTAGATTTGAGATTTTCATCTCATCTTTCTTCGTCCTTGTTGCTCTCGTTTGAAACGTCATAGGTGTGAGAGTGACCAAGATAAAATCTCATCTCATCTCACGCGCAGGAATAGCCCTCCTGGTCAGTTGCATATTCATAATAAGACGTACGTTCTTGCTTTAAAGATACGCTTCAAATAATGTAAAGAAACTACACTACCGATGTGTAGACAATATTGTACGACGTTTAACTCACTATATTCATTGTAATGATTGTCATTGGTTCGCGGCGTCATTAAATGCAAATCAGTTCTTTGTTTCACAACGGTCTGGTTCGTACAGCCACGATATTTGCATTCTCTTGAAAGTATTCCTACAATGTCAACGGTCACCTACTCGGCTAATGTGTTAAGCTTGCAGGCCGTGCCCCTTAATTTTATACATAAACCTACATATAATATTTGCATACTCCACTAGAACTCATAAATATATTTCATTTGCCTGAAGTCTGACGCAATTTCTCCTTTTAACAAGCCTGTCTGCGGGCTATAAAATGTCAAAGCATAATCAAGGAAAGCCTAACATTCATTATCAACAGATAATAATTAACGGCAACAATAATAAACTCCATAGTAGCTGATAGCCTAGTTGGTATAGCAACAGGCTCGCCCCCTGTCACGCCTGGGACTGAATATCGTCCGGCGGAATGTGGGTGTTGTATTAGACCTCTGCCAGCCCCCTCGGGGAAAGGCGTGACGATATGTTGTAATCAACTCCATAATGTTAACCTTGGTTGCTTGCTTCCTTGTAGGATCTAGTAGTAATTTAGCTTTTGATGTTCGATTCGATCGTAAAAATAACATAAAGTTCCTGAACAGCTATCTGCACGCCATTCTTATTGCCCGCGTACTATCATTCCTTTCTTTAGTACTTAAACGTTCCGTTATCGTAGTACCTAGATTTACATAGTTTGCGTACTAAGGTGTTAATTCTAATCCGTTTGTTTGTTCATTTACCTCGTTAACAGTGAAACTGCTAACAGTCAACTCGTGAAAATAGATTAGTGGTGACATGATGCTTTTCAGTTCTTAACGTCAACGTCACGAGTCTATCAAGGCAGATATCGTTGCCCTTTTTCTAGTAGGGACGTTTAATTTCAATTACAAAATGTTGACGTGTTTGTGTGCCGTGACTCGTTCGAATAAATTCCCACATAAAAGATCCGGCGATGCATGACTCCGTAGTCGGTATAGATTCATGTATAAAGCGTTGCATCAAGCTGCTTTGAAAAACACTCAACCTTTGGCTTTTTATAAACATGATGATCATTGTATTTTTTACTGTAGCAGGTAGTTCAATCAGACTACATACCTACTTAGAATTCCAGTGGTAGGCATTAAGTGATAGAATTAATGAATCTGTTTGTCTCAAATATTCCCTTCCATTTGTTAAAACCACTGTCAAGGTTATTATAATGAGTTTCTGTTAACGAGATGAGATTCTCCCAAATAAACTGTTCTTAATTGAGGTCGGTCTTATTTATTAAAAAATTAAAAACCTCCAAGATCCTTGCGCCTTGACAAAAAATCTCGGAGTTACAAATAATTAGCATAAATATAATCCGCAATTTTCCGAAACCGTTATGATAATGTAGCAAAAGATTAAGAAATAAATAGGTATAAATGAAAATAAAATACACTTAATATTATATGATCTATATGTTCACGTCGACATGTATTACTGCCGTACATTGCAATAACTTCTCGTTTTCATTATTCCACGCCCGATTTTATACGACCAGTTTACGAGGAAATAATGTAGAGATGTGAATAGTGCTAATAAATTAACCTCACATCAACTTTACGTACGTGTATTGCGGTACTATGTTCAGAATTTTATTACCAAAGAGCGATCTAACACTATAACTTTTATAAACCAATCGGAAAATCTGAAAACTTTGTTGTCGCTATATTTACATTTGTTTTCTACCTGTACATTACTTACTTTAAGTTTCATCTCTGTCTAACCTATTTCTTTCTACTATACCTGATTGCATAAAGACCTACGATCCAGATCTCAGATTGTGAAACAGAATGCTGCATTAGCAGAAACTATTGCCTTTTGTGCTCGTGAATAACAAGTTCGTCTGCTGAATTCAGTCGTATCGGAGGGAAAGATCGCGAGACGTCCGCAGTTCCGTATTGTCTCGAAACTGTTATGTAAACATCAATTTGGCAATTCGTACCGTTTCCGTAGATTTGCTACGGTACCGTCGTGCCTTTTCTGTGAGGTTGACCTTATCCATCTCATCTTGCGTCACCTGTGATAATCAGCCTGTTTATTAGCAGCGACCAGCAGCGTGTGCGTGTCGCGGTCATGATTGACACATTGTCACGAGCTTGCAAATTTTCTCGTGATCCACTTCCTTGCCCTAGTCTGCAACTTTTATTAGGTCGCATTTTGATTGTGATATGACACGTTTGAAATAAAACAGCCGGCGATAGTTTTTTTTTCTGTATCCACACTATCTACGATCGATAAATGATCGCGTGCAGTGTATAATTTTTGTTAGAAAATTACTATCAAAGTAGGTACGTTCCTAACTTAATTAGACTTGTTAAATATGCTAAAGTATTTTCCTGTGTTTGTACAATAAGATGACGCGATAATTTCGTAAAGCTCTACATTGTCTCCAGCAAAATTTGCATTGGGCTCGTTCTTGGAAAACGGCTACGGGGAATACCAAAAGTGGTTTCGATCGTCGCTAAACACCGGTTTTGTTGAATGGGGACGTTCCTTGAATATCTTTAGGTGACAGCACCCAGGGCAGGGCCGAAGGGGGTACCTTGACCTTGCCAAGGGAAGTGGGAGGCGGGGCACGTGCAAACTGCACGCGGCCCGGTCACTGACTCGTCCGACTAGTTTTACTGCCAAGCAACATGTAATGGCTTCTCATCACGTCGACCAAGACATCGTCAGTAAGCATTAGCCTTACGTATTAGGGTTAGTGGTTTTAGTTTGATGTGTTTAATTCAAATTAGTCGAAATTAAAAAAAAGAACCGTTTATAAATTTAAACCGGTACTAGAATTCAGACATTCCAATCAAGCCAAATACTAATTTCGCCTTGAATTCGCTGCGTTTTGCAAATATTTTGCTTGGTAATATTTCTAGGTCGTGACGTGCCGACCTCTGAAGATTCTTAAATCGTGAGATAATATTATTACAACAGGGACGGCAGTTCTTAAAACTGAATTTAAAAATAAATTTACTCTAAGCTAAGACTGGTTTTATAAAAGCTTAAAATAAACTTTTTAAATTTGAAAGATCAAAAACATAAAGCGCGTTGCCACATTGAAGACGTCTTCTACAAGTTTTTTTTTCTATTACCCCAAGTTAATTACCTCCTTTGTGAGGCGAGATTTCTTTGAAGTTTTCTAAGTGATTTCTCTTGTACCAGCACTTTATGTATAAGAAGGTACAGGTACATACCTTGTTAACATGTTGCGCCCTAAATGTTACCTGTTATGTGCGCACTTTGAAAATGTTGTAGATAACTAAAATATGTACTGTTTTGAAAACATCGTGGTTAATGGAGCTAATAATAATGATAATGAACCATAAATTTCAGTTATACATCAGTTACCTGTTTTTGGATTACTGAACTACATTTACTTACATTACATTTAGATCATACTCGTTGTTCAGTTAACTGTAAAGTCATAATCATAACTTAAAAATATTGAAAAAAAAAGTAAACTTCTATTTTGAATTCAATATGATTTTCCAGTTTTACTATGAACCGGATAACAAATATCGCCCGGGCAGAGGCAAAACCAACCAACTAACACTGAAAATAAAACCAGCCAAATGCGAGTCGGACTCGCAAGTGAAGGGTTCCGTACCATTATCTAGAAAAACGGCAAAAAAGTCGCGTTTGTTGCATGGGAGCCCCATAAATTTTTTTTTTTTTTTTTTTTTAGTATTTGTTGTTATAGCAGCAACAGAAATACATCATCTGTGAAAATTTCAACTGTCTGACTATCACGGTTCATGCGATACAGCCTGGTGGCAGATGGATAGACATACAGACAAACAAACAGACAGACAGACAGACGGAGGGATGGACAGCGGAGTCTTAGTAATAGGGTTCCCGTTTTATCCTTTGGGTACGGGACCCTAAAAATGGAGAAGCTAGTAGGTGAAGGCTGCGTTTCCACCAGATATGTATTTGCAAGGATGCGTAGCGACGAGTGTGTTTGTCAATAATAATAATGGTTTATTTCAGGCACTGTTTGTGATAAAATAACATCACGGGCCCATATTATAAATAGATAAATACGGTACATCTTACCTTAGTCGGGTTATGAACCCGGCTAGGCTAGGCCATGATCCAAAAAAAACAAGGCCTAAGTAGCATCAAGGAAACACGTAATGGCGTCATCGTCATCCGTCTCTTCCGAACTTATTGTAAATGGCTTCTTTCGGTCTTGCTTAAGCATCGATTGACGTCACTACGTGTTTCTGAATGCTATACCTGGCGGAGTATATTATTATACCACGGGCTAAGCTATGTAAATGAAGCGATTCTATTGGCTCCTAACAAACACATCTATCTCCCTAGTCTCTACACATCCTCGCACATCTCGTGTGGAAACTCTTCCTTAGCGTCTGACCCGTAAAATGCTCTTATCAGGTCACTCAACAAACAGGTAAAAGTAAATGAAACGAACGTGTGTAAATGAAACTATCGCGTGTGAAGATCTTGTAAATCTGCGGTTTGATTTGTGGGTTTACGTGTCATGTCTAAAGCTGATATCTATCTGCAGACAACTTTGTCGACAACAGCTTTTATGTGCGTGATTAGACTTTCTCCATTACGATAAATCCAATCCGAGAGCGAGCGCAAGGCCAAAGAAATACAATCTATGACTCCAGTAGCAATACCATCTTAGAAATGAAAGATTCCATAAACATTTTATTAGGTTACGTTAGGAATATTAGGTTACTTCCTTAAAATAGATTGAAATTAGGGAACAATGTTTACTACATTCGGCTTCTAGTTTACTGCTTCGTAAGTATTAAAACGTATCCTTGATTTAACCTTTCATTCCGTCTGCAGCCGATGTGTGATCGTGGTCGTATGTTACCCGGTTTCGAGAGCCTATCAAGAGTAAAGTTAGGAAGGTTCCCTGTAATATACACCTGGTTGTAATATACACTCGCATCGTATTACTTTAGTAGACTCTACTTCTAAAGCTTTATAAATTTAAAGTAAAGTGAAAGCAAAAGATTATTTTTTCAAATCACACGTCATGTAAATTCTTTAACTTAATAGAATTTAAAATACTGGGTGCCAATATTTTTAATTTTTTAGCTTGTCCTTAACTTATCATTCAACATTTTCACTTGTCACGTTAACATTTGCTAAAAATATTTATTTAGCGATCCATTACTAAAAGACCACTTCAATTGTGGCGCATTTAGAATACGTAGGGAGAGGGCTGTTGTATTCCCATGGGGTCGCTAATGCGCTGAAACCCTGCTAAAGACGTAATTGCCCTTCTAAAAATCGTCCCGCCACCAACTTTTGTGTATGTATTGTAAAGGACGATGGATCACTTTTTGTAGCATGCTCAGTTTTTGCAAGTGTTTTTACAGTTGCGGCCTTGACCGCCTTCAGTTTTGTCATATGTATTAGTAAACCAGGTAGTTCAGCTTTTTATTTAGAAAATAGTTTGTTTCTATTTTTAAAGCGGCGTCTTGTCGCAATAGTGTTGGTATATTTATAAACTCGTGACATTGTATAGTTTTGTATACACGCAACGCAACTGGTATCTCAGTTGTCGCATTGGGATATGTTTCATGTCACTATATTTTATTTTTGTCCTAAACCTCGTTTCGTTTCCCTTGCATCTGAATGCTTTTGTGTTTCATGGTAGTTTCAAAAAAACTTAACATTATCTGCAAGTATTTTTAAACCGGTAATTGACTGCTAAATAGGCAATATAGTTGGTCTCGTTACGTAATTGAATTGCAATATCTACATATCAGCCGCGTAAGCCTTTATCTAAAGCAATCAATAAACCTTTTGCTATCAATATTCAAGCATCACGGTCATGGTCGCTGTAAAAAAATAATAGTGATACAACATGTGTTTGGCCATGTGCACCTTATTCGTCCACTTGAAAGGAAATGGGCGTTTAAGATAAACACAAGTTATCTTCTTTAGTTAACCTTGCACCTATTGAAAACATCAAGCTTTTTGTTTAAGATGGTGATTTTGATTTATGTCTGCCGCATCAAGCATTTCTAGAGCTCCGTGTGTAAAAAATAAGGCACCGATGTGACTTGGTGAGCCACTTGAGCCAGTGTTACCATCATTCAGCTCATTCTCAAAGGTTGTGGGATTGTTGACCTGATGCGATCGAGGTGACGCATACCGAGATGAAATTATTATAATGACATTGAAATGCGAACATGGTCAACTTACAATGAAGCTAACATTATATTTTTGAAATAATTTATGAGTTGGTTTCTTATTATTGTATACGAAACTGGAACAATAACCGATGTCTATCACTTCAACTAGAGGTATACATACATCATATAATAAACAATGCTTCAATGCATCATTATCAAATTTAATTGCGCATATTATGTGAAATAAATCTCAGTTTGACTCAACAATCACAATCAAGAAATCTGCTAGAATTTTAAACAAGTTTTTAGAAACTTAACTGTTTTACGTCCGTGGAAAGGATGTGAAATCCTGTTTGTGAAATATGCATCACCCGACCTGTTGTTACTTAATTCTGTACAGACGTGTCATTAATTAATTGTATTCAAATTGAAACATGTGAACTTTGTACTTCCTCTGTAAAAACTTTCTTAGCTTGAGTGGATGATCGCCTTATGTAAAACTTTATTATTTTTAGTTGGCGCTACCTATTTCACTTCTGCAATGCTTTAACATTCCGCAAGTCTAAACGACTTGGGGTTTCTTCCACTTAAAAATTCCCATCTCGTTTTCATTGTTAGTTATTCTCTGTATTGATATTCTTTGGGCCTACTTTAGGCTGCTTTTTATTTGATTAGCGTTTCGAATCTCATTCCAAAGCGTTGATATCAGTGTTGTCTCTGTAGTTGGTAGCAGGGTCCCTCACATCTGTGTGCAAGTTATATTGTACTTGTTCATTGTCTGTAGTTCGTAATGCATCCACACCACAAGTCTCATTAGTTCCCTCACATGATTGTGGTTCTTTTTGTTTTTGCTCCTGTTTAACCCTCGACGGGAGAGGCCTCGTCCATTATCGAAGTATAATGCCGACGGACATGGCACTTGTTTTATTTGTTAGGAAGTTATGTCGGCGCGACTAATTGAAATGAATTCTCCTTTTATTTGCTGCGTCATTTAAGTCATTCATGGATGTGAGAAACTGGGAAGATGTAAAAATATAGCGTCATATTTTTGAAAGTTTAAAATTTAATGTTTTTTGAATGTATAAAAGTGGAAGATCTCACGACACCGCGACGATTTAAACGACTAATCTGAAAGTTTTGATTTTTGTTATTTACATATTAATTAGTTGATGAAAGTGATGAATAAATGATTTAAACACAACTGTCTGTCTATCTTAATTCATATAAATGTAAAAAAGGTGATTAGTATTTTTTTTATTCACTTGCTTTGAATGTATATCGGAATACGTAATTTGGCGAAGCTAGGACAAAACCAATTGTAACGATTGTAAGATTCTATCGGAAATCGACACGAGTGTTTCGGCGCGCGCTGCGTTAAAATCTCTCTAATGTCTCTGCTCGGTTTTCTTCCCTTTTTGGCTCTTTGCCAGATTTACAACCGGCCTTAATTTACTCGCGGATTGTTGGAGCCCGCAAAAGAATATCTTTACAAGTTGCTTTCAGAGTATCCGACTACCCACCCGCTCCGTGACCGCGGCTCGGAAATATGAACCCATTGTGTATACTGTATAGTATCTGTCTGGAGTTTTTATACTCGGGACCGTTGGGACTATTATTGTAATTATTTGTAGCCACTTTTTATTTCACATGCAATTCCACGGAACTCGGAAAATTGCCACCAACGAAAATGGTCACACACAGTCCCCGGATATTTACCAGCACGCAATATAAATATTTTGAGCCAATTTGCCAATGTTGTATCCACTGCTGAACCGGATCAGTCAGGCGGCGGAGCATTGGTTCCATGACGATAAAATTGTAATTTCATATGACCGATCCGCTACCTTAAGTGATAAGGGACATGATCCTTTCGTTTGAAGTTTAACCGTTTTTCTCTCTTTTCCAGGTACGTGTTAATTTTACGTAACTGTTTTGCGGGTCAGATGCGGTAAGAATATTTAAATACAGCCTGCAGACAGGGTCGAGTTTAATTTAGTGAATAATATAAGGATCTTGCCAAGGTAAAATTGTTCTCTGCGTATCCGTTATATCAGCGAGATGAGAGGTAAGGTAACATGAGTCAGGAATGTGGTGGCGATGACCACTAAGGTCGAGAAGGTCGTAGCGACGTTGATCGAATCACTGCAAACTGCACCTACCAACTACCAACTTAGCTTTTGTACGATCATTCAATACAAAGTTGATGACATTCGATCAGTATAATATATGTAGGTTGTTGGCTTTAAAATGGTCTCAATTTGTAATCCATCTTCTTTTCAATTTTATTTGTGAGTAGACTAGAAGGCTCTCTCATAATTTTGAAGCTTTTCGATTTTAAAATTGTTCTTAAAATTCTGGAACGAAATGAAAATTCATTGTAATGTTTTTGAATACTTTAGCAGGTATGCGCTCTGAAAAAATATTCTCCTTTGGTCGACGGTAATTACGAAAAACGAGTAGGTGGATGTTCAGAAGTTTGTTTGACTTTATTGTGCGTAGTTGGCTAAAAATACTTGTAGTTAAAGCTAAGGAGGTAGGCAGGTTGCTGTGTATTGAATGAAATAGTGTTGGAATGATTGTTTATGTACGTTAATTGCTTGGCTCTACCTAGAAAATGCTAAATTTATCACACATACAAATACACTACTGAATTTACCCAGTTGTTTTTTCCGTTTGCCTCGGTACATTAACCTGCAAAATAAATGCTAAGTACCACTACTATTATCTTCTTCAGTACATCGAATATTTATCGACTGTTTACACGTCGTTGTTGTGTTAAATGTTGTCTTTTCACTTCCTTTTGCACTATAAAAAGTTTCATCGCTGAGTACTCTTCGTGTATTACTTTCTTCACTTTTTCCGATGATGCCAGTATATGGAAAAATTCAATAGCAATCAATTTTGTTCTACCATTCTAATGTGTTTATTTCAGAATGTTTGCATTGGCATCAGTTGCGTGGCCTGGTTCTGGGATGCTATAAGAAGCCGTATGCATTTAAGCGTTCAAATTAATTGCCCTAATTTCTTTACTGTCCGATTTAACTGATAGCGGAATAGAATTGTCCGTTCCCTTTGTCATCTTGGTCTTCCGCTTCTCTATCTAGAGTGGCATTAAATCTGTTATTCCACATAACATGTTTAACACGTTATGTTTATGTTGTTTGTCTGTTATGTGTTTAGTTGCTACTTGTTGACGCAATCACATTAAAATAGTTAAACGCAGGTATTTGTATGTACTTGCTCTAACATTCCAAGTCACATATTTATCTTGACGGAGATTAACAGATAATACTTCTAACCGAGCGTGCAGTATCTACGTCATCGCATTGATTTATCATTCAAAGTAAACATAATGTTCGCGTCCACACCTAAAGGTTAACCTGTCTCTGCGTTGATGCCGCCTTGGAAAATTCTTCAAGAATTACCACATACGTGTACGTTAAACATTCAAACTTGACTTTTGTCAGCCGTGTCATTGTTTTGATGGTCGTAGAAGCAGGAAGCAAGAAAGATGTTCATAGTTTTCTAGTTAAATAATAAAAACTGTATTATCAACCTTCTGTGAAAGATTCTTGCGAAGCGAATTAACTTGTCAGCTTATCAACAAAAATATCGTTATGTGTATAAATAGTTAAAGATACTCGGAACCGTGTGATTTGATTACAAGATATATATAAAGGTTCTAAGTCTAAGTTTAGAATTAGCAAACTTGCGCCGTGAGCAAAGTTTCTATATCCGGGATGTAGCGAAGTTATTGCGGTGTGGGATACTGCGTAAAATCGCACTGTCCTCGAATAGTTCTTGATTAAGTTTCTGCAAGTTTTGCTATCTGGTAGTTTATCAAACATCGATGAGTTACAATCATTGCGCCAGCTATAAAAGTAATATCGAGTTCGGAAAATCCTATAATCATAAATTATCCTTGCTCTATCGTTCTTGCTCTATGTTCGAAGTAAGATACGAAATTGGTAGGTAATTAAAACATCTTCCTTCCGATCGGCCGCGTTGTTCATTAACTCATAACTATTATTGTAATAATTCGATTTCGATGTCGCGAACTCATTATAATACAATCTTTATTTCTAAATAAGCTTTGAAAATAAAATCAGACTTCTTTTCTTGGCATAAAAGACAATATTAAAATAGGGGTAGACGAGACGCTTAATTTGAAAAAACTGGCCAAGTTCGAGTCGGACCCGCGCACGTTGCGTCCCGTACCATTATCTGTAAAAACGAATTTATAAATATTTATAAAAATATCACGTTTGTTGTATGTTGTTGTATTTTTTATAGCGAAAACAGAAAGAGATCATCTATGAAAATTTCAACTGTCTAACTATCACGGTTAATAAGAAACGGCCTGGTGACAGACGAACAAACGGACGGACAGTGGAGTCTTAGTAATAGGGTCCCGTTTTACCCTTTGGGTACAGAACCCTAAAAATGAATATTAACAATTTTGAAAACTTTGATTAACAAGTGCAGTCACAATGGTAAGTTTGCATATATGTAATTACCATAGTAACGTAGCGGTTGCATAAAATAACGTTGAACGTTACAATGAGTTGACTAACTCTACAGTTAGTTACTAACGCGCGGTTATCAGAGCGTCTAGAGTAAATGGGCTTGTATGAATTACAATTCATAATTTATACTAAAACAATGAACAGCTTATTATAGTATTATTACGTACTGAAATTTCAGTATAACTAACAGTGACTGTAATATATTAAATAGATTGGCAATTATATATTATTGAAAACAACTAATGTGGTTATAGAATTGTGGTTATGAATTATGATGGTGGAGATGTTATGAAATGAGTCACAGTTCAGTCACAGGTCATGAGAAATATAGAATAACAGGCTATACGAAGACGTATTTATTTCCAAGCAATGAATGTCAAATATAATAGTGAGCACGTAATATTATATTATATACTCGTAGGTGCGATAATGATGTTTTAATGATGCATATTAGTCGGTTTGGGACCCTCTGTTGTAACTTTCACAAAATCTTTTATTTTGAACACGGCATTCTTTGCAAAGTGATTTTGCAAAGTGTTTGGCAGACATTCTAGCTGAGAATTCGTGCCAAAGAGAAATGGGGCCTACTTTACTTAAGTCAATAACTGCAAAGCCATGTTGTTGTTTCAATTTAATGGCTGAATAATAACTTTATTTACATTATTCGAGTTTCACTTTCGTTATTTCCCCTATTTCGGTTCTTCAGTCGAGGTCCAACTATAGAAATGCAAAATTATTTCTTGTGATACACATTCAATCATCAGTCACTTTATTGGATCAGCTCGAAGTTATTTCCAAAATTTTCTTGGCCTGGTTTCTTTTTCTTACTTTTATGAACACTAATATCGATCGATACGGATAATATGTGTGATCTCATAACTGAAAGGTCACGGTAAAGTATGGGAACTTTGCCAATCGCGACATATTAGTCACATGCAGAAACGTTATTCATAATCCGGATACTATAAAAATGTTAGGCCATAAAAGTGAAAATAGGTATGTCCCCGGAAAAGTTCATAGTTCATCCGAAAATGTTGGTTCCGTTAATAGAAGACTTGGCAGGCACAACACTGCCGCAATAGCAAATATCACTGGGGCAGAAGAAAGTACCAAAAATATACCGCTTTGGCTGCACGAAAACAGGAACAAGAATACTATACTTTGGTTCAAATTAATTTAAATAAAAACGTCAATTTCTGAAATCAATATTATTGCAAAATAAATGTAATTTGTGTGATAAAAGTTTACAAACCCTGTTCAGACAAACGGTCAATGAGCTTGTGTCTTAAATCTCAATCTACAATTAGGCCCCAAATTAACCCCAATAAGGCGGATCGTGATAAACATCAATCCCTCATCCCATCTAAACCAAACTATAGGTATTATTTAATCGGTGACACATGAAACGTTTAGCCTCAAAATGCCCCTAGATACTAAAACGCCCTATTCCCAAAACGTCGTTTTGCCAAAATGTAAAATTGTTTTGAAAAATTTGCAAAAAACAATGTTTGCGCAACGGCTTGTATCATCAATTGAACTTTTTGACTTCCTTGAGTCCGTGTCGTCATTCGTGTTTGAGGAAAAAACGCGTCGTGGAAGTTTACCACAAATCATGGCGCCTAATTGATAGTAATTCCAACGTTCTCTCGTGGCGCTAACCCTGAGCGTGAATTGAAACAGTTCTTCGTCCATCAGCCTGTAAAATTAACGGAACTGTGCTCTAAAACGTTCTCGAGTTTCTTACGTGTGAAGGCCGGTTAAACTCTGTGTGCAATGACAATAGTGTTATTTGTCGGGGAGGTTGGGAACGTTGCCAGATACTGTACGGTGTACGCATTTCGTTTGAAGGCGAATCACCTAAGCGGCTTGCAGTGCAGTCAAACCGGATCACGATAATGTAGCGTCGTAAATATTAATGTAACTAAATTTTACTTTATTACAGCTCGATTATAGGAGTTAGTGTTTACTAATAGAGGTAATGGTCACGAGTTTATTACGTATCTCAGAAATTACGACAGCCACATTACCTGTCTAATAGATCTTCAATAATGACGCTATTAAACTTGCCACGTAAGTCATTGTTGACATAGGAAGCTTTTACAATGATTATTATTGCACAAGCCATGGTTATCGGAAAATGCTCGTTCCCTGTAAAGTAGGCTGTATTATTAATAACTCGGCATACATTAGCCAACCCATTAGTCGATGGGCCGGCTCGTTAAGGGCTGAGCGTTGACCTAAAATCTATTATTGGAGGTATAACATAATATTATTACTCTAGCTAGACTTTGCTCCACCGTTACTTTGTCACAAATCTCACAATGAAATAAAAAGGATTTCTCGTTCATTTCAAAGAATTGAACCGAAATGGAGAATTTGCCGCTTCATCACTGAGGAAGTAGAGCCATTTCGATTTCGTCAGCGTCGTAATTAAAAGAGTATTGAAACCATAACGGCTTGTTTTAAACTTAAATTGGTTATAGCGCATTATCTTTGCTTTTAATGGTTACGGTCTGGCTTCTGAAAACATTCGTCCCTATTTATATCCTGGCACTTAATGAAGTTAATATTTTATCCGCTGTCAGGCAGGACGCGGAGGGAAAGTTTGTAAACATGCACCCGGCTCGATAGTTGACGGGCGGGGGGTTCCGGCTGCTTGCTCATGTGAACTTGTATTCACATGTGCTCACGTGGCAGCCAGCGCAGCGCCTGGAACTCGACACGAGCTCAACATTAGGCGGCTTATTGTGAACTTTAGCTTCGACGTCGCTAATAACTTTACACATATTTACTCACGTTCCCTCCGCATGAGAACTCGCTTTATTGTTACCTTTGTACGGATTCGTTATTCAACTTCAATAATCTCAAGATACTGTTTACAATGTTTGGGTTTGCTCCACGGAATCACAAAATGATTCCATACAACTGAAGCCAAACAGCAGAAATGGGAAAGTGATTTAATTGGGGAAAGTCTCTAAGGATTCGCGAGCTCGCTTTCATTACGTGACGCCAATGTCACATCCAAACTACATTAAGCACCAGTCGACGAGCTGCGCAAATGACAAAACTACGATATCAGAATACCCTTGAAACCGAGCTGGGAGCCTGGCCCTAATTAAATAACAGCCTCTAATACAGTTACTTGATAAACTGGCCTATAACCAATTGGCGATGGAATTGCAAATAGGCAGAGCTTTGCAGTATGAATTACATGATTGCTCGCTGCAGCGTCAGTGTTGATGTAGATTTATTGTGACCACTCAATAGATTTCATAAAGATGATTGCGCGGGGAGTACAATTGGTACTGTTGGTGCCGACCAAGTTAAAATTTTGCGCGATGCGATATTTTGCACAATACTCACCAACTTTAAAGTGTTTATAACTACTATAAAGAGCATACCAAATATTATGTAGATTTAAACTACAATCATAGTTGCACCAGTACTACTTACAACTATGACCCACACTTTAATTTCAAACGCACATACGCATCAATTTAAAATGACTTAATTGTAGCCGTCAAGCATAACAGCTTTTGAGATATTCGGGTGTTTCTATATGTGGGTCACGTGCCTTGCTGTCCCTTCTACGCGTATATCGTTAAATATCGTTGGTTTTATCCATGTCGTTGGCTCTATATGTTATGTTTTATCCAATGGTTTAATCTAGGAATTTCTGCTCAAGACACGTTCAGAATATTCTTAGAATCCATGTTTAATCAAATGAATTCATCACCTTTTTACGCTCCCTGAAGTAAGTAATTGCTTTAGCATAGTAATTTCGAATTACATGCTCCATTGCATATCAATTTTTTTTTATATCGCAGCTGTAATAGTTACATCGCTTATATTTTCACCTACGCTACGTAACATAGCGACAAATATTTAGAAACAGAATAATTAGTTTGAAAATAAATCAGTAAAATGAGAGCCGAAGATGCCGCCACACGTGCGTTAATTTGAGACATTAATGGCACGTCTAAATTTAACTACTCTATTTTAAATTATAGTTCGCGTCAAATATTTGACCGTAATTACAACTAGTGCCATCTGTTCCATCATTTGTATTCAGTAAGTTTGGGTCCAATATCAATTCTCGTACCCTCCATCGAGACCGCGGGAGGTGTCCCTTCTTAAATGACTTCTATTGATCCCAGCTCTTCGTATTGTGTCTCAATCACGCCACTTCGATTGATAGAATTGAACTCTACCCTACATCCCAAATGGCTACTGAACAATTAAGTTCGATATTTCGTTTAAATTCGAGACTTTGCCATTTGATACGCTCATAATAAAACTGTGCCGTAACGAAGATTTGTTGATTGTCTATCGAGTTTATCTAAATCGTAGAAAGTTATATCATGAATAAACATTATGATGTAACCAGTTGGGTCACACTTTTACTCCATAGTTCAATTATAATAACAGCGGATATGGCTCGGTGGACCATTACGAAAATTGAATAAACTATATCTCTGCATCACTAAATTGCATGAGATATACTCTTATATGTGTGTTAAAATGGTGTACTGGTGTTGTTTATTTCAATTTGAATATGTTCAATAGAGTTTGAGTCATAAATATATAGTCGATGATGTATGAACTGACTCATTGTTATGACGCGCTTCTCTCGCTCAGAAATGTCTACATGCAAAACCCGTATTACTTACACGGCACCACATAACGACACGCTTAAATATATAGGGTTTGCTTTAAAATCACCTCACGTGTTGACGCCGTTTTATTCGCTATTGCCTTGAGTGGCAGTTTGTATCTTCTACTACTCATACATTGCGGGTCGTAATCGCCACCCATTACTGACTCCACACGAATGGCATCCTAATGAGGACAGTGTCACATCTCGCAAGAATTGATCACAAGGCTCTCTGCCTTCGGTTTTTATCGACAAGCATTTTGTGCTTGTATGTCGAGGTGTATGACCAGGGTACACGTCTAGACAAGATAAAGCCTTCATGATCGAACGGACCGTGCTCGATTAATCTTTGCCAACGACACTGCGAGCTACTTGATCTTCATCGACCACTCGCTTCTGCGGCTGTCTGTCGCCGACAATGATCTGGCGACTGTTACAAATGACTGACCCTTTAGACGCTTAGGAATCTGGCTCTAAGTGGCCAAAATAAGTCTAAGTTTTAGTCGAAACTAACATTGGACATGATTTATTTGTCCTTTTATTTTGGTTTTTCTTCTCCATTTATCTTCCTCGAAAATTGCAACGAAAATAGTAAAATTATAAAATAAATTGCGAATTTTTCACTCAAGAAGATGTTAATGAATAAAAATTCAAGCATTCACTTCTCGTAGGTATTCTTTAATATTGGTGAAAGGCTTCGTGAAGCGAAAGTGAATATTATATTGTGGCAGTTATACATATCGAAACGGCAAATATTTCAATACGAATAGTATTCGAACAACTGTGGCAGTCTTGAAGTTTGTGAAGAATTAAAAGGAAACCAGAAGTTGTTAACGAAAAAATACTTTGTCTTGTAGCTCTGGTTTTCTTACCTTATCTAGTTACAGTGTTTTTCACGTCTCACATCCTGCTTAAATTCTCTTCCAACAACCGTATAGGCCCATGTATGTATATCTGTGCACTAATTGCAAAATAGCAGCCAGCGATTATGTCTTAAATGTCTGCACTGGAGGCGACACTCTTGGTGGTACCGTTGGAACTTTTGAAAACATTAATTCTTATGTATCACATAATAAACCATTATATAAGAAACCTTCTGTATATTATTTTCTATTTTGTAGAACTTGTAGTTGCAATTCAAAAACATCAACATTTAAACAAGCTAAAATTAAGTGACGTGCTCGAGTCAGATGGAAGATGAAGCTACATAGCATAGCTTTTCTCTCCTTATAAAAATCCGGCCACCTGCTGCATTACCCGAGCAAAAACCCGTCTAGACTGGCTGCATTAACGATAGAGCACATGCCTATGTTAGATATTGATAATGCACCAGCATCCAATACATTGTCGACCTTATCTTCCCGCGTGAAGAGGACGACATTTAAACTAAACGATTGTACACCGATATGGTTCACTTCCATTTGTTGAATGCGTTTCAGAGGGTGAGGACAATCCGTCACAGCAGGGCGTGCTCGGAGGCCTGGTCTGAAATAACATTGTTAAGTGAACAAGTGTGCCCTCTTCGTGTAACAATTGTAGAGCTGAATTAAATTTACTGCCGCTGTTGCTTTCAATTGAGAATAGCTATTTGTCAGGTCTCCTTTGTCGATATTTGTCATTTTAAACTATTGTTTAAACCTTTAAAGGTTTAAATAATTTAGTTTTTGATTCTTTGAATATGGTGTATTAACCACAAAGACGCGAACTCGACCTGTTATATTACTACACCACACACATTAAATTATTACGTTGAGGTAGTTACTTCATTTGGTTGTATAGTCTAGACAAGGAAGGCCAGTATTATGACTGTCTCCAGGGGGAATAGGCAGCAGACCGCAAATATTGTTAGAGCTGCCAGAGCGTGGCGGGAATGAGAGCCATTGTACTCTACAATGTTTTGTACACTCCTTATATTTTTAGTACCGCCTACTGGCTACTGGTATACAGTGAATGGGTATTTGCTATCTTTTACGTTCGATAAGGGATTTGGGCTTCCACTGATGTCGATTTGGACTGCTTTATCTTTTAAGGAAAATCGTTTTCCTATAATAAGCAGAGATGTTATAAGTTCAGTATGTGTCAATAAGACCACATTGAGCACTGTACATCAGTGAAAATATCTAGACCGTATAAGAAGCAAAAGCTTTTGTAATGTTCTATTTTATTGACGTCCTGTTGTTCAGCATGTAGTACATATATTAGATACTCTGTTAATAAACATGTATTGCTGTGGCTGTCTTATACGTGTGTCGAGTCGAGAGATTTATTACATATCGTGGTTAACATATCTAGGTTACTACCATATTGTATTTAAAATATTGCTAGATAGCTAGATACCTAGAAAACCATAGTACTAAAAAGTAGTTATTTATTTCACGTCACGAAATACAGCTATCTACTCTGTATTAAGTCCTCTTATTTAGTGGCACGCAATAAATAGATACTTTGGCATCCTTTATGCATGGGTGGGGAATTCCGCATTCACGCCACCAACGCCGACATAAAGGCTGTATTGATACTTTGGTTTTATGATAACTCTATTTTAACTCGTACGGTCTTATTCTAAAACATCCATTTCTGTCTGTTTGGGCGACAATATGCTTTGTCTCGTTTTTGCCCGTTACTCTCTTCAACGGTGAAAAGTTGATTTTTTAAAGGTTCCGCGACGTTCTGATTTTACCATACAATCGCGCTTGTCTAATTTCTTGGAAACCATTTGTCAGATTGTGTTAAAATTTGGCATGTACAATTAAATAAACTATATCTTCGCCCCTATGTACTTGGTTTTATGTTAAAAACGTCCTCAAGATAAAATAGAGCTATGAAAAATATCTGCTTTTGTTAGGGGTCACTTTTGACTGATTTATTTAATAGATAGACAAAGCCAATTAAAAAATCCTTTACATAGGGTGGTTGTCTACATCATTAGCTTTTAAACTAATCATTAATATATGGGAAATTTTAAGCGATGATAGCCCAGTTGGAGAAGGCCCGCCTCTCAAGTCGCAGAGGGAGCGGGTTCAAACCCAGCCGACGGCACGCACCAATTTGTTCATTGTGTGAACATATGTGCGTATGTCATCTGCTACATGACTGGAGGGAGCCCGGTGTATGGCGACAGGCTCGCCCCTTGTCACATTTGGGACTGAATATCGTTCGGCGAAGTGTGGCTGTTGTGTTACACCTCTACCAGCTTCCTCGGGGGAAATGCGTGACGATGTGTTTAAGTTATTTAAAAATGATTAGTGAAGTGAAAAGATCATAGAAAATATTAAATTGCACTTTGTTACTGTTCAGAAATCTTTACTTGTTCTCTTCGCTTGTCGTTTTGTTCTAGATGATATGGCAATAGAAAACCTTTAGCCAATGCGAAGTTAGTCTAAATTGGTCGTCGGACTCTTAAATGTTTTTGTAAAAGAATTAAAATAACAGAGTAGATAAAATGTTTTGTTATGTTAATATGTAAAGTATTCTAAAGTTATTTTGTTGTATTCCCTGGTAACGACGATCCCGTTAAAGTGTTGAAAATTAGATGTATTGAAATGTGTTGAAATTGTGTGCAGCGCTATTGATCTGCTTTTAATCATAGAGAGTAAAGGTGCCGTTCACTAGACCTTGACAGGTGCGGGGTTAACACCCACGCTGCACTCTTTGTGCACCTAACGATGCTTTGTTAATCAAAACCTTGTTAATATGCAAATCAATATCAATTTCTGATATACGATACAAACCGCACGATACCGTTATTCAACTGACCACGGATTTAACGTTAGGTGAACTTTTGCAAAAGCCAAGAAATTTATCAGATCATGTAGTTTGAAATTCCACAAATGGCGAGCAAACAGTTGAGAAGGTATATTTGCTGTGTCTACACAGGCTGCGGCTCGTTGAAAGAGCGACAAAACCGAAGAACTAACGAATCAGTGCTGCCGCGAGCGGTCATTGTTCCCACTTCGTTTGTCTTTGTGATTTTATGCAAAGTCCATTTTGAACGCGTCACTGGCGAGCTTAATAAGTTCTTTTTCAAGCCATTCAAGTCTTCCTACAGATATCTTTAAAAAAACATTTGCGCTATCAATAGTAAGATGCCGTTCTTACTTGAGTTTGTTAAAATAAGTTCCTTCATTGTCTATCCTACACGTAACGCAAATCTAGTTAAAATATGTTTAGTAAAATGCTGAGCAATCAGGATGATGAGACCGATAAAATACAGGCAGTTACACTGAATGGGACGTTTATCTCGGCTTCTGTTCCCGACGTGAAAGAAATATGTAGGGGCGTTTTGTACTCAATTTGACATAGTATTTTGGCCCCTGATTTGGGTCCTTTGTAAAAGTAGAATTATTCCTTCTGCGTATAAAATAAAACAATCCTACGACAAAGTTTTATTAATTAGCCGTCTTACATTACAATATCCGTTTAACTTTTATTTTAAACCCCACAAGCTTAAACTCAATCAAGTATTCAAAGTTATTGTTATGATGTTTACGTTACTGAAATAAACTCACCCAGTCGCCTTGTCCGAGGGATTTTGGCTGATCCGTAATGTTGATCCATTTAGAGGGGGAATGATTTATTCGGTAAATTCATTTCACGTAAATCATGCACACCTGATCAAATATTGAATTATGTCACGAGTACTGAACCCATTAGCCAACTGTCGTCGATTAAGCTGATATCAGACGGAAGTGTCACGATCGTTACACTAAATCTACTCATTTGCAGTTGTAAGTGCCAAGATTTCCCGTTTGCCCAACTTCATTGCGGATTAGTAACAATCACCCTAAGTTAGTCTAAGTTCCCAGTGTCGTGTTAGTTGGTATTGCAGCTGTGTGGAGTATGCCGAGAACTCGAGGCGTGCGGTTCGCCTTGTGGTCGTATGCTCGTCATTGCCGAGACCAGTTTGTCTATTCAACCCATGAATGTTGACAAACATTGGGTTCATTTTAACAAGAACTGACTGATCAATGAAATAGCCAATGAGACTTAGATATTATGTATATTGTAAGTATATGTATATTATGTAGGTTTAACAAACAGAACATCAAACAAGAACGAACGGTTTAACACGATCGAAAGACATTCGGAAAGTAACAGCTATGGTAATAGCTTCTAAACTTCAATCAACCGGAAAGAAAGATCAGAACTGAATCCTTTCAAATGTTCGCAAGTTATCAAAGTTGATACGAGTTTAGTGAAATTATAAATATTTTCTTTTTGTTGCAGCAACTCAAAGATGAGCTCGGCGAAGTTGTGGCAGAATTGGAAGCCCTCGACGGGCAGGAAGAATGCAAGCAGAACAGCAAAGCCAAACAGATGAGCATAGGCAGAAAGAAATTTAATATGGACCCAAAAAAAGGTGAGCTTTTCACACTATTTTCTCTTTGTGAACTCGTTCATTTGGATGTATCTAATTGAAGCGTGTTAACTCGAACGTAAACCTGTGCTGGTCCCAAGTTAACGTTCCGATTTATGAACATGAACCGTCTAGTTTCTTTTTTATTGTTTTGCGTTCTTTTTTCGAAATTCTGCAAACAATGCGATCTCACGTAGTAAATAAGAAGAAAATATTGTTCACGGAGTTAGCAATGCATGTTGCTCATACATATATTGCAATGAGATAAATTAAAGGAATTGATTGCGTGCGGCATTTTAAAATAAAGTTTCCGGAGGCATGGTATTCAATAAGGCAGGTGGCTTGTTCCCACGGCACCATGTTGTCGCCGGCAAATTGTTCTATTCCTGCACTTTCCACCTGTCCAACGGTCTTCATGTTGAATTCTACTATAAATTAATGTGCTCGTATCCTCTGCCATCATTAAAATTTTAACGACTGGTTTCGGAAATTCCTATGAATTAAAAGCAAGAATTTCCGTTTAATATTATTTAAAAGTTTTTTGAACTATAGTTTGTGCCTACTTAATTTGATTAGTATTGTTTTTTAAAGTACGTTTCATTTTATTTCAATTACTCGGGTTCGTTCTTATCCTACTAATATTATAAACGCGAAGGTTTTTTGGAATTTGATTTTGTAAGAATGGATGGATGGATGTATGTTACTCTTTCCCGCCAGAACGGCTTAACCGATCTGGATAAAATTTGGCACAGAGATAGATTATAGTCTAGACTAGCACATAGGATACTTTTTAACCGCGGGTGAAACCACGGGGTGCAGCTAGGTAATAAATACATGCTTGCATCTTGTATATTCTGTGTCCTGTAATGTGTCACCTGTATGTGAATCTGATGGTTTGGTCTGTGAGAAAATTCTTTAAATTGATACAAATATATTTTTTCCCGGTAAGGCTTCGTTTACAAAACTTGTCTGAATATTTTTCTTGCAAATATCATCAGGTGCCACTTGATAAATAAATCGTAAACGTTCAGTAATTTCTGAGAACGCAGTCTCGATGTAGGTCAGGTTTTCTGCGAGTAATGTTGCAAATTGCTAACCGCATTACGATGATTAATCTTCTTCAGTTTCTATAGCTTTGCATTTAATGACATAAAAAACCACCCGAGTCTGCTTTCTAGAGTCGTTACCTATTGACTTTCTTTAAAAAAGGTTGCTTCAGAAATCGAGCGACATAAAGCTTCACGTTTCAAGCTGAGGTAGCTGAAGTCTTTTCTCTAATTAGGTCATTGCGACAGTAACAAGCTCGATCGTGATGAGATCTGTGTCTGATTCACAGATCTGAATGGGCTCTACGAACTAGGCTTACTAAAGTACTTCTATGCTCAAAGGCTCGAAACACCTGTACAAATTTTGTAGTCGCAAAAAGTGATGCAATTACTTCTATTCACTTTGTTCGAAACCTGGTCTTGGATGTTTTTTTATGGAGTCTCTCGGCGCTTGAGTAAACTTCAATGGCAGTATGTCAGACTGAGCAAGACCTAGTTACCTTTACAGGTAAGACGTCGTCACTCTGAATTGACACTCCAGACTTACTCGAGAATTTTTAAGGGCTGGCTTCATCCGGCAACAAGCTAATGATGTCACTTCTCAAAAATAGGACAAATTTCTTGTTTATAAACAAAATAAACGTTACAAATTTCCCCTCACATGAATTAGGCCGCAGTGAAACAAGCTACAAGTTCTAAGAAACTAAGTTCCTAAGTACTACAGGTATCTTTTGTACGTACACCCGCTTCTGTGAGCTCACTCGAGCACTCACATCCTCACCTCAAGAGCTTGCTACATGCAGCAACAGACTAATGATGTCATCTCCGAAATGTAGGACGAAACTTGTTTTCCATGCAAATATTTTGAGATCCAAACTTTAATCTACTAGTCTCTGTCAAAATCCACTTTGCGATAAAAACAAGATATCTTGATTCTAGCAAAGTTTATTATCCTCGGCTTTGTTTAATGAACCCTTGAAATATCCTGTCGTTCTACAAGGGCATGATAACCAGCGAAATAGTTCAAATTTATTCTTCGATTCGATTCGAGATAATTTCTTTGATAACGAAGAAATTATCTCCTGCCTCACTTGCATATTTCGTATTGATGCAAACTATGGAAATCTTGGTTTATGAGACATTTTCGGGGCTAGATAATTTTATGATCACACTCTGGACTAGACGTCATTTTCGAAATTTTCAAAGCGTCCTTCAGTCAAACGTGATCATACAGAACCGTAGTGGAGCAGGCTTATGTGCATATATTTTCTTATTCTATCATTAATTGGGTTACGATGTCAAGAATTAGCACGTGCAAAAACTTGACGAATAGAAACAAGCATCATCGACTAGGCTCTCGAAACTTGGCTCGTTTGATCACTTCCTATTTTAGCCCAAGAACCTGCTGACGAGACTCGACTTTCTGTAAATTTTCACTTTGAGACTCAAATAAAATTATTCTTCTAGTTCACGAGTTGTTATAGGTATAGTATCATATGAAGTGTTCAGCAACATCACTGACTCTGAATCCAGATAAATTCAATCCTAATTTACAACTAGCGTCTAAATATATAATCTGATTTATCTAGGTACTTATAAAAATCTTTGCCGAATTTCAAGATAGCCTTGGTGAATATCTAACGAAACAAACGAACACAATGCAATGCGAGCATATTATAATGTAATTTATTCTAATTCCTGTAGGCTTTACGTTGCGTAACTTATTCTCACCGTAAGCTGGCTTTAACTTGACGAATTAAACGGCTTTGCAAGGAAGGGTTGTATAGCTCTAGAAATAACACACGGGGCCTTAGACAATCCAGCGTTTTTTTCTAAAGCACCTGCACTTGATAACCTGCCCAAGCCACCATTAACTTTAGTAGACTATTTCCTATTCAACAGCCTATAACGATATGTTTTTGTCGCTCAGGGTTCTAGTTATAATGCGCATTTCTATGTAATGAAACTGCATGCCACAGTCTATTTCATATTACGTACGACGCCTGAACAAGTACGCATTTCAAGTATATGTCCGTCCTGTCTATATTGCATAACTCATGAATCCTTTGCATACACAATAATCATGAATTATTCAAAAATATGCGGCACGTCGTTCTAATGATTTTTTCCCCCGAGGAAATAACAGTGGCTCTAGTCTTCTACATATTGTTGTACAAACTCCACACCTTCAGCCCGGTTTTTGCTCATTTAAATACACAATTTTCCTGTTTGTCATGACCTGCGTGAAGTATAGTTAAAGCCTAATTGCTTACCTAACGCGATTTTATTATCATTAAATTTAATAGAGTCGTGCCCTGCGCGCTAAGGTTATTAGCATGCTCGATGGGTTGACGTAAAAGCCCTGTCTATTTGCCTACCCGTATCGATACTGAAGTGGGCACGACGACTCACTAACAAGCTTGTTATTGTTCATATCGCTCATTCGAGGGCTGTTTCTCCTCACTTGACAGCTTCAAACGATCACTCACACTGCTATCAGCAATTTTGCATGCCGCAGAGTCAACAGTGTACGGCGGTGAGAGAGTGCAGAGATTTATAAAACTTGTTCCTTTCTTATCTCGCCTCGCTCGTCGTTACGTTAACTGAAGATAGATTGACGCTTCTGTTTTGATACTGTTGGAGGAGGTAACACAAATTATGCGTAAACATGGCTTCTCGCACACTTTCTTAGAACACGTTTTCATTGTAAAATCTTCATACAAATAAAAGTAATATCTAACAATCAACTATCTCGAGTTGATTCTAAGAATCTTATCGCCTTACTTACCCAGACATTAAAGTGTCATATTATTTTCGGAAACCGGATTTATTTACGAGTGTGACGCGGATCTTGTCTGAAATTGGTAGCCCGAGCCTATACTTACCCCTTTATTGTGGGGGAGAAGAGGCGGGGGCGGTAACGTCACAAAATACGCATTATCATGCTCGGATATCAGTATTCTGCGCACAGAGTTCCAGGTTCGATGACGTCATGTACATGAAAATTGATCATTATTCTAATGGCTCATTGACGTGAAGATATTGTAATAGCGGTTTGTGCACTAGATGAATATAGATAAGTTTCGATACGGCTGTTATTTCGAGAGCTTCACATCACTTTACTCTCGTCCCTCGACTCTCTCGTCTACGTTTCAACATATTTGAAGCATGAATTTCAAAGCTTTTAAAGGTCGAGGTATGAAGCATTCGCCTGGCCATTGTTCGGTGGCAGTTGCATTCCTTCGTTTCTACGGCTGCTTCGCAAATGGATGCAAGCTCGGTCACCGGTAGTAGTGCCGGTAAGCACTTGTGCTTTTACGGTATTCGCATACTTTGATAAAGCGTCTACGCGACTAAGCTTTCATCACGCTACGCTTTCAGCTCATACTTGAAGCTTTTTAAATATGTACTGATATTTTTTATAGTAAATTGCATTTTTCAAAACGAAGGATTTAGTCAAGAGCAAGAGTATAATGGCTGCAGGGTTTGCAGGTAGTGATTATGAGGAGTCTGTTTGTAATCCTACTGCACAATGTAATTCTGTTTGTAATAAAAAAAAAATCTTATTCTTACTGTTCTGAGTGACAAAATAGGGAATGCAACCAGTACGTACCACCTTACCCTTTGGGATAAAAGTACATTGTCACGTACATCGTCGGTTAGCAGGCTCCGCTAGCAACCTGATTTGAATACCAATGTCTTGACCGTATGATATACCGCTTAGAAATGTGTCAGAATCTATTTTCACGGAGGCAAGAGAGGTCTATAGCGAGAATAAACGCGCTTTCGCCGCGTTCGTTCCTTCGTCGCACTTTTTCACTTTTCTCTCGGGCCCACGCATGATTGGAATTCGTTACTGGACACACTATTCAAGTGTAAATTCTCAGACCGTGCCAATTTCCATTGTCTTTAAAACTTTCACCGAACTTTATTAATTAGTTTCGATGTACAGAATCGGTTGTTTCGTTAGGGGAATAAATTGCTATGTAATTTGAGCGGTCTTTTAAACGATATCGGGAAAAGATTTTATTTCCAAATCTCGCTCGTGACAGAATCTTGGCATCTGTTCTGTGATATTAATTTCGCTCCTCGAATTTTGTTGTTGCTTTTCTACTCTACATCACAATACTTCGACCTTTCAGCGACCCTGAAAGTATAACGTGACTACATACTAGCAATGCCTTTCACTGACTTTGAAATTACGACATTTGCCTACTAGAAACTAACTATGAACCATATTCTTCCAGGTATCGAATATCTATACGAGAACGGTCTACTGCAGCGGACGGCTGAAGACGTCGCGCAGTTCCTTCACAAAGGCGAAGGCCTAAGTAAAACTGCCATCGGCGACTACCTCGGGGAGCGGTCCGAGTTCAACGAGGCAGTGCTGAAGGCATTCGTCGAACTTCACGACTTCACGGATCTCATACTAGTTCAAGCTTTAAGGTAATTTCAGTATTCTGATCTAGACTTCTGATAAAGAACGGACGTAACACTTCTGATAAAGGACGCTAAACTTTTGATAAAGGACGCTACACTTCTATAATAAATGACGCTAGACTTCTGATAAAGGACACAACACTTCTAATAAAGGACGCTACACTTCTGATAACTGACGTTACACTTCTGATAAAGGACGCAACATTTCTCATAAAGGACGCTACACTTCGGATAAAGGATAGTCGTTTCACGCTAGGAGTGCACTGAGAAAAATGGCTTTCGTAATTCCGGACAGTTCGGACTTTTATCCGTATTCCCAACAAAAAGGTACCAAGAGTTCATAATAGTGTTTTGTGCGTAATTCACCAAAAAATATCGTGAATAGTCGTCACCCATAAATATCAAGAAACATCACGACGTTATTATGTGCTTTAAACTTATGTTTTATCGTTTCGCGTCATGACATTTTGTCATGACAAACACTCTGAATACTTAGAACGTCGATGACGAGAAATTATGATCGGAATGATAAATATTGTAGAAAACTGATACAGTACAATTATTTAAATGATGAGTCTTAGTGAACATCATGATAATTTATCGGACTTTCCTAATAATTGTAAGGGAAACCATTGAATGTTTTTCGTAATATCATGACAATTTTTTGAGCTTCCTTGTATTTTATCATTATGAACTAATAAGATTTAATTACCTATTCTAATGGTTTATTGGTATTGGAAGGATAAATGCGACCTGAATACCTATAAAATAACAGTACCGTCATGACAAAGCTGTATGTTTTTTACATATTATCGGTATTTTACTGTCAGCATCTAAGTAAATAATATTTCTGATAGCAGGCTGTTTTAACTGACAAGATCACTAGAAATTCCTGATCTATAGGGTTGTGGGTCTCTGAGGGTGGTATAAATGACTTCAACACATAATTCAAAAGGGTATAGTATTTTATTTAACAAAGTTACAGATGGGAAACATGAAACAGTTTTAACTATAATAATTAAAAATACTTGCGCGAGCGCCTTAGCCCACGTTACATCCTCCCCCTCTAACCTAGATAAAGCGCCCTCGCGACTCAAGAGCTTAAGTCTTCGTTGTTTATGCTTCTCATGGAGCAGTACGAGTGGTACTTCCTATTCCTACGAATTGGTCAACTGGAAGAGATGATAACGACCTAAAATCTCACTGGTAGATATCCGTACGTGGTTGCACTCACGGCTTCCCTAATACGGTACGGTCCATCTCTCATTAATTTGGGTGTTTGTCTGCAGGTCGGATCGCTACTGCCTTGTGTTTTTAAAAGTATTATCGCCACAGTAGAATATCGGAGCTGGGCAACGAGCTCCGTTGGCGTAACGCTTTTGATCAGCTTGAGCCTTTTCACGTACTTTACTCGCACCTATTAGCACAGTCGACATCTTCACCAGGTAAGGGATAGGGCAGCGTCATCACTTTCTTTGATTTCGCAAGTATTCTTGTACGCGTCGGCTAGCGCGCATATTTCGCTCCCGAATGTAAGGTACAAGGATGTCTTTCCTGTGTTGTTGTCACTGCGGAGTTCACACGAAGCGAATAGCCGGGACGTTAGAATACCATGCGTTGTAATAATTGTGATCTGCGGCTTCAAGTCTCTGTTCTTATTTTCCACCAGATTTGCCTGAGGATGGTACACCGGCAAGAGACACTGGGTAATGTCGAATGTGTGGAACATACTGTTTCATTATTTCGCTGATAAACTGAACTCCGTTGTCTCTTAAAAATCGCCTGGGTATTCCGTATCTTAGGATCAGGAATTCAAAGATAGACTCGCCCATCCGCGCCATTATCCCATCAGAATAAGTAACACGTCATGCGTCTGCCTCTTCTCTTTAGCGCGTTTTCTCGAATTTGAATTTTGGGTTAAGAAAAATGGACTCGCCCAAGTGTTTTGCAAATTCTTATTAACACTATTTGTATTAAGTTCCCAAATAAATGCACAATCGGAAAGGGTTCACAAAGTCTATGTTCACGATAGGGATATAGCACATTAAGTCACTTTAGTGTATTGATTCACGTTTTTAGCGTTTTTCACTTTCGATCGCGCCCGCGAGTGAGCCCCGTCACTATAAGATGAGTTGGTTGCGGGTCTTTGAGGGCGTTATAAATGAGTTCAACACACGATTCAAAACGGCAATGCACTGTAATTAATCAAAATTACAGATAGAAAACGTGAAACAGTCTTTAAACCATAATTATTTATCAAAATAATTGCGCTAGCGCCTTTTGACCTGCGGAATCAGAAGTCTGTCGAGCACTGGTAAAGCCTGCGTTATATTTTTTGATTTTCATAACATAAAGTAATTTTTAAACCGATCTAATAAAATTAGGTACATCATGATAAGGTAATGACCAAACCCAATAGATGTTTGTGAATTCTTGACGAAGCATCAAGAGATCATGATATTTTCTAAATAATGAATGAGCACCTTGTGCGTCGTAGGTACCTACCATTTTTTTGTCATGCAGTCATGATATTATTTTATTCCGCTTACGGACTATTCCAAGTTACACACCTCTCAATTGTCGTGCCTAAATCTGTATCAGGATAAACTCTCAAATCGTCGTGAACTTCACCATAAAACCTTAGGCTAGTACCAGGAATTTAGAATTACGTAATTTAATATTTTAATGATGAAGCGTAATGAAAACCAATGATTATAATCCCTGCAATTTATAATAATGTAATGTTAGTTTAATCCGACTGAACTATAATTTACTATGCACATGATAATGTTGAAGGAGTCAGGATTAAATGATGTTATTCATGTTACTTTTTTATGAAGGACGGAAACCATTTTTCTCCGTGTGGGTAGAACGTGGTAGAGCCAAGAGAAACAAGGGCAGGTGTAGTGACAAGTGATAAGCGTGTAAATATCTCTAAATACATTCAAGTAGGTAATTTTATCATTATAACTATTGACCGTAATTTACTTCTCGTTATTTTATTATCTCGACATGAAAAAACAAAACTATGTAGAAAGATAATATTGTCATGAACCGTGGGTATTATGACCAACACTGCCAGGAAATAGTTATCGCATTGGACAACAATGTAAATATTCCCTATTGTTTTTGATGAATAATAAATATGCTCGATTGTTGATATGAGTATATGCCATTACTTGTTTATATTTAGGTTAATGTCATGCGGGAAGAAAATTTGTTTTATATCGTTACGATATTACTTTGAGAAGCGTACCTACGTAATTTAATTAAGTCTTGAGTAGGTTCCCTTTCTTAATAAGAAACTAATTGAATCTTTGGTGAGATAGGGAAACGTTCTACATATTTACTACAACAAGGTTGCTTATCTATATATTCTTGGAGTATGAGTTCGTAATTATAAATCTATTTACACGGCAAAGATTACCTACAAACAAGTCAATATGAAACGGAAGCAAACATTATCGTGTGATTCGACTTACGGGATAATTGCGCGCACGAACGACCGCGTAATTTGTACGGTTCACTGAGAAAATAAATAAAAAAGTTGTAGTGTTAGGCCAGATTTGTGGAAAATTGAGCTTCCTTTTCATGTTTTTGTATAGCCGTGCCCACGCTCAGTTGACACGAGAAGGAAAGGCGACCTTTTGCTAACCATTTTTGTGCGTGATGCGTGTAGCTAATTCTTTTAAAGTGAACCAACGTATTATACCTCATTTTTAACGCATTTCTTACTGAAATATAAAGAAAATAAACAAAGTTCTCGTAAAATACAGAAATCCAAGTAAAAAAAAAAGTTAAAAGCAGTAATTACCAACATGTAGGTATTATACTTCATTATTTTTTCAATAATCTTTAATCCTTTACAATTTACCTGAAAACCTATCAGTTACTGTCGATGCCGATGGGCGAATCCTAGTCAAGAAGAAATTAAGTATTTTGATATCATAATAAAATTTATATTCTCAGAAAATATTAGGTTACTCAATTAAAACTTTTAATGTGGATTCTGTTCATTAAAATCGGCAGTGAACCACAGACTATGCTCTTGCCAGATCATTATTGAAGAAAATAAAAAGTTGTTTACTATAAATATCACGAGAAATAAAATTGCTAATTCCAAAGTCTAGATATGTTCCTCGGTTTTCTCAGACGTTTTATATGAAAAATATCTAGCGTTACTAAACTTATTTTGGCAGCCAAATCTCGGCTGCAGGCGGATTCCTAAACTTTTGCTTATGCCAAACTTTCTAACTTGCATAACTGGATACAATATCAGTTTGAAAATAACATGAGATAGGACGTAGTGACACTAATCATTACATTTTTTGCATGAGATGAAACTAAAGTCGGGAATACGAGTCGAAAATATCCGTAAAATTAAAGCAAAATTCCAGATCATAGAGCTCAAAGAGCGTTTAATTATGTCCGTCATTAACATGATGTAAAAAAATTCTAATTAAAAACCAAACTTACTTAACTCGTACTTCTCCTTAAAAAAGGTTTTTTGCTAACCTTTGCTCTTTTGCTAGATTTCTGTTCTTTCGTGCAACTTACTAATTAGTTATTAGTGAATGTAACACCAAAATCTATACCAGTATCGTTTTTTGCTACAAGATTGCGTAAGAGTGATAGGTATCAGGTTGTGATATTCTTATTCAAGAGCGTAGCCTTACGCCCACGGTTTTGTTCGTGGTATTTTGCATTATGTCATTTCCGGTCGACGCAGCCCAATTTGATTATCTTTCTGTAGTCTAATAAGTTACACTGATTGATCGTTAAATTCCGTTCTATAGTTTTAGTAGTTTCTGGGTTTAATTAGAGATAGTTGACGGTTTCTTGTTTTTAAGATATTTTATTAGAAATAGTACAGATAGAGATCTTGTCATAATACATTTACATAGAAAGTCGAGACATAATAACTAATACAAGAGTCGTAAGTCTTTAGTAGTTCAATGATGCATTTCGTTGTGTTTTGTTGTTTTTTGATCGTTACTATTGTGTGACGCTTCAATGTTTGTAAAAGTTGTTAGTAGAAATGCTTTAGATACATACTGTATGTTAGTAGAAATGCTTTAGATACATACTGTATCTTTGTTATTATTACAGAACTTGTTTTTTTTATAAAGAAGCTTGACAAACAATAATTTTATTCTGAGTCACTGTTTTTACCGAACATACGGAGTTGCGGACTTTAGTTAAAGTCAAAGTCAAAATGTTGTTATTCTAAGTCTTCTAGTCAAAGTTCTATAATACTCGTAGACTCGACTTTTACGGAAAGAGCCACTACTTAGAAGAACAGGAAAGAAACTGAAGGCCATTATTTTTTCAATAATTAAATTACTGTCTCACAAATTTTGTCTTACAACTAGGTAATTTCATATTATATATCTATTATGTACTAGTGGCTACTGGGCGGAAGTGGAAGACTACAGACATTTTTGTCTGAAGTTACGTTTCATTGACCACCGGTCACCGAACTTCAGAAGTAGGTAAATACTCGATAGAAATCCGTGTTCATAGTCAATCTTGTATGCAAATGTGTAGGATCGGAAGGAAAGTAGTTAACCTTCCTTTCGATACTAATCCTGCTACAGGCAACCTGAATCAAACCTGAACTGAAGGCTCTATAGTTTGTTCTAGGTTCATGTTATTAGGGGTTAATAATTAGGAGTAAACTACTATAAGTTCAGTAACCCCTATTGTTTTTTACCTTTAGCAGATGTGACCGTTTGTTAAATCTAATTATTGTGTCAGATCAAAGACCTCGTATTGCAAGATAATAAATAAATGAATGTGCGAAGAGCAAAATAATTCCCCGTGTCTGATTTGCCATCAGCCGATTTGCTCCGGTGTTTTCTACAATCGCTAGCCAATGATAATGTGCCAAGAAGCTTTACTAGCACGATGTTCTCTTAACCTCTATACCTTACGAAAAGGTATAAACGCGTGACAAACACGCTAATGGTATATTAAAGACTACTTCATAGCTTATAACCGGCTAGGTGTTGGTCGTCGAGAAGTGCAACTGGAATTCTGAATTGGCATTTCGCGCATTTTGCAAATTACCGACAGAGTTATGGGTTTCATTTTAAGGTTGACTCATGTTACAAGTATGCCAGCCCTACCAAAATAGGACAAAGCCACACGTACGTAATATCAGAGACGCAATTTAAAAGTACGTACATCTGGAGGCTAGGCTAGTCAATACAGGAACGCAATAAAATAGATAAAATTTGCTAACACTTAGAAGAGCTACTTGCGGTGTTTAAGGCTTTGTGGTTCTACGACCTTCCGCGACTTTTCTCGGTTTTTGGCTGCCTTTGTTGTTCAACTTTGTATCTGTGAAAGAAGAAGAGTTATCCTACCTAATAATAAATCTCTGTCTCGTTACAGACAATTCCTCTGGAGCTTTCGTCTGCCCGGCGAGGCGCAGAAGATCGACCGGATGATGGAATGCTTCGCACAGCGCTACTGCCAACTGAACCCCGATATCTTCACGAACGCCGACACGTGTTACGTGCTCAGCTTCGCGATCATCATGCTGAATACCTCGCTACACAACCCCAGCGTGAAGGACAAGCCCGCGCCTGAGCAGTTCGTCGCCATGAACAGAGGGATCAACAATGGAGGCGATCTGCCGCAGGAGTTGCTCTTGGTGAGGATTTTACTGATTAGGACAGGACTCCTAGCTATATCTATAAACATATCTCTTCTATTAACAATGACGCCAGTGGAACTGTCCAAAGTGTATGGGGTTGGCATAAGCATCAAAATGTCACGTGCTCTTATTGTCAACTTGTCCAATCAGCAGTTGAAGTTAAAACAAAAAACAACCAAAGAAATCAAATATTTTTTTTTTTAGTTCACAATGATGTATGGGTAAATACATAATAATATGGTATTGTCGAATACACGCGTGACACGGGAAAACCTCGAATACAATTTCGTACGATAACTATTTCTATTTTCCTTATTTAACATTTTTTTCGGTAAACATTTACAAAAGTATTTTATTTTACCTCTAACGAAGTCGAATGTAAACCGAAAAATTATCATTGGCTTCTGTATTATCTATTTGCGGAACAAATACGAATATTTGTATGGTAATGGGTACACGACTACCGTGACTTCACCTTTTTGTCTGTGACCGTGAAATTAACTTTCTTATAATTATGTTTTAAAATACAGCGCGTTTTGTAATGATCTTTTGAATACATCCTCATTTTTGGAGATAAACATAATTTATCTTCCTTTTTAGATTTTTCTTATTTTCATATTCATGTTCTGATACAAAACTAAAAAGACTCTCAGTGAATTTAAACGACATTGACGTTAAAAAATACTTTTCATATCTCTTGCTTAAAATATCACAATTCGCTCTCGGGGAAAAAGTTTTTTTTTTTTAATGGAACTGAAAATATATTGGTCATTTTAGGTTCTTGTATAAACAATAACCATCTACTATTAGATCCAATACTTACAGATTTTGCATAGTTTAAAACTTAAAAAAAACTGTAATTTATTCGTGTATCATACAATCATGTATGAAAATCACGTCAGTTTCCAAAAAGTTCTGTAAAGTTTTGCGGTGGTTACTATAAGAATAAGAATCATTTATTGCAAAACTGTGTACGAAGGTCTTAATTTCAATATAGTCTCAACAGTAGACCCAAGTCGGGTGTGCAATATGATGTACATAGGTATTCACTGAGGTACCGGTCACTATCCGCCGTTGCTTACTAAGTACAAGAATATTTGCGTACCTACGTCATTATGTATCGAACTATCATCACAATCGATACGTAAATACATATGAATATGTACCTACGTACTTGGACCATTAGTTAAGACCTAATTACGCAACTCACTTACATTTGGTAAGAGTAATGTAGCAATAAACAAGCACGACATGTTTACAAGACTCGTTTACTAATTATAGTGACCCTGCCCGGCAAAGCTGGTGATAGCCTGCAGATAACCTCCATTAAAGCCAACAGTCTGTATTGACGCACTAGCTATATACGATCGTCGTATCATTATAGGTATTCATTATCATGAGATAGCTATCTGTAAACATTCAGTAATCGAACCGAATCCGAAGAGAGCAAACGTGTTTGTTTTGTGTTGCCATCAATGTAATGTTTAATAGGTATGTGTGATTGTATGCTTGCTACAGTAGTGTGGCGTTGAGATTGTTTTATTGGAGCTGACATGGGTGTGGGCTTTTCGTGGTAACTTTTATGGTTTGACTGATCAACTAAGACCTAATGCAACGTTAATTACTTGTAATGCAAGGTATGACTATGAGGTGTGATTGACAATTGAACAGATTTCACCTTTCAACTAAAAGTGGGAATAATTTTAGTTAATTGGCACACATAGTTAACATATTTGCCTGGTTTAAACTTAATTCGGTTTTACCTTTATATAATCAAAATGTCTTGCGTAGATTGTACGCCATTAAGTCATTAAAAAATAAATACTTGGCTTGTATATAAAATGTGTTAAAAACTGAAAATAACAATTATATTTGTAAAATAGCTATATACCTCTCGTGAAATATTGTAACTAATTATCAAATGTCATCAAGCGCCGTTGTGAAAACCCTACAAACAGATAGACAGACTGCTACTTTCGATTTCAAATTATTATTAGTTCTTTTGCTCGCGGCTTCGCTCGCCTTTCTTAGCCTATGTCACTGTAGCTTTCAAATGGTGAAATGATTTTTGTAGTCGGATCAATAGTTATTTCGTTACAAACATACGAAAATACAAATCTTTCCTCTTTATAATATTAGTATAGTCTAAGGATATTTCCAACAAAAACTGAAGAAGTAACATTTGTTTTTATAAATATTCCAGTCACTGTACGAGTCTATAAAGACAGAGCCGTTCAAGATCCCGGAAGACGACGGCAATGATCTCATGCACACATTCTTCAACCCGGACAAGGAGGGGTGGCTTTGGAAGCAGGGCGGCAGGTACAAACACGCGATTTTCTATTATTTCCTTACAAACAAAAATAACAATTATAATGTTTCGTGTTTATTCAGAAAATAGTATCCAAAAACCTTCCATGTGATATAATAAACTGGTAACTATACTCTATCTATTTCTCTTTATACACTATGCATACAACTATTTCATCATGATGCGTCCAGCCGTTTAGCCGTGAAAAGCCTACAAACAGACAGACAGACATTAGATGTTATAATAAGTAAGCATAAGGATGCAAATGGCCATCAAAACTCGTGACTGATGAACAAAAATCCATTTTTACATCCATATCCTACTAATATTATAAACGCGAAAGTTTGTATGTATGGATGGATGGATGGATGGATGGATGGATGGATGGATGGATGGATGGATGAATGGATGTTTGTTACTCTTTCACGCCAGAACGGCGGAACAGATCTGGATGAAATTTGGCACAGAGATAGATTATAGTCTAGAATAGCACATAGGATACTTTTTGACCGCGGGTAAAACCGCAGGGCGCAGCTAGTGTGTAATATATGGATGTTAGTTACTCAATCATACTAGATCGGCTGAACGGATCTGGATGAAATTTGGTACAGAGATGGATTATACTTTTTAGCAGCGGGTAACACCGCGGGGCGTAGCTAGTATTTCTTAAAGCAGATTAAAAACAGGGCAATCTTCATCTCACAAATTATAATTGTTGATAACATAGATATTAATTTATTTAGAACATGATAATTATATGTGGATAGTTGGGCCCTCTTTGCTGCAATTTTCCAGTCTGTCCGCATTCGTAGGAATAAGAAGTTTCCTATGCCATATTTGTTGCATTCTACTGCATACGTCAAGATTAGTTCAGCTGTTTAGTTGTAAAAATGTAATAATCTGACCGATATAGAGACAGTCTCTTTTTTGAAAGAAAGAAAGAAAGAAAGAAAGAAACAATTTATTTAATCGCACAAAACATTGCAACAACAAAAAACCGAATACATAATAAAACAGTAACAGACAATAATATAATAAATTAAATATTTACATAAAGACATGAAACAAATATAATATTTTTTATTTTTTATACATATATTTTGCATTTATAATATTGATGTGATTATTTTCATTATGAGTCTTGCTTGCCCATTTCAGTTTAAAGACTACCCTATCCCACATCCTGCTTACCTGAATTTGAATCGGATATCCTCTAAATTTTTACTAATCGGAATCACACCTTTCTTCCTGAGTTTAAATTTCTTTCTTTCCTAAGTTTTATTGATTTTATATATTTTTTTAAAATAATTTTCTACTCAATTTCCAGATACAAGTCGTGGAAGAGACGGTGGTTTATACTGAACGACAACTGCCTGTACTACTTCGAATACACGACGGACAAGGAGCCGCGAGGAATCATTCCATTAGAAAACATATCTGTGAGTAAGCTTGGATATGAGAGGCTGACAACTTATGCTCTTTGCATTTTGCGCACATGATAAGTAATAAGGTTGGACTGTTTATAAAAAGAGTGTGTGTGTGTGTGTGTGTGTGTGTGTGTGTGAGTGTGAGTGTATGTGTGTGTTCGTGTGTGTGTGTGCGTACGCGCGTGTGTGTGTGTGTGTGCGTGAAGTAATCAATGAATCTAATGAAAATTGTTTCACTGATAGAACTACACCAACTCTGACTACACTATCTCTCTTTGCTTTCAGCTCAACAAACCTAGACACTAACAAGACCGTGGCATCAATCACATTTAACGTAATAAAAAACACAAAACATATCTGCATCTCTTTTTAACATACTAAAAATTAATGTTACAAAGAGATGCATGCATCTGCATTTCTTATAAATATTAAATATTGAGATATGTGTTGTGTTGTTTTCTATAATATGTTTAAAAGAGATGCATAAGCTGCATCTCTTTGTAACATAGTGAGATATTATGTTTTGTGTTTTTTATTACGTTAAATGTGATTGATGCCACAGTCTTGTTAGTGTCTAGGTTTGTTGAGCTGAAACCAAACCAAAAGAGAATTCAATTGTCTAGACTTCGATTTAGAGTACCTACCTCATTTCAATTATAATAATGCATATGTACAATATTTTTTAGTAGGCAAGATAAGGTTGCATTAGATATAATCGACAACAAATCTTCGATTACAGAGTAACAACTCTGTAATCGAAGATTTGAGTGAGATAAACAAAAGCAATCGTTGATTATAATAGCTCTTTTTCTTTGTAATCAACTATTTTTAGATAGTTACCACATCAGATTTCCGCTAGGATCGTCCTTAGCTGCAGACTGCATTAGCGATGCCAAGCGCGTGGGTTGCACAATAAACTGCTTTTAACCTTGGTGGGCATTGTAACAAAGAGGATAGGAGATTTAATAGTAGATATTTTATTTAAAAATATATATTTTTAGTGCGAATAGTCTGGGTTAATGGTGAGGGTATTGTTAACTGTACGCTAGAACCGCGTGTAAACAGTACGCCACAAAGATCGACTCACAAATCACCCCAATCCACTTGCCATTGGGTTAGTGGACTAAACAAATTTGGTTAGGAGACTAAAGAGGAACCACATAATCTGAAGTGAGAGCAATGCATTGGCTTGCTGCTTACTAAAAAGCTCAATTCAGCTGATAAAAGTCTGGCGACTGATTGCAGTTAGATAACTGGAAAGAGAAAACAAAATAAGGCCATATTTGGCACTATAGCCATATAGGGCCTAAGTAATGTTTATTTTAAGCGATGATAGCCTAGTTGGAGATGGCCCGCCTCTCAAGCCAGAAGGAGCGGGTTCAAACCTAGCCGACGGCACGCTCCAATTTGTTTATTGTGTGCATATATGTGCGTATTGTATGTCATCTGCTACATGACTGGAGCCCGGTGTATGGCGACAGGATCGCCTTTTGTCACATTTGGGCCTGAATATCGTCCGGCGAAGTGTGGGTGTTACACCTCTGCCAAGTCCTTCAGGGGAAAGGCGTGACGATGTGTTGTGTATACAGGGTGTTACAAAAACCCTGTTGTATCCGCGAGGTGTGCACCCAGTGTCGACTGGAGGATGCAATTATGCTACTTTGAAAGAAAATATTGACCAAAAAAAAATACCACACATCGCGCTCCGCCCTTATAAAAGTGCGAACGCAGACACTAATTACGTCGGTTTTATTTGTAAACTACTCGCGTCGTGCCGCTACTTTCTTAGGATAAAAGCCGCCAACATATGAAACAGATTTGTTAACATTTCTGTGAAATTTCCTATTTTTCTTGCGTTCTTAAACCGGTTGCATTTTTACACGTGCATTTTTTTTTTGGTATTTTTGCATGAATACATATAAGTGTGTGAACCTGCCCATTAATTATCCAACAGGGTTTCCGTAACTCCCTGTATATTATACAATATGTTATGTTTATTTTAATATTTCCCAGGTCCGGCCGGCGAGTGACAGACAGAGGCCGCACTGCCTAGAGCTGTACGCGAGCGGCGGCGCTGATCTCATCAAGGCTTGCAAAACTGATTCCGAGGGGAAAGTCGTCGAGGGAAAACACACAGTTTACAGGTAAATGAATATTATATTAGGTAGAAGATATTTATTGTTATAAATATTAATATAACATATTACATATATATCATATCAACCTAGATTTTTTTTAAAGCTTACGGTAAAACCAGTATCCTACTAATATTATAAACGCGAAAGTTTGTAAGAATGGATGGATGGATGGATGGATGGATGGATGTTAGTTACGCCAGAACGACTGAACAGATCTGGATGAAATTTGGCACAGAGATAGATAATAGTCTAGAATAGCACATAGGATACTTTTAACCGCGGGTATAACCGCGGGGCGCAGATAGTGATTCATAAAATTGGTATGCAACGATAGCCAAATGGGAACAATAGTTGAACTATAGTGGTTAACTACAAATTTGGTCAATCAATTTTGTATTTGTAACCAGTACTGTTTTAGAACACTTACGTTTTCTGTGAATCATTATTAGTTAATTTACACACTGTGTCTTTTATAGTAACTACACAACTCTGCAAATTGTGAGTCATACACGTTTGTGTGTGAATAATGTTTATTACAAACTACACAATACAGATAGCAGATATATTGACTCATTCATAATAGAAGTGCAGTTATAAATGTTCTTTTTTACCGAATTCTAAAAGAAGGAGGTTCTCAATTCCATTTTTATAATCTTTATGTTCGTAACTCCGTCATTAAATAACCGATTCGGATATTTTATTATTTGAAAGAATGTACTATGAAGATTGGTCCACCTTTTATTTTAATCGAATTTTAATGATGCGAAGTCGGTTTTTAATAAAAAATAATATTTTTATTTTGGGTGTTTCCTTAAACGACGGACAAATTTTATTAAATTATTGTATACAAAAAAGCGATGGCAGCCTAGTTGGGAGAAGGCCGGCCTCTCAAGCCAGAGGAAGCGGGTTTGAATCCAGCCGACGGCACGCACCAATTTGTTCATTGTGTAAGCAAATGTGCGTATTGTATATCATCTGCTACATGACTGGAGCGCGGTGTATGGCGACAGGCTCGCCCCCTCACATTTAGGACTGAATATCGTCCGGCGAAGTGTGGGTGTTGTATTACACCTCTGCCAATCCCCTCGAGGGAAAGGCATGACGATATGTTATGTTATCATTGTACTCATAATTGTAATCAACTTCTATTAGACGACAAACAACTGTTCAATGAAATCCTTCAATATGTCTGTCGTATAAAGAAACACCCCGTATATTAAGTTAAGCGTAACACTCGTGCGTACTTGCGTAAAGTATTTCGCCTAATACGTTGCTACTTTAATTTCAGAATGTCAGCAGCGACGGTGGAGGAGCGCGACGAGTGGATCGAGTGCCTGCGCCGGTCGATCAGCCACAACCCTTTCTACGACATGCTCGCACAACGCAAGAAGAAGGCGCAACACAACGTGCACCACGCACACTAGTCGCCGGGAACGTTCTAGAAGCTTCTACGAGCTTCTAGAAGGACAATAAAAGTGGCAGCAGTGTATGACAGTGATAGAAATACGTGGAATAGTTCAACGCGTACGAGCGTGAGCGAACGGAGCTACGTCGCTTGAAACATCGAGATGATCTCTTAGCTTCACTCAGTGTTCTGAGCGAGTATTCGCTGGTTCGACAACTGGAAGATTTGCAGTTCAGAAGATTTGGCTCGGAAGGTACGTCGATGAAAATTCCTTTACACTATGGTTTTAATATACGTTCTGTAAAGCTTTCTATCTAGTTACATCAGGGCACTGTCTATAATACTGTAGACTAATGTGATAGTGTTAAACAAGGCCATGTAATTATAGGTTAGCGAACCTTCACGGTAGCGGGAGAAGTCAATTCGATGAGTAAGTGAAGCGCATCGGCCTTCGTCCAAAAATAATTCGGTAAAGACTTGATGGGTTCGAGGTGGTTCTTTACTGTACTCGAGCACTGCACAGACATAAACAATACAAACAGATTACGATTTACGATACGATTACGCGTTACGATCACTCCAATGTAACTATCAGCGAACATTCTGAAAAATACAACATTTGTAGAGAAACAGTTAAACATGTTCTGACTTAGTCAGCTAAGTTGGACAAATGTGCGAGTTGCGGAGACGGACAGAGCATTCCCATTTGGCTAACGCTATGTTTAGTCTACCGCATGTCAATGAACCTATGAAAGTGAAAATTTATAGGTGTATTTTGACCTTAGACTCTCCTGGGCTAAACTAATTAACGATAATCAACTCTTATACAGAAGTAACATCTATATTTGAAAAAAAAAAATGGATCAAAAACGAATGTTCTTTGCAGTGTGCGATCAGTATAAGATGCCTTAATGTTTGGTGATAATGGATCGTCTGATAAATTGGTAAATATTGTCACAAGGTATTCTCATTGAGCCTAATTCTATTATGAATTATTGTTATTTAGTTTCAAGGCTTCGCAAACATGTTTGATTTATTCAAATATTTACATAAAGCGTTAGCTACGTCGTTTATTGATCAATGAGCTTGAGTTTTTGTCAATACCATTAACACTAGACGTGTACAGTGGAAAAATACGAATATAGACGTCCAGCAAAATATTATTTCATATGTGACTAAGATACAAACAGTCCTAACTACGTCCAATATTGTTTGGATAATGCAAAATCTGGTATTTAAACTTGAGTTTTTACTATTCTTAGGTAGGATTATTACGTTCTGTCTGTCCATAGAGGTGTAGCAAAGATGTGATATTCACAACCGTGGCAGTTAACATGTTAATATGGACTATCAGCGTACCATGGTTGTCTGTTTTTGTCCATCAATGTATATAACAAAGGTAAGACTGAAAAAGTGTAATTTTTATACATGATTTCATCGAAACTGGTTAATTGTGTCTTAATGGGCCTTTCAAAACTGTGTACCTCATTAAGAATATGGCAAAAATTACAGCTTTCTTGTCGCGTCAAGTTATTTTCAATGGTTTAGTATAATTTTTTTATAAATTTTTATGTATGTGTCCGTCACAGCTTCACCAGCTTGACAATAAAAAAAAATATCTGTTTAGTGAAATGCATTGACAAAGGGCAATAAAGTTAACAAAACTATGAACATGCCTATTTCGTTAGTTTATTATATATACGGCAGCAAAAAAAAAGTAGGTTTTTTTTAATAGTCCATCCTAGCATGTCCATGTCTTTTTTAATGTCTTATAAAAATAACAAATAGAAATGAATGTATTGTTGCTTTTTCTAATGCCAACTGTTTTGTAACCTATATAAAAATAATAGTTCATTGTTTTTTCAACCTTGTTTTCACTTTGTCAGAGCCACATAGTTTGACTCGATTTGAACTATAAATTAGCTTGATAGGATTGTATTCAACTGAAGTATTACTTTTAATGTAATGTAAAATACAGAAGAATGGTGTAAAGTTATTCATAATGTATAGAATATTGATAAGTAACATAGGGTTATATAGTCTGTGGTTAGGGCAGTGTAACCATTGCTTAAGATTATAAATTTTGATTGTGTAAATGTGGTTTGTTATTTTAAAATGATTCCAAATGAGGTAAATAATATGACATAAATATTGTAACACAATTTAAGGACATATACATTTTTGTTGATTCTTGATTTCGACATGTCATACTTTTTACTGCGCGCTATTTTAAATTGAATCCTTTTGAAATTATGCCTCTAATATCGGGGACGTGAAATTTTGACCATTTTAAAATGTGGGGATATAATTGTAAAACTTTATTAATGTTTTAGTTACTTGAAGTTTAGTTATGAAACATATGTGGTTAACATTCCTTTGAGTTCGATTGGTTTTTCTATCGTAACAATTGGTACCTATTACTTAATCCTCTCATTAATATAATATGCTATTGCTGAAGCTGTCTTACCTACTATAATTTTAATGTAAATATTGTACTTCTCCTTTAACTATGTCTTAAAATAGTTTATAATATAATTGTTACAACAGCTATGAACTTGATCAATACTGCTATGAGCTGTGATAAATAAATTGCAACACAATATTCAGCTGATATGAATAATTCTGATGAAATTTAACAATTAAATAAATGTCACTTATAATTTCTTTTTATGAATGTGTAGCTACTACATTATTGGGTGGAGTTTTTATTTAGCGCTTTGAACAACGATGTGCAAGAGATCTGAGTGCAGTATGTGTAATTGATTGTTCAGCTATTAAATGATAACTCTAAATTTATAAATCGTTTGTTCGAACACAATAGGTGTTTGTTAATATTTTTTTATGGAATGGTGCCTAAAATCGATCTGTTATTACTAGCATAGTTATAAGCCTAGTTTAGGCCAACGAAGTACTCGACCATGCCACTAAAAATAATTCTATTGTCAATTTTTTCCTTCTATTCTACATACATTGAACTTCTTACTAATATTCTTTAGAAATTAAATATTCTTCTGGTGAGTGTGAGTACTTGTTTGGTGTGGACAAGGCCTTAGAATATAGTACGCCAGTAGTTTAATATAGTTATATTATGCTGTAAATTCGCCTAAAAAATAATTTATCGGTTGTAATGTTTTATATGACAATGGTTATGTGCATAAAGGCGTTGTAAATAATTTTGTAAGGAAAGGAATATACATTATCTTTATTTATGTGATTGTTTTTATTTCTTGTCGAAAGCCGTTACGTTTTTTATTGCGATACGTTGTTTGATTTTGTAGAAGTGAGAATCGTACAAGAAGATGTATGAACAAACTTTTCTCTATGTTATGTCTGGGGTATTATTTGAGTTTTGTCTAGTAGAAATAAAAATTAATGTTAGTACACCCAAGGCCACCTGGAGGCATTCAATGCAAGAAACAATCCGCAATAAATCTTCACCAACTGTTGGGCGTAGGCCTAAAGAACGATTGTGTAACACTCGTGCCAACAAATACAGAACAAAAATGACCGAACGAACTACGAGTAGAGTTCGAATGTACGAGTACATTCAAAGTACATAATTGTGAATGATTAATAACATTACCTAAATAGCGAGTGAGTTACATGAGCTGGTTTCTTGAACGCTTGTTTAATTCGGTGAGCCGTGACGTATCCGCCTTCCTTTTCCGACGCGCGGTGAAACGGCCGATGTTGCGTAAATAACCACTTATTGCTGAATAACATGTGTACCATGTCGATAATAGGTACCTGAGCAACGATCAGTAGGTAATACTTATGCTGTTTTAGTACTTTGCTTTTAAAGAAGAACTAGCTGCGCTCCGCGGTTCCACAGGAAACGTTTATTTTTCGGGATAAAGTACCCTATGTGTGGGTATTGTATGTATAAAATACGCCGGACGATATTCAGTCCCCAATGTAACAGGGGGCGAGCCTGTCGCCATACACCGGGCTCCAGTCATGTAGCAGATGACATACAATACGCACATAGGTAATTATGATCACTGTTCAGTCTTGCCATAATATAAAATAAACAAGAGCAACTTTGGCTATGACCGTCGATTTCCGTTCTGCCAATAATAAGTAGCGGGAAGACCCGCCATCTTTCTTCCGTTTTTTGAGTCGTTAACTGTTTGTCGTCGTGTTCGCATCGCTCAAGCGCAACACGTATTATTTTTCGTTTCCTTTTCGAAAGTACAACCCGTACCGACCAATCGACCCCTTTTCGCGCCGTTAATACGTCTAATAGTGATAGACAGGACTTTAGTGGTTTAGTGCACGGCGGTGAATACGCTTTCGTGCAAAGGCCGGTCAGGCCGCTACACCGTGACCGGGTGGTGGAGAACTGGGCCCAGCAGCCTTCGCCTCCTGTGTCCAAGGCCAGCAGCAGCGCTCCCGGCAGGTAAGCAAACCATCTAAGTCCTGGCTCTTAAAGCAAATTTTTCGTGTCGCCATTAAAACCTACATACAGTCCACTCAATTATCGAACATTTTTGGTCATTCGAACCGGATTGTTAATGAAACAGTCCTAATTTGCATTATTTTCGTAATATCTGTCGATTTGTCGGTCGAAAATTACTTTTTGTCGTATTAAATTGCATTAATTTTCGTTATTTCGTCATACATTCTTTCGTTTTGTAATTTACATTAGACAATATGGCCGATTTGGTCTGACGAAATATCGTGGTCGTAGAAATAATATTTAATTTTGCAAATCAAAGTTACTTATATAACTACCTACATTTTAAAGTTAAAATACCTTTTCGTTTAAAAACTTATTTTAAATATTTTTGTCTTTGGTCAATTTTAAGTTTCGTTCGGGAATATTAAATAGTTAGCTCTGTGGGAAATAAATTATTTTTTGTCTATGGTCGATTTTATTTTTTCGTTTGTTTGAATTGGTGCTCGTTCTTGGCTGTCATTGTCAGGTGCCTTAGTGTCAGTTGTCAATACTCATTCAAATACCGGCTTTTTCGGTGAAAAGTTTTCGTGAATAACAATTTAATTAGTGATTGCAAAATGAGTGTTGAAAGTGCTAGTGAATTTGTAGAACAAGAACCAGACATGGATAGGACTGCCCGGGATTATGCAGTATTGCGATTAGAATACCTGGAGCAGAGTGATTTCGTGTGTTTAACGGATGTGTCTGAAATTCAATCCCAGTTTCATGACGCACAAATTAAGTTGTTATCGAGACTTAAGGGCAAAGCACAACAGAAACACGAACTCGAAGTTACTTATCACTTCGAGGATGTGGTCCGCCAGATAAAGAAGAGGCTGGCACAGGGCGAGACCAACTCAAATAGTAAACAAACTGCGACAGAATCCTTAGTGCAAGCGCGTTTACCTAAAATTGAAATAGGTAAGTTCGATGGCACGTTGGAACAGTGGGTCGCGTTTAAAGGATTGTTTGATTCCTTGATACACCAGCGTAATATAAGCAACGTAGAAAAGCTTCACTATCTGTTGTCGAGTGTCACGGGTCGGGCTTATGAACTCATAAAGAATTTCCCAATAACGGACGCGAATTATACCGATGCGTACAACTTGTTGCATAAACATTTTGATAATAAACGGTATATTGCCACACATTATTATGATAAGCTTGTACATTGTGCACCTTTGAAGAGCAAATCAGCTAAGGAACTTGAAAAATTACACAGGACCTTTTCTGAAAACATATCAGTGCTGGAAAAATATGCCTTGCCTGATAAAGACTTCATGATGTTTAGTTTGTTATGGTCGAAGCTCGATAAAGCCACTAGGGAAGCTTTTCAACTAGATGTGAATAATGATGATATACCCAAGTTTTCTGATGTTCACAATTTCATTGAAAAGCATTACAAAGCTCTTCAAATGTCCGAAATTACAGGACAAAAGGTTATTGCAAGCCCGACTCAACACACTGGTGGATCAAGGAACAATAACAATAATAATAATAATCAATGGAAATCAAAACCTGCTTTAATAGTATCGAATAACTTGTGCACATATTGCTCAAAACAACACTGTCTTACTGCCTGTGAGGATTTCTTGAGTTTGGACCCAGGTGCGCGCTTTAATTTTATTAAACAAAAGGGGCTGTGTGTACTCTGCTTGTCGAGTGGTCATAGATTAAAAGATTGTTGTGACTCTGCGCGCTGTAGTCAATGTGGTTTTTCGCATCATTCTCTACTACACTTCACCAATACCACACAGCGTGTGCCTCAACAGGTAGCAGGGCCAACTAGTAATACTAACAAGAATACTGCGTTAACTTCAGTGAGTGGAAATGGTACCGTGCTTTTCGCCACTGCCAAGGTCTTGGTTCGTGATCAGTTTGGTAATTTCCAATCAGTGCGTGCTTTATTAGATTCAGCGAGTGCTTGTAACTTCATTTCGGAGAAGTGTGTGAAGCGGTTGGGACTGAGGACTTGGCGAAATAGGCAAACAGTGAGTGGCATTGGGCATGCCATTGCTGAACCTCTTGGCTCACTCTCGTGTCGAATAAAGTCAGGTAGGCCAGGCTCATTATTGCATTTTGACTTGGAAGCATTTGTCTTGCCCTCCATTTGCGCCGATCAACCCTCTTGTCTTGTTGATACATCCCAATGGCCACATCTGAATGGTTTAACATTAGCTGATCCAGAATTTGCAATCCCAGGTCCCGTTGAGATGTTGCTTGATGCAAATATTTTTGCATCATGCTTACTACCTGAGGTGAAGCAAGGTCAACCGGGGCAACCTATGGCATTGAATACCACTCTTGGATGGATTTTGATGGGCGCTTGTACTGAACCCAGCTTGCCACAAATTTCTCGTTGTCGTACTAATACTAAAAATTGTCTTTTCGTTTCTAATATTAATTTGGATAATTCTATAAAAAGGTTCTGGGAGATTGAAGAAGTGAAACTCACCTCCAAATTATTGTCGAAGGAGGATCAAATGTGTGAAAAATACTTTGTCGATAATCACCGTAGGGTCGAGAAAGGAAGGTTTGTTGTACCACTTCCCTTTGTCGATATACACAACAAGCCTACCTTTAAAAATTCTCGTGAAATCGCTTTAAAGAGGTTTGCCTCAACTGAACGCAAACTACAAATGAATCCAGCATTCAGAAAGGCATATGTTGCATTTATGGAGGACTATGAGGCCTGCCATCATATGGAGGAAGTAGAGCCCCCCACTACTAATGAGGGTGCCTTTTATTACATACCTCATCATGGCATATTGAGGCCGGACTCTATAAGCACACCTTTGCGGGTTGTCTTTGATGCTGGAGCTCTAGATGCTCAAGGTAAATCGCTGAATAGTACTCTCTACCCTGGCCCGAAGCTGCAGACTAGCATCTTTGATTTACTCCTACGTTTTCGCTGGCATGTTGTCGTTTTCAGCTCTGACGTGCAGAAGATGTATCGGCAGATTTTGGTACCGGTCGAGGATGCAGATTACCAGCGGATCGTATGGCGTACCTCTCCGCTTGACCCTATTCGCGATTTTAGACTCCGAACGGTCACCTATGGTGTCTCTGCTGCTCCATTTCAGGCTCTCCGCAGCATAGCTCAACTATCTGTCGAAGCAGCTGAAGAATACCCAGCTGCCTCTACCGTATTGGGTAGAGATATTTATGTTGATGATGTTGTCTCTGGTGCTGATTCGCTTTCGAATGCTCTACAGCTCAAGTCAGACTTGATCCAGATTTTGTCGTCGGGTGGCTTCCACTTGAGAAAGTGGACTTCCAATTGCCCTGCATTTCTAGAGGGTGTTGCTTCGTCAGATCTTTATGACGAAAGCTTCAAGAGCTTTGATGAGGCGACGGACCTCTCTCTGAAAATATTAGGTCTGCAGTGGCGACCGACGTCAGATACTTTCGGTTTCAAGGTTTCCGATCAGGGTGACCTGCGTTGCACAAAGCGGACAATACTCTCGGAAATAGCTCGAATCTATGACCCGGTAGGATTCCTGGGCCCCGTGATATTCCTTGCTAAATACCTCATGCAGCTGCTCTGGGCAAAGGGAGTCGCGTGGGACGAGGAGGTACCTGAGGAAATCTCTTCGCAATGGTCACTTTATAAAAATCAGCTACCGTTACTTTCGTCAATTGGAATTCCGCGTCGATTTATCGATACTTTTGTCGCGCTACAACTTCATGGTTTTTGCGACGCATCGGAGCGTGGCTACTGTGCCGTCATTTATTTTCGGGTCATCAACGCCGCAGGTGCTTGCTCTGTGCACTTTTGTTGCGCAAAAACCAAAGTAGCTCCACTTCGAAAGCTCTCTATTCCCAGAATGGAGCTTCAGGCAGCTGTATTACTGGCTGACCTTATCAAATCTGTCGTTCAAGCGCTGGAACCTTTCCACCGCTTTGAAAACATTTTCGCTTGGTCCGACTCTACTGTCGCTCTGGCGTGGATCAAATCATGTCCATCGAAATGGAAAACTTTTGTCGCTAACCGCGTTAGCCACATCCAGGAAATTGTGTCTCCTGATTGTTGGGGACACACCAGTACTTTGTCGATGCCTGCTGATGTTGGATCACGTGGTATGCTTCCTGCTGACCTCGTGCGCTGCGACTTGTGGTGGAAAGGTCCCGCGTGGCTCGCAGAGCCTGAGGCTCACTGGAACACCTTTTTCGCGGAATTGTCGTCCGTTCCAGATGCTGATGTGCAGGAAGAGCAACGCATCTTCAGCCTCCTGACCGCTGTTGACGTCAATGTTGTCGATCTTCTAATAGAAAAAATATCATCGCTTTCTAAATTAAAGCGAATATTGTCGTACTGTCGTCGTTTTTCCCGTAATGCAAGATTACCGTTTCAAAAAATTGACGGCCCTCTAGAGGTAACGGAGACTCAGAGCAGCTTTGATTTTTTAATCAAGCATGCTCAGCAGGTTTCTTTCGCTTCGGAAATCGAGAAGGTAAAGAAGGGCTCTCTCAATTCACTTCCCAAAAGCTTGCGCAAGCTTTCTCCTTTCGTCGATGAGGCGGGTTTTCTGAGGGTGGGCGGTCGCTTAGCGAACGCCAAGGTAGAGTTTGCCGTCAAACATCCTTTGCTTTTGTCTCGTGATCACCGGTTAACTCACCTAATCATCCAAAATTACCATGATCGCTTCATGCACCCTGGTACTCAAACTCTCCATAATTTGCTAGCGCAAGATTTTTGGATCCTTTCGCCTAAACGAGCCATTCGTGCTGTCGTGTCGGGATGCATTCGATGCTTCCGAGCTAATCCAAAACCCACTCCTGCACCTTTCATGGGCAACTTACCTTCCTATCGAGTTAACCAGCTCAAAGCCTTTTCTTCGTCAGCCGTAGACTACGGTGGCCCCTACGACATTTGTTTGGGACGCGGTCGCGGTGTAAAAACTTTTAAAGCGTGGATTTGTGTTTTCGTCTGTACCAGCACTCATTGTGTCCATATTGAGCTGGCATCTGAGCTTTCCACTAACGCTTTTCTCGCCGCGTTGAAAAGATTTGTCGCACGTCGTGGTCGGTGTCATCAGCTCGTGTCCGACCAAGGCCGGAATTTTGTCGGAGCCAGTAACTACTTGAACTCTCTCATGCAGAGCGCTGCGTCTTCTCAGGACATTAAATTCTCTTTCAATCCTCCAGGAAGTCCCCATTTCTCTGGATTGGCAGAGGCAGGAATTAAATCTGTTAAGACTCATCTGACTCGTGTGATTGGGACTCAACGACTCACATATGAAGAGTTCTCCACTGTGCTCTCCCAAATCGAGGCTATGCTAAATTCTCGTCCTCTTACTCCATTGAGCTGTGATCCAAATGATCTGACGGCTCTGACTCCTGGTCATTTTCTCACCACTGAGCCTTTAACTGGGGTCCCTGAGGAAAATTTTGTAGAGCAAAAAATTAGTGTTCTTCATCGTTGGAAATTAATCCAAAAAATGCACCAAGACTTCTGGCAGAGGTGGCAAAACGAGTACTTGCACACCCTGCAACAACGCCACAAATGGAACCACACTCACGAGAACCTCACAGTCGGTAGCTTAGTCCTCATTATTAACGAGCAAACAGCTCCACTTAATTGGAATTTAGGTAGAATCGTTGCTCTACATCCTGGAGCTGACTCTATTTGTAGGGTGGCTACAGTAAAGACCACGCTGGGGGAGTACAAAAGATCTGTCGTTAAGCTTTGCCCATTACCCTATCAAATTAACCAATAAAATTCGACCATATACTTAAAATATTTTTTATTATCGAACCATAGAATTAGTTGTCGCTATCGTTACCATTAAAATAAATAAGTAAATTCAATTTTCTCGTTTTAAATACGTTGCATTTAGGTGGGCGGAATGTTCAGTCTTGCCATAATATAAAATAAACAAGAGCAACTTTGGCTATGACCGTCGATTTCCGTTCTGCCAATAATAAGTAGCGGGAAGACCCGCCATCTTTCTTCCGTTTTTTGAGTCGTTAACTGTTTGTCGTCGTGTTCGCATCGCTCAAGCGCAACACGTATTATTTTTCGTTTCCTTTTCGAAAGTACAACCCGTACCGACCAATCGACCCCTTTTCGCGCCGTTAATACGTCTAATAGTGATAGACAGGACTTTAGTGGTTTAGTGCACGGCGGTGAATACGCTTTCGTGCAAAGGCCGGTCAGGCCGCTACACCGTGACCGGGTGGTGGAGAACTGGGCCCAGCAGCCTTCGCCTCCTGTGTCCAAGGCCAGCAGCAGCGCTCCCGGCAGGTAAGCAAACCATCTAAGTCCTGGCTCTTAAAGCAAATTTTTCGTGTCGCCATTAAAACCTACATACAGTCCACTCAATTATCGAACAATCACACAATGAACAAATTGGTGCGTGCCGTCGGCTGGGTTCGAACCCGCTCCCTCTGGCTTGAGAGGCGGGCCTTTTTCCAACTAAGCTGTCATCGCTTTTTACAGTACTACTTTATGCCTCGTCCTAAGTGGGGTTAAAAGTTTACACAGCGGTTCCTGCCTTTTAAAACCAGCAACCATATTCACAATCATTCGGAAACGTTTCCGATCGGATTCCATTCCATTGCGATTAGACGATTCGAATCGATCCGAAGGCAGTTTCCGAGCAAGTTGCTTCCGACCAATTAGAATAGCCCGACTATTGTTCTAATCTCAGTCTACTTTTATAAATGTTGAATAGGAAATCGAGTATAAATCCGATCTAAAGAATGTATTACGTTAAAAACTTGACGAAACGAATGCGGACTGAGATTCGAAGAATTTGAGTTTGAAATTTCCCAACGGAAACGTTTTGTGAGTATGGGTGTTGATATCCATGCGAAAAGAACCTATAGAACTACCGTCATTATTTCTGTCGAGCATTGGAATAATTGCGATGCTACTGTGACTGTTATAGATGACGTCATAATTAGTAGTCTCAGTCTCTGTTGACCTGCTTGCCTACTAATTACCTGGAGTAATTAGTAACAAGCCACAATAAACAGTAGCTAGGTAGGTAAGTGCCTACTACGTGTAGGTACGTGGGGTACCAAGCTGCCTCTTCTCTGCAACGGTTCAAAGAGTATTTCACCATTCATCACCATTTAGTAGCTAGCTACTAATAAAAAATCGTAATATTTAGATTGACTTACGCTGCTATCTACGTATCGTAACTAGGCAGGTATTTACCGACTTGTATAACTACCTACACCACTATTGTAAAGATGCAAGAAAACAAATCTTTCCTGATTTGTTTTCTTGCATCTTTGTATGTTTGTAACTCAAAAACTACTGGCCCAAATTAAAAAAATCATTCACAATTAGAAAGTTACTTTATTATTAAGTGACATAAGCTTTAAAACGCAAGAAAAGCCGTGGGCAAAAGAGCTAGTTCTTAATGTTTTCGTGAAAATTTTTATTTTTTTTAAAAGTCGGTCGAAACATATGTAGGTATAACAAATTTTATTACCTATATTGTTAGTAGGTAGGTATGTAAGTAAACTTCTGCAGTAAACACATTGGTATCTATACGCTTACAGTTTTTATGCTTATTAGCTCTAGATACGTAAGTACATTTTTTATTTCAAGTCTGTTCTCACTTACGATTATTTTATAGGGGGCGTATAGCGTACTAAGTATTAATTTTCCAATGCATTAATATGATAGCAGAGTTGGTGTAAGTGTAGGTTTTTTTACTGGAATGAGAGAATAATGTATAGGGTCAACTGGGGCAAATGCGTCTGTGGGGCAACTGCGTCTTTGGAGAATTACTGACAAATCCTTCACAAATTAAGCGCCACCTACTTTTTTTTCTTTAGTTGCAATAATCTGTACAAGAAGGAGTTAGTTGCCTAATTTGTGAAGAGTTTGTCAGTAATTCTCGAAAGACGCAATTGCCCCACAGACGCTTTTGCCCCAGTTGACCTTAAATACTTAGGTAGGTAATATTTAATCTAGTCTGTAATAAACAATTTTACATAGTGTAAGTAGGCACTGCAACAGTGGAAATGAAAAGTATGGAACGCTGACCCCACCACCATAAGAGACATGATTGCGAAGAGAAAGACACTACGTAAATTATCCTTAAAATATAAGGTGTAAGTAAGTCGGTACCCAAAGGTAAGTACTTACTAAATAATTATGATTGTGTAAACCTACCTATTTCTGTTGGCCTCCATGAGCCTTCACAATGTTATGGTTTACAAAGTTGGCCTGGCCTATGTTCTAAGAAATGAAGGTTCGAATCCAACAACCTTACGTCATTGTGTAAACACTAAGCAAGTAGGTACGTCGATTTAGACATTAAGCAACCATAACATATAACACTAAATCGTAGTCAATGTTCTCACGACTATGACGCAAATCAGATGTGTCTAAATATTTTTATGAATCTACTAGCTGCGCTCAGCGGTTTCACCCGCGGTTACAAAGTATCCTATGTGCTATTCTAGACTATAATCATCTCTGTGCCAAATTTCCTCCAGATCTGTTCAGCCGTTCTGCCGTAAAGAGTAACAAACATCCATCCATCCATCCATCCATTCTTACAAACTTTCGCGTTTATAATATTAGTAGGATTGTTATAGGTACTTTTCCACTCTATGTAATAAACGTACATAATTATCTAGGTATATTTTATGGCAAGAACATAGTGGACTTCGCCAATTAATAATGCTACTCACTCGGACCTCGTTGACCAAATGAAGTAGGTATATTTTAGCACAGATTTAGCCAGCTTTCTTTATACTAATTGGCACATTTAAAGAAATTTCTAAAATGATAAAGAAAGATAATAATAGGTAATTCATCCCTAAGTTAGATAGTGACTACCAATAATTGGTAGGTGGGAGGTAAAACTCTGACTTTGTGTACTATCACTTCATGCCAGAAACCAACATCAATTTGAGGCTTCGGTTAGGTAATGAATAATCCACTCATTACTGGACATCCTATAAAAACACTTGCCCAAGCGTTCATATTTGAAATTAAATGAAATGAAAAAAATATTTATTGCCAAAACTAAAAAAACACATTAGAAGTAATTTGGTACAAAAGGTAGCAGATAATTACGGTGGCAAAGTAAGTAAGCTCAGCACTGACCTGCGTAAAACTAGATCAGTTTAAGCAAGGCTGATTTTCAGCTTACCTACCCCTTGACTCGAATTAAGATGTTCGTCGAGGGTATAGTTATGCGAGTGTTCACTTTAAACATTATTTAAAAAAAATACAGCAAGTTTTATAATTATGTCGTATTGAGTTAGTTGTGTAAATGTTGCCAGCAGTGATGTGTTAGAGTTTAGGTATGTGAGCTAATGTGTGTGTGTCTGTTATTATTTCTAGTACACCCTGTAGGTATAAATACTTGACCAAGCGTTTGTATTTCTAGTTATCTAATAAATAAGCAGCGCGCATTTCCTACTGCGCAGGTTCATATTTTATGGAGGTTGGTGCATCATGACGTCACGAGGTTTATGGGCCAAGGTGGACAGCAAGAAGTTATTCGTGTGTTATGTTGGATACCGGTTCTTCATCTTTACCTTCTACGTACTTGTACATTGACAATCTTAGTCGTCGAGTTTAGGAAAATAATTTCATTATCGTTTTGCCAGAGTTGTACGTAAAGTAAAGTAAAGTAAAATTAATTGCTCAAAACTGTGTACATATAAAGGTGAAGTATGTTAAAGTACCTAGTCTCAACGGTTTGTCCTAGCGGACATGCAATATTTAACAGTAATTATGTAATATTTACTAAACTAGCTTATTTAGCGACAAAATGTTAAGTTAGCGAAGGTGATTGTTAGCAAATTGATTTGGATTCAATAAAGATAATCAGTAGAATTAAGCAGGTACGTAGAAGGTACCTAGTTAAGTACCTTCATTTATTTCCTTAGCTTATCTTCTAGTAACTCTGTGACCTGTAGACCTCGCGGCCGATATTTGTCCTTCTCTGTAAGTTGTATTCCTCAACCAATTCTCGTGAAATTTTGTGAGCAGGTTCTATAACTTTACAGATTTTTGTTTTTGTTTTGTTGTTTTGAACTGACTCGACAAAAAAAACTATACAGGGTTATATGAACCTCACCAAAAAACTCATAAGGGTTCATTGTACTCATCAATGTGAACAACTTTTACTATGCCCAGAGTTTCAGAGTTTCAGTTTCGCCCCATAGGGCGAACTCTGAAATCGCGAAAAAAAATCAGCTGTTCCATTTTGTTTCCGGGCGAATTAACTTTTTGTGTAGAACAGCTGTTTTTTTCGCGATGACAAGATTGGCTTCATAGTAAAAGTTTTTCATGTTGATGAGTACAATGAGCTTAAGTAAGAGCTTTATGGTGAGTTACCTATAACCCTGTATAATTATAGCTTATAAGCTATTATAAGCTTAATTAAAAGCTTTATGGTGAGTTACCTATAACCCTGTATAATTATCGAACCTACTTACAAAATTTCAAAAAAATCGGTTAAGAAATGCGACCTGTAGAGGAAGACAGAGATCCGGACAGAATTCGGATTTACAAAAGCAGTTTTGTCGAAGCTGTAGCATAGACGCTTCGCTCGCTAACGCTCTCACAGTCAACAAGTACCTTTTAGAATACACCTACATAAAAATAACAGCTGTATTGCTATTAGTAGTAAGTACCTAAAATAACCTAGTATAAATCGTGACGCGAGTTAAATCATGTCAATAGGTATAGGTAATTAAATACCCACCTGATATGATTATTATCCTTAAAAACATTAGGTATACTTTTATACTTATGTAAAAACTAGCTAGGCCCCACGATGTTACCTGCGGTTAAAAAGTGGAGTACGTGCTATTCTAGACTATGATCTCTCTGTGGCAAATTTTATCTTTTGGCGTGATTGAGTAAGAAACATCCACCCAAACTTTCGCATTTTTAATATAAGTTTGATGTGATAATCTATCTACGTGCCTTTCATCCAGATCCGTTTGGCCGTTCTGGCGTGATTAAGTAACAAACACCCATACATTTATCCAAACTTTCGTATTTAAAATATTGTAAATGTGATGTCTGCTAGAAACGAAAACGGAAAAAGTTTATGTACTTAACTATAAAATTATAAGGGTTTTTTAAAAATTTTAATTCAGTACTATAATTGATAATTTGAAATACACGATCCCTGTGGTAACTTTTTTTGCAGTAAAATATTTAAACTTGCGAAGGAAATAACTCTAGTCGGAAACTTGAAAATGGAACAGGCATTTGAAAAAAACATTTTAATAAAAAGTTAAACATTTGTGGTGCAGAGAAAAGAGGCTTTAGCCTGCCCACTTCCTATAGGGCGAAAGCAATGCTTCGGCGGGAAATAGCTTCTTAATTTTCAGTTAAATCGATCGTCCTTTGTTTCGCTTTACCAGATTATACATTTTTACTAATTTTGATTCATGTTCTTGTTGTTCTTGTTTTGTTCGATTTAGTGTTATTTCTAGGCTTTGTACCTAGAAATAGTTTGAATTTTAAAGTTTGTTTTGTTACTAAATATAAGAATTAAAAATGAATATCACATCATTAAACGAAGTTGCAGATCGAAAAAGAATGAAATCCGACGTAGAAAAACTGAGGGAAAAAATTTCACGTGAAAATGCTAAAATAATCAAGTTAAAGGTGGGTGCAACAAAAACCTCTACTTGCAGATTTGCAGGCAGTTTCCTTTTTTATCATAATAAAATATATCTTTCATTACCTTAGATTTAAAAAAGTTACTGTAGTAGGGGAGGGAAGTCTTAAATTTTTTTGTATTCAATTTTTTTAAAACGTCTCCGAAGCTTCTTCCAAGCACGAAGCTATACTATGGGTACCTAATGCCCAGTAGGGTATTATTATTTCTTCTGTGCTAATACATACTAAAAATGTTGTTAGGGAAGCTGTCTGCAAAATGTTAATGGATCTATATTATTATATTTTTAGGTAGGTCTACTTAACTATTGATTTGCAAATCACTGTAAAAGATACCTACATTTTGCTTCTACATATATCACAAGGCAAATAATATTCGAGATCGAATTAAGGGCATGCACTAATTAAAACTAATTTAATGCACTCATTTATAAATACCAATAGATACCTAATTGTTTATTTGATCAAAGATTGAAAAAAAAACCTATAGAAATAGAAAGTTGTGTTATTGTCTCCCAGCAGGGCTTGCATGGGCCGAAGACAAATCCGAAGTCTTTCCACCGTTTGCATCCGCGCTTAGACGTGACAAAGATAGAATACGGATATGTTTGTCTCTTTCTCGCGGGATCAAAACTGTAGAAAGACTATTTGTGGCCCGTGCTAGGCCTGCAGGCCGGGGACAAATGTCTTTCCACAATTAGTCCACGGCTCATGCATGCCCTGCTGGTTTGTTCGAGCGTAGGTAGGCCAGGACACCGCGTACTGGGAGCTGAAGGAGAAGCTGTCGGGCACGGAGCGCGACCACGAGGCGCTGCAGCGGAACATGGTGGAGCTGCAGATGGAACACGAGGCCGTCTCCGCGCAGTACCAGGATGAGCTGCGCCGCCGCCCGGAGACGCTTAATAAGTAATCTCTCTTCATAACATCTAATCCTCTTACTAATATTATATGGTACCATAGGATTCTCATGGCCACTTGCACGAAATCTAAGAACTGCCTAAGCCCTTGCTTAACTAGTTTAGTCTTTCATCTAGCTACCTATATAGCTCCTACCTAAATTTTTTCACGAACCTTAAGCCATTCCTTAAAAGAATCAAATCTTTATGTGCCTGTTATGGGAATATTTGGCCAGGAGTAGTTTGAACCAGATAAGGCAATTCTTATATTTCTCGCAAAAAGGTCATCAGACTCTCAACCCATTGATTGTAAACCTAACTGAAAACAAAGTGCAAAGCGATACCTACTACAACCTTAATTTACTAATCTACCTCCTTAGCAATAAACGTTGTATAGCCTAAGAATAGTTATACAGTCATTTGTTTTCTTCTTCTTTTTACACATTTGAACTCTATCAAAAATAACGAAACACTGTATAACTATTCTGAAGCTTTACAAAGGTTATTGCAAAGGGGGTTAATCTACAAGACTAGTTAAGTAGGTCCGTAGATTAAAGGAAAAAGTAGATACGTAGTTATACACGCAGGTTGGTAAGCACGCGCGAGATATGTGACGTGCTAGAAGAGAACGTGAGTCGCGTGCGCGCGTCTCTGCAGCGTAGCGCGGCTGACCGCGCCGCTCTAGCGGACGCGTACGCTCGCGCCGGCGCCGCCGTCGCCGCCGCGCACACGGACAACGAGAAACGACTGCTCGCGGCCACGAATGAAGCTCGCAGTGCTAGGGACCTAGGTAAAAATAGCTATAGGTGTACTTTTTAGGGAACATGGGTTTTTGTATGAAGACTCATGGAAGTAGAAGAAGCGAAAGATGTATGCCAGGATCGTGGCAAGTGGAGAGAAGTGGTCTCTGCCCACTCCTATGGGAAACAGGCAGGGCCGGATTTAGGGGACTGCAGGAGGGGCTACCGCCCCGAGACCTCCACAAGAGAGGTCAAACAGAATAGAGATTAAAAAGAAGAAATTTACTTTAATACCTACTTGTACAAATACAAGTTGTTAAATAATTTAATTTGTTTCTTGCAATAAGTAAAAATATACGCGTAAAGTATGTACTTCAAGGAATATTGTAAAAAATAATTTGGTTTGTCAGATTATGATGAAATTTAGCATGTACAAATAAATTAACAATATCTTCGCCCCTATGTTCTTGGTTTTTTTAAAAACGTTCTCAAGCGAAAATAGAGCTATGAAAAATATCCGAATTTTAAGTGGTCACTTTTGACTGATTTATTCAATAGATAGACAAAGCAAATCAAAAATCCCTTTACTTATGGAGGTTGTCTACATCATTACCTTTTAAATGAATCCATAATATAAGGGAAAATCTTAGTTATTTAAGAATGATTACAGTAGTACAAAAGTCATAAAAAAAATGAAATTGCACTTTGTCACTCTGTAGGTAAGTTTAGAGGCTCGTCAGTATCATTATACGCTCTCTTCACTCGTCTTCTTCTTCAAGACGAAATGGCGATAGAATACCTTAAGCCAATGCGAAGTTAGTTTAGGTCGCCTAGGTCGAAATTAGTTAGGTCGCCGGACTCTTAAATCTCCAAATAGGGCCACTGTTCACGAGTCATAATCTCGGGTGCGTTCCCCACAGCTCGTCTAAGCGGCGAGCACGGCGCTCAACTTCTGGAGTGCGTGTCCCGCGAGCGGTCCCGCGCGGACCAAGCTACTGCAGACGTCGAGCGGCTGCGCGACCAGAGAGACGCCATAGCCGAGCATTTGGCTCGCCGAGATACGCTTCTGCAAGAAGTGAGCGAACTAATTCGCTTTTTAAAGTTGTATTTGTTGTACCTATCATAAATATTTGTTAACCTAAGCATATCAAAAAATCAAAATCTTTTTATTACATGAAATAATTACAATAATATGTATGTGCAGCCATGACCACCAAACAAGGTGTATTAACAGTTGCATTTTGGTGGATAGCCTTCCACCGTGTTAACATTATATATCACATCACGTTTTAAAACTAAAAAAATGGTCCATTAAAAAATCGATTTAAACTATAACATTAACATATAACATATTGCCACGCTTGTTGTCTTATCTATTAAGATATCTATTAAGAAATAGCATATCTTTCTTTCAAAATAAAATTCTTAGTGTCACCGAACTATTGCAGTGCGGGTCTAGCTAAAGTATGATTTTATGGTTGCTAATAAAATAGTTAATGGCAATCACCAAAATAATGGGGTACGTTTCAGAGAGAAAAGTCTATCCAAGAACTACGAAATGAGCTTCGGCGCGTGGCGAGCGAGTTCAATGAAAGGAATGAGCGGGCTCGAAGCACCATAGCAGAGCTTGAGCGAGAGTAAGCGATCATTATCCTCCATACATTTAGTCCTCAGAAATATTAGTAACAAAAAACTTTTACTGAAAACTATTTTGAAAAGTACTTAGTACTCGTACTATACTCCGCCAGGTATAGCACTCCGGTCACGTGGGCAACACGTAGTGTCGTAAATCGATGCTCAAGCAAGATCGAATAATAAAGTCATTTAAAAGTAGTTCGAAAGAGTCGGATGACGATGACGAGTGACGTCATTATACATGTTTGGTCGGAATGCTAGACCTTGTTTTTAGGATCATGTTACTGTGGTATGTTAGGGCGGGCGCGGCGGCGGCCCTGCGTGTGGCGGTGTCGCAGGCGGAGGCGCGCGGGGAGGCGGCGGCCCGGGACGGCGCCCGGCTCGCGGCCCAGCTCGCGGACACTGCAGCCGACAGGGACACTGCCACGCAGCGGGCTGCGGCGCTCGACTCGCAGATACAGGTCATAGCTTCAGGCCTCTACTCACAAACGTAACCGTAAAGCCGCCACTTTTATAGCTAACGAAAAATTTTTTTGTAGTGCACGTAGTTCCTTAACGTTTCCCCCAGGTGCGCTTCTTTTTGAAACGTATGGTATGGAGCTAAGCGAAAACGAAAAAAGTTTTCGGAACGATCAAAACTCATGGCTGAAGTATGCAGTAGTGCTATTCAGATTTGGTCAATTTTGACCAATTGAAACGCCCGCGAATGTGTTCCTTTCATAGCCTGAAAAACATGCGAAATGGCACACTTTCGCGGGCGTTCGCAGCAGTAGTCTGGTACGGGCTATATAACAAATACTATTGCGTCTGTTACAGCTATCCTGATGAAGGTTGATTTGCTGTGCCTACCGTCTATTTCCAACAGTTGACACACCACCACATATTTCTATCACTATTGGTGGCAATCGGAAAATATCGCAACCAGTGGTCCAGGATTTGGTCTGAATTATGCTTTATTTTCAGGAAGCCCAGACGCATATCGAAAAAATGAAAGAAGCAATGAAGTTTTTGGTCGAGAATGGTGAAAATTTGGCCAAACAGTTAAAGGATAAAGACGAAGTAAAAAATAACATTTTCATTTGAATTGCGCTATAAGGCTCTTATGTTATTTATTGCAGTTTATAAATTGCTAACTAATTCATTTCAGGATTTTTATACCTGGCAATACTAGTGTTACTTTCATTAATTACTAACACTAAACAGCTTAGTCCTGTTCCGTTATTTTATTGCAGAAAATTATATCGCTAGAGACGGTCTTGGCCGAGTCACAGCAAGAGCTTCTAAAACTAGCTGACCGCGCCACTATCAGTGTCGAAGAACGCGAGCGCGAGCGTCGCGACTATGAAGAACGCGAAGCCGAGCGCGAGAGAGAACATCGTGACTACGTACAACGCCTCGCCTCTAATCAGCGCGAATTGACTGAACGAGCTGACGTGATCGAGAAGCTTACGCGCGAAATCGCTGAGATGAAAGAAGCACGCGCTAAAGCCGAAGCCACCATCGCCGACCAAACAAATCAACTCGAACGAGAGCGCGGCGACAATGAAAAACGCACAGCGGCCCTCGAGAGTGAACTGGCTGAATACACTGCATCCATTGCTAGCCTCAAGCAACAAATCGCTGTCGAAGCAAAAGCTCGCGCAGAATCCGACACCGCTCTAGCCGATTTAACTGCCGAACGCGAGCGCGAACGTCGCGACTTAGACGAGCGCGCCGAAAACGCTCACCGCGAATTAACCAAGTGCAACGAACTCATCACACACCTCAAGCGTCATCTTGTCGAAGAGAAGGAGGCACGTGCACGCGTTGATGCCGCCTTTTCCGAGTGTAAAAACGAGCGCGAGCGCGAATGCCGCGAGCTTGGGGAGAGCGTTGCTACCGCTAAGCGCGAATTGAGTGAGCGTACCGAGACTATCGCGGTCCTTAGGCGTGAGTTGGCTGTGGAGTCGGAGATGCGAGCGCGCGTTGAAACTGCGTTGGCCGATGTCCGGGTGGAGTTGAATACCGCGCGGGACGATGCCGCGCGGGCACTTGACGATGTGAGACACCTCAAAGCTGACGCACGGGTGAGTTTACTTCTCATCTATAGCTTACATTTAAACATATGAAACAGCACGTCTTCAATTTCAATCTATGCATCTTATAGTTGACCCAGTAGCAGATGTGTATAATAAGTGATGTTATCATATACAGTTCTAATGCACTATGTCTCTGCTACTGGGTCAACTATACGCTGCAAGCGGAACGATGTTGTAGGTCTTATTGCCCCATTATACATTATGAACCTACCTATCGTAGGCAGGCAGGCTACCGTTTAAAACTAAATTAAATACCGTTTCAGCGTAAAGATGACGAAGCAGCGAAACAGATGCAGATCGTCCTTAGCATCAGGGGCGAGAAGGTAAGAAAGGACATTTATTACCTATCTCAGTAGGATTGGGAAGAGCTTGCACATCAGAGAAGAGAGTGGCGCAATTCTGTTACTAAGTCTGTCACTAAATTTGAAGAAAAGCGCCTACAAGATCTAGATGGAAAGCGCCTCATCATCAAGAACCGTCCGATGCCTTCCTATACCTACACTTAGAACCTCGACAGTAAGTTGTACTGTGCGCCCTGCAACCGAAGTTAACGATTTGCGAGCCACATCCCTGCTCACAACCGTATCTATCCAGGTTCGCCATTGGACTTACGTAAAGGAGGACATCATCATCATTATCTCAGTAGGATTAGTATGAACCTGGAGCTTTAGTCTTAGAGTACGGCTTTGGTATGCCCGTCGTAAGAGGCAACTAAAAGGGTGTTTTAGGCTCGTGGGTGGCAGATTAGGGAGTCTGACCACACTTTAAAACGAGTCCAGGAAAGATATTGGCGTGGCGTGACTCACGTCGCTGTGGAGAGAGAAGAGGGACCAACATCCGGGATGTGTGCTTCAGGCAACGTGCTAGTGGGGTAACGCTGCGTTCCTATGGAAATCTCGGTGCCCTCTGTCAAGCACAGAGGCTGGCCACCGAGGCGGGGCAGCCGGGCATCTTTTTGAAGATTGCTCCCCCGTCACAAAAAATAGCTTAGTATGAGTTTTGATAGTAACTTAGGCCTTACCTACCTAATTTGGTTGTACCATCCATAAAAACAGATTTAAATTGAGGTTCAAAACTGAGCGTCGTTTCTGAATACGGCCCTTTTTTTGTTTTCTCTTTTTTTTTTTTTGGCTTTATACATTTCAATAAAGCGCCCTATCAGAAACGTTAAGGAACCAAGTTAAAATTATGAAGCCAAACGAAAACGAAAAAAAATTATGTAGTATAGGTTAACTATCAAAACTCGTACTAAGCCCATTGGTCACTTAACAGTTTAGCATACAGTTAACGTTATCGTGCGGTATTGCTAGGAGCGGCTGCAAGAGAAGATCAACGAGCTGCAGGAGACTATCAAGAACATCCAGGAGATCACGCGTCCGCCCGCGCCGCCGCGAGACCCTCCAGAACATGACGACAATGCGCTGGCGACGCCGCCCGCGGCCTTTCGTGCGCTGCCGCAGGTAAGGACTAGTTGATCTTCTTACTAGGTGACTAGTTCAACTTGACAGCCTCTTGCGAGAGACTATTTTTCAAGAAACTATCAAGAACATCCAGCAGATCAGTCTGCCGCCCGAACATGACGACAACACATTAGCGCCGCCCGCGCCCTTCCGTGCGCTGCCGCAGGTAAGGTAGTGGTAGTTAACTAGTGTAGTTAACTAGTTCAATCAGTTTAAGACTTTTTTTTCCTTTTTCTACGTCTTCTTTCTTTTGTTTTCTTATCTTTTTAGTTATTAGGGCCTTTTTCCTGTCATGCGTATTGCCGCCCCTCCTGGTCCTGGTGATGTTAAGTATGTAATATTAGGTCCTTACCTAACCCCTCAGCCGGCGAGCGCGGCCCATCGCGTGCAAACTCCCACGCCTCATCGCAAGTCGCACAAAGCTGAACAAAGTGTCACCGACGGACTCTACGACCTGTTTAGCGACAACAGCAGCAGTATGGAAGTAGGAGACAAGGGAAACGGTTTCGATGTGAGTTATTAAGGATTCATTAAATTATTTGTATTTATAATTTTTTAACCCGACTTCCAAAAAGGAGGAGGTTCTCAATTCGACTGTATGTTTTTTTTAATGTACGCGGTTACTCCGTCAATTGTGAAAAGATTTTAATGATAGTCGGACCACGTGTTCAGAGGGATTTTTTTTGGTAGATAGATCATTCTTTAGAGGTGGACTATATACATAAATTTTATCGAAATCGGTCAAGCGGTTTTTGAAATATCAATAACAGTTTAAAATTGTTTACTTAGATAACGGGAAGTAAAGATAACCGCAAATGCCAATATCACGTACAAAACTTATCAGCTTTAGCTTCAAAACAAAAAAAAACTGTATAAAATTTAATTTCGCGTCATGAGCGAGACGTATCACCATCAGTAGAGACCGGTTCAAACTAAATGGCGGCTGTGAAGTTAGGCGCGAAACGCTGCGCAGTAGCGAAAACGAAGGTTTAAAAGGGGGTCAGAGAGGCAAGACGCCGAAAGTGTCGCTTGCGGCGCACTTCACTGTCGCCATTGAATCGGTCGGTTTGAATAATCGGTTTGAATCGGTCTATACTATACATTTACTATACTATATACTATAGACCGATTATACATATGTATATTATTACCGATATACTATAGGCTCTATAGCATATCAGAAAACCGTGTGAACTTGTAGGCGCGCGAGGCGAGCCGTCGTTTCGAGGCGCTGGCGCGCGGCGCTCTCTCTCCGCCGCCGGCGCCGCCCCGCGCGGTGAAGCGCCGCCACCTGCCTGTCCCGCGCAAAACACGGGTACGCTTATAGCATAGCATAACGTATCGTCACGCCTTTCCCCTGAAGGGGCTGGAGGTGTACAACACCCACACTTCGCCGGACTATATTTAGCCACAAATGTGACAGCCTGTCGCCAAACATCGGGCTCCAGTTACGTAGCAGATGACATTAAATACGCACATATGTTTGCACAATGAACAAATCGTACTTGCAGAGCACTATAAAAATCCATCAGTGCTCGCCATTGATGTTTTGCGAAATGCTGCTTGAGTCTAGACAGCAATGTTCTCTCACCTGCTCACAGCTCTGCTCTGCTGACAGCTCAGAGTTTTTCAAAGTAGGGTACGCCAGTCTCCAGTGGTTCACCAGTGATCGTTGAGACAAAACTTTTATTCAAAAAACAAAAAATATTTATTTTATTTAATACAGTTTTTTAAGAAATTTGCATTCGTCTGTGAAATTGAATGGGGGTATTTTTGGGTCTATAAGTTTGATAAACCCTATAACTTCCATGATAGCGAGTATATATAATATTAACCTGATTGCCTAAAAGAGGGTTTCTATTAGGATTTTAGGAGAGCTTTCAAGTCTCAGGCAGAAGAGTAAGGTATTCACAGTACGCAGTTTTAGATGATTATTGCACCTATTCTCGTTGGCGCCCTTACCATCGTCAAAGTATCACTTGTACTCTCGCTGAGTTTATGCGACGGCTCACACTAGGTCTTTCGTCACAGGTACCGTTGACGCCGGCGCTGCCGCCGCAACCACTGTCGGCGCCACAACCACTAGCGCTGCAACCACCGACGCTGCAACCGCCGGCGTCGCAACCACTACCGCGTGCTTCAGAAGGGCGCAAGTTCTTCAAAACTCGCCGCCTCGACCGCGACGACAGTCATAAAAAATGAAGCACCTCGACTTTTTTTTTTTTTGTTTTCAATGTTATTTTTTTGGTTTTAATTTGGTTAAATTGTTCGATTTTTAATGATGTCGTTCCAATTTTTTGTAATAACAGAACAAGTGATCGATGATAAAATGACTCCCTTACAGTAAAATATAAAATGTGCAAATTAAAAATAAATATAAATACTTACATTGCTTATGTTTTGTTTTTCTTTACTAGTAATAAATATGTATGCCATTTTTTCTATTGACATAGGTGGTGAACAAACAAACGGGCCGCCGTAGATGGTAAGCGATTACCGTTGCCTATGGATACTTGTAATACCGCAGGGGCATCATACGTTAAGAGGATTTTTTTTTGTAGCGAAATGATATTAGGTCGACTGTTCTATAGTTCAACATACTACCTATAAGTATGTATTTTCTTTGTCATGCTCAATTTTGAAGTCATGTTGTGCTAATGAACTTATTATCTCAGCTCAAAAAAGTCTGTCTTGTACCTATCTCTGAGTCTTGGAACGGGTTCAATTTCCATTAACCTTTGTATAGATCTAGAACGTTGCTTTAAATTTGCCCTATCGCGTCAATGATTACAGTCTCATAAAGGTTTGTCATGGATGAGATTCATGGTGTCACGCTTCACGGTCTCTGATTTTCCTGAGCAGGTGTTTATCCAAGTGATTAGTTTCGACCAGAGGCATAGCCAGGTTCTCAAGCAAGGGGCTTATAATATAGGCTGGCGCAAGATGTAAATGGAAAATAATAATAAGGCATTATCTATAAATATAAAATTCAAAGTCCTGACTGACTGACTGACTTATATATCAACGCACAGCTTAAACCGCTGGTCCTAGAAACATGAAATTTGGAGGATATGTTCTTTGTACAGTGTAGGCATCCACTAAGAAAGGGTTTTTCGAAATACTACCCCTAAGGGGGGGAAATGGGGGGTTAAAATTTCTATGAAACTTTTTATTCTCTGGGTCGATTGACTCAAAAATTGGTACAAATACTCTTCAATTAAAATTATGAGACACGTGTATCACAGTTTTTCCAAAATCATCATCATCATCATCCACCAACAGAGTCTAATAGGGCATCTTTTTACTCCGAAAACTTTAAATAAATCTCAAGCCAAACGGCTTGAGATTTATTTATGGTCATGGCATAATTGACTAAAATGCTTTTCACACGGTTAGTTATACGTGGCCTGCTACAGAGTAAGCTCACGGAGCAGCCTGGTTTTTCTAAAAAAGAAAAAAAAGTAGGTTTTCGTTGTAAACATTATTAATTGCCAATTATCTAATTTCGGTTGTCTTCTAATTTTATCTTTTCACACACGCTTTAAGTTCTGTTGATACAATACTACTACTCCTACTTTTCTCATTCCAGAGATAGTTTAGTTAACTAAAGAACTTCGTCCAAATTGCTCTGCTTGGGATATTGTCAGTTTGTGTATTCAATTGAGAGCGAGTGTGACCGCCTAGAATATTAGGTCCTTACGTATGAAATTAGCGTTTTGTCGTACTGATCAATTTGATCTGAAATATCTCCTCTTTGGTTAAGAATTCGAAATTCAAATTAATAAATTCATTTAGCTGGTTTTTTTTTCTTTGGAATACAGTCATTCATTTGTTATTTTCCTCATTATTTTTTCTTTGGCGTCGCTTATTACCGCGCAATGGAAAACATGAAATATCGGTATTTTTACGAGTACGAGTTCTACCGTGGCACCAGTGCTGCAGAAACAGCTCGAAGAATTAATGATGTGTACGGCGCTGGTGTCGCTAAAGACAGCACGGTACGTTTTTGGTTTAAACGTTTTCGTTCTGGAAATTTCGACCTTAAGAACCAACCCCGTGGACGGCCGGAGATCAAAGTGAAAAACGAAGAATTAAAGGCTATTGTGGAAGCGGATCCATCACAAAGCACTTCAGAGATAGCAGCAGGCTTCGGGGTAAGTGACAAAACTGTATTAATCCACTTGAAGCAAATCGGGAAAGTAAAAAAACTCGAACGATGGGTACCTCATGAATTGAGCGAATCGAACTTGCAAACACGGGTCGCCTGTTGTGTTACTTTGCTCAACCGACACAATAATGAAGGGATTTTAAATCGAATCATTACTTGTGATGAAAAGTGGATATTGTACGATAATCGAAAGCGCTCATCGCAATGGCTGAACCCTGGAGACCCAGCCAAATCCTGCCCTAAACGAAAATTGACTCAGAAAAAGTTACTTGTAAGTGTTTGGTGGACTAGCGCCGGTGTCGTTCACTACAGCTTTCTTAAATCTGGCCAAACGATTACGGCAGATATCTATTGTCAGCAACTGCAAACCATGAAGGAAGAACTAGCTGTTAAACAACCGAGATTGGTCAATCGCTCTAGGCCACTGCTGCTTCACGACAACGCAAGACCACATACTGCACAACAAACAACCACTAAGTTAGATGAGCTACAATTGGAATGTCTGCGACATCCACCGTACTCCCCGGACCTTGCAACAGATTACCATTTCTTCCGGAATTTGGACAACTTCTTACAAGGAAAAAAATTCCACTCCGATGCAGCACTCCAAACCGCCTTCAAAGAGTTTATTGATTCTCGCCCCCATGGTTTTTATAGTAAAGGGATCAATGAACTACCCATAAGATGGCAAAAGTGCATAGATAACAACGGTGCATACTTTGATTAATTAAATATATTTTACAAAAAAAAATCGATCGAATCGAAAATTTTTATTCCTCCCGTACAAAACGCCAATTTCATACGTAAGGACCTAATATTATATTTATTTCTGAAGTTGAAAACGTCATACATTTTCTGTAAGCCACGCGGGCGAAGCCGCGGGCAGCAGCTAGTATATAAATAAATAACTATGAAAACCACAATGATGTTTTGCGGATGGCATATCCAGAATTACAAGCTTGTAGGTTTTTCTATCCTTGTTATAAGTATTAGGCACACATGTCTTTACAATTAATGCCTATACAAAAATATACAAATATTTATTTTGTATTTTCCTTGTAATTTTAATTGTCTTCTGAGGAAAGGCTGGGCGTGGATGATATTTGTTTATGTGGCTTGAATCAGCTGCCTTTTGTTTATTGTATAACTTGTCTAACCAATCTGTTTACTTTGTTAACGTTATACAGTCGGCTAATCGAAAACAAAAAAAAATTCTTTGGGATTCAATTCCAGCTTTTACCTTCCTGTGCTACGAAGCTACGAAGTGCTACGCACAGGATTAGCGAATTCACAAGCTCTACGGACGTCGTAGGCACCTTGTAACTAGGTAATGTTTGTATCGAATTGTTTAATTTTATCTGTTTTATGTCTTTTTGCAAAGGAAGCTACGAATAGTCGATTTACATACCTATTATTATGATTGCTTTGTTTCCCGTATAGTGAGTAAAAATGTAGATGTAAAAACAGCACGTAATATCGATTTTCATTTCTACACGTAACTTGTGACGTGGCCCTAAGCCTTGCGTGCGGAGGGGCAGTTCTTAGCCGTCATAGAAAATGATTGTAGGTTGCTAAGTACTTATAACATACTACCTACATTGTAATACAAGAATATCACTGAAACAATCGCATTATAGTGGCCATTTGCGAAATTCCTTAAATACATGCTAAAAAGAAAAATAGTGTATTTTATTTGATTTGAAGCTAAACGTTTATCCGGAAACTCTTGAAAAAAGCGCAATAAAAACACTCAACCACTTTTGGTTAAGTCTTTTTCTATTTCTATTTGTTTCCTCTTCTGTACTCTATGTACACCTACTAATATTATAAACACGAAAGTTTGTAAGAAAGGATGGATGGATGGATGGATGGATGGATGGATGGATGGATGGATGGATGGATGGATGAATGGATGGATGTTTGTTACTCTTTCACGTCAGAACGGCTGAACAGATATGGATGAAATTTGTCACAGAGATAGATTATAGTCTAGGTTAGCGCATAGGATAGACTTTTTAACCGCGGGTGAAACCGCAGGGCGCAGCTAGTTGTCTATATACCATTCTAGACTATGATCTATCTCTGTGCCAAATTTCATCCAGCTGTTCTGGCGTGATTGAGTGACAGATATCTATCTATCCATCCATCCAAACTTTCGTAATAATAGCAGTGTGATTATAATAGTTAACTCTGTTTGTAGCCAGTAGAGACGGCGCTTTAGTTTTTACAGGCAAATACAGTACATACCTACTTTTTTACTTAAACACAATAACATGTAGGTAACATATTCACCTCTACATAACTTCATACGTTATGGTGCATATTAGCACGTTGTACTTTGCATAAAGTATTTGCATAATGTTTCTTATTAAAACAACAAAGCTTTATTAATAGTTAGACGTAAATAAGCATAAGTACCTATTATTATCCCTACTAGTAAATTAAAATATTTAAAAACCCATTAATAATAATTGGCTCAATAATACATAATAATAAATGCTATCACAAGTAAGTATACCTAGTCTAGCCATAAGTTCTGTTACAAATGAAAATGCATTTATTTTTTATACGTTTATTAGAAATGTTATGATAATAAAAGTTATATCTACGCATGTATTGAAGTCTTAACAAAAATATTCTATAAAATATTTTATTCAAAATTACCACCTTTGGTTTGATACAGGCCTTTAGTCGGTCTGGCCAAGAATCTATGGATTTACGGACTGTTTCCATGGGAAATTTAGCCACTGCTTGCTTCAAAGATTTCTTAAGTGACTCTATGTCGGCGTGTCGTATAGAGCAGGCCATGCCCTCTAAACCTGACCATAATTTGTAGTCCAGGGGGTTTAGATTTGGGCTAGAGGAGGGCCATTCTTCAGCCCTTATTAGACCCAGACTAGTTATATAGAAATATTTAACAAATATTTCTTGTTGGTGCTTCCTAGGGAAATAAATTAGATAGATAATTGATAAACATCACAATTATGTATTGTATTAAACCTATTATTGTGTTACTTTTATGTAGGGAAGTAGGTGGCACCTTTCTAGCGGCATTGTAATCGGCTAGAAATAATAACGTTAACACAGACCGTGGAAGTCTTGGTCACGCGAAGCGGAGCAAGCAGTGGTCTGTGAAATTTGCTGACTATTTGTACTCACAAATAAATACGTAAGCGAAAGGCCATCTTCAAAGCAATGTCCAGCCGAGCAGATCAACTATTCTTACAATATCATGCTTGGTCAATTTTACTACCTGATATACTTTGATAAGTTCTTATAACTTAAGTAGGAAATCAGTTGTTTGGTTATTTTTGTAGTGATTTTCTTATAGTCAGTTGCAGGTTACACTGGTCGGAGGATTGATTCTTTTTTTTAAGTTTATAAAAGAATAGCTCAAGTTTGTCGAAATAACCAATGTTCTTGAAGCCCGCAATAACAGTAGAAACGTCCATGGTTCAACGGCCATGCGTTTCAACACGCCGTTTCGTGCATTTTACGATACACTGACGTAATTGATAGATACCAGACGCTGAAATTGCCCGCTGTGACGCTGTCGTTTGAGTTGAACACTATTTTTTTACAAGCTTTAATTTTACTTGCAATTCATGTATGTACGCAACTATGTTTGTTCGGGTGGAGTCTTGCAACTTATTTTTGAAGCAGAAAACTTATTTTCAAACGATTGAGCTGAAATATTAAATTCACGTTTAGATTGGATGATAATGCATAGCTGTATGACGTCATTCTAAATCCAACATGGCGGAACAGCAAAAATGGTCGACTAGTTATTTTTAATGCACTCACAATACGGGATCAAATCAAGGGGCTTGCTGGAAATAACTCGAAAAATAAAGTGACGTCACCCAAAATCTAAAATGGCAGACTAAGTTATTATGCTTTCCTACAATATATGGATATTAAATGAAAGGACTTGCTGAGAATACGATTGTGAGTTAAAATTCGAAATTAACCGGCAAACGTTTTTTTTTTTTTTTAAGAGATGCGTTGAATGAGATGAAATGATTGAGAAACCGGTCCAGCGATATCTAAAAAGTAAGAAATAAACTTTTATTTCAATGCGCTAAAACCAATAAAATAAACTTTTCCATCACAACTTTTACTATCAACTTACGAGTATAACGTCATTACACAATTTAATTGATACAAAAGCTTGTCGCAATATTTACCTGTGTAGATAAACACTGTACCTAGATTAAATAAATTGATCTGATTGATTTTAACTTTAAAAATGTTCTAATCAAGTAAAGACGGCTACCTACTTATTTAAACCTCGCGACAAGCTTTTACATCATAAAAATTGTGTACCTACTTAATGAAGTTATAATTTTATGGTTAGTTAAAAGTTTTTTTATTAATTTTAGCGCATTGAATTGAAAGCTTGTTTTTATTTTAAAAAGTTTTATTTTTTATTTATTTCATATGTAGGCAGGCATATATGTTTCTTCTTCCTCAATCATACTACAGCTGAAACCACTTTGTAAGGTAAGTCAAGAATTCTACACTACGGTAACAGTTATACCGACGTGAAGTCTCATAAACCACGATTACAACCTTCATCACTTTACTTTACAAATATTGTAAGGTAAGATAAAGTAAAGAAGTAACTACTTATGTATTTACAAATACCTACATAGTGTAGCTTAGTCTTATCATACCGTAAAAAATTATGGCAAATATGTAAGTAACAGTAGCGTTATAGGCACCTACCTACCTACTTATCCTTAAAGAAAAAAATCGGAGTAAGTACGTAACTTCCGTACTATTGTTTTGTCGCATTTTTATTCAGTACTAGCTGCGCCTTGCGGTTTCACCTGCAGTCACACAGGTACCGTTATTTTTTCGGGATAAAAGGTATTAACTCTATGGCGTTTTCTGCACCTACCCCTGAGAACGTGTAAGTAAAATTTCATGATCGATTGAGTAGTTAGAGCGTGAAGCCGTAACAAACGAACAAACTCACTTTCGTATTTTTAATTTGTGTTGGGATTTGTGATACGAAAATAAAAAGCCTAGTGAAATGTAGCCTAGATGACACTCCGAATAACATCACCGAATCTTTCCTAGCAACTCAATATCGGTCAAGCTGCTCATGGCAATCTTTTATCAGCTCTTGTGTAATAAAATATGTCTCTCAAGGTTGCATAGTGGCATCGGTAATTATTTTGTCACGATCTACTATTTATGATAGTTTATTTGACATTGAAACAACAATAGCAATGATTTTCACAGACTTGAGTTTTACAGTTTTTGTAGAGATTGTGCATACTTGATCTGTGTTATTTCTGTTGATTATTGTTGATTTATTTTATTTTACTATAATTGAAAGGTCTAATAGATCTGTGAGCTGAAGGCCTCGCGAAGACGTAATGAAATCGTATATCAGACATTTAGAAAATTTTCGAAAAAATGATTCAACAAAAAAAAAACCTAATTATTATTGAACCTACTCACAAAATTACTAGAGTCTGTAGAACTTGACGAAGACAGAGATCCGGACAGAATTCTGATATTCGAAAGGATTTTTATCAAAGCTTTTATAGCTTTATTATCATAGACACTTTGGTCACTAGCGCTCGCTCGGTAGATTAAATTTAAACTTGCTCGCAAAATTTAACGAGAATCGTTTGAGGAACGGGACCTGTAGAGGAGAACAGCTGGACATCCAGACACCAGGACATATACCAAAAGCATTTTTCCCAATCAGAAACGAAGACGCTTCGCTTGCACTCTGCTCTCAATACCTAATATCGATTTATTTTTGCTTTGTTGATTGCTATTTGCAAAAGTTTACACCTAAAAAGTCACTGTCTTTTCATGGAAATCAATAATGGAAACTCATATTATTACAAAGATTTTACATATTCATAGTCGCTCATAAAATATACTAATAGAAACACACGTAGGTAGCATTTAAGTAATCAACTTAATATTCGTCGGTGATTGACCTAAGCAAACAATATCTAGTAAAATGTAACGTTTTTGAGCGCGACCGCGCTACAAGGTCGCGACAGACTGATTAGAATCTTGCAGTGCTTAATTAAGAAATTAAAGGTGAAAGGCAAAATGTTGAAGACATCTTTATTAAATTACTAGCTGTTACCCGCGACCTTGTTCGCATTTATTTAGAAAATTGTTTCCAAAAACCTCTCTTGTCATATACTGTAACGAATTATCAAAATTCATTAAGATCCGTTCAGCCGTTTAGCTGTGAAAAGTCTACGAGCAGAGAGACAGACGGAGTTACTTTCAATTTCATAATAAGTAAGGATAAGGATGATCATTAGTAAATATCTTAATATATATAAATCTCGTGTCACAATGTTTGTCCTCAATGAACTCCTAAACCACTTAACCGATTATAATAAAATTCGCACACCATGTGCAGTTCGATCCAACTTGAGAGATAGGATAGTTTAAATATATATATATATATATATATAAATAATAACGAACGAACGAACCGCGAACGAAGTCGCGGGGTGACAGCTAGTACCTATATAGGTATCTACCTCCGTCACACCTGTGTAGTCGTTTAGGCAGGAACAGTCCCTGTATTTTCCTTTTACTTATTTAATCTTTTAAGCTTTCAAAGTTACCTAGTTATTTTAGCGGTCATTACATATTCCAATTTGCAGTACGTTAACTAAGCTAGCGTGCTAAAATTGGATGGTGTATTGCTTGAAAAACAGTTAGCAATCCATTTTTTTTCTATTGCACCAAGTTAGCATACTGCACATTGGATAGTGTATTGGCCGCTTTACGAATTGTGTATTGCAGCGCATATATTTTTCCAAAACTAAAACTCTTAGTATTTCGTTGTTCACACATCACATACAACTGTTTTGTATACTCATACCTAAAAATAGTTTTATGAGGTAGGTACATAGGATTAGTTTAGTACCTATAGTCCGACCTTCATGACTACGGCAGCTCAGTATGGCTCAATCCTCTTTAACAATAAATATCCACGTAGATCAAAGTGCCGGGATCGTCAAACAATAGATTAATCAATCACGCCCATAATTGATTCTCCTCAGTCTTTGCTCGTGCATCTTCTGATATTTGCTAACTTTGGTTTTATAGCATTCATGCAGTAACAACGGGGAGATCTAGTCTCTATCATTAAAGTAGCCGTGCTCTACTGTGAAATTAAGTTTTTTCGCATTTTCTAAGAAAAAATACCTACTTACTTGAAAGTCTGTCCGTATTTATTAGGTTGTTTTAGGCTTGGTTATTAAAGGTTGTTTATTAGGCTACACTGCAGTAGCGAGAAGACGGCAAAGAGGTCTATTCCATCTATTTTCCCAAGCCTTTTTTATAGATAGAGGGTTTACTGTCGCATACTTGCCCTATTATAAATAGCGTGAAAAGGTTTCATTAAACTTTTAATTTCAGTTATTATTTAAATTGTTGCAAACAGAGTGGAGTCTTTTACGTCATTCCGCTCCGATCCGTCGCACCGTACGGACGTCTCCGACTACCGTCCGCTGCCCGCTATCGCCATCCTGCTCAAGCCTGCTGTTGCTGTCTCCCTCAAGCCTGCTGTTGCTGTCGCCGCCGTTGCTGTCTCAACACAGCAAGCTCTGAGAAGACAGAAGCCGCAAGACTGCGACGTCCGATCCTCTGTTTCGGTCCCTCGACTTCGAGGTGTTAGCGTTGCCACGTATCTTCGCTAACACTATCGATTTCGTTGCATTAACGTTGGTTTACACGTCCTTCGTTAATACAACGTACTGAGGTACCGACTGCAGAGAGATCGCCGTCTCGCCGTGTTCGCCGCCACCGGACGAAGAAAGCACGCCGTATCTTGATACGGCGTGATCAAACCGCTCTTTTCAGAGCGTCTTAATGTTTCATTGTAAAATCCACGCTTAGTGGTCGATCGGTGGATACTTATAACGGTGCCAACGAAGCCGATCGTGGTTAGGAGCGTGGACCCGGAGCGCTCGTTTTTCCTCCTTCTGAGGAACAACGGAATCCGGCTGGGCTTGGAACCACCGGCCTTGGGGACGCCCCTCGTCGACACCAAGCATCTCCCTCCCACCCTTCCCATCCTTTTTCCTATCCCTCGGGTGTGTGTTTGGCTTGGACGGCCGGTCTCCCCGGAGTCCCTGTCTCTCCCCCGGGGCAGCTAGGGCCGTAGGCACACAACCGGCTGCACAATAAGATCGGCAGCCGGGACACACTAGGGCTACACCTAGGTACACATCTCCCTGCCTATACCCGGCAGGGAGGCTCATGCCCCCTCTTTCCCGCCGGTGAAAATCCCTCACCGGCTGTCTCGCTCTCGCTCCCTTAGCTATGGAGCTTGCCGGGTCGGAGGCCAGGTTCGACGACGGCGTCAGCCGCGTCGAAGCTGCTCTCCGAGCCTTAGTCGCTTCCAATCCGAGTGCGTACGATGATTTCGTACGCAACCCGGTAGCCGCTGCAGCCTCTCTGCTAGCGGCGGCCCCTCAGGCCTACCCCTCCCCCGCCCCTGCCCCTCAGGCAAAGCCCGCTAAGGCCCCTAAGGCCAAAAAATCCTCCAACCCTGCCCCTAAGGCCTCAGGCCCTGCGCCCAAGCCTTTACCGGGCACCTCCTCCTCCTCCGCTAAGCCCTCGCCCTCCCTCAGAGGGCCGACGGCCGTCCCGACCCCGAAGGCCCGCTCGCCCACAAGAGAGCGTTCCTCGCACGAGGCACGATCTCGAAAAGGGCGAGAGGGCAATCGCCGCTCTCTCTCCCGACATAGGAGTCGCTCGCGTCTCGCCCTGACCGTCAGGTCAGAGAGCGCGACCTCCTTGGCCTCTGCCGTCTCGACGGAGATGGACGTGGCCGGCCCAAGCGACGAGGGCTTCACCCTCGTTGCTCCCAAAGGGAAGAAGCGCCCCGCCGCTGCTTCCTCTCCCCCTCCCCCGTCCAAAGCCTCCTGCATCGCTGCAGGCACTCCTCCGTCCTCCGACGACTCGGACGAGATGGACGTGGCTCCCGCGCCCAGACCGCCGAGACCCCCCCGACCCTTTGTTCTTAGGGACAGGCAGCGCTGGCCGGAGATCTCTAAGATCTTCGCCGACCAGAGCATCAGGTGCTCTGGTAAGAGCCACAAGGACGGTATCTCCGTCGCCATCCCCTCCTCCGACGAGTACCGTCGCGCTACCCGTCTCCTACGTGAAGCTCAGATACAGTTTCACGCCTTCCCCCTTGAGGACGAGAAAGTCCTTCGCGTAGTTATACGCGGCCTCCCCAAAGAGATCAGTACGGACCTCATCCGTACTGACCTCGAGTCCCAGGGCTTCCCGGTCCAACAGGTGCACCGTATGACCAACGGTCGCACCAAGGCCCCCATAGACCTCGTTCTGGTCATCCTCGACCGCAACCAGGAGGGCAAGAGAATCTTCTCAGTCGAGAAGGTACTCAACCTCTCCGGGCTTAAGGTCGAGGCTCCCCGATCCAAAGGCATTCCGGGACAATGCCACCGCTGCCAGTTGTATGGCCACGCCGCGCGTTTTTGCGAAGCGGCCTTCCGCTGCGTAAAATGCGCGGGTGACCATGCCACTGCAGCATGCAGCCGCAAGAAGGGGGATCCCAGTCCGCCCAGCTGCGTCCTCTGTGGGACGAAAGGGCACACTGCGAATTATCGCGGTTGCCCTAAGGCCCCGAAGGCCGCGGCTGGGTCGAAAAGGACCCCTCCTTCCCGCAACCCTCCCCGGTCCCAAGGCACCGGTGCCAAACTCCGGGTAGCACCCGCCCCCGCTGCGCCGAAATTCGTCGACGCGCCCCGTCCCTCGACCAACGCTTGGTCGAAGCCCCCATCCTTGCTCCAGACACCGGTGTCTCGCCCGGCGCAGCTCCCCTACCCCGCTGCTACCCCGAGCCGCCCAATCCCTCCACTCGTGGCTCCTGCACCCCGCATGCCCGCCCAAGGCCCTTCTGGCCTCACGGCGGACTTCCACTTTCTCACTGAGATCTCCTCGGCTTTCGACCTCGACGAGGTCCGCGAGGTGGCTCAACTCGTCCGTGAACGCCCTGGTGCCCTCCTGGACATCATGGCGGCTCACAGCGGTCTCTTCTGCGCTCTGAAGCGCTTCGCTCCCCGCGTCCTTTCGTCGTAACTGTCATGGATAGTACAACGACGAAAGTGAAGCCGCGCGCGTTGACGTTGGCATTTTACAATGCCAACAGCCTCTCCTCGGGGAACTCACGTCCCCTCATCCACGAGTTCCTCACGACCCATCAGGTCGACGTCATGTTAGTGTGTGAGACCTTTCTAAAACCGAGCATGAGGGACCCTAGGGTCGCAAACTATGCTCTGGTTCGTAATGACAGGACTACCGCCCGCGGGGGCGGTACCCTGATTTATTACAAAAGGTCTCTCCACTGCATCCCCATCGACACTCCTCCTCTCACGAACCTGGAGGCATCCTGTTGCCGTCTCTCGATGACGGGCCATCAGTCCGTCATCATTGCGTCTTGTTACCACTCTGGTAACAAACCTCTCCTCAGAAGTGATCTCGAGTCACTTCTCTCCCTCGGAAGCGCCGTCATTCTGGCGGGCGACTTCAACAGCAAGCACACCATGTGGGGTTGCAACGCCACTAACACGAGAGGGTCCCTTATGGACACTCTCTCCACCGACTTGGGCTATGACGTCATCCCCCCGTCCTCCCCGACCCACTTCCCCTTCAACATTGACCTTAGGCCAGACATACTCGACATAGCACTTCTAAAAGGCATAGCGCTCCAGCTACGCTCGTTGGAAGTGCTACACGAGCTTGACTCTGACCACCGACCGGTTCTGATGTCCCTGGGCCCCGACTCAGCCATCAGTACCCCCCCGACTAGGACTGTGGTGAATTGGAAGCTTTTAGGTGAGAGCCTAAAGGAAACCAATTCACCCGACCTAGACCGAATCCCCGACGACATCGTCACCCCAGACGATGTCTCCCTCTCCCTCGATGCGCTCAATAGTCACCTTCACACCGCCATTGGCGGCTCCTCGAGACAGGTCCCAGTCGAGGGCGACCAACGCTGGGCCCTTCCCGAGGACGTGAGGGAACTATTGAGAGCAAAACACTCTGCCATTAGGGCTTACGACTGGACTCCCACCGAAGAGAACAGAGTCACTATGCGGTATTACGAGCGTGCCGTAAAGACCCGCATACGTGAACTCCGTAATCAGAGGTGGGAGAAACTTCTTTCAGAGATCGAACCATCTCATCTGGCTTACTGGAAGTTGGTGCGATCTATGAAATCCGACAAGACGTCATCCATGCCCCCCCTGACACGACCCAATCTCCCACCCGCCTTCGAGGATGTAGAAAAGGCCGAGTGCCTGGCCGACAGCCTCGAGGCGCAGTGCAGCCCCAGTCTAGACCAAGTCGACCCCGCTCACCGCGAGTCGGTGGATGCGATAGTCGACGAAGTCTCCTCCCTCCCTCCCCTCTCTTCCCTCGAGCCGGTCACGGCTTCGGAAGTTGAGTCGATCATCAAGGACCTCCACGCCAAGAAGTCCCCAGGTGCAGATGGTATCACCAACAGAGTGCTTAAACTCTTCCCCATTGCCCTTATCCATCTCCTAGTAAGCATCTTCAATGCCGCCATGACCAACTGCATCTTCCCCGACCCCTGGAAGACTGCCGATGTTATCGGCATTCGAAAACCAGGCAAGAAGGCTACCGAGCCTTCTAGTTACCGTCCCATCAGTCTTCTCAGTTCCATTGGGAAGATTTACGAGCGCATCCTTCTGAAGCGCATCTGGTCCCATGTCAGGGAGAATCACATTCTCCCAGACGAGCAGTTTGGATTTAGGTCCAGACACTCTTGCGTCCAACAAGTACACCGCATCACGGAGTACGTCCTAGAAGGTTTCAATCAGAGACCTTGTGGCTTCACCACTCCCAAGCCCCAGGGGACCCTAGCGGTCTTCCTCGACGTCGCGAAAGCCTTCGATAAGGTGTGGCACAACGGGTTGATATACAAGCTATATCAACTCGCGTTCCCAGACAGTCTTGTGCTCATCATCCAAGACTATCTCACCCATCGAAGCTTCCGCTACCGCGTTGATGGAACTCGCTCCTCCCCTCATCCCATCAGCGCCGGCGTCCCTCAGGGCTCAGCGCTAGCCCCTATCCTCTTCTCTCTCTACACTCACGACATCCCTCGGATTCCAAAAGTAGAGTTCGCGCTTTTCGCGGACGACACTGCCCTCTACACCAGAGGTTGGAATCCGCTCCACCTGCGTGGCCGACTTCAGCGAGCCCTTCGCCAGCTTGGCGATTGGTTCAAGAAGTGGGCCATAACGGTCAATCCCGACAAAAGTGCAGCCATGTACTTTCACCCCACCAAGCCCTTCAACCGGGAGCAACTCGTGCTTCACGGTCAGCCCGTCCCTTGGGCTACCTCCACCAAATACCTTGGCGTGACCCTCGATAGACGACTCACCTTCTCGAAACACATTCAGATAGTCCGGGACCGAGCGGCCTTCATCCTAGGCCGACTCCACCACCTCGTAGGCACACGGAGTAAATTGTCCCTTAGGAATAAGGTGACTATTTACAAAATGTGCATCCGCCCCGTCATGACGTACGCTTCAGTAGTGTTCGCTCATGCCTCCTCCCTAGACCTGGACAAGCTCCAGGTCCTTCAGAATAGGTTCATTCGCAAGGCAGTCGGAGCTAGCTGGTACCAGCGTAACGCCGACCTGCATTGTGATCTCGAACTTCCCTCCATCCGTCAGTACATCAAGTTTCTCTCCCGGCGCTACTTTGATAGAGCCCCTCACCACCCCAACCCTCTTGTCACTCGCACCGTGGACTACTCCGTAGATCCCACAGACCCTCCCCCTCTCCGTAGGCGCCCTAGGAACATCCTAGGCGACCCGGACGACCCCATCGCCGTCGTCACGTCGGCGGCGCTGGGGTCGTCCGACCCGGCAGCTCCTTGCAACAGGAAGTATTCAGTTTTTGGTATAGGCGTCGGTTACCAAAGGTACACTGTCATACACCGACCTCGCCGGCGAGGTCGAAGACTGCCTACAAGGTCTGTTAGAAGATCGGTTAGTTAGCTCGTAGTGTTCGCTTATTTTACGCCCCTCAGTTTCTTGCCTGTTCTTCTGAGGTGAGGTTCCCTTTCCGAACAAGGCGGTCGAGTCATTGTTAATAATAATTTATTTTGTTTTTAACCTTAACTTCAACCGTCCCCGTTAGGGCCCTAGAGCAAGCCCCTTCTGGGCTGCCAGGGCAATTCGACGCCCCTCCCTCGGTGACAGCCCAAGCCGAGGCCGTACCTCAGAGGTGCCCTTGCGCTCGTCGCCCATAGTTTGTAAGCATTTTTGAGGCCCTGCGCCATCTGCGCTTGCCTAATGCCCGGTACGCTGTCGAGGCCTCAGTGGCCAACAGCATAGAGTCATCCAAAAAAAAAAAAAAAAAAAAAAAAATTATTTAAATTGTTCTGAAGTGTAGTTACAGAAGAATGAGGTCTGACCAGTGAACAATAATAGTTTATCACAATATAAGAGCGAGTGAAGACAATACAACAAAATGATGCGCTTCTATTGTCTATTGTTTAGGCAGATAGTGTGAGATAAACACGTAGTTAATGTAAATAATCTAGCCGACTGTGGATAAGATGTTTTTAGAATTACTCATTAAGGATAATAGGACAGGTGAATGATAAATAATGCTAATAGAAACACTTAATGTTTTTAAGTAGATGCGAATCTTTTCACAAAAAATCTGGTCATTTAATATTTGGGAAACGAGATATTTTTTATTACGTATCACTCTACTATCGTACTTATCTACTTACTTACCTTAGTTGGTAGTTTTCTTTCTCGGTTTGCGTTTTCTAAACATAGTAACCACATTACAATGTGGCCTACTTGACACATCGTGTAAAAATTTTAATTATTTGCTTCACGACCGACTTTTTAATTTGCTTTTCTAAGAATCACACAAAGTGGCTCACCGATAACAAAGAAATGACATCCTAAATGCAAAGAATCGTGCTGAAGCTTACAATAGCAACCTTTGTTTATTTACACCTATTTTAATAATCTTTAACAATGTCGCTATGATGTCATGTTCTAAGGAAACACATACATAGGTGCTGAATTATTCAAGAAGTACAAACCTTTGCTACCAAACCATGAGCCTTGTAGAACTTTATCGCAGTTACAGTTTAACCAATCATTTTAGTTTTTTTTTAATGCAAGATAACTGTTGATACTAAGACAAAGTAAAGAAGTTAAACATAAATATCAAGTAAATGAATTAGTCCGTGCAAACTACTCATTAATATGTTTCATTGGTTTTTTTTAGTAAAGAGGTTTTATTATTTTATATTTTTAATTTATTATTTTGGGACAGTTTAGGCTCTTCATTATACTATTTATATCAAGACTATTTGAGACGCAACAGACAAAATCGAACTCTACGTTCGATATCGACATTGTTAATTGATGTATGCTTCCAGCTAATTCTGCTTAGCCCCTGTGCACAGGGCTTTTGCTACGTTAGGCGATTCGTAGGTTCTAGAACGTAAGATTGCAAACAACTACACAATATTGCGTAATTTCGTAAATGCCACTAATTGTTCAACAATATCAAATTTCTTTCGTTAATTTTGTTATTATATTAGTAGTGAAAACTATTTAGGCTTATTTGTTTTATTATGTTTGGTTTCCTACCAATAAATAAATCTAATGAAAGAATAAATATTTTAGAACAATTTTAGATAGGTATTTTCTAGAACAACAAGGTGTTTGGGGTAAGGGCGGGTATTCCCGGTCATCTAAGCAAAATAAAACTTTAACGAAAAATTAGCTTTTTATTTGAGAACTAAGTATTAGGAAAATATAACTTCAGGTATACGTGGTACATGTATTACGTGTTACGTGGTAGGTACATGTGCCTTATCAAATCACTTGCCTTGTTTGATGGTCCACAGTTCCGCGTCATCGAAACAATGGGTGTCTAATATACCGATGCGATGTGATGGTCGCAAATCCAATTTGATCGACCTTCACGGCTGACGGACATCACTAACTTTGTGTCTCTTGGAGGCGTCTTTTCGGCACCTGTCTAAAGCTATTAGTGTAATCGGTAGCGCAAATAATGAACGTTTTGTTTACAAAGCAGTCGTAGAATAGGTAATATCTCCAATCCATTGGACGCATAGAACTAGCCCTATTGTTTTGATTGGTGTTGTGTGAACAACCTGATTGATCGATTTTGTTGGATTTAAGATTAATATAGATATTTTATTTTTATAAACTATATTATTAAGGCGAAAGTTTGTGAGTGTGTAAGTGTGTATGTTTGTTACTTCTCCACGCTCAAACGGATGGACGGATTTTGATGGAATTTGGTATGGAGGTAGCGTATTACTAGATTGATACATAGGCTACTTTTTAACCGCGGGTAAAACCGCAGGGCGCAGCTAGTATTTATATATATTTAATCCGTGTATTTTAATTAACGCATGTTTTTTAAATATGTTAATAAATTATATTCTATTCTATTTACTCGTATGTATAAATTATTTCTACTACATACTCAAGTCACATCTCATAATTATACAGGTCGCATTTCTTAACCAATTCTCTTGAAATTTTGTGAGCACATTCGATAATTATACAGAATTTTTAGATGCCGAATCAGTTTTGGAATTTTTTATATCTAATTATTGAACCTACTCACAAAATTTACCTGTAGATTAAGGCAGAGATCCGGACAGAATTCGGACATACGAAAGCATTTTTGTTGAAGATGAAGCATAAACGCTTCGCTCACTAACACTCGGTCGGTCGATTGCAGTAATAGTAAACGTACCTACCTGTTAGATATTCACATTCTAGAATGTGAGAGCTAAAATGTAAGTTTGTTTCCAGTAGAGTTGGTCAATTATTTTGACTCTTTTTGCATCTGTATCCTCCATACGACCATCAAGTTGACATCAAATTTTATGTAGAGATATTATGTAAGTACTTACTTACTATGCAAATAAATAAGTCAGTAAAGCATTATTATTATATTCTTAAATTTATTTATTGAACCATAAAAACACAATTATTTGCAATAAATTTCAATTGACGTTAAACGCATTAATATGATAATTAATATCTTTATGTTCAAGCAAGACGTGTTATTTATATTGCTGTATCTTATTTACTTTTCAATTGCCTGTGAGTTAATTTACCTAGATAAGTAATATTGATGATAGGATAGCGATTCCTTAATGCATGTGTCCATCAGAGAATCTTCATAATGTCATTTGATTTATATTTTTTTATGATTGTTAGACAATAATAAAATTATACTCATACTAAGTAATAACATAATTAATAATAGTTATGATTCATAAAATAAAAATCCAAACAATCTGGTATTTGGCCTGAAAATTAGGATTGCTATTCTACGAGATCACGTAATCTTTGGTAAAGAACTAAAAATCTTTGGCGGGGTTTTAAAATTAAAACCCCGCTAGATTTAACTTGAGCTCTGTTTTTTATTTGTATAATTTTATTAGTCATTATTTATGTACTATTATGTAGGTTTATGTTGGTTTGAAATTTATTAACATTATTTATGAATATTAATTATTTTTATCTTCTTTTTTGTTACTATTAACAAAGTAAGTGCTGACATCCAATAATCAGTTTACTTTGTTAATAATTATGCATTTAATTCGTTAACACATTTTCGCTATCATGAAAATGTGAGTTGAATGGCACTAATAAAGTCACTATCACTATCGTGAGGAAAGTATTTTTTTAATTGTTATCATCATCATATTGTTACCATTGAAAGGACACCAACCTATATAACCTTCAATCGAGGATGATCGAGCCCATGGTATAATAATACAGTGTATAGCATTCCGGTCACGTGGGCAACACGTAGTGACGTCAATCGATGCATAAGTATGACCGAAATAAGTCATTTACAAATAGTTCAAAAGAGACGGATGACGATGACGAGTGACGTCATTACGTGTTTGCTCTCGGAATGCGAGACCTCGTTTTTTTGGAACATTATCGAGCCGTTTTTAAGGTTCCGTACCAAAACGGTAACAAGTACCCTTATCAAAAAAGAAACAAAAAACCCGACTGCAAAATGTAGTCTGACACTCAGAAGATAGTTTTACATATAATATAATGTTATACCCAATGTCACTTAGGTACTCGTACACTATCAAGACGGTTCAAATGACACCTCACATGTCGAAATACATCAAGCTGTTTAGGCTGTAGGTGCCAACGTAACCTCATGGCTACATAACATACATACACTCAAAAAAAAATAACCCTCCTTCTTGTGCAGTCGGCTAAAAAGGAACTCTAATGTCTGTCTGCCTGTATGTCAGCGCCGATTATTTCATTTTAAGTAGCATTTTATCCAGAATGTAGAGTCAATGTAGAGTATATGAGGATAAACATATTAAGATTTACGATTACGATACCTTAGAATCACTTGTTTAAAAAAACAAACAGGTATTACACAACTCCTTTAAGTACAAAACATTCATCATCATTACTTCACTATAATGCAAGTAAGTACATTAAATAAAAATAAAACATACATATAGTCACGCCTTTCCCCTGAGGAGGCTGACAGAGAGGTAGTACAAGACCCACACTTCGCCGGACGATATTCAGTCCCAAATGTGACAGGGGGTGAGCCTGTCGCCATTCACCGGGCTCCAGTCATGTAGCAGATGACATACAATACGCACATATGTTCACACAATGAACAAATTGGTGCTTGTCGTCGGCTGGGTTTGAACCCACTCCCTCCGGCTTGAGAGGCAGGCCTACTCCGACTACACTATCATCGCTTTATAAAAATAAAAGTATTTTTTCCTTTTTCTCAAAAATCAGTTGGCCACCTTACATTAATATCTCACTAATTGCATTACCTGCAAATAGTCAATTACCACTCGAAATTGTGTTTTTGTTCTCCATGGTCTTACTGACAGATTTTTTACTGACTTACCTTTACCTTTGTATTCACTTTGCACAAATATTTTATTATATTTTATACTCATCGTAATTACGAATTCAAAGTGTTGATCAGGACTGAGATGACGAATCAACGGTCATGATGATATCATTAAATCTTGAAGATACATAACTGAAGGCAGTTACTAGTCACTACCTCAGATCAACCTAAAGAAAAAGATGGAACACTGTGTTATATCTCGCTGAAGCCACTTCTTTTTAAACGTGTGAGCTTGGTAATGTTGCCATGAGAAACATTTACAATTCACGAAAACTAATATTAATTCCCAAACTCTACGTTAGATATTTCCCTTCCAATATACAACCTTAGTAGATTTTTTTATATTCTAAAACTGCATATATTAAGTAAGAGTTTTATGTTACGGCTTTTTCAAAATTGACTTGTAAAAAAACTGCACAGTTTTTAAAAAGAACCTCAAAATGTAGTCCTGGCCACACTTTTATAATGCACTATGGATATGGATGGATATGGATGTTTACGAAATTATACCATAAGCCAATGCACATAATGTCGAGGTAAGAATGACCAAGCGAGTAGCGTAGTTTTTTTTGCGTCAATGTGTGCGTGTTGTGTACCTATACGACATTAGCGTAGTTTTTGGATGGTTTGTGGCTTCACCTAAATCATACGCCGCGCCGTGCGCCATCTTATTCTCGAGGTTGACCTGAGGTTACTACGTACTGTTTATAAATAGAATCTAACTCAGAGTCAACCGTTCAATAAAAAAAAAAACTGTATTCTATTAGCCCGCATTATCCATAGCCAATTTACATTTTGCATTAGACGTTCTGAGAAAAAAAAATGATAATGCGATTGAGTGATGATTGATCTACCTACTAAACTTTGATAGTAGAGCTATGACATTAATTAAGTGTAGGTAGGCATCAACATTTGTAAGTGTATTGTTAAAACTGGAAATATAAGGATATTTTATTTATTTATTTATGATACCTATAGGTAGGTATTTCGTGATGGAAAGGCTTTTTTCTCTTTGATGTCAAAGTTTTTATGGAATCAGTTTGATAAATAAATACCGAGAAGACATGATAAATCTTTAGTGGGCTCGTAAGGCTCAAAGCAGCAACTTTAAGTTCAAGGTGAACGACTTTATTTAAAAAATAAGTCGATTAGACTATTATCAAGTAGATAGGTAGGTAGGTAGGACAGGGAAAATATTGTACTCACGACAGGGAAACACCTTGACAGAACCCTATTCGTGCCGCCCTGACCTACGAGAGAAGGAAATGCAACATTTTCTAGAACAATCCGATGAGCCAACCCGGAACAGTCAGCCAGTCTCGATCCTTCCAAAACAAGATCAAAAGTAATGACACAACTGGTTATTTGATGGCACTTTCATTAAAAACATGCAAGTACTTTCTATCTCTTTATAGACTCTTTCTGTGAAGCAAAAAATGACAGATCTAGATCTGCAGCTTTTTATCATGAATGTTAATTTTGTTATTTGACAGGTGTCAATTAAAATCGGTTAACGATAATCACTGATCTATGCCGAATATAGTTGTTAATTAAATGACACTTGGAACAAAAATAATAAAATAAATCACAAACAATACAGGTACCTTGGTACCTACTTGTTTACGTTAAACGATGAGTTAATTTTTTATTTACTTTTAAAAGTGTTTCTCCATTAACCTATTTGAGATTATCAACTGTCTAAGCCAGACAGTGAGTACAAAAAATATAAATTGGCACCTAAGTACTTATGTATTGTTTATCAGAAACAGTATAATAAACTATAGATACTCGTAGTTAGGATAAAAAAATAATGTAAGTGTAATTATAGTGAGCTAGTGCAAGTATTCAAGTAGTCAAAATGATTTTTCGACAAGAAAGTATTCAGCCGCATTCTTGCATTCATATTCATATTCATATGAATCAAATAAATTATTCATGTTTCATTACCATTAAAAAATCTACACACACGATAGCTAGTAGTAGCTACTACAAATATTGATTATGTAGCCATTTTTGTTTTGCCGTTTGCCTTCTTTTACGGAAATTGGATGTTTACGAACGCCGAGAGAGCCTCTTATAAGGCTGTCCTAGACATTATTGATTCCTTATAAATGTTGGTAAGTAATCGTTTAAAATACGATGGTAGTGTGCAGCCAAGTCTTGTTTAAAAAAATTACAGTTACAATTTACATACATACACATCGTCACGCCTTTCCCCCGAAGGGGCTGGCAGAGGTGTAATACAACACCCACACTTCGCCGGACGATATTCGGTCCCAAATGTGACAGGGGGCAAACCTGTCGCCATACACCGGGCTCCAGTCATGTAGCAGATGACATACAATACGCACATATGTTCACACAATGTACAAATTGGTGTGTGCCGTCGGCTGGATTTGAACCCGCTCCCTCTGGCTTGAGAGGCAGGTCTTCTCCAAATAGGCTATCATCGCTCTCACAACAATTACCGACAATCTACAATTTACCGATTACAGTTTTCTTTTAAATAGTTTTAGTTTTTTAATTATTTCAACAATTTCAAGTTCCAGTAAAAAAGTATTTCCACACCGATAGAGATCATTGAATTAACTGAGCTATGCAAGCAAATTAAAGGAAGCGAATGCAAGTTGGCTATAGAGGCCATGTAAAGAATATGAATAAATACTAGCTAGGTACTAAGGCAACATCACACTAGGTACACTTGAAGTCATCCTCGCAAGAACTAGGAAAAAAAGTTTTCAATGTCGCAAGACTTGGCTGGCCTATTTAATGTTTTTAGGGTGCCATACTCAAAGAGTAAAGCGGGAACCTCATTACTAAGGCTCCGCTGTCCGTCGGTCTGTCTGTCTGTCTGTCCGTATATCACAAGGCTGTATCTCATAAACCGCGATAGACAGTTGAAATTTTCACAGATGATGTATTTCTGTTGCCGCTATAATAACAAATACTAAAATACAGAATAAAATAAATATTTAACGGGATACCTGTACAACAAACGTGATTTTTTGTCTTTGGTATAGACAAGAATTTTGATTTGGTATACGGAATCCTTTTGGCGCGAGTCTGACTCGCACTTGGCCGGTTTTTTGTGATTATTTGATGTTAAGATCTTATTTACATCTCTTACAAATCTTATTTAGTGGCTCACCTTCGACATCTACAACATACAAAGCAGTGGCCTAATTCGGAGATTTGAGATTTTTATCTCACCTTTTTTCGTCCTTGATGCTCGCGTTTGAAACGTCATAGGTGTGAGAGTGACCAAGATAAAATCTCATCTCATCTCACGCGCAAGGAGCCCCCGTGACTTTTTTTTTTGCATTCTGCTTAGGATTTATCAAAATTTCAATGCATAGAAATAAAAAAACTGGATATCCGCAAATACTTGGCTACTCTATTTCACTTTGGAATTTTATCATAAATAACTTTATTTTACCATACTCGTTTACCTTTTACATCATAACAATGTTGACCTTTCTTCACTTGCTGCACTCGAGGTTGTTTAAAAGTTTACAAAATCTCATCAAACTTTAGTCCTCTTCTCAAAGAAAGTCTTGAAACTTGATCGACCTATTTTATGTAGAGTTGTTATTTACATAAGTTTACATCTCGCCATGGCCTACCTACCTAGTTTGCCTTCTCCGATGTAGCATTGTTGACCTTTCTTGCTGCACAGGTTGTTACATCCCAGCATTTACGTTGATTAAAACTTTGAACTTGATGTAAAAAGCTTCATTTTCCTGATGGGATTACCTCATAAATGGCCATAGTAGTTCACCTTCTGCAACTTTACAACGTTGACTTTTTGTAGTTGCGTCTCATCATAATTTTTGTTGGTCAGGCGGGATTTTTGGATTACATAACGATTTGGTAATGTTGTGCTTAACAGAGTATGCTGCCAGAGTAAAGGTGGAAGTATTGTGCATTATAGAATTGATATTATCTGACGAGGACTGAGGTAAGTAAGTTTCTATAGATTTTTAAAAGTACATTATGCAAAACTACAATAAATTAAAAAATACTTATACTTACTACTTTATACTTTTTGGATATCTGGCATTTATAAATAATATGATAGGGCAGAAGCCAATTCAAAATTTAAAAAAAAAATATTGGTTAGTTTTTTTTTCTTCCATTACCGAATGCAGAATTAAGATTTCTTTATTCGTAGAACCTCTCAGTGCACAGTTAGGATACACTGCAGATGTTAGATCATATGTATATGTTTATGTATCTTGAATACTTACAAGAGAAACGCTCTTAAATCTGATGATGATGTTTATGTTATGTAAATTACAACCATTGTTGCTTGTAAATGATTCTTGATTAAATTAAACTATCGGAAACTTTTGTAGGATGGTTCTATGCTATGTTAATGAAAATGACTCAAGCTCATAGGTATGTTGCAGACAGTGGGTGATGTATGTCTGTGTGTGAACACTAAACAATCATACTTAATTACCAACGAGTATTACCTTGCATCTACATTCTACAATACTCGTGTTATGTAGAGGTTGCCCATCGATGGGGGCAGATCTTGACATGGAATTTTTTTAACAATACATAATTGTAGATACGGCTTAATTATCAGGGTGGTGCATTCTTTTTAAAATGAGGCTAGTTAAGGTGTGACGCAAACTCTACAAGATTTGTTTTGCGATTTGAGTCACTCGTGATGAGTCATTTTATTATGTAAATATATTTATGTAAATAACAAAACTACTGAGTAAGTATTAAGTAAGTATGTCAGGAATGTTATGTTAGATGAGTAGGTATACCGAATATGTACAGACCTAAGCTCTATGCTAAAACTTTTACTGGGTTAATATAACACATAAGTACTTAACTAGAAATAAAATTGAGAAGTTTACAATATAAAAATAGAAATAGGATAACATGTTGCCGACTGCCTCGGTGGATCAGTGGTGGTAAACCTGCCTGAACTTGGGGGCGTGGGTTCGATTCCCACCTAGGGCAAACATTTATGTAGTGAACATTTGTGTTTGTTCTATGTCTGGATTTTAATTATCTATATATGTTGGTATGTATTTAAAAACATATATTTATATATCAGTCTCTGGCAGCCATAGTACAAGCTTTGCTTAGTTTTGGGATCAAGCGACCGTGTGTGGAAATGTCCTAAAAAAAAAATTTATTATTACATTTTCCTTAGGTTTCGTTTGCTTGCGTGTTTACACGTGTGCAGTGGAAAATCAGTAGGTGTACCTACTCTTTAGCATATCTTTAGGTATTTTGCTACATCCTTGTTAAGAGGTATGCACAACAAATTAACTACCTGTATCGATAGTGTCAACACATTAGCAGTAACGTCCAAGACACGAACTCGAGATTCGCGTGCAAATACAAATGAAGTACAAAATAATACAGTATAATATGATAAACACGTTTATTCAAGAACCACACTATCACGTCCACACAAAACGGGCACGCTACATTAGTTATAATATATTTATTTTACATTACCTACTTTATACTCTTAAATACATCAATGGAAATTTTGTCTCAAGTAACACTCGCCGCCTTAAACTACTATTTTGGATTTGAGCTAAACTTTCTTATACTAGAACTACTTCAGCTACTTTATGAAGTAGTAATAAATATTTGTGCGGATGCACCTTGCGTTAATAGAAACAGCTGGAATGTTATTGTTGAGCGGAATCGCGCCATTTGGCAACCGTCCTCGACCTTTCGATACGAGGCATCTTCGGCACGCTCAGAGGTCTGACCCCACACCGAAATGGTTTCGTGTTCATGTTTACCTTATACATATTTAACTTACAAAACAAAATTCATTAGTATACTTACAAAGCTTATCTACATGCGCATTATCACTGATGTGACCGAGGGTCAAGGTAACTATTAATTTTTGGTTATGTTACTCATCCGAGCTTCGTTTGATCACTGGCTGAGCCGGGACTTGAGGGCCGCGGGAGCCGCGGACTAGGCGAGGATGTGGGCCAGCGCCAGCAGCGCCAGCGACGCGCCGAGCACGGCCCGCGGCGCCGCGCCTGACTGCTGCGGACTCTCCGTTGTTGCCGTCAGGTCTTCCGCAAACACGTAGCTCTTGGAACCCGTGTGGGACTTCAGAATTCTGTAGTTAACTTCATTTACATTTACCTGGTTCTTCACGAAGTTATACAGTCTGTTAACGATGACGTACACGTTGCCTTTGTCGTCAAAAGTGAAACGGTCCACCCACTGGATGTAGTTGGGGTCACGGGCGATCGTTCGCTGACCGATGTGGAAATCGACCGTAGTGTTCCACTCGGCGATGGTAGAGTTGCCTATTAAACCGAAGAAGAGCATGCCCGTAGAATCCATCTTCATTCCGTCCGTCTGAGAAGCCTTGGTTCCGAGGTCGACGACGTATGGACGTAGGGCTCCGTCGCCCTTCTCGGCTAACGACTCATTCTGCAAAACGGACGCATTTATCGCGTAGAGATGGTAGCTCGACAGCGGGCAGTAGTATACTTTCCTATCGATCATGTCATCTTCATTCTTGTACTGCAGACCGAGAGCAATACCGTCGATGTTAACGGGGAGGTTGACGGACGTACCGTTGATGCGGAAGAATGTAGCGTCGGCAACGGAAGACATGGAACGCGAGTCGCGGAGCTTCCACGATTTTTTGTCGCTGCGGCGGAAGACGATTATACCCGGATCTACGGCGCTGTTGTCTGTAATGTAAGCGTAGTCTCCGTTCCGGTTGTCCACTACCAGATCGTTCAAGTATGTGGTGTTGGGGTTGACGGTTTCAGCGGGCAGCGGGACACGTACCATCTCCATTTTGTCACTCTTGAGGTCGATTAACACGATAGAGGGCGGGCACTTGGTGTCCGGCTTTTGCGTAAGGGTGCCGACTCTGCCGTTGTCTAGGATCCACATTATGCCATTTTTGTCTATTTCAATGTTCTGCACGAACTGCAGCGCGTTGCAGTCGCCGACTGCGTTGTCGCTCCAACTAGGGAACGGGCGCAGCTTGGGCGCCGTGTCCGTTTGCTGAATCGGGATCGTGGCCAGCGTCGCCGGGACGCCGTCCAACATCCTCGGCATCGTCAGGAACAGGTTTTCGCCGTAAAAGTTTATGCCAGATATTAGAACGTTTTGGGGGATGTATTGGCTCGTATTGAGGTAGGCCTGCCGATCGGCGGGAGAATCCCATTCGAAGTCGATGGTGTTCCATTCGTATATGACTCGGAACTGTTCGCGGCGCGGCGCGGGCGGTCGCGGCGGGTTTGTTTCGTTCTGCGCGGTCGCGGCGGCGAGCGCGGCAAAAAGCACTAGGAACAGCATGTCGTACGCTAGCGTGCGGCGCGGTCGGCGCTCACAGTCTAACTAACTCCGGAGCACCACAGGCCAACTGAGTGCCGCCGACAGACCGCGCGTGACCGCACACCGCGACGTCACCGCACTGCCACCACGCGAACAAACGGACCCTGATTAATAAATAAATATACAAACAAAAATAACGAACTCGTCACTATTATCAACACGCAATCTGCTGGCTGCTTAGCATAAAGTCGTGCGAGGTATGAGCGGCGACTAGTTACCTATATCTATTATGCATTATGGAAATCCTCGGCAAGGGTGCGCCAAGGTCGCGGAACTCTCCCCAGCCAGACGTAGGGGCCGACGGCGGTGTACGTACTTTTCAACTCTAGGGGTCGCTTTGCATAGCTATACCTACTTGCCAATGCCATTCGTTACAAATTAATTTTCCATAAGTATAGAGCGGTAGCTAGGACGGTGACTAAGTACAATGCAACGGACAAGGAAGGTGCATAAGTAATAAAAATACGACACAATGTGAATAATTAGCCATAGATCGTTTTTGTTTTCTTATTTCTAGCTAAATCGTCTATAGTACTTACTTGGTTTATGTTCAAGCTCATCTTCAAGTTCATCTTATATGTCAGGCGTGCTCATCATTTTCGACCCCGCTGTAATCAATCAATTGTTTAGCCAATGAAAAAAATATTAAAAACTTATTAATAAAAATATTATTTTACTAGCTACACTAGCTTAGCATTAACCAAATTTCATCTAGATCCATTCAGGCGTGATTGAGTAAGAAACATCCACCCTTTCAAACTTTCGCATTTATAATATTAAATTAGTGTAAAGTGTAAGCCTAATTATCCAGACTACCTAATTATTATGAAATAGAGCCATAGAGCATAGAATTCATACATACATAAGTGGCACTGTGAGCTGACGTTTGTCCTCCTATATCGTGTTTAACTGTAGAATCTGCTCACAAAATTTTAAGAAAATCTGTTGAGAAATGCGATTTGTAGAGGAAGACAGCCGGACAGAATTCGGACAGACGCCGGACACACGAAAGCATTTTCGCCAAAGCTGAAGAAAAGACGTTTCGCTCGCTGACGCTCGGTCGGTCGAATATATTTTATAGTAAAAAGAAGTAAGTTCCTTACCTGCCTATCAATAGTTAATTTATAGATAATGTTTTTTTTATGATTGAATGGGCCCACGTTTGACCACAACACACCTGATGGAAAGTCACGATCTGAGATGGTCTGAGATGGAGCACGCTTGCCCATGAGGTGCTTATTCACTCTTGTCTTGAAGATACCCAGGTTGTATCCATTGCTGGGGAACACCGAGGCAGGAAGTGCGTTCCACTCCTTGGCAGATCTTATTAAGAAAGAGTTTTGAAAGCGCTTCGTGCGGGCTTTATTAAAGCTCACGACACATTGATGGAATGTCTGCCTCGATGACCTGTGGCGGAAGATGATGATGATGGAGTGTGATGATGTGGTTTTGATGTAAGTATAAGTAGGTAACTTTAAGTAGGCTACGCCCTGCGGTTTCGCCCGCGGTATGTTACCTACAACTACAAATAAACAGAAATTCTCTCGTGACTCTCTTAAATAAATATACAAACAAAATAAAAAATACTTTGTAAAAAAAAAAAACCTAAATATTCATTTCATTCCTATCTTATCATCTTTTAACCTCAATGCAAGTAACTGGTGCAGATATTTTGCAAGTGCATTAATTGTTTGAAGTTGCAAAAACATAATGAATTTTAAATGCAATTTCAAGGTCTTTTACACTAGACCTAATTGATAATTTTATTGTTACTACATTAGGGAAATAAGAAGTTTAGATATTATCAGAAAATAAAATATTTAGACAGGTAACTACATATGTTTAAGTACTAAAATTTAAATTATTAAAAAAAACTTGAAAGCTTTACCTTTGTTCTACCGCTTCCATTAGTAGTTGATACTATGTGTGTAAATTCAAAATGTAGTAAACAAAATGCATTCAATAACCTTATACCTTCGACAAAATAAAATGAATTATAAATTATTTCAATTAATTTTATTTTGTAAATTTAAAGATCGTTGATAATTTAAAACTTTTTGTTGAGATTTATGTTTAACCTAAGTAGGTACATCCTATCATAAGTACCTAACTCAAATACTTATACATCGTGTTGTTTGCATTCCCGCGGAACTTTTGTATCGTCAACTAGCAGAGCACAAATAAACTATAGGGCAACCTTGAAATCTAAAAAACAAGCAGCAGTTCCATACATTTTGTCAAAGATTTACGAATATTGTTATATGGAACAGCTGTTTTTTACGATTTCAAGGTTGCCCCATACTTTATTCGTGCTCTGCTGGTGGAGTATGACTACCTCTATAAATTCTGCGGGAATGCAAAACAGCACCTTGTATAAATAGGAAAGTGAGTTTGTTCGTTTGTTTGTTTATTTGCTTGTTTCGCTTTCACGTCTCAACTACTCAACCGAACATCATGAAATTTTTATACAGCTACACGTTGTCAGGGGTAGGTAGGTACAGAAAAACTCAGAAGGTAACTTTCATCCTGAAAAAAATTAACACCCACTTCCCATTTCACTTTCACATTGGGTTTCACCCATGCACGGTTCCTGTGGGCCTGTGGCTGAAACCGCGGGTCTAAGCAAGTTCCTATCTTAATATTAATAAAAAAATACTTAAAAAAATAAAGCAACTTCAAACTAAAAACTAAATTGACTACTTAGGTAGGCAGGCACCTATTTGCAGGGTTGGACTGGCCATATAGTCAGGGTGGCATTTGCCAGCCGGGCCCCAGCCGGCGCGGACCCCCCTCGGACTTGGCTTGCGGGGCTTGCCCCAAGCCAGACGGTACGTAGGTTACCGATCCGTTACGTACGTTACCGGGGGGCTACACCCCGTCTCGGGCCCCTGGCTTGTGGGGAGCCACCCGGACTCTTCCAGCTCAGTCCGACCTACCTATTTGAATTGGTACGGAATTCAAATAGATAAATGTAATATAGATAGAGCCCTTAAAATATTAATAATATCAATAACTTTATTTTCTCTCTTTGTTGTTTTGAAGTCGATCTATTTTTTTTTATTTGAAATCTGGTAGGTACGTACCTAAAATTATTTTATAAGAATTAATTTATTTTATGGTAGGTAGGTACCTACCTTATCTGTATGATTCATCTACAAACAGCTAGTCAGGGATTATTTACAGTACGCACAGTCCAAGTTGACTCAATAGTTGATAATTTGAGGGAGCTTTTATTTCAATAGTTTGTAAATACCTACCTAACAGGAAGTTAGTGATTATGTCTGGACTTTACCCGCCAACATATGAACAAAGCATTTAGATAGGTACCTACTATCTAGGTATACTTAGGAGGATATCTACTTGCCTAGTGTTAGTGTATCTTAATGCCATACATACCTAGGTATTTAGAGCGCGTTTACGAGAAGGTCTGTATTTACAGGATCGTTTTAAACAGATACGTCATACAAAATACAAAATAACGCACACGGTTGTGTGTTTACTAAATGCAAAAAATTGACATTGTTTATGAACTTGAACAATAATACAACTAAATAGGTACGTCATCAAATCTCCCAAAAAAAAAATCCGATAAATGGGATACGTTTTAACGTTCTCGATTTAAAAAGATTGAAAAAGGAATTACTGCGCTGCGCACTGTGTGAACGCACTCTTTAGTAGGACGATATCTAATGTCATAAATGATAGGACAAACGTAAATCAATTTTTAAATCGAGATTCATGACTGAGCGTCGTTTTAGCATGCGGGCCTTATAATGGTTCGAGAAGTAAATAGTTTTATACTTAACATAAAGATACTTACATAATAACATAAAGAAAGGGTTAATTTACAAAACCCCTTACCCATTTCGGAATAAAACAAGAAAACTCCAAAAAAAAAAGGCTAAAAATAAAAAAATATGTTTAGGTCCAAGTAATGAATAAGTCTAGGTAATAGTCTACCTACTTTTTTATAAACTGTAATAGAGTTTTAGTAGGTAGGTACTTAAATCACAGAATATAGATACCTATGTAGGTACATAAGAATACTCCCTATTAATTAGTAATTAATTAATTTCAAATGGGTAAATGGATTTTGTAAATTAACCCTTTCTTATAAACTCACATAACAACTCATATAAGGTACATAAGAATACTGCCTACTAGTTAATAAGGAGTATTCTTATGTACCTACATAGACTTAGATTTGAGGAAGAAGGAGGTCGGCGTGAGTGATGTGCATCAAAATATCTATTGATCTATATTCATTGCTGCACACAAGGAAACGAAGACCTTCCGCGTTCGACTGACTGTTATTACGCTCTGGCCGATTAATTAGGTACCTGCTTATCATATAAAATCGTGTTTGGACATCAGTGCTGACTTACGTGTGGTTAATTATGGTTAAGGCGCTCCCAGACGAGCCATATTTTGACAGCAATACTGGCTCGGTAATTCTGGCTCGGCAATATTGCGACAATATTGGCAATATTGACTGCCTCGGTGGCTCAGGTGGTAGTGAACCTGCATTCTGAGCTTGGGGGCGTGGGTTCGATTCCCACCTAGGGCAAACATTTATGTGATGAAAATTTGTGTTTGTTCTATGTCTGGGTGTTAATATGTATTTAAGTATGTATTTAAAAATATCTAAGTATGTATATCAGTCTCTGGCAGCCATAGTACAATCTTGGCTTAGTTTGGGGTCAGGCGACCGTGTGTGGAAGTGTCCAAAAAAAAAAAAATAGTTTTAAGCATGAAAAAAAAAAAAGCATGGCCCGGCCATTTCGTCATCCATTTTTAGTATAGTTGATGATGGCCGGGTTACAGTCAGTAATATTGCCAATATTGCCGTACAGTATTACAGTACCTACTACGTAAAGAGGTAAATTTGGCCCGTCTAGAAGCACCCTTATTGAAATATTAAATTTTAAAAAAGAAATCTCAGTAAGTAAGTAGGTAAGTATATTGTTCATACATATCTACATATCATATCGTCACGCCTTTCCCCGAGGGGGCTTGCAGAGGTGTAATACAACACCCACACTTCGCCGAACAATATTCAGTCCCAAATGTGACAGGGGGCGAGGGGGCGCCATACACCGGGCTCCAGTCATGCAGCAGATGACATACAATACGCACTTAGGTTCACACAATAAACAAGTTGGTGCGTGGCCGTCGGCTGGGTTCGAACCCACTCCCTCTGGCTTGAGAGGTGGGCTTTCTTCAACTGGGCTATCATCGCTTTATATCTATTCATCATAGAAGTTTTAAACGAATAGCTATGACAAATAGGTAGATAAAATCGTTTTAGACTAGTGTGGCAACTGGCGACCATAACGCTAAGAGCGATCTCTTCCGGCACCCAAATTCACAATCATTCGGAAACGCTTCCGATCGGATTCCAAAAATTTTAAACACAGATTTTTTAAATCTTAGTCAACTTTTCAAAATTTTGGAATTGGAAATCGAATTTACCGAAATCCGATTTGAAGAATGAATCACACTTAAAAACTTGAATGCGGACTGATTGTTGAAGAATTTGAGTTTAAATTTTTTGAAATCTGAACATCAACGTTTGATTTGGACACGAATGATTGTGTAAATGAGTCTGGATCCTATAGTTAGAATAGAAGAGCGACCCATTTTAGTATGATAAACTAGATAAATTAATGTCCTCTAAACATAATTATTTAGGTCGTAAGCTTAGGTAGTTTAGTTTTTTTAAACAGATAATTTGGAATTCCTGGAGGTATAGATGCGATTCAACCTCTCTACTGCCAGAAATCCTCTACATAGAACGCCATCTAACAAAAATGTGCTAAATTAAATAGCGCCATCTAGTTGTAAGTAGCTAAGCAAGAAAAGTCAAAGTTTTACTGTCAATTTATTAAACCACCATTTCATTCCATTGCATTTGAACGTAGTATGTCTACTTGTCGCTAGATGTCAGTACTTATGTTTTTGCCAGTTTTAACTTTAAATAATAAGTGAGATCATTCATTTATGTGGAAGAAGTACAAAGTACCTAATTACATTTAATTATTTATTGTTTATAACATAAGTAAATAATATAAGAAATATTTTTAAAACAATGCAATCTATAATTTCAGATCTTACAACACATCCCGTATGGTCTAGTGGCTAGGATACCTGGCTTTCACCCAGGAGGCTCGGGTTCGATTCCCGGTACGGGAAATTCTTTTTTCAGCTTTGGTTTGGATTTTCTTTTACTAATTAAGGTTTACTTATTCAAATTTATTTTAATACTTTATCTACATGTAAGTACTATTTAATATTTTAGCTACATTATCCAACTAGTTAAATAATTGCAAATGATGACATGGCTCACATGATAAAAGCAGTCCGTGATGTTTATTTTTTTTTGTGATACCTATGCAATTTTTTTTTATTATGTAAGTAGTCCGAATTGTTTGTGAATTTTGCCTCTTGTAAACTGTTGCTTCTCTTACTCTCTCGTCTCTTCACGTACAAAATGCTGTTGATTACCAGAGGGGCCTACATCTCATTCCTATGATGGTTACGTTCTGTTTTCGACGACCATGGACCTTATTGCGCGGCGATACGATTCACGGTCGCGCGGCATCGAAAACAAAAGATAACCATCATGGTCTTAAAATTCCATGGTAGGCCCCCAGACAGTGGTTTCAGTAAAAGCCTTTGTTCGATCTTAAAACAAAACTTGCTTTATTTGGGTATTGAATTGATACCTTTAAATCATACAGCGTTTGAAGTCTGCTATAAATATTTACTTTGGGAGCTTTTTTTTTTTTTTTTTTTTTTTTTTTTTTTTTGGGTGGGAAATCATCAGATGACTTCTCCCGCTCTGGGCTGAGCGGGAGGGCATGTCAGACTTCTACTGACTAAAACCCACCCGTGTTTCTTCCATTACCTGTGTGCCAGGGCCGCGATATCCCTTTCGAAAAACTCGCAACCCTGGCAAGCATTGGCCCTAACGGACCCCGTCAGTTGGTGCTGACATCTCTTTGAGGCGCGCGTGAAACACAACGCGCCGTCGACCCGGGCCTGGTCCTTGTCGGACGGCGAGCTACCCATCGCTCACCGTCCGCAGGCCCGCGCCTACGGTGGCCGGAAATCACTTCGTGACTCCCGACGCCCGGGGCGTCTCCTGCCGCGACTAAGGGCGTGAGGGCGAGAACCCTGCCTCACCCTCACACGTTCCGCCTCCTCCTTAGCGAGCATTACTGCTTCGCAGAAGGAGGTGACGGCCTCCCATGCACTCTCGCTCCGAACCATGGCCTGAACCAGGGCCGGACGCGAGAGGTCGCTGCTGCCGATCGCCTCCGTGAGGACACGGCGGTGCTCCGCCCAAGCCGGGCAGACCTCCACCGTATGTTCCACCGTGTCCTCCGGGCGATCCACGCAGTGGTGACACCCGGGCGTTTCCTCCCGCTTTATCCTGAACAGGAACCTCCCGAAACAACCATGTCCGGTGAGGACCTGCGTCAGGCGGAAGGTGAGGACGCCGTGGCGCCTCTCTAGCCACTCCTCAAAGAGGGGACTTATCGCCACAATTGTAGCGTGCCCAGCGCTGGGTTGCGACAATCGCACTCTCCATGCCGCAATGAGATCCTGCCGGAGCTCCGTCCGCTGTGTCGTGATTTCTCGCGGCAGCGGAGTTTCACCCCGGCGTTTCGCCTCCTCGCGCCACTCCCAGAGATGCGCAAGGACTTTTGCCTCCAGATCCCACGGCGGCAGTCCGGCAAGGAGGCTCGCCGCCTCACGGGAAACCGTGCGGTAACCCCGTACCAGCCTGATAGCCATGACCCTTTGAGACGCGTTCAACCGCTGGACTGGTCGCAGCCTCACAGAACGCGCCCACACCGGTGCCCCGTAAAGGGCCATGGACCGCACGATCCCCGCGTAGAGCCTCCGGCAGGAGGCGTTAGGACCCCCTAGATTGGGCAGAAGCCGCTTCAAAGCAGCCCCGGCCCTATCCAGTCTGGGAGCCAAACGTCGGAAGTGCTCCACGAAGTTCCACCGGCTGTCGAGGACGAGTCCCAGGTACTTCATCGTCGACTCGACGCCAATGTGAACCCCTCCCGCCGTTATCTGGGAACCCGACAGTGGCGCGTTCCGACGACCATAAAAACACATGGCCTCGGACTTGTGCAAAGCCACCTCGAGTCCCAATTGCCGGATCCTATCGACGATTGTCGCAACCCCACGTGCCGCCAGTTCGGCCGCCGCCTCATGCGACCTTCCCTGCGCCAGGACCAGCGTGTCATCAGCGTAGCAGACTACGCTGACGCCGTTAGGGAGGTCGGCGCGCAGCACCCAGTCGTAGCCGATGTCCCACAGATGCGGCCCCAGAACCGAACCTTGTGGGACACCGCACGACATCTCTCGCCGGTTCCACACTCCTTGATGACCTGGGTAGATGACGGCCCTGTCCGTCAAATACGCCTCGACCACGCGACAGAGGTAGGTCGGCATCCGGTGATACCGAAGTGCCTCCCTAATGCAACTCCAGGGCAGGGTGTTGAAGGCATTGGCGATGTCAAGAGACACCGCCAAGACGACCCCACCACGGGCCACAGCATCCCCCGTCGTGAGGGCTCGAACGCGCATGACGGCATCCACCGTAGAGCGCCCCTTGCGGAAACCAAACTGGCTCTCCGCTAAATCCGGCCCCACCCGCACCAGCCGCCTGACGAGGCGGTCTGCAATTACTCTTTCAAAGAGCTTGCCCACCTCGTCGAGCAGCACGATGGGCCGGTAAGCTGACGGAGAGTCCGCCGGGCGCCCTGGCTTCTTAATGAGGACCAGTTTCCCCGTCTTCCAACGAAGTGGGAACTGACCCCTCTCCATGCATGCGCTTAGGAGCCCCCTTAATCGAGGCCCAAGAGCCTCCAAGGCCAGGACCCAGGCTTTTCCAGGCAAGCCATCGGGTCCTGGGGCGGTATTCTTGGCATTCAGCCTACGTACCGCCACTCTCAAATCTACCTCGGTCACCTCCGAAGTGTCGTCGTCGTCATCAATGGTGTGGTCCTCATCGGGCACTGCAGGAGGCGGAGACATAGGCGGGGGAGTATGTTCCCCTCGTGAAGGGAAAAGAGCGCTCACCACGTCCTCCACGAGCTGAGGCCGGAGACTCTGCGTCAGCGGGGGAGCCCATGGGCGGAGTTTGTCGCGCACCCATTTGTAGGGGCGCCCCCACGGGTCTCTGTTCAGAGTCTCCAGCGACTCCTCGCGGGCCAGTCCTTTGGCCCGCTTAATCTCCGCTCGGAGAGCGGTCTTCGCCGCTCTGTACCCCTCGTACAGCTCCGCCTGAATGGCTTCTGTATCCGGAGGGCGGATACGGAGCCTGCGGTGCCTGGAGTACCGGTGGCGCGCAGCAACGCACGCCTTGCGTAGAACGGTCAGCTCACGCGACCACCAGTACACCTGGCGCCGAGCTCGTCCGGGCTGGACCCGGGGCATTGCCACGTCACATATTGCGGACATGGCCTCCCGGAACCACTCTGCCTCGTCGTTGATGTCGGCAGGCCTGTCCGGTGATGACACCCAGGCCTGCACGATCGAGGCTTCCAGGAGGAGCTCCCGGTCCAGCTGCTTCAGCGCCCACCGCGGACCACTTGGGGTCTGTCGGACCAGCGTGCCCGAGGTCTGGGCGGAGACGTCAAACCGGATGTACCGGTGATCAGAGTAGGTCTCCACCCCCTCCATGACGCGCCAGTCAATGACACGCGGCGACAGAGCAGGGCTGGCGAACGAGATATCAACCACTGATTCACCCCGCATCCGCACACACGTGGGGACAGAACCCCGGTTTAGGACGACCAGACCTGTCTCCAGAGCCCAGTCCTCCACCATTCTGCCCCGTGTGTCCGTATACCGGGAACCCCAAGCCACGTTCTTGGCATTAAAGTCCCCGAGGACGATCACGGGGAGGGCATGGTACCCGACGACGACGACTCTCAACTCCCCAAGGGAGTTGTGGAACTCGGCGAGAGTTCGGTTCGGGGAGAAGTATACTCCTACCACAACAATCTCCCCAAACCGTGCTGCTACGCAACCCTGTCCACTCTTGACGGCCTCGAGGGACGGGGTGCCGGCGGCGGCTGACGACATAATGGCCACTGAGCCGCTCAGGTCCTCTACCCAGTCATCCCTGGGCGGGACAAAGTACGGCTCAGCGACCACGGCGATGTTAATCGACCACTGCGCCATGCTTTGGAGCAACAGATCCTGAGCGGCGGCGCAGTGGTTGATGTTCGCCTGGAGGAGGCGTAGTGGGGCCATTTATTGGCAATCCATTTCAGCCCCCTCCTGGGCCCCCTGTGAAGGCCTTGCCGCGGTGTTAGCGGCGGCATCAACGACGGTGGAGGCGGCAACGGCGGCTGCGGCGGTGACGGCGGTGGCGGAGGGCTTGCCCCTACCCCTGAGTTCGCGGGGGGGAGCGCAGGCCTTGCTTCCAGCCCGGTGATCGGCCGGCTTACCAGCCGCCGCACATGCAAAGCAGTGCGGCGGGGCGTCGCAGGTGCCGGCCTTGTGACCGGGCTGACCACAGCGGAAGCAATCCTCGCTGCGGTCCACCTCCGCGGTGCAGCATGCTCCCACATGGCGACCCACCTGGCAGCGATAGCACCTCAGAGGTCTGGGTTCCAGCAGTTTCACCTGCGCGGAAACCCAGCCCACCCGGAGCCTTTGGCCCTTACCGGATATTTTTTGGGCCGCCGAGACGGGGCAGCTCACCGTGATGGTTTTCATCCCTGATTTGTCCGGTCGGAGGGTGCCTGCCCTCACCTGCTCGGCAGAGCACTCTCCAGTCCTAGCCACGGCAGCCACAACATCTTCCGCCGTCACGCAGTCGTCCAGGCCCAGGATGCGCATGTCAGCGCACTTGGTGGGCCTGGAGACTCGGGCCTCCTCCGCACTGAGGGACGCCCTGAGCCTTTCGGCCAGGGCATCAGCGGTCGGGCCGCTGGCCGCACCGGGGATCTCCAGCATCCGAGCCCCCGTCGCAGTGACCTTCATCCTGAAGCCCTCGGCAACGCCGATCTCCTCCAGGTTCACTGCTGCCCACGCCTTGGCAAGCACGTCTCGGTAGGTCACGCCCTTCTTCTCCGCTTCCGGCTGTAGTGTGATAACCACAGCTGCGGATTTCGGGGCGCGAAGCCTACTCTCGGCGCTTCGCTTTTTGCGCCGTTGCCGCTTCTCCTTTCGTTTGGCCGCCCTTTTGGCCTTACCCGCCTTCCTGTTCTCCCCGGCTATTAGCCATTCGGCGTCGGCCGGAGAGGAATCAGGAGGCGGGGGCAGGGGCGACCGTCCCGCTGCCAGGGCTGAGGCACTCAATTTCTGCGCAGCCGCCTGCGCAGCCGTCCCGCCCTTCATAGGCTTGGGCGGCGCCACTTTCGCCGGAGGTTGGGGTTTGGCCGCGGGCTTCACCGCAGGCTTAGCCGCGGGCGTCGCCGAGGCAGCCACGGTGGCGGCAAAAGTAGCCGGCCTGCTCGCCGCTAGCGGGGGGCGCAGGACAATGCCCTCCAAGACGGAAAACCGTCTGTGGAAGGCAGCTAGCTCCTGCCGCACCAGGGTCAAAACCCCGTCCTCCGCAGGCACCGGCAGGCCCTGCCCATGCTGCGTCCCTCCCTGGGCCATCTCCCGAGGGCCAGCTCCTCGGAGCCGGGCCAGGTCCGCTCGGAGCTGCTCGTTCTCCTTTCGGAGAAGCTCCATAGCGGCCGTCAAGCGGCCGACCTCCGCCCGCATTTCAGACATTTCTTCCGACGGAGGCCCGACCTGAAGGGCCCTCGCTGCCGCCATAATGGAGGCCGTGGCAGCGGGTATGACCTTGTCTTTAGAGGATTGAATCCTCTTCGAGGCCACACCCCTGATCGCGGCTACTACGACCTCCTCGAAACTGCTTGCGACTCGTTCCGCCCTAGAACCGCCAGCGGCGTCCGGCTCACCACCTGAGGTATCTGAGAGACCCTCCATTGGGAGCCTCTCGGCTCGCTGGGCCGGCTCGGCTGGGCTAGCATGGCTTGGCTCGCTTGCTTCCTGGGTAGTGAGCCCTCTGCCCACACCCTGCCCTTGGCACCCTCCCCGCCGGCCAATTTTTCTCCGGGCCGTGCTCAACCCTCCGTCAGAGGACGACCCCTGGCCGTCCCCTGGTTTGGAGCGCTTCTTCAGCAACTTTTTGCTGTTCTTTGCTGCAGCTCCCACCCCCACGGGCTCCGGGCTCTTAAAAGAGCCCTTCACCCCAGATGCGGCGTCGGACTCCGACCCCACATCACTCCTTTCCTCTGCGCTTGTAGCGCCTTGTTTGGGATATGTTTTTAATAAATTTTCCATATTGATCCCACGAGTGTGGGGGATGTAAAATGTCATTCCTAGGTTTACCCCCTGTGCCCAGGTAAGTCAATTACATTTGTTTCCCAACCAGGGGTTCGACTGGTCCCTGGCTGGGGGTGCGCTAACGACTGATGTGCCACCTGCAACTACAAGTTACAGATGGCACTACTCCTCAGCCATTCATACCCTCGCCACGCACCAAAACTTGGTATTAGAGGATTTTTTATAGAGGTTATCGTCCTCGCGATCCGGGCGATTAAGCCAAGATCCTCGTCCCGTTCCGAGTCACAGAACATGACCGTGATCTCTTTCCGGATTACGATTTCGACGGGTGCAGTTAGGAGAATCAGTTCCCTTGCTGCCAGCTCGTTGGCAGAGTGAGTGCACAACGAGCGCCGCCCTTGCTTCTCCACAGCATGTGGAGAAACATCCTCCTTCAGCCCGTCTTGGGTCCTTCCGCCACGGACCACCAGGTCCAATCTGCGCCCACTCGACCGTCCCTCTGTAAGCAGAGGGGGGAGTAGGCCGCCACCCACCCAGGAGGAGCGTTACGCTCTCTCCCTCGCAGAAATTCGCCACAAACAATACCCTCTCCGAAAAACTCCCCTACCTTTTTCGAAGGGAGTTTTGCCCATGCCCAGGGTGCACCGGCCCGATAACTGCTCTTCCCCTCGGAAGTATCCATAAGGGACCAGCAGGCATCAGGCATACGGGGAGGTTTTCTGCACGCACCCCTTACTTTGGGAGCTAATGCTAAGAATTTTACATTTCGAAATGTATGGTAGAGAACAGAATTTACAGTATCTCAGGTAGCAACAGGCTACTTAGAGATGATTTGATTTCAAACAGAAGTCATGAGGTAGATACGTGGATACATACTCGCTATATTTGCATATACACACCTACTTACAAATACTCATTTCGATTGACTTCACAAAGTCGTTCCTCCCACCGTGAGGTCATTAAACGCTCCTCTTTTTACCAGCCGATCTAAATACTAAGTAGGTATATTTGCTATAAATCGAGTTATACATTTGCTCGATACGTAGAATTTTGCAAAAAAAAACGAAAATAAGGGGAAACATAAACATGCCGAAGTGGGATCATGGTTTATGGGTACCTTAGGGTAACCATTCACCATCCTGCCATGCAGTCCACCGTGCAGACCTGCGAAGTAGGATGTACGAGTAACTCACACACCACCCTGCCTAGCATCCTGCACGTACATCCTGCACGTAGTTGCCGGACGCAATGCAACAACATTCATTATCCAATATCAAGGTGCAGTCCTGCACGGCGGACTGCAAGGCAGGGTGGTGAATGGTTTCCTTTCTCTACTCATGTGGTGTGGAAACCAAGTACGAATTACTATAAAAGTTTGCATTACGAGTCTACGAGTGGATACCAATTTTTAATAAGACATTATTATGTCTTATTATTATCTTATTATTATCTTATTATTGTCTTATTATTGTCTTATTATTGTCTTGTCATTATTATGTCTTATTCATTTTAGAAAGTGCTCTACTTCGCTGCTAGTACGTTACTTATCTTAGGAGGATTCTAGGGTACCTAAATGTATGTGGTTAGCTCTACATACTTCTATAACGTTACTATCTAAGTAGTCAGCATCTATTCAGAAAACTGGCTGGCTCCGATACCTCAATTTATCCCACGTTTTTTCATTCACGTGAAGAAAATCGGCGTCACACGAGACCGTCCTAAAGTTTCAAAATAAACGACGCTGAAAACCTGTCTTATCTACCCCCCGCTCTGACTATCACTGGCAACTGGCAATACCGAGTTGAATAACAGTTCTGCGTTCCGTCCGTGGGCCTTCCATCATCGCACCTACATACATGTATTGTATTCGTTTTTAACGTCCGCGATACAAGATATACTAGTGTAGGATTGAAACGAACGCCAGTCACCGTTCGCACAACGCACGGAGCACATTCGCGCGCGCTCTCGCATTTTCCGCCGCGAATTTTTAAAAACACGTTCCATTTTACAAGTCCTCCGTTTTATAAATTAAAAATAATGCCTAAGAAGAAATAAACGTTTTCAATTCCATTATTAAATTGATTTAGTTTTGAATGTGCTAATGTGGATGACATTGTAACCCGCATGTTTCAGTGCCACTGAAGGAAAAACCTGTGATATTTTGCTGTGAAACTTTTAAACTGTAGTTTTATTTTAATTCGTTCAAGTGCATCGGTTTCGTGAAATTCGATTTCGCGAAACGGTTCAATAACAATTCTTTATGATAGGTCCATATATGAAGGTGAGTTTCGTTTGTTTTTGTTTATGACGTCAGTGATAACATAATCAGCGCGTGTTCATTTAGAGGTTGGGTTCTAACTTTATGGCTCCGTATTTGGGTTAATATTAACTCTTTTCATTTGAAAGAAGCGTTTATGAATGGGTTCATGGTTGGATAGAGTCTCTCAAGGTAGAGATGTTACCGGAAATGCATTAAATTAGTTTTTATATACTTACAATGCCTGAAATAGCCAGGGCATTATAAACAATTGTATCATTTCATACATTTCCGGTTACAGAGATACTAAAGTAACTGAACACTGAGAAATATTAACATTTTTATTGTTTTCAGTGTGTAAAATGAAAACATGTTTAATGTGCACCTAACCATGAATGTTTTCAAGACTGCCATAATTTAATTGTTTCACCGCCATTGTACAGTTATTTTATTGTCCATAGAGAGTATATAGTATCTACTGTTCTCTTTGACTGACTCTACACTAATTGAAATTACTTTTGATCTTACTTCGTTATTATTTATAATTAATTATTGTTATTTTATTTTGTTCTCTTTGAAATCCACTATTAGCTAATCAAAAACATTGTCCTCCTCTATCCTGCATGAGTAGTCAGTAAGGTAAACGTTTTAGAAGGTTTACTTCCCTGTCAAAGTATTACAGTTTTACAGCCAAAGGTACCTAATAAATTATAAACACAAAAGCTTATTTGTATGTGTGTTTGTTACTTTATTACACTCAAACGGATCGACGGATTTGGATAAAATTTGGAAGGGATATAGGTTATGCCCTGGGACTAACACATTTATACCGCAGGTAGCACCGAAGTGTGCTGCTAATTAGTTCTAATTTATTTGGTTAATTAATAATTAATGTATCTAGTATACACGAGCATGTAGATTACTGTGTACCTACTTTTCGTATTATATGTACGTAGATATAGTTTGTACCGTAAATGGTTGAGTTAGTAACGGTCGCCATAGCTAATACGAAAATGGAATGTTAAAAAGTTTTACCATTTCTAAAGTGGATAAACCGTAGCAAATACGTTTATATACTTATTTGTTTATTACAACATAACATGTCGTCACGCCTTTCCCCCAAAGGGGCTGGCAGAGGTGTTCAACGTCCACACTTCGCCAGACGATATTCAGTCCCAAATGTGTGAGAGGCGGCGAGTCTGTCTTCATTCACCGGGCTCCAGATACGTATAGCAGATGACAGGAATAGAGAATGCAATAACAGAAGACTACTAAGACTAAGATAACTACCTGTATTAATTTGTTGAAAAATAGTTGAATACCTATTACACATTATTTATTTACTTCAATAGTCTACATTAATTCAATATGCTGCCTCATTTATTTGGAAAAATTATAATTTCAAATAACATGAATGTCCTTTGGACATTCCAGGCGTTTCAAATCTTATCTAGACGATGTTAATTTATGTACGTATTCTGCCATACATATTCGGATTAAAGATCAATATTTCGTAACACATACTTAAAAGCATATTTTTACTATTAATATATAGGTACGTGAAAACCTCTTGAAGGCAGCTTCCCGACATCACCTTTCACAATCTTTGTTCATTTGCCAAGTCTTTTTTCTCTTCCACGAAAAGGAGAATCTTTACATTATGACAGACTCTAGACTCTACCTATACGGCCATACTCAAGGTTATTTTCTTAGAATTTTTGCGTACCTGTACTGTGTTACTATGGACCATACATGACTAAACACCGGGTTTTTTGGCCTATTCCACCTATCCCCTCCAATGTCAAAGCCTTTTGTACTTAACTAGGTGATTCCCGCGACTTTGCTTGTATAGAGTATAGAGCACTTAAGCACATGAATAATATTATAAGCACGTTAAAAATCTCTTTGGAACAAATAAATTATACCTAGTGAACAAACCAAATACATTGAACATAATGAAACTGTTTCATTTCAACAGAACTGTTCAGGCAGTTTTCAGTATCACACTACATTTTCCTGGAAAAATATAAACTGGTATTATCGACATACGTACATTTTGTATCGACGTTAATGTTGGGTAAAATTAATCTATTATGACATAAACAAACCGACAGATTTTCTCGAATTAACTGTAAGGATGATTCATCATTATCGACGAACCAGTTTGGCAAGTTAACCGTTGCTGTCGTGACAGCAACGAATTTTTTTGCGGAAAGTATGTTATCACAGCATACGATTCTGAACTTTAGGACTTATAAAATAAAATTCAGTTTCTTGTAGTTTATTTTGAAATACGTTAGTGATATCACCTAGTTTTTTTTTTTTTTTTTTTTTTTTTTTATGTAGAATAGGTCGGCGTTTGACCACCAACTCGCCTGATGTTAAGCGACGTTGTGGTCTAAGATGGAGCACGACGACCTATAAGGTACTTATTCACTCTAGCCTTGAAGTTTTGTAGAGTGAAGAAGTACAAAGACGGCAGTTGAGTGAGGCGCTACAAGTGCGCCACTGCTCAGACCCGTCTTCGGGACGGTTACACCGGACGTTTTGTAAAATTGGCAATCACGTCATGAATGCATGCTACGCTCGTCACTTTGGGGCGTTTAGATAATATTCTAGTCAAGTATTGAATGGTTTGGTAATAAACAATGTGATAAATACATACCTACATAAAATATCTATTTACGAAGTGTAGTGCTAACTTTAGCAGTAATTTATTTTCAATGGTTGTCATGTTTGGAACACAATACCTGTCCCATACTATGTACAGTTTGTACATTACCGTTAAATGGTAACAAAAAACTTTCAGAAATACTAGAATATACCAATACAATATACCTACTTACTTATTTACCTAGGTATAGACTATGTACTTACCCTACTGTATAAAACACAATTAGATTATACAAATGGCGATGAAGGTTTCCTACTTACTTCTACCTACGTACTTATTAAAAAGGCGTTAACGTGCGTGTTTGTTTGTTACTTCTTCACGCTCGAACTGATGAAATTTAGTATGGATGTAGCTCATTGATTAACAGATTGGCTACTTTATATCCGCGTGTAATATCACGGGTCGTAGTTAGTAGGTTATAGGTACATACATTTTATTACGAACCATAGGTCACGTCAACTGCATGTGGTCAAACTGCTACCTGACTAGATGTGACCTGATGTGGTTTAAAAGTACAGAGAAGGCGGGAAATACTTATGCGTAGTACACACTAGCCCCTTCGGAAAATTCAGTTTCGTCATCAGCGAGCACAGCTGAAACAATAGTTTCTACGCCCAGTACCCTTGTACCCATTTAGTGGAACTATGATCACTATGACTCACTTACCTGTGTCAAAAGTAAACAGCTACTTGTAAAACTATAAATAAACTGTGACTAGGCGAGATTAGAACGAGTTTAAATTTATATCTATCAATGAACTTTATGATCTTTTAAATAAAACCCATGTTGAGAAAAAAAAAAACTAATAAATTTATTTTAAGTTCAATAATAGAGAACACCTCTATAATGGTAGTGTAAGACTGTGTGTAAGGTTTAGTTATAGAAATCATACTAATAATGATGTTATTTTGATTCCCAATAACTAATTAGCGCGTGTTAAAAATATATGTGTTGAAAGGCGAACGTTACCTTACTTAAAAGTTTTAAGTTTGAGTTGAATAGCCAACTTACTGACTTCTAGTATTTTCTTTGTAAATGGTCTTCATTTTTAATAAACACAATTAAGCACTCTTATGTAAACGTACGAATGATTATAAATTAGCTAAATAAATATTCCGACGAGTGAAGAAAAGGCCAAGAGTCAGTTGCATCATCACCAGCAAAAAGTTTTATCCGATAAAGTGATTGTGCGACGGTGTAGCGACGTCATTATTTTTACAACTTGGTTTATGTTTAACTGTTTAATAAAAAAACTGTTTCTGTTCTCACTGGACTGTTCTCACTGTACTTTAGTACAGTTACTACTGTACAGAATCGCAGTTCTACTTATCACAATAATCTACTAATATTGTACAGGGTGGTACAAAAACCCTGTTGTGTCCACAGTGCACATCCAGCATCGGCTGAAGGATGCAATTATGCTAGTTTAAATTAAATGTTGACTCTAAAAATTTTTATATATCGCGGTCCGTCCTTTTATAAAGCGCGAATGCAGCCATTTATCGCGTCGGTTTTATTTGTAAACTATTCGCGTCGTGCCGCTATTTTCTTAGAATAAAAGCCGCCAACATATGAAACAGATTTGTTAACATTTCTATAAAATTTCCTTTTTTTTCTTGCGTTTTTTAAACCGACTATAACTCTTGCTATTTTGACCGTGCAAGTTTTTTTTGGTAATTTTGCATGAATACTTATAAAGCACCCTGTAAATTGGATTAACATAATTATGGCTATTTTTATTCCTGAACAAAAAATTAGCGGCTATTATATATTATATACTAATTATTATTAGAGCGGCTGTTTAAAGACGCGGTAAAAATTATGGTTGACTATACATAATAAACTACAACGGTTACATTTTATAAAGTACAGTACATATTATAGGTGCGTGCTGCCTACGTCAAGTAATTTTCATAAATACGTTTATTTAAGTATTGTTGGATGACGTAGATAACATTCACGTTTCTTGGCCTGTATTATGAATTAATGGCTCCAATCGTAGTACAAAACCACGCAACGGCGTTAATAACTTCCTATTATTGTTATTAATAACACAAAAGTCTCAAATTGTTTCCTTCCTTATTTGGCTATAGTTAGTTTTGTGTAAAACTCAGATCTATTATAAATATAAACATATAACTATCCATCCTCTGTAATCCTCGGTTGCACAGGAACCGTAATTTCGGGATGAAAGGTAGGTCCATACTTTCTAACCTTCGGTTTATTTTCTTTACTTAGAAAACATGTGAGATAAATTTCATGATGACCGGTTGAGTAGTTATGGCGTAAAATTGTAACAAACGAACATAGTCACTTTGGCATTAATACAATACTAGCTGTTGTCCCCAACTTCGTTCGAGTTTATTCAGAAAATAGTATCCATAAACCCTCCTTGTGATATACTGTAACTATTTATCAAATTATGAATACAAATCCGTTACCAAAGAGATCAGAGTCCAACATGAAAAAAAAAATACTGGCTGGTTTTGAGCGGAGTTTTAATTTTAGTTGTCAGTTGTTATTTTAGTATCAACTACCTACTATTCTGTGATGTTGTCTGACGCATCTGGTAAGCGGTGCGTTATTTTTTATTAATTTACAGAATTACATGACAAAAAGAATTATTTATTCAGAAAAAAGTATTCAAAAACCTTCCTTGTGACAAACTGCAACTATTTATCAAATTTCATCAAGATACGTTCAGCCATTTAGCCGTGAAAAGCCTACAAACAGACAGACAGACAGACAGAGTTACTTTCGATTTTATAATTAGTAAGGATTAGTGTAAGAATTATATATATACCTACCTACCTACTTACTTGTAGGTTTCGCATCTAGATGTGTATTTATATCTAGGTATAAATACGTAACGTAGGTTATAACCGTTTTCGTAACTGGTTGTGATTTTAAAAGTGGGCACGAGTCGTAACTAAGTGTAATTTTATATTTAAAGTAATTAGGTGCGTAGATTTACTAGCAATTTTCCCTTTTATTTTTTATATACAACAGACAAGGCTTGCTTTTGACCACTGACTCGCCTGATGGGAAGCGTCGACGTGATCGAAGGTGTAACACGCTTGCCTAGGAGATACCAATTCACTCTACTCTTAACCACCCCCGGATTGTATTTAGGTGGAAAGACGTCTGACCACACACACTTTGTCACACAATTGACCCTTCTAAGGGGTCTTGTGTCTATTTTAATGTCGCATCCTACTTTTCTCTAAAGTTTTTTTCAGGGCTGGCAGCTAAATAGCCTGCCAGTCCTGAAAAGATAGCTAAATTTATCTGTGGGCAAAAACAGTTATTTTAGCATTTGTGAGATGTAGTGTCACTTTCCTATTATGAGTACAATCGCTATGTTTTGCCTATCCTACTTGAATTATTAAAAAAAAATACCTATATCCTTTTATAATGCGGTTTTTAGTTAAACCGCAGGTGGCTATCGTAAAGTTAAAGCTTATGACAAAAATTAATACGCGTCATCAGCAATCTTTAAGCTACGCAAAAATACTTACCCGTGCGAGCGTCAGCGTTGGTTTAAATATTAAAGTCCAATATTATCTAGAGCAGGTGTTTTCCCTAAACCAGCTGACTACTTTTATTTTATTTGCTCTACATCACGTCAGCACGTCTGTCTGTGACAACAGCATTGCAAAGCTAAGGTAATTCTCACACTGCTCTGTTCTCGACAGTGCGCTGATCTGCGGTTTTACCGCAGTATTTCAGTTTCTGTAGAAAACCCTCGCGGAAAGGCGTTTTCAGTTTGTTTACATGCAAAGTTCACACGTCAACTAAAACCTTCTTCTAAAAACTCTTTTGAGTTTACTACACATTGTTTCGAAACTTCTGAATAACAAATTAACCCAAAGAGTCACGAGCCAAGTTTTAAAAACAAGTAAAACAACAAAAATATGCTCGAGCTTAGCGAGCCTCGATGAAGTAACATTTCAGCCATAAGATAAAACAAAATAAAAATCAGTTCATCCGTTTGGGACTTAAGATGTTGCAGACATACACACAGATAAATAGATATACACATACACGGATACACACGTTAAACGTATAACACGTCTCTGTTTTGCGTCGGGGCTTAAAAACTACAAAAAATCCGCAAGCGTAGCCATTGCCCGTGAATCACCATCATCTCTGAGATAATCACAGTATAGTTTCGCGTTGACAGAACTCAGTAATTTTGTAACACAAATGCTATTGTTAGTCTGTTTGAGAACCGTAAAATGATGTGCGTGTAACTGTGATCGTAAATGGACTTTCACGCCCACTTTAAACGCGAGACGTTTACTAATAACTAGTAAATAATATCTTCTATTATTTTGATTTTTACGGCTGTAACTGTCCAACTTTCGATATCCGTACATAGTTCTTGACAAGAGATGAAAGTTACATCTGGAAATGTACCTAAAACGATTCTGCTGTTGACAGTACTTAGTGTATTGAAATATTATAGGTACGAGTATATTTATTATACTAATAAACTGTATAATATCGTCGTCATATCGTCACGCCTTATCCCCGAAGGGGTTGGTGTAATACAACATCCACACTTCTCCGAACGATATTCGGTCCAAAATGTGACAAGGGCGAGTCTGTCGCCATACACCGGGCTCCAGTCATGTAGCAGATGACATACAATACATAAACTGTACTCATATAAAACAATGTGTCATATAATATACAATAGTACAAAACAAAACAATCAACAAGTGTACAAAACAAATCGATGATTGCATCCGACAATAAAAAAATCACAAACAACGGGAATAAAGAAGGAATTACAGACACGTCATATTGGTCATAATTTGTTTTGGTCTATTTTCAAAGAAGTTTTAGCAACAGCGGAAAATCCGAAAAAAAATTAAAAAATCCCGTTTGTTTTCGGATAAGTCTACTTCTACTTCCAAATAAACAACAAACCTATTATAGCAATTCAATCGTGATCTATTGTGATTGGAGGACTTTTTCATGGTGTTGACTAGTTAAGCCAATCAACTGTTTATCAAGATACCTACACTAGTTAGCCCGCGCTAACATGCCTATGTGTTGGAGTACTGTAGTCATTCATTATAGCAATTTAGGTTTTGAAGTAACTACATAATTGTTAACGTGTCGGTTACGTTAAGCGCGTGGTTACACAGGAGTTGATCTAGTTTTTTCTTGCATTTTTTTGGATTAAAGTATCGTATGTCTGATCGATAAATAATGTATACTATTTCACAGCTAAATTTCATCAGGATTGATTCAATCGTTTAGTTGTGAAAGTGTGTCAGTAGGTTACAGAGACAGGCTTATTTGGGGGACAAAGAGTTAGACTTCTAAATTCGAAAGTAATTTTGATTTACATTTGCAATTATGATTGCAGTGTGAGGTGTTGTTGGGTATTTTGTTTTTTGCCTGGCCTACAAGGTATTTTGCAAAAAAAAAAAATTAAACGTCACTAAAAGGTTCACGAGAATCGATTAATAAATATGAACCCTCTTAATTACAAGTTACCCTAAATTATTTTCCAGGCAAGAAACTCCTTTATCATACCAAACATTTATGAAGATTACGTATCTTCTCTACCTACTACGTTATTGGAAATTCCTTAGTAGCTATAAGTACAAGTACTTAATCCTTTCTTGATCCAACTGGCAATTAAAAATAATGCTGGTACACGGTCGTCAGTGGTCGTTAACTTCTTAACGACTGTATTATACACCTTTGACTTTGATTATGACAGTATGACAGCGGTCGAATTGGTGTTATAGGTATCTATGAAAACTGCGAATATTTATTGTTGTGGAGACAATTTGACCTAATCATAGACACGTATAGACAAACCATGTGACCAAAGTGGACCGCCTAATAGGATGGAATTGGCCGTTGCATGTTCGTCTTTCTAACTAATTATTCTTACCAACGCTTCATTGTATCAGCCAACATTTTAATTGGAAAATTAATGTAATTATTGTTTGGTCTCTGTCTGTTTGATATCTTTTCACGACAGATGAACCAATTGAACCGGATTTCAGGTGAACTGATCTCAATGTAATTTGAACTTCTCCCGCTCGAATAAATTTTTACATCTACTGGCTGCGCCTCGCGGTTTCACTCGCGGTTAAAAAGTATCCTATGTGCTATTCTAGACTATAATCTATCTCTCTAAATTTCATCCAGAACTGTTCAGCCGTTCTGGCGTGAAAGAGTAACAAACATCTATCCATCCATCCATCCTTTCTTTCAAACTTTTGCGTTTATAATATTAGTAGGAAGGATTTTATTACATGGTATTTTTTATAACATAAAATTGTTCTACATAGTGCACGATGACCCTTAATGCTTAACACTACATACGTATGACTGCAGCACGTGTAGTGATTCATCACATCGTTACTGAACCCATTGCATGGTATAGGTACTAATAGAAAACATGGTATCGATCTGCAGTGCCTTATGCAACTGTTATATGATTGAATTTGAACGCATAGTAGGTATATATTTTTAAAATTCATAAGTGGAATATAAATCCTTTAAATAACTAGTTTTACTAACTGAGTAACTAGCTTTAGTTTTATCTGACGTCCTGCTCAATTTTAATACCACTTTATGCTGCCAGAACTCGAAAAGTGCACATTAGATAACTTATATTGCATGCTTTAAAAAAAATCGTAAAAGCGATGATAGCCTAGTTGGAGAAGGCGCGCCTCTCAAGCCAGAGGGAGCGGGTTCAAACACAGCCGACGGCACGCACCAAATTGTTTATTGTGTGAACATATGTATGTGCGTATTGTATGTGATGTGCTACATGATTGGAGCCCGGTGTATGGCGACAGGCTCGTCCCCTGTCACATTTGGGACTTAATATCGTCCGGCGAAGTGTGGGTGTTGTATTACACTTCTGCTAGCCCTCTCAGGGGAAAGGCGTGACGATAATGTTATGTTGTGTTAAAAAAACCCAGAAAATTTTCTCTCAAATTTTAATTTATTTTCTGTTAATGGTTTGGTGTTAAACTCGTAAGTATTTAATGACAATTTGTATGTAACTATATTTATTTTTACATATTTGCGACTCAAGTAACCTATCCTTTTTTCGGCCTCTTCACTTACGTAGATTGGTACAGATACCTTTACATTTCGACTTCTGATAACTCCTATCAGATGTAGAGTTACATAACGGTAGAGACGTAATCTGAATATGTTGTAGATGTGTAGTAGTAGTAGAATAGTTAGCGGTGGCGGTTGGCAAGGTCGCTGTTATCATTATGCCCCATTGTTTCATCGGCACCAGTGACATTATCGTCACCGCTGGACCGAGACGAGGTACCTACATTAATTTAGTTTTGTTTCATTTAGGCAAACATATGTCATTTGTGTTAAATGTAGGTAGGTACGAACTGCGTCAGTCGTAACTGTATCAAACTTTTGTGACAGTGTTTCTGCTTGTTCGTTTCTCTGTCATTTTGCTAGTACCTAAGTACCTACTTTCCTGTACTTATTTATAGGATAAACTGAAGCAAATGCGTCTGTCAATTGCATCTTATGAGAATAACTGACAGGCCCTTCATAAATTAAGCAACTAACGCCATCTTGTACAGATTATTGCAACTAAAGATAGAAAAAAGATGTAGGTGGCGTCTAATTTGTGAAGGGTTTGTCTTCGATCAATTATAATTGATCGAAGGGGTTTGTCAGTAATTCTCGAAAGACGCGATTGCCCCACAGACGCATTTGCCCCAGTTGACTCTACTTACAATATACCTACATACTTACAATACCTAACACTATATTTTTTACGGTAAATTTTTTTTTATATTTGGAATAATCGTTTGAAAATATTAGAAAAAAAAAATACATTTTTACACATATACCAAAGTTATAAGGTCGGGTAAGACTTTACGACAGAATAATACAAGTTATTATATCCAAAAAGTAACTAAACAAATAGCCTTAGTTGGCTAACCATTACTGAAAAGCTTCATAATGTTGCTTCAAATAAATATAATTTTGTACCTTTACATTTTTGGGATTTTTCCATGTGATTTTGCTCTCGTAAAAAGAAACAAAAGCGTACCTACATATATACGCTACTTGCTTGGCACATAATATGAGATCTGACAAAGACGTTGTACTTACTTAAGAGAGTGAAATTTAGCGTGAAAATCGTAAAGCGTCATCAATAGTTTATTTTAACAAGTTTATTTTTGTCTTCGAAATATGAAACAATGTAGATTAGAACAACAACAATGTTTTATTAAAAAAAAACATAAATTGAAAATTACTTAATTCATGTTATCCTTTTTCCAGTCATTACATTAGTTACTACGAAATTATTGTAACAATCAATTTATGTGCCTTATCATTGTTAAAAATAAAACAGACGTAGGTATAGAACACAATAATAACACACGTACAATAGTGCAGGTGAATTTAATTCAAGTATTACTTATTGCTGTGTAAATAATCTGTGACGTTATACCGACAAAGGATGAAGAATACACATAGTAACAGGAATCTCATTACCGCTCTGATAACAATAAAATGACTAGGAACTAATTAAAAGCAATACGTCGGCATTATTCCTATTTCTATGGCAGTAAGCTCAGCAACTAGAAATTAAGATTTCTAAGCAAAAAACGACGTAGCCTACCCATTTGACGCAAGATATCAAGTTACACCTAGAAACTGAGCTTAGCAACTAGGAATAAATTAAAAGTAAGCTAAATTTGTAACGAAATGTAAGACAACGGATTAGGTGTAAGCAAGGATTCTAGTTTCATCTAGGATACCTAAAAAATAAAATGAGCTGAGTTTCGTGTGTCAGCGTGGGATAAATAAGAAGCAAAGTAGAGCCAAGCTTTCAAAAAAGTATTCTGTAATCGACGAAGTGTATGTTTCCACTTTTCCTTCTATTATATTCATCTTAGACCACAATGTCGCTTAACATCAGGCGAGTTGGTGGTCAAACGTCGACCTATTCTAGATTAAAAAAAAAAGAATTGATATTTCGAGCTAGGTTGGTTTCAGTTAGCTAGAGTAAGTAGGTACGTTAGGACCATTGTCCTCAATCCGTATTCGTAAAACGAAGTTCGATATGGATAGTTCCCGTTGGTCCCTTTTATTAGTCGCCTGTGATCAGCGGGTTTTCTTTCCGCATGTCCATTTGTCCATACTGATGTGCTGCAGAGATGAGCGGAGAAGGGCAGATTGTTTAGTCCCGGTAGTCACCTCTCATAACAATTGGCCAAAGTACCGTATAACAGTTTCTTGTATGGTATTGATAAAAATATTTAAACCACTTTGAGTGTAATGATAGCGTTACCCGCCCACCTAGGAATCCTAAAGTGCATCATTATGTGATATATGTAACGTATAATATCAGGCCATGCCGGCCATTGCTCTGTGAAACCGTTCTACCGTCGTCCTACGGAAATAACCTCGATTTCGGAAAGATTCTTTCTTTTTCAGTTGTTGTGACGTTCACATTGATTTCCAACACATTCGTTTTTGATGAACAGGGTAAGATAGGTACAGATAGGTAACTTTGTTTTGTGAAATTTTCAAAATGTACTCTACTAGTCTCTAATGTCTCTACGTCAAAATTTGTTTGTCAAAATTTAGCTGTGCTGTCATAAAGTACGAAGACTGGATGTTCTTGTAAATTCGTAATATTGTTTGTAAATCTGTATTTTTTAGTTATTCGTTTACGATTTAATTACTTTTGTAAAATCTGCGTTAAAAAGCAAGTACTCTTAGTTTAGTGGGAGGTATATCTATACCTAATACAAGCATTTAAATAGTTCGGGAAATGCGAATTAGTTCCAGATCTATAAATTGAAGCCAATTCTGATTTCGCAAACGACCGTACACTACAATGCTTTTGGAAAGCGTCACAATGGACATATCACTTCCGTATACATTTTGGCCAGAATTAGTCACGGCCGATGATTGCGTACTTTATAAATTAAATCCGAAATGAGGGACGGTCGTCGTAATTGCAAAATAATAATCTGCGCTGCAAAAAAGCAGATATTGTGCGCAAAAAACTATCATTAACTATGGTACTCGTGTATACAATAAGTACGAATGATATAAGGGATTGTTTTTGCAACGAAATTAATAGAAAAACATGAATTGTAGTTACTTAAATCAGCCTCGGTAGCATTTAGACTTTGTACTCAGTCGTGTTGGATTGGAACGAAGATCGTTCGATAAATCGATACAACCATGCAAATTGTGCTTCAGTGAATCTCGTTCAGCATATTCTTATGACTAATCGTGTCATGATCATGAAACAAAGTATGCAATAAAGCCGCTTACAAAAATACAAGTTTCATTACAAGAATAATTACGAGTAATTAGATGACCTGAAGTAAAGTTATCGTTCTAAAATTTCACAGAAAGACTTCTGTGGCCTCATGAGTTGCCACTGCTCTAGATATTTTTCCAGAAAATAGGTCCGCTACAAAATTAGTCCAGTCTTACGTTTCAACTCTGAGCTATATATATACGAGTATATATACACCGACAGTTCCAAATCGCTTACGAGTCATCTAAAAATATCCATTCAAAAATCATTAGCTTCCATCTAAATACACTTCTTATCAGTAGTAAAAGTATTTTATGAGGCCGTCAAATATTTATTGAACAAATCATAGCATTGATATATTTTTAGAACTGTATTAGTAGTACGAGTAGCATAGGTTTCGGTATCTAATCTAGCGTTGACTGAGAAGAAACACGAATTAAGAAAAATGGATACGCTAAAAATGTTGGTGGTGTTTTAGGAACACGAAACCTTTAAAATTAATCTGAATCGTTGAGTAATCTGAAGTACTAAAAAGGAATTTACTTTACAAAAGAGCAGTAGTTAAACTAGATACGTTTAAATTACCTAAATGACCACACGTAATGAAAACATTTAATTTCACATATTTTTTTTATCGAATATGAATAGGTTTATGGCTATTTGGTTAATATGATTCTGAATCAATCGATGTTTCAATGAAAATCAATCTGTGTCAAGAGGCCGGTATATATTTTGTTTGCAAATATAATTGATGGCTCTATATTGTAAATCACGTTTTTGATCGAAGACAAGGTGGAATCTCAATGTACAATCGAGGGTCACGTTTTTGCAGTTACAACGAATTAATAATGCTTAATCACAAGCATTTTTAAAATAAAGAATCTTTGCTAGTATTATGTAGGTACCTAAGTAGGTATAAATTATGAAATGGTTTTGCAATGTTTTTTTTTTTGCTTTGACAGTAACTTATAAAATATTTATTTAGGAGATAAGACTTCGGGTTATCTTACGAAAACGTATTTGTGGAAATAAAACAAAAGATAAAACTTATGCCTAATTAACCTAGCTACTCTGTAAAACGCGACTTATTGATGATGACTTATTGCACTCGTTTTGACTGTGTCGAAACTAAACATCCTGCCACATTTTCTGCTCACGTGAGACTTGGTTGTGCTTATCGCTGCGCGCTATCAAAATATCACCATGCCTGCATAAAACACTGTTAATTATTCATGTGATTGTGCACGCTAAAACAATCAAGACACAGAATATCCCGCTAGAGCAGGTAAACTCTAGGCAATGAAAATGCAATCTACCGATGATGCCTGACTCTTTCTTCTAACTGGATATTCTGTTAGCATGTTTGCTAATTTATTTGTGTGCATATTTCTGAATTAGTTTTACACGACTGGAACTGGGGGCCTACATGACATCTTGGTTGTCATGGTGGTTACGTTTTATTGTCGACGCTGTGCGACCGCGAATCGTATCGCCGCGCAATAAGGTCCATGGTCGAAAACAAAACGGAACCATCATATCAACTCAGATCAATCTAGAGGAAAAGATGGAACTCTGCATTATATCTCGCTGAAGCCACTTCTTTTTAAACGTTTGCGCGTGGTAATGTTGCCATGAAAAACAATTGCACGGAAACTAAGATTTATTCCCAAACTCTACGTTAGCAATTTCCGTTCCAATATACAACCTTAATAGATTTAATATTCTAAAACTGCACATATTTGTTAGAGTTTAATGTAACGGCTTTTTCAAAATTGACTTGTAAAGTAACTGCACAGTTTTTAAAATGTAGTCCTGGCCACACTTTTACTGGCACTATGTATATTTGAGTACACGAAATTATACCATAAACCAATGCACATAATGTCGAGGTAAGAATGACCAAGCGAGTAGCGTAGTTTTTTTGCGTCAATGTGTGAGTGTTGTGTAGTTATACGATACAGTAGCGTAGTTTTTGGATGGTTTTTGGCTTCACTTAGATCATACGCCGTGCGCCAGGAAAAGGATAAATCGCGTTTTCATGAAATTAGAGAAGTAAATGTGACGGCGAAGAATTAGAATACGACTCATTTTTGCGATGAATGTTCCTTTACCAAACTTACATCAAAATTCTTATATAATTAGTTTTTTAATATTGTTAAGTTTCGTGTTAAGAAGTGTAAGTTCATCTGCTCTCAGTAGTGTGTGGTCGTGTAATTACTAATGCTATGCAAATAATACAGTTAATATGATTGCATCCTCATGACTTACAAACCATCAGTAAAACAAAGAGTGATTAACGTCATGACTTGATCGTATCGGAACTGCAATTAAGTAGGTAGGTACTAAGTTTAAAATTGCAGCCAGTACCTAGAAAAATATGTTTTATTAAATTACAAAACAAAAATTCTAAACCGAAGAGTGTTGTAGCAGAAGATGAGATTGGAATATGTACCTAAAGTATTCATGCCTACCTACATATAGTATTATTATTATACATAAACATTCTATTCGCAATTTATAATCTGATGGTATGCGGATTGTCTAATAATGATCGGCAAAAATTTTCCAATAAAATTAGAACAAATGATGATAAGAATGTCAGTTGTTTAAAAGCAATGAAAAACTAGTGTTTCTGGTTGGAGAATCATAATGTATCTGCATTTATGACGACGATTGTGACGCATTGGCGGCCGCTGGCAAAATGAATACTTATGTAAATCCATTGTGTACCCATCGCCGTGAAATCATGTTCTGGGACGTCTATGTTGATGTAATCTACAGCCTCTAGCAAGAATTGAAATCGTAAAAACTAGCGTAGTAGGTACATAGTTTCACGTCAGAGGGTATTCTAAGGAACACGTCACCCATCATAGAACGCTTTCGGGAAATACATCGACATGAAACATAAATTTGCTTTCTATACTTAAGTCCTGTTATATGTGGAATTACAACCTTTTCCTGATGACTCCTGGGAAATCTGTAAAACCTGTAAACACTTTTCAATATTTTCTGAAAAAAAAAATTTGCCGTTTATTTTTTATGCATTAAATTTGATATTTAAGTAGGTTGGGAGGAATTAAAATGACCTCGAGTATTACTAGTAGTTTGCTACGTTTGTGAGTTTAGAAATGTAGTTATTGTACCTAGTTTCCAGTATGTATATAGTATAGTATGGTCGTTCCATAACAAATACTAGGAGAATGCGACTGGTTAAACCACATGCGACTGGTCAACTTGAGAGTTGCCAAGACTATTCAGTTTAAGATATAGAATTTCGTAATCATTCTAAATTCCAACGGCCCCACTCACAAGAATAGAAACGACAAAATAGATATTACCTATTTTCAGAGTTAAGCCGAGACACCAAGGATTTTAACTAACCAACATTTCTAAGGCGGTCCTAGACGGGCCCTATTTTTACTGCAATTCTGCAAGTCAATATTGGCTCGGTAATATTGAGATAATATTTTGAGTGTGGCCCATCCATTTATTCATACATTTCTAGCATGGCTGATAATGGCCAGGCTGCTGTCGGCAATATTTTCAGTATTGCCGGCCCAGTATTGTAGTCAAAATATGGCCCGTCTAGAGCGCCCTAAGTTAAATGAAATATATCGAAAAACAAGATGCAGATTAGCAAGATTTTTTAATACTTTTCATTTGTTTCTGTTAATAAGCCATATAAGATGCAGATTATGATAGCAAGAATGCCATAGTTTGAAATTATCTGCAGGAGTCATTATGTCTTTCTTAAGAGTCTTAATGCCTTTGTTATGATCCTACTAATACTTATTATAAACGTGAAAGTTTGTATGAATGGATAGATGGATGGATGGATGTTTGTTACTCTTTCACGCCAAAACGGCTGAACAGATCTGGATGAAATTTGGCACAGAGATAGATTATACTCTAGAATAGCACATAGGATACTTTTTAACTGCGGGTGAAACTGCGGGGCGCAGCTAGTAAAACCTAATCCTCAAAATAATGATACACAATACACAAACGGAAATTGATCTGATGTTTTATAAAATCTATAGCGCCTCGCCTTAGTCAATTTCAGATAAAGATTTTGTGTCTGTTTGTTTTAAAGCTTTAACCTGTATTTTTCTTTTAGTTTTATTTATAATTTTACTGCTACAGACGTTGTAATTTTAATTTCTGACGAAAGTAAATATTTCGGCGGATGTGCTCTATAATCAAGCTATGGTATCAAAAGGTCTCAATCAATTTACAGTTAAAATATCCATCGTCGATATGTTGATTAGTTAACCGTATTGAAATGCAGTAATGTATACAATTGCACCTTAATGGTATAACAGTAATGCAACGACATGATTAAGGATCAGGTGTGGGCTTACGCATTTGCATACATTCCATGTAAAGTGAGGCATAGAGAAGACTTTTGCATTACATTTACACCTGGGTGGGTAAAAAGAGCTACTTTATATAGTTGAAATCAAATAGCAGTGAAAAAAGAAGGACAACTAATACTAAGAACTATAGAGATAAAAATCCTAGTATTATGTTCGAAATTAAACAACACACCGATGAAGTCATTTCCATAATATTTATGGTTACAGCAAACACGAAACAAATATAAAATAAAATCTGCAATGACTAACAAGTCATTACTTATTTCCCTTATTTATTTTCTTAGGTAGTACTTATTTCCCACTTTAATTACTGTCTTTACTGAATTTTCTTGTAGCATCTAATCATTTTCCGATCTGCAAGACCATGAATCAGCTCACTGGAGCACTGACCCAGATTTGATAGCGGGACATTTGGCAGCCGCGGCCCGGTTTTAAATAAGACCGACCGCGGGTGGTGGACGTACAGACGAGTAAAATGGTGCGTGACTACCGCGTACCATGGCTCTTAACCTAAAACATTAAAAACTTTGGCTACTTTGAACTCACAGCTAGTAAATTTTTACGTGATCAAACGGGACTTATCGCGCATTCATATCTTTTGGGTACATTTCAAAAGCTTAAAGTTAAAATCTTCAGCGTTAAAATTTTTTCCTTTACAAATCGTTGCACAAAAGAATTTAATGAAAATCAAGTCATTTAGAAGCTACTATTTTGGGTAAAAGTCATTGTCATTTTTGCTACGTAATTTTACTTCCAAGTATTTTAGTATCTTGCCAAATGTTCAAACTTGGGAGTTAATGCCAAAAACGTGAACTTGAGACCATCAAGTTGATCGATGTACACATAAAATGTAGTAATAATGTATATGGAGGTTATTTTGATTTTGCAAACAAATTAATCAATCGAGTTCGGCGAACTCTAAAACAGAATTTTCATCAAGTAGGCAGTAAGCAGTCATGCATATTTCTAAAAATGCAAAGATACCTTAGCTTTTTATAAATATGAATTCAGAATTCGGATCCAGTTACGAACAAAAAAAAAATTGCTTTGGCTTGATACCTACCTGCTACTTGGAATAAAAAACTTGTTGTTGTAGTTTTTCGCCATAGGATTTCATTTATCAACATTAACAATTTAAGCATAAAATAAACCTAACATAAATGAACAAATAATAAGCAGAGCTCAACTCAGTACCCGCGGGTATATTACCCAAAAGGCTGGCAACGTTACCTCGCTGAATAGCAATGCTAATTCGCTGACCGAGGTAAGCATCAACCCTGCGTCATACTTTTAACCTATAGTAACTCGAAAGTCATACACATATTATAACAAAAAAAATATCGTTTTTAGAAATTACAAAAATTTACCTGAACAAAAAACATTTTTCTCCTCGATTACCCAGCGGGTCTCCCACATTTTGCAATATTTCACAGAGTTCGTATCGTTTTCCGGTTTCGATATCTTCACCAAGTATATTTAAAGGTTTTTTTGTGATTGTCAAAAAAAAAACGCTTGTTTCTAGGCAGGTTTAAAAACATCAGTGGTCACAAATAGTTTCACGTGATTCCGTTTCAAGGTTACTTATAACAAGTTTTATAGATTTGTTTTATAAATCATCGTTGTTAGTTCAACGTTGCGATGTCTGGTCTAATACTAATCTACACTGTTTCTGTTTCTGTCACTCTCATGTCCAGCTCAATAAGAGTGACAGGGAGTCAGAAATAATACTTGTTAATTGCCTAAGAATATATACAGATCTCTACGTTCTTTTTCGCAATGTCTACTAACGCTATGACTGAGCTCACAGCGGCTAGAGTACGCTTTTTTGAGCTTGTTTTTAAAACGTCATAATGAGAACAAGCAGAAAGCTTGTAAGAAACAGACAAACAGACCTTACTTAGTTTTGTGTCAACTGTCAACCGACTCTGTATCAACTACTTTCCTAACGTTACATGTATAGGTATGTTCTTATTTTTAAGTTCCTTTTCCGCCTTTGTAGTGAAAATATGAGTTATTTGTAATTTTCCAAATATTTACGCTAACGCTGCTTCTTAAATAACTTTTTTTTGCAAATAACCATAATTCTTAAATATTACCCAAAATATTGAATTAGGAACGGTTTGTACTGCAAGACGTTAACCATTCATAAAATGACTTACATTCTTTGTTATTCTTCCAAGACTTATTTCAAACGTTCAACAGGTAAAATAAAAGAAAAATCTCTAGACTGAGATAAAAAACTTAACCATTTGCCACGTTTTTGTACAATAGCTTTACCTACCTAATCTAAAATATGAGTAACATGCATGCGGTCATTGGAATTTAATTAAAAGTAATTAGCAACAACGAAAAACGCAAAATAAATCAATTAAATAGATTTTTGACCTCAAGCATTGCCTTGTTTTTATCTTCTACCACATAATTTTATTTTTCTTTATTAAGTAACTATAATAAGTACTTAAGTAGAATAACCAATTCCATTGCAAGTCATTGTAAATTGATAACTCATAGAATCCGTTGACATACTGAAATAAGAGTGAAATTATTCCTAAAGCCTCGTTCAGGGCGAAGCGGAGCGTTGCACGGCGCGTGAAGCAAAAAAGCTCGCTAAACAAAAAACAATTGAATGCGCGTTAACACGCTTCTACCAGGAAACATACAGCATACGAGTATCATCAGCTATGTAAGCGGCCTTCGGTGATAATTCGGGCTATCTCGACAAGTGTAGCCGGTTAGTTCGTCACTCGACGATGTATCCGGCGAATTATCGCCCACTCCAACTCCGGAAGGCTGAGTAGAGATGACCGCTAGTGTAAACAAGAACATCGCTGAAAACCGATAACGATGAATTATAGCGCGCTAATGTAGCCCCAGCATCAATCCCATAGATTCACATTAGCATTATGTTTGATTTGCCCGCGCGACGGATGCATAGAGACGCTGTATGCGGCGCGTACAGCGAGTGTAGAGACACTCGCTGTACGCGCCGCGAAACGCCTTGCTTCTCCCTGAACGAACCCTAGTACTTCCTAACGCTCTACTTTCACAAAAATTGCTTCCTTACACACGAGTGAGTACTCGATTAAATAAATAGCATTCAAATAAATCCTTTCAAATGGCACACTTTTACGAAAATGACTCTTACTAAACTACTGGCAATTATAAAATAGTTAGAGAAGTTAAAGCCCTGCGCTTAACGAGCATGGTCAGCAGAGAATTATGATTTAGTTTCTCGTAAATATGAGTTAGTATTATTAGAGTTATCATTTGGAAATAACCAGCATCCTATCTGCGCATTAGTAGATGGTAGAAAATTTAAGAGGCACACACAACATGTAACAACGCACTAAGCGTTTCAAGTCAACTTTTCTTGTAAGAACTGCAGAGGTGTGGAACTCCCAGGCGTGTCAGTGGTCAAATGCATACCAAGTCTTTTGTAAAAAAAAATTAAAAGATTTAACAATATCAAAGATTAAGAAAATTCGATTTTAATTTTGTAGACGACTTAGTACCTCAGTGAAGTTATCGGTTAGTCAAAAAATCATAGATAATTATTGATATAATTCTTAAGCGGATTCTCATTGCTCAAATCAGGGAGTGTACAAATATCAGGCAATGTCGTCTTGTCTGCATCTTTACAAAAGCAAATTTATTTCACTAATGCTTTTCTCTTTTTCATTAATAATTACAACATAATTGCAACTTTCACAAACTATAATTCAGAAGATAAATTTGTAACAGTTATTTCGAAATTGAGTGCTATTAAGCAAAATTACGGAAGCTTAGGTGAAAATAGTTTAATAAATGTAATTAGCATTTTTTTGCCATTGAAACGAAATAGCCATGTGAGTAGACAGCCTAAACAGTGTGTAATGACTAGCTTACATTATTTGCAGTGGATTGTGCCTTTCTCTTCGTACAATTATTTACTTACCAAACCAACCGACAAATAGGATTAGAAAGCTTTTGCTTTGTTTTAGCCCATTCTGGAACCAGTAAATTCAATTAGCTTAATTGTTGTAGGAATTTCAAACTACGCTTTAGCGCAAAAACTAGACAAAACTAATATCTAAATGCTAATGGAACCTACTAAGCAAATTTTAGGAGACATAAAAAGATTTCTCTCGTGAATGCAATTTACTTTCAAATTTTGTCGTAATATAAAACGTTGGTTTTTTGCTCTTGTGGGTAATAAGTAGTTACTTTGATAATACTGCTTAGTTATTTCCTTTTACTATTATGTAACTTATGTAAGTTAAGGTTCAATCAGTCGACTAACTCTCACCTTCTCTTTGTTCCAGTGTCAACATTTCTACCCCAAACATTATGATTTACAAATGGATATTATGATAAGAGTGAAGTGCTGTCAAGAAACTAAAAACCCAAAGTGACGAAGTGCCCTGTAGGTGTCTGAAGTGCTACGTTCCGTTCTTACCCGTCCGTTCATAGTGAATCAAGATGTCTGACAAGACCTCGTCGTCGGTGGGGCCGAGGAGTTTCGAAACGATTTCGGAGGAGGACTTAGCGTCGCCGTGGGAGAAGTTGTTAGGGGAGGTTAAGACTGCTGTTCCAACGATTATAAAGACTAATGCTTCAAGTACGACTATTTCGAAGGAGGACGTTTCGCCTAACCCAGGGGCGGTAGACCTTGAAGCGGGGAAGCTGACGCGCTCTAAGAGCCTCAATCAGCGAAGGAATAGCAGTGGCCTTCTAGCTACTATCCCGAAGCAGCTGAGACTGTCCCTCCGGGGCGTTCGTAGCGAACCGTCCAGCGTCAAGGATGTGCCAACGACAAGGAATGATAGTTCCCTCAACCTTTTACTTAGGTAAGTCATTTTCCATTCTTTGAATCATAATTTCCAACTCTTGCTGTTTCGTGAAACTTGTTTGCATAAAAAGTTTTAGAATTCAGAAGTCAACTCAAGGCACCATCAGTTACTGTAAAAATATTGAAACCTTTTGCCTCGTCAATGCTTGAAAATGACAGAGATACAAGTGTTATGCATAAGCATGACATAAGCAATTTCTCAGACTTGCATTACTCCAGTGCATGTTGGAATAGCCGTAAACCCAGTTAAAGCCACATGATTGAGATGTTCATATTATTTTTGCTGAATTTACGAGCAATCCAACCTGACCTTCGCATTTTAATGACAGCAAGCTGGATTATAGTACTATTTTAATTTAGTAGTAAGCAGACGTGCTTGTAGCTTACGGCGCGGAGGAATGCTCATGGAAAGTGAAGTATGAAGGGAAAGGTCAAGTGCGGCGCCTGCATGGCTTCGTCTGGGCTCGGTAGTCACGGCTTATTGCTTTTCCTCCAAGTAATAGACTATAATTACCATCTAATAGCTTTTGAATTTGTTGCAACCTTCACGGTTTCAGATTTAGGCTTCTGTGATTGGTTGTTCAACTGACCGGTTGGAATTAGATTTTTGCGCGTTTTCTGTTTTTTTTTTTGTTCTAATTTAGATGAAGGCTTGTTATAATTTGGTTGTTTAATAGGATGACTTTGAGAATTGACTTCCGATCTTTTTATGTAGCTACATAAATAGGTATCTTAATCCCCTTCTGCAATATAGATTGGTAGTATTCAGCTTCCATTGGAATCCTTATCTTCATTCAACCAGAACAGAATCATTAATTTTTCACAGCTCATTACGGTTAATATTACTTGATCTGATTTTATAGTCTAGGTTGCGCTTGCGTGCCGACTTAGGTGATAACGTGGATCGTTTATTGTGGCCTCGAAATTAATTATTTTAGAAATACACGATTCTGTACAAGGAGTTGGCACCTAAATAGATGTAAGTAGAATTCTATGAACTACTTCTGACGCAACCGCATCCATAATAAAAGTCGAATGACAATACAAGAAAGGAACTTCCTCTTACAAATAAGTTTTATAACCGAATAAATAATATTCGCCAGGTACTTTCACGGCGTATGCAAAATAAATGAGAAAGGAAACGGATGTCCTCAGCGGTGGTGTCCATTCGCAGGAAGCACGGCGTTAGACGAGACAATGGGATGGACTTGACATTATGTCCCGAGATGCTTAGATAATAATATGCACTTACATAAACCCACATCGAACCAACACGTCAAGAGAATCGACAAACCTTATCTTATTCTAGCGAGAATTCTGGTTACTTTAGGAACCAAAGAGACTAAGAGATTTTCTGTTTTGACACTTTAATTTGAATAGGCATGAGATGACGAAAACAGAAGCAATGTTGATTAGTTCAGAATTAACTCTCTCTTTAAATTGGCGGATTATAACCACTGAAAGAATTAGAAATAAAACTAAAAATAACTTAAAATAAGATTAAACCATAATACAGGACCTCTTATTTTCTGATTATAAAGTACTAACTGTTTGCTTTGCTTCATGTTGTTTTGACCTACGTAGACTTTGTAAGAAATTCCAATCTCGGGTCAGTAGAACAAGTGATTTTACTATTATTTATGTATATATTATAAATCCATTTATATCAATTAACTATCGACTTTCGTAATTGTTTATGCAGTCTGGAGGTTAATTTCTGCAAAGCATGATACTCTGAAGGTTCTTTCAGTGGAAAATACCACAAATAAACCATCATAAAGAGTTTGAATGATAAAAAATAGAGTCAACTACAAACGTGTATAAACACGATAATTTTTATACTTCCAATTATTTTATTTTGATAGCAAAGTTTTATAAATAGTACATAAAGCACCCACCTATCTCGTGTTATTGCAAAATTGTTATCAGCTATGTTGTGTTTACTTTTAAACAAACAAAAACTCTAAGGAACGAGTAAAGTATGTACCTAAGTGTTTTTGCACTAAAATATCTCAAGATAAATGTGATAATCAGCTCCAAAACATAGGAATGTTCCATCGTTGGTATAAAAAAGGAGATATCACAATGTATTTCTGTCTTTAGCAACATTTTAAGTTCTAATCGTGGTAGTATAAGGGTTGACATTGAGAAAACTATAACGCATTGAAATAGCTGTATCTAAGCTAGGGCCTAGGACAGTGATAAAATGTTCAATGAGTTCCTGAACGTAGAACTGAGCCTTTTTTTTAAGTTTAACTCAAGGCTCAAATTCAGAGTTACATCTAGTTAAATGCCAGCATTTAAGTAACTACTGTACTATACATAAGTAGACCTGATTGTGAAGTGGGCAATAATCAGTTAGGTATATCTTGACAATGTAAAGTGAACTTTGAATACTCACACTAAGGTACAAATAGATACATTAACCACGTCTTAGTATGAATGTAGTAAAGCAATAGTCTCACCTTCAGACATTCGGCACGCTTCACCAAAAGCAACGACTTTAAGTAACTGTTGGCTGAATGACTGAAAAATACGAAACAATACAAGACACAATGTTTAAAATTGCAGTGTGACCAAGATGTGACCTAATGCTCTCAACAACAATGCTACTACAAAGCAAACTTGAATGGTATGTGAAAATGGCTTTGAATCACGTCGTGTCAATAAATTTTAGTAATTTTCTAGTATGTATATTTTTCCGTCGTTTATTGGCAAAACTTGCCAACACAATAGATTAACAGCCGTTAAAATATAAAATGTTGTATTTCAATGTACCTCGGCCAATCCTTTCAGGGAAAAAGACATGATAATACTTGTGTAAAATATAAATATGCCTTAACTTAATGTCCCAGGAAACTTCAGATCGTGATATTCATAACCAAACATCAATATTCAGTATCTGCAAGTTACTGAGACAAGTTTATTACCGTTCGATTTCCACTTAGAAAGCTTTGGCATGAGTGTGAAATCTATATATCGGTATTTAGCTAATAAACCTGTGCAGATTCTCAGCACGATTGTACCAAGAACGCCGCGAGGCCACTGGCTTCCTTTTAAATGAACGTGATGTCCTGAACAATACGATCGAAATATGCCTACTGCCTACCACTCTATTACTTTGTATTTTAGTGCTGTAGTGTCTAGAGTATTTGCTTTTGCTATATTATTGCCTAAAAAGAGAGTAATTGTTGTTTCAAATGTTTTTTAGGTGCCTACACTAAACGATCGTCTAAACGGCTGCATAACTGTTTTTGAATTTGATTTGAACAAATTTGATTGCCTCGGTGGCTCAGTCGGTAGTGAACCTGCCTTCTGAGCTAGGGAGCGTGGGTTCGATTCCCACCTAGGGCAAATATTCATGTGATGAACATTAGTGTTTGTTCTATGTCTGGGTGTTAATATGTATTTAAGTATGTATTTAAATGAATATTTGTATGTATGTCAATCTCTGGCCGCCATAGTACAAGCTTTGCTTAGTTTGGGGTCAGACGACTGTGTGTTCAAGTGTCCCGAAAATTTATTTATTATTTATTTATTTGTTTTGCGAGATTTAGTTAGCTAGATTCGTCTCAATATTTATATTCTAAGCGTCAAATGCTACTTTAAACAGTCGGATTTTTAGTTTTACCTATGTTGCTTTCAGTAAAACTTGAGCTTGTTTTCATTGCAAAAGAAAACAAAGTATTATTTTAATAGTTGCTTGTTCATTCTATGTTTGAAAGTTAGTACGGAGCAATCGCAAATGTTCTAAATGTTTAGTTTCCTGGCATGCCTTATCACCGCGCTGGCCTGGATTTTCAATATTTCCAACGTGCCTAACAATGCGCGTTTTCGCTTCACTTATCGGATTATTTTTAGTACTACAAAGTATGGCGGAGCGGAAGTTTAACTGAAATAGCGCAATTGAAACGCTGATGATCCATTTTGTTGGAAGGTTAATGAGCTAGAGTTCCCTCAGTTCAAAGTTCCAATTTCTATTTATTATAGTGAAGTAGTTATATAATAATGTTGGGATTACAACTACTTACAAAACATCTCGAGCATGAGTGTTAGTGTTCATAGTCGAAAGACGTTTTTTTTATTAATCGTAAAGAAACCATCTAGCATTTAAATGAAGAAGAATTTTCATCTACCAGGTAAGCTGTTCTTCCTTTTTCTTTTATAAGGACGACAATTAAACTAGTTTCGTAAATACACGTAAGACACGTAAGTCATACTGCATGGTTAGTTTGAATGCATTCGCTTGGCACATGTTCTCGAAAATAGGTTTTAGTATTAATAGAACTGAGATTATTTTCAGCCAGTTCCAAAATATTTAGGTTATCCATCATAGTCTACCGCTCTTACTGAGCTGCTGAGTTTCTAAGAATCAATGTTAAAAACGATCAATCTTAGTAACAACTATTGTTTTAAATCCTAGTTATTAGAAGTACTTCAATACGTATAGTTACAGTTATGTACAATAGCAAAAGGATTACCTTTACATCATACTATTTTACCTACCTACTCCATTGGTATGGGTAATCTAAATTACGACAAAGCAAAAAAGTTTTGAGAAGGTGTTATAAAATATAAAGCATTGACTTTAAATTTGTTAACAGAGGCCACTAAAGCCAAAGTTACCTTACTTGCTAAAAGAAAAACAGAAATGTCTTGTTCTTGCGTAGCAACACAGCTGCAAGCATAACACAACCTTTCCTCTATTTAACTTAATTACCCTCTTGTTCGGAATCCTCGACTATAATGGAAGATAGTATACTCGTATAATGACGTTACCTTACGAAACGCTTGTGCCTTGCGAGTATTGCGAGCATGAACTGTATCGAGTCAGCTGTGTAAACAAGGTTACAAGAGGATATTGAGTATCCTCCGTTTACACGCCTTGGCGTATTTCCATGAATATTGACAAGCAAATGTAAATTGAGATTCAAAGCAAGAGCATTATAATTAGACTAGAGTTTCTCTGCGTCTGTGCTAGTGAGTGAAAATGCTTGGACAACTTTGTAGCTTGCAATAAGTATCACTTCAGGGACCCTATTCGGAGATTTGAGATTTTCATCTCATTTATTTACGTCCTTGTTGCTCTCGTTTGAAACGTCATAGGTGTGAGAGTAACAAAGATGATCATCTCATCTCACACGTAGGAATAGTCCCCCAGTTCCTTGGTTCCTTGGTTCCTTGGGATTTCTTTATCGATGATTGAACAGTTTCAGAAAAATGAAGTGAAAACGTAAGGAAAGTTTACAAAGAAGCTCTTTCTTAATTCATCGAATAAGATGGAATGGTTGACTGTCTTTGAAAATATGGTCACACATATCTGGCGAGTAATGCTTCAATGAATTTAAGTGGTTAAAAGAACATATAGTATGTAAAAAATCCCATTCGATTCCAAAAATCTATTATTTCGTCACTAAGTCCGTAGAATTACCAAGGTAAATTATGAACGAATAACTCTATAATTACTCGGAAGCTTAAAAATAATAGTACCTACAATGAATCATAAAGCAGTGATTCATGCTTTTAGCGCATAGGCGCTATGTCTTAAAGACGTGTACCTAACTACAAGCATAGCTTTTAGTGATGTATAGTAACACAAGATGACGGCAATCTAAACTGAGCTAACGAACAAGACGTGTGCTATCTACTTACTTAGGTACCTCTATTTAAATAAAAATTCTTAGCTATAAACGTCGATATCGAAAAAAAAACTATTCATCGTCTAAGATAATTACATCATCGCACGAAGATCTTTTAGAGAACGTTTAAATTATTTATACAAGAACTACCTGCGCCCCGCGGTTTCATCAGCGGTTAAAAAGTCTTATGTGCTATTCCACTATTCTACTTCTGTGCCAAATTTCATCCAGATCCGTTCAGCCGTTCTGGAGTGATTGAGTAACAAATATCGATCCATTCATCCATCCAAACATTATTATTGCAATAGTGTGATGTAATGTCACTTTATTGGACAAAGTGTGTTGAATTTGATCAAATTGTTCATTTCATCGCATGTTTCGATTGCTGCAAGATTTATCGCCAATTTTTATTCTGAATCTGCTACTTAATCAAAATAAAATTCTAGTAAAATGTGTGCAGTGATTAAGAAAATATTGTATTGAGTTAGTCTTTTTATATTTTATCTATATATATAAAATTCAAAGTCCTGACTGACTGACTGACTGACTGATATATCAACGCACAGCCTAAACCGCTGGTCCTAGAAACATGAAATTTGGAGGGTGTGTTCTTTGTACAGTGTAGGCATCCACTAAGAAAGGGTTTTTCGAAATACTACCCCTAAGGGGGGGAAATGGGGGGTTCAAATTTCTATGAAACTTTTTTTCTCTGGGTCAATTGACTCAAAAATTGGTACAAATACTCTTCAATTAAAATTATGAGACACGTATATCACAGTTTTTCCAAAATCATCATCATCATCATCCACCGACAGAGTCTAATAGGGCTTCTTTTTACTCCGAAAACTTTATTGAGAAAGTTATTAACCCACTACAAACGACGCTGTTATCATTTTTCGCTGGTTCTGTACTAAACTGGTGAAAGGAACCTTATCATGAAACTCCGATGTCTTTCTGTCTGTATGTCTGTGAGCTGATTATCTTGGAAACTGTAATAGCCAGCAACTTGGAATTTGGCATAGATCTAGATAACGGTAGTAGCTACGTATAGTAGGTAAAACGTCACGCCTTTACCCTAAGAGGTGTATTACAACACCCTCACTTCGCCGGACGATATTCAGTCCAAAATGTAATAAGTAGCGAGCCTATCGCCATACACCGGGCTCCAGTCATGTAGCAGATGACATTAAATACGAAGCTATCATTGCTTTTTCCAAATGAATCTCCGTGTAAAATGTGTGAACTTACCTATATTGCTAACATTCTATCAGATTTCGAACCAACTTAATCAGTAAAGGAAAAATACAAGAATGAAGTCCAAGCCTGTCAGAAAATTACAAACGGCAAGTGAAGAGATTTTCTGACAATAAAGATCCGGTAGATGAGCTAAGAGATGAAATTTATAATTATGTCTGTCTGATCTTAGAAGCAGTACTTAGTAAAAATAGATGAAGTCAATAGAAGAAGCTGCTTTAGTACCTATCAGGAAAACAAAACCTACTACGGGTTGTTTTTGATTCGAAGGTCTTAACTAAAGGTCTGCCAGCGCACTGACTGGTGTTGTTTCCGAATGAGTCTGTGTTTATGCTGAGGATTCCTCTAATATCTCTAACACCCCCGAACTACTCCTTCGAGTTAAAAAGAGTGCAGTTTCCCCTCAAAGTCTGCTTTGCCATGACCATAAATAAATCTCAAGCCAATCTCATAATAATTGACTAAAATGCTTTTCACACGGTTAGTTATACGTGGCCTGCTACAGAGTAAGCTCATGGAGCAGCCAAGTGTTTCTAAAAAAGATAAAAATAATAATTAGGTTTTCGTTGTAAACATTATTAATATTCAATTATCTACTTTCGGTTGTCATCTAATTTTATCTTTTCACACACGCTTTAAGTTCTGTTAATACCATACTACTACTTTTCTCATTCCAGAGATAGTTTAGTTAACTAAAGAACTTCGTCTATATTGCTCTGCTTGGGATATTGTCAGTTTGTGTATTCAATTGAGAGCGAGTGTGACCGCTTATAATATTTATTTCTGAAGATAAAAACGTCATACATTTTCTGTAAGCCACGCGGGCGAAGCCGCGGGCAGATGCTAGTACTGGCTATTTTGCGCGCGGCTTCGCTCGCGTTTCATAGCCTATTCCACTTGGGGATAATGTAGCTTTCTAATGATGAAAGAATTTTTGAAATCGGACCAGTATTTATTGAGTTTACTCGTTACAACATACAAAAATACAAAGCTGTCGTCTTTATAACATTACTAGCTGAGTTTTTACCCCGCGTTTTCACCCGCGGTCCTACTGGAACCGTTATTTTATTCGGATGAAAAGCAAAATTTCATGATGATCGGTCGAGTAGTTTGGGCGTGAAAGCTGCACAAACAAACAAACAAACAAACAAATAAACAAACTCACTTTCGCATTTATAATATTAGTTAGGATTTTATGATACCCATATGTATGTATGAATATATTATTAGTGTAGATTATTACTTTTAAATTATATTATTTTGAAACGGAAATTCCATGCAGTAATTTAAGTTCAAATATAAGTGAAACATAACTTGTAGATGACTAGATAGTAGGTACGTTAAATATAGTCTTACTTAAGTATACCTAAATTACTGTCTACTTAAAAATTGAGTCATGCCAATTTACTTTTCAGTGGACTCACATCGATAACAAAATCGCACGGATTTCACATGTTTCAATAATATTGATATACCATATTCGTAAAATCTTAGTGTACCTACTTGTCTTAATATTAAAAGTACATGAAGGCAGGTGCTAGGTCCCAATATTTGCAAGCTCCTATTTGCCATGGAGTCTTGCTAAATGTACATTAGCGAAATATGCCACAGCCATTACAAGTTTATTCACACTTAGATAACAAATGTGCCTTCCGGTATGAGTAGAGTACGAATCTCTATCTATACCCTTGTAAGAGCAATCACCTTACTGTTTAGGTACTCATAGGTTTATTAATGTTAAATGTTTAAAAGTCAATTAGAAGACAGACAGTTATACCAAAATTCATAAAAACTTTACTAGCCCAAATTACCGTTTTTGACAGCTATTATATGTATTATATTAACAATAGACGGTCCGATAAATAATTGTAAAAGGTTTAACTATCACCTATGGCAAAATTGCCCCAAAACCCTAAGGGGCAGAAGACACTAATTTAAAAAAAAACTATAATTATATTTATTTTTACTGTATTTTATCAAAACTGAATAGATGATATGCTTGTGCTTGGTTTGACTCTAAATAACGTATAACTTACTAAATTATATACCTCCCGGTTTGGTACCTGAGAAGATTTCAAACCTATTAGATTTTCCTTCTATTTTTCGTAAAGTACAGTAAACCTGAGTAAAAAATTTGCTTAACAACCGTCATTGATTGATTTGACCATTATTTTTTTATCCCATCCACGACCATCGGTTTTTCTTCGTCGTTCTAACCAAAAATAAGTTCGAATTTCTTACTCACGATTTCCGTTGAAGCCATAACTTTTTGTTGGTAATTTTTTTGCGAAAGTGCCATCAGAATGTATTATTATATAGTTTTGGGAACATCGCCTGAGTCAACTCGAAAACCAGTTCATTTCGAGACGTTGACCTATACAGATCGTAAATCTAAATTCAATAGTCTTTTTGCATCATTTTTTGTTACTCCAACGTTGATTTGATATTTTTAGAAGCTCCGAGAAGTCTGGAGATGGGAGTGTTCTTGGAAAACGATGCAGATGTGACGTCGTTGAGGTGCAAAGAAGGAAAAGTTAATATACCTGGGGCCTTATTGGGTAGTACTTTTAGATTTTTTAACGAAAATAAAAATTTCAGTATTCTAATACTTTTCATCAGTCAAAGCCTTTGAGTGATTGCTCAAAGTTTTTGAGCAATCATTAAATTTACATAAGTACATGTCATAGAACATTGGAAGATACCTTAGTAATGTCCTAGGTAAAATACCAGGAAACTTAAATAGACAAGAGGAAAAAGATTTTCCAGACGTCAGTGTCTTACCGGTTTTCGGTAAAGCCCGCAGGTGAATTTAAATATGCACTAAAGCAAACACAAGGTTTATGTGCGAATACTGAGAAGCGCTTGAAAACATTGAACTGTGCGCAAAAAATAACACATCGTGAGGAGAGAAAAGAAATATACGTATTGAACGTTTCCTTGTCAGCATTGAGGCAACATTGAGACAACCTTGTCAATCTGTCATAACCTAGGTCATCAAGCGAGTGATGAGCGAGGGAGAGTCTGAGTTGACATTGAAATTCGACTTTTCAATGTTTCACATCAAGTCCGCTAGATTACTTTCAGGGTTTCAGATGTTGGCAGTTCTTGTTACAGTGCCATCTGCCAGCGAGTAGCGAGACTAATTTCAGTATCTAGTCAATTTCACTCACATTCATAGCAAAGTATCTATAGATACGGGATACATGACATATCTATATAGCTATTTCCGGCACTTGTGTCGCTAGTCAGTACTAACTATCAACAGTTCTGTGACCGAGTTGGCAACAGACGGTGTTCCTATTTCATCGAATACGAAGTTCATCCTAATGTCACAAGAGCGTCACAGGTTAAAATTGAACGGAATCGAATAACCGGTAGGTATGGCCCCCTATAGAGACGTGACGATGGAATCCCAAGGTCCCCTTGAAGTACCTACCTATAAATAATGGCTGAACATAATGTAGGGAGGGAAAAAGATTGATGAAGTGCTTAACGGCTCATTATTACATGCCAGAGATTTTTGCGGATAATTCTAGAAACAATATAACTAGTACATTATCTGGCTATTTATTCTTTATCACCTATTTTTATAATAAACCTATGTTACTATACTGTATAGGTGACAAAATAGATATTTAAATTTAGCTGTGATACAGTTTTTTACTTAATAGTGAGCAATATTGGCACGTAGGACTATGCGTACTTAGTACATTAACTTTATGTATAATGATGTAGAGCCACTGAAGGTATTATTGGCTCTACTTACTTTCTCTAGTTAAAAAAAAGGATTTATACTTTATTTAAGGATTTATATTATAGTACATTATATGCCGAATGGAGAAGTCCCGTCTTTCAAGCCAGAGGGAGCGGGTTCAAATCTAGCCGACGGCACGCACCAATTTGTTCATCGTGTGAACATATGTGCATATTGTATGTCATCTGCTACATGACTAGACCCCGGTGTATGGCGACAGGCTCGCCCCCTGTCACATTTGGGACTGAATATCGTCCAGCGAAGTGTGGGTGTTGTATTACATCTCTGCCAGCTCCCTCGGAGGAAAGGCGTGACGATATGTTACGTTTTATGCCGACTGAGTATAAACAACGAAATTAATAAAACGGAGAAAATATTAAAACTTAAAACAAAACAAAGATCCGATTTTTTCTATCTCAAAATGTTTATAATTACACTTTGAACAGCTTCTTAAATACGTAGAGAACGTTGTGGTTGCTGAAGTAATAAGTATGTATCTACATTTTTGTATGTATTTAGCCGCAGATATACATACACCTGTTTTATTTCAACGTCTATGACGCGAGGGTGACCTGCGGATCGGATAATGAACTTGAGTTTGAGCAAAAACCAAATAAATTGACTGAGGTTTCTCGAAGTGTTTAATTATAATGTTCGTGTAGTCATTGTTATTTATTGGATAGAGTTGGAACGTACAAAAAGATATTTTGTTTCTAGCAAAAACAATTGAATTAACTATCCTTCCTTCGTCTTCGTCGCTTTCAACTGGTGTGCTACTGGCAATTATGATGGTCCTGTTTTACAAAACCTATAAAAATAACCTCTAATAACCTTATAAATAAACTAGCTGCACCTGTGTGTATCCGTAGTTAAAAAGTATTCTATATGCCATTCCAATCTATCCCAGTGCTAAGTTTCATGCAGATCCGTTCAGCTATTCTGGCTTGATTGAGTGATAAAGGAACGCAAACGTCTACTGATACAAGTTTGGGCAGGGCAATTAGGTCACTCTAAAAGTAAAGAAATCCATAACGTCAGAAAATTGTGTGACATGTCGTAGTTCGAAAAGTTGTACTTACTTGAATTCCGTAATCCTAACTTATCGACAAATTGACTCAAATATACTTAGTTATAATTATTATTATAAAAAAAAAGATATCTCATAACAATCGCATTTCCAAAGAGGGTTGGTGCCAGCCAGCCGGCCGGCCGTAAAACATAAGTAAAATCTTTTACAGTTAGTAATTATGGTGCCAGTGAGTGAACTAAATTGGAAAAATGAAGACAATGATAACGTAGGGACTGTACCGTCCCCACTTGCATGGAATAAGGGTAGGAAGAAGAAAAAGAAAATAATTTAAAATATAAGTACTGAATAATACGTTGTAGACGGATTAGACCGGCTAGATACTTAACCACAACTTACATAGCTGCTAGTAAATTCTGGTGTGATTCAAGTAAACGAATAGCCAGATATGGTATGACTTAGTTGACCAGTTCGTGTCCTGTTGCTAATTTTTTTGTGTCCAATCTTAACTCCAAATAACTGTTTGACAATTTTTTTTTTGTGAAAGTGTAAAAGAAACTAGACCGACAAGTCTAGAAAGTTGACATTCGATTCTGTCGCTAATTTCAATTTAATTAGAGTTTTAAATGTTGTCCACGGACTATGCTATTTCCAGCGATAGTATTGAGTCCGCGATGCCACGTTTTTTCTTAGTATTTCAGAACTATTTGTATTCTTACAATGAAAATTAATACATAATTCAAAAACCTCCGTGATTTGTTTTCAATATAAATTGTATCCGTCCCAATGCCGTCCCACATTCAATGATTTCTTTGAAAATTGTATAATGTTTCTTTTACGTAAGACTTGTTAAATCACGTCGAATGTTGGCTACAATACACGGAAAACTTTAACATTCCTAATGTTAGCTAACCGTTTCTAATGTCTCAAAGACTATATAAAGCCTAAAGAAAGTTGAAAGCGTTACGCCAAGATATAAACCAATCGAAGGAGTTCCTTCCAGGAAAAAATACAGTGTATCTCAAAGTTATTGAAACATAACTCTAATTGAATAGAAGAGCATTCCCATTAACCTGTCATGACCCAAAACAAGTCGTTACGTTTTGCCAACAACTCTTTTTGAGTAAACTTCGTGATTTCTCCGCCGAGAATTTGTTATTTCTATCCGCTAAGTGTTTTAATTTGCTGGAAACAGGCTGTCAAAATATTTATCTTAGCTGCTAGAATAGCTGGACTGAGAACTAAGTCTAAATTAAGATAAAATAACTACGAGGAGAGGCAAATAAGTTTTATGCGTGTGGTTCACAGATTAGAGTTTTTATTCGAAAAATAGATTAGACGCTAGACGCGACGCTGCGGCGCCACTGGCGGTGTTGGCACGAGACTGGCCTCAGTGTTTGCGATTCCGAGCATCTTCCCATCTGTTCATTAAACACACGTTTCAGTATTGGACTAAATCCCTTCGCAATCGAGCGACTGAAGATTACGTCGCATTATAAACACAGAGTATTCCAACGACGCCATTATATTCTCCATCCCAAATATCCTGAAAAATGAACGGGACGATGTTGCGGAGATTTGTAGTTTTGCTCTTTGATATTAAAGAAGTGTTCAGTGAATCTCTAATCAATGTTCTCCTGAAAGATGGAGAGACGATTTTGTAAATGCTGAAAAAGTGCAATATCTTGATAAATTCAGTTGCATTATTACAATATTTTACTTGCGTGATAAAGTGATATTTGTATACAGTATTAAAAACATTTTAGAAGTGCTATTTTGGTGTTATATGCTAGTAATTATCGCGGTAGAGGATAAATAAAAGTGTTTACAGCCGTATTTGTTGACGAACGGCAAGAACATAAAAACGAATCATAATTTTATGCAAAGTAGAATGTCGGGACTTAAAAAATGTTTGAGTCAAGTGTCTATGTTCATGGCTGGGAAACCGATCAACTCTTCGGAATCTGCCTGGAGAGAAGAGCTGAAGTAAGTTTCCATAGAATACGAAACGCATGGGCAGTTATTGTTCATATAACTGCGTCATCAAAGCGAAAGGATACACGAGGCCTTTGTCGCAGATAGCTGTCCAAATATTTGGCAACAGTCTGGTCCCCACTATCCATGCAGTTCTCAGAATTTTCGATATTGGCATACATTACTAGTTTTTGGACAAAGATGTTTCTCATAGTTTTCATCTAACATTTTAAACAAGCGACAGCTTTAAAATATGTGATGTTTCTTCGTGGCCTTCCAATCTATTCCAGGAGATCAGTTTGTGTGAGTCTGGGCTGTCAGAGTTGGTTAAGCTCGCTTTCTTTCAGCGGAGCTCCACGGTGACACGTGACGTCACTCGCTACGTAGGTGGTAGGCGACTGTCGGGTATGCTTTCACATGAACTTCATGATTTGTGTTTACTCTCGTTTTGGGTCACAACAAGCCATATCTAAAATGGTTTTGTTCAATGCGTCATTTGAAATTGTGAAAAAATAATGTAGGTATTGAGACATATTGCAATTGTGTAGGTTGAAACGCTATTTGTCGTAGACTCGAATTAATTCAAATTTCTCAAACGTGGTAAATATCTAATTATGCACATAATAAATATAAATGGCACATAGATAGATTATAGTCTAGAATATCACATATCACATTTTAACCGCGGGTGAAACCGCGGGGCGCAGCTAGTCAGATATAAAGCATAAAAGTACATGAGCTACCACTGGGTTAGTTTAATTTGAAATCATCTAATTGTTTGTTGAAAACGTATTTATGATCTCACGAGCCTTTCTAGCAACATTTCGAAAGTTTTCCATGTTCCCAATTAAATGCAACACTACTTCAGTTACGACTCTACATAAATTGAACCACACGATTTCCATGTCCTGTGGTTTTCCAAGAGTTGTACTATAAAATAATTAATTGCAAAATGGGAGCTCGTGATCATAGACCCTTGTTCCAACGAGTGATAAACGTAAACGATTAGGTTAATTGCTACCATAGAATTTATACATTGAAATACAATATAGTAGAGTAATTGCTTGGCAAACATTGCTCTACGGTGTTTAGTTATGGATCGTTTAAATTGATGCCAACATCAATTTTAACGAGCAGATAAAGAGATAATCATTGAATGGCAAAATCTGATTTGATGAAAATAAAAGACAGGCATTCTTTTTTTTAGGCACTTTGCACCTAACAGCTGCAGTTAACTGACTTTAACTACAACCAAAGCGTAACGAGCCGTATAATATCTGGTTTACCAGAGACTTTAAAGACTGGTAACAGTTTGAAACGCTTTGGTAGAGTTTTTTACGATCACCAAAGCGTTAAAGTAGTAAATAACATTAATAAGCTATAAATATAACAAGTATTAAAATTTCTGGTTTGCCATGGTATGCTTTGGTTATAGTTAAGGTTAGTTGATGCCACTCAGCTTTAGTTCATCTTTTCAATTACACTTTCTATGTTGTCTTTGCTCCCAGTGAAAGATTGTGACGTTTTGCTATTTTGCTTTTAATTGTGCGCAAGTATTGCACAAATGCATATAAAAGGCACAAAGGCATAAAACTATATTTTATAAAATACTCTAAAACAATAGATTAAAATAAAACGCACAAGGTATGTTTTCCTTTCATACATAAATCATTAGTTTACACAATACTCAAGTAGGTACAAGCTAAGTTCAATATGCGATTATTGCTAAGGACAAGAAACTTTTGTCCTGACGTTACAACAGTTCTAAGAAAAATTAAAACAGGTTTATTTTACGACAACAATGTTGCCTATGTATTTTCCTTGAATTTATCTCACTTTTATTGCAAAATCTTAATTTGCATTGGACCTATTGATTTGGACACATTGTACGTTTTATACTACCTTATTTACCTTATTTTATTTTCTAATACCTGTAGGTCTAATATCTACCTGTAAATTACTTTACAATGTACTTTTTCGTCGTTATCGTAACCATGATTTTGATCTCCCCTAAATAGGTGCTACAACTTAGTAATTTGGTTTTTACAACTTTTTTGACATCTACATCCTTATTAAGTGACATCTAACATAACATGAAAGAACAACACAACATAAATATCTAGTACAAGAACATAAATATCCAGATCGTTTATATCAAATCAATCAAGTCTAACAGTTTTAACAACTTTACATTATCGAATAAATCTGATTCTAGGTCAGAACGGCGCCAGTATAAAAGGTCTTATTTACCTAGTCGTAGATGCGAGGTTGTGAAACTGCCAATAAAAAGTCAAAAACAGCTAGAAACTAAGCCATATTCAGTTCGGTTTCTTGAATAGATGTTTATCACCAGGTATCTGCCACCTGCGGTTTCACCCTATGATATTCCGGGATAAAAAGTATCCTGTCTTTTTCTGTACCTTTGACAACGTGCATGCAAAATTTGGTGCTGTGATGATCGGTTGAGTAGTTAAGACGTGAAAGCGTAACAAAGCTGCGCCCTGCGGTTTTACCCGCGGTTCGAAAGTAGCCTATGTGTTGTAGTTCCAGGATGTCAACTACTTCCATACCAAGTTTCTTTAAACCGTTTAAGTGTCAAGAAGTAACAAATATACACACTTGCTTTCGCCTTTATAATATAGGTATAGGAGGTATAGAGTTAGATAGATAGGTTAGATTAGTGATTGGGTTGGGATAGAACTTGAAAACAAGATGGCAAGATTTTCCTAAAGAATTTGATTTACTAATGACGATGAAAGCATCATAAAGAAAACAAGCTTATGGAAAAAATCTAAGTTATCTTTACAAATGTGAGACGAGTATGTGAAATAGCAAACTGAATATGAATACTTATTCATTCTATGATGATTCTACCTTTAGATGTCCTTGTGCGAAACCTCCTAGCTATCTATTACACTTACGTAGGGCGTAAAGCTTGTACAGATAAACATGTTTTAGAACAAAAGCTTTTACACTGATAAATATGAACAAGTCACTTAGTTTTGGTATAGTAGCAGGTGATAAAGTATCTGAAGTGTTTAAACATGATATCTATCACTTCTACGTCAGTAGGTACGTAGGTGTGCATATATGTCAAATATGGAAAAGTACTGTTGGAAAGCGGCAGATATAGGCAGGCTTTCACTTTAGTTTCTAGAGCTAGTTAGTTGAGAACAATTTAATGAATTCGAGATATCAAAACATGTTCATAGAAGAAAGTGAGGCCTTTGCGACGTATTTCATCTGTAGAATTTAGACTAAATCAACTCCAACCCGCGGTTTTAGCCTCCAATCTTTATTGACCATATTTTTTTGCCGGCTCAACGGATTTGAATAGACTTTGGTATGGTAGGTACCTCCATAGCATACCAAACTCCTGGATATGGAGTATACTTCCGTTTCAATGTGAGAAAGTAACAAGTACCTATACTTTACATAAGACACGCTCACTCATAAACTTTAGCATTAACTATCGTATTCGTATTATATCGTATCGTATATTAATGATCTAACCTGTTAAAAAGAACTTTCCCAATTAGTTCGGGCGTCTTTGAGTATAATCGGAGAACATACTCGTACATAAAAAAAAAGATTACGACGAGTTGAAAACCTCCTCCTTTTTTGAAGTCAGATAAAAACGAAGCTTTATTTTAAAACTCCATTAAAATTTATGAAAAACACGGTAATTAACTGTCGATTGACGTGTAAATAGAACTATGTCTAATATTTCCTCATACGTAGGTTAATAATATTCTAAGCAAATAAACAAAGCGCCACACGTTCCTTGCAATTGTGATGTTATTTCATTACAATTATAATGGCAGTTATTAAATCATAACTTGATAATACGTAACCCCTCTAATGATATGACGTATCCATAATGAGGTACACGACACAACATACAATCATTCCCTAATTGAGTTCTATAGTACGACAAATTTTCCATAATTATTTCTTCTTGTGTTTTCATAACTCCAAAATAAACACACCCCTTACCTAACACATCTCTACGTCTCCCTCTGACAGTTTTTCACTTTAGTCGAAGCTTATCATTTATCATTTTTCCACTCGAAAAATGATAAACGACGTTATGACATTTGCTTACACAGAAATGCTAATGGGCTAAATAGATTAGAAGGCACAGTTAGGTAGACGTAGTAGTAGTAATTTTTATTATCAATTAACAATTAAACGACCAATTTAAAAAAAACAATATTGACATAGCATATTTATCTCAGTTTAAACGAGGAACGTATACATAAATGTCCATGTTATTAATACGTCGTGTATGTAAAGAAACTACATGTGCAGTGACTAGAGTCGCACAACCTTGAAATTCTTCAGATCTCTAGAAAAACGTGATATAAATATTTTAATTTGTTCAGAGAGATCGGAATTCTTTTGATCATAAAATTAACAGCACAATTGCTCTCAATTAATTATAGATACAGTACAACATCTTTAAAGTTATTTTTGCTTAATTTCAGATACCGTCAAGCCCGATACGCAGCGCGTCGTGTGAGGAAGCGTGTCATCTTCAAGCACGGAGACTGCAACGTCGTCCAATGGAACGTAGCCAAGCGCAGGCGCCGATACCTTCAGGATATCTTTACGACCCTCGTGGATGCACAGTGGCGCTGGACGCTGCTCGTATTTGCTCTCTCTTTCATTCTCTCCTGGCTCCTATTTGCCCTCATCTGGTGGCTCATTATCTTCACTCACGGCGACTTAAGCCCTCCCCTTCCCAACGAAAACATAACTTTCATACCCTGCCTAAATGGTGTCACTTCTTTTACCAGTTGCTTTCTTTTCTCCGTCGAAACTCAACACACTATTGGCTATGGATCCAGAACGACTAACGAAGAATGCCCTGAAGCCATATTCGTTATGTGTCTTCAGAGCATTGTCGGAGTTTTCATTCAAGCTTTCATGGTAAGCAGCATGTTACTATTTAAACGCCAATGTTACAGTTCTTTGACATTAACTGCAGTAGCTAATGAAATGTTGGGTACTTTATCGTCAAAGCAAACATCATTCACTGACCGATAAATCTTCGTAACATTGATGACCTTAGTAAACCGAGTGCTCGTTTTGTTGCTACAAAAAGTTGAAATAGCAAACATTGCGCTATTTTTATTATTAAAGGTATTGAAGGGTTACACCGGTGCGTCAGCTTTAAAAAAATATTTCTGCTTCAAAGCTAATATGATAAGTATATTAATATAGTGTTGGCAAACTGCCAATGTATTAACGCAGTGAATCTGCTCTATGAACCCAGCCAGATGTTCCGCTTTAAAATAATTGAGAATTAATGCCACTAGAGTTTATTGAGTTTTTATTAGATAAATCGAGCACATGGGGATTATGTTTGTATAATTTGGCTTCACTGAGTCATTTAAATTGACGCTAACATAACTACTGTATCCATTCATGTTATCAATGATGTTTCTCAAGGTGTCAAACGGTACCTTACATTACACTGGCCGGCGAAGTAAACAATAGACGGTTCAGTCAGCCCGCCTCCGGTTTATTTGACGACGGACACTACAACAAGGTTGTTCTAATTTTAGGTGGGAATCGTATTCGCCAAAATGTCTAGACCAAAAAAACGTACTCAGACCCTGCTTTATTCCCGGAATGCCGTAATCTGCCTACGAGAAGGCCAACTATGTCTGATGTTCAGAGTTGGCGATATGAGAAAGTCCCACATTGTGGAGGCCCATATAAGAGCACAGTTGATTCGCCGCAAGGTATATTATTCCACCAAAACCGGAGACTGGTTAGTGATTGGGGAATTCAGTCAGCACCCTTGATTATTAACTATGCACTGACTCCACTCTCTAACTTGGAGTCGAAGCCTGTGCAAAATTTCAACAAATGTCAGTCTTCGGCTCCTTAAGATTCCGTATTATAATTTTAAAAAACTCATTTCCTTGTCCGTAGGTGGGTCTTATATTCGCAAAGCTGGCGCGGGCCAAAAAACGTAACACCACACTCCTGTTCTCGAGGAATGCCGTCATATGTCTGAGAGACGGAGAGTTCTGCCTTCTGTTCCGCGTTGGAGACATCCGCAAGTCTCATATTTTGGAAGCTCACGTTCGCGCACAGATTATTAGAAAAAAGGTACTTTAAAAGACAACACCTAACCTGTCCTTAGCACAAGACGGGGTTTGAAAACCGTCAAAACATGAGCATGAACATTGAGCATGTTTTGTGTCACTGATCGTTCTAATTCGATAGTGACTTTAAATCGAGTTAGATTCAGATTTGAGTTCGTTTAAAACCTCTTCTTGTAAAAAGGCGGTATTTTGAATCATGTTTTGTGGATGTGTTTTTAGTTGTACCTAAGTTAATTTTTGCGTGTATATTGCATTGTTACTTTTTCTTTAAGACCCATCTATGGACTCAGCATGGTATTCGCACCTTGCCTGTGTATTGCTTATTAATTTTTCATTCTACTTTTCTTCTCTATACTTTGGCAAACGTTTTCAGTTATTATTTTCGCTACAGATTTCCAGTTACCTTATCATATGATACAATAACAATAATAAGTAGGTACATAACCAAACCAGTCTTTATTGTCGTATTTACTAAATTTTAATTATTAGGATGTTATGAAGTTGTCATCGCAGTGACGAAGAGCTAGTAGTAGCTGTTAATTTTGTGCAGCTATCTCTATGTACTTTTCTTTTTTTTTAGTTTGTTTATACTTACTCAATAATTTTTTTTTCGACGTTAAACTGCAGTTTCATCTAAAAAAAAAATTATCCAAAATTCCTTTTTTTTGCAACAGCGCAGCGCAATCTTACAAACAACCTTTACAATCTGTTTATTAATGAATATTGTAACTCTCAATGGAGGAATTACATTACTGCGCCTTAGCTGTATTGTATACTAATATACCATCTTTAACGTTCACAGACCACCCGAGAAGGCGAAGTGTTGCCATTCTACCAGCAAGAGCTCAAAGTAGGCGCCGACGGCGAAGAAGACAGACTGATGTTCATCTGGCCAATGACGATCGTCCACAAGATCAACGAAAAATCACCGCTTTACGGCCTCTCTGCTTCAGACATGTTGAAGGAGAGATTCGAGATTGTTGTCATGCTAGGTAAGTAAAATCCAAATGGTTTCATAATTACTCAAACAAAGCTCAAACATAATTAAATTTACTGAAAAAATAATAACATAACATAACATATCGTCACGCCTTTCCCCCGAGGGGGCTGGCAGAGGTGTAATACAACACCCACACTTCGCCACGCCACGCTTCGGACGATATTCAGTCCCAAATGTGACAGGGGGCGAGCCTGTCGCCATACACCAGGCTCCAGGTCATGAAAAAAAAAATAATGAAAAGAAATGCAATATTACATCTCAAACTGGGAGACTGTTAGTAGCGCAGTATCGCGAGCTCCATGGCTTTACTACGCTCTTAATCTTCACTATGAAAAGTACGAATACGTAACATACGAACGTACATGTTTATGTTTTATAAAATTGGTAATATTAGAACTACGACAGCATCGTGCAGTAATGAAAATAAACTTAGATAATAAGATAGATGTTCAAAAGATATGTCCATTTGCAAGCCAACCTCTAAATCTGTAAAGATGACAGACAGCACGCCACGGGAGACCACACACGCATCGGGTCTCAACTCTTGGCACTTCCGCCACGACGATTTGGTAGATTGCCCTAAAGTTTTCAAACACGAGACCACGTGTGCCGTATAGCTCGTTGGTGATAAATAGAGTGTAATTTTTGTTGAAATAACTTTGATTTGCTCAAACTCTGCATATTACAGATGCCATTTCTTAGTTGGTTGAAATGTTTTCCTTACATTTTGCCAGTAAAATAAATCTTGTAGTTCTTTTAGCATTAGCATTCGAAACTGCATTGTGTCCTTACTCATTTCCTACTGGCTGTTGCATCCGCAATAAGATTGAGTTATCCTGGCATTCATGGGCTAATAAAGAGTATTTGAATTAATAATACAGCATCTCTTTGGACTCAGTTATTTTTGTTTCAATAGGCTTGTACCAACAAAGTTCAACAAAGTTAGTGAGTTTTCATTAGCGACTGCTTACCTAGTCGAGACGTCGCTGAATCTAAAAGGAAACCATTTTTACAACGTATAAGATCCTTGTTACCTGCACTTATTAGAAATACTTACAGATAAGTAGGCACTTATTCGTGCCAAAGTGGATTATCCTATTCCATCTAATTCACGTTTTTTTTCGGGTTTTTTGTCTATAGATTCTGTCTCTTCTATTTACTGACATATATGACTGATATGAATATTCATACCTAATTAGTAAATCCTCGTTTACACTCAATATCTTTACGTTTCTCAGTGTAGGTGTTCATTTTATGATATTGTTATTTCAGAGGGTGTTATCGAGTCGACCGGCATGACGACGCAAGCTCGTAGCAGCTTCCTGCCATCTGAGATCCTCTGGGGCCACCGATTCGAGACCATGGTGACGTTCAGAAAGGACACCGGTGAATATGAGGCAAGTATCAATTAACTAATTACCTATTTTTGTAGGGATCCGTATTGCTATTACCTAATATTACTGCCAGAAACTAAAACTACAAAATTTCACAGTATCGCCATGATACTTATCGCCTTACTTATAGATACCTACATCAGCATATTATACATACTTTCCTGCTTCCTAATGTTATAAAGTTTATTTTCCTCCATCGATCTTTTGCCTTCTATTAAATTCAAAATGGTAATTCCGATTTCAAGAACAATTCGCAAAATTATACCAACATTAATCTTTGGCAAAATAAATAGCTCAACTATATTTTTTGTAAGTATCATAAGTATTTATGTTATTGTGAAATATTAATAGTTTGCTTTGCTAAAGTATCACGGTATCTCCATTAATCAAACCTTGCAGGAAGTAAATTTTTGTACCAGTTTTAAGAATAATTAAGAGTTATTGTTACATAACGATAGAGAGAACAAACGACCAAAGGGCTGGTGCTTACCTCGGTCAGCGAATTAGCATTGCTATTCAGCGAGGTAACGTTGCGAGCCTTTTGGGTACTTTACCCGCGGATACTGACTTGAGCTCTGTTTATTATTTGTAATTTGTTATTTTTGTTTGGTTTATTTTAGGCTTATATTGTTAGTAGCTAGTTATTTTAATAAAGTAAATGAAATAAGTTACATAAATAATCATTTATTTTCCACTATTAATACTATATTTTTAAATTCTTATCTGTTTCTTCTTTTGTTTTGCTGTTTGTATTTTATTTAGCGGTAGGATTATTTTAGATGATTTGTCTTTAGTACTTTAATAGATATAATTTACACAAAGGTAATTGGTAAAGTCACTATTTGTGCATAAATATAACGGTATATCTATGTTATAATATGCTTTCATTCATGAATGCTCGCGCTGTTTTTGTCGGTGGAATAATGGTCAGGCCTGGCGGTCATCTGCAATTTTTTTATGTTTTACTAGCTGCGCCCCGCGGTTTCACCCGCAGTTAAAAAGTATTATATGTGTTATTCTAGACTATAATCTATCTTTGTGTCAAAGTTCATCCAGATCTGTTCAGCCGTTCTGGCGTGAAAGAGTAACAAACATCCATCCATCCATTCTTACAAACTTTCGCGTTTATAATATTAGTAGGATTAAACTTAAATATCGTTTCTTTGACTTAAGGTGGACTACACGCAGTTCAACAACACGTACGAGGTGGACACTCCGCTATGCTCGGCCAAGCAGCTGGACGAGCTCCGAGCTACAGTTTCTACCTCACAAAAATTAGGTACATTTTCTATATCTACATTTCTCTTTAGCGCCATGCCAAACATCTCAATCAGATGGAATTGAAACCTTAGATTATTTTATTTGTATTGGCAGTCTTAATAAAGCATGACCATCCTATTCTATAGGTGGTTAAATGAAGGAATCTATTACTTTGAAAGGACTGTTGTCAATTTTGTTATGGCGATACGAAAATGGCTCCACCATTCAAGTTGTCAGATGACTTTATGAATTCAGAATTCCGTGCCAAAGTGTTACAAAGTCAAAGTCAAAGTCACGCCTTTCCCCTGAAGGGGTTGGCAGAGGTGTAATACTACACCCACACTTTTTCGGACGATATTCAGTCCCAAATGTGACAGGAGGTGAGCCTGTCGCCATATACACCGGGCTCCAGTCATGAAGCATGATTTAATTCTATCCATACCTCCTATTTCCAGATCGCATGCTCGGCACCATTCCTAAAACGTTCTCCAACGACACGCTCGACCTCAGCTCCGTGGACTCCATGTCGCTCGACGAACACATCGAGATCAAGATACCCGAGTCACGGGCCAGAGAGAACCGCCTCATGGCGCAAAACAACTTCGTAGAAAACATCAACGAGAAATCGAGAAACCCGAGTCATAGCCATCTATCAGTCGAGAATGGAGCTGAACTCCTGCAAAAGCTACATAATCATATAGAAAAAAATGCAGAGAGAGAGGGGCATATGCATAGGAGCCATAGCCATGCGAGTATGAAGAAACAACTGACGCCAAACGGTGTTGGGCATATGAATGGACACCATGAGCATAGGGATCACGGGCACCATGAGCACGGGCACCATGATCACAGAGTTGATAATGGACATCATGATCATCATAGAGAAGAACAAGTTCTAAAAAAGTAAGTTTCCAATAAAGTTGTTGGTTTTTTAAATGTATAAGTCGACCAGTAAATTGGACTGTTATGTATTTTGGATCCGCGCCAAAAGATTTTTCATCGTAATGTTTATATTTAATTGTTCATCAATCATTCACAAACGAAATAGGTACTTATTATAAATACAACATGCAAAATCAGTATAGGAGAATTATAATGCAATGATATGGGGTTTTCATTAGAAAGATAAAAAGGGGTTATGAAGTATTCAGTGAAGTTGTAGAGTTATGGAACATTCACATTCATAAAATAAGTACTCATCGACATGATTAAAAATATACATACAACATCGATACCTATATACGTACTACGTACTAGATTTCATCCGAACACAAACTTTCGTCCACTCCAGTGCACTGAAATCCTTGCACCTTGCATTAGTGTGGTCCCGACACGCACGCAGTGGTTGTGTACGGAGCAGCGCTAATTTACTGGAACCAAAGTGTGAACCTGGACGAACGTAAATTAGCAATTCAGTAGTCAACGCTGCAGCAAACCTGCGGTCATCTCACGGTGGACAGGTTCCCACTTCATTAAGACGCGAACCGTTTTTGTTTGGAGCAGCTCCTCTAGTACGTAGTACATTAATGTCGTCGACGTACATAATATAAATATTAAAACAAACTTTTCCTTCCTTTAGATCCCCAAGCGACAACCATTTAGAGACACCACCCGTGATTCCCATACTAGTGACGTCCCCCGACCCCGATCCCGCCTGACGCGCGCTCCGCGACCACAACCATGCTCGGACAACCACAGATACAACCACGAGTCATACAAACAAGATCCATACAACCAGATGTAAGGGGAGACAACATGTAAGGTTCTCTTGTAATGACAGCGTAGAGAATATCGATGTTAGCGTAGACTGGAATAGGTGAATTTTAGGTAAGATTTTTTTAAATTGAAATGACTTTAATTATAATATGTAATATCTGTAAAATTATGTATTTGCCTTTAGGTTCAGTTAACATCTTTTGGATTTGAATATCCCATTTCTAGAAATCTCTGGTCTTCAAATAAAATATTTTTTGAAAGAATATGAAAAATCTATTATAGGTAGGTACCTATATTGATTGCTAGCTACTTACTTGTTTGAGTGTTCCCATACTTGGGATATTTATTAGATTGTAAAGGCTGCTGCAAAAATTCACGAGCAGCAGCGGATATTTTCGGATTTCTCACTGATCGTGATTTATTGATACAACCATTTAAGCAAATTGAATGTTGTTTAAATCCATACATTTTTTATTACCTACTCAAAGCCTTAGTCAAATTCAAATTCTTTATGACGATAATACTTATCGAGTGAGTAACAAATTTAAACGGTTCTACTTAAATTTATATTCTACTAATTCATCTATTTCTAGCATCGGTGTACCAGATAGGGTTGTATTTAGAAAGAGTATTTACATTTAGGTAATTAGTAATTGTTTAGACAATTTTAGTAGGCAAAATGGGGACAACGCTTTTAGGAAATAACAAATTGACAAAAACGGCTTTAAATTTACCCGCGGTCCCCGAGATTGTTTAGTTAAAGTAGTGGTTAAGTATATAATAATTGGTATGAGGATTTATATCGGTCATAAATCAGCTGTCTCTATAACTTCAAGTTTTCAACTTAAAAGAAAAAAAAAATAAACTTCACTTAAACTCACTTACGTGAACTTGATAAACTTTAGCTTGTTAAAGTAAGGCTGAGTTGCATCAACTAACTTGAACGATAACTAAAGATTTACCACACCGTTAAATCTTTGGTCTACCGGAGTAAACCTGAGATTTTACGGCTGGTTAGGCTTTGGCTATCGTTAAAGTTCATTGGTGCAACTCAGCCTTAGTAAGTATTCAGCGCCTACTGACGTTGATTTTGTGATACCATTATCTAAACTGCCAGTTCTAAAATTGAATAATCTCCTTCCTTTTCAATATATAAGGAAAGTATGGAAAGGAAACAATTTTAGACCTGTCTAATTTAGACAAAACACAAAAGTTTTCAAATGTGACCGATGTGAATGCTCTACTATTCTTCATAAATCTATCGATAGTCAAACTAGAGATAGAATAATTACAAATTCTACTTCTCAGTCATTCGAATTTATAATTATTTAAAAGGTAAGGCCCCTGTGACAAAGTATTAGAACCAGATCTAAATTTGACCAACAGATTAGGTGTAAGAGCTAAATTATGAGCTTAGGCAATTGGATACAATCCAGATGAAGGTTTTAATGGTGCAAAAAGGTTTTAATGGTGCAAATTATATGTATTTATTACTATAGTTGTCACACTAATAACATAATTGTTCGTGAGCGAGTGAGAGATTGAGTGTATGTTTTGTTACTTCTTCACACTGAAACGGTTTATGGGATTTAAGCGAGATTTGAAATGGAAATAGCTTACTCTGGATTGACATACTAGCAATACTTTTATAATGGTAAAGTTAATTATTAGCAGACACAGGGCGAAGAAAATGCGAGCTAGAGTTCAGACCTTATTTTCTTTGTAAAATCTAACTGATCCACACTTTCTTCATTTCTCACTTCATGATAAATGATTTGGTGTAATGTCTTCCTCTTCGACCAAATCTAGATAGCGCTTTTAGTTTGGTGATGGTCCTAAAAATCGCTAAAATACTATATTGGCTACAGTATGCACATCTGTTGGTATTTATACTTATAAGTAATACTTTTTACTACATAATCAAGCTGCGTATGAAGTTGTGAATGAACAAATATTATTTTTGAATATTCCTGCAAAGAATAGGCTATTGTGCTACCAAAAATTGAAATTATTAAATTTATAACTTAGGTTAAACAATAGTACTGCTTCGTCTGTATACGTACAAGAATCATGTATTTTAATATTAATTACTGTTTATAACTATACCCAAGCACAAATACTAAGATATTAAAAAAAAAAATACATTTCGTATGCGATACAAATGTATGAAAAATGGAACAGCGTATTCGACAATTTTCATACATGTTGTATTAAATACGTAACAATTTTTTTTTTTGCAAAAATTTGTGTTAGAGGTCTCAAATACTTTACTGTTGTGAACTCTGGTGAAGCAGCGTCCATAAAGACAAATTTATAAAAAAGCTTATCTACTTATTAGTAATTTATAAATAACTGCTATTGATAAGTATAAAATTTAATATTAAAAATACTGAATAAATAGGTATTAGTGCTACTAATGCTTGCGAACGTACTGATTATAGTTATGGGCCTATACTAACTAGGTACAAGTATACATAAAATATAATTATGTAGGTAGTTTTAACCTGTATCAAATGTTGAAAACGTACAAAATTAAGAAGTTACTTACTACAATTTTATAAGCTAATATTTTTTGATAAAAATTACAAACATGTTTAATAAATATTTATATTTACTATACAATTGTCGCTTTATAAATCTTCAGGGGCCTCATCGGCGCGGGCGCCGCTTTTTGTACGAAAAATAAAAGTATAGCCAACAGCTTTGTATTTCCTGATAGCTACTTATATTTGATTTACTTAACACCTGAGTTTTATTTACCCTTAAATATTCAAAAGAGTAAGGAATAAGTATAGGTTTTTTAGGTACTAAGTATTTTTTTAATTCCTGAAAGACTCGAAAAAAAGATAAAAGCAGGTACCCACCTATACTTACTTACGTACTGATGGGCTATCCATTTATGCTTTTGTGAGTACAAAGTAAAAATAAAACTCTTCATTTACTTGTACTAGCTGTGCCCTGCGGTTTCACCCGCGGTTAAAAAGTATCCTATGTGCTATTCTAGACTATAATCTATCCCTGTACCAAATTTCATTCAAATCTGTTCAGCCGTTCTGGCATGAAAGAGTAACAAACATCCATACATCCATTCTTACAAACTTTCACGTTTATAATATTAGTAGGATAGTAGGATAGGATTTGGCACATCTTAATAGTTCATGATATGAACTGAAAATATAGTTCAGCTACTTCACGACAGATGGCGCTATATAGGAAAATGAAAGAAAAGACGTCGTTACAATAGTTATGATCTCAAGTTTAATCTTGTACATTAGTTAAGCGATAAAATGGCTACTTAGAAAAATTTAATTAAAATATGTTTATAAATAATTAAAGTTAAGTATTTATAATAATTAAGTATGCAGTTACCTACAGGACGCTCCTAGATGAGCCATTTTTTTTTACTGCAATTCTGGCTTGGGAATACTGGCCCGCCAATATTGTGATATTTATTTATTTAATTTAATTTAATTTGCCAAAATACAGTGCTGCATAGTGCTTAGACTAAGACGTGCAAGTACAAAGACCCTGTAAGGGCGCATTATTTTGAGTATGGCCCAGTCATTTATTCATACATTTTAGCAAGGCTGATAATGGCCAGCTCCAGTCGGCGATAGCAGCCATGCCAGTATATCCGGGCCAGTATTGCAATAAAAATATAACCCATCTAGGAGCACCTGTACAAAATGTTTAATGGCACAAATTGTAGACAATAGTGTACCTAGTAAGTAACTACCAATGCTTTTATTATTAAACTATTTTATGAACCTATCTATGATTATGACTATGATTACTTTTCGTTTTGCGTTTCACTCAGAAGTGACAGGTATTCAATGGAAGTCCAAAAACTATCAACTTTACGTAGGTACAGCACCGATTCAGAAAAACTTGTGAAATAGAACGAAATCAATGTTTCCACATGAAGAAACATTTAATTCCGTTGTCTATCAACGATAGCCGGCAGCTTGCTCCGTCTCTTCCCGCCTTTCTTGTCCACTTCTTCGTCGCTGGACGAGGATTGGTCCTCAGGGCCGTTGAAGAAGTCCGGGGGGTACTTGACGACGGACGGGCGGTGGGTGAGGCTCGCGCGCCGGATGGCGTCCGCCACCAGCCGGTCGGAGATTTTCACTAGTGGTGACGCGGGCACTTGAGAGTTGAGAGGCGAGCGGTAAATGATGTCTCCAGTGGAAGAATAGCCTGGAATGTGTAGAATGGGAATGTTAAAAGTAAGATCGGTTAGATGCGAATATCTGAAACCTAATCCGTGAAAAGTAATACTAACCTACTACTAATAGAGGATTTAGGACGACGCTCAGTCATGAGTCTCGATTTAAAACTGGTTTTATCATACTTGAAAGCAGTTTTAAATCGAGATTCATGAGCGTTGTTTTAGCATGCGGCCCTCAATGTTGGCTACGTTTCAATTAAGGTAGGTAGATAGATAATTTGACGAGTAAGATCCTACTGGTTGCATGCAAATGTATAACCCTAATCCGTGAAAAGTAACACTAGGCTACTACAAAGGGCTCTTAAGAAAATACTAGGGATTTTTTTTAAACTAAATGTCGGCTGCTTTTCTAATTAGGTTGGTAGTTGAAATGAGAGACAGAAATTACGTTTATAGAGAATCAAAAGCAGATGTTAGAAGCGCAATACTCTGTACGTAGGTACCTACTACACGACATGATTTACAACGAGTATATTGTGTTGTAGCTGTCAGTGTACGTACAGAAGAGCAAGGTATAATAATATACTCCGCCACGTATAACATTCCGAGTCAAAAATGGACACGTGAGCAACACGTAGTGACGTCAATCGATACTTATGCAACACCAAAGTAAGTCTTTAAAATTATTTAAAAAAATGTGGATGACGAGTGACGTCATTACGTGTTGGCTCTCGAAATGCTAGACCATGTTTTTTGAATCATGCAGAAGAGCTTAGAAGAACAACAAACATTATGCTGTAGACATGGGCGTACCCAGGGGGGGGGGCAGGGGAGGGCAGCTGCCCCCCCTTGAAAATCTCGCAGAACATGTATGAACTCCCCTAATTACTAATTAAAGTGTAAACGAGTCATGCTCTAACTTTTAAATAAACCGCGCAGTAGACACTGACAAAATGCACGATGCATTAAGGAACTTGCATCAAAATTTTAATGACAAATTAGGTTAATGATTCACTTAAGAATATAGTAAAATGTACTACTGTGACAGGATTGTAAAATTTTATTTATTTAACTACCTATAAAACAGGATCATTTGCGGGTGTTTGCCCTACACACTACACTACATACATCTAATGACTCATGTAGGTGTGTTGTGTAGTGTGTATGACAAAACAGCCGCGGACGATCTGACCTAAAAAATCTGACTTGCCCCCTCCTACGCCAGAAGCTGGGTACGCCCATGGCTGTAGATATACAGTCATATTAAGTAACTACAGTGAAGTATCTGGTTATGATTTTGTGCTCTTAGAAACAATTTCTCAGTTGTTTGCGGTACTTCTTTGCTATTACTATAAGCATTCTTAGAATTAAGTGCCTACCATCCTCTAAAATTGCAGTCGTATAATTGTTTGCTTTCAAGTGACGTTTTATCACCTAACTAATTATGAGTCCACTTATGATAGTACTTACGAGACAAAACACGATGAGGACGATATTGACGACACAAAACGGCACAACATTCTTGAAGCACAAAACGTACAGAATAATAGACATACACAAGACTGAATGCGACATATTGGTAGCTTCCAAAAATATAAGAAAATAAATCCATACTAACATAATCGCAACATAAAATCAAAAATTGTAGTGTTGGAAACGTAGCACATTTTCATTATGCTTGCTACGAAAATCTACGAGTCTCGTAGAGCAAGAATGTAGGGATCAAATACGTTGTTTAACAGTTTTTCCAACGCTTATTAGATTTAAACATTATAAACTGACTGATAAGTAAGAATGAAGTCACTTAAAGAGAGTTAAAAATGTCATGCGTGCTAAGAGACTCTACGATACTTCGTAGAACTTGGGAAAGAATTAAAAACTAGCGCTTAATACCTGTTTTATTCACGATTTTGTGCGAATCACAAACAAGTATTATTGTTAGTAACTACTCATCCGACTTTTCCCTAACATGTAAAATTCAATTAAATATTTATTTCATGGTTTTTCGCTATGAAAAAAAAAATGAATTACATTAACTGTTTACACAAACGGTTGAATTCTTGAGGGAGAGGCTGAGTAGGAACTGGGTAAGTAAGTATTGACTGTTCAGTTATTTTTAAATGATCTTGACTTCGAAATATAAGTGAAGTGATAACTATAAGGTAACCCGAAGGAGTCGTAAATTAAACGCAAATCAACGTCACAATATAAATAATTATTCATACAATATTTACATACAACGAGACATCACATGATACGCTTATGAATGACCTACATTTTTAATGCATGAGACATTTTTATAAGATTCATAAAAAGTATATTTTGGTATAGAAAAAGCTATCCGTGGAAATCATGTTTTTTTCCACCTGTTTTCAGCTAGGCAGATAAATAATAATTGAATACACATAGACCTGTTTGAGCCTTTATTCTTAAACTGGTTTAAATGTCCATCGTTTACAGAAACACCTGGTATCCAGCTAAAGTAATCATTATCTGATCTGAGTAGTTATGAAAGTAATCTTTATTATTATTATTATACTAAAGAAGATAATTGCACTCTTCGCGTCTTTTCATGAGTAGGTACTTTTATTATCGTTTTCTTAAAAATAAATGAAATTTTTAAACCGTTACATCGCATTATAGACGTCTACTTATATTAATTTATATCGTAAATGGAATGATTGCACAGCAATTTATACGCTCTTACTACTAGAAATAGCATATTTATTTAACAATTCAATATATTTACTCTACACATTCACAAGCTTCGGAATGTTTTGTTGGGTATAAACAACTCTTTGTACGTGTGACACAACCTTTTTACCTAAACTTAATAAAATATTACGTATTTGAGATTCTGGTTTTATTATACTAAAAGCTGACTAGTGGCACTGGGTGAAATTGACAGAGTTTAGAAAGCTGTAACCGACAGTTAAGTTAAATCCTTGTAGTTTTTCGTATTCTTATAGTAAACCTGTGTGGCGATTGCTATCGGCCACTCGACTCCAGCAAAACACATCACTAAATATTTCTATGTGTTCAATCCCTAACCAGAGACAACGAACAATGAAGTGACGTTTTAGATTTAAAAAAAAACTGACTGTAAAATAACTGGAGAACAATTTTTTTTTTATTACTTAATAGGCTTGCGTTTGGCCGCCAACATGCCTGATGATAAGCAGTGATGCGGCCTACGATGGAGCACGCTTGCCTAGAAGATACCGATTCACTCGAGACTTGAAGACACCCAGATTATAAGTGTCAGGGAACACACACTCTGGCAGAGTATTCCACACTCTAACTAACTCTCAAACTAAAAAACCTCATTAAAACAATACAAACAAACAAACTAATAAAACCCAAAGGGTCAACTGGGGCAAATGCGTCTGTGGGACAATTGCATCTTTCGAGAACTACTGACAAACTCTTCAAAAATTAAGCAACTAACGCCATCTTGTACAGATTATTGCAACTAAAGACAAAAAAAAAGATGTAGGTGGCACCTACTTCGTGAAAGGTTTGTCAGTAATTCTCGAAAGACGCAATTGCCCCACAGATACATTTGCCCCAGTTGACCCTATATAAGGGTTTTATTAGTTTGTGTGTTTCGTCACTTCGATGTTCGTTGTCTCTGTTTAAGGATGGAAACACAAAAAAATATTTAGTGATGTGCTATGCGGAAGTCGATTGGCCGATAGCAATCGTCACACCAGCAATATGAAATGTGCTCCATATATTTATCACACGAGCAAGCAAGATTCAAATTTAAATATTAATTAACATAAAAGACAATTTATTCCAGGCCTGATTTTCCCATCGTCAGATTTTTTTTACAAAGAAATAGACTTAATTTGTATCATCATTACTGTCTTAGGTAAGTTTTATCAAATTAATTCCTCATAAATAAATGGTTACAGTTAAAAAATCAGCCCCTAATTGATCACTTAACTGTCGGCAAAATTTCTCGAGAAACTAAATTTACTGATGAAAGTTCAACTAATATGTTGATTAAACTACAATTTTAAACATAATTAATTACCTAATCTCGCAATTTTTCCTCCAACTTACCCACATTACTTCGACCTATTAGTTCCAACCCCAAACCTAACACAAGCCTTTGAGACAAATAGTATCGTGTTTATACGAGATTTATCTCTTTCGTAACACTATCAAAATGCCGCAAAGAAACCCTTGACACTTTTCGAGGCCAGAAATGTCATAGGAAAGCAATCGCGCTGAGCATTTTCGTATCCTAATTTCCGGTCCTACTTTGCTTCTTACACTTAGCCGCGTCTAACACATCTGTTCCGTTCACAAGATTAACTTCGTTAATACGCTTAATCTAGGTTGTATCTATAAAGTGACGGTAAAATCCCCATCTTTCTGTTCGGCCTTCGGTCGCTCAGGCTCGGGTGGTCGGTCGGGCATCTTCAGCATCAGCTGCGGCTCCGGACTCTCTGTAGGACAGCACAGAAACGTTCACAGACATGCATACAAACACATAAAATACTTTTACAAACTTGTATACATATATTTACATTAACATTTAACTTTTCTTTTGGATTTTGTAAGGTCCGAAATAGGTACATGTTCGAAAGGCTTAGTTTGAAATGGTGAAAATATCTACTGTCAAGTATCAAAACTTGATAAGTAAACATCCAATTTTTAATAAATAAAAATACAACACAATTAACATCAAGATGGACTTGATTAATTATTGAATTACACAAAGTCTTTGCTAAACAACTTGTTTTCAAAGAGATTTTTTCTTCTCCTTTGAAGATATTCTACAAAGGTCGCACTGTCCCGCTGATAAGATTGACAAACACTTTGTATCAATCATCAAACACACTATCTATCACGAGATAGTAATTAAATTTTTGATAAGCTTATAAACGACGATTAAATGCAAAGCAGATTAAATCTTTTTAGTAAACTTGGATTGCCAGTTGGATAAAGTAGAAGTTGAACTCTTCTAAGTTTACGACAATACATATAAGATAGTGTCAAAACATTTTTTTTTCGTTCGTTAATAAATACTTTCATAATTATGATACAATAAACCTTAACTAAAACGAAATTAGTCAACGCACATCCATTTTAGCACAAACACGAAACATCCTAACTGATTTAAAAAAAAGCGAAATTAAAAAAAAACAAACGCCTACAGTTTCTTAATTAGAAAAGAAAAAGAAAAAAGACAAGAAATATAACTAGCACAATTTGTTAGAAACTTTTGATTGCAATCCTTATTCCTTTACCAAGAGCATCGCGACTCGTACGAAAACCGGAGTCCGCACTAGCTAGGTTGCGTTTACTCTAACACCTAGAGCAATCATCGACTGGAGGATAAGGAGAGGACATTATTTAATGCCGTTCTCTTCAAAGTAAATGTATCCTGTGCCAAAAAGGGGTAACAAATTGATAAAATGGCACATCCTGCTCTTTTATGGCAATTGCTTGGTGACCTATAGATACGTCAGTTCCTCTAATATTGATAAAATAGCCTAATATTTAGATAGTATTTTTTAAAACAAATTCATTTGTTTTTAGGAAAAAAACAGCACATAATTAGGACCATGTTGAAATGAATGAAATAAGACTATGAAAGACTACAGAAGACCGGATAGTTATTTTCATTGGTCATTTAGTATGAATTAGGCGTCAGTATGACTGAACTACGAATGTTCACTGTTCATACAAGTACATAATTGACGTAATTTACCAGACCATTCTAACAATCAAGCGTCAAAAAGCACAGCCACTTAACTCATTGATTATTTTGGCACCTAATTAAATACGAAAATTATAGTTAAATGCACAAATTTTAGAATTCACACATAGTTAACTTGAGTGAGCAAGCTTTTAACAATTATGTAGTGCTATAAAATATCGTTGCTATAGTTTTCTAGACTTTTATGTATGTCCTAAGAGTATAGGTAAAGATATATGAACCAATGGATTTCGGATTGCGCTAATACATATGTGTATGCCAAAACCAAAGGTTGGCTGAAACATTTGTAAATATTTATTTTCTGTTTTTTGTTCATTAATACTACAAGTGTTGCAGATTAAGTTAGACGTTGAAATGACGACATAATTATACTTGTGACTGTGAGATGTCGATCTCGCGGCCGACGTCTGTCCTCCTATAATTTCTAAACCGATTTTAGTGAAATTTTGTGTGTAGGTTCGATAATTTTACACAGTTTTTTTTTCAATTTTTTTGTTTGGTTTTTGGATTTTTTTCAAAATTGCGGTGAAATGATTATTTTTGCAAAATTTCAAAAGTATGCGTTAAGAAATGCGACCTGTATAGGGAGACAGATATCCGGACAGAAATACAAACAGAATTCGGTCTATCGAAAGCATTTTTGTCGAAGCTAAAACATAGACGCTTCGCTCACTAGCGCTCGTTCGGTCTATTACTTTACCGGAAACTGTAAAATGTATCCATTGTTTCTAAGTCAAATTCGATAATTTTTTCGTTAAATTCATATTTCAAAATTATTTTTGATGTTTAAAATCTTTGAATTTTTTCTTTGCAAAATAACTCATAATTATTGCTGCATATCCATTTAATTATAACATTACTGCGACATTTCATGTAAAATAAATTTGTATTGTGGAGTTATTGACTTGTGTTTAGTACTAATGTTCTTGATTTAAACTCGTATTTTGATAAGAACTAAATCAAAATCTTGATATCAAAAATCTTTTCGTTGATAAGATTTTTAAAGGTTCCCGATGCACTTTCATATCATAAATTTTCGATGAATTATGTGTCTCAATAAATTAATAAACGAATTAATGTTGCCAAATCGTGAACTTTTTAAAATCTTTTTTAATGTAGAATAGGTCGGCGTTTGACCACCAAACTAAACCAATCTAAACCACTATAACTATTCTTTATAAAATTTCAACACATTGTGCTCATGATAAGTTTACGTTTTTTTTAACACTACTTGTATGTTAGTTCGCGAACTAAAGACACTTTATTTTACTATTGTTAGGGCGCTCCTACGCAGGCCATCTTTTTACTTCAATTCTGGCCCGGCAATCTTTTGTCTCTGCAATTCTTTGATTGAGACCCGACCATAACGTCATTTCTAGCATGACTGATCATGACCGGGCTGCAGTCGGCAAAATTGCCAGGAATACTGGGCCAGTACTGCAGTAAAAATATGGCCCGTCTAAGAGCCTTACAGCAGGTAATAGGTAAGTATGTAGATCTACTAATACATACTCGTACATACATAGGTACATTATTACACTTTAGTCTATACCCTCCCGTCAACATAATGTACTGCTAGGTGCATATAGTGTTGTGCTATTTGTACCAAAGATATATCCACTATACGGACACCTTCTTGCGCTTGCGACACGCTTCACTAGAGATGCAATGATAGTGATATGAAATATGAACACTTTTATTGTATTAATACAAGTGCATAGATAATATTATCAACGTACATTATCTCTGCAAGTGCTACTTTGCAAGACAGTCAACAATTTAGGTCAAAATGCTATTCCACTGCAATCATTCCTTTTGGTAATAAACAAGAAATTTATAGCTTTCAATATAAACAAAAGCATGTTCCGTCTTTTGACCTTAGATAATTATACTTAATTGCAAATATGATATTAAATCAGAATTATTGCTAATTTAAATCTACAGTTTACTTAAAATAAAATATTCTTAGTATTTTACCTTTGTCTTTGGCTTTTATCTGTGAGTAGAAAATGGCTAGGTAATGAGTGAAATGTTAGCATTCAGATTATCCTATCACTTCATATCTCGTTAACATCAGACGTCACATAAATCTCATGTAGGTACTCGTACCTATAGTCTGGGCCTAAATAAGAACTAGCGTTATCTATTCGTAGCAAAACGGGAAAATGTCATGATAAGGAAGCGTACAATCACAAGCTGTTTGTTAATTAACATTTTGTACACAAAGCCAACCTTCACCGACACGTTTGACTCGGAACAGGGACTCACCGATAGACCGCCGGTCGCCCTGGCTGCCGTAGAACTCGTCCAGCTCCTTGGCTGAGCACAGCGGCGTGTCCACTTGGCTCGTCTCGTCGAACTTCGAGTAATCCACCTCGTAACCCTGTCGCTCGCGGTTGTACTGCACCAGAGGCGCGAACCTATGCCCCCACATTATCTCACTGGTGGTGTAACTGGAGCGCGCCTGAGTCGTTTGGCCCGTCGACTCGATCGTGCCCTCCAGAATAACCACGATCTCGAACCTCTCCTGCAACACATCCGCCGCCGACACGCCGTAGAACGGACTTTCCGCGTTTATCCGATGCACCATTGTAATCGGCCATATGAAAAATAGGTTGCTGTCACATCCATCCGCGTGAAGATCTAATTCGGTCTGATAGTGGGATAGCACCTCCCCTTCTTTCGTCGTCCTAGATCGGATCAACTGCGCTCTCACGGCGGCTCCGATTATGTGTGATTTCCGCAAGTCGCCCACGCGGAACATTAAGCAGAGCTCGCCATCTCTCTGACACACTACTGCGCATTTAGAGAAAAGGAGCGTTTGGGTCCTGTGCTTGGGCCGCGTCATTTTAGCGAACACTATACCGACCATGAAGGCTTGTATCATAACACCCACGATACTCTGCAAACACATTATAAATATCGCTTCGGGGCACTCTTCCGTGGTCGTACGGGAACCGTAGCCGATCGTGTGCTGCGTTTCAATACTGAATAGGAAGCACGATGTGAAGTCGTAAATATTGAATACACAAGGTTTCCAGTTTGATTCTTCTTGCATCGGTGGGAGGTGGTCGGGCTCTAGGTCTCCGTGTGTGAACGCTATCAGCCACCAGATGAGTGCAAATCCTAGCCATGACAGGATAAAGGAGAGCGTGAACACTAACAGGGTCCATCGCCATTGAGCGTCGACGAGAGTCGTGAACATGTCCTGGAGGAACCTCAACCTCCGTTGAGAGATCCGGGACTTGAGTATATTGCACTCCCCATTCTTGAGCACCGCGCGTCTTCGAGTCCTTCTCGTGACTCCATGCCTGTGAGACCGGCTCCTGCAAACAAACAAATGCACTCATAAATCACTCTGATGAATCTCATCTCATAAGTACAAATGTCTAGTTCGCGCTTGCATCGGTGCGGCCTTCCTCGATGCTAATGTCGATAATATACTAAATAGCTTTCTAATGTAAATGATTTGTAACAATTAACCAGAATAAAGGGAGTAAGCGAATAGACGAACAAAAGCGACACAGTACGGGTTCGAGATGGTCGGTGAGACAGGCTCCGGGTTCTTCGTGTCGACGAACCTCTTGCTGCCAGTGGGGTAGTAGATGCCGGGCGAGAGGTTCCCGTTGGCGGGCACCGTCTTCACTTTGAGCCAATCGTCGGGCAGGAGCTGCGCCTCCTCGCGGCAAGCGGGCGACTCGGGGTCGGCTCGCATCATGTGTGTGCGCGCCACTCACTCGCAGCGGACTGTCTGCGCCACCATCCCTCAGTGTCGCGCCTCCTGAAGCATCGCGCGCGATAATGCCTCGGTCACGATTGACTCTCTCGTGCCTGCCTCTATGACGACGCGCTAAGTGTTGTATAATTGTATCGCTAGATTCTATATCGGAAATTATCAGATCGCTACGGAAAACAAATTTCAGTTAGTGCCTCGCGTTGACGTTTGCTACGATACAGGGTGCAAAATCGACCAACTACTAAAGTTTCAGTTATTTCTGTTTATACATGTCATTCTCGAGGATATAGATTTGTAAATCAACCTTATTGAATCTAGAGAGATTTTTATAATTTGATTTTATCAGATTATGCTTTGTAAGATGACCCAGCGTTCGCTCGAAAGAAACGAGTGCATCAAGAGGGCATTATTCAATTCATACATCCTGGCTATAAACTGTGCTTATGTTGGGCACATACCTTTTATTCTTTGTTGTCTTCAGTATTTTTAAACAAGTATACTTAGTATTGCTGTCCAAGATTGGTTTACGAACGTTTTACAAATATTGGGGAAAATCACCATGTTTTATGATTTCTTTCAGTCTCCTGTTTTACCTTCGCTATTTCCTCGTCAATGTGTTGTAGAATGGGACATTATGTTAAAACGACGTATTGTTTTACAAAATTATGACTTTTCATTTAATATAACAATCTAATAAAGTGTTATTATTTATGTAAAAGTTGGAGGAGTAAATTAATTTCTTGGCGGGAGGCAAATAATAAAATCTAAGGTTAACGCTCACAAATAGATAAACAGAAGGTACTAAGATACTTTATCTGTATTGTATTAATTGACTGACAAAGGCCGGTTACTAACCTGTCGCAGTTCTTTCAGCTTACTAACACTAGGTAGTGTTTGTTTATAGGGCATAGATAGGTATTTTATTTATCTACCTGATTTTGTTAGACCCCCAGAGCTCGTGCCTTTATCTCAGATGCTGAGGAAGACAACTGAGCCTGATACTGAACCTGAGTCTTCCACTGAACTTATTACAAAACAATTCCAAGATAGAAATGTGATAACCTGAACCGCATATTTTAAAAAAGTAGCTTACGTTGTTTTCATACTGGATCTAGGTATAGAAGGCATACTAAGTGAACTTAACCTATTTGCTCAAAGCTCGAAGCTCAGCGTTTTCAATTTATGGGTGTTTTCATACTTTCAAAAAACGTAAAGGAAGCATTTGAAAATATAAACAACACCCTGTATATTAAAAATGTATGAATGCTCACCTTTTCATTAAAATAGCTAATTTGACAGGTCGCGAATTGGTTCGCTAATGCGGATCTTTTTCCTATACTAATTTGCTGTTCTCGAGCGCCTTCCGATTGAAGGTCGAACAAGGTTCCTATACTAAAAGTACCATTAGAATATCGTCTACATAATTAACTTGTTAGGTACTAAATAAACTAATGTAAAAAAATGGTAATCATTTTTGTTAAAAGAAGATTCATCATTATCATCAACCACAGCCCGCTTTATTTCATTGCTCCATATACCTATGTATCTATTATCCACAATATGATTAAGTAGGTATAATCTAAAAATATTATGTGATTAAAATCTTTTTCATTTTGGTTAAATTAGGTAGGTACATAGTACGATATAAAGAATAGTATAGCTATACATTAACATTATAACGTCTACGCAACTACATCTGTTTTAAAGACAACGACCAAGACAACGAATATAACGAATTTTTTTGAATAGTTAGCGTACTAATCGTTAGCTACATCCGATATCCGATATGCTATGTAATACAACGGATACCGAATGTTGTAGTGCTTTTAACAGGGTATGGATTCGGTTTTTACTATTGTTCATTTTTTTATTTATCTAAACTAGAGCATCCAAGTAAAATTATTAATAAACATATTAGTGCTTAGTATGTAGAATTTCAACAATATTCATTATCACCGCCCCACCGTACACAAGCTTCAGCACGATTTACATATTGATCTGTAAATTTGTAAATACTGCGACATTTTCAGTCGTGATTACAGAATAAGCACCTATTTGGCGACATTAATATAATTTTCCGTATCGTCAGGTGTTATTTATTTATTTTGGACGACACGAGTAAACGAATTGATTTATTAAAACCCACCTGCTTGTAATATTATAAGGTGATTTTTTCCATCCAATTTCAAAAGTTCAGAACTTTTTCACGTTTTATTACATTTATTCAAGTAGTACTTATAATACACGTGCAGGGATAATTCTGGTTAAGTACTAATGTAAATGGGAGTGTAACAACTAATTAAAAAAAAATAAGTTCCTAATAAATAAATAAGAAAGTATGGGAATGTTGTTAGTAAAAAAATATAAAATGAGTGAATTTAAATCATGTCTTACCTTACCTGCGCCTAGATTCAGTCGTGCAAAAGTGAACGTAGACTGCATCATATTCCATGTTTTATGTTAAAAAACGTATAATCTAATCAATTAGGTACCTACATATGTACTTTACAACTTTTGTAATAATAAAACACATTCGTAATCCCGGCTAAATAAAATGCGAAAGAAAGTTTGTTTGGTCGTTTGTTTGTTATGCTTTCACGCCTTAACTTCTCAACCGATAATTATGAGATTTTGCAAATACTTTGTCTGGAGAGCATGCAGAGAAGGACATAGAGTACCTTTCATCCTCAAAACAGCTGTTCCTTTAGGCCCGCAGGTGAAACCGCGGGATACAGCTTGTAAATATTAATCTAACTAAGTGGGTAATAGTTTTACAATGATTATCTTTTATAGCTGTTGAACAACGTTAAAATTGTCTCAATCCATATTTGCTAAATATGAACTGTGATTATGTACCTAAATCATTCCTCATACTAAATGTATTCGGTTTTTATGAAAAACTAATAAGATTATTATAAGTTGTTAAGACCACTGACGAGCATTTAATCCAGCCATAAAGGTATACCAAGTGATAACTAAATGATACGTTAATAAACAATAGTACTGCAATTATGTGAGGATAAATAATTTTATCACAATTATATTCATGCAAAAGTAGCTATACCTACTCTGTTTCTTTATACTTTCGTCTTCCAGTCATGTTACAGTTTCACGAATCGTACTATAATATCGTTTTAGACTAGCTGCGCCCCGCGGTTTCACCCGTGGTAAAAAAGTATCCTATGTGCTATTAAAACTATTATCTATCTCTGTGCCAAATTTCATCCAGATCTGTTTAGCTGTTCTGGTGTGAAAGAGTAACAAACATCCATCCATCCATTTTTATAAACTTTCGCGTTTATAATATTAAATAGTATGTTAATTTTATTAATACATGAGTATTATGTAAGGTGTGTGTTGGTTTCTTTACCATTTCACGCTTTTATAAATACGGATTTGGAAATACAAATCACGCTTAGACAGCACGTAAGCAGGTACATAGTTGGGCGCAGCTAGCGCAATGTAATACCTTAAATATTTAGTACAGTAATTTAATTATTTTTTGAAAAAAATAATGCCTCCCGCAGTTTCTTGCCTATTCTTCTGAATAGTGGATATTTTTTCCGAACAAGGCGGTCGAGTATTTTATAAAACTTTCACGTTCATAAACGTATTTTTGATACTCAAATGAATTAAAACATTTTGACTTTGACTTTGAATAAGCGTAGCTGCTGTAGCTACTACGGGTAGTATATGAGGTGTTTGACGTCTTTTAATTCTAATGGATCAAAAGTGGGACAATACATAGGTTGTCATAGGTACTGCATTTCATAACATTAGGTACGAACGCATACTAATGCATCAATAACACTGCTAAATCAAAGTATTCAAAGTACAAATTAGTAATTGATTCAGAAATTTTCCTGAATATTTCTGCTCGGTTCTTCATAACGTCATTATGTTGGTGCCTAAGCCTTGGCAGTATAACAGTATCAGGAAAGCCTATGCGAAGTTGTGGAAAGGTTAGGACGCGATTAATCAAGATTATCTGACGTGTAACAGTGTTTGCAGATTTGGCTGGCTTTACCGGATTACTGCTGATCCAGCCGATCTATTTGCACGCCTTGAGGTATAAGAAATTTGAGTCAGTTTTTAACACGCTTTTATTAGTTTCACTTATAGCTGGTTCAGCTTCGACAAAAATAATTTCGTACGTATGAATTCTCTCCGGAACTCCGAATCTCTGTCCGGATATTTGTCTTCCTCCTCTACAGGTTACATTTCTTAACCGATTCTCTTGAAATTTTGTGAACTTAGCAAAAAAATCTGTATTATTATCGAAAACCGATTAAGCACAATATTCCACGTGAATCGGTAGAGGAATGCGACCTGTGGCCCTATTCGGGGATTTGAGATTTTCATCTCACCTTTTGTCGTCCTTGTTGCTCTCGTTTGAAACTTCATAGGTGGGAGAGAGTGACCGAGATAAAATCTCATCTCATCTCACGCGCAGGAATAGGCCCCCTGTAGAGAAGGACAAACGTTCGGCTGCGAGGTGTACAGCTCACAGGCCACTAGTAACTAACTACCAAGAAATTTAAGACATTTTTCGTGGATTATTTTGAAACCTTTTCTTGGGGTAATCTGAAAATAGCAATTGTGTTAATCTACTTCTATTTGTCGTAACAAAGTTAAACTTTATATGTATTAGTAATTTGGTAGTCTGATGATCGAGCCAGTGTGTTTTTTAGTTTTATAAAGCGACTTATTATTAAAGCAATATAACGAAAAAAAACGCGACACTCCAAATGAAAATACGAGTTTAAAGTCTTGCTTGTCAAAATCTGTAAAGCCGTTTGAGCGGTATTAGATCATACAGGATCAAACAATCATATAAACGTATAAGTACAATACTTAATACACAAGTCTGAGTAGTAAGGTAAATAACAAAAAAAGGGTACAGTCTTGTCGCAATCAGAGTTCCTAGAATTTGACGTAAGACTGCGTTAGGAAGGTACTACTAACTTTAAAGTAAGTAAAAATTGAAGTAAGTAAGTATGTAGATCTTTTTTGTAGTGAATAGATTCACTCTTTTTTGATTCAATTTATTTAGAATTAATTTTAATTACATTCAATTTTTGTTGACTTTACCAAAAAACATTTTTAGACAGCAAATGAAAGAGCTTTACGTTTTTAATAAGCATAAACTAGAAATAATTTTAATTTAAAAATTATAAGTATTCCATCAAAATACAATGACAAATAAACGGTTGATGCACTCGTCTCAAAGCGTATAACATGTGGCTCAAAGCGCGTATTAGTCATGGAACATGACATGTAGAGGTGTAAACTTGCACCCTGTACCTACTACTTGGCTTTAGGATGATCGGTATGACATTTAGAACTGATTGCTGTCAATGAAAGAGGGGAGAATCTCCTTTAGGGCATGAGCAACTTTATGCTACAAGAGTGGGTAGCAATGTAGGTAACAGTTACAAGATAAAATGGCGTCATTATCGAACGAAAGCCATGTCTCATCACTCAGTTTCCCAAAAAAAAAAAACAGATGGACAAGAATCAACACTATACGACTTATAATGAACTGAGACAGAAGCAATAAAATGTTTAGACCTTTTCTTCTCCAAGTGTACCCACTCCATAAAGTTGATATGTGGGCTTATGGTTATTGTTGTTCAATAAAGACCATCGGCCAGACGTACCTTGTCGCTGATGAAGTACGAGCTATAAATGAAAGTGGAACAAACTTGGTCAACAAAGATAATGTCCTCTTTATCACAACACTATTTGCGTCTTCGACGCATTTTCGTGCACTTTTGCTAGCTGATCTTCACTTGTTTTTCTAGAAAACAAAGCATTGACTAACTGCTAACATACCGAATTAAAACAAAATTTATATAAGAAACGCACTTAGAGAAAATACAACGAATAATTAATTCTATGAAATTGCAACTCGCGGCGTAAAGTACGAGAATTCTGCAGATAAAGCAAACCGATAAAAACTAAGTCAAAATGTATCGGACACTGAAAGCAATATGCGAATAATACACATTTTCACTAACTATTCCGATAAGTGAGGCATTTATCTATTTTTCAAGATTAGATACGACACTTCAAGGATGTGATTCACTTTACAGTATAAACGCCTTTACAGCGCTCTATTTAAAAAATAATCAATTAGGCACTAAACATATGTTTTTTGGGTAGGTATGTCGAGTACTTTAATACATAACTTCTTTACTTATAGATTAGTAGTAGATTATAGAGTCAAAATGTACATAAAGGAAGTACGAAGTTGGTACCTATTTATCTTAGGGCGCTCTCAGACGGGCCATATTTGTACTGGCTCAACATTACTGGTCCGGCAATATTTTGAGTGTGGCCTAGCCATATCGTCATACACCTCTAGCAGGGCTGATGATGGCCATGCTACAGTCGGCAATATTTCCGTTATTGCTGTGTCAGTACTACAGTAAAAATTAATATGCCCGTCTAAGAGCGCCCTTAGTAGGTAGGTACTATTTTTTTGAATACGAACAATTTTCACCAATAGACACCAAAACGATTTTTTATCTTTAAACAATGCGTTCATATTTAGCAATGCGCTATAAATGATATCGTTAATTACCCTATTCTTGTGCTATAGTGATGAATGTGTGTCATGATCATGATCTTGACAAATCGATGATTACATTCTAAAATTTTTTAATAAGCACTGATAATGAATAATATGTCTGAAAACATACAATACAAGAAGGAAATTTCATTTACAATTAACTCAAAACTTTCTTCTTTACCGATTAGCTTTCCTACAGTTTAATCTATATTTCCTTACATTAATTTCAAAGTCCCTAATAAATAAATTTATGTATATGTTTTTTGATGACTTTCTTAACATTTCTACCTACCGATGCAAAATATCGACACTTCGAAAACAAAGCACTGCTGTCATAAGAAAAAATCTTTCTTCTATTTTCACCATCTTCTGTTTCACCGTCACGTAGCACGCCGTCGCCAGCTGTGGTCAAATGGTTGGAAAGTAGTAATATAATGATAAAACAAAGTCTTACCTACAATAGCCTGTATCCTGCCGGTAAATGGTACTCTGCCCTATCGAGCTGCTATATGTCGGTATCCTATGCAGGCTGCTTGATGGTATTATATGAGGGGTCCTCAAAAATCCACTCCCACTGAAGGCTCCTAACATTGGACTTTCCACAACTGAACTATCAAAGGCACTGGTCTCATCAGTTTCCTCTTCTATCACGCCTGGCTTGTAGAATATCTTTCCCGCAGAGAGCTTCGTTTTGCAGTTGTCTTTCTCTTCGTCACTTCGCGGCTGCATTTCAAAGGAACTTGAAGGTTCCATTTTTATTTTGTCACAATATCGTCCTCGCACTTAATTTTAGGAGATTTCGTTTTGTCATGGTTTTATGGTTTTGTTTCATTGTGTTGCTGTTCAGTTGTTGTTTTACCTGTAATAAAGAAATTTTTGTTTAGTTTTACAAATTTCAGTCTTATCGATCTTTTTTTAAACGTAGTACTCATAGCGACATCTACTGGAGAGTAGATTAACGATAGAATAGATATTGATTTTATTAAAATATTATTTTAGTGGTTAGATATATAAAAAGATAGATATATATAGAGAATACTTTTTGGGGTAAGATACCTATAAAACTTATAATAACACAATACAAAAGTAACATCAAAGTCTTCAATTAAATTGTTTGTAATTCCATCTAGCGGCGAGTAGCTGTATTAAAGAGATGTGTTTGATTTAAATTCAAGGCACTTCATTACATTAAGATTTATTTTGCATGCCTTACAGAAAAGAAAACGGAATCTTTCTTACACAGTCTCGAAGTTTCGAGATTTTCTTTTGCTTCTTAACTTTGTAAAACGGGGTTAATAGAAACAGAAGGATGAGTAGAGACAAAAGTACGACTATTTTTATCGTTCAAAATCCAGACACTATAAAAAAAGAAAAAGGACCGAATAGTAATCGATATTTTGATTAAAAAAAAAAGCAAAAGTCTAAAAATTTAACGATAAATATACGTTCTTAGTTTCGTCTCTATACACCCCGCCGTTTTTATTCACCCTATTTTACCCAGCACAGATTCAACTTTGGATAAACACATGACTCTACCTCTTAAACTCTATATTGTAGAGTATGATAAATACTTAACTGCGTTATTTTCTAATACACAGGTGTATCGATGTGCCTAATGCAAGTTTGGAAATTTTGGCTTTTTTTAACATCTTATATTAGCTCAAACTGTGCCATAGAAGTCTGTTACCTAGTTTGTCATTGAACGCAGTTCTAGGTAATACAATAATACCTAGGCATTGCTCTAAGTCATATTTACCTTGACCTAGCTTCGGTAAATATCTTGGAATCTCGTAGATATGATTGTTCCGGTAAGTTTGACACGTTGCACACCCACAATTATTATCTAATCTGTGACCGCGTCCTTGTAATCATTAGGATGTGGTCGATCTCCATACTTTACTCTGTTAACGCCAGGTGTAGGGTTGGCAAAAGAACTAGATTCTTCTTGAATTGTGCAATACCTGATTGCTAAGTTAAATAGGTACACTTCCATAAAAAAAATGTAAATTCATTGCAGATATATTTTTAACAGGAGCAAAAAAATAATTTATTCAAGTTTTGGCGCATTTAGATTCCCAATACCATTTACTGATTATCTCTCATATATATCAAGTTATTATCTCTTCGTTTCATGATACTTACAACATTTTATCTAAATCATAATACTGACTCATAACAGGTATGGACCAATTATAACTAAGGCAATTTTTCATAGAGATGTCCTTATATCTTCCTACCGTTCCTTTATTGCGGAAAACCTCCGCATTTACGACGCTTAGTGTAAAGCGGATGACAGCTGATTAAAAACGACGGACGATTTAGCACTTTACGCGGTCAACTGGAGATTTATATCAGTTGGATGGAGCTCGTTCCGCCATTCAGTGGAGCACACGATCTGGACCTTGCACTTGGCGCCAGTCGCGGATGAAACTGACTTCTATAATACGTTATTGTAATAATAGATAGACGTCCGTAGGAGTGTACTCAATTTTGATTCCCTACACGTGGTCCCCGGGTAGTGCTAACCGGGTAGCAAACTCTGGTGGGAGGCTTCGGCCGTGGCTAGTTACCACCCACCGGACCAAGCCATGCCGTGAAATGACCTAGTCGTGTTTCGGGATGTAGTCCGGTGTAACCGTTCCGAAGACGGGTCCGAGCAGTAGCGCACTTGTAGCGCCTCACTCAACTGCACGGAAAAAAAAAATTAGCTGCTGTTACTAAATTTTAGTTGTAGTAGCAAAAATCCTTTCAAACTATAGGGACAGCTAAGTTTTTTGTTAGCGTAGCAAATTGTTTTTAGCTGAACGAATTTAGCTGTTGCAGCTAACAATCTTAACAATACTTAGCAGTAGTTGCTAACAATATTAACAATAATTAGCAGTAGTTGCAAATATTATTTGCTAATATTTGCTATAGCAGCTAACGATCTTATCTATTTTTAGCTGTGGTCGCTAACAATATTAATGATAACTACTAACAAGACTTTGCTGCAGCTGACAAGTAATTTAGTTGTGACTGTGAATTGTGTTTGTTACCTGTGCTAAGGGTTTTAGTTGCGAGACCTAATAATTTTATCTGGGGCAGCTAATAAACTTTGAAGCATGAACTATTAGTATTAGTAGTAGCAGCTAAGTTAATTTGCTATGCCATCACACCACCGTAGCTACAGCTGACAAGTAGTTTAGTTGTGGCTGTGAATTGTGTTTGTTACCTGTGCTAAGGGTTTTAGTTGCGAGACCAAATATTTTTATCTGGGGCAGCTAATAAACTTTGAAGCATGAACTATTAGTATTAGTAGTAGCAGCTAAGTTAATTTGCTATTCCATCACACCACCGTAGCTACAGCTGACAAGTAGTTTAGTTGTGACTGTGAATTGTGTTTGTTACCTGTGCTAAGGGTTTTAGTTGCGAGACCTAATATTTTTATCTGGGGCAGCTAATATACTTTGAAGCCTGAACTATTAGTATTAGTAGTAGCAGCTAAGTTTATTTGCTATTTCATTACAACACCGTAGCTGCAGCTGATAAGTAGTTAAGCTATGGCTGTGAGTAGTTTGCGGCTCATGCTAATGATTTTAGTGGCGTGTTATTAAGGCTTCTGTCTACATAACGAATGTGACGCGAAGTGGCAGCAGATAAGGCGTGAGACTAAAAAGGCGTAAAATCTACAAGGAAATGTATAAAGCATACGCATGGCACATTTCCTTAAATTACGCACTCAATCTGTCGCCGCGTCGCATCAACGTTCGATGTGCAGAATTGCAGCTTCTAGATCACGCAACTAAATCACTTAGCACAAGTAACAAACAATTCACAGCCACAGCTGTACAAACGACTTGACAAATGCAATTTGTGGTGTAATAGAATAGCTAATTAACAGAGCTGTTACTACTTACTACTAATACTTAACAATCATGCTTCAAGTATATATATGTACCTATACACATCGCATATTCGGTGAATAGAAGCTCTAACAAAAAAAAAAACAATTGTTTATGAAGTTTAATAAATGCTTCTCAAAAATAATTTACAAACAAGTCTGTTGCTAAGTCTGTTGTTGTTAAACAAGTAAACAAGTTATTAAACAAGTTGACTGCATTCAGTACAAATATTAATATCCCTCCTCTAATTGATTTTAACTAATAATAAGAACACCACTTCCATTATATACTTAAATTTTTACTTAAGCCTTCAAGGCATGAAATGATTTATAAAAAATGTCAAAGGCTGTAATGTTATTAAATATCAGAAAGCACTCAAGAGATTTTGTCTTCATCCGGAGAAACGGCAAACAGCTGGGGCCCAACATTCAGCCCTCGAAACTTTTCTTTTTTAGGTAATGCGACTGGATTTCGGCGGCAGACTGAAAAAAAAAACATATTAAAAATATGTACCCAAGTAGTTAGGTTTTATATGGTTTTAAGGTAACAATAAAGCTAACGTTAAAATTTTTCATTATTCCTGAAATGATAATCAACACAGTTTCAAATATTTATAGAATTGTAGCTATAATATACTTACTTTTAAAAATTGCATCAGCCTTTGTGTCCAAACCGGGACGGTCTCCATTGCCGTTTCTTCTTCATGACTATAGCTTTTATAGGAAATAGTGTTGTCATTGCTCTAAACATTTTCACTTTTTTTCCATCTGTAAATAAAAAAAACATAGGTGGGTACTTAATAAATAAATCATCAAAACCATAAAACATTATTGGCTTTAAATAAAAATAACATAAAACCTAAACGAGATGTGGTTGTGTGCTAACCACACACGGTTTGCCCATTTATAGATTGCTACTCATCTCATATCTTCCGAACGAAAGAAGGTATGACTATGCATTTTAGCTCAAATTTTAAAGCATAATTGCTGCCATTGGCAGCAAAATTTTCAAGTCTGGGTCATATACTTTCCGAGTTATAAGCTAATACCTATGTGTAAGCTGAAGCTCACATCAGCTGACACATGTTGAATCGACGAAACTATCAAACGTAAAGTTTTCATTTAAAGGGCCTAAATTAAAGCATGATTGCTGACATAGGCAGCAAAATTTTCAGATTCCTAGACCTCGTAGTTTCCACGTAATAATCAAAAACAGTTTTCGCGCCCAAAAATTCAAATTTTTGCTTAAAAGCGGCGTTGCCGTTCCGTGCGGTACATTATTGCAATTCAATTTGATCTTAGCGCGTATGCTACTCGACCGTGAACCTTATTGGGCAGCGATATGACTCACAGGCGCTCAGCGTCGGCAACAAAACGTAACCAAAACCATCATGGTAGACCCCCTGTACTTTGCGCGCTGATTAACTACCAGCCGATACCAGCTGATTACCGAAAGCCGTGTAACAGATTACCAAATAGTTAGTACACGCGGCGGGCGGCACGGTGCGAAACTCACTTTACGCTATTATTACTTGTTTTATGCTTTACGGTCGTAGGTCTTTTTGGTTCACAGCGTCTAGTGATTCAAAAGAATAGGCTATTACAACAATAGGTATTGACAATTTCTGACGAAGTGATTTATCTCTTACGTAGAAACTTAGTAAGTAATCCGTGGTAGGTACTACTCGGCGTACTGACATAAAAATATAATGTTTTAAAATAAACGATGTTCATCAGTAAAACTCTGATCGCGAGTACGAAAAAAAAACAGGGAGTAGGTATAACACGGCACTTAGCTCATTATCAAAAATATATAAGTAATAGGTATATACTCGTACCTATTTACATACGCTTGGACTTGTAAACCTCCTCCGTTTCGTCAGTTTCCGTTCAACCGTTTTGGCCTTGGAAACGCTACAAATAGAATAGAGATAGAAGTTAGGTACCTACTATTGTTTTTAATACTTTTTAGGTTTAGGTACCCTTGCCATTGCATACCTTGCATACCTACAATTAGAGATATCTTCTACGCTCATACGTAGGTAAGTAGGTATTGGTAGGTATTTCGCTTTTGATGACTGTCTGTATAGCGGCGCGTATACGTTATATATACGTGTTGCGTTACCGTCAGACAGCAAACATAGTTGACCGAGCGAGCGTTAGCGAGCGAAGCGTCTGTGCTTCTATGTTCGGATCTGTCTTTTATACAGCTCGCATTTTTTTGAAAAATAAAATCATATTACCTACCTAGATCTCCGCCATTTTGAAAAAAACCGAAACCTGACAGCTAAAAAATTCTGAATCATTATAGAACCTGTTCACAAAATTTCACGAGATTCGGTTGAGAAATGTAGGTAACCAGTAGAAGGACAGACGCCGGCCGGCTCTTCACACTAGGCTGCGTATCATGCACATACGCAACAGAGACGGCAATATCTAGGTACATTTTTCCAGTCGCCTCGAATCGGAGTTGCTAGTTCACTCCGCCGCCGCCGCCACCACTTCGCATCCTACATTAAACCTTGCATATTTATAATGACCAAAACAGAATCAATTAACACATACAGAATCGTTTAAATCACAAATATACTTACTGTATTGTAGTCCTGTTTGATGCATTAAGTTTGTTGCAAAATAGAGTGATACCAGCCGATGGTAGGTACGCACCAATGACTGGAGCCGATATATAGTAACAGGATTGCCCCCTGTCAAATTTGGAACTGAATATCGTCCGGTGAAGTATGGGTGTTGTACTACACTGTACACACTTCACACTTGTTGCGCCCAACAATTTTTCTTTCTTTCTAGGAATTACCTGTAAACAGCATATATGTTAGGACTCGACAATTATTAGTGATTTAAAATGCTAAACATCAATTAGAAGTACTTATTGCAATAAGTTATAGTTACTTTCTGCATGTTTTTAAAGTGACAAATATAGTTCGCTGTCCTATTTTCGGCAACAGTTTTTCCAAAAATACTCGGTCAATAGAGGTAGGTGATGACCTTCTATATTTTCATCTGTAAAAGCTTACGTTATTTTTTTGCAACACATGTGTTCTATAGGTACCTAAGTACTTGTGTTTCGGCCAGGGGTGCTAAGTTCACGCCAGGTTCTCTCACGATAACGAAAGCCTACTACTCACCTTGGACACTCCACGCCACTGGACCCGGTGTACACCATGCACTGATAAAAGCACTATTAGTTCAATATAAACAATTTAAACTTTTTTAATGCGAAGTTAAAGTTTGTCGAAATTTTACGTGCGAGCGGACGCGAAAGCGGGACAGTCATTCACCGACAACTGACTGATTTAGCGCGTGCGATGCTCGCACGCCGAAAGGCCGGGAGTTTACGTCTCCCTCCCCCCTCACAGGTATCTCGCGGCTTTGTGGATGCCGCCGGCTTTCGTAGGTATCGTTTTCTATCTATAATGCCTACAGATATCTGGCGTAAACAACTTGCAATATAAAGGCATCAAACTTTTGGCTAATTTACAAGCTTGGCAATAGAAAGATCGCGGTTCTAAAGTGTGAATATGGGCAAAATCGGTACAACTCCATACATCAATTGCGAGATGTCAGTTCGATGCAAACCTGGACAGCCGGCTAGGTTTTTGCAGCATGCCACTTTTCTAACGGAAAATCTTATCAGTAGATAGATTACTGTATCTGGACACGCAAGCACTCATAGTAGGTAGGTATAAAAGCTCATAATAAAATAATGCAATGCAAAGTAGGTACTTACTTACTTTTGAATTTATCTTTGGGCGGCATTGTAGCCCTAGAATTCACTTCTTCTGATTTCCTTTCCACAAATGAAAAATCCTTTTTTAACACTATAATCACTTTTTCTTCCAATTTTAACGCCGTAACGCAACCAAATTCACGTGAACACACACGTTACGATACGATACGAATTACGAAATGAAATGAAAATTTTTGTAAGTGAATATGTATATATTCATGTATTTTTAGTATTTCAAAATCGCTAAAAAACTTATCTCCACCATTTTGAAAAAAAATTAAAACTGGCTCGACAAATGAATCTATAAATATTTATAAACCTACCTATTTATGTTTTTATCATAACAAAACATAACATAATCGTCACGCCTTTCCCTTGAAGGGGCTGGCAGAGGTATAATACAACATCCACACTTCGCTGGACGACAGTCAGTCCCAAGTGTGACAGGGGGCGATCCTTTCGCCATAAACCGGGCTCCAGTCATGTCATGTACCTATGTAGCAGATGACATACAATCCGCACATTGGTGTGAGGTAGGCTTTCTCAAACTAGGTTATCATAGCTTAACATTTTTTTACAAGTATACAATATACCTACCTAGGTAAAGTACCTAATAAGCGTGTTTAGCAAAATCTTAGACACGGATCAGAAGTAGGTACCTATCTACCAATCTATCAAAATCGCGGTAGGTATAGAAAAACGTATTCTGTTCTAGTTAGGTAGGTAAACAAATTGTGTGCGTCTATACGTACTTGTGCCTACGTAGGTAGGTATATGTATGGTACAGTTCCGGCACCTACCAATTATGAATTATTTAGTATTACTAACTTCACAGGTAGGTACATCTAAATGTTGTGTGTCGCACAACTATAGCGATGATGGATATAGGTACTCATTATGTAGGTCCCGCATTAGATAACTACATAAGTCACTTGTCAGGTAGGCACTAATAAATTCTAAGCCTCGAAGTTTAACGCCTAAGTAGTCTAATTACCTATACCTACCTGTATACCTACTTACTTACCCATACATAGATATTTTTGTAAGAAAACCAATAAAACCAAAAACAACAGACTGCCTTGGTGGCTCAGTTGGTAGTGAACCTGCCTTTTGAGCTTGTTGGCGTGGGTTCGATTCCCACCTAGGGCAAACATTTATGTAACATTTGTGTCTGTCCTATGTCTGGGTGTTAAAATATATTTAATTATGTATTGAAAAATATCTAAGTAGGTATGTAGGTATACTATGGTAAGACACTAATAACAACTAGTGGCTCTGTGAGCTGTAGACCTCGCGGCCGACATCTGTTTTCCTCTACAGGTTGCATTCCTGAACCGATTCACGTGAAATTTTGTGAGCAGGTTCGATGATTAGACAGATTTTTTTTTTAAATCTATCTAAGTAGTGAGTCTATTAACACAATTTTAGGAAATTCCGTTTGTATCGGCCTGTGGAGAAAGGCATTTTTTTTAAGCTGAAGCATAGACGCTTTGCTCAAATGCTCGCTTGGTCGATTAAGTAAGGAACAAAAGTAATAAGTACAAGCTCAAAGAAAACAATCAACTTACGTACCTACGCATAAATGCATCTACGTAGATATGAAATATTCTTGTCTTCATCAATAAAATAATGCTTAATGGTTAGTACCTACCTAAGTTAGGTTATTGTACCTACCTACCTAACAATAATAATGAGCGCAGAGATGACGCGGTGACGCGGACTGCCCTCCCGTCGTTTGTGCCCTTGCAACGCGGAAGAAATAAGTACCTACCTACGAAAAGCTCACATCGCGAAGACTTATGAAGATGTACTTAACTAATTTCTCACACTTCTCTCACTACTAGCACACTACTCACACACTAGCCCAGACAGGTTAACATGAGTCGTAGTAGAGCGAGCGAGAGCTTATTTTGCTCTGCTTTCTGTTTTTCTTACGCATTTTCGCTAGTTGAATTTTAGCCGAGTTGGAGAAGACTTGCTTCTAAACTCAGAAGGAGCCGGTTCAATTTCAGCCAAAAGAGCGCACCGATTTGTTCATTGTGTGAAAATATGTGCGTAGGTATTTAATGTCATCTGCTATATTGTATAACTAGAGCCCGGTGTACAGGCGACAGACCCCTGTCATATTTGCATATGAATATCGTTCGGCGAAGTGTAAGTGTTGTAATACACCTCTGCCAGCCCTTTCGGAGGAAAGGCGTGGCGATGTGTATTTACTATTTAAGATAACCTAGGTACATTCTGAGCTACAATTTCATTTCTTCCAGTGGTTACCTACGTGTTTAGGGAGTACGAGTACTTAAATATAATGTGGGAAACAGGCTTAAAATGTTTATAAGTAAGTAAACACTACCAGGGAGGTGTCACTCCGAAGTTTAGGTACGTTTCGCCAGCGCACTTACTGGTTCTTATCAATATAATTAATATTCAATATCTGGGTAAAATTTGGCACAGATATAGCTTACGTCCTGGACATAGGCTACTTTATGAAGGCTGAGGAGCTCAAACTCCTGCTGCGGGAGCTGCGGGAACGCTTAGATATAACGCTATAGACGACCACGACCACGACCTGAGCGCTAGCCCCTTTGGGCACCTCCCCGAGCCTATGCTCTTCCTCGCCTGTGTCGAACACCAGACAAATCGTCATCATCATCTACCTTGCTCGACCGGTGAGCGCCAGACATCCTAACTAATATTATAAATGCGAAAGTGAGTTTGTTTGTTTGTAACGCTTTCACGTCTCAACTACTCAATCAATCGTTTTGACATTTTGCATACATGTTGTCTGGGGTACTGAAAAGGACATAGGGTACTTCTCGAAAAAATAAACAGTTCCTGTGGGACCGCGGATGAAACCGCGGGGCGCAGCTAGTATCTCATAAAATTTATTTTGGTCGCATAATTAAAGTCTAAGTAGCAGTTACAAATTCAATTACTACTTACTTATTTTTAAAGTAAAACAATTGATGCCTTCGGTTACATATAAACGTGGGATAGCTATTTAACTTAGTTGCTACTACTAACTTCTATGCCACTAATTAAATTGCTGCCTTACAAAAAGGAAATTGATCACGCAACTAACTAGTTTTGTTACAGTATTAAACCAAATTTATAACCACAGTTAAAACTCTTGTGAGGTGCAGCTAAATATTAATTCACTAAGACAGCTATCATACTTTGCTACAACAACATACCTACTAAAACATATCTTCATCATCTTTACATAATGATATGTCTCACACAATGCTATTAGATCACAACATTAGGAACAGCACAAAATATCCCGCTTGCCGTCTAAAATTTCACATACGACATGGAAATAACTGTAATAGAAAAGACTGGTTAATGTAGATAATGTGAATTAGCAATAGCAGGTAAATAATTTATCCTAAAGTAGTTAACATATTTTGCTCTGATATCAAATTGAAACATTCGAATTTGTTTTGTTAATATAGATAACAAATTTAGTAAACTCAGTTAAGTAATTTGTAGTAACTGCAACTTGATGAGTGAGTGAGTGTGATTCTCCTAGCAAAATTTTATTTTGAATAGTAGCTAAGCAGTCTTCGTCGTAGTCAACAAAACTTTGCCAGTGTTTCGAAGATATTCGGTGCAGCAGCTAAGACATAGGCAGCAAAACAGATTTAGTTGCCACAACTAAACCATTTTTTTCCGTGTGCCGTCTTTGTACTTCTTCACTCTTTAAAACTTCAAGGCTAGAGTGAATAGGTACTTTACAGGTCGTCGTGCTCCATCCTAGACCACAGCGTCGCTTAACATCAGGCGAGTTGGTGGTCAAACGTCGACCTATTCTACATAAAAAAAAAAATGTAAATGGGTAACTAGTAAATATTACAGTGCCGAATAAAAATACAAAAAAAAGTCGAGAGTTACTCGTACGTCGGGAAATAAAATTGATGCAAAGTATAAAACGCTAGGACGTTCTATACCTCGAATTTACTAAATAGGTATTTATGTATTGCCTGCTTATGACCGTTCCTAGTTTTACCAATCTCTTCAATATTTATGTTAATTTAAGCTTTTAGTGTTAGTGAAGTCCACAAGTCATGCTCGTTGCCCAATGAAAATGACGTATAGTATGTTACTGATCACAATCTGCGAATCGGCCGTACCTGCCCGCATTGCAAGGTCGGTTTCAATTGCGCTCGTGTCCAGTAATTAATCATGGGTTTGTGGCCCTATTTCAATGTTCTGGCGCTAATTGCACTGGGTGGGTCACTTGGGTAGTGTGACTTAAGAAATAGAAGTAGTTCTTCAGAAATATTTTAAAATAGGTCTATGATCTAAAGTGGAGAACACATATCGACTAATGTGCCTATAATACCTACTCTCTGAAATGTTTATGTTACGAGATACGGAAGTGAAAATCCGAACTTCGAACTCAGAAAATTGGAATGATCAGAACACATGTAAAAATGATCTTTACGATTACCCACGTATTATTCTACCTTAGTACTGGCCCTCAGGGAAAAAAACAGATTTTGCTAGCTACAGTATTTATTGCGGCCATGAAAACAGGATTAATTAAGGGCCTTTCACAGTTGAAAAGATTGAACCTCTCCGTATTCTCCTAGTAAATAATAAATATTATGTGGCAATAGACATAGGTTTATATAAGTACATAACAGACTATTATTGGTCTGTAACTAAAATACCATCTGAAGCCATCTAAAGCAGCTTTGGTAATATTTCATTTATCAATATCATTAAGTAGATACTTACTAAGTATTTACAATCTAAGTGACACGAGTAAAATTGATTGAATACTCCATCAACGCGTAAATAAATGCTTTGACGTGAAGGTTAATAGTGGCCTGAGGTAGGTTATTGTCATAACTTAGTAAGTAATTTTTTATAGGTAGTGCCAACTTTATGATCGAAGATATATGAAATGCAATAGAGCTCAGAAGGTAGGCCTTGCTTAAACCTAAGTGCCTTTAGTGTCTAAGTATTAACATTGAGTTTTGAAATTGATGTGATAGGTTAGGACTAAGTGATAATTATGATTTGACACACATTATTCAAGTAAGTAACTTAGGCAACCCCACACTACCCAAACGCGACCCTCAATCGCGGTTGAGCGCCTGGTAGCAGATTTTCCACCTGTCAAAAAAGTAGGTTATTGCACCTAATTAGGTAAGTAAGTAGTCCAATTAAAAAATAGTTTTCGGGTTCAGGCTGCCGAATTGTGGTACCAGTTTTCATTCGTAAGTAGAAGACTGTAGTAAGTACGTGCTGTAGACTCATAGAAAGAATAGTAGTTTATCTATTTGATTGTGCATCAAATTGCTATAATTTCATCGCTAAACCAAAGTTAATTTGTTAAACGGTCGAACTGCGTCCCTTTGTGGTTTAATAATGGTGATTACGAACATGCAGTCTACGGCAGACGGTACGATCACGTCCATTCATAGCTAATTTAATAACAGGAAATTATGACAGACAAAACAAGGGAGCGATATGGCTGCGCTTCATGATTTTTGAACTAATTTTGGGTGTAATTAAAATTGGACCATGGACTGGACTGACAGATTGTAGAGGTGATAAAAATATTAAACGCAATAGCTTTTTAAATTCCTTTGCCCTTACCATGAGTTTACATAGTTTATTAATAAGTAAACTTCACTTCTTAATACGTATTCGTTTTCGTTTGGCTTCAATCGGCTTCAATTTTCATAAAGGGCTGCTGTAAGGCTGTAACTTAAATGAAGTTAAATGTATGGAGCCAAAAAAAAACACAAAAAAGTTTACGTTAACGATCAAAACTCATGATAACTAGGTATTAAGCTCGTGTTTCTAGGCAAGTAAGTATTTTAAGTTTTATGGATAAAAAGAATAGGAATAGAATTGAATAGGTTTAGCTGCGCAAACCTAGTTCCATTTCAAGCCCAAAGGCTGCTGAATGCAGAGACAAATTCATAGCATTTCTTAGACGCAAAACGAGTCAAATTTATTCCGGATCGTTGTACTCGTATAAACTAAAGAAAAATCAATTTATTTTCCAAACGTTTCATACTATATGCCTACCTATATGTTAAATAGGTACTTTTTGATCGTCTAGGAAGTCAGCAGTTGAAATGATATTATTTCAATGTACAAATTGGTAGGTAATCACGTAGCGACACCGGTAGAACAGCTGACGAAATTTATTGCAGACGGTGGGGATAAGAGGAGAGTAGGAGCAGGAAGCGTCTATTTTGGGACTCTGGAGGCCGGAGGCGATCCAGTGGGCGTGTTCGAGGACGATGTCTTACACGAGGCAGTTGATGGGGAATTGGTTACACAATGTAGGTAGGCACACTATAGCCGTACTGTGTGGTTTAATGTAGGTAGGGACACTACTCGAGATATTTTAGTGTTTTCCCATTTTCCGCTACAGATTAATTTCTTATTCCGTGTTTGTCCGCAAGATATTTAGGGACACTACTTAATTTCTAGGCGGATCGCTGCGACTGTCAATTTGCGAAAAGTTAAAAATCCAATAATATAGAGTTCACACGTAAGTATACGATTATGTTACGCGCACAGTGCCAATCCTTAATTCTGCAACTAACAACAAGAAAGTTAAAGACCTAATAGATTGGAGACTTATTGATAAGCGACGCCAAGATTTCAATAAAGATTTAGGTAAGATAGAAAGCGAATATTAAAAGGTTTATGAATGTAAACTTGAAGATCACAAAAGTACCTGACGTGCTGACCTGCCTGGACTTCTACTTAGGTCTTCTACCTACCGTATAAAATAAAACTTAAATACATATAGGTATACCAATCTATACCTTTAAAAGTATTATTTGTTTATTTTGTACATACCTATACAAAATCAGGTATAGGCTAATCAGGCAAAGCGGTCATTACATTTTCCAATTTACAGCACGCTAGGTGAGCTAGCGTGGTAAAATTGAATAGTGTCAGACTCAGGCTGTCAGACAGTTAGCAATCCATTTTTAGGGTTCCGTACTTGACCCTATTACCTACCAAAACTCCGCTATATGTCCGTCTGTCAGTCAGTCTGTTCGTCTGTCACCAAGCTGTATCTCATAGGTATACCGTGATAGTTAGACAGTTGAAATTTTCAAATACATATGGATTTCTGTTGCCGCTATAACAACAAATTCTAAAATACAGAAGTAAATAAATATTTAAGGGGGCTCCCATAACAAACGTGTTTTATTTTGCTCGTTTTAACATAAGGGCAACAGGTAGACGCTTGAAATATTCACAGAATATTTAGTTAGGTATATATTCAGTTTAAAAATAATTTATCAAATTAAAATAAAACAAAAAAATTATGGAGGCTCTCATACAACAGACATGATTTTTTTGCCGTTTTATAGATAATGGTACGGAACTCTTCGTGCGCGAGTCCGACTCGCACATAGCCGGTTTTTTTTTCTATTGCACGGGCATAGCCACGCCAAGTTAGCAAACTACAAGTTGGATAGTGTAATAGCCGCATAAGTATGTACAAAAATAGATGAACAAATAAGTGAAAGATTTAAGTAGAAGTTACATAAAGCCAGAGACACTCTTCTGACGCGTAAGATATTATTTTGGTCACTTTCTCTCTTATGGCTTTTTAAACGAGAGAGACAATGACCAAGATAATAATGGTCTTAATAACAACCGGCATCTAACGAGCACATGCGCGATGTCAATCATTATTATTTGGCGGCAAGATTCCCAACCCACGGTAATGCAGCACTGAGTCAGAGATTAGATGACAGGCCACTGTGTTAGTGGTCTGACATTTCACCTACTCTACTCTGTCGCGTGCTGTGACATGGTTTTAGTTTGGGGACACTTGCACAACGCCTATGACAACGCACTATTATAACCAAGCACAATAATTATACCTACCTACATGGCTTTTAGAACCCTACCTATCCTATGCACAGGTCCTGCATAGGCTGTATAGCATTGTAACAAGTGGGCGGAACTTTCAAGACACGGATTTGTAAAACTCTACTTAACACCCAGTTTGGCGGTTTGTGTCAGTAACAAGGAATGTTTTAACCTTTTCTTAGTTAAAAAAGTCTACATTTTTATTTTAATCTACTTATACACTTTCTTTTAATGTGATCTTTTCCGGCTCGTAATGTCTATGTCTGTTTGTTATGTTTTGTGACTGAACGACAAGTCGACTATGTCTTTTTTAGACAAGACTAAGTAGACCTTATAAGTAACGTGCAGTTCTGCATCCAAAAAAATGTCCTATGTGTTTTTCCAGACTATAATCTATCTCTGTGCTTAATTTCATCCAGGAGGGCTATTCCAACGCGTGAGATGAGATGAGATTTTATTTAGGTCACTCTCACACCTACCTACGACGTTTCAAACGAGAGCAACAAGGACGAAAAATGGTGAGATGAAAATTTCAAATCTCCGAATAGTGCCCCAGATCCGTTTTGCCGTTTTGGAGTGATTGAGTAACAAAAATCATCATTCAACCATCCATTTACCCAAACTTTTGCATTTATTAATATTTGTGATGAAAAATTGCCAACAAAGACCCTTTTAGTAGAAATGATGTCAAAATACCATAAAATTGCTGATCAACCAGAAAAATAGTAATGGAAAGAAACGAGTAAGTAAAGCAATTAAAATTAATTTGTAAAGGCATGTAAATATTAGGATATTTTTTCCCTAATTGCACTCAAATAAAAAAAGTTTTAAAATAAATTACTTATTCATGTAAGTAAGTACTTACCTACAAGATAAACAACCAAGTACTTACATATTCAATACAAACACAGGCTAAGGATAACGTGAAAATGCGTTATCGTCACTTGGTACAAAATGGCACTACTCAAAGAGAATAGCAAATATTGTACTTGCATATTTCTTAAGGTCAGGTGCTCATAATAAATACTGGAAACTAGACTAGATATTATCTGGACAGACCTAATACATAAAGTAACAGTTACAAAGCTGAGAAACATTTTATGTGCACTTCATAATTGTATGCTTTCTTTTCTAGTAAATAATTAATGTAATAAATAATATTTTGTAAAAGTGTGCTCTATCATTTTAGGAAGCCACACGTAGGCACTTAGTATATAGATAGTTTATACTCAACTAACCTGCCTACCATGCCTATCTTGTTTCTCCTATATGCATAAATCATATGGCTACATAACGCCTTTTGTTATGGCAAATAAACATATTCATAATTTTATTGTTCTAGTCCGCCAGTAGCAAGTAGGTAAAGCTCGTCACTTATCTATTGAAATGAGCTAACAAATTTTTGCATTTCAAGTCTGTCTAGAATTTGCAATCAAAGTGCTACCCATTTTTTTACTGGGTTAGTAAATGTTATAAGATGTAGAGATATAGCGCGAATAATAAAATTTCAATAAGTATACGATTCGAAATTGAAAATGATTACGGAATCCAGATCTCGTTTTCGTACATAATTTTGTCTCTACTCTCTACATTTTCTCTATGAATGTATCTACATAGTTACTTACGTACGACACTACCAACACACCTGAAATAAACAAAATAAAAATGCTAACTGTTATTAAGGCTATACCAACTGAGTTTAGGTGGGTAAGTTTATTATTAATGATGAATTACATTACTTACAGGCTGAAATAAAAGCCGAAGCACTTTTGCAGCTCGAAATCTTCAAGAATCGCGTATCGATAACGTCTTCCATGATTTTGGCATCACTAACGCCACTAGTTTTAAATTGTAACTGTCAAAACAGACACGGTTGGCGCGAAACGTTACCGTATTGGAGGTAAGGTTTTATTTTATACGTCAAACTGATTTTTATGAAACTTTTTACGTATTTACAAGGGTTGTCACAGCCGGCGTGTGCGCATTGATCGCCAGGATTGCATGGACTGGCCTGCCAGAAGCGTGTGCCGTAGCCTCTTTAGTACCTATGAGTCCAATTGTGAGCCGCGATTATTTGTTAACTGGCCACGCGTTCGGAAACAATTGACGGTTTGCTTTTCACTATTATGAGATAAGATTTTGCATATCCCGTTTCACATGGTCATGGTTATGTGAAGGGTAGCATGAGAGCTACAATGCGAAAAACAAGCAAGGAACTAGGCTTGTCTCTAGGGGTGGTCAAAGGTGAGGACCCTTGAGGCGCTGAAACCTTTGCTTGGAGAATGTGACGTTGTCTCTTCCATAAGTTGGTTTATCATTACACATTTTAGTTACCTACGTAGGTACATGCAAGCATAATTCCTTTCATAATTTTACTGTTAAAAATTTCGCCAAGGATAATTGACCAATTGCTCGAAGTTATAGGTAGAGCCAATTAACTTGCCTTAATTGCCATCATCTTACTTACAAATAATTGTTGTGTTCGCCTTAATTAGTAAAGAAACGCCTCAGCACTATTGCATAACCATCCCAATTGTTAAACAGTATCTGTCAACATAATAGTTTATCTTATGTGTTACCAGACGAAAGACAGTTACCTCACTAGAAATTTCTTATTTTCTTAGTCCAGCAACATTTAGCATTTTAGATAAGTATTGAACATTAAAAATATTCTGTAAATCACAATAGCGAATGAGGAAATACTCAAGACAAACCAAAACTGGTTATCTATCAAGAAGATGACCTTAAAATTTAATTTAGATGTGTAGTTAAACATATCTCACGGCATTTTAATAGTGATTTGATTACGATTAATTCAATTTTAGTTTTTCAAACGCATATAGGTGCACGCAATTTTGGTGGTTTTGAATAACGTAGGTCGTAACCTGTGCTTACTACTTACTTACTTTAAGTAAGTTAGTAAGTAAGTACTTACTTACCTTATTTACTTTTGTTTAGTTTAGTCTTGTTTAAGTTTGATTGTAAATATTTTATGTTTATTGAAAATAATTTATAAAGGTATTTAAGTAAATAGGTCTCCATTAAGGAATTATACTTACCTAAATACTTAACCAGAGTAATTGAAAGTTATTAGATAAGATTATTTTAACTAACAAAAAAAGGTTTAACATAATTATGATAAAAAGGTTTCAAAGATTTTAATTTCCCGCTTTCTTTAAAACTTACCTTTTTTTCTCCACAGCTTTCAAAAATAAATACCTCAGCAGCATCCGCGCTGTTATTACCCTTCTCCTGTTGCAAAACAAATCCTTGAGAACAGCGCATTGCAAGCGGAACGAATTCATACCGGTAGCCGTTCCATTTCATCCATCATTGGCGTGCTGACAACTTGACGAACTGCCCGTTCAAGAGCAAGCCGATTATCGAATTAAACTCCCCGCTGGATGCTCTTTCCTCTGTCACGGTCGCTCGTTCTGTTTTTCCGTTTGCAGGATGGTAGGAAGGTGAGAATGGACGGACGTGTCACTTTGACGCGTGCAGTATTGCTCGTATGTGCTACTTCCGTAGGATTTATCTATCTAGGTATAATAATGATCTTTCCTGTCACCCTGGCACTATCACCGTTGCAGAGGATGACACTAGACAGTGATCGAAAGGCTCTACATGCGACGCTTACACTGTTACGCCTGCTGTATATTTTTCAATTTACCTGTGATGACGTAGCTACAGCTAGCAGAATTAAAATAAAAACAAACCAGAACTTTTCAGGACTTATAAGTAAAGTAGATATATATATTTTTATTAATGATGTATGCCTTAATTTCGTGAATGAAATATTTACCTACTTGTAATACTTATCTATAAATATCGTCACGTCTTTCCCCCAAGGGGCTGGCAGAGGTGTAATACAACACCCACACTTCACCGGACGATATCCAGTCCCAAATGTGACAGGGGGCGAGCCTGTCGCCATTCACCGGGCTCCATTCGTGTAGCAGATGACATACAATACGCATAAATGTTCACACAATGAACAAATTGGTGCGTGCCGTCAGCTGGGTTCGGACCCACTCCCTCTGGCTTGAGAGGCGGGCCTTATCTATAGGTTGATGTGTTACTGTTTGGACTAAACTATATCTTACCCGCCCGGATGCTGTTTCCGTTGGTTAAAACTTAAAAATGTGCTGTTCAAACCTGAGCTGCGATGCTATTCACATTCATTCAGAAACGTTTCCGATCGGGTTCTTCAAATTTCAAACTCAAATCCTTCGAATTTCAGACTATTTTTTTAATTTTGGAATAGGGAATCGAGTTTAAATCCGATCGGAAGGATAAATCACGTTAAAAAACTTATGAACACGGACTGAGATTCGAATAATTTGAGTTTAATTTTTTTGAAATCCGAACAGAAACGTTCCCAAATGATTTTGAAGGAGTGTAATTTTCTTTAGATACTTAGATGAGGAAGTAGATAAAATCAATTGCACGATAGAAATAATATTAGTGGCTGGTTTTATATGATAATCTCAGCAGGCTAGTTAGACTAAGCCTCATGAAACTAAACTAAGATAGCTTGGTTGGTAGATACAAATTTTACCTGAAGTAAGTATAACAATGACGTTGATTTAAAATAAGAGAATCGTCAAACAATTTTATCTCCGCTATTTATTAGTGGTTTAGTTAATATCATAAAGTCGCATATTATGACGGAAACCACACTACGACAGTGTCCTTTAAGATTTAGACGTAGCACATTATTACAGCACATTTTTACATACAATAAAATCAACTTACACAAAATTAAGTTCTCTTATAGCAAGACAATTAAATAAAAACTAAAAATGTTGCCTTCTGAAGAAAACCAACTTCTACGCACTAAAAAGAAAATAGTGGACGTAGAAAATGGAAATGGCGATTCCGAATCAACACGGAAACACTATTGTAGGTGAGTTCTAGATTTTGTTGTTTACAATTTGTGTAAATAATACTAGCTTATTTACTAAATTGTCCTTAAACTATGTAAGTATAACGTAATAACATTGCATATTTTACAGGCGCAGTTGTCGAAGAATTTCCAGCCAAAGAAGAAAAGCAGAGCGCATCGTGTCAAAAAGCGGATGGTTCAACATAGAAAAACATAAGGGCAGTTTCAAATTTCTCTTCTTCCCGGACATTGTTACGATCTTCGTTAAAGCTCAATGGCGATGGACGTTGGTCTACTGCATCTTTACCTATATTGTCATCTGGCTGGTCTTCGCTGGCGTGTGGTACCTTATTCTCTACCTCCACGGTGATTTGGAACCTGACCATCTTCCGCATGCCAGCAACGGTACCGAGTGGACACCCTGCGTGAAAGAAATCTACAGCTTCACGTCGGTTTTCCTCTTCAGCATCGAGATCCACACCACTATTGGATACGGGGCCAGGACCATCACGTTGCTGTGCCCTTCGGCTATGCTCACGATGTGCATTGAAAGCATCATCGGAACTATAACTCAGTCTTTCTTGGTCGGGATTGTCTTCGCCAAACTGACTCGTCCCAAAAACCGAGCACACACTCTCGTCTTCTCCAAAAACGCCATCGTTAATCAGAGAGATCGTCACCTGTGCCTCTCATTCCGAGTGGGAAATACTAGGAAGTCTAGAATCATATCAGCGAGCGTCCACGCCTACCTAATTAGATGCGTCACCGTCAATAAAGAAGTAGGCGAGCAAATAGAACTCAAGTTATCAGTCGATTCTAGTAAAGATATCTTATTTATGTTTCCAATATCAGCAGTGCATAAGATTGACGAAAGCAGTCCTTTGTATAAAATATCAGCCCGTGATCTAATAAAATCTGAATTAGAGATTCTTGTGGTTTTCGAAGGGACTATTGAGTCCACAGGACAGCCGGTCCAAGTGAAGTCGAGCTACACAGCCCACGAAGTGTTGTGGGGGCATCGGTTCGTGCACATGGTAGAATATAAAAACTCCATGCAGGGTTTTGTTGTGAATTATTTAAAATTTGATGAGACAAACCGTGTCAACACGCCTTTGTGTTCAGCTCAGAGACTTCAACTTTTTTACAAATAAACTTGAAAGTCAAACTTTATTCTTCATTTCAATCTCATTCTTCGCTCGCTTTCAGTTCCTAAATGCGGGTTTAAAATCAATATTATCTTCCTCAGTTCCATTACATCCTTGTATATTGACTGCATTGTAGTCATTTGCAATTGTAGAGCTGCCACTTTTAATTTAACCGCAATTAATTCTGTGTTACAATTTATTAAATTCGTGTTTAAGTTTAAGAGCATTTTGCTGTTGCGGTCGAGCTCGTCCTTTACGTATTGCCGTTCTTTGTAAGAAACACCCATGATTTTCACGTCACTATTTTGAAAGACGGTACAAACAAACTTAGACGAATCTTATCAGAACTAATAAAGTGTACATTAATATTAACACTGTAACATATCACGTGTGATTCAATGTTATATTTCAGGCACACTACGAGTTAGTGTAGATAAGTTGCAGTTTATATTATCTATAACTAGGTGTGTACATGAGTATAAAAATGTGTGTCATGCTGCGGTGATAAGATCTTAGTCAGATTTATATGAAAATGTGAATAAGAAACTAAGGAAAATTGCATATTTTTATACTCCATTACATTACTATTATATTCCTAGAATGCATTGTAGGTTTATATTAAGCTTAATCATTATATTAAGCGGCCATTACAAAATCCAATTTGCAGTGTGCTAACTTATCGTGGCTAAGCCCGTGTAATAGGAAAAAAAAGATTAATAACTGTCTAACAGCCATTACACTGTCCAACTTTAGCACGCTAGCTCACCTAGTGTACTGCAAATTGGATAATGACCGCCTTACCAACGTTTAAAGGGCTTATCACACCACACTATCTGTCGCATGCTATTGATAGTTTGGCTATCTGGACCCTATACTTGCACGTAAGATGATTTCTGGTCGTTCTCTCTTGTTCAAAATCTATAGGAATAAGTGTGTCCAAGATATCATCTCTCGCTTTAGAATAGGGGGCCGGTACTGACCATAGCTGCGTATATCTTAATGTTAATTAATACACTCCGCTACTTAGTAGATAGCCACTCAGATCGCATGGTGTGATAAGCCCTTTACTGTGAGCTTGTACCTACCTGTGGCCCTATTCGGAGATTTGACATTTTCATCTCACCTTTTTTCGTCCTTGTTGCTCTAGTTTAACATGTCATAGGTGTGAGAGTGACCAAGACCTCATCTTATCTCACGCGCAGGAATAGCCCCCCAGTCGTCTCGTGCTAGGTTGTGCTTAAGTACGTGCAGTCTAGTAGGAGTGGCCCATGTCCGTGAACAAACATGAAAATAATGCAAGCTTTGCCTAAGTATTTGTGTTCCGTGAAAATATACTTACAAAAACATTGGCAGTCACAATGCATAACACCATCATCATCATCATCTGCATGGAAGTTCAAGTAAGTTTTTATCAAAACAATACAAATTTGAAGCAAAAAGCAGCAGTTTAGCACCAACTCGAACAAAATTAAATTAATTGAAAATTTATAAAATAATTAATTGCACTGAAAAGTAAGAGGAACAAAATCGAAAAACTTTATTTTTCAGGTCCAATTTCCCGCCTTCCATAGTCCATAGACAGCCAATGTCAACCTTAATTTTCCTCTATTGCCACAGATTTAAATGCCAAGACAAAACTGTCTAAGCTGCAACGCACACGTAAATTTTACAACAAGCTAGTTTGATGAACGGTTTGATGTAAATATTTTGATAATCTGTGGTGTTGAAGTGGAGTGACGTCTAATGCTACCAACATTTAGAACAAAATAACAAATTTGACAAAAGTGTGCTGTCATTTTTCTGTCCATTGGATTTACCCTCTGTTGATTTTCTAAAATAAAAGTTTACTTGCAAATTAGGAAACATGTTTCGTGCTAATAATTTCGATAAGTTACTTGGTAAGCAATAATTTTAAGCCAAACCCTTTTCCCTATGTAGGGATGACGAAACACCAATAATCAAAGATAGAGAGTTGTTTTTTCCTTCTGAAAATTTTACTCATTATCATATCACTTTCTTTATTTTTATTAATGCGACGCGTAACGGGGCTTCTATTTGTATAGAAGATGCACTTTTTACAACGTCCAGCTAAAAGAGAAGTGAATAAACGAAATATTTACAGGTACCTACCCTTTTAGTGCAAATACAAATTTAATGGTGAAACAATTATGTTCCAGATAAAGCCACTAGTAATCTACGCCTAGACCCCGATTGGCCGACAATTCTACAAATTTGTGATCTGATTAGACAAAATGATTGCACGTAAGTCACTTTATTAATATGTATTTTTGTTTGCAAAATTTCAATCACAAATAACTCCACCTACTCTGGCTACTCTAAGCAAAAATAATAGAATAATAAGTCTCAATACCAAAAATACAAATGTTACAATAGTACTGAAGGAATAGGCAACATTCATTGACATACATTGAAAGGTAGGAATGAGAACAAAAACACACAATCAGGTAAAAGATTATCCTGTATGTGTTTCCTGTTTAAACTTTAGAACATTGATTTAACTCACAAGTAAAATTATGTTGGACTGATACTATCAAGAGTTAATTGATGATTCAATATATGATACAATAACCAGCATGTTCTGATTTAATTGTGAAGATACCACAGATTGTATGTACTATTGCTGAAGTTCGCTCCTGCAAGCAATCCTAGTTATAACAACAATGTGTGTAATGGTGTGTCAAATGTGTCTAGAAGTCATATTTTTTATGTTATAGGCTATAAAGTTAGCAAGTTGCTTTGCAAGTTCACATATTTACATATTTCCAACAAACAATAACAAAGTCAGCATACTTGTGTAGATGCAATGGGAACTGTGAATTTTTTATACAACACAAGACATTAGCCATACTTATGTGGTTATCTCTAGTGACTCTAGCAAAGCAAAGGTTTTGTGAAAATCTCAAAAATTATTGTGTGTGTTACTGCTTCGTCCAACTCATTTTACTCTTCTCTTACTGGAACTAATATAACAAAAACATGAATACTCGCATATCATACTTCCTAATCCTAGCTAATATTATAAATGCTAAAGTGAGTTTGTTAGTTTGTTATGCTTTCACATCTTAACTACTTATCCAATCATCATGAAATTTTGCAAACACATGTCAGGGATGCAGAAAAGGACATGTATCAGATTTGCATGAAATTTAGCAATCAAGATGTCATATGCCCTAGACTAATGCATAGGCTACTTTATAACCAAGGGTAACACCACAGCCGCAGCTAGTTCTTGATATTTTTGACTCATGAAAACATTATTTGCAGCCCTAAATATGCAGTGGCAGCAGTCAAAAAGAAATTGTACTCACAGAACCCACATCAAGCTATGTTCTCATTACTCACCTTGGAAAGTATTGTCAAAAACTGTGGTAAGTGTGCTAAAGGTTTAAATTGCAAAATAGCCCTACTTCTTAAGAGGGCCGCGACGTTCTGCAATTTCCATAAAAACGCGCTACTCAAATTTCTTGAAAACCATTTGTCAGATTACGATGAAATTTAGCACGTACAATTAAATTAACAATATCTTCGCCCCTATGTTCTTGGTTTTTTTTAAAAACGTTCTCAAGCGAAAATAGAGCTATGAAAAATATCCCCACTTTTAAGGGGTCACTTTTGACTGATTTATTCAATAGGTAGACAAAGCAAATCAAAAATTCCATTACATAAAGAGGTTGTCTACATCATTAGCTGTTAAATAAATTTATAAAATAAGGGAAATTCTTAGATACTTAAGAATGATTACAGAAGTGCAAAAGTCATAAAAAAATTGAAATTGCACTTTGTCACTCTGTAGGTAAGTTTAGAGGCTCGTTAGTATCATTACTCACTCTCTTCGCTTGTCTTCTTCTTCTAGACAAAATGGCTATAGAATACCTTAAGCCAATGCGAAGTTAGTCTAGGTCGCCTAGGTCGAAGTTAGTTAGGTCGCTGGACTCTTAATCTGGTTAAAACTCCTTAAGGCAGGTATAGCCTATAATAGGAGCTATAAGGCTATGACCATGTTATTGTCATTGTTCCCTTTAGCAGCATAAGACAGCTGTAAGTTTCAGCTTTGACCTAGCTTTAAATTCTAGATGGGCTAAAGTTTTAATTTCCAAGTCAGCTGAGGGTGAGGCACCTCAAAATAAAATAGAGGCACCTAGTAAATAATAAAGTTTTACATTCATAGGCTCCACCAGGATTCTGGAATGTATTGGAACACAGACAATTTAACACTCAGACTATGAGCAGATATTTGATGACTAATACTGATATGAAAGGAAAAGTTATCATACACAAAGCTCTACTACCAATCTAGCAAAATGGAATGATAGTATTAAACCTGTTTTTTTTACAGGCTCAGGTGTGCATGATGAAGTAACATCAAAGGCTTTCTGTGAAATGCTTCGAGATCTTGTGAAGACGACACAGCATGAAAACCTGCGCGCCAAAATCCTGGAGCTCACGCAAGCATGGGCCTTTGCATTCCGTAATTCACCGAAATACAGATCTGTTCAGGTATATAGAATTAGTAAATTTCATTTATAAACCAATTACAATGTAGAAAAACAAATTTACAAATGTAGTAAAACAAATTTCACATAGAGAGGTTGAGTAATATAAAAAAAATAAGCTTGAGTGTCATGCATAAAATCTTTAATTCAACTTCTCTTTAATACCATATAATAAAGGGGTTACGTGTACTTTCATCATAATTGAACTCCAGATATAGTAATCCTTATGACACTACTGTAGTTATACTCACAGTTAAAAAGTAGTCTATGTGTTTATCCAGGGTATAAGCTACCTCCGTACCAAACATCAAAATCCATCCATCAGTTTGAGCATGAAGAAGTAACAAGTACAAATAAACAAACACAAAATTTCGCATCTAAAATACAAGTAAGATTCTGAAACTATCACTATAAATAATTGTACATGTGAACACATCATTACTTACTTTTACACATACAGGATTCTGAAGAACTGACAAGTTTGCATGGAAATCATTTAGGGAATTGGGCCATGAGCCCCTAGGGCTAGCATGAGCCATTTGTCATTCCACAAATTTTTATCCCACAAGAAAGAGACCAACATATCCACATTCTAGTTTTTTCACATCTACATATGTGTGGACAAAAATGGTGGAAAGACAATATTTTTTCCCTGGCCCATCCTAGCCTTTTTGGTAGACAGACTTCACCTTGCAATACAAAATATATCAAGTTAATTAGACTACAAGAGTCAGGACTCGTAAATATACAGACATCTTTTATTTATTATCGGACATGAACTTGAAAAACGTTTTGCTTCTTTTGGACAGTCAAGAATAAAAAAACAATGCAGTCATCTTGCTTCTCCAATTATTTTTATGTAATTGAAGACATAATTTTGTATTATGTAGACTTAGGAAAGACTCGGGGGAAAAACCTTAATGTGTATCTTATATCTTTAAATGAGCAATTCTTGTATATATATATATATAATTGGAATCTCGGAATCGGCTCCAAAGATTTTCATACAATTTAGTATATAGGGGGGTTTCGGGGGCGATAAATCGATCTAGCTAGGAATCATTTTTAGAAAATGTCATTTTATTCGTGTTTTATCGATAATCAACATAAACTTGGAAGAAAAATAACAAAAAGGAGGCGTTTGAGTAGTCTCAACTGAAAAATATGACTCTTCCTGACATCTATTGGCGAATAATAATACTATTTTTTGTGAGCAACTAATTGCTTTAACGACACAACAGCAGATGGCGTTGTTAAGTAACACGAAGTCAATGAGTGTTTGCTTTGAGGTTAGACTAAAATCAAAGGAACTCTATACTCGTAATATGAAAAAGTGAGTCTTTGTTCATTTTCTTTGTTTCTTTGTAACGCTTTCACGTCTGAACTACTCAACCGATCGTCTTAAAATTTTGCATACATGTTGTTTAGGGTACAGAAAAGGACATAGGGTACTTTTTATCCCGGAAAAATCAACGGTTCCTGTGGGACCGTGGGTGAAACCACGGGTCGCAGCTAGTGTAACCTTAAATGCACATGTTTGATTTACACAAACCATTGTACTTAAGTTTTAATGTGATGTTATTACTTATTATTGACTTTTTGACTGCCTCGGTGGCTCAGTTGGTAGTGAACCTGCCTTCTGAGCTTGGGGGCGTGGGTTTGGTTCCCACCTAGGGCAAACATTTATCTGACGAACATTTGTGTTTGTTCTATGTCTGGGTGTTAATATTAGGTCCTTACGTATGAAATTGGCGTTTTGTACGGGAGGAATAAAAAGTCGATTTTTTTTTGTAAAATATATTTAATTAATCAAAGTATGCACCGTTGTTATCTATGCACTTTTGCCATCTTATGGGTAGTTCATTGATCCCTTTACTATAAAAACCATGGGGGCGAGAATCAATAAACTCTTTGAAGGCGGTTTGGACTGCTGCATCGGAGTGGAAATTTTTTTCTTGTAAGAAGTTGTCCAAATTCCGGAAGAAATGGTAATCTGTTGGAGCAAGGTCCGGGGAGTACGGTGGATGTCGCAGACATTCCAATTGTAGCTCAGCTGACTTAGTGGTTGTTTGTTGTGCAGTGTGTGGTCTTGCGTTGTCGTGAAGCAGCAGTGGCCTAGAGCGATTGACCAATCTCGGTTGTTTAACAGCTAGTTCTTCCTTCATGGTTTGCAGTTGCTGACAATAGATATCTGCCGTAATCGTTTGGCCAGATTTAAGAAAGCTGTAGTGAACGACACCGGCGCTAGTCCACCAAACACTTACAAGTAACTTTTTCTGAGTCAATTTTCGTTTAGGGCAGGATTTGGCTGGGTCTCCAGGGTTCAGCCATTGCGATGAGCGCTTTCGATTATCGTACAATATCCACTTTTCATCACAAGTAATGATTCGATTTAAAATCCCTTCATTATTGTGTCGGTTGAGCAAAGTAACACAGCAGGCGACCCGTGTTTGCAAGTTCGATTCACTCAATTCATGAGGTACCCATCGTTCGAGTTTTTTTACTTTCCCGATTTGCTTCAAGTGGATTAATACAGTTTTGTCACTTACCCCGAAGCCTGCTGCTATCTCTGAAGTGCTTTGTGATGGATCCGCTTCCACAATAGCCTTTAATTCTTCGTTTTTCACTTTGATCTCCGGCCGTCCACGGGGTTGGTTCTTAAGGTCGAAATTTCCAGAACGAAAACGTTGAAACCAAAAACGTACCATGCTGTCTTTAGCGACACCAGCGCCGTACACATCATTAATTCTTCGAGCTGTTTCTGCAGCACTGGTGCCACGGTAGAACTCGTACTCGTAAATATACCGATATTTCATGTTTTCCATTGCGCGGTAATAAGCGACGCCAAAGAAAAAATAATGAGGAAAATAACAAATGAATGACTGTATTCCAAAGAAAAAAAAACCAGCTAAATGAATTTATTAATTTGAATTTCGAATTCTTAACCAAAGAGGAGATATTTCAGATCAAATTGATCAGTACGACAAAACGCTAATTTCATACGTAAGGACCTAATATGTATTTAATCTTATATCTATCTTTTAAATCTAGTATCTTTTATTTAAAAATATCTAAGTATGCATATCAGTCTCTGGCAGCCATAGTACAAGCTTTGCTTAGTTTGGGGTCAGGCGACCGTGTGTGGAAGTGTCCCGAATTTTTTAATTTTTTTTATTATAGTAATAAGACAGTAGCTATATTTTCAAAAAGGTGCCCTAAGTTCCAGATTTAATTGTGTATGCTTAATATTTATTCAACAATATCTAGTTATCATTAATGATAGTAGTTAAATGGAGCTCATTGATAATGATAAGGATTGTTAGTCACCTTTCTCTCTTGCATTTAATAATTGAAATATTTTAGAGCAAAGTCACATCACAGTAATAATTATTGTGAATGCGAAAGTTTGGATGGATGGATGTTTGTTACTTAATCACGCCAAAACGGCTGAACGGATCTGGATGAAATTTAGCTCAGAGACGGATTACAGTTTGGAGTAGCACAGGCTACTTTTTAACCGCGGATAACACCGCTGCTAGCATACATGTAGCCATCGTTTATTGTTATTAAGACATATTTAAAAAACAGATTCTGTTTCGTTCATTGAACTTTTTACCTCTCAAGGTCGAGTCGCGCGCAATCGATTTTCGACATTAATCTAATTAGAATGGACAGGACAGGTATTTACAGATACTTGATACATAATGTAGCGAACCAGTCGTTCAGCAGCGTCGCTCCTTCCTAACTTGAAATATTTTAACTCAACAGTGCCTAGGTAAACAACATCACACCTAGTTAGGTAGTTGAAATAATGTTCCACCTTTGGGTAAAAACACGACTGCCTATGTCACTTGCAACGCAATTAATTAAGCTGTTGTCGTGTAATAGCTTACACTCTAGCCTATGTAAGCCATTATAACAGCTTAATTAATTGCGAACCTTTAGGCCCGAATTACTATTCCGCGAACCTAGCCTATACAGATTCGAGAAATGGCAATTCGTGTACCTTTAGATCACAAGAACACATCAATCGGTGCACGTAGCATTGACCTTGAAAATATATTCCTTTTTAGACATTTGCGAGTAATGTCAGTCGTAAATGAGCAGACATCGAGCTTCATTACATTTAATAACGCAGTGCGGTAATTGATCTGTTTACATGGCGCGGGCTGCTAAGGCCCAGACAAGAGTTCATGTCATTGCCCTGCTCAGATAATAAAGTGGCACACCTATCTACTTGCAAATTATTGATTTTGATGTTCTATATACTTATATAGGTATTATGTTAGTATAATCTAGTTACACAAAATTGGTCTATTTAGCTACGAGTGCAGATGTAGGTATTTCACACTCATCATCACAGAAATATTTTAAAGGCAAAAGTTTGTATGTGTGCATGTTTCTTGATGAGCTCAAACGGATAGACGGGTTTAGATGAAAGTAGCTTATATTTGTGTTAATCCAGGGTATAAGCTACCTATGGAGGTAACACAAATATAGGCTTAGCTACTTTCTAACCGCGGGAAGCAGCTAGTATCATACTATAAATGCGAATGTTTGTGAGTATGTGCCTCAGTTTGTTACGTGTTCACGAAGGGATGGACGAATTTGGATGAGGTCTGAAGGCTGCTTATAGGTACGCTGGATTCATACATAGGCTACTTTTTAACCACGGAGCGTATCTAGGTAGGTATTATGTATTTTAGGGATAGGTACATGATAATAGTAAGCTAATATTAATTTAAGATAATAAATATCTAACCTATAAGCGATGATAGCCTAGTTGAAGAAGCCAGAAGGGAGTGGGTTCGAACCCAGCCGACGGCACGCACCAATTTGTTTATTGTGCGAACACACGTGCATATTGTACTGACTGACTGAATATTGTCCGGCGAAGTGTGGGTGTTAAACCAATGAACTAATTTTAATTTGTAATCAATCTGCAAATATTACTTCTAAGTAATTTATGTATGCTTAAATTATGTAGCTCAGAGTATAAAATACATACAGTCAAGTAGAAAAGTTATAGCACTGACGACAGCAAGGTTGTAATAGCTGTCACAAAACCTGACTCAGTGTGAACGACTGTACCACAGAATATTAATAGTAGGTATCTACAGGTACTTTGCTACGTGTGCTTGCGTCAGTCGTAGCTTATCAGTCATTATATCGCGTGATTCATACAAATCCAGACAAAACAAGCCGAACAACAAAAAGTCGCGAAAAAACTAATAGGCATTTAAAAAAATGGTACAATTTTATTCCCTAACTCTATTTCTAACAAATGTTTGCAAATGAACAGGCAAACTGTTGTGAAATTGTGAAACAAATTAAATTAAGGTCGTGTATTAAATTACTGTGTTGTTTGTTGTGCAGGATACAGTGAATATATTGAAGGCAGAAGGATACAAGTTCCCAGTTTTGAAAGAATCTGATGCAATGTTCTCTGCTGATACCGCTCCGGAATGGGCCGATGGAGAGGTTTGCCACAGGTGCAGTGAAAAATAGACTTTTTGAATAGAAATATTAAGAACAAAGAGATGAAATTTACATGTTCATATTTTTGGATACTTAACTTGGTACTAAGAATGTAAATTGCAGGTCTCATAAATGAAATGTTCATTGTCATTTGTTTTCACCAAATCCACCAGTTAAACGATGAAAACATGGCCTTGATTCAATTGCCTTACCTTACTTAGGTTTTTTCTTCTATTGGTTGAGTTTAGATTAAACACAGTTATACAACTCTAATATGAATTTGAGGTTTGTTAAAACTACCATAACCAAAACGTTAACTAAATTATCTTTCACCATAGTAAGTATCCTACATATGTCCTATTAGTACAAAAAACTTCCTTGCCAAATTGCATTGAAATCAATTTTATCATTTACTGCAAAGGTAGCTACCAAACTAAAACCTTTGAATATTGCCTAACAAGAATAACTATTCCGTTGTTATTTGTCAGTACCTGATTCAAGTTTCACCCTACAGATGTCGTGTGGCGTTTTCGCTTATGGTGCGCAGGCACCACTGCCGAGCTTGTGGCCAAGTTTTCTGTCAGCAGTGCAGTTCCAAAACATCCACCCTACCCAAGTTTGGTATTGAAAAAGAGGTATGTAGTCATGCAAAACTAATAATAAGTACTAGTATTATATACACATGCTTCATTTTGTATATGAAGTTTTTTCCTGTGTTTGTTATATTTGATTATGTGTACAACAAAATTCATTCATCACAGGTTCGTGTCTGTGATGCTTGCTACGATAAAGTGAGCAGACCACCAACTTCAACTGCAAAACTGGAGATTGTTGACTCATCTAATGACTATGGACCTACTCAACCTCAGGTATGAAATTATAGGAGGCCTTATTGATTTGTGGTTAGAATTTGGGAATTTAATCAAGACACTTAATCCTTACCAAAATATTTATTTACTAATATAACACGAATGAATTACTGCGCTTCGTAAGAATCTCCAGGCATTTCACCACCAGGCACCAACATAGCGATATTATTTCCATTTAATAATATTTGGTCCAACTTTGTGATTTTTCTTCCTTCTGGCGTGGATTCGTACTCGGTGACGTCGTCCAATAACATGTTTACGAAATCATCAAAGCCCTGCAGTGTTCCAACCATTTCTTTATCATTCTTCATGATGATGTGAATACGAGAACCAATGCATTTGTCTACAAGTTCAAGAGGCAGAAGGGTATTTGGGCTAGGTAGTCCAGTAGACGTCATTGTATGATATTTAATTTCTACTCTGACAAATACGGCAATAACTAATAATGGATTTTTTAACAAAACTAGTGAGAAAATCACAAAACCCGCAACAAAAATGAAAAAATACCGCACGGCGACCGAGACGCGGTTTTGACAGTGACATACATTTTTTCTGCTAAAAATATACTAGCTGTCAATGCCAAATTGACAGTGATGGTGGCGATTTAGTTCGTTCAACAATCACTTCAATTTTTGTCGGATGTGACGTCATTAAAATTTAGTATAGCATTGGTCGCGTTAGTTCGAAACTTATTTTTCTTCTGGCAGCACTAATGTTTGAGAAACGTCAGTTTATTTTTAAACGAAACATTAATTTCAAAAATAACGACATTAAATCAATCAACACAACTGAAAGTGCGTGAGCATCGGAAAATACTTTTTCTTGCTTTCTAAAATGTCTCAAAACTGTAGAAATTACGTGAATAACTATCGTGGTGATGTATATTTTACACCCGACGAAAAAGTGAAAATAAAGGACGAACCAATGACCCCAAACGAGGACTTTGAAAACATCGGTGATCGTTTGGATTTGGATAACCCTGAAAATGATTTTAAATCTTGCGGAACGATGAGGAAATCCATGTCCATGAATAACTTAGCATCCTTGCATGGAAATGTGAAAATGGAGTACGAGAAAAATGACAGTTTTTGTAGACAGCGTTATCCTTCGGGACAACAGGAGTTGCAGCATTCGAGAACGAAATTTGTGTCGATGGCGGAGGCTATTTATCATTTTCAAAGAGACACTCCTAATCGCTTCCACTCAACTCGTCATACCTTCCGGTCGTCAAGCTCTATAGATCGTATGCCTTTGACTAGGCCTCAGTCGCCAGTGCTTCGCTGCAAGACGCGCTTCCGCCCTCCTCACGTCATTTCCCAGAAAGAGAAAGAAGAGTTGGAATTAGAAGAAATTCGAAAATACAAAATCAAAGCTCAACCTGTTCCCAAGTCAGTCATAGAGGGAACCGGGCACCTGCCAGAGGTACCGAAAAAACAGATTACTGTCCCTGAACCTTTCAATCTGACAGAAATGCAAAAGAAATTGATGGAATCTCCTGACCAAGTGCCCAGTTTTAAAGCCCGGCCTGCACCTAAGAATATTTTCGCAAAGCCATTTGTGCCAGTTAAGCCACCACCTCATGTGACCCGACCTGTTAGTCCCAAGTTCCACTCAAAAGCAAAGTCTAAAGAGCAGTTAAAGCATGAGAAACCGACCAGCAAACCCTCTGACAACTTGTGCCCACGTATGGGCCCTGTGCGACCGGAGCCATTCTCATTTGAAAAGCGTGATGAAGAGTTAAAAAAACGCAAAGAAGAGAGAATAAAGCGTCAGATTGAAGAGGAGAAGAAACTAGCTACATTATTCAAAGCTCAGCCATTGCCTGGTGCTGTGAAGAAACAAATGAATAAAGCTGCAGCAAAAGCATGTTCGTCTTCAGCTTCTTCAGAAAACAAAGAAAATCACACAAAGTTTGAAGCTAAACCAGCAACAGTATTATACAAGGAACCATTCAAACCGGTTCTGCAAGTATTGTGCGTAAAGCCTGAGCCTTTCCAGTTGACTACAGAAAAACGGGCAGCGGAAAGGGAACGATTTGACAAACAATTAAAAGAAAAAGAAGAAGAGCATGAGAAGATGAGAAAACAAATGGAGGAAGCTCTACGGGATTTAGAGGAAAAAGAAAAGGCTAAATTGAGAGCCAAACTTATACACCATGCTAAACCTGCCCCTGCTATTGTACCATTTGTACCAGAAAAATCTATGATCCCTCTAACTGTCCCAGAGACACCAAAATTTGTTAGAAGACTCAATCAATGCTAAATACGTTTAATATAATGATTATGACTAAATATAATGTTTTCAAATTTCATGCCTTATGTTTTTTGATAGCATAGTTTTGTATGTAATATTGTACTGACATTTTATTGATATGTAATTTTAGATTAATTAGTGGTTTACAAATACTACTTTGTAATAATTAGTTTCTATATCTCTTTTCTTAAAGACTTTGTCAAATAAGCGTCTTTTTTTCAGTTGTGAGTCGCGTTATTTAAGTTCTATCTCACTCATAACTAATTTTGCACACAAACAGGGCTTTTGTATAAAACTGAATGTAGCTTCAATTTCACGACTCATAACTCAAAAAATTACACTTATTTGGCCTAAGTCTCTTACTTAATTTTATTACTAGTTATAATTCATATTCCTTATTATGTTTGGATTCTGTAGGCCAATTTAGATTTTTGAACCATTAATTAAATTTGAAGGTAATTTAATCACATGTTTAGTTTCTCTTGCTTGAGATTTATTTGTATTCTTAAATCTTTGGAAAACTGATAGTTTTTTTTAATGAGAGAATTGTACTGACATTTTATTGAACTTTCCATTATGTAAAGATTCCTAGTAAGACAAAAACTGTTTGTTTTGTAAAGGAATAGATATAGAAAAAGATAGGAATATTATGCGGAAATAGATTTTATAGATATGAGTAGGTAGACATTTTATTTTAGCCATGCATTATTATAATATTTTCGTGTATTTTTGAGTGTATTGTAATTCTTTTGGGAAATATAATAATAAAAGTAAGGGACTCAGAAATCTTGTTTTCTTTGAGGATTGTCAAGCAAGTCAAAATTGGGTCAAATGATGAAAACCTTGAATCGTAAACTATCTAATAATTTTTTTTATTTAATGTATATAACCAGTGAGGTTTCTTATGCACACCCTACAGCCTAAATGGTTTGATTGATTATGAGCTGTGAATATAGGTGGCATATATTATGGTCTTTGCAATTGGAGTGCTACAGAATATTTTAGTCCGTTGTTTTATTTTTTTAACATGTGAATGTTAAAGTTACATACTCGTATTCGTGACAAACGCTTGCTTGCCCTCAGCGCCAACGACGTTTACTATAAGTTTTGTCAGGTATGTCTATAGGTGACAAAAAACGGAACTTATTACTATACTAGCTGCGCCCCGCGGAGTTAAGAGCTATTGCAGACTATAATCTATCTCTGTGCCAAATTTCATCAGATCTGTTCAGCTGTTCTGGCGGGACGGAGTAACAAACATCTATACATCCATCCAAACTTACGCATTATAATATTAGTGTGATGTGATTCCAATTACTTGCAAATCATTAGAATAAAAATAAAATATAGTTTTTATTTTATGGCTTAGCATATGGGACACAAATATTCATTTTTAACTCCCGACGGCGACGCATAAAAAGAGGTTTCATAAGTTTATCTTGTGTGTCTGTTTGTGACACATAACTCCCAAACTGATAAATACCTATCGTTTTATTTAGTTTAGATATCTTAGAAGTGACTTCATTGAGTTCAAAGCTTTAATTGTAGTTTCTTTTAAATTGTAAAAATACTTGTTGGTAAACATAATGCAAACTGATTACAGAAGCGTCCGCCCGGAACCAAGACAGCCGAGGAGCTGCAGGAGGAAGAAGAGCTGCAGCTCGCTCTCGCTCTCAGCCAGTCGGAGGCCGAACACAAGGAGAAGGAGCGCAAGTCGCGGCCGCACATCGCTCCCGACCCCACGCCGCACCATCCTACTGGTAATTACTGATAGAACAGGATCGGTCAAGGAGTCATAAATACTTTAGGGGGCGCGTTTTTGTCGTCTGTGGATATCATTGGCGTACAGGAACCACCGGCTAGTTACGAATCTCACAACAGGCGTGCGACAGGCGCGACCGTTGCTGTCAAACGTAATTTTTCACACAAACAAACACACAGACACACACAAACAACACACACAAACAAAACACACACACACACTCGTCGTTTTTGCATCGGGGTTTAAAAATAGCACTTTACTTGTTCTAGTATCACCAACTCCATCATCAGTGAGCGCATCTCCAGAGCACAGCAATCAGAACAGCAACGAGCTGTCCCGGTACTTGGACCGCAACTACTGGGAGCGGCGCGTGTCGCGAGACAACGCCGCCGCCCCGACTGCGCCCGCGCCCGCCTCTACTACTTCACAGGACACTACCGAGGTTGATTCTATTTATGTTTGTAGAGCATAACAAGTTTTTTTTTTTGGTTTAAGGTCGTGCCAAGAAATACCTTAACAACATTTTATCTCTTATCTAACACTAGTTTCGTCTCGCGGTTTTACCCGTAGTCCCAGAAAAGTAACTTTTTGCAGCATGAAAGGTACCCTCTATGTTCTTTTTTGTACCACTGCCAACGTCTATATTTAAAATTTCAGGATGATCGGATGAGTATATAAGGCGTAAAAGCTTACATCGAACAAACTAAATATCGCATTTCTAATGTTCATTATGATTACGTTTTGAATTGTACTTGTTTGATATATATAAATAAACTAGCTGCGCCCGCGGTGTCATCCGAGATCCCACAGGATCCGTTAATTTTTTCGGGATAAAAAGTACTCCATGTCCTTTTCTGTATCCCAGACAACGTGTATGCAAAATTTCATGAGAATTGATTGAGTAGTTAGGGCGTGAAAGCGTTACAAACAAATAAACAAACTCACTTTCATATGATACTAGCTGCGCCCCGCGGCTTTGCCCGCAGTCAAAAAGTGTCTGTCCTGTGTTCCATTTTAGACTATAATCTACTCGTATCTCTGTGCTTAATTTCATCCAGATCTGTTTCGCCGTTCTGACGTGAAAGAGTAACAAACATCCATCCATCCATTCTTACAAACTTTCACGTTTATAATATTATATATATAGATGGCGCTAAAGTGGCAAAATGTTGATATTTGTTGACAATTTTTTTTTTGTATATTTTTTTTAATAAAAAGTAGGTACCCTATGTTATTTCTAGTACCTCCCAGAATATGTGTACAAAGTTTGATGATGATTCGTCAAGTAGTTTTTGCGTGAAAGCGTAACAAACATCCACGCTTTCACATTTATAATATTAAGTAGGGATTAGTTAGGGTAAAGTAAATTCCTTAGTAATGTAGTTAACAACACTATTTCAAAATATAAATAGAAACTCATTCGTTTTCCATTTTACAGGACTTTACGAAGGTAGCGCCAGCTAATAAAGCCCAAGACGATGACATTCAGGACAAGGAAATCGACGACTTCGTCGAAACGCTGAAGTCTCAGGTCGAGATCTTCGTCAACAGAATGAAAAGCAACTCTTCTCGGTTCGTATATTTTTTTTTTTGGCCAGCACTGTCTCGCATAAGAAAATCCTTTATTTTAGGACGCTCTGGGATTTTCCAGTTTCTTGAAGAGAAGAAGTATATTGAACGTCACCTAGCATGCACTCTATGAAAAGACTGCCTCAGTGGCTCAATTGGTAGTGAACCTACCTTCTGAGCTTGGGGGCGTGGGTTCGATTCCCACCTAGGTAATCCAACCCTCGCCAACCACCTTGCGTTTGTTTTAAGTCAATATCTATTTAAGTATGTATTGAAAAATTTCTAAGTATCAGTATCTGAAGTCATAGTGCAAGCTTCTTGCTTATAGTTTAGGGTCAGGCAACCATGTGTGCAATTTATTTATTATTGTATTCTTTCCATCGTGCAAATTAATGTCTATCAATCCATCTAATCTAAACGATGCCTGTGCGTAATATTTAACTTGTTACCAGTTATTAGCTTCTTTCCGCAGTTAAAAAGCAGCTTCCGCAGTTATGTGCTATTCGAGTTTATAGTCTACTAGCTGTTACTCGTAACTTCGTTCGCGTTTATTGGGAAAATAGTATCCAAAAATCTTCCTCGTGATATACTGTACCTAATTATCAAATTTCGTCAAGATCCGTTCAGCACTTAGCCGTAAAAAGCCTACAAACAGAGTTGTAAGGAATGTAAAGATTGAATGATCACACTTACAGAATATTGCACAGCAAACTATCAATACTTATGAGAAACAGGCAAGATGCGTTTAAGTGAATTGATATATCTATATTCAATGCAAGTATTACTATAAGTATTTTTTTCAATTACAGTGGCCGTTCCATCGCTAATGATACAGCAGTTCAGACCCTGTTCATGAATATAACAGCGATGCATTCTCAACTGCTGAAGTACATCCAGCAACTGGACGATAAGCGAGTGTATTTGGAGAGTTTGCAGGTAAAATAGCGTAGCTTCCGAACAGATGAACTGATTATGATTTTTTTTTTTTTGTTTTATTTGGCGAATTATAGTAGCACCACTTATTTGAGTCCTCTCCCTTTTAAAGCTTTTCCCTGCGCCCTTTTACCGCGCAGGCGAGGACTCATTAAAATGGTGCCACTGTAGTCGGGGAGTTCTTAGCTATGTTTGAAGGAAATCGGTGTCAGGAGTTTCTTAATTTTTTTTAATACTTTTGCCGTTTTTGACGGAGACACAAGACTAGTAATATTACCAAATGCTTTTGTAATTTTTCGTAACTACTTTTTGACGAGTCCATTATAGGAGCATCCTTAATTCATTTTTAGCTAAAATTGTTAAGAGGGCCGCGACGCTCTGAAATTTCCAGACAAACGCGCTACTCAAATTTCTTGAAAACCACAGATCTAGGATGTAAAAGATCGACAGTGACAATTCGATAGTGATACAAAAAAACATTTGCGCATGCGTGAGTAAATTAGTGTTGTGAAAAGTACTTATTAATTTATCGATTGACCAAAAATGGTCCTCCGGGTGCTTGTCGATAAATATAATCTTTCGCATACCAATTGAGTTGTTTTTTGTTCCAAGTATAACACCGCTGCTGAGCTAAAATGAATATTAATCACTAAACGGGTGTTAAGCTAGGCGGAAGAGTTAGATATCAGTGTCACCATGTATCTAAATTAACATAAGAAAAGTAAATAATAAGATCAACATAATACTATCCTAGTAATTCGCTTCGAATTGTGACCCTTGACCAAATTTACTCGTATATGGATTAGGATAAGTAATAATACTTATCTCATTGGTTTTGTACATTTATTTATAATTTACATATATATTATTTAATTTAATCAAATATAATTAAATTAGACTTGGATGTAAGACACCCAAAATGTGTAAATTGAAATAAAAATGATGATCAGAAATTGAAGGTACATACTTATATATAATACAAAAATGTTTTACGCCTCATCATTCAGTACAAACTCATAAGAATATCAATTTACTTTTGATGGCATTGATTCAAAAATGTATGCTTTGTTTATGTATTGCACCCATCGCCTACCTAATGAACTTTGATAAAAACTATCGATAATAATGACGTCATCTTTTTATCCATCTCTAGTGAAAATCGAGCTTAAACTAACTAATATTTTAATGCTGAATTTTATCACCAATTCTGCTTTCATCTAGGAAATATAGATGTTACGAAGAAACGACAACAACATACCGCTGGTAAATCGGTTTTTGGAACCAATTTATGTTGTGTTTTAGACAAAATTTAGACAAAAACATCACAATGGAATTTTCATATTTACCCATGAAACGACAAATTTTGTGGGTTGAATCTTGAATTCACATCACAATCGCTAAACGCACAAGATGGCATAACTGCATACAATTTTAATTGCTCTCTTTTCATTCAATTTATAATGATACTAGTAAAAAATAATAATCATAGGAATTTTCGCGTGCTCAAAGGTGGCGCGCTGTCATTAATGACAAAAGAAAAATTGACTAAGATTTTATTTGTAGGCGACCTCTTTCTCTCTTGTGGAGTTTACATTTCGATGGAGACTTCTCTGTCCCACGCTTCGTTGGTCTTTTGCGAAGCAAAAAAAATCTTAGGTCTGTGTTGAAAACCATTTCTCAGGTTATGATGAAATTTAGCATGTACAATTAAATTAACAATATCTCCGCCTCTATGTTTTTGGTTTTTTTTTAAAACGTTCTCAAGCGAAAATAGACGTATGAAAAAATCCGCATTTTTAAGTTCACTTTTGACTGATTTATTCAATAAATAGACAAAGCAAATCAAAAATTCCAATACATAGGAAGGTTGTCTACATCATTAGCTGTTAAATGAATCCATAATACAAGAGAAATTCTAAGTTACTTAAGAATGATTACAGAAGTGCAAAAGTCATAAAAAATTTAAAAATGCACTTTGTCACTCTGTAGGTAACTTTAGAGGCTCGTCAGTATCATTACTAGCTCTCTTCGCTCGTCTTTTTCTACTAGACGAAATGGCTATAGAATACCTTAAGCCAATGCGAAGTTAGTCTAGGTCGCCTAGGTCGAAGTTAGTTAGGTCGCCGGACTCTTAAGCAACTGTTACTTAATGGCAATAAAAATTATTCTATAATATTCCGTAAAACAGGACAAAGTGACCCAAATCCGCGACAGCCGCGCCGCGCTCGACACGCTGCGCGCGGAGCACGCGGCGCGCCTGCAGCAGGCGGCGGAGGCGGCCGAGAGGCAGCGCCAGATGCAGATGGCGGCCAAGCTGCAGGCCATGCGCAAGAAGAAGCACGAGTACCTGCAGTACCAGAGGCAACTAGCGCTGCAACGAGTTCAGGTGTTTATTTGTTACTAGCTGCGCCCCGCAGTTTCACCCGGTCCCACAGGAAGTGTTTATGTTGTTTTGGCTGTTTTTATTTTTTGAAATTATTCCATTTTTTCTCGCATTTTAAACCTTCCCTAGACCTCCACGAACATTTCAAGACTAAGATAAGATAAATCCGTTCAGCCGTTCTCGAGTTTTAGTGAGACTAACGAACAGCAATTCATTTTTATATATATAGAGATTGTTGTATTTTGTAAGATTCTTTTATGTGCAAGTAGTTTATTAGAGAACTAGTTGTCTAGTTAAACCTAATATAGATTTTAAGACAACTATTAAAAAAAAAAAGTAAAAAAAAAGAGGTGACGATCCTACTTCGAACTGAGGGAACGTACCCATACTACGTGACTCATTTGGCTCTCGGATACGATTTTTTAATGTTTTGTTTGCAAAAAAACGATTTAAAACTATGAATTACTAAGAATAAAAACAACAACAGAATTAAATTATACACAGTTTACAAAATATATTAAACAGATAAAAGTGTTTGGCAATAGGAGGTAATAGAGTTGGAGGAGGCACTAGGTTTGGCTATGTAAAACAAGAGTAGGAGGGAGAGGGTCTTAGAATAGAGTAGTATAGAGTACAGATGTTCACCGATGGGGGGGGGGAAGGGGGTTAAAATTGTAAGAAATGGTCACGTAGTATGGGTACGTGCCATAATGTTAACGTGGCTCTGTGAGCTGTACATTTCGTGGCCGTAGTCGACGTCCTCAACAGTGGCCCTATGCGGAGATTTGAGATTAGCATCTCAACTTTTTTCGTCCTTGTTGCTCTCATTTGAAACGTCATAGGTGTGAGAGTGACCAAGATAAAATCATCTCATCTCACGCGCAGGAATAGCCCCCCAGGTCGCGTTTCGCAACCGATTCTTGTTACATTTGGTGAGCAGGTTCGATAATTATATGATTAACAATCAATATAGTCGGTTAAGAAATGTGACCTGTATGTGTACGACCAGGGGGGCTATTCCTGTGCGTGAGTTGAGATGAGATTTTATCTTGGTCACTCTCACACCTATGACGTTTCAAACGAGAGCAACAAGGACGAAAAAAGTTGAGATGAAAATCTCAAATCTCCGAATAGGGCCCCTGTAATGAGATCCGGACAGAAATCGGACAAACGACAGCATTTTTGTAGAAGCTGAAGCTTAAGTGCTTCGCTCGCTCGGTCGATAAATACGGAAGCTTGGATGAATGTATGATGGATGTTTGTTACTCGATCAGTCCAGAACGGCTAAATGGGTCTAGATACAACTTAGCACAGGGATAGATTATAGTCTTGAATGGCACATAGGATATTTTTTAAACGCGAGCCTCAGCTAGTATAATTGTTAAGTTTGTGTGTTTGTTTGTTTGCTTTAAAATATCTGCCATTGTAGTCATTTTACTCGACTGTGGCAAAGTAACAAAAAGAGGGTAATGTTTTTGACCTGTATGTATGTATGTCCATACATTTAGCGGTTTAGTAGTTACCTCTTAACTACTAAAAGGCTGAAGTGTTGATGAAATATATCGTTATATGTATTTCTCTATATTGAGATAGTGTCATAGCCTTCATTTCAGAGTCAGTGTTTTTTCAATAATGATACTTGTTTTATAATCTATTAAATTTACATGCTGTATATGCCAAGCCGAATCGCCTTAACTTTGTACAAATCTCGTTCTAGGAACAAGAAAGAGAAATGCAGTTGAGACAGGAGCAGCAAAAGCACCAGTATTTGATGTCAGCTAACAGCTATTACATGCCTGGAGTGTCCATGCCTCAATACCCACCCGGCTACCCGAATCAACAGATATACGGCAACCAGTACGGTCCTCAAATGACCACCGACGCTTCTATGCCCGCGCAAGGCCAGCCGCAAATGTCTCAAGCTAACATGCCTATGGGAGTCAACCAAATGGCTACTATCGCACAGTCGATGCCTCAACTCCCTAACACATTCGCCATGTCGCAGTCCAACGCTGGTATTGCTCAGACTCATCCAACGCAGTCCATGACACAGCAGAACATGAGACAACCGCTCGCGCAGCAAATGTCTATGCCGCCGATGATGATGCAACAAATGCATCAGATGAGAATGGCTGGACAGCAGGTCGGGATGATGATGCCGGGAAATATGCCTAACGGGCCACCAACCACTTTGCCTCAGCAAAATGGGCAGAAACAGAACTTGCCGAATCAGCCTCAGCAGATGCAGCCGAATGCGATGATGCCTCCAATGTCGGTCGGACAGCAAAACATGGCTCAGCAGATGATAAACGCTTCAAATCCTATGATCGGAATGCAAATGCAGAATATGAGAATGCCTATAATGCAAGGCAACCAACCCAACCCGAACCAACAACAAATGCAGGGCTATCAGATGCCAACACAGCAACCATCCACCCAGGCGGCCAATATGCCTATGCAACAGCCTCAGATGCAAATGCCCGGACAGCCTATGTCTTTACCGGGACAGATAATGCAAGGGCAGCAGTTGCCAGGGCAAAATCCAATGCCGCACATTTCTACTAGTCAAGGTATGCCACAACCTCCACAGACTCAGGGTCAAACCATGCCACAGCAACCTCAACAGAATCAAATGACCCCTGGACAGAATACAATGACAATGCCTGGACAACCAATGCAGCCTCCAGGGCAAATGATGATGCAAGGCCAACAAATCCAGAATCAAAACATTCCTCAACAAATGCTAAATCAACAACAGCAGATGCCAAACCAGCAACCACAAATGACAAATCAGCAACAGATGCCAAATCAGCAACAGCAGATGCCCAATCAGCAGCAACAGATTCAAAATCAGCAGCAGATGCCTCAAAATCAGTTACCCAATCAAGGCATGCAAATGGCTCCCGGTCAAGGCTTGCCAATGGGCCAACAAATGCAGGGACCTCAAATGTCACAAGGACCGCAAATGCAGCAACAAATCCCGCAACAGATACCGGGCCCACCTCAGTCGTTGCCACAACAAGGCCCGCCGATGCAACAGGGACCCCAAGGTCAGCCAATGAAAATGCCAGTAAACAATTTCAATAACATCCCCCCTCAGCCGATGATGAATCAGCAAACCCAACAACCTCAGACTCCCATCAAGTCCGAGCATAATAATAACACGGCGGAACTCATAAGTTTCGACTGAGGCTTCGTTGTTGCATAGAGATCTGTTACGATCGACTGGTAACGTTCTGGACTATATAAAAATGAAATGAAAATAATTGCGCGTAGAGCTCGGGCTAAGATAGGGTTTAGTGCGCGTGTCTGCGCAGCGCAAATGCTGCGTTTAGATATGGGTCCACATTAGATCGATTTGCATCGAAAGGCATAAATTTCATAAATTGCATTGCGCTTAAATTTATTTGATGCTATTCGATTCGGCCCGCTCTAATGTGGACTGGCCTTAAAAATACATCGCTAGTCGCTACTGAATGAAACTAAAAAAACCCGTAAAAGAATAGTGTTTCTCCAACTTGTCTATGCGATGTGTCGTCAACCATGACACGGGTAAACAGTTTACCAAAACATGTATACATTGAAATTATTAATTATATCAAGAATTGCTTCTTCTTTACTTATAACATTTGTTGATATTGTGAAAGCTAGCATGAAGTCGAAGTTGTGTGCTGCCGACCCTAGCCAGAGATTTGACAATGGGTGAGCCGACGTGAAAAATACTGAAGTGGCAATGTACCTTGACTCAAAATATAGAAGGAAAGCAACGTTTCACGAGTTGAGTTGTTCCCGTAATTCACTTTATTCGCAAATATTTAAAAAATAATTTATAGATTTATAAATATATAGAACAATGATAAGTATATAGGTACCTTCATAATAGCTATCACAAAACCACGCAGATTATATTTGTAGTGTGTATTTTGTTCCATCTAATTCATCCCACATTCATTTGCTAATATTATTGGTAATTTCTTTAGATAATTATAATTATAGGTATGCCTTGTAATGTATGTAAATGCAACATGTAAAAATATTCATTGTAGTCCTTTTAAAATTAATATAATAAATTAAAGATATAGAAATTCTAATATTTTTGTTTATTTTTTGTCTATTGCTGAGGTAACTTTGTTTTTGTTACGATATTTTAGAGTAAGTTATATTATGATTTATGATCTATGATAAAAATAAAGTTGTAAAATTTTATTGCGAGTTTTATTGAAGGATTAGGGCTACAACAAACAAGGCGCTACTTCTCGCCAGGCTAAGCAGACCACTGCAGCCAAGACGTATGTTTAAACTACGGCTAGAAAGTACAATAGCGCTTCTTCCCCACTGCTCAAATAAACTGCTTAACAGCATCGAGTTGAGCAATGAGTAATAGTTGAATGAAATTATGAATAGGTGATTTGTAAAGATTTAGATATATTTCACACTACATCTAGCGACATCAAAAAATTAACACTCTGTTAGTCAATTAAATTAAAAGCATGCAGTGTTCACATCAAGAAAGTCGTACATTATCTCAAATTAAGTCACTTTAATATTAATACCCTCGCACATATAAAAAAAACAAAACAAACATATATAGAAAAACAGCCGATATCGTGTTCCTGCACAAAATAATAACTGGTAAAGTCGACATCCCAGATATACTAGCAAAATGCAATTTTAAGATCTCACGTCCTAGCAACTGTCTTGTCAATCGAAAAACGTTCAGCCTTCCAAATCATAGAACCAATTATTGCCAACATTGTTAGCTACATTAAAACAGAAGTAAAACTGCAAACACGTGTTGATAATTATATTTTTATTTTACATATGTAATCGAACAGAGAACTGCGCTGCTCGCACTATATAACTAGCATAACCCCACTGCAATTAAGGGCGGTAACAAAATGGCAGCAATCGTTAAGGTGCGTCATAACACTCTGACGTGACGCAACAATCAACTAAGGCGATCAATTAAATATGCTGGGCTTGCTTGCCGGGCTCGGCTAGGCGTCAGCAGGGCTTGGCTTTGCATGGCCTGGCATGACTTAGCATGACTTGGCTTGGCTTGGCTGGCTTGGCTGGCTTGGCATACGGCTTGGCAGAACGGCTGACCGTTACAACATACAACAAGATTTGTAAAAATTTAGATTACGAGGTTAATGATGCTAGATTCTCAGAATACTAGATGAGAAAGATTTTGAAGCCACTTTTGCTGATTCCAGAGCCAGACTGTCGGTGAGGTGGCGAATCGCGGTCACGTAGCGATACTAATTTGCATCTCTCTCTATTTGTCTGTGATTTCCCTAAAACTGCATCTGTTTGTATAGTATCGCTACATTATTGCGTACCGCCGTGTCGATCTGAAATAGGCGTTATTGAAGTTATAAAGAAAATAACTATGGAAAGGGATCCTTCCGCGCTACCGCAGACGATGTGTCGTTGTGACACTACTGGTTTTTATGTATTTGTATAAGATGCGTTTTGCGAGCGACAATTAGTGCAAGCGACACGAGTTGTCCCCCAAGCGCAGGCTCTAATGCTGGATACACATTTAGCCAACGAATGCCAAAGAATGCGCTCCGTCCCGTTTCGTTTCAACAAAATAAAACGAAACTCAGCATATTCTTGGCCTTCGTTGGCTTTGGTCTGTACGCAGCATTCGCAGGCATAGTGTAGTGCCCCGACCTAAGGCCCCGAGGGTCGTGTGGACGTCAAAGTTTGTTTCTATTTTTAAAAAAAATACTGTTTCCGAGGAAATTTTAGTGCCGTGATTCAAAATAAATAAGAAATAAAACATGGTCAAACGGCCTCCCCTTTATTTTTTTTTCACCTTGGGAAAATCCTTTATGGATACCACCAACAGCCCCGGGTGCGGGCACAGAGTGGTTATGTGGGAATCCCGCCACTGACGGCCAACCCACTAAAAACCCAAAGGGGTTCCACCTCGGCGCAAAATGTCGGGGCAACGGGTACGCTTTCGGACTCCTCCGCAGCCCCGACAGCGCCAGCCCCTTCGGGCATCACCCCGAGCTTGCGCTCTCTCCCTGATGACGATGTGTCTGGTGTTCGACACATCGTCATCATCCACCTCCTCGGGGACCAATTTTGCCCGTGGGCGCCAACCAGCACCCGTGCCTAGGCGCCGATGGTCCCCTTGCGACGGGTCAGATGAGTGGCCCCGCCGCCTGCCACTTCGGCTGCAGAGGATAGGGAGAGCGGCAACGACACACCGACACGCCTCTTCCTCTGCGGCCCCACCGCGTCCGCCATCAAAACGGTGGCGACCTCGTTTGGGCCGCGGAAGGTAGGGAAAGTGGCAACGACACACCAACAGTCCTCTCCCGCCGCGGCCCCCAGCCTTCGGTTGCGGTGTCGCACGCGCGACACCCCGCCTCAGTTGTGGGTCTGCTCATCACACAGACCCACACCCTACTTAGGCCGCTTCCATGTGGGCTTTGGGCTAAAAGCCCCAAGAAGCGGCCCCACCTCGGATTCCTCTTGGCTTCACCGTGGTTGCGGAAGCCAGGGCTACTGAGCCCCCCCGCCACGACAAGGCGGGAACCCTCGGGGGAGCAAACGGCCTCCCCTAAGCTAAGTCAATAATACAAAAAAAAATGGTGCAAATAAGAAGTATAATGTCAATGTCACCATAACAATACGTCAAAATTGGTCAAAATTCAAATTGTATTTTAAATTTCAAAGTTTCGTTCATGTTTCGTTTAGAAAACAACGAAGAGGAAAGGAATAATACAATTTATTTCTTGTTTTCTCAACATTCATTCAACTCCATTTCAAAATTTGGAATTTATCTGGAATAGTTTTATTACCAGTGTTCTATTAGACATAGTGCAATTATATTAGCTAAGTGTAAAATGGAAGAAGATAACCAAGACGGTCCGTTCAATGTTTGGCAAATGTTTAACGCACCTGCATTGATGCTGTTTGGTAATTTAGAAAACGCCGCTGATGGGCTTGATCGACTCCTCACTTCGATTCTGAAAATATCAGGGTAAGAGCAATTTTAGTTAGAAAAGTCAGAAAATCGGTCACAGTTGATAAAGTATTACTTAAAATGTGGTCCAAACTTAGTAGAAGAATGTACTATTGTTCTATCTCAATGCATGTAGAAGTTTATTTAGTGATAACTTCAGTTTTTCAAGTTCCTAAAACTTTTGAAGTGTAACCTCCTTAAACTTTAGTTTGTTTTCTATCTTGCATTATATTTTACTGCAATTAACTTTCAGAGATTTCTCAGAGGTGCTGGTGCCTCGTCCGGGGTCATCTAAATATCCTGATTCATATTACTATGAATTCAACACCTGGTTCCTTGGGAGACTTTTCTATGTTTGGTCTGTAAAGGAACTGAAAAGGTAATGTGGCAAATACTTACAGGATTCACATTTCAGCTTCTTTTACTTTGTTCAGTCAACATTCTATGTCTACTACTAGTTGTATGTCTAAAAAAACACTTTTATGTAAGGAGCTTAAAGTAAAAAAGCCCAAAAGCAGGGACCGCATAAATCCTTCATTATGGGGTGGGAATACACTTTTTAGGTCATCCCCTTCCTTCAACCTTAGACCCCGGCTTAGTTGGTACCGGGTAGTATAATTAAAGGGGCCAAGGGCCCCACTATTTGATTTAAAGGGGGGAGCATCTGACCCCCACTTCTGCGGCCTCTGCACAAAAGTGTATAATTTCCCCTTAAAATAAGCTCCAGTTTCTAAATGTAAACAAGTTGTAACAATGTAGTTGAATACATAAATACTTTTTTCAGAATTCATTTAACAAGCAAAGATGCACAGTTGAAAATACTAAACATACTCTGTGCAAACAATGCTTCGTTTTATGAAAAAATACACTCTGAATATGCTACAATATTGGTCAAGCTGATTGAATTTTATCAAAGAAAAAATCAATCCCAAGAAATTGTTTTAGACAATTTTTCATCACAGCAGATAGATTATCCCAATGTGCAGTTGAATTTCGAACCAATTTTTGTAAAAATCAAAGATATGGAGACTTGTAAAACAATAATAGATTTGACATTGCAACTTCTATCCGAGACGTTGCCAATGAATTCAGTACAAATAGACAAACACATGCACCAGTACAAAGCTCTGTTCTCCCAAATTTTGCATATACTAGAGCACTTCAGCTTAGATCTGAAACTTGCAGTGCTAGAATTCTATAGAAAACTCATAGAAAACTATGATAAAATCAGCGTAAACAATTTCTATACATTGTTTCCGGACATTCACAAGGAGCTTTTATGTTGTGTTGAAGCTATGACAATGTCTATGAATGTGTACTATGAGAAAGGAGAAACGAACGCTACTTATATTAAGAGCTTTAATAGATTAGTATTAAGCTTCATCAAAACTGATGACTCTCTGGAGATTGATAAAGAAACAGTTGCAAACATCTGTACAGTAATTCTAAGAACAACAGACACTACAATATTTCATACAGAGTTGAAACAACACTGTTTATCTTTGAGTGATAAATTAGAGTTACCCAAAGATGTAGTAGAAATTGAAAACTTAGATGCTAGTCAAACAAATGTTTTGATCCAGTGTTACAGCAAAAAGTTAGTAAAGCAAATTCAAAACAAGAAGTCTGATGATTTGAAAGACAACTGGTATTACAAGCAGACACTAGCAGTGATTAAAAGTCTGAAGTCTTGTGAAGACAGGAGTATGGAGCCATTTTTCATTGCAAACCACTTGAAGAGATGTCTGTCTGCCTTAAATATCTTCATTGATGTCTACATACAAAGGAAAAAGGAAGCTAATGAAGAAATCATTATACTCAATTCTGATAATATTTTCTGTATCTGGACATCATTGCTAAAACTCATAGAACATCACAAACAAGTACTTTTAGAAGATGAGAGTTGTGCAGTGCTTGTCATGGAAATAGCACTACGCACAACAATACTAAGCAGTAAGATATCCAAGGAAGATTCAAATATGATTTTGCAGATACTTTGCCTACAAAGCACTCAGCAGTTTTCTGAACAAAACTTGGGATACAGTGAATCAATAAAGGCTCAAATTTCGAAATACATGATGTTAGTAAGAATGGTACAAACAACAAAGTTGAATGATACTTGGATTAGACTGGTTTCTGTCCTAGTTGGGTCTCTGATTAGAACGAAATCCACAGAGAATTATAAAGAAGTAAGTATACAGATACCTAAAACACAACCCCATATAATTGGCTTTAAGTTGGCTGAAAGTGTATTTCTCTCACGCTTACACAGACAGAGTTATCCTTGCCTCTCTAGATAAATCTAAATTGTCAAACCTGTAAAAAATCTGTGAGAATGAGAGAAGCTTGCCATTCAGTGCAAATTAATGCAAAAGAAAAATACTTTCTGCCAACTGTTTTAAAAGTTAATGAGTTGACTCTGAAAAGTTAAAAAAAAGATGTAATTTTTTTCCACCTACTAATACATAAGTTTGATTTTAGCTCATTTCACTATGCCCACTTTTGCTCACAAACAAAATATACTCGGCAAGCAAGCTGATTGGCGATTTGCTTATGCCAGCATTGCTCACCAAGGACCCAGGCATTCAAAAAAAGCTGACAAAAGTCTTGAAAACTATTTCTTGTATGTCGTTTGGGACATACATAGTCATGTTAGACACAAATCACAAAACAGGCGACCTGATATTTGGAAATGACGCCTTGAATATCTCAGTTATATGCTCAAAATGCCACAATACGAAACAAAATCAAACAAACCCTGAAGATTTTCTGTCAAAAATAAAGAAGGAACACATAGAAATTTATTCTGAAAGTAACTTTTTGACACCAAGTCAACATGCAACAGTAATTGGGCTCAGGAATCTGATTGCTAAGTTTTTGAACTGGAAGCATTACACAGACTTGGAAGATTGTGGATTCTGGAGTTTGTTAGAGACTGTTTGCAACCACTTTTTTGTGTTTGATTATGGGGTCGCCAGCGAAATTGTAAAAACTGAGAACACTCAGCATCTACTGAAAGTCTTTAAACCCTACCTCAACGATAATACGGTAAGTAATGCAAAACATTTGGTTAGTGTTCTATTTTAACTATTTTGACTGAGTTTTTTCTTGTAGCTTTATGAAGAAAATTCGGAGTCTTATTCTCAAAGAGAAAAGGTTTTCCACTACTGTGTGAATCTTCTTGTCCAGTCTACAAAGACTAGCTTAGAAAACAATGACTACACTCTCCAAACAAACACTCTAAATCTTATCAAAGAATTTGGATCATGTCAGAGTCAAAAAGTTATTCTACCTTCTACAAAACTTTTGGTGTATTTCATCATGCATCCTCAATGTTCCCTTGAACCAAAAGCCGTTGTGTATTTGAGAGATATCTGTGAGAAACATGGATTCACCCCAAATCAGGTTTATCACCGATACAAGAATGATTTCTGCAAGCTTTTTGTTGAATGCAGTCTGTACAATGGAAAGGAGTTTGCAATTGCACTGCTGAAGGTCGTAAGAGCTTTCGGCTTTGTAGGATACAGGGATTTTATATCAAAGGATGTCCATCACTTTCTACCATATTTGATGCCATACACTGTGACGATAAAAGAAGTTCCCTCGATGATTGAAGAGATTGCTTCGTTGGTCCAGTGTTCGGTTTCCGATTTCTTGATTGAAAGATTTCCACATATATATGTCCACATCCATTTGAACGAGTCCAAAGATGTCTCAAAAAAGTGTTACGACATAATCGAGAAGCTAACAAAAACGACCACCCTGAATTTGATCAAGAAACACTTTAGGATTATACTGACTGAGTTTTTGTTACAATACTGTTGCAATCCTGAGAAAGTTTTGGACGCGTGTAGATACTTAGCCTGCCACGACCCAGATGTGTCTACCACAAGCGGTAATATGAGCATGAGTACAACGAAAATCGCGGATTTCCTGAACCCGAAATTCCTTGGAGTACTCGCATATTTCGATCACAAACTAGTCAACGCCAAAGTTGCTCTTTCGGTAAAGCGAAAAGCCTTGAGAAGTTTCCCTGACGTGCTGCAATTGATGGGGGTAAAGTATTTGACACCACTACGGTTTAAAGTGCTAGCTACTTTGAGGTCAGCTTTACCTCTGGCGAAAGAGTTCCCGAAAATACTTGCTGAAGCGTGGAGCGCGTTCATTCACAACATCGACAGCATATCGCTAGGTCCACTTCTCTCCAACTTGGCAGTATCGCTGATACAGCAGTTTGAATACGCGCCGCAAGAAATCAACAAGATTTTCCACTACCTTGTCCTAAACAATGAGAACTTGCTCAGCTCTCACATACCGGACTTGTTCTTCTTGGAAGGCACGAAAGTATCGGAAAAAATAAAGATGGTCATCAAAAGGCATGTAAGAAGAACACAGCCGGATGGTTTTCTCGATAAAATCAAATGGTACCTAAAGCAGTTGGACCAGGACATACCCAGTATAAAGTCTTACGCTTTCTGGCATCTGGATAAGTTGTTGAAAACCAACAGGACAGAGATTCATAAAGCAATTTTTGGCGGAAAGCACATAGATCCTGTCATAGTCGAACTAATCGATGCGCTGCTAGTTGGTACGTCCTATTCAAAGAGCATGAGGTTTTAACTTACAACTTAAGTCTGAGCAATAACGTTTATTTCAGGATGTCAAGATGTTGATACAGAAGTAAGCTCAGCGAGTGGCGCGTGTCTTGGCCAGCTAGGGGCGATAGAAGCTGGTCATCTGCCGCGGCAGTACGTCCAACCCGATAGGTCACCTTTCGCGTACTCTATTGGAGATAACTGTTTTGCTGCCACAGCTTTAGTAGAGCTTTCTAGAGCTTTCCAGTACGAAAAAGACACAATGGTGAGACTTTTTTTAAATCTGACTATTCATCTTGATATGCTTTCTGCAAGAATTAAAAATAAATATCAGGACACTTGGACACACGGCCGTCTGACTCCAAACTAAGCCTAGCTTGTACAATAATAATCTAGGTGGGAAATCGAACCCACGCCTCCAAGCTCAGAAGGCAGGTTCACCACCAACTGAGCCACCAAGGCAGTCTATTATAGTTTTAACACTTGTCTAATAATCTGTTACAGAACATGGATTGCTACGCCTTAACGATACAAGAGATATTGAAAATTTATGATATCTCACCCACTGGCAGTAAGAAAGATGTGTGGGATAGCTTTCCAGAACACATGCATCAGATAATGTACCCTCTGCTGAGTTCAAGGTAAAGGTTTTATATTAGTACTAGTTGTTGCCCGCAACTTCGTTCGCGTTTATTCAGAAAATAGTATCCATGAACTCTTGTGACATACTGCAACTATTTATCAAAATTCATCAAGATCCGTTCAGCCGTTTAGCCGTGAAAAGCCTACAAACAGACAGACAGACAGACAGAGTTACTTTCGATTTGATAATTAGTAAGGATTAGGCAATTATGTGATGTGTATGGTGGCAAGGGTGTATAGATGTCTGTTACTCAATCACGCTATAATAGTCTAACGCATCTGGATGAAATTTGGTACAGGGATAACGTAGCGTGACTATACGCCCGTGCAATAGAAAAAAAAAATGGATTGCTGATTGAACCATTACACCATCCAATTTTAGCTCAGCTAGCGTACTGCAAATTGGATAATGTAATGACCGCCTTAGCTTCAGGGAAATTTCTTTAATTTCCATAGGTTATGAGGTATTTTTATTGTTTCTACACAGTAGTTTTTAAGCTCGACGCAAAAACGCCGGGGTGCTAAAGTTTTACTTCTCTCTCTATCTCTCTCTACCTCTCTCTCTCTCTACCTCTCTCTCTCTCTACCTCTCTCTAGCTCTCTATCTCTCTCTCTACCTCTCTCTCTAGCTCTCTATATCTCTCTCTAGCTCTCACTCTAGCTCTCTATATATATATCTCTCTCTCTCTCTCTCACACACACACACACACACACACACACACACACACACACACACACACACACAGAGAGAGAGAGAGAGAGAGAGAGAGAGAGAGAGTGTTTGTGTGTGTGTGTGTGTGTGTGTGTGTGTGTGTGGGTGGGTGCGCGTCTGTCTGTGGTGTGTGTGAATTTGTTGGAAGTGTTCTTAGCTCTGTTTGGTGAAAATCGCGTGATGTTGAAAATTGGTTTTGGGGAAAACTTTTTAATTTAAACTTGTATAGTACACTTACTTGTATACTTGTATAGTCTATATGTGCATTGATATTTGCGTTTACAGGTACACATTAGCGTATCCGTCTCAACCGAAGAAAGCGCATCCCCTATTTGGCTCGACATATGCGACTACGTTTTTGGAGTGGGCGCACAAGTAAGATGCTTACGTACTTTACATGGCTGTATTACACTGGCCCACAAAAAAAAATTGTTTTAGTGCAGCTCTGTTCGCATCTGTAGTCGGTAAAGTAGGTTGTAGGAACTACATTGCTGCTACTAGATGTCAGCTGACAACTCTGGTTTACCTACAATTCTTTTTTAAATTTTGTATGGTTTTATTCAAAATCAGTCCATGTAATAACTACTTTTATGACATTAATCGTATAAATTTATGATGGCAAGTAATTCAAGAAGTTGCATTAACGATCCTGATGTCTTTTGTTACATATGATATAATGAAAAATCAACGGAAACCGATTAATGACACAGTAATTCACTTGTATTCTGTATAATTTCTTCCTCATGAACAAGAGCTGCTACGAAAAATGTGACAAGTTTTCTCGTATCTGCTCACAAAATATCCCCCAAAATCAGGTCTAAAATCTTAGGCACCAAAATGAGTGTAGGCCAGTGTTATTAAGTTCTACCACACTAACGATTTGCGAGCAATTTCAAAGCGAAGCGATTGCGGGGCGTGATCGCTGCCAGCTCGCAACGAGCGCGCGGCGATAATACCGCGATTTTAAAAGATGTAGCGAGCAACTATGTGGCTTTACGACCGTGGCGCGCAAAGAGCGGCGATAAGTTAGCGTTGTGACAAAGTGATGATAGAAGATAAAGCGACGATAGCCTATTTGGAGAAGGCCTGCCTCTCAGGCCAAAGGGAGCGGGTTCAAACCCAGCCGACGGCACGCACCAATTTGTTCATTGTGTGAGCATATGTAATGCATGTCATCTGCTACATGAATGGAGCCTGGTGTATGTCGACAGGCTCGCCCGTCACTATTGTGACTGAGTACTGACTGAGACTGACACTTCATCAAGTGCGCGTGTTGTATTACACCTCTGCCAGCCCCTTCGGGGGAAAGGCGTGACGATATGTGACAAAGTAAAGCATATTTCAGCTGGGCAGGGCAACTGATCCCCTTGATCGAGTCTGATAGCATACGTGAACTGTTGCTCACCGTCCTTCCGAGCATGCGGCGCGACGTCAGGACTCTGTTCCTGTTCCTGCCTTACGTGATGCTGCACGCCGTCATGTCGAAGACTAACCCACAGTACATTCAGGAGGAGATATTGGCTGTCATAGGTATCACACATATTATAATACATTACCTGAAACTATTAGATGAACTATCCTTTTGTTTTTTAAGTTCTGATATGAACAATGAAGAATTTATCTATGCATCTATCTATAACTGTATTGAAAATTCTAAAATAATATTTTAAGAAGTAGGAGCAACTGGGGCAAATGCTTCTATTGGGGCAATTGCGTCTTTTGAGAATTACTGACAAACCCTTCAAAAATACGCCGCCTACATATTTTTTATCCTTATCTGCAATAATCTGTACAAGATGGCGTTAGTTGCCTAATTTGTGAAGTGTTTTTCAGTAATTCTAAAAAGACGCAATTGCCCCACAGACGTATTTGCCCCAGATGACCCTAAATCCTATCCTAACAAATATTATAAATGAGAAAGGGATTTAGTTCCTTTGTTTGTTTATTTGTTACGCTTTCACGCTTCGAACTACTCAACCCATCATTATGAAATTTTGCATACACTCAGTCGGGGGTGTATTAGAAAAGGACATAGGGTTCTTTTTATCCTGACAAAAACTAACGGCTCCTGTGGGGTGAAACCGCGGTGAAAGATCCATCCATTATTTAATATCCAGGATTTATCAGTACCGCCTTTATAATAGCCAACGTACACGACTGACTTCCGTTGATTGGCTAAAATCTTTTAGAAACAGAGCAGTCTGCGTGCGCCTCGGTGACTTAGTTCATAGAGCAAACTGACCGACAAAAAAAAACTGATTTCCACAAAAATCAGAAATGATAATAATTCTGTCATTATTACCAGGTTTGGAAAACTTCGAAACTGAAACCGTAGTGACAGAAAAGTCAAAATACAAAATGCTTCGCCACATCAGAATGACACCGAGTATTAATTCAGTACAAGCTGAAGAAGGAAATCAGGTAAGATTCGCTGCTTTAATAAAACGATTGTTTGTTATGTTTAGTCGTATAATTAAAATTGAAATTGCTTTTGTATGTCATAAAATAAATGCATGATAATATGGATATATTAAATAACTCTTCTTTCTAGGGTTTGTTAGTAGTTGTTCTAGCATTTGTTTGTGATTTCTAGTGTGAACACCACAAGAGTTTTTGTATCTATCTATCCCTTATATTTTGCAGAGCAAATGCAGCAAAACAATATACACATTGCTGGACTTTCTAAATAGATGGATTTTAGAATGGTGTCATGCAAAGCAAAAGCCTTTAGAGAATGAAAATTACAAGTAAGTTCCTGTAAATTATACTACTCATAAAACTTAACTATAGCTAAGTTTTATGAGAGATTACTAATATTATAAACGCAAAAGTTTGTAAGAATGGATGGATGGATGTTTGTTACTCTTTCACGCCAAAACGGCTGAACAGATCTGGATGAAATTTGGCACAGAGATAGATTATAGTCTAGAATAGCACATAGGATACTTTTTAATCGCGGGTGAAACCGCGGGGCGCAGCTAGTGGATAATAAATGCTCCTTTTCTCACTTCGTCTCGCACAGTTGATGTATCGCTGTTCTTTTCTAACACATTGAGATCGTGGTTACTTTATCAATGTATTTTCAAATGTTTTACGGTATTTTAAACATTTTCAGAGCAATAGCTTCGTTTCTGGACAAGTTTGACAAACTGACTATAGCGCGCGGCAACTTTGCCTGCGGAGAACTAGAGAGGGCGCTGCAGTACATAGAGTTGTACATGAGTGAAAATAAGGTAATTATATTCTAACTGACTTGGGTTGTATTTCTTTCTAATTATGGTTTCGTCCTAATTAAGCAAACTGTGAGAGACGACTGTTTGCCTTCAGTTTGCCAGCCCTAGTAATTCGCCAGTTTTAAATGGAGTGTACTGAGTATGCGCTGTTATGCTGTGTATGGTGGCACGCACCAATTTGTTCATTGTGTGAACATATGTGCGTTGTATGTCATCTGCTACATGACTGGAGCCCGGTATATGGCGACAGGCTCGCCCCCTGTCACATTTGGGACTGAATATCGTACGGCGAAATGTGGGTGTTGTATTACACCTCTGCCAGCCCCCTCGGGGGAAAGGCGTGACGATATGTTATATTATAACCTCTGGGCGCACAATACCACGTTCTCTAAGGCTGAGTTGCACCAACTAACTTTAACTATAGCCAAAGCTTAAGCGGCGCTAAAATCTCTGTTTTACGTGAAAATTTACGGCTTATTGTGTTACTTTCACAATTTCACTATCGTAAAAAACGCTACATAAACGTACCAAAGCTAAACTAGCCTATCCTAGAGTAAAGTCTCTGGTGAACCAAAGATTTTAAGGCCGACTAAGCTTTGGTTATAGTTAAAGTTAGTTGGTGCAACTCAGCTTTAATGTCACGTTTACTAACGTGACATTAATGCTGAGTTGCACGATGACGATCTACTGATCGTCATGTTTGTTTTTGTTACACAATGTCATACTTTCACAATGTGACGTTCGCACAATGTCACACTCTTAAAATGTCATACTCGCAAAATGTAAAGGGTAGCAAACTGGAAGGCAAACGGTCAGTCGCTTAGTGTGGCTAGTTGAGACGAAGCCTTACTGTACTGCGTTTTTAGCAATGGAACTATATAATAGCCGACTGCTGCTGAAGCAATAATTCTATTATCGATGGAACTGGCAGCATGTCAGGATTTTTTATCTCTCTCCATTACATTAAAATCATACTAATATTATAAAGGCGAAAGTGTGTCAGTGTGGTTTGTTACTTCTTCACGCTCAAACAGATAGACGGATTATTTACTTACGACTGACGGATAGTTACTTTTCAACCGCAGGTAAAACCGCGGGGCGCAGCTAGTGGTTTATAAAAGACGGTTGTATTGTTAATTTATTTTGCAGGAAAGAATGCAGGAGCAACTGCCATTCCTAGCTGAAATATACGCGCTTTTGGACGAACCAGATGCAGTAGCTGGTAAGAAACTAGCAGAGTCGATTCATAACATAATACGAAAACAATAAAGACTTTTTAACAAAGCTTAAACCGCCGAAAGTACTGTCAAGCAAAAAACAATTTATTTAAATTTAATAACTAAGTTCTTAAACTAATGTAAAGCCATATTAAATTTAAATAAATAAATTAAATTAATGTCAAACATGTTAAATCTGACTTAAATATACTGTTGTTTAACTGTAGTTGTGTTTTACATCTGAAACCTCGTCTTTTTTTCAGGTATATTGTCAATGAAAAGGTCAGAGCCTTCGCTAAAAGAGCTGATACTGGCGCAGGTAGTGACGGGCCGGCTGCAGGACGCGGCTCTCTGCTACGAACGTCTCGCACAGGAAAGTCAGTTGGACAGGCACAGTTTACAGGTATTGAGAATTAAAAAATAAAACTTTTATCGTTTATATTAATATAACCGGCTTAGAAATACTATAGCTGGTTGGTAATTTCTCACGAATCGTGCTGTGTTTTAGTTCGTAGCGAATTAATCTAGATGGCGCTTTTCATAATAACTTATAAGGGGTTTACATGGGTGTTACAATTTTTGCACCGTATACAGGGTTATCTCACCATAAACCTCTTGAGGGTTCAATGTACTCATCAATATGAACAACTTGTACAATGACAATTCGGCTAGGTCGCCAGTGATTTGTGAAGTGACGAGTAGCTAGACGGCGAAAATCGACCCGTGTAAACCCCTCATTAGTCAAGATACTTAGCTTATAGTAGCTTATACTACTTGTAATACCAAACTCCGATGTTAATAATATGAAAATTGCGTCGATTGTTTTTTCTCGACTGCGGTAAAGCAAAAAGGAGGGTTATGTGTTTGACCTGTATAAGTTCATCTCTATGTTCCCTCTTAACTATTAAACGGTTGAACTGAATTTGATTAATGATATCGGATGACGTTAGATTTGTCTTTATTGTGTGAGGAGCATAGGCTATATTTCGCAAGTTTTTTTTATTAATAATTAAATTTGTTTACTTAATTATTTTCCAGGGCATGATAGACTGCTACCTAGGTCTAGACCAGCCGTTCACAGCGTATCGTTTGCTAAGCGAACATGAAGCGGACGAGTACACGCTGGAAATGGGCGCCGAGCCGCTGTGGAGGCTGGGCCGGTGGGACCAGCTTCAGGAACTAGTTGACAAGCCTGTGGTATTACTTTTTGATAACAAAGTTATAGTAACTAGTAGCCCAGCGAGCTGAAGAGCTCGCGAAAACATTTAAAAATCATATCCATATTTGACTGCCGCGGTGGCTCAGTTGGTAGTGAACCTGCCTTCTGAGCTTGGGGGCGTGGGTTCGATTCCCACGTAGGGCAAACATTTATGTGATAAACATTTGTGTTTGTTCTATGTCTGGGTGTTAATTATCCATTTAAGTATGTATTTAAAAATATCTAAATATGTATATCAGTCTCTGGCAATCATAGTACAAGCTTTGCTTAGTTTGGGGTCAGGCGACCGTGTGTGGAAGTGTCCCGAATTTATTTATTATCCAAATCGAAAAAAAAATCAAAAACTGACTGGACCAAAAAATCTGCAGAATTATCGAACCTGCGATCGAATCGATGATATCGACTCGGTTGAGAAATGCGACTTACAGAGGAAGCAGAGACGTTTCGGTCGCTAACACACGCTCGTCCGACTAAAATATACTTCAGTGGATGCTTCCGCTACCTAAGTTGATACAGCCATTTTTAAGTACGTTTAGCCACAAACATAGCTGAGCTGAGTAAAAACTGCTTCGCGGTTTGGTCTCGGTTCAGTTTTTGATTTTAGACATTTCATGATCTAAAAAAACAAGCATTCCGGGAGCAAACACGTAATGACGTCACTCGTCATCGTCTTCCGTCTCTGTCGAACTGTTTGTAGATGACCTAATTCGGTCTTGCTTTAGCATCGATTGACGTTACTATGTGTTGCCCACATGACGGGAATGCTATACCTGACGGAGTATATTATTATACCATGAGACATTTGAACTAAAATATTGATTGCTATGAAAGATCTGTATTTTTCAACAATATAAAAAAATAATTCATAGAAGACGTAACAGTTACAAATGTAAAACATGTACATATAACAGTTCAGTTATTTGTTTTCAATCAATCAGTTTTCAACGAAAGTCAACATCATTTCTCATCAGTCGTTCTTGTTAGACTCTTGAAGCGAAACCTCTTGCAAAATCCCGCTTAAATAATGTAGACCCATAGAAAATAACAAAACAAGTCTTTGCTAAAGTTATGATCTTTGCATTTTCCAGCCACAATCCAAAGAGAACTGGGGTTTACTGATGGGGCGCATACTCCTAGCGTATCGCAGCCAACACCACGATAATTTCAAATTGTCCTGCAATGACGCTACGAATAGATTGCTGGCTCAAATGGACAGGGAAAATAAAGGGGAGAGCGCGCTCCGCAGTGGATATCAAAGCGTGCTAGGATTGCATATTGTCAGCGAGGCGGGCCATGTAGAGGAAGTTTTGAGACGGTAAGCTAAAGTTTTAAAATGAAATTCGTTTCTTTGCACATTTCAAACGGAATGTGAAAATATTATACGTCTTTCTGCATACTGGGAGTTACAAAATCCCTGTTGGATAATTGATGGCAGACACACACTTATAAGTATTCATGCAAAAATACTAAAAAAAATCCACTTATTAACGCGCACTGTTCACTCCTCAACGTCCCAACTCAAAGTCAAAAGTGAGCTCCTCGGAGCATGTCCGTGCACTTATACTAGCGCCCCCTCCACTCGCACTCTTTCGGACGGAACACGAATACAGCCGAACTATTGCCGCCCGCTGATTGGCTGCCTGACTCACACGACATCTGGCCAACGACCAATCAGCGAACAGCGCACGTCACAAAGAGTTACACCAGAGCTGGCGCCACATTACACAACTCTAGTTCACCAAAGCTATACTAGGTGGCGCTTAACTAAATAATTATAATATTTAAAGTATGCGCCGACATATTTATTGAAAGGAAAACAAACAGCTGTTAAACAACAACAAACAACAATAAACAACAATAAGCAACAGCAAACAACAATAAACTAAGTACAAAACGAAATAAAACAAATAAGCCGAGATAGTTTTCACTAACAAAGTAAGATAATAAATTGAAAGAAAGTGTTACATAAATATCGATATAACAAGAATAGAAATAAACTAGATACAAACATACTCGTAAATAGTAGAAAAACGTACATAAAACCCAAAGTAAAAGACTGTAGCATAAAGCTGTATTTAGACGCTTATACACATATCTTCGCGTGTATAGTATGTAGTGTGATTTTCTACAGGTTAAAAACTATAAATGATGGCGACAGACAAGCAGCGGATATAGTAAATCAACTGCTAGACGAGTGGCGTCTGCGTCTCTCAGTCGTGCAGTCAGACGTCAAAACCATCGAACCTTTGCTACGCTTGAGGAGAATATTGCTACAGCAAACTCAGGTAAACCACGTTAAAAATGAAGTAAGAAAAATATTACCGTAACCAACGAGTGTGTATGAAACGACTCATGGAAGTGGAAGAAGCGAAAGATGTACCAGGATCGTAGCAAGTGGAGAGAAGTGATCTCTGCCTACCCCTATGGGAAAATGGCGTGATTAAATGTATATGTATGTATAAGAAAAAAAATTGCTCAGCTCGATATCATTATTATCAACTACCTTGCTTATTTCAAATCTGCCCAACCTTGCCATGCTACATCATCTCCCTAGATAATCCTTGTTATCACCATCTGCAGCATTCTGTATCCCAGCGCTAGTTTGGGCCTGTCTTACATTGTCATCTGTTTCAGTCCTGTGTCAATCGAGTCGATTTAATCCATTGAAATAATAATTAGTATACTCATTCATAATTTATATGATTTTTGTCGATATTTATGACTAATTTATTACAATATTTTTAGGAATTATTGGAACCAACTCACCCTGCAACAGCAAGTAAATTAAAATCTTGCATCGGTGATCTGTGGCTTCAAAGCGCGAAGCAAGCCAGAAAAGCTGGAATTTTCCAACAAGTAAGTTTACGATTAAAACGTTAAGCCGAACAATTATCCTCCAAAGTGGTTAGTCATAAACCTATTCAAATGATGAATAACGTGGGGTTGTTACTATTTCACCCACCATCCTCGCACCGCTCTGCAGAAGGCGTCAGCGTAAGTGGGATGTTAAATGCTTGATGTGACTACATCAGCATTTTCATTGAGTAACTGAGAGCATCTGTTCAAACTTATTCTAGTTACGTTCCGTTCTCTTTTCTATTTTAACCGACTTAAAAAAAGCAGTGGGCCTACGGTCGTCTGTACACATTACTTAGTATGTATCTCGATAAATAAATAAATAAATTCAGGATATTTTTCACACGCGGTCGCCTGACCCCTGACTTAGCAAAGCTTGTATTATGGCTGCCAGAGACTGATATATGTACATACATCTTAATATATATAAATCTCGTGTCACAATGTTTGTCCTCAATGAACTCCTAAACCACTTAACCGAGTATAATAAAAATCGCACACCATGTGTAGTTCGATCCAACTTGAGAGATAGGATACTTTTTAACCGCGTGTGAAACCGCGGAGCGCAGCTAGTATATGTATATATTTTTTTTAAAATCATACTTAAATAGATATTCACACCCAGACATAGAACAAACACAAATGTTCATCACATAAATGTTTGCCCTAAGTGGGAATCGAACCCACGCCCCCAAGCTCAAACTCAGAAACATCAGAGTCACTACCAACTGAGCCACCAAGTCAGTCAAATAAATGTCGATATTTTTTAATTTATGTTTCTGTTACCACAGTCATACATGTACATCCTGAACGCGGAAGATTACCAGCCAGAAGAGCTTTTCATAGAGAAGTCCAAGATGTACTGGGCGCGCGGGCAGCACGAGCAAGCCTTCACGACTCTGCGCCGGGGACTCGACGACGGATACCCCGCCCTGGAGCAACTTAACAACGAACAGAGGTCACTGAGATGCAATACTATGTACACTAGGCTGCATCCATGATCCAACAAGTAACATTATTAAAAGAAAAACAAAAACTCTTGTACCCTATGTCACTTCCACTATGAAGTCGATTCAAATGACACCTCACATGTCGAAATCCATCAAGCTGTTTAGGCTGTAGGGCGTGCCAAAGAAACCTCATACATACATACATACGCACATACATTATTTCATACATACACTCGAAAAATTATAACCCTTTATGCGCAGTCGGGTAAAAAAACAAGGTCTAGCATTCAGCAATCACGTAATGAACTCATCGTCATCCGTCTCCTTCGAACTTGTTGTAAATGACTTATTTCGGTCTTGCTTAAGCATCGATTGACGTAACTACGTGTTGCTGAATGCTACACCTGGCAAAGTATATTATTATATCATGGTAACACAAACCGACACCATCTACACATTATTACACTTTCCACACTACTCACTCACTAATATTATTGTTGTTATGAGCCTGTGCTGTCCCAATGTTGGGCAAAGGCCTACCTACCCTCTTTCCACTTATTTCCATCTTGAGTTATAATTGGCCAGTCCCTTCATGCAGTCCCTTGATGCATGTCGAGGTCGTCCCGCCATCGCTTCCTGGGTCTGCCGCAAGTTCGACTTCGATCTGGCATCCATTGAGTGGTTTTTCGGCCCACAGATCGTCAGACATGCGACAGACGTGCCCAGCCCAATCCCACTTCAAATTGGCAAGCTTTTGGGTCACTTCAGCTATTTTAGTTTTAGAACGCAGTATGGTGTTTCTTATGCGGTCAGTGAGTTTCACACCGAGAATACTGCGTTCCATAGCCCGCTGGCAAACCGCGAGGTTCGACCTCTGAGTTTCAGTTATGGACCAAGTTTGCGCTCCGTAGTATGTGAGAATGTCACTAATATTATCTTAATATATATAAATTACGTGTCACGTTGTTTGTCCGCTATAGACTCCTAAACTACTTAACCGATTTCAATCAAATTTGCACACCGTGTGCAGTTCGATCTAACTTAACAGATAGGTCACACACATATATATATATATATATAAATAACTAGCTGCGCCCCGCGGTTTCACCCGCGGTCCCATAGAAACCGTAAATTTTTTTTAAAAATAGTTGTCTGTTAATCGGACCAGTAGTTTAAAAATTCGATCAATAAAAGAAAGCTACACAATCACTGAATGCCATACGCCATTAAACGTGAGCGTAACTACGGGCTTATAAAATAGTAAAAAACTCTTTATTAAAAAGCTTAAACACAAACTTTTTGTTTTCAGAAAAATATGTGCAAAAGCGAAACTGTTGATTGCAAAGTACAATGACGAGACTACGAATGTGGACGTGGATGTCAATATTGGGTATTACAAAGAGTCTGTGGAAGTTTTCAAGCAATGGGAGAAGAGCTTGGTGAGAATTTATTTAAACTTATAGTTTAGTCACTTTAGTCTCATTTATTCGTTTGGGTCTTAATAAACTCATATACTCTGTAGTTATTTCCATGTTAAAATACGATAATATCTTGGAACCAAACCCACTTAAAATGTGAGCGAAACTCAAGACATGTCGAAAAATAGTTTGTTCACATTCATCATAATATGCCTGCATATTGGTGTAACCGGGGAGAAAGCCGACTTTCCGATCGTGGTTAGCCTATATGCCTATCACATGAATAATTATAATAGAACATATCGTCACACCTTTCCACGAAGGGGCTGGCAGAGGTGTAATACAACACCCACACTTCGCCGGACGATATTCAGTCCCAAATGTGAAAAGGGGCGAACATGTCGCCATACACCGGGCTCGAGTCATACAGGAGATGAAACACAATGAAAGAATTGGTGCGTGCCGTCTTGCATGGCTTGAGAGGCGGGCCTTCTCCAACTAATCTAACATCAACTTATTAACTAATTAATAATTATAAATGTATTTATTTCTATATCCCATTTTGTTACTCTTTCACGAGTAAATGACTATCGATTTTAATAAAAAGTAAAGAAAACAGCATCGATTCATTAATAGGTATTGAGGTCGGACAGAATATTTTTCATCCCGATCAATTTTTAGATCCGATAATACTACAGTCTACAGTACAAAGGTTAACGAACGAACGATGGTTTCTTCTCCCTCCCTTTTCGGGGGCGTAAGGTTTCGGACTCGAGGATTCCCTCTTTTCCGAGGTTGGACGCTGGGGGACACACAAAGGTTATGTCATTTTATTCCAGGTATGTCTAGGCGCGTACTACGAGAAAGTGAGCACCGGCGAGACTTCAAGCGTTGCCAGCGCCAACATTATGTGGACTCGCCGACTTTACGCTTTGAACAGCTATGGGAAAGCTTTGCAGTTCGGACACAAATACCTCTACCAGAGCATGCCTAGGATGCTGTCTATTTGGTAAGGAATCCCGTACTTTTATTTTTAGTACATTGTACATTACACTGGGAATAATTTACACCCTCTTCGCAATAAACGTTGTACAGCATCGAAATAGTTATACACTTTCAGTGTTTTGTCTTTTACGATAGAGCTTTTAAAATTAAATTGGCGACAGGCTCGCTCCCTGTCACATTTGGGACTAAATATCATCATATAAATATAAGTACCTGGATGGCCGAGCTTTGCTCGGTATTTTTTTTTATTGTGTTTTTTGGAAAATAAACAATTGATTTTAGTCTAACCTCAAAGCAAACACTCATTGACTTCGTGTTACTTAACAACGCCATCTGCTGTTGTGTCGTTAAAACAATTAGTTGCTCACAAAAAATAGTATTATTATTCGCCAATAGATGTCAGGAAGAGTCATATTTTTGTTATTTTTCTTCCAAGTTTATGTTTAAGTTGATTATCGATAAAACACGAATAAAATGACATTTTCTAAAAATGATTCCTAGCTAGATCGATTTATCGCCCCCGAAACCCCCTATATACTAAATTGTATGAAAATCGTTGGAGCCGATTCCGAGATTCCAATTATATATAATTATATACAAGAATTGCTCATTTAAAGATATAAGATATAGTGGGTATTGTTGTTGTACACCTCTGCCAGCCCCCTCGGGGAAAGGCGTGACGATATGTTATGCTTATGTTACAAATAAAATAAAAGACAAAACTGTCTAATTATGATGACAGGGTGTGGTGCTAAGGCGTCAATAAGGATAGAAGCTGCCCGCTCTTACCTTGCTCTTCTTCGACACCTTACTTCCGCGTACCTTTTCCGCGCGGGCGAGGGCTCATGTAAGCGGTACCACCATTCTGTTATAATCTGCGGTAATTCTGCGGTTCTGTTATAATCATAACATACATACCGACGCCTTTCCCCCGACGGGCCTCGCAGAAGTGTAATACAACACCCACACTTCGCCGGACGATATTCAGTCCCAAATATGACAGGGGGAGAGCCTGTCGCCATACACCGGGCTCCAGTCATGTAGCAGATGCTGTGCCGTCGACTGGGTTAGAACCCGCTCCCTCTAGCATGAAAGGCGGGCCCTTCTCCAACTAGGCTATCATCTTTATTCTGGTATAATATGCAAGTATGTTCATCTATTTCAGGCTAGATGTAGAAGTGACGTCACACGATACAAGCGTCCACTCCGTTCTGGCGCAGATGACTGAGATCATAAAGACATATTCTGAAAGACTTCCGCTGTATCTTTATCTCACAGCGTTCTCGCAGATCGTCTCGAGAATCTGCCATCCAGTGAAAGAGGTAACATTTGACTTACTAACATTTATTTAATTCGAAGCATTCTATAGAACCGTTACTCAAACCATCAGGTAATACTAAACAAACTGATTAATCAGACAAAAAATTGTTTTACCGTACAATTTTCTCTTCATCAGGGAAGCGCTCGTTGGTACTTTTTCTATTTCTTGTTGATATCAATGGTGTCGATTTTTTCTTGCGACTTTTTAAACCACTAACTTTTATCTTCCTTATTTTTGTTGTAATATTGTAACAAAGTTGCCTGCATTACCTTTGATTTATCTTGACGCTTAGAGCCTTGCCGAATACGGGAGAAAATCGTAGGTAAAACCGTCGGCACCCTATACTGTCTTGTGCGATAATATATCGGTTACTGGCTCTCGTTGGAAAAGTCAAGAGAGTAAAAGTGACAGATACGAGTATATTATCGAACACCCACAGAATGCAGCAAAATAAAACCTCGCTCCTCTTTCAGGTATACCTCCAGCTAAAAGCCATCATAGTGAAGTTAATCCTAGCCTACCCACAACACACTCTTTGGATGATGATGTCTGTGATAAAATCCAGCTACCCGCAGCGAATAAAGCGCTGCAACGATGTACTCGCCGACCAAAGGCTGAAAGAACCGAGGATGCTGAAGCTGCTGACTGATTTCACGCAACTCGCTGAGAAGCTGATTGAGCTGTGTAACAAGCCTATAGCTGGGACGGGATCTGTAAGTGTTTTTATCCTAATTAATCCTGCCATAATCCTGTGAAAGCGAGTACTTGCAGAAAGTGTGTTTCCGCTACTCTTATAAAAAAAGCTTGTTAGTTCAAAGTCAAGGTCAAAATGTTTTTATTCAATTTACGTATCAAAGATACACTCATGAACGTCAGTTATTTTTAAATAGGCTCGACCGCCTTGTTCGGCCTTGTTTGAAACGATCCGATACGATCCGAAACGATTATGACGTTCGTATTTTTGTTCGTTACACTTATGAAAGTGTAACGAAGTGTGTAGTTAAGGTATGAGCCTTAACTACATAAAACGATCGTCGTGAAATTTTGCATAATGTTGTAGGGAGTACAGAAAAAAAAACGGTACAGACTGATTCAAACTCAATGCGCCGCAAGCGACACTTTTCGGCGTCTTGCCTATCTGACCCCCTCGCAAACCTTCGTTTTCGCTACTGCGCAGCGTTTCGCCCCTAACTTCACAGCCGCCGTTAAGTTCAAATCGACCAGTACCTTTCATTGCGAAAAAAATTACTGTGAAACCGCAGATGAAACTGCAGGGCGCAGCTAGTACATAATATTGCAGATAAACTATAGAATCAATCAAAGTCAAAGTCAAAGTCAAAATGTTTTTATTCAATTTAGGTATCAAAGATACACTTATGAACGTCAAAGTTATTTAAATAGACTCGACCGCCTTGTTCGGACAAAAAGCCTCTACTCAGAAGAACAGGCAAGAAACTGAGGGGCATTATTTTTTCAAATAATAAATATTTCAATCAATATTTTATTATTTAGCAAAGCCCGCATAGAATGACTAGGTATTCTATACAGTGACTAAATTATTTGCTTTGCCGGTAATACAGTTACTAAAATCTCGCTAACTGTGCAATGTGCCGAAGAAAAAGTATTTGCTTCCCACTCGGATGCGTTTGATCATTGTCTCATTTCCTGCAAGTCAGGGTTTCGTTTATATCTTAAGTTTCAACATTTTTGTTTATAGTAATAGACTAAATTGATAATGTTACACACAGGTCTGGCATGTTGATGAAATGAATATTCAGGTATGATATTTCATTGAACTGGACGCAAAAGTTAACCACTTCTTTCAAGCACAAAACTCATTTCATTTGTAAACACACCTGTATTTAATCTTCTGCGTAATTTATAGCTTTTTTACTGACTAATGTTAGTTTTATTTAATCATTCGTATTCAAAAGTCTAAACACAGCACTACTACTACTATTTGACACCATCAAATAGTACTATGTCTTTCCGATCATTCATCGTATATTTAGGTAGTTCTCGCTGGACATATGTGTGTTTTTATCTTTTTTTTAAATATTAGGTCCTTACGTATGAAATTGGCGTTTTGTACGGGAGGAATAAAAAGTCGTTTTTATTTTGTAAAATATATTTAATTAATCAAAGTATGCACCGTTGTTATCTATGCACTTTTGCCATCTTATGGGTAGTTCATTGATCCCTTTACTATAAAAACCATGGGGGCGAGAATCAATAAACTCTTTGAAGGCGGTTTGGACTGCTGCATCGGAGTGGAATTTTTTTCCTTGTAAGAAGTTGTCCAAATTCCGGAAGAAATGGTAATCTGTTGGAGCAAGGTCCGGGGAGTACGGTGGATGTCGCAGACATTCCAATTGTAGCTCAGCTAACTTAGTGGTTGTTTGTTATGCAGTGTGTGGTCTTGCGTTGTCGTGAAGCAGCAGTGGCCTAGATCGATTGACCAATCTCGGTTGTTTAACAGCTAGTTCTTCCTTCATGGTTTGCAGTTGCTGACAATAGATATCTGCCGTAATCGTTTGGCCAGATTTAAGAAAGCTGTAGTGAACGACACCGGCGCTAGTCCACCAAACACTTACAAGTAACTTTTTCTGAGTCAATTTTCGTTTAGGGCAGGATTTGGCTGGGTCTCCAGGGTTCAGCCATTGCGATGAGCGCTTTCGATTATCGTACAATATCCACTTATCATCACAAGTAATGATTCGATTTAAAATCCCTTCATTATTGTGTCGGTTGAGCAAAGTAACACAACAGGCGACCCGTGTTTGCAAGTTCGATTCACTCAATTCATGAGGTACCCATCGTTCGAGTTTTTTTACTTTCCCGATTTGCTTCAAGTGGATTAATACAGTTTTGTCACTTACCCCGAAGCCTGCTGCTATCTCTGAAGTGCTTTGTGATGGATCCGCTTCCACAATAGCCTTTAATTCTTCGTTTTTCACTTTGATCTCCGGCCGTCCACGGGGTTGGTTCTTAAGGTCGAAATTTCCAGAACGAAAACGTTGAAACCAAAAACGTACCATGCTATCTTTAGCGACACCAGCGCCGTACACATCATTAATTCTTCGAGCTGTTTCTGCAGCACTGGTGCCACGGTAGAACTCGTACTCGTAAATATACCGATATTTCATGTTTTCCATTGCGCGGTAATAAGCGACGCCAAAGAAAAAATAATGAGGAAAATAACAAATGAATGACTGTATTCCAAAGAAAAAAAAACCAGCTAAATGAATTTATTAATTTGAATTTCGAATTCTTAACCAAAGAGGAGATATTTCAGATCAAATTGATCAGTACGACAAAACGCCAATTTCATACGTAAGGACCTAATATTTCGTCTATAGAAGTACTAAAGAACATAGCACCAACTACTCCTAATTAACACCATCGTTTAGTATTCTTTTCGAAATCACATTCATTCGTTATCACTTTAGAAGTATGTAACACAGCTCTAAAACATCATCTGCTCTATATGTATAATTAGCTGTTACTCACGACTTTGTTTGCATTTATTTATTTATTTCCGTTCCGAAGACGGGTCTGAGCAGTAGCGCACTTGTAGCGCCTCACTCAACTGCCGTCTTTGTACTTCTTCACTCTACAAAACTTCGAGGCTAGAGTGAATAAGTACCTTATAGGTCGTCGTGCTCCATCTTAGACCACAACGTCGCTTAACATCAGGCGAGTTGTGGTCAAACGCCGACCTATTCTACATAAAAAAATATATATATATATATATTCAGAAAATAGTATCCAAAAACCTTCCTTGTGAAACACTGTTCATCAAATTTTACCAAGATCCGTTCAGTCGTTTAGCCGTGAAAAGCTTGCAAGCAGACAGACAGACAAACTTACTTTCGGTTTTATGTTATTACCAGCAATTTGGGCGGTGCGCAGGCCGCAAGCGGCCTGCGATGCCCTGTCATCGGGGTGCCTTGATTTTAGGGTGTCCTACGTTTGGAATCCGCATTAGATACTCGTACGTCAGTTTCAGTAGGTCAGGGAGCATAATTGCAATCTACCGGTGCATCGATCGAGTAGTCCTATACGCTCGGTGGCGAGGGAGATAGTATGGATTATACTACATATTGTTTCAGAGCACAACAGTTTCTTCCTTGGTCCGCACTCTGCCTCGTCTCCTGACCACGGAAAACTTCAGCCACATCATGATGCCTTTCCAAGAGTTCTGTAAGATCGTGCTGCCTTCCAAAGCAGCTAGACAAGAGCGTATAGATTTCTACATACCTGTGGAGCCTCTGGTGTACATCGCTGGCATTGAGGAGAATATACAGATACTGCCATCGCTGCAGAAACCTAGGAAGGTTACGCTGAAAGGTTAGTCATGATCGTGTCTCATCATTTTGCATAAATCGCCTTGCTTTAGTGAAAATCGGTTTTGTTCGACGATTATCTTTTATGGGCTGAAGAAATAAAATTCATCACGGGTCTTTAGATGGGACTAGTGCAAGACGGACCACTGGAGACTGACACTGGACATTGGACAGGAGACCTATACCCAGCACTGGTTTGATACAGACTGAGTACGATGACGATAGCCTAAATTACACCAGATCTTCAAAACAAACAGAATTAAAATATCTTATTTTTCATAGATTGAAATTTGTTTTGATTCCAATTTCCGTGAAATAATAGTAAATTTTATCGTACTTTCTAATAGCTCCACATACATAGCTCAGTTAGATTCCCTCAAATTGAATTTCAATTAGCTCTTGATGTTTTTATAATTTTATTTATTGTTTTTTTTTTTTCAAGGTTCCGACGGCAAATCCTACATAATAATGCTGAAACCGCGCGACGATCTCCGCAAGGACTACCGCCTCATGGAGTTCAACGGCGTCGTGAACCGCTTCCTTCAAGATGCAAGCGAGACGCGCCGCCGCCGGCTGTACATACGGACATACAGCGTGCTGCCGCTCAACGAAGAGTGCGGCCTGATAGAGTGGGTGCCGCACCTGCTGGGGCTGCGGCCCGTGCTCGTACACATCTACAAACAGAAAGGTACGTATAGTTACAGCAGTGTACAGTCTACATACAGACGTGCAGTGTAGCTTCTCTAGTGTGGCTTCATAGAGTGGGTGCCGCACCTGCTGGGGCTGCGGCCCGTGCTCGTACACATCTACAAACAGAAAGCAGCGTACAATTTTAAGAAGGTAGGCGGCCCAGCGTAAGCCTACGATCTAATTAGAAAGGCCTCCCCAAAGATCTCCACGATGGTCGGTCACATCCAACATACAAAATCACTAAAAGAAAGGTTACTGTAGTATAGTCATTTTTTCGCAGGACATCCTTTATTACGGGAGAAGGTGACAAAGTAGCGAATGTGTATAAAATACGCCCATCTCTATCTAGAGGTCAAAAAATATTGAGCGTGCAGTATAGTTATTAGCTTCAGATATAAATGTATTTATCTCTTTCAAACTACCGCAGGTATCCACACAAGCAATCGCGAACTGAAAGAGATGATGTGCTCTAACAAAGATCCCGTTGAGAAAAAGAGACGCATATACGAAGAGCAGTTGCTGCCAAAACACCCGCCCGTCTTCCAAGAATGGTTCCGGCGAGTTTTCTCCGATCCCTATGGATGGTACTGTACAATTTCTGCAACCTATCGCGAAATGTTTTAAAAAGTCTTCACACGATATCTTCACTGTAAGCCACCTAATAATACTTGTAGTACCAGAGCCCACGACCAACATTTTTGTCTCGGCCAAAGCCAGCAATACGGCCAAAACCGCGCCAAATTGATAGATTCGATTATCCTGAAATATACTAATATCAGAAATATTTTGCGTAGTATTTGATCTGGCCGAATTATCAAATATGTCAAAAAAAAAAAATGTATTACCGAACTGTATCATAGAAATCTTTCTGATTTTCGGACTGTAGTTGAATGATAGCTGTAAGATACCGAATACTAGTTTTACAGAAGTCAGTAGTAAAGCACGAATCCAAAGATCATTAAAAAAAAAGAAAAAAGAAATGAGACCAAAGAAAAAGATCATAGCAATCCGTCTGTCCGTCCGTCTGTCTTAGTTAAAGCAAAAGAAAAAAAAAATCAGAAGAAAATTTGAATTTATAACCGTTTTGAAATGTTAAAAATTTTTGCCGATAGCAATCTGTCTGAAAATAGTTGAACGTGGTAAAATAAGTTGTCTAAATATAGAAAAAAAAAAAACACCTTCTAGGTCTAGCACCTTTTTTATTAGAAAACTTTTCAATACTCCAAAATATTTTCAAAATCGTATTCAGGCATACTGAAGTCATGTTACAAGTCATTGAACAAGTTGCGATCCTCAAATTAACAAAGGGTTTAGCTGAAACCGTAAAGGATGGTTTCCAAACGGTTCGCGCCGCATCGGATCGGAAACGTTATGAACAGATGCGGCATCAGCCGATCGCGTCCGGCAGGATGTCGACACACACGATTGGCTCCGTAGCGTCGCTTGCTAACGTATCTGTTTCTGCGCCTAGTCAAGTAGTTTCATTCCTAGTATACCGTGTTGCCATGTATACTAATTTCATATAACATATCGTCATGCTTTTCCCCCGAGGGGGCTGGCAGAGGTGTAATACAACACCCACACTTCGCCGAACGATATTCAGTCCCAAATGTGAAAGGGGGCGAGCCTGTCGCCATACACCGGGCTCCAGTCATGTAGCAGATGACATACAATACGCACATATGTTCACACAATGAACAAATTGGTGCGTGCCGTCGACTGGTTTCGAACCCACTCCCTCTGACTCACCCATCGCTTAACTTATTGCAATGTAATTTTTTTTCCAAACTACCAATTTTTCTTTTAAATCTAATTTTGCGTATACTTTTGTAAAGTCACGTTTCCTAATATTTTATCTTTTGCCCACACTCGTGCACGTTAACGAACCATTAAAGGTAAATAATGCAGGTAAATAATCCACCAATATTACATTTTATCACTCGAATAATCACAGGTTAAAGAAAGCAAAATAACGTCGCGAACTTTTCGGTTTCCGCCAAAAACTCCGATTGCCAGGTGACTCCGGTCCGAAACGTTTTTTTATCGTTTTTAGGAGTGTAGGCGTCATCTGAAAATTTCCGATTTTTTTTATTATACCGGTTGCCACACGAAAGGTTTAAAAAAACTATCGGGGTTGCTATAAATTAAGTCGGCAATTTTTTTTTTACTTTTTTAAAAATGCGTTCAGGCTTAAATCTACGTGCAAAATATTTCGTTAAATAATAACAACATTTATGTCCATTTCCAATATTAGACGTATTGCTATGATACCGACTGTCTTTTTTACCCGACTGAGCAAAAAGGAGGGTTATGTTTTTCAAGTGTATGTATGAGGTTTTTTTGGCATGCTCTACAGCCTAAACAGATAGATTTCGACATGTGAGGTGTCATTTAAATCGTCTTGATAGTGGAAGTGACATAGGGTACAATATTTTGCATCCGGGCTTTTATTTTTCTATTTATGGTGTTACTTGTTTTTGACACAGCATAAATGGTTTCCCACGCATTTGCTACACTTTTGACCGTTATTAACCACCTAGTCGGGTTCAGAATCAAATAATCTAACGATTTCATACAGTTTCGACCGTATTGCCATGACAAGTGGTTTTGGTCGTGGGCTCTCGTACTACCTATAGTAATAATAGCGCCAAATTAGTCACGTCACTTTATTTTAAGTACGACTCTTTTAACTTGTCGATACTCATTTACATAAATGTAAATAGTTAAGTGATAATTTTCCATTTAACCTAGTGCCTTAGTCTCACCTGACAAAAAAGAATTAGTACTCAAGTTCAGGCAAAAATTGTTAAATTATTTTCTAAATAAGTATTTACGAATCGTTAATTTGTCGGGATGAGAGGTGGGTGAGATATGTGTTTTTCTTTACCCCTGACAACGTGTATGCAAAATTTGATTTCATGATGTTCGGTTGAGTAGAAAGCGTAACAAACAAACTGACGTCCTCATTTATAATATTAGTTAGAATTAGGATAGGATTCCCAAATGTCTCAAGACATTTTTAAGAATACCGTCCGGCGAAGTGTGGGTGTTGTATTACACCTCTGCCAGCCCCCTCGGGGGAAAGGAGTGACGATATGTTAATGTTTTATGTTTATTTTTAAGAATTCTAACTAATATTTTAAATGCGTTGTGTGAGTGAGAGTGAGTGAGAAAAGTAAGTTTGTTCGTTTGTTTGTAACGCTTTCACGCCCTAACTAATCAACTGATCACCATGAAATTTTGTATACACGTTGTCTGGGATACAGAAAAGGACATAGGGTACTTTTTATCCCGAAAAAATAAACGGTTTCTGTGGGACCGCGGGTGAAACCGCGGGGCGCAGCTAGTAGTAATATTAATGTGTTTTTAGGTATCAAGCTAGATCAGCATACATAAGAACAACAGCGGTTATGTCGATGGTTGGCTATATACTTGGTAAGTGGTAACTTTTTATATTGTTCATATTGTGTATATTTTATTGATTCTCGTTAATGTGTTTAATTAGCAAAGCATTAACCAATCTTAGTTATAATTAAAATGTAAAATTAGGTTGATTTTTAAGTCATTTTATTTTTATATTACGAGTATGTTAGTTTTCACACGCCAATAATAATATAATCTATGTCTATCGTGTAATAGCCTGTTTTGCTGGCTAATTTAGGAGGCGGTTTCCTTTTCCATCAAGGCCAGGCTTGTTTCCAAATTTGATTACACCACTATTGTTTAACATTCATTTAGTGCGCAAACAACAAACTTGTTTTTAAAAAACCCAACACAGTCCCAAATAAAAATTAACTGCATCCCGTGGTTTTTCCAATTTTATCGAAATTCTCCGACGTAATTTCAAATGATATACGAAAATATTCTGTCACATGATTTACACTAAGGACTGGTTTTATAAACAATGCACCTTTTTCGGCAACTCTTACGACTCGTTAATGATACGCTGGTATTTTTTCCTAAGTAATTGTGTTAATCTCCGTCATTCTCCGTCCCCACCTGATCACGGAACTGATGCCGATGTGTTCCTAAAGTATCCACTATTGGATTAATAATAGGTACATTTTTTTAATCGACGAAAAGGAGGTGGTTTACAAGACGACCGTAAATATATAATTAATTTTTTTTATGCACTATCACGCTTTGCTTTTTACAGAGTAGTCCGATTTTGAATTTTTTTTTAAAAGAAAGGTGATTCCATATAAAATCTCTGAAGGTGACTCCATATAAATTTTGAAAAAAAAAAAAAAAAACTAACCCTAAGGGTTGGAAAATAGGGGTGATTTACACTCAAAGATAGATGCGGAGCTTAGACCGGTCAGTCTCTTTTATACCCAAAAAAAAAAAACTTAACAAAAAATTAAACCGCCGAAAAAATTTAATAACTAAGTTCATAAACGAATGTTAACCTAAGTTATTATGAGTTGCTTTATTATCATTTTACTTGGGGATGTTTATAAAACGGGCCCTTAGACTCGCATGCTAAAACGACGCTCAGTCATGAATCTCGATTTAAAACAGTTTTTATGAATAGTAAAACCAGTTTTAAATCGAAATTCATTACTGAGCGTTGTTTCAGAATACGGGCATAAGTATCTAATCTAAGTATCTAAGTCCCCATTTTTTTTAATATCAGTTCATCAGGAAGACTGCCTCTGGGTAACCGACAAACTATCGACTATTTTTTCGCTCAGAAACGTACAATAGATTATAGATCTCGTGTGAATGAAAGAGACACATAATATTAATAGTTACACATAATATTAAACACCGTCGGTGACTCATATGTCTCGCTCGACTATGTCAACTCACAAAACTCGCCGAGCGAGACTCGCCGTTCCGAAGACGGGTCTGAGCAGTGGCGCACTTGTAGCGCCTCACTCAACTGCGGTCTTTGTACTTCTTCACTCTACAAAACTGTAAGGCTTTTTTTTATGTAGAAATAGGTCGGCGTTTGACCGCCAAGTCGCCTGATGTTAAGCGACGTTGTGGTCCAAGATGGAGCACGACGACCTATAAGTTACTTCTTCACTCTAGCCTTGAAGTTTTGTAGAGTGTAGAAGTACAAAGACGGCAGTTGAGTGAGGCGCTACAAGTGCGCTACTGCTCAGACCCGTCTTCGGAACGGAAGAGAACGGCTAGAGTGAATAAGTACCTTATAGGTCGTCGTGCTCCATCTTAGACCACAACGTCGCTTAACATCAGGCGAGTTGGTGGTCAAACGCCGACCTAAAAAAAAAAAACTCGCTAGCTGGATTATATTAACTCTGCGTACACTTACTATCCCGTCCAAGATTAGATAATAGTACTACGCCCCAGCGATAAAACCACACTCGGTTCTCGCTGCTGGCCAACTCGTTTCTAATTTCTAGCTCTACTTACTACTCGCTTATCGCCTCCGGACGGACAACTGCTCAAAGCAGTAAAAGTAACCAACAAATTAGAATAGAAATAAGGACCGAGATACATAGTTGCCTATTTATAAATAGATATTACGTTTGTAACGGTTGCGAAAGTATGGATACCTCACCACACTCCGCACTTAAAGAAATTTATAAATATGGGATTCGGTGACTATGTTGCCCGCTCTCATTACGTTCTGCCACGAACTTAATATAAATCTGGTGGTGTTTCTATTTGCTTTCTTATTTATCTATTTGCATTTCGCTCGCACAAGCAGTCGTAATACAACCTTGCAAGTGACAGTACGTTTCTCATTTTCCCGATCACCAACAAAATCAATATAGACCTTAAGTACACCACCGTCTGGATTGTAGTAAGAAGAATTATTAATTATTATATTAGTAATTGTAGAGTGAATAAGTACCTTATAGGTCGTCGTGCTCCATCTTAGACCACAACGTCGCTTAACATCAGGCGAGTTGGTGGTCAAACGCCGACCTATTTTACAAAAAAAAAAAAAGTATTAGATTACTGGAATATTTTTGGAGAAACGCAACTGCATACTATATGTTTGTATGGCCCCTTTTAGTCGAATGAAGATAGAGAGATGATGATGATATATTGATGTATTTCACGCTCTCCTTATCCCAGGTTTAGGCGATCGTCACGGCGAGAACATATCGTTCGACTCGACAAACGGCGACACAGTACACGTGGATTTCAACTGCTTATTCAACAAAGGAGAGGCTTTCGAGTGGCCCGAGCGAGTGCCGTTCCGACTCACGCACAATATGGAGGCGGCTATGGGACCCTTGAAACACGAGGGCATGTTTAGGTAAGTGTTTTGATTAGAACATTTATAATACTAGCTGTCACCCCGCGACTTCGTTCGCGTTTATTATTTATATAAATATAATATATATGTGAGCTATAATATATATGTGCCTATCTGTTAAGTTAGATCGAACTGCACACGGTGTGCAAATTTGATTGAAATCGGTTAAGTAGTTTAGGTGTCTATAGCGGACAAACAACGTGACACGTAATTTAAATATATTAAGATTGGGTATGATAACGAGGATGCTCTAAAATGTAGTAAAAACAGTCAACTCATTAGTCGTTTTTTCAGGTTTCACTTTTAAAATTCAATAAAATGTCTCTCTTCTTAAAATATGCCAGGATTGTTTCTTGGATTGGTTTGGATCATCGTTTAAAGCCCATCACTAAACAACTCTCGAGAGCGATTAACCAATCATCGCTTTCGAGACGTTGATGTTACAAACTGTGATTTGGCTTGAGCGAAAATTTAATCAGAGAATCAATCTTTAAGTTCGATTGTGAGCCATATGTCCAGGCTGTTCAGGGGTTGTGGAGATATGGTGCTCGCGAGGTCTCACTTCGAGGCAAATTACTAATGTAGATGAGTTAAAGTAAGGCAGTGAATCAAGGGATTGCATACAGCTCGGTCGCATTTCATTTACAGTCCAAGTAATCCCATCACAAGGAAGTGCTGCGCTCATGTCTGCGGTGGGTCCGTTCGTGTACGACCCGCTGGTGTCGTGGGGCCGACAGTTCAGATGAGTCGTTTGTTGTTAGGAAGTGCTGCGAGGCTGTGATGCGCGTGCTGCGCGGTCAGACGGCGGCGCTCATGTCGGTGGTGGGTCCGTTCGTGTACGACCCGCTGGTGTCGTGGGGCCGTGCGCGCGCGCCCGACCCCGAGCGGACCAACGACCAGGCTCTGCAGCATCTGCACCACATCAGGCAGCGACTCAACGGGATGGTAACTATAACTATCTTCCAATTCGTGTGGCCAGCCTTAATGTTAGTTTCATGACCGCCCGAAGGCCTAATGCGGGTAGATGATTGTTATTGGATATGATCAGGGCTTGCGACTTGCTGTGGCGCTCAGTTGTAAATACTACTCGGGAGCACCAATCTGAAAACGCACTGCCGTTTCATCTCCTATTTGTTAACTAGTTTTGTGCTGTCTTTTTCACTGTTACACTGTGTTTGTTTTTAAAGTTGTTAGAATCAAAATGTATTAAAAAAATATCAAATACAGAATAGCTTTCCAATCTAATACCTATCTTATAATGATGCACCTTTAGAGCGTTTAAAAATCTCATAACAATATTTTTTTTTCGATATAACTGTCTTTGTAAAGGAAATACTTCGATCTACTCGCTCTGCAAAGTCTCGATGTGAGGTCAAACTAGCAAATAGACAACTAAACCTATTAGAAAGATAAATTGTAACGAAACTTAAAACTTTTTCACGTCGTCACTCGCATCGAGAATCCCTACCCAATCAAATACAAACAATAATTTGGGTGAATAAACGTGAAATCCCTTCATCCCCAAAGTATATCTACATCAATACTCGTAAGGAAGTAATCACAAGTTTGCTCCCCAGGTGCGTACCAAAAACAAACAACTATCGTTGTCTCTGTCACCGGAAGGTCAAGTTGAGCATCTCATAGTGGAAGCGACAAGTGTACACAACCTCTGCCAGATGTATATTGGCTGGGGACCGTTCTTGTGATCACCTGCAAGGAAGCAAAGTGATTCAAAGTGCCTTAATTATAAGTTAAAATGAAAAGACTGTCTATGCCATAAAGTTTTTAAATAACGAAAAGTTTTTTATTCAATCAGGCGTTATTTTGGTTTGCCCTTTCTAAGTCTTGCGGATGTTTTTACTACTAGTCAATTTTATTTTATGCGTAATACTGCTACTAGGACGAAATAAAAGAACGAAAGGTCAGTATATATTATGTCTGTCCAATTTATATTATGTCTTAAATATCAGACATAATATAAATTGTGTAACTATTTTTATAAGCAAATAAATGATTATTATTATTATTATTATTTGTCTCTCTCGTTTAAAAAGTCAAAGCAGTGAGTGACGAGATCGGACCAGTCAAAACTAGGGGGCCAGAACTTAAAAATCCAGATGCGAGAGAAATAGATGCTGCATCTTAGACCAGATTGTCGCTTAACATCAGGCGAGTTGGTGGTCAAACGTCGACCTACTCTAGATAAAAAAAAATAGAATATGAGAGATCAATCTCTCGCATTATGTTTGCCGATCAAGATTGTTTCTCCTGTAGGATTATTAAGATCTACCTTGTTCTTGCATTGTAGTGAACAAGTCACATTATTAAAAAAAAAACCCCGGCTGCAAAATATTGTACCATAAGTCACTTGCACTATCAAGACGATTCAAATGACACCTTACATTTCGAAATCCATCAAGCTGTTTAGGCACTACCAGTTGAGCTACAGAAGCAGTCAAACTATCAAGTTGATTTACTTTGCGAACAATACAATACGACATACCTTCTTTGAATCTTTGATCATGGTGACATGTGCAAATATGTATTATACAACATAATGTTGAATAGTGTTAAACACTAGGGATCGCTACTGGACCCGGCCTCAGTTTCATGGTGTGTCTTGCCAGGTGTCATTCCAGCTATAACTACACACTGGCTGGTAACTATTTAGAACTCCAAGTTACGTGATACATTTTTCATGATACATCTAACGTATCAGCACTAAGGTCAATCTAAGCAGGTCCATGATTCAAAAAAACAAGGTCTAGCATTCCGGGAGCAAACACATAATGACGTCACTCGTCATCGTCATCCATCTCTTTCGAACTATTTGTAAATGAATTAATTCGGTCTTGCTTATGTATCGATTGACGCCACGTGACCGTGAATGCAATACCTGGCGGAGTATATTATTATACCATGGGTAGGTCTAGGTAGGTCATCAGAGGCCCTTTTCCTGCAACTCGAGATATGTTCTGGTCTTTGTCTCTCTCGTTTAAAAAGTCATAGCAGTGAGTGACCAGGAGGGCTATTCCTAGGCGTGAGATGAGATGAGATTTTATCTTGGTCACTCTCACACCTATGACGTTTCAAACGAGAGCAACAAGGACGAAAAAAAGTGAAGAGATGAAAATCTTCAATCTCCGAATAGGGCCACAGCAGGGCTATTCACAACTATTCGGAAACGTTTCCGTTCGGATTTCAAAAACTTTAAACTTAATTATTCGAATCTCATTTTACATTCATTAGTTTTTGAACGTGATTAATTCTTCCGATCGGATTTATACTTGATTCCCTATTCCAAAATGTATAAAAGTAGACTGAGATTAGAACAATTTGAATTTGAAATTTCTGGGATCCGATCGGAAACGTTTCCGAATGATTGTGAATAGCACCGCAGATCGGCCCATGCTTTTGACTGCAGTCAAAAGTACTTAAGCCTGAACTTAAAAATCCAGATGCGAGAGAAATAGAATGTGAGAGATCAATCTCTCGCATTATGTTTGACGATCAAGATTGTTTCTCCTGTAGGATTATTAAGATCTACCTTGTTCTTGCATTGTAGTGAACAAGTAACATTATTTTAAAAAAAAAACACCCGGCTGCAAAATATTGTACTTACCTTAAGTCACTTGCACTATCAAGACGATTCAAATGACACCTTACACGTCGAAATCCATCAAGTGGTTTAGGCTGTACGGCGTGCTAAAGAAACCTCATACGTACGTACATACATAAACTCGAAAAACAGCGGACTCCTTGCGCAGTCGGGCAAAAATAATCAGTCATCATTTTGACTATTATGATAATAAATTAATGTATATCGCAGTTAGCGGCTGTCGGCTGTCGCCACGGTAAATAAAAACGACTATCCGTGACAGGAAAATGCTACGATTTGCACTTGTCGGCTTCATCAGTTTGTTGTCAGTCAGAGCTTGGTCTCGGCCGAATGCGCGCGGATTTTAAAAAATCAGCGACGCTTGCGCACTTTTTCGCGCAAAAAATGGAATCCTAAAAAAATTGTGCCTCCTAAAAATAGTTTTATTTTCTTAGTTTATGTGGAAATCTTTATGAGAAACTCGACGTGATGGGATGTTCCTACTTGTAACAATACAAAGGAAAAATTAATTCGAAAGGTAAGTTATTTTTTTATGTTTTTGATAATAATTTTGTGTGATAATTATTATGTCTGAAATATCGCGTACAATAGCTAACGTATTGTAACGTACAAAAACTCGTCATTTACTATGCACCTTACAATATCACCATTGTCATCTTTGCAAAACAATCTTAACCCTCTTAGGTACATAGAATATTTAACAGTACAGATTGGAGTTAATTATTTTATTGTTGTAAGTGCTGTCTGTTACATACTTAGTACTACATTACTGGTAGGTGTGTTTGACTAAGGTTGAAAAGATGCATGCACTGCATATGATTACCTACACCATATAGAAAATGGTTTATCCTAAGTAATGGACCTCATACCAGTTAGTTGGTTCTTTCCTTGATTGCGTAAGTTGCTATGGCCCTTTTCTGGCGCGTGCAATATAATCTTTCTGGCGAAAACGAAATTAACCACGATAACATCGCGTGGGCCAGAATAGGGCCCTGTAGGGCTGCTCAGAGACCTGACTGACATCGGACAAATTACAGGAACTGTCTGCTTAGAGTGCCATCAGAATTGCGATACCGTTTATTGCCTAGAAGCTAATATTTTTACTGTCGTCATTTCAAATGAGGGCGCTTTCTTGGTAGAGATATACTATTTACTTTATATATTTATTTATTATAATAAACTTATTGTGCTTTAAGAGACGCACATTTAGTACGGTACGGAGGACCAAATAGAAAAAAATAAAGGATACTATAATGATCTCTCGTTTAATCGATACTAGGACATAATTAATCAATTAGAAACACTCATTAAATTCTTTTAAGTAACTGATAATAATTTATTAATTAATCATCAAAATAGTTAATTACTCATGACTTACTTGTATTTAATACATTACATGAATAGACGGTTTGGTTTAGTTGCACAAAATCCAAGGAAGGTCTTGTATAGCACAACTAAAATTTACATGATTTTTATCTTTAGTTTTTGTCGTATGCGCCCTTTGCTTATCAAAAGCCTAATGCTAAACACAGCCTTAACAACACAACGCGCCAGTACATATATTCGATCAAACTTTTCAATACGCCTATTAAAATACTACAGTTCTTTTAATACAATTTAACAAAAGGGTTTAAGAACTTGGTTACTCCGTTTTGTTATAAAAAAAATGAAACAATTGCGAATTGCGAAAGTCAAGGTCTTGCAGTTAATAAGGAAGTGGAAAATCATACCTAGAGCCTCATTTATTGAGCCATAGTTCAGATCTTATTGTAAATTCTTTAATTAATTTCCGCTTAAATATAATTGACTGTTTTTTGTATCTAACTATGTAGGTACTTGAAAATGAAAGGATGTATGAAAAACACATTTGAAGTGGTTCTTAAAAACCACTCCTACTTCTAACAGTGTAGTGTAAATCAGAAAGTTTCGTAAAAACACAATTTTACCTAAAACGGCTAAAAGTAATTTTTATTTGTACCGAGTTTTGTACCGAAAGTGGGTTGCTTATTCAAATTAAATTATCTTGTCTATTTAATTACAACGAATTAAATAGGAAGGTATTTATGGTAAGTACTTATAAATAATTAAAAGATTATAGATAGGATCTCTTTAGCTCACGCAATACCTATCGAATCTAAATATATGCGCCAAATACGACTTCGAAAAAGCTAAGTGCCTACCACTCTTAAAAATTAAATCATGGCCCTTCATGGAATGATTGGTTTTATCCACCCATAATTATTTTCCCATAAAAAACCCATAATAAGTACTTATGCCAAAAACAAATCATTCACCAGACACTCATTTTATTTTACAATTAATAATAATAAAATCATTATCATTTACTACAGACTCAAGTTCATATTCCATACATTTAGATTTTTTGAAATATACAAATTACAAAAAAAAAAAAAATTTAACCAAATAAAACACTAAAATGTAAAAGAACTGGACTAGATACAAACATAAAAATATATTATGAAATAAAATCCTACTAATATTATAAAAGTGAAAGTTTGTGAGAATGGATGGATGGATGGATGGATGTTTGTTGCTCTTTCACGCCAGAACGGCTGAACAGATCTGGATGAAATTTGGAACAGAGATAGATTGTAGTCTAGAATAGCACATAGGATACTTTTTAATCGCGGGTGAAACCGCGGGGCGGGGGGTAAGAATATAAATGTCAAAAATTATCGCGATAAAAATTGTACTTGCATCAATTTAACTTAATTTTGCAATTTAGTGTCGATTAGTTGTGTGTACAAGTGTATAAAATAGTACTGAATTAAATATCGTCACGCCTTTCACCCTAAGGGGCTGGCAGAGGTGTAATACAACACCCACACTTCGCCGGACGATGTTCAGTCCCAAATGTGACAGGGTGATACATAATAGAGCAGCCAATTCGCCCCACAACGCGCATACTGTTGGTGCCTCGTGTCCCCGAGCATCGAGGCAGCCCGCTTACTCATGATGGCATGAAAACCATCCGCCCGGGCGCCAGCGAACATGCCCGTTGCATCTTCCTCCAGAGCACATCGCAGGACACCAAATCAAGAAGACCTTGGGGAGGTCCAGGAAACACGCGTAAACTGGCATTTTCCTGCCAGTGTCGTTCTGGACAGTGTGCTTGAAGCAAGGTATCGTTGACTTGTAGATAGATAACCTAGGAATATAACCGAACCGAATCGTTCAGCGCTATGTGCTCACTCAGTAGGTACACGGTCAAGCAAACTGTCCAGCACTTTTGCCACGGTCGTGGTCAACGAAATGGGTCTATAATTGCTCGAGACGCACGGGTTGCCTGTTAATTTGTAGTTATAGGTACACTGTCTTTAGGCAATAATTTGGCATGTATGCATGTCTGACACAAAAAGTAGCTACGTCAAACGTAGCCAATACTCGTGGCAAGTGCACACCGGCATGCTGTAGGTGCTCAATACTAGTCACATCGTGTCCCGGTGACTTGCCTCTGGTCATATTTTTTTATACCACCTGCTCGATAATGACCAATTACTTATCGCGTAGTCTCGACGTAAAGCAAGGTGTTGCGTCCCTAAGGAGATAAAGTTTGATGAAAATCCCAAGGGAATTTTCGAGAAAAGAGGTTAAAATTAAATGAAAACTCAGCATAAGGTCACTGTAAAAAGAGTTTATTCGAAAATAGAACTAGCCACTAAGAAGAAGAAGGCGCGCCTCTCAAGCCAGAGGGAGCGGGTTCGATCCCAGCCGTCGCACCAAGTTGTTCTTTGTGAACAAATGTATTGTTTGTCATCTGCTACATGATTGGAGCCCGGTGTATGGCGACAGGCTGGCCCCCTGACACATTTGAGACTGAATATCGTCGAAGTGTGGGTGTTGTATTACACCTCTGACAGCCCCTTCGGGGCAAAGGCGTGACGATATGTTATGTTAAAAATGGAATCTTTAACAATTTTCATTCTCATCAAATTTTCCCAAATTTTTCATTTTTTATTTTATTGTTGAAAATATAACATACTCGAACAAAGGTGTTATATTTTTTTTAAAATTAAGAAAAGCGACTTCTTTTGCTATAAAATGCGGTAAAAGACCAGAGGGTACCTCTGGCGTCTTAGAATCGAGCACCGACCCCAAGCCATTTATGAGCGCAGGATCGACTTGAAACAGGTTTTTAAAAAAGGCTCCACAGGCTGCAAACCTTTTTTAAGTTTGCAGCCTGTGGAGGGTCAAATGCACCATCCATATTAAGAGGGCCTGTACTTTGGGTGATGGTCCGCTCATGGCGCGAAATTTAACTTTAACAGTTTTTTTGGTTTAGGAGATAGACTGAATAACTATTAACTATCGCACGTGATAATGGAATTTGCGGTTATCTTAGACAACCTATACTTCTCGTTATTTTCCAAATTAAAAAAGTTGCTTATTTGACTAGGTATCTGGTGCATGACTGTTTATTATCTCTATAAAATAGCGTAAGTTAAATATACCTAGCAATTAGTAAATGATCTAAGAACTATGACCGCCAATTTCCTTTATTACTGAATTTAGCTGCTCGGTCTGGATTCAAAAGCAAAACAGGTAATATCATTAAAAGAAAAACAAAAAAAACACTGCTTCAAAATGTTGTAGGTACCGTATGTCACTTACACTATCAAAACGATTCAAATGACACCTCACATGTCGAAATCCATCAAGCTGTTCAGGCTGTAGGGCGTGCCAAAGAAACCTCATACATACATACTCACATACATAAACTCGAAAAACATAACCCTCCTTTATTCGCAGTGGGGTAAAAATTGATTGAAATTTAAATGTCGCGCCATAGGCGAAACGTCGAGGTGAGCCTTATGTCTGTTTGCATACACGTATACCTGCAGTAGCTGTACCTGCCGACTTACGACCAAAACTAATGTGGCATACTTGTCATACATTTAAATTAAGTCTTGAACGCGATAAAACGTGTGTGCAAATGTAAACGATGAAGTAGGATGTATTTTTACACTAAAAGTAAGGTAGGTAAGTGTGACATATTAACTGTTGACAATACTAACTAACATTAAATATAACTGTATATTTACATATTTAGTTGAATGACTACATTAGCTACAGAGTTAAATATTTGGTAGGTACATTAAGTACGGAAACCTACATAGCGTACAGCTACACACGTTTAAGTGTACGCTTGTGGGTTGAGTGCAGTTTTATTTTTCATTTTTTATAAAAGGATAAAAATTGTGTGACGAGTTTGCTCGCTCGATCGTAAGCGCCATATTTTATCGTTTTTTCTTGTACTAATAAATAAAAATGCATTTTGCATTAAATAGTTGTGTGCGACGCTATATTGCTACTGTTACTCTACAATCAGTTGTGTTATTCCCTCAGATCAATCTAGAGGAGAAGATGGAACACTGCGTTATATCTGGCTGAAGCCACTTCTTTTTAAACGTGTGCGCGTGGTAATGTTGCCATGAAAAACATTTACAATTGCACGTAAACTAAGATCTATTCCCAAACTCTACGTTAGCCATTTCCGTTCCAATATACAACCCTAGTAGATTTAATATTCTAGAACTGCACATATTTGTTTGCGTTTAATGTTACGGCTTTTTCAAACTTGACTTGTAAAATAACTGCACAGTTTTTAAAAAGAACCTCAAAATGTAGTCCTGGCCACACTTTTATAATGCATTATGTATATTTATGTACACGAAATTATACCATAGGTAAACCAATGCACATAATGTCGACGAAGCGAGTAGCGTAGTTTTTTTGCGTCAGTGTGTGCGTGTTGTGTACATATAGGACAGTAGCGTAGTTTTTGAAGAGTTTTTGGCTTCACCTAAATCATACGCCGTGCGCCATCATAAGCTCGAGGTTGATCTGAGGTTATTCCTTGTACATAAACCGTGGAATTTTATTAAAAACTTTGCTCTCCGAACCGGAACACAATTATTTGCACACTACAGTTTAGCGGTTGAAAATCTAGCAAAGATGTGGTATGTGGGACTTCCCGGCTGTGGGGGCAAGGAATGCGCTGAATTGCAGTTTGGAATAGAGGCGCGGAGCTTGGGTCGAATGTCGGCGGGCACCCGCGCCCGCGCGTTACCTTGCGCCCGCAGTCATCCTCCACACGCCGCACTGATTGTAACTTACTTGGAGGATTAAATATATTACGCAATCGTATTTCCATCGTATTAATTGTACCCGCCAATAAGTATAGACATTTACCGGAACCCACACTATAGGTACCGACACCTACCCCTACGGCTATAGGGTGACGACAGTGGTTCCGACAGTGGTTACCCCGACGTGATCAAAAAGGTGAAAAAAGAGAAAACATAGTCCCGACGTGATCAAAAAACGTGAAAAAAGAGAAAACGTGTCCCGACGTGATCAAAAACGTGAAAAAAGAGAAAACATAGTCCCGACGTGATCAAAAAGGTGAAAAAAGAGAAAACATAGTCCCGACGTGATAAAAAAAAAACGTGAAAAAAGAGAAAACGTGAAAAAAGATTCCGACAGTGGTGACCCCGTGAACATTTTTAAGTGAACAATAAACAGTGTAAAAAAAAAGTAAAATAGTGCAAGAACAAGTGCGGAGAGGGTGACTCACTTCCGACGTACGCGGCGGCCTCGGAAGGCTAAGTTAAGAATTTATTTAAGTAATCCAGTAAATCATGTATGCAGCAACAAATATTTTTACCCAGATGAAGAAATCGCAAATAAAAGAAACAAGCCTGCGTAACGAAGTACAGCAGGGGAAGTATAGGCGCAGCAGCATGGAGAGAGGACGCGGCCGTGGACGTAGGTACTATAGGAGTGCCAGCAGGTCGCAGTCAAGAGCCCGAAAGGCACCAGGAGATCCAGGGTGGTTGTGCAAGTACCATTTTCGGTACAGAAACCGCGCCTGGCAAGGTGAAAAACAGTGTAAAGAGACACCGAGAAGGACAAGACAATTGTTGTACATTAGCGAATTTACTAGCGACATACAACACGTCGAAGGATTGCTGACGCGCTACCACGCGTCGGGTCCGTCCAACGGTCATAAATTATGATGAATTAGCGAAAGCGCGGGAAGTCGACGAGCAACTGGCCGAATTAAAACATGATACAAACCTAATCGGAAAACCTAGAGAAATCAATGTTAAAACGACCCGTTCTGGACGAATAATAAAACCGCCAGTACGATTTTTAGTATAGTTTATTAAGCAAATTTCAAGTAGGTAAATAGTTCATAGATTAGGCTTGGACATACTGACGCAGCGAACCGGCGTTATGTGTCGCAGTGAAATGAATTGCAGTGATTAAATGTAAAGAACAAGCGTGTAACGCGGCATAGCCAGCAGTATGTACAAGGCCTAATACACTAAATAAGAAATGTTGACATAGATTTTGTAACTCTTATAAGATGAGTATAAACAGTGTAGCAGAGGCGTTAAGAAATGAGCTCGGAAGGAGCTGAGCGCGGTAAACGTGATTGCAAACGACAAAATCGGACCTCAGGCTACAGTTGCGGTAGCAACGCCAGGAATTTTGCCAAGTCAAACTGTGCAGTATGCGTAACGTGACGTTTGGTATAGTTTTTGTAAAAGTAGAGCGAGAAGTAGTTCAAGTGATAAAATTTTAACAATGTAAAATCAGTGAATAACACGTGTAAATGTAACGTAACATAATCAGTTCAATGTATTAACGATATTTTTCAGTTGTACAATGTAACATTCCGTGTAATCTACATATTGTTTAGTCTAATCATAAGTTCTGTGTTAAGTTCTGGGTAGTGACTAGTGAGTCGTGAAGAGAGATCAAGTTACGCGTAGGTAGCGTAGACAATGACACGTTTGATGAACAAATATGTGTACCTACTTATTTTAAACTGATGTTTTTAGAGTAAAAAAATTTTTTTTTTGTTGTTTTTTTGTAAGAAGGGGATGTATGTGGGGGCAAGGAATGCGCTGAATTGCAGTTTGGAATAGAGGCGCGGAGCTTGGGTCGAATGTCGGCGGGCACCCGCGCCCGCGCGTTACCTTGCGCCCGCAGTCATCCTCCACACGCCGCACTGATTGTAACTTACTTGGAGGATTAAATATATTACGCAATCGTATTAATTGTACCCGCCAATAAGTATAGACATTTACCGGAACCCACACTATAGGTACCGACACCTACCCCTACGGCTATAGGGTGACGACAGTGGTTCCGACACCGGCCGCCGATGTAAATGTCGTTCTGTAATCAAGTGGAATGTAGCGTAGAGGTGCATAGAGACAATGATCATAAAATAATTTATTTTTTATTATATTTTTTTTTTTACAAAATTAGCCTATTTCAATGACTCAGTAAGAGAGAGCGTCTTTGCTAAGCCCTGGGGTAAAGAAAGCTGTGAAAGATGACGATATTTATTTATTTATTTATTCATAACACACATTACAGAAATTAATAAAATAGTACAAAATTTAGTGAACTTAAAATAGATCTGTATTAATTTCCAATATTATGTATGTCTAGGAGCATTTTAATAACAAATTAAATAATCACTAGCGAGCATAAAACAACAGAATAAAATTAAGTAATGAGTTCAAATTTATATAGGTAGATTATTATATAAATTTATGTAGGTAGATTATTTTGTTATTAATTCGACTATGGATTCTAAAACAATTTCAGGTAGGTATTATTCATCGGCTGCTTGATTATTTTCAGGAACCATGTTGAAACTCGACCCAAGACGCTTCATTGTCAGCGTGTTCCCGATACTGCAATGGTCAAGGTCCTACGATCTGAACACTGCGGTGGGCGACTTCATAGCTGGGATCACTGTCGCACTCACGCTCATACCACAGTCGATAGCATACGCTTCGCTAGCTGGGTTTGAACCTCAGGTAAATAGTACTAGGTGCCTACTACTTACATATCATTAGAGAGAGAGAGAGTAGTTGAAGGCAGTAGTTACGACCCTCAGACATGAGAAATACGACTTGAACGGAAGGCTTGACATATTCTCCTTTTCCCCTATATATAATATAAAATTTCGGGACATTGTCACACACGGTCGCCTGACCCCAAACTAAGCAAAGCTTGTACTATGGCTGCCAGAGACTGATTTACATACTTAGATATTTTTAAATACATACTTTAAATAGATAATAACACCCAGACATAGAACAAACACAAATGTTTATCACATAAATGTTTGCCCTAGGTGGGAATCGAACCCACGCCCCCAAGCTCAGAAGGCAGGTTCACTACCAACTGAGGCAGTCAATATATCCTCCTATATATTCCACCTTTTACATATTCTCCTTTTTAGGCTTCCTTAGAATGTGAGAGTATACGGTTACCTAAAAGGACATTGATAGTAGTTATATATATATCAAGATAGAGATAGATCGATTGATAAATAGAGAAAAGTAAAAATGGATTTTTTAATATTAGGCTTCTTTAAAGTAATAGGCTTGTGTTTAGACGCCATCACACCTGATGCGATCTACGATGGAGCACGATTGCATAGAAAAAACATTCGACCTAAAACCTTAAACTTCTTGAGATGTCGATGATAGTTTAGAGGCTGGAGAGTGCATAAGTTATTTTTGATTCCGGAAAAATGGGTCTTGACTATATCCTTTTTGGGATTGTCGATCTGGGTAAAAGAGTAGGTTCAGCTAGTAAAATACAAAATACGATTATTATGGTCGCATGTAAAATAGTTTGGTATTCAAGGGCTAACTGATAACAGATCTTAAATATACCCGGTATAGCCGTCCAATGCATGCAGCTGTCGCATTCTAGGTTACATTTTACTTCATTTGTATACATTTTATAGTGCCATTTCCTGTTGCGATGGCATTTCGATGTCCGACTCTACGACGCTTCAACAAGAATTGTGACGATGTTCTTAGTTCTTATGTTTTAAATGCGAAAGTATGCATGTGAGTGACACGCAGTGACGTCAATCGAAGCATATAAGCAAGACCGGAATAAGTAATTTACGACAAGTTCGAGAGAGACGATGACAATGACGAGTGACATAGTCTGGTGTCAACTTCAGGAACGATAGATTTTCTTCTTTTTCATGAGCGATTCTGCAAATGTTGCGAGGAAAAGATCCACTAATAGGATCACTTTACAAAGAGAAGTAATCATATTCGTGTTTTTTTCCCTCGTTACGTATCCTCATAAGTCTCATACTCTGATGCAAAAGCAGGGTTCCAGCGAGGCGCTGACAACCCTTTGTCATTTTGCGCTTTTGACGTTTCGCGCCTAAACATGAATAAAATACCATAGTGTCTAAAGTCTACCATTATGTTATCCTAAAGGCATAGTAGCGAATATACCTACAGTGGCTTAAAGCTAAAACTAAACCATCGATGTTCACAAAAACCACTCAAACACGTCTGAAAACGTCTACATAACAACCTAACATTGATTTCTCGATCTTACTCGTCCGACATTTAGGTACGTCCATTGATAAATGACGTTACTCAATCCCTCTGACCTCAAATGATTGCCATCGGGCAGCGTCCTCAGCAGACCGCTACAATGAGCCTATTTCGGTGCTCCATTGTCCTCAAGTGATGCAAAAACATCCGGTAGTTACTAGTTATGCTTAAGTACTATTATCAAAGCATAATTGGTGCACAAATTGCGCTGTTACGTGTTTTTTACATAATGCTTCAAGTAGAGGATTAACAACAGAGAATAAATAAATACCCGCTACCCGCGTTAAAGAAGTAGCCTATTTGTCAATCCAAGACATATGCTATCTCCGTCCCGAATTTCATCTAAAGCCGTCGATTCGTTTGAGCGCGAACAAATAACAAACGAACATACTAAATAAATTTGCGACATTTTCACACACGGTCGCCTGACCCAAAAGTAAGCAAAACTTGTACTGTGGCTGCCAGAGACTGATGTACATACATAACAATTTTAAATACATACTTAGATAGATACTAACACCCAGACATAGAACAAACACAAATGTTCATCACATGAATGTTAGGCCGTTAGTTAGATGGGAATCGAACCCAAAAATACAATCGAAATACAAACAAACTTTCGCATTTACAATATAAGTAGAATAATTCATAGAAATTTACATAATTATTTTTAAACATAGTATATAGTAGTACTTTAGTAAAATAATTTTGGTTTTGTCTTGCCGGTGGCACGCCCCGCCCGCCGCCAGGCAAAAAGGTACAATAAAATACGTAGTTGTATTGTAGAAAAGAGTTGCCCTTTAATAAGTATCTCGTATTTAGTAACTTATTTTACTGTTTATTTTTTTCTGTTATAAATCTCGAGGCCTTTACAAATAAAGTCTAGGACATTGCTCTGTGAGTTGGTGAAACCCGTGTATCCCGTTCTGTACATTATTTTATACTATGTATTCGTGTGTAAATTTCTTGATATCTCTTCTCTGTATCACTAACTACCTATATTTACAACGACTTCCTCTTGGCACAACCGCTTGGTGCAACCAGTTGTGCCATAGGAAAAAAATGTGAACATTTTTAACTTACCAATAATATTTTTTTTCATTACTTAACAGATAGAGACATGTCTCTATCGGTCACTTTATAATTTGTAAATTAAAATTGTTTAATTGTTAAGTTAAAAAAATGCGTATATTTTTAACTTACCAATATATTATTTTCCATTACTTAACAGATAGAGACATGTCTCTATCGGTCACTTTATAATTTGTAAATTAAAATTGTTTAATAGTTAAGTTAAAAAAGTGCGTATATTTTTAACTTACCAATATATTATTTTCCATTACTTGACACATAGAGACATGCCTCTATCGGTCACTTTATAATTTCCACTATATCCGGTCTTTAAATAGCGTTGCGTTGTCATATTGTTTAACGATATGACATCGATCGGTCTTCTTTAGCTGTTCTTTGTATTCTGTATATCAATATATGGTTTGCTTCCTCCTCTCTTGTACGTTTCTTTCTATTATTTATTATATTTATTCTATTATTTTCATGAATTTCACTTGTTACAGTAGGTATTGGTACTAATTTCCAAATATGTAAACACAATATCTCTCGTTGCGACACCCTTGTTCTATTCCGCATTTTCTTGTAGCCATAAGTACCTACAGGTTAATCCATTAGTACTTACTTAACCTCAGTACAGTAGTGCAGCGATCGATTAATCCTTACCATAATCCTAATCCTAACTATCCCAATCACAACTAAAAAAAGGGGAAAGTGAGTTGTTTTTTTGTTTGTAACGCTTTCACGCCTTAACTACTCATTTGCATACATGTTGTCAGGGGTACAGAAAAGGACATAGGATAGATACCTACTTATATCGCGAAAAAGTTAGGCGCAGCTAGTTATTACTATTCCTAGATAAGTATAGATAGTGTACTGCTGTTCTGTTGAAGATAAAATCTGAAATAGTCGTATATCACGCTGCGTTACGCAAACAATAAGCTCTGGATAGTGAAGCCGTGTAATTAAAGCGCACATAAATTTCGGAAAATACGATTGCATGAGTCCCTATGTTATTTCAAATTTGTGTTTTAGCACCCGCAGAAAGTTCGAATGCCAAGTTTATATTGCACGCTGTTTTATTGTTCAAATTTTTCGTTCGATTATGAACTCTATGCAAACAATTAATATTCTCTATAGGTACGAGCATAAAAAAAGCGAATTGCTCAAAGCCATAGTTTTTTTTACGTACAAAAAACTTCTAGTCATGTTTGACTACTGTGCAAATTTTGACAGCATTGAGATGAACGCACATTACGCATAATGTACATAATATTTTTTGCAAACGTTTACACTTTGAATGCTTACTAAGTATACGTGATAGGATTAAACGACATGTGTATTATAAAACACGCGTAGCGTGTACAATAAGTACACTCAAATACATAGATCTAAGAAATCCTAACTAATATTACAAATGCTAAAGTGAGTTTGTTTGTAACGCTTTCACGCCCTAACTACTCAATCGATCATCATGAAATTTTGCATTCACGTTGGCTGGGATACAGAAAAGGACATAGAGTACTTTTTTACCGAAAAATTAACGGTTCCTGTTGGACCGCGGGTGAAACCGCGGGGCGTAGCTAGTTCATAATATTTTTTTCCAAAGACCAAGCAGTAAGTACCTATACCTACGCTGTTCGCTGACGTGAGACCTTCTTAGCTTCCTAAATCATCCTTTTCGCCCTGCTACATCGCGGCGTATAGTGTCATTGTGGCAGTTTCTCAACCACTTCGTTCACGACTGCTTAACTCTCACACTGAATGGCAGGCATGTGTATTACGTATAGAGACAACTCCTTAATTTGCTTCGACCGCCGCGCGCCCGAAATTGCCCCAGCAGCAGGCGTGTGAGTAGCCAGCTGCACAGTTTAGTCATCAGAAGTTAACAAACAGAGGGACTCAACTGCTGGCTACAGCTTCACTCTTACAAAAAATAAAAAATAAAATTTTTCGTAGTACGAGTAAGTCTAAAATTAAATAGGTAGATGACGCAAACTGCATCTGTATCCTGACCAAAAACGCGCACCAAATTCTTTATAAAGTCTTCCAAAACAGTATAATGACAAAAAAACATTAACAAGTACGTGTAAATTTCAATTAACAAAAGAGTTGTTGACGTTGTTTTCGTAAGACTATACCCGCACAAAATGTGGGTATGTATGCTCTTCTTTGTGCATAAAAATTACAAAGACCAAAAATTTATTAGCAATTTTGTCTTGCAAATACAGTTCTTTTACAAAGCTGAATAATAATAGCATTGTTATACTTGTACATTTCCAGTCGTAACTTTAAATATACCGTCGTCGGTTTAAATGTGCCCGTAGAATGGGCCTTGACCTTCGTGCCGGTTGACATGATCCGCTCTCCTAAACTGAAGTTTTCACCACGTTTTAAACTGTATTTAATTAAATTCGTGATTTTATTGACGAAAATGGGAGTTTCAGTCCTGAAGCCTACCCGGGATACATAAATTGACAGCTGTTCTGTTGAAATAATTTTCTGTGTGTTTCTGTTTCTGTGCTAACCTAAGTTTTACTACCATCAAACATATTACAGTCTCGAGATTACGAGCCATGCATTTATTTTCAGTATGGTCACAGATTAAAAATAATAGTAAGTACTACGGCACCAACTTTAAGACGCTTTAAAATTTTATGACGTCTTTTTTATGATAACATTCCGTACTTTTGACTTCTTATTTGATTGTATTTCGTAGGTAGGTATGTCATAATAAAAATACTTACTGTATTTTGCCGAATACATTTAAATAAATTAAAATAAAACAATTTATTATGAAGATACAGTGCACTGTATCAACCGACCAACTTACCTACTTGCAAAGGTAGTCAAGTGAGAAAAGTTAAATATTTCACCAATTTACACATAACTTGGTCGCAATTTATTTCTCTTACCTCTGCTCATTCTATACCCTGAAAAATGTTTCAAAACATACATACAACCACGCCTCTTTTCGTATAAGGCAGATACCCCATCTCTTCACATACTACGATCCTGTCACATATCTTTAGAAGTCTTCTACGTCCATTACTTTTTTCTTGCTCGTCGCTTACGGGTACTCTTGACCTAGCCTTTGTTTAAAACGTCTTCGATTTCCTCATGATACAGTCACCTAGGTCGACCCTTACCGACTTAACCATTCACACTCGCCTCGTACATTTGCTTCATCAAAACCTATGAATTCAATTTCTAGTATGGACTCTACGCGTCCCTCGTCGGCGGCTTCATCTATGGGGTGCTGGGTACGTGCCCGCAGATTAACATCGGCCCTACAGCGCTGCTCTCGCTTCTTACATTCACGTACACAAATGGGACAAACGCAGACTTTGCGGTACTGCTGTGCTTAATCGGTGGGATTTTGCAGTTCCTCGCTGGCGTTGTCCATCTTGGTAAGCAGAAGGAAAAGAAAAACAAAGTTGTTTATTTAATAGTCCATTGTTAATTTCGGAATACTGTATCCATTCTATATCTGGTACTAAGTAGGTACTTTCTAAACTGGGGCGTCTTGGGTGTTAGTTGGGAGTAATAAAATAACATTACCTATATACAAGTAAATAAAAGTTCGAAAGTAACAATATCTTTGTTCAAGCAAACGATAATTTTGGGAGCGTAAATGTGTCTATAGAGCTAAGTTCATTAACCCCTCACTGTGTTATAATTGCTTGTTTTGTTTTAGTATTGTCTGAGAGACTAGACTAAGAAAGAAGCCGGCGGCCCTTGTTATTCTACTTAGAGTTACCATTGTAGCTTCTGTACAATGGAGTTCTCTGCAAAAATTACTCTCTTGTTTTATTTCAGGATTCCTTGTGGAGTTTGTTTCCTTGCCCGTCGTCTCAGGCTTCACCTCGGCCGCGGCCATCACCATAGCGTCTTCACAAATTAAAGGCTTGCTCGGTCTCAGCTTCAGTGCAGAAACCTTCTTGGGGACATGGAAAGGCATCTTCGATCACATTGGACAGACGAGGATGCAAGATACGCTGCTGAGTTTGGCCTGCTGCATTGTATTGATGGGAATGAAGGTAAGAGATTAAGTACTTGATTGTAATATTATGGAAGTAATATTTTTTATCTGCGATGGACTTAAATATTTTTTTAGGTATCATTCAATAACAAAGAACCTTAAGAACTGGAGCCGGTTACTTCCCAGCAAAACTAGTCTGCAGTCGAACTTCCGTGAATCACGGTTCACTTATGCCGCCCAAGCATTTTTCGAACTTTTATTCAATGTCCGAAATGCGGTTGAAAATATTATTAAAATTCAAATTTGTCGGACAGTGTGTCCGAAATGGGACCAAGTCCTCTTGATAATAGTAAACATAATAATGCTCCATGGGGTGGTGCCCCCCTCTGGTGGGACATAGCAGATTATTGAAAATGTTATAGGTGAATTTGATACACAAATCATTAATTGGTGAGGCGAATTGAGTATTACAGATTGAGTGCTGAGTAGGTACAGAAAATTATTCTATCCTTTTACCAACCCAGTTCATCACTGGATCACAACTACAATTATGGTTTAAAATGTTCTGGTAATTCGAAATGCTACAGTACTATGAGTATAACCAATGTAGTCATGTACCTACCTATTGTTTTGATTCTCTGCTTCCCTACAAATCGATAAAAAATTCAACGATAAAAATATCATTGGTTTGCACTAAAACAAAATTGGATTTTTATCAGCAATAGTTACATAATACTACGTAATATATTTATCCGTATTTTCCCATTATAAACTCGTAAGTAACGATAATTGATTTTTAACGCTGTCATATCTGTCGAATTTAGGCTCTTTTTACACGAAGCGACTCAGACGGCGAGTCTTTCACGACTACAGATTACCTTATCTAGATGTCACATAATCACATTGAAGACTATAGAAACGCATCGCATATGCGTTAAAAAAGCACATTCTCGTTTATCGGTACATTTCTAGGCGATGATAGCCTAGTTGGAGAAAGTTCGCCTCTCAAGCCAAAGGGAGTGGGTTCGATCCCAGCCGACGGCACTCACCAATTTCTTTATTGTTTTTTTTATGGGTGACTATGCTGTTGGCCACTGAGGCCAGCTTACCGGGCATTAGGCAAGTGCAGATGGCGCAGGGCCTCAAAAATGCTTACAACTATGGGCGACGAGCACAAGGGCACCTCTAAGGTACGGCCTCGGCTCGGGCTGTTGTCGAGGGAGGGACGTCGAATTGCCCTGGCAGCCCAGAAGGGGCTTGCTCTAGGGGATTTGTTCATTGTGTTCAATATGTGCGTATTGTACTTCATCTGCTACATGACTGATGCCTGGTGTATGGCGAAACAATTTTTGTTTAGCGAATGGGAAAGTCATTTGACCGCAATTCGCGCTATCTTCCAGTTTTGACCAAATATGTCTTGTTGTACGCTATCTAATAAGAGACTACCCATTTAAGCCCACTGAGTGTTCCGAATGTTCGACGCTTCGATCGCTTCTGTGTACAAACAGCTTTATATAGTTAGAACCGCCGTATAAGGACACCTTATTTAGTATCTAATTACCACACAGGCGCCAAATATTTCACACGTAAATTCCCTCATAAACTCCTTATTGGATTTGTAGTAGTCATATTTACTTAGGCCAGAAATAAATATTGATAATGAGTAGTTTACTTGGAATCAGACGTTCTTGGAATTTGCTGTTTTGTGTTAGAAACGGGAATTTAATTTCGTACTAGTAATCTGTGAAGTTTATTACAAAATTATTGATGAAGCCTTACACTTGAAGGTAATACTTAATTAATCGGATAACAAAATCGATATTTATAATTAAATAATTATATTTGCAATCATGCCAGAAGCGTGGTCTATTTTCCGCCATGCTCTCAGTTATACGTTTGACACACAAGCAAAACTGCGGCTTTAGGGTTGTAGCACACATATCAACTCGAAAAGCGACCGTCACCGTATCAACTCGAGCTGTGCAGTATTCTTTGTATGGAACTCCCTACTGCAACGCACACTAATCGGAATCGTAATGGACTCTAGAAATAAGGATAGGATAGCTGTACCGAGATTTAGACTGGCTAAGTTAAATAAGTCATTTTCAGGCAACTGCGTTCGTTTTTACAATAAAATCCCGAAAAATATAACAGGGCTGAGGGAAAATTCAAATGACATGTAAAAACTACATTAATGAAAAAAGGGTATTATAAGGTTAAGAATTATTTAGAAGATAAAGATGTATTATAAGTAATACTAGTATTTATAGATATTACCTAGTTGTAAGCCAAAATTTGTGAGACTGTAATTTATTTATTATTTGAAAAAATAATGCCCCTCATTTTCTTGCCTGTTCTTCTGAGTAGAGGCTCTTTATCCGAACAAGGCGGTCGAGTCTTTTTAAATTTGACGTTCATAAGTGTATCTTTGATACCTAAATTGAATAAAAACATTTTGACTTTGGCTTTGACTTTGACAAAATTCGGACATAAGTGCGAAAGGATTTTTGACGAAGCTGAAGCATAGACGCTTCGCTCGATAACGCTGGCTCGGTCGACTACACACAATAGATAAGAGATTAACACCTGAGTTAATCGAGCTAGGTTTAATTAATTGCGTTACGATTGTACTTTGACGTAAACGAAAATTGCTTGGCTCCTGTTGGGATAGGGCATTCAAAATTCAATGCAAGCATTGAAGCGTAGCATCAACAGACCGTAGCTATGTGATTTCAAAATGCAGGAACTGCGCTCTAGAGAACCAAATGGATAAAGTACTCAGAGCTCGCATTGGCAATTTTCTTTGCCCACCATTGTTCCAACTATGCCCACATCGGTATTGTTACCCTTGGGATCTGACTTTTGGATTGAATTATTTTCAACACTAACTACCAGCTACATTTATTATCTTACCGGACTGCTCAAAAAGATAATAGGTAATATTTTTTTCACACAACCAGCTCGACAATGACCAATTACATCACGTAATTTTAATGCGAGAGATGAAGAGTGATAAAGTTTTATGACACTCCCAAAGGAGTTTCCGAGCAAAGAGTTTAAAATTTATTAAAAAAAACTCAGCAAATGGGAACTGTAAAAAGAGTTTATTCGAAAATTTAACTGGCCACCACAAAAAAAAGAGAACGCAGCTGGTGCAGCTGCACCATGATCCAAATAAACAAAGTCTAGCATTCAGTAAACGCACATCATAAAGTCATCGTCATCCGTCTCTTCCGAACTTGTGTTTAAATGCCTATAATTGGCGCATGTATCAGATAGAAATGTTGGCTTACCTTATTATATAAACAATAATAATAATAACTAGCATCGATTGACGTCACTACGTGTTGTTTAATGCTATACCTAGCGGAGTGTACAATACCATGAGCTGCACGAAATTTAAAACAAAAGACGGTGTTTGGTGTACAACAATGTCACAATTCCTTTTTATCGCCTCGCAGGAGGTGTGAAAAGTAGAGTATTCACCTCTGGGAAAAAGCAGTGTCTTTGTTTTGGGCGGCGTAAACCCTTCGCTTCACTCAGGACTCTACATAACTCCCTCGCTGTGCTAGGGAGTTGATATTAGAGTCCCTCTTTACCCTCAGGTTCTAAGGCTCCATAAGCCGCCCGCGACATAGGACACTGATTTGTCATCTCGGTACATAATCTACTGTTTAAGTGTACTGTATGTAAGCTTTATGTGAGTACTAGCTGCGCCCTGCGATTTTACTTGTGGTAAAAAGCAGCCTAGATGTGTGAATCTAGGGTATAAGCTAGCTCCATACCAAATTTCATAAAAAGTAACAAAAAAACACACAAACTTCCGCCTTTATAAAATAAGTGGGATGAAATACTCGTATGTTAGCCAGTTCCTATGAGATTGCGATAATAGCTTTTGCTCGTAAATAGTATTGTAAGGAGGCACAAGCGTAGATACTCAAGTAGATAATAACTAGATGCTTATTAAACATTGACGTACCAGTGACGCAATGGAAAATACCCCAACCATTTTCCTGTTCACAAGCAAAAACTTCAAAACATTTACATACTGGGAATTAGTGAGTACTTAAAATTTGTTCAAAAAAATCATTAAGTAACATGGTTAGTACGAAACCGCACAAGTATTTACACTTATCGAGGTAGTTATTAATAACTTACTTACATAATGCTTCGAAACTTGGCAATACGTGTCTGCAGACTACAGACACCTACATGCGAAACCATACTTTCTACCGCAGTCAAGTTAACTAAGTAATTATTACATAATTTCATATCATACTTATTATACACATTTGACTGCCTCGGTGGCTCAGTTGGTAGTGAACCTGCCTTCTGAGCTTGGGGGCGTGGGTTCGATTCCCACCTAGGGCAAACATTCATGTGATGCATTTGTGTTTGTTCTATGTGTCTGGGTGTTAATATCTATTTAAGTATGGATTTAAAAATACATATGTATGTATATCAGTATCTGGCAGCCATAGTACAAGCTTTGCTTAGCTTGGGGTCAGGCGACCGTGTGTGACAATATCCCGATTTTTTTTTATTTATTTACTTAATACGTATAGTTTAAGTAATAAGTAGTTCTGAGGTCAAAATGGTCATAGATTTTTGTCTTTATTTACAACTTACTAGCTGCGCCCCGTGATTTCATCCGCATTCTTACAAGAACCTTAAACTTTTTGGAGATGAAAAGTACCCAATGCCTTTTCTGTACCCCCTATTTTTTTTTTTACATAATAGGCTTGAGTTTGGCCGCCAACATGCCTGATGATAAGCAGTGATGCGGCCTACGATGGAGCACGATTGCCTGGAAGAAACCGATTCACTCGAGACTTGAAGACACCCAGATTATAAGTGTCAGGGAGCACACACTCTGGCAGAGTATTCCACACTCTAGTGGACCGTATGAGAAATGAGGAACCAAAGATAACGTGTAAGGATCATGGTGATCGGCTCAAGTGTAAAAGCGTGATAAACAAACAAACGAACGAACTCACTTTTGCATTTACAATATTAGTGTTTCCATTCTTTTATAAATTGTACCAGGCGCACCAGTAAGAGACACCCTCTTATGGTGAAAATTCCGCCAAAACCCACTAAGCGGTGTGGAACTCGTTGCCTGCGTCTGTCTTTCCACCTAAATACAATTCGGGGGTGTTTAAGAGTAAAGTGAATAGGTATCTCCTAGGCAAGTGTGTTACACCTTCGATCTCGTCGACGCTTCCCATCAGGCGAGTGGTCAAACGCATGGCTAGTCTGTTGGTAAAAAAAAACTAAGGATCATCATCGTCTGCATCAATTTTAGTGAAATTAGCCCATGTCTGTGTGTAGAAGAGCTTAGATCTACATTGTCCACGAACGAACTACACGATATATATTTTGCCAAAATTACTGCTGCCTTTAAGCCAGAGGGAGCTGTTTCGATTCCAGCCAACGGCACGCATCAATTTGTTAATTGTGCACATTAAACATAATGTGCGGATTTCATGTCATCTGTCACATAACTGGAGCCCGGTGTATGGTGACAGGGTCGTCCCTGATTTAGGACTGAATATCATCCGGCGAAGTGTGGGTGTTGTATTAAACTTCTGCCAGCACCCTCGGGGGAAAAGCGTGCCGATATGTGTTGTTATGTTACCTTTAAACGATAGGCATATTCTGGAATAGTAATTATACATACTCATAATTAGAACCAACTTTTGCTATGAAGCCAACCCTAAAATCGCGGAAAACAAAATCAGCTGTTCCATATAAAAAGTTCATTGATCGTCAAAAAAATGTATGGAACAGCCGTTTCTTTTCTCGATTTCAGGGTTGGCCCAGTATAAAAGTTGGTCACAATTATGAGTAAAAATGGTATTTTTTTCATAATTTTCATAAATTTGTCTGTCGCTTAAAGATTTACGGTGCATAATTTAAAATATGCGTATATTTATATTTAACTACGCCATCTGTCTTTTTTCTCCGCTTTAGTTAGGTCGTAGGTGTTAAAAATTCTGTCGCAGTTCAACGACTGCGGGCTAGATAGCGCTACACGAAGCGACAAGTATAACTACTATTTTAACATTTGACCGCAAAATACTCTCTATTACCCTATTGTTAGGGCTTGTGTCTCTACATATTAATTTTGCCTTTTAGTTTATAAATGATCTGTGGTTCTTGTCCACTGATTAAAAAAAACCTAAAGGTTTTTATTGTTTATATGTGATGTAAGAGATTTTATGGGATACTAGCTGCGCCCCGCGGTTTCACCCGCGGTTAAAAAGTATCCTATGTGCTATTCTAGACTATAATCTATCTCTGTGCCAAATTTCATCCAGATCTGTTCAGCCGTTCTGGCGTGAAAGAGTAACAAACATCCATACATCCATACATACAATCTTTCGCGTTTATAATATTAGTAGGATAGACGGTATAAGTATGTTGGATCTAGACGATTCTTATTGGTGGTTGAATAAATGTAAGCGTCGTTTTATATCGCTTTGTATAGAATAGTATAATATTATGTCATTTTTAATCTTCATATATTAATTGATGGAGTTTCTGTTACTCTCCTTGGTCACTTGCCAGTTGCATCCATCTGCTTAATAGGTACCTGCAATGCAATATGTAACCTGCCATAACTGCTGTCTTTTTATTAACAGACCGCGTTCTAGGTTGGCCTAGATTTCACTGACATCTAGTTTATATCTGCATAGAGCATACCCTAAGTAGGTAAAACGTCTAGCAATTTATTTCGAATTGTAATTCCTAATATTAATAATTTAATCCAATCCAATTTATTCCCAATATTAAGAATAAGAATAAAAATAATTTATTGTAAACACAAACAGAATTAAATTTTACACACATTACAACAGGTAAGTGTGTTTGGCAATTGGAGTAAGCTCAGCAATATTATTGGTAGGTAAGTTGTTCAATAATATTGCTCAGCAATATTATTGTTTGTTCGTTTGTTACGCTTTCACGCCTTAACTACTCAACCGATCATCAAAAAATCTTGCTTACACGCTGTCAAGGGTACAGTAAAGCACATAAGTACCCGTCCCTTTATCATTAAAAAAATAACGGTATCTGAGGGACCGAGGGTATTAAAACCGCGAGGCGCAGCTAGTCGTCTATAGCTAGAATCTTTTAATTGCTACCTTCAATAAATAAACATGAAGTTATCGAACAGTGTCTAACTGTTTCTTGAACAAATAAGTAGTGAACTTTCATGTTTTCGAAGCACTTATTCAATCCCTTAACTGACTAATGTTATAAATGCAAAAGTTTGGATGGATGTTTGTTGTTCAATCACGCCCGGACGGCTGAATGGACCTTGATTAAATTTGGCACAGGGATAGATTATAGTCTAGAATAGCACATAGAAAGTTGATTGAATCAGGCGATATTTTGCGGAAGTTCATCTTCAGAATTAAAAGATATTTTTGTAAAAAAAAATGTTGTAAATTTCATTAAATTTAAAATCAAGATTTTGTTAAATTCTTGATTGAGTCAGTGTTAAATATCGAATTGTAAAAACTTAAATTAGCTTCAAATATTCCAAATAAAAAATGAAATAAAAACATGTTCAGGTTAGCTTAATAGTCACTGGAACCCATATTCTTTGGCGTACTTAATGCGACGTCCAGCCGACGGCACGAACCAATTTGTTCATTGTGTGAACATATGTGCGTATTTTATGTCATCTGCTATGTAGCAGATGCGCATAGTATGCTATGTATGTATGACGACAGGCTCACCCCCTGTCACATTTGGGACTGAATATCGTCCGGTGAAGTGTGGGTGTTGTATTACACCTCTGCCAGCCCCCTCGGGGGAGAGGCGTTACGATATGTATGTATGTATGTAAAGCAGAAATACACTAGAGATTTAAAGTAACAGTTTTAGAGCACATGGAATACTTTAAACCACGGGGCGCAAATATCACAATCTAAAATCGTTAGAAGCTCCGTTCAGCTTCCCTGGTTTAATCAAACATGCAGTTTTCTTATTTCCCCTTGCGGTTCGAGCATCGACCGCGCGGAATCCACAATGAGGTGAACAATGGATCATCCGGATATTGCTGTCAACCGGGATACCTACACGCCCGAGTGCCCAGCTACTAGGTCAGGATAGAGTAATACCTGCCTTACACGCGGCGAGCTGCTGAGAAGATTGTAGCTTTGAATATTTTTACGATCTTTATTCATCCTGTCATTTACACGGGTAAAGCGGTCATTGCATAAGCCAATGTGTAACGCTAGCGTGCTGAATTTGGATGATGTAATGGCAGTTAGACATTTAGCAATCAAATTTATTTCTATAGCACGGGACTTCCACGCTAAGTTAGCATACTGCAAATTGTATAATATATTGACCGCTTAAATCACTGATCCCGACCTCTTTTGTCTTAAAGACTACTTGCCATATTTTTCGGTTTTGGGTAAACTGCTTATCTGCTATTGCATTTTAGAAAAAATCACGAATCCCTTGTAGGCCGTCGTTGACCCCTGGGGGTCGATATAGACCACTTTGGGAATCATTGGCTACGATATAGACGTATGATGAATCAAGAATATCAATCAATAAATGATCAAGACCACGATCATAGACCGCGGGATCTATGTAGTAAGTTAATCTGGTTGGACTATGAGTACTTGTTCGGACTATTGGTTGGTTGGTGGTGGGTAGTTGGGTGGTATACCTCAGGAGTATACCAAGGGCGCTGTTGTGAATGTTTTCCCATTCATATTAAGTACCCAGAGTTTACTCAAAAGGTGGTTTATTTTGAACCATTAATTGATTAATTAACTAAGATTATAGCAAAAGCGCTCTCATGTCTTTGAAACTAACGTGATTATAAACGAATTTTGATTTTTTTGGTTTGAACTCTTGAAGATTAAAATCAAAAACATGTACTTAATTGGGAATAAAATGGTTATAACTTTGAATAAGTAGTAAAAGATCTGCTTACTGCTGCAACTTGCTGATTTATGAGCTATTCACCTACGACATCAGTAATATAAATATCTTCTCTACATAGTATTAAACAAAGTCGCTTTCCGCGTCTGTCTGTCTGTATACCCGCTACTACAGAATAGTTTTAATCCTGAAAGAATGTGCCAAAACTGAGTAATCCTGAGTGAAACTATAATGACAGTTGGAACTATTTACATTAATTTACAATCTTGTAAACTAGCATTATTGGCTCGCACTATGTGAACCGGCCATTAGTAGACCAGTCGTAATTTATAGACGCTACGCCGAAGTTGTAAGTAAGTACCTTCTAAACTCTGTCTAAGAACTATCATTCTTGGTGATTACATAATCCCGAGTCCCTTATTTTAATAAATATCTGCAATCTTTTATTATACACACATAACACACCCATATTATGTAGTTCATTCACTCAACCAGTTTCGTTTTTAAATCCCCATGCTAAAACGACGGGGTGTTATAAGTTTGACGTTTCTCTCTCTCTCTTTGTGTGTGTGTGTGTCTGTGGCATCGTAGCTCCCGAACGGATGAACCAATTTTGATTTTGTTTAAAAGGCAAATTAGTCGGGAGTGTTCTTAACTATGTTTGATGACAATCGGTGTCGAAAGTTTTTTTAAATTTTAAATTTATACTTGTGCTAAATTATTTGGTAGGTAGATCTCAAAACATTGACAAGATTATTATTAAAAAAACTTTGCAGTCAATCGCAAAGTCGTTGTTATTGTATTACATACCAGTAACTCTAACTCGACAACAAAAATAGAATGCACTACATGAAACTTGTTGTTGTCGCTTTGACAACAACAAGTTCCACGTAGTACGCGACAGACTGCCTCAACTTCGCAAACTAACTCACAGAGTAAATACACTCTGATCGTTGTCATGTAGGGACCGGAAATAGTTACAACACAACACTAGTACCTAACTACTCCAGACTATTGTTAAAGATCTTGATAGCATATGATGATAGATGGGTAGGTTTGGTTTGTGTGTAAATTAGTTTCTGCCGTGTTAATTGGTGGTATCGTGCATTTGTTACTTTGACAAGTTTCCCGGTAACGTTCCCTACAATATATCGCTAACGAACCGACTAAATAAAATTTTATTGTTGTACAATGTCGCTTTCATACGAGAGTTTTACTTCCTGATTCTGATATCACGTAGAGGTTATAGACTAGAGTCTAGTCTGTAACTTGTAAAAAAAGAAACTGGACGATTCATTAGGAAAAAAATAAAACTAAGCATGTTTTTGATAATTTAAGGGTTCTGTTTTGCTGGTGCAACAGGAACGGAACTCTAGATTAGCGAGTTCTCGCTACTGGCGGATTTATTTTTATAAGTATGGCGCGACACGACCTTATTCAAATTAATATAAGCTAATAAGATCCGTATTCGCCTCTCCATCGTCGGTTAAGCGGCTATTACACTTTCCAATTTGTGATATGCTAACTTAGTGTGGCTAAGCCTGTGCAATAGAAAAAAAATTAATTGCTAACTGTCTAACAGCTAGCTTAGCTCAGCTAGGGTACTGCAAATTGGATAATATAATACCGCTTTTGTTGATCGAGCATTCGGAAAATAGATATCAAATTGTAAAAAGTTTTCTAGTAAATTTCATTAAATTGGTTCAAAATATTCTAAATTAAAATAAATATAATAAATACAATACAATACAATATTACTTTATCGCACACCAAAAACTACATAAAAATCTTAAAAACTAAAATACATTTTTCGGCAGTACAAGGGCGACCTTATCGCCTAAAGCGATTTCTTCCAGGTAACCTTTGGATGGACAGGAACTTATGGAAATACTCAGGCTAACTTAACATTAATTGAAACCCTGATTCCTTGGCGCACCTACTTAATGCGACGTTAAAGCGGAAATACACGAGATATTGGTTAAAGTATCAGTTTTGAGGTTGAAACTTGCGACATTTCCCAAATTCCGCATTCACCATGTTCCTACATTTCCCTACTTACTTTACCAAAAACATACGTAGTTACCAAAAAAAGCTTGACAAAATAAAAGTGGACTCGTATCTCTACTATCTAAGCAGCAGGTTTCTCGTAAAATGGACTCCCTCGGGATCTCGGAATTCCTTGCCAGAGCCTGGAGACACCGCAATGCGTTTTTGGAAAGGAACTGAAAAGGATGTCTACGGCAGTAAACCAAACTGGTTTATTTATAAGCTTTGGCGATAAAAGTGAACGAAATGGTTTTACGAATACTTGATAGCTTCGTACGTAGGAATGAGTCGGTACGGCCGAAAAATTATCTAAGTAAGTAAGGATATAAATACTAGCTGCGCCCCGCGGTTTCACCTCTAGTCCCACAGGAACCGTTTCTTTTTTCGGGATGAAAAGTACCCTATGTCCTTTTCTGTACCCCAGACAACGTGTATGCAAAATTTCAAGAGGATTGGTTGAGTAGTTGAGATGTGAAAGCGTTACAAACAAACATCCTCACTTTCGCATTTATAATATTAGTTAGGATTTCCAATGCTTGTGAAGAAACGGAATATCTGCAAGTTATTTGTCTAAAGAGACAAATATATATTGGGGCGATGGCAGCCTAGTTGGGAGATGGCCCGCCTTTCAAGCCAGAGGGAGCGGGTTCGAACCCAGCCCACGGCACGCACTAATTGGTTCATTGTGTGAACATATGTGCGTATTGTATGTCATCTGCTACATGATTAGAGCCCGGTGTATGGCGACAGGCTCGCCCCATGTCACATTTGGGACTGAGTATCGTCCGGCGAAGTGTGGGTGTTGTATTATACCTCTGCCAGTCCCCGCGGGGGAAAGGCGTGACGATATGTTATGTTATGTTATTTGTCTATATTTGATCAGTTAGTTGATTGCAATGACGGCGTAGAAGTATGAAATCCTTACATTACATGTGACGAAATAGTGTACAGTAATAAGTCATTAAGTAGGTACTTAGTCAAAAATCACACTTCGAGGTGTTTGTCGAAGAAGTTAAACAGTTGAATCTATGATACACGACAATAAATCTTAAGATCCTTAGATAGGCACTAATACTTAAATTCTGTAGATTAGTTCAAACAGCTTATTTAATTAAAAAATTTAAAATTAGTATTATACATATTTGTACAAAATTTTAATAAATAAAAAAATATTAAATATACATAATTGTATACGCGTCGACTTGTAAACCTCCTCCGTTTCGTCGGTTAAAAAACGAGACCAATCTGTAAGTAGGCAAATTCTTTAAAAATAACATTTCACAAATCGGTTTATAAATGACGAGAGTCACAGTAACAAAAATAAAAAACACAACCAAATTGAGAACCTCCTTCTCTTTTGAAGTCGGCTAAAAATAAAACGCGCACCATGTGTAAAATAACAGTCTAAAATACCGGCGGCGGGTCGTTGAGATAAATCAAAAAGGTATTGGGCAGGCCAAACGCATGGTTGGCAATTTATAATTTAATAGAAATAGGCTCTACTGTGGAGCCTGATAGTTTCATGAGATTTTATTACTTATTCATGTTACGCATATTCTGATATTGAACTGTATTGGCATAAGATTGGCTGTGGTATTGCTATTCGGAATACAAATATGTAAGTTCCTAAACGATCGTAATCATGTCACAGCATAAAGCATGGTACAAGGAAGAACTTATTTTTTTTATTAATATATAGGTAAGTATCACAAAGGAACACAAATAAGTTATAGGTATGACGTGTCTGTGTGTATGCGTATGTCTGTCTGTGGTATCGTAGCTCCCAAAAGGATGAGTAGATTTTGATTTTGTTTTTTTTTTTTGTTAACAATTAATTAGTCGGTAGTGTTCTTAAGTTGTCGGGGGGTTTAATTTTTTTTTCATTTATCTTGTGTCTTCATACTCCGGAGACTTCATTCTCCGACATGTCTTTGCTCCGTCCTATGTCTTTTCTGTTTGACCAGCGCCTTATTCTTTTGTCGTAGTCTGAATATTGTCCTCGACTAAGACCATCTTGTCGAGATTCGTAAAGTACATAAAGGATCAGACATTTTGAATAGATAAGCACAATCTCTATAGAAAATACAACTAGACTTTTTTTCCCACTTATCTAATATACAAAATGTGTCTTGCTCTTTTGCGGATCCTCAAAAAGGGATATTATCGTTAAACTCTGAACATGATGTTAAGACCGCGGCTTACATTAAACTCTATCCTTAATACCTTTTTATTACTATATTCATGACCTCTTCTGCATAATTTTAAGGACTCTCTGGCTTCATTACCTTCTAACCCCAGTTACCCAAATATTATTTTTACGATACAGCCGTCTAAACGTTGGCCCTATAAAATTGTAACATTGTTGCATTCGTATTTTGTCCGAGATGCCTACTTGTGAATGGCGGTTGGTTGGTTTCACAAGTTAACTCTTGTAGATTTCGCTCTGGACTTCACACAAGCGAAGTTCAATCCCCTAATGACTAGTGTCTAATCCTATTCCCCTTTTTGCAACCGAACAAGTCGGAAAATGCATACATATGGTATGTATGCATTTTCCGACTTGTTCCGACATTTTCCGACTTCCCTACTTAGTCGACATTCCACTAACTCGTATACTAAACGGTTTGCCTCCACCTTTCGGATACGAACCGCTAGAAAATGGAACACCCTGCCATCATCTATATGCCCGACTATTTATATATAACCTTCTATCTTTAAGAAATAAAAAAATCCTTGGTACTTAGAATTATTGTCGTGGCTAGGCGTCACTTTAAAATGACCTATGGGAATGCAATGCCTCAGACTTAGGTCCATTTTGTCAGAACGAGAACCTTATATTGCGGTATCCTTGGCTTATAATCTGTGGTTGGTTCATTATTCAGAAATTATCCTCGTATTTCAAGTTCTGTGGAAAATGAAATAAACAGTGAAAGTCGTGAGCTGACCTCGTGAGGTATTAGAATAATGATTAGGTACTTTATTTATGTAGGTACGCCTTGAGGCTTTGAAACTCAATTATCTACTAATGAATAATAACCTCAAAATAACAGCTATCACAATAAAACAGGTCAAAACAGTGCCAGTAAATTGGTATTGGGTACATTTACTTTCTAGTACAATTACTCCATGCCTCGGTATTTTTTATTAAGTCAAAGTCAATGTCAAAATGTTTTATTCAATTTGGGTATCAAATATGACATATGAACGTCAAAGTTTTTTTAAATAGACCGGACCGCCTTGTTCGTATAAAGAGCCTCTACTCAGAAGAACAGGCAAGAAACTGAGGGGCATTATTTTTTCAAAGAATAAATAAATTAGGTACAGTCTCACAAATTAATGTTTTGTCAAAGTAATGTTATGTGCATTCCCATATTCAGATTCTTTGACTAGAAGTCAAAATAACATTAAAAAATTTTAGGTATAAGTATCATATCTTATACCTTTAAATGAGCAATTCTTGTATATATATATATATATATATATAATTGGAATCTCGGAATCGGCTCCAACGATTTTCATACAAATTAGTATATAGGGGGTTTCGGGGGCGATAAATCGATCTAGCTAGGAATCATTTTTAGAAAATATCATTTTATTCGTGTTTTATCGATAATCAATCTCCACTGAAAAATATGACTCTTCCTGACATCTATTGGCGAATAATAATACTACTATTTTTTGTGAGCAACTAATTGCTTTAACGACACAACAGCAGATGGCGTTGTTAAGTAACACGAAGTCAATGAGTGTTTGCTTTGAGGTTAGACTAAAATCAATTGTTTATTATCCAAAAAACACAATTAAAAAATAAAAAAAAATACCGAGCAAAGCTCGGCCATCCAGGTACTTATGTATAATATAATGTATATAACATAAAATTTTTTGAGGGTTCCGTACCTCAAAAGAAGAAAGAGAAAAAACGGAACCCTTATAGTATCACTTTCTTGTCCGTCTGTCTGTCTGTCAAGACCCTTTTTCTCAGGAACGCGTGGAGGTATCAAGCTGAAATATTATAAATTCGAAAGCTTGTTAATTACGTCTTCAAACGGGTGGATTGTTTGCCTAGAAAGAAAGAAATAAAATTTCACGATGTCACTTATTAAGTAGAGATTCCAAACCATCAGTTTTACTGGTTCAAGACAGGCTGCACTGGCTTTAGGTACTTTTACAACGATAAAAGTGTTTTCCTTATACTACAGAGAACACGTTGTAACTACGTGCTAATTAGTATATTCTCGTATCTGTTAGAGCTGCTAGCATGGATTACCTCGTTATTTACTGCAGACGCACTACCGGTGCCAAAGTTGCTGAGAAACTAATTTGGCAGCAGCAGCAAAATTACTTATAGTTTGCTTGGATTAATCACACCGTGTAGGTACCTACGAGGTTAATATGTGCATAATCTGCTGGATTAGGGTTAGTTGATATTGTAGGGTGGCAGTACTGGCAGTGTCTCCTGTGTTTATTCGTTTTCGTAGAAACGAGTTAATGCAGCTCATTAACTCGTTTCTGCTTTCTTTTATTTTAAACTTTAGTGGTTGACGCTTATGAATACCATGCTTGATGGTGTGGTTTCAAATTCCAACAATAGAAAACTTTGGCATTGCCAGAAACCCTTAAGGGATATAGTAGTAGATAATTTCTTAATGTTCTTCTGGCAATACGAGTACAACTCTACAATATGGTATTTTTTTTTTTTTTTTTTTTTTTTATTTAGAATAGGTCGGCGTTTGACCACCAACTCGCCTGATTTTAAGCGACGTTGTGGTCTAAGATAAAGCACGACGACCTAAAAGGTACTAATTCACTCTAGCCTTGAAGTTTTGTGGAGTGAAGAAGTACAAAAACGGCAGTTGAGTGAGGCGCTACAAGTGCGCTACTGCTCAGACCCGTCTTCGAAACAACAGTATTTTGCAACCTCACTTGGGTTAGGCCATGGCAGCCTAGTTGGTAAAAGGTCCGCCTCTCAAGCCAGAGGGAGCGGATTCGAACCCAGCCGACGGCACGCACCAATTTGTTCATTGTGTGCACATATGTGCGTATTGTATGTCATCTGCTACATGACTGGAGCCCGGTGTATGGCGACAGGGACCCGGTGTATCGCCCCTTGTCACATTTGGGACTGAGTATCGTCCGGCGAAATGTGGGTGTATTACACCTCTGCCAGCCCCCTCGGGGGAAAGGCGTGACGATATGTACTAGGTTAAGACTCGGGGAAATTCTCATTCTAGGCCTTGGCATATAATATGGGAATATCTTCTTTAATCACTGCACGTCAGGGTAAGCGTAATAAATATTTAAAGATTATTTATCTTTCTAGGCTGTGAAAGACATCAGAATAAAAGAAGCTCAAGACGAGAAAGGCCGAAGGACTGCGCGCATCATCCAGCGATGCTTCTGGGTCATCGGCGTGTCCAGAAACGCTGTAGTGGTCGTGGTGGCCGCTGTACTGGCTTACCTGGTACATGAAACTAAACGGGATCCTTTGATACTAACTGGTAAGTTTAAAAGTGCAGAATATACATTGATCTAATGTTTATTTTTGACGCCCGACGCAAAAGCGACGGGGTGTTTTAAGTTTGACGTGTTTGTGTGTATATATATGTGTGTGTGTGTGTGTGTGTGTGTGTGTGTGTGTGTGTGTGTGTGTGTGTGTGGCATCTTAGCTCCCGAACACGTGAACCGATTTTGATTTTGTCTGAAAGGTGAATTAGTCGGGAGTGTTTTAGCTGTTTGATGAATATCGGTGTTGATAAATATCGGTGTTGAAGAAAATCGGTGTCCGGGGGTGTTTTTTTTAAATTAATCATGTTATAAGAAGAGTGGCAAACAGGCACATGGCCCGCTTGTTCGTAAATGGCAACCGCCGCCTATGGCCACCTGCAGGGCTATTCACAACCAGTCGGAAATGTTTCCGGTAGGATTAAAAAAAAAATTAAACCTAAATTATTCAAATCTCAGTCTATATTCATAAGTTTTTAAACGTGATTAATTCTTCCGATCGGATTTATACTTGATTCCCTATTCCAAAATGTATGAAAGTAGACTGAGATTCGAACAATTTGAGTTTGAAATTTCTGGGATCCGATCGGAAACGTTTCCGAATGATTAGCACCGCTGTAACCTAGCGGTGCTGTTGATGCGCTGCCAACCCGGAAATAAATTTGTGGACACCCTTTTTCAAACGTTCCATGTCATACCTCGTCGGAAAGACCTTCGGGGGAAGGTCATTCCACATTTTCATGTCATGTCATGTCATATCATGTCATGTCATATCATGTCCTGTCATGTCCTGTCATGTCATGTGTGACTAAACTACAATGCGGCTGCAGCTATGCTACTCGCCTATTCGCTAATTGTCACCTTAACTACCGGAAAGTAAGGTAGCATTTCCATTCATGCACTCACTAAGGCCTACGTCGCAACAGCTCACCTATCTACCTATCTGAATGTTACCATAATGTCAGGTGCTTAGGGTCAATATTTGCGTGCATGCTGTAAACCAGGTTTCTCTACCCGAAAACAAACCTTCAATCCTTCAATACACTTGTGGCCAAGTAAGGTGTCTCAACGTTGTTAACGAACGAGTAGATAGGTACTTAACTTGTATCTTGGTTCGATACGAAACATCAACTAACTGGAACAAGAACTAAATATTTAATCAGGGCAATCATCAATTCAACGTGTCTGTAGATTCAACGAATAATATACGAAGGTTCTCTTTAGGTATTTTACGGGAGGTTTAGGTGACCTACAAAGCGTATTGATTCATTTGATTCTAGGGATGGTTAATTTATTGAATGAAAGTTTGCGTTGAAAGTCTGTAAAATAATTTAAAAAAATTTGATTAAGCATGCATTGCCAGGCAAGTAAGTATCTTAGGGGCGCATTCTAAAACGACGCTCAGTCATGTCAATCTCGATTTAAACCTAGTTTAGCGGCCCCTAAAATGTGAGTTGACGAATTTGTATTCCTTTCCTACATTTGAGTACATTTTTCTCGTAAACCGAACATACTAAGTAATTTTAAATTTTCCAACAAATATTGTTGCAGATATTGTTAAAGAATGTCACCTATTAAAGAATAACTTTGAAGTTATTCATACTGAGACTCCGTTTTATGGGGTTCAAGATTCCGAAAAATGCGGGATACTTCCAAGATATTGCGTAACTTCGTCGTGGTTACGGGGTCGCTGACCTTTCTATCCTTCTAATATTTTCCTCCAAACTATACCGAAGTTCAATAGACTTGATTGCTAGCGAAAAATGACGTACTTTGCATATACATGATGCACGTCTTCCGATATTTTTTTACCTATGATATTTTTTACTTAAAATGACTAGTAGATTATGCTCTATTGTTTAGTATCCTACTTATATTATGATTGCGCAAGTGTGATTTAGTGTGTATTAAGATTGTGTGTGTTTGTTTTTACTTCTTCATGTACAAACGGATCGACGGGTTTTGATGAAATTTGATACGGAGATAGCTTATACCCTTTTCTGAAGCGAACTAAAACACATAAGCTACTTTAAAAAAAAAACAATTAAAACGTATTTTCAAAAATACAAACAATTATTTACTTACTTCGAAAATAAAATGATAAAATAATAAATCTAGTCAAAAACTGTTTAGGGAGATCGTCACTTAATTGCCACAAATTTCCAGAAATTAAGAATAAATTATTAACATAATCTCATATTGTCATATTATGTCACAAATATTACTAATTGAACCAAAGACTAATAGGTATAACTATTGCATCAAATCAAAGTGTAAGTACTCGTATCTACATATGGATCTACAATTGAAAATTGGCGCCAAACAAACACGCAACACCTGCCAAATTCCCTCCATTTCCCTCTTCATTTAGCTACAATATATCATCACCGAATCAAGTTCCTTTATTTAATAAGGCTCCATATAATCCGAGCTTATATCGCACTCAAGTCACGCAACTAGGTGCAGCTCACACGAGACTGATAAATGGCGAATCTTCACTCGACTTGATAGTGAAACAAACTTGCCAGGAAAACAACTGCAACATTCTGGCTAAATAAATGAAGTCATACGTTTTATTTTTATTAACTTACTGCTACGGAGATTGCTGCTACAAGGTTTGTTTTCGTAGTTACCTTGGCTACGTTTATATTGTTGAAACAGTCAGCCTTTAAATTGAACGAACTGACCTTTTTGCAGAATTCATTTTTAATATGCCCGTAAAAAGCATGCTAAATAAAAATGTGCTCAAATGGAAATAGCATGGTTTAACAACTTTACTGAAATACACACTTAGCCAAGTATGATGCTGTATCCATGCACTGCTAGGTATTTAAGTATTTAATATCTTGTTCATTAAATTAATTGTCTTGTGAAAGTTTTATCACCGACAAGTGAGCTTATTCTCATATGCATACAAAAAAGCAGTTCTAAGTGATGTAAAGTACAACTTCATAGAGTCTAACATTATCGCACAGAATACCCACGTATTCTATGGCGATTCTTGGTGCATCTAAGAATCGCCACAGAATACGCCCTATATTACATAGAAGGATTGCATATTTGGTTGCATTGCAGAAACTCAAGCCTTATTTTGTGATGACCCTAGGTAGAATAAAGAGTAAGGGTTGCTCCACTTTACGTTTACTATTGTAATCTTGCAAAAAGCAATCCCATAATAATTGCTTATTTTACAAAAAAATAAAAATAATACAAAATGAACCTCAATGCTGTCTATGGTAATGAAGCCTCAAATTTTTCATCCAGTTCATAGCCTAGCGAATAAGCCAACGCTAATTCTGTTTTTTGCCAACCCTAGGTACAATAACGCCAGGGTTACCTACACCGCAGGCGCCCGCTTTCCACAGTACAGTCGGCAACACAACTTACACCGCAGCCGACATGTTCTCGCACCTCGGCTCTGGGCTGCTCGTCGTTCCGGTGGTCGGCATCATCTCCAACGTGGCCATTGCGAAGGCTTTTGGTGAGTTTTATTTTGCTTTATGGCAACACTTTTTTTTTAACTTTGGAATATCGAATCCCGTCACTGACGACCTACCCACTAAAAACCCAAGGGTGTTCCATCTCGGCCCAAAGTGTCAGAGCTACGTGGACGCTTTCGCACTCTTCCGCGGCCCCGACAGCGCCAGCCTCTTCGGGAACCTCCTCGAGCTTGCGCTCTCTCCCTCTCGACAACGATGTGTCGAACACCAGACACATCGTCATCATCCACCTCCTTTTATGGCAACCCTAGGTACAATAACGCCTGGGCTGCCTAACCCGCGGCCACCGGTGTACTACAGTACACAACGTGCACCGCAACAGACAATACATGTTACTCGCACCTCAGCTCCGAACTCGTCATTCCAGTAGTTTGTATCACCTCTCTGAGTTCTATTTACTTTGGAGTTCTATTTGTCATCTTGCTAGGCCCCGCGGTTTCACCCTCGGTCTCACAGGTACTATTATTATTTTTTCAGGATGAAAGGTACCCTATATCCTTTTCTCACAGCCCTTCTATAATCCTGATAACATGTACTTATGCAACATTTCATGATAATCGGTTGAGTAGTTGAGGCTTAAAAGCGTAACGAACCCACAAACAAAGAAACTCACGTTCTCACTCATAATATTAGAAGAAGAAAGAAGCAGAAAATAAAGTGAGAAGTTAGGATTTACTCACCCATATAAAAAGCGGTGCAAATCTATCGATATAAAATTGAGGCACTGTTATTGAGTTTTGTAATTACTATCAGTAGCGCCATCGTTCATTGGTCATCTAAGTTTAATCTGAATCGTATACATACTTGATGATTTTTTTATTAAAAATAAAGAGTATTTTCTTAAAAATAATACACTATTTCAGCGTATGGTGTACCCATTTACTTCTGAATTCCGAAGTTCCGTGGCTCTACTCTAGTGTATGCGTTCAGTATGAAAGCGCGTTTGATTGCAATTCCTGACTAGCTGCTACACGTGCCTTCGCTTCCGAATAGCATTGCGGTGTGAATGCTCTGTAAGAACCACATTCAGGATCTTAATAACTTCCTGCGCGTCACGTATTAGTACTTCCCTATAGTGACCTACCAGCTAACATGAAAACATTCTTGGCTGTGATTGCGTCGAAAAGGTTTTGTCGTTCCTAGATTTGTTCAAAATATGTGATCACTAGCTGCGCCCTGCGGTTTCACCCGCGATTAAAAAGTATCCTATGTGCTATTCTAGACTATAATCTATCTCTGTGCCAAATTTCATCCAGATCTGTTCAGCCATTCTGGCGTGAAAGAGTAACAAACATCTATCCGTCCATCCATCCATCCATCCATTCTCACAAACTTTCGCGTTTATAATATTAGTAGGATGTGTGTTTTGATCAAATCCCCTTAGCAATAAACATTGTTTAGCCTCCAAATAGCTAAACAGTGTTTTGTCTTTTTCGATCGAGTTCAAAAATTTTACAGAAATTAAAAGACAAAACACTGTACAACTATCCCGAGGCTATACGACATTTATTGCTAAGGGGGATAATATTTAACTTGTACATGTTTTTTTATTCAAATTGGAGCTACCAACCTATTGTCGGGGTAATCTGAAACAAAAGAAAATACGCCAAAAACTTCGCTGAAATTTAAGTTACTTACATCTATCTTTACAGAGAATAGGTAGAAATATTGCTAGTTTTTTTTTCTCCAAAATAATACTTCTTAAAAGTTGATGAATAGGCCCAAATTTAACAATACACTCCTGTTTAAATGAATAAGTAAAATACCTATACAAAGCTTCTATTACAGACATTCCAACCATAATTCAAATGTACAAAAATATTCCACAAAAATACTGAAAGTTTCAAAACAATTTTTACGATAATCCATCATAATTTTGATAGAAACTATTCTTAGAAATTGTCGAATAATTCTTCGAGCAATTTGTAGAAGATATTAATTGAAGAGCTATTGATGTGAAAGACAGTCAATTAATCTTTTGGCTCGAAAGGATCGAGAGGATAACCTGTAATGGGATTTATAGGCCAAAGTCAAGGTTTATTGTCATCGTTTTATCATTAACTTTGTGTTTGTCCACCACTAGCCTGTGTATCTTTTATTCTAACACTTTCTGGTTTCTGCATTTCGTCACACCAAACGGACTCCAAAGAATTTTATTTCTAAGATTTATTGACGAGATTTACTTTTGTGTCAAGATAAAGCTTAAAAAATCTTGAGACGGTAAAGGTGGGTTGAACGCATTGAGATAGAATACCTATATATAATATATCTCAATGGTTGAATGTACAAAGGAATTTTGTTTCAAGATTTAGAACAAATCTCCGCGCAAATTTTGCTAAACCCAATTTACATGTTATTGTGATTTTAAGCAAATAGAGAAGATTTTTGAGTAATGCAAGAGTATAGCTAGTGTATAATAATAAATTGCTTTATCATTTTACCTGGATTTGTTAGAAAACAGTTCTCTAATTAAAAATCTTCAAACCCGCCAGCAGCGGGAGATCGAACCAATAAACCTCGTCTATGGCATTCTATGTATATACTTTTTAACGGTTACTGAGATCTATAGAAGGGATTTATTAATAAATAACGGAAATAGTCATAAAAATTAAAAAACAAAAAACCATTATTTTTGTCGGGATGAAAGGTATCCTATCTTCTTTTGAAGTACCTTTAACCCTTACCCTTGAAGTGTGTTGAGTAGTTAGACCGAGAAGGCGTAACAAAAAAAAAACGCACAAACAAACTCGCTTTCGCTTTAATAATATTAGTTAGGATTTAGGATATCCTTAGTACTACAATAAGTTATTAAACTTATCTCGAATTCAAAATTTAAGTTAACAGATGCGAAGTTTTCCTAGAATCAATAAAGTTCTTCAGTTTGCCTACAGTTCCATTTTATTTATCTAAGCAACAGTTTCTGTAACGAAGTCGTTGTCCGAACTTTTCTATTCTATGCTTAAAAATCTAACTAACTATTAAATTCTGCTCTCCTTGCAAACATACTTCGTGTGTATTCCCATACTGTACATTTAGCAAAGGGTTCGGCGACCACTTTAGACTAACTTCGCATTGGCTGAAGGTTTTCTATTGCCATTTCGTCTAGAAGAAGACGACGGAGGCGAGCTTCTAAAGTTATCTACAGAGTAACAAAGTGCAATTTAAATAATTTTTATGAATATTGCACTTCTCCAATCATTCATAAATAGCTAAGAATTTTCTTTGTATTAAGGATAAATTTAAAAGCTATTATAATGATGATAAGCAACCTCCCTATATATAGGGATTTTTGATTTGTTCTGTCTTTCTATTAAATAAATCAGTCAAAAGTGGCCTCTTACAAATGCGGATAATTTTCATAGGTCTATTATCTCTTGAGGAGGTTATTTAAAAAACCAAGAACATAGGAGCGGAGATATAGTTCATTTAATTGTACAAGCCATAATCTGACAAATGGTTTCCAAGAAATTTGACAAGCGCGTTTGTATGGAAAAATTATTAAAAATCAGGGAACCTTTGCATCTGTCTTCGTAAATATTGTTTAAGAAAGATCGGAGATCCGACTGATTAGAAGTAGAGACACGCAGACTCTGAGTTTCTCGATATACAGGGCTTACTGTAAGCCAGGTTGAAGGAGAATAATATAATAGACATTTTAGCTATTACATAAAAGTGATATTACGTTGATGGAACCGTATAATGATGGCTGCAATATAGTTTATCGGAAGATTGTAATATATTTCAATCTTTAAAAAAATGAATACTGCTATAAACCTTACCTCTAAGGTTTGTATGGAAAACTGAAAAAAGAGGCCATAGTTTACTTGTTAAATAGGTATGTCAATCTCTGCTTCATTGATCTCTATTAGACGAAGACAGCAACAGTTTTAGTTCGTTTATAGGGTTTTCTATCATCTGAACCTTTGCATAGGTACGCTTTGAAAGTGTTTGAAGTATTAGACAATATTAAATATATGGTCAACTGGGGCAATTTCGTCTTATGAGAATTACTGACATACCCATCACAAATTGGACAACTAGCTCCATCTTGTACAGATTATTGCAACTAGAGATAGAAAAAAGGTGGCGCCTAATTTGTGAAGGGTTTGTCAGTAATTCTCGAAAGACGCAATTGCCCTACAGACGCATTTCCCCAGTTGACCCTACCTACTAATTTCACTGTTTCGAGACACAGTTGCAAGAAGGTATCTTTATATTCACTTCTGCTTGAGTTTGTGATTAGATTGACAATTTCATAGATTTCATTAGCTATAATTTGTTAGACTCCAAACTTACAGAGTGGTCTGCCATCCAGCCAATCCGTCCGTTATTTGCTCGAATATCTCAAGATAAGTCCACTTCAGTTCCATAACTCTCCCGTCCAAACTGTCGTTGGTTTAACGCTGGTGCTTTACACTGAACTAGGATACGATGCAGTGTATTTTATGACACAATATTTTTGCATGAAATTGTTTTGTCTCACATTTTTGCTTTATAAATCTTAGGTTCTTCTTTGAGTTTTATTTCTTGATAGAAAAGCTAGAAAATCGTTTTGAAAAACAATGCGTGTTAAAATTAGAATCATAAGCATGTATCTATAGGAAATATCAAAATACTTATAAGAGTTAAGATACTCACAGTTTTTTTACTACAAATAAAATTTAAATAAAATCATTCATCAATGCTCAAAAACTAATTGGGTGCATGTCTTTTTTTACGAAATAGAGTAAGCTTGTGATTGTATTTGTGACATAGAAATTAGGTCGTACAAATCTCCAGCAACTGAGAAGTAAAATCCTTTTGACTTTTTTGCTTATAATAAGTATTCTTTGAACGCTTCGCTCTGTAGTGATACCTTTCTACCTACAAAAGTCACTGGTCAGTCGACGTTCATTGCCTTCCCCATTACAATAATCCCGTAAGACGGACGTGGTTTGCGAACTGCTAGCTTGATTTAGTGAGACTTACTCTGTGCATTGCTAGAGTAAGTCTAAGGAGTATTAACAAACGGAGTATTCGATATTATAGAATGATATCTTAATAAATTACCTACAATTAGGCGCAAAACACGCTGCACGGGACACCGGTCCGGTAGGCGGTGAAGCGAACTTTAACTTTGTTAAATCTCGATATGTAAACAAAAACCGCAGAGTAGGTATAACACCCTAAGGATAACACTGCTGCCGCATCTTGCTACGGTGTGCGGAAGGACGGAATTTGCTTGACGCTTTTCCGTACGGAGACGTGTCGTCAGTGTGTTATACTTTGCGGTTTTTGTATAATAATCGAGATTTTACATAAACATATCGTCACGCTTTCCCCTGAGGGGACTGACAGATGTGTAATACAACACCCACACTTCGCCGGAAGATATTCAGTCCCAAATGTGACAGGAGGCGAGCCTGTCGCCGTACACCGGGCTCCAATCATGTAGCAGATAACATACAATACGCACATATGTTCACACAATGAACAAATTGGTGCGTGCCGTCGGCTGGGTGAGATTTTAGAGTTAAAGATATAAACCCGTATCACCACACACCGGAGCGGTGAGCGGTGTTTTGCGCCTGACACCGCATCTCCCTGCGGAGAAGCGCCAAAATAATTTCGTCGCTCCGCACACCGCATCGTAATGCGGCGGCGGGCAGCAGTGTGATATCCGCCTTAAGTATTGTTGATGATAAAAGTTGCGTCAATGTCAAGTCAGCATTGGCACTGTTTTCTGCAACAGCGACGGCATTAAAAAACATGTTTTAAAGTTTTCACGACTAACTTTTAGACAAATGTTTTAATCACTGCGGAAAGATTTAATTTCTATACCTACAAATGCCGCAAGTTCTAAATCAAAAAGAAAGAAATATTTTGAGACACAAAACTTGCAAAAACAATGTAAAGTACAGGAAACATCAACGTACACTAAGATTTATTGCTGTTGCGCTATAAATATACTCGTATGTATTACAAACCAGAAATATTTCCAAGTATAAACGTTACGTTGAATAAATCTGTGTGAAAGCTTTGAAAAGTACCTCGGAAAGTTTTAAGTAGGTACTTTCGACATCAATTCAACGCGAGCTTAGTGGTGACAGAGATAAAGTTCAAGTTTTTTCAAAAACGAGCCGTTTGTAACATCTCCACAAGTTTTAAAAGTACTATGTGAAATGTTAGAAGAAAACATCATTTTTGAAAAATTGCTATTGTTTTTTGTCTATTTTGGAGTGTCTTTGCTCAAAAATCAACCTACAGGCACGTTTAAATAGGAAAGATCCATAAGAAAACGTGCAACATTTAGTTAAAGTATTCCCAATAAAAAGGTTAATCCGAGCCACCGTTGAGCGTGGCAACATTGAAACCGATCTAAAGACATAGCGCCATCTCCACCGCAACATTTTACAATTGGCCGTTAAACTAAAGCCATTCTAAGATAAACTACGACGATCCATTACGATACTTTGCACAATGGCGGGGAACATTAAAACGAGCAACAATATTTTAACAAAGTTGATAGCTGTGCAGGAAGTAAAAAGTTTTGTTGTAAGCTTGCAATTCGAAGTAGCACCCTGAGAGTCGTAAAATTGTTTAAATATTTATAATGTAGCTATTGAATTGGTACATATTGTATTGTTTGGAAAGTCGAGGATCCAGCAAGCCTACCATGCACGTTGCGACAAATATTTGTCGACTTTTTTATTGAGACAGATGTACATATATTTACATCCTACTAATATTATAAACGCGAGAGTTTGTAAGAATGGATGGATGGGTGGACGTTTGTTATTCTTTCACGCCAGAACGGCTAAACAGATCTGGATGAAATTTTCCACAGAGATAGATTATAGTCTAAAATAGCACATAGGATACTTTTTAACCGCGGGTGAAACCTCGGGGCGCAGCTAGTGTATAATAATAATGATAAGTAATGGATGTATAATAAACTTTTTTATTTTCAGATAACTTAGATCAATAGACAATTTTGTACTACTAAAATAGGAACAAGGAAATAATACTAGATAAACCTAGAATAAAACTAAATAAACTAGATAAGATATACTTAATACTAGATAAACCTAGAAAAATAACACTATAATTATTATAACTATTATGAACCTACAAACTATAAAATCTATAACATGTAACAGAGAAGATACTCTTATAATTAAAATAGCCTTGTCACATTCTCACACGACAAAAATTGATGAGATTTTGTCGTGGCCTGCAAGAGAGGCTTTTATTCCATGAAATCCAGCAATGTACTGACTGATCTATCTGTTGGTAGTTCTGTCAGCCAACATTTTAAAAATAATAAGTATTTTTTATTTGCAATTGCGACTATGGTGTTCGCAGTTCGTCAATTAATCAACTGTTTCATAGTTGATGGGAAAACCTGATTGAGTAATAGAAGGAGTGACATTTCACCATCACAAGTACCTAGGTCACAAGTACGTATTGAAATTCTTTTAATTTTCCAGCGCGAGGCAAAACGCTGGACGCCACTCAAGAGATCGTGGCCCTGGGCGTGTGCAACGTAGTCAGCGCTTTCTTCCGCTCGTTCCCAGTCAATGGGTCGTTCACGAGAAGCGCTGTAAGCGACGCGTCGGGCGTCAAGACTCCAGCCGCTGGGTTTTATACTGGTGAGTGAAGAACATATACACAAATTTAATGACAGGTATGGGTACAATTTGAAACAGCGCGGCAGGAGCAAGTTTTTGTTACTTGCTCTTTTGCGAACTTGAACTAATTCATTGTCAAGTCCAATGTGTGAAAATCCTATTACCTTTATAACGTTAAAGGTTCCGCGACGCTCTGATATTTCCATACAAACGCGCCTGTCAAAATTCTTGCAAACCATTTATGAAATTTACAATTAAATGACCCTCTTCCTATGTTCTTGGTTTTTCAAGTCAAAGTCAAAATAGAGCTATGAAAAATATCCACATTCGTAAGGTCACTTTTGTCTGATTTATTTAATAGATAGACAAAGCAAATCAAAAATCCCTTTACATATAGAGGTTGTCTACATCATTAGCTTTTAAATTAATATTTAATACAAGGGAAATGTTTACTTAAAATAATAATAAATAATAACAGAATAATTAGAGAAGTGTAAAAGTCATAAAAAAATATTGAATTGCACTTTGTCTGTCTGTAAATAACTTTAGAGGCTCGTCAGTTTTTTTTATTTGCTCTCTTCGCTCGTCATCTTCTTTTAGACGAAATGGCAATATAAAATCTTTATTCTAAATCTTTAGCCTAAAGTGGTCGCCGGACCCTTAAATGATATCCGCCGTCGTCGTAGTTAATGTTTGATTCATCATTTTAAACTAACGTTTACCACAACATGAACGATTCCTTATAATACAATAGTACCTGGATGGCCGAGCTTTGCTCGGTATTTTTTTTAATTTTTTTAATTGTGTTTTTTGGATAATAAACAATTGATTTTAGTCTAACCTCAAAGCAAACACTCATTGACTTCGTGTTACTTAACAACGCCATCTGCTGTTGTGTCGTTAAAGCAATTAGTTGCTCACAAAAAATAGTAGTATTATTATTCGCCAATAGATGTCAGGAAGAGTCATATTTTTCAGTTGAGATTGATTATCGATAAAACACGAATAAAATGATATTTTCTAAAAATGATTCCTAGCTAGATCGATTTATCGCCCCCGAAACCCCCTATATACTAATTTGTATGAAAATCGTTGGAGCCGATTCCGAGATTCCAATTATATATATATATATATATATATATATATATATATATATATATATATGGATGGATGGATGTTTGTTACTCTTTCACGCCAGAACGGCTGAACAGATCTGGATGAAATTTGGCACGGAGATAGATTCTAATCTAGAATAGCACATAGGATATTTTTTAACCGCGGGGCGCAGCTAGTTATCTTATACCTTTAAATGAGCAATTCTTGTATATATATATATATATATATATATATATATATATTATATATATGATGATTATATAATGAGCAATTCTTGTATATATATATATATATATATATACAAGAATTGCTCATTTAAAGGTATAAGATAACTAGCTGCGCCCCGCGGTTAAAAAATATCCTATGTGCTATTCTAGATTAGAATCTATCTCCGTGCCAAATTTCATCCAGATCTGTTCAGCCGTTCTGGCGTGAAAGAGTAACAAACATCCATCCATCTATCAATTCACAAACTTTCTCGTTTATAATATTAGTAGGAAGTAGGATAATATTATTAGTAGAATTTCCTAAGATAGGGAACACATCAAAAAGGAAACCTAATTTAACCTATTTTCGAGTTAATACACGACTTTCGTCGTTGCTATCTGTATTTTGTTCATATAGTTTTACAAGTTGTCATTTTATATTCAATCCTGGAGACAGCGACTAATTGCGTTGTTTGTCAAATAGTTTTTGCAACAATGTTATTTTATTTGTTTTCGTTATACGAGTGCAGCAAACGTATTAGAAGTCGTCTCCTTCATGGAGACTTCTAGTTTGATGACTATTCTCTCCAAGTATTATCAACTATTTTGTTGCTATTTTACCTGACTGCGCAGGAAGGAGGGCTATGTTTTTGAGTGTATGTATGTAAGGATGTAGGTATATAATATATTCGATGTCGGGATATAATGTTTGTATGTATGAGTTTTTTTTGGCATGCCCTACAGCCTCAACAGCTTGATGGATTTCGACATGAGAGGTGTCATATGAATAGTTTTGATAGGTACATTGCAATGCAGCCGGATTTTCGTTTTTCGTAAAATAATGTTACTTGCATAAATCAGGCTTCTAACATGCTTCAACTAACACGTGGGTTATTAATAGTCTTGCCTGTCTATAATAGAAACAAAGATAGCTTACATAACTATATGTCGTAGGATCCAAAATAAATCACTTAGTGAACAATTTTCCAAGCTAAGCCTCGATCAGATACATAAGCTAAGTAAATCACGAATATCATATTTTTTGGGATGATAGAACTTTCTCCATGTTCACATCTATCAAAGTTCTATCTATTGTTACGACAAATGTTCCAAACTAATATTCAGACTCCTACTAAAATATTGTACCATTTGTACCTATCATTTTATTCTGAGCAATATTTGATCCAACAGGGGTTTCTAACTTTAATCTAGGTAGGTACTAATTTAGGTCCAGAAATCATGTCGGCCATATTTTAGCAACCCTACTTTAATCTGGGGCTGGCCAGACTGACTAGCGAGGGTCAGGTGCCTGGGCGACTATAAAAATGAGATTATAACTTTAACGTTTAGATGATAAAGTTACGCATACGCAATTGACCTGGTGTCAACATAAACTAGATCAGATTGGGACCATCTAATTTCAGCTAACGTAAACATTTGAACCCCCATTATAAATCACCTATACCTACTATATTGCGTTCGAAACCTATACCTGAAATCTGCAATGTATTTGAAGAAAATGGGACAACTAAATAAAACAAAACCTTTTATATTGAATAAGGAAACCTTTATGAGATCTAGGCTCCTAAATAGACAAGCAGATAGACGTAGGCTTGAGACCAACATAAGTATTCCTACCTTTTCTTTTCTCTACTGAGCTAAAAATCCAAAGTCAGATGCCTAAAGGTGTCACTTCTTGTAAAATTTTAACACGGGTAATCTAATCTAGTAAGTCCCAAGCGGGCGGCGGGCGCGCCGCGCCAGGCCTTCTCAGGACCTGCAGAGATCGTGTGTCGCATTTATGTCACCCCGAACTTCGGGTGTTTCGAATTTGCATTATTCAACATCTTTCCAATGAATATTTACTCGACCCAATTGAATACCAATGGGTTTGAGTCCAACATTAACATTGAGGGCAGGCCAATCGCGCAAAATCAATCGCCCTTGAGATCTTGGCACAGTTTTTTTAAACATTTATTTTTTATCCTTCCGTTATTGAATTTTGAGGGCGAGTCGAACTTTGCTATGCGAAGTTCGAGTGGAAGACTTAATAAGGATAACTCTTTAGAAGTCGGGGCGGTCGTCGGAATCTAGACGAAGCCAAAGTTTCATGTCTAACCTAGCCCAAGTTTTCATCTACTCAGATTTTGAAATATACTTAGTGTTATGTTGGCTAGTACTTAACTGTTCTTAGTATATTTCATTATCAAGAACTTAAACCCATACGGCCACCGCAAAGACACAAAGTTGGGAGTTGTGTCTTCAGTTGTTCATTAAGGTTCACTTTAAACAGATTTGAATGGTTTTAAAAGTAAATAAAAGCCGTAATCCCTACCACATCGTTGACGAATCAATCACTAAGCAGCACATTTTCTTTCAATAGGAAGTCCCCGCTTTTCCATTCTATTTGCTTTAGCAAGCCTTAAAAGCCTTCACAGAGGCATTAACATGATACCCGCTCCTTCACCGATCCGAGTAATAAATTCGCCAAATGGCTCTAGGCTTCATCAGGTAACAAATCTTCCGTGTAAGATTTAAGTAAGTCGGTCAATAAAGCTATCTGAAAGCCTATTTGAGGGACCCATGGAATAAAGGGCACGAACATTTTTGATTATAATGCTGTTGACATCTTTATGAAAGTATAACAAATAGCTATGTTTGCATTTGTCTATACTTGAGCTTTGACGAAAATGCTTGGGTATGTCCGAATTCTGTCTGGATTTCTGTCCGGATCTCAGTTTTTAGTTTCAGAGTAGATTCAATAATTTTATAGAATTTGTATGTCGAGTCAGTTTTTGGATTTTATCAGATTTGATTTTTTATTTAGAAAAAAAAAAACATTTGAATTCATCAAAATCAATTTAAAAAAAAACGTATTAGGTAACAATATTCAGACGCTGGCGGCGAGGTCTCCTACTCACAGACTAGTTCGTTGTCAGTATTCCAATAAGGAAAAAAAACAACAAAAATCTACATTTCACTAAAATGTAACTACCAAAAATGCTACAAAGACACATCGCTGATATATTACGGATAAGTCTTCTGACTTACAAACTGCAGAGTTTTAATCTCGGTATTAGTTGTAGAAGTTAAAATTTGCAGTAAGACAAATGTAAATCCAGTCCGTAAATCAAGTACGCCACGTGCACGTCCGATGCGGTAAAGCTAGGACCGATAAACCGAATAAGCCGGTAGATAACACTGAGAAAGTTAGCGGTATAAGAAACTCTTTCGCATAGTCAAATCTTTTGATCTTCTACTGACTCCGTGGAGATTCAGACTTGGGCTTACGCCAGTTATCTTTCATAAAACTAAATTTTAATGCACCAACTGTACCTATTACTACAAAAAACTGTAATACATTCGTAGGAAAAAAATATAAGGAAACGAATAGCGAATACGCTCTGACGTAGAAATCCAGTTCATCTTTATTTCAGCGAAACGCTTTTTAGGTTACTCCGTCCTTGCAGAGGGTCTAGCAACTTCATAAATCTAAAAGTTTGCATCGTAGTTTACTGTCATAGTGAAGTTCTAGCGGTTTTATAGTTTCAAAATGTATGGTGTGTCTGGAATATCAGCAGGGTCCCTTTTTAGGTGCGTCGGTGTGGACTCGCGCCTCTATTGTTTCTGTGATTTGTTGGCGGTTAGTAGGATATGCATGAGTAATGGATGGAGTAGGATCCTTTTCCTTTGCTTAAATCACAGTTGCATGCTGTTTTAATGTTCTGTTCTCTAAGTAAATTAGCTAGCGTAAGGCATTTTGGCGATAAAGTTCGGACGGGTTAATGACACCCTAAAACATGTAGAACATTTTGTAAAGTACAAATTGTAGGGTATTAGATACAAGTAAAAGAAACTGGCAAAATCACTGAAAAGATTAGAATAGAACATTATTAAAAGAAAAACAAATAACCCGGCTGCAAAATATTATACCCTATGTCACTTCCACTATCAAGACGAAGTTGAAGTCAAAATATTGTCATTCAATTGGGTATCAAAGATGTACTTATGCACGTCAAATGACACCTCACGTCAAATCTGTCATTAAGCTGACATCACTGAATCACTATCAAGCTGTTTTAAGTTGTAGGGCGTGCCAAAGAAACCTTATACATACTTCATACATACATATATACATACCCACATACATACCCACATACCAACCATAACATAATGTACATAACATAATAACTCGTACGTTTTATGAATAAATAATTTTGAATTTGAATTTGAATACCCGCATACACACATACCTACTTGCATACACTCGAAAAACATAACCATCCTTGTTGCGTAGTCGGATAAAAATACACACGACTTCTTTTTGTTCTACTCTACTCTTATCCCACTCAGATGAGATCAGTACAGTATGTAAGTACGTTCCCATAGTGTATCCATCACTGGTATCATAATTACTGTAAAAGAGTTCATTTAGGTTTTACGGCCGGCGTCTTCCTGAAGCCTCTATCTTTGTAACACTCGACATCTGTATTAAGTCAATTTTAAAACGAATGGCTCTTTGATGAGCTGTAGACCTCGCGGCCGATATTTGTCTTCATCTACAGGTCCCATAACTAATTTCGACCTAGGCGAACTAGACTAACTTCGCATTGGCTTAAGGTTTTCTATCGCCATTTCGTCTAGAAGAAGACCAGCGAAGAGAGCGAGTAGTGATACTGACGAGCCTCTAAAGTTACCTACAGAGTGACAAAGTGCAATTTCAATTTTTTTTATGACTTTTGCACTACTGTAATCATTCTTAAGTAACTAAGAATTTCCCTTGTATTAATTATTGATTCATTTAACAGCTAATGATGTAGACAACCTCCCTATGTAATGGAATTTTTGATTTCCTTAGTCTACCTATTGAATAAATCAGTCAAAAGTGACCCCTTAAAATGCGAATATTTTTCGTAGCTCTATTTTAGCTTGAGAACGTTATTAAAAAAAAACAAGAACATAGGGGCGAAGTTATTGTTAATTTAATTGTACATGCTAAATTTCATCATAATCTGACAAACGGTTCTCAAGAAATTTGAGTAGTGCGTTTGTATGGAAATTTCAGGACGTCGCGGCCCTCCTATAGATTCTCGTAACATTTAGTGTGCAGGTTCCATAATTATACCGTTTTTTTGCCGAGGTAGTTTTTAGAAATTTTTCAAAATGGCGGAAAGATGATTTTCCACTATATTTCAAGAGAGAATCTGTTAAGAAATGCGACCTGTTAAGGAAGACAAAGAAGGACAGAAATCTACATTCATGTACATCTACGAGTAAATGCATTTTTGAGGAGCAGTTTTCTAAGAATAGGTAGGTACATATTTCAAACACATATTTTATTAACTAATAGTACCAAAGCATCGATAGTCGACACCATTATTCAAAGCACCTATGGGACCTTCTATAAATTATTTTCGGTATAACCGCAATCATCACCGCAATAGATAAAATCGACTCTATACATATAGGTTCGTTTAGTTTCAACTGTTTTATGAGTTTAGAAATAAAAAAAGTTAAAACACAAAAAGACGACAGCAATTAAATCGACTAGATATTAGAACTAAGATAGATTGATTAGATATTTATAATACTAGATGGCTGAAGACCGGCGGCCGGCATCTGACCTAAGGTCGCATTTTTCAACCGATTCTCTCGAAGCTTTGTGAGTAGGTATGATAATTATATAGATTTTATGTCGAGTCACTTTTAGGAGATATTAACGCTCGCTCGTTCGATTAGGTGTCAAATTCATCGCTTTATATGACTAGTTTTTTCTATCTGTCTTCTGCTGCGCTCGCATTTCGTAGCATGTCACTCAGTTATTGTGTAGCTTTCTATTAGTTCTAATTTTAAAATGGGACTAGTAGTTCCGGAGATAACATCCAAGCTTGCGAACTTTACTTACTTCTTTTTATTCTTTATAATTGTGGGGGCAAGGAATGCGCTGAATTGCAGTTTGGAATAGAGGCGCGGAGCTTGGGTCGAATGTCGGCGGCCACCCGCGCCCGCGCGTTACCTTGCGCCCGCAGTCATCCTCCACACGCCGCACTGATTGTAACTTACTTGGAGGATTAAATATTCTACAATCGTATTTCCATCGTATTCATTGTACCCGCCAATAAGTATAGACATTTACCGGAACCCACACTATAGGTACCGACACCTACCCCTACAGCTGAAGGGTGACGACAGTGGTTCCTACAGTGGTGACCCCGACGTGATATATTAATTGTATATTAATTGATGTATTAATTGTACCCGCCAATAAGTATAGACAGGAGCTTGGGTCGAATGTCGGCGGCCACCCGCGCCCGCGCGTTACCTTGCGCCCGCAGTCATCCTCCACACGCCGCACTGATTGTAACTTACTTGGAGGATTAAATATATTACGCAATCGTATTTCCATCGTATTAATTGTACCCGCCAATAAGTATAGACATTTACCGGAACCCACACTATAGGTACCGACACCTACCCCTACGGCTATAGGCTGACGACAGTGGTTCCGACAATAATATTAGATTAATTGCGCCTCGCTGTGTTATCCGCGGTTAAAAAGAAGCCTATGTGGAAATCCAGGGTAAAAGCTACCTCAATACTAAATTTCATCAAAATCATCTGTTTGAACGTCAAGAAGTAACAAATAAAAACACACACACACACACACACAAACTTTAACCTTTAAAATATTAGTAGAATAGGATGAAGAGACTAGTGCAACAACCTTTTTACTAAAAAAGAGCTCTCTTCCCCAGGTCTGATAGTCCTTCTAACACTGGCTCTGCTGACGCCGTACTTCTACTTCATACCGCGCGCGGCGCTCTCTGCCGTCATAGTCTGCGCCGTGCTCCATATGGTCGACCTCGCTATACTGAAGAAACTTTGGGCTACTAGCAGTGAGTAACTATTTTTTTACTTATTAGATACATTTGTTGGAGTATCAATTGGTTTGAATCCGTTTATTTGACCTACTAAGACGGTTGAACTTCGTAATCATAGACAAAATAGGGCTCGGGCGGATCTTGACAGGTCTTAAGGCGTCGGCGTCGTCCTAGTTAGCTAACGATCGTAGGAGTTAACGATGCGTTTTCGTCGCATGACAAGATTAAACACACACATTTCTTTAGAGCGTCCTAATTGAACTTGCAAGCCATCGCGTGTGCACAGGAAAGAAACCTCGTCGTGCTAAAAAAATCGTACGATCGTTAGCTACTTACTAGGACGACGCGTCGTCCTAGTAATTAGCTAACATTATCTATGGTAAGAATTATATTTAAAAAAAAAACACTTTATTTACCCGGGATGACGATATATACCTAGTTTGTTTCAAAAGAATAAATATGACACAAAATACATAGGGTTAACATTTTATAATGTTTGAATTCGACCCTCCCGAGTCCCAAGTCCCAACGGAGCGCGCTATAATGAATTTTCAGAAGTCAAGCTTTGCGAAACTTATGAACTTTACAATCATAAAATACTCCCCACCAGTTATGCCAGGTAAAGCAATTTTCTTCAATGTCGTTGCATAGAAACTTGTCTCTTCAACGCAGATGTTAGACCAATTATGAAAACTCAAATATTTAGCTACTATCTTATTCTATTAGAAGCAATTTCATATTCAATGGAGGTGCTTAACCGCCCCGAGTATAATCCTACTAAAGATTATAATGAGAAATTCAGTTATTCCATTGCGGCACACCAGACGGCGCGTCTCATTAAATTATTCGTACGGGGTTTGAACTCGACCCTCTAAAACTGGTGAAAGTTATTGTTATTGCTATGGAAGTCGAATCCTAAGTTTATTGGGGTCTTACAAGTGCCAGATCAAGGGGGCTTAAGGCCCGCGGGACAGGGGCATGTTTTGCATAAGTTTTTGTTCATTGTACTTGTTGGATTGAAAGGAAAACACTTTAAGAGTTGAACTAGTGTAGATAACGCAGAAGGAAGGCATTATCGTAAAACCCCTTACTAATAAACGTTGTATAGCATCGAAATAGTAATACAGTATTTTGTATTTTTCAATCGAGTCAAAGATTTAAAAGAAAGAAAAAATTCAAAACACTGTATATCTATTCTGAGGCTATACAACGTGTAGTTGTTGGTTAATAATTAATTTTAATTTGCTATTTGAACACAAGAATTTCTAGTTATATCTGAAAGAATCGGCAAGAAGCATTGCATGAAGATCAGTGTTACATGCTACAACAATTTCTGTGCAAGCTTCTGCTAAGTAGCCCCACGCGGCACTGCTCTACCCCCAAAAGCGAAGTTCCGTAGCTTTCATTTTCAGCCAATGCAATGCCCCAAAAATATATTCTAGATCCTCATCCACTGTACCTACCTTGCCATTGCCTATAACTAGTTCGACACACGTGAAACTGGGTGCGGATGTTCATATTACATATTCCAAGCAAGTATCGAGCAAAGAACTTGGATGTTCAAGTTACGTAATATGATTTACTAGTTTTAGCCCGAGGCATTACCCGGGTTTCTATCACTCTGGATTGGATGTTGTAAGATACACATTACTGTGTACTTTAGTACACGTAAAGTATGATGGCCTAGCGGAGTGATACAGTCAGTAGGCATACTATCAGCTAGATGTATGGACAATATCTTTAAAGCACAGAACAGGACGTGGAATAGATCATATAGATGGAGAAAAAGTGTTTGTAAGAAAATAGCCATGTCTAGTAAAGTGTCAATCATTGACCTGAAAAAAAAAAATTGGTTTACATTTTATAAATATGACAGCAATAAAAATGTTTTATTTCTCACAATGTATAAAAAATGTTAATTAAATCTGGATGAAAAATTTATTTAAATTTTTTTTTTCCGTTGTGGAATAAAGTTGTTTTGTTTTGAATTGTATTTTAATAAGTGGTATTACTTTGCAAACATATTTTGCAAAACTTTTCAATAAAACCTAATATATATTTTTAAAAATATTATAAATTACAATATAATAATAATAATGTTATAATATTATAAATATTAAAACCAATACCAAATTATAATAGTCCAGTCAATAATATAATAATAGTTTAATTTTTGGTACAGTAAATTAGAAAAAAACGTAGGTACCCATATTATGTTTTCAAATTAGGTAAGTACATTACCTTTTCTAAAGTACATGAGCTTGGAAGAATTTCTGATGACATGCGGGACCCGTGTTAAACAAATGACGATCGCATTGTGCTTCAATATTATTTATTGGAACCACACTGTACGTGACATGATATAGTGTTCCTTAATAAACAATTCAATGCTTTATTTTTAGATAACTTGGACACGATATGGCACAGTCTCAATTCTACATGAATCATTATAAAACATTCCATCAACTTTATTCAGAAAAATATTATCATAAACATAAATGTTTCTTTTTAACAAAAAGTTGTGTTTGCTGTCCTTAGGATAGATCCAGTTACCGACTTCTTTATAAACTAGTTAAAACTTCGAGCGAGTTGCACAATGAAAAGGAATCTGACAATAAGTTTGTCTGAGCTAGCCTGAGTCTATTTTTCAATTATTATCCAACGGCATATAAAACTTTGTTTTTGAACTTAGTTTTTTCTTTGTCATCATGTCGGCTACTGTTTTCTCAGAAGCTATATTATGAAGTTCATGAGAACTTAGAACAAACAGAACACAAAATGTCAACCAGTAGGGTCAACTGGGGCAAATACGTCTGTAGGGCAATTGCGTCTTTCGAGAATTACTGACAAACCCTTCACAAATTAGGCAACCAACGCTATCTTGTACAGATTATTGCAAATAAAGATTTTATAAAATGTAGGTGGCGCCCACAGACGCATTTGCCCCAGTTGACTCTATATCTCTAAACTTACTGGCCTTTAATATCACACACACAAACACGCACTTATTGAACACATCACAATGATTTTCTCTTCACTTGATAGGGTGAAGTGTTTCTTTATTTAAGGTGGCATCATTGAATAAATGAGTTACACCCTTATAATTATAATCTTTCCGGAATACAAAAACTACTATATAATAATATAAAAAGCTATCAGCTTCATTCATATTGTATATAATCAGCTTCTTGCTGGTGAAAAGTGCCATGCTTGAAAACAAGACAGAGCAATTCTTTAGCTATGAATGTATAACATACATTATATAACATAGATATCGTCACGCCTTTCCCCCGAGGGGGCTGACAGAGGTGTAATACAACACCCACACTTCGCCGGACGATATTCAGTCCCAAATGTGACAGGGGGCGAGCCATGTGGGGGCGGGCGATGTGATACAATACGCACATATGTTCACAAAATGAACAAATTGGTGAGTGCCGTCGGCTGGGTTCAAACCCGCTCCCTCTGGCTGAGAGGCAGGCCTTCTCTAATTAGGCTGTCATCGCTTATGTACATATATACATATGTATGTATATGCTATATGTATAACAGAGTTATTAAAGGTTAGGATCGTAACCCGATAAACGATTTAATGATGACGTTTGTATCGCTACGTTTGCCCACGTATTTTATTGTGTCCAAAACAAATATTTGCCCAAAGCATTTGCCTGGAGCGTCACGGGACCGAATATTTAGTGACGCTTATTGCTATTTTTGCTTTATGTGCAAGATAAAATAAATATTGTAGCAAAAAGTGGATTTTGTGACTTTTTTCCTAAAAAATTCCTTTACATAGGGAGGCTGTCTAAATCATTAGCTGTTATCCAATTAATTCATAATACAAGGGAAATTCTTAGTTATAAGAATGATTACAGAAGTGCAAAAGTCATAAAAAAATTGAAATTGCACTTTTTCACTCTGTAGTTAACTTTAGAGGCTCGTCAGTATCATTACTCGCTCTCTTCACTCGTCTTCTTCTTCTAGACGAAATGGCTATAGAATACCTTAAGCCAATGCGAAGTTAGTATAAAGTGGTCGCCGGACTCTTAACTCAATACTCAATACTCAATAATTTATTGCTTCCATTATGGTACATGCAGTTCTTAAAGGTAAATTACATAAAATTGTATCACATAATGACCCTGATAGGGTATGGCAACATTGTTCGGACTGGATTTATTCTATTATGTACATATTTTTGTCAGTTAAGAATTCGTCTAGAGTATAAAAACATTTTTTGATCAATATATCTTTTAACGTTTACGATATATCTTTTAACGTTTACGTTAACGGAGCTGTGTAGTGTCTGTTTGCTTGTAGTTGTATCGGGTTCACGCGCTGTGTTCTAGAAAATTGACTCGTGCTGCTTCTTCCTTATTATTTCGATGGATTCTTGTATTTTTTTACCTTCGTTACCGCATAACTCCGTTATTTATGAACCGATTTTGAAAATTCTTTTTTTATATAAACAAATATTTTAAAAACAAATTGGTCCCATTTTTTCCAAATCCACACTGAGAAAAATGGCTTTCGTAATTCCGGACAGTTTTAAAGGAATTTACGGACTTTTATCCGTATTCCCAACAAACAGGTACCAAGAATTCTTAATAGTGTTTTGTGCGTAATTCACCAAAAAATATCGTGAATAGTCGTCACCCATAAATATCAAGAAACATCACGACGTTATTATGTGCTTTAAACTTATGTTTTATCGTTTCGCGTCATGACATTTTGTCATAACAAACACTCTGAATACTTACAACGTCGATGACGAGAAATTATGATCGGAATGATAAATATTGTAGAAAACTGGTAGAGTACTATTATTTAAATGATGAGTCTAAGTGAACATCATGATAATTTATCGGACTTTCCTAATAATTGTAAGGGAAACCATTGAATGGTTTTCGTAATTTCATGACAATTTTTTGAGCTTCCTTGTATTTTATTATTATGAACCAATAAGATTTAATTACTTATTCTAATGGTTTATTGGTTTTGGAAGGATAAATGCGACCTGAATACCTATAAAATAACAGTACCGTCATGACCAAGCTGTATGTTTTTTACATATTATAGGTATTTTACTGTCAGCTTCTAAATAATATTTTTGATAGCAGGCTGTTTTAACTGGAAATATCACTAGAAATTCCTGATCTATAAGGTTGTGGGTCTCTGAGGGTGGGATAAATGACTACAACACATAATTCAAAAGGGTACTTATAGCATTTTATTTAACAAAGTTACAGATGGGAAACATGAAACAGTTTTTAGCTAAAATAATTAATATACTTGCGCGAGCGCCTTAGCTCACGTTACATCCTCCCCCTCTAACCTAGGTAAAGCGCACTCGCGACTAAAGAGCTTAGGTCTACGTTGTTTATGCTTCTCATGGACCGGTACGAGTGGTACTTCACCTACGAATTGGTCAACTGAAAGAGATGATAACGACCTAAAATCTCACTGGTAGATATCCGTACGTGGTTGCACTCACGGCTTCCCCAATACGGTACGGTCCATCTCTCATTAATTTGGGTGTTTGTCTGCAGGTCGGATCGCTACTGCCTTGTGTTACGCTACTGGCTTCATGTCTCTGTTCTTCTTTTCCACCAGATTTACCTGAGGATGGTACATCGGCGAGAGACACTGGGTAATGCCGAATGTGTGGCACATACTGTTTCATTATTTCGCTGATAAACTGAGCTCCGTTGTCTCTTAAGATTCGCCTGGGTACTCCGTATCTTAGGATCAGGAATTCAAAGATAGACTCGCCCATCCGCGTCATTATCCCATCTTATCCCATCAGAATAAGTAAACACGTCATGCGTCTGCCTCTTCTCTTTAGCGCGTTTTCTCGAATTAGATTTTGATTTTGGGTTAAGAAAAATGGACTCGCCCTAGTGTTTCGAAAATTCTTATTGACACTATTTGTATTAAGTTCCCACTTAAATGCACTATCGGAAAGGGTTCACAAAGTCTATGTTCAAGATAGGAATATAGCACATTTCACTTTAGTGTACTGATTCACGTTTTTAGCGTTTTTCACTTTCGATCGCGCCCGCGAGTGTGCCCCGTCACTATAAGATGAGTTGGTTGTGGGTCTCTGAGGGCGTTATAAATGAGTTCAACACACGATTCAAAACGGTAATGCACTGTAATTAACCAAAATTACAGATGGAAAACGTCAAACAGTCTTTAAACCATAATTATTTATCAAAATAATTGCGCTAGCGCCTTGTGACCGGCGAAATCAGAAGTCTATCGAGCACTGGTTAAGCCTGCGTTGTATTTTTAATTTTCAAACGTACAACAACAAAACGTAATTTTTAAACCCATCTAATAAAATTACATCATGATAAGGTAACGATCAAACCCAATAGATGTTTGTGAATTCTTGACGAAGCATCAAGAGATCATGATATTTTCTAAATACCTAATGAATGACGCCTTGTGCGTCGTACCTACCATTTTTTTGTCATGCAGTCATGATATTATTTTATTCCGCTTACGGACTATTCCAGGTTACATACCTCTAAATTGTCGTGCCTAAATCTGTGTCAGGATAAACTCTCAAATCGTCGTGAACTTCACCATAAAACCTTAGGCTAGTACCAGGAATTTAGAATTACGTAATTTAATATTTTAATGATGAAGAGTACCTAATGAAAACCAATGATTACAATCCCTGCAATTTCTAATAATGTAATGTTAGTTTAATCCGACTGAACTATAATTTACTATGCACATGATAATATTAAAGGAGCCAGGATTAAATGATGTTATTCATGTTACTTTTTTATGAAGGACGGAAGCCATTTTTCTCAGTGCAGTTCGGATTAAGGGAAGTCGATTTTCTTAATTTAAAAGATAATTGTTTTAATTTTTATACATTGTCTCCAGGATTAGACCTCATCCCGCTGCTGGGGTCGTTCGTCTGTTGCTTGGCTCTGGGTATCGAGATCGGTCTGGTCTGCGGAGTCTTAATAGACATGCTGTTGCTGCTCTACTACCATTCGAGGCCTCCGTTGGACGTCCAGTTTGTTGATGTAAGTTTGCAATCTACACTAATACTATAAAATCGAAACTATAAGTTTCTAGGCTTTTCACGTCTAAACGGCTGAATGGGTCTTGATAAATTTGATAATTATTTGCAGCATATCACGAGGAAAGCTTTTGAATACTATTTTCTGAATAAAAGCGAACGTAGTTGCGTGTCACAGCTAATGGTGCTATAAAAACGTTTTTTCACAAGCTTTTACTTAACTTCATTTCCGTTAGTTACAAAATATATTGTCTTTTGGACTACCAAAAGACTACCCCCCCCCCCCCCCCGTAATTAGTACCAATTGACCTGTTTTTTATACAAAATTACGGAAATGAAATGACAATAAGTACAATTATTAAATTTGATAATCTAAAAGCTTCAATGTAAAAAAAAATTAAAAAACTGTTTTAAAACTAAATACCTAGGTCCGATTTTTGATCTCCTGACGTAAAGTGGAACCGCCGTGTTTCGTTTTATGGTGAAAGAAGCGACTGTTTCGTTGATCATACTTGCAAACAATCCAGTAACTGCTCTTCGACTACTTATCGATATTCTTCTGAAAGATGCTATTTTCAGTAAGGTGTTAGAATAAACTTTGTGCCAAGCTAAAAGTTCTAAGGAATATTTTCTTGGTTTCTTGTTCATCCTACTCCTACTCAAATTATGAAGACGAAAGTTTGTGCGTGTGTGTTTATTTATTACCTACTTCTTCACGCTCAAACGGGCGGACCAAATTTTTATACCGTGGATACCTTAGGCTACCCTTTAACCGCGGGTAACTCCGGGGGGTTCAGCTAGTGCTTATCTTTATGTTCCAAAAATGCTCATTCTATTATCATGGTGTGCATTTTTTCATGCCACATGTGGAAAACAAGCTAACGGGCCGCCTGATGGTAAGCGTTCACGCTGCCTATGGATACGTATGTAAAATACCAGGGGCATCATATATACGTTGTCGACTTTTAAGGACTCTATTGACAGCCCTTTTAAGGACCCCAGGTTGTAGGTAATCGGAAGTACTGTAGAAGGAAGCTCATAACGCAAAAAAGATCGCTTAAAACGCACAGTGTGCGATTTCCACCGATCGATAATATGTGGATGAGCTTCCAGGCGGTGGCGGCTGGTGCGATGAAAAACCGCAATGAACATTTTCTTTAAATAAAACATCCGATAGATTTGCCTAAAAAGTATGCGCTTATAGGATTATCTCAGCGTTAGTTTACCAGCCATTTACAATTAAGCAAACTAACTTGATACAACAGACTGAATTTTGCATGTTTATGTTCTCTTCCTCAGGACGGTGTTCTTCCACCACACTACGTCATACATCCAGTCGGTGGGCTTTTTTTCGCTGGCGCGGAAAAGGTGCGGTCCCAACTCACCTCCTTACGCCACCCCAGGAAACAACCACAAGTGACCACACTCGAGACACTGACTGTGGTCCCGGATAGTGAAAGGAACGGTGTAGTGCACAATGGTGTGATTAGTACACATGTGGATAGTACTGTGAGTGCAAGTGTGAGGAGATCAGCTGATGTGCTCGTGGTTTACTGTGAAGCCTTATATAGGATGGACTACACATTTTTACAGGTATTTATTTATGTCTTCTTTATGTATGGTTTAAAATACTTTTCACACCACCTGCTCGGCAATGACCAATTGCATATCACCTAGTCTCAACGTTAAGCAAGACATTGCCTCCCAAGGGAGATAATGTTGTATGAAACTCCCAAGAGAGTTTTCGAGCAAAGAGGCTAAAATTGAATAAAAACTCAGCAAATTAAAGGGACGAGTCATTCCAAAATCGAGCTGGCCACAAAAAAAAGAATAAAAGCGTGAAATTTCAAAACAAAATAAACGCTTTTTTTCTCTCCTCATTTTTTGCACCGTACGTCGTGTGCATTTGCCAGTGTCTAGTAAATTACGTGTTTCTTAGTTGCAATGATAACCAAGTGATTGCAACGATAAATGCGCATAATCTATGTAGTAAAATAATACTAGCTGCATAATTATAGTTCACAAAATGCAGTTCCTCGCGACTTTGCACAAAATGATATTTTGATAGATAGCAAGCTCAAAAAGATTATGTTTGTCGTTCGAAATCTGAGTGCAAAAGTGCATTTTGTCCGCCAGCGTGGAAACAGTTTAGTTTTCAAAATTCGAACCTTTGAAAAATTGCACAGCCCAGCGCGATTGCAAAAAAAATAATACATAAATTTTCTCGCTGTTGTGAGGTGAAAAGGTGTGTGTTTCGGTCGGCAGCAAAATTATTCGGCGTCTCTTACCTTTGTAATCCTCGCTTCGCTTAGGTTTCAATACTAGCGCTAGTTTAGTTTACTTGCGCCAAAAAACAACTTTGCAGCCTGGTATAACAGTTAACTATTGTTTAACTCATTTTTTATGCTCCGCAGAGCAGCTAACGTTCGATCGTTAGAAATTGCAGAAAAAGAATCCCTTGAAATGCAACTTGGTTGGAACCCCTGACCTTCTTTTTCACTTCAATTCCGCTCCCGCTTCCGTCCCATTTCGGTCTCACTTTCAAACTGAGTGTGGTGGTAGCGGTATACATAGAAACATTTATATTGTATACACTATACAGGGTGTTACAAAAACCCTGTTGTATTCGCTAGGTGCGCATCCGGTATCGACTGGAGGATAAAATCATGCTAGTTTAAGTTCAATAATGACTATACAAATTTTTAACACACATCGCGCTCCACCTTACTAAAAGAGCGAACGCAGCCACTAATCGCGTCGGAATAATTTGTAAACTATACGCGTCGTGCCACTAGTTTCTTATAATAAAAGCTACCAACATTACGATGCATATTTGTTAAAATTTTTGTAAAATTTCCTTTTTTGCTTGCGTTTTTAACCACTCGAAACTCTTGCTATTTTTAACGTGCATTTTGTTTTTATTTTTGCATGAATACTTATAAGTGTGTGTAAGTGCCCTTCAATTATATAACAGGGTTTTTGTAACATGCTGTATAATCATATATACTGTACTAGCTGCGCCCCGCGGTTTCACGCGCGGTTAAAAAGTATCCTATGACCTATTCTAGACTAATCTATCCATTTGCCAAATTTCATCCAGATCTGTACAGCCGTTCTAGCGTGAAAGCGTAATGAACATCCATCCATCCATTCTTACAAACTTTCGCGTTTATAATATTAGTAGGATAACAGAGAGTTAGACATAAACCAGGTATGGATTGAAAACGACATGAAAGCTACACATAAACAATATATGGGTGGCATGAAACTTCATGCAAGTCATATCTTGTTTTTCATAGTTTTAATCTCGTATTCAATCCATTGTTTTTTATGTTTACTTACAAACACACACTTTGGCTAACAAACAATTAGTTTTCAATTAATTAATTGGTCTAGCTTAACATAGATATGAGCTACCACGAACTCGCCGGATTAGATTTAATTGAGGCCTTAGGCTCACAACATGCAAAATCCGAATAAAGCTGGAATTCAGCATCAAATTTTCAGACCGCTAGGCGTAGTTAATTCTATAGATTACGGTCTATTGTGTGTTTAGCAGGGAGAGTTAATAGGGTCTTCCTTCTTGGAAATAGTGGTGGATAAATTAGCGTTCGCATAATCATTTCAAGCACGACTGTAGCATAATATACTTTCACACTTGAATGCAAACTAACTTTTTGAAGCGTTACTTCGAACTGTCAAACCTCACTCAGACTGTACGTCCGCAAAGATCTTAGCTGCAGTGGAACTTAACGCTGACGCTTTTCAAAGAGGCTGGGGTAGATTAGGGTTATACTAATATTATAAATGCGAAATTGAGTTTGTTCGTTTGTCATGCTTTCATGCTTTAACGAATCAAACAATCATCGTTAAAATTTTGCATTCAAGTTGTCAGGGGAGGGGGCAGAAAAGGACATATGGTACCTTTCATCTCAAAAAAATTAACTGTTCCTAGAGGACCACGGGTGAAACAGCGGGGCGCAGCAGTATAAAATACTTCAAACGTAAATTATTATTTCTGCTAAGCTATTTTAGCTGTTCATAAGTCGTTGGGATGTTTATGCCAAATTTCGTGAGCGAGTGTGTGAGTTAGCGAAGGCGTTTGTGTATTTGGTTATAGGGCGCTTAACGGTAACATAGGATATGTATATATGTACATATATATAAATGTAGGATATGATATATCCTATAATCCTACATATCTTACGTTTTAAATAATTTGTTTTTTTTTTAAACCTAAGTAACTGTTACCAAATAATTAACATATTATCTCTGTCTAATTAATTAGAGAATAACAATGTAATTAATGTACTTATTAATTAAATTTTAATTCAAAATTAAAGCCAAACTAAGTTCAAATCACCAAACATAGCAACGATTGCTATCACTAGCAGGAAGAGTAAATGGCGTACATTGGCAACAGATTCTGCCGGAATGTGTACTCTAAAGACCGGCAAGAATATAAATGGCTCATTCAACCGCCTTGTATCGCGTAACGGTGACATAAGACGGTGACCTGCTAAATTAGAAAATTAAATTTACCAAATATAGCAACCATTGCCATCTCTAGCCGGGAGAGTAAATAGGGTCTTCATTGTCGGCAGGAATTGGGACGGCTCAGTCAACCGCGTTGTATCGCATGTTTGACTAGACGGGTCTGACACGAGCCTCATTAAATTCCATGATCCCTGAAACTACAGCTACGAGATTGGCGTTCGTTTCACTCACGGTTTCGCCGGGGTTGCTGTTTTAGGTACTGAAAAATAATCGGTAACTTGTTCAAATTTACTTGACAAGACGCTGCATGAACATTTTGTTAGTTCGGAATAAATTCGCTAAAATCGTCTCTGTACAGTGGCTCTTCGTACTTATATAAGTAACTAGCGAACCGCCCCGGCTTCGCACGGTACCTATAAATCTTCTATGAAATAAATAATAAATAAATTCGGGACACTTTCACACACGGTCGCCTGACCCCAAACTAAGCAAAGCTTGTACTATGGCTGCCAGAAACTAATATACATACTTAGATATTTTTAAATACATAGATAGATAGATATTAACACCCAGACATAGAACAAACACTAATGTTCATCATAATCATCATCACATTGCTCTATATAGGTGGGGATCGAACCCACGCCCCCACGCTCATAAGGCAGGTTCACTACCAACTGAGGCAGTCAATAACTGATAGTGAAAGCCGAATCAAGATCAGTTTTGTGGTTTAGAAGGAGTTAGCAGATATACAGATAAAGAGACATACAGAGATAGACAGACTTTGTTTAATACTATGTACAGACAGAAACAGAAGAGAAGATAGAGGTAACATAGTAACAAGTAATATTGTTAAAATAAAAACAAAAAACTCGCCTGCAAAACGTTGTACCCTATGTCACTTCCACTACCAAGACGATTCAAATGACACTTCACATGTCGAAATCTTTTATGCTGTTTAGGCTGCAGGGCGTGCCAAAGAAACCTCATACATACGTACATGCATACATACATACCCACAATCATACATACACTCGAAACACATAACCCTCCTTCTTGCGCAGTCGGGTGAAAATGTACTTTACAGTGCTAATTCTAAACTTATTTGGCTAATCACGAGTAGAATATTCCACACTTGTATCGTAGATAGGCGACTCCAGCCGTTTAGACTACATCGTACTAAATAATTTACAAACAACCAAACAAGATTACCTCATATGCACTTATATATATATAATAAGGAGATGAGCAGTTTCGTGAATGGAACAGACTGTAGCATTACATACCCAATTCGAATAGCAGACTTAGCTTCGCTATATGATTTTACATGCGGTCTGAAATTCTATGTTCAAAATAATTAATTAATAATGTTGCATTCCCGAATGCAAACGTCACGGACGGAAACCACAAAAGCTACAAATTCGCCATAGTACCGCAGGGTTAATAATATTGCTGTAATTCATAATTTATACGGTAGTTGGCGAGCGCACATGGCAACACTGCTAGTGGGCGTAACAAGGCTAGAGGTAATAGGGGAAAACTGAATAGGGCTTTGCTAACAAACTCATATTATTAAAAGCGAAAGGGACACTTTGACCCTCATGCCATTACCTGAGAACATGGCAGCACGCATGAACCAAAAAAACAAGGTCTAGCAAACACGTAATGACATCACTCGTCATTGTCATCCGTCTCTTTCGAACTATTTGTAAATGACTTATGTCGGTCTTGCTTGAGCATCGATTGACGTCACTGCGTGTTGCCCGCGTGACCGGAATGCTATAGAATAGAATAGAATAGAATAATTTTTATTGTCATTTAGTAACAGTTCCTTAAAGATTTTAGCTAAAATTAATTAAGGATGCTCCTATAATGGACTCGTCAAAAAGATAATTACAATTAATTAAAATACAAATTGGTAATATTATTAGTCTTGTGTCTCCCTCAAAAATCGACAACGACAATATTGCGCGGGTATCCAGAATACCTGGCGGAGTATATCATTATAACATGACTGCACGGATCTTCATAAAAGGGAAGGGGTTGGTGCGTCTCATAAAGATACTAAACAATAAACAAAATAAAAAGTAGTAGTAGTTATAGATATTGACTAGTTGCCTCATAAGCTGGTGACCTCGGAACGACGTCTGTCTCCTCTACAGGTCCCATTTTTCAATAGTTTTTTTTACAACAAACTAGGCATGTGTTTGACCACTGACTCGCCTGATGGGAAGCGTCGACGTGAACGAAGGTGTAACACGCTTGCCTAGGAGATACCTATTCACTTTACTCTTAAATACCCCCGGGTCGTATTTAGATGGTTAAGAAATTATAATATTGGTTAAGAAATGCGACCTGTAGAGGAAGACAGAGATCCGGACAGAATTCGGACGTACAAAAGTATGATTATCAAAGCTTTGTTTTTTTTACGGACATTTAGACCACAGGTCTACGTTAGCCCCATCGTAACCTTACATAATTTTTTCCACTAAACTAATTTTAAGAATTACCTTAAAATTTATTATCAAATTAACCAATTAGGTAACCTGGTGGATTTGGGATCATTCAGGGCCTGGAGAAAAGTATTCACCAGACCATAAATCATTCCAGCTCCTTTACAACTAGGCTCAGATAAAATACCGTGGATTACCCCCACATTGTACTTACTCACATCAAGTTCGACAAAAATTCGTTCATTGTCAAAGCTGAAGCACAGACGCTTCATCGCTAACACTCGCTCCGTGGATATTTAAAAATTGCTTGACCGATTTTGATAAAATTTATATGGGACTCTAACATACCTCCCTCTATCCCTCAGTTTCTTGCCTGTTCTTCTGAGTATATAGAGGCTCTTTATCCGAACTAGGCGGTCGAGTCTATTTAAATAAGTTTGACGTTCATAAGTTTATCTTTGATACCAAAATTGAATAAAAACATTTTGACTTTGACTTTGACATAAATGATCTACCAAGCAACAAAAAAATCATTAAAATTGATTCACAATTTGCGGAGTAATCGCGTAACATTAAAACAAAAAAACATATAGTCGAATTGAGAACCTGCTCCTTTTTGGAAGTCGGTTAAAATAACAAAGACGTTACTCTTTGCTTCCGGGTAAAAAGCACATTGGATTCAGTCGGATGTTTTTAAAGTATAGGCAAGCAACAGCACGACCAAATATAATTGATAGTTGGGCTAATTGCCCCAAAATCAAATTCTGATTGCGCTTTTTAATAAGGCAGCTATTTTAAACTAGCGATGCGGTCTACACATCAACATTGCAACCGATTTCACGTTGCGGATTGTGGTTGACTGAATATTACATCGGCGCTAATACGCTATTGTTTATTAAATCCTAGTTTAATTAATTATTTATTTCATCAGTACTACGTAATTTGATATTTTGAAGTGAATTATAATTATTCACGATGGAGGTATCGTGTCAGTATCGTGTATCTAGCGTGTTCATGGATGAAATTCTATCGTGGTGATTCTAGACCGTTTGACACGCTTGGTCTACACATCAACATAGCAACCGATTTGACGTTGCGGATTGTGGTTGGCTGAATATTACATCGGCGCTAATACGCTATTGTTTATTAAATCCTAGTTTGATTAATTATTCATTTTATCAGTACTTCGTAATTTGATATTTTGAAGTGAATTATAATTATTCACGATGGAGCTATCGTGTATCTAGCATGTTCATGCATAAAATTCTATCGTGGTGATTCTAGAACGCTTGACATTGTTTGATCCAAAAAACCAGGTCTAGCATTCAGCAAACACGTAATGACATCATTGTCATCTGTCTCTTTCGAACTTGTTGTAAATGACATATTTCGTCTTGCTTAAGAGTTCGGCGACCACTTTAGACTAACTTGGCATTAGCAGTTTTGTATAGCCATTTTGTCTAGAAGAAGACTACGAGCGAAGAGAGCAAGTAATGATACTGACGAGCCTCTAAAGTTACCTACAGAGTGACAAAGTGCAATTTCATTTTTTTTTATGACTTTTGTACTTCTGTAATCATTCTTAAATAACTAAGATTTTCCCTTATATTATGGATTCATTTAAAAGGTAATGATGTAGACAACCTCCCTATGTAAAGGGATTTTTGATTTGCTTTGTCTATCTATTGAATAAATCAGTCAAAAGTGACCACTTACAAATGGGGATATTTTTCATAGCTCTATTGTATCTGGAGGACGTTATTAAAAAATACAAGAACATAGGGACGGAGATATAGTTCATTTAAGTGTACATGCTAAATTTCATCATAATCTGACGAATGGTTTCCAAGAAATTAGACAAGCGCGTTTGTATAGAAATTTCAGAGCGTCGCGGGACTCTTAAGCATCGCTTGACGTCACTACTTGTTGCTGAATGCTATACTTGGCGGATTATATTCTTATATTATGGTATAAAGAACATCCTATATCTAAATCAATAAAATTAAAGAAATTGTCAGTGAGAGACAGATTTTAAGCGACGCTCTAGTGCTTTCACTTGACGCAAGTTTAGTGCAAACTTTGTTTATTAAGTGAAAACAAGCTTTTTTTTTATGATTGAATGGACCTACGTTTGACCACAACACACCTGATGGAAATTGACGATGCGGTCTAAGATGGAGCACGCTTGTATTCACTCTTGTCTTGAAGAGACCCAGGTTGTATCCATTGCTGGGGAACACTGAGGCAGGAAGCGCGTTCCACTCCTTGGCAGTTCTGATCAAAAAGTGCAAATCGTATTAAGTATACAATTGTGAAACGGAACTTTTTTACAAGCTTTTATTTAACTTGCAATGTACTCGTATGATATACTCGTATCTTTATTCGTCTGGAATCTTGTAACTCAATTACTCGCTGGAATGTTGTATACACGTTTAGTTTGGATGACAATGCATGGTTGATTATGTGACGTCATTCTAAATTCAACATGGCGAAACACCCAAAATGGCGGACTAGTTATTTTTTATGCACTCCTACAATGTGGGTATCAAATGAAAGGGCTTGCTGAAAGTAGCTCGAAAAATATTTCTTTTTATCGCAATAAAAGCTTGTTTTAAAAAAAAAAAATTTACAAAAAACTTATTAACAAGATAAATTAAAATTAAAAAAAAAACTCCGACAAGCTAAGAACACTCCCGATTAATTCACCTTTCAAACAAAAAGAAACAATATCAAAATCGGTTCATCCGTTCGAGAGCTATGATGCCACACACACACACACACTTATTCTCATAAAAAATTTGTAAAACTCAGTTATGTCTACAATGGAATTCGTAAATATTCACGTATTTATAATGATTTTCACAAGTCTCATAACTAGCTTTAACCTCCAAATATATAGAGAACGTGACACTTTAGGATGCCATATATTTGACATTTTGGTTAGTTTATGTGTCCCCCTACCTATGTATATAATTATACTACTTCCATCGTGCGCGGAAACTTTGGAAAAATGATCAAGATGGCGACGACAGGGGGATATGCCACAGAGGTTCTAAGCTCCATAAACAAGATAGAACTCAGGTTCAATTCAATTCAGTTCAATTTATTTATTCGAACCATAGGATATTTCAAAAACTTGGTAACGTCACTGTTTACAATGGTTAATACAATACGATTTTAATTCATAGCGGCTATATGCCTTGTCAATTTTAAGAAGCTGTAAAGGGGCCTTGTTAAAAAAAATAAAAATTACTTAATTCTAAAAATTAAATCAATAAAAAATAATCATTAATTTAAAAATAGGTTAAAAATGGGAACGTGGATGGACTGCATGGCTGTTTATTTTTGGAAATACAACACGGGCTATTAATGTGGTATAGTACAAGTCTCTTGCTAAAAGGGAAGGACAGTACGTTTGCTAGTTTATAATCAACCACCAAACACGAATGTGCAAACAGTTTCGTCAAAGGCTGCCGTGCCTTTGACAAGGTAAGGTTAGGTTAAAAAGGCTTCGAGCGCTAAATACAGGACACAACGATATTTGTAGATGACGCAATATAGGCACGCAAGATTTTTAAAGTTATCACTCATTAATATGGCCATCCGGGACCAGCCACGCACCGCCTCGCCTCGTGCAGTTAGTATTCTTTATGAAATTCTAGAATTAGTGTGGATCACCAGTTGACGAGTCGAGGCGGTCCCAATTGGCTCCATTGAGTGATAACCTTTAATCTGTTCTAGATAAACGGAATACATTAAATATATAGCAATTTTTTTCTTAGGAGACGTTATTAAAATAAAGACGTTCTCACATTATATAATAATTACCTAAACAACGTGCTGGGTTTAGAGTGCTGTCAAAGTGAACTACTTTAACTAATGTTCAGAACATTCGTTTTTAAAATTCGAACGAAAATAATCGAGTTTCCATACAATAGTAACGAGTATCGTATATAGTGAAGAATTTTTCTTCTCCCGTAATTGGTTACGAGCCTCTGGTTTCGAACGCAGCCGAAGGGAAAATTACAGTCACGTGGTCAATTTTGTATGGAGACTCCATAGACGTAAACTTTTTTTGGCTTGGATACTCGTTTTTTTTTATTACCGCCCGTTACCGCCCGCTACAATTCAGAAACACGTAGTGACGTCAGTCAATGCAAGACAAATAAGTTATTTACAACAAGTTCGAAAGAGACGGATGACGATGACGTCATTATGTGTTTGCTAAATGTTTTTGACGTCATTATGTGTTTTCCATGTTTTTTTGGATCATAGGTAAATACAAACTTTAACATTTATAATTTGGATTTATGTTATCAATTAAGTAAAGTTTATCATTAAAGTTATATACTTGCCTTCACGAATTCTTATAATTTTGGCTGAACAAATTCTCATTCAGACTAACATGTTTTATTAAAACCTAAACTCTTTCAAGGGTAAAGGTCGAGGCTTTTACGTAAATTGAATAATACCGAGGTTCCTTATTATTCGAATTATTATTAAATTCTGCTTGTGATTTTGTGAAACCTTATGAAACTTTTCTTTTTAGCTTTTCCGTCTTTTGATAGAATAATTAGTTCGAAGAGAAAATGTCTTTTCTGATTTAGGCAAAGACTCGTCACAGTATTTTTAACACTAAAATGCGATTTTCATACTTGGTAGTTTATTGTGTAATGGATTCTACTTTGATACTTTGTCCACAAATCTGATTAAATTCAGATGAGCCAACCTATTTTTAACCTCTGACGCATAAACGACGGGGTGTTTTAAGTTTGACGTGTCTCTGTATGTGTGTGTACTGATTTCATCAAGCATAGATTGAACACTCCTGACGAATTCACCCATCAAACAAAAAATAATTTAAAAAATGTGTCATCTGTTCGGGAGCTTCGATGTCACAAACACACACAAACACACACACACACACACACATAATAAGTGTGTGTGTGTGTGTTTGTGTGTGACATCGAAGCTCCCGAACAGATGACACATTTTTTAAATTCTTTTTTGTTTGATGGGTGAATTCGTCGGGAGTGTTCAATCTATGCTTGATGAAATCGGTGTCGGGGGTTTCTAAATTTTATAATAGATCGCATTCATCTTTCTTACAGTAATTCATAGAAAACTAATATGTAGGTACTTATTAATAAGATTGTTAGCCGAAAGTTACAAACGTGATTTGTTTGTTTCAGAGTTTGAAAATGCTATCGTCGGAGTGGTCACAAGGCGGCCGCATCTTGTGGTGCGGCGCGCGGCCGCTAGTAAAGGAGCAGCTGGACAGCGTCTTACAGGACCCTGTTTACTGTGACCCTGCTGAAGTTAGAACTTTTCTTATTGGTAAGTTTTGTTTTGTGACAAATACGTAGTAATACTGGATGGCTACATTATCCTACCGTATTCTATATTATCTCAGGGGGCCTACCATGATATCTTACGAGTATTCAAATTCAAATTCAAATATTTTTATTTCGGATAAGTAACTAGGCGACTTACGTTACTAGTAATAGTAACTATAGATCCATGGTGTTAGTACGAACTTACAAACTATATTAGAAGATAAAATTAAAAAAAAAATTGGTTGTCTCTAAAGTCGGTTTACTGACGATAGTTGAACGTGACAACGTGCTCACTCAAGTAGGAGAGAGACGGATGTCGAACGCTGCCGAACGCAAAGGCCGATTGTGCTTCTTTGTCGCTCGTTCCGCGCTCTCGCTTGCACTTCAAGCCTTACATGGAACGCCTCAGAGCGAGGTAATTTAACGCCGCATTTTGTCGTGCGTGCAGCCGGCTCTATCGAATTATAAGACGTTGTCACGTCAAAAAAAAAATTAAGTTAGATCCTTCAAATATTGAGGCAGTCCGTGCGTCTGATGATCACTACTTGATCATCGTTCGCACGAAATGCCTCATCAACGGCGCATGTGGATCTTCCGCTATAGTTTTCAGGATGCTATTGCGGGTTCCCTGCACTCTCCTCACCAGTGAAAATTCAAACTAAAATGATGGTCGTAGTTTTCTAGTGCGATGCCGCCCGCGATGAATTTTTTGCGGCGCACTGCAACGGATAAAACTGCGATACAGCGTCGTTTTTGCGATGCAGTGCGGCGGCGCAAAGACCTAGGAGCTTACCATGACAACTTATTGCCATGATGGTTGTTTTGATTTTACGCCGCGCGACCATGGACCTTATTGCGCGGCGATACGACTCGCGGTCGCGCAGCGTCTAAAACAAAACGTAACCATCATGATGTTCTGGTAGGTTCCTAGGTCTTTGCGCCGCCGCACTGCATCGCAAAAACGACGCCGTACCGTAGTATCGGACGCAAAAAAATCATTGCAGGCGGTAATGCTAGAAAGCTATGATCATCATTTTGGTTTGAATTTTTGCCGACTGAACAGTAGCACGTAGTAGTAGTCGACGCATTCGCATCGCAGATTCGTATGGTACGACGGGGGCGTCATTGTTCGATGGCGTCGCAGACTTTCCGTTGCGGCGTCGCGCGTTGCACCGCAATGTTACAGCCTCGGCGTTACACATGAGCAACTGTGCGACGCCTGAGCCTAGGCGCGAAGCAAGCGAAACCCAACCCTATCATAATCTCCTATAATACCCTTATCGACCTATTATGCGACTTGAGACACTCGATTATATTGTAAAGTGTATAACTGCACAAAGAACACTACTACGACACAAAAAGTTTCATCTTTAAATCTTCCGATGCTCTCGTTTGAGGTCAAACTTTATTACAGTACCATCATGAGGGGTAGTTCATAAGATTGAAAATTAACAAAAAGTATTCTTAAAACTTTTACTTGTAATCAAATGCGTGCCTGGTCCATATCGTTATCGTAGAAAAAAACGCCTACCTTTGAAGATTAAATCGCATTCACGTTCTTGCACGTACTTGATAAAAATACGTAATTGTGATTGTTATAATTTTTAGGGCTCCGTAATAAACTAAGGAATCTTTTGCGTGACAATGTCTAATAAATTGATGAACGCAGGCTGCGCGCACGAAAAAGGATGACTCATTGTCCCGTTACGCTCTGTCGATCGGAGCGAGAGCGCTACACAAGCGAGGGAAAGGCACGTTCGGCTTAAGCGTTCGGCTTGCGTTGCGCCGCAAAGTCAAAGTCAAAAGTCAAAGTCAAAATGTTTTTATTCAATTTAGGTATCAAAGATACACTTATGAACGTCAAAGTTATTTAAATAGACTCGACCGCCTTGTTCGGATAAAGAGCCTCTACTCAGAAGAACAGGCAAGAAACTGAGGGGCATTATTTTTTCAAATAATAAATAAATTACAGTCTCACAAATTTTGGCTTACAACTAGGTAACATCTATAAATACTAGTGGCTACTTGGCGGAAGTGGAAGGCTCCAGACATCTTTATCTTCTAAATAATTCTTAACCTTATAATACCCTCTTTTCATTAATGTAGTTTTTACATGTGATTTGAATTTTCCCTCGGTGAGCCCTGTTATATTTTCCGGGATTTTATTGTAGGTAAAAACGAACACAGTTGCCTAAAAATGACTTATTTGACTTAGTCAGTCTAAATCTCGGTACAGCTATCCTATCCTTTTTTCCAGTGTTATTATTGTGATAATCACAGTTCAACTTAAATTTATGTATATTTTTGCGAACGTACATAATATTTTCAAAGATATACAAAGAAGGTAAAGTTAATATATTTATTTCTTTAAATAAATCTCTCAATGATTCGCGGGGACCCATTCCGTAGATGGCGCGGACCGCTCGCTTTTGCAAAATTAAAAATGGCCTCTACTTCAGCAGCTGATCCCCACAGCAAAATGCAATGACATTATGCTGTGCATTATGCCGCATCTATCTTTTTTCCGCTCGATAAGCCTATGCGTCCGAGGAGAAGATTTCATCAATGTTTTGTTATGACGTTGTCACGTTAAACTATTGTCCGTAAACCGACTTTACAGACAACCAATTTTTTGTTTTGAAAAGGGCACTAGAATAACTTCCACTTGAGATTTAGCTGATCTATTTAATGCATCCAGGCTGGCCACCAGGTTATTTTTAGTGGGTCGCCAATAAGACAACCCCACACTGCCTAAACGCGACCCTCAATCGCGCTTGGGCGCCGCGTCTGGGGGGCTATTCCTGCGGGTGAGATGAGATGAGATTTTATCTTGGTCACTCTCACACTTATGACGTTTCAAACGAGAGCAACAAGGACGAAAAATGTGAGATGAGAATCTCAAATCTCCGAATAGGGTCCCTGGTAGCAGATTTTCCATCTGCCAAAATAAAAGTAATGGGGATGAAGAGACACACAGAATGTTTTTTAAAACTATCAAAACTATACACTTAGGGCTCTGCCGAAGATGATAATTTTCTATTTCGAACATACTTGTTTATGAAATGGAATCCTGTCATAAGCGTATCCCGAGACGCACTTGATCGATTTTATTTATATCAAACTCGGAACGAATATTTATCATTAAAGCGAATAAATCCGATTTTCGTTGACGTTGTACCTACTTAACGGGAATCTCACAATAATAACTTTGAGGATGTCGAGATCAATGGCTCTCTAGAAAAAATAATAACCCATCTCACTTCAAACGCTGATCCTATGTAAGCTTTGATGTAATAATAACATAAGAAGTTATACTCAGTATTCCTTAATAATTCATTATTCACAGAGCCTATTTTAAGCGATAGCAGGCTAGTTGGGAAAAGGCCCGCCTCTCAAGCCAGAGGGAGCGGGTTCGAACCCAGCCGACGGACGGTACGCACCAGTTTGTCATTGTGTGAGCATATGTGCGTATTTATGTCATCTGCTACATGGTTGGAGCCCGATGTATGGCGACAGGCTCGCCCCTGCCACATTTGGGACTGAATATCGTCCGGCGAAGTGTTGGTGTTGTATAACACCTCTGCCAGCCCCGTCAGGGGAAAGGCGTGACGATATGATATTTTACTTAGCACTAATATGTTGATGTATTTATAGCTTAAAAAAAAAAAATTATTTTAAATATTGTAACATATTCTTAAAAAAAAAACGAATATTTAGTAGATAATTATTAGTTTTTTATTTCTAAAAGTTAAATCTTAACTTATAAAATCGAAAGTAACTCTGTCTGTCTGTCTGTTTGTAGGCTTTTCACGGTTAAATGATTGAACGTATCTTGATGAAATTTGATAAATAGTTGCAGTATGTCACAGGGAAAGTTTTTGGATACTTTTTTCTGAATAAATAAATCATGTTGTCATGAAATTCTGTAAATTAATAAAAAATAACGCACCGCTTACCAATAGCGTCAGACAACATCACAGAATAGTACGTAGTTGGTACTAAAATAAAACTCCGCTCAAAACCAGCCAGTATTTTTTTTATGTTGGGCTCTGATCTCTTTGGTAATGGCGGATTATTATTCATAATTTGATAATTAGTTACAGTAGGTATATCAAAGGAGGGTTCATGGATACTATTGTCTAAATAAACGCGAATTAAGTTGCGGGCAGCAGCTAGTAAAGATATAAATTGTATTTATATTAAACAAATGCCGATATTTTCAAGACTACTTCGTACAAAAATATAAAAGCTCGCGTAAACTATTTCTGAAGGGAGGGTATTCAAAACAACCGTAATATAAATGTAAATAACTAATACTTCTGATAATCCAACCCATGTACAATATGTGGTTAATTTCAGTATAAATTGAATGTACACTAAGATCAATACGACAGAAAGGCACCAAAGAAAAACAATACGAGATCCGTTCTCATCCGTGCTTCAGCGAAAACTACCGGTTGGACGGGCCGGGCGACTCAGGCGCTACTCCACTGACATTCCTTTGACAGTTCGCTCGCAAAACGTCACACAGCAGATCATAGACTGCATTTTTTATATGTGTTGCTAACACTCGTAGCAGTTGGCAACAGCCATGGTCTAATAATATACTCCTTACATGGTATAATAATTTCTCCTGATTAAATCGACATCCTGTAACTTTTGAAGTTTTAGATTATGTTAAAATCATATTTAATCATACTAATGATGTCAACGGAGGCTACAATTTTAAACATAACAAGAATCGTAACGTGTTCTGAATATGAATTGACTTAGAACAATATCATTATTAAATTGTCATGTGAAAATTTAGCAGAAAGCTTCATTGCAACTATGATTTGATTTTAGATAATGTTTTTTAACATCAAAGACATCATGATGTTAGTAAGTTAGTTTGTTTGTATGGTACGCTTTCCAACTCTTACTAATAAACCGGTACAGAAAAAGGCAGGGTAATAATTAACGGTCCCTGTGATGAACGCGGCGAAAACCGCGGGTGCAGCTAGTATATTTATATATTTGGCTGTAGCCGGGCAAAACACCTATCCCGATAGCAGTAGTATACTTTTAACCAGAGAAACTTGATACTGGACATCATCTTCCTAAAACATTTGATGATAACGACGTTGTAATAAATATAGTTTTGATTTAATTTCGGTAAATTACCTTCATTAATAAGCGAGGAAAATAACACCCTTTATGTTACGAACACCGCACCGACACAGATGTCCGAAATTTCCTGTTGAACGCGCACAGAGTGAAATGTTAATATATTTTTTAAATAAAATCGTGACATATTGATGGCACAATCCAGTTTATTTTTTATTGGAGCACGGCCAACCGGTGGTTTAATGCGCAATCAATATAATTCGTTTGGTGCACAAATTATTGTGGTTGCATTTACGACCGTCAGCCATAAAATTAAAAAGATTGGTTGCTTCGTGAATTGCGTCAAGCTATTAAATAGTTTTCCCTCCAAGGAGAAAAGCCACTCGTCTCCTTTTTGCTACGCAGTTTTTTCCTAAGCCTTTGCAATTTTCTTGGAAAGTATTAGGAGACTTCCCTCTAGCATATTCAGGGCTTTCCTTTGCTGCTTTTTATAATTTAATGGGCCTACGTTTGACCGCAAATCACTTGACGGAAAGTGACGATGCAGATTAAGATGAAGTATGCTTGCTGATGGGGTGCCTATTCACTCTTGTTTTGAAGAGACCCAGCTTGTAATGATTACTGGGGAACACCAAGACAGGAATTGCGTTGCACTTCTTAGGAGCTGCAGATCTTTTGATGCATCGCCTTCAAGCACTCGTTGTGTGATGATTTTGACCTAGCGCCATATAATGACTCGGTCAGAAATCTGGATGCATTCACATCAAGTATCTGAGCCTAGTCCAACGGATTTGACTTGATGTAATAAAAAACTGTTTCGAATTTTGGAGATGAATGACGAAATCTGGCATAAAATTTAAAAATATCTTTATTACATAATATTAGTTAATTAGACTAGGTACTTACTTGAAATGTGATTGTTATGTCTCATAAATACGTTTTTGTTTCAGGTGCTGCTATAGAAGATCAGAATACTGTGGGTGATACGCAGCTATAAAATTAGTTTGACTTGTAAAATTGATTCGTTGTGATGTAACAAGTTAGCAAGTAAGGTTAGACAACTTTGGTATTGTCCTGTTATAAATTTAGACTTGTACTGCTTATTATTCTGTAAAGTCAATGAAATGAAGGTGAAGTACAACATAAAGAAAATTTAGCTATTTTAGTAGAATTTAAGCGTCACGTTTTCAGTTATGATTTTGATTACGCAGTATTCAACATAAATACTGACGTGACTACTCTAGTTTGTGATATTAGATACGTAGTATTATACTTGTCCGTCCAAATTTTGAAAATAAAATGTTGTAAATAAATTAATGAGAAAATAATTTTTAAAAGTTTTTTTTTCCTTGTAGTCTGTTTTGGTTGTTAACAATTTTTTTTTCAACCGAATGGTTGCACCCTGAAGGGTAGGCAAAAGTCTACACAGAATGGATACCCCTGGACAGTAAAAGCCGAAGTCACCCCCGACACGGTGGCGCAACGAACTCGGTAGGTTTGAAAAGCACTGGACAGTGCTGGACAAGGACAAGGAAAACTTGAAAAAATAGGGGAGACCTTTGCCCAGCAGTGGAACAATGAATGTTGAATTAAAAAAAAAGTCAGTCTGTTATAAAAAAGAATTCAAAACAGCGCAGCTATTGTATTATGCTTAGGTATTGGTCAACAGTAACTACCTCCCACTGCCACTTCCCACATTAAGGCGATTTTCTCACTGCTCCGCACCACACACGTTGTGCAATACCGCGTTTTTACACTTTGTACCGAATACCCCAATTTGAACATTGATAGATTTATTATTTTGTTGCTATCGTGAATATTTGGTCCAACGGAAATCATTCACGCAGGAGCACGGGCAGTGAATAGACCAGGGTAGAAGCCTTGAAAAATAATAAAAAGTGGAAAAAAATAATAGTAGGATGAAACCCATTAGAAAAGGAGGGAAATATTATAAAAATGAAAGGAAAAATAATTTACGGGCGATCTGAGGTCGGGAAGGGGATGGGGGTGAGTTTTTAAGGGTAAAAAACGGTTTTTCTCGATTTCCGGCAAAACTAAAAGTCGTATCGAAAAAAGTCAAATGGCAAAGTTGTAGGTAATAAAAAGATCTAAAACTTTTGTATTTACACTTTTTTCACATAACCTCAAAATTTATGTGAAAAATCCAAAAAACCAAGTTTTTGGTTTTTTATTTTTATCTTTTACATAATTTTTTTTTTTTAACGAAATTTGGTGAAAACTTACCTTTTTATGTCCCAAATACGCTGTAATTTATTTGATTAAAAATATTTATTTTTTCACCTTATTTTGAATTAATATCAAAAAAACACTCTAATTTTCAATCGAAAATTCACCCGTCAAAATATTAGCTTTTTTCAAAAAGTTGGTATGGTTTCTGTTCGTTGAAATCTCTACTTTCCGATGGTGAAAAAAAAAAATATGTTACCACAGTAAATCTTCTCAGAAAATGGAAATTAAGGAGAAAAAAATTAAGGAAAAAACAAAATTAAGGAGATTATTATTTTTTTATCTTGTACTAAAATATCATTTAATTTCAATCTTTAGGTTATGTTACGTTAAGCATACTATTTTTTAAAGAAAATATTACGATTTTTATGTTTGAGTTTTGTTTTTTAAGTAAACTTGTCACAATTCTTGTAACAATCTTCAAGAAACTCAGCGTGCACGTGTATTTTTATAAACGATGTTGTATACTGTACTGTATTTCGAATACTGGTTAGGCTAACGATTGTAACAGCTGCTACGAAATATATAGTATATAATAGTAGGTATGTATGTAGTAAGACCCAGACCCGTCTAGCCCCTTCCCCACTTCTTCACGAAATACCTTTTGATGGGCTACAATTTTTCGTAGGTCACTCAGGTATATCTACTCAGGTATATATAATTTATCTTTAAATAGTTATAAATAGGCATCTACGCATATAATTTAAAGAAGATTCGACAACTTTCTCCAAATATTGTAGATGTCTTATTAAATATTAATTTTATTAACTTATTTGTTTTTTAATTATAGTAGTATATTTTTATTTGCAATTTTTTTGTTATCAATGTCACATGTAATCTAACGTTTTTCGAGTAATTAAAGTGTAAATTTTAATAAATAGCTCAAAATTATTTATAATAATTAAAAAAAAATTTTCGAATTCAAGTTTTTTTTGATTTTTTGCATTTTCTGAGAAGATTTACTGTAGTAACATATATTTTTTTTTTCACCATCGGAAAGTAGAGATTTCAACGAACAGAAACCATACCAACTTTTTGAAAAAAGCTAATATTTTGACGGGTGAATTTTCGATTGAAAATGAGGGTGTTTTTTTGATATTAATTCAAAATAAGGTGAAAAAATAAATATTTTTAATCAAATAAATTACAGCGTATTTGGGACATAAAAAGGTAAGTTTTCACCAAATTTCGTTAAAAAAAAAAATTATGTAAAAGATAAAAATAAAAAACCAAAAACTTGGTTTTTTGGATTTTTCACATAAATTTTGAGGTTATGTGAAAAAAGTGTAAATACAAAAGTTTTAGATCTTTTTATTACCTACAACTTTGCCATTTGACTTTTTTCGATACGACTTTTAGTTTTGCCGGAAATCGAGAAAAACCGTTTTTTACCCTTAAAAACTCACCCCCATCCCCTTCCCGACCTCAGATCGCCCGTAAATTATTTTTCCTTTCATTTGTATAATATTTCCCTCCTTTTCTAATGGGTTTCATGCTACTATTATTTTTTTTGGTTTTAAAAATTATCGACCCTGGGGGCTTACCATGAACTTTTACAAAAACATCATTGCGCAGGAACGTTTTGTTACATTCCTTAGTAAGTATTGTTTTGTATCATACCACAAGCATTGAAAACAATAATGTTTTAAAACGTTTTTACTCCTGCTACAGTGACGTCAAAAGAATGTACGATACAAGTGCCTTTATACACTCTGTGGTACTTTTGCGTATTTTGGAGTATGGTGTTGCCAGATGTACGATGTCAATCGTAATTATACGATTTTTGCCATGTAAAAATCGTACAATCGGGGTCGTACATTAGTATGACCGCATAGCGAAATCGTGCCTACAATATCCTATCGATACAGGGAAATTACACTTACGGTTTTTACAAGTTGCAAGTAAAAACACTATGATTTCTTATTATTTTCTTCCCTAAGAATTTTTATTTTCCTCACCCGCGTACAATCGCTCATACGAAACATCTGGCGACACTTGGTTGTATGAACAATGTCAAAAACGATTTTTTTTGTTTTGTCTCATAGGGCAGGCTAGAGGCAACATAGCCATACCACCATAGTCTTCCGTATGTTTGTCATAACATTTTTCATTAAATCTCTGATGAAGATGATGATAAATGAGATAAATCTCGCTCCTCTTTCCCTCTTTCAGTAAAGGCGAGTTTTCGTTTTAGAAAATAATACAAAATCATGACACCATTTTTTCGGTTCCCCTCAAAAACGTAAATTAAATCTACCTATGATCATGAAGGTAAATTAAAATTCAATTGCTGTATACAATTAAAGTTTGTGAAAATTATTTTGGTGATATCTAGAATTTAATGCTTAGAATAATTTGTCACAGCGGCCGCAGAGTCTCAGCGAAGCAGTTCGATATCATGTGAGACTTTTTAAAAACCCACAGTGAAATCGCTTCGGGCTTTAATAGGAGTCTGCAGGCGAAGGCTCACTCTAAGAAGAAGCAAGTGCATCAAAAGGAGCTGACTTAGCCAACAAAAAATCTATGTGAAAATGGGTTGAAATTTATTCTGGAGCCCGTCCGAAGGCGTCCTTCGTAGTACGGAGCTTCCATTATCTGCTTCGAGAAACTCGAAAGTTTCCAAATCATCGGCCATCTTGCTAAATATTACAAATAGAACCTCAGAAACACAGCAAAAACTCACTTAAAAATAGAAAAAGTTACACGGAGAGCAACTTTTTAACAATCGTTGTAATTTGTATCATTCCTGCTATTTTGACAGCTCGGCAGGAATACTTTAGAGGTCATGGTACGGTTTTTAAACAAATGTTCCTTGGATTGAATGAACGAAATCGAGTGACGTCAACAAAACTGCTAAGCGATATCAAAACTTTAACAGGAATACTTTTAGGGTGGTCATGGTACGAAATTACGAAGTAAGGCTTAATTAATGATGTTTTAAGAGGTTGTGGTAAGCCCCCTGGTCTAGAATGCGGGTGCTGGCTTTAATTTCACGCGTTATATTCATAAATCTGATCTTCCTTGTGATAATCTTTTAAAATGAAAAACCGACTTTCCGTCATCAAACTTGGATTTTGTACCAATGTGCAAGTATTATACATGCAGATTATTTGCTTTTAAATTAAAAAATAATAATTTGATAATAGGTTCATAAATAACGGAGTTAAGCGGTAACAAACATAAAAAAAAAACCAATATAATCGAATTGAGAACCTCCTCCTTCTTGAACTCAGTCAGTTAACAACTGACTGGGTCGCTTATTTGATAATTATTTAACACGTTGCACGCCATAGGACCCACCGGTGAGCCTAGCGTACCTTTCCGTTCGGGCCAAGCCAAAATCAGGTAATCCGTAATTTTTATCAACTTGAGATTTTTATCACAAAGTATATAAAATGCGATAATTCGTATGGAAAATAAAAATTAGCGACTTTTACCGCCTAGTTTTAGAGATATAGCATAAGGCTCACGGGTGAGTCCCATGGCCTTCTACGAACGATTTTTAAATTTCCGTTCCCGGAGGCCGCGGGGTCACCGCGCGGCTCACCCCGTGCACTCGTTCCCCGGACGCAGCGATCGAGTCTAGCCCGCGAGCCAGGAACAAATTTAGTCAATCATTTCCTCCCGTACGAAAACTCGTACAACGATTAAGAATTATCATGAAGCCTAGTGGGAACTCACTTTGACCAGCTCACGGTTCGGCTGTTAACTTCTTCACCATCATCTACATTAGTCAGATGTACACTTCTTAAAAGCTAGTTTTGGAAACGATTGACTATAGAAAAGTTATGAACATCCTCCGACTCCATCATCAGACCATGAAGCTCATTGCTCATGGTCCATATTAAATTGGCACCGAAGATACGCAAGTATACCAAATTCCAGTGCAATCGAACTTCAGGAAGTGGTTCTCATGTGACCTATACAAACATGCTCGTACATACAAAAATAATAACACGGCAGGTCAAATGCAGGCTTGTTTATTTGTTTGGCGGGGCATTTTACGCACTTAGCCACTTGATTGGACCATTGAATGAAAGCTTGTAAAAAGCCTAGCAGTATGCCAAGGAAAAACTGGTTAGTTGATGCATTCAAATAGGCGATAGAAGCTCTTGCGTAGCTCCTGCTTTGCAATCATCAGGGCATCAGCTGACGATATTTATACAGCCAGCTGACTTTTTTTCGGGTTTGAAAGCTTTATCTTAACACAACACAATTTTCAATCGGAAGGAAATGACTGTTTTTTTTTTCTACGTGTTAGGGAGGCTTCTTCTTCTTCATGCTCTTCGTTACTGAAGGTCGTGCCCATCTTGAAATGCCTTCACCGCGGCGTTGACTAGCTGCTGCCAAACCACTCTGCTGTCGGTTTATTTCAGGGCTACTAATATTTAGTAACGGAGAGCTGTAATCGTCTTTATTTGGTCGGACCATCGGGTCGGCGGTTGACCCCCTGGTCTCTTCTTGCCCTCTATCTTTCCTACAATAACCAGCTTGTCAAGATTATCTGGTTGCCTCCGGGCAATATGACCAAAGTAGCTCAGAACTCTTTGGTATCAGATTGTGGATAACCATGACTTGACGTTGAGTTGGCTGAAAATAGATTTGTTGGTACGTTTTGTTCATGATATGCGCAACATTCTCCTCCAGCACCACATTTCAAAGGCTTCTTCTTTTCTCTTTGTTTCTTCTGTCCACTGCTCGTATTGACCTCATGGTCAAGCTCCTCGGAGCCGTAAAGAAATTGAGAACACGATACATAGCACAAGTCTCATTTTAGTGTTTTTAGAGACATTTCTGTTTTTCTTAATTCTATTCATCGTTGCTCTTTGCTCCTTTAGCCATCTGCGAACATCTTCGAATCTCTCTCTCACGGCCTCCCTGATCCCTGATGAGTGAGCACCATTTCCTGCAATGCATGCAACTCTACCTAACACATTCGAACGCCTTTGTGTATAATCTATATAATACTGCTAAACCCACCACCGGATTCGCTGCTGACGACCACAATAATTTATGATAAATCTATTATAATCATTTGTACGAGTTTTCGTCTGGGAGTAAATGATTGACCAAATTTGTTCCTGGCTCTGGAGCTATTTTGTTTACTTTGTTTTAACCGAATTCACCGGTAATTTTTGGGTTTCTTATAAAAATGATTAATTATTTTAACTAATGTGATATTGAAAAAAGTGCCATTGTGATTATTAATCTTCATAAATAACTGAGAAGTTTAAAAAAATATATTTTGTACTATACCGTTGACAAATCGTTGACCAACCCTAGTATCATAACAACAACCTTGATAAAAACCTGAGTTTCAACTGGATTTGAAAACCACGCTGTCCGATTGTGCTACAGGGCCACACGGCTCACTTCCATACGCATTTTGTTTGGTAGCTGCTCTTTTCGGCTTGTGGGAAGCGTTTACATTGAACCTCGCACTCGGCTCACGGGTGACCCCCGTGGCCTGAATGGTTCAGTATGGTAAGGCTCACCGGTGAGCGCCATGGCCTGAACGGGAATACTCGATTTTTCCCTCGGCGTTCAACGTGTTAACAAAAAGGACGTGTTGTCTTTTCGAGTGCCTAGCTACGTGTGAGTGCGAGGATGCTGGCCAGCTTCCTCGCGGTGTACCACATGCCAGTTCGAGATGTGAAGTCTAGTATGAAGTATACGATTATAGTGTGTCTATGAACTTGAACAGAAAACATGCCCGGTGAAACATGACTGATAACACCTCTCCGCGCGGGATATTAAGATCGTTGGTCCGCGTTCCGAAGCGTGGCGCGGAGTACTATATGAGAATCGTCTAACTCGGTGATCACATCCATGAAGTAATGAAGTACAACCCATGTTTTAAGCGTATTAAATCAAATATACCTAACAATGAGAAAAACAACATAAAAAATATATTTATTGCCTAGTTTTCCATTTTCCACTGATGTATGAGCTAAGCTTATTGAAGGTTACCGTTTTAAATAAGAATTATTAAATCTGGTATTAAAAATACGTAGATCTTTAGTATTCATTTTAGACACCCTGTGTTTGCAGATTTCCTAACTGATATTATAAATGCGAATGTGAGTTTGTTCGTTTGTTTGTTTGGATGTTAGTTACGCTTACACGCCTTAACTACTCAACTGATCGTCATGAAATTTTGCGAACACGTTGTCAGAGATACAGAAAAGGATGTAGGGTACCTTTCATGCCGGAAAAATAAAAAGTTCCAATGGGATCGCGTGTGAAGCCGAGGGGCGCGGCTAGTCCTATCCTACTAATATTATAAACGTAAAAGTTTGTAAGTATAGATGGATGGATGGATGTTTGTTACTCTTTCACGCCAGAACGGCTGAATAGATCTGGATGAAATTTGGCACAGCGATAGATTATAGTCTAGAATAGCACATAGGATTTTCACTTCAGGCTAATTTATATCTAACTAGCTGCGCCCCGCGGTTTCACTCGCAGTTAAAAAGTATCCAATATGCTATTCTAGACTATAATCTATTTCTGTGCCAAATTTCATCTAGATCTGTTCAGCCGTTCTGGCGTGAAAGAGTAATAAACATCCAAACATCCATACATACAAACTTTCGCGTTTATAATATTAGTAGGATGGGTTTAAGTATATGTTAGGGATATTAAAGAAAAACCATGAAATTATGTTTTGTAAACTTGAATAGAAAATTCATTGGGGAAACTCAGTTTTCCGTAAATTTTATATAAGTAAATGATAAAATGTCACTTTTTTATCAAAGTCATCTTTATGACAGTGTCTAAATATACCTAAAAAAATATATTTTATGCCTATTTTTGATCGTAGGCTTAGGCTGGCTAAGTTAGAAAGAAGGAAAGAGAAAATACAAACATATGCATCAAATACAAATTACTGACAAACCCTTCACAAATTAGGCAAATAAACGCCATCTTGTACAGAATATTGCAACTAAAGATAGAAAAAAGATGTAGGTGGTGCCTAATTTGTGAAGGGTTTGTCAGTAATTCACGAAAGACCAATTGTCCCACAGACGAATTTGCCTCAGTTGACCCTAATTCATAAACTGGTATCTCTAGCCAAGCTACATTCGCTTTAACAACCACCGATTGAACGTTAGCTACTGATAGCTCGAGTTACGGGATATACTCCTGGAAACGTGACGTGAACTCACCCAATATACCAGTAACGAATAAGTGTGAAAAAAGCCTCCATCGAAACCAGCTACGAGCCAGGATAAAAAAATCCTTCGTCGAAACTAGTTCGAAACTCCGGTTTCGTAGACTGCCGAGCCGATCAGCAGCTAACGTTTGATGTGAAAACACGCTGGAATCGACGCTATAAGAATACTTTTTATTACTACTTTATTATTTATTACCACATCTAAAATGATCTATATCTCGAAGCAGATAGTAATAGCTTGGTGTCTAATGAAGACTCAGAATACTATTTTCGACTAGAACCGGAAAACTCAACGTATGTCCTACCTACTACTGAAATACAGGGTTATGGGCATTAAGAGTACTAAGCCGAAAACAAGTGTAAGTACTCATCATTTTGAATAACTTTAATATTGAAATCAAATCTCAAATCGCATAAAAAAGTCGCATCTGTTCTTTACATTTTGAAAAGTGTTAATGACATTTTCTACCGTAACAGCATTATTTTTCTCACAATTTTAGGGCTGGTCCCATAGTAAAACTTAGGTATTCAGATTGATGATTACTTACTACTTACATCTGGTTTCCCCGTAACCCTGTATAAGTTTAAACATAGTTTTGTGTGACTGATGACTTGATGAGCGTATCCATTATAACAAAATGATCCATTGTGCACCATGACAATCTTAGAACTAGGTATATAAACTAGTAACCACTGCAACAATAGCAACACTTGATTTACAAATTCCTGAAGACTCACGGCTACTTGCAGCAACGAGACAAACACAATCGGAAGACAAGACATGAAGTTAATCGGACTTGCGACGGTGTGTGGAGTGTGCGCATTGATTGTTGTCGCTACAGCACAAAAATGTGACAAATATATTTACGATTTAAGCCAAGGAGAACTATATTTCCATGACTACGTCATAGCGTACAACAAGCAATATAAGGACGAGGCTGACAAAAAAAGACATTTGCTAGCCTTCATGAGGACCTTGAATAGGCTCAATCAAATAATTATGCTCGATCCTTGTCACCAGCCTACTGTTGGTATCGATCAGTTTTCGGATAAAATTGATGATGAAAGCATCTAAAAAGAAAGTGAAATACAATTCTGTGTTGTGGTCTACTTCTTATTTCAAGACAAGGAACGACGCGGTTTTTGTGACTTTTGAGGTGAATTAAAACATAGCTTTCTTCTAAATACATAGTGAATATTTTTTTATCATCAGTCCCAGTGCCTAGTGAAAGACGATTATTAATTAAGAAGAAGATTAATTTAGATGAATAGAATTAATTTAGATGATGAAGTAACGAAGTGATGAATGACGAGTGGTAGAGACGAATAGAGAAAATATACAAACTGTACCGACCCCACATAAGGGTAGGATGTGGATGATGATGAGTTCAATAGCTCAGTGAATAATCTTAGCAGTAATTTAACCATTTTCAGTTTTGAGGAAAAACAACTTTTTTGCGATGTTATTATAGTTCGTGGAATAACAAAATCAAAATAGTTGGTACCTAAATACTTAAGTAGGTATATACCTAGAGTCAATAAGATTTTGCACACGGTTTTAGTTGTTTTTTCCTCATTACAAGTACACTTACTAATAGTAGGTACGGCACATTTTATTCATGTCTTACAGGTATGTGTTTGTGTAGTCTGATTTTATTTGCTACTAGCTGCGCCCCGTAGTTTCACCCGCGGTTAAGGAGTATTCAGAATGATGAGTACTTACTTACACTTATTTTCGGCTTAGTTTAGTGCCCTTAATACCCATAACCCAATGAGCGTATCCATTTTAGTAAAATAATTCACTGGTCACCATCTTAGAACTATTTAGATTAGTTAGCACTGCAAAAATAGCAACACTTGAAATACAAACTCCTGAAGACTCAGGGCTACTTGCAGCGACGAGACAAATAGAATCAGAAGTGAGGATATGTTAATCTGAATTACGACAATGTTTTGTGTAGTCTGTAATGTATTTGTTAGTAGCTGCGCCCCGTGGTTTCATCCGTAGTTATAAAGTATGTGCTATTCTAGACTATATCTTAAATATCTATCTCTGTGCCAAATTCATCCAGATCCGTACAGCCGTTCTAGCATGATTAAGTCACAAACATCCAAAAATCTTTATCCAGCCATCTATACATTCATCCAAACTTTCACATTTATAATATTACTAGCTGCGCCCCGCGGTTTCACCCGCAGCTAAAAAGTATTATATGTGCTATTCTAGACTATAATCTATTTCTGTGCGAAATTTCATCCAGATCTGTTCAGCCGTTCTGGCGTGAAAGAGTAACAAACATCCATCCATCCATCCATCCATCCATTCACGCATGCAAACTTTCGCGTTTATAATATTAGTAGGATTGTGATATTTTTTTGTTTTGTTAATTAAGTTAAACTTTACATCAAATTGTAGTCACAACAATTGCAGATTCGCATAATAATATTTCGTAGGTACCTAAGATTTTATAAATCGATATAGGTGCCAATTAATAGGCTATGTAAGTTCCAACAAAACAGCTGTACCTACACAACACTTCCTACAACTCAAATGATTAAATAGTTACCTGCTTTTTCTAAACCAATAATTGACTCTACAATTATCTGTCAGCTAATTAAGAATAGAATTATTTTCTAACGAAGCGACAAATTGCATTCAAGTAAATCCTTATCAGGAAGAAATGAAAAGCTGCCAAAGATTTTAGTGATTTCATGCATTAGAAACGTACCGAGCGGGTGTAATCATCAGTTTAGTGGGTACATTAAAACGAACTATTTACTATCGTTCTAAATGGGTATGATAATAATATTCTTTTCAGTAATAATGGCAACAGTAACCGCTCTGTCCTCACAAATGTCAGCCCAAAGGCAGCACGAGATTTTAGGCGAAAAAAGAAATCGCCTGCTGTTTGAAGAATACATAATCGAATTCAACAAATCGTATAAAAATAAAACCGACAAAGAAATACATTACCAAGCGTTTTTGGCCAATTTAGAACAACTACAAGACATGAACGCAGAATATGACACAGACGTCTTCGGAAAAAACAAATTTACAGACTATACCGTGGGAGAATTAAATGAAATGCACAACGCAGCTTTAGCGAAGATAATATGATTTTTGGCTGAGACATTAAATTAAATGAAATTCAATTCAATTTTATTTATTTCAGAATCCAAGTCCATATACATTACATCAGTTGCATTAGAATAAAATAATTCAAAAAGAATAAAATAATCCAAAAAGAATAAAATAATCCAAAAAAATAAATAAATGCATTGAAAAATTTCCCTGATAATATTTCGATATGTGTACGTTGTAACAGTGTAGCTGCATACAGTGTCTACCCACATTTATATCTATGTGAATTACGAAGATGTTATTCTTAAAATTCTAATTTTTATTATGCTTACAACATATCTAGGGTCAACTGGTATAAATGCGTCTGTGGGGCAATTGCGTCTTTCGAGAATTACTGACAAACCCTTCACAAATTAGGCGCCATCTACATCTTTTTCCTATCTTTAGTTACTGTACTAGTAAGTAAAAATAAAATAAAGAAATAAATTGAAGAAAATAAAAAAAATGGGAAATAAATTGAAGAAATAAATTCAACGTGTGGGTTGTTCATCTTTAAAGTCTTTAACGACTCACTGCAGGGACGCCGACTTACCCTACGTCGAGGGTGGTAGATAGGTAGGGAGGGTTAGGTTGACAGCTCACTAATACTCTTTCCCAACTAAATTTCTTAGTAGAGCAGGATACAATTAAACATATTTTTCTAATTTCTATTAACTTTAGTTTCGTATGTAAGTACTAGTTGCGCCCCACGGTTTCACCCGCGGTTAAAAAGTATGCTATGTGCTATTCTAGACTATAATTTATCCCTGTGCCAAAATTCATCCAGATCTGTTTATCCGTTCTGGCGTGAAAGAGTAACGAACATCCATCCATCCTGGATGGATGTTTGTTCCATCCATCCATTCTTATTTTTTCATTTCGCGTTTATAGTATTAGTAGGAATAGGACAGGATAAGATAGTAGGATGTAGTATCTTTAGTTCAAATCTTGCAAGTAATATCTGTAACCACATCTCGGTGTCCGCTTGAGCTGAAATTTGGTATAGGTACTTAGACTACTTAGGTACAAATACCTACCATTTGACATTTACAAAATGTAACTTTAATGCTTTGATAAATGATTATGTCCAGATGGACTGAAAAAACATTGCATGCGTCGAGAAATTAACAGCCAACTGTTAGGTTCTAAATGAACAAAATGTATGATGCAACCCTACCTCTATTTTGAAGTGCCTGTCATGCACACCAGCCTGTCAAATTTCGTTCCCATACAGTACGAAACTCTCTCTAAACAGAAAGGTACTCATAGCTTTGATGATAATCTAAAAATTAAGGTACCATGAAGCTGGTTTGATGATGCAGGCGGAAGGTAGTAGCGGTAAGGTAGACATAGGTAGTTCCAAAAGCAGGAGGGCTATTCCTACGCGTGAGATGAGATGAGATTTTATCTTGGTCACTCTCACACCTATGACGTTTCAAACGAGAGCAACAAGGACGAAAAAAGGTGAGATGAAAATCTCAAATCTCCTAATAGAGCCGTATATTTTATTATAGTTACAAAAAATTATAACTTTAGTTAAATTAAATCTTATTTTAATCCTACTATTCTACTTCCTTTCCGCTACTATATCCTACTAATATTATACACGCGAAAGTTTGTAAGAATGGATGGATGGATGGATGTTTGTTACTCTTTCACGCCAGAACGGCTGAGCAGATATGAATGAAATTTGGCACAGAGATAGATTTTAGTCTAGAGTAGCACATAGGATACTTTTTAACCGCGGTGAAACCGCGGGGCGCAGCTAGTAAATTTACTGAAAGTCTAATTAATTGTTAAGTTTTTTTTCCAATGGTTGTCCATTCGAAAAAAAATTACAAATAGTTATTTAGTTCAGTTCAGGAAGATGCTTAATTCTAAAACTAGAACTTGCCTATCTTCCTTAGAATCAGGACTTCCAAAACCGAGTTTAATTTATAGTAAGTACGTAAGTAAGTAGGTAGGTATAGCGTAACACTTGAAATGTCCAATCAATATTCAATTTGAGATTGCGGAGCCGCTTGAAAACAACATTAATTTACTGCTCGCACAGTTTGATAAGGCGACAATAACGCAAATTATATTCGCCTGTAGGAATTCAAGTTGACTGTGAAAGCCGCTACGCCACGATTTTTAACACCGACGCAAAAACGATGGGTGTTATAAGTTTGACGTGCCTGTGTGTGTGTGTGTCTGTGTATATGTGTTTGTGTGTGTGCGCGTATGTCTGTGGCATAGTAGCTCCCGAAAGGATGAATCGATTTTGATTTTTTTTTTGGTAGAAAGGTGAATTAGTCGGTAATGTTCTTAGCTTTGTTTGATGAGAATCGGTGTTGATAAAGTTGGAGTCGGGGTTTTTTTTTAATTTTAAATTTATTCTTGTTTAAAGATTACTCAAAATTACAGAATTTAAAAAACTTATGCTTACCTACCTTATTTGTAAGTAGGTACTTATTACTTTTTTATAATATGGTACCTTTATGATGATTAATATGTAAAACGGTTATATTTATTTATAGTAAGACAATACGATTGTGACTCCTCTAAGCACACGATCGTCGTACGTACTAACTGCACTTTTTCACGATCATAAATTCATAACATACATATTCCAAAGAGTTTTAGGTCATAAGAATTTATGGAATGTTTATGTATGACTTACTCGTACTAGCGGATCTAAGGGGAGGGGCTGAGGGCTCAAGCCTGCTCTTATTCACACGTTACATTATCTAACAATAATTAACAATAAAACAAATACATGCAGACGAACATAGATCGTCCTCTTTTTTGGAAATCAATTAAAAATAAAAATAAATTAATAAAAACCACAATTCACACTCCATAACATATGGACCTTGTCGAAAATGTCTGGTTTTAGTGCTTTTGTGGTTACCTACTTCGCTAAAGGTTACCCTTAGCCTAAGTCTAATAAAGACCCTTAAGCGGCCAAAAAAATGTAGATACTAATCACCAAAAAATTTAATGCCAAAATGCATGGAAATAATATAAAGGAGAAGTGCACGTGTCTAATTTCTAGTACACAGCACTTGGACCAAATATAAACGGACACTTCACAGTTTCGTTGACAGTAATTTGTTACGTGTATCAATAACAAAAATAGAGAGACGTAAAAGAGACTATACTTACAACAATAATTATCACTGTTGCGACTGGTTGCGTTTGTTTGTCACCACGGTAAATTGTGTGCAGCACCTAATTTATGCGGTCCATTTTTAGGTTTTCATACCGTTTCTCTCTTATATTTGATCGAAACAAAAATGTCACTTACGTGCCTAAAATAATGTTAATGTGTAAAAAGCCTTAAATTCGCGGACAATTGTCAAAAAAAAAAAAGTGAACTGTGTTATGAAGACTTTCCTTCTATGTATCTATATTACATACTCTTTGCTTCTGTGCCCCATGTAATATGGAAGTATTCTGTAAATTCAGCTAGGAGGTTACGCCACTTCCAAACGAAAGTACCTACATTGATAAAGCTAACTTTAAACTATGTCAAGTCCCCCCCAAACTAAAATCCTGTATCCGCCACTGCTTTAACTGATAGGTACTCATGGTCAGCCTGACCACAGATTACACTGAGTCAACGAACAGCTATATCTAGTCATATAAATACAAAGCGACTTGAACCTGTTCAGTGATCACAATAACCTCATTGATTCACCGAGGACCACGTAGAACGGTTGCTTCGCTCCCCGATTCCCGACTAAATCACGAAATGAGTTTAGTAGCGTTCGCGTCGCTGTCCATACTAGTCGTCATGGCGAGCTCTCAACCTTCAGAACAAACTTCAGACCTTCCACGGTACTTCGACCTCGCCAACGCGCGCCCTCTATTCGATGATTTCATAGCGAAACACAGCAGAGTATACAAAGATGATGAAGACAAAGAACTGCATTTCCAAGCGTTTCTCAAGAATTTGGATAAAATAAACAATTTGAATAAGAATTCGCCGAGTGCCACTTTCGGAATAAACAAGTTTGCCGACTACACTGAGGAGGAGTCCAAGAGCATGCGTGGTTTTGGGTATAGGAAACCGGTATGTATTTTAAACATTAATTTATGTTCATACATACATATTTATTTGATTGTATTCGATGTAAAATATTGTGGTTTTTTAAGATGGTTTGTTGAATTTTCGTACACAAGGCCTAAAGATTTTGTATTTTATCTAGCTATGCTGACCTTTATAAGTAGGTAGATTCTTACACTAGGTCCACTTTACGAAGTGAAATCACTCGATCTTATTCATCACAACATACGGTTGCAACAACATTCATGTTTATATCAGGCGATGACCTTCGTACCGACGGTGGCTGATTCAGATTCAAACTCTACTTAGTGCCGATAGAGTTGACAATTGAATGACCAACAATCATGACTAATACGCGGTAATATCTGGCTGGGTACTTACAATTAGCTAATCTGTGGTTGTAGGAAGAATTCTTACATTGTTTGCATTTAAGCGTTAATTTATAACCTTTTTAGGTTTCCGTGTCAAACTGTGACTTGAACTTACTTATAGATCGGGACATTCAGGTTGCCTGGAAGAGATCGCTTTGAGCGATAAGGCCGCCCATTAAAAACTTAGTTAAGCCTTATTTAAGTACTATTGTAATTATTTTTTATGTTTTTAATAAAGAGTTGTTGTTGTTGTCACACACGGCGCCTGACCCCAAAACTAAGCAACGCTTGTACTATGGCTGCCAGAGACTGATATACACACATACAAATTTGTAAATACAATTGAAACTGATATTTACACCCAGACATAGAACAAACACAAATGTTCATCACATGAATGTTTGCCCTAGGTGGGAATCGAACCCATGCCCCCAATCTCAGGGTAATTGCTAAAGCACACGAAATCATAATAACTGCTACTCGTGACAATATTACAATAGAAACATTTTTTAACCAAAGATTTTCAAACCATTATCATTGTTTACACCCCACTGTTTAGTTCCCACTTACCATTAGGTGGACAGTAAAATTCTAGATAATGTCATTGAGTTTGGTAGGTTTTCTTATACAATAGAAACTAACTATAGTAATATCGAAAGTACCTACTATATTTATTGATCTTAAGTGTATTTAATTTATAAATACAATCAAGTTTGTCATGCCATTTCATTTTCTTGCAGGAATCCAAGAACGAGTAGATCAACTACAGAACGCCAAATGGGATTTTATATTTTTATCAAATAAGTTTTTAAAAATAAGTTTCCAAAATTATTTCTGTGATTCTGTATTCATTGGTAAGACATAAATATAAATATGTAATAAAATCGCTATGATGCAATAAACTGTCTTTTAATAGATACTTACCTATTGTTACCTCACAAAATAGGCAGATAGGTCCATTAGATACCTACTTAAGAAAACATCAAGTCAGGTTAGTTAATGGGAAGTCTTTCAAAGGAATGTGAAAGTTAATTTTATAAATGAAGTAGCTCCGCGATTACCCGCGCTTAATAAGTAGGTAGCCTATGTAGTTAACCCAGAGTACAAGCTACGCCCACACCAAATTTAACAAAATCTGTCCATCCGTTTGAGCGTGAAGAAGTCAGTAACAAATATACACACTCAAAATAGTTATTAGTGTAGGTGGAAATTAGTTTATAGCGAAGTAATGCGATGATGACTGAAGACAGCAGGACAGAAATGAGTGTATGAAGACATAGGTGGTGACGACTGTGATGAGAGATGAGAAATGAGTGAGACAGACTAAAGTCTGCGAAGAGTTGTTGAAACAGAGAGAGATAGAGTTGTCCAGAGGGCATTGATAGATAAATCTCATAGATAAGAATAAAATCAGAAATAAGAAAGTGTCAACAGGCGGCCTAATCTAAATCTAAAAGCAGTGTCTTATTCAGATAATCAAGAAACAAGCAGTTGGGTAAATCTCTTTGTTTGTACACGTTACGCAACGCTACTTAAAAAAAGTCCTCACTCCTGTTTGCTCAACAATTTCCGCGTTTGTATCGAGAGGTATATTAAAATTGCAGCACAGAACATCTCGTAAAACCGCAGTTAATGTCAAGTTCAAGTACTTAGGCGAAGGCTACACGTAAATTAATTATCATGATCTACGAGTACTTATACTTATTAAGATTTGCACTGAGGTCGGATGAGGACAGGTGAGATACGTCAATTCTGTTTACACGCTTAGTAACTATCACAATATGTAATAAATAGTCGCAAATCACAATATTTATTGAACGTCTAGCCTTCGCCTTACATTGTTCAGTCTTTACTTACCTGTTTATTAGGTACTAATTAACGTAGTATGGTCTGAGATGGTCTTTTTCTTTCTTTTATAATTCTAACTTGACCGAAAAAAACAAAACACTGAATACCTATTCCGAGGCCATCCGACGTTTATAAGTAAGGTGGGTTATGTCAACACCTTGTAATGTCCCAAAGTATGGTTTTTATAGCTCTAGGTATTGCTGGTGTACTTGATCCCTTATTGTTACATGTAAGCTCAGATCAATCTAGAGGTAAAGATGGAACACTGCGTCATATCTCGCTTAAACTATTTCTTTTTAAACTTGTGTGCGTAGTAATGTTGCCATGAAAAACATTTACAATTGCACGAAAACAAATATTAATTCCCAAACTCTACGTTAGCCATTTCCGTTTTTTCTAATATACAACCTTAGTAGATTTAATATTTTAAAACTGCACATATTTGTAAGAGTTTAATGTTACGGCTTTTTCAAAATTGACTTGTAAAAAAACTGCACAGTTTTTAAAAAGAACCTCAAAATGTAGTCCTGGCCACAGTTTTAAAATGCACTATGTATATTAATGTACACGAAATTATACCATAAACCAATCCACATAATGTCGAGGTAAGAATGAACCACGAATAACATAGTTTTTTGCGTCAATGTGTGCGTGTTGTGTACATATACGACAGTAGCGTAGTTTTTGGATGGTTTTTGGCTTCACCTAAATCATACGCCGTGAGCCATCTGATTCTCTAGGTTGATCTGAGCATGTAAGTAAAGCTTCGTTCACTGCCACGAGGCAGTGTATTGTATTGTCTGGCACAATGATGAGAAAGACCAAAGCCGGCTCTATCCGCGCCTTCGGCTATTCCAAAACACTTTTGCTTTGTAATTTGAGTAGTTTCTCTCAGACAACACTCGTTCAGCAGAACTAGGTAGTAGGGCAACTTCTATTTTCAACATTGTGACAAAAGATAAGTGCTCCAGTCAAACCTAGGTAGGTATCTAGTTTCAGTTTGTAGTGTATCTAGTTAAAAAATAACAAAGGAGGAGGTAAAAGGTCGTGCCTACGAATATACCAGTTCTCAACCGATATATAAACACAAGTCCGATGTACCTACGCCTCTCAGCTGGTACAAAACTGAGTCAACTCGTGTGTAATGTATCAGTATGAAATGTATCTAGTTAAAAAATAACAAAGGAGGAGGTAAATGGTCGTGCCTATAAAGTAATATTCCAGTTCTCCACCGATGTAAGCCCGAGTCCAATGTATCTACGCCTCTCAGCTAGTACAAAACTGAGTCAACTCGTGTGTCATGCTAGTACTATCTAATACTGAGTACGGATACTACTAACGAGCTCTTTTTAGTTTGATAGATACATACCCACTAATATACCTATCCAAGTCATAGGTGCACAAACCACGACTCACGTTATGTAAGTACTCGTAAATTAATTCTGAATAAGTTATGAAGAGTAGTCGCAATTTGAATATTTTATCGACCATGACGTTAATTAGATTCACATTAACACATGTCCTATCTTACTCACATCTATTATCATATTTTATGAAACTTAGATTGGTAATGTCAATTGCTCAACTTATTGTAACATTAGTGTGCAACTAATAGGTAGGTACCTATACAGGTACGCAATTCAATTCTGCAACTTCTAGATATAGTCAGATAGTATTATTGTTATTGCTAGCCTGTGAAGTCTCACTGCTGATAATGGCCTCGACTTTTCCAGTTTCGTCGTTCTTCAACCGACTACTGTACGTCCCTGTCAAAGGCTAAAAATAATTTCGTTTAAAACTTGTGTACCTACCTGTGGCTCTGGCTTTGTGTAATTTGGCTATGTGCAGCTTGTCTATACTCTATAGTATATTTCTTTTCACTGTCAGCACCTATCCATCTGCCTTTGCAGTCTGAGAGATGGGTTTCAGAGGAACACGAAGTACTGGATACATTACAATTCCGTCCGTGTTACGCGAGCAAACACTGCCGCGGGGGACGTAATACGATGATTGTTAGACATCGCTATATTGCCTCCAAGAGCTTGTTCAAATCATGCCGGGGTAAAGGGCCTACCACTACCACGTTTCAATCATACAATGAACGTTGTCTCGCTCTATATAGACCATGTAGAGTGAGAGAAATGCTAAATAGGATTACTAAAATCCTCTAACAGTTAAAGAGCCCGTGTAATTTTTGCGTACAAAAATTAACAAGGACATTAAAACTTATCTGTTACAAAATAAAAATGGTAGGATCTGCATTTAATTTTACATTGCGACTTCGTTCGCGTTTATTCAGAAGATAGTACTTATCCAAAAAACATTCTCGTGTTAAACTTACTGTAACTAATTATAAAATTTCATCAAGATCCGTTCAGTCGTTTAGCCGTGACAAGTCTAGGAAACAGACAGATGGAGTAACTTCAATTTTTTAATAAAAGTATGGACGTATTTGATCAAGTATAAATATACCCATTACTTGCTAAAGTAGATAGGTATAGTAGATAGGCTCTTGAACCTTATTAAAAGATTGTCAAACAATAAGCATTGAGAGACGGCAAATGGAATTCAAACAGAACGTCTGCTTGGAATCCTCTAACAATTTCAACATAATCTCTAGCTTTTGAAAGGGGCACTCAAATTCCTGAAACAGCTCAAACTTAATGGTTTCTATTAACGCTATATCTACCGATGTCGGAATGAAGTTATGTAGACGAAGACACCGGGCTATCGACAGGCTGTCAGCATCAGTCCGTGTGACAGGAACCATTATTGACTCCCACAGGCTTAATAGAGTGCGCGCATCAAGACAATTTGCCATGTCGCGCTCCGCTCGGACCGCGCCGCGCCGCCGCCGCTCCGCTCCGTCGCGCCGCGTCGTCATAAAAGCCACGTCATCTCCCGTGCTCGAGCTTTTCAAAATAAGATAAACCTTTAGGAGCTCGTCCGTTTCCAAAGAACGTTTTACGAGGGTCCGACAAATCCCCGGAATGGTTCCGCGCGGTGCTCAAACTTGCCAATTCCTGTCCCCGGACCGAAGCGTTTCAATTTACCCCTTGTACAGTTTGTTCGAAATAAAACGTAACGTTTTGTTTTTCAACAATCAACGGTGGCTGTAGTTGTTATTTTTACGGCTTAGGGCACGTGCTCACGGGAACATTAAGTTCCGTTACACAACTGAGCCCACAATTTCGCAGTTGAGTGGAACGTGCAATGTGCATTTTAATTGCTGTAGTTCTTTTTATATTTTCCCCGGCAAGAAGCAGGCTGCGTCACTTGCCAACCGCGGTTCTAATGAATACGTTAAAATTCAGCTACGAACTTTTGAATATAAACATTAACGTTTATGTATGCAAACCTTTTTAACGAGATTATGCATGAAGCTCAAAGAAAAATGGGTTAACATTATTCTAATAAAAATGTTTTATGTTTATTTCGTACTTATCAAATATTCAAGTTGTTAGACAAGTTGTGTGCCTACAGAGCCAGGTACTTAGAGAGAAAATGAGTTCGAAAGTTTATGCTATGCCCTGGGGTACCTGCTGGCTTGATAAAGAAGTATGTAGGTATACCTACATATGCTGGAAATTGCAATGTTTAAAACGTATTACGCCCCAGAGCAATTTGTTTCAACAAGTCATAAATATGCAACGATTTTTTGAAGTATAAAAGTATCAGTTTAAAGATTCTATACTCTAGAAAAGCTGTTTTAAGAAAACTCGTATTTCTAGTATCGTTTATTGTTATACATTTCTAAAATGCAGACTTTATTTAAACTTCAAAACAGTGGTCTGTTTTTGAATAAATAAAATGATTGTTTTGAAATGTGAGGTGAATACTTGAGGTAGGTAAGTATAAACTTGTTTACGCTATTTTTAAGACATCCTATCTACACCAAAAACCAATGACGCTGATAAAGACTCTGCCTATACCATCTACCATATTCGCATCCACGTATTTTGTTAGTTCTGTGGTAAAGGGGCCCTGTTTACAGAATTTCATACTTAAATATTAACCCCTTTAACAATAAACGTTGTATGGTCCCGGAATAGTTATACAGTCTTTTGCATTTTTACCCGACTGCGCAAGAAGGGGGTTTTGTTTTTCGAGTGTGCGTATGTAGGTATGTATGTCTGGATGTGGGCATGTATGAATAAGGTTTCTTTGGCACGCGCTACAGCCTAAACAGCTTGATGGATTTGACATGTGAGGTGTGATTTGAATCGCCTTGATAGTGGAAGTGACATAGGGTACAAATCTTTGCAGCTGGGTTTTTTTGTTTTTCACTTGTTCTATCTTTAAAATTTTTGAACTCAATCGAAAAAGACAATACTGGGTACCTGATAACGTTAACACTACTACTCTTAAAAATGATGATCATAACTTTTTCATTAAAGCAAAGTTGTCAAAATGACAAACAGGAAGATCGCTGTCGATTTTTTTCAACAAACCTCGGAGATTCGGTACATTGACTTTTGTTCCGGTCACATTGTACCCCCGCTCCGGAAATTAAGAGGGGCTCCTAAGTTACCCTACTAAGTCTTCTGCTGTCAACGTCTGGAAACTAACTATTGCACAATCTGCGGTAGGGGCAATAATGAAGACGCACCCGATGAGAGCCGTTTAATTAACTTCAAAATGAGGCAAAGCTCTAACTTCGACAGAGTTGGCGAAGAAATAATAATGAACCCGCCGACGTCACTTCCTGGGTGTGAACTGATTGTTTAATTTTTTTTAAAGCTCTTTGTTTGAGAAAATTTCCACGTTCGCTTTTCATCAGACGCTCGGGGAAAGGGTGAAGCCGTGTCGATCTTTACGGTTGGGCTGACAACTTCGTAGGGTTCCAGAAACGTCGCCACATTACTTAGTCACCCTGTGAATGTGAGTTAATTGAAATCTTATTTGTTTGGGAGTTTAGTTTGTATAGAACAAGCAGGGTTCCCTAATTATGAGGACTGGGAATATTACCACCTTGTTATGCGACGTGATGACTTGGTTTGTGGTTTCCAGTAATATAACTACTCTTAATTAATCAAAAAATCCGTGATTGTATGTACTATCTTAATCCTAACTAATATTATAAATGCGAAATTGAGTTTGTTCTTTTTTTAGTCATGCTTTCATGTCTTAACTACTCAACTCCAACGAACATATTTTTAAAACAAAAAAATAATAATAGGCTTATTAACCTTCCGTGAATAATGAAAATTAACCAACTGGTTATGAAAACCGCATCAAAGTACATTGCGTGGTTTATAAGGAGTTAGCGGATATACAGACAGACAGACAGACGTGGAAAGTGGCTTTGTTTTATATGTAGAGATAGAGAAGAAGAGAAGAGATAATAAGTCTTTGTATCTTAGAGAAATTATACTATTTCTATTTGGATCTTGCTTATTTTAAGGCATTTTTATACCGCCTTCGTTCATGATATAAATCCTTGGTATCTCTCATCTTATTCAGAAACTGCGCTGAAATGAAGTTTCCTCAAGGTGTTTTGAAAGGAAACGTAGTCGTGCAAGTTTTTTTTATTGAAGACGGACTACTTAGTTTCCATTTGCATTCTTATTTTTCTTGTTTGTGAAAAATAAGAACATTAGCCGGTAAATTATTAGATTTGTTCTCAACAAAAATGTGAGTTCAATAAAAAGCGTGTAGTATAATATATGATAAAATTAAATAAACCAAAATGCAACTATAGCGCTGTCGAGTTGGGTTCTCGATCTAATTCATTACTTATACTAGTCTAATCAGTTAATAAGTTAAATCGAATACGCAAGTAAGGATTTCTAAAAAAGAATGAAGGGTTTTTGATCTATATGCGTTGTATGTGAAAGTTAGTTTTATTGGTAAGTTAACAATTGTATAAGGTGAATTAGATACTTTTGGGCTTGAGTCCCTTAGAACCTGCAATCCTCCTGGATCCGCTAGTGATTTCTAAGTCGTCTTGAACAGTCTTCAGCTGCGGCCACCCATCCCTAACAATCCTCATATTCCGGTGTCCTAAAATATTGGGACCAGCTAGCTACACGGCGCTAGAAGCACTAAATCCACAAATTTAAGTACCAACTACCCACATGGATCTATTAAGGGTCCGGCGACCACTCTAGAGACTAACTTCGCTTTGGCTTAAGGTTTTCTATTGCCATTTTGTCTAGAAGAAGATGAGCAAAGAGAGCCCGTAAACATAAAGACGAGCCTCTAAAGTTATCTACAGATTGACAAAGTGCAATTTCAATAATTTTTATGACTTTCGCACTTCTCTAATAATTAATAAATAACTAAAAATTTCCCTTGGATTAAAAGCTAATTATGTAGACAACCTCCCTAAGTCAAGGGAGTATTGACTTGCTTTGACTATCTATTAAATAAATTAGTAAAAAGTGACCACTAACAAATGATACTTTACATAGCTCAATTTTTTTTAAAACACTGGAACATCGGGGCGGAGATATAGTTAATTTAGTTGCAGGTACATGCCAAATTTCATCATGATCTCATAAATGGTTCCCATGAAATTGAACAAGCACGTTAGTATGGAAAATTCAGAGCGTCGCGGAACACTTAATGATTCTCACGCCTTATACCCACAACATGAGTCCATTTATCGACTGAGTATCAACAGGCTTATGTTTGTTGCTAGCAATAAAGAGTTTATCTATCTATCTCATTACCCATAATATAGGTCAACAAAATTCTATTTTAAGTCTTAATAAACCTAATTAGCGACATTAACTTTAATAATAGCACGTTACAAGCCAAAAAAGTTTACAATATATTCAGACAATCGCAGAAACTCGGCGAACGAACGTCGGAACGCTGATAGTGTTGCCAAACTTCTCCGCTGTTAAAACTTTATGATAATTAGTAGAGCGAGCTAATTTCAAAGATCGCGACCGCAGATACGAGTTTGTCACGCGGAGGACTTTGCTCGGTAATATCCGACGACTTAGAGGAAACAGGAAATTTAGGTAAGCATCTTTGAATAAGCCGTCGGCGGACTGAGGGAGCTATAAAAAATAAGCATTGCAAGTAATACAGCTCATGAAGAGGGTAATGTTTTTTAGGTGAAAACGTACGTAAGTAGATAAGTATGTAGGAAACTTTTTTTTTCCGAAAAACATACGAGTATGTTGGTTAGATTTATTAGTATCAATAAATAAATGACAAAAAAATTGCACAAAATTAGTAAATTGTTGCAGTGAGTTTGAATAAAACGATCGTCAGTGTCGTTTGAAGAATAAATGAAAAGAAAACTAGTTTTTTTTCTTATTTTAATCGTATAAGCAACTAAAAGCATTCAAATAAAACAAAAAAAAAATACAAATAATTCAATAACATGTGATTTACCTGTATCCTAGAAGTTCAAAATAAAACCTTCCTTCCTACATGATGTCGACAAAGATAAAGTTGCGTCATCTATGTCTAATTCTGTAGCAATAAGGGCGGAATTTGAAATTGTATTCGGTTGGGTAAATAAGTTTCTGACAAAACCGAAGATTCCTTCACAAACCGCAACCAGTTGTGATGTTTGTAATTAGCTAACTTTAAGGAAAATGAAGTAGGGGAACCTATTCCATGCTCCAGTCTTAACTTACTGAAATAAAATATAGTACCGAATATTTATTATTTTACTAGGAATCGTTTATTTTACCGAGATAAAAAGTACCCTATGTCCTTTTCTGTACCCCAGACAACATGTATGCAAAATTTCAAAACGATTGGTTGAGTAGTTGAGACGTAAAAGCGTTACAAACAAATGAACAAACTCAATTTCGCATTTATAATATTAGAGATGTTTATTTATTCATACATTACACAACTGGAGCCTGCTGTATGGCGGCAGGCTCGCCCCCTGTCACATTTGGGTGGAATATGATCCGGTTAAAAGTGTGGGTGTTGTAATACACATCCACAGCCCCTTCGGGGAAAGCGTGACAATATGTTTTGTTAAAGCCTGCGATTACTCTTTGACTAGTGCGAGTGCAAGTTCATAAATTTTCTACTAAATGCAAGTAGAAAATGTATGATAGCACTATTCAAAGTGTAATCAGGCCTTTACTCGTATTATTCATTACTCTTTCTCTTAGAATACACTAAACACTAATTACACCAAAAAATCATAGGTCTCGGTTTTTACCTAGTGCCTAATTAATTTAATTTTTATTACCCAAGACCTCCGTGCATAATTATGTAATTCATACTATTTGTCATTTGGTTTTCATGTCAATAGTGATATTTTTAGTGAACTCGTAAATATAAAAAAGAAAATGATTCTGTATGCAGGTACTTATAGTAAAATAGGTGCCTATGATAGGTATGGGTAATGTAAATTATCGCGGTATAATTTTGAATCATAGAAACAGTCACACAATACCTAGTAAAAACCAGCAATGAAAAATAGAAGTACCTAAACGGAAAATAACAGCTCGAAAGATTAACTAATATAAATGTATGTAGGTACTTACAAGAGCTCTCCTATCACCACTATCCTATCACCTATTTGACTGCCTCGGTGGCTCAGTTGGTAGTGAACCTGCCTTCTGAGCTTGGGGGCGTGGGTTCGATTACCACCTAGGGCAAACATTTATGCGATGAACATTTGTATTTGGTCTATGTCTGGGTGTTAATATGTATTTAAGTATTTATTTAAAAATATCTAAGTATGTATATCAGTCTCTGGCAGCCATAGTACAAGCTTTGCTTAGTTTGGGGTCAGGCGACCGTGTGTGGAAGTGTCCCGAATTTATTATTATTTATTTATTATTATTACCACTATTTCAATTTCCAAACAAAGACAACGCAACTATTAGAACGACGTAAACTGATAAAGTTAGAGGGAACGTAATTCTTATGCGATTACGGCACCACTAAATCTTCCGAACTCGTTAATCGAACTTTCTAGAAGTACTTCGTGGAGTCTGACGCCAACTGCCTTTGGCAGACTCGCCGCTCCGCGCCAATTTAAATGATAAAATTCAGATCCCTCAAAGGATAAAATTCAGATTTTACCCCGCCCTAAACTAAATTAAAAATCTTTCTAAAGGTGGATACAGTTTCCTTCTAGAACATTTTTGTTACATTGTAGTTACCCATTGTTGTTTTGACATTTTCACAACACTAATCAGTTACTAAAAAACATACTTACTAGCATACTTCGAAATAGTTTTACTGTGTTTCGTCTATATATCAACCGAGTTAAAACATTCAACATAAAATTATCACCACACCTTTCTCCCGGAGAGGCTGACAGAGATGTTTAACAACATATTTTACAACTCACATAATGTACTTTGACGGACAATATTGAGTCCTTAATGTGTTAAGAGGCGAGCCTGTCGCCATACACCGAGCTATAGTTAAGTACATAATTAATTATGTAGCAGATACTTGAGCCGAACGGTATCGCACGCGACGATGGTAAGAGACCTGACGGAATGACATTGATTCCCTGGAGTCATGGTAGGCCACTGGTGTAGGATGCCACATGCGTCGACACACTGGCGGCATCCCATGTATCATTCACCTCCAGGACGGCGGGAGCGGCGGCAACATCGGCGGAAACCCACAAGAGGCGGAAATATGAATCCCTCGGTGATGGATACATATTTCTGCCTTTTGGGGTAGAAACTTTGGGCCCTTGGGGTCCAAGCGCATGGTTGCTCTTCAATGAGCTGTCAAATCGTCTGATAGAGAGAACAAACGACCAAAGAGCTGGTGTTCAGTGGTGGTGGTCAGCGAATTAGCATTGCTATTCAGCAAGGTAACGTTGCCAGCCTTTTGGGTACTTTACCCGCGGATACTGACTTGAGCTCTGTTTATTATTTGTAATTTGTTATTTTTGTTTGGTTTATTTTAGGCTTATATTGATTCAAATTAAATAATTGAATAATCGTAGCAGATAACACTACAAATTTCAAAAGAAAAAAAAAAGGAATACTGTAGGTTCCGTATTTCGCAACTGTGAATAAGTCACGTTTGTTAGTAAGGGATGAATGTTTTCATTACACTACCTATTTACATTCCTACGTCTCGTCTCACGGCTCTAACTTATACCTAGGCAAACAATAAACATACATAAAACTTTTACCCTCGAGCCACTGGCCAGTGGGGCAAACAAGAAAATAATGAAAGCTTCTACTAGAGAGACGAGTAGACTATTTTCCAGAAAATTTAAGTAAACCCTACCCTACTCTACCATAAATTGTAATTATTTATCATTCGATTTGTAACAATAGGTAGGTAAGTACTATATTGTTATGTTTAAGTCTAAGTTTAATAAACAATTAGTTAGAGGAAAAAATAGAGCGAATCATTGCTTGCCTATTTTCCAATTTAATTTGGAGACTCATACTATACACTTACTTGTATACCTAAACAACCTTACCACATTATCTACACCTACACTATAACTATATATGAGTAATCATAAATTAAGATTCGCTCATGTAGTTATCTACAAAGCAAGTAGGTATAATCGGTAACACAACACACCATATTAATTTTATAAATAGATTTTAAATCCGATTTGTCTAGAGTTTATTATTATACCATGGACCAGACAGTCATTACCTGTGTGCGTTTCACTTTAACATTGTCTGACGTACAAGTAAAGGGGAATACGAGTCTTGTTTTCTCCGGACACACAATAGTATTTTTCTTGACGGTATGTCGGGTGTAAATGTTTTGTGTGTAATTGTGAAAAAAAAAAACAGTTATATAAAGATACCTGAGAACTTTTTACAAATATCGCTATATTTTTAGATGCATAAATATTTATATATATAGTAACACCCAGATACAGAACAAACACACAATCATCAAATGTTCATCACATAATTGTTTGTCCTAGCTAGGAATCGAACCCACGTCCCCAAGCTCAGCAGGTAGGTTCACTACCAACTGAGCCACCGAGGCAGTCACAAAATGCGAAATTGAGTTTGTTTGTTTGTTTGTAACACTTTCATGCCCTAACTGCTCAACCGATCTTCATACAATTTTGCATACACGTTGTCTGTGATACAGAAAAGGATATAGGGTAGTTTTAATCCCAAAAAATAACGGTTCCTATGGGACCGCGGATGTTGTTCCGCAGCTCGTGTGCGCGGGACTAGTGCGTCGCGCGAGTTGGCACCTTCCTTTGTAGCCTGTTTTTTTGACGTCAACTCCCGTGATTGAAAAAATTGACGTATTTACATACAGTCAGCTTCAAAAACCTTTTAATATAGGTAAGTTACTACATACAGCTTTAGATGCACTTATAAGACGCTTTATATGATTCGAGTTCAAAATAAAAGAAAATGTCGTTTTTTAAGATGGGTAAGTATTTAATATTAAACAGCGAGACAAAAAAAAACTGCTCATTTTCCTAATAACAATCAACAATATCATAATAGCAAAAGAAAAAAAAACAACAATATCATAGTAACTATGTGAGTGAAGCAAAATTGTTCATAATCATCTAAATACATTCATAAATTCACTCTGCAAAACTTCAAGGCTAGAGTGATTAAGTACTTTATAGGTCGTCGTGTTCCATCTTAGACCACAACGTCGCTTAACATCAGACGAGTTGGTGGTCAAACGCCGACCAATTCTAAATAAAAAAAGTAAAGTAAAAGCAGTAATCAACAACAAGTATAGCATTTGGCAATTATTGCTTACTGATCAAATCAATCATGGTTTTAGGAACTATAAAAATCACAGATTATAATATAGGGTTTGTTGTAAATTATTCTTATAATCTACTTTAATAAACTATGCTAAATAAATATATAAAAAGCTTAGCTTTGGATCATGGGTTGATACTTAGTAAAAATATGTAATGCACTGTAAACATCAGGTTAACATAAAGTGACACTAAGAAAAGTAAAACAATGACGTCATAGGTTTGCAACAAGAAATTAAAAGGCGATAGCGCTATGACAGCAATAGTTTGAGCTCAAGCGACGTTATAAATAAGATAGCAAATGTTGTGATATTGTTAGGCTTTTTTTCTTTTATTTCGTATTATAACGTTGTTGATTGATATTATTAAAATGTGCAGTAATTTTTGTCGCTCTGTTTTATATTATTTTATCTATCCCAAAAATTATATTTTCTTATATTTTGAAGTCAAATCAAATAACTTTTCTTCTACATTTAAAGTAGATACTAACCTATTTTAAATTTATTAAAACACTTTTGTAGCTGACCATACTTACGTCAAATTTTCTCGATCCCGCGAGTTGACGACAGCAAAAATAGGTAAAATCGGAAGGTGACAACTCGTGCAAAAGTGCGAGTCCCACACACGCGAACTGACGAACAATTCGAAACCGCAGGCACAGAGCTAGTCCAATAAACACTTCATATCTTTAAGTTTTGAAAGTTTGATTTGTTGTAGTACGGAATATGTGACACTGTCAAAGTAGAGTATTCTAGTAGAATAAAACTAATGTTAAATAGAGATTCATGACTGAGCGTCGTTTTAGAATGCGGCCCTAAATACACTCTCAGAAGTTAAAATCAAGAGTCTCGAGCACAATATCAGGAATAATCCAAGCATATTATTTAATCAATAATATAGCCGACGTTGTTGCTTGTGGGGAAACAAACGAAATATTCCCCACAAAAAGCAATAAGAACTTTGTACTGTACAAACTCGGCCTATTATTATTTATGATTTCCCTATTATGATTACGTACGAGTAGGTAAGTATACGAATATTATTTATTTCCAACATAGTTAATTAAAGGTTTTGTAAGTGTCATATAAACATAACTAGCTGAACCCCGCGGTTTCACCCGCGGTTACATTAGCCATTATTTGTCGTAAAAACTAAATGACAAAAAAATGTTATTGTGGGATATCCATGAGAGATAGACATATACCATCGCGGAGTTTTCTGTAGACCTTTTCAATGTGTACAAATAATTAGTACATTATTTTGATAAATCTCGTAGGGTTCAGCCTGCGTTTGCAATGTAGGTAAGCGGAAAAAAATGGATAATTAACGACATCACATTATAGAAACCCCAAAAATAACAGTATTTCTCCACTATTTCATGGATGTTATTATACATATTAACCTTTCTCTTGAATCACTCTATCTATTAAAGAAAAAACAGAAAGAAAAAACACATCAAAATCCGTTGCGTAGTTTTAAAGATTTAAGCATACAAAGGGACATAAGGACCGAGAAAGCTACTCGATTGCGCGTGTTTATGTTCCGCGATATTTGTCCGGTTAAAATTGTTTGTCATAGTTTTTACTTGTTTAAATTAATAGACTCTAGTAGTAAATTATCGATTGTACTTGTACGATAATAAACAGTTCAAAATAAACTCAAGTGAAGTGGTTTTCTTACACAAATACCCAGACTTACGCCTATAGTTTACTTGTGTTTTTAGGCAACCATCATTTGGCCTTAAACACATGCACGTAGCGTTTTAGCGTGTAGCGTTCGTAGCCTCGTAGCGCCGTCGTAGCAGATCCCAAAATTATAACAAAATCAGTTTCAGTTTTTAGTAAAATAAAAAGCCAGTACATAAGCGTGATTGAACAAATTGATGGTAACCGTACGCCACAGAACAGTTCGCTAACGAAAGGTTCCTTTGTAACATTAAGTCGACCAGAGACATGAGTTAATGGACCCATACAAAGGGACACACTGACCGCGAACAGACAAGATTGAGAATTTCACTTTATGCTCTAATGGGACGTCGATAGCTTTGCATTCAGTTTCAGAATGTCTTTCAATCTTCAGTCATTTAGGTATTCGAAAAAAGTGATATGGATAGGTCTGTTCCCTACCTATAACACTGCAAATGCAAATCCACTTAAACCCTCTAAGCGAGACCAGAGACATATTTTCGTGTAGTTTAGTAACTTTCATAAATTTTAATGTAATCAGGAATCAGAAATCCGAATTTATTAATAACTCCTATAGTAACGCGTCACAGTTGAATATTTATAATTAAAAACGAATGTCAGAACAATAATAATTGATAATTATGTCAAATATAAAAATAATTCATTAATATCATTAAGTATACAGTTAAGTATAGTAAAAATAGTTAAATATTATGGAAAGCTATTATTATACAAAATAATATTAGTTCAAAAATCTCTTATTTTAAAAAATAAGCTTCAATGTCATAAAACATATTATCTAGTAACCAAGCTCTCAGCTTGGTTTTGGTAGCACGCGGTAGAAGGCGCATCCCGAACGGAAGTTGGTATACGGTTATAGACCGCCGGCCCTAAAATATACACTGACCTCTTCGACTTGACGAGACGATGTGAGGGGGGTTACTAGTTTTTCCTTCTTTTTATTACTACGTAAATTGAACGTACTATGGACACCCCTACGTTGAAATATTTACATATAGGGCTACCTGGTAATGTACTTGTATTAGTAAGTAACCTATCATGAATTAGAATTTAGTAAATAGTTAATTACAGTTTCAATGTACATTTTATAAGCTGTGTACGGTCATAATTGGACTATAGGTTACCGAACCAATTCAAATAAAAAGAAAAAAGAGGAGGTAGATAAAAAAGAAAACTGCTTTCCAACGTTACTCTATTAGATAAGTCATTAATCGTACCATTTATAGAGTTACCGGATAATTTTCGCAAATTTCTTACAAAACGAACAAACAGCCGGCTCGATATTAAGGGTATAAACAATTTCAATTGATAGCTCATAAACAAAATCTATTCGAAAGGCCTTCAAAAACAATAGCTCTGCGTTTGAAACATTGGCCTCGCGACAGGACACGATGCAATATCCCTTGTCAGCTGTGACGAATGTGATTCCTGTTTCGCAGTTTGATGGTGGTTGCGATAGATGGTGGGTTTTAGTAGTTTTTTTACTTTTCTTTTTAGTTGTGATTGTGTTTAAACCTGACCACTGGACCAGATCTTAGAATCTTAGAATAAGTGTCTGTTAAGGTTTGGAAGCTGATTCTTGGACTGATCACACATAATTTGTGTGTATGTGTGTGTGTGTTGATGTCCATTCAAACAATATATATTTAATTCAAATTATCTACAAATTTTAATGTCCATAATGTGTCTATGATGTTTGACTAAAATATGATAGAGTAAAGTAATACTTTTTACTATTTAATATTTTTAATTATTATTTTTATTATTTTTTGTTGACAGTTTTTGTATTGTTTTTTAATGTAATTACTTTATTCTGTTTTGAATATTGTTGACATAGATATTAGTGGATGTATCCGTTTTTATGTCATTAAACATTTTGAATTTGAATTTAATGTGAACTTGAGGTTTAAATCCATTGAAAATGCGTATCAGATTTCGACAACGACGATCAGGGATTGTCGTTATTATCAATTTGACTTATACATCCATAAACATTATCCTTAAGTACTTGCGTGTTTCTGGTATCCCTGTTTTATATGTAGATGTATGTTTATGTTTAATAAATATTTTTTATTTTCATTTATATTCATCATCATTACAGTCCCACTGCAGAGACAACGACCAACCTTATTTCGAGAGTGATTGAGCCGTTATCGATCATGCTGGCTTAGGGCCGAATTCACCATTTATGCTACTAATCGAGATATATTAAACTAAGTTTAGTGAAATGCAAAATGACTGTTTAACCTCAGTTTTTCACGTAAACCAAGTTTAAAATGAGCTGGTGGATGACACACAAATCTTTCGAATTATTAATTCTAGGATATGTCGGTTTCCTCACGATGTTTTCCTTTTCCGTTAATTAGTACTAAATAGAAAAATAATAATAACAAAAATATATTACTACCTAAATAAAATCGCCCACAAAAAGTACATCCCATCGCTTTTCACTCTAAATAAATGGAAGCTGATCCTGTGAAGGGACGGCAGACACAGAAGAAGCTTTTAATAAAAGCATTTCTAATAAAAGTGGTTTAATGCATCCATTCGCCACTTCAAACACTACCGAGTCTAGCGACAGATCATTGGCACAGCTCCAGCGGAACGAGCGGATACCGTGGAGAAGAAAAGTGCCTTACGATTTTCAAGAGAAAAACGCTTACGTTTGAACGTCCGCTTGGGCTTTGTTACATTGGTTTTTGGGATGTAGTTCGATTTCATTAGTCATTCCACGGATTTAACAAATCGTCATTTAACCCATTGACAAGTAGTCGTTTAAGGTAGAAAGTTTTTTATCCGACTGCGCAAGTAGGAGGGTTATGTTTTTCGAGTGTTCGTATGTATGTACGAATGTGGGTATGTATGTGTGTTTGAGGTGTCTTTGGCACACCCTACAGCCTAAACAGCTTCATGGATTTCGACATGTGAGGTGTCATTTGAATCGTCTTGACAGTGGAAGTGTAATTATTAGGAGTGTCGGACTACATTTTGCAGTCGGGTTTTTTTTTCTTTACATTTATGAAATGTTACTTGTTTTAAAACAATGCTGAACTATACTTACCTGAAAGTCCTAACTAGACATATGCGTTATACCCGCTGTCTTACGGAAACCGATAATTTCCCATAACGCTGATGATAGTCCAAAATCGTGGAACTAAAAATGGTTACAACCACGTAAAAAAAAACCAAAAATGTAGCAAATTGACTGGTTGTGTAAGGGCTGTGCTGATTGGCATCGGACCGTTTGCCAGCCATATAAATACCCAATTATAAAAGCGACAAAAAAGGACAAAACCTGAACGTGACATCACCCGGGAGGAAGGATAAAAAGTTACCTATTCAGTTTTCTTTGTTCTTTTGCGTCTGGTCACTTTTTTCCTGTTCTGTCACTTTTTTCTACGCGGTTTTAACCGTTGTTAGGTTCTGCGCTTTTATACTAACATCGTCGATAATTATGTCGTGTAAAAAAAACAAGTACAAGATTTTTTTAGAGGTTTTGGCGGGATTCGAAAAGATGGTGTCGTGATTTTGTATTATTTTCTAAAACTTGTGATTCTTTCAGTGTTAAAGTGTAACAATGGTAGAATATTAACGTTTACCGGTTTGACAACGTGCACGAGTGTGGGCAAACATTGCAAAACGCGACTTTTAGTGTTCTCTACAAAACTTCACTTTAAGGTTCAGTAAAGTATCCATAACTTTACTGGAATGGGGAAAGGGGACGGATTCATCATCTTAATCATCACCTCATCATCATCATCCCATCATCTGTGAAAACAAATGGTCAGTACGTGACACTGGCAAATGCACATGACGAGCGACGCCAAATTCCCCTGACTGGGGGAGAAAAAAAAAACAATTTTTCTGTAACGTAAGTATACTCGTAGAATCGCTTTTTCCCCAGCAATATCGTACAAATTGTGACGGCAGTAGGTAGGTATTTGCAATCTGACAGTGATCCGAATTATGATTGAAACGAAGTGTCGAGATGAATGGCGCGGGTCGATGGTGAAAGAGCGATTTCATTGTCGGGGAACGGTGATAATGTAGAGGCACTTTGTAATACACTGCTTTGTAAGTACCTAGATGTAGATGTGGAATTGTAGGTAAATGTAACGCCGTTTTCTTTCGAAATAATTATACTTTATGCCTATTTATTTGATAAGCAATATTTTAGAACTTTTTAAGTATTACAATACCTACTGCAGAGGTAAGCAAAATGGCGTCAGCAACAAAAATAAGGCACAGCGGATCCCTCGATTCTAGCTTGAGCTATGGTTTTTTTTTCTCGAAAATAGCAAGTGAAAATAGTTTTTATATATAATAACACTAGTTTCCACTTAGGTACTATTATGAATAAGAACATCGAGCAAATTAGAAGTAAAAACCTTAGTTTATTTTGTCTATTATTTTTTTACTTAGCATGTTTTGAACAGGCAATTAAAAAACGTTGAACAAACGACGTTTTATCCATGTAGGTAAACAAATGTCACATAAATGTGTAAACGATTTCCCAACTTATTGTATCCTACTAATATTATAAACGCGAAAGTTTGTATGTATGGATGGATGTATGTTTGTTACTCTTTCACGCCAGAACGGCTGAACAGATCTGGATGAAATTTGGCACAGAGATAGATTATAGTCTAGAATAGCACATAGGATACTTTTTAACCGCGGGTGAGACCGCAGGGCGCAGCTAGTTACTCATAAAGCCATGATCGAACCGCAAGTATGCAATGTGGCTCACTAACTCATTCACAGTACATTAGTAATACATGGAATGTTGTTTGACACCTAGGAATTGTGGAGCATTCCGACGTAGAAACGCAGTATAACGTGGAATATGTATGCAGATACCTTCCTGTGCCTTACCTAGATATCTACTTACTACTACTCGTACATATGTAGATGTGCGAGAACGTTTGATCAATCGAAACGCACTTTCCCTAATGCTATCAATTTCACTTTCCACTGGGAAACCTAATCGCTTTAATAACTCCTTCGTGCCTCTAGTGAATAGTAAATTAAATTGGCCCTATTAAATGTTCTAAAGCCCAAAATAAGCAATATAAAAGCATGATCTATAAAAAAAAATAGTGCGTGGAGTAGAACTTCTGTGTATCTTTCTTACTACGCGCATGCGTTCGAGGGCCACGCATTCGCTCTCGCTCTGTCGAATCTCTTTCTATTCCCAGGAGCGTTAAACGTTTAACGCAACCTTGTTGGAAGTCGCATTAGAAGTTTAATTTCAAAAAAACTTTATCGAACCACTGCGTTTACACTATAATCATCTAAGCACAATAGCAAGAAGTCTATGAGCGAAGTCTCGTCCAAATGATAAAAAACCCGATACTAAAACCGTCTAGCCACGTCGAGACTCGACGGCGATCATGTCGGCAGTTTGTTCAAAGGATACAAAGGCACTTTATACATTCACATGTAATGGAAAAATCTCGGTTTAATATACATAATGTGGCTTATTTACATAAATACATAGCAGCTATCGGGACATCGGTCGGGAGCGGGCGGCGAAACGCGGCTATGTGAAATCTGCATAAATTTGCAGTTTTCTTGTTGTTACACACGATTTATGATTTGGAAAATTGTTTATTTATTGCAAATTTTTGTGTAACTACATTCGGATACACACTTCAGTGATAAAAATCCATTTTCATGGTGTAAATTAGTTTTATACGCATTAGAGTAATATATTCCTACAGATTTTATGAGCAGAGCGTAATTTACGATGTTTCGTAAATATTACCTATCTTTTATAGCTTTCAGCTTTAACAAGAGTTACGAGGTGTTTTTGCTTAACAACCAACGAGTAAAGGTCATAATATAATACAGTTATGAAAATCTGGGTATAATATTCTACTAAAGAAAAAATAAAACACATTTCATGAAATATTAATAATAATTAAATATAATGACTAAATTTCAGGTATGAACGAGCAGATAAAACTTTTTAACAAAGCTAATGATATTGAAATTAAAATAACGTACAAAATGGATAGTAATTTGAAACTTAGGCACACAAATTGGTAAGCTCCGTGCGAAGGCATAATGACTACCTATTCCTAGAAAGTTTTAGTCAAAATCTATATCCTTACCAACTTTCATAACTTAATACTTATTATTCAATCGAAGGTAAAAAAAATGACGTCAGTGTGTGTGTTTCGTTATGTGTTATTACTCAACCGATCATTTTATAATTTTGCGTAGACTGCCACGAGTACAGTGGCCCTATTGTGGAGATCTGAGATTTTCATCTCACCTTTGTCCGTCCTTGTTGCTCTCGTTTGAAACGTCATTGGTGTGACAGTGACCAAGATAAAATCTCATCTCATCTCACGCGCAGGAATAGCCCTCTAGAAAGAGACAGTCAGACCTTTTATCCCGAAACAATTAACAGTATCTGTAAGAAACCACAGATAAAACCACGGAGCGCAGCTAAGCATAAACTAAACGTGTAATCGTACTTAAAAGATCAAGTACCCGTGCCAATAACAAGAAAAACTTGCTCAGAAAAACACACGGAAACTTCAAAAGGTTTTAAAACAAGAGTCTGCTTCAACAGTTTCTTGTTCTTCGGATATTGTTTCGATTCTAAAGTTAGAAGTTGCTATTCCAATTCCTAACTTTGATGCTGGGTAATTTTCCTTTCTTCTAGTTCTGTAGAAAGGTAAAGAATTTTGCATTCGGACAAGCATGAACTGCTGAAATTTTATTTGTTTACTTTTATTGGGTTAACGTCTTTTTGTTTTACTAGGGTTCTATCAACGTCAAGTTAGGTACTTTATTTTAACTTCGATAGATGATTTATTTTACTAATAAAGGCTTGTTGCATATTTAAGTAGTATCTTCTTAAATATGCAAGTAGTATGTAGTAAGTTAATTCCTTAAGTCTGAAATGTATTTCGATATCTATTTTGCATACATATCGTCACGCCTTTCCCCATGAGGGCTGGCCGAGGTGTAATACTACACCCACACTTCGAGGGACGATAATCAGTCCAAAAGTGGCAGGGGGCGAGCCTATCACCACACACTGGGCTTAAGTCATGTAGCAAATGAAATATAAAACGCACATATGTTCACACAACGAACAAATTGGTGCGTGCCGTCGGCTGGGTTTGAACCCGTTCCATCTGGCTTGAGAGGCGGGCCTTCTCCAGCTAGGCTATCATCGCTTCAGTCGTTGGAGAAATCAGATATCTATCTTTCCGATAATTTTGCATTTTAGATTTGAGAAATTTTAGTTTCCTTGTAAGTATAATTATCATTATCATTGAATGAAAGTTTATCTGCCTATTGTCTCTACTTAATGTACCTCTAAAATTAAAATTACTAACTGGTTCTTTTGATAACGCTACTCTTCTTGGTTCTATTGTCATCTATAAGAAAGTGTATACTAAGCCGAAAGGAGGTCATCATGATCATAATTCTATACAACTTTTACTACGGATCCGAGCCTGAAATCAGCTTTAGCTCTATATATTTTATCTAAACTTTTTATGTAGAACAGCTGTTTTTTTTTCGGTTTTTAGGGTTGGTTCCATTGTAAAAGTGGTTCATAATGATGAGTCCAATGGCCCCATTTGGATTAGCACACCCTTTTCTGATATGATAACCCTGTATAGTCCTACTAATATGATAAACGCGAAAGATTGCAAGAATGGATGGATGGATGGATGGATGTTTGTTACTCTTTTACGCCTTAACGGCTGAACAGTTCCGGATGAAATTTGGCACAGAGATGGATGGATGGACGGATGTTTGTTACTCTTTCACGCCTTAACGGCTGAACAGTTCTGTATGAAATTTGTCACAGAGTTAGATTATAGTCTGGAATAGCACATAGCTTTTTAATCGCGGGTGAAACCGCGGGGCGCAACTTGTTTTAAATACATCAACATCAGCAGCATACATGCAGGAAGGTCTCAACATGCTGTGTTGCGCGCAATATCTCTACGCTTGTTGTGTTAACCCAACCACCACCAGGCCGATTTAGTGGTGGTTGATGAGAGTAAGCTCTCTTATCTAATAGGGTATGATGGACTAGCATAGCCTGCCATTAGGCAAAAATACCCAATTAATTTTTTGAAAAAATTAAAAAGAAATCGAATCCAATCCGATTCGTCCAGTAATTCTAATGTCGTAGAATACTGTTTTTTCAGAATTCTCAATTTCGTAAAGGCGCATACCTATAGCATCTTTAATACCGAATGCTTCCAAGGTTATCGTACTACCCCATAACGTGTTATTACCAGGTGATTCTAATTAATTTAATGTTATTACTAGCACGGATCACTGATTACTAAACCATTTACTGTTATGATTGCCCGTACCCAATATTATCTTACCACATTACAATACGTAATAATGCTAATAGCATAGATAAATATATAATTTCTCTACGATAATGGGTATTAGGAATAGGAAATCCTTGACGGTGCGCAAAGCATTATTGTTATGGCATCTTTTGCTTGGTTATTTTTTTCTCGAATCTATTCCAAATTGTTGATCTTTTAGGGGGCTGAGCTACCCACGTCCGTAGGAGTGTACTCTATTCTGGTTCCCTACACGTGGTCCCCGGGTAGTGCTAACCGGGTAGCAAACTCTGGTGGGAGGCTTCGGCCGTGGCTAGTTACGACCCACCGGACCAAGCCATGCCGTGAAATGACCTAGTCGTGTTTCGGGATGTAGTCCGGTATAACCGTTCCGTTGAGTGCGCTACTGCTCAGACCCGTCGTCTGAGCAGTAGCGCACTTGTGGCGCCTCACTTAACTGCCGTCTTTGTACTTCTTCACTCTACAAAACTTCAAGGCTAGAGTGAGTAAGTACCTTATAGGTCGTCATGCTCTATCTTAAACCACAACGTCGCGTAACATCAAGCGAGTTTTTATAAAAAAAAAAACTATTTGAAATTCTTTATTGATTTATTCACTCTTTCGGAGACTTGTTCTTGTCGGTGGAGCAATGTCCAGGAAGCCTACCTTGACATCTCATTGCCACGATGGTTACGGTTTTCGACGCTTCGCGATCATGAACCTTATTGCGCAGCGATACGATACGCGTTCGCGCAGCGTTGAAAACAAAACTTGACCATCATGAAAATAAATATCATGATAGGCCTGGTCATGGCCAGTCATCTGTGAGTATATTCATACCTTTCTACACGAATCTGCCTTCTTTATTATTTGCTCTATAGCTGTAGTCCTTGGGTTTCCCTCCGGTCAAAATTTTCTATACCTACGAAAATATATTATGTTAGTTAAATTTCCTACTAGCCTGTATTTCAACTACCGCGCTATATAATTTTAATAAATTATGCAGCACAGAATCGGCAGCTGACGCGGGAACCATAAATTCAGATGCCTCTCCTTCGACAAATTTATGCGCTCTAAAACTTAGCCTCGAATCGATACAAAGTTATTTCAGAGCACTTTAGTTAATCACTAAGAAATGTGTTAATTACTTGAAAAGAACAAAAAGGCTTTGTGATTTTTCTCTGCCCAAAAAAATCCCTAAAAGAGATCTTGTATCGTTAAGGCCGTTGTTACAAATTTTGTGTCTAAACATAATTAACAACTAATTTCTTCAATTTATTTCTATGGCCAAGTAAAACAAATATTCACAAAGCCAAACGAAAAGAAGCAAGTTAATAAACAATCTTGGAGAGGTAAACAAATAGCTGCCATACGACAGAGAAAAGAAAAGCCATTCATAAAGCGAAACAATTTCGAAAACGCTTAGAAGTTCTCTCGATACAAACAAACAAACACTCTATTGTTTCGCATTAGTTCAGTGAATATCGTAGATTGTTATAAGAAATATAAGTTGTGCTTGTCCAGTTCAATGGACAAGATGGAGCTAAAGGATTAAGTACTCACCAGTTCTTTCGAAAGGAGAGACAAAGGATGACTTTAACAATAATCTTTATTATCTACTTATTATTTCGCTTCAAATATTTAGATACTTTTAAAAGAACCTAATGCTTTTTATTTAATATCTACCTTAACTTATTTGTATCATTATCATTGCTACGAGTATTAAAGGTGTAAGGTAAGGCACAGCTGTTGTCTCGCTTGTAAAATTATAGTAAAATGTATTTTTGATCAATTTGCTTCTACTTATCAATGCATTGAAAACAGGTATTACAAGGTATTTAGAATAATTTTCATGTTGATGTTGACAGAGAAAACGTTGCCAGGTGTTGATGCTTTACCAACCGCGGAAACTGATGAGATTGATTTTTAACCGTCGAAACGGAGGAGGTTTACAAGTCGACGCGTACTTTTTATTTTATTTTTTATGATTGACATTTGTTTGTTTAGTTAGGTTTCTATTGTACTTATTGAAATATATCTAAACTTTTGAATTGAATATAAAATTTAAAGAGCAATATTACTTTGGGTGTATAATTGCTTAAAGATGAATATGTTTGTTTGTCTGTTTCGATGTGACTTCCTACTAGCTGGCATAGTCCAACTTAAAATATACTTACAAGTAAAAAAGTTAAACTTGAAATAAACCCCCGACACTGATTTTTCATCGAACGTAGCTAAGAACATTTCCGACTAAGTTTCCTTTTAAACAAAAAAAACAACATCAAATTAGGTTCATCCGTTTGGGAGCTACAATGCCATAGACAAGCCACAGACAGACACACACACACAAACACACACAGACACGTGAAACATAAATGTATAACACCCCTGTCTTTTAACGTCGGGGGTAAAAAACTCACGTATGATAAAAAGTAAACAAAGACTTATTATGTTATAATTCCAATTGTCTAATATTATAATGACGTTTGAAATTACGAGTATGAACCCTTAACAGGGTTAGCAAGCAGTGCCTAACTCGTTCTTTTCTTTCTATTGTACTAGTACCTAAGTAAGCAATTACTTAACTCTAAGTGTCCAAAATAATCCACTTTGCGCTCAAATAGTCACTTTTAAGATAAAAGCTCTTTGAACTTTAATTAAAAGTAAGCTCTTTACATCCCAAACCATTAAAAAGTGCCTTTTGTATCTTCTGAAAAAGTATCTATATTTCTTGTTATTTTTTAATTTATCTAAGAGAGTTAGGGGTTCTTATGAAGGGAAATATAAATCTGTTTGGAGGAACAATAACCAAGATACTTTTTATGGTAAAAGGGTTTTTTAAGATAAAGCGTTGGGACAAGAAATAGGAGTTCTTTTCTTTTGTTCATTCGGAAATACGAGTACTTTCATGTGCGGAGGCAGCGTCCGTTTTATTCAAACCGTGAGACGATGAAGTGACACGTTTCGTATACTGTCGTGTTCACAACACGAATTTTATTTATTGTCTTTAGTACTTTCCACTCTCGTAGCGTTCATTATGTCTTTGAGGAAGGGCGCTTCTAGACCGGTCATACTTTTACGTAAGTGACTTACATCAATATTTATTTCACAGTAAATTTACTCTACCTTCTTTACCTTTGCCTCCTCTGTTCCTACAAACTTCAGTCATAATTACATTTATTCTGACAGAACTGCTTGTGTACATGTAAACATTGAAATTATTAGGCCGTTGACATTGTTCTTTATCAGTAAGGTTTTTATACCTACTTTATGGTTACGCAGGAGAAAAATATGCCTAATGACAACTCTCTGAAGTCGGAATGGATGGATATTTTGTCGGAGCCTGTGATTAATGACGAGGTGGGTCTCAGTCGGATAATGTTCAGATAAGGGACGGAAGCGATTCGTTTAATTAAAAATAATGAAACCCAGATCCGATTAATAAATTTTAATTTGTGTTCTTTCGTTATTAAACTATTGATTAAAGTTGCTTTTTCATCTAAAATAAAATTTAGCTTATTTGTAAGCCTGATTCGCTTTTTATTTTCTAGAAAGAGGTCCGAAGGTTGACGTAACTAACTGGATGATCATTTCTATGCAAAAAGGGTGCCAGGTGAAAGCTGTAGGAGTGGAAACATGTCATCTCTTAGTATTACCACAATCTTTGGAAACCAGACATGCTGCTGCATTTACCCAATCAGTTGCTCTAGTAAAAAAAATAACAATTCATAAACCAAAAATTCTACCCGTGAACATTTCGTTTCCCTGACCGCAAAGTTCTTCAATTGCATAAGACGAGTCCTCATTCAGGCTTAAAATTCACCATTAATTCGGCTTACCCAGTTTATTACAACAACACAGGTTTTATGCGGGTCGGGAAACATTTTGAACCTGACTTTAGACAATACTTTTGCTCTATGACTCATGAAAATAATATCAGAACCGGGATTAGACCCTTTTCTGCGCTCCAGCCAGAGTAGCCTAGGGACGTTGGGGCGGTATGTTGTAAAACCTGCTTAAACAGGTAAATACTTCACGCTATTTATAAATTTGTTTTAACATGTTTCACAGTCATGACTTTGTGTCGGCGCGGCGTATATTCCAGGTACCTAGACGAAGACATATTTACATATTTACAGTGACGATGTAATCTCTCTCTCTCTGGTCGATCCTTCATGGCTGAAGATCGCGACCACCATTTTGCTTCACCCAGCGATTTGTCAGTATCCTCTACTTATTCCGGTCTGTAGCCATTCGCACCACTTCCTCAAACCTGGACGAGCTATTTTGTTTGAGCTGGTCTGACCACCTTATCCGGGATCTACCGCGTGATCTCTTGCCCTCTACTTTTGCGCAGATGATCAGCTTCTCAAAATTCTCGTCCGGGCGTCGATGTAATACCTAGTGACTAAACATTACCGTCCAACGCACAAATTCACGACTTTTTCGGTATCCTTTGCACATCTTCATTTCCCACCGATCCACTTCGCAAATGTCTTTTTTATCGGACTTAAAAGCACACACCCTAATGTATTCACACACACATCCAGAGGCTCGGCGGCATGCGAGCAAATTGTACCGAATGTGCTAGATAAGTGAAATTTATGGTTAATGATATCGACTCCTGCCCTTTGTATCTGTATGTTTGCTTCGATCCTCTGACTAGATATCGGTTGATTTATGGCGGTTGACAATTTGTACTGGATTGACCACGTAATGTGGGTTCTGTCTGTTTTGGGTTGGCGTGATTAGCTTGGGCGTGTGTGATGTAAATTCAGCAAAGTCACTTCATAAATTGTATCCGAAGTTCGAAATCGAATCCGAAAATTATGATGACGGGAATTCCCTTACTTTTTGGTTAGTATAAAACATAAACATTTGAAGAAGGACCTTTATTTACTTACTTACCATTTTAGTAAGCTTATATGCAAACCAAGATCATAGTGCCGAATGTTTTTTAAAAGGACGTTAATTTTCATAACTATAAAAAATATTCTGTGTGGGCGGATGAAATTATGCATCTACTACTAAGATTAGTAGATAGCGAGACAAAGTACATCTCAAGTAAGCGAGAAGTAGGATAGACGATGAATTTCGGTTTTATACGAGAGTGAAAATGACACAGGTCACCCTAGTCATTCTTCGCAAAGAAGTGGCCTATAAAGAAATAAAATAAGCAGCTAAACGTGCTTAAAATGCTCTGTGAAAGCTTAAAGGTTTCCGTAATGAACGGCTGGCCTTGATTACACGGAAAAATCCGGTTTTTAAATTGGAAAAGAGCGGGTTGAAGGGGGAGCCAGGAAAAGCTTTTGGTCTTAGTTAATTGCTCGATAAGAAATCGCAAGTGAAAATAAAATCAAAAACCTGAAAAGAGTAAAATAAATAATTATCTTTTCTAAATTAGTCATATAGGTACATTCCACAGTTAGTCTTAAAACTTATATTATTTGAATGTTAGTTTTCTTATCAAACAAAAACAATATTTTTGTATTATTTTTTCACTTTTATGTTCCAACTTCTGGCAAATTATCTTCGTTTTATTCCACTCGTTGACATATTTTCATTATTTCAGTTCGAAATCGTGTGTTTTGTAAACTCAATTAAAATGTCATATGTAAACATTTTATCCAAAGAACCTTCATCCATCATCATCGTAGTGAATTAAAATACTTCAACTTGTTAAAAAAAAACAGATATATTTTTCTACGTGGGTAATCCTAGGGCCGTATTCAGAAACGACGCTCAGTCATGAATCTCGATTTAAACTGTTTTTATGTACGGTAAACCAGTTTTAAATAGAGATTCAAGACTAGGCGTCATTTTACCATGCGGGCCTTAGAGTTCTGTCTGAAATGGTTCAAGCGCATTGCAGTGTTGGAATTTTGAAGCTCGAAGCAACTCGAAGCACTCCATCTGAATATTCATCACGGTAACAATACCATTACATCTAAGCCCTACGGCTCCATAACATTTCCACTTGAATGCCTTAATCAGATGTAAATCGAACGCGTCTAATCGTCCAAATTCGATGCCTTGGCAGCGGCACGAAATGGAAATTTTAATTAAATCGTGTAAAAAGTTGCGAGACAAGCTTGGCGGGGCGCCACGCTGATTGAAAAAGAGGTGATGGTTGCTGTCAATAAGGTGTATTAATCGTAACTGACGGTGATTCGATTGTAGTTTTGGCGCATATACTACATATGTATATACTACGATAATTAACATTTTCACTAATTACTTACTTAATAAAGTATTTAGAAAAAAGTAGTTTTACACTTGTGAATAGGAAATAATGTTTCTCTAAATATTTGCTTTAAGAAATAACGGCAGATAAAAATAAAAAGATATGCATAATATTATATTACCCATAAAACTAAATTTTCGTAATAAGCGTCTTACGTTTTTAATATTTTTCGTTCAATCGCGTTGCTTTTACTGCTCTCCTGATATCTACGTGTAACAAGAGCACTTTTACCGGTGTAAGCACCTCAGAGAGATTACCCGGCAGCTCCGACTATATTAATAACGTCATTAGGCAGTGTCTCGGTTAAGCCACTTGTTTTCATTTATAGCGAAAATGGAGTCATTACAGCATAGAGCGGAGTGGTGTACGCCATTATAACACTGTATTACAGTTCATGAGTTTCTAACAACGCATGCTGCTTGTAGAGTAATACCATACCATACAAGTAATACCTATGTCAACGGGCATAATGTTGTGTTCTTGGCGGCCACAAAGTTGACCGACTGCATTAAAGTCTAACCGGGATAATGTAGGATTGTACCTACTTGCTTTAGTTCTTGATAGAAGACCGCGGACCTTCTAAGGAATACACCAAGATAGGCGAAACCATCTTGCTTATGTTTTATTTTGAAATCATGCTTTAAGTGTGTCAAGCATTAAGGACATTGCTACCTTGTTTATGTCATCTGGTTTATATGTATGTCACCTATTTAGCATGACAGCATGTTTTTCCAGATAACTCAAGATAGACTACTGACGTCATTACATCGCACCTACTGTGCCATTACACCTTAAAGCGGGCATTACTCTTTGTTTCTTCTTAGGGACGCCTAACTTTTGCTTATAGCCGCATTAGACGTAATCTGCTGGCGGTGAACCTTGCTTATTTTACGTCTTTTTAAAGCTCTTACGATAGACAATAATAAATCCATGGAATGGGCCAAACGGACTACATTTGCATTTAAATAACACTACAAAGTCGTACAGAATGAAAATAAAACGCATTTTACATGGCGCACACAATAGGTGACTTTGATAATGACTGCTTCACTAAAAAACTATCCAAGTATGCCCCATCGCAGGCCGCATCTGGACTATATCTGGTAGCCAAACGTATGCCTACATCGAGGGGAAAACCGCTGGATGTGGGTAATACAACGTTAGTCAGATGCTCTGGGGAGATACATCGGAGAGGTCTTTGTAGACGTGTTCCGGCTGAGGTAAAAAATAGCTAGACACAAGCATAGTAAGGGGCAGGCAGGAGGCTGCTCCGGCACAACAAGTCGTTGGCCTACCTGCGCCCTCAATTCCATTAACCAATTGCCTTAAATTGACACTTTTTGTATGCCAGTAATATCAAAAATAGATAATATATTTACTATTTAAAAACAATTTCTTAGTAGAATAAAGGCTCTGAATGGCACCACTGGCAGCATTAAAATCTGTAGGCGAAGTGACAAAAAGTCTTACGTTAAAGATTTTGAAACCCCTCCCGCTCCTGCCTAGGTAGGTATATCAATTAATGGCTAGAAATAAAAAAGTAAGGACCGTACGGAACCTTAAAAAAGAAACTGGGACTTACGAAACGTTTGAACTAAAAGTTTAGCTAAGAGACTCGCAGTAATTATTTTAGCGAAATAAAGTTTACGACTTCCCTAGTTAAAACTTTTTGGAATGGGAGACTTAAAAATACCATCTCCATTAAACTGAATATAACAAAAGTTAAAAAACCTGGTGCGTATCAACATCAACGTGAAGATTTAAAAATTTGAGGACACGTAGAAAAACTTTAAAGTTACGTAAAGTTTGAGCTTCATAATCTGTTTTTATTTGAAAAACAACAATTACTAAAACAGAACAAATGAGCGTAATTAACATTTTAATCTTTGTTGGAACTTAATTGTTGTTTCTGTTTATTCTAATTAAGATATTTGTTTGACTCAGCGGTCGACTGAAATTGGACTACCTAGCCCTCAGACCATTGTTTGTTTGACCTGAGACCCAGCGACATCAGCTGAAATAATACGTCAATAGCCAGACCCCTTATTTTGGCAATAGTCATCGTATGGCCTCACGCTCGCTCGTATGGCGTGAGTGGGATGACCAACTCATGAAGAAAAAAAATTGTGTTGATGACACACAATGATCAAATGGTAATTATTTTTACGTTATGGGGCTTTTTTTCTAAGCTTAATTAATAAATGAGTTTCAATCATTACGCTTAGAAAATAATGCCCCATTACGTAAAAATAATTAAGTACCTACGATAGTCAAACACTAACAAGTATCTATTTAGGTACTTACAACACACATACATCATATCGTCACGCCTTGTCCTCGATGGATCACACTTCGCCGGACGATATTCAGTCCCAAATGTGACAAAGGGCGAGCCTGTTGCCATACACCGGACTCCAGTTTTAGGTACTGAGCGAACATAATTTTGACAATGTGTAGGCGTATGAATGTGCAGACCAAATGACTCTCAAAAGCGTTTGTAAAAGCATTTGCATTAGCGTTTCTTTAGTAAATAATACTTTAATGGGATTAGCATTAGCTCTTTGACATAAAGACCTATGATCGCTGTTTGACTTCACGAGTTCAACCGAGTCAAAGTTTGATAAACGAGTTTTTTTCTTCAGCCCGCTTCAAGCTCAGTCTGAGTTCTAGTTTTCTGTTAGCGAGTCCAATGAAAAGAAATCCATTACGGTTCACTTTAACTTCTCATTTCCTGTTTTCGTGCTCTTTACGAGTGAAATGTTAAAATTCCATTAATTTTAGATTGAGAAGTTAATTTGATGTAGAGTTAAGTTACATGGCGAGGGAAAAGGAGTTTGAAATTAAGATTGATGAGCCGCAGTTGTTAGTGAAACTTTTTTGAGATAGGTACGAGATTGAAAGGATTTTCTTAGATACTAAGAGAAAATTTGTGCATCAAATTATCTTTTTACGGATTTGGTTACTACTAAGCCTGTATCCATAATTTATTTTGTAAATACTATTTACTATACGTACTATTTCTACGTTTTTTCGTAACAGGAGACAACTCACTAATAGAGATAATCCTCGGGGAGTTGCGTCGCACAGTGTTCTCTGTAGAACAAGCCAGGTGGACAAAAATATATTTTCATTGTTTCGGAACCATGAAAATATATTATAATAATATAAAATAAAAAAAATAAAAAATACATAGTTTTATGTATAAGAAAAAAATATTTTATATTTACACTATTATAAAACAGAAAAAAATACTGAAATAATAATACAATTACCTTAATCTCTACAAATATTACCGCTAATTATATGTACAACCTTAGACTATTACATTATTTACAAAAATTACAAATACTAACACTAAAAGGTAATATAATACACTACAGGTACATTAAAACTAATTGTCAATATCGGAATCATCGGATTCTGTATCGGATGATTCCGATACAAGATAGTCTTCCTGACTTTGTGGAGGTCTTAGTTGCTGTGGAAGTCGAGGCTCTATAGTAGGAGCTATAATGAGCTTTAGGACCTCCGCACACAATTTATTCGACTTTTTTTGGAACTTCCCGCAGGCTGTTGATCAGAGGATCAGATGTTATAATCAACATATTGAGCAAATCTCTTTCGTGGCTTGACGCGAGCACTTTCTCGTGTTGTGCTCTCTGAATCTTTATTTATTTGGTCGATAACATCGTCGATGATGGACGAGGATTTTGCGAGATGATATTGTTAGCTTCGTCGATTAACCTAAGAGGAACAAACGAATAAACAAAAAGGAACTCATCAGTGTCTTCGCTGTTCTCAAATCTCTGTGTGTAAGCACTATGACCGGAACTCCCGTCACAACCCCATTTACTTAAAAGAGTAAATGATGAATTGCGGAACACACTTGTGACAACTTCTTTCTAAGCTTCTATTCACCGTTCCGCTGTTTTGTTGAGTAAAGCTTGTAACTCAATTTCTGCTCGAGATTGTGTCACAACAATGTGCTCCTTTTGTGCTTTTTTTGATTTAACAATGCAATTATATGATGGAAACACATGGTGCCCGACCTTCATAGTCCATTTCCTAGTCTGTTTATAGGAGTGAGTGGTCGACTTCGAGTCGAGTCTATATAGTAGGCTAATGCCTCGTCACTACTTAGTGGTCTATTATTCTGCACAGCACTGGGTTGTTGAACTCGGATTTTTGCCAATGTCCTTTATAGCCCTGGCAACGTCCTTTTTGGACACGTTTTTGTGTCCAGTAGATCGTGCAGCTACTTCTGCAGCAGTCATCAATTCGCCAACACTCCGCGAGTAAACTAAATCTTCAAGTCTACGTTTTTTAGTTTTGAAAGACGAATCTTCGAAGTCTTTTTTGGGTCTTCCGGGTCGAGAGTGGTCAGTGGATGAGGTAGAAGGTTGCGGTTGAATTGACCGCACGCAGAACTCTAACTCTTCGCCTTCTAGCCACAACTTATTCTTGATAAGAAAACGCTCCCTTGACTTTCCTGAAGAAACCCATTTGGAAGCGATTTTTGAAGAAATACTGGCTAACTTCATCTTAATGTTTCTTTGACTATCTTCAGAAATTTCAGAAAACTCAAACTTAGACGAAATAAATTCAAATAGACGATCATTTCTTTCGTATTTTTTGTGTCTAAGCCATTCTTCGAAAAACTCTATTTTATTAATAGAGTGAAGCTTTTCTGCAAAAATGAGAAAAAAAAATAGTTGTACTCATTTGTGCTACGTAAAATATATGTCACAATAATCTATAGTCATGCAGCTAAAACATATAAAAAAATTAGCCTGGATACAAGAGGATACATGCTTTTCCCATACTCGATAAGTTTGAAATCAAAGAAAAAATATGTTTTTTTTTGTGTTTTCGTTGATAATCTACTCTAATGATTTTTAAGGCTCATTAAAAGATTCTAATAATAAAATATTGATATACATACCTTCAGAATTGAAATCCATCACTAAACTTTCCACAAAATTAAAAACTGCCACAATGAGGTGCTAGTGAAAGTGTCGCTAAAATGCAACTGACCTATATTTTAAATTACATTTACCTCATTAGCTCACTTTGATAAACAATGACTCATTAGTATGGAATGTTAGACATAAATAGTTCTTGGAATTGGGGGTTTGGGGGTTTTGTTTACAGGTACATAGTACTCATTTCCGGGAATTTGATTACGACTTTTGTCCACCTGGCTTGTTCTACAGCGCACACTGTGCGTCGTAGCAAATAAGTAGGTATTCTCTTAAAACTCAACTCATTACTAAGCATAACTTGAGAACTTTACAAAGTGTAAAGTTCATTAATTACTCCAACTTCTTTTCAAGTAAAAGTTTAGCATGCATTCGCCATGTTTGAAAGTGAAGAGTTCTGAGTTTTTAATTAGAAGAACATCAGAAAGCAAATAATATTTTGTTAGTCTCTCTATCACGTTCGTAGACATAGCGAAGGATCAGAAAGGAGACAAAAAATACACCAGTTTTTGATTAAATTATGACACAAAAAACGTTCATAGCAAAATCTTTAGAGTGTTTTAAATTCCCTTGCCACTTTAGTAAAAATGGTTGTAAGAGCACAGCTGTTTTCCTGATTAAGCTAACGATAATGTGACACTAACCTTGAATTACTGCCGTTTATCAGATGAGACTAACTGCTTCGGAAGGTAGGTAACCTTGACATGAAAAAAAAAACAGTTCATTGAAAAGTGAAAATGTAAAAATGTGGAAAATACTTTTTCCATTTATCTTTATAAATGCAATAAAATATAAAGTTGTAAACACTTTTGTAGTATGTACCTACTCTTTGAAAAATCATTTCAGGATAGCTTCTATGAAAAACGAGTAAACGCAGTCAGTATTGTATGGAATGAAGGAAAAAAATGCAATATCATACGGCCTTTGGAAGTTCGAGGAGTCCTTTGAAGAACTCTACAATCTTTTCTTAGTAAGAACTGGCAATGCGGATAATATAAATAGTTCAACAAAATTTATGTGAAATATTTAAATAGCTAAGAATTCATTAACGAAAAAAGCAACAAAACAGAAATGTTAAGAGAATATTTTAGATTGTAAAACGCAAAATACTTTAACATAACGCTCTAAAAATTGTCGAATAAAACCTTAAAATGAGAGTCGTTTGCTTGAACGATGCCTCCATTACCTGCACTCGACAGATAATCGTATTTTATTGTGATAGTTAAAAATATCTGTAGCTTGGGATGAATTGCTAAAGTTATTACTTGTGACTTAATTTTATTGTCAAACTTCGTATGGTTTAGCTGATAAACCGATAGGATGGGATGCCAGACTTGAACTCTCATCTGAGGCTTACGAGCTGAAGACGATTATGAGTAGGTACACTATTATGTATAACGATATTCCGTGGATACTAACAGTACTAGGACAATTAACGAATAATTACATATTTCAGAATGATTTTTAGCTTTTTTTTATTATCTAAGGGTTGCGCTTGGTCTCCATCTTGCCTTATGTGGCTTACGATAGACTACCTGGCCCAGAAAAAAAACCAATTCACTCGAGACTTGAAGATCTAAAATGCTGGATGATAGGTAACTATCGAGGAACACCCACGGAAACCATGCAGGTGCATTAAAATATATATGAAGGTAAAAAATACTAAATGGCATAAATACACAACGGCTGTCGTCGGTCAGGCCGACCTAATTTGATCACAGTACTGAATTACAATTTAATTGAAAGTAAAATAAGTATCCAAGTTAAATAATATTAAAACATCCGAGCATATTTGTAAATTGTAATTCAATTCTTAGTTGCGTTAAAAACTATTAAAAACACTTTCATGGTGTAAAATTAAAATATTAAATTTTAAGATCCGCTTTAGCTTTGTTAAAAATAAGCCTGTTTTATCAACCACGAGCAAGCTGTATTATTTTTAATGTAAAACGGCTTCAGCTCTCATAAAATAAACACCTTATTGAGCTTAAACAGGCTTTTCAGAACCTCGTTTTCAATGCGAACGTAGATAATTTTAATATTAAATTTTATTATTCTTATTAACGACAACTGTAAATCTCTGTCGTAAAAATCTTACAAGCACTCAGACAGTTTTATTGTCGCACCTCGTTAGAGACAATAAAATGATAATTTTAATGCTATATCTCAGAATTTGGATAATGGATTAGTACAATATTCATGTTTTACCAGACATCTCTTTTGATGTAGAAGAAAAAAGTACATTGAGAACTTTTGTAAGGATAAGTAAGCGTAGGATAAGTAAGTTCTAAAATTAATGTAAGCTTGTTAGTTTAGAGCGTTATCATTCGGCCGCAAAGTATTATTATTGTATGGCGACCGAGGTACGTATATTAGTTATGTAAAACAATTTAAAAGTAGCGCTCTCTACTTGTTTAGATAGATAAATCCTTTTCACGTGTCTTAATGTGTTTTGATAAACATTTTTGAAAGAAACGATTTCTTTATGAGGCACACCATACTTTTTACTGATAATAACAAAATTTGAATGCGAAAGTTTTTATGTTAAAACGTTAGTTCTATGATGCAGCAACATATGTATAAGGATGGAATTAAACAACGATCTTATAAAAGAGTTTCGTGTTTACTACTCAACCCAAAAGTTAGGATAAACATTTTCAATATTATAGCCGTTTTTTTTGGTTTTTCAATGCATTCGTATCGGACTCTGGGTTCTAAAATAAGTTTTTTGTTCGAGAGAGGATTATTCAAATAAATACTGATAAGACAATTTATTGAGACGTCTTCTAATTTAATTAGAAATATACGCAGGTACGTATTGTACTTTAAATTTTATTAACTAAAAGTCTTTGACTGCAAAGAAAAAAAAAGGATGCCTCATAATTGAAGATGACTCTAACGTGTAAAACGTAACAACTTTATTATTTTTCTTAGTTATAAAAAGAGCTTGGCGACAGCCTACTCGAACTAAGAGATACATACATATCGGTACATAGATACATAGGCGGGCCTTCTCCCAACTAGGCTGCCATCGCTTTATCTAGGCTGCCTCTTATCAAAATCCATAAAAATATTTACACCCCCAATAGCGGTTTCTAATCTTTTCTAGATAGCAAGCAGACGAACAAAAAGCAAAGCTCCCAGATAAGGATTTATGTCGCAATAAACCGGACGGTTGGAATGGATCCAGCACTGGAATCTATTTGCGCATGAGGTTACCATTGACTATTGGAATCCTAGGACTCGATTCAAAAACTGTAACTTATCATTTAGCGAGAAAAACGACAAAGTTGTTTGTAGTTGTACCGTTTACTTTCTTTCATATCCTGTAAGACTTGGCGTAGAATCCTTATTGTGGCCGATGCCTGTAAAATACTTTTACTTATTGGTTCAGTAAACATAAATTTTGAGAATCCAAGGCAGGGAATCACCCCGGATCACGGATCTGGGGGGCTATTCCTGCGCGTGCGATGAGATGAGATGTTATCTTGGTCACTCTTACACCTATGACGTTTCAAACGAAAGCAATGAGGACGAAAAAAGGTGAGATGAAAACCTCAAATCTCCGAATAGGGCCATAATAGGCTTCGATGAATCGAAGCGCCAGCAGTGGCCCTATTTAGAGTGTAGAGATTTGATTGATCGAACTTTTGGTTTGCTATATGTTTTACGCTATATGGATTCATCCCTTGTTATTATATTTGACGAACAAAAAGCCTGGCTGGTTCTAATGCGAAAAAGTCAGCCTTTTTTCTAGATAGATCTAAGGCTGAACTCACAGACCGATCTGTGACTTGGTCCGAGGAAATCTGGTAGCTGTGACATCTTAATGCACATAAGGGTGCACGGAATCCGCAATTGCCAGTTAAACTTCACACCCTGCCGGTTTTAGATACGATGCAATTTTCACCTGCACTGGTGGTTCTGCAGGCCATTCCCGCATCGGAGGAGAATCTTAACCTGCAATGGCATTCGACTGGCCTTACTGCTCTTTAACGTTCCACGATTTCATTCTACTGCTTTATTTAATTGAGGTATTAAAAGAATTTAAACGTTTAAGTCGGTAGTATGAACTAAGAGTTAATTAATTGCATAGTTAAGCACAGATAGTGCTAAAATCACTTTGAAAGTAAATTTACTTAGGTAAGCAAAGCTAATTTAATGCTAGAGTTAAACTTTGCTGATTTCGCTGTCAGTAGTCTAGTAGCCTAGTCGAAAACAGGTAATTTACAAACATATAATTAAATCGACACAGACAGATGGAGAGTTAAGTTATTTTGGTAATACCTAACGAGAATGATACATAAAATTGTGTGTACGAAAATAGACCTTCGCTAGATTCTCCTCCTATAAACTTAATTCCATTGAAAGCTCATAGAGTTGTCAAACATTTGGCTCAGCGGGATAACAAACTGACAAACCGCTACACAACCACTATCGCTATTAGTAAGTAAAGAGCTGACATAAAGCTTTTAACTTTTTAAACCAATGTTGCAGCTCAGTGAGCGTGAAGTTTCTGAAATGGGCATTACGGGAAGAGCAGAATCATGTACAGTGGAGTACCAAAACTGGTAAAAAAGTAAATTATTAAAAGTAAAAAAAGGTGATTAATATCACTACATCATAACTATGAAATATTTTAACGCACTAGTCGGGATATACCACCAACATACCTATTCTACGTTAAAAAAAATATTATATATATCAAATTGCTCACTGAGATTTGATTTTAGGACATTTGTTTTAAAATCAGTTTCTTTTTTTGTAATGGTAACTTCATCCATAACATTATTACGATGTTAGGTTTTAAAGGTTGTATAAATAACTAACTCTTCAGCCCGCGACTTCGCTTGCGTCTCATAGCCTATGACATTTAGGGATAATGAAGCTTTCTAATTATTAAAGAATTATTACCGACAAACAAACTTACAAACATACAAATGTTACCTCTTTATAATATTAGTATAGTATACTCGTAGATGAAGAAGTCACTAAATGTGTCTCGTTAATGACGAAGTCACCGGCACTTTCATACACTTTCAATATTATAATTTTAAGTTCATCCAGAAAATTATAATTTTGTGGACATAAAAAAAATACATAGCTTCTACTAAAATAATAATCGTTATTTTGATTCATAGTAATAGAAGAAAATATATTGAAGTATAATTCAGCAATTCAACCAATTTGTCATTGAATTGCTGAATTGTATTTCAATATTCTTTCTTATAAACATACTTTTTCTAATTACTGATCGATTTGATTGCTTTTTACTTAATTAGAAAGATCCAAATAACTCTAAATTCTGATTTTTATGCGTTCAAATTTGATCCTAAAACGTGAACCCGTCTCCAGATTTGAGGCTTTAGATTACCTACTCTGAATGCCAGTTTTAGGATTTTCTTTAAAGCTTTCGAGATGGTTTCAAAGGTAAGGCGCTGATTAAAGATTAATGTTTCAGACTTTGATGAAAGGGTGTTTTTGAAGGTCGCGTCATGTTCAAGGACAAAGACAAATTCTTTATTGGGTACCTAATTAGATAATAGACTGTCTTGGCGGATATCTTTGAGAACAGGCAACTTAAATCGAATTAATAGAACCATTAATTTTACTACAGTTATGTCTCTGTGTCTTTTACTCTCTACTTATCTGGTACCTGTTTGAGACTAAAACACTGAATTGATATTCATGTTTGGAAAATACAATCTCTAGAGTACTATTTCCTACAAATTTCTCAGAAACTTGAAAATCATGAGCAAACCTGGAATACATTTCTAAATATAATTCTAAAATATAACTACATAGATATTTATCATAGATCCAAGCAGCATATTGAAAACGTTCCGACTAGTACAGCCATGATAAGAACAAAATCCATGCCTTTGAGGAACATCTCCATATAAGCTCACGTTTCAAAAGATATCAATATCATGAGGGATATCAGAACCCAGCTGGAATCTCAGAATAAATGGAATAAGGAAAATGTGCACCCCTGTGTCTACGCGTAGTAACTCGCGAGTGATTCGATTATGCGTGAAAGAAATACACGAGCAATTTTGTATTTATTGCCATGTTCTAAATTTTGCCGGATTTTGTGGAGATTTTATCGTTATTGAAGGCTGGGACGGAGATTAACATTGTACAGGTAAGCAGATAAGCTTGGAAATTGTTTGTGGATGGTTGTGAAATTCTTACGATATAATAAGGAGACTGGTTAGAAGCCCCGACCCAAAGCTGAGTAGGTAATACCTACCTAAATTATGTTTATTAGAAGTTATTTTTTGGTTTAGGATTCTGATAAAATCAACTAAGAAAATAAGTTAACCGACCAATATCAAATTACTTTTGTTTGCGATTGCAAAAAGCACCATTAAATATTTTCAGCGCCAGATATTAATAAACCTCACGTCATGGCTACGTTAGTCGCGTATATACGTGTTAAAACTACTATTTATGGTTTAACTAAAAGGTTAATTAATACGCCCACAAGTCTTTGCAACAATGTCGTGGTAACCTATCGATATTTTCGATACGAAACCAAAATCAGTTTGAAGCGTTTTAATTGTTAAATTATACACCTACGCATGATGAGAAAATCTTAACATTCGATAACAGTAGTTACTCGTTAATGCAAAATACTAACTACAATTTAGTAAGCTCGCATTAAGTTATTTCGAACACTTCACAGAACACTGGGCCTTAATTCCACACGTAGTATTTCAGGATTGCAGGATTCGCCCTACTTCGATCGTCGTAGCTCTACTAAATAAAATTATTCCTACTTTACCCAAAAAAGCCTGCCTTCATCTGATAGGCAAACTCAAAGCAGACGTAATAAATACACAAAAGTATTGTTGTGCATAAAGAGAAGCGACACGTATCAAATAAAGAACATAACAATATGGACCTAACTTCGGATACTTGACACGCAACATTGGGCTCTCTCCCCGAATAAAGAAGGCAAAAAAACATCGCAATGAATACAGCCATTCATACTTTGTGACGGTAAGAGCGAAGAAGTTATAGAGTGAACTTCGCAATACACTTTGCTAAAGAGGCTAAGTTCAGCATTTGACCTCTTAGTCGGGCGTGCCTCACCAAATAACGCGATGTGTGGCTGAGCCTAGCCATAGAGTAAAAACCTTGGAGGGAAATCATTATCTCGTTTCACAATGTTGTGCTTCATTTCTTGTTCCATAGAAATAAAACACAATGTTGCTTACTTAGATCGCTCAGGTATCAAGCTTGTCAATAGTTTTGGAAGTTTCACAAACTCCTGATACACCTAGGTTTTATGTCTGAAAAAGAATTGCTGTCCGTTTTTAGATCTTAGTGTGTCAGTAGATATTATTATGTAAACTTGTTTTGTGAGTGCCATTGCGAATCGATGCAAATGGGTGATGATGAACAGTAGAAGTTCAGTTACCGTAATCTCACTTTATCACCGTTCCCAGGAACCATGATTGCAACCTAGTAGCTCATTGCTACTAAAAGCCGTAAATATGCCTGCCGGCGGATGCCCCAGCTCAGTATGTGAAGCTCTTAAATCAACGATGTTGGCCCTTCGACCATAACGATCCGTTACAATCGACCTACTGAGTAAAGTACACTGTGGCCAGAACCCTGTACGCCTACCCAAGAGGAAGTTTGTACCTAGCTTTAAAGTTAATTAAGTGTCTCTCCCTCTGACTTCCATGTTTTGTGCGATATGTGGCACTTGGGATGGACTGGATTGGCAGTTACGCTACTAGTTGTCGAGTTTATTTACAATTTGGTTAAAGTAGCGCCAGCAAGAATGAACTATGTTTGCCAACAGCGTGGAACGTGTTGTTTTAGTTTAAACAATGGGGAGCTATTTTTACTTTTCTGACTGCAGGTGTTTTCTTTAGAGAGAGGCTGATGAATGTATTTTTTGCTGAAACGTCAGCGTAATTTTTTACTGCTCCATTTTAAACAATGCAACCCTCAGTTTCTCCACAATTGTCTGATTTTCCCGCAAATCTACAGGTTGAAGTATTATTAGAAAAATGATTTGTGCACCACCTTTATTCTGAAGAAGATTAGTTTAGCATTTGCTTTTAATAGGTATCCAACAGACAAAGTAATGTAGATTATGATGTTCGTTTTAGAAGCAGTTAAGTGTGAGTAGAATACGGATTTCGTAGATATGTTTTACGCACAATTTACGGAACTACTATGTCCAGTGAGTATAATAATCTTGCCAAGTTGACGTTGTTTATCTTATTCAAATAGCATAATAATTTCCAGCTGAATTTCCTGTGTTTTAGGGTTAATTAAACTGTACGGCTACATTTAATTAATCTTTCTGACAACGCCAGATGCAAATCTGGCAGTATTCGAATCACAGCCGTGTAATGAGCACTGTGCAAGTGTACATGACTCCAAAAAACCGTGAATTTATTGAAAGTGCAATTTCTGTGCAGAAGCGTGGAGCCTGCGACGGGCACAATTACAAAAATGCTTGTAGTTGCATCGTTTTTAATATCAGTGGAGCGGCGGCGGGTGTGCTTGGCTGGTTTAGGGTCCCTTTTACAATTACGCACTTAAACCTACAACAATAGAAGATAATTCATTGAGGATTAAGTCTTAGCTTTTGGGTTAGTGAGATGTCTAATTATTTATTTATTTGTCCATTAACATTGTGTACACTAGAACATCATTAAATCCAATAAAACATTACCAAAAAAAAACAACGAAATGTCACAATAATTATAAATGGAGACGGCATGCATACGACTTAAGAGCGAAAAAAATATTATTCATTATAAATTTACAAATAATAAACTTGAATTTAAATAAAATAGTGAATAATTACAAAATTGCCGTAAAAAAATTTAAATAAGTAAGTGTAATATAAAAATAATTCAATTCAATTATCCTCACAAGTTAACGATTATAATAAATAAAATGTCAAACAACATAAAACGCAAAAAAATACATAAAACATTTTAAACTTTAAATAAGTTTGTATTATCGAACACAGGTGTCACTTAACCATAGTTAACACTTTAGTAGATTGTTTAACAAGGGATGAAAGACATCTATTGCAAACGAGATGGCTTGGCCGACGCGAGGCCGCCTAATAATGAGTGTGCAATAGATGGTTTCCTCATACTCTGCTTTTCTTTTCAGAAGTGGGGTAAGATAGAGGTTTTTATTGTGATAATCAACATTAAGAGGTACTTAACTAAAAGAGTAACTAGGTATCTTACAAGATAGATATTTAAAAAAAGTTTACTTTTTCTACACATACTTAGACTACTAGTTCTAACAAAGTAATAAGACTTTCATCGTAGATTACTATACTGATATATATAGAGATAATGAATACAATACAGTCTAAACAGGCTTATTTGACGCAAACTCATCACGGAAAAATCTTTTTCCTAGAGAACACAGATCCCCAATCCGAGCTCTCGCTTGTCAGCTGCGCCCAACATTCGTGTTTGTTTTTTACTGAGGCCTGGCTGTCACGCGGGAAAAATGGCCGAGTCACAGGTCACGAGCGGCGAAGTGCAGATCGTTGTAACCGTTAACTTGAATGATTTCTGTGTGGTTTGTCAGTGATTTTTCACATCTGACCCCTCGCTCCCGCTTTTTCATTGGATGAAAGCTTTTTTACTATGGAGGTTTGAATGCAAATGTTGGTTTTTGTTCTTGTGGTTCGCTTCTTGTGGTGTTTGTTTAAGGTGAAAACAGATTGTAGTTGTTATGATTTCCTATCTAACACACCAAAGTCGCTGCCAGCCGCCGACATTTTGCTGTTCATATGATATCATAATGTCGGCGCCTTAATTTTAAAAGAAAACACATACACGATGTGTAAATAGTAGAAATGAGAAGTACATTCAATTGCATTTCGAAATCAATAGGTAAATTTCCAAAATAATATTTATTTCCATCTAGCTACTAACTATACTAAATATACTAACTATACTTACTAGTATTTAGGTACAGCAGTAACAATCATAATAATACTTATGAATCCCGGGTAAGTACAAATATCTATCCACTTGAAGGAAATCCTTATCACACAGACGTAAACATTGTAACTCTCAGCTGACTGAGTCGGATTTCCTGAGATAATGATGTTCATATTAGTTCTAGTCTTTGAGTACTTAAGTTAATGTAGGAGTATATTATGGTTCTAGTGTATGTATCAGATCAATATCAGACCGTCACGGACTCTACATGTTACAGTGAAAACTAATAACCGGTCTAACCACTTTTACTGCAAAAATCAGTCAACAATAGCTTTGACTAAGATGTTGGTCAAAACCACTTTTAACTGATATTCGCAGTCAAAAGTGGTTTTGACTAAGGACATCGCTCAAAATTAAATGAAGACTGATTTCGACTGGTTCTGAATTGTGACTGTAACATAACATATCGTCACGCCTTTCCCCCGAGGAGTCTGGCAGAGGTGTAATACAACACCCACACTTCGCCGAACGATATTCAGTCCCAAATGTGACGGGGGGCGAGCCTTTCGCCATACACCGGGCTCTAGTCATGTAGCAGATGACATACAATACGTACAAATGACATACAATGAACAAATTGGTGCGTGCCGTCGGCTGGGTTTGAACCCGCTCCCTCAGGCTTGTGAGGCGGGCCTTCTCCAAATAAGCTATCATCGCTATCATGTCTGTAATATACACACCAAAGTCGTCGTCAGCCGCTTACTTTGGTATGTTAAGTACCTGTACAAGGTTATCGGTATGGGGCGTATGGAGTCATTGTAATTTTCAAAATTAACAACTTTTATTATGTAGCCAAACCAAAATCGTGACAAAAAGTCTTGTTCCATTTGAAAAAAATGTTGATTTTTGATAAAATGTATGGAACAGCAGCTTTTGTCTCGATTTCAGGTCTTTTTTATTTTTTTGGTTGGTCCCGTAGTAAAAGCTTCTCAAAATGATGAGCTTCAAACGATGATGATGAGACAATGACCCAGCTTATTACATCCTTTTAATAACCCTGTATAGCTAGTAGGTACTTATACCTCAGCAATTAGCATACCTTACAAATTGGCAAAAAATTTAGACTATTTAAAAGCTATGCTATAAGCAGTAGTAAAATAACCTAAGGTGAAGGTAGAAACTAAACATTTCATGTTTACATTTGGTAGTTGCTGATTATTTTAATGCTTATATTTTAAATGTCCCTTAACATTTAAATGTAAATAGGCGCGTAATCCCTTTAACTCGCCTGGGGGCAGTTTGTCCTCGCAATTACGAAACTTTTAATTATAATTATCGGACAATTTAAAGGTAAGTATAAGATTTTTTAACTTTGGTCGTTTTTCTTTGTTCTTGAGCTTAGATTTGTCTGTTGTTTTCTGGACCTGATTAGTGGCTCCGATAAGAATAATTTTACGTTATAGGTATTGTCGGGTACCAATATAAATACCTAATCTAGCCATAAGTTCTGTTACATATGAAAATGCATTTACTTTTTTATACAGTAATGTAAAGTTAATAAAAGTTATATATGCACATGTATTGAAGTCTTAACAAAAATATAACTATTATTTTATTCAAAATGATCACCTTTGGCCTCCATACAGGCCATACAGTCGGTCTTGCCAAGAATCTATGGATTTACGGACGGTTTGCATGGGAAATTTAGCCACTGCTTGCTTCAAAGATTTCTTAAGTAACTCTATGTCGGCGAGTCGCTTAGAGCAGGCCATGCCCTCTAAAACTGACCATAATTTGTAGGCCAGGGGGTTTAGATCTGGGCTAGAGGAGGGCCAGTCTTCAGCCCTTATAAAGTCCGGAACATTGGCTTCCAGCCAGGCTTGGGTAGTTCACGCCTTGTGACCAGGTGCAGAGTCTTGTTGGAAACTCCACGGTAGATTTTTAAAAAGTGTATTATTATGGGGTTTTACAACACCATCTAAGACGGTCTCTTGATACAATTTGGTTAGAGCTGTGAGCGTACACTTTGTCGTTTTGCTTGTTGTAGTGCTCTTCTATCGCGAAAAACTTTTCATCGGTAAAAAGGATATTTCTGTAACTTTCACCTGCGTAACGGGATAGAAGACATTTTCATCTATCCACTCTCTTTAACTGCAGCGATTGATTAAGGGCATGTCCTGTATATCGGCGATATGCACCAAGCTTCGTGTTTTATTATACGCGACAGAGTCCTAGCGGGTATCTTCATTTCTCGCGATAAGATTTTTTATTTCCTCTTTGGGTTTCGGCGAATTCTGGCTTTAACAGCGTTAACACCCTTAGTAGTTCTCATCGCACGCGGCTGCCCCGATCTTTTATGGTTTTCAATAGAGGAAGTGTCGGTATATCTGTCGACACTACGATATACGAACATACGGCTGATAATAAGATTTTGAAGAGTCTTGAAAATGACCCACGGTTCCATACCCATTTTGTGCAACGCAATCACTCCAATCCTGTTTTCTTTAACACCCCATTCCATGTTGTAAATCTAATAATAATCACGAAAAATATATGTGAAATGGCGGGAAATTGATTGTAGTTTTCGACATAATAAACGCATTCCAAATTTAAATGCAAAAAAAAAAATAAACGAAGGAGTTTGTATTGTAACAATATTTATGGCCACACTAGTTATGTATACCAAATTTTACATAATTTTATTATTATATAATAAAACTGTAAGTGACGTCTTAATGCGGTAGATAAAATTTTAAACAAATATTTTTTTAGTAGGTGAATATGGATTATATGGAATAGATTTTTATGGAAGAAATCAGAAATCAGAATTAATAATCAAATAAAGATAAATAAGACAAATAAAGAAATAAATAAATAAAGATAATTAAAGCAACAGAACCCGCTTACATACACCCCAATAGGCAGTTTTGTCGTACACTACGACATGGTAGTAATTTTTACGATTAATGAGCATTAAGGTTATCACACATGACACTCATTGGAGTGACTGAGGAACGACTCGACTGGTGGACAATTGGTGGTCAACGGGTGGTCCACAGGTGGACGCCGCATGGTCAACCAGTGAACGTCGCGTGATCACGAATTTCTGCGAGTAGTCAGTCAGCTATTTTTATTTGTCCTCGTGTGAATCACTCGCGGGCGGCGAGTTGTTACCGAGTGGGCTACTCTCCGCGCATTGAAAACTTACGCCGAGGCGATACGAAGTTGGTATGGTGAGTGCATATGCATAGAAATTCATATAAAGAATGCCCAACCACAAGAGGCAAGGTGGTGCGTGTCGGGTCCCGGGTGGCTCTAATGGGTGATAACCTTTATAATGTACTTACTGCGCTACACAGTAGCACTCCCGGCTAAAAGTAACATAACATATCGTCACGCCTTTCCCCCGAGGGGGCTGGCAGAGGTGTAATACAACACCCACATATGACCGGACGATTTTCAGTCCCAAATGTGACAGGGGGCGAGCCTGTCGCCATACACCGGGCTCTAGTCATGTAGCAGATGACATACAATACGCATATAATGTTCACACAATGAACAAATTGGTGCGTGCCATCGGCTGGGTTCGAACCCGCTCCCTCTGGCTTGACAGGCGCACCTTCACTAAACTAGGCTGCCATTGCTAAAAGTAGCATGTGTTTATTCGGTTAATAATCTACCTCCCGTCTAATAACGTAATCTACCATCTCAAGCCAATAGACGTATTTTGATGGGCACGGAGCCCATCAAAATGCGTCTATTGGCTCTTCATGCACCATGCCACCAGTGCACTTACAATTGTAAGTGCACTGAATTTACTTTATTATAAATTTTGTCTTTATCGTTTAAATATTGTAGGTATGTATGACGGTAAGGTAACTATTTAATAATCTAATTTTTTGAACAATAAAGTTATTTGTATTTGTATTATTTGTATTGTAGGTAGGTAGGTATTAATACCTTGCAGTTCTCAAAAAAGTCTAGCAAGCGACCGTTTGCCAAACACCAAATGTCTTGAGGACAATTTGAAACGCTGATCAATCAAACAGAAGCTAGGGATACGTGTCTCTTTACTTAGTCATATCGATATTTTACTTATATTCTGTAAAACTGAAGAAAAAATGAGTGTATGTGCGTGGATATGTTCCTGTGATAAAAAAAAAAAAAACTATCTTTGCTCAGCGGTGCGAGGAAAATGATGGTGATGATTGCATTTTAGTAATATTGGTTGTAACTAAAAGAAAAAAACATGAAGTCATGGGCAGAATAGTAACTGAAAAGTTTTCAATGAGCATTTAGCTTACGAGTATATTAGTGCCATGCTTTGAGAGTAAAAAATGATGTTAGTGTGGCAATACTTCCTTTCTTGTCTTGTGAATTTTAGACCTTAAAAACAATTATATTCAACACTGAGGTAGAACCAATTCAGCAAAGCTTTAATGAAAAGTCATGTATATAAGTACACATACCAGGTGTTAGGCCTTTTATGCAAGGGATGACTAGGTGGGTACCACCGCAGTGTCAGATATTCTGCCGCCAAATAGGTACGCGTAAGCGTTACTCTGTTCCGGTTCGAAGGGCACTGTAGCTAGTGAAATTACTGGGCACATGACACTCAAGAACTCACGTTTCACAGTGATGAGCGCAGTGCTGTGCAACCAAGGACTTTGTAAGTCAAAGCAATGAGTAGCACTGCAACTGTTATGGGCTGGCATTACGCTTACCATCAGGTGAATCTCCAGCTCGTCTCATCACTTGTTTACATAAAAAAAATATCCAAATGTTTTTAGTTAACATTAAATAAACGGTAAGTAAATTTATCGATATTTATCGATGTCCATCGATATGTATGCATATCTCTAATCTGAGCTTCTATCGACACTCGCCATGTAATCAATCACCATGTGTGCGTTCGTTCCAAGAAACTTCTTAAAAAGGTGTTTCTCTCCTTTCGCGGAAGCTTCCTCGAAGGTGATATGACTTTGATAAATTATTTCTCGGAACCAGTCTCCCAAAACGTGGAAAAAATAGTTCGCATTGGTCAGATAATAATATTAATTTGCTTCTGCTTCAAGCATTTCAAGCTTGCCTATGATATTTATCTGCTTGATCTTCTCTGGTCTTTTACGAGCTTTTATTTATTTTTTTCATAGTAATAAGACTTTTTATTGTTTCAGCACAAAATGAATAATACTTTGTACAGGCAAAGGTCTAAATAAAGTCTAAAAGGTCAGAGTGAGTTAGTTCGCCTACGGCCCGGCTTATTTCCGCCGGCACTTATATTAGGTTACGCTAAAACATCCATGAGAAAGACCAGCTACCCGTTAAATGTTGCGAATAGATATTATTGCGATGCTTAGGGCTCTGAGAAATTAGAGAAGGTAATGAAATTTGGGAAACAGATGCCTTACGAAATCAATGTTTACGAGCGACGTGGTTGTAACTTTACCGGTTCGGTTAATTAAAAACATTCCATTTTTAGGAAATCTGGACGCAAATTGATTTTGGTGCCACAGGATTCTTTAATTGTGTAACATTATTTATGTATAGACATCTGTAAAGTGACCATATTATACATGCTAAAATGAGCTCCTAGATACAGATAAATAGTTCGTTGGTATATAATAGTAGGTAGGTAGATTTTAAACTGGCTCTGGGTGGCTTTCTTGGGGGGCTGAGCTACCCACGTCCGTAGGAGTGTACCTACTCTATTTTGATTCCTTACACATGGTCCCCGGGTAGTGCTAACCGGGTAGCAAACTCAGGTGGGAGGCTTCGGCCGTGGCTAGTTACCACCCACCGGACCAAGCCATGCCGTGAAATGACCTAGTCGTGTTTCGGGATGTAGTCCGATGTAACCGTTCCGAAGACGGGTCTGAGCAGTAGCGCACTTGTAGTGCCTCACTCAACTGCCGTCTATGTACTTTTTCACTCTAAAAACTTCAAGGCTAGAGTGAATGAGTACCTTATAGGTCGTCGTGCTCTATCTTAGACCACAACGTCGCTTAACATCAGAGTTGGTAGTCAAACGCCGACCTATTCTAAATAAAAACAAAAAAAAAACTCTACCTGTTGTAAGAGTCGAGTAAACGAAAGCCTCTCTAACCCTCGGTGCGTAGGTGCATAGATTTAGAGATCTATGTAGAAACCCAAAGGAAGACAATACGCACATATTACACGCAGGATGACCAGTGTTGCTTGGCGGGCCAATGCAGTTAAATGCATTCGGAAAATTTCATTTCAAAGAGTCTAGCAGCCATACTTATGCCTACGTATCCTGCCTAATAGATAAGAAAGATAATAGGCAAAATTTTATTGATGTTCAAACAAGATGATGGATAAAATCTCTCAACAAGATGATGGATAAAATCTCTCACCTTCTTATGGTGGAAATTCCGCCAAAACGCACTAAGCGTTTCAAGTCAACTTTTCTTGTAAGAACTGCAGAGGTGTGGAACTCTTTGCCTGCGTCTGTCTTTCCACCTAAATACAATCCGGGGGTGTTTAAAAGTGAATAGGTATCTCCTAGGCAAGCGTGTTACGCCTTCGATCACGTCGACGCTTCCCATCAGGCGAGTCAGTGGTCAAACGCATGCCTAGTTTGTTGTAAAAAAAAAATTATGAAGATGTGACGAGGATATTATACTAAATTATTCGAATTAATTTTATTATGGAAACTGACGTGGTTTTCACACATTATAATTTATAAAACGGGAATTACTCACGTTATGTGCTATGTGTATGTGTGCTATGCGAGACGCAGCCGCGCGCGCGCCCTCGCCTTGATGAAGACCGCCGAATGCGGCTGAAACTATAGTCGGAATAATCACCTAAATCGTACGTGAGTAATTCCCGTTTTATAAATCATAATATTCGAATTGAGTTTCATAATCTCGCAAACGAAGACACGCCGCATAATTGATATTGTAAGGGCCACTTGCAAAACCTCGGATTATCTTTGTAACTCGGAGTTAACAGAGCATCAGAAGTTGAACTGATAATTTGCGCCACCAAGAATTAGAAGCTAACCTTGAGTCAAACAATATTAGAATGACATTAACCCTGCGTTACGAAACATTAAGAATTAGAAGCTAACCTTGAGTCAAACAATAGTAGAATGATATTTATAACATTTAAATAATATCAGTTTAAATCTGAGTTAATTAATCCGAAGAACCGACAAGTGGGCCTTACGGAATCGTATTACTTCTACACTGCTATAATCTGCTACAACGAGACGAATAAATGCAAAGAGTTGTACTCCTAACTAGTTTGTAAATGAACTATTTATTTCTTTTGTCACTACAGTTCCGAGGCGGAGTTAGTAATTAGATGGGTACTATTGAATTGCAAGTAAAAATCCAGGTGGCTATATAATATAAGTACTTGAGACTTTTCAATTACCTTCTTCAAATGTTTTATAGCCTTAATTTAGTTTTAGTGGTTTTTATTTGCACATTCATTCAAATACGCCTTTCTCTACCAATATAATTTAAGTACTTACTTTTAAAACAGTTATTAGTCTCATCAAATAACGATAAAACCTGTAGTCCTGGTAACCTCCAATTTTAAGCCACAAAAAGCATTTTTCGAAAAACTAAAGCCAACAAAAACGCACGCAGCAACGTCCTAAGCAAAATTGCCTTTGAAACAATCAACTCCATCTATTGGCGACGACAAATAAACAAGTCATAATTGAAAGCTTCTGTGTAAAAGCTTTCAGTTAAAATAAAAGGGGAAAATGCAAAGTTTTTTTCAGCCTTTCCTCGCAGCGGTTTACACGCTGGTCTGTGCAAAGCGGCACTTAACTCTGCTCTCCTGACCTGTACGGCGTACACCCTTTATAAAAGTAAAGTCAATGGAGAAAACTAAATAAGTGCTAACGACCACTGTTAGCGTTCCGGCGTCAGGAATCTGTTTTAAAAGCTTGAGAATTGCTGTTTTCAGGAACACACTATGGACCTGCACTTGAACGCCTTTTGGAAAACTTTTGATACTTTCATTCTGTTTCGATGGAGAACGCATAAACCATGGCACTAGATTTGCATTTCGCTGAGCTTTTGATGCGCGTTATTGCTTAAGTTTTTGATGTAAAGCGTATGTGTTTATTCTTCTTATCCAACTGCCTAAGGAAGAAGAGTAATGTTGCAAGTTTATTTACTTAATTTACCAGATATTTACAAGATAAAATAATAATTTTGTGATTTATGTGTGTCTATTTGTGTTCCCATGTAACCTTATACCAAATATAGCTCGAAATTAACTATGGATAAATTAGTGGAAAAATATGCCTGTAATTTTTAGTAAAATTTAACATACCAAATTTCACTACCAACAACTAAAACAAAAGCCACTAGTAATTTCATCAGTATCGGCGAATAATACCATCCATTATCAGAAGGGCCCCATAAGATCTTCAAAGGGTACGATGGGCCCCATTAAGGTTCTAAATTAAGTAGCCACTTGGTTACAAACAGGAATTTACGATCACCTATTTGCTTCAATGACGCTCTAGCCCTCGAGCACTCACTCATTCGTTAAAAGAAATGAAAAAGTAAAACAAATGAACAAAGTTCTCAGTTTATTTCGTTTTGAAATGAATTTGATGGAGGCAAACGGGTAAAGAGGCGGTTTGAGTTATGTAGAGGAAAATCCCGGGAAAACTTTAATTACTGCATTTGCAGTACGTGTAAGCTAAAAACTTATTGAAACTACTCTTGGGACTGCATTTCAGGCGCTCTTGTAAGTACTTTCTTTGTGAGAATCAATTGCTGCTTTGTATATTGGCAAACGTTTAATAGTCAAACATTAAATTATGTTTCTAACTGCTAGCGATCTAGCGACGTAGTTGTGTGCGTAAATATCCCGGGATGACAGTGACAGTTTTAGCCCCTGCGCCATCTGCGCTTGCCTAATGCCCGGTACGCTGTCCTGACCTCAGTGGCCAACACCATAGAGTCCATAAAAAAAAGTGACATTTTTAGTTCAATATTTTAATAATTTTACATAATCATAATTGGATTTAAATCCAGTTGGTCATGGATTCAAGATCTAGTCGGCCATAAAATAGTGACGGACCCGGCCTATTTTACCTAGCCGTTCAATTGAATGGCTGAATATCATCAGAAAGCAAGTTGAACGGCGCCGTTGAGTAAAAAGGCTAGGCTGTCCATTGAACAGCTGATTATGCTAGTTGGCGTGGAGTAATGTCATATAAGTTCATTTTGACTTTTCAATCTGAGACTCACAAAAACAAAAATAAATCCTGACGATAATGTTGAACCATTAAGCGAATGAAGCCGAGTTTTGCAAAAAATTTACCAAAATACGCCATAAAGTCCGCCGGGTCCAAGTTTTCCAATAACAATACAATTATTTTTTCTCGCATACTTACTAACCGAGGGAAATCTTTAAAAAAATAAAACCGCCCGTTTTGTTCGGAGTGTTTTCTCTCAAATGGTTAAATGGCGAACCACTTTAAAAGGAAGCAAATTTTCCCAAACTTGTCTGAATCTTATTGAAGCCAACGAGTCGCTCTCGACAAAGTTAGCGTTTCGAAATCGAGTTAAGAACCATTAACTATTCGCGGTTTAATTTTCTCTTAGATGAGGTTTTAATTCCAGTTTTACTTGGAGCCGTTTTTCAGAGAATTTGCTCACAACCGGTGTGTTTATTAAAGATGAAAGGTGCTTGTTTATGATAGAAAAACGAACGGAAATTTAACGTCTGCGTTTGCACGAAGTAATTTACTCGGGAGGCTTATGTTTTGGAAATACTTCGACGGGCTTTAAAATTATTAAAGCGAAAATCTAATTTCGGCTGTTGATTAATTTTAGCATGGTTAGATTTTGGCTGTAGATAGTGTTTTACTGTTAGTTTTAGTGCTAGTGTTTATAGAGTGCTGTAACTAGCACGAAAGCAGGCATAAATAAATGTATGCAATTAGTTTTAATAATAAAATTTAAGCATAAGTACAGTCATTATAATTATTATCTATCATCATGCAAACTAGTTATTATCTATAGTTTATACATTGGTTCTGATCTGTCTATTTTTATTCGACAACAGCGAAGTTAAAAGTAGTGTACCGTTTTAAACGCCAATGTGTACAATTTTGAAACTACAGCAACATAGCGTCATACTGTCGTATACATGCACAGAACACGAGTACATAGTATAAATTGGCGCTGTAATAACAGGGTCAACTGCAAATTTATGCAGATTGAGTTCGTTTCATAGCTCTACTGTGCGTTGCTTTCATAGACCAATGAACTCACTAGACGCGCTCTAGCCAGGACTAAACTTGCGTCGGCTAGAAAATAAATATATTTCTTTCGATAAACGGCGAGATTAGTCTGCTGTATTTTATAATTATACAAACACAAACAAATTTATAAAAAACATATTTCTGTTCTACAAACTTCGTTTTGAACTCGACACAATTAAATATAGCTCCTATAATAGGTATAACAATATAATAGGTAAGTAAAAAACCGAATAGTTTTCTTCAGTGAAGTTGTTTGCCGATTTCGTATTTACACTTTCCTAGTAGCGCAAACAACCTTTATCTAGAAGTATCTAAATGTATTCTCTAGTCTATAGCCGTTTATAAATTCGCTGTCGTGAAGATAACAAAAGGATTTATGTTTAAGACAGCAACATTATTAGGTTCCCATTTAGCAACATGTGTTACGCCCTCCGCTAATTCTAATTGTTCAGTTCAGCTGAACCGTGTTGAACTTAGTTTGCGAGCCGTAACAAAAACCGATTGTTTTAGGTTTCATGCTCGCTGGCACATGAAGGAAAGGAATAATTGCGAGCATTCACACACCAGAAACAAAAATAAAATTACCTAAGCACAACAAGAATTGTAATAATTACAAGAAAGATTACGAACAATTTGCCTAAATGGCGTAAACCAATACTTGTTTGTTCAAAAGGAATAATAACTCTTCACGTTCACGCAATGAATATCACGAAAAGGAGGAGGAAAAAATGCGTGTCGGGTAATAAAATTTCTGTGTCGCGTTACTTCGAGCCGACATCCTTTTTGGAAGAATTGTGTTGGATGGAACAACGCTTATGTTAAATTCACGCGTCTCAATGTGGTGGTAGGCAGGCAGTTAGGCACTGAGCAGGCAGACAATTATTATATTTCTAAGTAATTATGTGTCAAAATAGGTACATAGTTAAAGGTTTGTTCCTCAAAAGATGACTGAGAATGGTTGTTATTAAAATTATGGTTGAAATATTTCATTATGGTGAACATGGTGAAGCTTATGTAGATGGTGCTAGGTGGTTGTGTTAGCACTGGGGAGAGGGTGACATCACAATGTTGTTTATAAATGAACTGTTATGATATTGAAGATATATTTTGAGAAAGATAGACTTAGATTGAAAAAGCAAAAGAAATGTGTTTATATTATACAAGGTGCTGATTTTGTAGTACCTACCTAATACTTTAGGGTGATGTTCTACCCTACAGACTGAAGGATATACAGAGCTAGTTCAGACACGGCGGGAACCGCGCGGTAGTAGTATTGTCGTCCTTGTTATTACTGTGCATTAGACAAGGACAACAATACTACTACAGCGCGGTTCCCGTCGTGTCTGAACACGGAGTTAACCCATCGAGGGGACATCATAGCGCGCGAAAATCGAACTTTCAAAATTCAACTACGCAATACAGTGTTCCTTATTACATGTCCAGAAAATGACCTTAAATTTCAAAAATCAAAAAAGATCAACCTTATGACAGTAGCAGTATAGAGTTGCTTTTCGCATGTCGTTACTTAAGGAGACCCACTGTGCGTAAGGCACTAGGCATTAGAAAGTAAATTAATTGAGTCTCCATACAAAATAACTAGTCTCGATAGAGAGTCTAGATAGAGTCAGGTATAGAGACTCATTTTTTTTTTCTAAAATGTTGAAATTAGTGTACTAACTGTTATTTATTTCAATGGGTAGAATAAAACACTTATGTATTACTACCCACATCAAATAAGCAGCACATTTTATATAGCTGCGTACATTGCAGCGTTACCTTAATAATATTAGAGGAAATAAAAGAAATATTAAAGAAAAAAAACACAATAAAAAAGCGCTATACTCGACTCGGTGGCTCAGTTGGTAGTGAACCTGCTTTCTGAGCTTGAGGGCGTGAGTTCGATTCCCACCTAAGGCAAACATTGATTTCATGAACATTTGTGTTTTTTCTATGTCTGGGTGTTCCATCTACTTAAGTATGTATTTTAAAATTTACAAATATGTATACAATCTGGCAGCCATAGTACAAGCTTTGCTTAGTTCAGGGTCAGGCGACCGTGTGTCCAAAATGTTTCTAATTTATTTATTTATTATTTATCTAAGTAACTAGTTAACAACCCCTAATTTTTCTTGACGATTGCTTCTTAATTGTGATAATGATCATTAAGTATATTTAAAGTATATGAGTATAATATACATGGATACGCTTTTCCACTCAAGCACCGATTTAACATGTTATTACACATCTCAATGCAGTATTGAATACCTTTTATTCATGTGCAAACGATCGGGAGGTTCGTTCAATATTGCGGCAATGTAGCAGGTAATCCTATAAACTTGGGAGGAAACGCTCGCTTTCAGGAACTTCATAATACTGTTATATTCCACGGAAGTGTGGTACTGCGAAGTGGAAAAGGGTTTAGAAGCCTTTGGAGTGAATTTTCTTACTTGAAGTGAGTTGTGTAGTTCATAAACTTCCCTTGAGTAGTAATCAGTAACTTGTCCCTACTTAAAGCTTTTTTATTGTCTCGCACTTTTATGAGTAGAAGTACTTACATGAATTTCAACGAAACCACTTTATTAAATGTAATGATAATCATGTTAACGCTTACATAATGTATTGATTGCAATGTTAGGTTTTCCGATTGAATAATGGTATTATAATTAAGTATTGCTTATGTTAATTTTTATGTTTATGAATTCTTCCTACAGATGTATTATACGAGTAAATGTACGTTCTTGAAAAACGGACCAAAAAAAATCCTTTGTTTATGTACTGCTAAGGATTGTCTAAACACTGGCATTTGTACTAATTTTTATGATTTTAAGCTAATAAAGATCTTTGGAAATTGAAATTGAATTGACTTAAATAAATGTGGTTGGAGCTCGATGGAAATAAACTAAAAATGTTTAAGCTGTATGGATAAAAACAAAACGTAACAAAATTTGTGATGGAAGTGCTCTAAACGTGTAATAATAAGTACAAAAATAGATTATAAACTATATAAATAGCCATAAGTAGGTGATCCTTAGAAAGATCCTTAAAGAAAATGAATAAAGTTCCTAAACGTTCCCTGACTCCCTAAAACCTAAAAAAGATATAGTAGAAGAATGGAAAGTAATAATAGTGTTGGACTCCCACCAACATCAGTGAGAATGGTGATGGATAGCAGAAAGGTACAGCATGAAGCAGGAAAGTACGAGGAAAAGGGAATGCGAGAGCTGGTACGAATGAGAAACAGCATTGTGCCCAGACACACGCTGAGGGCACGATAGGAAAAAAAAAACTAAAAGAACATTTGAGCAGTTTTAAGGGCTGTATTCAGTCACTTGAAAAATTAGAGTACACTTACATGTTTGGATTCTGTTTAAACTTGCTTAACTTGTGTCTGAGACTCTCCGTTCACCCCGTCTACACGAAGTTATTGATAAAACTCGTATCAAAGGCAACTTTGCTTTTAGTACATACTAGAAATATTCACGCATGTGAAAATAGTTATACAATATGGAGGGTAACAAAACTCAATGGGCGGAAACTATCGATTCACGCTGTGATGACATCGGGGAGTTAAGAGGTGATCACCGATCTAGTTCAGACGATCACGGGCCGAATTCAGGCGATTATTGAGTGAGTTGAGTGAGTGAGTCGATAGGATGATGAATTACTTAGCCTGACGAGAAAATATCCGTTCATAAAATACGGTGAGGCAACGATATAGCTTACGACTTTGATATACAAAATTTGGGGAGCAGCACATTTCGATCGACGGTTATAAATAGTAAAAATAACATTTATTTAAGGCCCCGTCTTACACGAAATCACCAAAAACAAGTATTTTGTTTGCACCTTGTTTCATATGAAGAATTATGATGATCAGGTTAAAAAAAAAAATCATGTTGGAAAAAAAAGTCACAAAAAGTATCTTCTTAAAAAGCTATCGGAACGTAGTTCTCTAAAATTACACCGCATTTTTTTTTCGAGTATAAAATAGCCAGATTCGTTATTTAAAGTATAAGTAAGCATCTTATTCTTATTTGTGTTCTTATTACGACTAATACCAATAAAAATGGCAAAAAATGTATTTCTAGGCGCCGATCTCATTTTACCATCAAATATGATTTACGATTTTCAACTTTAAATGATGCGGCTTAAGTAAACGTGTGTATATGGGTGAAAAATCGTGCCATGATGGCGCCTTAATTCAGTCAACTTCCAAATACAAGAACCATACATTATTATTATAACTAAAATAGATATAGATAGATTAGATAGAATAGAGATGAGACAATTAAAAATATATATATATTTACCACGCGAACCGAGGATATCAAGGCGCCAAGACTTAATTATAGTACTGTGTCCTTATCATTTCAAGATCATCATTGTAGGAGATGTGGATGTGGCGTAGTTCATACATAGATCTACGTAACAACCACTCTCTCCTGAATTACCGAGACTTCACTCCGTCAACTCCTACAATGATGATCCTGAAATGATGAGGATACAGTACTATAATTAAGCCTTGCTGCCTTGATATCCTCGGTTCGCGTGGATACACCGCAATAATGACACAGAAAAACAAGCCTACGGTCGGTAATAGCCATTACATCCAAAAATAAATGACAAGCAATGATCATAGCGTAAAAACAAGCCAATTATCGCCAAGAGATGTTTCGCCGAAACAGGAGCCCTTATTGCGACAATCAAGGTAATCGAATGTCGTTGTAGCCGCTCATTGAGTTACATCACATAGACGAGCAATGATACGGTCCACGAGGTGTCAGTGAAACAACACTAATGCATAAATTCCACTTTGTGCACCCAGGTGATCGAAGAGGATGCTTTCTAATAAATTTTATAAATTACAACAGCAATGTATCAATTTGTTTGATAAAATTATACCTAATACATGTGGCAATACAAAATCAATGCAATTTGTTTCAAAACAAAGAGAACGACCGTAACGAGAGACCTATTTATTACATATTTGTTAGAATTAGACAAAATAAATATTCAGTATTTTACTTTCCTTTTTTTTGACTAAGTAACAGGCAAAAAAAGAACTGCGGATTTGAAGTAGGCGGTTTTTATAGATTACGTTTTAAATTAGAAACAATTAATTTGTATCTCAAGCCTTGCATTGCTTACCCTACTTATTTTAACAAAAATCACCTATAGATATATGTAAGTATTTTTTTTTACCTTTTTCAAACTTAGTCCATTGCTGAAAACCACAATTTTCAGCTCCATTTACCTTATAGATGAATAAGAATCGAAAATGATACCTATCTAAAGCTAGATAAGAGTGTCGCATCTTCATTTCGTCACATAATCGAACGTCCCGTAACCAATAACCAACGACGAGGGAATAATAATTATCACGTGAAATCCCCGCGGGGAACCCGGGGATTAGTCCCGATTGCTCCCTGGCAAGCGATAGCGGCGGGTGAAATAGTTCCCCCCGAGCAAAATATATGTACCAATATTCTTTTGGTACAATAACATGAGAACCGAGAGAGGGAGTTTGGCTAAATCGGTTGTGTCAACAATGAGATATTACTAACATGTAGGTACGAGTGCTTAGATATTAAACGATGCTTAAGTAAGAATCTTATGTTATTGTAACTACCTGGTACTTTATGAGTTGATAGTAAAAGTTTCAAAGGAATAGTTTATTTTATTCTTTCAAGTCTTATGTACCTAAGTGCAACTCTCGAAAAACTGCCTCGGTGGCTCAGTTGGTAGTGAACCTGCCTTCTGACCTTGGGGGCGTGGGTTCGATTCCCACCCTAGGGCAAACATTTATGTGATGAACATTTGTGTTTGTTCTATGTCTGGGTGTTAATATCCATTTAAGTATGTATTTAAAAATATCTAAGTATGGATATCAGTCTCTGGCAGCCATAGTACAAGCTTTGCTTAGTTTGGGGTCAGGCCACCATGTGTGGAAGTGTCCCGAATTTATTTATTTATTATTAAACTTTTAATTATTGCGTTCTTATTAATTTAGAAGGTTTTGTTTCTGTTTTTATTATTCATATTGATCCATTCTCCTACATACAAATCAAACCTCATTTAATGGAAGACCACTGAATCTCACTACACAGGACTCCTCTAGCGTGACATTCAGGGTTCATATCCTATCTAGATTTATCTACTAATATTAGTCAATAAGAATCAGTTACTAACTTTAATCTGTAAGCACTGTATCTTTGTTCAAAAAATATTATTATTTTTAGCGCATTTAAATAAAAAGTTGTTTGCTTTAAGTTAAAAAAAAAAAATTGTTACCGCTACACAGTTATTGTACTTCCAACGTAAAATTGAGACGGGTTGGAGCAACGGAGTTTATGATCACCATCTTATTTTGTTTTACTCGCATTCGTATTCTCAGCAAGCCCTTTTATTTGATACGCATATTGTAGGAAAGCATAAAAAACTAAGTCCACCATCTTTATAAGTCCACCATACTATTTCGATTTAGAGTGACGACACTATATATTTTGAGTTATTGTCAGCAAGTCTTTACATTTGATACCCATATTAAAGGTGTGCAAGGAAAATAAATAGTCCGCCATGTTGGTATTACAATGACGTCACACAGCTAACCATACATTGTCATCCATACGAAACATGTATGCAAAATTTCAGCTCCATCGCTCCATGAACATATCTACTTCAAAATAGAGTTGCAAGATTCTACCACAACAAACATAGTTAGATCCAAAACTACATACATTGCAAGGTAAATAAAAGCTTGAAAAATTAAACTTAATTTCTTTGATAAATATTTATATAGTTATGAGTCAAATAAATTATGAAATGAGAGCTATATTGTTATGCCTACGCTTTAGATATAGGGTCAGCTGGACCAAATGCGTCTGTAGATCTACCTAGAACAAAAATCTTCACATTTTTACAAAGATTGAATACTTTGCTTCTATGCGAAAACATTTAGCTTCTGTTTTAATTTCCAACCCCAGTGTCGGTTCACTTGAACAGTCTACCCTCATCAGGCATTTAAACGGAAAAGAACAGACATACTAAAGAGTGCTACAATAATAACCCTAAACCACAGAACAAAGTAAGGACGTTGCAGATACGACACACTTTTGCACCTGTTTGAAAATTGTCTATTTTTCTGTTCTTAAAAAAAAATGGTTTCTAAAATCCGTTGGTTCATTTTAGTGTTGGATAGCTAAATTATGTTCTGATTTCGTATTTTCGCATAATGAGCGGTAATATCACGGTATTTCTTCAACAGATCAGAATCGATTTATTTGTACAAATATGTATTAGTCGCATATAAAATTGTTCTTTGTCATAATTCATGTTGAAACCGCTAGGTGTATGGCACAGGCTCGCCCCCTGTCACATGTGGGACTAAATATCGTTCGGCGAAGTGTGGGTATTGTACAGCTCTCTCAGCTCTCTCGGGAAAAGGCGTGACGAAATGTTAAATGTTATAATTAATCATGCTTTGCACTTTTCTCATAGTATCTACTTAAAAAATAAAATGAACTGAGTGTCACATCTATACCAAAATACAAAATACTCTAAGGCGTTACATTAGGGGAAACAAAGGAAAGGTAACTGAATGTTATTGTTTTAATTTATTTTCGTGTTGTTTATGAAGCTTTTTATTATAACTTTGTCCGTCGCGGTCTGATCTCGTCCTTAAGTATTGTACGCATTATGAACTTTTAATAGATTTTCCTAATATCTTCTCGACACAATTGAACAAAAAGCTCCTTTTTACGATTCTTGGTCACAGATTCACGTTACAAAAGTTAATCAATTTTCTGTGTCAGAAAAGAAAATGATGCTATTAAGTCACAGTTATTTGTTGAAGCAACCTTGTTTAGTTTGTGTTGGTAAGTGTTGAATTTAATTTATCATTGTTATGCAAATGAAAAGGATACCCAATGACTGAAAGTTTTTAGGAGGAGCGATGCCTCACTTTAGTAATAACTAGCTCAACTGCCTGCAGGTTCGCTCTCGTTTTATGAAACGCCTATGGCACTCAGTGATTCTGTAGTTTCTATACAATAAGAAGAGTAGAAAACAAGCAAACGGCTTCCCAGATGGTAACGGAAGTGACTAGATGGTAACTTTTGACTTTTGACTGGTAGTTTTGGAGATTACTCTCTACGACTATATTTCAATAGTCAACTGGGCAATTGCGTCTTTCAAGAATTACTGACAAACCCTTCACGTAAATGTCCTGATATTTATTTATTATTTATTTATTAATAGGCGATGGCAGCCTAGTTGGGAGCAGGTCCGCCTCTCAAGCCAGATTGAGCGGGTTCGAACCCAGCCGACGGCACGCACCAATTTGTTCATTGTGTGATCATATGTGCGTATTGAATGTCATCTGCTACATGACTGGAACCCGGTGTATGACGACAGGCTCGCCCCCTGTCACATTTGGGACTGAATATCGTCCGGCGAAGTGTGGGTGTTGTATTACACCTCTGCCAGCCCCCTCGGGGGAAAGACTTTATATTGCCAATAATTCTTGAAAGACGCAATTGCCCCTCAGACGCATTTGCCTCAGTTGACCCTATATACCTATACAAACATGCTAACCTACAAACTTTACCCCTTATAATATTAGTATACATTAGTTAAATACTACTCGTTACTTCAGCGATAATATTGCTTCGTATAGCCACATACTCGTAAGCCTGTTCCGTCATTACGCAGGCTTCTCCCGAGGGAAGAATAACCTCTGAGTTACAGGCACTTGAGACTTTGCAATGTGTACTAACCTAGTTAATGCGGTAAGAAGGGGAGGCAATTATTATCCTGTTGATATGAGTGCCTACACCTGTTAGTGTGAATTCTAACTATTTTGATATTTATTTAATCAAACTAGTATTTTAGATGCGAAAGTTTGGATGGTTTAGATGGCAAGGATGGATGTTTGTTACTTAAGAGTCTGGCGACCACTTTAGACTAACTTCGCATTAGCTTAAGGTTTTCCCCATTTCGTCTAGAAGAAGATGACGAGCGAAGAGAGCAAGTAAATATACTGACGAGCCTTTAAAGTTACCTACAGAGTGAGAAGTTACCTAGAGAGTTTAATTTTTTTTAATGACTTTTGCACTTCTCTAATCATTCTTAAATAACTAAAAATGTCCCTTGTATTATAGATTCATTTAAAAGATAATGATGTAGACAACCTCCTTATGTAATGGAATTTTTGATTTGCTTTGTCTACCTATTGAATAAATCAGTCAAAAATGACCCCTTACAAATGCGGAAATTTTTTTATAGCTCTATTTTGGCTTGAGAACGTTTTAAAAAAAACCAAGAGCATAGGGGCGAAGATATTCTTAATTTAATTGCACATGCTAAATTTCTTCATAATCTGACAAATGGTTTTCAAGAAATTTGAGTAGCGCGTTTGTATGGAAATTCCAGAGCGTCGCGGCCCTCTTAATTACGCCACAACAGCTGAACGGATCTGGATGAAATTTGGCACAAGATAGGACGAATCTAGAATAGCACATAGGATATTTCTTAACCGCGCTGAAACCGTGGGGCGCAGCTAATAGTAGATACATTTCTTTAGCCTCAATTGAGCCAATTCTGATTCCCGTCTAGGTACATGTTTACTGATTAGATACTACTGTAGATAAAGATGTTAACAGTAGGTAAAAATACTGTTTACTTCTACACGGGCTTAAAAAAAGACGAGTTAGTCAAACGCTTAGCCTGTCAACCATAAAGCAAGTATCACTTTTAAAAGTTAGACAGTTTTTAAACATATAATACAAGATGCGCCCTGCGGTTTCACCCGCGGTTAAAAAATATTCTATGTGCTATTCTAGACTATAATCTAACTCTGCCAAATTTAATCCAGATTTGTTCAGCCGTTCTGGCGTGAAAGAGTAACAAACATCCATCCATCCATTCTTACAAACTTTGGCGTTTATAATATTATAGTAGGATTATATTGTGACGGGCACTATAGATATGTGTTGCATAGTTTTATAGGAATCAGTTCAGTGGAAGTGGTGCAGAAAACATATGTATCTCAAGATCTGACCCAAAAAACAAACTCGGTAAGCCAAACAAAACCGTTTAGAAATGGCAAAGGTTGAGTGTATATAGACATTGAGACTTCTTTAATATAGAAACTTTTAGACTAGTGGCGCTGTGAGCTGAATACCTCACGGCCGAATAACTATCTAATCTGCTCACAAAATTTCAATACAATTCGTTGAGAAAAAAAATGAAACCTGTAGACGAAGACGGCCGGAGATAGACCGTACAGATGCTGGAAATTAGTACGAACGCATTTTTGGCCAGCTAAAGAATAGACGGTTCGATCGCTAACCCTCGATCGGTCGTTAACTAGCACGGTGCATTATAATCGGAACTGGCTTGTTTTGGGTTAAATTCTGAAACACAAACGCAGACTTGTTTAAATTACATTACCAATATCAAGTTTTGTGGACAATTGGCCTATTGAATGAGGCCGGAGTTTCACTGGAACTCGATGTCGGTAAACATAGGGATAAATTCAATAGGCCTATTCTACTCGTATGATAGGTACGACTTGTTAATCCGGATAAAGCAAGTACCTAATTACGTAGTTACTTTAAATTGAATTAATATTCAAATAAAAAAAAAAAAATTATAAATATAAGTATATATTTCAGGCATGTAACACAAATTGTAAATTATATTATATTACATTCGATTTATTATAATTGCAGGTAAAACTGACGACTTCTTATTTAAGACAATTAAATAATTATGAATAACAATAAAAACAATCAATAGTTAAATACAATATAATTAAAAATAAATAAATTAAATGTCTAATAAAATAGTAGGTACATTCAAATAGATGATATGATATGATAAGACTAGCTGCGCCCCGCGGTTTCACCCGCGGTCCTACAGGAGCCGTTTATTTTTTCGGGATAATTAGTACCCTATTTCCTTTTCTGTACACCAGACAACGTGTATGCAAAATTTTATGATGATCGGCTGATTAGTTAGGGCGTGAAAGCGTTAAAAACAAACATACGAACAAACAAACAAACAAACGAACAAACTCAGTTTCGCAGTTATAATATTAGTTAGGATTATAAAAATATGCCTCCAGTTTCTTGACTGTCTTCTGGGTATGGACTTTTTTTCCGAACAAGGTTGTAGACTACATTTTAAAACTTAAAAGTTCGTGAGTCTTGTGTTTCTTAAATGCCCAATTGAATAAAGACATTTATTTATTTATTAAGGAATACCAACAGTATACATATTGAACAATTTAAGTTTTCTTACAGCTACTAGGTACAGTTCTGATACGTATATCCATAATAGATATTCACAACATTTGCAAGACATTTGATTCGATTTCATTGAGGCATGTGGAAATGCAGAAGTATTTGCTTATGGTGGCGTATTTTAAAGCCAGTCGCAAATTCCTTTGTAGTATTACCACAGAACATTTAATAGTATATGTAACTTGCTCAGGACTGTAAAGGACGGCGGGCCAAAGAAAATAACTATACTTGGCAATAATTGAAAAATAGTTAAGTTAGTTCTCCTATAGTTGGAGAAGGCCCGCCTCTCAAGCCAGAGGGAGCGGGTTCGAACCCAGACGGCACGTGCGTATTGTATGTCATCTGCTACATGACTGGAGCCCGGCGTATAGCTACAGGCTCGCCCCCTATCACATTTGGGACTGAATATCGTCCGTCGAAGTGTGGGTGTTGTATTACACCTCTGCCAGCCCCTTCAGGGCGTGACGATATGTCTTATACGGTTCTATGAAAAAAATACGGACCGCATAACGCTTGGATTTCTAACAGGTACTTTGTGTCTGAGATACACGTGCCGTGGTACATGACGGAAATTCAACATGGGTTTGAAAATCGTAGCAAAATAATGTCAATTAAGGTGTATTCAGAATTCATTGCTGAGTAGATCGCATCAAAGCCAAGCTTTCCACGCTTTAGGCCGCCCATTATAGTGAAGTCAGGAAGGAAAAATATTAGTAGACGATAGCTGTCGATGACACTATTAATTTTCTTAATTGGAAAGAAGTTTCCTAAGAAAGTACGCTCAGTATATTACTAAAAAGTTCTACGAAATAAAGCGTTTTCTCATTGAATATTCTTATCAAACGTTAGAATAAAAGACTTTGATTCTTCCTAAGGCTGTAATTAAACCGTCATTTACGATAATTTCCTTTCCGCCAAACTTCGCTCAAAATGTATAGGTTTTTAATGGGCTTAATCTAATTTTAACTTCTGGGAAAAATCACTGTTTAATTTTAGCTTTGTCGTTGCCCGTGACCTTGTCAGATATGATCTTATCTAAACAAGTAGGTTTACATCTTTCCTTACTTAAATTAACTTATTCTAAATTATAAAGGCGAATGTTTTTGTGTTTTTGTGACATCTTCACGCATAGACGACTTTAAATGAAATTCGAAAAGGACATAGCTAAAGCTCTGGACTAACACATAGTACCTGTAAATCTGCGTAACATCGAGAGGCGTAGCTAGTAATAAATTTATAGTTTTGTGATAAAAACAGAGTAGATAATTTATAACTGATTGACGTAATTTGTTTTTCACGTAATGTGACGTATTGTGACGTAATTACATATCACGTAGATTCGACGTAAAGCAAGACATTGCCTCCCTAAGGAGATAGTGTTGTATGAACCTCCCAAGGGAGTTTTCGAGCAAAGAGGTAAAATTGAATAAAAACTCAGAAAAAGGACAAGTTATTCGAAAATCAAACTGGCCACCACAAAAAAAAAGAACTCAAATGCATGAAATTTTAAAACAAAATAAGCGCTGTTTTTTTTACTCCTCATTTTTGGCGCCACACGTCGTGTTCATTTGTGTGCCAGTGTCTAGTAAATTACGTATTTCTTAGTTGTAATTATAACCAGATGATTCCAACGATAATAGCCTTTTTGTTTTTCAGCCAAAACTCTAAAATAAAAAACGGTGTTTGATGTAAATCATATTTTTCAGTTCCTTTTTAAAAGTAGTAGTTTATTCACCTCTGAAACAAAGAAGTGTCTTCATCTTGGGCGGCTTCAACCCCTCGTTTCACTCAGGACTCTACATGGTGCATTATCTACTATTTTAGTGCTCATAGCACAGATCTGGGATGTAATAAATTTTAAATCTGTAGCTTAATAGTTAAAAAGTGGGAGAGTGATGTAAGATACTTATGTATATCTCGTTTTATAACTGTTTTTAGTATGATTGTCCACCCGGGTAAAATCACGCTGGTTATACAATAATTGGTGAAAGAAGTGTGAAAGAATTTTTTTTAAAATTTTTTTTAATGTAGAATAGGTCGGCGTTTGACCACCAATTCGCTTGATGTTAAGCGACGTTGTGGTCTAAGATGGTTTGTTGGTAAGTACGTGACTTTCCTGCAGTTACGTATTATTATTTTTTTTTTTTTTTTATCTAGAATAGGTCGACGTTTGACCACCAACTCGCCTGATGTTAAGCGACATTGTGGTCTAAGATGGAGCACGACGACCTAGAAGGTACTTATTCACTCTAGCCTTGAAGATACCCAGGTTATAGTTAGTCGGGAATACAGACGATGGCAAGGTGTTCCACACCCTAGCGGTTCATATTTAACCTACCAACTTTTTACTAATTTTCGGTATAATATTTTAACCTAAAACGTTGGTTAAAATATTATAGAATACCTAATTACGTAAATATAATTTCAGATAGTATCTATTACAACAATTATACAGATTATTTCATCACTGTCTGGTAGAACTAAGTGCCTAATAAGCTAAACCGTACGCTCAAGTTAACACGCTAATAACCCTCAATAATCCATAATCTAAATCAGTTTAGTTTACGCATTCAAGACTAATTTGAGTTTAATCCTGTCATTATTGCCTCTATAGTCAATATAAGGTAGTTGAATGCTTTGAAATGGTCTACTTATGTTTCTTTGATAATTTGTTGTACTATTCTTTACCTATATACTTAAACCAGACATAAAGTACGCAGATCGACATTAGCATTTGCTGTCGGCCATCTTTAATTTGGCATTGTATTGTCACACTAATCACATCACTTCACATTATCACACTAATATTGCACAGGCAAAAGTTTGTGAGCGCGTAAGTGTGTATGTTTGTTAGTTCTTCACGCTTAAACGGATGGACGGATTTTAATGAAATTTGGTAAGAAGGCAGCTCATACCATATGTAGATTAACGTATGGGCTACTTTTTTTACCACAGGAAAAACTGCGGGGCGTAGCTTGTAGTATGATAGCCTAGTTAGTTGGAAGAAGGCTCGCCTTTCAAGCCAGAGGGTGCAGGTTCGATCCCTGCCAAAGTCACGCACCAATTTCTTTATTTCTGAACCTATTAACGTGCGTATATAATGGCATCAGCTTTTAACTGGAGCTGCTTTTTTGTGGCGACAGGTTTGTCACATTTGGGACTGAACATTTCTGCCAACCCCTTCGGAGAAAGGGATGACGATATTTTACAACACGATTCGTTGTCAATTTGTCAAAACATATTAACTAATTCACACGGTTCAAAACACTCCTCTACTTCAAACTTACATAGTATTTTGTGTCGTTCATTCTACGAAATGAGAGCGAGAGTAGGTATTGGCAACCAACATTCAATCAAATATCCCCAAAGAGGGTATGACAGACTCGAGATTGCTAAAGTCTACTTGTGCCTTAAAACTAATCACATAGCTATCAATGAAAGCTAGACTCTAAGCTTGATTTCTCATTGACTCGGAGACCGAGCTGAGCTTTACTCACGCAGTAGGTAATTGTCTTCACTGGATCATTCTGTCGTGGATGTTAATCACAGGGAATAGTGCACGTTGCACTAATCCTGATCGATTTGCCGGATAATAGCTATTCACTGTCGGTTTTCAATTGAAAGGGGTTAGAACTGGGTTCTATTTATACAAATGTACCTAGTTGTTGTCTGTGAGTTGTGATGAGAAAGCAGCATGTTTTGTATAGGTTCTTTAATATAACCGCTTTTCGTTGAATATTTTATGTTCCTTACACTACAGTTTATTTTTCAACGATAGAGACTTGTACTATATAGTCATGAAACCACACTGCCGCGTCATCAATTTCGCATGGCGCTTCTCCGCATGGAGACGCGGTGTTAATGTTTAACTCTGCAGCTTTTGTATACAAATCGAGATTTTATAGTAAAAGTTAAAATCCGCATCATCGCACACCGGAGTGGTGTCCAGTGTTGGTGGACAGAGTGGTTCGAGCTGATACTTGGCCGATCCATCCCAAAGGTGCGAACAGTATTCCATGTACGACTCAACCTATGCCTTATATAATGACAGCAGCTGTTCTTTGTTGTAGAGTTTCTTTATCAATGATGGATATCACACTGCCGCGGCATCCCGCTGCGGAGTGCGGAGCGACGGGATTTCGCATAACGCTTTTCTGCATGGAGACGCGGTGACAGTGTGTTTTACTCTGCGGTTTTTGTATCCAAATAGAGATTTTACAATCAAAGTTAAAATCCGCATCATCGCACACTGGAGCGGTGTCCGGTGTGATTTGCGCCTAAAGGTGAAACGTAGCAGGCAACGTGAATGAATCTTACCATGAATGAGTTCAAGTTTCGTTAAAGTTTCCTTACGTCGTTTATGGCTTTCAATCCCCTTTGTTAGTGCAAATGTCTATTAATTACTATAGCAGCAGAGTTTTGAAATTTCAAACGTGATGTATTTTAAAACTACACACTAATGCAAATAATTGTGTATACTCTTACACAGCTGTTTGTGTGTGTTTTGTTCCGTCTTACGAAATAATAATAATAATAATAAATTCGGGACACTTCCACAGACGGTCGCCTGACCCCAAACTAAGCAAAGCTTGTACTATGGCTACTATGGCTGATATACAAACTTAAATATTTTTAAATACATACTTGAATAGATATTAACACCCAGACATAGAACAAACACAAATGTTCATCACATAAATGTTTGCCCTAGGTGGGAATCGAACCCACGTCCCCCAGCTCAGAAGGCAGGTTCACCACCAACTGAGCCACCGAGGCAGTGAAAAAAAATGGATGATAACTCTCATAAAAAATCAATATGGTAGTATCAATACCGCCATTTAACCTGCAACAAGTAACATTATTAAAAAAAACCCTCACATGTCCAAATCCATCAAGCTGTTTAGGCTGTAGGCCGTGGCAAAGAAACCGCAATCATACATACATACTTACACACACTCGAAAAACATAACCCTCCTTCATGCGCAGTCGGGTTTTTTTTTGTTTTAATTAATGTAAGAATAATTTAGGGATTTTTGCCAATACTGGCATGTAATCCTATCACACCCTGAACTATACAATTTATCTTAAAACCTTGTTGGGCGTATTATCCATGCTAATAGTAGTATATAGTACATGCTAATAGTAGTATATAGTACATATAGTATAATAGTACATGCCATAGTACATGCTAAAAAACCTATTAAGTAAATCTCCTTCAGAAAGAAAAAAAACATTATAACAGACTTCATTTCCGAGAACAACTATCGCTATCATTGCAAATTTTTCATCGAAGTGTTCATCCGAAAAAAATTTAAAAAATTTATAAATATAGTTTTAGTCTTACCAAGTAAGATATCAGAGAAAACTGCAGGATACTGTTAGTGTAGTAAACTCCCCATTTAGCCGCATATTACATGGTAGCGTTAGTTTCAATACTGTCTAAGCCCGAGCTCCTCTCAGTATGAAATCAACCAGAATGTCTGGCTTTTAGCAAATTGATGTTTCATGAATCGAAGTAACTACCTGTGAACAAATTTGAACCATAATATATTGTAGGTTTACTGACATACATTAGCTAATCTGTTAGCTAGTCTGGACTATTTTAATCAGTTTGCGGTATTTATTAATTTATAAATAGCGATGATAGCCTAGTTGGAGAAGGCCCGCCTCTCAAGCCAGAGAGAGCAGGTTCAATCGCAGCCGACTGCAAGCATCAATTTGTTCATTGCGTGAACATATGTGCGTATTGTGTGTCATCTGCTACATGACTGGAGCCTGGTGTATGGTGACAGGCTCGCCCCCTGTCACATTTGGGACTGAATATCGTCCGGCGAAGTGTGGGTATTGGATTGCACCTCTGCCAGCCCCGCGAGGAAAGCCGTGACGATATGTGTATGTGATGTAATGTTATTATTTTTTAAAATATTATATTGACAATAAAAATAGAATTAAGTACTATGACTTCAGTTGAACGTGATCATTTTGTAACGACATGTAAGTACATTATAAATAACCATTTTGTGTGTATAAGTACTTTATCCTTTTGAAGTAAAATAACGAAGTAAAACAAAACGAAAATTCTAGACACAAATACAGAAATCGTGAAATCACACACGAATATGTTTGATAGTATTTTTATATGTATTTACTTATAAAGTACCTACTTACAATCATTCATGTTCGTGAGCAGGTGTAAATTGACACAACTTCTTTCTATGATTGAAAATGAAATGCAATATTTCATCACTGACTACAGAACAAAATTCATAAGCCCGGATATTATCCTGTTGTGTGCGTTCATAATTTAGTAGGGACCCTGAAAATCGATATCTGTTTCAGTTAAAAATGAATCAGCCCTCTTTTGCTGTTCACAAAGTACTCGATATCAAAGGTCAGAATAGTAAGGAATTAATAATGGGCTTTTAGGTCCCTCGATAAAATCACAACGGAGCTGTCCTAAGACGCTCATTCTCCTTACAGAGCTGAGAAACATTATTATCGTCACCTTTTTCTTTCTCTTGAAGGGGCTGGAAGAAGTGTAATATAACGCCCACACTTCGCAGGCAGATATTCGGTAATTTTTGACAGGGAGCGAGTCTGTCGCCATACACCGGGCTCCAGGTGTGTAGCAGATGACATACAATACGCACATATGTTCATACAATTAACAAATTGGTAAAATATGTTCAGAAAATTGTAGTAATCTTCCATAAAAACTTCCAAAGCTACTGCTGACACCAAATAATAAGAGTTAAATCACTTTGTCAAAATGCATTGTAGTAAAGTGATTTCCTCGGATGAGGAAATCACAGAAAAGAGCCTGTTTTCAGGTCAAGTATTAGATTTACTTATTGTTTAGGTTTTCATATAAGAACTTTTTGGTTTAATGTTACTATACGTTTATTAATTAAGTTTATTGAAAATTTAGTTTAAATGAATTGTTAATTTATTTTTGATGGCAGAAGCATTTCATAAGATCTAGTTTGTTAGTTAATTCTATTTTTTAAGACTTTTTACAGCTAGTTGTTACTGTTATAAATTTAGTTTCATTAAGAGTATTTTCATGCTAGAGTTAGATTTAAGCGTCATAAAAACCTAGTTTTTTTAATGATTTGTTTTTGTTACTAGCATGCTTGAAAAAAATTACATGTATAATAAATTATGATTTTTGGATTAAATTGTGTTATTATTTATGATTTGAAGTAATATTTACACAACGAATAACCGCTAATTAGGATTTAAGTAATTTTGTCCGCCGTTCTTAGGACGCGGTACCACCGTGCAATGTCCCATCTAGAGCAGTAACCTTACTACTCTTCACTCAGTCATTAGACGCTCGCTCTGTCATCACGTGTTATGAGCGAATAAGTGTTCGTTTTCAACACAGCGTCGTTTCCTAAACCTGGGGCACAGCCTGGGGGCCTAACATAGCATCATAAAGAAATGATGGCTACGTTTTGTTTTCGACGCTGCGCGACCGCATTCAAAACAAAACTTAACCGTCATTCCCTCTTCTATATTTCTTTCTCTCATTACACGAATAAGGCGTATGATAAGTTAAAATATAAGGTATTATATAAGGCCTAGTTACATTTTCTTTTGTTTTTGATACATAATATGTTCATATTTACTAGTCTGGCCATAAATATTGTTACAATACAAAGTCCTTCGTTTATTTTTTTTTCTGCGTTTAAATTTGGAATGCGTTTATTATGTCGAAAACTACAATCAATTTTCCGCCATTTCACATATATTTTTCGTGATTATTATTAAATTTACAACATGGAATGGGGTGTTAAAGAAAGCAGAATTGCAGTTATTGCGTTGCACAAAGTGGGTATGGAACCGTCGGTCATTTTCAAGACTCTTCAAAATCTTGGTATCAGCCGTGTGTTCGTATATCGTACATGATATACGTATGTACATATGTACATATAACTTTTAATAACATTACATTACTGTATTAAAAAATAAATGCATTTTCATTTGTAACAGAACTAATGGCTAGACTACATAGGTATACTTTTTTTTTTTTATTACTTAATCTCAGATCAACTAGAATATCAGATGGCGCACGGCGTATGATGTAGGTGAAGCCACTTCTTGTTACATGTGTGCTGTGGAAGTGTTGCTATGAAAAAAAAAATTACCCTGAGTATTGTAGTTTTCCAACGTATGTATCCGCATTCCACTGAATTCATGTAATAGTTCCCAGGTTAAATTAATCAAATGATTGCCAAATATCAATTGCCAAAAACTCATCATCATACCTTAATCATAATACCTAAACTGGACGACAGTTTTGAAATAAAGATTTTTTTTAATTATTCAACGGAAGGCAATATAGTAGACTTAGTATTAGGGTTCTGGTAGCACCCCTTGAGTATGGAACCATAATACGTAATCAGAAAAAAAATAATTATTCGCGTTGAATTGAAAACAACTTTTCGTTGGTAAAAAATTAAAACTTACCCTGATGGGATACGCAGTCCTTTTCAGACGGCGAAGGCCAAGCTTGGTCAGGTAAAAGTCTCTTTCATTAAAATGGTCTGAAAAGCCAACATCTCTTTATGATGGTTGCCATTTTTGATCATTTCGACTTTTTTGTATGGCAACCACCCATTCTTTTAATGTCGCTTTTTCAATCTTAATTGTGAACCTAAAAAAGTCTTAGGATTTAAAATAATATTTTGGAGAAAAAATTGCGATTATGACAACACTGCACGACATTCCACAAATTCATGTAATGTCATTGTCAAGTCCTAAAATGGCATTTAGGACTTTGTATCCAGTTGCCAATAAAATAAGAAAAAAAACACTATGTAAATATACGTATCCGAAATTATAACCTAAAACAATGCTGTTTACTATATAATGAGATGTTATTAACAATACTTACACATTTCTTTTTCACTTTCGTGTAGTTAGTGCAGTGTTTCACAGCACATGACGGCATCGTTCCAGAATTTTTTTGTATGTTCTCAGCGTGACGTCCAGGTTAGTACTGACGAAGCGAGTAGCGTAGTTTTTTTGCGTCAATGTGTGAGTGTTGTGTACATATACGACAGTAGCGTAGTTTTTGGATGGTTCTTGGCTTCACCTAAATCAAACGCCGTGCGCCATCTGATATTCTAGTTGATCTGAGTACTTAATAGGCTTGCGTTTGGCCGCCAACATGCCTGATGATAAGCAGTGATGCGGCCTACGATGGAGGATACTTCCTTAAATATTAATTTTACTTCATTACTTTTATAAATTGTATAATTGCCGCTTAGCACTCTATGATATTTATGTATTATTATTTCTGTAACGAACTAAGATATAAGTAAACGAACAACTGCCCTCTGAGATACAGTTTTTACTAGTTCTGAGGGCAGGGTACAATTACTGTACTTACTTGTATTAATGTTGCGGGTCTGAGTTGTAAAACGAAATAAATGTAAGTAGGTACTTACTTTAAACAATGTAATTTTAGCTCAAATTTTTTGAACAATAAAGTTATTTGTATTTGTATGGCAATAAGATGTCATGTTAGGCCCCAAAACTTTTCTTGTAACTATATTCAGGTTTTTTTTTAAGTTAAACGCGTGAACGAAATCTTGTAGCGGAAAACGGGCTTAACAATATCGCTAAGTCACGGTGAGCGAAGGTCCTAAACAGCCGCTGGATTTACTTATCTTTTCTTCACTTTGTACACCGAATGCTGAAAGCAGCTTAAAGGTGATTAAGATTCAGTTGATTCGTTGAACTTGAATAAGGCATAGCTTGTGTCCTTTCGATACGGCTCACTAAGATCTTACTAAAGGTTTGTTTTCCTGCTTGAATTAAGACTTTTCATTTGCATTTCATGGAAGCTATTGGTTTTTAGGGTTCCGTAATGTACTTCATAAGGAGCTCTTATGACTATGCTGCGGTACTTATATTAAAAGACTTTTAAAAGGTTTTATTCACGGTTAAAAAGTAGCCTGTGTTTTTGAAGGGGACCGGGGAGCCCGGTGTATAGCGACAGGCTCGCCCCCTGTCACATTTGCACGGAAAAAAATGGTTTAGCTGTGGCAACTAAATCTGTTTTGCTGCCTATGTCTTAGCTGCTGCACCAAATATCTTCGAAACACTGGCAAAGTTTTGTTGACTACGACGAAGACTGCTTAGCTACTATTCAAAATAAAATTTTGCTAGGAGAATCACACTCAAGTTGCAGTTACTGCAAATTACTTAACTGAGTTTACTAAATTTGTTATTTATATAAACAAAACTTGTGTGCTATGTTTCAATTAGCTATCAGAGCAAAATATTTTAACCACTTTAGGATAAAATATTTACCTGCTATTGCTAATTGTTAAGATTGTTAGCAACTACTGCTAAGTATTGTTAAGATTGTTAGCTGCAACAGCTAAATTCGTTCAGCTAAAAACAATTTGCTACGCTAACAAAAAACTTAGCTGTCCCTATAGTTTGAAAGGATATTTGCTACTATAACTAAAATTTAGTAACAGCAGCTAATTTTTTTTTTCCGTGTGGGACTGAATATCGTTCGGCGAAGTGTGGGTGTTGTATTACACATCTGCCAGCCCCCTTGGAGGAAAGGCATGACGATATTATGATTATAACACGGGAATTACTCACGTACGATTTAGTCGATTATTCCGACTATACTTTCAACCGCATTCGGCGGTCTTCATCAGGGCGAGTGCGCGCGCGCAGCTGCGTCTCGCATAGCAGCTAAATCGTACGTGAGTAATTCCCGTGTTATAAGCATGACGATATGTTATGAGTTTTTGTATGTGTTAATGTATAAGCTACCTACATACCAAATTTCATCAAAATCCGTCTATCCGTTTGGGAGTGAAGAACTAACTAACATACACACTTACACACACTTACAACTTTCACCTTTATAATATACAGCCGAAGCTACACTCGATGTTTTGCGCCCTGTTTTTGAAGATCGTATTATCAGCCGCAGAAATAATCTGTGTGGCATGTAGCGCCGTCCTGTTCGTGTGTCCCTCATCGTGTAGGCTACTGCATGGCCAGCCGAGGCAGCCGTTTGAATGAAATTATATATTATTTTGACTGCCTCGGTGGCTCAGTTGGTAGTGAACCTGCCTTCTGAGCTTGGGGGCGTGGGTTTGATTCCCACTTAGGGCAAACATTTATTCAATGAACATTTGTGTTTGTTCTATGTCTGGGTGTTAATATGTACTTAAGTATGTATTTAAAAATATGTAAGTATGTATATCAGTCTCTGGCAGCCATAGTACAAGCTTTGCTTAGTTTGGGGTCAGGCGAACGTGTGTGGGAGTGTCCTGAATTTATTTATTTTATTATTTATTACTAACCGGAAGGATTGTACTTTTAAATAAAAAAAGAAAATCGAGAAAATATTCAGTAAGTAGTTTTTTTTATAGCATTTTCAAAATAAGAAAGATATTTGGCGGACCCTATATTACTAGGGTAAGTAGGGTATGGTAGGGTATAAGGTACCACCATACTAAAGTTTCATCAAAATCCGTCTATCCGTTTGAGGGTAAAGAACTAACAACCTTTATAATAAAATAAAATAAAACTGCCTTGATTGTTTTATTTATCAGTGTTGTATGTATGTAATATTTATATGTAAATAGTGATAAATGTATGTAATAATTAGTATATTTTATTAACTATAGGTATTTTAAGTACTAGAATGTATTATATTAGTATGATGTACTTTTATGTAAGTTTTATGTAAATAGTTTATGTAGGTGTATAGGTATAATACTCGATGTTTTGTTGTTTCTTTGTATCAATCTTATGTTTATTTTAGTTGTTTTTGCACACCCTGTCCCATACTCATTTCTCGTATCCTCTCCATCCTAAGGTTGCCTGGAAGAGATCGCTTTTAGTGATAAGGCCGCCAGTTGTTACACTATTTAATTTATCATTATTTTTCTCTTGTTGTTTTGTTATCTGTGGTGTGAACAATAAAGAGTTTATCTATCTATCTATCTATAATATTAGTAGAGTAAGTAGAGTATAGTAGGGTATTAGCTACCTCCATACCAAATTTCATCAAAATCTGTCCATCCGTTTCAGGGTGAAGAACTAACAAACTTACAAACTGGCAAACTTTCGTCTTTAAAATTTTAGTGTGAAGTGTGATGTGATAGTGTGATTAGAAGCGCTTAAATTATTTAGTCAGTTGTAGCTCTTAAATCGTTTTATTTAATAGTTAGAAAAATATCAAAACAGTAACATCTAAAGGTATACCGATCTAAAGGTCAGACATTTAAAGCACAAGGTTTCTAAGCCTTATTCTAAAACTTGAGCTAGCCCTAAACTGAGTGTTTAATTATAATCAAATACATCCCAAATCACCACAATGAATCATTCCGATACGTAGGTACGTTCAGAGCAGTTGCCATGTGCCATACACTTAGTATATCACATTAATCTGAGGCACATTTCATAGATTAATGGCTTGCCCGGACGGTGTATGAATTAACTATCGACCGAGCTGATGGCTATGGACCACAGATCATATAACAAGTAGACAACTCATACCTATAATCATTTTCACGAAAATAGTATAATAATATCCTTAAGCTCATCGCTTCTGAATCCAATTGCACGGATTGCATTAGTTAATTTGAGCCGACCAACCATAGAATTGGCGATTACTTACCTTCCTTGCCAACTCAGTTAGTCAACTAGTTTTATTATCTTTGGTATGGCGGGATTTCGTAGGTATATTCGAGAATATAGACTGAGAAGCTAGCTGTGAGCTAGATGAACCATAAGTTTGACTAAATCTATAATGAAATTTGTAAATCATTTTATTATTAATCATGCACGTCCATAGGTGAACTTGTCTGACCCAACTTTTTAAACGTTTCTTACAGCAGCGGGTGAAATCACGAGTCGAGACAGCTATGTCTCGAGACAGCTATGTCTCGACTCGTGATTCCACCATAGGTAGGAAAGTTACTCCATAGATAACTACATAGGGAACTCCATAGGTAGGAAAGTGTGAAATAAAAAAGATAGAATTCCGATACCTAATACAAAACCTGTAGGCATCATATTCGTAATACCCGAACACGAACCTGAGTTATTGTGTTAAAAGCCGAACACATTTCTCATAGAAAATAACACATATTTCACAATGAAATTCTTGTCGATCGAGCAGGCGCTTTGTCTTGCTTCTTTTCCTTCATTTTTCCCGGTTGATTTGTGTTCTATGAGTGTTCCGCTGCACTCGGTCCGCTCGCCTCGAGGGAATATTGGATATCTGTCATAAGTCATAAGATTTCGCATACCGACTTTATAATGTTCAGCATATCCCGTGCGTTCGGAGCGGACAAGTTATAGCCAGCGCAGGCCCAGAGCAATAAAAGTGACTGCGGGGATTATTGCGATCCATTCTGATGCTGTTTGGGACTACTACTGATTTAGCTCTCAAGGACGTAGTTTTCTGGTTTGTAAACAGTAATTAGTTTTTGGAACACAAGCCTGGTGCTTATAGAAACTAAGATTTTTCTAAAATGTTTTTTACGGTTTCAATAACACTGTCACACATAGTATCTACTGTGAGACAGTTGAATTCAGATTCAAAAAAAAACTGCATTGCTGATGTTAATAACTCTTATTTTCACAAAAAAAAAAAAAAAAAATTTGCAGTGAATGTCAATTACCTATTGAGATTGAAATTGATTATTAATTCCTCAGCCTTGTGAAAATTACAAAGAGAAGACACAAATCAAAATACGACACTGTTTTTTGAAACCTTTCCCATCGGAATCAGCCGTTCAATTACCGGTTACAGATGGATTGATGGTAGAACTCCGCAATATGGGATTAATTTTTTTGCTAATATTGTCTGTTTACTGATTCCCCTAGGTCGAATAAGGCAAGTCTCGACGGCGCAAAAACGTGCGAAGCTCCTTCCAATATATTTTCGTTCATTTCCCGGAAATTACTGTGAGTGAGTGAAGAGGGCTTGAAATATAATAACACCTTTATTATCTACTCAGCGATAGCTCAGCAAACATTTTTGGAGATGAGTACTAGAATTATCATCACTTTGTGTTATTAGGAGCTATTTACATTTTGTCAAAGTCGAATTTACAACATTTTTACAACATTACAACAACATCAAATTCAAAGCGCTATGGCATTACTATAATAGTCAGTCACAGTTGTCACATTAGTAGTAACATTGTTAACCAACAACCAACAAAACGAACAACCTAAATGGAAATGTGTGTAAAATAAGATTAACTCGTTTTTTGTAACTTTATTTTTTTACCATGCTTTTAATAATGGCCCTTCTCTATGGTCTCTGTAATTATCATCGTTCTTCAATCTTGTTTTTACCTGCTAACATTTGACCCGAACATAACCTTCCAAAAAAGTAAAATTTGACAGGTTTTTTATAAGAGGAGTGGCATAGAAGCAGTCGACCCGCCTGATGGTAAACGATAACCGCTGCCTATGGACACCTACAACACTAGTGGTGCTGTTGACGTGCTGCCAACTGAATAATAAATTTGAAGACGCTATTTTTGAAACGCTCCATAGTGTACCTCGGTGGTAAATTTCGGTGGAAAGACCTTCGGGGGTGTGTCATTTCACATTCTGCAAGTACCTACGTGGTAGAAGGGCGAAAGCGGACAATGTGGGAAGTCGAAGCTTTTAAGAATGTGGACCTGAGCTCTAAGACGGTGACGAGAACTGCGGTGGTAGACATTTGCCGCAGGAATGAGGTCAAAGACCTCATTAGATAATTTTCCAGAAACCAACCGGTAGACGATGCAGAGAGAGTCTATCATCTCAACATCTCTACGGAGACTAAGAGGATAGAATTAGTTAGAAATTAAGAAAACTGTTACACCATGAGGAAGCGAAGTGCTGTTAAAAAGTTACTATTTATTTATCTATAAGTCTATTTTTTTTTTCCATGACCATGTCGCCGTCACTCTCAGATTTTCATGCAATGTTTTTTGACGCCGGCAGAATGGGCCCTTTCAAATTACGTTTCGACCGCGTAATATCCAATTACATTTAACTTTATCATCGGTCCTCTGACGGACTGTAAATTGAATTAATGTCTCCAAAATGATAGCCACATTCAATTAGGAAGAGTACCGCAAAATTTGTTCGTTGAAATATCATATTTCCTTTCAACGACATCGAATTTATTAGCAATGAGCGAAATGTGACTCCTGGTTGGTCAATTGGCTCCGTCATTATGTTCCACGAAGGAATATAAAGTGAATTTTGTCGTATCCCGAAAGTGGTAGAATACATTTTTTTTGTACCCATTAATTATTTTGTACAATATACTTTTAAAATGTTTTTACCCAAAATAATAATTTGTGGAAATTACTGTTAATGTAGAGTCAAAGTCAAAGTCAAAATGTTTTTCTCCAATTTGGGTATCAAAGATACAATTATGAAAGTCAAAGTTTTTTTAAATAGACTCAACCGCCTTGTTCGGATAAAGAGCCTCTACTCAGAAGAACAGGTAAAAAACTTAGGGGCATTATTTTGTCAAAGAATAAATAAATTACAGTCTCACAAATTTTGGCTTACAACTAGGTAATCTCTATACATTGTAGTGGCTACTTGGCGGAAGTGGAAGGCTCCAGACATCTTTGTCTTCTAAATAATTCTTAACCTTATTATACCGTTTTTCATTAATGTAGTTTTTACATTACAACATACTCAAATACAAATATAACAGGACTCAGTGAGTCCTGTTATATTATTCGGGATTTTATTGTAAAAACGAACACAGTTGCCTAAACGTTACATATTTGACTTAGTCAAAATGACATCTTACTACTTTACGGTTCCAAAAACACATCTGAGACATGGAAGAAGAAGAAATGCAATGCAAGAGACGTCTTAAAATGAAGTCCAGTTTATAGCCGCTACTGAATGTTCTAATTCGTTTCTAAAGAAAACAAAAGGGAGCCGAGTGTTAGTTTCCATTTAAAGGAACAATTCAATTAAGAAGGTAGGCAGGTCTTACCCGGACCCAGCTAATTGGGCGCTGGCTTAACCGTGCTTCTTACTAAGCCATATAACCATACCGGACGGGGGTAAACTTATCTTGGCGCAGTGATTAAACTTTCGAAAAAGCTTTTCGGAACTTACAATCAGACTAAGTGTCTTGTTGGATTTCGCTGTTTTTTGCGCGACTGCTCAAATGAATAATAAATAATAATAAATTAATAATAATAAATTCGGGACACTTCCACACACGGTCGCCTGACACCAAACTAAGCAAAGCTTGTACTATAGCTGCCAGAGACTGATATACATACTTAGATATTTTTAAATACATACCTACTTATATAGATATAACACCCAGACATAGAACAAACACTAATATTCATCACATGAATGTTTGCCCTAGGTGGGGATCGAACCCACGCCCCCAAGCTCAGAAGGCAAGGTCACTACCAACTGAGTCACCGAGGTAGCATGGTATTGTTTTTTGAGTATTTACATACTTACTCGATACATACATTTTCTATGTGACCTTTTTTACATCTGAACAGCTTGACCAAAACAACAGACAGATGCCGTTACGTGACTAGGCTTTTGTCTGTTTACTACCATCCCCCCAATTCTACTAACCAATTGTTTTTAAATTGTTAATGTACTGCCTTAAATTGACACTTTTTGTATACCAGAAGTTTAAAAAATTTACAATTCATTTACAATTTAAAAACAGTTGCTCAGTAAATTCGAGGCCCAGTTGGCCTATATACTATGACTGGTTTATTGCCATGATAATTACGTTTTGTTTTCGACTACGTGAACCGTATCCCTGCGAATAAGGTTCATGA